>CM077313.1:5001577-7502366 GCA_039655065.1 Glossophaga mutica | reverse complement strand
CATTTGCAGTGCACAGGATTCCTTAGTAACTGACCTAACAGGACAGAAGTGACACTGAAGATGTTTTCTGAGGGAAGAATCAATGACACACACGGGTCTACCATGTTAAACAAGTCCCTCGGGCACTCAGAATTGATGAGCTTTTGTCCCTTGTTCTTTCCCAGAAAATGGGGGGCAACCAGACTTCCGTCACAGAGTTCCTCCTCGTGGGGTTCCCGCTCAGCCCAAGGATGAAGGTGCTCCTGTTTGGGCTCTTCTCCCTGTTGTACGCCTTCACCCTGCTTGGCAACGGGGTCATCCTGGGCTCATCGCACTGGACTCCCAACTGCACACCCCCATGTACTTCTTCCTCTCCCAGCTGGCCACCGTGGACATATCCTATGCCTGCAACACGGTGCCTCAGATGCTGATCAACCTCCTGAGCCCAGCCCAGCCCATCTCCTTTGCTGCTGCATGACACAGACCTTTCTCTCCTGACTTTTGCTCTCACTGATGTTTTCTCCTAGTGATGATGTCCTACGATAGACATGTGGCCATCTGCCTGCCCCCTTCGGTATTCTACCATCATGAGCTGGAGAGTCTGCGTCACCCTGGCAGGGGCATCCTGGATATTAGGAGTCCTCCTGGCCGTAGTAGGTATTGTGTTGCTCTTACCATTGCCCTTCTGTGGTCCCCAGAAAGTGAATCACTTTTTCTGTGAAATTCTAGCTGTTCTCAAACTCGCCTGTGCAGATACCCACCTTAACAAGGTTATGATTGTGGCTGCAGGGAGTGTTGGCATTGGTGGGACCACTGTTGTAATTGTGGTCTCCTCATGGTCACATTCTCCGTGCTGTCCTGAGGATCCAGTCGGCCGAGGGGCGCCAGAAAGCCTTTCTCCACCTGCTCCTCCCACTCTGCGTGGTGGGGCTCTATTATGGCACAGCCATTATCATGTATGTTGGACCCCCAACGTGGGGACTCCCAGGAGCAGAGGAAATACCTCTCTCCTGTTTCACAGCCTTTTCAATCCCATGCTGAATCCCCTGATCTATAGTCTGAGGAACAGAGAAGTCCACGCTGCTCTGAAAAGGTGGCTGAGGAAAAGGGGAGACCTTCGTGAGAGCCTCACTGATGAAAAGTAACTGAGCATAAAGAGACCTGATGTGTTACCTTACCCGGTAGTGTGCACAGGATACAGAGACATGCTATAGGCCTAGGGCATCCTTAGCATGTTCTTGAACTTCTCCTGTGACTACCTCCCAAGAAAACCCATTCTTCTCCCTCTCTGCAAGATGCTGCTCAAGGAAATGAGCCCCACTTCCAGCACCCTGTGTGGTGCACGCACTTGTAATGTGGTCATGGGGGATATTCTGAATAAGATGAAATAAATGTATGTATTCCATAATCAGGACTTGTAGAGAAAATTTTATTGAAGACACCAGTGTATTGGTAGAATATTTAAAGTATAGGAGTTGAGACTGATTACATAGTTGTTGCTGAAATCTTTTCAATTCAGCAACTGTCTTCTTCAAGAAATTGGTCTACATTTAAAAGATTTGGTTGTTTTCCTGCACGTGTCTGTGACAGAGATGTTTTCTGAGGCATCAGCCACTTAATTAGGAAGACCATGAGCAGGGACTTCAAGGGAAAGGGGGTTGAGGGTGTAACTGATGGACCTAACAAGGAGATGGAACCCTGGAGGATGTCCGGCTGAAACACGCAGACACAGGGAGCTTTCTCTGCCGCTGTGTTTCTCTGCCTTTGCAGCGAAGGTGGAGATTTGTCCAGGATGGAGGAGACAAGAGGAAGGAGGCAGAATGGACGTAGCCGAGAGTCCTTGGCAGAATTACACATTTTCTCTCATTGGTTTGGTCCATTGTTTCCTAATGGGAAGTGACTGAAACTTAGAACATTCTCAAAAGTAAGAGCAGACTGTGTAATTGCTTTGATGATTATTTGCCCAATGATAGGACAGCTATAAATTATCCAGTAATAATTTGCTCTTTGAAGTAAGAGAGATGAGGTGAGTTAAATAACCACGTTAGTCAAACATGAAACTCCAACACAATTATGAAGTGAAAATACAAAGTTTAAGAGGCAGTGGCAAATGATGTAATGAAGAGACTTTTCATACTTTCCTGAACTTATATAGGAAATTGAACCTGAACACTTAAAATGGCACAAAGAAAATATTTAGTTTTAAAATAATATTTGTGTGTGTGTGTGAAAAGTTTTTAAAGAGGAAAAAATATGGATATCTTTCTTACAAAGGGTCGTTTCATAAGGAAGTCTGCTATGTAGATAGACATTACTACAAAAAAAAGGGTTAAAAGCAATGATTTGAATTTAGGAAAAGGTGGGATTTTTACCAGTTTCTGCTAGTTGCTAGAGGTGCAAACTGATGCATTATACTTAAATATTTTGGAATTTACATTTACTATATATAAAATAAAACATTTAAGATGTCTGCCTTAAGGGTTACGTCCCAGAGAAATAGGTCTCCATGCATTCATGGAACATGATGAATGTAGAGATCTTTCTTTCGACAAAGCATCAATGTTGCGACTGGTATATAGGTGTGGATCCAAAACTCCATGTTAGCCCGTGAGAAGCAGACATAGAGTGACTGAGGGAGTCTGCTGCCAGCGGGTCAGTATTTTTAATGGAACGGCTTTAGTACGCAGACGTGAGATTGAAATGACTCCATATGAACTTTGTTGATTGATTTCAGCACGATTTACAATAGCCAAGTGCTGGAAGCAACCTAAGTGCCCATGTGTGAATGAGTGGATCAAATACTATGGTACATTTACACAGTGGAATTCCATGCAGCAGAATGAAAGAAGGAGCTCCTGCCCTCTGTGACAGCAGGGATGGAACTGGAGAGCATTATGCTAAGTGAAATAAGCCAGCAGTGAAACAGAAACACTGTACAATCTCACCTTTAACTGGAACCTAATCAACAAAAACGAACAAGCAAGCAAAATACAACCAAAGACACTGAAATGGAGAACAGACTGACAATGACCAGAGGGGAGAGAGGAGCGGATAATGGGGAAAAGGGTGAAGCGTTTACGGGAACAATTATAAAGGACACATGGACAATAACAAGGGCAGTGGAAACAGGGGAAGGAGGTGGGAGGCCTGGGGTGGAGGGGATGGGTCAGGCGAAAAGGCAGAAAACTGTACTTGAACAAGAATAAAAAAAGTGTTTTACAAAAGAAATGTTTAGAGAATTCATGTTCATTTTCCAAATCAGTTGCAAAAACAGCTCTCTAGTCCTGAGGAAGGCATCACTCAAAGGTGTGAGTATGGTGATTTGGGGCCACAGTAGACACAGTTATGCAGGTTAGGTCATTCACTTACTGATGCACTGTGCACACTGGTCCACGTTAATGTAAGTAGGTGTGGCTTAAAACACAGAAAAGTCAGCGCCAGGTCCAGCAGCAAATCAGCTCTGTAAGACACCTGGAGATGTATTCACAGGGGTGACAGGAAGAGAGACCTCTCTGAGAAAGAAGGCTGCTAGCCACTCTACCTTTCAGTATTCCCTATTAATCTTCCAGTTTCTAACTAAATTTCTCCTGTGAATGAAGTATTTTCACAACTTAGTTTCTTTCCCAAAGTGTTTTAAGAGTTTAAAGAAAAAGAAAGAAAGACTAAGCATGATCGGAACACAAAATATAAGTATCTTTGTAAGCATTCTCAAGACACTTTAAAAATAATTCCCTAAACTATCTGGACAAATATAATAGTTAACATTAGAATAAAAAGAAGATACAGTTGGTTAATGAAATTATATAGGTTTCAGCCCTGGCTGTTGTGGCTAAGTGGATTGAGTGCTCGCCTGGGAACCAAAGAGTCCCCAGTTCAATTCCCAGTCAGGACACATGCCTGGGTTGCAGGTTAGGCTCCCAGAGGGGGCACCCGAGAGGGAACCACACATTGATGTTTCTCTCCCTCTCTTTCTCCCTCCCTGCCCCTCTGTATAAAAAATAAATAAATGAAATAAAAAAAATAAAATTATACAGGTTTCAGCTGTACAATTCTCTAATACATCATCTATATATTGTCATGTGTGTTCCCCATGCTGAGTCAAGTCTCATTCCCTCACATTTGTCCCCCCTTTACCCTCCTTTACCCCCCCTCCTCTCCCTCTGGAGATCACCATATTGGTGTCTGTGTCTATGGCTTTGATCTATTTGTTAATTTTTCCTTAAGCCCTTCCCCTTCTTCACCCAGCCTCCTAACCCCCTCTCCTCTGATACCTATCAATGTGTTCTCTATCTATGAGTCTTCTTTCTATTTTATGGTACAGCTTTGAGAATATAGGTAATACCCCACAGTGCTGATCTTGCCCAGGACAATTTGGTACATAATAGTAGAGATGAACATTGCAAGTTTATTTTGATCTGGTAATTCCCATTTAAAGAATTTACTCAAGGAAATAATTATGTGAGCAAAGATTCCTCTTTGCGGTGTTAGTTTGTAGTTGCTAAATACTGAAAACATCCAAGATTTCCAGTACTAGGAGACAGGTAAAATACATACTTATATGGAACATGCATATTAAAGAATACCTTCTTGAAAGTCAGGTTTTCTTGTGTGTTTATTGGCTTGCAATATATTTACAATTAATATTAAATGCAAAGAGAAGATTAATGCCATATGTATAATATGCAATTATTGAGAGAAAACTCAGTTATAATAAAGAGAATGTTTTCCTTCTACGTGCATATTTGGTTTTTCAAATCCAACTATGATAAATTGTCTCTATAACAAATATACATATGTAATGTATCGTCTATTTAACAAGTACAAGAATTTGGAAAATTATAGTTTTAAAAGTAGAAAATCTATGAAACAAATAGAGGGTTATAAATTTGAGCAAGGATAGACAGGAAAAGATTATGAACTGGAATAATGGGGAATCCAAAAAAAACAGGAATCAAGGTACGCATTAAAGAAGAAGACAAGACATTTGGAAAAGGGAGGTGATAAGCGTCCCAGGAAATAACAGAAGCCGGAAACTGGAACGGAAGGTGGGGGGAAGGGCAAGGAACATGCGTCACAGGAATGACAGGTTTTCGTGGGCAGACGCTGAGAAGGGAGCTTGCATCCTTATCGCGCAGCTCTGTTTGCATCAAGCACTCATTGGGGAAGGGAAGTAGCGGGTGTTTGACTCCCTCCCCAGGTAGGCTCCTCCTGGGATTTCTAGACGAGAAGCAGTGGCAGTACAGCAGAGTGGCCATCCTGAAAACCATGTTAGCAGAAGGCACCTAAAACCACTGGACAGAACATTTTAAAACCCGTAACTCTTAAATGTATAACTGGGCTTGAAAGAGAGCAAATAGAACCCTCAAAGGACAAAAATGAGGCAGAATCAGCAACCAAACGGGGAGATCTGAAGCCAGCACTGGCTTCAAGTCACTTGTGTTTGCTCAGGTCCCAGGTTGACATGATGGCAATGGCCAGTGAGACCAGGCCTTCCCTTATGCAAGGCAGGGAATGAGAGTACAGGAGCCTTCATGGAGCTGGGTGCTCCCTGTGGTACCACGAGGGATACAGCAATACTGACAATTTCTGACTGCTCAGTGGGAACCTTGGGGGTCAGAGGTCAGTGAGCAGTATCTGTAAAGTGGTGAAAGAACAACTGTCAATCCAAAAGTTTATATACAGGAAAATATGCTTCCAAAATTAA
This sequence comes from Glossophaga mutica, assembly GCA_039655065.1. Classification (NCBI taxonomy): domain Eukaryota; kingdom Metazoa; phylum Chordata; class Mammalia; order Chiroptera; family Phyllostomidae; genus Glossophaga; species Glossophaga mutica. The sequence goes on along the minus strand of CM077313.1, from coordinate 7,496,683 downwards.
CATGAAATGAACGTGTTTTCAAACAGAATCACGAGTCAAAAATAAAACAAGCACACAAACCCAAGCAACCAAGCCCAAATCTTCATTTCCAGCAGGGTCGCATGCAAAACACTAAAGGATGTATCCTTTCCCAGCTAAAGCAAAGATTCCTGTTGATAATGGGTAATAAATAAATATTTTTTCTCATTTTTAAGAATATTTACTTTGTCGGTAGTTTTCAGAAATGTCACTGTAATAGTGCAGGATCTGGGTGTTGTACGTAAATGTGTCCCAGTTGTGATTTCCTGAGGTTTCTGTGTTCATGTCCTGTTGCGGACCATTCAGCCTGGTTTCAGGAGTTGTAACCCTCACCCCATGGTGGGCTGTGTAAGAGCCCCAAGGGCCCCACTTCATCTGGGTCTGTTCTGTCACAAGGACGTGACCTACTAAAGAGACAAAGCTTATCTCCCTGGCAGGAGCACTGCTTCTGCCTTACCCATCTCTGGCCCCATAGCTTGGTTGGCAGTCAATGACGGGTAAGACTCCTCATGAGAGGGGCAACCTAAGCCAGACACGACCACTTTGGAAGGCCTCATGGAAGGACTCGGGGGATTGCAGCAAAGAGGATGCTATGGGCCCTCACGCCCCGGCTATTCTGACATAGCCTGAGTCCTCATTTCCATCTGGGAGACGTCTCCTGCTTCCTAATTGCCTTAAAGCCTGAAACTGTGGGGGCGAGTGGTGCAGCCCTGTGCTGGCCAGGATGGCTCCTTGGGTGATTGGGCATAAGAAAGAATTCCTAAAGCCCTGTGAAACCTGCTTTGCTAAAAGTGCTCTCCCTTAAGTGATAAGTGTCCCAGGAGGAAATGAGTATGTCTCCCAAAGTCTGGCAACCCCTTTTCCTGACAAACACTGGCTCAGATTAAGCCCTCAGATTGCTTTGAAATGTTAACCATTGTTTGATCCTTGTCGCCTGACATACCTGTATTCCTGTGCATTTGAGCCCAATAAAAGCCTGGTGAGGATGGAGCTCTGGGTCATTCTCCTCTGAGAGTTTGACCCCTTTCCTCCCCAAGCAGAAGATGTCTTGGTAGTTTTTACTTTCATCCGTGACGGAGGGATGGGGCTCTGCGGGCGGAGCCCTCCCCCACATCTGGCACCCAGGACAGGAGCCCCCACAATGTCCTTCATCGGAGTTGGGAAATTCTCAGAAGTAATATCTTCAATATTATCTTTTTCCCCATTTAATTTTTCTTTCTTCTCGAGTATATGTTAGAATACTTTTTAGCACTTTCAAAGATGTCTTTCTGAGTCTACTCCATTTTTTTATTCTATGCCTGTATTTGATAGTTTCCTATTAATTTTCATTTGAGTTCATTGGTCCCGCTGTCTGTTGTGCGTAGCATCTGTCGTTGATGTTTTCTTCATCGAAGTCATTATATGTTGCTGTTTTAGAATGAATAATTGTTTCCTGTAGGTTGTAATACTTCATTGAAATATTTTATTTTTCTTTCCTTATAACTTTGTTTTCCTTTTTGACACAAATTAGTTGTTTGAAGAGTTTTTTTCCTACTGGTGTTCTATTTCACTTGTACCAGTTTCCCCCGTTGCTCCCACAGTCAGTCCCCACCCTGGTGTCCATGTCCATGAGTCATTTATACTTGTTCCTTGACCTTGTTCCTCCTTCCGTCCTTACTGCCCTCCTGCTTCCCCTCTTGTCACTGTCAGTCTGTTCGTTGTTTCCATGCCCGTGGTTCTATTTGCTTGTTTGTTTTGTTCATTAGGTTCACCTTGCGGGTGACATCATGTGGTATGTGCCTTTCACTGCCTGGCTTTTTTCACTTAGCATAATACTCCTCAGTTCCATGCATGTTTTCATGAAAGGTAGGAGTTTCTTTTTCCTTTCTGGTGCATAGTAGTGTGTTGTGTAAATGGTGCACATTTATTTGATTCACTCATTTACCAATGGGCAGTAGGCTGTTTCCAGCACTTGGCTATTGCAAATAACAGTGCTATGAACATCGGGGTGCATAGGTTCTTTTGAATTGGTGTTTCATGCTTCTTAGGGTGTAATGCCAGCAGTGGAATCACTGGATCAAAAGACAGTTCCATTTTTAATTTTTCGAAGAAATTTTATACTGTTTTCCACAGGAGCTGCACAAGTTCGCATTCTCACCAACAGTGCTCTAGGGTTCCCAAATCCTTGCCAGCACTTTCTATTTGTTGATTTGTTAATGATGGCCATTCTGAATGGTGTGAAGAGGTATCTCCTTGTGGTTTTAATTTGCATCTCTCTGATGGCTACTGATGTTAAGCCTCTTTTCATATGCCTACAGACCCTCTGTTTGTTCTCCTTGGAGAAGAGTCTGTTCAGGTCCTTTTCCCAGGTTTTAACTGGATTGTTTGCCTTCCTGGTGGTGAGTCCTGTGAGTCCTGTGAGTCCTTTATATCATTTGAAGATCAATTCTTGTCTCAGGTATCACTGGCAAATATGTTTTCCCATGTGGTTGGTCCCCTTTTCATTATGATGATGTTTTCTTTAGCCATGCAGAAGCTTTTTAATTTGATGTGATCCCATTTGTTTATTCTTTCCTTTATTTCCCAAGGGAATAGCCAAGGCTAGAAGGATATATCAGCAAAAATGTTGCTGCATGAATATATGAAATTTTACTGCCTACATGTTCCTCTAGGACTTTGATGATGTCAAGGCTTATGTTTAGGTCTTAGGTCCATTTTGAGTTAATCCTAGTGTATGGTTTTCGTTGGTGGTCTAATTTCTTTCTTTCTTTCTTTCTTTCTTTCTTTCTTTCTTTCTTTCTTTCCTTCTTTCCTTCCTTCTTTCCTTCTTTCCTTCTTCCTTTCTTCCTTTCTTCCTTTCTTTCCTTCTTTCCTTCTTTCCTTCTTCCTTTCTTCCTTTCTTCCTTTCTTCCTTTCTTCCTTTCTCCCTTTTTTCCTTTCTCTCTCTCTCTCTCTCTCTCTCTTTCTCTCTTTCTTTCTTTCTCTCTTTCTCTCTTTCTTTCTCTCTTTCTCTCCTTCTTTCTTTCTTTCCTTCTTTCCTTCTTTCCTTCTTTCCTTCTTCCTTTCTTCCTTTCTTCCTTTCTTCCTTTCTCTCTTTCTCTCTCTCTCTCTCTCTCTCTCTCTTTCTCTCTTTCTCTCTTTCTCTCCTTCTCTCTCTCTCTTTCTTTCTTGCTTTCTTTCTTTCTTTCTTTCTTTCTTTCTTTCTTTCTTTCTTTCTTTTTCTTCTTTCTTCATGTAAGATTCCAGTTCTCCCAACACTATTTGTTGAAGAGCCTATTTTTTACTCCATTTTATGGTCCTGCCCCCTCTGTCAAATATTGTTGCCCAAAGAGACATGGGTTTATTTGTGGGCTCTCACTTCTCATTCATTGATCTATGTATCTGTTCTTTTGCCAATGACAGACTGTTTGAATAACGTAGCCTGGTAATATAGTTTGATATGAGGTATTGTGATCCCTCCTACTTTGTTCTTCTTTCTCAAGATTGCAGAGACTCCAGGGTTGTTTTTTGTCCCATATTTATTTTTGAAACATTTGTTCTAAATCTGTGAAATATGTCTTTGGTATGTTAACAGAGATTGCATTGGATCTATGGCTTGCTTTAGATAGTGTAGACATTTTAATGATATTAATTCTTCTAATCCATAAACACCATGTGCTTCCATTTATTTGTATCTTCCTTAATTTCTTTCTTCTGTGTTGTCTAGTTTTCTAAGTATAGGTCCTTTACCTACTTGGTCACTTTATACCTAGGTTCTCTGTTTTTCTTGTTGCTATTGTGAAGGAGATTGTTTTCCCTAGTTTCTGTTTCTGATATTTCACTGTTGGTGGAAACAAATGCTTTCAATCTGAATATTGATGTTGCATCCCAGTATTTGGCAAATTTACTTATTAGGTTGAGTAGTTTTTTGGTGGAGCCTATAGGATTTTCTATGTTCACTATCATGTCATCTGCAGACAATGACAGTTTTACTTCCTCCTTTCCAAGTTGGATGCCTTTTATTTCTTTTTCTTGTCTGATCACTGCATCTTGAACTTCCCATACTGTGTTGAATAAAAGTGGTGAAAGTGGACACTTTTGTCTTGTTCTTGATCTTTGGAAGAAAGCTTTTAGATTTTGCCCATCGAGTGTGCTGCAGGCTGTAGATTTCTCATATATGGCCTTTATTATGTTGAGGTATGTTCCATCTATTCCCGCTTTTCTCGGTGTTTTTATCATAAATGGGTACTGTAGTTTATCAAATGCTTTTTAAGCATCTATGGATATGATCCTTTGATTTTTATCTTTCATTTGTTTCTATTGATGTCTTTATTTGTTCTTTTATTGCCTGCGTTATATCTGGAATTCCCCTGTTGCCTATTATGTTACACTCCTCTTACAATGATTGAGGTTTTGTGCATCTCCCCTGAATAAGCACTTTCTATGGGAGCTCATCACTTCCAGTGACTTAATACATTTTATATGCTCATAGCACATAACTTAATCTCTCATGCCAGGTCTCTTCCCAATATGCAGTGTTTGAAATCAGTGTTTACCATTGCAGGTCAATGTGAACAGCAATGCTGTTCTCTGCGCAGTCTGGCTCTGCTTTCCCAGCAACATCGTCATGTGTGTGGCCCCCATTTGCATGATCCTGAGGAGCAGCAAGAGATCCTTTCCTTTGTTACAGCCTTTCCAACCCCAAGGTGAACCTGCTGGTCTGCAGCCTGAGGAACACAGAGGAAACATGTCCTGCAGAGAGCACTGGGGGAGGAGAGTCATTTCTAGTTGCAGTGACATTTGAATCCCCAGCCTAAGTGCTCAGCTGCCACCTGAATCCAGAGAAGCTCACTGCTCCCTTCTGCCATGGTCCATGATGCGACATCAGGCCTTCCCTCTTCCTCTGAAGGAAGCTTTTTATAGGTTACTCATTGATTTTTTTTTAATCAGATATAATTTTTTCTTCTATTACTCAATGGAATTGAATATCTGTAAACTGAAACATTATATTAATTCTTGTTCTGGGTCCCAAGAGTTGATACAGTCCATCTCCATCTGTAACCTAACAGTGTAAACTCAGTAACTGCCTATGTCATAGGATTTGGGAAGGAAGAAAAAGCTGGGAGGGTTGGATGTGGTCCTGCAAACCCTAAGGGCCGCTTATCTATTCCCTCAGACTGTATTCGCCACTTAAAGATCATCTCAGGGAGCAAAGATGAAGAGATATTTTCTATGAAAATTACAGACTCCTATTGGGGTGAAGAAGCACACTGAGTGAAGGAACAGAATTAATACAGGGTGTGTAGTGGAAAGGGGAGAAGGAGAAACCTGCAGACAGTGTAGGAGCCAAGCTCACTGTTGACAACCTTGGGGGCGAACTGCTGAGCCAGTAGCTAGCAAATGGCAGAGCTGGGCACTGGGTCTCAGAGAAACCATCTGGGCTGTGTATGGTCCCAGGAACTTTGAGTGTTGAGCTGTGAGTTATGTGGACGTACAGACTGCGTACATGTTCCCCAGTGTCTTTCACCAGCACTTTCCCCCTGGTCAGTCCAGGTCTGTGTCATTTCCCTCATGGGAATGCTTATCCTGACACAGGACATTGTACCACTCACTGTAGGTGACTAGTAGAGTGTGGCTGGCTCTCCTCCCTTGGTGGCAGATGGACTTTTACTGATTTCTCCTACTTCTCAAATACAGTGGTTGGGGATGAGTCCCACAGACTTTAGGTGGCCTCTGAGGGTGTCACCATAAAGTGTACCATCTCACCCGCTTTGAGGTGAGGTGGGCCACTTGCTTGCAGAGTCTTTCTCGATCTCACACTGAGAGTGAACAGGAGACTTGATCAGAACAGGGAGTGTGTGCCCTTCCCTTGGGGAGTCATGATTACTCAGTGCAACTCTCTTTTTCCCCTTGGAAATTATCTTTAATACGAAAGTTGTAAACAAAATTTTAACACAAAGAGGAATTGGTCAAATTATTCCACACTAAGTCAATGAGCTGTTTATACAGTCCTTAAAATGATAGTCAGAGAGATATTACAGTACATGGAAAGAATTATTATAAGATTTAAAGGGAAAGCATGAAACAATAATTGCAAAGGTGATATAACTGCAATTATGGTACATGTACATACGCAGTAAATAGCAAAATCTATGACCTATAGTAGTATAGTATTGGCTGTAGAGTGGTAGGATGATGACAGTTTATAACTTTTAAAAGTTATCTTTCATGCTACAGGAAGGTTTGGAGATGACAGATCACTCTGCTTACACCTGAAATAATCTAACCGGTACGAGCTTGTATACCAACTAACTTACATTAATATGTACATGAAAATTTTAAAAATGGAAATAAATTTAGCTACTAAAGTTGCTAAGATATAAAAAAACTCTTAAATTTTATCTCTGCCTTTATTTTAAATACTATAGCATAAAAGATCATTTTGAAAAGCCACCCAACACTTACTTACCTCCTGTGGGCAGCAGAGCTCACTGAATATGAAGATCGGATGGGCTCTTATCAGAACAGCTAACACATCTGTCCCTCCCTGACCCAGTGCTCTCTGTGCACTACACACCCGTAGCACTTAACACGCAGCGTCTCACCCAGCCACCTTAACCAGTCCATGAAGAACGTCCCATTATCAGTCTGTTCTATGTGTGCACCTACCGGAAGGTAGCAAATGTCCGACTTCTACTGAGTCGCTGTCACTGCCCAGCCCTCCTTCCCTCCGGTCGTCAGCCCTTACCGAGCAGCACAGGTTCTCGTCTGCATCTGCGCTGTCAGTGTGACGCGGACTGGACCTTAGAGGGAAGGCCTGTGGCTCACAGGGCTGCCTGTGACTAGCTAGCACGTTCCCTTCTAGGTGAGGAATCAGCAAACCTCTTTGCGCATCACACTTAAACCTCATCTTCCAGTTTTTAGGTCATTCTTGTGTCTGTCCCTTAATGAACTCTCAGTGTGAGTGATGTGGGGGTTGTTCTTTATTGATAAACTTGAGACCCCAGTATCTGGTATCCATCTTACAACTTTTCTTAACCAAATTGGGACATCTGGACGATTGATCTTTATTTTTAATCCTCAACCAGGGACATGTTTGGTGAATTTTTAGATAGAGGCAGAGAAACATAAACGTGAGAAACATCCATTGGTTGTCTCCTGTATGGGTGCCAGCTGGGACCAAACCCGAGGCCTAGGTATAGATGGGCCCTGACCAGAAATGGAACCTGGGAACTTTCTGTTTATGGGACAGTCCTTCCACCTACTGAGCCACACCAGCCAGGGCAGATTACTGATTTTAGTGACTTCCAATTCCTTACGTTGTGCAGGTGGGGAGCTCTACAGCAGCCTGGGAGCCTGGAGCAGGGAAAAGGACCTTGCCCCTTCCTGTCTGCCTGCTGCTCTTGTCAGCCTTGCCCAACAGCTCTTGGCAGTGGCAGTGAAGGCCCCCCGCCCAGCCTTAGGTACTCCGCATCCCAGAGCCAGCCCCGTCATTCCTGGCTGGGGCCACAGTTCCGCTGGGGTACCCCTTCTCCTCACAGGGTTAATTCTGAACCCCAACTCCTCTGACCTTCTGGATTCTAATCACCCAGCCTCTGCTCTGTGCCCTTGATCCCTATGGATGGCAGCTTCACTCAGTTCTGCTTGTTCATCTGAGAGCTCTGTTTCCTGTTGTAGTTCCCCAGTATCTTTGTAACCATTGTGTTGTGTGAAAGTCTCTCTACTATCATACCACACCAGAATGGTTTCTGTTCCCTGTTGGATTCCCACCTGATTCGAAGAGAAAAATTACAGAGGATACACGTTCTGATCAGGTGTGAGATAAGACTCAGCCAAGACTGAGGATGGGAAAAACCTATGGGTCCCAGCTGCACTGTGTACCACCTGGACTATCTGGAGGGTTAGTAGGTGGGAGATAGAGTTCTCGAGCCATAGTGAATGCAAGGTGCGTGCATTGTAATGTGTGAAGGAGTCCCAGAAATCATTCTAGAGCTTCTACGTGGATGAACATGGACCCCACGGTGAGTGAAGTAATCACCAAGGCCACCGCCTTGCCTCAAGTGTCCCTGTGGAGAGCACCAGAGATGAGTCCCTGGAGAGCCCCTTTCCCCTGGAAGGGAGCTGATGGCAGTGTGCCTGGCGGGTCCTTATCCCTCCCTACAGCAAACGCTCAGAAGTACACTGAGAGGTGGTGGAGTGGAGCAGAGAATAAACCATGTCTTCGTGTTTGGGCACCTTTTCTCCTAAGAGATCCTTATGAGATGGCAATTTCAACACTGACTCACAGATACTAATCTCCTTATTAGTGTGTATTTGTTCAACCCAAGTCACATTCAGCTGGTCTTCTCGTGTTTAGCTGTAAGTGTGTGGTAAGTTTCGTGTGTTGTCCAGTCTTTGTTCACTGTTCAATTTCAGACAGGCTGTGATGAAAAATCTCAGTGCAGCAGGGAATTGTCATTGTCTGTCAGTGCCAGGTGTGTGCTGTGTATAGACTTAGCTAATAGGATCATTGGAGTCACCATCTCGTTTAGAGACACCTGAGGTTGAGCATTTAGTGTAAAATTTTTTGTTTAAATGATCAGATATATTAGGTGTTTGAGAGATTTTCTTGAAAGTGTTTCCATTGTCCCATGAAACTCAGTCATGTTTCCATGAAATAATGGACCGCATTGACCACAATAGTAGTTTGTGACAGAAGAGCGTCCTGAAGGTTTTATTTTTGAAAGTGAACTTCCCCTTGGTGGGTTATTTGAATATGAGAATTATCTTTTTTGAGTCTTTTTCATAGACTTGTCACTCCAAGCAGCTTCTGTACACCAGCATGTGGGAATTGTCTTGTATGTCCTCACCCAAGACATGTGGACGAACATGGACTATGTTTAGTAAATATCTGTGGATTTTTGTTTCGTGTTTTAGCTACGTGCAGCAGATAGGAGGAAGATGAGGTGACAGTCCCTGATCCTTCTGCTTTAGTTTTTCGTGTCCTTCATCATAGGACAGTTTAGAAATAGCGCTGCTGTGTTTTTTCACCCCAAATGTGGCAACAAAGCAGAAGGGAAATCAGCTAACACTGTTCTGTACATTTAGGACCAATGAATCCTGTAGTTGGAAGAGACCTGAGCATTTTTCTTGCTCGACCTCTCCCATAACATGGGAATGCAAATCTCTGAGTTAAAGCACTCGCTGACATAAAGCTTGGTCCTACTAAAACAGCCAGCTTTCTTCAGGAAGATGACTACAAGTGTTATAGCATTGTTTCTTGGACTAAGACAGTATCATCTCCCAGTGTTGCTGCTCTGAATTCTGATTCTCCCTTTGAAGCAGGGTGAAACCCTCACACTTTTGTTTATCAAACCTTGCAAAAAATAACTTATAAGGAAATATGAATGGAGAATTAACATAGGACTGGGATAATGAGTTTTTGTGAGATTCTTATTTTAGTGAAATTCAGATGGATACTGGACTGAAGAAGGATATGGAGTCAAACAGACAAGGAAACAGACAAGGAAACAGAAGCAGTGGTTTAATAGTTACAGGTGAAACCTCGGAATCCCCATCCTGGTGCAAGTTCTTTTCTAAACACTGATAAACCCCAAGAAGTAAAGATTGGTAACGCCTAATATTTTTCTGTTAGAGTTAAGTTATAGAATATGTTACAGATTCTAAGCATATGAGTATATAGTTAGAGCTTTAGCTCTAGCCTTGGATATTGATCAGTAGTTTTAAATCCCAGGCCACGACCCATCAAGAAATCATTCAACCAGTGTTTTACTAGTGAAGGAGATCAGAAAATAATAGAGAAAATAGCAACTAGTTTTCCACAAAATAAGGATTCAAGTGCATGTGCGTGTACATATGTGTGCATTTAACTCTATACATAACATGCGCATTTCCCACACACATACAGGCATAGAATGTAAATGTTCATATAGGGTTAAGTATATAATAAGGGTTATATTCACATAATATGCAGTTATATGCCCATGATATTCACATGATATACACATATGTGCACATAAGGGTTCACATGCATGTGCGTACATACATGTGCATGTGTATAACTCTATACATAACATGTACTTTAGCCACACAAACAGGCGTAGAGTATGAATATTCATATAGGGATAAGTGTGTGATGGGTAATATCCAATTTTGAAGCCGCATGAGCAGAGTAGAATGTCCGTGGGTACAAAAGTCCAGAGACAATGTTCTCCCCCTTAAATCCAGCTAAAGCTGAGGCAGTCTGCCTGCCATGCTCTCAGCTTCCTTCCAGATGCTGCTGCCAGTGAAAAGTACAAGGCTAACAAGTGAGTCATCTAATGAAGGCACCAACCGGTGAGATCCCTGATAGGAGGGCCTCCCACAGGCTCCTGGTCCCCTTCCCACCCTCACGTGTGGGTGCGGACGCAGGCCCACAGCCCCCTCCCCACAGTGGCTGTGTGTGCACCGTGGGTCGGGACTCCTCCCAGGGAAGCCTCCCACGCAGTTGTGCTGACCGAGGAAAGTGTCCACCGTAAGGGAGGCTGTAGGTGTGTTTACGTGTGTTGAACTGTGGGGGAAGTTTGGTAATAATGGTGACATTTACTGAACACTACAATAGAACACTGGCATTTAATTTACAAGGTCAAAAATTTCTTTCTGTGTCATTTGCAGTGCACAGGATTCACTTAGTAACTGACTAACAGGACAGAAGTGACACTGAAGATGTTTTCTGAGGGAAGAATCAATGACACACACGGGTCTACCATGTTAAACAAGTCCCTCGGGCACTCAGAATTGATGAGCTTTGTCCCTTGTTCTTTCCCAGGAAAATGGGGGGCAACCAGACTTCCGTCACAGAGTTCCTCCTCGTGGGGTTCCCGCTCAGCCCAAGGATGAAGGTGCTCCTGTTTGGGCTCTTCTCCCTGTTGTACGCCTTCACCCTGCTTGGCAACGGGGTCATCCTGGGGCTCATCGCACTGGACTCCCAACTGCACACCCCCATGTACTTCTTCCTCTCCCAGCTGGCCACCGTGGACATATCCTATGCCTGCAACACGGTGCCTCAGATGCTGATCAACCTCCTGAGCCCAGCCCAGCCCATCTCCTTTGCTGGCTGCATGACACAGACCTTTCTCTTCCTGACTTTTGCTCTCACTGAATGTTTTCTCCTAGTGATGATGTCCTACGATAGACATGTGGCCATCTGCCTGCCCCTTCGGTATTCTACCATCATGAGCTGGAGAGTCTGCGTCACCCTGGCAGGGGCATCCTGGATATTAGGAGTCCTCCTGGCCGTAGTAGGTATTGTGTTGCTCTTACCATTGCCCTTCTGTGGTCCCCAGAAAGTGAATCACTTTTTCTGTGAAATTCTAGCTGTTCTCAAACTCGCCTGTGCAGATACCCACCTTAACAAGGTTATGATTGTGGCTGCAGGAGTGTTGGCATTGGTGGGACCACTGTTGGTAATTGTGGTCTCCTATGGTCACATTCTCCGTGCTGTCCTGAGGATCCAGTCGGCCGAGGGGCGCCAGAAAGCTTTCTCCACCTGCTCCTCCCACCTCTGCGTGGTGGGGCTCTATTATGGCACAGCCATTATCATGTATGTTGGACCCCAACGTGGGGACTCCCAGGAGCAGAGGAAATACCTCCTCCTGTTTCACAGCCTTTTCAATCCCATGCTGAATCCCCTGATCTATAGTCTGAGGAACAGAGAAGTCCACGCTGCTCTGAAAAGGTGGCTGGAAAAGGGGAGACCTTCGTGAGAGCCTCACTGATGAAAAGTAACTGAGCATAAAGAGACCTGATGTGTTACCTTACCCGGTATGTGCACAGGATACAGAGACATGCTATAGGCCTAGGGCATCCTTTGCATGTTCTTGAACTTCTCCTGTGACTACCTCCCAAGAAAACCCATTCTTCTCCCTCTCTGCAAAGATGCTGCTCAAGGAAATGAGCCCCACTTCCAGCACCCTGTGTGGTGCACGCACTTGTAATGTGGTCATGGGGGATATTCTGAATAAGATGAAATAAATGTATGTATTCCATAATCAGGACTTGTAGAGAAAATTTTATTGAAGACACCAGTGTATTGGTAGAATATTTAAAGTATAGGAGTTGAGACTGATTACATAGTTGTTGCTGAAATCTTTTCAATTCAGCAACTGTCTTCTTCAAGAAATTGGTCTACATTTAAAAGATTTGGTTGTTTTCCTGCACGTGTCTGTGACAGAGATGTTTTCTGAGGCATCAGCCACTTAAATTAGGAAGACCATGAGCAGGGACTTCAAGGGAAAGGGGGTTGAGGGTGTAACTGATGGACCTAACAAGGAGATGGGAACCCTGGAGGATGTCCGGCTGAAACACGCAGACACAGGGAGCTTTCTCTGCCGCTGTGTTTCTCTGCCTTTGCAGCGAAGGTGGAGATTTGTCCAGGATGGAGGAGACAAGAGGAAGGAGGCAGAATGGACGTAGCCGAGAGTCCTTGGCAGAATTACACATTTTCTCTCATTGGTTTGGTCCATTGTTTCCTAATGGGAGTGACTGAAACTTAGAACATTCTCAAAAGTAAGAGCAGACTGTGTAATTGCTTTGATGATTATTTGCCCAATGATAGGACAGCTATAAATTATCAGTAATAATTTGCTCTTTGAAGTAAGAGAGATGAGGTGAGTTAAATAACCACGTTAGTCAAACATGAAACTCCAACACAATTATGAAGTGAAAATACAAAGTTTAAGAGGCAGTGGCAAATGATGTATGAAGAGACTTTTTCATACTTTCCTGAACTTATATAGGAAATTGAACCTGAACACTTAAAATGGCACAAAGAAAATATTTAGTTTTAAAATAATATTTGTGTGTGTGTGTGAAAAGTTTTTAAAGAGGAAAAAATATGGATATCTTTCTTACAAAGGGTCCGTTTCATAAGGAAGTCTGCTATGTAGATAGACATTACTACAAAAAAAGGGTTAAAAGCAATGATTTTGAATTTAGGAAAAGGTGGGATTTTTACCAGTTTCTGCTAGTTGCTAGAGGTGCAAACTGATGCATTATACTTAAATATTTTGGAATTTACATTTACTATATATAAAATAAAAACATTTAAGATGTCTGCCTTAAGGGTTACGTCCCAGAGAAATAGGTCTCCATGCATTCATGGAACATGATGAATGTAGAGATCTTTCTTTCGACAAAGCCTCAATGTTGCGACTGGTATATAGGTGTGGATCCAAAACTCCATGTTAGCCGTGAGAAGCAGACATAGAGTGACTGAGGGAGTCTGCTGCCAGCGGGTCAGTATTTTTAATGGAACGGGCTTTAGTACGCAGACGTGAGATTGAAATGACTCCATATGAACTTTGTTGATTGATTTCAGCACGATTTACAATAGCCAAGTGCTGGAAGCAACCTAAGTGCCCATGTGTGAATGAGTGGATCAAATACTATGGTACATTTACACAGTGGAATTCCATGCAGCAGAATGAAAGAAGGAGCTCCTGCCCTCTGTGACAGCAGGGATGGAACTGGAGAGCATTATGCTAAGTGAAATAAGCCAGGCAGTGAAACAGAAACACTGTACAATCTCACCTTTAACTGGAACCTAATCAACAAAACGAACAAGCAAGCAAAATACAACCAAAGACACTGAAATGGAGAACAGACTGACAATGACCAGAGGGGAGAGAGGAGCGGATAATGGGGGAAAAGGGTGAAGCGTTTACGGGAACAATTATAAAGGACACATGGACAATAACAAGGGCAGTGGAAACAGGGGAAGGAGGTGGGGAGGCCTGGGGTGGAGGGGATGGGTCAGGCGAAAAGGCAGAAAACTGTACTTGAACAAGAATAAAAAAAAGTGTTTTACAAAAAGAAATGTTTAGAGGAATTCATGTTCATTTTCCAAATCAGTTGCAAAAACAGCTCTCTAGTCCTGAGGAAGGCATCACTCAAAGGTGTGAGTATGGTGATTTGGGGCCACAGTAGACACAGTTATGCAGGTTAGGTCATTCACTTACTGATGCACTGTGCACACTGGTCCACGTTAATGTAAGTAGGTGTGGCTTAAAAACACAGAAAAGTCAGCGCCAGGTCCAGCAGCAAATCAGCTCTGTAAGACCACCTGGAGATGTATTCACAGGGGTGAACAGGAAGAGAGACCTCTCTGAGAAAGAAGGCTGCTAGCCCACTCTACCTTTCAGTATTCCCTATTAATCTTCCAGTTTCTAACTAAATTTCTCCTGTGAATGAAGTATTTTCACAACTTAGTTTCTTTCCCAAAGTGTTTTAAGAGTTTAAAGAAAAAGAAAGAAAGACTAAGCATGATCGGAACACAAAATATAAGTATCTTTGTAAGCATTCTCAGACACTTTAAAAATAATTCCCTAAACTATCTGGACAAATATAATAGTTAACATTAGAATAAAAAGAAGATACAGTTGGTTAATGAAATTATATAGGTTTCAGCCCTGGCTGTTGTGGCTAAGTGGATTGAGTGCTCGCCTGGGAACCAAAGAGTCCCCAGTTCAATTCCCAGTCAGGACACATGCCTGGGTTGCAGGTTAGGCTCCCAAGAGGGGGCACCCGAGAGGGAACCACACATTGATGTTTCTCTCCCTCTCTTTCTCCCTCCCTGCCCCTCTGTATAAAAATAAATAAATGAAATAAAAAAAATAAAATTATACAGGTTTCAGCTGTACAATTCTCTAATACATCATCTATATATTGTCATGTGTGTTCCCCATGCTGAGTCAAGTCTCATTCCCTCACCATTTGTCCCCCCTTTACCCTCCTTTACCCCCCCTCCTCTCCCTCTGGAGATCACCATATTGGTGTCTGTGTCTATGGCTTTGATCTATTTGTTAATTTTTCCTTAAGCCCTTCCCCTTCTTCACCCAGCCTCCTAACCCCCTCTCCTCTGATACCTATCAATGTGTTCTCTATCTATGAGTCTTCTTTCTATTTTATGGTACAGCTTTGAGAATATAGGTAATACCCCACAGTGCTGATCTTGCCCAGGACAATTTGGTACATAATAGTAGAGATGAACATTGCAAGTTTATTTTGATCTGGTAATTCCCATTTAAAGAATTTACTCAAGGAAATAATTATGTGAGCAAAGATTCCTCTTTGCGGTGTTAGTTTGTAGTTGCTAAATACTGAAAACATCCAAGATTTCCAGTACTAGGAGACAGGTAAAATACATACTTATATGGAACATGCATATTAAAGAATACCTTCTTGAAAGTCAGGTTTTCTTGTGTGTTTATTGGCTTGCAATATATTTACAATTAATATTAAATGCAAAGAGAAGATTAATGCCATATGTATAATATGCAATTATTGAGAGAAAACTCAGTTATAATAAAGAGAATGTTTTCCTTCTACGTGCATATTTGGTTTTTCAAATCCAACTATGATAAATTGTCTCTATAACAAATATACATATGTAATGTATCGTCTATTTAACAAGTACAAGAATTTGGAAAATTATAGTTTTAAAAGTAGAAAATCTATGAAACAAATAGAGGGTTATAAATTTGAGCAAGGATAGACAGGAAAAGATTATGAACTGGAATAATGGGGAATCCAAAAAAAACAGGAATCAAGGTACGCATTAAAGAAGAAGACAAGACATTTGGAAAAGGGAGGTGATAAGCGTCCCAGGAAATAACAGAAGCCGGAAACTGGAACGGAAGGTGGGGGGAAGGGCAAGGAACATGCGTCACAGGAATGACAGGTTTTCGTGGGCAGACGCTGAGAAGGGAGCTTGCATCCTTATCGCGCAGCTCTGTTTGCATCAAGCACTCATTGGGGAAGGGAAGTAGCGGGTGTTTGACTCCCTCCCCAGGTAGGCTCCTCCTGGGATTTCTAGACGAGAAGCAGTGGCAGTACAGCAGAGTGGCCATCCTGAAAACCATGTTAGCAGAAGGCACCTAAAACCACTGGACAGAACATTTTAAAACCCGTAACTCTTAAATGTATAACTGGGCTTGAAAGAGAGCAAATAGAACCCTCAAAGGACAAAAATGAGGCAGAATCAGCAACCAAACGGGGAGATCTGAAGCCAGCACTGGCTTCAAGTCACTTGTGTTTGCTCAGGTCCCAGGTTGACATGATGGCAATGGCCAGTGAGACCAGGCCTTCCCTTATGCAAGGCAGGGAATGAGAGTACAGGAGCCTTCATGGAGCTGGGTGCTCCCTGTGGTACCACGAGGGATACAGCAATACTGACAATTTCTGACTGCTCAGTGGGAACCTTGGGGGTCAGAGGTCAGTGAGCAGTATCTGTAAAGTGGTGAAAGAACAACTGTCAATCCAAAAGTTTATATACAGGAAAATATGCTTCCAAAATTAACATGAAATGAACGTGTTTTCAAACAGAATCACGAGTCAAAAATAAAACAAGCACACAAACCCAAGCAACCAAGCCCAAATCTTCATTTCCAGCAGGGTCGCATGCAAAACACTAAAGGATGTATCCTTTCCCAGCTAAAGCAAAGATTCCTGTTGATAATGGGTAATAAATAAATATTTTTTCTCATTTTTAAGAATATTTACTTTGTCGGTAGTTTTCAGAAATGTCACTGTAATAGTGCAGGATCTGGGTGTTGTACGTAAATGTGTCCCAGTTGTGATTTCCTGAGGTTTCTGTGTTCATGTCCTGTTGCGGACCATTCAGCCTGGTTTCAGGAGTTGTAACCCTCACCCCATGGTGGGCTGTGTAAGAGCCCCAAGGGCCCCACTTCATCTGGGTCTGTTCTGTCACAAGGACGTGACCTACTAAAGAGACAAAGCTTATCTCCCTGGCAGGAGCACTGCTTCTGCCTTACCCATCTCTGGCCCCATAGCTTGGTTGGCAGTCAATGACGGGTAAGACTCCTCATGAGAGGGGCAACCTAAGCCAGACACGACCACTTTGGAAGGCCTCATGGAAGGACTCGGGGGATTGCAGCAAAGAGGATGCTATGGGCCCTCACGCCCCGGCTATTCTGACATAGCCTGAGTCCTCATTTCCATCTGGGAGACGTCTCCTGCTTCCTAATTGCCTTAAAGCCTGAAACTGTGGGGGCGAGTGGTGCAGCCCTGTGCTGGCCAGGATGGCTCCTTGGGTGATTGGGCATAAGAAAGAATTCCTAAAGCCCTGTGAAACCTGCTTTGCTAAAAGTGCTCTCCCTTAAGTGATAAGTGTCCCAGGAGGAAATGAGTATGTCTCCCAAAGTCTGGCAACCCCTTTTCCTGACAAACACTGGCTCAGATTAAGCCCTCAGATTGCTTTGAAATGTTAACCATTGTTTGATCCTTGTCGCCTGACATACCTGTATTCCTGTGCATTTGAGCCCAATAAAAGCCTGGTGAGGATGGAGCTCTGGGTCATTCTCCTCTGAGAGTTTGACCCCTTTCCTCCCCAAGCAGAAGATGTCTTGGTAGTTTTTACTTTCATCCGTGACGGAGGGATGGGGCTCTGCGGGCGGAGCCCTCCCCCACATCTGGCACCCAGGACAGGAGCCCCCACAATGTCCTTCATCGGAGTTGGGAAATTCTCAGAAGTAATATCTTCAATATTATCTTTTTCCCCATTTAATTTTTCTTTCTTCTCGAGTATATGTTAGAATACTTTTTAGCACTTTCAAAGATGTCTTTCTGAGTCTACTCCATTTTTTTATTCTATGCCTGTATTTGATAGTTTCCTATTAATTTTCATTTGAGTTCATTGGTCCCGCTGTCTGTTGTGCGTAGCATCTGTCGTTGATGTTTTCTTCATCGAAGTCATTATATGTTGCTGTTTTAGAATGAATAATTGTTTCCTGTAGGTTGTAATACTTCATTGAAATATTTTATTTTTCTTTCCTTATAACTTTGTTTTCCTTTTTGACACAAATTAGTTGTTTGAAGAGTTTTTTTTCTACTGGTGTTCTATTTCACTTGTACCAGTTTCCCCCGTTGCTCCCACAGTCAGTCCCCACCCTGGTGTCCATGTCCATGAGTCATTTATACTTGTTCCTTGACCTTGTTCCTCCTTCCGTCCTTACTGCCCTCCTGCTTCCCCTCTTGTCACTGTCAGTCTGTTCGTTGTTTCCATGCCCGTGGTTCTATTTGCTTGTTTGTTTTGTTCATTAGGTTCACCTTGCGGGTGACATCATGTGGTATGTGCCTTTCACTGCCTGGCTTTTTTCACTTAGCATAATACTCCTCAGTTCCATGCATGTTTTCATGAAAGGTAGGAGTTTCTTTTTCCTTTCTGGTGCATAGTAGTGTGTTGTGTAAATGGTGCACATTTATTTGATTCACTCATTTACCAATGGGCAGTAGGCTGTTTCCAGCACTTGGCTATTGCAAATAACAGTGCTATGAACATCGGGGTGCATAGGTTCTTTTGAATTGGTGTTTCATGCTTCTTAGGGTGTAATGCCAGCAGTGGAATCACTGGATCAAAAGACAGTTCCATTTTTAATTTTTCGAAGAAATTTTATACTGTTTTCCACAGGAGCTGCACAAGTTCGCATTCTCACCAACAGTGCTCTAGGGTTCCCAAATCCTTGCCAGCACTTTCTATTTGTTGATTTGTTAATGATGGCCATTCTGAATGGTGTGAAGAGGTATCTCCTTGTGGTTTTAATTTGCATCTCTCTGATGGCTACTGATGTTAAGCCTCTTTTCATATGCCTACAGACCCTCTGTTTGTTCTCCTTGGAGAAGAGTCTGTTCAGGTCCTTTTCCCAGGTTTTAACTGGATTGTTTGCCTTCCTGGTGGTGAGTCCTGTGAGTCCTGTGAGTCCTTTATATCATTTGAAGATCAATTCTTGTCTCAGGTATCACTGGCAAATATGTTTTCCCATGTGGTTGGTCCCCTTTTCATTATGATGATGTTTTCTTTAGCCATGCAGAAGCTTTTTAATTTGATGTGATCCCATTTGTTTATTCTTTCCTTTATTTCCCAAGGGAATAGCCAAGGCTAGAAGGATATATCAGCAAAAATGTTGCTGCATGAATATATGAAATTTTACTGCCTACATGTTCCTCTAGGACTTTGATGATGTCAAGGCTTATGTTTAGGTCTTAGGTCCATTTTGAGTTAATCCTAGTGTATGGTTTTCGTTGGTGGTCTAATTTCTTTCTTTCTTTCTTTCTTTCTTTCTTTCTTTCTTTCTTTCTTTCTTTCTTTCCTTCTTTCCTTCCTTCTTTCCTTCTTTCCTTCTTCCTTTCTTCCTTTCTTCCTTTCTTTCCTTCTTTCCTTCTTTCCTTCTTCCTTTCTTCCTTTCTTCCTTTCTTCCTTTCTTCCTTTCTCCCTTTTTTCCTTTCTCTCTCTCTCTCTCTCTCTCTCTTTCTCTCTTTCTTTCTTTCTCTCTTTCTCTCTTTCTCTCCTTCTTTCTTTCTTTCCTTCTTTCCTTCTTTCCTTCTTTCCTTCTTCCTTTCTTCCTTTCTTCCTTTCTTCCTTTCTCTCTTTCTCTCTCTCTCTCTCTCTCTCTCTCTCTTTCTCTCTTTCTCTCTTTCTCTCCTTCTCTCTCTCTCTTTCTTTCTTTCTTTCTTTCTTTCTTTCTTTCTTTCTTTCTTTCTTTCTTTCTTTCTTTCTTTCTTTCTTTTTCTTCTTTCTTCATGTAAGATTCCAGTTCTCCCAACACTATTTGTTGAAGAGCCTATTTTTTACTCCATTTTATGGTCCTGCCCCCTCTGTCAAATATTGTTGCCCAAAGAGACATGGGTTTATTTGTGGGCTCTCACTTCTCATTCATTGATCTATGTATCTGTTCTTTTGCCAATGACAGACTGTTTGAATAACGTAGCCTGGTAATATAGTTTGATATGAGGTATTGTGATCCCTCCTACTTTGTTCTTCTTTCTCAAGATTGCAGAGACTCCAGGGTTGTTTTTTGTCCCATATTTATTTTTGAAACATTTGTTCTAAATCTGTGAAATATGTCTTTGGTATGTTAACAGAGATTGCATTGGATCTATGGCTTGCTTTAGATAGTGTAGACATTTTAATGATATTAATTCTTCTAATCCATAAACACCATGTGCTTCCATTTATTTGTATCTTCCTTAATTTCTTTCTTCTGTGTTGTCTAGTTTTCTAAGTATAGGTCCTTTACCTACTTGGTCACTTTATACCTAGGTTCTCTGTTTTTCTTGTTGCTATTGTGAAGGAGATTGTTTTCCCTAGTTTCTGTTTCTGATATTTCACTGTTGGTGGAAACAAATGCTTTCAATCTGAATATTGATGTTGCATCCCAGTATTTGGCAAATTTACTTATTAGGTTGAGTAGTTTTTTGGTGGAGCCTATAGGATTTTCTATGTTCACTATCATGTCATCTGCAGACAATGACAGTTTTACTTCCTCCTTTCCAAGTTGGATGCCTTTTATTTCTTTTTCTTGTCTGATCACTGCATCTTGAACTTCCCATACTGTGTTGAATAAAAGTGGTGAAAGTGGACACTTTTGTCTTGTTCTTGATCTTTGGAAGAAAGCTTTTAGATTTTGCCCATCGAGTGTGCTGCAGGCTGTAGATTTCTCATATATGGCCTTTATTATGTTGAGGTATGTTCCATCTATTCCCGCTTTTCTCGGTGTTTTTATCATAAATGGGTACTGTAGTTTATCAAATGCTTTTTAAGCATCTATGGATATGATCCTTTGATTTTTATCTTTCATTTGTTTCTATTGATGTCTTTATTTGTTCTTTTATTGCCTGCGTTATATCTGGAATTCCCCTGTTGCCTATTATGTTACACTCCTCTTACAATGATTGAGGTTTTGTGCATCTCCCCTGAATAAGCACTTTCTATGGGAGCTCATCACTTCCAGTGACTTAATACATTTTATATGCTCATAGCACATAACTTAATCTCTCATGCCAGGTCTCTTCCCAATATGCAGTGTTTGAAATCAGTGTTTACCATTGCAGGTCAATGTGAACAGCAATGCTGTTCTCTGCACAGTCTGGCTCTGCTTTCCCAGCAACATCGTCATGTGTGTGGCCCCCATTTGCATGATCCTGAGGAGCAGCAAGAGATCCTTTCCTTTGTTACAGCCTTTCCAACCCCAAGGTGAACCTGCTGGTCTGCAGCCTGAGGAACACAGAGGAAACATGTCCTGCAGAGAGCACTGGGGGAGGAGAGTCATTTCTAGTTGCAGTGACATTTGAATCCCCAGCCTAAGTGCTCAGCTGCCACCTGAATCCAGAGAAGCTCACTGCTCCCTTCTGCCATGGTCCATGATGCGACATCAGGCCTTCCCTCTTCCTCTGAAGGAAGCTTTTTATAGGTTACTCATTGATTTTTTTTTAATCAGATATAATTTTTTCTTCTATTACTCAATGGAATTGAATATCTGTAAACTGAAACATTATATTAATTCTTGTTCTGGGTCCCAAGAGTTGATACAGTCCATCTCCATCTGTAACCTAACAGTGTAAACTCAGTAACTGCCTATGTCATAGGATTTGGGAAGGAAGAAAAAGCTGGGAGGGTTGGATGTGGTCCTGCAAACCCTAAGGGCCGCTTATCTATTCCCTCAGACTGTATTCGCCACTTAAAGATCATCTCAGGGAGCAAAGATGAAGAGATATTTTCTATGAAAATTACAGACTCCTATTGGGGTGAAGAAGCACACTGAGTGAAGGAACAGAATTAATACAGGGTGTGTAGTGGAAAGGGGAGAAGGAGAAACCTGCAGACAGTGTAGGAGCCAAGCTCACTGTTGACAACCTTGGGGGCGAACTGCTGAGCCAGTAGCTAGCAAATGGCAGAGCTGGGCACTGGGTCTCAGAGAAACCATCTGGGCTGTGTATGGTCCCAGGAACTTTGAGTGTTGAGCTGTGAGTTATGTGGACGTACAGACTGCGTACATGTTCCCCAGTGTCTTTCACCAGCACTTTCCCCCTGGTCAGTCCAGGTCTGTGTCATTTCCCTCATGGGAATGCTTATCCTGACACAGGACATTGTACCACTCACTGTAGGTGACTAGTAGAGTGTGGCTGGCTCTCCTCCCTTGGTGGCAGATGGACTTTTACTGATTTCTCCTACTTCTCAAATACAGTGGTTGGGGATGAGTCCCACAGACTTTAGGTGGCCTCTGAGGGTGTCACCATAAAGTGTACCATCTCACCCGCTTTGAGGTGAGGTGGGCCACTTGCTTGCAGAGTCTTTCTCGATCTCACACTGAGAGTGAACAGGAGACTTGATCAGAACAGGGAGTGTGTGCCCTTCCCTTGGGGAGTCATGATTACTCAGTGCAACTCTCTTTTTCCCCTTGGAAATTATCTTTAATACGAAAGTTGTAAACAAAATTTTAACACAAAGAGGAATTGGTCAAATTATTCCACACTAAGTCAATGAGCTGTTTATACAGTCCTTAAAATGATAGTCAGAGAGATATTACAGTACATGGAAAGAATTATTATAAGATTTAAAGGGAAAGCATGAAACAATAATTGCAAAGGTGATATAACTGCAATTATGGTACATGTACATACGCAGTAAATAGCAAAATCTATGACCTATAGTAGTATAGTATTGGCTGTAGAGTGGTAGGATGATGACAGTTTATAACTTTTAAAAGTTATCTTTCATGCTACAGGAAGGTTTGGAGATGACAGATCACTCTGCTTACACCTGAAATAATCTAACCGGTACGAGCTTGTATACCAACTAACTTACATTAATATGTACATGAAAATTTTAAAAATGGAAATAAATTTAGCTACTAAAGTTGCTAAGATATAAAAAAACTCTTAAATTTTATCTCTGCCTTTATTTTAAATACTATAGCATAAAAGATCATTTTGAAAAGCCACCCAACACTTACTTACCTCCTGTGGGCAGCAGAGCTCACTGAATATGAAGATCGGATGGGCTCTTATCAGAACAGCTAACACATCTGTCCCTCCCTGACCCAGTGCTCTCTGTGCACTACACACCCGTAGCACTTAACACGCAGCGTCTCACCCAGCCACCTTAACCAGTCCGTGAAGAACGTCCCATTATCCGTCTGTTCTATGTGTGCACGTACCGGAAGGTAGCAAATGTCCGACTTCTACTGAGTCGCTGTCACTGCCCAGCCCTCCTTCCCTCCGGTCGTCAGCCCTTACCGAGCAGCACAGGTTCTCGTCTGCATCTGCGCTGTCAGTGTGACGCGGACTGGACCTTAGAGGGAAGGCCTGTGGCTCACAGGGCTGCCTGTGACTAGCTAGCACGTTCCCTTCTAGGTGAGGAATCAGCAAACCTCTTTGCGCATCACACTTAAACCTCATCTTCCAGTTTTTAGGTCATTCTTGTGTCTGTCCCTTAATGAACTCTCAGTGTGAGTGATGTGGGGGTTGTTCTTTATTGATAAACTTGAGACCCCAGTATCTGGTATCCATCTTACAACTTTTCTTAACCAAATTGGGACATCTGGACGATTGATCTTTATTTTTAATCCTCAACCAGGGACATGTTTGGTGAATTTTTAGATAGAGGCAGAGAAACATAAACGTGAGAAACATCCATTGGTTGTCTCCTGTATGGGTGCCAGCTGGGACCAAACCCGAGGCCTAGGTATAGATGGGCCCTGACCAGAAATGGAACCTGGGAACTTTCTGTTTATGGGACAGTCCTTCCACCTACTGAGCCACACCAGCCAGGGCAGATTACTGATTTTAGTGACTTCCAATTCCTTACGTTGTGCAGGTGGGGAGCTCTACAGCAGCCTGGGAGCCTGGAGCAGGGAAAAGGACCTTGCCCCTTCCTGTCTGCCCGCTGCTCTTGTCAGCCTTGCCCAACAGCTCTTGGCAGTGGCAGTGAAGGCCCCCCGCCCAGCCTTAGGTACTCCGCATCCCAGAGCCAGCCCCGTCATTCCTGGCTGGGGCCACAGTTCCGCTGGGGTACCCCTTCTCCTCACAGGGTTAATTCTGAACCCCAACTCCTCTGACCTTCTGGATTCTAATCACCCAGCCTCTGCTCTGTGCCCTTGATCCCTATGGATGGCAGCTTCACTCAGTTCTGCTTGTTCATCTGAGAGCTCTGTTTCCTGTTGTAGTTCCCCAGTATCTTTGTAACCATTGTGTTGTGTGAAAGTCTCTCTACTATCATACCACACCAGAATGGTTTCTGTTCCCTGTTGGATTCCCACCTGATTCGAAGAGAAAAATTACAGAGGATACACGTTCTGATCAGGTGTGAGATAAGACTCAGCCAAGACTGAGGATGGGAAAAACCTATGGGTCCCAGCTGCACTGTGTACCACCTGGACTATCTGGAGGGTTAGTAGGTGGGAGATAGAGTTCTCGAGCCATAGTGAATGCAAGGTGCGTGCATTGTAATGTGTGAAGGAGTCCCAGAAATCATTCTAGAGCTTCTACGTGGATGAACATGGACCCCACGGTGAGTGAAGTAATCACCAAGGCCACCGCCTTGCCTCAAGTGTCCCTGTGGAGAGCACCAGAGATGAGTCCCTGGAGAGCCCCTTTCCCCTGGAAGGGAGCTGATGGCAGTGTGCCTGGCGGGTCCTTATCCCTCCCTACAGCAAACGCTCAGAAGTACACTGAGAGGTGGTGGAGTGGAGCAGAGAATAAACCATGTCTTCGTGTTTGGGCACCTTTTCTCCTAAGAGATCCTTATGAGATGGCAATTTCAACACTGACTCACAGATACTAATCTCCTTATTAGTGTGTATTTGTTCAACCCAAGTCACATTCAGCTGGTCTTCTCGTGTTTAGCTGTAAGTGTGTGGTAAGTTTCGTGTGTTGTCCAGTCTTTGTTCACTGTTCAATTTCAGACAGGCTGTGATGAAAAATCTCAGTGCAGCAGGGAATTGTCATTGTCTGTCAGTGCCAGGTGTGTGCTGTGTATAGACTTAGCTAATAGGATCATTGGAGTCACCATCTCGTTTAGAGACACCTGAGGTTGAGCATTTAGTGTAAAATTTTTTGTTTAAATGATCAGATATATTAGGTGTTTGAGAGATTTTCTTGAAAGTGTTTCCATTGTCCCATGAAACTCAGTCATGTTTCCATGAAATAATGGACCGCATTGACCACAATAGTAGTTTGTGACAGAAGAGCGTCCTGAAGGTTTTATTTTTGAAAGTGAACTTCCCCTTGGTGGGTTATTTGAATATGAGAATTATCTTTTTTGAGTCTTTTTCATAGACTTGTCACTCCAAGCAGCTTCTGTACACCAGCATGTGGGAATTGTCTTGTATGTCCTCACCCAAGACATGTGGACGAACATGGACTATGTTTAGTAAATATCTGTGGATTTTTGTTTCGTGTTTTAGCTACGTGCAGCAGATAGGAGGAAGGTGAGGTGACAGTCCCTGGTCCTTCTGCTTTAGTTTTTCGTGTCCTTCATCATAGGACAGTTTAGAAATAGCGCTGCTGTGTTTTTTCACCCCAAATGTGGCAACAAAGCAGAAGGGAAATCAGCTAACACTGTTCTGTACATTTAGGACCAATGAATCCTGTAGTTGGAAGAGACCTGAGCATTTTTCTTGCTCGACCTCTCCCATAACATGGGAATGCAAATCTCTGAGTTAAAGCACTCGCTGACATAAAGCTTGGTCCTACTAAAACAGCCAGCTTTCTTCAGGAAGATGACTACAAGTGTTATAGCATTGTTTCTTGGACTAAGACAGTATCATCTCCCAGTGTTGCTGCTCTGAATTCTGATTCTCCCTTTGAAGCAGGGTGAAACCCTCACACTTTTGTTTATCAAACCTTGCAAAAAATAACTTATAAGGAAATATGAATGGAGAATTAACATAGGACTGGGATAATGAGTTTTTGTGAGATTCTTATTTTAGTGAAATTCAGATGGATACTGGACTGAAGAAGGATATGGAGTCAAACAGACAAGGAAACAGACAAGGAAACAGAAGCAGTGGTTTAATAGTTACAGGTGAAACCTCGGAATCCCCATCCTGGTGCAAGTTCTTTTCTAAACACTGATAAACCCCAAGAAGTAAAGATTGGTAACGCCTAATATTTTTCTGTTAGAGTTAAGTTATAGAATATGTTACAGATTCTAAGCATATGAGTATATAGTTAGAGCTTTAGCTCTAGCCTTGGATATTGATCAGTAGTTTTAAATCCCAGGCCACGACCCATCAAGAAATCATTCAACCAGTGTTTTACTAGTGAAGGAGATCAGAAAATAATAGAGAAAATAGCAACTAGTTTTCCACAAAATAAGGATTCAAGTGCATGTGCGTGTACATATGTGTGCATTTAACTCTATACATAACATGCGCATTTCCCACACACATACAGGCATAGAATGTAAATGTTCATATAGGGTTAAGTATATAATAAGGGTTATATTCACATAATATGCAGTTATATGCCCATGATATTCACATGATATACACATATGTGCACATAAGGGTTCACATGCATGTGCGTACATACATGTGCATGTGTATAACTCTATACATAACATGTACTTTAGCCACACAAACAGGCGTAGAGTATGAATATTCATATAGGGATAAGTGTGTGATGGGTAATATCCAATTTTGAAGCCGCATGAGCAGAGTAGAATGTCCGTGGGTACAAAAGTCCAGAGACAATGTTCTCCCCCTTAAATCCAGCTAAAGCTGAGGCAGTCTGCCTGCCATGCTCTCAGCTTCCTTCCAGATGCTGCTGCCAGTGAAAAGTACAAGGCTAACAAGTGAGTCATCTAATGAAGGCACCAACCGGTGAGATCCCTGATAGGAGGGCCTCCCACAGGCTCCTGGTCCCCTTCCCACCCTCACGTGTGGGTGCGGACGCAGGCCCACAGCCCCCTCCCCACAGTGGCTGTGTGTGCACCGTGGGTCGGGACTCCTCCCAGGGAAGCCTCCCACGCAGTTGTGCTGACCGAGGAAAGTGTCCACGGTAAGGGAGGCTGTAGGTGTGTTTACGTGTGTTGAACTGTGGGGGAAGTTTGGTAATAATGGTGACATTTACTGAACACTACAATAGAACACTGGCATTTAATTTACAAGGTCAAAAATTTCTTTCTGTGTCATTTGCAGTGCACAGGATTCACTTAGTAACTGACTAACAGGACAGAAGTGACACTGAAGATGTTTTCTGAGGGAAGAATCAATGACACACACGGGTCTACCATGTTAAACAAGTCCCTCGGGCACTCAGAATTGATGAGCTTTGTCCCTTGTTCTTTCCCAGGAAAATGGGGGGCAACCAGACTTCCGTCACAGAGTTCCTCCTCGTGGGGTTCCCGCTCAGCCCAAGGATGAAGGTGCTCCTGTTTGGGCTCTTCTCCCTGTTGTACGCCTTCACCCTGCTGGGCAATGGGGTCATCCTGGGGCTCATCTCACTGGACTCCCGACTGCACACCCCCATGTACTTCTTCCTCTCCCAGCTGGCCACTGTGGACATATCCTATGCCTGCAACACGGTGCCTCAGATGCTGATCAACCTCCTGAGCCCAGCCCAGCCCATCTCCTTTGCTGGCTGCATGACACAGACCTTTCTCTTCCTGACTTTTGCTCTCACTGAATGTTTTCTCCTAGTGATGATGTCCTACGATAGACATGTGGCCATCTGCCTGCCCCTTCGGTATTCTACCATCATGAGCTGGAGAGTCTGCGTCACCCTGGCAGGGGCATCCTGGATATTAGGAGTCCTCCTGGCCGTAGTAGGTATTGTGTTGCTCTTACCATTGCCCTTCTGTGGTCCCCAGAAAGTGAATCACTTTTTCTGTGAAATTCTAGCTGTTCTCAAACTCGCCTGTGCAGATACCCACCTTAACAAGGTTATGATTGTGGCTGCAGGAGTGTTGGCATTGGTGGGACCACTGTTGGTAATTGTGGTCTCCTATGGTCACATTCTCCGTGCTGTCCTGAGGATCCAGTCGGCCGAGGGGCGCCAGAAAGCTTTCTCCACCTGCTCCTCCCACCTCTGCGTGGTGGGGCTCTATTATGGCACAGCCATTATCATGTATGTTGGACCCCAACGTGGGGACTCCCAGGAGCAGAGGAAATACCTCCTCCTGTTTCACAGCCTTTTCAATCCCATGCTGAATCCCCTGATCTATAGTCTGAGGAACAGAGAAGTCCACGCTGCTCTGAAAAGGTGGCTGGAAAAGGGGAGACCTTCGTGAGAGCCTCACTGATGAAAAGTAACTGAGCATAAAGAGACCTGATGTGTTACCTTACCCGGTATGTGCACAGGATACAGAGACATGCTATAGGCCTAGGGCATCCTTTGCATGTTCTTGAACTTCTCCTGTGACTACCTCCCAAGAAAACCCATTCTTCTCCCTCTCTGCAAAGATGCTGCTCAAGGAAATGAGCCCCACTTCCAGCACCCTGTGTGGTGCACGCACTTGTAATGTGGTCATGGGGGATATTCTGAATAAGATGAAATAAATGTATGTATTCCATAATCAGGACTTGTAGAGAAAATTTTATTGAAGACACCAGTGTATTGGTAGAATATTTAAAGTATAGGAGTTGAGACTGATTACATAGTTGTTGCTGAAATCTTTTCAATTCAGCAACTGTCTTCTTCAAGAAATTGGTCTACATTTAAAAGATTTGGTTGTTTTCCTGCACGTGTCTGTGACAGAGATGTTTTCTGAGGCATCAGCCACTTAAATTAGGAAGACCATGAGCAGGGACTTCAAGGGAAAGGGGGTTGAGGGTGTAACTGATGGACCTAACAAGGAGATGGGAACCCTGGAGGATGTCCGGCTGAAACACGCAGACACAGGGAGCTTTCTCTGCCGCTGTGTTTCTCTGCCTTTGCAGCGAAGGTGGAGATTTGTCCAGGATGGAGGAGACAAGAGGAAGGAGGCAGAATGGACGTAGCCGAGAGTCCTTGGCAGAATTACACATTTTCTCTCATTGGTTTGGTCCATTGTTTCCTAATGGGAGTGACTGAAACTTAGAACATTCTCAAAAGTAAGAGCAGACTGTGTAATTGCTTTGATGATTATTTGCCCAATGATAGGACAGCTATAAATTATCAGTAATAATTTGCTCTTTGAAGTAAGAGAGATGAGGTGAGTTAAATAACCACGTTAGTCAAACATGAAACTCCAACACAATTATGAAGTGAAAATACAAAGTTTAAGAGGCAGTGGCAAATGATGTATGAAGAGACTTTTTCATACTTTCCTGAACTTATATAGGAAATTGAACCTGAACACTTAAAATGGCACAAAGAAAATATTTAGTTTTAAAATAATATTTGTGTGTGTGTGTGAAAAGTTTTTAAAGAGGAAAAAATATGGATATCTTTCTTACAAAGGGTCCGTTTCATAAGGAAGTCTGCTATGTAGATAGACATTACTACAAAAAAAGGGTTAAAAGCAATGATTTTGAATTTAGGAAAAGGTGGGATTTTTACCAGTTTCTGCTAGTTGCTAGAGGTGCAAACTGATGCATTATACTTAAATATTTTGGAATTTACATTTACTATATATAAAATAAAAACATTTAAGATGTCTGCCTTAAGGGTTACGTCCCAGAGAAATAGGTCTCCATGCATTCATGGAACATGATGAATGTAGAGATCTTTCTTTCGACAAAGCCTCAATGTTGCGACTGGCATGTAGGTGTGGATCCAAAACTCCATGTTAGCCGTGAGAAGCAGACATAGAGTGACTGAGGGAGTCTGCTGCCAGCGGGTCAGTATTTTTAATGGAACGGGCTTTAGTACGCAGACGTGAGATTGAAATGACTCCATATGAACTTTGTTGATTGATTTCAGCACGATTTACAATAGCCAAGCGCTGGAAGCAACCTAAGTGCCCATGTGTGAATGAGTGGATCAAATACTATGGTACATTTACACAGTGGAATTCCATGCAGCAGAATGAAAGAAGGAGCTCCTGCCCTCTGTGACAGCAGGGATGGAACTGGAGAGCATTATGCTAAGTGAAATAAGCCAGGCAGTGAAACAGAAACACTGTACAATCTCACCTTTAACTGGAACCTAATCAACAAAACGAACAAGCAAGCAAAATACAACCAAAGACACTGAAATGGAGAACAGACTGACAATGACCAGAGGGGAGAGAGGAGCGGATAATGGGGGAAAAGGGTGAAGCGTTTACGGGAACAATTATAAAGGACACATGGACAATAACAAGGGCAGTGGAAACAGGGGAAGGAGGTGGGGAGGCCTGGGGTGGAGGGGATGGGTCAGGCGAAAAGGCAGAAAACTGTACTTGAACAAGAATAAAAAAAAGTGTTTTACAAAAAGAAATGTTTAGAGGAATTCATGTTCATTTTCCAAATCAGTTGCAAAAACAGCTCTCTAGTCCTGAGGAAGGCATCACTCAAAGGTGTGAGTATGGTGATTTGGGGCCACAGTAGACACAGTTATGCAGGTTAGGTCATTCACTTACTGATGCACTGTGCACACTGGTCCACGTTAATGTAAGTAGGTGTGGCTTAAAAACACAGAAAAGTCAGCGCCAGGTCCAGCAGCAAATCAGCTCTGTAAGACCACCTGGAGATGTATTCACAGGGGTGAACAGGAAGAGAGACCTCTCTGAGAAAGAAGGCTGCTAGCCCACTCTACCTTTCAGTATTCCCTATTAATCTTCCAGTTTCTAACTAAATTTCTCCTGTGAATGAAGTATTTGAACAACTTAGTTTCTTTCCCAAAATGTTTTAAGAATTTAAAGGAAAAAAAAGACTAAGCATGATCAGAACACAAAATATAAGTATCTTTGTAAGCATTCTCAGACACTTTAAAAATAATTCCCTAAACTATCTGGACAAATATAATAGTTAACATTAGAATAAAAAGAAGATACAATTGGTTAATGAAATTATATAGGTATCAGCCCTGGCTGTTGTGGCTAAGTGGATTGAGTGCTCGCCTGGGAACCAAAGAGTCCCCAGTTCAATTCCCAGTCAGGACACATGCCTGGGTTGCAGGTTAGGCTCCCAAGAGGGGGCACCCGAGAGGGAACCACACATCGATGTTTATCTCCCTCTCTTTCTCCCTCCCTGCCCCTCTGTATAAAAATAAATAAATGAAATAAAAAAAATAAAATTATACAGGTTTCAGCTGTACAATTCTCTAATACATCATCTATATATTGTCATGTGTGTTCCCCATGCTGAGTCAAGTCTCATTCCCTCACCATTTGTCCCCCCTTTACCCTCCTTTACCCCCCCCCTCCCCTCTCCCTCTGGAGATCACCATATTGGTGTCTGTGTCTATGGCTTTGATCTATTTGTTAATTTTTCCTTAAGCCCTTCCCATTTTTAACCCAGCCTCCTAACCCCCTCTCCTCTGATACCTATCAATGTGTTCTCTATCTATGAGTCTTCTTTCTATTTTATGGTACAGCTTTGAGAATATAGGTAATACCCCACAGTGCTGATCTTGCCCAGGACAATTTGGTACATAATAGTAGAGATGAACATTGCAAGTTTATTTTGATCCGGTAACTCCCATTCAAAGAATTTACCCAAGGAAATAATTATGTGAGCAAAGATTCCTCTTTGTGGTGTTAGTTTGTAGTAGCTAAATACTGAAAACATCCAAGATTTCCAATACTAGGAGACAGGTAAAATACATACTTATATGGAACATGCATATTAAAGAATACCTTCTTGAAAGTCAGGTTTTCTTGTGTGTTTATTGGCTTGCAATATACTTACAATTAATATTAAATGCAAAGAGAAGATTAATGCCATATGTATAATATGCAATTATTGAGAGAAAACTCAGTTATAATAAAGAGAATGTTTTCCTTCTACGTGCATATTTGGTTTTTCAAATCCAACTATGATAAATTGTCTCTATAACAAATATGCATATGTAATGTATTGTCTATTTAACAAGTACAAGAATTTGGAAAATTATAGTTTTAAAAGTAGAAAATCTATGAAACAAATAGATGTTTATAAATTTGAGCAAGGACAGACAGGAAAAGATTATGAACTGGAATAATGGGGAATCCAAAAAAAACAGGAATCAAGGTACGCATTAAAGAAGAAGACAAGACATTTGGAAAAGGGAGGTGATAAGCGTCCCATGAAATGACAGAAGCCGGAAACTGGAACGGGAGGTGGGGGGAAGGGCAAGGAACATGCGTCACAGGAATGACAGGTTTTCGTGGGCAGACACTGAGAAGGGAGCTTGCATCCTTATCGTGCAGCTCTGTTTGCATCAAGTACTCCTTTGGGAAGGGAGGTAGCGGGTGTTTGGCTCCCTCCCCAGGTAGGCTCCTCCTGGGATTTCTAGACGAGAAGCAGTGGCAGTACAGCAGAGTGGCCATCCTGAAAACCATGTTAGCACAAGGCACCTAAAACCACTGGACAGAACATTTTAAAACCATAACTCTTAAATGTATAACTGGGCTTGAAAGAGAGCAAGGAAAACCCTCAAAGGACAAAAATGAGGCAGAATCAGCCACCGAATGGGGAAGTCTGAAGCCAGCACTGGCTTCAAGTCACTTGTGTTTGCTCAGGTCCCAGGTTGACATGATGGCAATGGCCAGTGAGACCAGGCCTTCCCTTATGCAAGGCGGGGAATGAGAGTACAGGAGCCTTCGTGGAGCTGGGTGCACCCTGTGGTACCACGAGGGATACAGCAATACTGACAATTTCTGACTGCTCAGTGGGAACCTTGGGGGTCAGTGGTCAGTGAGCAGTATCTGTGAGGTGGTGAAAGAACAACTGTCAATCCAAAAGTTTACATACAGGAAAATATGCTTCCAAAATTAACATGAAATGAACGTGTTTTCAAACAGAAACACGAGTCAAAAAGAAAACAAGCACACAAACCCAAGCAACCAAGCCCAAATCTTCATTTCCAGCAGGGTCGCATGCAAAACACTAAAGGATGTATCCTTTCCCAGCTAAAGCAAAGATTCCTGTTGATAATGGGTAATAAAGAAATATTTTTTCTCATTTTTAAGAATATTTACTTTGTCGGTAGTTTTCAGAAATGTCACTATAATAGTGCAGGATCTGGGTGTTGTACGTAAATGTGTCCCAGTTGTGATTTCCTGAGGTTTCTGTGTTCATGTCCTGTTGCGGACCGTTCAGCCTGGTTTCAGGAGTTGTAACCCTCACCCCATGGTGGGCTGTGTAAGAGCCCCAAAGGCCCCACTTCATCTGGGTCTGTTCTGTCACAAGGACGTGACCTACGAAGGAGACAAAGCTTATCTCCCTGGCAGGAGCACTGCTTCTGCCTTACCCATCTCTGGCCCCATAGCTTGGTTGGCAGTCAATGACGGGTAAGACTCCTCATGAGAGGGGCAACCTAAGCCAGACTTGACCACTTTGGAGGCCTCATGGAAGGACTCGGGGGGTTGCAGCAAAGAGGATGTTATGGGCCCTCACGCCCCGGCTATTCTGACATAGCCTGAGTCCTCATTTCCATCTGGAAGATGTCTCCTGCTTCCTAATTGCCTTAAAGCCTGAAACTGTGGGGGCGAGTGGTGCAGCCCTGTGCTGGCCAGGATGGCTCCTTGGGTGATTGGGCATAAGAAAGAATTCCTAAAGCCCTGTGAAACCTGCTTTGCTAAAAGTGCTCTCCCTTAAGTGATAAGTGTCCCAGGAGGAAATGAGTATGTCTCCCAAAGTCTGGCAACCCCTTTTCCTGACAAACACTGGCTCAGATTAAGCCCTCAGATTGCTTTGAAATGTTAACCATTGTTTGATCCTTGTCGCCTGACATACCTGTATTCCTGTGCATTTGAGCCCAATAAAAGCCTGGTGAGGATGGAGCTCTGGGTCATTCTCCTCTGAGAGTTTGACCCCTTTCCTCCCCAAGCAGAAGATGTCTTGGTAGTTTTTATTTTCATCCGTGACGGAGGGATGGGGCTCTGCGGGTGGAGCCCTCCCCCACATCTGGCGCCCAGGACAGGAGCCCCCACAATGTCCTTCATCGGAGTTGGGAAATTCTCAGAAGTAATATCTTCAATATTATCTTTTTCCCCATTTAATTTTTCTTTCTTCTCGAGTATATGTTAGAATACTTTTTAGCACTTTCAAAGATGTCTTTCTGAGTCTACTCCATTTTTTTATTCTATGCCTGTATTTGATAGTTTCCTATTAATTTTCATTTGAGTTCATTGGTCCCGCTGTCTGTTGTGCGTAGCATCTGTCGTTGATGTTTTCTTCATCGAAGTCATTATATGTTGCTGTTTTAGAATGAATAATTGTTTCCTGTAGGTTGTAATACTTCATTGAAATATTTTATTTTTCTTTCCTTATAACTTTGTTTTCCTTTTTGACACAAATTAGTTGTTTGAAGAGTTTTTTTCCTACTGGTGTTCTATTTCACTTGTACCAGTTTCCCCCGTTGCTCCCACAGTCAGTCCCCACCCTGGTGTCCATGTCCATGAGTCATTTATACTTGTTCCTTGACCTTGTTCCTCCTTCCGTCCTTACTGCCCTCCTGCTTCCCCTCTTGTCACTGTCAGTCTGTTCCTTGTTTCCATGCCTGTGATTCTATTTGCTTGTTTGTTTGTTTTGTTCATTAGGTTCACCTTGCAGGTGACAGCATATGGTATGTACCTTTCACTGCCTGGCTTTTTTCACTTAGCATAATACTCCTCAGTTCCATGCATGTTTTCATGAAAGGTAGGAGTTTCTTTTTCCTTTCTGGTGCATAGTAGTGTGTTGTGTAAATGGTGCACATTTATTTGATCCACTCATTTACCGATGGGCAGTAGGCTGTTTCCAGCACTTGGCTATTGCAAATAACAGTGCTATGAACATCGGGGTGCATAGGTTCTTTTGAATTGGTGTTTCATGCTTCTTGGGGTGTAATGCCAGCAGTGGAATCACTGGATCAAAAGACAGTTCTGTTTTTAATTTTTTGAAGAAATTTTATACTGTTTTCCACAGGAGCTGCACAAGTTTGCATTCTCACCAACAGTGCTCTAGGGTTCCCAAATCCTTGCCAGCACTTTCTATTTGTTGATTTGTTAATGATGGCCATTCTGAATGGTGTGAAGAGGTATCTCCTTGTGGTTTTAATTTGCATCTCTCTGATGGCTACTGATGTTGAGCCTCTTTTCATATGCCTACAGTAGACCCTCTGTTTGTTCTCCTTGGAGAAGAGTCTGTTCAGGTCCTTTTCCCAGGTTTTAACTGGATTGTTTGCCTTCCTGGTGGTGAGTCCTGTGAGTCCTTTATATCATTTGAAGATCAATTCTTGTCTCAGGTATCACTGGCAAATATGTTTTCCCATGTGGTTGGTCCCCTTTTCATTATGATGATGTTTTCTTTAGCCATGCAGAAGCTTTTTAATTTGATGTGATCCCATTTGTTTATTCTTTCCTTTGTTTCTCAAGGGAATAGCCAAGGCTAGAAGGATATATCAGCAAAAATATTGCTGCATGAATATGTGAAATTTTACTGCCTACATGTTCCTCTAGGACTTTGATGATGTCAAGGCTTATGTTTAGGTCTTAGGTCCATTTTGAGTTAATCCTAGTGTATGGTTTTCGTTGGTGGTCTAATTTCTTTTTCTTTCTTTCTTTCTTTCTTTCTTTCTTTCTTTCTTTCTTTCTTTCCTTCTTTCCTTCTTTCCTTCCTTCCTTCGTTCTTTCCTTCTTTCCTTCTTTCTTTCTGCATGTAAGATTCCAGTTCTCCCAACACTATTTGTTGAAGAGCCTATTTTTTTACTCCATTTTATGGTCCTGCCCCCTCTGTCAAATATTGTTGACCAAAGAGACATGGGTTTATTTGTGGGCTCTCACTTCCCATTCATTGATCTATGTATCTGTTCTTTTGCCAATGACAGACTGTTTGAATAACGTAGCCTGGTAATATAGTTTGATATGAGGTATTGTGATCCCTCCTACTTTGTTCTTCTTTCTCAAGATTGCAGAGACTCCAGGGTTGTTTTTGGTTCCATATTTATTTTTGAAACATTTGTTCTAAATCTGTGAAATATATCTTTGGTATGTTAACAGAGATTGCATTGGATCTATGGCTTGCTTTAGATAGTGTAGACATTTTAATGATATTAATTCTTCTAATCCATAAACACCATGTGCTTCCATTTATTTGTATCTTCCTTAATTTCTTTCTTCTGTGTTGTCTAGTTTTCTAAGTATAGGTCCTTTACCTACTTGGTCACTTTATACCTAGGTTCTCTGTTTTTCTTGTTGCTATTGTGAAGGAGATTGTTTTCCCTAGTTTCTGTTTCTGATATTTCACTGTTGGTGGAAACAAATGCTTTCAATCTGAATATTGATGTTGCATCCCAGTATTTGGCAAATTTACTTATTAGGTTGAGTAGTTTTTTGGTGGAGCCTATAGGATTTTCTATGTTCGCTATCATGTCATCTGCAGACAATGACAGTTTTACTTCCTCCTTTCCAAGTTGGATGCCTTTTATTTCTTTTTCTTGTCTGATCACTGCATCTTGAACTTCCCATACTGTGTTGAATAAAAGTGGTGAAAGTGGACACTTTTGTCTTGTTCTTGATCTTTGGAAGAAAGCTTTTAGATTTTGCCCATCGAGTGTGCTGCAGGCTGTAGATTTCTCATATATGGCCTTTATTATGGTGATGTATGTTCCTTCTATTCCTGCTTTGCTCAGTTTTTTTATCATAAATGGGTACCGTAGTTTATCAAATGATTTTTCAGCATCTATGGATATGATCTTTTGATTTTCATCTTTCATTTGTTTATATTGATGTCTTTATTTGTTCTTTTTTTTTTAAATTTATTTATTTATTTATTTATTTTTTTAATTTTTATTTTAATTGTTGATCTTGTACAGTTTTCTGTCTTTTATTCTCACCCCAACCCACCACCCCAGCCCTTCCCTCCCATTTCCACCCCCCCATAGTTTTTATCCATGTGTCCTTTTTACTTGTTTCTGTAAATCCTTCCCCTTTTCCCCTGAAATTCCCTCCCCTCTCCCCTCTGGTGACTTTCAGCCTGTTCCCAATTTCTATGTCTTTGGTTATATTATGCTTGTTTCTTTGTTTTGTTGATTAGGTTCCTGTTAAAGGTGAGATCATATGGTATTTGTCTTTCACTGCCTGGCTTACTTCGCTTAGCATGATGCTCTCAAGTTCCATCCATGCCGTTGCATAGGGTATGAGCTCCTTCTTTCTTTCTGCTGCATAGAATTCCATTGTATAAATGTACCACAGTTTTTTGATCCATTCATTTACTGATGGGCATCTAGGTTGCTTCCAACACTTGGCTATTGTAAATTGTGCTGCTATAAACATAGGGATGCATAGTTTCTTTTGGATTGGTGTTTCAGGGTTCTTAGGATATAGTCCTAGCAATGGAATTGCTGGGTCAAAAGGTATATCCATTTTTAGTTTTTTAAGAAAAACCCATACTGTTTTCCATAGTGGTTGTACCAGTCTGCACTCCCACCAGCAGTGCAGTAGTGTCCCCTTTTCTCCACAACCTCTCCAACACTTGCTGTTTGTTGCTTTGTTTATGAGGGCCATTCTGACTGGTGCCAAGTGGTATCTCATTGTTGTTTTAATTTGCATCTCTCTGATAGCTAGCGATATCGAGCATTTTTTCATGTGTCTCTGGATCCTCTGTATGTCCTCCTTGGAGAGGTGTCTGCCCAAGTCCTTTGCCCATTTTTTAATTGGGTTGCTTGTCTTCTTAGAGTGGAGTCGTGTAAGTTCTTTGTATATTTTGGAGATTAAACCCTTATCTGAGATATCATTGGCAAATATGTTTTCCCACACAGTCGGTTCTCTTTTTATTTTAATACTGTTTTCCTTGGCCATGCAGAAGCTTTTTATTTTGATGAGATCCCATTTGTTTATTCTTTCCTTTATGTCCCTTGCTTTAGGGGACATATCAGTAAAAATGTTGCTGCGTGTAATATCTGAGATTTTCCTGCCTATGTTCTCTTCTAGGACTTTAATGGTGTTACGGCTTATGCTTAAGTCTTTTATCCACCTTGAATTTATTTTTGTGTATGGTGTAAGTTGGTGCTCGAGTTTCATTTTCTTGCACGAAGCTGTCCAGTTCTCCCAACACCACTTGTTGAAGAGGCTATTTTTACTCCATTTTATGTTGCTGCCCCCTTTGTCGAATATTAATTGACTATAGACACTAGGGTTTATTTCTGGGCTCTCTATTCTATTCCACTGGTCGACGTGCCTGTTTTTATGCCAGTACCAGGCTGTTTTGATTACAGTGGCCTTGTAATACAGTTTGATATCAGGTATTGTGATCCCTCCTGCTTTGCTCTTCTTTCTCAAGATTGCTGCCGCTATTCTGGGTCGTTTATGGTTCCATATAAATTTTTGAAGAGTTTGTTCTATATCTGTGAAATATGCCATTGGTACTTTAATAGGTATTGCATTGAATCTGTAGATTGCTTTGGGAAGTATGGACATTTTGATGATGTTAATTCTTCCGATCCATGAACACGGTATGTGTTTCCATTTATTTGTGTCTTCCTTGATTTCTTTCTTCAGTGTTGTGTAGTTTTCTGCATACAGGTCTTTTACCTCCTTGGTTAGGTTTATTCCTAGGTACTTTATTTTTCTTTTTGCTATATCAAATGGTATTTTTTCCTTGATTTCTACTTCTGTTGTTTCATTGTTGGTATACAAAAATGCCTTTGATTTCTGGATATTGACTTTGTATCCGGCTGTTTGGCTAAATTCATTTATTAGGTCGAGCAGTTTTTTGGCCGAGACTATAGGATTTTCTATGTATACTAACATGTCATCTGCAAACAATGATAGTTTTGTTTCCTCCTTTCCAAGTTGGATGCCTTTTATTTCCTTTTCTTGTCTAATCGCTGTGGCTAATACTTCCAATACTATGTTGAATAGAAGTGGAGAGAGTGGGCAGCCTTGTCTTGTTCCTGATTTTAGTGGAAAAGAATTTAGTCTTTGCCCGTTGAGTATGATGCTGGCTGTAGGTTTCTCATATATAGCCTTTATTATGTTGAGGAATGCTCCCTCTATTCCCACTTTGCTGAGTGTTTTTATCATAAATGGGTGCTGTACCTTATCGAATGCTTTTTCCGCATCTATTGATATGATCATGTGATTTTTGTCTTTGCTTTTGTTTATGTGATGAATTACATTTACTGATTTGCGAATGTTGAACCATCCTTGCATCCCTGGGATGAATCCCACTTGGTCGTGGTGTATGATCTTTTTAATGTGTTGCTGGATGCGGTTTGCCAATATTTTGTTGAGGATTTTAGCATCTATGTTCATCAGCGATATTGGCCTAAAGTTCTCCTTCTTTGTTGTGTCTTTATCTGGTTTTGGGATTAGGATGATGCTGGCTTCATAAAAAGAGTTTGGGAGTCTTCCATCATTTTGGATTTTTTGGAATAGTCTGTGGAGAATAGGGGTTAGCTCTTCCTTAAATGTTTTGTAGAACTCTCCTGTGAAGCCATCTGGTCCAGGGCTTTTGTGCGTCGGGAGTGTTTTGATTACTGATTCAATTTCACCAGCCGTTATTGGTCTGTTCAGACTTTCTGTTTCTTTTTCATTGAGTTTTGGAAGGTTATATTTTTCCAGAAACCTGTCCATTTCACCTAGGTTTTCAAATTTCTTGGCATACAGTTCTTCATAGTAATTTCTTACAATCCTTTGTATTTCTGCAGTGTCGGTTGTAATATCTCCTCTTTCATTTCTGATTGTGTTTATCTGAGTCCTCTCTCTTTTTTTCTTGATGAGCCTGCTTAAAGGCTTGTCGATTTTGTTGATCTTTTCAAAGAACCAACTCCTGGATTCATTGATCTTTAGGATTGTGCTTTTAGTCTCTATATCATTTAATTCTGCTCTTATCTTGGTTATTTCTTTCCTTCTACTTGCTCTGGGCTGTCTTTGTTGTTGTTCCTCGAGTTCTTGTAGGCGAAGGGTTAGGTTGTTTGTTTGAGATGTTTCTGTCTTTTTTAGATAGGCCTGTATCGCTATAAACTTCCCTCTGAGGACTGCCTTTGCTGTGTCCCATAAGTTTTGGGTCGATGTGAGTTCATTATCGTTTGTTTCCAGAAACTTTTTGATTTCCTCCCTAATTTCATTCTTGACCCATTCATTGTTTAATAGCATGCTATTCAATCTCCATGATTTTGAGGGTTTTGGGTTTTTCTCCTTGGGGTTGGTTTCTAGTTTCAGTCCCTTGTGGTCAGAGAAAATGCTTGGTATGATTTCAATTTTCTTGAATTTGTTGAGGCTTGATTTGTGTCCTATCATGTGGTCTATCTTTGAAAATGTTCCATGTGCATTTGAGAAGAAAGTGTATTTAGCTTCTTTGGGATGAAGGGCTCTATATATATCAGTTAAGTCCATTTCCTCTAGAGTGTTGTTCAGTGCCACAATATCTTTGTTGATATTTTGTTTGGAAGATCTGTCCATTTTTGACAGTGGGGTGTTAAAATCACCTACTATAATTGTGTTGCTGTCTATATCTTTCTTGAAGTCCTCTAAAATTTTCTTGATGTATTTAGGTGCTCCTCCGTTGGGTGCATATATATTTACAATATTTATGTCTTCTTGGTGGATTCTTCCCTTGAGTATTATGAAGTGGCCTTCTGGGTCTCTCTTTATGGCCCTTCTTTTGAAGTCTATTTTGTCTGATATGAGTATTGCTACCCCAGCTTTTTTTTCCTGACCATTTGCTTGGAAAATTTGTTTCCAGCCCTTCACTTTGAGCCTGTGTATGTCTTTTGTCCTGAGGTGGGTTTCTTGTAGGCAGCATATGTGTGGGTCATGCTTTCTTATCCATTCAGCTATTCTATGTCTTTTGATTGGGGCATTTAATCCATTTACATTTAAAGTTATTATTGATAGGTATTTATTCATTGCCATTTTCGTACCTGTGTTCCTCTCTCTCTTTCTCTCTCTGTCTTTTCCTTTCTTCCCTTAAAGCAGTCCCTTTAGTATCTCTTGCAGCATTGGTTTGGTAGAGGTGTATTCTTTTAGACTTCTTTTGTTTGGGAAGCTCCTTATTTGGCCTTCTATCTTGATTGAAAGCCTTGCTGGGTAAAGTAGTCTGGGTTGCAGGCCTTTGGTTCTCATTGCTTGGAATATTTCTTGCCATTCTCTTCTGGCTTGGAGCGTTTCCATTGAGAAGTCAGATGCTAACCTGATTGGGGCCCCCTTGTATGTTACTTCCTTTTTCTCCCTTGCTGCCTTTAAGATTCTCTCTTTGTCTTGGAGTTTTGCCATTTTAATTATGATGTGTCTTGAAGTGGGCCTGTTTGGGTTCCTTTTGATTGGGACTCTCTGTGTTTCCTGGATTTGTGTGGCTTTTTCTCTCACCAAATGAGGGAAGTTTTCCATCATTACTTTTTCAAACAGGTTTTCTATCCCTTGTTCTTGTTCTTCTCCTTCTGGTATTCCTATTATACGGATATTATTCCGTTTCATGTTGTCTTGCATTTCTCTTAAACCCTCTTCATTCTTTCTAAGCCTCTTTTCCTTATCTTGCTCATTCTGAGTATTTTTTTCTATTTTGTCCTCCAACTCGCTGATCCGATCTTCTGCTTCGTCGATTCTGCTTTTCATTCCTTCTACTGTGTTCTTCAGTTCAGAGATTGTGTTCTTCATTTCCTCTTGGCCCTTGTTGATAGTTTCTATTTCCTTTTTCATGTTGATATAGTTTGCCGTGAGTTCATCATAACTTCCCTGTAGTTTATGGTAGCTCATTGAGAGCTCATTGAGCTTCCTGACAACCATTGCTTTGAACTCGATATCTGATAGTTGAGTTGCCTCTGTTTCATTTAGCATTCTTTCTTGAGCTTCCTCCTTTCCTTTCATTTGGGGATTGTTCTTTTGTCTTCCCATTGTTTGTAAGACTCTTGTTGTTAGCCTCAACTTCTTAAATTGATCTGTTCTGGCTCCCTGGGTTTGTGGTATGACCTTCTGTGGTAGAATATCTGTGAGATTCAATGGTGGATTCTCCTTCGGATATCCTGTTGTTCACTGCTTCCACTGACTCATCAGCTGGAATACCCTCTTTTGGGGGCCAACTCTGGATCTCCCCCCGCCACAGTTCCAGGCTTGCTTGTTTGTTTGTTTTGTCTCACTCGTGTGTATTTACAAAAAGAAGAGGGGGGAAAATGAAAAAAAGAAGAAAGGGGAAACAAGAGGAAGGTAGAAAAGATAAAAATTGAAGAGAAAGGAAGAGGGGATAAGAGAAGAAGGAATTCAAGGAAGGCAAAAGGAGTTGGGGAGTAAAGAAGAAGATATAAACAATGAAGAAGGAGTAGTTAAAAACTCATATAGATATACAGGCTTACAAACAAAAAGACACTAACAAACTGGCAAAACAAAAAAGAGACACACACACAGACACCCCCACACAAATATAAGCAGCCAAAGGGGGGAAAAAGAAAAAAAAAAAAAAAAAAAAAACAAGCAAAGCACAACAAAATATTTAAAAAAATAAAAATATATTAAAGAAATAAAAAATTTAAAAAATTATTAATTTAAAAAAAAAAAAAAGAAAGAAAGAAAAGAAAAGGAAAAAAAAAAAAAAACCAAAAAACCCTCTTGTTGTTTTCAAACTTGCCAGCCGGTTTTTTTCAGGTCTTGCTGGCTGCAATGGCCGAGGGGTGATCTTATTGCTTTTCTCTGTGTTCAGAACTCAGTCCTCACTGTGCTATGTATCCCAGCGTTAGTGGGCACCTCTCCCCACAGGGTTTCCAGCGTGTGATCTGAACTTCCTGGTGTGTGCGCACTTCTCCGAGGTTATGGGTGTGAGCTAGGTTCTCCAGACGTGCACAGCCCCCTGCCTTTGTCCCTGGGAGGCTTTCAGTGTTCGGGCACAGCTGCCTGCATTCGGATCTGAGAGAGGCCTGCGTTCCAGCTGCTATCCGGCGCCTGCACCTTGGGCCTGAGCTGTCCGCGTTGCGAACCCGCCGGTGAACTGGCGCCTCTGGCTCCACAGTTGTCTCCAGTGGCCTGCGCCTATGTTTTCGCGAGTGTCCACTAGCCCGAGACCGTGTGCGGTCCCCTGAGGGTGTCTATTTTCATTCAGCTGTCTCACTTCGCCCGCGCCTCTGTCTCTCTTGGGGCGCCTATGCTTTCGTAGTCGCGCGGCGACCACGAAAACTCGGTTCAAAGTCGCGCAGTGACCTGGTGGGGTGCACCCACTTTCGCTCCCTCGCAGGGCACCCACTTTTGCTCGGGCGCAGTCGCGCGGTGGCCCCTGAGATCTTCCAGCCGGTTCAGCGGCTGACCCAGCTCCCTCCCCAGGGCCCTGGGGCAGGCTTGGCGGAGCGCCGGGCCGGGGCCTCGGCCGCCCCGTTCTCCGAGCGCTGGAACCCTGGGCTCTTATTGTTCCGAAGAGCTCTCCTTACCGCTTGTTTTTCAGTGTCCGCTACAATTTCCGACCTCTTATTCTCCAATATGCTGTATTACTGTTCCTTGTCTGTTCTGATCTTTACGTAGATTGATCTCTATTTGTTCTTTTATTGCCTGCGTTATATCTGGAATTCCCCTGTTGCCTATTATGTTACACTCCTCTTACAATGATTGAGGTTTTGTGCATCTCCCCTGAACAAGCACTTTCTATGGGAGCTCATCACTTCCAGTGACTTAATACATTTTATATGCTCATAGCACATAACTTAATCTCTCATGCCAGGTCTCTTCCCAATATGCAGTGTTTGAAATCAGTGTTTACCATTGCAGGTCAATGTGAACAGCAATGCTGTTCTCTGCACAGTCTGGCTCTGCTTTCCCAGCAACATCGTCATGTGCATGGCCCCCAAATTGCATGATCCTGAGGAGCAGCAAGAGATCCTTTCCTTTGTTACAGCCTTTCCAACCCCAAGGTGAACCTGCTGGTCTGCAGCCTGAGGAACACAGAGGAAACATGTCCTGCAGAGAGCACTGGGGGAGGAGAGTCATTTCTAGTTGTAGTGACATTTGAATCCCCAGCCTAAGTGCTCAGCTGCCACCTGAATCCAGAGAAGCTCACTGCTCCCTTCTGCCATGGTCCATGATGGGACATCAGGCCTTCCCTCTTCCTCTGAAGGAAGCTTTTTATAGGTTACTCATTGATTTTTTTTAATCGGATATAATTTTTTCTTCTATTACTCAATGGAATTGAATATCTGTAAACTGAAACATTATATTAATTCTTGTTCTGGGTCCCAAGAGTTGATACAGTCCATCTCCATCTGTAACCTAACAGTGTAAACTCAGTAACTGCCTATGTCATAGGATTTGGGAAGGAAGAAAAAGCTGGGAGGGTTGGATGTGGTCCTGCAAACCCTAAGGGCTGCTTATCTATTCCCTCAGACTGTATTCGCCACTTAAAGATCATCTCAGGGAGCACTAGTTTATGTGTTGCATGATGAAGAGATATTTTCTATGAAAATTACAGACTCCTATTGGGGTGAAGAAGCACACTGAG
The DNA here is from genome assembly GCA_039655065.1 of Glossophaga mutica. Classification (NCBI taxonomy): domain Eukaryota; kingdom Metazoa; phylum Chordata; class Mammalia; order Chiroptera; family Phyllostomidae; genus Glossophaga; species Glossophaga mutica. Next base: position 7,452,431 of record CM077313.1, on the reverse strand, counting down.
TGAAGGAACAGAATTAATACAGGGTGTGTAGTGGAAAGGGGAGAAGGAGAAACCTGCAGACGGTGTGGGAGCCAAGCTCACTGTTGACAACCTTCGGGACAAACTGCTGAGCCAGTAGCTAGCAAAGGGCAGAGCTGGGCACTGGGTCTCAGAGAAACCGTCTGGGCTGTGTATGGTCCCAGGAACTTTGAGTGTTGAGCTGTGAGTTATGTGGACGTACAGACTGCGTACATGTTCCCCAGTGTCTTTCACCAGCACTTTCCCCCCGGTCAGTCCAGGTCTGTGTCATTTCCCTCATGGGAATGCTTATCCTCACACGGGACATTGTACCAGACGCTGTAGGTGACTAGCAGAGTGTGGCTGGCTCTCCTTCCTTGGTGGCAGATGGACTTTTACTGATTTCTCCTACTTCTCAAATACAGTGGTTGGGGATGAGTCCCACAGACTTTAGGTGGCCTCTGAGGGTGTCACCGTAAAGTGTACCTTCTAACCCGATTTGAGGTGAGGTGGGCCACTTGCTTGCAGAGTCTTTCTCGATCTCACACTGAGAGTGACAGGAGACTTGATCAGAGGAGGGAGTGTGTGCCATTCCCTTGGGGAGTCATGATTACTCAGTAGCCCTCTTTTTTCCCCTCTGAAATTACCTTTAATATGAAAGTTGTAAACAAAATTTTAACACAGGGAGAAATGATCAAATTATTCCACATTAACTCAATGAGCTGTTTATACAGTCCTTAAAATGATGGTCAGAGAGATAATACAGATACATGGAAAGAGATATTATAAGGTTTAAAGGGTAAGTATGAAACAATAGTTGCAAATGTTTATGATTGCTATTATGGTACACGTGTATATGCAGTAAATATCGAAATCTATGATCCATAGTAGTATAGTATTGGCTGTAGAGTGGTAGGAGGATGACTGCTTATAACTTTTAAAAATTATCTTTCATGCTACAGGAAGGTTTGGAGATGTCAGATCACTCTGCTTACACCTGAAATTATCTAACCAGTACAAGCTTGTATACCAAGTAACTTAAATTAAGATATACATGAAAATTTTAAAAATTGAAATAAATTTAGCTACTGAAGTTCATAACATGTGAAAAAACTCTTAAATTTTATCTTTTCCTTTACTTTAAATACTATAGCATAAAAGATCATTTCAAAAAGCCACCCAACACTTACTTACCTCCTATGGGCAGCAGAGCTCACTGAATGTGAAGATCGGATGGGCTCTTATCAGAACAGCTAACACATCTGTCCCTCCCTGACCCAGTGCTCTCTGTGCACTACACACCCGTAGCACTTAACACGCAGCGTCTCACCCAGCCACCTTAACCAGTCCATGAAGAACGTCCCATTATCCGTCTGTTCTATGTGTGCACGTACCAGAAGGTAGCAAATGTCCGACTTTTACTGAGTCGCTGTCACTGCCCAGCCCTCCTTCCCTCCGGTCGTCAGCCCTTACGGAGCAGCACAGGTTCTCGTCTGCGTCTGCGCTGTCAGTGTGACGTGGACTGGACCTTAGAGGGAAGGCCTGTGGCTCACAGTGCTGCCTGTGACTAGCTAGCTCGTTCCCTTCAAGGTGAGGAATCAGCAAACCTCTTTGCACATCACACCTAAACCTCATCTTCCAGTTCGTGTTTTTAGGTCATTCTTGTGTCTGTCCCTTAATGAACTCTCAGTGTGAGTGATGTGGAGGTTGTTCTTTATTGATAAACTTAACACCCCAGCCTCTGGTATCCAGCTTACACCTTTTCTTAACCAAATTGGGACATCTGGACTATTGATCTTTATTTTTAATCGTCACCCAGGGACATGTTTGGTGAAGTTTTAGATAGAAGCAGAGAATCATAAATGTGAGAAACATCCATTGGTTGTCTCCTGTATGTGTGCCAGCTGGGACCAAACCCACAGCCTAGGTATAGATGGACCCTGACCAGGAATCAAACAGGGGAACTTTCTGTTTATGGAACAATCCTTCCACCTACTGAGCCACACCAGCCAGGGTGGATTACTGATTTTAGTGACTTCCAATTGCTTACGTTGTACAGGTGGGGATCTCTAAAGCAACCTGGGAGCCTGGAGCAGGGAAAAGGACCTTGCCCCTTTCTGTCTGCATGTTGCTCTTGTCAGCATTGCCCAGAAACTCTTGGCAATGGCAGTGAAGTCTCTTTGTTCAGCCTTAGGTACTCAGCAACCCAGAGCCAGCCCCGTCATTCCTGGCTGGGGCCACGGTACCGCCTAGGTGCCCCTTCTCCTCACAGGGCTAAGTCTGAACCCCAACTCCTCTGACCTTCTGGATTCTAATCACCCAGCCTCTGTTGTGTGCCCTGGAACCCTAGGAATGGCAGCTTCATGCAGTTCTGCTTGTTCATCTGAGCGCTCTGTGTTTACTGTTGTAGTTCCCCAGTATCCTTGTAACCATTGTGTTGTATGAAAGTCTCTCTACTATCGTACCACACCAGCACGGTTTCTGTTCCCTGTTCGATTCCCATCTGATTCAAAGAGAAAATACAGAGGATACATGTTGAGGTCAGGTGTGATATAAAACTCAGCCACGACTGAGGATGGGAAAAACCTATGGGCCCCAGCTGCACTGTGTACCACCTACTCTCTCTGGAGGGTTAGTAGGGGGGGGATTGAGTTCTCGAGCCATAGTGAATGCAAGGTGTGGTCACTGTAATGTGTGAAGGAGTCCCAGAAATCATTCTAGAGCTTCTACATGGATGAACATGGACCCCACGGTGAGTGAAAGAATCACCAAGGTCACCGTCTTGCCTCAAGCGTCCCTGTGGAGAACACCAGAGATGAGTCCCTGGAGAGCCCCTTTCCCCTGGACGGGAGCTGATGGCAGTGTGCCTGGCGGGTCCTTATCCCTCCCTACAGCAAACGCTCAGAAGTACATTGAGAGGTGGTGGAGTGGAGCAGAGAATAAACCATCTCTTCGTGTTTGGGCACCTTTTCTCCTAGGAGATCCTTGTAAGATGGCAATTTCAACACTGACTCACAGATACTATTCTTCTCATTAGTGTGTTTTTGGTCAACCCAAGTCACATTCAGCTGGTCTTCTCGTGTTTAGCTGTAAGTGTGTGGTAAGTTTCGTGTGTTGTCCAGTCTTTGTTCACTGTTCAATTTCAGACAGGCTGTGATGAAAAATCTCAGTGCAGCAGGGAATTGTCATTGTCCGTCAGTGCCAGGTGTGTGCTGTGTATAGACTTAGCTAATAGGATCATTGGAGTCACCATCTCGTTTAGAGACACCTGAGGTTGAGCATTTAGTGTAAAATTTCTTGTTTAAATGATGAGATATATTAGGTGTTTGAGAGATTTTCTTGAAAGTGTTTCCATTGTCCCATGAAACTCAGTCATGTTGTCAAGAAATAATGGACCGCACTGACCACAATAGGAGTTTGTGACAGAAGAGTGTCCTGAAGGTTTTATTTTTGAAAGTGAACTTCCCCTTGGTGGCTTATTTGAGTAGGAGAATTATCTTTTTTGAGTCTTTTTCATAGACTTGTTACTCCAAGCGGGTTCTGTACACCAGCATGTGGGAATTGTCTTGTATGTCCTCAGCCAAGACATGTGGACGAACATGGACTATGTTTAGTAAATATCTGTGGATTTTTGTTTCTTGTTTTAGCTACGTGCAGCAGATAGGAGGAAGATGAGGTGACAGTCCCTGGTCCTTCTGCTTTAGTTTTTCGTGTCCTTCATCATAGGACAGTTTAGAAATAGCGCTGCTGTGTTTTTTCACCCCAAATGTGGTAACAAAGCAAAAGGGAAATCAGCTAACACTGTTCTGTACATTTAGGGCCAATGAATCCTGTAGTTGGAAGAGACCTGAGCATTTTTCTTGCTCGCCCTCTCCCATAACATGGGAATGCAAATCTCTGAATTAAAGCACTCACTGACATAAAGCTTGGTCCTACTAAAACAGCCAGCTTTCTTCAGGAAGATGACTACAAGTGTTATAGCATTGTTTCTTGGACTAAGATAATATCGTCTCCCAGTGTTGCTGCTCTGAATTTCGATTCTTCCTTTGAAGCAGTGTGAAACCCTCACACTTTTGCTTATCAAACCTTGCAAAAAATAACTTATAAGGAAATATGAATGGAGAACTGACATAGGACTGCCATAATGAATTTTTGTGAGATTCTTATTTTAGTGAAATTTAGATGGACGCTGGACTGAAGAAAAATATGGAGTCAGACAGACAAGGAAACAGAAGCAGTGGTTTAATAGTTACCAGTGAAACCTCGGAATTCCCACCCTGGTGCAAGTTCTTTTCGAAAGATTGATAAACCCCAGAAAGTAAAGATTCATTATCCATAATATTTTCCTGTTAGAGTTAAGTTATAGAATATGTTACAGATTCTAAGTATATGAGTATATAGTTAGAGCTTTAGCTCTAGCCTTGGATATTGATCAGTAGTCAATTTAAAGTATTGATTGCTATTTTAAATCCCAGGCCACGACCCACCAAGAAATCATTCAACCAGTGTTTTACTAGTGAAGGAGATCAGAAAATAATAGAGAAAATAGCAACTAGTTTTCCACATTATAAGGATTCAAGTGCATGTGCATGTACATATGTGTGCATGTAACTCTATACATAACATGCGCATTCCCCACACACATACAGGCATAGAATGTAAATGTTCATATAGGGTTAAGTATATAATAAGGGTTATATTCACATAATATGCACTTATATGTCCATGATATTCACATGATATACACATACATGCACATAAGGATTCACCTGCATGTGTGTACATCCATGTGCATGTGTGTAACTCTATACATAACATGTACTTTATCCACACCCATACAGGCGTAGAGTATGAATATTCACAAAGGGATAAGTGTGTGATGGGTAATACTGATTATGAAACAGCATGAGCAGAGTAGACCGTCTGTGGGTACAAAAGTCCAAAGACAAAGTTCTCCCCCTTAAATCCAGCTAAAGCTGAGGCAGTCTGCCTGCCATGCTCTCAGCTTCCTTCCAGATGCTGCTGCCAGTGAAAAGTACAAGGCTAACAAGTGAGTCATCTAATGAAGGCACCAACCCGTGAGATCCCTGATAGGAGGGCCTCCCACAGGCTCCTGGTCCCCTTCCCACCCTCACGTGTGGGTGCGGACGCAGGCCCACAGCCCCCTCCCCACGGTGGCTGTGTGTGCACCGTGGGTCGGGACTCCTCCCAGGGAAGCCTCCAAAGCAGTTGTGCTGACCGAGGAAAGTGTGCACCGTAAGGGAGGCAGTAGGCGTGTTAACGTGTGTTGAACTGTGGGGGAAGTTTGGAAATAAAGGTGAGATTTACTGAACACTGTAATAGAAACTGGCATTTAATTTACACGGTGAAAAAAATTCCTTCTGTGTCATTCGCAGTGCATAGGATTCACTAGGTAATAGATGAACAGGACAGAAGTGACACTGAAGATGTTTACTTAGGAAGGAAACGATGACACACACGGGTCTGCCATGTTAAACAAGTCCCTCGGGCACTCAGAATTAATGAGCTCTGTCCCTTGTTCTTTCCCAGGAAAATGGGGGGCAACCAGACTTCTGTCACAGAGTTCCTACTCCTGGGATTCCCGCTCAGCCCAAGGATGAAGGTGCTCCTGTTTGGGCTCTTCTCTGTGTTCTATGCCTTCACCCTCCTGGGCAATGGGGTCATCCTGGGGCTCATCTCTCTGGACTCCCAACTGCACACCCCCATGTACTTCTTCCTCTCCCAGCTGGCCACTGTGGACATAGCCTATGCCTGCAACACGGTGCCCCAGATGCTGGTCAACCTCCTGAGCCCAGCCCAGCCCATCTCCTTTGCTGGCTGCATGACGCAGACCTTTCTCTTCCTGACTTTTGCTCTTACTGAATGTTTTCTCCTGGTGATGATGTCCTATGATAGGCATGTTGCCATCTGCCTGCCCCTTCGGTATTCTACCATCATGAGCTGGAGAGTCTGCGTCACCCTGGTAGTGACTTCCTGGACTTTAGGAGTCCTGCTGGCCCTAGTAGATCTGGTGTTACTCTTACCATTGCCCTTCTGTGGTCCCCAGAAAGTGAATCACTTTTTTTGTGAAATTGTAGCTGTTCTCAAACTGGCCTGTGCAGATACGCACGTTAACGAGGTTGTGATTGTGGCTGCAGGAGTGTTGGCGCTGGTGGGACCACTGTTGGTAATTGTGGTCTCCTATGGTCACATTCTCCGTGCTGTCCTGAGGATCCAGTCAATGGAGGGGCGCCGGAAAGCTTTCTCCACCTGCTCCTCCCACCTCTGCGTGGTGGGGCTCTTTTATGGCACAGCCATTATCATGTATGTTGGACCCCAACGTGGGGACCCCCAGGAGCAGAAGAAATACCTCCTCCTGTTTCATAGCCTTTTCAATCCCATGCTGAATCCCCTGATCTATAGTCTGAGGAACAGAGAAGTCAACGCTGCCCTGAGAAGGAGGCTGGAAAAGGTGAGACCTTCATGAGAGCCTCACTGATATAAAGTAACTGAGTGTAGAGGGACCCGATGTGTTACCTTACCCGTTATGTGCACAGGATACAGAGACATGCTATAGGCCTAGGGCATCCTTTGCATGTTCTTGAACATCTCCTGTGACTACCTCCCAAGAAAACCCATTCTTCTCCCTCTCTGCAAGGATGCTGCTCAAGGAAATGAGCCCCACTTCCAGCTCCCTGTGTGGTGCACGCACTTGTAATGTGGTCATGGGGGAACTTCTGAATAAGATGAAATAAATGTATGTATTACATAATCAGGACTTGTAGAGAAAATTTTATTGAAGACACCAGTGTATTGGTAGAATATTTAAAGTATAGGAGTTGAATGTGATTACATAGTTGTTTCTGAAGTCTTTTCAATTCAGCAACTGTCATCTTCAAGAAATGGGTCTACATTTAAAATATTTGGTTATTTTCCTGCATACGTCTATGACAGATATGTTTTCTGAGGCATCAACTACTTAATTTAGGAAGAGCATGAGCAGGGACTTCAAGGGAAAGAGGATTAAGGGTGTAAATCTGATGGAACTAACAAGGAGAAGAGAAACCTGGAGGATGTCAGGCTGAAACACGCAGACACAGGGAGCTTTCTCTGCCGCTGTGTTTCTCTGCCTTTGCAGGGAAGATGGAGATCGGTCTGGGATGGTGGAGACGAGAGGAAGGAGGCAGAATGGACGTAGCTGAGAGTCCTTGGCAGAATTACACATTTTCTTTCTTTGGTTCTGTGCATTGTCTCCTATGGGAAATGACCAAAATTGAGATCACTCTCACAAACAAGAACCGAGTATGTAATTGCTGTGATGACTGTTTGACCAATGATAGGAGAGCTATAAATTATCAGTAATAATGCTCTTGGAAGTAAGAGATACGAGGTGAGTTAAATAACCACTTTAGTCAAACATGAAATTCCAACACAATTATGAAGTGGTAGAATGCAGTTTAATATGCAGTGGCAAATGATCTATGAGGAGACTTTTCAAACTTTCCTCAAATTATATAGGAAATTGAACCTGAACACTTAAAATGGCACAAAGAAAATATTTAGTTTTAAAATAATATTTGTGTGTGTGTGTGAAAAGTTTTTAAAGAGGAAAAAATATGGATATCTTTCTTACAAAGTGTCCGTTTCATAAGGAAGTCTGCTATGTAGATAGACATTACTACAAAAAAAAATGTTAAAAGCAATGATTTTGAATTTAGGAAAAGGTGGGATTTTTACCAGGTTCTGCTAGTTGCTAGAGGTGCAAACTGATGCATTATACTTAAATATTTTGGAATTTACATTTACTATATATAAAATAAATCCATTTAAGATGTCTGCTTAAGGGTTAAGTCCCAGAGAAACAGGTCTCCATGCATTCATGGAACATGATGAATGTAGAGATCTTTGTTTCGACAAAGCCTCAATGTTGCGACTGGCATGTAGGTGTGGATCCAAAACTCCATGTTAGCCGTGAGAAGCAGACATAGAGTGAGTGAGGGAGTCTGCTGCCAGCGGGTCAGTATTTTTAATGGAACGGGCTTTAGTACGTAGACGTGAGATTGAAATGACTCCATATGAACTTTGTTGATTGATTTCAGCACGATTTACAATAGCCAAGTGCTGGAAGCAACCTAAGTGCCCATGTGTGAATGAGTGGATCAAATACTATGGTACATTTACACAATGGAATTCCATGCAGCAGAATGAAAGAAGGAGCTCCTGCCCTCTGTGACAGCAGGGATGGAACTGGAGAGCATTGTGCTAAGTGAAATAAGCCAGGCAGTGAAACACAAATACTGTACAATCTCACCTTTAACTGGAACCTAATCAACAAAACGAACAAGCAAGCAAAATACAACCAAAGACACTGAAATGGAGAACAGGCTGACAATGATCAGAGGGGAGAGAGGAGCGGATAATGGGGGAGAAGGGTGAAGGGTTTACAGGAACAATTATAAAGGACACATGGACAATAACAAGGGGAGTGGAAACAGGGGAAGGAGGTGGGGAGGCCTGGGGTGGAGGGGATGGGTCAGGCGAAAAGGCAGAAAACTGTACTTGAACAATAATAAAAAAGTGTTTTTTAAAAAGAAATGTATATCTATGAACATTGGGAGGACCTTTTCTAATAAATAAAATATATGGATCAAATAATTTTCTATTATATTTTTTCTTTTTTTGTTTTTTTAATCAGTATTTTTTTAATTCTTGATATTGTATAGTTTTCTGTCTTTTACCCCGCCCCCAGCCCACCACCCCAGCCCTCCCCACCTTCCTCCCATTTCCACCCCCCATAGTTTTTGTCCATGTGTCCTTTATACTTGTTGCTCTAAACCGTTCCCCTTTTCCCCTGAAATTCCCTCCCCTCCCCCTCTGGTCACTGTCAGACTGTTCTCAAATTCAGTGTCATTGTTATAAAAGTCAAGTGCTAGAAGCAACCCAAGTGCCCACCACTAAATGAGTGGATAAAAAAACTATGGTACATTTACACAATGGAATACTATGCAGCAGAAAGAAAGAAGGAGCTCCAACTCTTCGTGACAGTATGGATGGATCTGGAGAGCATTATGCTAAGTAAAATAAGCGATGCAGTGAAAGACAAATACCATATGATCTCACCTATAAGTGGAAGCTAATCAACAAAACAAATAAGCGAGCAAAATATAACCAGAAACATTGAAATAAAGAACAAAGTGGGTAACCAGAGGGTAGAGGGGAGAGAGATAATGAGGGAAAATAGAGGAAGAGCCATCAAGGAATGTGTATAAAGGACACACAGGCAAAACCAAAGGGGGTAGGTTCAAGAGTAGAAGGTGGGGATGGGTGGGGCAGGAGGCCATGGTATGGAGAAAATGGAGACAACTGGACTTGAACAACAATAAAAAATAAATTTAAAAAAGAAAAAAAGAAAGATAAGAAAAGAAATGTTTAGAGGAATTTATGTTCATTTTCCAAATCAGTTGCAGAAACAATTGTCTAGTCCTGAGGAGGGGATCACTGAAAGGTGTGAGTATGGTGATTTGGGGCCACATTAGACGCAGTTATGCAGATTAGGTCATTCACTTATTGATGCACTGTGCACAGTGGTCCACGTTAATGTAAGTACGTGTGCCTTAAAAACACAGAAAAGTCAGCACTAGGTCCAGCAGCAAATCAGCTCTGTAAGACCACCTGGAGATGTATTCACAGGGGTGAACAGGAAAAGAGACCTCTCTGAGAAAGAAGGCTGCTAGCCCACTCTACCTTTCAGTATTCCCTATTAATCTTCCAGTTTCTAACTAAATTTCTCCTGTGAATGAAGTATTTTCACAACTTAGTTTCTTTCCCAAAGTGTTTTAAGAGTTTAAAGGAAAAAAAAAAAGACTAAGCATGATCAAAACACAAAATATAAGTATCTTTGTAAGCATTCTCAGACACTTTAAAAATAATTCCCCAAATTATCAGGACAAATAGAATAGTAAATATTAGAATAAAAAGAAGATACAGTTGGTTAATGAAATTATATAGCTTTCAGGCCTGGCTATTGTGGCTAAGTGGATTGAGTGCTCGCCTGGGAACCAAAGAGTCACCAATTCAATTCCCAGTCAGGACACATGCCTGGGTTGCAGGTTAGGCTCCCAAGAGGGGGCACCCGAGAGGGAACCACACATTGATGTTTCTCTCCCTCTCTTTCTCCCTCCCTGCCCCTCTGTATAAAAATAAATAAATGAAATAAAAAAATTAAAATTATACAGGTTTCAGCTGTACAATTCTCTAATACATCATCTATATATTGTCATGTGTGTTCCCCATGCTGAGTCAAGTCTCATTCCCTCACCATTTGTCCCCCCTTTACCCTCCTTTACCGCCCCCCCCCTCCCTCTGGAGATCACCATATTGGTGTCTGTGTCTATGGCTTTGATCTATTTGTTAATTTTTCCTTAAGCCCTTCCCCTTTTTCACCCAGTCCCCTAACCCCCTCTCCTCTGATACCTATCAATGTGTTCTCTATCTATGAGACTTCTTTCTATTTTATGGTACAGCTTTGAGAATATAGGTAATACCCCACAGTGCTGATCTTGCCCAGGACAATTTGGTACATAACAGTAGAGATAAACATCGCAAGTTTATTTTGATCTGGTAATTCCCATTTAACGAATTTACTCAAGGAAATAATTATGTGAGCAAAGATTCCTCTTTGTGGTGTTAGTTTGTAGTAGCTAAATACTGAAAACATCCAAGATTTCCAATACTAGGAGAAAGGTAAAATACATACTTATATGGAACATGCATATTAAAGAATACCTTCTTGAAAGTCAGGTTTCCTTGTGTGTTTATTGGCTTGCAATATACTTACATTAATATTAAATGCAAAGAGATTACTAATGCCATGTGTATAATATGCAATTATTGAGAGAAAACTCCCAGTGATAATAAAGACAATGTTTTCCTTCTACATGCATATTTGGTTTTTCAAATCCAACTATGATAAATTGTCTCTATAAAAATATGCATATGTAGTGTATTTATACTTGTTCCTTGACCTTGTTCCTCCTTCCGTCCTTACTGCCCTCCTGCTTCCCCTCTTGTCACTGTCAGTCTGTTCCTTGTTTCCATTCCTGTGGTTCCATTTGCTTGTTTGTTTGTTTTGTTCATTAGGTTCACGTTCAAGTGACATCATATGGTATGTGCCTTTTACTGCCTGGCTTATTTCACTTAGCATAATACTCCTCAGTTCCATGCATGTTTTCATGAAAGGTAGGAGTTTCTTCTTCCTTTCTGGTGCATAGTAGCGCGTTGTGTAAATGGTGCACATTTATTTGATCCACTCATTTATTTACCAATGGGCAGTAGGCTGTTTTCAGCACTTGGCTATTGCAAATAACAGTGCTATGAACATCGGGGTGCATAGGTTCTTTTGAATTGGTGTTTCATGCTTCTTGGGGTGTAATGCCAGCAGTGGAATCACTGGATCAAAAGACAGTTCTGTTTTTAATTTTTCGAAGAAATTTTATACTGTTTTCCACAGGAGCTGCACAAGTTTGCATTCTCACCAACAGTGCTCTAGGGTTCCCAAATCCTTGCCAGCACTTTCTATTTGTTGATTTGTTAATGATGGCCATTCGGAATGGTGTGAAGAGGTATCTCCTTGTGGTTTTAATTTGCATCTCTCTGATGGCTACTGATGTTGAGCCTCTTTTCATATGCCTACAGACCCTCTGTTTGTTCTCCTTGGAGAAGAGTCTGTTCAGGTCCTTTTCCCAGGTTTGTTTTTTTTTTTTTTTTTTTTTTTTTTTTAACAACAAGTTTTGTTTTTTTTTTTTTTAAGATTTTTATTTATTTATCTTTAGAGGGGAAGGGTAGGAGAGGGGGAGAGGGAGAGAAATATCAATGTACGGTTGCCTCTTGTGTGTCCCATGCTGGGAACTGGCCTGCAACCCAGGCATATGCCCTGACTGGGAATCGAACCGCGATCCTTTGCTTCGCAGGCCCGTGCTCAATCCACTGAGCTACACCAGCCAGGGCCCTTTTCCCAGGTTTTAACTGGATTGTTTGCCTTCCTGGTGGTGAGTCCTGTGAGTACTTTATATCTTTTGGAGATCAATTCTTGTCTCAGGTATCACTGGCAAATATGTTTTCCCATGTGGTTGGTTCCCTTTTCATTATGATGATGTTTTCTTTAGCCATGCAGAAGCTTTTCAATTTGATGTGATCCCATTTGTTTATTCTTTCCTTTATTTCCCAAGGGAATAGCCAAGGCTAGAAGGATATATCAGCAAAAATATTGCTGCATGGATATGTGAAATTTTACTGCCTACATTTTCCTCTAGGACTTTGATGATGTCAAGGCTTATGTTTAGGTCTTAGGTCCATTTTGAGTTAATCCTGGTGTATGGTTTATGTTGGTAGTCTAATTTCTTTTTTTCTTTCTTTCTTTTTTCTTTTTTTCTTTTTCTTTTGCATGTAACATTCCAGTTCTCCGAACACTATTTGTTGAGGAGGCCATTTTTTACTCCATTTTATGCTCCTGCCCCCTCCGTCAAATATTGTTGACCAAAGAGACATGGGTTTATTTGTGGGCTCTCTCTTCTGATTCATTGATCTATGTATCTGTTCTTATGCCAATGCCAGAATGTTTGATTACAGTGGCCTTGTAATATAGTTTGATATGAGGTATTGTGATCCCTCCTATTTTGTTCTTCTTTCTCAAGATTGCTGAGACTCTTTGGGGTTGTTTTTGGTTCCATATATATTTTTGAAACATTTGTTCTAAATCTGTGAAATATGTCTTTGGTATGTTAACAGAGATTACATTGGATCTATGGCTTTCTTTATGTAGTATAGACATTTTAATGATGTTAATTCTTCCAATCCATGAACTCCATATGTGCTTCCATTTATTTGTAACTTCCTTAATTTCTTTCTTCTGTGTTGTCTACTCTTCTAAGTGTAGGTCCTTTACCTACTTGGTTCAGTTTATTCCTAGGTTCTCTGTTTTTCTTGTTGCTATTGTGAAGGAGATTTTTCTTCCTAGTTTCTGTTTCTGATATTTCACTGTTGGTGGACACAAATGCTTTCAATCTGAATATTGATGTTATATCCCAGTATTTGGCAAATTTACTTTTTAGGTTGAGGGGTTTTTTGGTGGAGCCTATAGGATTTTCTATATACACTATCATGTTATCTACAAATAATAACAGTTTTTCTTTCTCCTTTCCAATTTGGATGCCTTTTATTTCTTTTTCCTGTCTGATCACTGCATCTTGAATTTCTCATACTATGTTGACTAAAAGTGGTGAAAGTGGACACTTTTGTCTTGTTCTTGATCTTTCGAGGAAAGCTTTTAGATTTTGCCCATCGACTGTGCTGCAGGCTGTAGATTTCTCATATATGGCCTTTATTATGGTGATGTATGTTCCTTCTATTCCTGCTTTGCTCAGTTTTTTTTATCATAAATGGGTACCGTAGTTTATCAAATGATTTTTCAGCATCTATGGATATGATCTTTTGATTTTTATCTTTCATTTGTTTCTATTGATGTCTTTATTAGTTCCTTTTATTGCCTGTGTTATATCTGGAATTCCACAGTTGCCTATTATGTTACACTCCTCTTACAATGATTGAGGTTTTGTGCATCTCCCCTGAACAAGCACTTTCTATGGGACCTCATCAGTTCCAGTGACTTAATATATTTAATATTCTCCTAGTACATAACTTAATCTCTCATGCCAGGCCTGTTCCAAATATGCAGTGTTTGAAATCAGTGTTTACCATTGCAGGTCAATGTGAATAGCAGTGCTGTTCTCTACATGGTCTGGCTCTGCTTTTGCAGCAACATTGTCATGTGCATGGCCCCCAAATAGCATGATCCTGAGGAGCAGCAGGACATCCTTTCCTTTGTTACAGCCTTTGCAACCCCAAGGTGAACCTGCTGGTCTGCAGCCTGAGGAACACAGAGGAAACATGTCCTGCAGAGAGCACTGGGGGAGGAGAGTCATTTCTAGTTGCAGTGACATTTGAATCCCCAGCCTAAGTGCTCAGCTGCCACCTGAATCCAGAGAAGCTCACTGCTCCCTTCTGCCATGGTCCATGATGGGACATCAGGCCTTCCCTCTTCCTCTGAAGGAAGCTTTTTATAGGTTACTCATTGATTTTTTTTAAATCAGATATATTTTTTTTCTTTTATTGCTCAATGGAATTGAATATCTGTAAAGTTAAACATTATATTAATTTCTGTTCTGGGTCCCAAGGGTTGAATACGGTCCATCTCCATCTGTAACCTAACTGTGTAAACTCAGTAACTGAATATATCATAGGATTTGGTAAGGAAGGAAAAGCTGCAAGGGTAGGACATGGTCCTGCAAACCTGAAGGGCCGCCTGTCCATTCTCCCAGACTGTACTCGCCAGTTCAAGGCCGATCAGGGAGCTCTAGTTGTCTGACGCAGAGACATTTCGTATGAAAATTACGGACTCCTCCTGGGGAGTGAAGGAGCAGGCTGAGGGAAGGAACAGAATTAATACAGGGTGTGCAGGGGAGAGGGGAGAAGGAGAAACCTGCAGACGGTGTGGGAGCCAAGCTCACTGTTGACAACCTTGGGGGCGAACTGCTGAGCCAGTAGCTAGCAAAGGGCAGAGCTGGGCACTGGGTCTCAGACAAACCATCTGGGCTGTGTATGGTCCCAGGAACTTTGAGTGTTGAGCTGTGAGTTATGTGGACGTACAGACTGCGTACATGTTCCCCAGTGTCTTTCACCAGCACTTTCCCCCTGGTCAGTCCAGGTCTGTGTCATTTCCCTCATGGGAATGCTTATCCTCACACGGGACATTGTACCACTCACTGTAGGTGACTAGCAGAGTGTGGCTGGCTCTCCTGCCTTGGTGGCAGATGGACTTTTTCTGATTCCTTCGACTTCTCAAACATGGTGGTCCAGGATGTGTCCCACAGACATTAGGTGGCCTCTGAGGATGTTACCATAAATTGAACCTTCTAACCCGCTTTGAGGTGAGGTGGGCCACTTGCTTGCAGAGTCTTTCTCCATCTCACACTGAGAGTGAACAGGAGACTTGATCAGAGGAGGGAGTGTGTGCCCTTCACTTGGGGAGTAATGATTACTCAGTGCAAATCTGTTTTTCCCCTTGGAAATTATCTTTAATGTGAAAGTTGTAAACAAAATTTTAATACAAGGATAAATTGGTCAAATTATTCCACATTAACTCAATTAGCTGTTTATACAGTCCTTAAAATTATAGTGAGAGAGCTATTACAGATACATGGAAAGAGTTATTATAAGATTTAAAGGGAAAGCATGAAACAATAATTGCAAAGGTGATATAACTGCAATTATGGTACATGTACATACACAGTAAATAGCGAAATCTATGACCTATAGTAGTATAGTATTGGCTGTAGGTTGGTAGGATGATGACAGTTTATAACTTTTAAAAATTATCTTTCATGCTACAGGAAGGTTTGGAGATGACAGATCACTCTGCTTACACCTGAAATAATCTAACCAGTAAGAGCTTGTATATTAACTAACTTAAATTAAGATATACACGAAAATTTTAAAAATGGAAATAAATTTAGCTACTGAAGTTCCTAAGATGTAAAAAAAAAACTCTTATATTTTATCTTTTCCTTTATTTTAAATACTATAGCATAAGTGATCATTTCGAAAAGCCACCCAACACTTACTTACCTCCTGTGGGCAGCAGAGCTCACTGAATATGGAGATCGGATGGGCTCTTATCAGAACAGCTAACACATCTGTCCCTCCCTGACCCAGTGCTCTCTGTGCACTACACACCCGTAGCACTTAACACGCAGCGTCTCACCCAGCCATCTTAACCAGTCCGTGAAGAACGTCCCATTATCAGTCTGTTCTATGTGTGCACGTACCAGAAAGTAGCAAATGTCCAACTTTTACTGAGTCCCTGTCACTGCCCAGCCCTCCTTCCCTCCGGTCGTCAGCCCTTACCGAGCAGCACAGGTTCTCGTCGGCGTCTGCGCTGTCAGTGTGACGTGGACTGGACCTTAGAGGGAAGGCCTGTGGCTCACAGTGCTGCCTGTGACTAGCTAGCACGTTCCCTTCAAGGTGAGGAATCAGCAAACCTCTGTGAGCATCACACCTAAACCTCATCTTCCAGTTCATCTTTTTAAGTCATTCTTGTGTCTCTCCCCTAATGAACTCTCAGTGTGAGTGATGTGAAGGTTGTTCTTTATTGATAAACTTGAGACCCAAGCATCTGGTATCCATCTTACAATTTTTCTTAACCAAATTGGGACATCTGGACTATTGATCTTTATTTTTTAGTCCTCACCCAAGGACATGCTTATCGTTTTTTTAGAGAGAGGGGGCAGAGGGATAGAGGCAGAGAAACAAAAATATGAAACACATCCATTGGTTGTCTCTTGCATGTGTGCTGACTGGGACCAAACCCCCAACCTAGGTATATATGGGCCCTGACCAGGAACCGACCCCGGGAACTTTCTGTTTATGGGACAATCCTTCCACCTACTGAGCCACACCAGGCAGGGCAGATTACTGATTTTGGTGACTTCCAATTCCTTACGTTGTGCAGGTGGGGATCTCTAAAGCAGACTGGGAACCTGGAGCAGGGAAAAGGACCTTGCCCCTTCCTGTCTGCCCGCTGCTCTTGTCAGCCTTGCCCAACAGGTCTTGGCAGTGGCAGTGAAGACCCCCTGCTCAGCCTTAGTTACTCCGCATCCCAGAGCCAGCCCCGTCATTCCTGGCTGGGGCCACGGTACCGCCTGGGTGCCCCTTGTCCTCACAGGGTCAAGTCTGAACCCCAACTCCTCTGACCTTCTGGATTCTAATCGCCCAGCCTCTGCTATGTGCCCTTGAACCCTAGGGATGGCAGCTTCACTCAGTTCTCCTTGTTCATCTGAGAGCTCTGTTTCCTGTTGTAGTTCCTGAGTATCTTTGTAACCATTGTTTTGTATGAAAGTCTCTCTACTATCGTGCCACACCAGCACGGTTTGTGCTCCCTGTTGGATTCCCATCTGATTCAAAGAGAGAAATTACAGAGGATACATGTTGCGGTCAGGTGTGAGATAAGGCTCAGCCAAGACTGAGGATGGAAAAAGCCTATGGGCCCCAGCTGCCCTGTGTACCACCTGGACTATATGGAGGGTTAGTAGGTGAGGGATTGAGTTCTCGAGCCATAGTGAATGCAAGGTGCGATCATTGTAATGTGTGAAGGTGTCCCAGAAATCATTCTAGAGCTTGTTAATGGATCAACATGGACCCCACAGTGAGTGAAGTAATCACCAAGGCTACCGTCTTGCCTTAAGCGTCCCTGTGGAGAACACCAAAGATTAGTCCCTGGAGAGCCCCTTTCCCCTGGAAGGATGCTGATGGCAGTGTGCCTGGCGGGTCCTTATCCCTCCCTACACCAAATGCTCAGATGTGCACTGAGAGGTGGTCGAGTGGAGCAGAGAATAAATCATCTCTTCTTGTTTGGGCACCTTTTGTCCTAAGAGATTCTTATGAGATGGCAATTTCAGCACTAACTCACAGATACTATTCTTCTCGTTAGTGTGTTTTTGTTCAACCCAAGTCACATTCAGCTGGTCTTCTCGTGTTTAGCTGTAAGTGTGTGGTAAGTTTCGTGTGTTGTCCAGTCTTTGTTCACTGTTCAATTTCAGACAGGCTGTGATGAAAAATCTCAGTGCTGCAGGGAATTGTCATTGTCTGTCAGTGCCAGGTGTGTGCTGTGTATAGACTTAGCTAATAGGATCATTGAAGTCACCGTCTCGTTTAGAGACACCTAAGGTTGAGCATTTAGTGTAAAATTTTTTGTTTAAATGGTAAGATATATTAGCTGTTTGAGAGATTTGCTTGAAAGTGTTTCCGTTGTCCCATGAAATTCAGTCATGTTTCCATGAGAAAATGGACCTTTTGACCACGAAAGAAGTTTGTGACAGAAGAGTGTCCGGAAGATTTTATTTTTGAAAGTGAACTTCCACTTGGTGGTTATTTGAGTAAGAGAATTATCATCTTTGAGTCTTTTTAACAGACTTGTCACTCCAAGCAAGTCTATACCCCAGCATGTGGGAATTGTCTTGTATGTCCTCAGCTGAGACATGGGGATGAACATGGAATATCTTTAGTAACTGTCTGTGGATTTTTGTTTTGTGTTTTAGCTACGTGCAGCAGATAGGAGGAAGATGAGGTGACAGTTCCTGATCCTTCTGCTTAAGTTTTTTGTGTCCTTCATCATAGGACATTTTAGAAATAGCGCTGCTGTGTTCTTTCATCCCAAATGGGACAACAAAGCTGAAATGTAAATGGCTAACACTGTTTTATACATTTAGGGCCAATGAATCCTGTAGTTGGAAGAGACCTGAGCATTTTTCTTGCTTGCCCTCTCCCATAACATGGGAATCCAAATCTCTGAGTTAAAGCACTCACTGACATAAAGCCTGGTCCTGTTAAAACAGCCAGCTTTCCTCACAAAGGTAATTAGAGCTATTATGATGTTATTTCTTGGACTAAGACAATATCATCTCCCAGTGTTTCTGCTATGAATTCTGATTCTTCCTTTGAAGGAGGGTGAAACCCTCACGATTTTGCTTGTCAAACCTTGCAAATATTAACTTATGGGGAATTTTGAATGGAGAACTGACATAGGATGGCAATTATGAGTTTTTGTGAGATTTTTATTTTAGAGAAATTCAGATAGACGCTGGACTGAAGAAGAATATGGAGTCAGACAGACAAGGAAACAGAAGCACTGGTTTAATAGTTACCAGTGAAACCTCGGAATTCCCACCCTGGTGGCAGTACTTTTCTAAAGATTGATAAACCCCAGAAAGTAAAGATTCATTATCCATAATATTTTCCTGTTAGAGTTAAGTTATAGAATATGTTACAGATTCTGCCCTGGCTGGTGTAGCTCAGTGGATTGAGCGAGGGCCTGCGAACCGAAGGATCGCGGTTCGATTCCCAGTCAGGGCACATGCCTGGGTTGCCAGGCCAGTTCCCGGCAGGAGACATACAAGAGGCAACCGCACGTTGATGTTTCTCTCCCTCTCTCCTTCCCTTCCCCTCTGAAGATAAATAAACAAAATCTAAAAAAAAAAAAAATTAAAAAAAAAAAAGAATATGTTACAGATTCTAAGTATATGAGTATATAGTTAGAGCTTTAGCTCTAGCCTTGGATATTGATCAGTAGTTTTAAATCCCAGGCCACGACCCATCAAGAAATCATTCAACCAGTGTTTTACTAGTGAAGGAGATCAGAAAATAATAGAGAAAATAGCAACTAGTTTTCCACATTATAAGGATTCAAGTGCATGTGCATGTACATATGTGTGCATGTAACTCTATACATAACATGTGCATTCCCCACACACATACAGGCATAGAATGTAAATGTTCATATAGGGTTAAGTATATAATAAGGGTTATATTCACATAATATGCAGTTATATGCCCATGATATTCACATGATATACACATATGTGCGCATAAGGTTTCACCTGCATGTGTGTGCATGCATGTGCATGTGTGTAACTCTATTCATAACAGGTACTTTAGTCACACATACAGGCATAGAGTATGAATATTCACAAAGGGATAAGTGTGTGACGGGTAATACCGATTATGAAAGCGCATGAGCAGAGTAGAACGTCTGTGGGTACAAAAGTCCAAAGACAAAGTTCTCCCCCTTAAATCCAGCTAAAGCTGAGGCAGTCTGCCTGCCATGCTCTCAGCTTCCTTCCAGATGCTGCTGCCAGTGAAAAGTACAAGGCTAACAAGTGAGTCATCTAATGAAGGCACCAACCCGTGAGATCCCTGATAGGAGGGCCTCCCACAGGCTCCTGGACCCTTCCCACCCTCATGTGTGGGTGCGGACGCAGGCCCACAGCCCCCTCCCCACGGTGGCTGTGTGTGCACCGTGGGTCGGGACTACTCCGCGGGAAGCGTCCCACGTAGTTGTGCTGACCGAGGAAAGTGTGCACCGTAAGGGAGGCAGTAGGCGTGTTAACGTGCGTTGAACTGTGGGAGAAGTTTGGAAATAAAGGTGAGATTTACTGAACACTGTAATAGAACACTGGCATTTAATTTATCAAGGTGAAAAAAATTCCTTCTGTGTCATTTGCAGTGCACAGGATTCACTTAGTAACTGACTAACAGGACAGAAGTATAACTGAAGATGTTTTCTGAGGAAAGAAATGATGGCACACACAGGTCTACCATGTTGAACAAGTCCCTTGGTACTCACAATTGATGAGCTCTGTCCCTTGTTCTTTCCCAGGAAAATGGGGGGCAACCAGACTTCCGTCACAGAGTTCCTCCTCGTCGGATTCCCGCTCAGCCCAAGGATGCAGGTGCTCCTGTTTGGGCTCTTCTCCCTGTTGTACGCCTTCACCCTGATGGGCAACGGGGTCATCCTGGGGCTCATCTCACTGGACTCCCGACTGCACACCCCCATGTACTTCTTCCTCTCCCAGCTGGCCACTGTGGACATATCCTATGCCTGCAACACGGTGCCTCAGATGCTGATCAACCTCCTGAGCCCAGCCCAGCCCATCTCCTTTGCTGGCTGCATGACACAGACCTTTCTCTTCTTGACTTTTGCTCTCACTGAATGTTTTCTCCTGGTGATGATGTCCTATGACAGGCATGTGGCCATCTGCCTGCCCCTTCGGTATTCTACCATCATGAGCTGGAGAGTCTGCATCAGTCTGGCAGGGGCATCCTGGATATTAGGAGTACTCCTGGCCGTAGTAGGTATTGTGTTGCTCTTACCATTGCCCTTTTGTGGGCCTCAGAAAGTGAATCACTTTTTCTGTGAAATTCTAGCTGTTCTCAAACTTGCCTGTGCAGATACCCACCTTAACGAGCTTATGGCTGTGGCTGCAGGAGTGTTGGGGCTGGTGGGACCACTGTCCGTAATTGTGGTCTCCTATGGTCACATTCTCCGTGCTGTCCTGAGGATCCAGTCAATGGAGGGGCGACGGAAAGCTTTCTCCACCTGCTCCTCCCACCTCTGCGTGGTGGGGCTCTTTTATGGCACAGCCATTATCATATATGTTGGACCCCATCATGGGGACCCCCAGGAGCAGAAGAAATACCTCCTCCTGTTTCATAGCCTTTTCAATCCCATGCTGAATCCCCTGATCTATAGTCTGAGGAACAGAGAAGTCCACACTGCTCTGAGAAGGAGGCTGGAAAAGGGGACACCTTTGTGAGGCCTCACTGATGAGAAATAAATAAGCATAAAGAGACCTGATGTGTTACCTTACCCGGTATGTGCACAGGATACAGAGACGTGCTATAGGCCTAGGGCATCCTTTGCATGTTCTTGAACTTCTCCTGTGACTACCTCCCAAGAAAACCCATTCTTCTCCCTCTCTGCAAGGATGCTGCTCAAGGAAATGAGCCCCACTTCCAGCCCTATGTGTCATGCATGCACTTGTAATGTGGTCATGGGGGAATATTGGAATAAGATGAAATAAATGTATATATTCCATAACCAGGACTTGTAGAGAAAATTTTAGTAAAGAAACCAATGTATTACTAGAATATTTAAAGTATAGGAGTTGAGACTGATTACATAGTTGTTGCTGAAATCTTTTCAATTCAGCAACTGTCTTCTTCAAGAAATTGGTCTACATTTAAAAGATTTGGTTGTTTTCCTGCACGTGTCTGTGACAGAGATGTTTTCTGAGGCATCAGCCACTTAAATTAGGAAGAGCATGAGCAGGGACTTCAAGGGAAAGGGGGTTGAGGGTGTAACTGATGGACCGAACAAGGAGAAGGGAACCCTGGAGGATGTCAGGCTGAAACACGCAGACACAGGGAGCTTTCTCTGCCGCTGTGTTTCTCCTCCTTTGCAGCGAAGGTGGAGATTTGTCCAGGATGGAGGAGACAAGAGGAAGGAGGCAGAATGGACGTAGCCGAGAGTCCTTGGCAGAATTACACATTTTCTCTCATTGGTTTGGTCCATTGTTTCCTAATGGGAGTGACTGAAACTTAGAACATTCTCAAAAGTAAGAGCAGACTGTGTAATTGCTTTGATGATTATTTGCCCAATGATAGGACAGCTATAAATTATCAGTAATAATTTGCTCTTTGAAGTAAGAGAGATGAGGTGAGTTAAATAACCACGTTAGTCAAACATGAAACTCCAACACAATTATGAAGTGAAAATACAAAGTTTAAGAGGCAGTGGCAAATGATGTATGAAGAGACTTTTTCATACTTTCCTGAACTTATATAGGAAATTGAACCTGAACACTTAAAATGGCACAAAGAAAATATTTAGTTTTAAAATAATATTTGTGTGTGTGTGTGAAAAGTTTTTAAAGAGGAAAAAATATGGATATCTTTCTTACAAAGGGTCCGTTTCATAAGGAAGTCTGCTATGTAGATTGACATTACTACAAAAAAAGGGTTAAAAGCAATGATTTTGAATTTAGGAAAAGGTGGGATTTTTACCAGTTTCTGCTAGTTGCTAGAGGTGCAAACTGATGCATTATACTTAAATATTTTGGAATTTACATTTACTATATATAAAATAAAAGCATTTAAGATGTCTGCCTTAAGGGTTACGTCCCAGAGAAACAGGTCTCCATGCATTCATGGAACATGATGAATGTAGAGATCTTTCTTTCGACAAAGCCTCAATGTTGCGACTGGTATATAGGTGTGGATCCAAAACTCCATGTTAGCCGTGAGAAGCAGACATAGAGGGATGGAGGGAGTCTGCTGCCAGCGGGTCAGTATTTTTAATGGAACGGGCTTTAGTACGTAGACGTGAGATTGAAATGACTCCATATGAACTTTGTTGATTGATTTCAGCACGATTTACAATAGCCAAGTGCTGGAAGCAACCTAAGTGCCCATGTGTGAATGAGTGGATCAAATACTATGGTACATTTACACAGTGGAATTCCATGCAGCAGAATGAAAGAAGGAGCTCCTGCCCTCTGTGACAGCAGGGATGGAACTGGAGAGCATTATGCTAAGTGAAATAAGCCAGGCAGTGAAACAGAAACACTGTACAATCTCACCTTTAACTGGAACCTAATCAACAAAACGAACAGGCAAGCAAAATACAACCAAAGACACTGAAATGGAGAACAGGCTGACAATGACCAGAGGGGAGAGAGGAGCGGATAATGGGGGAAAAGGGTGAAGCGTTTACGGGAACAATTATAAAGGACACATGGACAATAACAAGGGGAGTGGAAACAGGGGAAGGAGGTGGGGAGGCCTGGGGTGGAGGGGATGGGTCAGGCGAAAAGGCAGAAAACTGTACTTGAACAACAATAAAAAAAAGTGTTTTAGAAAAAAAATGTTTAGAGGAATTCATGTTCATTTTTCGAATCTGTTGCAAAAACAGTTCTCGGGTCCTGAGGAGGGGATCACTCAAAGGTTTGAATGTGGTGATTTTGTGCCACATTAGACGCAGTTATGCAGATTAGATTATTCACTTACTGATGCACTGTGCACACTGGTCCACGTTAATGTAAGTAGGTGTGGCTTAAAAACACAGAAAAGTCAGCGCCAGGTCCAGCAGCAAATCAGCTCTGTAAGACCACCTGGAGATGTATTCACAGGGGTGAACAGGAAAAGAGACCTCTCTGAGAAAGAAGGCTGCTAGCCCACTCTACCTTTCAGTATTCCCTATTAATCTTCCAGTTTCTAACTAAATTTCTCCTGTGAATGAAGTATTTGAACAACTTAGTTTCTTTCCCAAAATGTTTTAAGAATTTAAAGGAAAAAAAAGACTAAGCATGATCAGAACACAAAATATAAGTATCTTTGTAAGCATTCTCAGACACTTTAAAAATAATTCCCTAAACTATCTGGACAAATATAATAGTTAACATTAGAATAAAAAGAAGATACAATTGGTTAATGAAATTATATAGGTATCAGCCCTGGCTGTTGTGGCTAAGTGGATTGAGTGCTCGCCTGGGAACCAAAGAGTCCCCAGTTCAATTCCCAGTCAGGACACATGCCTGGGTTGCAGGTTAGGCTCCCAAGAGGGGGCACCCGAGAGGGAACCACACATCGATGTTTCTCTCCCTCTCTTTCTCCCTCCCTGCCCCTCTGTATAAAAATAAATAAATGAAATAAAAAAAATAAAATTATACAGGTTTCAGCTGTACAATTCTCTAATACATCATCTATATATTGTCATGTGTGTTCCCCATGCTGAGTCAAGTCTCATTCCCTCACCATTTGTTCCCCCTTTACCCTCCTTTACCCCCCCCCTCCCTCTGGAGATCACCATATTGGTGTCTGTGTCTATGGCTTTGATCTATTTGTTAATTTTTCCTTAAGCCCTTCCCCTTTTTCACCCAGCCTCCTAACCCCCTCTCCTCTGATACCTATCAATGTGTTCTCTATCTATGAGTCTTCTTTCTATTTTATGGTACAGCTTTGAGAATATAGGTAATACCCCACAGTGCTGATCTTGCCCAGGACAATTTGGTACATAATAGTAGAGATGAACATTGCAAGTTTATTTTGATCCAGTAACTCCCATTCAAAGAATTTACCCAAGGAAATAATTATGTGAGCAAAGATTCCTCTTTGTGGTGTTAGTTTGTAGTAGCTAAATACTGAAAACATCCAAGATTTCCAATACTAGGAGACAGGTAAAATACATACTTATATGGAACATGCATATTAAAGAATACCTTCTTGAAAGTCAGGTTTTCTTGTGTGTTTATTGGCTTGCAATATACTTACAATTAATATTAAATGCAAAGAGAAGATTAATGCCATATGTATAATATGCAATTATTGAGAGAAAACTCAGTTATAATAAAGAGAATGTTTTCCTTCTACGTGCATATTTGGTTTTTCAAATCCAACTATGATAAATTGTCTCTATAACAAATATGCATATGTAATGTATTGTCTATTTAACAAGTACAAGAATTTGGAAAATTATAGTTTTAAAAGTAGAAAATCTATGAAACAAATAGAGGTTTATAAATTTGAGCAAGGATAGACAGGAAAAGATTATGAACTGGAATAATGGGGAATCCAAAAAAAACAGGAATCAAGGTACGCATTAAAGAAGAAGACAAGACATTTGGAAAAGGGAGGTGATAAGCATCCCATGAAATGACAGAAGCCGGAAACTGGAACGGGAGGTGGGGGGAAGGGCAAGGAACATGCGTCACAGGAATGACAGGTTTTCGTGGGCAGACACTGAGAGGGGAGCTTGCATCCTTATCGTGCAGCTCTGTTTGCATCAAGTACTCCTTTGGCAAGGGAGGTAGCGGGTGTTTGACTCCCTCCCCAGGTAGGCTCCTCCTGGGATTTCTAGACGAGAAGCAGTGGCAGTACAGCAGAGTGGCCATCCTGTAAACTATGTTAGCAGAAGGCACCTAAAACCACTGGACAGAACATTTTAAAACCATGACTCTTAAATGTATAACTGGGCTTGAAAGAGAGCAAGTAGAACCCTCAAAGGACAAAAATGAGGCAGAATCAGCAACCAAACGGGGAGATCTGAAGCCAGCACTGGCTTCAAGTCACTTGTTTTTGCTCAGGCCCCAGGTTGACATGATGGCAATGGCCAGTGAGACCAGGCCTTCCCTTATGCAAGGCGGGGAATTAGAGTACAGGAGCCTTCGTGGAGCTGGGTGCTCCCTGTGGTACCACGAGGGATACAGCAATACTGACAATTTCTGACTGCTCAGTGGGAACCTTGGGGGTCAGAGGTCAATGAGCAGTATCTGTGAGGTGGTGAAAGAACAACTGTCAATCCAAAAGTTTACATACAGGAAAATATGCTTCCAAAATTAACATGAAATGAACGTGTTTTCAAACAGAAACACGAGTCAAAAAGAAAACAAGCACACAAACCCAAGCAACCAAGCCCAAATCTTCATTTCCAGCAGGGTCGCATGCAAAACACTAAAGGATGTATCCTTTCCCAGCTAAAGCAAAGATTCCTGTTGATAATGGGTAATAAATAAATATTTTTTCTCATTTTTAAGAATATTTACTTTGTCGGTAGTTTTCAGAAATGTCACTATAATAGTGCAGGATCTGGGTGTTGTACGTAAATGTGTCCCGGTTGTGATTTCCTGAGGTTTCTGTGTTCATGTCTTGTTGCGGACCGTTCAGCCTGGTTTCAGGAGTTGTAACCCTCACCCCATGGTGCGCTGTGTAAGAGCCCCAAGGGCCCCACTTCATCTGGGTCTGTTCTGTCACAAGGACGTGACCTACGAAGGAGACAAAGCTTATCTCCCTGGCAGGAGCACTGCTTCTGCCTTACCCATCTCTGGCCCCGTAGCTTGGTTGGCAGTCAATGACGGGTAAGACTCCTCATGAGAGGGGCAACCTAAGCCAGACGCGACCACTTTGGAGGCCTCATGGAAGGACTCGGGGTTTGCAGCAAAGAGGATGTTATGGGCCCTCACGCCCCGGCTATTCTGACATAGCCTGAGTCCTCATTTCCATCTGGAAGACGTCTCCTGCTTCCTAATTGCCTTAAAGCCTGAAACTGTGGGGGCGAGTGGTGCAGCCCTGTGCTGGCCAGGATGGCTCCTTGGGTGATTGGGCATAAGAAAGAAATTCCTAAAGCCCTGTGAAACCTGCTTTGCTAGGAGTGCTCTCATTTAAATGATAAGGGTCCAAGGAGGAAAGGAGTATGTCTCCCAAAGTTTTTGCAACCCCCTTTCCTGACAGACACTGACTCGGATTAAGCCCTCAGATTGCTTTGAAATGTTAACCATTGTTTGATCCTTGTCGCCTGACATACCTGTATTCCTGTGCATTTGAGCCCAATAAAAGCCTGGTGAGGATGGAGCTCTGGGTCATTCTCCTCTGAGAGTTTGACCCCTTTCCTCCCCAAGCAGAAGATGTCTTGGTAGTTTTTATTTTCATCCGTGACGGAGGGATGGGGCTCTGCGGGCGGAGCCCCCCCACATCTGGCACCCAGGACAGGAGCCCCCACAATGTCCTTCATCGGAGTTGGGAAATTCTCAGAAGTAATATCTTCAATATTATCTTTTTCCCCATTTAATTTTTCTTTCTTCTTGAGTATATGTTAGAATACTTTTTAGCACTTTCAAAGATGTCTTTCTGAGTCAACTCCATTTTTTTATTCTATGCCTGTATTTGATAGTTTCCTATTAATTTTCACTTGAGTTCATTGGTCCCGCTGTCTGTTGTGCAGAGCCATCTGTTGTCGTTGATGTTTTCTTCATCGAAGTCATTATATGTTGCTGTTTTAGAATGAATAATTGTTTCCTGGAGGTTGTAATACTTCATTGAAATATTTTATTTTTCTTTCCTTATAACTTTGTTTTCCTTTTTGACACAAATTAGTTGTTTGAAGAGTTTTTTTTTTTTTTCTACTGGTGTTCTATTTCACTTCTACCAGTTTCCCCCGTTGCTCCCACAGTCAGTCCCCACCCAGGTGTCCATGTCCATGAGTCATTTATACTTGTTCCTTGACCTTGTTCCTCCTTCCGTCCTTACTGCCCTCCTGCTTCCCCTCTTGTCACTGTCAGTCTGTTCCTTGTTTCCATGCCTGTGGTTCTATTTGCTTGTTTGTTTGTTTTGTTCATTAGGTTCACCTTGCAGGTGACAGCATATGGTATGTGCCTTTCACTGCCTGGCTTTTTTCACTTAGCATAATACTCCTCAGTTCCATGCATGTTTTCATGAAAGGTAGGAGTTTCGTCTTTCTTCCTGGTGCATAGTAGTGTGTTGTGTAAATGGTGCACATTTATTTGATCCACTCATTTACCGATGGGCAGTAGGCCGTTTCCAGCACTTGGCTATTGCAAATAACAGTGCTATGAACATCGCGGTGCATAGATTCTTTTGAATTGGTGTTTCATGCTTCTTAGGGTGTAATGCCAGCAGTGGAATCACTGGATCAAAAGACAGTTCCATTTTTAATTTTTTGAAGAAATTTTATACTGTTTTCCACTGGAGCTGCACAAGTTTGCATTCTCACCAACAGTGCTCTAGGGTTCCCAAATCCTTACCAGCACTTTCTATTTGTTGATTTGTTAATGATGGCCATTCGGAATGGTGTGAAGAGGTATCTCCTTGTGGTTTTAATTTGCATCTCTCTGATGGCTACTGATGTTGAGCCTCTTTTCATATGCCTACAGACCCTCTGTTTGTTCTCCTTGGAGAAGAGTCTGTTCAGGTCCTTTTCCCAGGTTTTAACTGGATTGTTTGCCTTCCTGGTGGTGAGTCCTGTGAGTCCTGTGAGTCCTTTATATCATTTGAAGATCAATTCTTGTCTCAGGTATCACTGGCAAATATGTTTTCCCATGTGGTTGGTCCCCTTTTCATTTTGATGATGTTTTCTTTAGCCATGCAGAAGCTTTTTAATTTGATGTGATCCCATTTGTTTATTCTTTCCTTTGTTTCTCAAGGGAATAGCCAAGGCTAGAAGGATATATCAGCAAAAATATTGCTGCATGAATATGTGAAATTTTACTGCCTACATGTTCCTCTAGGACTTTGATGATGTCAAGGCTTATGTTTAGGTCTTAGGTCCATTTTGAGTTAATCCTAGTGTATGGTTTTCGTTGGTGGTCTAATTTCTTCCTTTCTTTCTTTCTTTCTTTCTTTCTTTCTTTCTTTCTTTCTTTCTTTCTTTCTTTCTTTCTTTCTTTCTTTTCTTTCTTTTCTTTTCTTTTCTTTTTGCATGTAAGATTCCAGTTCTCCCAATACTATTTGTTGAAGAGCCTATTTTTTACTCCATTTTATGGTCCTGCCCCTTCCATCAAATATTGTTGACCAAAGAGACATGGGTTTATTTGTGGGCTCTCACTTCTGATTCATTGATCTATGTATCTGTTCTTTTGCCAATGACAGACTGTTTGAATAACGTAGCCTGGTAATATAGTTTGATATGAGGTATCGTGATCCCTCCTACTTTGTTCTTCTTTCTCAAGATTGCAGAGACTCCAGGGTTGTTTTTGGTTCCATATTTATTTTTGAAACTTTTGTTCTAAATCTGTGAAATATGTCTTTGGTATGTTAACAGAGATTGCATTGGATCTATGGCTTGCTTTAGATAGTGTAGACATTTTAATGATATTAATTCTTCTAATCCATAAACACCATGTGCTTCCATTTATTTGTATCTTCCTTAATTTCTTTCTTCTGTGTTGTCTAGTTTTCTAAGTATAGGTCCTTTACCTACTTGGTCACTTTATACCTCGGTTCTCTGTTTTTCTTGTTGCTATTGTGAAGGAGATTGTTTTCCCTAGTTTCTGTTTCTGATATTTCACTGTTGGTGGACACAAATGCTTTCAATCTGAATATTGATGTTGCATCCCAGTATTTGGCAAATTTACTTATTAGGTTGAGTAGTTTTTTGGTGGAGCCTATAGGATTTTCTATGTTCACTATCATGTCATCTGCAGACAATGACAGTTTTACTTCCTCCTTTCCAAGTTGGATGCCTTTTATTTCTTTTTCTTGTCTGATCACTGCATCTTGAACTTCCCATACTGTGTTGAATAAAAGTGGTGAAAGTGGACACTTTTGTCTTGTTCTTGATCTTTGGAAGAAAGCTTTTAGATTTTGCCCATCGAGTGTGCTGCAGGCTGTAGATTTCTCATATATGGCCTTTATTATGTTGAGGTATGTTCCATCTATTCCCGCTTTGCTCGGTGTTTTTATCATAAATGGGTACTGTAGTTTATCAAATGCTTTTTAAGCATCTATGGATATGATCCTTTGATTTTTATCTTTCATTTGTTTCTTTTTTTTTTTAATATATTTTATTGATTATGCTATTACAGTTGTCCCAAATCTCCCCCATCATTCCCCTCCACCCTACACACCCTCTCCCACCCACATTTCCCCTCTTTAGTTCATGTCCATGTGTCATAAGTTCTTTAGCTTCTACATTTCCCATACTATTCTTGCCCTCCCTCCCCCTGTCTATTTTCTACCCACTATCTATGCTACTCATTCTCTGTACCTTTCCCCCTCTCTCCTCCTCCCACACCCCTGTTGCTAACCCTCCATATGATCTCCATTTCTGTGGTTCCGTTCCTGTTCTAGCTGTTTGCTTAGTTTGCTTTTGTTTTAGGTGTGGTTGTTAATAGCTGTGAGTTTGCTGTCTTTTCACTGTCATATTTTTATCTTCTTTTTCTTAGATAAGTCCCTTTAACATTTCATATAATAAGAGCTGGGTGATGATGAACTCCTTCAACTTGACCTTATCTGAGAAGCGCTTTATCTGTCCATCCATTATAAATGAGAGCTTTGCTGGATAGAGCAATTTTGGATGTAGGTCCCTGCTTTTCAAGATTTCAAATATTTCTTTCCAGCCCCTTCTTGCCTGTAAGGTCTCTTTTGAGAAATCAGCTGACAGTCTGATGGGAACTCCCTTGTAAGTGACTGTCCCCTTATTCCTTGCTGTTTCTAGAATTTTCTCCTTCATTTTAATCTTGGGTAATGTAATTACGATGTGCCTTGGTGTGTTCCTCCTTGGGTCCAACTTCTTTGGGACTCTCTGAGCTTCCTGGACTTCCTGGTAGTCTATTTCCTTTGCCAGATTGGGGAAGTTCTCCTTTATTATTTGTTCAAATAAGTTTTCCACTTGTTGCTCTTCTTCTGCCCCTTCTGGTACCCCTATAATTCGGATGTTGGGACGTTTAACGATGTCCCGGAGGTTCCTAAGCCTCTCCTCATTTTTTGGAATTCTTGTTTCTTCCTCGTTTTCTGTTTGGTTGTTAGTTTCTTCCTTCTGGTCCACTCCATTGATTTGAGTCCCAGTTTTCCTTCCATCTCTATCAGTGCCCCATGCATCTTCCTTCATTTCACGTATTGTAGCCTGCATTTTTTCATCTAGTTTGTGAGCAAAATCAACCAATTCTGTGAGCATTTTGATGACCAGTGCTTTGAACTGTGCATCTGATAGGTTAGCTATCTCTTCACTGCTTAGAGGAATTGGCTCTGGGGCTTTTATTTGTTTTCCAGTTTGAGCCATTTTTGGTGGGTTTTTTGTTGTTGTTGTTTTGGTTTTAGTCTGGTCGCAGCTATTACGTAGTGAGGGGTGGAGCCTTAGGTGTTCCTCAGGCTGGGGCAGCCCAGTCGCTGGGTTGTGACGCTGTATGTGGGGGCGGGGTCTGAGAGGGAACAATGGCGCCTCCTCCGCTCTCTCCTGGATTCAGTCCCTTCTGCCACTTCCCCTCTGCCTGGACCGTCTCCGCGCGCAAATGTGGGACCACCTGGTCAGCCAGCCACCTTGTGCGGCCTCACTGGGTCTGCACAGTTGCCCCCCTGTGCCCGGGGTCCACCAGCTGCTGCCTGTGCACCTGGGAACTGCCTGCAGATGCTGCTTGCGTTCCCGGGTTCGTACCTCCACTTTCTCCTGCCGCGACTCCGCCCCTCTTACCGGTCTGGATGAATAGTTGTTGGACTTCCGTACAGTTCAATTTTCTATAAGTTCTGGTTGTTTTCTTGTTTCTAAATATTTGTTGTCCTTAATTTTGGTTGTTAGAGGAGGTACAGCGTGTCCGCCTACGCCTCCATCTTGGCCGGAAGTCCTCATTTGTTTCTATTGATGTCTTTATTTGTTCTTTTATTGCCTGCGTTATATCTGGAATTCCCCTGTTGCCTATTATGTTACACTCCTCTTACAATGATTGAGGTTTTGTGCATCTCCCCTGAACAAGCACTTTCTATGGGAGCTCATCACTTCCAGTGACTTAATACATTTTATATGCTCATAGCACATAACTTAATCTCTCATGCCAGGTCTCTTCACAATATGCAGTGTTTGATATCAGTGTTTACCATTGCAGGTCAATGTGAACAGCAATGCTGTTCTCTGCACAGTCTGGCTCTGCTTTCCCAGCAACATCGTCATGTGCATGGCCCCCAAATTGCATGATCCTGAGGAGCAGCAAGAGATCCTTTCCTTTGTTACAGCCTTTCCAACCCCAAGGTGAACCTGCTGGTCTGCAGCCTGAGGAACACAGAGGAAACATGTCCTGCAGAGAGCACTGGGGGAGGAGAGTCATTTCTAGTTGCAGTGACATTTGAATCCCCAGCCTAAGTGCTCAGCTGCCACCTGAATCCAGAGAAGCTCACTGCTCCCTTCTGCCATGGTCCATGATGCGACATCAGGCCTTCCCTCTTCCTCTGAAGGAAGCTTTTTATAGGTTACTCATTGATTTTTTTTAATCAGATATAATTTTTTCTTCTATTACTCAATGGAATTGAATATCTGTAAACTGAAACATTATATTAATTCTTGTTCTGGGTCCCAAGAGTTGATACAGTCCATCTCCATCTGTAACCTAACAGTGTAAACTCAGTAACTGCCTATGTCATAGGATTTGGGAAGGAAGAAAAAGCTGGGAGGGTTGGATGTGGTCCTGCAAACCCTAAGGGCCGCTTATCTATTCCCTCAGACTGTATTCGCCACTTAAAGATCATCTCAGGGAGCACTAGTTTATGTGTTGCATGATGAAGAGATATTTTCTATGAAAATTACAGACTCCTCCTGGGGAGTGAAGGAGCAGGCTGAGGGAAGGAACAGAATTAATACAGGGTGTGTAGTGGAAAGGGGAGAAGGAGAAACCTGCAGACGGTGTTGGAGCCAAGCTCACTGTTGACAACCTTCGGGACAAACTGCTGAGCCAGTAGCTAGCAAAGGGCAGAGATGGGCATTGGTCTCAGAGAAACCATCTGGGCTGTGTATGGTCCCAGGAACTTTGAGTGTTGAGCTGTGAGTTATGTGGACGTACAGACTGTGTACATGTTCCCCAGTGTCTTTCACCAGCACTTTCCCCCTGGTCAGTCCAGGTCTGTGTCATTTCCCTCATGGGAATGCTTATCCTCACACAGGACATTTTGCCAGACGCTGTAGGTGACTAGTAGAGTGTGGCTGGCTCTCCTCCCTTGGTGGCAGATGGACTTTTACTGATTTCTCCTACTTCTCAAATACAGTGGTTGGGGGTGAGTCCCACAGACTTTAGGTGGCTTCTGAGGGTGTCACCGTAAAGTGTACCTTCTAACCCGATTTGAGGTGAGGTGGGCCACTTGCTTGCAGAGTCTTTCTCGATCTCACACTGAGAGTGAACAGGAGACTTGATCAGAACAGGGAGTGTGTGCCCTTCCCTTGGGGAGTCATGATTACTCAGTGCAACTCTCTTTTTCCCCTTGGAAATTATCTTTAATACGAAAGTTGTAAACAAAATTTTAACACAAAGAGGAATTGGTCAAATTATTCCACACTAACTCAATGAGCTGTTTATACAGTCCTTAAAATGATGGTCAGAGAGATATTACAGTACATGGAAAGAGTTATTATAAGATTTAAAGGGAAAGCATGAAACAATAATTGCAAAGGTTATATAACTGCAATTATGGTACACATATATACGCAGTAAATAGCAAAATCTATGACCTATAGTAGTATAGTATTGGCTGTAGAGTGGTAGGATGATGACTGTTTATAACTTTTAAAAGTTATCTTTCATGCTGCAGGAAGGTTTGGAGATGTCAGATCACTATGTTTACACCTGAAATAATCTAACCGGTTCGAGCTTGTATACCAACTAACTTACATTAATATGTACATGAAAATTTTAAAAATGGAAATAAATTTAGCTACTAAAGTTGCTAAGATATAAAAAAACTCTTAAATTTTACCTCTGCCTTTATTTTAAATACTATAGGTTAAAAGATCATTTTGAAAAGCCACCCAACTCTTACTTACCTCCTGTGGGCAGCAGAGCTCACTGAATATGAAGATCGGATGGGCTCTTATCAGAACAGCTAACACATCTGTCCCTCCCTGACCCAGTGCTCTCTGTGCACTACACACCCGTAGCACTTAACACGCAGCGTCTCACCCAGCCATCTTAACCAGTCCGTGAAGAACGTCCCAT
Source organism: Glossophaga mutica (assembly GCA_039655065.1). NCBI lineage: Eukaryota > Metazoa > Chordata > Mammalia > Chiroptera > Phyllostomidae > Glossophaga > Glossophaga mutica. Next base: position 7,418,565 of record CM077313.1, on the reverse strand, counting down.
TATCCGTCTGTTCTATGCGTGCACGTACCAGAAAGTAGCAAATTTTCAACTTTTACTGAGTCGCTGTCACTGCCCAGCCCTCCTTCCCTCCGGTCGTCAGCCCTTACGGAGCAGCACAGGTTCTCGTCTGCGTCTGCGCTGTCAGTGTGAGGTAGACTGGACCTTAGAGGGAAGGCCTGTGGCTCACAGTGCTGCCTGTGACTAGCTAGCACGTTCCCTTCAAGGTGAGGAATCAGCAAACCTCTGTGAGCATCACACTTAAACCTCATCTTCCAGTTTTTAGGTCATTCTTGTGTCTGTCCCTTAATGAACTCTCAGTGTGAGTGATGTGGGGGTTGTTCTTTATTGATAAACTTGAGACCCCAGCAACTGGTATCCAGCTTACACCTTTTCTTAACCAAATTGGGACATCTGGACTATTGATCTTTATTTTTAATCCTCAACCAGGGACATGTTTGGTGAAGTTTTAGATAGAGGCAAAGAAACATAAACGTGAGAAACATCCATTGGTTGTCTCCTGTATGTGTGCCAGCTGGGACCAAACCCGCGGCCTAGGTATAGATGGGCCCTGACCAGGAATCAAACAGGGGAACTTTCTGTTTATGGAACAATCCTTCCACCTACTGAGCCACACCAGCCAGGGCAGATTACTGATTTTGGTGACTTCCAATTGCTTACGTTGAGCAGGTGGGGAGCTCTACAGCAGCCTGGGAGCCAGGAGCAGGGAAAAGGACCTTGCCCCTTCCTGTCTGCCCGCTGCTCTTGTCAGCCTTGCCCAACAGCTCTTGGCAGTGGCAGTGAAGGCCCCCTGCCCAGCCTTAGTTACTCCGCATCCCAGAGTCAGCCCCGTCATTCCTGCCTGGGGTCACAGTTCCTCTGGGGTACCCCTTCTCCTCACAGGGTTAATTCTGAACCCCAACTCCTCTGACCTTCTAGATTCTAATCACCCAGCCTCTGCTCTGTGCCCTTGATCCCTATGGATGGCAGCTTCACTCAGTTCTGCTTGTTCATCTGAGAGCTCTGTTTCCTGTTGTAGTTCCCCAGTATCTTTGTAACCATTGTGTTGTGTGAAAGTCTCTCTACTATCGTACCACACCAGAATGGTTTCTGTTCCCTGTTGGATTCCCACCTGATTCGAAGAGAAAAATTACAGAGGATACACGTTCTGATCAGGTGTGAGATAAGACTCAGCCAAGACTGAGGATGGGAAAAACCTATGGGCCCCAGCTGCACTGTGTACCACCTGGACTATCTGGAGGGTTAGTAGGTGGGAGATAGAGTTCTCGAGCCATAGTGAATGCAAGGTGCGCGCATTGTAATGTGTGAAGGAGTCCCAGAAATCATTCTAGAGCTTCTACGTGGATGAACATGGACCCCACGGTGAGTGAAGTAATCACCAAGGCCACCGCCTTGCCTCAAGTGTCCCTGTGGAGAGCACCAGAGATTAGTCCCTGGAGAGCCCCTTTCCCCTGGAAGGGAGCTGATGGCAGTGTGCCTGGCGGGTCCTTATCCCTCCCTACACCAAATGCTCAGAAGTTCATTGAGAGGTGGTGGAGTGGAGCAGAGAATAAATCATCTCTTCGTGTTTGGGCACCTTTTCTCCTAAGAGATCCTTATGAAATGGCAATTTCAACACTAACTCACAGATACTAATCTCCTTATTAGTGTGTATTTGTTCAACCCAAGTCACATTCAGCTGGTCTTCTCGTGTTTAGCTGTAAGTGTGTGGTAAGTTTCGTGTGTTGTCCAGTCTTTGTTCACTGTTCAATTTCAGACAGGCTGTGATGAAAAATCTCAGTGCAGAAGGGAATTGTCATTGTCCGTCAGTGCCAGGTGTGTGCTGTGTATAGACTTAGCTAATAGGATCATTGGAGTCACCATCTCGTTTGGAGACACCTGAGGTTGAGCATTTAGTGTAAAATTTTTTGTTTAAATGATCAGATATATTAGGTGTTTGAGAGATTTTCTTGAAAGTGTTTTCATTGTCCCATGAAACTCAGTCATGTTTCCATGAAATAATGGACCGCATTGACCACAATAGTAGTTTGTGACGGAAGAGCGTCCTGAAGGTTTTATTTTTGAAAGTGAACTTCCCCTTGGTGGGTTATTTGAATATGAGAATTATCTTTTTTGAGTCTTTTTCATAGACTTGTTACTCCAAGCAGGTTCTGTACACCAGCATGTGGGAATTGTCTTGTATGTCCTCACCCAAGACATGTGGACGAACATGGACTATGTTTAGTAAATATCTGTGGATTTTTGTTTCGTGTTTTAGCTACGTGCAGCAGATAGGAGGAAGATGAGGTGACAGTCCCTGATCCTTCTGCTTTAGTTTTTCGTGTCCTTCATCATAGGACAGTTTAGAAATAGCGCTGCTGTGTTTTTTCACCCCAAATGTGGCAACAAAGCAGAAGGGAAATCAGCTAACACTGTTCTGTACATTTAGGGCCAATGAATCCTGTAGTTGGAAGAGACCTGAGCATTTTTCTTGCTCGACCTCTCCCATAACATGGGAATGCAAATCTCTGAGTTAAAGCACTCACTGACATAAAGCTTGGTCCTACTAAAACAGCCAGCTTTCTTCAGGAAGATGACTACAAGTGTTATAGCATTGTTTCTTGGACTAAGACAATATCATCTCCCAGTGTTGCTGCTCTGAATTCTGATTCTCCCTTTGAAGCAGGGTGAAACCCTCACACTTTTGTTTATCAAACCTTGCAAAAAATAACTTATAAGGAAATATGAATGGAGAATTAACATAGGACTGGGATAATGAGTTTTTGTGAGATTCTTATTTTAGTGAAATTCAGATGGATACTGGACTGAAGAAGGATATGGAGTCAAACAGACAAGGAAACAGACAAGGAAACAGAAGCAGTGGTTTAATAGTTACAAGTGAAACCTCGGAATCCCCATCCTGGTGCAAGTCCTTTTCTAAACACTGATAAACCCCAAGAAGTAAAGATTGGTAACGCCTAATATTTTCCTGTTAGAGTTAAGTTATAGAATATGTTACAGATTCTAAGCATATGAGTATGTAGTTAGAGCTTTAGATCTAGCCTTGGATATTGATCAGTAGTTTTAAATCCCAGGCCACGACCCATCAAGAAATCATTCAACCAGTGTTTTACTAGTGAAGGAGATCAGAAAATAATAGAGAAAATAGCAACTAGTTTTCCACAAAATAAGGATTCAAGTGCATGTGTGTGTACATATGTGTGCATGTAACTCTATACATAAATGCGCATTCCCCCCACACATACAGGCATAGAATGTAAATGTTCATATAGGGTTAAGTATATAATAAGGGTTATATTCACATAACATGCACTTATATGCCCATGATATTCGCATGATATACACATATGTGCACATAAGGGTTCACATGCATGTGCGTACATACATGTGCATGTGTATAACTCTATACATAACATGTACTTTAGCCACACAAACAGGCATAGAGAATGAATATTCATATAGGGATAAGTGTGTGATGGGTAATATCCAATTTTGAAACAGCATGAGCAGAGTAGAGTGTCCGTGGGTACAAAAGTCCAGAGACAAAGTTCTCCCCCTTAAATCCAGCTAAAGCTGAGGCAGTCTGCCTGCCATGCTCTCAGCTTCCTTCCAGATGCTGCTGCCAGTGAAAAGTACAAGGCTAACAAGTGAGTCATCTAATGAAGGCACCAACCGGTGAGATCCCTGATAGGAGGGCCTCCCACAGGCTCCTGGTCCCCTTCCCACCCTCACGTGTGGGTGCGGACGCAGGCCCACAGCCCCCTCCCCACAGTGGCTGTGTGTGCACCGTGGGTCGGGACTCCTCCCAGGGAAGCCTCCCACGCAGTTGTGCTGACCGAGGAAAGTGTCCACGGTAAGGGAGGCTGTAGGTGTGTTTACGTGTGTTGAACTGTGGGGGAAGTTTGGTAATAATGGTGACATTTACTGAACACTACAATAGAACACTGGCATTTAATTTACAAGGTCTAAAATTTCTTTCAGTGTCATTTGCAGTACACAGGATTCACTTAGTAACTGACTAACAGGACAGAAGTGACACTGAAGATGTTTTCTGAGGGAAGAATCAATGACACACACGGGTCTGCCATGTTAAACAAGTCCCTCGGGCACTCAGAATTGATGAGCTTTGTCCCTTGTTCTTTCCCAGGAAAATGGGGGGCAACCAGACTTCTGTCACAGAGTTCCTCCTCGTGGGGTTCCCGCTCAGCCCAAGGATGAAGGTGCTCCTGTTTGGGCTCTTCTCCCTGTTGTACGCCTTCACCCTGCTGGGCAACGGGGTCATCCTGGGGCTCATCTCACTGGACTCCCGACTGCACACCCCCATGTACTTCTTCCTCTCCCAGCTGGCCACCGTGGACATATCCTATGCCTGCAACACGGTGCCCCAGATGCTGATCAACCTCCTGAGCCCAGCCCAGCCCATCTCCTTTGCTGGCTGCATGACACAGACCTTTCTCTTCCTGACTTTTGCTCTCACTGAATGTTTTCTCCTGGTGATGATGTCCTACGATAGACATGTGGCCATCTGCCTGCCCCTTCGGTATTCCACCATCATGAGTTGGAGAGTCTGCGTCACCCTGGCAGGGGCATCCTGGATATTAGGAGTCCTCCTGGCCGTAGTAGGTATTGTGTTGCTCTTACCATTGCCCTTCTGTGGTCCCCAGAAAGTGAATCACTTTTTCTGTGAAATTCTAGCTGTTCTCAAACTCGCCTGTGCAGATACCCACCTTAACAAGGTTATGATTGTGGCTGCAGGAGTGTTGGCATTGGTGGGACCACTGTTGGTAATTGTGGTCTCCTATGGTCACATTCTCCGTGCTGTCCTGAGGATCCAGTCGGCCGAGGGGCGCCAGAAAGCTTTCTCCACCTGCTCCTCCCACCTCTGCGTGGTGGGGCTCTATTATGGCACAGCCATTATCATGTATGTTGGACCCCAACGTGGGGACTCCCAGGAGCAGAGGAAATACCTCCTCCTGTTTCACAGCCTTTTCAATCCCATGCTGAATCCCCTGATCTATAGTCTGAGGAACAGAGAAGTCCACGCTGCTCTGAAAAGGTGGCTGGAAAAGGGGAGACCTTCGTGAGAGCCTCACTGATGAAAAGTAACTGAGCATAAAGAGACCTGATGTGTTACCTTACCCGGTATGTGCACAGGGTACAGAGACATGCTATAGGCCTAGGGCATCCTTTGCATGTTCTTGAACTTCTCCTGTGACTACCTCCCAAGAAAACCCATTCTTCTCCCTCTCTGCAAGGATGCTGCTCAAGGAAATGAGCCCCACTTCCAGCACCCTGTGTGGTGCACGCACTTGTAATGTGGTCATGGGGGAACTTCTGAATAAGATGAAATAAATGTATGTATTCCATAATCAGGACTTGTAGAGAAAATTTTATTGAAGACACCAGTGTATTGGTAGAATATTTAAAGTATAGGAGTTGAATGTGATTACATAGTTGTTTCTGAAATCTTTTCAATTCAGCAACTGTCATCTTCAAGAAATGGGTCTACATTTAAAATATTTGGTTATTTTCCTGCACACGTCTATGACAGATATGTTTTCTGAGGCATCAACTACTTAATTTAGGAAGAGCATGAGCAGGGAATTCAAGGGAAAGAGGGTTGAGGGTGTAACTGATGGAACTAACAAGGAGAAGAGAACCCTGGAGGGTGTCAGGCTGAAACACGCAGACACAGGGAGCTTTCTCTGCCGCTGTGTTTCTCTGCCTTTGCAGGGAAGATGGAGATCCGTCTGGGATGGTGGAGATAGAGGAAGGAGGCAGAATGGACGTAGCCGAGAGTCCTTGGCAGAATTACACATTTTCTCTCTTTGGTTTGGTCCATTGTCTCCTATGGGGAGTGACCAAAACTTAGAACATTCTCAAAAGTAAGAGCAGACTGTGTAATTGCTGTGATGATTATTTGACCAATGTTAGGAGAGCTATAAATTATCAGTAATGGTTTGCTCTTTAAAGTAAGAAATACAAGGTGAGTTAAATAACCATTAATCAAACATGAAATTCCAACACAATTATGAAGTGATAGAACACAGTTAAGAACTAGCGGGAAAGGTTTTACAGAGACTTTTTCAATACTTTCCTTAAACTATATGCTAAATTCAACCTGAGTACTTCAACTGCATCAAAGGGCAATATTTACTTTTAAAATTATGTTTTGTGTGTGTGTGAAGAGTTTTTAAAGAAGAAAATGTATGGATTTCTTTATTACAAAACATGCTTAAATTCTTTGAAGTTTAGATTTATTATGTGTAAAATAAATTCACTAACTAAGGATTATTGAGAGGAAATACTGTGTGCAAAATGCCTAGCAGAATCCACGAATTATAATAAGAGCTCAAAATTGTAATTATTAATATTATACTCTACATACTTCTATCATTTTAAAAGAACAAGAACTATGACTTAATGAGACAAGTAAAATGAGATTTGCTACTAAATGTCCTGGGCATTCAGCTTTCCCCTGTCCCTTGTCCTTGTGTTTATTATCCTGAGGCTGCTCTTCTGCAGGCCTCATGAAGTCAACCACTTCTTCTGTGAGATCCTGTCTGTCCTCAGGCTGGCCTGTGTTGCCAGTGGGTTCAAGCAGCTTGTCACCTTTGCTGCTTCTGTGTTTGTTTTAGTGGGGCCCCTGTTCTTGGTGATGGTCTCCTACACACGCATCCACTTTGCCATCCTGAAGATCCAGTGTTAAACTCCTTAGTTCATTAATGTCCTGTCTTCCTCTTCCTTGGTTTACTCCTTTGTTTTGGTGGAGTACATCCTACAACAGCATTGTACCATTAAAAAGGTGTACCATGGCAAGTTATGGTGGAAGCAGTCGTGAACACTTCTAATTTCTTCTCATTGTTTATATTGTTTTATTTTTTTCAGCTAGCCCATTGAAATTCTCTGTGCCAAGTGGTCTTGAAAAAACTAAGAGGGGACTGAAGTCCTGCAAAGGAGGAATTTCTGTCTCTGCAGAAATAATATTAAAATGATATTAGGTATAGTTATGGATTTGCATCTAATTGTGATTTGCAAACATTTTTATTCCTAAATTGACCTTCCTTTAATAAAGATCCATCATTAATGATGGTGCCATTTATGCTTTGTAATATTTATTCTTACTGAAATGTTAAATATTAGTAACACACAAGGAATCTAAGATTTTTTAAAGTAAATATTTTTGCTCTAGTGTTTCAAAGATTAGCAGCAAAAAATAAAAATAAAAAAGATGATGGACCACGACACCTCTTGGTACCCACCGTGAGCTGTGTTAAATGCCATCATACTGTCCTCATCAAAAAAAATAAACGTGGTGCCCTGACAGGGTGACTCAGTTGGCTGGAGCATCGTCCCCTACAGCAAGAGGCCGTGGGTTCCATCCCCAGTTAGCATGCGTAGGTGCGGCAACCGATGGATGTTTCTCTCTCTCCTCCTTCCGCCCTGTCAAAAACCAATAAACATTCCCTCAGGTGAGGATTTAAAGTTTTTTTGAAAAGGAATTAAAAGTGGTAATTATGCATATCTGAATGAACATGCACCAAATCACTATCCTTGGCTCTCTCTGGGTATCGCTGGGTGAAATTTATTTTCCTATAATAATTGTGTTTTGCTTGTAAAATATAGGGAAGATGAACAATATAAGAATAGTAAAAGTAAAAACAAAGTGACTTCAGCACAACCGTGGAGGGCGTTACAGCAAGGACATTCAGTTTGCCAGCGCAGGGAGTCCAGCTCCAGCTGAGGCCGCTGAAGAGGGCTCCGCTAGTGCCCTGATGGACAGGGATGACGTCTGAGCTCCAGTGGGCAATGATAGGATGAGACAGACTTGTAACGAGGAATGAGAATTTCAGGAGTGGCAGTCTTGTGGAGGAGGCCTTGACTGGGGCAGAGGGTGTGTGCTGGAGAATAGGGAGGTGAGTGGCGTGAGGCTCCAGTGGACACAGATTATTTTAACGGAAAAAAAACCCAAGTTTGTTTCCTCCTACACACTGCAATATGTTTTCTGCTCACAGGTAGATTAAACATATTGCTGTCATTGTGTAGAGCTCCTTCCACCACAGTTTCAGAACTAAGAGTCTCTAGAGAACTCAACTAAGATACACTTAGGAAGTTAGAACGGGAAGGACTTTGCGGTCATCAAACATTATCAGGGAGAGAGAAAGAGATTTATTTTTTTCATTTTAGCTGTGGGCTTTAACCCAGGATGAAGGAAGGAAAATGTGGCTCAGAAATCTGGAGATGTTTGGAACGGAGGGCAAACTATCGAAAATTAAGGGAGAGGTATACCTGAACTGCCAGGTCAAAACTGGGCGTGCGCAATGTGCAGTGGTTATTTGGCAGTCACGTTTCCTCTTTAGGGAGGTAACAGTTTCTCCAAGATAGCATCTTAACAGGATCCCTGGGGCCCTGACCACGAGAGACCAAGAAATCGCAGACTCTCCTCCACAAGTAAGCAGGAGGAATCAGAATAGAGCAATTTTAAGACCGATGAAAGAAATATTGAGAAAAAGTAATTTGTGACTGGATTTTTATTTTCTATGTCAGGGTTTGCATACTTTAGAGACATCCTGGCCTCACCCAATCCCAAAAATGCACACACGCACACTCACAACTCCCGAATAAACACACAAATTCCCATGGGGCACTGACAGAGCAAAATGCATGAACGTGGGACACGCATCCGCTGGTTCCCCGCCACAGGAGGGTAGCAAAGCCTTTCAATCTCCCTGGCGAGAGCGTGAGTGGATGTGATTCCCCAGGGTCTGTCCCCGAATCACTGTCTGCATCTGTGGGGAGGGAGACGGGTTCCAGTGAGGATAGAAAAGGCCTTCGCTGGCAAAAGCAAGTCTATCACAAAGTTCTCTGATGAGAGCTGCGTCTGGGCTTTGCTCCCGGGGAGTCCCCTTCCAAGAGGAGACTCAATCTCCTCCATGAGGTTTCCTTTAAGTCCAAGGCCATGTTTGGAGAACAGACCATAGATTATACCACTGTAAGTAATGAATGCTCATTAGCCCTGAGGAGGGGTTTGCAGGTGGGAAGTGGGAAAGGGGGTGAATGAAACAACCGGCTTTAAGTGTTGGTGACAGAATGCCTTGCGTGTGTGGGCCTAAGCCTAGCTCCATAACTAGGGACCCGAGGAGATCACTAGGGACTGCACCCTCTGCCCATGGCGTGGCGCTGATGCCTCTGACCCTCGTCCTTATGTGGCTGGCAGCTCTTGACTTGGTTATGACAGTGTCAGAGAGGTGGAACCAGCCAGCCACCCATGCAGAATGTGATCTGGCTACAGGGCTACAAAGACCCTCTGGGCCACGTGGGCCAGGTGCCACTTCCTGTGATGAAAAAACCTGAAGTCACGGATAGGTGACTCGCTTGCCCCGAGTCCGATCTTCCCTCCCCACCCTGTTTCCTGTTCGTCCCCACAGATTCACGGGAACACTGTCTCGACAGACAGGCCCCACTTCTCACTTGTCCAGAAGCAAGGTCAAACCCAGTCTCTTACAGGTCAATCTCAGTGTCTGTTGCCATTAAGATTCTCTTGCTGGTCTTTCTTTTAGGGCAGGAATATTAAGCATGTAACCTGTTTCCTTATGGTCATTGGATCCAGCAGTTCCTCTCCAATGTTGGTTGTTAAAACCCCTAATGTATCTCTAGGCACTTCTTAAGTGTCTTACGTCGGTTAATTCATTGTATTCTCTCAGCTCTCCTACGAGGCCTGGTGTGCTGCTCACCCTGGTTTTGCAGGTGGCGAAGCGGAGGAGCAGAGAGGCCCAGAGGGTGGCATGGAGCAAAGTCGGGATTTGAACCCAGGCAGCGGCGCTCAGGTTCCGTGTTTGTTTTTTCAACTACGGTACTTGTTAGGGTCAAAGTAACCATTGCAGATGGTAAATAATTTCCCAGTCTGAAAATCTGACCCATCTGCCCGGCCCAGCAAGAACAGCCCAGGGCACTCGATCTGAGTGACACGCTTGTTGTTTGCGTCGGAGTTGCGTGTATCCCGAATCTGCTCCCCCCCTTTCCATTCAGTAGTTTCTCCCCCTCGCCTCTCTCTCTGGCTGTCTCTCTCCCTTTGGGATAGTTCGTGCAGCAGAGCCGCCTGTTGAGTTTTAAATCCTGTATTTTCTTCTCCAAGGCAGCAGTCATGTCTCTTGAAAAGATTCCCACGTTTCTTTAAATTCCTTTGAAAGCTTAATTTTAAAAAATAGCAGAAATGAAATTATAATGGTGTGCTTTTCACTTAAAGTAAAAATTAGGCAAAAAGGAAAGCAAGATAAAGCTGAAAGAATTTACCACGATTTCATTGGCTCTCTAATCCCAGGGACTTGGATTCCCCCTTGAATTTTGTGGTCTCCTCGATACTATTAATAACAACTAATATTTAACATCTAATATCTACCAGTTGGATGGTCTTTGTTCTTCACATCCACCCTTTAACTCCCAGTTTATAGCTTTCAACACCTGTGTTCCTCACGCCAGCCCTTTCCACGCCCGTCGTCACTATTTTACATGTGAAAACAATGGGGCTTAGACTAAGTGAGTCCCACTCATAGTGTCCACCTTGCGGCATCTCGAGATCTGAATGCTGGGCTGACGGACGCCGTTAGCCAGGCTGCTCTCGCCCTTATCCAAGGACCTTGTTCTTTGCGGTCCCCGCTAATCTTAGTGCTATGGGAAAACAGAAACACGGATTTATGGAACTTCCCCCTTATTCTGTGCACCATCAATCTTTCTTCAACGTGTAGCTACAGTGGTTGCTTATATCTTCATTTCAGACACCTGTCTGTTTATCTTATCTGCTCCAGGCTTTTTCTTACATTAAAAAAAAACAATAAAACAAACAAAGAAACAAACAAACAAACAAAACCCATCTGGTTTCTTGGCCTGGGAAATTAAAATGTAAAATCATGCCAATGTTTAAAAGGAAAATGAATTGCTTTCACCTTATTCTGTCTTTTTCTACTTGCCTTGTGCTCGCAGATGAGCTGATCAGCAACTTGTGCGTGTCGGTAGCCGTCGTGACAGAGGTGTTCCCTCCTGACCTTCCTACAAAACTGTAACATAGTGTCCTTGGCTCCCATAGAATGTGTGGTTTGTCCATGGTTCACCTCGAACAAAACGAGTCATTTCACTAAGAATTCTGCTTGCCTCCTTATTTATTCCTGCCATTTACAAATGTTTTCTCCTAAGTTATTGGTTGTGTCTTTCAAAAATATCTTACCAAAATGTACGCATGATTCCACGTCGTCTTAATTATGAACTTTGATTAGTCAATTCTAAGCATTTGGGAAGAGGAAGCTAACGACTTATTTGATAGCTGAAGCTATCATATATATATGATAGCTATATTTGCTAGCTGAAGCACCCACGTGGTAGCCTAGGTCACTGGCCCAGGTGCAGTGGGAATGCAGAGGAGCCCACGGCCTTGGCTTTGGCTGTGCTCCCGGGGGCCATCCCTGGCCCTGCTCTCAGCCCGCCTGCCTGTCCCCTTTGAGCTCTGACCCTCACTTCACCCCTGGAGGTCTCCTATGGCTCATTCAAGCACCGTCCTTGGAAAGAGAGTTAGTCATTCCAGGTTCCCGGGTCGTTATTAGCTCTAAAGACACGCAGACAGGACCTTTTCTGAAGGCATTATCTAATTTTTTAACATTACTTTTGCTCCTTACTTTCCACGATGACATGCTTATTCCAGAAGAGACTTAAAATTGTACAACATGCCCATGCTCCTGGAAGTCTCAGGGAGTAAGAATTCTCTGAGCCCCCAATCCAGCTTCACCCAGGAGGACCCCTGAGCACAATGCTTGGTGTGTCCACAAAGGGCCATGTTCCACCCCATCATTAATTTCATGTTGTCCAGAAAATTAGTCTGTTTCCCATCTTACATGTCTGCTGTCTGGAATTTCAATATATATCCTTTAACTGTGCTCTGCTTGCATGAATTTAAAAATAAATCCATTTATAAGAAGTCAAAAGTATATCTGTCAGCTCCAATAGAATCAATTCAGTAATGTTTGAGTGACTTTGTAAGATATTTTACTGACCATAAAATGCTGCTATTTCCCGAGAGCTCCAAGGAAAGTGTCACTGGAAGTGTCAGCTGAAGAGGGCCACTTCCTTTGAAGATAAACACCAAATGCATGCAGGCATAGACACAAAAGTTCACGTGAAAGAGAGCGCACGTCTCTCAAACTTGCAACTGCAAGGCACTCCGATCAGACATGGCTCCTGGCAAGCACGTGGGTCAACCCCAGGGATGTAAGTACAGGAATTGACAGAGGCAGAGTCTGGGACGCAGCACTCAAGCAGTGTCAAGGGCAAGAGGCCACTGTCATGAGCTTGGGATCCGCAGTATGCCCTGGTAAGCAGGCTGACTGTAAGGTGCTTTTTCTAAGAAACTGACAGAAAGATTCCTGGACTGGATGGCCACTCAGTGTCCTGTCACTTCTGATTCTGCATTGACAGGCACTGGTTTTCATTATTTTGTCATACTTTCGGTTTTGGACCGAAATCCCCAGGAACTGCATTCCCAATAAGAAAACTAAAAGTGCAGCGAAATGTGCTTCTCTGAATGGCACAGCTCACTGTCTTTGATCTGTGCGGCATCAGAAGTTTGCTTTGCCTGGGCTCTCTTTTACGTCTGGGTGGGTGTGATGGTAGTTTTCCACCTGACTTTAGATCCCTTTTTACTTTTTTAAAACGAATTCATTTATTTTTGGAGAGAGGGGAAGGGAGGGAGAGAGGGAGAGAAACCTCGATGTAAGAGAGAAGCATCGATTGGCTGCCTCTCCTACGTGCCTGACCAGGGACCCCAACTGGGGACCAAACCAGCAACACACGCACGTGCCCTGACCAGGAATCAAACCACTGACTTTTTGTTTTGTGGAACAACGCCCAGCCCTCGGAGCCACACTGGCCAGGGAGATCCTCCTTTACCTATTTTAGTCAATAGAAGAGTTTGATCTTTTTCTCTATCCGTACAGTTCAGGAAAGAAATCTATAGCGAACAATGGGGTTGGGTTTTGAATGTCCCCTTTCCTGTCAAAGGCTAACTGTGTCTCACGATGCAGTGACTTAGTCCTCCCACTGGAAGCTCTGAGAAAACCTGCCCCATTCTGACATTCCTGGGCTGGCTTGGTGAAGGTCACTGTCAAAATGAGCAGCAATGAGATGCAGCTTCGGTTCTAGGTCACATTGTGGGCTTTTCCCAAATGGCAAAGTCTTGTTTTTCCCCTGTTAATGCATAGGGTTTATTACAAAGGAACAACTAAGCACAAAATTTCTATGAAAGGTAAATCCCCACACGATCCTTCTTTCTAGAGATAATCAGCATAAACAGTTTCATGTTTAATTTATAGAATTTTCCCAGATATATGTAAACAGGCACACAAGACACTGAGTAAATACGCTCATATTATAAAATATAAATCGGATCACATTGTACACCCATGCTTTGACTGGTATAAGGGATCTTATATTATCCTTCTTGTCCCAATAGTGTTCTTTTCAGTGGCTGAATGGTAGCCAAATATTTTAATACCTCTCCAACTTACAAACTTCTACATCCATTTCAACAAGTGCGTGGACCTTGGTCACTGTGGTTCAGAGCCACTGGGTTTCTTCCTGTTCCCAGACTCCCCGAGCCCTCCCTGCCTGGGGGCTGCGCCTCTGCTGCTCCGTGGGCAGAGCGCGCACGGCCCGCCGGGGCTGGAGGCAGGTGGGCTCCCCTGTGCCCTTCAGATTCCACCCACGCATCTCCTCTTTGGAGAGACCTTTCCTGCCGGTCCCACCTAAGGAAGCCCCCTCGAACCAAGTCACTTCCTGTCATTTCGGCCTGTGTTTCCTTCATAGTGCTTTTTACTCTCAACGAGTGTTTTATTGATCTGTTTACTTCTGGTGTTTTAGGGGTGGTCATTAACCGTGACCTCTCCTTGTTCCAAGTCTGAAGAAATGAAGTCAGAAATAGACACAAGGAATCAAGTAGAAACGAAAACTAGGACCTCATGAGGCTTATTGGGGGAAACAGGATTTGCGTCTTTGACAAAACGGCCCTCCAGATCACAACCTTGGGCTCACTCCCACCCTCCAGCAGGACTAAAGGTGTTCTGCAGGCTTTGCTCCGAGGGAGCAGAACTGGATAGGACCAGAAACGGGAGCGGAAAAGCTGCATCCCCACTTCCTTTGCCCTGTTCCACAAACCACGAGAATTCGAGGGCAGACAGGGGCACGTACTCACCAAGGTGTTTCCATCCCGGGGCAGAGGCGTTCTTCCCCCAGACGGAGAGGCACAGGTGACAGATACACCTCTTCACTCCTTCGCTGTCCGTCACCCCGTCAGCACATGTCGACGTTACCCACTGCTGTCCCTCCGGAGCTCAGAACAGAGGTTGGAACAGATGATGCACTTGAGGAATACTGTCAAGGAATTATAGAAATGTAAATTTAAACTGTATAAAATACTCACGTATCAAATTCGCCTAGGTTGTAACTCATAATACTTAGTACCCACCACTGCGTGGGAAGGAGGCAGCGCCGCCACCCGTCGGAGCGAGAAAGTGGTGCAGCTCTCCTGCAGGGAAGCTGGCCGTAGGTACCCAACGCTCCGGAGCACCTGCATCTTTAGCATCTGCAGTTTTTCTTTTGGAATACGTCCTACGGAAGTAATCCTGAGTACAGACAAAGCTTTAGCTTGAAAGAATGTTATTTTCAATGTTATTAAACATTAGAGAACTAAAAAACTTCCATCAAGAAATTAAATAACTTGGGATAATAGAATATTGCACTAATGGTTAATGACATCTGTAAGATAGTATTTTAATACATAAAAATTGTTCACTATTTTAAGTGGAAAAGGTAGTTAAAAATAATCTGCATAGGTTAATCTCCATTTTAAAATATGAATCTAAGGATCTAAATTTTTTCTTAAAGAAAGCATAGGAGTTATTTTTTTAAAAATATTTCTTTATTTTTAGAGAGAGGGGAAGGGAGGGAGAAAGAGAGGGAGAGAGACATCAATGTGTGGTTGCCTCTCACATGGCCCCCACTGGGGACCTGGCCCACAACCCAGGCATGTGCCCTGACTGGGAATCGTACCTCGACCCTTTGGTTCACAGCCCGCGCTCAATCCACTGAGCCACACCAGCCAGGGCTCATAGGAGTTATTTTTAAATATTCTTCTGGATGGGAAACTTTGGCCTTGAAGTTTAAAAATGAAGATAGTTCAGGCTGTTTCTTGAAAACATAGGAAACATTGAAAACATACGGAAAAAGTGTAGACGGACAGCACCAGGTTGCGCGGTTCCTCGGCGCGATGAAACCGTCCAGCCCTTTCGTGACCCGTTCTTCCTCAGCTCCTGGGCAGACCCAGGCACCTGCCAGGAGGGGCTCCTTCGAAAGAACCGACCGGCTGATGCTCCAGCTGAGCCCACCCCCTGGCGGGGCTCAGAATCCACTGGAGCAGCTGTCGGTGGTCAGCAGGGGATTCGATGGCAATGCGAGCTGCCAACACTGGGAAGACGTGGTGACCACAGGGAATCCTGGCATGTGAGAAAAAGAGAGAAGCTGTGACATCTGTCTTTATGTCAAGTTATAAACAGGAAAAGAGAAACCACCCCCCCCCCCAAATACAATTGTAATACAGCTCTCCTCTTGAAGTATATTTGCTGTTCATGTTAATCTGTTTTCCCCTTTTGCTTTCGTCCTTGAAACGACTGCAGAAATGTCATCAGGTTGAACTGAACTTAAGACCCGCACCTGGGTTCCCTGCGTGTAGCCATACTACTCTTTCCCTGGTGCCTACGTTCCAGCACCCAGGGTGGATGAAGAAGTAGCTAAAACTCTCAGAACAAAGCTGCCGGAGATGGGGAAGAGGAACCAGAAGATGCTTCTAGGAAATACCAGGCAGCCGATGAAAGGAGGGGCTTGCAAAGTTTGAAAGACACCACCAAATTGAGATGTTGTTTTGAAGGGATTTCAAATTGGAAATAAGTGGGTAGGAAAGCATGTGGGAAGGTGGGTGGGTAAGTAAGCAACCCAGAAAGAAAAGAGGGCCCTAATCACTTCCTGTCTTGGACCAAGAAGGCGAGCAGGCCTAGGAAATGACACTACCTCCTATTGCAGATGTCTGGTCAGGGCCATTTCTCTTCCTTCTACGTAAATAATCCAGACCCATGCCCTGGAAGGGAAGCAGATCCATGAATTCTCCAAAATAAAGTGTGTCTACGGGTGTGTGCATCCTATTAGGGAGAGTATATAATGATGTATTGTTATATTTTATTATCTATGTGTGGATAGATACGTATTCTATTATTCCATTGATACAAGAGGAATGTTCCCTGATTTATGTGAGCATACCAAGCTGGCTTTTTACAGTGTATCTGGAAACAAATGATAGAGAATCCACTCAAAGTAGGACATTTCTCAATGTCCGCACAGTAACGTTCGGTAAGCATTTTGTGTCCTGATTGCCTTACAGCTGTGACCTTCCTGTCCCAGTGGCGGACGTGCCTGTCTCTGTCCCAGGAGCATGGGGGGCAACCAGACGTGGATCCCAGAAGTCACCCTGCTGGGGTTCCAGGTCGAGCCAGCCCTGGAGTTTGTGCTCTTTGGGCTCTTCGCTCTGTGCTACGTCCTCACCCTTCTGGGGAATGGCATCATCCTGGGCCTTGTCTGCCTCGATTGTAGACTGCACAGCCCCATGTACTTCTTCCTCTCCCACCTGGCCATCATCGACATGTCCTATGCTTCCAACAATGTCCCCAAGATG
This sequence comes from Glossophaga mutica, assembly GCA_039655065.1. Classification (NCBI taxonomy): domain Eukaryota; kingdom Metazoa; phylum Chordata; class Mammalia; order Chiroptera; family Phyllostomidae; genus Glossophaga; species Glossophaga mutica. The sequence goes on along the minus strand of CM077313.1, from coordinate 7,401,785 downwards.
CTGGCAAACTTAGTGAGCCGAAACAGAACCATCTCCTTTGTTCCTTGTCTTATGCAGACTTATCTATTTCTGGCCTTTGCTCACGCAGAGTGCTTGATTTTGGTGGTGATGTCCTATGATCGGTACGTGGCCATCTGCCACCCCCTCCAGTACACTGTCATCATGAGCTGGAGAGTGTGCACGGGCCTGGCGGTCACATCCTGGGTGTTTAGCTTCCTCCTGGCTCTGGTCCATGTGGTTCTCATCCTGAGGCTGCCCTTCTGCGGGCCTCATGAAGTCAACCACTTCTTCTGTGAGATCCTGTCTGTCCTCAGGCTGGCCTGCGCTGACACTAGGCTCAACCAGCTGGTCATCTTTGCCGCCTGTGTGTTTATCTTAGTGGGACCCCTGTGCTTGGTGCTGGTCTCCTACACGCGCATCCTCTTTGCCGTGCTGAGGATCCAGTCCGGGGAGGGCCGCCGGAAGGCCTTCTCCACCTGCTCCTCCCACCTCGGCGTGGTCGGGCTCTTCTTCGGCAGCGCCATCGTCATGTACATGGCCCCCAAATCCAGCCATCCTGAGGAGCAGCAGAAGGTCCTTTCCCTGTTTTACAGCCTTTGCAACCCCATGCTGAACCCGCTGATCTACAGCCTGAGGAACGCAGAGGTCAAGGGTGCCCTGCGGAGAGTACTGCGTAAGGAGAGGCCAACTTGAGGGACATCAGACAGCAACATAGGGCTGAGGGCCTTTGCTCCCTGTGACATATGGTAGGAAGCATTTTTTGCCTCATGCTATAATAAACGCCACATTAAAATAGACTATTAGAGGCTTAAACCAATCACCTGAAACCATATAGACTTTTGAAAATAAAATCAATGGATGTCTCCATGACCTTGGGTAGGCAAGCATTCTCAGAGACACAAGACAGAAACACAAGACATCAATTTTGAAAACTTGATTAATATGGAACCTTTTTAAAAATTCATCATTCTGCTCATCAAAGTCACTATTAGGAAAAAAGAAACGCAAGTCACAGAGCATGTGTGTTACATACATATTTTAAATGTGATGCTCAGTCAAGTGCAGCCACGAGAGGAGACACGGGAGAGGCTGAGGAGAAAACAAAGTTTATCACATCCACGGGTCCTAGAGAGAGAAGGCAGGAAGGGCCACGCGGGACAGACGGCAGGAGGCAGGTGCAGGGGACCCATGAAGGGGTTGCATCCGAGCAGACCGGAGTTCTTCTAATAGATGAATCTGCACTGCGGACGGAAAGGGTCCGAGCGGGCAGCTGAGAACTGCTCTCACACTCGGAGCCCGAGTTCTCTCACACTTAACCACCTCGTTTGGAGTCCATCTGGCTTCTCTTCCGCCGGGAAATGGCAAGTGTTGTTGCATAGCGTGTGCCGTGGTTTTCTCCTGCTTGTCCTGGTTCTCCTGGGTTTGGAAACCCGCGCGCTCGTTTCTGATCTTCGTGCAGCAGCACACGCGTCTCCTCTCCGTTTCTGCCAGTTCCCTGGTATTAAAATATGCCCCCGACAAACTGCTCTGTGATCTGGTTGGAGAGATCTCTTGCCCACATCCAGCTAAGGATTTGGACACTTCTAGCTTCCATCGACCTTACTCGAAATATTTGTCTAAAAAGAAGTACCATGAACTAATTTGTAAAAGAACGGTTGGCAAGTGCAGACTTCCAGCCCACGAAACGATGAACCCCTGTCCTCTAAAAGCAAAATAAAATGAAAATAAATAACTTTTATAGCGTTTACTTATCAAACTCTGACAAACTAGACAATATCTTAAAATCTCAAAGCAAATTTCTAAAATACACTGCTTCCGATTGTGAGAATAAAGTGAAACAAATTCTTCTCTGCCCCCCACGCCGCCAGGTGCAATTAGGAGAGGGTCCAACACAAATGGGGTTTTCAGTGCATGAGGCCCCACCTGCGAGGCTGCAGGCCCTGCTGGCGGGCAGTTCGGGTGCAGTGAAGCTCAGGAACTTTGAAGGTGCACGAAGGCTATCAGGATCGATGGTCCCAAAGAACTTGTCGTGGAGGAGGGCTGTGAAATAACCACAAAGACCACAGGTGCATGTCACAGGGGATCCCAAGGTTGACACTCTGTACACAGCTGCAGATGGATACGCCAGTGTCCAGCCACGGCATTGAAAAATCCTTCCCTTCCTCCAGTGTGGTGTGCAACGGACTGTGGAGGAAAAACGAAGACTCGGTTAAGAAGACAGATGAATAGAAGCAAGTGATGAAAATATTTTATTTGATGTTGATAACCGTATCTCACAATAAATTACATGGCGAAAACATCAATGGGGAATTCTCCTTCTGCTGTGACGGTGTGACCAGCTCTTGGAGGTACTTCTCAGTGAAATTGGGGAAAGTTGTTTTAAATGGCCAGTTCAAGTCTCTGGAAATGGCCCTGAGAGTTTGGAGCAAATGAAGAAACATGTGTTCAAGAAAATCTGCAAGAATTTGGTAAGAAGAGTAAGACTGTGACATGTGAACCAAGATCAGTCACCTCCCTCCCCTGCTCAGCTCCTGGACAAGAAGATTCCAGACACAGGCATCCACAACCGACCACAGGGTGGCCCCTCTTCCCACGGCCCCATCAGAGGGCCACCAGGAGGGGCAGGGTATCAGCATTCCTCACCCTGCTCCCCGGCCACCGGCTGCTGAGGCTAAGTTCCAGGTGATTGACTCAGCCAAGTGGGGGATCCTTTCTTCTTCCCAGCCCCGACTCATGGGACAGAGACTCTTCTCGGGCACAAAACCGCTCTACTTGGTGGTCTCACACCAGAAAAGGCTGGTCGGGAAGACCTGAGACTAGTACCCCCTCCCCACACTTGCTGAGAGCTCAGCTCCTACAGTGGAGATCCCACTCAGGGGGGAAGCATGCCCCGATCCCCACAGCGGGCCAAAAACAGTGCATCGGAGAATTTGACTGGGGGTACAAGTAGGCCAGTCCTCCAGTAGCTGGTAATCTCTCCCACAGAAGCTGACTTCCTGTGCAACAGACGGTGGAGAAAATCAAGTCCAAGGTCTCTCAAAAAGGACAGCTGGGAAGAGACCGGTAGATTCATTGGAGACAGAGCCTGAACTTTTGGCTAGTTCGTTTGCAGTCAAGAACCGGGGAAGGAAGTAAGGACCCGCTAGGGATCACAAGGAATTGCAAATATCGATTAACCCTTCATGGATCCCTTCAGTGGAGCCCACATTTGATTCGATCTTTCTCTCCAGCCGGTTATGCCCTGGATCATTGTGGAGAGCAACAGACTCATCAGCCCACCATTAGTGTGGAGTTTCACAGCCGGGTATGGTCCGGGACTGGGCACAGCCGCGCTCGCCCGGGGGAGAGCGGAGCCATGCCCAGGGTTGCCCTCCATGACAAACAAACAGCATCCTCTGATGTCATCACGCAACACTGAAGTGCGGTGGAGGAAGAACAGACTTCACTAAAATAATCCAGCCAGTTAATAAACAAATAAATAAGGAACCAAGCAGATAAAAGTAAAAAGCCCCAGAGGAGATGTGGGGAAGGTCCAAATACACAGTTTTATCTAAAATGCCATGCTTCCAACGAAGAATTCATGAGATGTTACGAAGCCTGAAAGTATGACCCATACTCAGGAAAAACAAAAAACAAAAAGCAGGCAACAGAAACTGTAGGAGGGACCAGACATTGGATTTCATAGACGAGGGCTTCAAAGTGGCCACTCTGAAAATACGTTCGGTGAACTAACGGAAACTGTGATGAAAGGAGTAAGGGCCGTACCAGTTTGGACCACCCGTCACAGTCCCTTAGACCAAAGAATGCGTTTTCCGGCTCGTGGGTCCAGTGGCGGGCAGAGAGAGAGTCCCGCACATGGACATACTGTGTTGCCCATCATCCTCCAAGCTCGGTTTGTTAGAAACTTGGAACCGCAGTCTACACGACTGTTATCCGAATGGGGGAGATACCGCACGAAGGATTTGCTTACAGACTTCCTGAGCGTGCGCTCACACTCAACACGAGCAGGGCCCGGGGAGAGTCCTCACTCACAGATGCCTCCACTTTTCTGGGGGTACTTGAGGGAAGGGGTGTGGGGGTTGCTGGTACCACTGTGTGGTTCCCCCTCACATTATCCCACCTTCCTGTCTTCCTGCCCCAGGAGCAGGGGTGATCCCTAAGCAAGACACTGTAGCTCTACCTGAAATCATGTGTGGCAGAATTCCTGACGGCTGCTGGGGTGCCTGTGTTTTCACCCCATCCGGCAACACTGGGGTGACAATGATGCAGCTGTATTGTCTGGTGGTTGAGGTGGCCCACCAGTCCTGCCCCTGTGTGACCTCACCTTCTGCAAATGGGGTTGGACTGAGAGACACGTGCTCAGCTGCAAGCAATCTGTAACAGCACAGACTGAACCTAATATCCCTTCCAAAAGAGGGAATCTGAGTGAAAATCAGGGATAAATGGGGAGAAGGAGGAGGAGAAGCTAAGGGTAAACAAAGGGAAGTAAGGAAATCTAACATCACATTGTAGCCTCAAAAATGGCACAGAGCTGCAGAATGATACTGTCTCTAGCAGTTATACCAGATGCACAAAGTGGTGATGTCACATGTTTGCTCAAACAACTTTGCATTTGGAAGCTGACCAGGTCAAATGGAAGCAGGCAGTCCTGAGTGGCCTTTACTGGGACCCACTTTGGTCACCGCACAGGATGACAAACTGGATCAGTTGTTGGTGACTGGATGGAATTCTGCTTAGGTAGCAGTGATTTTCCACTCCTGTTTTTTAGGCTGCTTCTACTGCACCGGCTCTCTTTTGGGAAGAGGTTTCCAGGAACCAGTCTCCCCGTGGCCATGGGACCGTGTGTTGTTCCATTCTCAGCTGGCTGATCACGGTGTAACTGTGCACCGTGATGATGGAATGCTTAGAAAAGTCCCTAGTCTAATGGACCAAAGGCACCAGCTGGGGTGCTGGGCACAGGTACGTATTTATTTTGTGGGTGGAAAGCTATTGAACAGAACAGAGGAAGACAGTGGGTCCCTGTGGGAACAAAACATGGACTTCACGTGGTAGGTACGAATTCCCTGGGAAGGGGCCCCATGTGGTAGTAGGAAGTTCCTAGAAGGCCTTGTGGTATATGCCCAGACTAAGTTACATTGAGGTGGGACTACCACTTATCTAGCAATAATATGGGGGCCCAGTTTTAGTGGGGTAACAAAACATACCTTGCAACTTCACTCATGCCATTGGTACACAATAGAAATAACAAGCATGGCGGATTGTCCCCCAAAACAGAATAAGGAGCTTTGGGAGAGACAGGTGTCTCTCGTGGCATCACTGGACAAGCTGAGTTTACCTTTAATGAGGAGGCAGGGTTCGAGGAAAAAGATTTGTTAACTAGAATGAGCAAATTAGGAAGATCCAACGACCTCACGTAAGTCAGTCAATTGGAATACTGATCCTGATGGTCAAAAGTGTCGGAAGATCGGGTTACAGCCTCCTCAGAAGGTAACACCAGTGGCCAATGCAGCCCGAGAAGACGGTGATTTAGCTCTCTGCTCATTTCTGTGCCTGAGAGTTCTGCACAGGTTATTACAAGGCAGGAGTAACACAGCTCAAAGGGGAGCCAGGTACCAATCGCATTGGCACAAAACTATGAAAACCTATGACATGGCTTCATACCGGATGTGGCTGTCACTCCGAGTTCTCCCTGGGCCGCAGCGGCTCCTCCCGGTGTGGGGCACGGCCACCCCGGGGACCGTGCTTCTTATGCTAAATGAACCGTCACCGTGTCTGCGGTGTACGTGCCCCCTAAACCTGGGAGCTCAGGTGGTCCCCGATTTTGCTACAGAAGGTCCACGGGCCAGGTGGGCGGACTGTGCAACCAGCTGTTCCCTCAGGTCAGTTTCAGTAAATTGAAAATGAGAAGACACTTTGAAACACTCTAATCCTGTCCCTGAGAGTGAGGTAGGGAAATGGAAATTGTGTTCTTCTGAGGAGGGACTCAGAATTGTGGGGACCGTTTGGGGGGCAGTTCTGGGGGCAGGTGCGCTGATAACGAAGAGGTGGGGATGGGGGGCGTCTCCCTTAGGACCCACGCAGGATCTAAGGAGTGGGGACACGGCCCAGCGGGTAAGAAAAGACTCAGAGGGCAGGTGGGATTCTGAGGAAGGCCTCCCAAGTCACCCGCCCCTCGTCACCGAATCCAGCCCTGATCTGGGGACTGCTGGGAAGGGATGTTGCCCACCAACTGATCCTAGCCCAGGGAGGCCATGGTGGCGGGCTGACCCCGGTCAGGGCAGCCTCCTAAGAGCAGAGGTCCCCTGCCTGCCCCCTGGCAGAGGAGGAAGTCAAGGGGGGAGTGAAGAGTGAGGGGGGAGGGGCCGCAGGCAGGGCCGCAGATGGGGTCCCACACCAGGCCCGAGCCTGGTCTCCGCCTGCGAGTCCTGCGCCGAGAATGCAGCCAGGCCTCCACCCCTGGGGACTGGAGACAGTACCACGCCCGGTGCCTGTGGGAGCCCGTTCACCGTTTGTGTGCATCCGCTGCGGCGACAGGAAACTGAGACGCGGCTGACGTCCGGTAGAACGCGCTCGCTTCCAGCGCTGGCCCTTGTCACACGGTCGTCTGTCACTCCCTGCAGGGCCCCCCGAACCCTGAAAAATCACTAAGGACCCGCAGACACTTTATTTGTGGGGTCCTGAGTGTTGGAGTATGTGTCTCACACTAAAACGAAAACTGAGAGTTTATTAAATCTGTGCTTTTAATTCATTTAGAACAATTTCCATTATATGTGAGTATGAAGAATGGATTTTGAGGATACCTGTCTCGTATAAAACAAAAACAGGGAAAAGAGCAGCGGTGTTTTCCAGTTCTGACAATCCTCTCCCTGCTGGTTGAGCAGAGAACAGCCGGGTGACACCTTCTGCATTCTCTCTGCTGCTGAATTGCATGCCGCGTTGCCTCCGGAAGGCCCCACTGTGCACCCCTGAGACAGTGAGGATGAAGAAGGCAGCATGTCTGAGTGTTACTGTGCCAACAGTTCGCACCCGCAGAGCCTCGGAAAGGTTCTCAGAGACCCCCTGGGCTCCCCGGGACACACTCGGAGGACTCCTAACAGTGCGTCCGGACTTGGAGGTCCACGTCTGGAAGGGGAAGGTTGTGACCAGACTGAACTGTGTGGTCACTGGAAGGTATTGGGCACGTTTTCTGAAACACAAGAAGGACTCAGTAATTGTTGCTCATGGATGCCATCATCCTTCCTCATCCGTACCTACGAACCCTGAGTGCAGATGGTGACTCGTCCTGGCTGGGGTCGGCGGGGGGGGGGGGGTCCTGTTCATCTCAGGGTTGCCCTAACAGGTTCCACGGAACCCCACCCTCTACAAGATGGAGAACAGCATGCATTCATAACGCTACTCATTTCAAGAGCGTGGCTGCCGTCATTGGTGGTGTCTGTCTCAGGGTCAAGGCCCCTGAGACCACTGCACGTTCCCGTAGAAGCAGCTCAGCTAATGGCCGCCCTGCCTGGTCCCCAGCGCTCTTCCTCCGGGGACAGTCAGACTCCGTCTTCGCTCTCCCCCAGAGAGGGAATTCAGAGAGTGTTTTCTTTTCCTGCAGGGAGAAGATAACTGGGCAGAAAATCTTCTGATCCTCGTGGGAGTTGAACTCTCAGTAGGAACTCCGGAAGGTTTTTACTTCATCTGATTCTCAGCTGGAAGCGCTGCCCCCCCGCCCCGGGTTCTCTGAAGGACCCGCAGCAGGACCCGCAGCCCCTCCTGCGTCGGCCGCCGCCCCTGTTCACCGGTGCATCTCTCCCCTCCGTGCCGCGGGGTTCATTCCAGGTCAGAGCAGGGGCTCGAGAGACCATCCCTCTCGGAAGAGACTGATTCGTGCTGCGAGGTGGAGTTCCGTGTGGGCGGTGGGGCCGGACGGGAGAGCAGCAGACAGCACCGGGGCTGTGTGCACGGGACTGGCATTGCGGGGTGCTCTCTCCTCCTGACTCCCACGGGGCCCTGCGGGTCGGTGGAACCGGCGCCGGGATTTCTTCCTTCCCCACCTTAGGGACTGGCTGCCTCCTGTGCTGCGGGCAGGGCCCTGACCCCCCTCAGCATCTCTCACTCGCCTCTGGATATGCGTGCCTGCTGGTGGTCAGAGCCAGCACGCCTCTCAGCCAGGGCTTTATGGCCAGGCACTGGCTCTGAGGAGCCAGGTTACAGACGGTCTGTGTTACCGAGTCTGGACGATGACAGTGACGTCCGGACACGTTCTCTCCATGGAAGAGAATCTTCCAGGAAGCGTGACAGTAAATCGTTTCTTTGCTGAAACCGGGTGAGGTGCAAGTTTACCGTATAGTTACTTCCTTTCCTGACCATCCCAGGTGATGAGCTCATGGTGCTGACTGTCAGATTGGAAATCAAGGTGTGTGTTGTAAATATCTCCTGTCATCCTATAGGACGGAATGAGTGCCAGACGCCTGGTCGGACCTGGGGACCTGGGATGAAGCTCCAGAGCTAGAGAACCTCTGAGTCTCAGGACCGCCCAGGGGAAGGGCTGATCATGCCGACTGCGTGGACCTTTGTAAGTGCACTACTCACATTGTATTCTCACCATGAGATTTTCTTCTCTCTTCCAGTGTGTGCCTGCTTAAGAGATTTCATGTCTCCTATTTCATTTTCATGCTGCTTATTTTTTAATAGCAAAAGAGTAACAGTGGTAATGAAAATAAAAATAAAATGATAAATACATCTAAAATAAAATAATCTATTTATGGAGACACAAAAAATAATAAACTAAAAAGTTAGGAGGCAAATGTTCCTCCTGACTAGTGATAGATGGAGTTACGTTTAACACAATTGTTATTCTCATGTTCGGAAATTAAATGTGTTTCAAACATGACTTATGTGTCCAACTGTGTTTAGGTGGAACTTGGCACTACTGATGTGGCTCTCTGTCACTTCATATAACGTAGGAGTATTCTTTAACGGCAGGAAAAATTAATGTCACAAACTTAACACACATTTACATAGAACCTTCCCAAATGTACTCATATTTTTGATAGTGAATATGTAGGAGTTTGTTTCTTTCTTCCAGTGATCAAATTCTAACTGTGTACTTGTCTAATAAAATAGAAACTGTGTCTTGGTCAATGGACGCTGGCAAACAGAAGATGCTTAACATACATATTTTTTTTTTTTATTTGTATTTTTTAATCCAGTTTTAACTTTAATCTGCCTTTGGTAGTCTAATTCAAAATGAAAGCAAGTTAGGAGAAGTATACTATAATTTGTGTTAAAAATCTCTGTGGGTCATTGGTATGTGTTGTGTAAGGAGAATTAACATTGGTGCCAAGGTCCTTGCTATAAATTAATTTTCCAACATAAAAATAAGGACAGTGTGTAATTGTTTCTTCTCTTTCCAGTCTTTTTCATTGTATTCCTCTGGTGTTGCTGTCTGTAAGGGATTTTAACCCAGTCATGTCAAAGTGATGGTGGTTTTGGCATGGGTGACATTTCCATGATCTCTCAGCACCTCGGAAGGGATCTCTTTTTTTCCTGAAGTTGACATTTCTTCTCTGTCTTCCTGCGATCTGTTTTCATTTCATGGTAAGCCTGATTTCTTCAGATGAATGATCATAGGGGGGGTGGAAATGGGAGGGAGGAGGGGAGGGCTGGGGTGGTGGGTTCGGGTGAGAATAAAAGACAGAAAACTGTACAAGATCAACAATTAAAATAAATAAAAAAATTTGGATAAAACAAACAAACAAAAAAACACAACAGTAGCCAATGACAAAGCCATACATTGTCAATATGTCTTTCGAAAACAGAAAATGCATTCACACTGTGAAATCCCACTGAAAAGATTCAGCTCCATGAAAGCAATCATTAAAGACAGGAAGTTCACAATTATTAAGTCCATTTTCTCTCCATAATTCTTACTAACATACATATTTTTTAACTAAAAATGGCAATCATCTATTTAACAAGCATTTCCTGAGTGCCTGTTTTATCTAGAACTATACTAGTTGTCATGAGACATAAAGATGTGTAAGACATATAAAGATAAAAATTAATTATTTGGTGAGAAGACTCTCAGCCTAAATAAGTGACATTTGACCTGAGTCTCCTTTTATCTCAGATATGTCCCGAAGTTTACCCACCCCCTTGTAGTGAGGATGTAACTGTTGTAACTGTTGTTACTGGCCGAGACCATATCTCATTTGGTTTCTGAAGAGCCCCCCACAAGCACCTGGCCCAACTCCCAAGGGGAGAAAGACCCTCTTTTCAGGCTGTCTGACAGCCAGCCCTTCATCGCGGCCCAGAGACGATTGAGCAGGCGGCCACCTCTCTCTCTGTCGTAAGTGGCTGCACCCCAGGATGTCGTGGTTCAGGTGAGGAGGGCCTGGTGCCCTGCAACACTCATCGGGGCAGGACGGTGAGGGCAGTGGTCGGCCCAGCGTGTCAGCACAAGGTGTGTTTGAACGATGCATTTGCATTTCCCACCTGAGTGCACACCAGCCCGAGAATGCTCAGTTACTGAGGCCTGATCACCCCCAAGGGATAGACAGTAATTCTCAGCAGATTTAAAATCACCAAATTCATCCACACTCATAAGTCTTAGAAAATGTGTGAATGAAAATTATATTCATGTTTTTTTTATTTTTATTTTAATTGTTGATCTTGTACAGTTTTCTGTCTTTTATTCTCACCCGAACCCGCCACCCCAGCCCTCCCCACCTCCCTCCCATTTCCACCCCCCCATAGTTTTTGTCCATGTGTCCTTTATACTTGTTTCTGTAAATCCTTCCCCTTTTCCCCTGAAATTCCCTCCCCTCTCCCCTCTGGTTACTTTCAGCCTGTTCCCAATTTCCATGTCTTTGGTTATATGATGCTTGTTTGTTTGTTTTGTTGATTAGCTTCCTGTTAAAGGTGAGATCATATGGTATTTGTCTTTCACTGCCTGGCTTACTTCGCTTAACATGATGCTCTCAAGTTCCATCCATGCAGTTGCAAAGGGTATGAGCTCCTTCTTTCTTTCTGCTGCATAGAATTCCATTGTGTAAATGTACCACAGTTTTTTGATCCATTCATTTACTGATGGGCATCTAGGTTGCTTCCAACACTTGGCTATTGTAAATTGTGCTGCTATAAACATAGGGATGCATAGGTTCTTTTGGATTGGTGTTTCAGGGTTCTTAGAATATAATCCTAGCAGTGGAATTGCTGGGTCAAAAGGTATATCCATTTTTAGTTTTTTTAGAAAATTCCATACTGTTTTCCATAGTGGTTGTACCAGTCTGCACTCCCACCAGCAGTGCACTAGTGTCCCCTTTTCTCCACAATCTCTCCAACACTTGCTGTTTGTTGCTTTGTTTATGAGGGCCATTCTGACTGGTGTCAAGTGGTATCTCAATGTAGTTTTAATTTGCATCTCTCTGATAGCTAGCGATATCGAGCATCTTTTCATGTGTCTCTGGATCCTCTGTATGTCCTCCTTGGAGAGGTGTCTGCCCAAGTCCTTTGCCCATTTTTTAATTGGGTTGCTTGTCTTCTTAGAGTGGAGTCGTGTAAGTTCTTTGTATATTTTGGAGATTAAACCCTTATCTGAGATATCATTGGCAAATATGTTTTCCCACACATTCGGTTCTCTTTTCATTTTAATACTGTTTTCCTTGGCCATGCAGAAGCTTTTTATTTTGATGAGATCCCATTTGTTTATTCTTTCCTTTATGTCCCTTGCTTTAGGGGACATATCAGTAAGAATGTTGCTGCATGTAATATCTGAGATTTTCCTGCCTATGTTCTCCTCTAGGACTTTAATGATGTTACGGATTATGTTTAAATCTTTTATCCACCTTGAATTTATTTTTGTGTACGGTGTAAGTTGGTGCTCGAGTTTCATTTTCTTACACGAAGCTGTCCAGTTCTCCCAACACCACTTGTTGAAGAGGCTATTTTTACTCCATTTTATGCTGCTGCCCCCTTTGTCGAATAATATCCATGGTTTTAAGAGATGGAACTCGTAATTATTTGGGAACGCACCGTCCCCTCCCCCGAAGCCTCACTGTGGGCCTGTGTGGAAGGAGCAGCAGGGCTGAGTGATGTTCCCTGGGTTACAGTAATCGTTCAGCTTGTCGTTGCTACAGAGGTAGGAGCCTTCTCCTCTTGTTCATACACAGTGAAGAGTCATGTAACAATTACAGGTGCCATCCACCTGGAAAACAGGAGTTCCCCTCAAGCCAGAAACTGGAATTGAGGGGAAAACACCGGATGAGACACTAATGAGAAGGAACCGTGTCTCTTGTTGTTAATGACGTAGATGTGACGACCCCTAAGAGGAAATGCGAAGGCTGGTGTCAGGGTCGTTTCTGTGGTGTGGACCATGTGGAATCTGGGAGTGGGTAGGACAGGAAATCCTGTCCCATAAAATGTGTCAGTTCCCTCTGATAGGCACATAGCTCAGGTGGCAGGTAGAGTGAGAGGAAGAGGGATTTTCAGCCTGGTGACCACATAGCCGCACACATGGTAAGTCAGGCTGTTCTGAGCTCTGTGGAGCATTTAACACCCATATGAGTTAAGAGTGAAGCCCAGCTGGCTTTCACCTGAGCATTAGGAGAGACCAGCGCCCCCTGGCTGCCAGCGTGGTCGGAGCAGCCACCCAAGCAGGACAACCCCACAGCAGAGGTGAATTCAGGGGTGCAGGGGTCAGGACTGTGCAGTTAGACACCCTTCCCACTGGGCGGTTGCTGACAGAGCTGAGTCTTCCTACCGCTGGGGTTCTGTTGTTTGGTCTTTAGATGACTAGAGATGGAGCGATACGTGAACACAGATCCATACATTGTGTGACTGATTTCACCGAGCACTGTCCCATCTCAAAATTTACTAGAAGGATTCCCGAGTTTAAAATGTGCTCACTGAAGTATTATATCGCACAGACCTAATGAGATAATAAATAACATGTTTATAGTCAAGGAAGGAGTGTGTAGCTGTTCACAGCATGCTGCCCCGAAATATTTTGACATGGGGAATAGTTTCTGACATGTTCCTAAATGAAAGAAATAGGTAAACTAGCAACATTGGGTGATATCTGTATTGAAATTCCTGATACATACGGAAATGTACAGCAAACTGGTACAACTGTATATACACATTATTAATAATGCTTATTTGTTTTTTTTTTTCAGGGTATTACCTCTTTCGTCTTAAATAGAGTCTCATAATGTTTTTCTAAGAAAGTTTTGAAACTAGATGTCAAAAGGTCATACCAGGTAAGAACCACCGTATTCACACAATGAACCATATTTACAACTGCAATCTTTAAAATGTTCAATTCTATGATTTTCTAAGTAGGAATAAGACAATAATATAAACTTGGTAATTAACAAGCTGTTAGTTACAAATATGTATTTTGCCTAAAAGTAAACTACTAAATAATATCAAGACCATTTTCTCCGATGCTAATGTTAATTTAGTGAAATAATTTGACTGCATAAAAGGGAAGTCGGTTAAGCTGTTTTCAATTTTCAGAAGCATGAGAATGTGTTATCCCAGGAACAATTTCTATTCCTTGCCAAATTTTATGCTTGCTGTTTTAAAAGAGGACATCAGAAATGTGACAAAAGTCATAATAAAAGTGTAAATTATTGAGGTTAAGATACTGGTTTATGAATATGATTCTTCCCAAGAGTAATCAGACCCTTTTGGAGAAGTGTCTGCGTCCGTGGCTGAAGTGGGGAATCCATAGAAAAGTGTGAAACAGCCATGAGAAGTAAGGAAGTGCTGAAAAGTTATGGAGACATGTCAAAAAATAAAAACGCAAGCTTAGACAGTCCATATGTAGAATAATTGGGCATGAACAAATAAGAAATCATTAGAATCGCTTCATTAAAAAATTCATGAGTCCATACTGATAGAAAGATGATAGATGCAGACGTATAAAGATGTATAGATGATTGATAGATAGGAAGGTAGATGATATAGCCTTTCCTTATGAGAAAATTGACAACCAATAAATGTAACAGCGGTGATGGAGTAAGAACACCATGTTTCACAATAATCACTACTAAGAATCGAGTCAGGCAATATAATCAACAGACTCTGAAATTAGTGGCTGAGCAGCTTGATGAGGAACACAATATTGTATAGTAACTTTAAAGGATGCTCCAGAAGTTATATTAGGGAAAAGATAATGATTCTATAACAGAGATATTCGGAGGCACCATCTTCACCAGGCGATGCAGTGAGCGTCCCCAGTGATGGAATAGTGAACCTCAGGCCCCTACCCATGAAGCACAAGGGAGGATACTTAATTGCCCTGTAGAAAGTGAATAATCTGAATAAACAAGTGCGGAGCTGCATGCAGTCCCACTTGGAGAACATCGTAGTGAAGAACTTCTCTGTAATCTCCCAAAATTCAGTGGTCATGAAAGGCAAAGGCAGAGGGAGTGACTATTTCAGATGAATGGAGACTAAAGATGAGTGACATTAAATATCACCTGTCATTGTGAATGGGGTCCTGGGTGAGGGGAGTACAGAGAGCATATTACAGATTAAAGAATCATGTCAATATTAAATTGCCAGATTTTGATCATTGTGGTTAGATGACTGCATATCTTTGCTCTTGGTGGAAAAAAAGAGGAATTTCAGGGTATATGGGTATCATGTCTATGTATATTTTAATCTCAGGTGCTTCAGAAAAAAGTAATACTCATATATAATAATACAGAGAAAAAGAATCACAGGCAAATATGAAATAAACACTAAAATTGGTTAAATATGGGCACATGGTTATATTGGAGTTCTTTGCATAATTCTTGACTATTTTCTATAAGTTTAAATTTATTTTATATTAAAGTTAAAAACGAGTACCCAGTTTGGGGAAGTAGGGGAAGCTTTCAAGGAGTGACAAGGGTACAACCTTTCTCTGAGGTCATGTTGAGATTAACTCCACTTTTTATTGATTCTCCGGACCTGACCTTTATCACACTTCCGTTCTTGACCAGCTCCTTTAAGGGATGGAGGGGAACCGGTCACGGGTCACAGAGTTCGTGCTGCTGGGATTCCGGCTCAGCCCAGAGACGGAAGTGCTCCTCTTCTGGGTCTTCTCCCTGCTCTACACCGTCGGTCTGTTGGCCAACGGCCTGATCTTACTGCTCATCTGTCTGGACCGCAGACTGCACACCCCCATGTACTTCTTCCTCTCCCACCTGGCCGTCCTTGACATGTCCTATGCTTCCAGCTATGTCCCCAAGATGCTGGCAAACTTAGTGACCCACACTAGAACCATCTCCTTTGTCCCATGCATCATGCAGACCTTTTTCTACTTGGGTCTTGCTGCTACAGAATGCCTGATTTTGGTGACGATGTCCTATGATCGGTACGTGGCCATTTGCCACCCCCTCCAGTACACTGTCATCATGAGCTGGAGTGTGTGCACGGGCCTGGCTGCCACCTCCTGGTCTTGGGGATTTTCCCTGAATGCTCTGATACCTGTGATGCTCCTTCTAAGGCTGCCGTTCTGCGGGCCCCAGGAAGTAAACCATTTCTTCTGTGAGCTCTTGTCTGTCCTCAAGCTGGCCTGTGCTGACACCTGGCTCAACAAAGTGGTCATCTTCGCTGCTTCTGTCTTTTTCTTAGTCGGGCCCCTGTGCTTAACGCTGGTCTCCTACGTACACATCCTCTGGGCCATCCTGAAGATCCAGTCTGGGGAGGGCCGCAGGAAGGCCTTCTCCACCTGCTCCTCCCACCTCTGCGTGGTCGGGCTCTTCTTTGGCATAGCCATGATGGTTTACATGGCCCCAGACTCCAGTCAAGGAGAGGAGAAGGAGAAAATACTGTCCCTGTTTTATGGTCTCTTTAACCCAGTGCTGAACCCCCTCATCTACAGCCTGAGGAACGCTCAGGTCAAGGATGCCTTGTGCAAGGTCCTGCAGGTGAGGTTCAGGTGAAGGGAAAACTCAGAACGTTTTCTCATTTAGAAGTTTCATATACAAATAGTAACTGTTCCAATCGTACTTCTGAAACTAGGGTAAACTTCCAAGGAAGAGCGTGGCTTTTAAAGTTGAAATGGAACAATGAAATTATTAGAATTTTTAGTCTTTCTTTAAAAAAATAGTGAATTCTCATTTTCCCAAGACAGGAATATTATATGGAGAAGAAATTAAATGCGAGAAAATTGTATCAACACACTTCTCTGCCTTAGATATTCAACTTCTTATCACCTTGTGGTAGTTGGGAACAGCACGGAAGAAGTCATGCCCTATGGGTGAACTTCCGGAGTGGACTGAAATTTTAATACAGGAAATACTGCAGAGTTATATGAATCTGCCTCACCAGCTGTGAGGTGAATGAAATGAAGGTTTAAAGCAACTCTAAATTCCTTGGTGAAATCGTTTAGTAGCAAAGGGGAAAAGTAAGGGAAAGGTGTAGTGCAACGAGAAACGATGTAAAAAGTCCTAAAATATCTTCAAGGTCACATGAAGGAAATGTGTTAGTAAATGTTTACATGGTTCTAGAGGTAAAGGTTTTGAGCACTTCTCAAAGCTTCCCTTTATTCTTGGGGTATGATAAGGTCTAACAGAGCAAGCTGAAATCCCTGTGGACGTCCTTGCAATGTTTCCCCGCCATGGTTTGGTAGGGTCTGGACCACTCAGCGGCAGGTGGCCCGAGGCAGCAGCAAGCAGCACCAGACCACTGTGACGGAGCGGAGGAGGCAAGGGGGGCAGGGGTGAGGTGGGAGAGGGTGCTGGGGAGTCAATCCCTTCACCTCTTTCTCCCAGCCCCGCCCTGTCCCCCGGCAGCTGTCGGTCTGTTCTCTGTATCTACGAGTCTGTTTCTATTGCGTGTGTTAGTTTACTGCGTTCATTAGATTCCACATGTAGATGAGATCCTGTGGTATTTCTCTTTCTCTGACTGGCTCACTTCACTTGCATAATGCTCTGCAGGTGCATTCATGCTGTTGCAAAGGGTAAGATGTTCTTCTTTTTTGTGGCAGCGTAGTATTCCATGGTGTAAGCGTATCATAGCTTTTTTATTCCCTGATCTGCTGATGGACACTGGGGCTGCTTCCAGTGTTTGGCTATTGTAAGCAACCCTGTAGTGAACCTAGGGGTGCATATGCAGGGTCCGGCAGAAGTAACACCTGCTTTAGGGTGGTGGGTAGGGTAAGGATGTGGGTGTAGCAATTTATGGTTTTAATTTGAACATGTCACCTAAAATGCCATGTGGTGTGGTCAAGTGCGATATTGTTATGTTACAGAATGACATGCTTATGATTTTGTAATAAGTTTTGTAATAAAAGTTTTGTAATACTATTTGTGTGTGACCCTATATTCTTTCAAATTAGTGTTGTAGGCTTCTTTGGTTATATTCCCGGGAGTGAGTTGGCTAGGCCATAAGGCAGTTCCCTTTCTAATTTTTTGAGGACCCTCCATACTGTCTTCCAGAGTGGGTGCACCAGTCTGCACTCCCAACAGCAGTGCATGAGGGTTCCCTTTTCTCCACACCCTCACCAGCACTTGTTGTTTGTTGATTTATTCATGATAGCCGTTCTGACAGGTGTGAGGTGATTTACCTTGTGGTTTTCATTTGCATCTCTCTAATGGTTAATGACATTGAACATCTTTTCTTATGTCTGTTGGCCATCTGTCGGTCTTCTTTGGAGAAATGTCTACTCAGGTCCTTTGCCCATTTTTATTTGGATTGCTTGTTTATTGGTGTTGAGCCATCTGAGTTCATTATAGATTTTGGACATTGTTAACAGCTTATCAGATACATCCTTGGTGAATATCTTCTCCTTTCAGTGGGTGGTCTTTTCCTTTTGTTGACGGGTTCTCCTGCTGTACCAACACTTTTCAGTTTGATGGAGTTCCATTTGTTCACTCTTTCTTTTGTTTCCCTTGCCTGAAGAGATACACCAGCAAAATCATTTCTGGAATAAATTCCAATATTTTACTGCCTGTTCTCTTCTAGGATTTTTATGGTTTCATGTCTTCCATTTAAATGTCCCCGTTCTCTTTTCAAAAATCTGAGAAGCCCTGTCCAGGTGCCTCAGTTGGCTGGAGCATCATCCCATGAACCCAAATGTCATGGATTCAGTTCCCACTCAAGCCACGTACAAAGATTGTAGGTTCAGTCCCCAGTCACGGTGCATGTGAGAGGCAACCTACTGATGTTTCTCTCTCCCACTGATATTTCTCTCCCTCTCTCTCTCACCCTCCTTTCCTTTCTCTCTAAAATGAATATGCATGTTCTCGGTGAGGACAAAAAAATGTGAGAACTGTATAAAAATAAAAATATGATTCAAGGAAGCCAGCATCACAGAAAATGGAATTGAACGATTTTGAAGGGTATTTCTCAAAACTGTAGACATACATTCCCATCACTAGGTCCCAGCTCCCTTAGTCAGAACCCACGTGGCTGCCAACCGAAGTGTCTGTATCTCGGGCTGTGCTCGATACGCTATAGTCAATTCTTTATTCTCTCATTTTTCAAGATGCAAAGGAAAACATCAAACTTTTGACCTTTTAATACACAATTATTCCGTAAATACAGTTAGTAACAATTTATAACTATTGCCATCAATTATGCCCCTACTGTGACTTTCTGAGTATCCATTCATCCTTGAGTTGGATTATTTACCACATCAGTGAAAAACCAATGACTTGAAAACCAATTTTCAGGTAATGTAGTTTGGGAGTTGTTTAAATGGTCAGTGTGTTGATTTTTATTCATTCTACTTTCAAATGGAAAGTATAATCAAATTCTACAGGACCTGGCCAGGCCCACAGGAGCTATAAACGCAGGTTGAAACGAGAGCTGTGGTTACAGGAAGTGCCCAAAGCTGACAGGTAACGTACATACCTGAGGACGTGTTTGTTTCAGGGAAGAGCTGGCTGTGTTGTGTGTGTCCGTGACCTTTGTGTGTATTTGTGTTTTGTGTATGTGTGTGTTTAACTCTGTCAACTTGTAGATGTTACAGGCATTTCGCCTTGATGATGCAATAAAAACACATCATTTTGAGATGATGCATTTCCCTAGGGCAGAGTTTGTTTGGTGTTATAAACATTAATATTTTATTATTTATTGTCTTCTAATTGTTATGTTTATAATTTATGCTCAGATGATGACAAACTTGGAAAACTATGTCATAAACTACTGTTTTCGCAGGATCAGTTGGCTACTAACTTTGTCATCCATATGTCAGTTTTCAGATTTTCTGAAGATCACCTGTACCATATAACAAAGGGAAGAAGAAAAGTGCCAATATTTATGGATTGCTGAGTACGCACCAGGCTTTTCATATGATCAGAAGCCATTTTTGGTGTTTCTTATTGCTGTGGAAATGTAGAGTTAGAGCACAGGTGGACGTGTTCCAAAAACTTGATTGACTGCTCAGTTTTCCCTAGTTCATGTTGTAATCCCAGAAAGTCAGGAAACACACTGTAATGAGCGAATTAGTTGTGAACTGCATGCTTTATTGATATGAGATTTCCGAAATAACATTTTGAGTCCAATACGTTCAGTATGAGAGTGCAGCAGAGTACAAATATATATGACAGAGTCTTCGGTAGCAGATCCTCTCCCAGTCCCCAAAGAGGCACGAAGCTTTGAGGGGAAGTCACCTTGGAGAGGGTCCTTTCCTCCCCTCCCCAGAGGGGCTGGGCTCCGAATCTCCCCACTTCAGGATACAGATTAGAGGTACCTCCCTCTACTGCTTTGTGCCTGGAAAACCCTCTCTCAGGTAGATTCGAATAAGCGCCATGGGGACCCCATGACCATACTTTGGAGTCCCCAGCCCACCCCCTGCTGCCTCCATAACCAGCTGTCCACAGCATCTCCACACCTTGAGTTGTCACTTGGACTCCGCTGGTTTTTCTGGGTCCTTTCCTGCCACCTGAGCTGCCACTCATGGGACCCAGACTACAGTGGGGAGAAGCCTGAATATCGAGGTTAATGCCAGGAGCTTACTCGCTGTCACACTGGCCCTGCTTCCTTTCGGGTTCACCTGGACCAGGTTTGGGGGCTAGGGCAGAGCTGCGATGCATGACATTCAGACAGTGCTGAGTATCCGGGTTCTGTAGTGAGTGGCATCGTCTCTGCGTGGTGCTCTGTGGCTGTCTGTGACTGTGTGTCCTGCGGGGGCGAGAGCAGAAGCAGGAAAAGAGAGTTGCTCTGTCTCCTTCCCGGAGGCGGGGGACACACACTGCATGTCAGGGTCCGCCCTCCAGTGAGACCCGAGGGCTGCCAACTAGGTCAAGCCCATCAGAGACTAAAACCCTCTTTTCTGAGGATTGTGCCCCATTTTCAACCAGGAGCAAAGGAGAGGGTCTGCAGCTCCCACAGGAGCTCCCGGAAAGCAGGACCCTGCCCGACCTTCAGCTGCTTCCCCTTCTGAGGTCCTTGGGTCCAAATGCCAGAGCTAAATAGGTTGCCTTATCTTATTTGACCTCCCTGGTGTAGGAGCCAAGCTCACTGTTGACAACCTTGGGGGCGAACTGCTGAGCCAGTAGCTAGCAAAGGGCAGAGCTGGGCATTGGGTCTCAGAGAAACCATCTGGGCTGTGTATGGTCCCAGGAACTTTGAGTGTTGAGCTGTGAGTTATGTGGACGTACAGACTGCGTACATGTTCCCCAGTGTCTTTCACCAGCACTTTCCCCCTGGTCAGTCCAGGTCTGTGTCATTTCCCTCATGGGAATGCTTATCCTCACACGGGACATTTTGCCAGATGCTGTAGGTGACAAGTGGAGTGTGGCTGGCTCTCCTGCCTTGGTGGCAGATGGACTTTTACTGATTCCTTCTACCTTTCCAATACAGCGGTGGGGGATGAGTCCCACAGACTTTAGGTGGCTCCTGAGGGTGTCACCGTAAAGTGAACCTTCTAACCCGATTTGAGGTGAGGTGGGCCACTTGCTTGCAGAGTCTTTCTTGATCTCACACTGAGAGTGACAGGAGACTTGATCAGAAGAGGGAGTGTGTGCCCTTCCCTTGGGGAGTCATGATTACTCAGTGCAACTCTCTTTTTCCCCTTGGAAATTATCTTTAATACGAAAGTTGTAAACAAAATTTTAACACAAAGAGGAATTGGTCAAATTATTCCACACTAACTCAATGAGCTGTTTATACAGTCCTTAAAATGATGGTCAGAGAGATATTACAGTACATGGAAAGAGTTATTATAAGATTTAAAGGGAAAGCATGAAACAATAATTGCAAAGGTGATATAACTGCAATTATGGTACACATATATACGCAGTAAATAGCAAAATCTATGACCTATAGTAGTATAGTATTGGCTGTAGAGTGGTAGGATGATGACAGTTTATAACTTTTAAAAATTATCTTTCATGCTACAGGAAGGTTTGGAGATGTCAGATCACTATGTTTACACTGGAAATAATCTAACCGGTTCGAGCTTGTATACCAACTAACTTACATTAATATGTACATGAAAATTTTAAAAATGGAAATAAATTTAGCTACTAAAGTTGCTAAGATATAAAAAAAACTCTTAAATTTTACCTCTGCCTTTATTTTAAATACTATAGGATAAAAGATCATTTTGAAAAGCCACCCAACTCTTACTTACCTCCTGTGGGCAGCAGAGCTCACTGAATATGAAGATCGGATGGGCTCTTATCAGAACAGCTAACACATCTGTCCCTCCCTGACCCAGTGCTCTCTGTGCACTACACACCCGTAGCACTTAACACGCAGCGTCTCACCCAGCCACCTTAACCAGTCCATGAAGAACGTCCCATTATCAGTCTGTTCTATGTGTGCACGTACCGGAAGGTAGCAAATGTCCGACTTTTACTGAGTCGCTGTCACTGCCCAGCCCTCCTTCCCTCCGGTCGTCAGCCCTTACGGAGCAGCACAGGTTCTCGTCTGCGTCTGCGCTGTCAGTGTGACGCGGACTGGACCTTAGAGGGAAGGCCTGTGGCTCACAGTGCTGCCTGTGACTAGCTAGCACGTTCCCTTCAAGGTGAGGAATCAGCAAACCTCTTTGCACATCACACCTAATCCTCATCTTCCAGTTCGTGTTTTTAAGTCATTCTTGTGTCTGTCCCTTAATGAACTCTCAGTGTGAGTGATGTGGGGGTTGTTCTTTATTGATAAACTTGAGACCCCGGCATCTGGTATCCATCTTACAACTTTTCTTAACCAAATTGGAACATCTGGACTATTGATCTTTATTTTTAATCCTCAACCAGGGACATGTTTGGTGAAGTTTTAGATAGAGGCAGAGAAACATAAACGTGAGAAACATCCATTGGTTGTCTCCTGTATGTGTGCCAGCTGGGACCAAACCCGAGGCCTAGGTATAGATGGGCCCTGACCAGAAATGGAACCTGGGAACTTTCTGTTTATGGGACAGTCCTTCCACCTACTGAGCCACACCAGCCAGGGCGGATTACTGATTTTAGTGACTTCCAATTCCTTACGTTGTGCAGGTGGGGATCTCTAAAGCAGACTGGGAGCCAGGAGCAGGGAAAAGGACCTTGCCCCTTCCTGTCTGCCCGCTGCTCTTGTCAGCCTTGCCCAACAGCTCTTGGCAGTGGTAGTGAAGGCCCCCTGCCCAGCCTTAGGTACTCCGCATCCCAGAGCCAGCCCCGTCATTCCTGGCTGGGGCCACAGTTCCGCTGGGGTACCTCTTCTCCTCACAGGGTTAATTCTGAACCCCAACTCCTCTGACCTTCTGGATTCTAATCACCCAGCCTCTGCTCTGTGCCCTTGATCCCTACGGATGGCAGCTTCACTCAGTTCTGCTTGTTCATCTGAGAGCTCTGTTTCCTGTTGTAGTTCCCCAGTATCTTTGTAACCGTTGTGTTGTGTGAAAGTCTCTCTACTATCATACCACACCAGCATGGTTTCTGTTCCCTGTTGGATTCCCACCTGATTCGAAGAGAAAAATTACAGAGGATACACGTTCTGATCAGGTGTGAGATAAGACTCAGCCAAGACTGAGGATGGGAAAAACCTATGGGCCCCAGCTGCACTGTGTACCACCTGGACTATCTGGAGGGTTAGTAGGTGGGAGATAGAGTTCTCGAGCCATAGTGAATGCAAGGTGCGCGCATTGTAATGTGTGAAGGAGTCCCAGAAATCATTCTAGAGCTTCTACGTGGATGAACATGGACCCCACGGTGAGTGAAGTAATCACCAAGGCCACCGCCTTGCCTCAAGTGTCCCTGTGGAGAACACCAGAGATGAGTCCCTGGAGACCCCCTTTCCCCTGGAAGGGAGCTGATGGCAGTGTGCCTGGCGGGTCCTTATCCCTCCCTACACCAAACGCTCAGAAGTACACTGAGAGGTGGTGGAGTGGAGCAGAGAATAAACCATCTCTTCTTGTTTGGGCACCTTTTCTCCTAAGAGATCCTTATGAGATGGCAATTTCAACACTAACTCACAGATACTAATCTCCTTATTAGTGTGTATTTGTTCAACCCAAGTCACATTCAGCTGGTCTTCTCGTGTTTAGCTGTAAGTGTGTGGTAAGTTTCGTGTGTTGTCCAGTCTTTGTTCACTGTTCAATTTCAGACAGGCTGTGATGAAAAATCTCAGTGCAGCAGGGAATTGTCATTGTCCGTCAGTGCCAGGTGTGTGCTGTGTATAGACTTAGCTAATAGGATCATTGGAGTCACCATCTCGTTTGGAGACACCTGAGGTTGAGCATTTAGTGTAAAATTTTTTGTTTAAATGATCAGATATATTAGGTGTTTGAGAGATTTGCTTGAAAATGTTTCCATTGTCCCATGAAACTCAGTCATGTTTCCATGAAATAATGGACCACATTGACCACAATAGGAGTTTGTGACAGAAGAGCGTCCTGAAGGTTTTATTTTTGAAAGTGAACTTCCCCTTGGTGGGTTATTTGAATATGAGAATTATCTTTTTTGAGTCTTTTTCGTAGACTTGTTACTCCAAGCAGGTTCTGTACACCAGCATGTGGGAATTGTCTTGTATGTCCTCACCCAAGACATGTGGACGAACATGGACTATGTTTAGTAAATATCTGTGGATTTTTGTTTCGTGTTTTAGCTACGTGCAGCAGATAGGAGGAAGATGAGGTGACAGTCCCTGGTCCTTCTGCTTTAGTTTTTCGTGTCCTTCATCATAGGACAGTTTAGAAATAGCGCTGCTGTGTTCTTTCACCCCAAATGTGGCAACAAAGCAGAAGGGAAATCAGCTAACAATGTTCTGTACATTTAGGGCCAATGAATCCTGTAGTTGGAAGAGACCTGAGCATTTTTCTTGCTCGACCTCTCCCATAACATGGGAATGCAAATCTCTGAGTTAAAGCACTCGCTGACATAAAGCTTGGTCCTACTAAAACAGCCAGCTTTCTTCAGGAAGATGACTACAAGTGTTATAGCATTGTTTCTTGGACTAAGACAGTATCATCTCCCAGTGTTGCTGCTCTGAATTCTGATTCTCCCTTTGAAGCAGGGTGAAACCCTCACACTTTTGTTTATCAAACCTTGCAAAAAATAACTTATAAGGAAATATGAATGGAGAATTAACATAGGACTGGGATAATGAGTTTTTGTGAGATTCTTATTTTAGTGAAATTCAGATGGATACTGGACTGAAGAAGGATATGGAGTCAAACAGACAAGGAAACAGAAGCAGTGGTTTAATAGTTACAGGTGAAACCTCGGAATCCCCATCCTGGTGCAAGTTCTTTTCTAAACACTGAAAAACCCCAAGAAGTAAAGATTGGTAACGCCTAATATTTTCCTGTTAGAGTTAAGTTATAGAATATGTTACAGATTCTAAGCATATGAGTATGTAGTTAGAGCTTTAGCTCTAGCCTTGGATATTGATCAGTAGTTTTAAATCCCAGGCCACGACCCATCAAGAAATCATTCAACCAGTGTTTTACTAGTGAAGGAGATCAGAAAATAATAGAGAAAATAGCAACTAGTTTTCCACAAAATAAGGATTCAAGTGCATGTGTGTGTACATATGTGTGCATGTAACTCTATACGTAACATGCGCATTCCCCACACACATACAGGCATAGAATGTAAATGTTCATATAGGGTTAAGTATATAATAAGGGTTATATTCACATAATATGCACTTATATGCCCATGATATTCACATGATATACACATATGTGCACATAAGGGTTCACATGCATGTGCGTACATACATGTGCATGTGTACAACTCTATACATAACATGTACTTTAGCCACACAAACAGGCATAGAGAATGAATATTCATATAGGGATAAGTGTGTGATGGGTAATATCCAATTTTGAAACAGCATGAGCAGAGTAGAACGTCCGTGGGTACAAAAGTCCAGAGACAAAGTTCTCCCCCTTAAATCCAGCTAAAGCTGAGGCAGTCTGCCTGCCATGCTCTCAGCTTCCTTCCAGATGCTGCTGCCAGTGAAAAGTACAAGGCTAACAAGTGAGTCATCTAATGAAGGCACCAACCGGTGAGATCCCTGATAGGAGGGCCTCCCACAGGCTCCTGGTCCCCTTCCCACCCTCACGTGTGGGTGCGGATGCAGGCCCACAGCCCCCTCCCCACGGTGGCTGTGTGTGCACCGTGGGTCGGGACTCCTCCCAGGGAAGCCTCCCACGCAGTTGTGCTGACCGAGGAAAGTGTCCACCGTAAGGGAGGCAGTAGGCGTGTTAACGTGTGTTGAACTGTGGGGGAAGTTTGGTAATAATGGTGACATTTACTGAACACTACAATAGAACACTGGCATTTAATTTACAAGGTTAAAAATTTCTTTCTGTGTCATTTGCAGTGCACAGGATTCACTTAGTAACTGACTAACAGGACAGAAGTGACACTGAAGATGTTTTCCTAGGAAGGAAACGATGACACACACGGGTCTACCATGTTAAACAAGTCCCTCGGGCACTCAGAATTGATGAGCTTTGTCCCTTGTTCTTTCCCAGGAAAATGGGGGGCAACCAGACTTCTGTCACAGAGTTCCTCCTCGTGGGGTTCCCGCTCAGCCCACGGATGAAGGTGCTCCTGTTTGGGCTCTTCTCCCTGTTGTACGCCTTCACCCTGCTGGGCAACGGGGTCATCCTGGGGCTCATCTCACTGGACTCCCAACTGCACACCCCCATGTACTTCTTCCTCTCCCAGCTGGCCACCGTGGACATATCCTATGCCTGCAACACGGTGCCCCAGATGCTGGTCAACCTGCTGAGCCCAGCCCAGCCCATCTCCTTTGCTGGCTGCATGACGCAGACCTTTCTCTTCCTGACTTTTGCTCTCACTGAATGTTTTCTCCTGGTGATGATGTCCTACGATAGACATGTGGCCATCTGCCTGCCCCTTCGGTATTCTACCATCATGAGCTGGAGAGTCTGCGTCACCCTGGCAGGGGCATCCTGGATATTAGGAGTCCTCCTGGCCGTAGTAGGTATTGTGTTGCTCTTACCATTGCCCTTCTGTGGTCCCCAGAAAGTGAATCACTTTTTCTGTGAAATTCTAGCTGTTCTCAAACTCGCCTGTGCAGATACCCACCTTAACAAGGTTATGATTGTGGCTGCAGGAGTGTTGGCATTGGTGGGACCACTGTTGGTAATTGTGGTCTCCTATGGTCACATTCTCCGTGCTGTCCTGAGGATCCAGTCGGCCGAGGGGCGCCAGAAAGCTTTCTCCACCTGCTCCTCCCACCTCTGCGTGGTGGGGCTCTATTATGGCACAGCCATTATCATGTATGTTGGACCCCAACGTGGGGACTCCCAGGAGCAGAGGAAATACCTCCTCCTGTTTCACAGCCTTTTCAATCCCATGCTGAATCCCCTGATCTATAGTCTGAGGAACAGAGAAGTCCACGCTGCTCTGAAAAGGTGGCTGGAAAAGGGGAGACCTTCGTGAGAGCCTCACTGATGAAAAGTAACTGAGCATAAAGAGACCTGATGTGTTACCTTACCCGGTATGTGCACAGGATACAGAGACATGCTATAGGCCTAGGGCATCCTTTGCATGTTCTTGAACTTCTCCTGTGACTACCTCCCAAGAAAACCCATTCTTCTCCCTCTCTGCAAGGATGCTGCTCAAGGAAATGAGCCCCACTTCCAGCTCCCTGTGTGGTGCACGCACTTGTAATGTGGTAATGGGGGAATTTTGGAATAAGATGAAATAAATGTATGTATTCCATAATCAGGACTTGTAGAGAAAATTTTATTGAAGACACCAGTGTATTGGTAGAATATTTAAAGTATAGGAGTTGAGACTGATTACATAGTTGTTGCTGAAATCTTTTCAATTCAGCAACTGTCTTCTTCAAGAAATTGGTCTACATTTAAAAGATTTGGTTGTTTTCCTGCACGTGTCTGTGACAGAGATGTTATCTCAGGCATCAGCAACATAAATTAGGAAGAGCATGAGCCGGGACTGCAAGGGGAAGAGGGTTGAGGGTGTAACCGATGGAACTAACAAGGAGAAGGGAACCCTGGAGGGTGTCAGGCTGAAACACGCAGACACAGGGAGCTTTCTCTGCCGCTGTGTTTCTCTGCCTTTGCAGCGAAGGTGGAGATCCGTCCGGGATGGTGGAGACGAGAGGAAGGAGGCAGAATGGACGCAGCTGAGAGTCCTTGGCAGAATTACAGATTTTCTCTCTTTGGTTTGGTCCATTGTCTCCTATGGGGAGTGACCAAAACTTAGAACATTCTCAAAAGTAAGAGCAGACTGTGTAATTGCTGTGATGATTATTTGACCAATGATAGGAGAGCTATAAATTATCAGTAATGGTTTGCTCTTTAAAGTAAGAAGTACAAGGTGAGTTAAATAACCATTATTCAAACATGAAATTCCAACACAATTATGAAGTGATAGAACACAGTTAAGAACTAGCGGGAAAGGTTGTATAGAGACTTTTTCAATACTTTCCTTAAACTATATGCTAAATTAAACCTGAGTACTTCAACTGCATCAAAGGGCAATATTTACTTTTAAAATTATGTTTTGTGTGTGTGTGAAGAGTTTTTAAAGAAGAAAATGTATGGATTTCTTTATTACAAAACATGCTTAAATTCTTTGAAGTTTAGATTTATTATGTGTAAAATAAATTCACTAACTAAGGATTATTGAGAGGAAATACTGTGTGCAAAATGCCTAGCAGAATCCACGAATTATAATAAGAGCTCAAAATTGTAATTATTAATATTATACTCTACATACTTCTATCATTTTAAAAGAACAAGAACTATGGCTTAATGAGACAAGTAAAATGAGATTTGCTACTAAATGTCCTGGGCATTCAGCTTTCCCCTGTCCCTTGTCCTTGTGTTTATTAACCTGAGGCTGCTCTTCTGCAGGCCTCATGAAGTCAACCACTTCTTCTGTGAGATCCTGTCTGTCCTCAGGCTGGCCTGTGTTGCCAGTGGGTTCAAGCAGCTTGTCACCTTTGTTGCTTCTGTGTTTGTTTTAGTGGGGCCCCTGTTCTTGGTGATGGTCTCCTACACACGCATCCACTTTGCCATCCTGAAGATCCAGTGTTAAACTCCTTAGTTCATTAATGTCCTGTCTTCCTCTTCCTTGGTTTACTCCTTTGTTTTGGTGGAGTACATCCTACAACAGCATTGTACCATTAAAAAGGTGTACCATGGCAAGTTATGGTGGAAGCAGTCGTGAACACTTCTAATTTCTTCTCATTGTTTATATTGTTTTATTTTTTTCAGCTAGCCCATTGAAATTCTCTGTGCCAAGTGGTCTTGAAAAAACTAAGAGGGGACTGAAGTCCTGCAAAGGAGGAATTTCTGTCTCTACAGAAATAATATTAAAATGATATTAGGTATAGTTATGGATTTGCATCTAATTGTGATTTGCAAACATTTTTATTCCTAAATTGACCTTCCTTTAATAAAGATCCATCATTAATGATGGTGCCATTTATGCTTTGTAATATTTATTCTTACTGAAATGTTAAATATTAGTAACACACAAGGAATCTAAGATTTTTTAAAGTAAATATTTTTGCTCTAGTGTTTCAAAGATTAGCAGCAAAAAATAAAAATAAAAAAGATGATGGACCACGACACCTCTTGGTACCCACCGTGAGCTGTGTTAAATGCCATCATACTGTCCTCATCAAAAAAAATAAACGTGGTGCCCTGACAGGGTGACTCAGTTGGCTGGAGCATCGTCCCTTACACCAAGAGGCTGCGGGTTCCATCCCCAGTTAGCATGCGTAGGTGCGGCAACCGATGGATGTTTCTCTCTCTTCCCCTTCCGCCCTGTCAAAAACCAATAAACATTCCCTCAGGTGAGGATTTAAAGTTTTTTTGAAAAGGAATTAA
Organism: Glossophaga mutica; assembly: GCA_039655065.1. Lineage (NCBI taxonomy): Eukaryota > Metazoa > Chordata > Mammalia > Chiroptera > Phyllostomidae > Glossophaga > Glossophaga mutica. Next base: position 7,372,531 of record CM077313.1, on the reverse strand, counting down.
AAGTGGTAATTATGCATATCTGAATGAACATGCACCAAATCACTATCCTTGGCTCTCTCTGGGTATCGATGGGTGAAATTTATTTTCCTATAATAATTGTGTTTTGCTTGTAAAATATAGGGAAGATGAACAATATAAGAATAGTAAAAGTAAAAACAAAGTGACTTCAGCACAACCGTGGAGGGCGTTACAGCAAGGACATTCAGTTTGCCAGCGCAGGGAGTCCAGCTCCAGCTGAGGCCGCTGAAGAGGGCTCCGCTAGTGCTCTGATGGACAGGGATGACGTCTGAGCTCCAGTGGGCAATGATAGGATGAGACAGACTTGTAACGAGGAATGAGAATTTCAGGAGTGGCAGTCTTGTGGAGGAGGCCTTGACTGGGGCAGAGGGTGTGTGCTGGAGAATAGGGAGGTGAGTGGCGTGAGGCTCCAGTGGACACAGATTATTTTAACGGAAAAAAAAACCCAGTTTGTTTCCTCCTACACACTACAATATGTTTTCTGCTCACAGGTAGATTAAACATATTGCTGTCATTGTGTAGAGCTCCTTCCACCACCGTTTCAGAACTAAGAGTCTCTAGAGAACTCAACTAAGATACACTTAGGAAGTTAGAACGGGAAGGACTTTGCGGTCATCAAACATTATCAGGGAGAGAGAAAGAGATTTATTTTTTTCATTTTAGCTGTGGGCTTTAACCCAGGATGAAGGAAGGAAAATGTGGCTCAGAAATCTGGAGATGTTTGGAACGGAGGGCAAACTATCGAAAATTAAGGGAGAGGTATACCTGAACTGCCAGGTCAAAACTGGGCGTGCGCAATGTGCAGTGGTTATTTGGCAGTCACGTTTCCTCTTTAGGGAGGTAACAATTTCTCCAAGATAGCATCTTAACAGGATCCCTGAGGCCCTGACCACGAGAGACCAAGAAATCGCAGACTCTCCTCCACAAGTAAACAGGAGGAATCAGAATAGAGCAATTTTAAGACTGATGAAAGAAATATTGAGAAAAAGTAATTTGTGACTGGATTTTTATTTTCTATGTCAGGGTTTGCATACTTTAGAGACATCCTGGCCTCACCCAATCCCAAAAATGCACACACGCACACTCACAACTCCCGAATAAACACACAAATTCCCATGAGGCACTGACAGAGCAAAATGCATGAACGTGGGACACGCATCCGCTGGTTCCCCGCCACAGGAGGGTAGCAAAGCCTTTCAATCTCCCTGGCGAGAGCGTGAGTGGATGTGATTCCCCAGGGTCTGTCCCCGAATCACTGTCTGCATCTGTGGGGAGGGAGACGGGTTCCAGTGAGGATAGAAAAGGCCTTCGCTGGCAAAAGCAAGTCTATCACAAAGTTCTCTGATGAGAGCTGCGTCTGGGCTTTGCTCCCGGGGAGTCCCCTTCCAAGAGGAGACTCAATCTCCTCCATGAGGTTTCCTTTAAGTCCAAGGCCATGTTTGGAGAACAGACCATAGATTATACCACTGTAAGTAATGAATGCTCATTAGCCCTGAGGAGGGGTTTGCAGGTGGGAAGTGGGAAAGGGAGTGAATGAAACAACCGGCTTTAAGTGTTGGTGACAGAATGCCTTGCGTGTGTGGGCCTAAGCCTAGCTCCATAACTAGGGACCCGAGGAGATCACTAGGGACTGCACCCTCTGCCCATGGCGTGGCGCTGATGCCTCTGACCCTCGTCCTTATGTGGCTGGCAGCTCTTGACTTGGTTATGACAGTGTCAGAGAGGTGGAACCAGCCAGCCACCCATGCAGAATGTGATCTGGCTACAGGGCTACAAAGACCCTCTGGGCCACGTGGGCCAGGTGCCACTTCCTGTGATGAAAAAACCTGAAGTCACGGATAGGTGACTCGCTTGCCCCGAGTCCGAGCTTCCCTCCCCACCCTGTTTCCTGTTCGTCCCCACAGATTCACGGGAACACTGTCTCGACAGACAGGCCCCACTTCTCACTTGTCCAGAAGCAAGGTCAAACCCAGTCTCTTACAGGTCAATCTCAGTGTCTGTTGCCATTAAGATTCTCTTGCTGGTCTTTCTTTTAGGGCAGGAATATTAAGCATGTAACCTGTTTCCTTATGGTCATTGGATCCAGCAGTTCCTCTCCAATGTTGGTTGTTAAAATCCCTAATGTATCTCTAGGCACTTCTTAAGTGTCTTACGTCGGTTAATTCATTGTATTCTCTCAGCTCTCCTACGAGGCCTGGTGTGCTGCTCACCCTGGTTTTGCAGGTGGCGAAGCGGAGGAGCAGAGAGGCCCAGAGGGTGGCATGGAGCAAAGTCGGGATTTGAACCCAGGCGGCGGCGCTCAGGTTCCGTGTTTGTTTTTTCAACTACGGTACTTGTTAGGGTCAAAGTAACCATTGCAGATGGTAAATAATTTCTCAGTCTGAAAATCTGACCCATCTGCCCGGCCCAGCAAGAACAGCCCAGGGCACTCGTTCTGAGTGACAGGCTTGTTGTTTGCGTCAGAGTTGCGTGTATCCCGAATCTGCTCCCCCCCTTTCCATTCAGTAGTTTCTCCCCCTCGCCTCTCTCTCTGGCTGTCTCTCTCCCTTTGGGATAGTTCGTGCAGCAGAGCCGCCTGTTGAGTTTTAAATCCTGTATTTTCTTCTCCAAGGCAGCAGTCATGTCTCTTTAAAAGATTCCCACATTTCTTTAAATTCCTTTGAAAACTTAATTTTAAAAAATAGCAGAAATGAAATGATAATGGTATGCTTTTTACTTAAAGTAAAAATTAGGCAAAAAGGAAAGCAAGATAAAGCTGAAAGAATTTACCACGATTTCATTGGCTCTCTAATCCCAGGGACTTGGATTCCCCCTTGAATTTTGTGGTCTCCTCGATACTATTAATAACAACTAATATTTAACATCTAATATCTACCAGTTGAATGGTCTTTGTTCTTCACATCCACCCTTTAACTCCCAGTCTATAGCTTGCAATACCTGTGTTCCTCACGCCAGCCCTTTCCACGCCCGTCGTCACTATTTTACATGTGAAAACAATGGGGCTTAGACTAAGTGAGTCCCACTCATGGTGTCCACCTTGCGGCATCGCGAGATCTGAACGCTGGGCTGACGGACGCCGTTAGCCAGGCTGCTCTCGCCCTTATCCAAGGACCTTGCTCTTTCCGGTCCCCGCTAATCTTAGTGCTATGGGAAAACAGAAACACGGATTCATGGAACTTCCCCCTTATTCTGTGCACCGTCAATCTTTCTTCAACGTGTAGCTACAGTGGTCGCTTATATCTTCATTTCAGACACCTGTCTGTTTATCTTATCTGCTCCAGGCTTTTTCTTACATTAAAAAAAAAAAACAATAAAACAAACAAACAAACAAAACCCATCTGGTTTCTTGGCCTGGGAAATTAAAATGTAAAATCATGCCAATGTTTAAAAGGAAAACGAATTGCTTTCACCTTATTCTGTCTTTTTCTACTTGCCTTGTGCTCGCAGATGAGCTGATCAGCAACTTGTGTGTGTCGGTAGCCGTCGTGACAGAGGTGTTCCCTCCTGACCTTCCTACAAAACTGTAACATAGTGTCCTTGGCTCCCATAGAATGTGTGGTTTGTCCATGGTTCACCTCGAACAAAACGAGTCATTTCACTAAGAATTCTGCTTGCCTCCTTATTTATTCCTGCCATTTACAAATGTTTTCTCCTAAGTTATTGGTTGTGTCTTTCAAAAATATCTTACCAAAATGTACGCATGATTCCACGTCGTCTTAATTATGAACTTTGATTAGTCAATTCTAAGCATTTGGGAAGAGGAAGCTAACGACTTATTTGATAGCTGAAGCTATCATATATATATGATAGCTATATTTGATAGCTGAAGCACCCACGTGGTAGCCTAGGTCACTGGCCCAGGTGCAGTGGGAATGCAGAGGAGCCCACGGCCTTGGCTTTGGCTGTGCTCCCGGGGGCCATCCCTGGCCCTGCTCTCAGCCCGCCTGCCTGTCCCCTTTGAGCTCTGACCCTCACTTCACCCCTGGAGGTCTCCTATGGCTCATTCAAGCACCGTCCTTGGAAAGAGAGTTAGTCATTCCAGGTTCCCGGGTCGTTATTAGCTCTAAAGACACGCAGACAGGACCTTTTCTGAAGGCATTATCTAATTTTTTAACATTACTTTTGCTCCTTACTTTCCACGATGACATGCTTATTCCAGAAGAGACTTAAAATTGTACAACATGCCCATGCTCCTGGAAGTCTCAGGGAGTAAGAATTCTCTGAGCCCCCAATCCAGCTTCACCCAGGAGGACCCCTGAGCACAATGCTTGGTGTGTCCACAAAGGACTATGTTCCACCCCATCATTAATTTTATGTTGTCCAGAAAATTAGTCTGTTTCCCATCTTACATGTCTGCTGTCTGGAATTTCAATATATATCCTTTAACTGTGCTCTGCTTGCATGAATTTAAAAATAAATCCATTTATAAGAAGTCAAAAGTATATCTGTCAGCTCCAATAGAATCAATTCAGTAATGTTTGAGTGACTTTGTAAGATATTTTACTGACCATAAAATGCTGCTATTTCCCGAGAGCTCCAAGGAGAGTGTCACTGGAAGTTAGCTGAAGAGGGCCACTTCCTTTGAAGATAAACACCAAATGCATGCAGGCATAGACACAAAAGTTCACGTGAAAGAGAGCGCACATCTCTCAAACTTGCAACTGCAAGGCACTCCGATCAGACATGGCTCCTGGCAAGCACGTGGGTCAACCCCAGGGATGTAAGTGCAGGAATTGACAGAGGCAGAGTCTGGGACGCAGCACTCAAGCAGTGTCAAGGGCAAGAGGCCACTGTCATGAGCTTGGGATCCGCAGTATGCCCTGGTAAGCAGGCTGACTGTAAGGTGCTTTTTCTAAGAAACTGACAGAAAGATTCCTGGACTGGATGGCCACTCAGTGTCCTGTCACTTCTGATTCTGCATTGACAGGCACTGGTTTTCATTATTTTGTCATACTTTCGGTTTTGGACCGAAATCCCCAGGAACTGCATTCCCAATAAGAAAACTAAAAGTGCAGCGAAATGTGCTTCTCTGAATGGCACAGCTCACTGTCTTTGATCTGTGCGGCATCAGAAGTTTGCTTTGCCTGGGCTCTCTTTTACGTCTGGGTGGGTGTGATGGTAGTTTTCCACCTGACTTTAGATCCCTTTTTACTTTTTTAAAACGAATTCATTTATTTTTAGAGAGAGGGGAAGGGAGGGAGAGAGGGAGAGAAACCTCGATGTAAGAGAGAAGCATCGATTGGCTGCCTCTCCTACGTGCCTGACCAGGGACCCCAACTGGGGACCAAACCAGCAACACACGCACGTGCCCTGACCAGGAATCAAACCGCTGACTTTTTGTTTTGTGGAACAACGCCCAGCCCTCGGAGCCACACTGGCCAGGGAGATCCTCCTTTACCTATTTTAGTCAATAGAAGAGTTTGATCTTTTTCTCTATCCGTACAGTTCAGGAAAGAAATCTATAGCGAACAATGGGGTTGGGTTTTGAATGTCCCCTTTCCTGTCAAAGGCTAACTGTGTCTCACGATGCAGTGACTTAGTCCTCCCACTGGAAGCTCTGAGAAAACCTGCCCCATTCTGACATTCCTGGGCTGGCTTGGTGAAGGTCACTGTCAAAATGAGCAGCAATGAGATGCAGCTTCGGTTCTAGGTCACATTGTGGGCTTTTCCCAAATGGCAAAGTCTTGTTTTTCCCCCGTTAATGCATAGGGTTTATTACAAAGGAACAACTAAGCACATAATTTCTATGAAAGGTAAATCCCCACACAATCCTTCTTTCTAGAGATAATCAGCATAAACAGTTTCATGTTTAATTTATAGAATTTTCCCAGATATATGTAAACAGGCACACAAGACACTGAGTAAATACGCTCATATTATAAAATATAAATCGGATCACATTGTACACCCATGCTTTGACTGTATAAGGGATCTTATATTATCCTTCTTGTCCCAATAGTGTTCTTTTCAATGGCTGCATGGTAGCCAAATATTTTAATACCTCTCCAACTTACAAACTTCTACATCCATTTCAACGAGTGCGTGGACCTTGGTCACTGTGGTTCGGAGCCACTGGGTTTCTTCCTGTTCCCAGACTCCCCGAGCCCTCCCTGCCTGGGGGCTGCGCCTCTGCTGCTCCGTGGGCAGAGCGCGCACGGCCCGCCGGGGCTGGAGGCAGGTGGGCTCCCCTGTGCCCTTCAGATTCCACCCACGCATGTCCTCTTTGGAGAGACCTTTCCTGCCGGTCCCACCTAAGGAAGCCCCCTCGAACCAAGTCACTTCCTGTCATTTCGGCCTGTGTTTCCTTCATAGTGCTTTTTACTCTCAACGAGTGTTTTATTGATCTGTTTAGTTCTGGTGTTTTAGGGGTGGTCATTAACCGTGACCTCTCCTTGTTCCAAGTCTGAAGAAATGAAGTCAGAAATAGACACAAGGAATCAAGTAGAAACGAAAACTAGGACCTCATGAGGCTTATTGGGGGAAACAGGATTTGCGTCTTTGACAAAATGGCCCTCCAGATCACAACCTTGGGCTCACTCCCACCCTCCAGCAGGACTAAAGGTGTTCTGCAGGCTTTGCTCCGAGGGAGCAGAACTGGATAGGACCAGAAACGGGAGCGGAAAAGCTGCATCCCCACTTCCTTTGCCCTGTTCCACAAACCACGAGAATTCGAGGGCAGACAGGGGCAGGTACTCACCAAGGTGTTTCCATCCCGGGGCAGAGGCGTTCTTCCCCCGGACGGAGAGGCACAGGTGACAGATACACCTCTTCACTCCTTCGCTGTCCATCACCCCGTCAGCACATGTCGACGTTACCCACTGCTGTCCCTCCGGAGCTCAGAACAGAGGTTGGAACAGATGATGCACTTGAGGAATACTGTCAAGGAATTATAGGAATGTAAATTTAAACTGTATAAAATACTCACATATCAAATTCGCCTAGGTTGTAACTCATAATACTTAGTACCCACCACTGCGTGGGAAGGAGGCGGCGCCGCCACCCCGTCGGAGCGAGAAAGTGGTGCAGCTCTCCTGCAGGGAAGCTGGCCGTAGGTACCCAACGCTCCGGAGCACCTGCATCTTTAGCATCTGCAGTTTTTCTTTTGGAATACGTCCTACAGAAGTAATCCTGAGTACAGACAAAGCTTGAAAGAATGTTATCTTCAATGTTATTAAACATTAGAGAACTAAAAAACTTCCATCAAGAAATTAAATAACTTGGGATGATAGAATATTGCACTAATGGTTAATGACATCTGTAAGATAGTATTTTAATACATAAAAATTGTTCACTATTTTAAGTGGAAAAGGTAGTTAAAAATAATCTGTATAGGTTAATCTCCATTTTAAAATATGAATCTAAGGATCTAAATTTTTTCTTCAAGAAAGCATAGGAGTTATTTTTTAAAAAATATTTCTTTATTTTTAGAGAGAGGGGAAGGGAGGGAGAAAGAGAGGGAGAGAGACATCAATGTGTGGTTGCCTCTCACATGGCCCCCACTGGGGACCTGGCCCACAACCCAGGCATGTGCCCTGACTGGGAATCGAACCGCGATCCTCTGGTTCACAGCCCGCGCTCAATCCACTGAGCCACACCAGCCAGGGCTCATAGGAGTTATTTTTAAATATTCTTCTGGATGGGAAACTTTGGCCTTGAAGTTTAAAAATGAAGATAGTTCCGGCTGTTTCTTGAAAACATAGGAAACATTGAAAACATACGAAAAAAGTGTAGACGGACAGCACCAGGTTGCGCGGTTCCTCGGCGCGATGAAACCGTCCAGCCCTTTCGTGACCCGTTCTTCCTCGGCTCCTGGGCAGACCCAGGCACCTGCCAGGAGGGGCTCCTTCGAAAGAACCGACCGGCTGATGCTCCAGCTGAGCCCACCCCCTGGCGGGGCTCAGAATCCACTGGAGCAGCTGTCGGTGGTCAGCAGGGGATTCGATGGCAATGCGAGCTGCCAACACTGGGAAGACGTGGTGACCACAGGGAATCCTGGCATGTGAGAAAAAGAGATAAGCTGTGACATCTGTCTTTATGTCAAGTTGTAAACAGGAAAAGAGAAACCACCCCCCCAAATACAATTGTAATACAGCTGTCCTCTTGAAGTATATTTGCTGTTCATGTTAATCTGTTTTCCCCTTTTGCTTTCGTCCTTGAAACGACTGCAGAAATGTCATCAGGTTGAACTGAACTTAAGACCCGCACCTGGGTTCCCTGCATGTAGCCATACTACTCTTTCCCTGGTGCCTACGTTCCAGCACCCAGGGTGGATGAAGAAGTAGCTAAAACTCTCAGAACAAAGCTGCCGGAGATGGGGAAGAGGAACCAGAAGATGCTTCTAGGAAATACTAGGCAGCCGATGAAAGGAGGGGCTTGCAAAGTTTGAAAGACACCACCAAATTGAGATGTTGTTTTGAAGGGATTTCAAATTGGAAATAAGTGGGTAGGAAAGCATGTGGGAAGGTGGGTGGGTAAGTAAGCAACCCAGAAAGAAAAGAGGGCCCTAATCACTTCCTGTCGTGGACCAAGAAGGCGAGCAGGCCTAGGAAATGACACTACCTCCTATTGCAGATGTTTGGTCAGGGCCATTTCTCTTCCTTCTATGTAAATAATCCAGACCCATGCCCTGGAAGGGAAGCAGATCCATGAATTCTCCAAAATAAAGTGTGTCTACGGGTGTGTGCATCCTATTAGGGAGAGTATATAATGATGTATTGTTATATTTTATTATCTATGTGTGGATAGATACGTATTCTATTATTCCATTGATACAAGAGGAATGTTCCCTGATTTATGTGAGCATACCAAGCTGGCTTTTTACAGTGTATCTGGAAACAAATGATAGAGAATCCACTCAAAGTAGGACATTTCTCAATGTCCGCACAGTAACGTTCGGTAAGCATTTTGTGTCCTGATTGCCTTACAGCTGTGACCTTCCTGTCCCAGTGGCGGACGTGCCTGTCTCTGCCCCAGGAGCATGGGGGGCAACCAGACGTGGATCCCAGAAGTCACCCTGCTGGGGTTCCAGGTCGAGCCAGCACTGGAGTTTGTGCTCTTTGGGCTCTTCGCTCTGTGCTACGTCCTCACCCTTCTGGGGAATGGCATCATCCTGGGCCTTGTCTGCCTCGATTGTAGACTGCACAGCCCCATGTACTTCTTCCTCTCCCACCTGGCCATCATCGACATGTCCTATGCTTCCAACAATGTCCCCAAGATGCTGGCAAACTTAGTGAGCCGAAATAGAACCATCTCCTTTGTTCCTTGCCTTATGCAGACTTATCTATTTCTGGCCTTTGCTCACGCAGAGTGCTTGACTTTGGTGGTGATGTCCTATGATCGGTACGTGGCCATCTGCCACCCCCTCCAGTACACTGTCATCATGAGCTGGAGAGTGTGCACGGTCCTGGCGGTCACATCCTGGGTGTTTAGCTTCCTCCTGGCTCTGGTCCATGTGGTTCTCATCCTGAGGCTGCCCTTCTGCGGGCCTCATGAAGTCAACCACTTCTTCTGTGAGATCCTGTCTGTCCTCAGGCTGGCCTGCGCTGACACTAGGCTCAACCAGCTGGTCATCTTTGCCGCCTGTGTGTTTATCTTAGTGGGACCCCTGTGCTTGGTGCTGGTCTCCTACACGCGCATCCTCTTTGCCGTGCTGAGGATCCAGTCCGGGGAGGGCCGCAGGAAGGCCTTCTCCACCTGCTCCTCCCACCTCGGCGTGGTCGGGCTCTTCTTCGGCAGCGCCATCGTCATGTACATGGCCCCCAAATCCAGCCATCCTGAGGAGCAGCAGAAGGTCCTTTCCCTGTTTTACAGCCTTTTCAACCCCATGCTGAACCCGCTGATCTACAGCCTGAGGAACGCAGAGGTCAAGGGTGCTCTGCGGAGAGTACTGCGTAAGGAGAGGCCAACTTGAGGGACATCAGACAGCAACATAGGGCTGAGGGCCTTTGCTCCCTGTGACATATGGTAGGAAGCATTTTTTGCCTCATGCTATAATAAACGCCACATTAAAATAGACTATTAGAGGCTTAAACCAATCACCTGAAACCATATAGACTTTTGAAAATAAAATTAATGGATGTCTCCATGACCTTGGGTAGGCAAGCATTCTCAGAGACACAAGACAGAAACACAAGACATCAATTTCGAAAACTTGATTAATATGGAACCTTTTTAAAAATTCATCATTCTGCTCATCAAAGTCACTATTAGGAAAAAAGAAACGCAAGTCACAGAGCATGTGTGTTACATACATATTTTAAATGTGATGCTCAGTCAAGTGCAGCCACGAGAGGAGACACGGGAGAGGCTGAGGAGAAAACAAAGTTTATCACATCCACGGGTCCTAGAGAGAGAAGGCAGGAAGGGCCACACGGGACAGACGGCAGGAGGCAGGTGCAGGGGACCCGTGGAGGGGTTGCATCCGAGCAGACCGGAGTTCTTCTAATAGATGAATCTGCACTGTGGACAGAAAGGGTCCGAGCGGGCAGCTGAGAACTGCTCTCACACTCGGAGCCCGAGTTCTCTCACACTTAACCACCTCGTTTGGAGTCCATCTGGCTTCTCTTCCGCCGGGAAATGGCAAGTGTTGTTGCATAGCGTGTGCCGTGGTTTTCTCCTGCTTGTCCTGGTTCTCCTGGGTTTGGAAATCCGCGCGCTCGTTTCTGATCTTCGTGTAGCAGCACACGCGTCTCCTCTCCGTTTCTGCCAGTTCCCTGGTATTAAAATATGCCCCCGACAAACTGCTCTGTGATCTGGTTGGAGAGATCTCTTGCCCACATCCAGCTAAGGATTTGGACACTTCTAGCTTCCATCAACCTTACTCGAAATATTTTTCTAAAAAGAAGTACCATGAACTAATTTGTAAAAGAACGGTTGGCAAGTGCAAACTTCCAGCCCACGAAACGATGAACCCCTGTCCTCTAAAAGCAAAATAAAATGAAAATAAATAACTTTTATAGCGTTTACTTATCAAACTCTGACAAACTAGACAATATCTTAAAATCTCAAAGCAAATTTCTAAAATACACTGCTTCCGATTGTGAGAATAAAGTTGAAACAAATTCTTCTCTGCCCCCGGCGCCCCCAGGTGCAATTAGGAGAGGGTCCAACACAAATGAGGTTTTCAGTGCATGAGGCCCCACCTGCGAGGCTGCAGGCCCTGCTGGCGGGCAGTTCGGGTGCAGTGAAGCTCAGGAACTTTGAAGGTGCACGAAGGCCATCAGGATCGATGGTCCCAAAGAACTTGTCGTGGAGGAGGGCTGTGAAATAACCACCAAGACCACAGGTGCATGTCACAGGGGATCCCAAGGTTGACACTCTGTACACAGCTGCAGATGGATACGCCAGTGTCCAGCCACGGCATTGAAAAATCCTTCCCTTCCTCCAGTGTGGTGTGCAACGGACTGTGGAGGAAAAACGAAGACTCGGTTAAGAAGACAGATGAATAGAAGCAAGTGATGAAAATATTTTATTTGACGTTGATAACCGTATCTCACAATAAATTACATGGCGAAAACATCAATGGGGAATTCTCCTTCTGCTGTGACGGTGTGACCAGCTCTTGGAGGTACTTCTCAGTGAAATTGGGGAAAGTTGTTTTAAATGGCCAGTTCAAGTCTCTGGAAATGGCCCTGAGAGTTTGGAGCAAATGAAGAAACATGTGTTCAAGAAAATCTGCAAGAATTTGGTAAGAAGAGTAAGACTGTGACATGTGAACCAAGATCAGTCACCTCCCTCCCCTGCTCAGCTCCTGGACAAGAAGATTCCAGACACAGGCATCCACAACCGACCACAGGGTGGCCCCTCTTCCCACGGCCCCATCAGAGGGCCACCAGGAGGGGCAGGGTATCAGCATTCCTCACCCTGCTCCCCGGCCACCGGCTGCTGAGGCTAAGTTCCAGGTGATTGACTCAGCCAAGTGGGGGATCCTTTCTTCTTCCCAGCCCCGACTCATGGGACAGAGACTCTTCTCGGGCACAAAACCGCTCTACTTGGTGGTCTCACACCAGAAAAGGCTGGTCGGGAAGACCTGAGACTAGTACCCCCTCCCCACACTTGCTGAGAGCTCAGCTCCTACAGTGGAGATCCCACTCAGGGGGGAAGCATGCCCCGATCCCCACAGCGGGCCAAAAACAGTGCATCGGAGAATTTGACTGGGGGTACAAGTAGGCCAGTCCTCCAGTAGCTGGTAATCTCTCCCACAGAAGCTGACTTCCTGTGCAACAGACGGTGGAGAAAATCAAGTCCAAGGTCTCTCAAAAAGGACAGCTGGGAAGAGACCGGTAGATTCATTGGAGACAGAGCCTGAACTTTTGGCTAGTTCGTTTGCAGTCAAGAACCGGGGAAGGAAGTAAGGACCTGCTAGGGATCACAAGGAATTGCAAATATCGATTAACCCTTCATGGATCCCTTCAGTGGAGCCCACATTTGATTCGATCTTTCTCTCCAGCCGGTTATGCCCTGGATCATTGTGGAGAGCAACAGACTCATCAGCCCACCATTAGTGTGGAGTTTCACAGCCGGGTATGGTCCGGGACTGGGCACAGCCGCGCTCGCCCGGGGGAGAGCGGAGCCATGCCCAGGGTTGCCCTCCATGACAAACAAACAGCATCCTCTGATGTCATCACGCAACACTGAAGTGCGGTGGAGGAAGAACAGACTTCACTAAAATAATCCAGCCAGTTAATAAACAAATAAATAAGGAACCAAGCAGATAAAAGTAAAAAGCCCCAGAGGAGATGTGGGGAAGGTCCAAATACACAGTTTTATCTAAAATGCCATGCTTCCAACGAAGAATTCATGAGATGTTACGAAGCCTGAAAGTATGACCCATACTCAGGAAAAACAAAAAACAAAAAGCAGGCAACAGAAACTGTAGGAGGGACCAGACATTGGATTTCATAGACGAGGGCTTCAAAGTGGCCACTCTGAAAATACGTTCGGTGAACTAACGGAAACTGTGATGAAAGGAGTAAGGGCCGTACCAGTTTGGACCACCCGTCACAGTCCCTTAGACCAAAGAATGCGTTTTCCGGCTCGTGGGTCCAGTGGCGGGCAGAGAGAGAGTCCCACACATGGACATACTGTGTTGCCCATCATCCTCCAAGCTCGGTTTGTTAGAAACTTGGAACCGCAGTCTACACGACTGTTATCCGAATGGGGAGATACCGCACGAAGGATTTGCTTACAGACTTCCTGAGCGTGCGCTCACACTCAACACGAGCAGGGCCCGGGGAGAGTCCTCACTCACAGATGCCTCCACTTTTCTGGGGGTACTTGAGGGAAGGGGTGTGGGGGTTGCTGGTACCACTGTGTGGTTCCCCCTCACATTATCCCACCTTCCTGTCTTCCTGCCCCAGGCGCAGGGGTGATCCCTAAGCAAGACACTGTAGCTCTACCTGAAATCATGTGTGGCAGAATTCCTGACGGCTGCTGGGGTGCCTGTGTTTTCACCCCATCCGGCAACACTGGGGTGACAATGATGCAGCTGTATTGTCTGGTGGTTGAGGTGGCCCACCAGTCCTGCCCCTGTGTGACCTCACCTTCTGCAAATGGGGTTGGACTGAGAGACACGTGCTCAGCTGCAAGCAATCTGTAACAGCACAGACTGAACCTAATATCCCTTCCAAAAGAGGGAATCTGAGTGAAAATCAGGGATAAATGGGGAGAAGGAGGAGGAGAAGCTAAGGGTAAACAAAGGGACGTAAGGAAATCTAACATCACATTGTAGCCTCAAAAATGGCACAGAGCTGCAGAATGATACTGTCTCTAGCAGTTATACCAGATGCACAAAGTGGTGATGTCACATGTTTGCTCAAACAACTTTGCATTTGGAAGCTGACCAGGTCAAATGGAAGCAGGCAGTCCTGAGTGGCCTTTACTGGGACCCACTTTGGTCACCGCACAGGATGACAAACTGGATCAGTTGTTGGTGACTGGATGGAATTCTGCTTAGGTAGCAGTGATTTTCCACTCCTGTTTTTTAGGCTGCTTCTACTGCACCGGCTCTCTTTTGGGAAGAGATTTCCAGGAACCAGTCTCCCCGTGGCCATGGGACCGTGTGTTGTTCCATTCTCAGCTGGCTGATCACGGTGTAACTGTGCACCATGATGATCTAATGCTTAGAAAAGTCCCTGGTCTAATGGACCAAAGGCACCAGCTGCGGTGCTGGGCACAGGTACGTATTTATTTTGTGGGTGGAAAGCTATTGAACAGAACAGAGGAAGACAGTGGGTCCCTGTGGGAACAAAACATGGGCTTCACATGGTAGGTACGAATTCCCTGGGAAGGGGCCCCACGTGTCAGGAGGAAGTTTCTAGGAGGCCTTGTGGTATATGCCCAGACTAAGTTACATTGAGGTGGGACTACCACTTATCTAGCAATAATATGGGGGCCCAGTTTTTGTGGGGTAACAAAACATACCTTGCAACTTCACTCATGCCATTGGTACACAATAGAAATAACAAGCATGGCGGATTGTCCCCCAAAACAGAATAAGGAGCTTTGGGAGAGAGAGGTGTCTCTCGTGGCATCACTGGACAAGCTGAGTTTACCTTTAATGAGGAGGCAGGGTTCGAGGAAAAAGATTTGTTAACTAGAATGAGCAAATTAGGAAGATCCAACGACCTCACGTAAGTCAGTCAATTGGAATACTGATCCTGATGGTCAAAAGTGTCGGAAGATCGGGTTACAGCCTCCTCAGAATGTAAAACCAGTGGCCAATGCAGCCCGAGAAGACGGTGATTTAGCTCTCTGCTCATTTCTGTGCCTGAGAGTTCTGCACAGGTTATTACAAGGCAGGAATAACACAGCTCAAAGGGGGCAGGGACCAATCGCATTGGCACAAAACTATGAAAACCTACGACATGGCTTCATAGCGGATGCGGCTGTCACTCCGAGTTCTCCCTGGGCCGCAGCGGCTCCTCCCCGTGTGGGGCACGGCTACGTGGGGACCGTGTTTCTTATGCTAAATGAACCGTCACCGTGTCTGCGGTGTACGTGCCCCCTAAACCTGGGAGCTCAGGTGGTCCCCCGATTTTGCTGCAGAAGGTCCACGGGCCCGGTGGGTGGACTGTGCAACCAGCTGTTCCCTCAGGTCAGTTTCAGTAAATTGAAAATGAAAAGACACTTTGAAACACTCTAATCCTGTCCCTGAGAGTGAGGTAGGGAAATAGAAATTGTGTTCTTCTGAGGAGGGACTCAGAATCTCGGGGACGGTTTGGGGGGTAGTTCTGGGGGCAGGTGCGCTGATAACGAAGGAGGTGGGGATGGGGTGTCTCCCTTAGGACTGACGCAGGATGTAAGGAGCGGGGACACGGCCCAGCGGGTAAGAAAAGACTCAGAGGGCAGGTGGGATTCTGAGGAAGGCCTCCCAAGTCACCCGCCCCTCGTCACCGAATCCAGCCCTGGTCTGGGGACTGCTGGGAAGGGATGTTGCCCACCAACTGATCCTAACCCAGGGAGGCCATGGTGGCGGGCTGACCCCGGTCAGGGCAGCCTCCTAAGAGCAGAGGTCCCCCTGCCTGCCCCCTGGCAGAGGAGGAAGTCAAGGGGGGAGTGAAGAGCGAGGGGGGAGGGGCCGCAGGCAGGGCCGCAGATGGGGTCGCACACCTGGCCCGAGCCTGGTCTCCGCCTGCGAGTCCTGCGCCGAGAATGCAGCCGAGCCCACCAGGCCTCCGCCCCTGGGGACCGGAGACAGTACCACGCCCGGTGCCGGTGGGAGCCCGTTCACCGTTTGTGTGCATCCGCTGCGGCGACAGGAAACCGAGACGCGGCTGACGTCCGGTAGAACGCGCTCGCTTCCAGCGCTGGCCCTTGTCACACCGGTGGTCTGTCACTCCCTGCAGGGCCCCCCCCGAACCCTGAAAAATCACTAAGGACCCGCAGACACTTTATTTATGGGGTCCTGAGTGTTGGAGTGTGTCTCACACTAAAATGAAAACTGAGAGTTTATTAAATCTGTGCTTTTAATTCATTTAGAACGATTTCCATTATATGTGAATATGAAGCATGGATTTTGAGGATACCTGTCTCTTATAAAACAAAAACAGGGAAAAGAGCAGCGGTGTTTTCCAGTTCTGAAAATCCTCTCCGTGCTGGTTGAGCAGAGGACAGCCGGGTGACACCTTCTGCACTCTCTCTGCTGCCGAATTGCATGCCGCGTTGCCTCCGGAAAGCCCCACTGTGCGCCCCTGAGACAGTGAGGATGAAGAAGGCAGCGTGTCTGAGTGTTACTGTGCCAACAGTTCGCACCCCCAGAGCCTTGGGAAGGTTCTCGGAGACCCCCTGGGCTCCCCGGGCCACACTCGGAGGACTCCTAACAGTGCGTCCGGACTTGGAGGTCCACGTCTGTAAGGGGAAGGTTGTGACCAGACTGAACTGTGTGGTCACTGGAAGGTATTGGGCACGTTTTCCGAAACATAAGAAGGACTCAGTAATTGTTGCTCATGGATGTCATAATCCATCCTCATCTGTACCTAGGAACCCCGAGTGCAGACGGTGACACGACCTGGCTTGGGGGGCCTGTTCTCTCTCAGGATCGCCCTAACAGGTTCCACAGAACCCCACCCTCTACACCATGTGGAGAAGCACGCGTTCGTAACGCTACTCATTTCAAGAGCGTGGCTGCCGTCATTGGTAGTGTCTGTCTCAGGGTCAAGGCCCCTGAGACCACTGCACGTTCCCGTAGAAGCAGCTCAGCTAACGGCCGCCCTGCCTGGTCCCCAGCGCTCTTCCTCCGGGGACAGTCAGACTCCGTCTTCGCTCTCCTCCAGAGAGGGAATTCAGAGAGTGTTTTCTTTTCCTGCAGGGAGAAGATAACTGGGCAGAAAATCTTCTGATCCTCGTGGGCCTCTGAACTCTCAGTAGGAACTCCGGAAGGTTTTTAGTTCATCTGATTCTCAGCTGGAAGCGCTGCCCCCCCGGGGTTCTCTGAAGGACCCACAGCAGGAGCCGCGGCCCCTCCGGCGTCGGGGTGTCTGCCTGCAGAAGCTGCAGAGCGGCCGGCCGCGGCCCCTGTTCACAGGTGCATCTCTCCCCTCCGTGCCGCGGGGTTCATTCCAGGTCAGAGTAGGGGCTCCGAGAGCATCCCTCTCAGAAGAGAGGGATTTGTGCTGGGAGGTGGAGTTCCGTGTGGGCGGTGGGGCTGGACGGGAGAGCAGCAGACAGCACCGGGGCTGTGTGCAGGGGACTGGCATTGCGGGGTGCTCTCTCCTCCTGACTCCCACGGGGCCCTGCGGGTCGGTGGAACCGGCACCGGGATTTCTTCCTTCCCCACCTTAGGGACTGGCTGCCTCCTGTGCTGCGGGCAGGGCCCTGACCCCCCTCAGCATCTCACACTGGCCTCTGGATATGCGTGCCTGCTGGTGGTCAGAGCCAGCACGCCTCTCAGCCAGGGCTTTATGGCCAGGCACTGGCTCCGAGGAGCCAGGTTAGAGACGGTCTGTGTTACTGAGTCTGGACGATGACAGTGACGTCCAGAAACGTTCTCCCTATGGAAGAGAATCTTCCAGGAAGCGTGACAGTAAATCGTTTCTTTGCTGAAACCGGGTGAGGTATAAGTTTACCGTACAGTTACTTCCTTTCCTGACCATCCCAGGTGATGAGCTCATGGTGCTGACTGTCAGATTGGAAATCACCGTGTGTGTGCTGTAAATATCTCTCCTGTCATCCTATAGGACGGAGTGAGTGCCAGACACCTGCCCAGAGCTGGGGACCTGGGATGAAGCTCCAGAGCTGGAGAACCTCCGAGTCCCAGGACCGCCAGGGGAAGAGCTGATCTTGCTGGCTGCGCAGACCTTTGTAAGTGCACTACTCACATTGTATTCTCACCATGAGATTTTCTTCTCTCTTCCAGTGTGTACCTGCTTAAGAGATTTCATGTCTCCTATTTTATTTTCATGTTGCTTATTTTTTAATAGCAAAAAGTAACAGTGGTAATGAAAATAAAAATAAAATGATAAATACATCTAAAATAAAATAATCTATTTATGGAGACACAAAAAATAATAAACTAAAAAGTTAGGAGACAAATGTTCCTCCTGACTACTGATAGATGTAGTTACGTTTAACAAAATTGTTATTCTTCATGTTCGGAAATTAAATGTGTTTCAAACATGACTATGTGTCCAACTGTGTTTAGGTGGAACTTGGCACTACTGATGTGGCTCTCTGTCACTTCATATAATGTAGGAGTATTCTTTAACTGCAGGAAAAATTAATGTCACAAACCTAACACACATTTACATAGAACCTTCCAAATATACTCATATTTTTGAAAGTGAATATCTAGGAGTTTGTTTCTTTCTTCCAGTGATCAAATTCTAACTGTGTACTTGTCTAATAAAATAGAAACTGTGTCTTGGTTAATGGATGCTGGCAAATGGAAGATGCTTAACATACATATTTTTTAACTAAAAATGGCAATCATCTATTTAACAAGCATTTCCTGAGTGCCTGTTACATCTAGAACTATACTAGTTGTGATGAGACATAAAGATGTGTAAGACATATAAAGATAAAAATTAATTATTTGGTGAGAAGACTCTCAGCTTAAATAAGTGACATTTCACCTGAGTCTCCTTTTATCTTCGATATGTCCCGAAGTTTACCCACCCCCTTGTAGTGAGGATGTAACTGTGCAACTGTTATTACAAGCCCAGCCCGTATCTCATTTGGTTTCTGAAGAGCCCCCCACAAGCACCTGGCCCATCTCCCAAGGGGAGAAAGACCCTCTTTCAGGCTGTCTGACAGCCAGCCCTTCATCAGGGCCCAGAGAGGATCGAGCAGGCAACCACCTCTCTCTCTGTCGTAAGTGGCTGCACCCCAGGATGTCGTGGTTCAGGTGACGAGGGCCTGGTGCCCTGCAACACCCATCGGGGCAGGACGGTGAGGGCAGTGGTCGGCCCAGCCTGTCAGCACACGGGTGTGTTTGAACGACCCATTTGCATTTCCCACCTGAGTGCACACCAGCCTGAGAATGCTCAGTTACTGAGGCCTGATCACCCCCGAGGGATAGATAGTAATTCTCAGCAGATTTAAAATCACCAAATTCATCCACACTCATAAGTCTTAGAAAATGCGTGAATGAAAATTATATCCATGGTTTTAAGAGGTGAAACTCAGAATTATTTGGGAACGCACCGTCTTCTTCCCCAAAGCCTCACTGTGGGCCTGTGTGGAAGGAGCAGCAGGGCTGAGTGATGTTCCCTGGGTTAAAGTAATCGTTCAGCTTGTCGTTGCTGCAGAGGTAGGAGCCTTCTCCTCTTGTTCATACACAGTGAAGAGTCACCTAAAAATTACAGGTGCCGTCCACCTGGAAAACAGGAGTTCCCCTCAACCAGAAACTGGAATTGAGAGAAAACGCTGGACAAAACACTAATGAGAAGGAACCGTGTCTCTTGTTGTTAATGACGTAGATGTGACGACCCCTAAGAGGAAATCCGAAGGCTGGTGTCAGGGTTGTTTCTGTGGCGTGGACCATGTGGAATTTGGGAGTGGGGGCGGGTAGGACAGGAAATCCTGTCCCATAAAATGTGTCAGTTCCTCCAGATAAGAGGGCACATAGCTCAGGTGGCAGGTAGAATGACGGGAAGAGGGATTTTCAGCCTGGTGACCACATAGCCGCACACATGGTAAGTCAGGCTGTTCTGAGCTCTGTGGAGCATTTAACACCCATGTGAGTTAAGAGTGAAGCCCAGCTGGCTTTCACCTGAGCATTGGGAGAGAACCAGCGCCCCCTGGCTGCCAGCGTGGTCGGAGCAGCCACCCAAGCAGGACAACCCCACAGCAGAGGTGAATTCAGGGGTGCAGGGGTCAGGACTGTGCAGTTAGACACCCTTCCCACTGGGCGGTTGCTGACAGAGCTGAGTCTTCCTACCGCTGGGGTTCTGTTGTTTGGTCTTTAGATGGCTAGAGATGGAGCGATACGTGAACACAGATCCATACATTGTGTGACTGATTTCACTGAGCACTGTCACATCTCAGAATTTACTAGAAGGATTCCCGAGTTTAAAATGTGCTCACTGAAGCATTATATCGCACAGACCTAATGAGATAATAAATAAAATGTTTGTGCTCAAGGAAGGAGTGTGCAGCTGTTCACAGCATGCTGCCCCGAAATATTTTGACATGGGGAATAGTTTCTGACATGTTCCTAAATGAAAGAAATAGGTAAACTAGCAACATTGGGTGATATCTGTATTTAAATTCCTGATACATATGGAAATGTACAGCAAACTGGTATAACGGTATATACACATTATTAATAATGCTTATTTGTTTTTTTTCAGGGTATTAACTTTTTAGTCCTAAATAGAGTTTCATAATGTTTTCCTAAGAAAGTTTTGAAACTCGATGTGAAATCCTCATACAAGGTAAGAACCGCTGTATTCACACAATGACCCATATTCTTAAACTTTAGTCTTTAAAATGTTCAATTCTATGATTTTCTAAGTAGGAATAAGACAATAATATAAACTCGGTCATTAACAAGGCTTTAGTTACAAATATGTATTTTGCCTAAAAGTAAACTACTAAATAATATCAAGACCATTTTCTCCAATGCTAATGTTAATTTAGTGAAATAATTTGACTCCATAAAAGGGAAGTCAGTTAAGCTGTTTTCAATTTTCAGAAACATGAGAATGTGTTATCCCAGGAACAATTTCTATTCCTTCCCCAATTTTATGGTTGCTGTTTTAAAAGAGGACATCAGAAATGTGACAAAAGTCATGATAAAAGTGTAAATTATTGAGGTTAAGATACTGGTTTATGAATATGATTCTTCCCAAGAGTAATCAGACCCTTTTGGACAAAAGTCTGCGTCCGTGGCTGAAGTGGGGAATCCATAGAAAAGTGTGAAACAGCCATGAGAAGTAAGGAAGTGCTCAAAAGTTATGGAGACATGTCAAAAAACAAAAGGGCAAGCTTAGACAGTCCATATGTAGAATAATTGGGCATGAACAAATAAAAAATCATTAGAATCGCTTCCTTACAAAATTCATGAGTCCATACTGATAGAAAGGTGATAGATGCAGATGTATAAAGATGTATAGATGATTGATACATAGGTAGGTAGATAATAGAGCCTTCCTCATGAGGAGATTGACAGCCAATAAATGTAACAGCGGTGATGGAGTAAGAACACCATGTTTCACAATAATCACTACTAAGAATCGAGTCAGGCAATATAATCAACAGGCTCTGAAATTAGTGGCTGAGCCTTGATGAGGAACACAATATTGTATAGTAACTTTAAAGGATGCTCCAGAAGTTACATTAGGGAAAAGATAATAATTGTATAACAGAGATACTCGGAGGCACCATCTTCACCAGGCGATGCAGTGAGCGTCCCCGGTGATGGAACAGCGAACCTCAGGCCCCTACCCATGAAGCACAAGGGAGGATACTTAATTGCCCTGTAGAAAGTGAATAATCTGAATAAACAAGTGAGGAGCTGCATGCAGTCCCATTTGGAGAACATCGTAGTGAAGAACTTCTCTGTAATCTCCCAAAATTCAGTGGTCATGAAAGGCAAAGGCAGAGGGAGTGACTATTTCAGATGAATGAAGACTAAAGATGAGTGACATTAAATATCACCTGTCATTGTGGATGGGGTCCTGGGTGAGGGGAGTACAGAGAGCATATTATAGATTAAAGAATCACGTCAATATTAAATTGCCAGATTTTGATCATTGTGGTTAGATTACTGCATATCTTTGCTCTTGGTGGAAAAAAAGAGGAATTTCAGGGTATATGGGTATCATGTCTATGTATACTTTAATCTCAGGTGCTTCAGAAAAAAAGTAATGCTCATATATAATAATACAGAGAAAAAGAATCACAGGCAAATATGAAATAAATACTAAAATTTGTTAAATATGGGCACATGGTTATATTGGAGTTCTTTGCATAATTCTTGAGTATTTTCTATAAGTTTAAATTTATTTCATATTAAAGTTAAAAACAGGTAACCGGTTTGGGGGACTAGGGGAAGCTTTCAAAGAGTGACAAGCGTACAACCTTTCTCTGAGCTCATGTTGAGATTAACTCCACTTTTTATTGATTCTCCGGACCTGACCTTTATCACACTTCCGTTCTTGACCAGCTCTCTTTAAGGAATGGGGGGGAACCGGTCACGGGTCACAGAGTTTGTGCTGCTGGGATTCCGGCTCAGCGCAGAGACGGAAGTGGTCCTCTTCTGGGTCTTCTCCCTGCTCTACACCATCGGTCTGTTGGCCAACGGCCTGATCTTACTGCTCATCTGTCTGGACCACAGATTGCACACCCCCATGTACTTCTTCCTCTCCCACCTGGCCGTCCTTGACATGTCCTATGCTTCCAGCTACGTCCCCAAGATGCTGGCAAACTTAGTGACCCACACTAGAACCATCTCCTTTGTCCCATGCATCATGCAGACCTTTTTCTATTTGGGTCTTGGTACTACAGAATGCCTGCTTTTGGTGGCGATGTCCTATGATCGGTACGTGGCCATCTGCCACCCCCTCCAGTACACTGTCATCATGAGCTGGAGTGTGTGCACGGTCCTGGCTGCCACCTCCTGGTCTTGGGGATTTTCCCTGAATGCTCTGATACCTGTGATGCTCCTTCTAAGGCTGCCGTTCTGCGGGCCCCGGAACATCAACCACTTCTTCTGTGAGATCCTGTCTGTCCTCAAGGTGGTCTGTGCTGACACCTGGCTCAACAAAGTGGTCCTCTTCGCTGCTTCTATCTTCTTCTTACTCGTGCCCCTCTGCTTGGTGCTGGTCTCCTACGTACACATCCTCCGGGCCATCCTGAAGATCCAGTCTGGGGAGGGCCGCAGGAAGGCCTTCTCCACCTGCTCCTCCCACCTCTGCGTGGTCGGGCTCTTCTTTGGCATAGCCATGGTGGTTTATATGGCCCAAGACTCCGGTCAACGAGAGGAGAAGGAGAAAATACTGTCCCTGTTTTATAGTCTCTTTAACCCAGTGCTGAACCCCCTCATCTACAGCCTGAGGAACGCTCAGGTGAAGGACGCCTTGTGCAAGGTGCTGCAGGTGAGGTTCAGTTGAACAGAAAACGCAGAACGTTTTCTCATTTAGAAGTTTCATATACAAATAGTAACTGTTCCAATCGTACTTCTCAAACTAGGGTAAACTTCCAAGGAAGAGTGTGGCTTTTAAAGTTGAAATGGAACAATGAAATTATTAGAATTTTTAGTCTTTCTTTAAAAAAATAGTAAATTCTCATTTTCCCAAGAGAGGAATATTATACGGAGAAGAAATGAAATGTGAGAAAATTGTATCAACACACTTCTCGGCCTTAGATATTCCACTTCTTATCACCTTGCGGTAGTTGGGATCAGCACAGTGAAAATCATGCCCTATGAGAGAACTTCCCGAGTGGACTGAAGTTTTAATACAGGAAATACTTATGAGTTATATGAATCTGCCTCACCAGCTGTGAGGTGAATGAAATGAAGGTTTAAAGCAACTCTAAATTCCTTGGTGAAATCGTTTAGTAGCAAAGGGGAAAAGTAAGGGAAAGGTGTAGTGCAACAAGAAACGATGTAAAAAATCCTAAAATATCTTCAAGGTCACACGAAGGAAATGTGTTAGTAAATGTTTACATGGTTCTAGAGGTAAACGTTTTGAGCACTTCTCAAAGCTTCCCTTTATTCTTGGGGTATGATAAGGTCTAACAGAGCAAGCTGAAATCCCTGTGGACGTCCTTGCAATGTTTCCCCGCCATGGTTTGGTAGGGTCTGGACCACTCAGCGGCAGGTGGCCCGAGGCAGCAGCAAGCAGCACCAGACCACTGTGACGGAGCGGAGCAGGCAAGGGGGGCAGGGGTGAGGTGGGAGAGGGTGCTGGGGAGTCCATCCCTTCACCTCTTTCTCCCAGCCCCTACCCCGTCCCCCGGCAGCTGTCGGTCTGTTCTCTGTATCTACGAGTCTGTTTCTATTGCGTGTATTAGTTTACTGCGTTCATTAGATTCCACATGTAAATGAGATCCTGTGGTATTTCTCTTTCTCTGACTGGCTCACTTCACTTAGCATGATGCTCTGCAGGTGCATTCATGCTGTCGCAAAGGGTAAGAATTTCTTCTTTTTTGTGGCAGCGTAGTATTCCATGGTGTAAGCGTATCATAGCTTTTTTATCCCCTGATCTGCTGATGGACACTTGGGCTGCTTCCAGTGTTTGGCTATTGTAAGCAACCCTGTAGTGAACCTAGGGGTGCATATACAGGATCCAGCAGAAGTAACACCTGCTTGAGGGTGGTGGGCAGGGTAAGGATGTGGGTGTAATAATTTATGATTTTAATTTGAACATGTCACCTAAAATGTCATGTGGTGTGCTCAAGTGCGATATTGTTATGTTACAGAATGACATGCTTATGATTTTGTAATAAGTGGTTTTGTAATAAAAGTTTTATAATACTATTTGTGTGTGACCCTATATTCTTTCAAATTAGTGTTGTAGGCTTCTTTGGATATATTCCCAGGAGTGAGTTGGCTATGCCATAAGGCAGTTCCCTTTCTAATGTTTTGAGGAATCTCCATACTGTCTTCCAGAGTGGGTGCACCAGTCTGCACTCCCACCAGCAGTGCAGTAGGGTTCCCTTTTCTCCACACCCTCATCAGCACTTGTTGTTTGTTAATTTATTGATGATAGCCATTCTGACCGGTATGACGTGATTTACATTGAAGTTTTCATTGCATCTGTCTAGTGGTTAATGACATTGAACATCTTTTCTTATCTCTGTCGTCCATCTGTCATTCCTTTTTGGAGAAATGTCTACTCAGGTCCTTTGCCCATTTTTAAATTGGATTGCTTGTTTATTGGTGTTGAGCTGTCTGAGTTCGTTATAGATTTTGGACATTGTTAACACCTTATCAGATACATCCTTGGTGAATATCTTCTCCCATTCAGTGGGTGGTCTTTTCCTTTTGTTGACGGGTTCTCCTGGTGCACAAATACTTTTCATTGTGATGGAGTTCCATTTCTTTACTCTTTCTTTTGTTTCCCTTGCCTGAAGAGATACACCAGCAAAAACATTTCTGGAATAAATTCCAATATTTTACTGCCTGTTCTCTTCTAGGATTTTTATGGTTTCATGTCTTCCATTTAAATGTCCCCATTCTCTTTTCAAAAATCTGAGAAGCCCTGTCCAGGTGGCTCAGTTGGCTGGAGCATCATCCCATGAACCCAAATGTCATGGATTCAGTTCCCACTCAAGCCACGTACAAAGATTGTAGGTTCAGTCCCCAGTCACGGTGCATGTGAGAGGCAACCTACCGATGTTTCTCTCTCCCACTGATGTTTCTCGTCCTCTCTCTCTCACCCTCCTTTCCTTTCTGTCTAAAATGAATATGCATGTTCTTGGGTGAGGGTAAAAATATGTGAGAACTGTATAAAAATAAAAATATGATTCAAGGAAGCCAGCGTCACGGAAAGTGGAATTGAACGATTTTGAAGGGTATTTCTCAAAACTGTAGACATACATTCCCATCACTAGGTCCCAGCTCTCATATTTAGAACCCAGGCAGCTGCCAACCGAAGTGTCTGTATCTTGGGCTGTGCTCAGTAAGCCGTTGTCAATTCTTTATTCTCTCATTTTTCAAGATGCAAAGGAAAACATCAAACTTTTGACCTTTTAACACACAATTCCTCCACAAATACAGTTAGTAACAATTTATAATTATTGCTATCAATTATACCCCTACTATGACTTTCTGAATATTCGTTCTTTCTTGAGTTGGATATTTACCACATCAGTGAGAAACCAACGACTTGATAACCGATTTTCAGGTAATGTAGTTTGGGAGTTGTTTAAATGGTCAGTGTGTTGATTTTTACTCGTTCTGCTTTCACATGGAAAGTATAATCAAATTCTACAGGACCTGGCCAGGCCCACAGGAGCTATAAACGCAGGTTGGAACGAGAGCTGTGGTTACAGGAAGTGCCCAATGGTGACAGGGAACGTACGACCACATGGCTGTGTTGTGTGGGTCCATGTCCTTTGTGTGTATTTGTGTTTTGTGTATGTGTGTCCTTTGCCCTGTCCACTTTTAGAAGTTACAGGAATGCCGCCTTGATGATGCAATAAAAACACGTCATTTTGAGATGATGCATTTCCCTAGGGCAGAGTTTGTTTGGTGTCATAAAGATTGCTATTGTATGACTTATTGCCTTCTAATTTTTTATTTTTATAATTGATGCTCAGATGATGACAAACTTGGAAAACTATGTCGTAAACTACTGTTTTCGCAGGATCAGTTGGCTACTAACTTTGTCATCCACATGTCAGTTTTCAGATTTTCTGAAGACCACCTGTACCATACAACAAAGGGAAGAAGAAAAGTGCCAATATTTATGGATTGCTGAGTAGGCACCAGGCTTTTCATATGATCAGAAGCCATTTCTGGTGTTTCTTATCGCTGTGGAAATGTAGAGTTAGAGCACAGGTGGACGTGTTCCCATAACTTGATTGACTGCTCAGTTTTCCCTAGTTCATGTTGTAATCCCAGAAAGTCAGGAAACACACTGTAATGAGTGAATTACTTGTGAACTACATGCTTTATTGATATGAGATTTCCGAAATAACATTTTGAGTCCATTACGTTCAGTATGAGACTGCAGCAGAGTACAAATACATATGGCAGAGTCTTTGGTAGCAGATCCTCTCCCAGTCCCCAAAGAGACACGAAGCTTTGAGGGGAAGCCACCTTGGAGAGGGTCCTTTCCTCCCCTCCCCGGAGGGGCTGGACTCCGAATCTCCCCACTTCAGGATACAGATTAGAGGTACCTCCCTCTACTGCTTTGTGCCCTGGAAAACCCTCTCTCAGGTAGATTCGAATAAGCCCCATGGGGACACCATGACCATACTTTGGAGTCCCCAGCCCACCCCCTGCTGCCTCCATAACCAGCTGTCCACAGCATCTCCACACCTTGAGCTGTCACTTGGTCTCCACTGGATTTTCTGGGTCCTTTCCTGCCACCTGAGCTGCCACTCATGGGACCCAGACTACAGTGGGGAGAAGCCTGAACATCGAGGTTAATGCCAGGAGCTTACTCGCTGTCACACTGGCCCTGCTTCCTTTCGGGTTCACCTGGACCAGGTTTGGGGACCAGGGCAGAGCTGGGATGCATGACATTCAGACAGTGCTGAGTATCCAGGTTCTGTAGTGAGTGGCATCGTCTCAGCGCAGTGCTCTGTGGCTGTCTGTGGGTCTGTGTGTCCTGCGGGGGCGAGAGCAGAAGCAGGAGAAGAGAGTTGCTCTGTCTCCTTCCCGGAGTGGGGGGGGGGGGGGTTGTGTGCGTGGTGAGGGACACACACTGCATGTCAGGGTCCGCCCTCCACTGAGACCTGAGGGCTGCCAACTAGGTCGAGCCTAGTGGAGACTGAAACCCCCTTTTCTGAGGATTCTGCCCCATTTTCAACCAGGAGGAAAGGAGAGGGTCTGCAGCTCCCACAGGAGCTCCCGGAAAGCAGGACCCTGCCCGACCTTCAGCCTGCTTCCCCTTCTGAGGTCCTTGGGTCCAAATGCCAGAGCTAAATAGGTTGCCTTCTTTTATTTGACCTCCCTGGTGTGGGAGCCAAGCTCACTGTTGACAACCTTGGGGGCGAACTGCTGAGCCAGTAGCAAACAAAGGGCAGAGCTGGGCACTGGCTCTCAGAGAAACCATCTGGGCTGTGTATGGTCCCAGGAACTTTGAGTGTTGAGCTGTGGGTTATGTGGACGTACAGACTGCGTACATGTTCCCCAGTGTCGTTCACCAGCACTTTCCCCCTGGTCAGTCCAGGTCTGTGTCATTTCCCTCATGGGAATGCTTATCCTCACATGGGACATTTTGCCAGATGCTGTAGGTGACTAGTAGAGTGTGGCTGGCTCTCCTCCCTTGGTGGCACATTGACTTTTACTGATTCCTTCTACTTCTCAAACAGGATGGTGGGGGATGAGAACCCCAGACTTTGAGTGGCTTCTAAGGATGTTACCCTAAAGTATACCTACCGCTTTGAGGTGAGGTGAGCCACTTGCTTGCAGAGCCTTTCTCGATCTCACACTGAAAGTGAACAGGAGACTTGATCAGAAGAGAGAGTGTGTGCCCTTCATTTGGGGAGTCATGATTACTCAGTGCAACTCTCTTTTCCCCACTAAAATAATCTTTAATACGAAAGTTGTAAACTCATATTTAACAAATGTATATATTGATCAATTATACCAGTTTAACTCAATGAGCTGTATATATAGTCATTAAAATGATACTCAGAGACATTATACAGATACATAGGAAAGGGTTGTAAAATTTAAAGGAAAACATGAACCAATAATTGCAAATGCCCTGTAATTGAAATTATGTACACATATATGTACTAAATAGAGATATCTACAACATACAGTAGTATAGTAATGGTTGTAGGTTGATGACTGTTTGTAACTTTTAAAAATTATCTTTCATGCTGCAGGAAGGTTTGGAGATGTCAGATCACTATGTTTACACCGGAAATAATCTAACCGGTAAGAGCTTGGACACCAACTCTCCTGAAATTAATATATACATGAAAGTTTAAAAAATAGAAATAAATTCACCTACTAAAGTTTGTTAGATGTAAGAAAAACTCTCATATTTCATCTCTGCCTTTACTTTAAATACTGTGGCATAAAAGATCATTTCAAAAAGCCACCCAACTCTTACTTACCTCCTGTGGGCAGCAGAGCTCACTGAATATGAAGATCGGATGGGCTCTTATCAGAACAGCTAACACATCTGTCCCTCCCTGACCCAGTGCCCTCTGTGCACTACACACCCGTAGCACTTAACACGCAGCGTCTCACCCAGCCACCTTAACCAGTCCATGAAGAACGTCCCATTATCCGTCTGTTCTATGTGTGCACGTACCAGAAAGTAGCAAATGTCCGACTTTTACTGAGTTGCTGTCACTGCCCAGCCCTCCTTCCCTCCGGTCGTCAGCCCTTACAGAGCAGCACAGGCTCTCGTCTGCGTCTGCGCTGTCAGTGTGACGCGGACTGGACCTTAGAGGGAAGGCCTGTGGCTCACAGTGCTGCCTGTGACTAGCTAGCACGTTCCCTTCAAGGTGAGGAATCAGCAAACCTCTGTGAGCATCACACCTAAACCTCATCTTCCAATTAGGGTTTTTAAGTCATACTTGTGTGTGTCCCTTAATGGACTCTCAGTGTGAGTGATGTGGAGGTTGTTCTTTATTGATAAACTTGAGACCACAGCCTCTGGTATCCAGCTCACAATTTTTGTTAACCAAATTGGGACATCTGGACTATTGATCTTTATTTTTTAGTCCTCACCCAAGGACATGCTTATTGGTTTTTTAGAGAGAGGGGGCAGAGGGAGAGAGGCAGAGAAACAAAAATATGAAACACATCCATTGGTTGCCTCTTGCATGTGTGCTGACTGGGACCAAACCCCCAACCTAGGTATATATGGGCCCTGACCAGGAACCGACCCCGGGAACTTTCTGTTTATGGGACAATCCTTCCACCTACTGAGCCACACCAGGCACGGCGGATTACTGATTTTAGTGACTTCCAATTCCTTACGTTGTGCAGGTGGGGAGCTCTACAGCAGACTGGGAGCCTGGAGCAGGGAAAAGGACCTTGCCCCTTCCTGTCTGCCCGCTGCTCTTGTCAGCCTTGCCCAACAGCTCTTGGCAGTGGCAGTGAAGGCCCCCCGCCCAGCCTTAGGTACTCCGCATCCCAGAGCCAGCCCCGTCATTCCTGTCTGGGGCCACAGTACTGCTGGGGCGCCCCTTCTCCTCACAGGGTCAAGTCTGAACCCCAACTTCTCTGACTTTCTGGATTCTAATCACCCAGCCTCTGCTATGTGTCCTGGAACCCTACGGATGGCAGCTTCACGCAGTTCTGCTCGTTCATCTGAGAGCTCTGTGTTTACTGTTGTTGTGCCCCAGTATCCTTGTAACCATTGCATTCTCTGAAAGTCTCTCTAGTATCGTACGACACTCACCATACCTCCACTTTTCTGGGGGTACTTTAGGGGAAAGGGTGTGGGGGATGCTGGTACCACTGTGCGGTTCCCCCTCACATTATCCCACCTTCCTGTTTTCCTGCCCCAGGAGCAGGGGTGATCCCTAAGCAAGACACTGTAGCTCTACCTGAGAACACATGTGGCAGAATTCCTGACGGCTGCTGGGCTACCTGTGTTTTCACCCCATCCGGCAACACTGGGGTGACAGCGATGCAGCTGTACTGCCTGGTGGTTGAGGTGGCCCACCGGTACTGCCCCTGTGTGACCTCACCCTCTGCAAATGGGGTTGGACTGAGAGACACGTGCTCAGCTGCAAGCAATACATAACAGCACAGACTGAACCTAATATCCCTTCCAAAGGAGGGAATCTGAGTGAAAAGCAGGGATAAGTGGGAGGAGGAGGAGGAGCTGAGGGAAAACAAAGGGAGGTAAGGAAACCTCACATTGCATCGAAACCTCAAGAAAGGCTCACAGCTGCAGAATGTTACTGCCTCTGCACGCTTACACCAGATGCACAAAGTGGTGACCTCACATGTTTGCTCAAACGACCTTTCGTTTGGAAGCTGACCAGGTGAAATGGAAGCAGGCAGTCCTGAGTGGCCTTTACTGGGACCCACTTTGGTCACGTGACAGGATGACAAACTGGATCAGTCATTGGTGACTGGATGAAATTCTGGTTAGGTAGCAGTGACTTTCCACTCCTGCTTTTTAGGCTGCTTCCACTGCACCAGCTCTCTTTTGGGAAGAGGTTTCCAGGAACCACTCTCCCCGTGGCCATGGGACCATGTGTTATTCCATTCTCAGCTGGCTGAACACGGTGTAACTGTGCACCGTGATGATCGAATGCTTAGAAAAGTCCCTGTTCTAATGGACTAAAGGCACCAGCTGGGGTGCTGGGCACAGGTACGTATTTATTTTGTGGGTGGAAAGCTATGGAACAGAACAGAGGAAGACAGTGGGT
The DNA here is from genome assembly GCA_039655065.1 of Glossophaga mutica. Taxonomy (NCBI): domain Eukaryota; kingdom Metazoa; phylum Chordata; class Mammalia; order Chiroptera; family Phyllostomidae; genus Glossophaga; species Glossophaga mutica. Next base: position 7,341,550 of record CM077313.1, on the reverse strand, counting down.
CCCTGTGGGAACAAAACATGGACTTCACATGGTAGGTACGAATTCCCTGGGAAGGGGCCCCACGAGTCAGGAGGAAGTTTCTAGGAGGCCTTGTGGTATATGCCCAGACTAAGTTACATTGAGGAGGGACTACCACTTATCTAGCAGTAATATGGGGGGCCCAGTTTTTGTGGGGTAACAAAACATACCTTGCAAATTCACTCATGCCATTGGTACACAATAGAAATACCAAGCATGGCGGATTGTCCCCCAAAACAGAACAAAAGGGCTTTGGGAGAGAGAGGTGTCTCTCGTGGCATCACTGGATAAGCTGAGTTTACTTTGATGAGAAGGAAGAGTCAGTGGAAAAAGACCTATTACCTGGAATGAGCAGATTAGGAAGATCCAACTGCCTCAGGTAAGTAAGGCAATTGGAATACCGGTCCTGATGGTCAAACGTATCAGAAGATCGGATTAAAACCTCCTCAGAATGTAACAGCAGTGGCCAATGCAGCCCGAGGAAGACGGTGATTTAGCTCTCTGCTCATTTCTGTGCCTGAGAGTTCTGCACAGGTTATTACAAGGCAGGAATAACACAGCTCAAAGGGGGCAGGGACCAATCGCATTGGCACAAAACTATGAAAACCTACGACATGGCTTCATACCGGATGCCGCTGTCACTCCGAGTTCTCCCTGGGCCGCAGCGGCTCCTCCCGGTGTGGGGCACGGCCACTTGGAGACCGTGTTTTTTATGCTAAATGAACCATCACTGTGTCTGCGGTGTACGTGCCCCCTAAACCTGGGAGCTCAGGTGGTCCCCGATTTTACTGCAGAAGGTCCACGGGCCAGGTGGGCGGACTGTGCAACCAGCTGTTCCCTCGGGTCAGTTCACGTAAATTGAAAATGAAAAGACACTTTGAAACACTCTAATCCTGTCCCTGAGAGTGACGTAGGGAAATGGAAATTGTGTTCTTCTGAGGAGGGACTCAGAATCGCAGGGACAGTTTGAGGGGCAGTTCTGGGGGCAGGTGCGCTGATAACGAAGACAGTGCGGTTGGGGGGCGTCTCCCTAAGGCCCCACGCAGGATCGAAGGAGCGGGGACACGGCCCAGCGGGTAAGAAAAGACTCAGAGGGCAGGTGGGATTCTGAGGAAGGCCTCCCAAGTCACCCGCCCCTCGTCACCGAATCCAGCCCTGGTCTGGGGACTGCTGGGAAGGGATGTTGTCCACCAACTGATCCTAACCCAGGGAGGCCGTGGCGGTGGGCTGACCCCGGTCAGGGCAGCCTCCTAAGAGCAGAGGTCCCCTGCCTGCCCCCTGGCAGAGGAGGAAGTCAAGGGGGGAGTGAAGAGCGAGGGGGGAGGGGCCGCAGGCAGGGCCGCAGATGGGGTCGCACACCTGGCCCGAGCCTGGTCTCCGCCTGCGAGTCCTGCGCCGAGAATGCAGCCGAGCCCACCAGGCCTCCGCCCCTGGGGACCGGAGACAGTACCACGCCCGGTGCCGGTGGGAGCCCGTTCACCGTTTGTGTGCATCCGCTGCGGCGACAGGAAACCGAGACGCGGCTGACGTCCGGTAGAACGCGCTCGCTTCCAGCGCTGGCCCTTGTCACACGGGTCGTCTGTCACTCCCTGCAGGGCCCCCCCCGAACCCTGAAAAATCACTAAGGACCCGCAGACACTTTATTTATGGGGTCCTGAGTGTTGGAGTGTGTCTCACACTAAAATGAAAACTGAGAGTTTATTAAATATGTGCTTTTAATTCATTTAGAACGATTTCCATTATATGTGAATATGAAGAATGGATTTTGAGGATACCTGTCTCGTATGAAACAGAAACAGGGAAAAGAGCAGCAGTGTTTTCCAGTTCTGAAAATCCTCTCCGTGCTGGTTGAGCAGAGAACAGCCGGGTGACACCTTCTGCATTCTCTGTGCTTCCGAATTGCATGCCGCGTTGCCTCCGGAAGGGCCCACTGTGCGCCCCTGAGACAGTGAGGATGAAGAAGGCAGCGTGTCTGAGTGTTACTGTGCCAACAGTTCGCACCCGCAAGCCTCGGAAAGGTTCTCAGAGACCCCCTGGGCTCCCCGGGCCACACTCGGAGGACTCCTAACAGTGCGTCCGGACTTCGAGGTCCACCTCTGTAAGGGGAAGGTTGTGACCAGACTGAACTGTGTGGTCACTGGAAGGTATTGGGCACGTTTTCCGAAACATAAGAAGGACTCAGTAATTGTTGCTGATGGATGTCATAATCCTTCCTCATCTGTACCTATGAACCCCGGGTGCAGACGGTGACACGTCCTGGCTTGGGGGTCCTGTTCATCTCAGGGTTGCCCTAACAGGTTCCACAGAACCCCACCCTCTACACCATGTGGAGAAGCACGCGTTGGTAACGCTACTCATTTCAAGAGCGTGGCTGCCGTCATTGGTGGTGTCTGTCTCAGGGTCAACACCCCCTGAGACCACTGACGTTCCCCTAGAAGCAGCTCAGCTAACGGCCACCATGCTTGGTCCCCAGCGCTCTTCCTCCAGGGACAGTCAGACTCCGTCTTCGCTCTCCTCCAGAGAGGGAATTCAGAGAGTGTTTTCTTTTCCTGCAGGGAGACGATAACTGGGCAGAAAATCTTCTGATCCTCGTGGGAGTCTGAACTCTCAGTAGGAACTCCGGAAGGTTTTTACTTCATCTGATTCTCAGCTGGAAGCACTGCCCCCCCGGGGTTCTCTGAAGGACCCGCAGCAGGACCCGCAGCCCCTCCGGCGTCGGGGTGTCTGCCTGCAGAAGCTGCAGAGCGGCAGGCCGCGGCCCCTGTTCACAGGTGCATCTCTCCCCTCCTTGCCTCGGGGTTCATTCCAGGTCAGAGTAGGGGCTCCGAGAGCATACCTCTCAGAAGAGACTGATTTGTGCTGCGAGGTGGAGTTCCGTGTGGGCGGTGGGGCCGGACAGGAGAGCAGCAGACAGCACCGGGGCTGTGTGCACGGGACTGGCATTGCGGGGTGCTCTCTCCTCCTGACTCCCACGGGGCCCTGCGGGTCGGTGGAACCGGCACCGGGATTTCTTCCTTCCCCACCTTAGGGACTGGCTGCCTCCTGTGCTGCGGGCAGGGCCCTGACCCCCCTCAGCATCTCTCACTCGCCTCTGGATATGCCTGCTGGTGGTCAGAGCCAGCACGCCTCTCAGCCAGGGCTTTATGGCCAGGCACTGGCTCCCAGGAGCCAGGTTAGAGACGGTCTGTGTTACCGAGCCTGGACGATGAAGTGACGTCCGGACAAGTTCTCTCCATGGAAGAGAATCTTCCAGGAAGGGAGACAGTAAATCCTTTCTTTGCTGAAACCGGGTAAGGTGTAAGTTTACCGTACAGTTACTTCCTTTCCTGACCATCCCAGGTGATGAGCTCATGGTGCTGACTGTCAGATTGGAAATCACGGTGTGTGTGCTGTAAATATCTCTCCTGTCATCCTATAGGACAGAGTGAGTGCCAGACCCCTGCCCAGAGCTGGGGACCTGGGATGAAGCTTCAGAGCTGGAGAACCTCTGAGTCCCAAACCGCCAGGGGAAGAGCTGATCGTGACGGCCGCGCGGACCTTTGTAAGTGCACTACTAACATTGTATTCTCACCATGAGATTTTCTTCTCTCTTCCAGTGTGCGCCTGCTTAAGAGATTTCATGTCTCCTATTTCATTTTCATGTTGCTTATTTTTTAATAGCAAAAGAGTAACAGTGGTAATGAAAATAAAAATAAAATGATAAATACATCTAAAATAAAATAATCTATTTATGGAGACACAAAACTTAATAAACTAAAAAGTTAGGAGACAAATGTTCCTCCTGACTAGTGATAGATGGAGTTATGTTCAACAAAATTCTTATTCTCATGTTCGGAAATTAAATGTGTTTCAAACATGACTTATGTGTCCAACTGTGTTTAGGTGGAACTTGGCACTCCTGATGTGGCTCTCTCTCACTTCATATAACGTAGGAGTATTCTTTAACTGCAGGAAAAATTAATGTCACAAACCTAACACACATTTACATAGAACCTTCCCAAATGGACTCATATTTTTGAAAGTGAAAATCTAGGAGTTGGTTTCTTTCTTCCAGGGATCAAATTCTAACTGTGTACTTGTCTAATAAAATAGAAACTGTGTCTTGGTTAATGGATGCTGGCAAACGGAAGATGCTTAACATACATATTTTTTTAGCTAAAAATGATGATCGTCTATTTAACAAGCATTTCCTGAGTGCCTGTTTTATCTAGAACTATACTAGTTGTCATGAGACATAAAGATGTGTAAGACATATAAAGATAAAAATTAATTATTTGGTGAGAAGACTCTCAGCTTAAATAAGTGACATTTGACCTGACTCTCCTTTTATCACGGATATGTCCCGAAGATTACCCACCCCCTTGTAGTGAGGATGTAACTGTTGTAACTGTTGTTACTGGTGGAGACCGTATCTCATTTGGTTTCTGAAGAGCCCCCCACAAGCACCTGGCCCTACTCCCAAGGGTAGAAAGACCCTCTTTCAGGCTGTCTGACAGCCAGCCCTTCATCGGGGCCCAGAGAGGATCGAGCAGGCGGCCACCTCTCTCTCTGCCGTAAGTGGCTGCACGCCAGGATGTCGTGGTTCAGGTGACGAGGGCTTGGTGCCCTGTGACACCCATCGGGGTAGGACAGTGAGGGCAGTGCTTGGCCCAGCGTGTCAGCACACGTGTGTGTTTGAACGACCCATTTGTATTTCCCACCTCAGTGCACACCAGCCTGAGAATGCTCAGTTACTGAGGCCTGATCACCCCCGAGGGATAGATAGTAATTCTCAGCAGATTTAAAATCACCAAATTCATCCACACTCAAAAGTCTTTGAAAATGCGTGAATGAAAATTATATCCATGGTTTTAAGAGATGGAACTCGTAATTATTTGGGAACGCACCGTCCCCTCCCCCGAAGCCTCACTGTGGGCCTGTGTGGAAGGAGCAGCAGGGCTGAGTGATGTTCCCTGGGTTAAAGTAATCGTTCAGCTTGTCGTTGCTGCAGAGGTAGGAGCCTTCTCCTCTTGTTCATACACAGGGAAGAGTCATGTAACAATTACGGGTGTCGTCCACCTGGACAACAGGAGTTCCCCTCAACCAGAAACTGGAATTGAGGAGAAACACCGGACGAGACACTAATGAGAAGGAATCGTGTCTCTTGTTGTTAATGACGTAGATGTGACGACCCCTAAGAGGACATGCGAAGGCTGGTGTCAGGGTCATTTCTGTGGTGTGGACCATGTGGAATTTGGGAGTGGGGGCGGGTAGGACAGGAAATCCTGTCCCATAAAATGTGTCAGTTCCTCCAGATAAGAGGGCACATAGTTCAGGTGGCAGGTAGAATGACAAGAAGAGGGATTTTCAGCCTGGTGACCACATAGCCGCACACACATGATAAGTCAGGCTGTTCTGAGCTCTGTGGAGCATTTAACACCCATGTGAGTTAAGAGTGAAGCCCAGCTGGCTTTCACCTGAGCATTGGGAGAGAACCAGCGCCCCCTGGCTGCCAGCGTGGTCGGAGCAGCCACCCAAGCAGGACAACTCCACAGCAGAGGTGAATTCAGGGGTGCAGGGGTCAGGACTGTGCAGTTAGACACCCTTCCCACTCCGTGTTTTCTGACAGAGCTGAGTCTTCCTACCGCTGGGGTTCTGTTGTTTGGTCTTTAGATGGCTAGAGATGGAGCGATACGTGAACACAGATCCATACATTGTGTGACTGATTTCACTGAGCACTGTCACATCTCAGAATTTACTAGAAGGATTCCCGAGTTTAAAATGTGCTCACTGAAGCATTATATCGCACAGACCTAATGAGATAATAAATAAAATGTTTGTGCTCAAGGAAGGAGTGTGCAGCTGTTCACAGCATGCTGCCCCGAAATATTTTGACATGGGGAATAGTTTCTGACATGTTCCTAAATGAAAGAAATAGGTAAACTAGCAACATTGGGTGATATCTGTATTTAAATTCCTGATACGTATGGAAATGTACAGCAAACTGGTATAACGGTATATACACATTATTAATAATGCTTATTTGTTTTTTTTTCAGGGTATTAACTTTTTAGTCTTAAATAGAGTTTCATAATGTTTTTCTAAGAAAGTTTTGAAACTTGATGTCAAAAGCTCATACCAGGTAAGAACCGCTGTATTCACACAATGACCCATATTCTTAAACTTTAGTCTTTAAAATGTTCAATTCTGTGATTTTCTAAGTAGGAATAAGACAGTAATATAAACTTGGTAATTAACAAGGTGTTAGTTACAAATATGTATTTTGCCTAAAAGTAAACTACTAAATAATATCAAGACCATTTTCTCCAATGCTAATGTTAATTTAGTGAAATAATTTGACTCCATAAAAGGGAAGTCAGTTAAGCTGTTTTCAATTTTCAGAAACATGAGAATGTGCTATCCCTGGAACAATTTCTATTCCTTGCTAAATTTTATGCTTGCTGTTTTAAAAGAGGACATCAGAAATGTGACAAAAGTCATGGTAAAAGTGAAAATTATTGAGGTTAAGATACTGGTTTATGAAAATGATTCTTCCCAAGAGTAATCAGACCCTTTTGGAGAAGTGTCTGCGTCCGTGGCTGAAGTGGGGAATCCAAAAGGAAGGTGTGAAACAGCCACGAGAAGTAAGGAAGTGCTCAAAAGTTATGGAGACATGTCAAAAAACAAAAGGGCCAGCTTGGTGGGTTTACATCTAGAATAATTAAGAATGAATAAATAAAAAGAAGACATAATTATAATCGCTTCCTTACGAAATTCATAATACCATACTGATAGAAAGGTGATAGATGCAGATGTATAAAGATGTATAGATGATTGATACATAGGTAGGTAGATAATAGAGCCTTCCTTATGAGAAAATTGACAACCAATAAATGTAACAGCGGTGATGGAGTAAGAACACCATGTTTCACAATAATCACTACTAAGAATCGAGTCAGGCAAGATAATCAACAGGCTCTGAAATTAGTGTCTGAGCAGCTTGATGAGGAACACAATATTGTATAGTAACTTTAAAGGATGCTCCAGAAGTTACATTAGGGAAAAGATAATGATTCTATCACAGAGGTACTCAGAGGCACCATCTTCACCAGGCGATGCAGTGAGCGTCCCCAGTGATGGAACAGCGAACCTCAGGCCCCTACCCATGAAGCACAAGGGAGGATACTTAATTGCCCTGTAGAAAGTGAATAATCTGAATAAACAAGTGAGGAGCTGCATGCAGTCCCACTTGGAGAACATCGTAGTGAAGAACTTCTCTGTAATCTCCCAAAATTCAGTGGTCATGAATAGCAAAGGCAGAGGGAGTGACTATTTCAGATGAACGAAGACTAAAGATGAATGACATTAAATATCACCTGTCATTGTGGATGGGGTCCTGGGTGAAGGGAGCACAGAGAGCATATTATAGATTAAAGAATCGTGTCAATATTAAATTGCCAGATTTTGATCATTGTGGTTAGATTACTGCATATCTTTGCTCTTGGAGGAAAACAAGAGGAATTTCAGGGTATATGGGTATCATGTCTATGTATACTTTAATCTCAGGTGCTTCAGAAAAAAATATGACAGGCAAATATGAAATAAATACTAAAATTTGTTAAATCTGGATATATGTGTGTATTAGAGTTCTTTGCATAGTTCTTGACTATTTTCTATAAGTTTAAATTTATTTCATATTAAAGTTAAAAACGGGTAACCAGTTTGGGAAACGAGGGGAAGCTTTCAAGGGGTGACAAGGATACAACCTTTCTCTGAGCTCATGTTGAGATTAACTCCATTTTTTATTGATTCTCCGGACCTGACCTTTATCACACTTCCATTCTTGACCAGCTCTCTTTAAGGAATGGGGGGGAACCGGTCACGGGTCACAGAGTTTGTGCTGCTGGGATTCCGGCTCAGCCCAGAGACGGAAGTGCTCCTCTTCTGGGTCTTCTCCCTGCTCTACACCGTCGGTCTGTTGGCCAACGGCCTGATTTTGGTGCTCATCTGTCTGGACCGCAGATTGCACACCCCCATGTACTTCTTCCTCTCCCACCTGGCCGTCCTTGACATGTCCTATGCTTCCAACAATGTCCCCAAGATGCTGGCAAACTTAGTGACCCACACTAGAACCATCTCCTTTCTCCCATGCATCATGCAGACCTTTTTCTACTTGGGTCTTGCTACTACAGAATGCCTGCTTTTGGTGGCGATGTCCTATGATCGGTACGTGGCCATCTGCCACCCCCTCCAGTACACTGTCATCATGAGCTGGAGTGTGTGCACGGTCCTGGCTGCCACCTCCTGGTCTTGGGGATTTTTCCTGAATGCTCTGACACATGTGATGCTCCTTCTAAGGCTGCCGTTCTGCGGGCCCCAGGAAGTAAACCAGTTCTTCTGTGAGCTCTTGTCTGTCCTCAAGCTGGCCTGTGCTGACACCTGGCTCAACAAAGTGGTCATCTTCGCTGCTTCTATCTTTGTCTTAGTGGGGCCCCTCTGCTTAATGCTGGTCTCCTACATACACATCCTCTGGGCCATCCTGAAGATCCAGTCTGGGGAGGGCCGCAGGAAGGCCTTCTCCACCTGCTCCTCCCACCTCTGCGTGGTCGGGCTCTTCTTTGGCATAGCCATGGTGGTTTATATGGCCCAAGACTCCGGTCAACGAGAGGAGAAGGAGAAAATACTGTCCCTGTTTTATAGTCTCTTTAACCCAGTGCTGAACCCCCTCATCTACAGCCTGAGGAACGCTCAGGTGAAGGACGCCTTGTGCAAGGTGCTGCAGGTGAGGTCCAGGTGAAGGGAAAACGCAGAATGTTTTCTCATTTAGCAGTTTCATATACAAATAGTAACTGTTCCAATTCTACTTCTGAAACTAGGGTAAACTTCCAAGGAAGAGTAGAGCTTTTAAAGTTGAAATGGAACAACCAAAATATTAGAATTTTTATTCTTTCTTTAAAAAAATAGTGAATTCTCATTTTCTCAAGCCAGGAATATTATATGGAGAAGAAATGAAATGTGAGAAAATTGTATCAACACACTTCTCTGCCTTAGATATTCGACTTCTTATCACCTTGCGGTAGTTGGGAACAGCACGGTGAAAGTCATGCCCTATGAGAGAACTTCCCGAGTGGACTGAAGTTTAATACAGAAAATACTGCAGAGTTATATGAATCTGCCTCTCCAGCTCTGAGGTGAATGAAACGAAGGTTTAAAGCAACTCTAAATTCCTTGGTGAAATCGTTTAGTAGCAAAGGGGAAAAGTAAGGGAAAGGTGTAGTGCAACAAGAAACGATGTAAAAAATCCTAAAATATCTTCAAGGTCACATGAAGGAAATGTGTTAGTAAATGTTTACATGGTTCTAGAGGTAAACATTTTGAGCACTTCTCAAAGCTTCCCTTTATTCTTGGGGTATGATAAGGTCTAACAGAGCAAGCTGTAATCCCTGTGGAAGTCCTTGCAATGTTTCCCCACCATGGTTTGGTAGGGTCTGGACCACTCAGCGGCAGGTGGCCCGAGGCAGCAGCAAGCAGCACCAGACCACTGTGACCGAGCGGAGCAGGCAGGGGGGCAGGGGTGAGGTGGGAGAGGGTGCTGGGGAGTCAATCCCTTCACCTCTTTCTCCCAGCCCCTCCCCCCTCCCTCTGGCAGCTGTCGGTCTGTTCTCTGTATCTACGAGTCTGTTTCTATTGCGTGTGTTAGTTTACTGCGTTCATTAGATTCCACATGTAGATGAGATCCTGTGGTATTTCTCTTTCTCTGACTGGCTCACTTCACTTAGCATGATGCTCTGCAGGTGCATTCATGCTGTCGCAAAGGGTAAGAATTTCTTCTTTTTTGTGGCAGCGTAGTATTCCATGGTGTAAACGTATCACAGCTTTTTTATCCCCTCATCTGCTGATGGACACTGGGGCTGCTTCCAGTGTTTGGCTATTGTAAGCAACCCTGTAGTGAACCTAGGGGTGCTTATGCAGGGTCCGGCAGAAGTAACACCTGCTTGAGGGTGGTGGGCAGGGTAAGGATGTGGGTGTAATAATTTATGGTTTTAATTTAAACATGTCACCTAAAATGTCATGTGGTGTGGTCAAGCATGATATTGTTATGTTACAGAATGACATGCTTATGATTTTGTAATAAGTTTTGTAATAAAAGTTTTGTAATACTATTTGTGCGTGACCCTATATTCTTTCAAATTAGTGTTGTAGGCTTCTTTGGCTATATTCCCGGGAGTGAGTTGGCTAGGCCATAAGGCAGTTCCCTTTCTAATTTTTTGAGGACCCTCCATACTGTCTTCCAGAGTGGGTGCACCAGTCTGCACTCCCACCAGCAGTGCATGAGGGTTCCCTTTTCTCCGCACCCTCATCAGCACTTGTTGTTTGTTGATTTATTCATGATAGCCGATCTGACCGGTGTGAGGTGATTTACCTTGTGGTTTTCATTTGCATCTCTCTAATGGTTAATGACATTGAACATCTTTTCTTATGTCTGTTGTCCATCTGTCAGTCTTCTTTGGAGAAATGTCTACTCAGGTCCTTTGCCCATTTTTATTTGGATTGCTTGTTTATTGGTGTTGAGCTGTCTGAGTTCGTTATAGATTTTGGACATTGTTAACAGCTTATCAGATACATGATTGGTGAATATCCTCTCCCATTCAGTGGGTGGTCTTTTCCTTTTGTTGATGGTTTCTCCTGGTGCACAAATACTTTTCATTGTGATGGAGTTCCATTTGTTTACTCTTTCTTTTGTTTCCCTTGCCTGAAGAGATACACCAGCAAAAACATTTCTGGAATAAATGCCAATATTTTACTGCCTGTTCTCTTCTAGGATTTTTATGGTTTCATGTCTTCCATTTAAATGTCCCCGTTCTCTTTTCAAAAATCTGAGAAGCCCTGTCCAGGTGGCTCAGTTGGCTGGAGCATCAGCCCATGAACCCAAATGTCATGGATTCAGTTCCCATTCAAGCCATGTACAAAGATTGTAGGTTCCGTCCCCAGTCACGGTGCATGTGAGAGGCAACCTACCGATGTTTCTCTCTCCCACTGATGTTCCTCTCCCTCTCTCTCTCTCACCCTCCTTTCCTTTCTGTCTAAAATGAATATGCATGTTCTTGGGTGAGGATAAAAATATGTGAGAACTGTATAAAAATAAAAATATGATTCAAGGAAGCCAGCGTCACGGAAAGTGGAATTGAACGATTTTGAAGGGTATTTCTCAAAACTGTAGAATGCATTCCCATCACTAGGTCCCAGCTCTCATATTTAGAACCCAGGCAGCTGCCAACCGAAGTGTCTGTATCTTGGGCTGTGCTCAGTAAGCCGTTGTCAATTCTTTATTCTCTCATTTTTCAAGATGCAAAGGAAAACATCAAACTTTTGACCTTTTAACACACAATTCCTCCACAAATACAGTTAGTAACAATTTATAATTATTGCTATCAATTATACCCCTACTATGACTTTCTGAATATTCGTTCTTTCTTGAGTTGGATATTTACCACATCAGTGAGAAACCAACGACTTGATAACCGATTTTCAGGTAATTTAGTTTGGGAGTTGTTTAAATGATCTGTGTGTTGATTTTTACTCGTTCTGCTTTCACATGGAAAGTATAATCAAATTCTACAGGACCTGGCCAGGCCCACAGGAGCTATAAACGCAGGTTGGAACGAGAGCTGTGGTTACAGGAAGTGCCCAATGGTGACAGGGAACGTACGACCACATGGCTGTGTTGTGTGGGTCCATGTCCCTTGTGTGTATTTGTGTTTTGTGTATGTGTGTTCTTTGCCCTGTCCACTTTTAGAAGTTACAGGAATGCCGCCTTGATGATGCAATAAAAACACGTCATTTTGAGATGATGCATTTCCCTAGGTTAGAGTTTGTTTGGTGTCATAAAGATTGCTATTGTATGACTTATTGCCTTCTAATTTTTTATTTTTATAATTGATGCTCAGATGATGACAAACTTGGAAAACTATGTCGTAAACTACTGTTTTCGCAGGATCAGTTGGCTACTAACTTTGTCATCCACATGTCAGTTTTCAGATTTTCTGAAGACCACCTGTACCATACAACAAAGGGAAGAAGAAAAGTGCCAATATTTATGGATTGCTGAGTAGGCACCAGGCTTTTCATATGATCAGAAGCCATTTCTGGTGTTTCTTATCGCTGTGGAAATGTAGAGTTAGAGCACAGGTGGATGTGTTCCCAAAACTTGATTAACTGCTCAGCTTATCCAAGTTCAGGTCGTAATCCCAGAAAGTCAGGAAACACACTGTAATGAGCGAATTAGTTGTGAACTGCATGCTTTATTGATATGAGATTTCCGAAATAACATTTTGAGTCCATTACGTTCAGCATGAGAGTGCAGCAGAGTACAAATAAATATGGCAGAGTCTTCGGTAGCAGATCCTCTCCCAGTCCCCAAAGAGGCACGAAGCTTTGAGGGGAAGCCACCTTGGAGAGGGTCCTTTCCTCCCCTCCCCGGAGGGGCTGGGCTCCGAATCTCCCCACTTCAGGATACAGATTAGAGGTACCTCCCTCTACTGCTTTGTGCCCTGGAAAACCCTCTCTCAGGTAGATTCGAATAAGCCCCATGGGGACACCATGACCATACTTTGGAGTCCCCAGCCCACCCCCTGCTGCCTCCATAACCAGCTGTCCACAGCATCTCCACACCTTGAGTTGTCACTTGGACTCCGCTCGTTTTTCTGGGTCCTTTGATGCCACCTCTGCTGTAACACACGGGAACCAGACTACAGTGGGGAGAAGCTTAAATACCGAGGTTAATGCCAGGAGCTTACTCGCTGTCACACTGGCCCTGCTTCCTTTCGGGTTCACCTGGACCAGGTTTGGGGACCAGGGCAGAGCTGGGATGCATGACATTCAGACAGTGCTGAGTATCCGGGTTCTGTAGTGAGTGGCATCGTCTCAGCGCAGTGCTCTGTAGCTGTCTGTGGGTCTGTGTGTCCTGTGGGGGCGAGAGCAGAAGCAGGAGAAGAGAGTTGCTCTGTCTCCTTCCCGGAGTGGGGCGGGGGGGGCGTTGTGTGCGTGGTGAGGGACACACACTGCATGTCAGGGTCCACCCTCCAGTGAGACCTGAGGGCTGCCAACTAGGTCGAGCCTAGTGGAGACTGAAACCCCCTTTTCTTAGGATTCTGCCCCATTTTCAACCAGGAGCAAAGGAGAGGGTCTGCAGCTCCCACAGGAGCTCCCGGAAAGCAGGACCCTGCCAGACCTTCAGCTGCTTCCCCTTCTGAGGTCCTTGGGTCCAAATGCCAGAGCTAAATAGGTTGCCTTCTTTTATTTGACCTCCCTGGTGTGGGAGCCAAGCTCACTGTTGACAACCTTGGGGGCGAACTGCTGAGCCAGTAGCTAGCAAATGGCAGAGCTGGGCACTGGGTCTCAGAGAAACCATCTGGGCTGTGTATGGTCCCAGGAATTTTGAGTGTTGAGCTGTGAGTTACGTGGACGTACAGACTGTGTACATGTTCCCCAGTGTCTTTCACCAGCACTTTCCCCCTGGTCAGTCCAGGTCTGTGTCATTTCCCTCATGGGAATGCTTATCCTCACATGGGACATTGTACCAGACGCTGTAGGTGACTAGCAGAGTCTGGCTGGCTCTCCTGCCTTGGTGGCAGATGGACTTTTACTGATTCCTTCTACCTTTCCAATACAGTGGTGGGGGATGAGTCCCACAGACTTTAGGTGGCTTCTGCAGGTGTCACCGTAAAGTGTACCTTCTAACCCACTTTGAGGTGAGGTGGGCCACTTGCTTGCAGAGTCTTTCTCCATCTCACACTGAGAGTGACAGGAGACTTGATCAGAGAAGGGAGTGTGTGCCCTTCACTTGGGGGGTCATGATTACTCAGTGCAACTCTCTTTTCCCCACTAAAATAATCTTTAATACGAAAGTTGTAAACTCATATTTAACAAATCGATATATTGATCAATTATACCAGTTTAACTCAATGAGCTGTATATATAGTCATTAAAATGATACTCAGAGAGATTATACAGATACATAGGAAAGAGTTGTTCTAAAATTTAAAGGAAAACATGAACCAATAATTGCAAATGCCCTGTAATTGAAATAATGTACACATATATGTACTAAATAGAGATATCTACAACATACAATAGTATAGTAATGGTTGTAGGTTGATGACTGTTTGTAACTTTTAAAAATTATCTTTCATGCTGCAGGAAGGTTTGGAGATGTCAGATCACTATGTTTACACCTGAAATAATCTAACCGGTAAGAGCTTGGACACCAACTCTCCTGAAATTAATATATACATGAAAGTTTAAAAAATAGAAATAAATTCACCTACTAAAGTTTGTTAGATGTAAGAAAAACTCTCATATTTCATCTCTGCCTTTACTTTAAATACTGTGGCATAAAAGATCATTTCAAAAAGCCACCCAACACTTACTTACCTCCTGTGGGCAGCAGAGCTCACTGAATATGAAGATCGGATGGGCTCTTATCAGAACAGCTAACACATCTGTCCCTCCCTGACCCAGTGCTCTCTGTGTACTACACACCCGTAGCACTTAACACGCAGCGTCTCACCCAGCCACCTTAACCAGTCCATGAAGAACGTCCCATTATCCGTCTGTTCTATGTGTGCACGTACCGGAAGGTAGCAAATGTCTGACTTTTACTGAGTCCCTGTCACTGCCCAGCCCTCCTTCCCTCCGGTCGTCAGCCCTTACTGAGCAGCACAGGCTCTCGTCTGCGTCTGCGCTGTCAGTGTGACGCGGACTGGACCTTAGAGGGAAGGCCTGTGGCTCACAGTGCTGCCTGTGACTAGCTAGCACGTTCCCTTCAAGGTGAGGAATCAGCAAACCTCTTTACGCATCACACCTAAACCTCATCTTCCAATTAGGGTTTTTAAAGTAGTTCTTGTGTTTGTCCCTTAGTGAACTCCCAGTGTGAGTGATGTGCAGGTTGTTCTTTATTGATAAACTTGAGACCACAGCATCTGGTATCCAGCTCACAATTAATCTTAACCAAATTGGGACATCTGGACTATTGATTTTTATTTTTTAGTCCTCACCCAAGGACATGCTTATTGGTTTTTTAGAGAGAGGGGGCAGAGGGAGAGAGGCAGAGAAACAAAAATATGAAACACATCCATTGGTTGCCTCTTGCATGTGTGCTGACTGGGACCAAACCCCCAAGCTACGTACACATGGGCCCTGACCAGGAACCGAACCGGGGAACTTTCTATTTATGGGACAATCCTTCCACCTACTGAGCCACACCAGGCAGGGCGGATTACTGATTTTAGTGACTTCCAATTCCTTACGTTGTGAAGGTGGGGAGCTCTACAGCAGACTGGGAGCCTGGAGCAGGGAAAAGGACCTTGCCCCTTCCTGTCTGCCCGCTGCTCTTGTCAGCCTTGCCCAACAGCTCTTGGCAGTGGCAGTGAAGGCCCCCCGCCCAGCCTTAGGTACTCCGCATCCCAGAGCCAGCCCCGTCATTCCAGGCTGGGGCCAAAGTACTGCTGGGGCGCCCCTTGTCCTCACAGGGTCCAGTCTGAACCCCAACTTCTCTGACCTTCTGGATTCTAATCACCCAGCCTCTGCTGTGTGTCCTGGAACCCTATGGATGGCAGCTTCACGCAGTTCTGCTCGTTCATCTGAGAGCTCTGTGTTTACTGTTGTTGTGCCCCAGTATCCTTGTAACCATTGCGTTCTCTGAAAGTCTCTCTACTATTGTACGACGCTCACCATACCTCCACTTTTCTGGGGGTACTTTAGGGGAAAGGGTGTGGGGGATGCTGGTACCACTGTGCGGTTCCCCCTCACATTATCCCACCTTCCTGTTTTCCTGCCCCAGGAGCAGGGGTGATCCCTAAGCAAGACACTGTAGCTCTACCTGAGAACACGTGTGGCAGAATTCCTGACGGCTGCTGGGGTGCCTGTGTTTTCACCCCATCCGGCAACACTGAGGTGACAGCGATGCAGCTGTACTGCCTGGTGGTTGAGGTGGCCCACTGGTCCTGCCCCTGTGTGACCCCAGCCTCTGCAAATGGGGTTGGACTGAGAGACACATGCTCTGCTGTCCGTGATCCATAACAGCACAGACTGAACCTAATATCCCTTCCAAAGGAGGGAATCTGAGTGAAAAGCAGGGATAAGTGGGAGGAGGAGGAGGAGCTGAGGGAAAACAAAGGGAGGTAAGGAAACCTAACATGGCATTGGAACCTCAAGAAAGGCTCACCGCTGCAGAATGTTACTGTCTCTGCACGCTTACAGCAGATGCCCAAGGTGGTGACCTCACATGTTTGCTCAAACGACCTTTCGTTTGGAAGCTGACCAGGTGAAATGGAAGCAGGCAGTCGTGAATGGCCTTTACTGGGACTCACTTTGGTCACGTGACAGGATGACAAACTGGATCAGTCTTTGGTGACTGGATGAAATTCTGGTTAGGTATCAGTGACTTTTGATCCTGGTTTTTAGGCTGCTTCTACTGCACCGGCTCTCTTTTGGGAAGAGGTTTCCAGGAACCAGTCTCCCCGTGGCCATGGGACCGTGTGTTGTTCCATTCTCAGCTGGCTGATCACGGTGTAACTGTGCACCGTGATGATCGAATGCTTAGAAAAGTCCCTGGTCTAATGGACCAAAGGCACCAGCTGGGGTGCTGGGCACAGGTACGTATTTATTTTGTGGGTGGAAAGCTATGGAACAGAACAGAGGAAGACAGTGGGTCCCTGTGGGAACAAAACATGGACTTCACATGGTAGGTACGAATTCCCTGGGAAGGGGCCCCACGTGTCAGGAGGAAGTTACTAGGAGGCCTTGTGGTATATGCCCAGACTAAGTTACATTGAGGAGGGACTACCACTTATCTAGCAGTAATATGGGGGGCCTAGTTTTTGTGGGGTAACAAAACATAGCTTGCAGCTTCACTCACGCCATTGATACACAATAGAAATACCAAGCATGGGAGATTGTCCCCCAAAACAGAACAGAAGGGCTTTGGGAGAGAGAGGTGTCTCTCGTGGCATCACTGGATAAGCTGAGTTTACTTTGATGAGAAGGAAGAGTCAGTGGAAAAAGACCTATTACCTGGAATGAGCAGATTAGGAAGATCCAACTGCCTCAGGTAAGTAAGGCAATTGGAATACTGATCCTGATGGTCAAACGTATCAGAAGATCGGGTTACAGCCTCCTCAGAATGTAACAGCAGTGGCCAGTGCAGCCCGAGGAAGACGGTGATTTAGCTCTCTGCTCATTTCTGTGCCTGAGAGTTCTGCACAGGTTATTACAAGGCAGGAATAACACAGCTCAAAGGGAGCAGGTACCAATCACATTGGCACAAAACTATGAAAACCTACGACATGGCTTCATAGCGGATGCGGCTGTCACTCCGAGTTCTCCCTGGGCCGCAGCGGCTCCTCCCGGGATGGGGCACGGCCACTCGGGGACCATGTTTCTTATGCTAATGTACCTGCCCCCTAAACCTGGGAGCTCAGGTGGTCCCCCGATTTTGCTGCAGAAGGTCCACGGGCCAGGTGGGCGGACTGTGCAACCAGCTGTTCCCTCGGGTCAGTTCACGTAAATTGAAAATGAAAAGACACTTTGAAACACTCTAATCCTGTCCCTGAGAGTGAGGTAGGGAAATAGAAATTGTGTTCTTCTGAGGAGGGACCCAGAATCGCGAGGACGGTTTGGGGGGCAGTTCTGGGGGCAGGTGCGCTGATAACGAAGGAGGTGGGGATGGGGGGCGTCTCCCTAAGGCCCGAACAGGATCTAAGGAGCGGGGACAGGGCCCAGCGGGTAAGAAAAGACTCAGAGGGCAGGTGGGATTCTGAGGAAGGCCTCCCAAGTCACCCGCCCCTCGTCACCGAATCCAGCCCTGGTCTGGGGACTGCTCGGAAGGGATGTTGCCCACCAACTGATCCTAACCCAGGGAGGCCGTGGTGGCGGGCTGACCCCGGTCAGGGAAGCCTCCTAAGAGCAGATGTCCCCCTGCCTGCCCCCTGGCAGAGGAGGAAGTCAAGGGGGGAGTGAAGAGTGAGGGGGGAGGTTCCGCAGGCAGGGCCGCAGATGGGGTCGCACACAGGGCCCGAGCCTGGTCTCCGCCTGCAAGTCCTGCGCCGAGAATGCAGCCGAGCCCACCGGGCCTCCGCCCGTGGGGACCGGAGACAGTACCACGCCCGGTGCCGGTGGGATCCCGTTCACCGTTTGTGTGCATCCGCTGCGGCGACAGGAAACTGAGACGCGGCTGACGTCCGGTAGAACGCGCTCGCTTCCAGCGCTGGCCCTTGTCACACGGGTCGTCTGTCACTCCCTGCAGGGTCCCCCGAACCCTGAAAAGTCAGTAAGGACCCGCAGACACTTTATTTATGGGGTCCTGAGTGTTGGATGTGTGTCATGTTGAAATGAAAACTGAGAGTTTATTAAATCTGTGCTTTTAATTCATTTAGAACGATTTCCATTATATGTGAATATAAAGAATGGATACCTGTCTCGTATAAAACAAAAACAGGGGAAAGAGCAGCGGTGTTTTCCAGTTCTGAAAATCCTCTCCCTGCTGGTTGAGCAGAGAAAAGCCGGTTGACACCTTCTGCATTCTCTCTGCTCCCGAATTGCATGCCGCGTTGCCTCCGGAAGGCCCCACTGTGCGCCCCTGAGACAGTGAGGATGAAGAAGGCAGCGTGTCTGAGTGTTACTGTGCCAACAGTTCGCACCCGCAAGCCTCGGAAAGGTTCTCAGAGACCCCTGGGCTCCCCGGGCCACACTCGGAGGACTCCTAACAGTGCGTCCGGACTTGGAGGTCCACGTCTGTAAGGGGAAGGTTGTGACCAGACTGAACTGTGTGGTCACTGGACGGTATTGGGCACGTTTTCCGAAACATAAGAAGGACTCAGTAATTGTTGCTCATGGATGTCATAATCCTTCCTCATCTGTACCTAGGAACCCCGAGTGCAGACGGTGACTCGTCCTGGCTTGGGGGGCCTGTTCATCTCAGGGTCCCCCTAACAGGTTCCACGGAACCCCACCCTCTACACCATGTGGAGAAGCACGCGTTGGTAACGCTACTCATTTCAAGAGCGTGGCTGCCGTCATTGGTGGTGTCTGTCTCAGGGTCAAGGCCCCTGAGATCACTGCACGTTCCCGTAGAAGCAGCTCAGCTAACGGCCGCCCTGCCTGGTCCCCAGCGCTCTTCCTCCAGGGACAGTCAGACTCCGTCTTCGCTCTCCTCCAGAGAGGGAATTCAGAGAGTGTTTTCTTTTCCTGCAGGGAGAAGATAACTGGGCAGAAAATCTTCTGATCCTCGTGGGAGTCTGAACTCTCAGTAGGAACTCCGGAAGGTTTTTACTTCATCTGATTCTCAGCTGGAAGCGCTGCCCCCCCGGGGTTCTCTGAAGGACCCACAGCAGGACCCGCTGCCCCTCCGGAGTCGGGGTGTCTGCCTGCTGAAGTTGCAGACCGGCAGGCCGCGGCCCCTGTTCACAGGTGCATCTCTCCCCTCCGTGCCGCGGGGTTCATTCCAGGTCAGAGTAGGGGCTCGCGAGAGCATCCCTCTCAGAAGAGACGGATTTGTGCTGGGAGGTGGAGTTCCGTGTGGGCGGTGGGGCCGGACGGGAGAGCAGCAGACAGCACCGGGGCTGTGTGCACGGGACTGGCATTGCGGGGTGCTCTCTCCTCCTGACTCCCACGGGGCCCTGAGGGTCGGTGGAACCGGCACCGGGATTTCTTCCTTCCCCACCTTAGGGACTGGCTGCCTCCTGTGCTGCGGGCAGAGCCCTGACCCCCCTCAGCATCTCACACTCGCCTCTGGATATGCGTGCCTGCTGGTGGTCAGAGCCAGCACGCCTCTCAGCCAGGGCTTTATGGCCAGGCACTGGCTCCGAGAAGCCAGGTTACAGACGGTCTGTGTTACCGAACCTGGACGATGACAGTGACATCCGGACGAGTTCTCTCCATGGAAGAGAATCTTCCGGGCAGCGTGACAGTAAATCGTTTCTTTGCTGAAACCGGGTGAGGTGCAAGTTTACCGTATAGTTACTTCCTTTCCTGACCATCCCAGGTGATGAGCTCATGGTGCTGACTGTCAGATTGGAAATCACGGTGTGTGTGCTGTAAATATCTCTCCTGTCATCCTATAGGACGGAATGAGTGCCAGACGCCTGGTCGGACCTGGGGACCTGGGATGAAGCTCGAGAGCTGGAGAACCTCCGAGTCTCAGGACCGCCCAGGGGAAGAGCTGATCGTGACGGCCGAGCGGACCTTTGTATGTGCACTACTAACATTGTATTCTCACCATGAGATTTTCTTCTCTCTTCCAGTGTGCGCCTGCTTAAGAGATTTCATGTCTCCTATTTCATTTTCATGTTGCTTATTTTTTAATAGCAAAACAGTAACAGTGGTAATGAAAATAAAAATAAAATGATAAATACATCTAAAATAAAATAATCTATTTAGGAGACACAAAAAATAATAAACTAAAAAGTTAGGAGACAAATGTTCCTCCTGACTACTGATAGATGGAGTTACGTTTAACAAAATTGTTATTCTTCATGTTCGGAAATTAAATGTGTTTCAAACATGACTATGTGTCCAACTGTGTTTAAGTGGAACTTGGCACTCCTGATGTGGCTCTCTGTCACTTCATATAACATAGGAGTATTCTTTAATGGCAGGAAAAATTAATGTCACAAACTTAACACACATTTACATAGAACCTTCCAAATATACTCATATTTTTGAAAGTGAATATCTAGGAGTTTGTTTCTTTCTTCCAGTGATCAAATTCTAACTGTGTACTTGTGTAATAAAATAGAAACTGTGTCTTGGTTAATGGATGCTGGCAAACGGAAGATGCTTAACATACATATTTTTTAAGTAAAAATGGCAATCATCTATTTAACAAGCATTTCCTGAGTGCCTGTTACATCTAGAACTATACTAGTTGTGATGAGACATAAAGATGTGTAAGACATATAAAGATAAAAATTAATTATTTGGTGAGAAGACTCTCAGCTTAAATAAGTGACATTTGACCTGACTCTCCTTTTATCACGAATATGTCCCGAAGTTTACCCACCCCCTTGTAGCGAGGCTGTAACTGTTGCAACTGTTATTACTGGCCCAGCCCGTATCTCATTTGGTTTCTGAAGAGCCCCCCACAAGCACCTGGCCCTACTCCCAAGGGTAGAAAGACCCTCTTTTCAGGCTCTCTGACAGCCAGCACTTCATCGGAGCCCAGAGACAATCGAGCTGGCGGCCACCTCTCTCTCTCTGTGGTAAGTGGCTGCACCCCAGGATGTCCTGGGTCAGGTGAGGAGGGCCTGGTGCCCTGCAGCACCCATCGGGGCAGGACGGTGAGGGCAGTGGTCGGCCCAGCGTATCAGCACATGGGTGTGTTGGAACGACCCATTTGCATTTCCTACCTGAGTGCACACCAGCCCGAGAATGCTCAGTTACTGAGGCCTGACTGCCCACCCCCGAGGGATAGACTGTAATACTCAGCAGATTTAAAATCACCAAATTCATCCACACTCATAAGTCTTAGAAAATGCGTGAATGAAAATTACATCCATGGTTTTAAGAGATGGAACTCGTAATTATTTGGGAACGCACCGTCCCCTCCCCCGAAGCCTCACTGTGGGCCTGTGTGGAAGGAGCAGCAGGGCTGAGTGATGTTCCCTTGGTTACAGTAATCGTTCAGCTTGTCATTGCTGCAGAGGTAGGAGCCTTCTCCTCTTGTTCATACACAGTGAAGAGTCACCTAAAAATTACAGGTGCCGTCCACCTGGACAACAGGAGTTTCCCTCAAGCAGAAACTGGAATTGAGAGAAAACGCTGGACAAAACACTAATGAGAAGGAACCGTGTCTCTTGTTGTTAATGACGTAGATGTGACGACCCCTAAGAGGACATGCGAAGGCTGGTGTCAGGGTCATTTCTGTGGTGTGGACCATGTGGAATTTGGGAGTGGGGGCGGGTAGGACAGGAAATCCTGTCCCATAAAATGTGTCAGTTCCTCCAGATAAGAGGGCACATAGCTCAGGTGGCAGGTAGAATGACGGGAAGAGGGATTTTCAGCCTTGTGACCACATAGCCGCACACACATGATAAGTCAGGCTGTTCTGAGCTCTGTGGAGCATTTAACACCCATGTGAGTTAAGAGTGAAGCCCAGCTGGCTTTCACCTGAGCATTAGGAGAGAACCAGCGCCCCCTGGCGGTCAGCGTGGTCGGAGCAGCCACCCAAGCAGGACAACTCCACAGCAGAGGTGAATTCAGGGGTGCAGGGGTCAGGACTGCAGTTAGACACCCTTCCCACTGGGCGGTTGCTGACAGAGCTGAGTCTTCCTACCGCTGGGGTTCTGTTGTTTGGTCTTTAGATGGCTAGAGATGGAGCGATACGTGAACACAGATCCATACATTGTGTGACTGATTTCACCGAGCACTGTCACATCTCAGAATTTACTAGAAGGATTCCCGAGTTTAAAATGTGCTCACTGAAGCATTATATCGCACAGACCTAATGAGATAATAAATAAAATGTTTATACTCAAGGAAGGAGTGTGCAGCTGTTCACAGCATGCTGCCCCGTAATATTTTGACATGGGGAATAGTTTCTGACATGTTCCTAAATGAAAGAAATAGGTAAACTACCACCATTGGGTGATATCTGTATTTAAATCCCTGATACATATGGAAATGTACAGCAAACGGGTATAACTGTATATACACATTATTAGTAATGCTTATTTGTTTTTTTTTTCAGGGTATTACCTCTTTCATCTTAAATACAGTCTCATAATGTTTTCCTAAGAAAGTTTTGAAACTTGATGTCAAAAGGTCATACCAGGTAAGAAACACCGTATTCACACAATTTAGTGAAATAATTTGACTCCATAAAAGGGAAGTCAGTTAAGCTGTTTTCAATTTTCAGAAACATGAGAATGTGTTATCCCTGGAACAATTTCTATTCCTTGCCAAATTTTATGCTTGCTGTTTTAAAAGAGGACATCAGAAATGTGACAAAAGTCATGATAAAAGTGTAAATTATTGAGATTAAGATACTGCTTTATGAATATGATTCTTCCCAAGAGTAATCAGACACTTTTGGAGAAGAGTCTGCGTCCGTGGCTGAAGTGGGGAATCCATAGAGAAGTGTGAAACAGCCATGAGAAGTAAGGAAGTGCTGAAAAGTTATGGAGACATGTCAAAAAACAAAAGGGCCAGCTTAGACGGTCCATATGTAGAATAATTGGGCATGAACAAATAAAAAATCATTAGAATCGCTTCCTTACAAAATTCATGAGTCCATACTGATAGAAAGATGATAGATGCAGACATATAAAGATGTATAGATGATTGATAGATAGGAAGGTAGATGATAGAGCCTTTCCTTATGAGAAGATTGACAACCGATAAATGTAACAGCGGTGATGGAGTAAGAACACCATGTTTCACAATAATCACTTCTAAGAATCGAGTCAGGCAATATAATCAACAGGCTCTGAAATTAGTGGCTGAGCAGCTTGATGAGGAACACAATATTGTATAGTAACTTTAAAGGGTGCTCCGTGAGTTACATTAGGGAAAAAAATAATGATTCTATCACAGAGGTACTCGGAGGCACCATCTTCACCAGGCGATGCAGTGAGCGTCCCCGGTGATGGAACAGCGAACCTCAGGCCCCTACCCATGAAGCACAAGGGAGGATACTTAATTGCCCTGTAGAAAGTGAATAATCTGAATAAACAAGTGCGGAGCTGCATGCAGTCCCACTTGGAGAACATCGTAGTGAAGAACTTCTCTGTAATCTCCCAAAATTCAGTGGTCATGAAAGGCAGAGGCAGAGGGAGTGATCATTTCAGATGAATGGAGACTAAAGATGAGTGACATTAAATATTACGTGTCATTGTGGATGGGGTCCTGTGTGAGGGGAGTACAGAGAGAATATTATAGATTAAAGAATCATGTCAATATTAAATGGCCAGATATTGATCATTGTGGTTAGATTACAGCATATCTTTGCTCTTGGTGAAAAAAAGAGGAAATCAGGGCTATGTAGATATCATGTCTATGTATACTTTAATCTCAGGTGCTTCAGAAAAAAGTAATACTCATACATAATAATATAGAGGAAAGGAATCACAGGCAAATATGAAATAAATACTAAAATTTGTTAAATATGGGCACATGGTTATATTGGAGTTCTTTGCATAGTTCTTGACTATTTTCTATAAGTTTTAATTTATTTCATATTAAAGTTAAAAACAGGTAACTGGTTTTGGGGAGTAGGGGAAGCTTCAAGGGGTGACAAGGATGCAACCTTTCTCTGAGCTCATATTGAGATTAACTCCACTTTTATTGATTCTCCGGACCTGACCTTTATCACACTTCCGTTCTCGACCAGCTCTCTTTAAGGAATGGGGGGGAACCGGTCACGGGTCACAGAGTTCGTGCTGCTGGGATTCCGGCTCAGCCCAGAGACGGAAGTGCTCCTCTTCTGGGTCTTCTCCCTGCTCTACACCGTCGGTCTGTTGGCCAACGGCCTGATCTTGGTGCTCATCTGTCTGGACCGCAGATTGCACACCCCCATGTACTTCTTCCTCTCCCACCTGGCCATCCTTGACATGTCCTATGCTTCCAACAATGTCCCCAAGATGCTGGCAAACTTAGTGACCCACACTAGAACCATCTCCTTTGTCCCATGCATCATGCAGACCTTTTTCTATTTGGGTCTTGCTTCTACAGAATGCCTGCTTTTGGTGGCGATGTCCTATGATCGGTACGTGGCCATCTGCCACCCCCTCCAGTACACTGTCATCATGAGCTGGAGTGTGTGCACGGGCCTGGCTGCCACCTCCTGGTCGTGGGGATTTTTCCTGAATGCTCTGACACATGTGACTCTCCTCCTAAGGCTGCCGTTCTGCGGGTCCCGGAACATCAACCACCTCTTCTGTGAGATCCTGTCTGTCCTCAAACTGGCCTGTGCTGACACCTGGCTCAACAAAGTGGTCCTCTTCGCTGCTTCTGTCTTTGTCTTAGTGGGGCCCCTCTGCTTAATGCTGGTCTCCTACGTACACATCCTCTGGGCCATCCTGAAGATCCAGTCTGGGGAGGGCCGCAGGAAGGCCTTCTCCACCTGCTCCTCCCACCTCTGCGTGGTCGGGCTCTTCTTTAGCATAGCCATGGTGGTTTATATGGTCCCAGAGTCCAGTCAACGAGAGGAGAAGGAGAAAATATTGTCCCTGTTTTATGGTATCTTTAACCCAGTGCTGAACCCCCTCATCTACAGTCTGAGGAACGCTCAGGTCAAGGATGCCTTGTGCAAGGTCCTGCAGGTGAGGTCCAGGTGAAGGGAAAACACAGAATGTTTTCTCATTTAGAAGTTTCATATACAAATAGTAACTGTTCCAATCGTACTTCTGAAACTAGGGTAAACTTCCAACGAAGAGTGTGGCTTTTAAAGTTGAAATGGAACGACGAAATTATTAGAATTTTTAGTCTTTCGTTAATAAAATAGTGAATTCCCATTTTCTCAAGCCAGGAATACTATGTGGAGAATAAACTAAATGTAAGAAAATTGTATCAACACACTTCTCTGCCGTAGATATTCCACTTCTTATCACCTTGCGGTAGTTGGGAACAGCACGGTGAAAGTCACGCTCTATGAGAGAACTTCCGGAGTGGACTGAAATTTTAATACAGAAAATACTGCAGAGTTATATGAATCTGCCTCTCCAGCTCTGAGGTGAATGAAACGAAGGTTTAAAGCAACTCTAAATTCCTTGGTGAAATCGTTTAGTAGCAAAGGGGAAAAGTAAGGGAAAGGTGTAGTGCAACAAGAAACGATGTTAAAAATCCTAAAATATCTTCAAGGTCACATGAAGGAAATGTGTTAGTAAATGTTTACATGGTTCTAGAGGTAAAGGTTTTGAGCACTTCTCAAAGCTTCCCTTTATTCTTGGGGTATGATAAGGTCTAACAGAGCAAGCTGAAATCCCTGTGGACGTCCTTGCAATGTTTCCCCGCCATGGTTTGGTAGGGTCTGGACCACTCAGCGGCAGGTGGCCCGAGGCAGCAGCAAGCAGCACCAGACCACTGTGACGGAGCGGAGCAGGCAAGGGGGGCAGGGGTGAGGTGGGAGAGGGTGCTGGGGAGTCAATCCCTTCACCTCTTTCTCCCAGCCCCTCCCCCCTCCCTCTGGCAGCTGTCGGTCTGTTCTCTGTATCTACGAGTCTGTTTCTATTGTGTGTGTTAGTTTACTGCGTTCATTAGATTCCACATGTAGATGAGATCCTGTGGTATTTCTCTTTCTCTGACTGGCTCACTTCACTTAGCATGATGCTCTGCAGGTGCATTCATGCTGTCGCAAAGGGTAAAATGTTCTTCTTTTTTGTGGCAGCATAGTATTCCATGGTGTAAACGTATCATAGCTTTTTTATCCCCTGATCTGCTGATGGACACTGGGGCTGCTTCCAGTGTTTGGCTATTGTAAGCAACCATGTAGTGAACCTAGGGGTGCAATATACAGGGTCCGGCAGAAGTAACACCTGCTTGAGGGTGGTGGGCAGGGTAAGGATGTGGGTGTAATAATTTATGGTTTTAATTTGAACATGTCACCTAAAATGTCATGTGGTGTGCTCAAGTGCGATATTGTTATGTTACACAATGACATGCTTATGATTTTGTAATAAGCGGTTTTGTAATAAAAGTTTTGTAATACTATTTGTGTGTGACCCTATATTCTTTCAAATTAGTGTTGTAGGCTTCTTTGGATATATTCCCGGGAGTGAGTTGGCTATGCCATAAGGCAGTTCCCTTTCTAATGTTTTGAGGAATCTCCATACTGTCTTCCAGAGTGGGTGCACCAGTCTGCACTCCCACCAGCAGTGCATGAGGGTTCCCTTTTCTCCACACCCTCACCAGCACTTCTTGTTTGTTAATTTATTGATGATAGCCGTTCTGACCGGTGTGAGGTGATTTACCTTGTGGTTTTCATTTGCATCTGTCTAGTGGTTAATGACATTGAACATCTTTTCTTATCTCTGTCGTCCATCTGTCATTCCATTTTGGAGAAATGTTTACTCAGGTCCTTTGCCCATTTTTATTTGGATTGCTTGTTTATAGGTGTTGAGCTGTCTGACTTCGTTATAGATTTTGGACATTGTTAACACCTTATCAAATACATCCTTGGTGAATATCTTCTCCTTTCAGTGGGTGGTCTTTTCCTTTTGTTGACGGGTTCTCCTGGTGCACAAATACTTTTCATTGTGATGGAGTTCCATTTGTTCACTCTTTCTTTTGTTTCCCTTGCCTGAAGTGATATATCAGCCAAAATATTTCTACAATAAATATCCAAGATTTTACTGCCTATTTTCTTCTAGGATTTTTATGGTTTCAGATGTTCCACTTAAATGTCCCCGTTCTCTTTTCAAAAATCTGAGAAGCCCTGTCCAGGTGGCTCAGTTGGCTGGAGCATCATCCCATGAACCAAATGTCATGGATTCAGTTCCCACTCAAGCCACGTACAAAGATTGTAGGTTCCATCCCCAGTCACGGTGCATGTGAGAGGCAACCTACCGATGTTTCTCTCTCCCACTGATGTTCCTCTCCCTCTCTCTCTCTCACCCTCCTTTCCTTTCTGTCTAAAATGAATATGCATGTTCTTGGGTGAGGATAAAAATATGTGAGAACTGTATAAAAATAAAAATATGATTCAAGGAAGCCAGCGTCACGGAAAGTGGAATTGAACGATTTTGAAGGGTATTTCTCAAAACTGTAGACATACATTCCCATCACTAGGTCCCAGCTCCCTTAGTCAGAACCCACGTGGCTGCCAACTGAAGTGTCTGTATCTCGGGCTGTGCTCGATACGCTATAGTCAATTCTTTATTCTCTCATTTTTCAAGATGCAAAGGAAAACATCAACTTTTGACCTTTTAACACACAATTACTCCACAAATACAGTTAGTAACAATTTATAATTATTTCCATGAATTATACCCCTACTGTGACTTTCTGAATATTCGTTCTTTCTTGAGTTGGATATTTACCACATCAGTGAGAAACCAACGACTTGATAACCGATTTTCAGGTAATGTAGTTTGGGAGTTGTTTAAATGATCTGTGTGTTGATTTTTACTCGTTCTGCTTTCACATGGAAAGTATAATCAAATTCTACAGGACCTGGCCAGGCCCACAGGAGCTATAAATCCAGGTTGGAACGAGAGCTGTGGTTACAGGAAGTGCCCAATGGTGACAGGGAACGTACGACCACATGGCTGTGTTGTGTGGGTCCATGTCCTTTGTGTGTATTTGTGTTTTGTGTATGTGTGTTCTTTGCCCTGTCCACTTTTAGAAGTTACCGGAATGCCGCCTTGATGATGCAATAAAAACACTTCATTTTGAGATGATGCGTTTCCCTAGGTTAGAGTTTGTTTGGTATCATAAACATTGATATTTTATTATTTATTGTCTTCTAATTTTTTATTTTTATAATTTATGCTCAGATGATGACAAACTTGGAAAACTATGTCCTAAACTACTGTTTTCGCAGGATCAGTTGGCTACTAATTTTGTCACCCACATGTCAATTTTCAGATTTTCTGAAGACCACCTGTACCATATAACAAAGGGAAGAAGAAAAGTGCCAATATTTGTGGATTGCCCGGTACGCACCAGGCTTTTCATATGATCAGAAGCCATTTTTGGTGTTTCTTATCGCTGTGGAAATGTAGAGTTAGAGCACAGGTGGACGTGTTCCCAAAACTTGATTGACTGCTCAGTTTTCCCTAGTTCATGTTGTAATCCCAGAAAGTCAGGAAACACACTGTAAAGAGCGAATAGTTGTAAACTGCACGCTTTATTGATATGAGATTTCCGAAATAACATTTTGAGTCCAATACGTTCAGTATGAGAGTGCAGCAGAGTACAAATACATATGACAGAGTCTTCGGTAGCAGATCCTCTCCCAGTCCCCAAAGAGGCACGAAGCTTTGAGGGGAAGCCACCTTGGAGAGGGTCCTTTCCTCCCCTCCCTGAGGGGCTGGGCTCCGAATCTCCCCACTTCAGGATACAGATTAGAGGTACCTCCCTCTACTGCTTTGTGCCTGGAAAACCCTCTCTCAGGTAGATTCGAATAAGCCCCATGGGGACCCCATGACCATACTTTGGAGTCCCCAGCCCACCCCCTGCTGCCTCCATAACCAGCTGTCCACAGCATCTCCACACCTTGAGTTGTCACTTGAACTCCGCTGGTTTTTCTGGGTCCTTCGATGCCACCTCTGCTGTAACACACGGGACCCAGACTACAGTGGGGAGAAGCTTAAATACCGAGGTTAATGCCAGGAGCTTACTCCTTGTCACACTGGCCCTGCTTCCTTTCAGGTTCACCTGGACCAGGTTTGGGGACCATATTTGGGGGCCAGGGCAGTGCTGGGATGCATGACATTCAGACAGTGCTGAGTATCCGGGTTCTGTAGTGAGTGGCATCGTCTCAGCGCAGTGCTCTGTGGCTGTCTGTGACTGTGTGTCCTGCAGGGGTGAGAGCAGAAGCAGGAGAAGAGAGTTGCTCTGTCTCCTTCCCAGAGGCGGGGGGCACACAGTGTATATCAGGGTCTTCCCTCCAGTGAGACCCGAGGGCTGCCAGCTAGGTCAAGCCCATTAGAGACTAAAACCCCCTTTTCTGAGGATTCTGCCCCATTTTCAACCAGGAACAAAGGAGAGGGTCTGCAGCTCCCGCAGGAGCTCCTGGAAAGCAGGACCTTACCTGACCTTCAGCTGCTTCCGCTTCTGAGGTCGTGGGGTCCAAATGCAGACACCAACTAGGTTGCCTTCTTTTGTGTTACCGTCTACTCCTCTTCAATGGGTTATAGCGCCTCGTCTCTTGTCCACTATCACTGTGGTACTGCTGTTCTTTTTATGCGAAGGTAAGGAAATTTGGTCTTCTCTAAGTGTGTGCTAATCATTCTTCTGGTATGGGGATAGTCTAAGGAAAAGTTCATGTTGACTTAGTTGAACATACTGTTCACAACAATGTTAAGTATGTATAGAAGTTGGTGAATTTCATTTTATACAGGGTAAGTGGCTGCATGAAAGCAATAACCTCTGAACATCAATTCGAGATACAAGAATAAGAATTCTCAGTGTGATAGGTTTACGTTAAATATACAGAACAGTTTTCGTAAGCCAGAGAAGATTACCCTGGGTTGTGTTGTGTTATGGGGAGATTTTACATTCCAAGGGAAGTCATTAACAAAAACCATATAATACATAATCCATGCTGCCCACACACATATCCCTACACCACACACCCACTGGTTCCTTCCTAGTGATTGAAACAGTCACGATGGCATCCAAGTGGCTCTTCACCCTTTTGCCACTCTAGGCTGATGTCGGGTGCTGACAGTTGATGTTCTGTTGAGAAATTAGAATGACACCTCTTTTCTAGGACCCCTCTCATCTTCATATTGGAGCTCCTCCGTTACTGATTACGTCTCCCCTCCAGAAATTCTCTTCATAATTTTGGCATGTGCCGTTCCAACATGATCCCCATTTCCCTGGCCTTTTATGTCCTCTTTTGGTTTGACATTCTTTCTTCCCATCACATGTGTCGAAGGCTCTGGGTGACCTTTCACTGCAGAAGGGGATCGTGTCACCCTCGGGCCCAGAGGGAGCCCCATGCCCAGGCTGTCCCCCCTAAGGATGAAGCAGACTCTGCAGCTCACGATGACAGAACCCCAGAGGGGTGTCGCACACTGAGGCCGTCCTTCAATCAGCAAGAACATCATGACCCCTAAGTCACCAAGCCTTTTGCCTTCATGGCTGACACCTGTCCCCCTCAGCGGCACAGGAGACCCCTCCACCTTGGGCGGAGCAGCTAGAGCAGGAGTCTGAGCTGTCGCCAAGGCCTTTGTGGGAGTCTGCTGTCCAAGGTCCCAGGAGAATGCTGTCCCTTTCAACCTGTGGTCAGCCCATCCGCGGAGAAAGCACGGGGGACCTGTCCTAGGGCAAAGGGGGGATGCAGATTTTGTTTTTGACACCCAACGCTTTTTAATCCTAGACCAGAGACCTACACATTTCTCTGTGCATCATCTCCCCACAAGGGGAAGGACGGGAATCGGTTTGTTTCTCCACCCCCAACACCTTAGCATCCCTGACGCACGGTGAGCACTCACCAAACACTTGGTAAGTAAAGGACCCTTTAGTTATTAGCTTCCTTTCCACATTTGCAATGTTGAGCTGTCTTCTGATTTTTAGCCTTCTTTAAATCTCCCTAGCGGTGGGTGATACTAGACCTGTAATTGTAGCTGATTATTACTGAGCACTTTCTACGTGGTAGACCCAACTTAAATGCTTTAATACAACCTTCACATCAACTCTGCAGAATAGGTACTATTCCTATCCTCACATAAGGATAAGGAGAATGAAGTTTGGAGAAGTTCATTAATTTACCCAGGGTCACAGAGTTATTCGCTGATATAAACATAGTTCAAGACCAGGCAGTCTGACTTTACATAAACTCTGAGCCACTCTGTCATAGAAGACACACTGGTCTTCACAACCCGAACGGCTGGCATCAGGACTTCATAACATATGCTCAGTAAACTTTGAGTGGATGTACAAATGAATAGTCATCGTGGCCAAATTTCTGCCCATAATTTATGGGCCTGGGCATGTGTTCACCTTCGTTCTTTTAAGTTAGATATTTTATTATTCATTAGATTTATCCAATTTTTGCTTTTAGTATATTTTTTATTGATTTGGGAGAGGGAGGGGAAGGGGGCAGAGAGAGAGAGAGAAACATTGATTTGTTGTTATAGTTATTTATGCATTCATGGTTTATTCTTGCATGTGCCCTGACCGGGAATCAAACCTGTAACCTTGACATATTGGGATGGCGTTCTAACCAACTGAGCTACACAGCCAGGGCAACTTTCAGTATATTATTATGTGATGGATATTAATCATCAAGAATATTTTACTGCTCTATGGTCACAGAGAGGAAATACAGCAACTTACTATTTTGAAAACAGGCTGGGAGGTTTATTCATTTCTATCATAGAGAGCAGTGGTCATTGGCTCCTCAAAGGACTGTGCCAAGTTGCTAAGCCTGTGACTCGGGAGGGCCAGGATGGGCTGATGTCCGGCCGGGAGCCGTGTGAGGGTGTCACCCTTGAAAACTCTGGCGAGAGGGTGGAGACAAGTATAGACAAAGACTACGGGAAATGATAGGGAGAGGAATGTGTATGTAGTAGCTGGTTCACCTGCCACCTGAAATTGGTACCTGAAGCATCTCTGGCATGTGGGCCACGGATCGCCAACCGCCGACCTGTGAGATTGGTATTTATTACTTGCTGTGAGTATAGCATATCGTTGTTAAACATGGCTGTTGAAACAGACACAGAAGGAGAGGCGGAGTGCCATCCCTCTGAGTGAAAACATGTTTTCCCAACCAGCCGGCAGGGAAGTGTCTGGTACTCCTTGCTCTCTGAGCCGGCGTTGAGTAGTGCTATTTCCTTTTGATCTGTCTCTTTAAAATCCATGTCTCTCTGCTTACTTTTAATTTTTGAAATCATGCTGGGCAAAAAGGAGAGCTGGGACCTTGAGCACAGTATGATTTAGTCTGCAGAGTGCCGGCTCAGAGTTCAGGTGGGTAGGTTCCCATCCTACCTCCCTCACTCATTTACTGTGTGACCCTAGAGAAGTTGCTTAACTCCTCTGGCTTTCAGTTTCCTCCTTTGTAAGATCAAAAGTGGAACTAGACAGCCTGTGGCTTTATTTCTTTTTTTCTAATTTTCTCTCTCTCTCTCTCTCTCTCTTTGTTGGTTATCTGACTTTCTTTGGAATTTGGATTTTCGCTTTTTTAAAGGAATATAAAGTAAGTTTCATGCAGAGAAAATGAAATGGACTCCTTAAAGATAATAGAATATCTTGGGCCTTAAAGGTAGGAGGAACTTAGGAGTACTGCTGAGTTAATAAGTGACTTGGCTATTTTAGTGCTTTAAGAAAAGGGGATTACAGAAACGTGGTGGAAAGGGAAGAAGAAATGCCCACCTACAAAAAGGGAGTTTTATTGGGCTTCCTGAATCTTAAGCGCAACTTTCACTGGGAAAGAAATGTTCCAGCACATGGAATACAACCTAAATGTCTAATTCCTTGCCCCTATTGCCCACGTGGTAGACAGTAATGTTAATACCTCCTATTTATTGAATGCTTATTAAGTGTCAGGCATTGTGTTGAGACACCTGCATTATTATCTTGTCTAAGTTTCATAACAATTCCATGACTTTGGTACCTTTATCATACTCATTTGAAAAACAAGAAGGAGACAGAGGCGCAGAGACGGGAAGAACTTTCCTCTGCTGACAGGCAGGCGCGTGACTCAGCATGGGCTCCCGGCCAGGTCCTCCCAGGACTGCACAGGCCACACCCAGAGCAGAAAGAACACAGCCGTCTTCCCTGTCTGTAGTTAAGTGAGGCGCAAGAAGTCCAACCGGAATATTCTGAAAACCCATTTCAAGGAAAAGATAAAAAGCACAGCCAACGGAGTCTTCGGTGCACAAGGGTGGGCGAGAGCAGGTTGACAGTCGTTCGGGTGGGAAAGGCTGCGTAGGTGGTGCTGTGTACAGTAGTCGAGTCAGCAAAGAATGTCACAGTGCGCCGCGCACCGAGGCGCCGTCTCCTGCGTGCTCAGGTTGCCGGCCTTATGTGCACGTTCTCAGAGTCTTTGAAAATCGGTCAACAAACCTGAGTTTCGTGCCCTACTGGGGTGAGCCCCACTGACCTACTTTTGCCTGCCCCTATGCCTGTGTATGAAACAGTAACATATTAACCATTTTTTTGTTTTGTTTTTGTGTTTTGTCCAGAATTTATTTATTTTTTTATCAGTATTTTTTAATTGTTGATATTGTACAGTTTTCTGTCTTTTACCCCGCCCCAGCCCACCACCCCAGCCCTCCCCACCTTCCTCCCATTTCCACCCCCCATAGTTTTTGTCCATGAGTCCTTTATACTTGTTGCTCTAAACCGTTCCCCTTTTCCCCTGAAATTCCCTCCCCTTCCACTCTGGACACTGTCAGACTGTTCTCAAATTCAGTGTCTTTGTTTATAGTATGCTTGTTTGTTTGTTTTGTTGATTAGCTTCCTGTTAAAGGTTTTTTATTGTGCAAAAATTACCTGGAAATAACTAGAGACGAATGAGCCAGGTACAGTAAAACAAGTGAAAAGCACCAAAGACAGTGAGAGATGTACAGCCCTCTGATAATTAGAGAAATGGATTTTAAAGCATAAAATACCATTTTTTCCCCAGATGGACAAAAATAAAAAGGTGGATGGATACTTTCTAGTGTTGCTTGGCATGTGGGCAAATGGATATTTCTCCATAGTCTTGGTAGTTATTTGGGAATATATCTTTAAAAATTAAAATATGCACATGCTTTGATGCAGCAATTCTAATTCTAGGAACATAGCCTACAGATATGTTCACATATACATATGGACAAAATACATACACGAAGATATTTTAAATTGAAGCATTATTTGTAAAAGCAATGTCATAAGTTACCTAATATCCTTCAATAGTCAGGTTGTTAAATAAAACATTTTAAATCTCTAATATGGAATATCAAGCAACTATTAATAAATCAAGTTCTATTTCTCTAATGTCCAGAGAAGATTCTGATAAAATAAGTGAGAAAAAGAAGTCATATTGATGTAGTACTTTATCATTTATTCAATATTTTCCTTGTTATTTCTTTTTTAAAGTTATATTTCATTGATTATGCTATTACAGTTGTCCTGAATTTTCCCCCTTTGCCCCCTACCCCCACTCCCTCAGGCAATCTCCCCACTATTGTCCATGTCCATGGTCATGTGTATAATAAACTCTTTGGCTGCTCCATTTCCTATACAGTACTTTACATCCCCAAGGCTATGCTGTAACTACCTATTTGTACTTCTTAATCCCCTCACCTCTTACCCATTCTCCCCCTCCCCCCTCCCATCTGGCAACCTTCCGGTAACTAACTTCTTTTCTCTTGTTGCTTTTAAGTCTCTCTTTATCTTTAACCTTTGGCCTTTTAATTATGATGTGTCTTGGCGTGGACCTTTTTGCATCCGTAACAATTTGGACTCTGTGCTTCCTGGACTTGTATGTCTATTTCCTTCATCAAATTAGGGAAGTTTTCTTTCAGTATTTTTTTCAGATAGATTTTCAATTTCTTGCTCTTTCTCTTCTCCTTCTGGTACTTCTATAATGTGAACATCGGACCTCTTAAAGGTGTCTCACAGACTGCTTATACTATCCTCATTTTTTTGGATTCTTTTTTCTTCTTGTTGTTCTCATTGGTTATTTTTTACTTCCTTATGTTCCAAATCATTGATTTGATTCTTGGCTTCATCCATTCTACTGTTGTTTCCCTGTAAATTGTTCTTTTTTTTTTTTTTTTTTTCAATTAGTGAATCCTTCGTTTCTGACTGGGTTTTTTTTATGCTGCTGAGGCCCTCATTAAGTTCCTTGAGCATTCTTATAGTGTTTTGAAATCTGCATCTAATAGATTGCTTGTCTCCATTTCATTTAGCTCTTTCTCTGGAGTTTTGATGCGTTCTTTCATTTGGGCCATATTTCTTTGTCTCCTCATTTTGGCAGCCTCCCTGTGTTTGTTTCCATGTACTAGGTAGACCTGCTTTGACTCTGTGTCTTTGTAGTGTGGCCCAATGTAGTAAGTGTCCTATAGGGTCCAGTGGCACAGTTTCCCTACCCATTCAAGCTTGGTACTCAAGGTGTGCTCTTCCTGTGGACTGAGTACACCCTCCTCTTGTAGTTGAGCCTTGGTAGCTGTTGGCAGGTCAATGGGAAGGATTTACCCTGGCCATTCAGCTGCAAGGACTGGCTGTGACCACTGACCACCAATGTCCACCCTCCATGGATGATCAGCTGTGCAAGGGCAGGGTGGTGGGGCTTTGATGTTGTCTGTAGGTGTTCACTGAGTGTGCTGGCCCTGGGGTTTCCTGGGTGGTGCAGGTCAAGGTCAGCCCCCACCTGTGTTTTGCCCAGGACACCCTGCCTGAGCTGTAAGCAATCTGAGATGGCTGCTACTTGTGCTGGGCTTGGAGATTCCCAGGCAAAACCAAGCTGTGAGTCTAATCTGGCTGCCACTA
Organism: Glossophaga mutica; assembly: GCA_039655065.1. Classification (NCBI taxonomy): domain Eukaryota; kingdom Metazoa; phylum Chordata; class Mammalia; order Chiroptera; family Phyllostomidae; genus Glossophaga; species Glossophaga mutica. Next base: position 7,305,415 of record CM077313.1, on the reverse strand, counting down.
GGGCTCACTGAAGCCAGCTGTTGCTTTTTTGTAGGATTTAGGAGCCAAGATCAACCATTCTCATGGAAAAGCAGCTTGGGGGGGCCTGTAAATTGGGTGGGGCAGAGACTCTCTGGGTGTCCAAGGCAGGTCAAACAATGTTAGCCAGGTTGAAGGAGTCTCAGATATGGCACTAGTTTACTGGCTCTGTGGGGGAGGGTTTAGAAAGGGACAATGGCCTCTGCTCACCTTGCTGCCAGACACTTCGGTCTCTCCCTGAATACCACTGGTGTCTTTCAAGCTGCTACTCTGGTGCTGGAGCTCAGAGGGAGTGAGTCTGAGTAAGCCCGTATGTGGGTTCTTTCAGAGGAACTGCTTGGGGCTCCAGAATTTTCTTCCACTGACTCAATCCCTGCTGGTTTTTGCAGCCTGAAGTTGTGGGGACTTATCTTCCTGGCTCCGGTAACTTGGGCTGGGGGGCCTGGTGTGGGTCTGAGACTCCTCACTCCCAAGATATCCCTCCCGAATTTTTATCCATGTGGGTGTGGGGCCAGCCCATTCCACATCTGCAGCCCCGCTACCAGTCTGCATGGATGTGGTTCCTTTAATTCCATAGTTGTCAGATTTCCAGTCAGCTCAATTTCTGACATTCCTGATTGATGGTTGTTCTGTGTTTTAGTTGTAGTGTTGATGTGGTTGTGTGAGGAGATGAGCCATGTCTGCCTGCACCGCCATCTTGATCCTGAACTCTCATTTCTTTTTTCATCCAGATCTTTCAAAGAAAGGATCGCTGATCATCATTCATTCAATTGTATGTGAAATACAATCCAAATAAAGTTTCAAGGCACAACCCCTAGGCCGAGCTACAGTAGAGGCATCTTGAATGGCTGCTACCCCCCAGATCCCTTCCTGAGGGACCCAGACGCCGTCCATCATGCACCCTCACATCTCCAATAGCGGGAAATACCGCAGACCTGGGTGCAGGTGCGCTGCGCTCAGCCCCGTGCTGGCTTTGCTCCTCCACATGTAAAATGTTGGTAAGATACCGTCCACCCTGCCTGTTCGAAGAGGAAGCTGTGAGCTTCTAAGAAAGGATGTCAACGCTTTTTAAGTATGCATGTTGCACGGAATGTGACTCTTAGTCCTAGAGCACAGAGGTTCACCAGTTCTCTTCTCTCACCTTCGTCTTTTCTCCTCCCCCGCTTTCTCAATGTATTATGTACCTGACCCCATATTAAAAAGACAGAGGCCTTTGAAGTGTGCTCTCTTGAACTAAAACCCACTACGGTTCAGTTCTAGCAAAGAATCAGGGGAAAGCCAAAGGGGAGTGTGAACAAAAGGTAACACTGGGTAAAAAGGTTTGTTTGGGCGTAACCAAATTGGACAGGTCTGTGATACTTTCCTCCCCAAAAGTACATTGTGATGGAAATTGGACAGCTGATACTTTGAGAAGGTGTCAGGCGGGGAGAATGGAAGGCTGCATTTCCAGCCACCCCAAGTGATACCCCCATGACGTTTGCGTTAAACTGGAAGAGCAGAAGTGACGACTGAAGTTGGTAAACAGAACACCAAGTGGCTGATTTTCTGGTTTGCAGCAGACACGCAGCACTCCGGGCCTGGACGGTTCGATCTTTATCAGATACAGTGGCACGCTGTCATTAGTGTGCAAGAAGTGGGCGTCTGTCTGTGGGCTGTAGCAGTGCTACCGGTAGGGCAATAGGACCTTTTGTAAAGGCAATGCCTACTCGCTGTGATTTTGGAGGCACCCCAGGCTTACCCTGATCTCTCCCTCCTGCCCTTGGATACTCAGAATTTCTTTAGCAAGACTATGGTCTGTGTCGCAACCGGGGATAACCCTAACACGCAGAGGCACATGTTTATGCTAGGTTGTAAATGGCAGGTTCTAGGGGGCCTGTTTTGTGACAGTCCTAGATTCCTAAAGAGGGTGGGGAGTAAGGGAGGCTGAGACACCCCCTGCCGACTTCACCTGTTTTAATCCTCACCTCTTCTGAAACCTGTGGCCACCCTGCAGTTTGTTTCCATTTAAGTCTCTGAAACCTGGTAGGAGACTTAAGAAAATGGCAGGAAAAGGGGTGTGTGTGTGTGTGTGTGTGTGTGTGTGTACATTAAGTTCACCCAAGGGAGGCCGATTAAGTAAAGAGCAGCATCTCCTCACCTGTACAATGGTGGGCCCTGCCATTACCAACCAGCCAACCAATCCAGTGTGGTCGTTCTCCATGCCTTGTGTAGGGAAGCCTTCCTGACACATGGAGCGAAGCGAGTGCAATAGAGGGAGGGGTGGATAACCTATGTGCGCATGGGCTTACATGGGCATGAGAGAATTCTGGGGCCATACACACGACACCAACCAGAGGGGCTGGAAACTGAGGTGATGGAGACAAGCAAGAGAATAACCAGGCCTGAAGCTTAAACAATTCGGGGGCAGCTTAGTTAAGAAAAAAAATATGAATGGATGACTACAAAATTAGTTCAGGGTCTTGGAAGGGGACCTTGGCCAGGGCTTTGAAACTCGGGGCTCGCAAGCATCCTGCTAAATCCCTCTGGGGACCTGCAGGGGAGGCAGAAGGTCAAGAAATACTTTTGAAAGCTACTAGAAATTTAAGCCATTTTACTTATTCAAAAAGCTGAATGTTTTTAAAAAATCAATATGTTTGCCAAGGTAGTTTGGGAGAAAGGGAATTGACTAAGTGATCAATCAAGCCTTGTGAAAATTCGAGTCCATATGATCAAATTTATAACAAGAAGTTGTGAAGACCACAACAGTAACTACACTGATGGCTCACATTTCACCTATCAGATTGGGGGATTAAGAAGTTTCAAACACACAGTTAGCAAGAGCCTGCGGTGTAATATAATATATTGCTATGATTTTGTACAAATGACTTCCATGGAGAACAATTTGCTAATATGTCCCACAGTTTCAAATGCACAAACCACTTGACCCAGCCATTCCACCTCCAGAAATATATCCTGCAGGTAGGCTGGCACGTGTGCAAAGCAACAGAGGTAAAGGTTACTCATTGCGGCATTGTTTGTACTGCCAAGCCATTGGAAACCTCAGGAGGAGAATAGCCAGCTCCATTATGGTACATCCATTCAACAGAATTCTGTACATTTGAAAAGTGAGCGAGCGGGCTTTTACGTACTGATAGTATGGAACAATCTTCCATCCATATTTTAAGTGAAAAATGCAAGTTTCAACATATATTGTGGGCTATTGTTGATGCGGTGTGTTTCCTAAAAGCACGGAATATTTTTGGAAGCATTTCACAAACAACTTGTAGTATCAGAGTGGGCAGGAAAGAGAGCGGGAGAGCTGAGGGACGTGTGTGAAAGGGAAAATGCACACTTTTGTACTTGTCACTTATATATTTTTCCGAACATGATGTTTAAAAAAGTTAACACAGATCGTTTTTAAATTCTGCAAAATTCACAGCAGTCTTAAACTCTAAGGAAGGCTGAGGCTGTTCAGTCGCAAACCTTCACAAGGAACGTGATTCCACGTTTCACGGAAGACTGGCCATGTTTCCCCTCCACTGGAGGGCAGAGAGTTTAAAAGCCTCATTCGTTGTTCAGTGATTCAATGAACTTATGATTCTAAATGAAACACTTTCCCAGGAATTTTTATTAGTGCATCCCCCGCCCCCACCAACATTTCTAGGAAACGGTTCTGTAAGTTCCTGGCAGCTGTGTGTTCTTCTCTGTAATGTACCCATTCCAGTGCTTCAGCTCCTAAAAATGAAAGGACCTCCTTTGCCCAACTCCTCGGGTGGAGACAGATAAAAATCAGGGCACCCAGTGTTTCTTCCTTTATGATCCTTATTTTCACTGGCAACTTAGAGTTACTTGGCTCAATTCAGAGAAGACCGAACCCCTTAGACATGGTTAAAAGCCAAGCCAGAAAGCACGCAGCCGAAATAAACCAGCCTGAGATGGGGAGAATATTAGATCCTGGTATGTGCGATTGTTCTGAAAACAAGAAAGCACTCACTGATGGGAGCTGCGGATTCAGCCACCCGAGGTGTGGAAGATGTGAGAAATCTTTTTTACTCACGAACTGTGTGTTTCAAGACTTATTTAGAGCCAAGAATTCGTTTCAAGATTGATTTTTGTAGAAGACAACCCTTCTTTTCAGCCCCAAAAGGCCGTGAGCCAAACCATTTTTCCCACCAGATGGCGCTATAACTTCTGCCAAGCAGGAACCCTTCAGGAGCCAGAAATCCAAGGTATCTTCTGATGGGGCACCGAATCTGAGTGTGCTTTGGTGAAGCCATCAAAAAAGCACAATGGGCAAAAATGGCCTGGTGGAGGTTGATTTAGGCAAAAAGGGCGAAGGTTGTTCCAGGTAATCATGCCTTCCGCCACCTCCGCACATACCCGAGTTGGTGTCTCAAGGCTTCATGCTCCGCTTTCACCCCACTCACTCCTTTTGCAAAATGCTGCTCTTTCCACTGTTGGGCGTCCGTGTGCCAGGAGTGGAACCTGGGTACCAGGGAGGGGCATAGAGCATCAGCTGTCCTGGAAATGTATCTCCCGCACCCACCCACACTTCCTACCTGTGGGCAGCTCAAGATTCAACTCTTCAGGTAAGCCTTTCTTACCACTCCGGCCCACATTATCTACACTGTCCTTTGAATTTCTCTGGCATTATTATTATTATTTTAAGCTCTCTCTCTCTCTCTCTGCTTATTAGAGATTGCTTTAGAATAATATTTGACCATTTCCATCTAAATGTTCCAAGTTCTTTAGGGACAAAGTCCGTGTCATAGTTGCCTTTCATATGCCACCCTACCTTGAATTTCTGCATATTAATGACATCACGCAAATACAGGCGATCTAAAGTGAGTTCTCAGTAACCTTAGTTGGCAGCCTGAGTGATTGGGAGAGGATGCAAACCCCAGCTGGCCACTGCCTGGAGCCAGGAGTATGATCTTCCGAGTCACATCCTCTCTGGCTGCTTGGTCATCTCGGACAGGACAGGACTGAACTGACCTCCTAACTCTGCTTTTCTTTTTAATGTTTGCTGCTCTGACTTCGGCGCCCTCAGCATCCCTGTCTAGGAGCCGTGGAGGCCAGAATATTTGCGTCGTAAGGGAAATCGAAGGATGTTCCTCCTGATGCGATCGGTGTCTCCCTCTCTATTCATCTTTATTCTTGTCTCTATTAGGATGTCTTTCATGCTTTAGCAATGAAAACTGTGACAACAGTCCTGGAAACTGGTCACCCTCTCTTATCTTTTGTCATCGGGACCTCTCTCCTCGCAGGGGAAGCCTAGGGGCACAGTGACAATGGGATCCTCTGGGCCCCTCTGACGAGTAGGACGGGTGTAGGGGTCGTGACTGGGGCTGGAAGAATGGATAGCCACACGGATGACAGTGAGGAAGGGGTACCTGTACAGCCACTGGGACAGCTGCTGGGCACTGGGATAGCTGGAGCAGGATGCTTCCAGAAATGGACATCAAGGACTTGAAATGCGGGACAAAGCCAGGAACTTCCTAGTGAAGGGAAGGACAGCACTGGACCAACTAGGGAGGAACTGAGACCCTTTCTTCGCTCTCAGTGGTCAGATGTGGGGAGCGTGCGGTCATGAGCGGCTTGCCGGCCGAGCAAGCAAGCTGCTGAGTTTGCACTCCCCGCTTCCAGAGACGTGGCTCCTCTAAAGGGTTTTTTTTTTTTTTCCATTTTATCAGGGTACAGTTGACAAACATGGTGTGTATTTAAGGTGTACAACTGACAGGTTGATACACATGTATGTTGCGCAGCGATCACCACGGAGCTCGTCGAACACGGCCATCGCCACGCACAGCGCCTCTTTTTTTCTCTTTCTTCTCCGCCGTGCCTCCGCCCACCTCACGTTAGGCCCACGCCCTTTGCTCTGCCCTGAGCAGAACGTGCTCAGGCTGCCATTTTTGGGCATCCATGCCTGCTGGCGGTGTGCCTTTCCTCTGTCCTCCTCTCCACCACGTGCCAGCGGGCTTTCTTAAGACGAGTCAGCGTAGACTTCCCCGTATCCGTTAAGCCGTCTCCTGTTCCCCACGCAGCGCTCTCTGCTTTATGCCACCAACGCACTTTGCATGGGTCTCATGGTGACACTCACCTCACTCAGCTGTCATTGTTTGCTTCTGTGTCTCTTCTCTGTTCCTTGGTGGGGGCAGAGGCTTGGTCTTTGTATATCTGGTTTCTTAACATGCATATCGAGTAAATGAATGTGGCTCTTAGTACTTACGCCTTGACTCGCACTAAATGTAGGCTCTTGACAATGTGCAAAGGATGAGAAAAGAAAAACATGTTCATCAGAATGGAACGGGATAGCTAAGAACCATAGCAGCCAAGTCAGGTGAACTTCAAGGAGGAAGATGGGGAGACCGTGGTCAGCCAAGGGAAGAAAAGAACTGAATTCAGAATCAGCTCAAAGGCAGGTCACGGGATCAGGCAAAAAGGAGGGTCAGAAAGGCCGGAGCAGCTTTCAGAGAACCAACACTGGGTCCACTGAGAGTCAGCGTTAACCAAGTGGGAGACCGCCTGCAGATAATGGGACGGTGTCACCGGGAGGGTATCTGGTCAGGGCAGTGCCAGCCCTGGGGACAGCTCCGGTGAGTTTCTGCTTGAAAGAAGGCCACTGGATTTCCTCATCAAAATATTAGGATAGGGTGACAGGCCTGACTCAGAAGGCCAGGCCCGAAGAGAAAGTACCAAGAAATAGGGAAGGAAATAGAATCATAGTCTGGGAAGGGAAGGGAAGAGATGCGTGGAGAGCTCCGTGGGTCCCCCGGAGGCACACGCCCTGCAGACAGGGATGCTCCCCGTAGGAGCTAACTCCCTAAGAGATCAGCTTTTCCTCCTACATCTCATTCCTTCTCCAGAAGCCAGGTCAAGCCTTGCATGCTCCACTCTCTGGATGACAGCTCAGAGATCACTGAAGCCAGGGTGGTGACTGAGAAAACAAAAACACTGCTAGGTGAGAGCTGGCAGAACAAGAGGAGGTCAAGTCTATGAGACCCGAGAGAGCTGGTAACCTCAACTCCAAGGACAGAGAGGAGGCGGAAGAACAGCCTGGCTGCTGCGGGAGGCAGGCCTCTGAGGACAGGACCACTCCTGGAGGTCCGCGACCGCTGCCCGAGGCTCGGGAGTTCACTGACCTTGCAGTACGATCATCCCACCAACTCTAACAACCGTCTGTCACTGTGCAAACATCGCAATATCGTGGCCTACATTCCCCTTCACCTTTTTCACTCATCTCCCCAGGCCCCTCGTCCCTGACGACCATTGCTTATATGAGTCTGGGTTTTAATTGTTTGTTTCGTTTTCTTTGTCCATTTGCTTTCGTTTTTAGATTCCACATATAAGTGAGATCATACAGTATTTGTCTTTCTCTGTCTAACTTATCTCACTTAGCATAGTACCCTCTAGGTCCATCCATGTTATCTCAAATGGCAAGATTTCATTCTTTCTATGGTTGTGTAATATTCCTGTGTGTGTGTGTGTGTGTGTGTGTGAGAAAGATCTTTATCCAGCTGTCTATCAGCAGACACCTAAATTGCTTCCATATCTTGGCTACTGTCAGTAATGCCGCAATGAACTTTTTGACTCACTGCACTCGCCACTTTTATCCCCTTGCGGAGCTTACGACACGTGCTAGGCCTGCCCTCATGTACTTGAACTCCCTAGTCCTGGTTTTCCGCATTGCTTCCCACACCTACATGGCAGCATAGGGTAGGCAGAAGGCTGCTGGATTTAGGACTTAATCCCTCAGAGTAGTGTGACCAGAGTAGCACATTCTTTGAACATAGAGGTCCTTCGGGGCTGTATTAGGGAAGACACCTTTCTGTCTACGGCCATCGCACCCTGAACACACCTGATCTCGTCTGATCTCGGAAGCTCAGCAGGGTCGGGCCTGGTTAGTACTTGGATGGGAAGAGACACCTTTCTGCCTTAATCACAAACTATCCTGAAGCCCCCTTCAAAAACCTAGTAGGCATGGCCAGCAGCTGGCTTCTGTGCAGCAGCCCATAGGCACAGGGATCTGGAAATGCTCTGACCCACTAGCCGTTTGGGCTTCGAGATCGTGGCATTCCTAGGAACAGAACAGCCGAGAGCCCACGAAGATTCCTCTTGATTTACATCAGCATGGAACCTCTGGAAAGGGGGTTTCGGGGAGAGGTTCTGACTAAAATACCAAGCATCTCAGTCCCCTAAGTGAGAGGTTCTCACTGTGGGCGTGTGGCTGCACCACAGAACATTCTGGCATTTTTGAAGTCTACGGAGAGGCATAAATGTAGGTAGACCCACTCAGGATGGGACTCAGACCAACGGAATACAAGCTTTGCCTGAAAGAATTGGGGAAAAATATGGCCATGGCAGATACATGGGCCTGAGACCTCGGCTTAGACACTTCAGTTCTCCCTCCCTCCCTCCCTCCCCCCCCTCTCTTTCTCTCTCTCTCTCTCCCCCCCCCCCCCCTCTGTCTCAGAGGTCCTGGGCAGAAGTCAGAAGGAAGACACACCCTGAGGTGTGTAATCATCCTATGGCGAACTCAGATGACACAAAGAGGAAAGACTTGGGCATGCTGGCTTAGAGATGCTCACTCCTCGGCCCTAAGAGATGGCCGCAGGGAGGGGGAGAGCCGGAGCTCCGGACGGAGCTTTCCCCACGCAGGGAGCCACAGGGAGACTCCGCAAGAGAAGTTTACTCCCAGGCCCGAAGACGCGCGAACACGCAGAAGCTCTCTGCTCGGAAGCTCAGACGGCCAGAGACCCCGATACGCCAGCGCGACGCAGACGACCCCGTCCCGAAGTCAGGGTCAGGTGAAGACCTGGAGAAGCGGAAGGGGGAAGAGGCACCCAGGCCGCGTTCGGAGACGTCGGGGGGCCCAGGAGCGCCCCCCGCCCCCGCTCCCTTCCTCGTCCCTCCTCCTCCGGTCGCTGCTGCCGGCCGCTGTCCCCTGCCCCGGCCGCCGGCCCCGTGCGCCCGCCCGGGCTGCCCTCGGCCGCCACTTCCCAGCTGTGACGCGGGCGCTCCTTCCACACCAATGGGGCCGCGGCGCCGACGGGCCCTGCCCCTCCCCCTGGAAGGTGTGTCCCTGGTTTCCTCACCTGAAACTTGCAGGAGAACCAGGTCCCTCCCTCGCGGCCGGGCGGGGAGGGGCGGGCGCGGGCGCGGGTGGGGCGGCCGAGGCAGCCCGGGGCCTGCGCTAGGGACGGCCGGCCGGCGCCCGGGACCTGGAGGGACCCTTGTGCGGGACAGCATGTGACATTGCCCAGGTGGGTGCCCTCCTCCCTCGCAGCCCCTGGCCCCGGGCGGGCGGCCGTAGCGCCCGGGCGGAGGTGAGGGAGGGACGCCAAGGACCGAGAAGCTAGGCCTTCACCCTGGGGCCAGCCCCCCGCCGGGTCCCCGGAGCGCAGGCTCCGGAAATGGGGGGCTGGGCAGATGGGCAGAGAGTGGGGCGCGGGACTGAGTATCCTGGTCAGGAAGAGGAGGGAAGCTGGAGGAAATGCTCTTGCCTGGAATACTCGCTTCCGGCCTAGTCCCGCCTTGGAAATGGGCACCCTGCCCCCAGATGTCCCCCAGGCCAAAAATAAAGCTCTTCCAAGTCTGGGTCCCCAGAAAGCTAAGCCCTATAATAAGGAGTAAGTGAGGCTCCCTCTGCGGACGCATTCCCCACCTGCAGATGGTTCATTGTCTCCTTCTTCCTAACTAGGCCTGGGCCTTCCCTCACCTCCTCCCTAGGCTTCGCACACTGCATCTCTCTAAGTCCTCACCTCTGCCCTGCCCGCCCGGGTGCTTTCACCTGTAAAATGAGTCCTGTCTCCCTCCCCGGATTCCCCACATCAGGGGAGTAATCCCAAAGCTCTGCGTCCATCCCAATATTGTAACTCGGGGAGTTACAACATTGGGAACTTGGAGAGGCGGGAAGGGAGCTGTTTGGAGTTACGGGTGGGGGGGAGCTCTAGTTCTGAGCATCCTTCCAAACTGCCTCCGCGCAAGGCGGCCCTCAAAGAGCCAGTCCCGAGAACCCTGGGCCTGCAGATCGCGGGCCCTCTCCCCTTCCTGGATCTTGGATTCCCCGGACGGATTTGCCCTCCTGTCTACCAGGAGTGAACTCTGGCCAGGACTCGTCAGACTGAGGGAGAGGGGTGTGTCAGACAGTCCGACGAGGGAGGGAGAGCGGCTTTCTTTTCTAGCTTCTTCCCTTTCTCGCTCCCCCTGCGGCCTTCCAAGGCCCTTCGGCCCCAGCCTGCTCCAGAAGCCCCAGCTCCTTGCCGAAAGGCTCAGGATGTGGCCTCTTTCCCAGACTTCCTCTTTTCTCTACCCCGGTTGTGAAGAAGCTCCCGGCCTTGGTAGGTCCAGCAAAATAGGGGCCATTTCATAAGCAGTCTATGGGCCTGAAACTGAAGCCATGTCTACCGAGGGGGCTCTCGGGAGGGTGGGGCGGGACAGAGGAAGGATGTGGGTGTCAATTTGGAGTGCGACTGTCTGGCAGGAGGAATGTGTGTCATTATCCTGGTAGGCAAGGGAGAGAGGTCAGGAGGCGTGCAAAGGAATCCCTCCAGTGAGGAGACTGCACTGTGTCTAAACATAGTCCAGAGTCTTTGAGCATTAGGGGTCCCCGGCAGGGATGGCTGCCCACAGTGCGGTCTGTCTGAGGCTGCCTGTGGCCGCATCAACACGGCGTCTGTGGAGGAGATGAGAAGGTGTCATTTGTGGTGTCTGGAGTGGTTAGTCACTGTGGTGTGGACAGGAATGGGCCACTCGCAGGGTCATGGGTTGGACAAGAGCTGTGTTACTCAAGTGTCAGTGGTGTGGACCAAACAGGTGTAGTCAGGGCTTGCTCACTCACCATGTCCGTGGAGGGGCCAGGAGCTGGTCACTGCTAGCGTCTGCGGGTGGGCCAGAGCCAGGTCCCCCTCAGGGGCTGTGCTGAGGACACGGAGAAGTCACTCACGTTATCTGCGAGGATGGCAGCGGGGCCCCAGTGGGCCTGGGAGGCACGTGTCCGCGTGCCACGCGTGCTGTTCCGTGGGCGCCCGTCAGGCCTGCGGGGCAGTGGATGCCACGGCGTTTTCAGACACCGGGAACTAGATGAGAGAGGGTCGTGACGGTTTCACTGGGATGGTGGGGCTCCCCTAAAGTGGACGGGACACAGGGCTTTGCAGTTCCTTTTTATATCTTTCTAGTGTTCGTATAGCTTATTTCGACCTCTCTGTAGCATTGGGGGCAGTAATGTCAGCACTGAATCAAGGCATCCATCTGTGTGGAGTCTCATTTTCTCCATCAGAATGAGGACATATCTTCTGATTTGGGGGGCACTTTCCTGAGGTCAGCAGCAGTCTAGATGGTGTAGTGTGAATGCAGAAGTGCTGTGATCTCGAGTATTTCGGTGACCTGTGGCATGGCTCAGAATATTTGAAACTGCCACTGCTGGAAAGTCCAGGGAGCCTGGTCCTCAGAGTTACGCCCGGCGGTCGGCATGGGCCCGAAGGAGAGGGAGAAGTGGCAGCGTGGTGGCGGTGGGGGCAGGGGGCTGTCTTTGAAACACAGTGTTATGTCTGTGGGCTAGAAGTGAACAAAAGCCGGGGTGTTAGGGACACCCAGGGAGCTACTGGGCTGTGTCATACACTGTGTTAATGGGGTGATTTGCAGCTTTGTCTTGAAAGAAGTCGCACATGGACAGGGTCGGTCTTTGCCTGTGCTCAGTTAGTGATACACACCCCCCAGGGGAGAAGCGGGTGAGGAGGCCACTCTGATACAATGGGCAGCGCAAGAACTCTCTCCTGATGTTTTCGTGTGAGTCAACCAGGCTTTACGGATTTCCTTTTGCTGTGTCATGTTCCAGGTTTGCAGTGCCTGAATGCAATAGGATTGTAATAGGGCAGGGTCAAATGTAGGGGATGGGGGCTGAGCCAGTGACCTCCAACATTTCCAAACGGATAAAGACAGTGCCAGAAATAGCATCAGCAGGGTTGCGGGAGGCAAGCGTGTGTTGTGTCGCCAGAATGGAACTGGAGATGTCCATCAGCACATGTAGCAGAAACACGCTCAGATTTTCAGAGACCGTGTGTTTTGAGGACATGGTAGAGTACATGGGTGTAGGGTGGCGCTATCTCCTTAGGCAGGTACGGACCAAGAATCGCAAAGTGTTTACATCGAACAAGTCTGTTATTTAACGTGTGGTTGAGAAAATAGTATCCTCTATAGTGATTATAGTATTTTGTCCTTAGAGCTAGATATAGGGAATGAATCTTGCACTGTGTCCACTTACTGGAAGAGGGTATAAAAGTGCCCCTCTTTTTTCTAAAGATTTTATTTATTTATTTTTAGAGAGAGGGGAAGGCAGAAAGAGAGGGAGAGAAACATCAGTGCGTGGTTGCCTCTCACATGCCCCCTACTGGGAACCTGGCCCGCGACTCAGGCATGTGGCCTGACTGGGAATCGATCCAGTGACCCTCTGGTTCACAGTCTGACACTCAGTCCACTGAGCCACACCAGCCAGGGCTAAGAGCCCTTCTACATAAGTATGCTTACATTAGACACAATGACTTTTTGCCCTGTATAGATGGTATCTGTGCCTATAGGGCGTCCGGGAACTTGTCACTTACTTGTCACATCTGCAGGGTGTCTAGGGACCTGCTAGTTTGGTTATGTCAGTCTCTATTGTGTAGAAACTGCAAGGTTGGCTCATCGTGTGTGCACACACGTGTGAATGCACACATATGTGGATGTGTGCTCATGCAAGCGTGTGCGCTCGCACGAGCATGTGCGCATCTCAGCAAGACGGCACGCACTTCGGGTGGCAGGCCTCCACGTCAAGCCTAGACGAGGCGGGAAGGCGCAGGGCCAGGTGCAGCAGTGGGCCCCACAGGCACCGGAGGTCTCCTGGAGGCTGGTGACCTTCCAGCTTTCTCACACCTGAACTTCTGGTTGCGGAGTGTTGACTTGTCAGAAGCCCTTGGTCTGAGTTCACTGTGCCATTTGCTTAGCAAAGCTGAGTGTCTAGATCCTCGGACCTTCAGTTTCTGCATCTGTGGCTTCAGCCGAGTTTCTGTCTGTTTCCAAAGGTCCTTCCAGCTCCTAAGTCCTGCAGTTCTCTCTTACACTTTCTCTCTCATCAGCAATCATTACAATCCCTAACGTTTCTATGAACAGCCCTTGAATTTGACAATGCACTTCGCACACTATCTTACTTAATTTTTATTAGAACTCCTTGCAGAGGAAGCATTTTTATCCCTTTTATTAAGATAAGAAAATGGATGTTCAAGTAAATGAAATGATTTTCACAAGTGTTTTGAAATCAGCAAGATACAAAAGAGGCAGAACTGGAAATCAAACAACAGGCTTTTAACTTTGCTTTCTTCCTCCCTTCATGCCTTCACGCAATACTGAGCGGTTAGTATCGCAACGTTTGCGCCCACATAAAGCTCCCGGTCTGGCCCCGAGAACAGACATTAAATGTGTAACTACAAGTGCAGCGAGTGGGGGGAAAGTAAAGAGGGTTCCAGGCAGAGCGGTGGCACGCGGGACGGCCTCCAGCGGAGAGGCAAGCCAGCCAAGGGGCCTGAGAGCCAGCGCTGGCTGGGTGGCGAGGTGTGAGGCTCCGGAGGCAGCAGGTGTGAACGACCCCTTTCACAGGTTAGGAAAACGAGGGAGGCATGGGCATGCTTAAATGCTGGTGGGACAGTGCTAACAGGTGAAGGTGAGAGAGCGAGCTCGTCCATGGGGTGATCGTCGCCCGTGGGGATGGGGGTGAGGCTAAATGGGGAGGGACCCCTGCACCGGAAAGATGGAAAGAACGCAATGTCCATCGCTCTGAATTGCAAGAAACTGAAGCGATTCCTCTCCTTCGGTTTCTCAGTACCTTGCCAAGTAGCTACTGGAGGTGAGAACCGGGGCGGGAAGGTCAAAATTTTGAGAAGCAACGAGAAAGGTTCCCCAGGTTGTTAGAGAGAAGGGGAGAGTGACGTGAGGAGGGTAACAGTTGTATTGACCTGCTTGAAACAGGCAGCCTCCGTGTCCACTGAGGGTCTCGTCTAGTCAGCCGTTCTGCGTTACAGCAGCTGCCTCTGCAGTTGAAAATGACATTGCTCGTCAGGCACGAGGCTGTGCTAGACACCGTGAGAGACAGGCCGGGCGCGACCCAGGTCCTGGGGAAGGGCAGGCACGCGGCACTTTGCCTCCAGCGTGGGCTCTGATGACCCGGTGTGCTTTGATCCCCTCTCGGCAGACAAGGAGGAAGACCCCCCTCCAACACGGCTTCTTGGGCTATTAGACCTGGGGTGCGTCGCTCACAGTGCCTGGGAGTTAAGCAGGACCGAGTCGCTTGTGGTGTCCAGAGAGTAGGCAGGGAGACAGACACACTGAGGCATAATTCCATCTAGACAGACAGTAATGGCCACGGGAGCTCTTGGGACTCTGACAATGGGACTCTTACATCCCTGATTTAATCACTTCTCGCCTGTGTCCTCCCCACCGCCACCCCCCAGATGGCACACTCCGGCACGTTGTCCTGTTGGCTGCTGAATGCCCTGCCCTTGAAAGGGTCACTTGCTAAATATTTATGAAATGGACAGACACATGACAAGTTCTTTTTTTTTTTTTTTTTTAATTTCATTTATTTTTAGAGACGGGGGCAGGGAGAGGGAAAGAGAAGAAGAGGAACATCAGTGTGTGAGAAAAACATTGATTGGTTGCATGCGCCCCAACCAGGGCCTGGTCTGCATGCAACTCAGGGGCCTGTGCCCCGATGGGGAATCAGCCAGAGACCCTTCACTTTGCCGGCTGATGCTCAGCTCGCTGAGCCACACCGGCCAGGGCCAAATGACAAGTTTTTGCTCATTTTGTTGAGTCGCTTTCGTCTCCAAGAAGGACTCTCCGTGGAGCCCAGGATGTGTCCCACTCTCACTCCCCATGCTCTGCCCCTCTGACTGGTGAAGGCAGCAGAGGCGACGAAACCTTGTCTGTTGTTCCTCTGTAGGGTTCAGCCCCGATGGAGGCTGAGGAGCCCCGGCACGGAGCGTCGGCTCCCATCCCTGCCACAGCAGAGTTCACCGTGACCCCTGAAGCCCTCCTGAGAACCAGCCAGACTCCTGCTGTGGGGCCCGAAGCCCAGGAAGCCCAGGAAGCCCAGGAGCCATCCTGTAAGTGGGCAGAGGGGCCCCGACTCGCGGAGACCCAGCAGGGGGATGGAAGAGATGAGACTGACTGTGGAACGCAGAGCGTGACCTGCTCCCCCAAGGAAGGCCCTGCGGACATGGGGACCAGCCAGGAAAACCTTGCCGCGGAGGCCTGGGCCACTCCCGAGTGCCCGGAGGCAGTGCCCCCGAGCCGGGCAGACAGTCAGCCAGGGACTGCAGCCCCCCTGGAGTGCCAGGCCTGCCCTGGCAGGGGGGAAAATCTGCCCGTGGTCCCGGTATCCAGCGAGCTGAGCGGCACACTGGAGGAGGAGTCGAGACCGGAGCTCCCTGCTTTGACGCTGGGGACTGGACACACAGAGGCAGATGAGGAGACTTCCCCACGGGGCCCTGCTCAGGCCGAGGGTCCGCCTTCCTGCGAACAGCACCCTGCAGAGACCGGTCTGCTGCCAGGCTCCCAGGGCGGGACCCTCAGGCAGGGGGAAGAGCTGCAAGGGGCTGAGGGGCCAGAGGAGCGGGGACAAGAGCAAGAGGGGTGTCAGGAGGGGGAGCCTCTGTGGGAAGCTGTGTGCTCTGTCGGGCGTCCTGGGGAGCAGGAACAGGTGGGGGAGCAGGTGAATGGTGTGGAGGGAAGACAGAGGCAAAAACAGAAGCAGATGCAAGATGATGTGATGCCTTCGAAACAAGGAGAAAGGGAGGGGCTTAATGCAGAATCAGGGGGTCTGCATTGCGATGAGTGGTGGGAGGGCACTCAGGGCCAGGGAGACCTAGCGGAGGGGGAACAGAAGAAGAGGGAGTTCAGGGGCCCCGAAGAGGGTGGGGTGGATGCTCAGGACCAGGAGAATCAAAGCTTAGTGGGGAGATCAGTGCATGTACCTGGAAGGCAAGGGCATCAGGGTCTGCCCGGGGAACTAATGCTGGAGGAGGAGGAGGAGGAGGAAGAGTTGAAGGAGGAGGAAGAGGCCGAAGACTGGGATGGCGCTGCGCTGTGGGGAGAGGAGGCAGAGAGGAGCACCGAAGAGGGAGAAGAGCCTGATGGCCCCCCTACCCCGGCTCTGGCAGCCCCCGAGCCCTCTTCTCCCCGTGGTGACCTGTTTCCAGACGCCTACCAGGCCACACCCAGGGTTCCCGGGACTCAGATGGAGCATCCGGCTGAGCGACTGGCTCTGACTCCTACACTGGAGCCAACGGGATGTCCCCATCAGCTCCTCTCTTCACGTAGCTCCTTCTCCACTGCGGGGTCACCTGACCAAGAAACAGCTCAGCACAGCCAGCAAGAGGAAACCCAGCTGGGGCCCAGGGCAGCCTTGAGCAGGGGGGCTGAGGTGGCCTCTGACGGCACATCTGAGACCCCTCCGCGGACACCAGACTCCGCGGCTGTCTCACCTGCGGCAGTCTCCCCCGGCACCGCTGCCTCCTCATCTGCCAGCTCTCCAATCGCCATCCCCAGGAAGAAGGCCTCTTGTGCCTCCTGTTCTCCGGAAACCTCCAGAGCCTCCTTGTCGATCAGCAGCCCGTCTCCTGGTGGGGCTTCCGAGACTCACCCGGCCGCCCTCCCCGGCTGCCCCTCCGCAGAGGCCGCGGTGGGCCCGTGCGGCCGCTCCGACTGCGCCGGCCCCCAGAGCCCCCTGGCCAGCTTCCCGGGGGCCATCCCCCACTTGAGGAGCAACTCCTTCCCGGGCTTCCAGAGGACGCAGCCGGCT
Source organism: Glossophaga mutica (assembly GCA_039655065.1). Lineage (NCBI taxonomy): Eukaryota > Metazoa > Chordata > Mammalia > Chiroptera > Phyllostomidae > Glossophaga > Glossophaga mutica. The sequence goes on along the minus strand of CM077313.1, from coordinate 7,288,587 downwards.
CCGGACCTGGGGGGACTGTCCCTTTCCTTCTCACATTCAGAGCTGCCCCGGAGGCCCCCCAAGCCCGCCGTCTTCGGCTCTGTGATCTCGAGAAGGAACAGGAAGAGCAGTTGGCACTGCAGCGCTATTCCAGAAGCCCCCAGTTCCCTGTCTGCTCTGGGGCAGGACTCCCGAGAATGCACCCCCAGTCCGGACAGCCCCAGCAGCCCCCACAGCCGCCAGCCGTGGGGCTCCCCCGGCGCGGCAGCCTTTGCCCCAGGGTCCCCTGCCTACGGCTCTTCGCCCCCCCTTGCCCTTGTAGATGGGAGGCTCCAGGAGCCTCCACCCCCTGCTCTCCCGGAGAAGCTGCGGCATGTCCGCACCTCCACGGCGGAGGCGGACGGCCACCGCAGCCGGGCGGTCCCCACACTGAGGCAGTGCAGCTGTCCTCCTCCGGCGGCCCCCAGTCCGGGGCCGCGCGGCCCCCGCAGGGGCCCGCTTCCCGAAGTTCCCGACCCCCTTGTGGCAAGGCAGTACCGGCCGCTGCCCTCTACCCCGGACCAGCCCCCCCCCACGCAGACGACCTTCTCCGCGAGGCCGCGATACAACAAGCCATTACCCCCGACCCCCGACTCCTTCCAGCCCCGCCACTCTCTTCCTTCCGAGAACAGCCCAAGGGTCTACCGGCCCCCTCACCCTGCCCCAGTCTCAGAGCCTCTCACCGAACCGCCCCCGCTGCCCCCGAAGTCCCGGGGGAGGACCAGGAGTGTCCAGGAAGCGCTCCTGACTTCAGGGGGCCAAGCCAAGCCGAGGCCCGCCGGTCAAGAGTGGACAGTCTCCAGCCCCCACTCTGCCGGGCGGACCTCCTGGCCACCAGCCGCGGGCCGATCAACAGACCCGTTGGCTCCCACCTGCAGGAGTAAGAGGGAGGTGTCCCCTGGCCTGGCTTTCAGCAACGTCACGGGCCTTCTGAGTCCCTCTTCCCCAACCACCCCCTGGAGCCCGGGGGTCCAGGGACCCGCCTCTGAACCAGGGCTTTCAGGGGTGGCAGGGGCCCCCGCCAGAGGCTCTTTGAGAAGAGCGGCCCCTCAGGAAGGAGCCGACGGCCTGCGGAGGTCGGATCTAGGTCAAGCGAGGCAGCCTGAAAGACCCAGCCACCCCCACCTGGAGAAGGCGTCCAGCTGGCCGCACAGAGGGGACCCGGGGAGACCGCCGCAGGGCAGCAGCGGGCAGGCGGAGGCCTCCGCGGAGGCCTCCAACAAGCCCAAGGGCTGGCATCGGCAGGGCCTGCGCAGGCCGTCCATCTTACCCGAGGGCGCTCCAGGTAAGCGGGCGGCCCTCGTCGGGCCAGGCTCTCCGAAGCTCTTACCCCGTCCAGCTTCTGTGCCGGGGCTCCTCCTGTTTCCCACACTGGCTTCACTCACCGTGGGTCCAACCCCAGCCCGGGGAAGCCTCTGAAAGCCTCTCTGAGCTCACCGACGCCCTGGCTTCTCCTTCCCCTCCACCTCCACCTGCCGGGCCACCACGGTGTTCTGGTGTTGTGTCTGCGTTCCCCAGGGTTGTCTGGACACCGCCCCCCTCCCCCGGGGCTCCCCACTTCCCAGCTCCCAACACCTGCTTGGTGTCCTGCTCACAGCAGCGAAGACACCCGCTAGTTGTCCAGCTGACGTGTGTCCGTACCTGGCAGTAATGCCCTCAAATGTTTTCTGCCTTGGCGCTCCCCTCCATCACAGGTTCCGCTGGAGCCCTTTTGTCCCCGCCCCCCCCATGCCTGCATCTCCCACGCCAGGTCTCACCTTCTCTGGCTGTCTCTGAGTGTCCCTCTGAGGCCTCAGTCAGCCACCCGTTCCCATTTTCAGACACAAGAGGCCCAGCCATGGAAAGGTCCTTCGGCTCCTCAGACACCATTGTTTTCCGGTGAGTTACCCCCTCTGTCCCGCAGGCGCACTTGCTCTGTCTTTTCTTAGGGTTCTGCAATTTCTATTAGTTGCCAAGGGTTCTGAGACCCCGTCTCTTCCAGGGGGAAGAGAAAGACCCCAGGATTCCAGAGTAGGGAGAACCTTGATCTGCCTGGTTTTGTTACCTGAGTCCTAATTTTCCATCCTCCTAAGCCCTTCGGCCATGAACCAGCCCCCTTGTAAAAGATCAACATGACATCCAAACAAGCCCCAGGCTACCCCAGAGCGGGTCAGGCTACAACTCGCCTCCTCAGGGGCCTGGGCTCTGCCATCCCAGCGCATGTCCCAGAGGTCAGAGACGACCTCCTCCACAGTCGCCAGGGCCTCTCTGTGTCTAACGGCCAGCAAGCACCCCAGAGCCCTTCCTTGCTCCGCAGGGAGAAGAAGCCAAAGGAGGTGATGGGAGGCTTTTCAAGACGCTGTTCGAAGCTCATCAACTCCTGTGAGTCCCTTGAAACAGATCTGTAGATGCTCGTGGGTTCCTGCCCGGGACTGGAGGGGGCTCGTGGCTGTCACAGCGGGGAAGAGGAAGGTGCCCGGACAGCCCGGAGCAGTCGGGTGGCTTCTGTCTGTCTCCGTGCCCCCGAGTGCCCCACTCCCTAACCCTCTCCCTCTCCCACGCTTCTTCACCCCCTCCCGCCCCCCCAGCCCCGCTGCTGTACCAGGAGTACAGCGATGTGGTTCTGAACAAGGAGATCCAGAGCCAGCAGCGGCTGGACGGCCTGGCAGAGGCCCCTGGGCTCACGTCCCCGCGGCAGCCCCGCAAGGCCCTGGTGTCCTCAGAGTCTTACCTGCAGCGCCTGTCCATGGCCTCCAGGAGCTCCCTGTGGCAGGAGATCCCCGTGGTGCGCAACAGCACCGTGCTGCTCTCCATGACCCACGAGGACCAAAAGCTGCAAGAGGTACCCGGCAGGGTTGGCGGGGGGGGGGCAAGGGGGGGGAATAGGAGGGAAAGCATCTCATGTGTCACATCCTCGTTGCCTCCCGGGCACCGCCACCACCAGCACGCACTCAGAGGGACTTGGACTGCTCTCTGAAGGTCACTGCCATCTTGCCTCCCTACTTCCTCGTGCCACAGGCCATCCGCTACTACCTGTTACTGGTTCCGACTCACCCCAGGGGGCCAGGCCTCAGAAGTTGGTGGGGGGAGTGTGAAATTAATCCCGTCACTACTGTTTCGGGCAAAACTAAAATTTCCCCCTTCACCCAGGGCTTCAGCCCCCACTAAAGGGTTCCTCTTTAACCAAGGCCTGTCCAGCCGCTGTCTGTCAGGCCCCTTGAAGACCGAGTGCCCCTTGCTCCAGTCCTGTGGTCCACTGGACCCGTCGAGGCTTCTGAATGCCCGTCAGTCTCTGCTTGGTCTTTACTCCCGAAAGCAAGACTGTGGTAAAGGCTGCGTGTCTGAGGTTCAGTTATTGCCATTAGTAGGTTCTCCACGGAGAGCTTCTCTGACGGTCAGTCGGAGATACGGGATAAACCCGTCTTCCCAGGAAGACCGTACGGCACAATGGGAAGGCGCCATGGAGTCATGTGGAAGAGTTTAGGTTCTAGACGGAATGGCCTGGAAGCCCACTTTTAGGTCTGCTAGCTCTTTTCCTCTGGCCACGTTGCGTGCCCTTTCTAAGCTTCTGTTTCCTCATTTGTAAAACTGCATTGCAAATAGGTACGAGGAGAATTAAAAAAAAAAAGGGTAAGTTTCTAATGCACAGTAATCATCCAAAGAATGTTTACTGCTTTAATTGCCAGTCAGGCCGACCTGGGTTTGAAGCCTGGCTTCACTGTTTACTAGCTTTGTAAACTTAGGCAGGGTATATTAACCTTTAGTTTTCTCATCTACAATTTGAGGAGAATGAATACCTGCCTTTCAGGGTTGCCATGCGGCTTGAAGTAACACGGATCTAGCTGTTAACTTAGTGTGTGGAACTCAGTTTGACAAGTATTAGAGCCCTACTCCCCCCTTTCCGAGCTGGAAAGGAGACAAATTTGGCCCGAGGCACTTATGGATTCACAATGCATTTACCAAGTCAAATTGAGACAGGTATCAGTTTTAGGATTTTTGAAGCTTAGACTTGGGGACCCTGTTCTGACCTGAACTTTTAAAGCACAGGGAGCGTGTGTAGAAAGTCCCTGCTCTGCCGCAGATCTGGGGACCCAGCAGTGGGGAGCTGGGATGAACCCCGCTCTCCTTCAGCATTTCCAGCCCTCTCGTGAGTCCGCCGGGGCCTTGGGCCAGCCCAGTCTCATATCCCGAGACATCAAGCCCTGCGCCTGGGAGCACGGGTGTCTCTCAGCAAAGAGCGCTGCTGGGGTCTCCAACGTGCTTTCCCGGCTCCATTTCTTGGGGCTGACGCTCCATCTTTGGGAGGCGGGGGTCACGTTCCCTCCACGAAACGAGGAAGCAGGTTCAGGGAGGCTCGGTGAGCCACCCGGAGTTGTAGAGTGGGAATGTTGGGGCTGGGGCGCGAGTGAGCCTCCCGTGTCTGGGTTCGGTGCGGTCACAGGGGAGGGTCATCCGGCCGTGCCGTGGGTTCTCCAGGTCAGCCCCCAGGTGCACGTGCCTTCTTTCTCTGTCCTATCCACTCATCTGTCCTGAAGCTGAGTGCCTGGACGGGGGCATGACCAGCCCAGCTGGCGAGGGGCAGGGTTGTGGGTCATTGCACGCCCCTGCTGGGACCTCAAGTGCTGGACGATTTCCATTAAACCACAGCAGCACCGTCTCGTTCTCAAAAATCCTGCTTCCTTCCACTCCTCCTCCAGCCCCAAATCGCCTCCATCCCCTAAATCTGGTCCTCTTTCAGAGTTCTCTGGCTCGGAAGTGACTCCATCATTCACCCAGTTGCCGAACTCAAAAACTGGGGCATTAGCAGCGACTCTTCTTGCTCTTTTTGACCCTTTTCTAACAAAGAACCACGTCCTCCCCCATGTCTCCCCACCCCCTGAATAATCACCAAACTGGCTGCCTCTCCATATCTGCACGGCTGTTCAGCCCTTCGTCTCTCACGTGACCCCCTGCCCCGTGGCCCCCCTGCCCCTCCCGATCTTTCCTCCACACTGTGCTTAGGAATGTGTTTATGACCAAGCTGTCCCCCTACATAAAGCCTCCTGTCGCTTTCCCGTGGTCTTGAGTCCAGGCTTGTTTCCATACCTCCAGACCTCCGCTCTGTGTGCCTCTCCAGCGTCATCTCCTGCCACCACTTTCACGCGTGCTTCCAACAACGCGCAGCTTAAGTTTCTTGAAAGCGTCCTCTTCTCTCTCACCTCCGGGGGCTTGCGCAGGTGCCCGCCTCGGCCTCCGCGCTCTCCCCCTCCCCCTCGCTATCAGGTTGGGTTCCGGCCTGATGGTGAGCGGCGGAAGGATCTGTCCTGCTTATCACCGTACCCCGAAAACACACACCAGGGACTCAACACGGCTTCTAATTAAGCTTCCTCCTCTCCAACCTCCTAGGCCAAATTTGAGCTGATCGTGTCAGAGGCCTCGTACCTGCGCAGCCTGAACATAGCCGTGGACCATTTCCAGCTCTCAGCGCTGCTCCGGGCCACCCTCACCAACCAGGACCACCAGTGGCTCTTCTCTCGGTTACAGGACGTGCGTGACGTCAGCTCCACGTAAGATCCCTCCTCTCCCACAGGGCACTCATGCAGCCTCGCTGTCTTTAGCCTGTATGCTGAAGACGAGAGGGTGATGGATGGACAGATCCATTGGTAGACGGACACATGAATGAGAAATGCCTCCTGGGAGGAAGTTTTGGATGTCCTGTGGGTTTGCAGTGCATTGGAGATGAGATTCGGGGAGTACCTAAAGATTAGGAAACCAGAATATATTACAAACAAACAAGAAATGGAATATGGGGACCAGAGAGTCACACACAGCACAGGGCGCAGAGCCAAGGGTAGTTGATACAAGGTGTTTGCTGACACAGGGATGTCACAAGGTCAAGGTGGAGCAGGGGCCAGCCAGCGGCTCCCTTGGGGCCGGCGGGTCTCAGGAGACTTGTTTGAACACTGCGCAGGTTCCTTTCAGACCTGGAGGAGAACTTCGAGAAGAACATCTTCACCTTCCACGTGTGCGATGTGGTCCTGAACCACGCCTCCCACTTCCGCCGGGTCTACCTGCCTTATGTCACCAACCAGACCTACCAGGAACGCACCTTCCAAAATCTGCTGTGAGACCTGAACCCCGTTAACCCCCATGTGGGCCTGGCGGTGACTCGCACCCAAACCTCCAACCCCTGACCCAGAGTTCTGTGACCAGAGCACACGTTCTTGGCCCCGCCCTGTGGTCTCAAGCCCCAACCCGTCCTCCAGACCGGAGGCCCCCGGCCATTCCAACTGGGCCCCGTGCACACGGGGTCCCACCACTCTTTCATGACCCACAGACACTCAGCGGGGTGCCTTCCCTGTGTCCCCCCATGTTCCTGGGCCCCTCCTTACCCGAGGCTTGCTTTCCGTGCAGGAGCACCAACAGCAGTTTCCGAGAGGTCCTGGAGAAGCTGGAGAGCGACCCTATCTGCCAGCGCCTGTCCCTCAAGTCCTTTCTGATTCTGCCTTTCCAGCGGATCACCCGCCTCAAGCTGCTGCTCCAGGTACAGACCGCGCCCGGGACCTCTGCCCGCAGCTCAGAGGGGCGGTTTCAGGCCCCTCTTCTTCAGGCGCTGTCCCCCGCCCCGAGGACAGTGCGAGCAGTCTCCCCATCGCCCGCACCTTCTCCCTCAGCGTGAATTCACTACTGAAATGTTGCTCCTGGACTTCTCCGTTAGCCCACCCCCACCCCCTCTTCTGTTTGCTGCCCTTCCCCCACCGGGCTGCTGTCTACTGTTTGTCCTCTAGAACATTCTGAAGAGGACACAGCCCGGCTCCTCCGAGGAAGCAGAGGCCACGAAGGCGCACCATGCCCTGGAGGAGGTAGGCGCCCACCCACCCCCCGACCACCCTTCACAGAGCAGGCTCCCCCTGCCCAGGCCCCTCGCTGCACCCCACACCTCCCTCCACCCCACGGCCTCTTCTCCTGTCGGGAGCATATCGCTCTCACCGCCACAGGCTCCAGATTCCATCGTCCTTTCACTCAGCTGGGAGTGCTGATCACCTCGTTTCAAGTATGCAGAGTCCTTGACCTTTAACTTGAGACCGCCTTCGCGCAGTCAAGCCTGGGAGAAAAGACTGCGGTTGTCAGAACGACTGATTTCCAGATTTCTGGCAGGCCCCTCAAAGGTCAAAGCCTCTAACAAGCTCTCCCTCTTTCCTCACCCCGCTCTGCGCTCAGCTGATCCGAGACTGCAATAGCAACGTCCAGAGGATGCGCCACACGGAGGAGCTCATCTACCTGAGCCAGAAGATCGAGTTCGAGTGCAAGGTGCGTGGGTCCCTAGCGTCCTGCAGGTCACCCGCTAACACGGAGCCCTGGCGCTCCCGCTCTTCCCTCCCATCTGTAACGTCACGTCTTCTCGCTTCTGTTCTGTCCTCCGCGATTCCTCGTTAAGTGAGAAAGGGGCGATCCCGGACTGTGTGCCCTAGCTTCGGTGGGAAAGCAGGAGGGCGCAAGTCTGTTACCTGCGCTCGCTTGTGTGCACGTGAGGAAACGCGGAAGGATACATGAGAAATGGGGGACAGGGGTTACCTGAGGGGCAGAGTGTGCGTTTGGGCACTGGGCAGATGAGAGAGAACTTATCGATGAAAGCCTTCGCAAAGGATATATGGGTGCTTCGACCAGTGAGTATTTTATCGTCTCCATCCAGTGTAACAAACGCGATGTAAAATTGGATGCAAATCCAGGGCCAGAGCCTCCCATGCAGATGCGAAGCTACAATGGACCCGTCACATTTAAATTCCAACAGATGCCATTCTTATCTCCTCGCGAGAGGGAACATCCCTTGTCCGCATATCGATCATAGTTTCTACCCTTATGTTTACCCAAATTCCAGCTCCAAGCAGATGCTACCTCATTCTCCCTAAGCTCATGCCCACATCTGGTTCCCGCGGCTCCTCTCTGTCTGTTTATAATCAAAGAAAGAACAGACGTCAGAACGGCCCGAATCCTTTAACTTCTAAGACACACACATGCACGGGTTCCCCACCGCCTTTCATCACTCGCCCTGCCTGGGCTTCTCCCGTCTCCTTCAGTTCAGGCTTCTGGGGCCGAGCTTTCTCACGGGGTCACTCCTCTGGGCGGGGCCATCGGCGCCTTCCATGGCCTGGGCTGTGAACTGGGGAGCTGCACAGCAAAGGGCCGGAGCCGGACGGTTCACGGCGAAACAGCCTCTAAGAGGATGGGTTCTGAGCAAGAGGGAAGGTGCGGGAGGGGGGCTGGTCATGAGCAAGGGGCGGGCAGGGCAGGGCCGAGAGGAAGCCTCGGCCTTGTCGTGCCTGTGACCCCGCCTTCCCCGTCCCCCGCCGCGCAGATATTCCCGCTCATTTCGCAGTCGCGCTGGCTGGTGAAGAGCGGCGAGCTGACAGCCCTGGAGTCCAGCGCCTCCCCGGGGCTGCGGAGGAAACTGAACACGCGGCCAATCCACCTGCATCTCTTCAGTGACTGTCTGTTGCTGTCTCGGCCCCGAGAGTCAGTGAGGGGAATGGGAGGCCACGGCACAGGGCGGGGGGGGGGGGATGGGAGAGGCAAGAGAGGGGGACGGAAAGGGACAGAGCAGAGAGGGGTCGCGTTGCTAGAGGAACCCCTCTCGATGGCCTGGCCCATGGAGTCCGGGTCACAGCAGAGAAAGGAGGAGCAATCCAGAGCAGAAAAGGGGATCCCAGCAAAGATGTCACAAGGTCACACGGCAAGACCTGTCCCATGTTACAGACACAGGGCAAAGCGTAGCAAGTCAGCTGTCGCATTCTCCATCGGTCCGTCGGAGGTTTAGTTAGCTCGGCTCAGCCTGCCAGCCCGAAGAGGCTTGGCCAGTTCCCGAGCCTCACTCTGTGGTCCTAAGGGCCTTGGGGAATTTTTATTGGTTCTGTCTCTGCAACTGTTCAAAGTGCTGAAGTATCTGTGAGACTAGATGCGTGCTCTGCCAAGCTAGGGACGGATCCCTGGGGACTCTGGAGCTACCATCTGGAGAGCACGTTGGCACCACGGTGTGGTTTCTGGGAGAATTTGCAGGCTGCCCGTGCTAAGCTCAGGGGCTCGGGACCCAAAGCTGTGAGGGGGGGGATGCTGGACGACAACTCCAGGATCCAACTGAAAAGCCTCCTGTTCCGCAGGGGCAGCCGGTTCCTGGTGTTTGACCACGCCCCCTTCTCCGCCATCCGCGGGGAGAAGTGTGAGATGAAGCTGCACGGGCCTCACAAGAACCTCTTCCGACTCTTCCTGCTGCACAACACCCAGGGCACCCAGTCCGAGTTCCTCTTCAGCACGGAGACTCAGTTAAGCGGGGCTGGGCAAGGGAGCTGGCGGGGGGTAGGGGGTGCAGGGCCATGGCAGCCTGGCAAGGAGGGGGCACCAGGAAACAGCCACAGCGCCGTCTAGTCCACTCTGGGCCAGAAGCGTCTGCAGAGACACCCAGACTGCTAGAGTTAACGGGCGACCCCAGGAGACTGCAGCCCCGCCAAGGCTTGGTGTGTACTGTGCTCCCTTTAGTCTGGAAGGACAGAGTCTGAGAGGTACCAGGAAGCAGATGGGCCGATGTGGAGCCACTAAAGAGCTGGATTACTGACACCCACGAGTGAACGTGCGCGTGTGAGAGCCAGAGATTCCTCAGTGCCAAGGGCCGGGGGCACGTGTGTCGCTAAGACAAGCCCTGGGTGCTGTGGGCTTCCTCGCTCCCACCTGGCAGCCCAGTCCTGTGCTGAGCAGAAGTCCATGGTGCTGAGAGCTTTGATTTGCTCGTCTTTTGAGTAACAATCAGAAATGCACTTACACATACATGCATTTTGGAGAATATTAAAAAATAATACCTAGAACATTTTGTACACAGTGCCAGTGAACAGTTATAAGACTGTACCTGTTGTTATTATTTTTAAATCCTTACCTGAGGCTATTTTTTTTAATCAATTTGAGAGAGAAACATCAATCAGTTGCCTTCTGTAAGCACCCTCACCAGGGACCGAGCCTGCAACCTAGGCATGTACCCTGAGCAGGAATCGAACCTGCAACCTTTGGTGTATGGGACATTGCTCCAACTAACTGAGCCACACTGACCAGGGCTGTACCTATTGTTGATGTTATAAAAGATATACGAAATCTCTTCTTTAAAAAGTTTGACATGTCACCTAATAGCCTGAGGACCCTTGTGTTTCCGACACGCTTCAGTTTTGCCCCTTAGAAGACATTTCAGGGCGGGGTCAGTAACGCCTGTCTTCACTTACGGGGCGGGTGTGAGAGCCTGTGCACAGACGTCCCCTCCGTCACGTGATCGGATCGGCCCCTGCGCTTTGGTTGGTGCTTTGGGCAGTGTCCCTGGAATGGCAACAGGGGCAGCTCTCAAGGACTCTGGCATGTTTGGAGGTTGAGGCCAAGGTCATACAAAGACCTTTAGGAAAGCACCAAGTTAGGCTGGGATCACATCCCACGACAGGAAAAATGAGAAGGTACATCTCCTTGGCCTAATTAGGGTTGCAGACTGATTTTTATCTCTTCTGAGACGTTTGGAGAAGGGAGAGGGGCAGAGGCATGTTGGGAATTACGCATGTCGGGAATCCAAGCTGAGATGGACGTTTTGCTCGGTACAGTTCCCCAAATGGAAAATCTACCTATTTCCAACTGACTTTATGCCCACCCTTGAAAAGTATGAGATGCGACTAACAGGATAAACTTGGAAAGAGTGACAAGGGTGACAAGACATTAACTTAGAGTTCAAGTTCAAGATCCTGTCCGGTCATTGACTTTTGTCCTAGATACCATTGAACTAGACAACTTTGTGAGCTAGACAAGTCTTTCCCACAGTCATCTCCCTTGTCCTACACCCCCTGAGCTGCCACTGACGCAGGGTCCCTGTTTCGTTTCCCCAGAAGTGAAAAGCTCCGATGGATCTCGGCCTTGGCCATGCCCGGAGAGGAGCTGGACCTTCTGGAGTATTGTGGTGAGTGGGGGGTCTAAGAGGAAGAGAAAACGGCAGTGTCCAGAGTCTCCGTTGAGAGGTAGGAGTTTAGGGCTGGGTGGCAACTCTGGGGGGCTTCTGTGAATTGCTTTTGTCCAGAGAATTTCAGGGCGGAAGACTGGCCACAGGGGGTCGAACACCTGGGATGCAGCTGCTTAAGACTGCCCATCACCAGAGCAGTACCTTGTCCCCCCCACCCCAATATAATCCCTGCCTGGGGACATAGTTTACTCTTTTCAAATGTTTGGCCCCTGAAGTCTATCCTATTATTATTATTATTATTTTTGCCTGGATGTCACCTGCTTGAAGGCCTGAGGGAAGCAGGGGGAGGAAGTAGGGCTGTGACAGGGAGCTGCTGTGAGCACACCCCCTCCTGGTGGGAGGGCCTGAGGCTGTGCGCTTGCCCTAGGCTCTCAGGTTCCTCACGGGCAGCCGCAGACACGCAGGCCTTGTGAGTGTGTCTGCATTCCCGCTAAGACGGGCTTCATGGGTCTCCTGTGAGCCCCACAGCTGTCCTCCAGCAAGGATTTCCTGCTCCGTATCCAAAAGGAACTGAACTCACAGGAAGGCTGGACCTTTGGTGACTCAAAAGAACAAACAAATACAAGGAAGTCTGGAAAAGGAAGTGGGAGTAGCAGGCTGTAAACGGAGTTGACTTCTGTCAACTTGTTCACTGCGAGAGCCATCTGCTGGGCTCCGGCTCTGTAGGGCTCGGGGAGGGACGCAGGGCAGTTAGTTCGTCCTCCCTCACGGCGACCCTGTGGGTGGCAGGCAGTCGTGCGGGGTCCTGTTTGCTTTCTGAGGGAGCTCGTGCAGTGCGGGGAAGGGGAACAAGCAGTAAGCCCCTGGGACACGGAATGCTCGTCTCAGGGCCCAGGAGTACCCCGAGACTTGTTCGCCTTGAGCTTCAACACCATAGGCATTTCCCCTGATTCACAAAAATAAGGAAATATAGGAAATCCGGAAATTGTAGAAGTCTTCTTGATCAACCCAGCCCTGTACAGATGAGGAAGCTAAAGCTGAAGGGGACTGGCTAAGGGGACTGGGGACAGAGTAAGGGGCCTGGGATCAGACCCGGAACTCCACTGGTCAAGTGTCCCTGCATCGAGGTGGAAGGGAAGGAAGACTGAGTCACAGTCTTCAGACTCAGATTTTACAGTCTCCTTGCGGACGCAGAACACATACATGAAACAGCTAGATCCGGGGGGCATGGCGTGGCCGAGATGATCCATTTCGAAGGGATTCAGAACCCACGGAGGACTAAGGCATCGGGGAGGTTCCAGAGGGAAGTGGGTAGGGAGCACTTGTAAGAATGAGTCACTGAAGGTGTTCACAGTGTATTTCTCAATTCATCTTCCCCGGAGAAATAGAGTGTTTGATTCATTTCAATTCTGGTTTTTCTATTTCCTGCTCAACGTTTCATTCCCTGGTAGAAAATCCTTTTCCAATGGTCTCTTGGTCTGTAACTTTCAAAAGCTCAACCTCGCTCGATCCCAAATCCCTCCCCACTCCCCCTGCTTCTGATTCGTCCTCTGTGCTTCTCCTAACCTGTCCTCCCACTCTTCTCTTCCAAGACGCCCCCCAAGTGCAGTGCCTCCGAGCCTACAAACCCCGGGAGAATGACGAGCTGGCCCTGGAGAAGGCAGATGTGGTCATGGTGACCCAGCAGAGCAACGATGGTGAGAGGGAGAACCCACAGGGCCTAGGCTGGCGTTGGAGGGCAGGGCACTGTGGGTGGGTGTGTTCTTCTCCTACAGCTGCTGGGACAAAGTACCACACACCAGGTGGCATAAAACAATAGACATGCATTCTCCCGAGGTTTCGGAGGCCAAAAGTCCAAAATCAAATGTGTTGGCAGGGCTGTGCTCCCTCGAAAGCCTCTGGGAAGGGTCTTTCCTTGCCGCTCCCGGCTGCCGTAGCACCGGGTGGTGCTTGGCTTGTGGCAACTTCACTCCAAGCTCTACCTCTCTCTTCCTTCTGTGGGTGTTTGTGCTCCAATTCCCCTCATTTTACAAGGAAGGGTACCAGGTGTATTGGACTCGTGGCCCACTTTGCTCCATGACCTCAGTAGGACCTCATCTTAGCTTCACTGTTGACATCTGCCTCAGCCCTATTCCCAGATAAGGGCTTGCTCTGGGGTGTTCGGGGTTAGGACTTCAACATATAATTTTGGGGAGACACAATTCAGCCCGTGAGAGTGAAAAAAAGCCACGAAGGAGGGGGCAGCTGTAGACTTTGCCAGACCCGGGGCAGCAAGGGGCGGGTGGACTGGGAGGCTGAGTGACCCATGCTCTGGGGCTCTGCAGTCCCCTCAGCCTGGCGATTCAGAAGTGCTTCTGGAAAGAGGGTCGGGGGAAACGATGGCGAGTGTTTTCCGGGTAATTCTTCCCACCACCCTGTGCCCACAGGCTGGCTGGAGGGCCTGAGACTCTCCGATGGGGAGCGAGGCTGGTTTCCTGTGCAGCAGGTGGAGTTCATTTCCAACCCAGAGGTCCGTGCGCGGAACCTGAAGGAAGCCCACCGAGTCAAGACGGCCAAACTACAGCTGGTGGAACAGCAGACCTAGCTCTTCTCGGGAGGGGCTCTGCCGAGCCTCGGGACCAGATGTTCTTGGAGAGGGCTGGCCCCCACAGCCCTGCGGCCGATGCCTCCTGTGGACCAGGAGCTAGACCTTCTGGGAGCCCAAGGATGACATCCAGCTCCTGGTCGCCACGCCTGGGCCTCCTTGCTTGTGCTTTCTGCTTGGTCGGGGATTTCGAGGGGCTTTGCACTGGACCCTGGGAACCTTTTCTCGTAGGAAAAGGGACCAACGGGGCATACGCCAAGGAACTTGACTTCTTGTACCACCCAGCACCTGACACTCTGCTTCCAGACAGCACGTTCAGAGCTGACCAGAGTGTCCTTCGTGGCCATACGTTCAACAGGATCTGACCTCAGCCCACTGGAGGGAGATGTTTAAGGGGGAGTAACAGGCCAGGTGGGAGGGCCCACCTGGTGGCCCTTAAGGAACCTTCCAGCCCTGATGATTTTCTGTAACCATCGGTATGAGGTCAGCGCACACCTGTCTGGGCTCTGCTGGTGGCAATGTGAGGGCGGTACTCTCTCACTCTAATAAACTTGGCGCTACTCCGAGTGTTTGCTCCTCAGACCCTTGAGCACTGAACCAGGTTCAGAACGTGGAGTTTGTGAGGCTTCCTGGGTGTGTGATTCAGGTCAGGAAAGACCAAGGCGGCGTCTAGGTCATGGTGTCTGTCATAGGCCGTGGTGTCTATGATCTCTGCTTCAAGACCCCCAAGAATTTAGGCCGTTTCTCTACTTAGTATGGCCTGAGAGGTTGTATAAGAAATTAGGAGGAATTGATGAGTAATGCAAACCCTATTCAAACTTTCTTTTCTACTGAACTTTAAGGTACAGGCTAGTATGGGTGGATTTGGAAATCCTACTCAAGACCATTCACGATTTTATGTATTTTTTTAAAACACAATTTTATGTATTTTTTTAAAAGATTTTATTTATTTATTTTTAGAGAAAGGGAGGGAGAGAAACATGAATGCGTGGTTGCCTCTCACACGCCCCCAACTGGGGACCTGGCCCACAACCCAGGCGTGTGCTCTGACTGGGAATTGAACCCACGACCCTTTGGTTTGCAGGCCCGCGCTCAATCCACGGAGCCACACCAGCCAGGGCCGATTTTATGTTTCGACTTGAATTATCGTGACGGCATCTCCCCAGCCGTGTGGCCCTGTCTGTGAAAAGCAGCATGCTGTCCTGGACAGAGTCCTCGCATCCTGCAGGCAGGAGACCCATCGTCCAGTTACTGCCCGCCATGCCTCAGCTCCTGCATCCCTCACTTCCCTTAAATGTGAAATGCGAGACCGGACCAAGGGGCCGCTCACGTCCTGGCCAGCCCCCCGGCGTGTGATGGTCTCTGTCCGGTCAGATCGCCTTCCTCCGTGGAAGAGCATCACCCTCTACGTTCTTTCCCCACATAGGGGGCTCTCACACAGCAGTGGTGCAGCCGTCGCTCAGGCGGGGGCATTCGAGTCCTTTCCTGGACCTTCACCTTTGCCTTGCCTTTAGGGGGGCTCAACAGTAAAATTGCGTTGTTGCAGCTTCATACGCAGGTGAGAATAATACCGCAGACGTGGTCCTGTCCCCAGTTAGCAAAGGTATGACATGGTGGTGTCATGCATGATGACACGTCATTTTCGGTCCATCCCCGAATGTAAGTTGGCTCGCTCAATTTTTAGAAAAGTTATCACTATGGTAATTAAGGTGGGGCTAATATTAATTTATCCTAAACAGGTTGACACCACTCAACAGTCTAGAACAGGCTGGTTTAGGAAGGTTCTAATGGAGTTTTTCACTATTTTCATAAAGCCAGCTTCTTATTAATATATGCGATATTAATATGTATATATTATATGTAAACTAGCAACTGTTTTTTCTTAACAGCAAAAACAGTAATTATAGTCCAAGTTATTTGTTCAAACTGGTATTTGAATACTGGCCATGTGACTCAAACCGGGCCATGTCCAACCTTATATTTTCCAGACGAATCTCCGTTAAAAGACAGTGGGCTTTTTCTACCTGTCTTCAGGCCCTTGGTTTTAAAAACGAGAAACAAAAACAAACAAACAAACAAAAAACAAACTAACAAAGCTTATACATGAGTAATCTCTCCTCAGTTGAAATACTACATTTTCTATAGTTTGGGTCTCACAAAATTGGGGCCAGGTCCCCTCATTTTCCTTCTGCAGATTTCCAGAATTTGACTCCATGTGTCCTGGAATTCTGATTGGCCTCGTTGTTCTTAGAAACACAGCAGTTTCTGATGAGAGCCTGTGAAACCACCATTAACCAGCACTTTTTGGACAGAGCTGCATCAGAGACAAATACAAACACGCAGGGGTTGGTTGGTTTTTTTTAAACAAAACCAGGCACAGCAGGGCGGTGGGGGGGGGGTGACTTCAGGAGACACCGACAGCAGTCCTGCTCGTAGACACCGTGCTGAGTTGTGACCGGCTGGCAGCGGGAAGACCCACAGACATCTGTCTGTCGACTGTGCTCTTTCCTTTGGGCCCGGGCCCACACCGAGTGCCCATCACTTCGGCCTCCTCCCTCCGCCCAGAAAGCTGCTCCTTACCGTGTTTCCAGCATCAACTTTTCACGTAGCGTTAAGCGGGAGCTTACGGTGTTTATTGGGCACGACTGACTGGCTCTGTTGTGGTCACTTACAATCACTCAAATAAGATCAGCCCATATGCAATGACCGGGCAGGCTCACAGGTTACGGTGTATTTATCTCCCTGAACGGCGTTTTCGGACTCTTAAACAACTTCTAGACCCATGATACAAATAATGTGGATTTTGGTTCTATGATGACTGATTTTTTTTTTTTTTAATTGGCTTTTGGGATGGAAGTTGTTTAAAGGTCTGAAAATCTGCAGAGGTGCCCTTCCCTGGCCCGTTCTCTCTCTCTCTCTCTCTCTCTCTCTCTCTCTCTCTCTCTCTCTCACACACACACACACGTGTATCCCCCGGCACAAATTCAGTTTCCTTCTCAATCGCGTGTTGCATACAGAACAATTCATGTGTTTTTATGTGTTCAGTGATGCTGCCCTTATCATAACCTCTTCCCGTTAATGAGACCAAATTAGCAATCCAGCCCTTTCAGTTGAGTAGCCCTTTACAGACGCGATTCCCCCCCACCCCCCGCCCCCAGCACCGGCCCGCAGAACCGTGTGCAGCCTCCTGCGTGTCTGTACTTGGCCTTCCGTCCGGAGCGTAAATGCCTTGGCGGTGGCGGTGCAGCTCTCTCAACACCACAGTTCAGTGACTCTGGAGCCGCAGTTGCTGTAAACATGACTCAAGAGCTGCCTGTCGCTCAATCGCCTGACTCTGAAATCAGGTGTGCAGAGGGGCCAAAGATTACAGGTAAATGAGCTAAAGAGAAACTGATGCCAGTGATTCAGACGTACTGAGAACATTCCTCCGTGAGCTGCTTCTGACCCACTGCTTCTCACCCACCCGTTTTAAAGCACAGTCACGGGGTAGAAATTTCTCTGGCCTCTTCCCGGGAAGAGATGCAGGCAGAGCATCCATTCAGTTTGCACAAGTCCCAGGGTCAGCAAGACTGAGGCTCCGGGCACCAGGAAGACGCAGGGTGAGTGGACTCGGTGTTCGTTCTTTCCGGGTGGCTAGTGAATGGGCCGTGGGCGGGAAGGAATTGGGGTGGTGTGTGAGGGAGCTCCCAGGGAGGGACTACTGAGCCCTGCTGTTTGGTGAGTGAGTCATGGCCCTGAGGGCAGAGCCTGCTCCTGGGAGGGGCCGGGTCTGGCCTGCAGAGTCCTCCAGGAGCATCGCTGAGCAGATAAATATTTTCCAGGCAGTTATCTGAGTGCTTCAGAGAAGCAATTACCTCTGAACAACATGGATGGAAATCCAGTAGGGTGGGAGTCGGATCAGTGTTTTGTGCTGAGATGGACCACAGACCAAGGGGTTCCCAAACCCCAGGGAGAAAGTTCAGACACTTCTAGAAAAGGTGGCTGAGGCAGAAGGACCCTGGGATGCGGTGGTAGCGTCCACAAGTCCAGCAAGAAAGACATTTGCCAACATAGAAGCAGGCGGCCCCAGGGAGCAAAGGAAAATGCAAGAGGCAAAGGAAGGCTAGCCCCTTGGACGGGGCACATCCAGCTAGTTCTAGAGTGTTTTCTTGTTGAGATCAGCTTGCAGTGGGGATGAGAAATTGACCCCCTACTGGAGGTGACAGACCCCTAAAGATGTTTGCATCTAAACACCCTCCCTTACCACAGTGGAGCCTGGAGAGGGGAGGTGGTTTGCCTGATGTCACACCGGTGGTTTGTTATAAGCTGCAGGCCAGAACAGACTGGTGTTCACCGCTAGGATTAGGTGGGCGATCCGAGTTTGTGCTCGTCACAGAAGGTGGAAGGCGAGTTGCCATAAATTGTGAAGACCGGTTCCACACAGCGTGGACAGGCAGACTGTTTTTGAGAACGAAGGAGGAGCAGGTGGCGAGGCTTGTGGAATTGTTAGGCAGGTTTTGGTGATGGAATTGAGCTTCTCCAGGCAACCAACTGGAAAACAAGATAAGGTGTGGGGCGGCCTCAAAGAACCGGGAAGTCTCGAGATTCTGCGTGTGCGCGAAGAGGTGGCTGTTTAGCTTTCAGGGTGGGGAGGAGTAGAGGGTCCGTACCAAGAAGATGGAACGCCTGCAGAGAGGCTGGGCTTCCTCCTTGACCAGGGCAGTACAGGGGATCGCAAGCAAAAGCGGGGAAAGAGGACGGAGGAATTATCCAGATGAGAATCAAGGAAAAGTGGAGGTTTCAATGTGTTTTAAATGCATTGTTAAATTGGTTCTGGGGACAATTTTGAGTGCCCTGGGTATGAAAATGTGCTGGTGCTCGATTTCACCAATTCAAATGATTACTTGTTATAGGAAGTAACAGAAAAGTCCAACCAAGAAGTGGGCAAAGGGGCTGCTTGGGGCCCAGAAAGTGAGAAAGTGCCCTGGAAAGGACCGAGGAATCTCCTCTGTGGGTGGGAGGATGTATCCCTGGGGCAACTAGAGCAGAGCAGTGAGGCTGAGCAAGCTGTAAAGCTGAGGCGCCACAGCCCAAGCCGCACTCCCTGCTCCCACTGCGTGTAACTTGCACTCTTAGAGGCCCGGGCTCTGGAGTCGGGACACAGCTGGGCGTTCTCTCCCCTCCACCCTCACCCTTGAGTTCTGCTGATTTCTTCGTTGCTCCCGAGATGGCTTCCCTCTATTCCCCTTCCACTGTTTTGGTCCCCACCTCGCTCCTGGGCGCTGGAGACCGCCCCCAGGGCCTCCCTACTCCACTCTTTTCACCTGTCTTTCTGGAGGAGGGTGCTCCAACAATCTCAAATTTGAATGTCTCCACCCTCTCAGCTACCAGGTGGTGCACACAAGGCCCACAGGCGGAACCCGGCCCTCTGCCCGGCAGCTTATTGCTACCCAGCGGCAGCGCCCAGCCCCTTGCCCCTGGTTAAGGAGTAGTTACATTTATACAGTCCAAAAATGACATTCGGCCCTTGAAGGCAACCGCGAGGCTGATGTGGCCCCCGGGGAAAATGAGTCTGACCCCCTGAATAAGACTGGTCACAGCTGGACCCCATCTGGCCCTCCAGCCCCTCCCCAGCCTCATTCCCCATCATCCTGCCCCCCTCACTTCCCTCTGGGCCTGTTCTTTCCAGACATTCAATTCCCTTCCCAGTCCAGGAGCGGAGCTGTTGTCTTCCCCTCTCTGGTCTCACAACAATGCCACGATTTCTTCTCAAATACAACAGTACCGTTTGTTATTTAAACACAGACCTGGGGTCTCCGGAGGGTTCTAAATCTAAGCTAGATTATACCTGTTGTTTTACTGCACTCACACCCACCTTCTGACCTTCGTTATCATCTCCCTCTGAAAGGAGCCAAATACACTGCTTCTTGAAGTTGGCACCTCACCAATCTCCGTTCCTTTTGCAACATTGGGTGAACACTGAAACCTCTCTGACTCACCTGAGTAATACCTTATAGGGCTGTTGTGAAGTGAAATGACCTATTCGAGAGCTACGTACACAGTAAATGCTAAATAAGTGATTATCATCATCATTAATATATTACCCGAGGACCAATTTCTAGGTAAACTGTTTCAGACATGCAAAACTGACTGTCATAAGTAGCCATTCACCTAGGAAGGCTCTTCTAGTTTATTAAATAATCTATTGGAAATCAGGAAGCAAGAGTCCTTTAGTGGCATTCAGTGACATGGAAAATAAACTCACAAGACTTTTGTCTTGATTTGATTAAGCTGTTCTTAGGACTCGTTTAAAGCTCTGTGTCCTCCTCTGGAAATTGGGATAATTATATTTAATTTGCACGATTACTCGTCCACCCTCCTTTCCAGACCTACTGACCCAATTGGGCCTCCTTTCCCAGCCCTTCCAGCTCTTTCCTCCTGCACTCGGGTCCTCTCTCCTCAGGCTCAGGGCCCCCTTTACTCCGCCCTGTTCTCCTGTCCTTAGTTGGTGTTTTCATGAGTCCCTTCTTCACGTCACATGCTCTGCCTGAGCAATTTGGGACGGTCTCTTGGCCTCAACTAGCATTTTCTATGCTGAAGAGACCCTACTCCCGTATTTTTCTCAGTAGATGTGTCCTCAGAGATATAACCCCAAGAACCTCGGCCTCAACAGAGTGGTCTCTTCCCCAGATTTGTTCCTTCCCCATATTCCCTTTCTCAATTACTGCAATTACTTACTTAGTTAATGCAATCTCTTCCCTGTTTCTTCAATTCCTTTCAACTGATTTTCTGTCCTACTGAGTCTGACTCTTAAGGATTTCTCCCATCTGCCCTCTTCTCTCCTTAGACTTATCAGTAGTCCTGTTTCCCAGCTTCTCCTAAGCCTCCGCCCTTATTTCCCATTTGTCCTTCTAAAACACAAATTTGAGCAAGTCACGCCCATTCTTTAAACCTGCCAGCGCTTCTCTAATCTTCTCCTGCAGCGCCCCCCCCACCCCCCGGCCCGCTCTACGCTCCTCATTCATCTCTCCGGCCTCCGTGGCCTTGCACGCACTGAACCTCCTGCTGAAACACTCTCGCCTTCCTCTCTGGAGGAGCACTGCCTTGGACTCTGATGCCTTCCCAGCCCCGGCAGACACGGCTGCCCCACCTGGGGGACTTCATCACACTTGGTTCTCTGGCTGACGCTAGGCAGGCAGGGTAGCTGGGTGTTTGTGTGGCTCCCGAAAGCTGGAGGGATTTTATTTACCCATGTTCACCGGTGCTGTGGGTGCCTGCTGATCCCCCCTGAATGCCCAAAGGAACATCTGCCTTTTTTTCTGAGGACTTGGTACTGCAACTCAAATGAGAGGCTATTTTTGAAAGAACAGTGTAAACTAAACCGCAAATGGAAGAACCAGACATCTCCCAGACCACCCCTCTGGACTAAGTTAGCAGGACGTCTGGGTGAATGAAGGTGTTTTAATTCCCAGGAGATCAGACTCTCATTCACAAAGACCAGTCAAGACTTGGAGTGGAATCGACAAAAGCCAAATTTTCCTTTGCAGCCCGTGTTCCTGTGCTCCGTTTATGCAAATGATGTTAAAATAGACATTTAAAAATGGGCTCCCTCAGAAATAGATACATAACTAAAATAAAATAAATGTATTTATTTCTGTAAATATTTCCACCGGTGTGCGACAATAATTTTTAAAACATGCAGTACCTGACTAGTTAGGGGCACTGACCTCTTTTCCCTTAGATTGTCAAATGAGAACCACCAAGACGCTAGCTGTCAGATATGAATGAATCAAAATTATACCTATTATTTTTTAGTGTGCTGCAGAATTTTAGTAATTTGTTTCTGTGAGCTACGCCCTGAGATGAAAAAGGTTGAAAAATAAACCACCAGAATAGTTCAAGGCTGCGGTGAAACTGGTGGTAGATCGCCATCTAGTGGAAAGATTGTGATACTGAAAGTTTGAACGAGAGGGGAGACATTTTTTTCTGGAATCTGCGAAGGGCTCTGCTCTAATCCGTCGCAAAGCCCTGAGGTTGCACCAGTGAGAGGAGGTTGCCATGGACAGGATGTGTATTTTCCATACGCATAACCACTGGGGGTGCAGGGCGGCACCCCATCGGCGCACAAGGGGCTCTGTGGGACTCTGGGATGTGCGATACTAAGTGTATGTGCGAGCATCCTCTTCTGGGTGTACCTACTACCCCTCATTCCTATGCCACCCCCCAAAATAAAGCTTTGGGACTATAACCCGTGGTTCATGACACTGGAGACTTACCCTAAAATATCCTTGGGCTGCTCTTGTAATCCCGTACTGATAGGGCCCAAATTCCAGAGAGAGGCCGGGCCCAGCCTCACCCAGGTTCCGTTCGGGTTGGGGAATGGAACACGGTTTGATGGCGGGAGTGGAGACAAGGCCCTGAATGCCCAGTGTGTCCTCCGGCCCTGGAGAGATGGGTCAGGGAGGATGCCAGGCTCCACCCGCTGCGCCCAGTGGCAACCCCACCTGGGATGATGCCAGGACCGCAGCCAACACCTGGTGGGCTGCGTGGAAGGTGGTGAGGGAAGTGGGGCTCTCCCTTGGCGTGAGTGGGCGGATGCATAATTACAGAGAGAAGCTCGACCGCAGGCCAGTTTACTGCTCTCAACGAACGCTCTGGCCCATTTGTCTAGCACAGAAAGCAAACGATATAAATGGCACAGCCTTCAGAACTGATAGAGGCCCCCCTCTTCCTTCAGGACCACCCACCACACAGAGGCATGGAGAAAAGGGAGGGCCAGCCCCTCGCTTAGCCCACAGAGGGGGAGTGGCCGACTTCCACCACAGTCCACAGGCACAGTCTTTCCTAAGGCGTCACCTGCTGTCTCCCTGGGGGCGCCCCAACCTTCTCCTTTGGAGCAGCCTCCCTCTGGCGTGGCCCCAGGACTAGGGCCCCTGGCTGTCCTTGTCTTCCTCTCGGCCCTCCTCCGGGGCCGGGTGCTGCTCCACGGCAGCCGGGGGCGGGGGAGGCTCCTCCGGGCCCCTACTGAGGGAGGGCCCGGCTCCAGGTCTGGCTCCTGCAGGCAGTCGGCTGGGCCCCGGAGAGGGCTGTCGGGTCGCAGCCTGAGCACAGGGAGCCAGGAACACGTCGGGAAAGTAACTGTCCCCTCCCGGGGGCTGCCCCAGGGTTTGCGACCAGAAGGGACCTGGGAAGGGCAGTTCCGGCAAGCAAGGGTCGTTCCAGGGGACTGTACCTGCAGGGTCAGAGGACACAGGAAAGATCAGAGCGAACTTAGGGCATCAGCCACAGTTCCGCACACTCCATGACAGAGTCCGCCTCCCAGAAACACAGGGCAGGGCCCGGGCGAGTCTAGGTGACACGCTGGCAGCAGAGCTGCCCTCGGGACCAGGCATGCCCCCTCACTCGAGGTCCTGGGGTCTGGTAACAGTGACACAAAGCGGACCATGGCTCGGGTCGTGGGCCCTCCCACACAGCAACAAGGAGGCCGGGAAGCAAGCGGACGTGCCTTCCCTGCCCTTCTACTAGAAGTTAGCCGTCATAAGAGGTGGTGCCTCAGTACCCTCCCCTCAGCTGCTGTCTACTCTGCCAGCCCCACCACTCCTGCTGTTTCTAATCTTCCCCGAGTGCCTCTATGGTGTGGGGACAGTGGTCCCATTTCAGAGTCCCGGACACTGCGGCTCAGGAGAGTTGGAAGCTGCTGAGCTGGCCAGCAGACTTGAGTTTTCCCGCCTCCGCAGCTCTCTGGCTGACGCTCGTTCTGCTCCAGAGGGCCCTGGCTGGCCCTCCTCTGATGAGGCTCTCTGTCCCTTCTCACCTTCCTCAGTCACCAAGGGCACCTTCTCTTCCAGCTCCGACTCACCCAGGTTCCCGGCGGGTGGCTGCAGCAGGCCCTGCCCTCCCGGGGGCGCTGGGAAGTAGCCCTGGGAGCCACCCCCGCTGGGCCCGTAAGGCAGTGGGAAGAAAGGGTCCTCCAGCAGCGGCGGCGTCAGCGAGCTGGGCGAGGGGAAGGCGAAGGGGTGCAGGTAGGGAAGCTGGGTCTGCGGGGTTTGGAAGAGCGGGGTCTGTGGTGCCTGAGAGACCTGGGACAGGCCCTGATGGTAGTCCTGGGCCTCCAGCTCTTCCAGGTATGAGCAGGTGGGGGGCGGTGTGACGCTGTGGGGACAGGGAAGCATTCTGTGAGGGCGGGGGGGGGGATCCCTCATTCCTGCCACGCAGTAGGCAAGTGCCTTCCCCCACCTCCTCCTCTCCCCCTTCCTGCTCCCAGCTTCTCTTAACCTTCTCCAGGCGTCCTCCTCCTTGCTCCCCTCAGTGAACCTTTGGCCCTTCCCAAGTTCCCATCTTTGCTCCTAAACCCCTCCCCCTCCAAGATTGCTCAAGAGATGGTCCCCGTTAGGTTCCTCACCTCATCCCCCAGGACCCACAGAAGCCATCCTTGTGGCTGCTGTCACTGCCAAGTGCATCCATCAGCAGGGGTGTCAGCTGGGGGGTGTGCATGGGGCCCAAAGGGAAGGGAAGGCTGGCTCTCCGTACGGGTGGGGGGCTGAAGAGGGGTGGGGTGACTGCCACCCTCTGAGCACCCTCAGTCTGGGGGGCTGGGGCCAGAGTCTGGTCAGACGTCAGCAGCATGGGCGGATCTAGGCACAGAGGGCAGAGTGGCTGTGTCGGTGAGGCAATGGAGGCAGGCGTGGGGCTGCTGGGTGGTGGGCGTGGGCAATGCCCAGGCCCCCTGGCCCACAGCAGCGGGGAGCTACGGCCCACACCCTCTGTCTTCACTGTCTTCCTGACAGGCACTCGATCCCCCCCATGACCCTTGGAAGGTGGTCTCACCTGGGAGAGCGTCCAGAGGGGGCTCCTGAGGGAAGGTGCCCAGCTGCGGGTCCATGGGCGCAGCAGGCAGCAGCTCAGTGCTGGCGGCGCTGGGGGCAGACAGGGTGAAGGTTGTGGTGTGAGTGGGCCCTGGTGTCAGCGGGGACCTCGGGGCAGGGGAGGGGCACCAGCACCCCAAGCTCTGCCTCCCTCTGAGGCACCGGCATGGTCCCCAGTCCATGCAGCCCACCTCACCCTCTGAATATCACCCAGCAGCCCCAGCCTCGTGCCTGGCCTTCTGGACCCCGGGACCCCTACTTGGACTCCTTTTCCCACCATAGTGGGGCGGGATCCAGGAAGAGGAGCAGCTCTCACCTGCACTGACTGCTGGCCAGGCCCGGGGTAGGCGCGGGGGCAGGGGCAGGGGCTGCAGCACTGCCCTTGCTCTCCTTCCCGTTCAGTTTCTCCACTTTCCGCCACTTGGCTCTGCGATTCTGGAACCACACCTGTCGGGAGAGACACCGGAAGGGCTTGAGAAGGGGGGCAGAGGCTGAGGCAGGTCCCACCGGTCCCCTGGTGAGCTACACCCACCACTTTGCTGCAGGTAGATGCCTGCCTCTCGGGGACTGGTTTTAGAAAAGGTTCCTGGAGGTAGCCTCGGACATGCTGCCCTCTCCTAGGGTCCTGAGGCTGTAGCCCCTCGGAAACTGGCAAGAACACAGCCCTAACAGGATCTCACTTCGCCCTGAGTCAGGAGGTGCCGAGTGCACGCCCTGCTCTTCCGAGGCCCAGGTGGCAGATCCCCCTTCACCTGCCCCCCTCCGCCACCACTGGCCGGCCCCTTTTACCATGATGCGCTGGGGGGTCACCCCCACTGTCTGGGCAATCTCCCGGCGCTTGTCACTGTCGGGGTAGTGGTCTGCTTGGAACAGCCTTTCCAGCTCCTCCAGCTGGTCTGGAAGAAGGAGGTGCCCCCGTGAAGACAGGCGCCGGGGAGGTGGCAGGAAAGGAGGCGGGCAGATGCCTTCCAGATGAGACCAGGAGCCCCCAGCCCAGGGGCTGTCCCAGGGCCTTGCAGCTAAGTTTCCCACCGGGTGGGGGCCTTCTCTCTCTCGGGCTTTGTGGGTGGGAACCGGCTGGTGGTTCCTGACCGTTCGAACCTGTTTCCAATTGCACTTTGTGATGAGACAGCCCAGCCTCCCCCAGGGAGAGGCCGCGGCCCTGCGCCAGGTCAAGGGAGGGTCAGGACAAGGTGGCGCACAGTCTCTGGGGGCCCCACTCTCTGTTGACTGCACCTTTCCCAGAGAAGGCACAGATCTCAGGCTTCCTCTCACCTTCCAGGACTCACCTGAGCGGTACAGGGTTCGAGTCTTTTTCCGAGCTTGGCAGGTCACTTCTGGGGGCCTCTTCAGGTTCGTGTTCTGGCTGTTCTGGGCCAATGTGCTGAGGAGGTTGGCCAGGTGGCAGGACCCCCGGCCTGACCCACAAGGCACTGGGTTGTGTGCGGTCTGGGCCGAGGGAAGTGACGGTGAGGCTGGACCACCGGCCGTAGGCGACTTCCGCTTCCCGGAGCCTGGGGAGAGAGGCCTCTGCCCGGCCTTGGCCTCTCCCCTGGCGAGGGGGCACCCTTCTCCCTGAGGTTGGGCCCTCTGTCGCTGGACAGCCTCGGACCCCCCAGCAGCATCAGCCCCACTCGTCACTCCAGGGACCTCCGAGGGCGGCTTCTCCTCAGAGACAGTGCAGGAGGTGGGCGGCTCCCCGCTTGGGACACCCTGAGTGCGGGGCGCTGAGCTCAGCGGCGGCGGCGGCGGCAGCAGCGGGCCTTCCTTCTCCAGCCCAGCAGCCGAGGGCCTGCCTTCACCTTCCGGGCCTGCGGGGAGCCAGCACCCACTGACATTAGCACCGAGGAGATGGAAGAGTCTGGACAAAGGGGGTTTGCTGCTTCCCGCTTAAGCTTTGAGTTGTCCACGTACACAACGGGTAACAACTCCAGGCGTACCCTGCGAGCTTGGCATTGTGAGAATCATGTTAGCTAGCCCCACTGCTTTGGAAAATGTTAGCAAGTCTGTGCAACTCTCCGGAGGCTTTGTCTCATATGCATGAATGGTAGCGGGGTGATCCTAATGCGGGGGTACTTCCTGTGAGTTCCCTATTTGCCCAAAACCCTGGACTGTGAGTTTGGACAGGCATCCATTCAGGCGTCTCTAAGGGACACACGTTGGGGGTGGGCTAGGCTGGGAAGAGAGAGGTTGAGATTCTGCTTCTAAGACGGGATTTTGTTTCTGCTGCAGATACAGATGTTATGGCCTAGAGCAGGGCCCTGGTGAGGCTGGACAGCCGCAGGAAGCCCAGGCAGGAGCAACCCCCTCCCCGCCCCTCCCACATAACTCACTCTGCCCTTGCCAGCCCCGCTCATGGCCACACGCAGCGCCTTCTGCTTCCCTGGGAAGCAGAACCTCCCGCGGGGGCCTGGGGCCCAGACCACACCTCACACAAGGAAGAGAGGGTGAGCCCGCTGACACGGGAAGCCCCTCTCACCCTCCCAACTTGTCTGTCTGAGCTAGGACTGCTTCATCAGGTGCTAACGCGTTCCAACCACCTCCCCCTTACTCAGAACCCCCAAATCCGCAGCTCAAGGGGCTGCTTCAACATTTCCAAATAAACAGCACAATTGTTATTTTAATGAAATCTCATGAGATGTAACAGGAATGACTTCCTCCCAGCGGGTGTAGCAAGATGGCCAATCACAGGCTCAGGTCAAATTGTTTCCCTGGGTGCGAAGGGGACCTGAGGCTGGTGGAGGGGGAACAGGCCTCTCTGGGGCAAGGCAGTGCAGATGGGTTTAACAGCGCTTTAGGAGAGCTGGTAGCCTAGCAAACCTGGCACACAGTAGGTGCTCTGTAAATGCAACGTTATCACAGAACCTGGACTAGAAGAGCCCTGGGACCCCAGCCCAGATGGGGACCAGGTGGAAGTGGGTGGGACATGCAGAGGCCTCCTTGCACCCCGGCCCAGTCCCTGGGCCTACCCAAGCCCTAGTGCGTCCTAGGTCAGGCGGCGTGTCCAGTGCCCCCCAGCCTGCCCCTGCACCCCAAGCTCACCCAGCGGGTTCTGGCAGGGCTTCTGGGTGGGCTCCATGGCCTGGACTCTGCAGCAAGACCAGCGGGCTGCACAGGCGCTGCCTAATGAAGCCTCCGGGGCGGACAGGTGTGCGGAGGCGGCACGGGCGCTGGGGGCGGGGGGAGCCCGAGCCTGTGCCCCTCAGCCTGCTGCCTGGAAAGGCCGACTTGGGATCGTGGCTCGTGGGTCAGCTGCAGGGCTGGGAGGGCCCGCTGGGGGCGGGGGTGGTTCAGTCCCGGGCAGGGCCCGCCCCTGCTGCGCAGCCGGGAGCCCAGGTGCCGGGCTCCCGCGGGCCACCCTTCCCCTGTCTCCCCTTCCCTCGTGGATTTAGAGCTCTACGCGGGGGCAGGGGCGCAGGCCGACCGGAGCTGACTGCTAGGGATGGGCCTGGACCGGAACCATGCACACCCTGGACTTGGTAATGGACTTGGTCGTAGCTTGGGGATCAGACACAGAGAATCCTTCCCTGTGAACTGCGGAGGGCGACTTTTGGAGCCACTTGGCAGGGGAGCCCCACACGTTGGGTGGTCCGTCTCCAGTTTCTCCAAGACCCTTGGCGCAGGGAGCTGACCTCGCGTGATGAGGGACGAGCCGAGTACCCATGCTGCAAGGTAAGCGCGGCGCCCGCCAGCCCGCGGTGGCGGCGCGGGCCTGGGGGACGGGCACAACTGCGCACGCGCCGGGGGCACCGGGAAACCCGAAGGCGGCCTAGGTGGTCAGGTTTCGTCCTCATGTGTCCACCCAGTGGACATCACAGTTTAGTTCTTCGAGAATGAAGGGTGTCTCATGAGGGAGACCTCACAGGGGCGATTTTTTGATTGCTCCTTCACGGAATGTTTCTTGCCTTCTTTATAAAATAATTTCAGGTCGCCTCTCGTTCCATCTGCCCTTGCGTGGGCGGTGCTGGCCGGACTGAAACAGGTGCGTAGCGCTGGGGGAGTGGGGCGGTCCAGCGGGGAGGTCAGGTGTTTTGCTTTTAGATTTCAAAGACTGGACACCGCGGTTTTGATGTTATAATCACCTGTTGGTACATTGTCTTCTGCCCTAAATTCCTTTGACAGGCTCCAGCTGCAAGAGTGCTGAGAGCTTTCTTTCTGAAACAAAAAGTGTAAACGGCTTAACTTTGGGATAATATCATCAAAACCTCAGGCATCCGAAGGTGCACCGTGGCCCCTGTAAATATCGAAGGGGAAACTCGGGGTTTAGAAGCAGGTGCTAGGGGCTCAGCTAAAAGCGAAGTGTTCTAGGCCAGCTGAGGAGAGGCCTAGAACTTTCTGTGTGAAAAATCAGGACCGTCAGGCAGAGACGGTCGCAAATGGAACACAATGATCTGCTTGCTAAACATTTATGGGGCCCCTCCTGCATGCCGGCACCGTGCATACGTCACTGCCTTGCTGGTGGAGCGGAGGTCAGAAAAATAGCACGAGTCGGTGGACCACGTCTGTGCCACGTGCTCGGTGCCAAGTAAGAAGTCCGTGTACACAGGTCGTGAGGAGCAGGGAGGGCCAGGACCCTCCGGAGGGCCAGGACTGGGGGCTGGAGAAAAGGAGAGTCCTTCCCGGAGGCGACGGCCCATGAGTTTGAGATGAAGGCTGATGGAAGGCAGCCGGGTTTTACGCCCAGCTTACGGCGTCACCCACCGCGTCTCGGCTCTGCCTACAGCCCCGCTGGTCTCCGGCCGCGGTGAGACCAGGCCGCACTCCCTGCCTGGGGCAGGGTCCCGCCAAGGTCGGGTCCTTTCCTCAGAAGCCTCCGCTCACCTCCCCACGCCCAAGTTTCAGTGTCTCTTTTGACCTAGTGTTCCTCACAAGTGTTTCCCCCCCCCCGCCCCCAGTGAATAGTGTTTCTTAGGAAATGTGTTGAAACACGTGGCTCCAGGCTCCTGTCCCAGAAGTTTTAATTGGTAGGACCAGAGAGAGACTCACGAGTGTCCATTGTAACAAGGCCTTCAGGTGATGGTTATGGGCATTTGAGTTTGAGACACTCGTTGACTTTCAAAAACAAAGTCCATGGAAATCATCCTGGCAACCAGAGGCAGTGGGGAGTGGCTGGTGGGGGGCTGCATGGGGAAGGAAATGACCTTTTGTCCTTCACTGAGGTGTCTGCTGCCTTGAACAGGGCACAGTCTACTTCTGAGACTATCCCACGGCATTCAGTTAAGACCAAATGGTTCTTTTCCGTCCTCATTCATTTTGTATTTGCTCTCGCTGTCGCTTGCCCTCCGCCCAGGGGAGTCGGAAAAGCAGACTCCAGTCACCCGTGGACCTGACGACATCCTTACCCCGAACGTTGGACAATAGAGAGGCTCGTGGTACGAAAGGCTTCACTTTGGGGCTTAAGGAATTGAAGACACTGGCATTTTTAAACACAAATAATTGGATGTGTTGGGCTTGGGCTATGACATTAAAAAATTTCAAGTTGTCTTTCTCTTGATATTCTTGGCTGTCTGTTGTGTGACTTCAAAAAAAATAAGTGCTATTGTTTATTTGTTTACATGAAAATTTGATTTCATGGTGACAAGTGAATTTGGTCTAAGAAGGCTTGGGAGAATGTTTTGATGTATTTTGTTGGGAAGGGATTTTGTGATATTTGCTGTTAAGGGTCCTCTTTGACGGGTCACCTTCAAGAGAAAAGACCAGAAGGGAGACTGCTGTTTGTGGGAGAGCGAGGAGGCATTATTTTCAGGGTGCTTGGGAGTATTGACTTCTGTCTTGTTTGGTTACATTTCATCCTCCTGATCATCAGGCAAGTTTACATGTGCAATCTTGTTTAGAGGGGAGGGTTTTTTAATTTTTACTCTTTTAGGATGCCTCACTCGATACCACGCTGCCCACCTCTTAGTTCTCATGTTCTTCTCCTGCATGAGAACAACAACAAAAGGAAACATGTTTGGGTTCCTACAGAATAAAATCGATCATTGTTTTCAGTCTGTGTAGACTCAACCGTAAAATTAGGTTGAGGAAGTGAAATCAGCATCCTTTGTCCTTCCTCTCTTTCCACGAGAAACGTAACCAGAAGAAGGTGGCCGACTGAGACAAGTTTCAAAGCAGAAACACAAGGCAATTTGTTCTTGTCCTAAATGCCACACCCAGGTGTAGGTGGTGACAGGTCATTGGCACTGTTGTCCCTGAGACCGGAGAGGCAAGAATCTGGTTGTGAAAGGCGGGCAGAAATCCGAACAGGCCCTGGGTAGGGAAATGACTGTCGCAGCGGACAGGGGTGGTCAGGTCCCCAGGGCACCACCAGGAGGGAAGGCACCTGGGAGGCCGGGGAAGTCACATATCCAGGGACTGGGACATACTGAGGCTGAAGAAGCAAATGACCAGGTGATCGGATAAAAACACCGAGGGCTCTCGTGAGGACAAAGCTGATGGTGCCTGTGACCAGGAGAGACATCGGGAACCACCCATGTTTTCGCCCGGTGGTCTCCCTTAGAAATCCTGGAAGAGGATGGTTTGAGGTTGCCGGTGAGGGGCGTTGGGAACCCCTGGCCTGGGGGGACACTGGCCTGGCAGAGAGGGCACAGGTGGTGGCATGAATTAGTCTAATGACTTCTAACCCCCATGCCCCCCCAAATTGATGGTTTTACGCTTCTAACAAGAACAATGACCGCACTTAAGACATGGTTGCTGCTGCTACTGGTTTTCATCACACCATGTTAACAACCCATCACCTTTGTTTTCTGACGTAGAAGGCTCTTTCCCACCCATCCCCCGCTTCGCCGATGCCCTTGGACTTGGGAGGCAGTCTTTCTTCTTTCTGCTCTGGTCCGGTCTCCTCCAGCATTGATGACCGCAGCACTAATTATAGTGTGGCCCTCAGGACCCCTCCAAATCGGTACCCAGCCTTCCCTGGGACTGCTCCTGTGGCCGAGTCCCCTCCACCACCTCCCCAACCTCCCCAGTCTCCTCACAACCCCTCACTTTCACCTTGCACTCAGCTCCCGGCTCCCAGCATGACCTGCCTCCCCATGGCCCGGGGCCACGGAGCTCCCTGTTTGATCTGCATGCATGAAACGTCTGTCCCCTTCCCTTTCAAAGTCTTACTCACCCTTCAAAGCCCAACCTGAACATTCCCTTTCCTGGGAAGCCTATCCCAGCCTTCCGCTGTGGCTGTGGCCGGAAGGAGTGGCGCCCTCCCATGTCCTCCCACCTCGCCGTGCTGACACTGCCTCGCTGCACACAGGCCGACCTGACCAGAGTTCTTTGTCCTGCACTGCGCGGTGCGCCCTCCGGGGTTCACACGTGCGTATTCAGACCAGGCACCTTCTCCTTGCCTTACACACACCAGCTCATCGAAGCCTCCTAGCAACCCTAGGAGGGTCTATTAGCCCCGTTTTGTGGCAGAAACTGGCATAGAGAGCTTCAGTAGCCTGGCAGAGGTCCCCCAGCTGGTTATGTGGTACACGCAAGGCCTGAACTCAGCTAGCCCGGTTCCCGCTCCTACTCCTAGGCATTGAGGATACTATGTATTTATGTCACAGTCCTCCAGTGCTTGGCGGCGTGATTTGCACATGGGGGATCCATAACTCTTCCTTGGCCCAGAGTTGGTCGTTGCCAGGAGTTGGGGAGCCCAGCAGGGAGGGGTGGGTGGCTCTGGCACATGAGGGGAAGTTGCGCAGGGCTAAGCATGCACCTGGGCACACGTTGTAAGAGTAGATTCAACTGCGTGTGAATCTCAAGATAACAATTTTGAGAATAAATGTTGATCCCAGTGTTCTGCCAAGTTCAGTTCTCCTAGACTTGGCCTAATATAATTTACAGAAGTGATACTTTTTGTATAGTAGCACTACTAACCTTTTGTTGACAGGAACTTTAAAACATTTAGATTTAAGTTATATCTGCTGCTTTCACAGGGCTGTAGACAGGCCAGCAGAGAAACTGGTAGCTAATTTGTTTGCAAAGTCAAACAGCAGCTATGTCTCTGTTAGGATAAAAATGCAAATTCGTTAGGAGATCGTTGGTAAATACAGAATGATTGGAAATGGGAAAAAATACAATTTCCCATCAAACCACAATATCAGTTATTCACTGCCTGGTGCGTTTCCTCCCAGGGATCCCGCCTCGGCTGTGTTTTGTGCGGGTTCTGCCCGACCGTACCTGTGCTGCACGGGTAGCTGTGAGCACCTCTCCCCTCAAACGCACTGTTCTAGGTCAGCTCCGTCTCCAGAACTGATTGAGGTGCAGGGCCGTAATGTATCACCCACGGGTGGAAAACAATGAAAGCTCTGCATTTTTCAAAATTAAAAAGCAAACTTGAAATAGAGCTACTCTCTTTTTTCCTCTCACAGACTCCTTTTTATTTACTTTCAATTTTTAGGAACTTATATTGCATTGATTATGCTGTTATAGTTGTCCATATTTTCCCCCTTTGCCCCCTCCACCCAGAGCCCCCTACTCCCTCAGGCAATCCCCCACCATTGTTCATGTCCATGGGTCATGCGTATAAGTTCTTTGGCTAATCCATTTTCTATACTGTACTTTGGCTATTCTGTAACTTCCAATTTGTACTTCTTAATCCCCTCACCTCTTCACCCATTCCCCTGCTGTCCTCCTCCCATCTGGCAACCCTCAAAACCCTCTCTGTCCATGGGTCTGTTTCTGTTCTTGTTTGCTTAGTTTATTTTTGAGATTCAATTGTTGATATGTATTTTTGCCATTTTATTGTTCATAGTTTTGATCTTTTTCTAAAATAAGTCCCTTTAACATTTCATATAATCGTTTGGTGATGATGAACTCCTTAATTTTTTTCTTGTCTGGGAAGCTCTTTATCTGCCCTCTAATTCTAAATGACAGCTTTGCTGGGTAGAGCAAACTTGGCTGTAGGTCCCTGCTTTTCGTGACTTTGAATATTTTTTGCCAATCCCTTCTTGCCTGCAAAGTTTCTTTGAGAAATCAGCTGACAGACTTATGGGAACTCCCCTGTAGGTAACTAACTACTTTCCTCTTGCTGCTTTTAAGATTCTCTCTTTATCTTTGACCTTTGGCATTTTAATTAGGATGCATCTTGGAGTGGGCCTCTCTGCATCCATCATAACTAGGACTCTATGATTCCTCTATTTCCTTCACGAAATTAGGGATGTTTTCTTTCATTATTATTTTTTCAGATAGATTTCCAATTTCTTGGTCTTTCTCTTCTCCTTCTGGCACCCCCATGATGCAAATGTTGGACCTCTTGAAGAATCCTGAAGGCTGCTTGTACTATCCTCATTTTTTTGGATTCGTTTTTCTTCTTGTTGTTCGGATTGGTTGGTTTTTGCTTCCTTACATTCCAAATCATTGATTCGATTCCCGGCTTCATTCACTCTGTTGTTGTTTCCCTGTAATTGTTCTTTATTTCAGTTAGTGTATCCTTCATTTCTGACTGGGTCTTTCTTATGCTGTTAAGGTCCTCCCTGAGTTCCTTGAGTATCCTTATAACCAGTGTTTTGAGATCAGCAGCTGATAGATTGCTTGTCTCCATTTCATTTAGTTGTTTTTTGGGGTTTTGATCTGTCCTTTCATTTGGGTCATGTTCCTTTGTCTCCTCATTTTGGCAGCCTCACTGTGTTTGTTTCTATGTTTAGGTAGAGCTGCTTTGACTCCGTGTCTTGGTAGTGTGGCCTAATGTAGTAGGTGTCCTGTAGGGTCCAGTGGCACAGCCTCCCCTATCACCCAAGCTGGGCACCTGAGGTGCGCCCTTTGTGTAGGCTGAGTACACCCTTCTCCTGTGCTTGAGCCTTGGATGCTGTTGACAGGTCAACGGGAGGGATTTACCCAGGCCATTCAGCTGCAAGGACTGGCTGTGACCACTGACCTCCAACCTCTGTCCTCTGTGGAGGATCAGCTGTGCAAGGCAGGGTGGTGGTGCTCCGACGTGGTCTATAGCTGTCCACTGGGTTTGCTGGCCCTGGGGATTCCCTGGTGGTTCAGGCCAAGGTCATCCCCCAACTGTGTTTTGCCTGGGGCCACCCTTCCTAAGCTGTAAAGCAATCTGAGATGGCTGCTAGTTGTGCTGGGCTTGGAGATTCCCAGGTGAAGCCAAGCTGTGATTCTAGGCTGTCTGCTGGTAGTGCCGAGCCTGGGGCTCACTAGGGCCAGCTGTTGCTTATTTGAGAGGATTTACAGAGTTGTGCGGCATGAGCCGAGGCCAGCCACTCATATGGAAAAGCAGCTTGGGTGGACCCATAAGCTGGGTGGGGCAGAGTCTCTGGGGATCTCCAAGGCAGGTCAAACAATGTTAGCCAGGTTGATGGAGTCTCAGATATGGCACCAGCTTGCCAGTTCTGTTGCTTGGTGGCTCTGTGTGGGGAGGGCTTAGGAAAGGGACAGTGGCCTCTGCTCATCTTGATGCCAGACACTTCAGTTTCTCTCAGTCTGCTGGCGCCTTTCAAGCTGCTACCTCTGTGTTGGAGCCCAGAGGGACTGAGTCTGAATAATTGAGTCCATGTGTGGGTTCTTCAAGAGGAACTGCTTGGGGGTCCAGCAGTTTTTTTCCCACTGACTCAATCCCCACTCGTTTTTGCAGCCTGAAGTTGGGGGAACTTATCTTCCTGGCACCGGAACCCTGGGCTGGGAACCTGGTGTGAGGCTGGGACTCCTTGCTTCTGAAATAATCCCTCTTGAATTTGTATCCACCACACATGGGTGTTGGACCAGTCTGTTCCATATCTGTGCCCCTCCTACCAGTCTGGATGGATGTGGTTTCTTTAATTCAGTAGTTGTCAGACTTCCATTCAACTCAATTTATGATGGTTCTGAGTGATGGTTGTTCCATATTTTACTTCTTTTGTTTATATATATGTTTCTTTTACTTCAGCGTGTTATAAACCCCATAATCCATTGTTACTATTTTTGCTTTCAACAGTCCATTATCTTTTAAAAATAGTTCTAAACTAAGAACTGACAGCATTTTATATTTACTTGCCTGTACCCCATTCCCAGTGTTCATTATTCCTTTGATGAGAACAGACTTACATCCAGTATCATTTCCACGTTAAAGGAATTCCTTTAACATTTCTTGTAAAATTCTGGTGGTACATTTTTCAACTTTTACATACCTGAATGGTCCTTATTTTGCCTTTGTTTTTGAAAACTGGGTATTGAATTCAAGGCTGGAAGTTTTTCATTCTTTTAGTACTTTAAAGATGCTGGCCCACTGTCTTCTGTCTTGCATTGTTCCTGAAGAGATGTCGGGTATGATTCTTATTTTTGCTCCTCTATACATGTGACTTTTTAGTCTCTAGTTGATTTTAAGATTTTGGTCTTGATCACTGTTTGTAATCACCTTGATTATGATGTACTTTAGTATAATTTTATTGTAATATTTATGAATTTTGGGGTTCCTATAGATTTTTGAATTTGCACATTTAAAATTTTCATCAAATTTGGAGATATTCATCTACTATTTCTTAAAATATTTTTTGTCTCTCCTTTTGTTTCTCATCTTTGGAGACACCAATTATACATATGTTAGTCTTTTGAAATTGTCTTACAGTTCACTGATTCTTTATATGCTATTTTTTTTTAATGGGGTAAGGGGGAGGCTGTTTCTTTCAGTTTGGATAGTTTCTATTGCTAAATATGAAAGATTAGTCTATTGCTAATCTTTTCTTCATTGTCTGCAGTTAATTCCATTCAGTTTATGTGTCACCTAACAAATTGTTTTGTTTCAGCTCTACAGTTTGATTTGGGTCTCTTTTATATCTTCCCTGTCTTTACTTAACATGCATATATTTTCTTTACTTTCTTAAATATATGAAATATAATTTTACAACTGCCATAATATCTTTACTACATTGGGGTCTGTTTCTGTCAATATACAGGGGTGAGCAAAAGTAGGTTTACAGTCGTGAGCATGCTAGGCAGAGTTTATTCTTGTATTATTATTTATTAGTATGTCATTTATTTGTAATACAGCTGTAAACCTACTTTTGCTCACCTCTGTACTGTTGTCCTAATTATGGGTCATATGTTCATGCCTCTTGGCATGTCTGGAAACGTTGTATTAGATGCCAGACCTTGTGAATTTGCCTTGTATATATCTAAGTCCATCTCCATATATACATATATATCCTATACATCCCAGAAGGTATATGCATATATGAATACATGCATACATATATTCTCAAGCTTTTCTCTGTGGTCTGTTCCTTGGAAACACTTTTAATCCCTTCAAGACTCACTTTTAAGTTGCGTTATTGAACATAGAACCCGAGAAGCCCTCAGCCGAAGGCTCGTTTTCCCACGACGGAGGCGACACTCTTCTGAGAACTGTGCTTAACATACCGCGTCTTACAGTGTTCTTCCACCCTGGCCTGTGGGACCACACACCTTGCCTGGCCCCTGGGCGCTCCAGTGGCTGCTTTGCCCTTCCCTGCGTTGCCTCTTGTCCTAGCTAAGGTCGTTTCCTCACACACCTGCAGTGGTCATCACCCAGCTGCGGGCTTGCAGGGAACCCTGGGAGACGTTCTCCTCCCGATGAAGCTCCCCTCCCTGCGGGGCTCCCCTCTCCAGCTCTCCATCCTGTGCCTCGAATTCTCAAGTCCGTTTTCTCCACTCACCAAGGCCAACCCTGTCACCCTGACATTTGCTGGGCTGAGCTCATCCCTTCCCTCTTCTCGGAATCATTGTCCTGCGCTGGTTGTTGCTTGACATCATTATTTTATGTATTTTGCACTGTTCTGGTTAATAGGACAGGGCCAACCCGGTGGTGTCTATGCTCCATAATGGCTGGAAATGGAAGTGCCCACAGACACTGGATAAATTTCAGTGAGCTCTCCACTGCCTGCAGGGTCAAGTTCAAACTCCGTGGTTTAGCACAGCCCGCCCTGTGCAAGCTGACTTCATAACAACCCTCATTCCCCACTTCACCCACTTTCAGTAATCCGAAACAATTGGCCCAAACTTGGCTGTGCCGTTTTCATGATGGGTGCATTGCCCTTGCTTGCTCCTGTCTCTGCCAGCGAAGACCTTCTTCCCATGTAGCCCCCATCTGGCCCAAGGCCCCTTGTTACTTGCGACCCAGCTCGATCACTAGGTCCTCTGTTACACTCTGTTACACTCGCAGTGTTCACTGTTAGTGTTCTGAGCCTGCTGCGTTCAGGATGTGGCTCTGCTGCGTGCCTGAGACACTCTCATGGAGCTTCGCGGTTTGCCTTCCACCCCTCACTACGGTTTCCTAATGCCCTCGAGGGTAGGTACCTCTACATTGTATTCTCATCCTCCTCCCTCAGCCTGACCCAGTGCCTGATTTGCAGGGGATTCTTGGCGAGTGGGTGCTGAATGTACGAACACCTTGCCTCAGTGTGTAATCTTGCTTTCTGAAGGTAGCATTGAGCTGCCTGTTTGAGGAGCTTGAGGATGATGAATGAGAGAAACTCAATACAACTTGGATGGGAATGACTGCTCCTGTTCTACGTTATGTTCACCAGCGAGCATGCTGAGCAGGTGGGGGCCCTCCCAGGATCTTATCTCAGCCTTAAAAATAGTTCGCAGCCAGCGGTTTTGCTCCTGGTCTCACACAGCTGGTGGAGTTCTGTGACGGATGACCAAGAGAAGGATTGGGTTGGCCAAAAGTGTTCATCTGGGTTTTTCCATATGATGGCTCTAGTTAGTAGCCTTTAGTTGTCTTTAACTTCATTGGAAAGAATTTCAAAAGAATTATATCGTGACAGCTGTCATATCAGTGTGCATTAAAAAAACTTATCAAAGTTGGTGAATTTTTGTGCAGCCATTTTAATATGGAAGGTGGAAGAAAACACGCAAATTTTTGATCTATTGTGCTCCATTATTTCAAGAAAGTTTAAAAGGCAAATGAAATGCCAAAAAGATTTGCTCAGTGGATGGAGAAGGTGCTGTGATTGATCGAGAGTGTCAAAAGTGGTTTGCCAAGTTTCTCGGTCCTGCCGACATTTTGGCCAAATAGTTCTTCGCTGTGGGGCTGTGTTTGGCATTGGAAGATG
Source organism: Glossophaga mutica (assembly GCA_039655065.1). Lineage (NCBI taxonomy): Eukaryota > Metazoa > Chordata > Mammalia > Chiroptera > Phyllostomidae > Glossophaga > Glossophaga mutica. The sequence continues at coordinate 7,250,208 of CM077313.1, read as the reverse complement.
TTTGGCAGCACCCAGGCCTCTACCCACTAGCAGCCAATAGCAGGAGATAGCTGACATACTCAAGATATCCAAATCAATAAAGTTGGTGAAAATAAAATGTGTCTTTTACAGAAAAAAACTAAATGGACTTTTTGGCTAACCCAATAGTACAGGAAAAGTTATTCCTAAGGAGTCAGTCCACTAGTGTTAATATAATCCCCGTCAAAGCATCAGCTTCAGCCCTGGGAGACAGTTGGAGTTAAGGTTCTTCTGGCTTGCCTGAAGGCCAGCATCTTAGAGAGTTGTGTTTCCTATCCCCTGAACTGCCTGGGACATGTGCCATCAGCATAAAGTATGTTGGAGATTCAAGATTTTTTTATATATCAAAACATTTAAATTTGTTATATGAATAACAAACATTGGAGACATACTCCAAAACAAAATGACAAATCGAAAATGTGCACCTCCAGCAGCCAGAGGGGTAACACCCTCCTGACCGGGAACCCTGGCAGAGAAACAGGAAGACAGCAACGAGATCCCAGACCTCTGACTGGCGGCCAGCTGCCACTTTGGGAGCCAGCACACAGTTGGGAAGCCTGCCTCCCTAATCCAGGTGGGGAAGGGTATTCACAGAAGGAAAGCACAGTCCACGGGAGGCTTAGAGATGGACCACACCAAGCCCAAGTTTATTGACTTGCTTGCCAGGCGAGAGAAATTCACTGGACAGTTAACTGAGGGGTGGGGGTGGGGGGCAGCGGGTGGGATCCAGGGGTCGTATCCGCTAGAATGGGGCCTCCGAGGTGGTTATGCTGAGTAATGACGGACAGAGCCCCTCTGAACCGGACAGGCTGAGTCCATGCGTCTGCGTGGTCAGAAGCGTCAGTAGTTCGTCCGCTCAGGGTCTGACATAGCAGATTACTCAAAACGCTAAGTCCCTTGTCCAAGTGGTTTGGATGAGGGTTTGCTGAAGTTGTGGTGGTTTAGCAGCTTCACATGGTAGGACACAAGTTTGGAAAAACTCAACACCCAGACCTGGGTAGCTGGAAGTAGGGGGCGTTTCCCTTTTCATGGTGCAATTACGTAATTCCTCCCCCAGAGAATCTGGGGGACACAGCCGCTTCGCCAGGAGGAGAGCGCAGCACGGGCTCCGTGTCCCAGGGGAAAATGAACGCTGGTTCAAATCCCGGACTCGCAGCAGGCGAGATGTGTCAGGTGCTGAAGAAACGAACTTGAGGTTTGAAGTAGGGCAGTCTTATTTTTCCCCCCTAATTCAGCCACCCATCAGCTCAAGAAGTGCATCTCCGTCTCAGTGCTGTGCGTGGGTGTGTGTAAAGCGGCTATGCTGCGTCACTCCCGTATCAGGTCTCGGGGAGAGTAAATGAGATGCGGCGTAGAAACAGTTCCCGCAGCGGCTGCCTGCTCCTTACACAGGGACCGGTGAATGGCCCGCTGAGAGCTCTCCTCCCTGCCGCCTCCCACCGCGTGCACCCCCCACCTGCGATGCCTCCGCTGCCCCCGCCCCCCCTCGCTCCTGGCATGCCCCTCCCATGCGCGCCCCTTTTTCATATGTATTTACTTTCATTTCTTCCTCCTCCGTTGGATACTAATTTGCAGGTGCTAAATAAAATGCGAATGAAATAGTCATTAAAATACTATTTGCAGCTTCAAAACTAACCTTTATTCCTAGTCTTCATTAATAATTAGATTATATTCTAATGCCAGTACAGTGTTCCTTTTTACTGTACAATTCTAAATAACTAGTATCGGGGATCAGGCTGTCTCTGGTAAAGGTAAATAGTCAAACGCAATCGCAAAGCAGTTTCGGATTTGGGACATCGGAGAACTGGTCTCTTACATGCTCAGAACCAGTGCGTGCCTCTTTTCCCTGCGCCCACCCCAACCACAGTGTCATCCACGGCCTGTAACATCAACCTGACGTTGCCCACACCGAAAAAGACCTTTGACCCAGCTCAGCATACCTGGGAATGTTTGGAGCTCATCGGACAAGGCTGGGTGGTCTGTCGTTCTTGTCACAGGAGAGGGCAGTCAAGGGGTGTGAGCGGTCGGGGACACAGAGAACCCAGTGGCATCACACGCTAACAGACGCCCGAGTTCCTGTAGGACAGGGGAGAGTGTGAGCACCTTGCTACAGCTGAAGAAATGACCTGTGTTGAGAATGCAGGAGGTCCTCGGGTCACTGGCCCTAAAGCCTGAGGGGAACCACCGACACTCCCCACCGGACATTTTCTTACCACCCCGATCTGAAGCCATCGTAATGCGATTGGAAGAATGTGTCTGGCACGTGGTGGGTAGTAACTTACAATGACTGCAGTGCTGCTTGGCAACTTCTTTAGGTCCTGAGTGTTGCATGTTTGGATGTAAAGGGCCATCCGTGAAAGAGGGGTACCGTGGGACCCTAGTCAAGGGGGAAAGGGAAGACCGCAGAGGGGGAAGAACAGGCCGAGACAGGGTCAGTGATGCTGGAAAAACTCCTCAAATCTCAGAGCTGTGAAGCCGCAGGCTGATGGGTCACTCACACCGCGTGCCCAGTGCCGGCCCACGGGGCGTTCTGCCCATGTGCTCAGGGACCCGTCATCTGTAACACACACCCTGTTCCTCAGACCTCCCGCAGGGGAACTGAGGGCCTGTCCACGGCCTGGGCTTAGCATTGACCCCATCCCCCCTGCTCACACCCGGTGAGCCGGGACTAGTGACATGGCCCCGGTGAGCTGCTGCGACCCTGGGAAGGGCGTGAGGAGGCGGACCGGCTGGGCAGCACTGTTGTCTGTGCCTCAGCCTTCTCTCCTGGTCACCCAACGCCTGTCTGATTCCTTCTTCCCGATTGCTAGAGACAGTGTGCAAGTTCTGCTTGGTCCGTGTGTCCAGCACCGATGCCGGACCCCTGACCTCTGGACGTAGGCAGGGTATCAGGTTAGAGCCTGGCTGCTCCTGGTCTGGAAATCCGAGAGACGGGCCAGCGCTCCGCTGCCCAGGCAGCCAGCGCCCAGTGGAGGAGGGACAAGAGCAGGGGCACTGCAGTAAACACTCATTCTCCGTGGCCTCTGCTCACCAGCTGGGGGCGCTCTCCTCCGCTCTGGCTTCCCCCTGCTATCCAAGAGGGGTTTCACGTTTCTCACTAGAATCTCTCCCACTTCTTCCAGTTTCTCTGGGAACTTCTACCGGCCTATTTGTATTGTCAACTCCTGTGTCTGTCTGTCTGTCCCTCTCCATTGCTCTCTTCCAGAATAAGAACGTATCTGAGGTTCCATGTGCCAACCAACGCGCCCCTCCCAGTGTCACTACCGGCCTGCATTTTATCTGGAGCCTCAGGTTCATCCTCCCTGACTGTTCTGACCGTCCCCGCCCTCCTTCCCACGCTGTCTTTCCAGGTGCACTGCCAGCGCCCCCCCCCACCAGATGCGCCCTGGTGCTCCCAGCTCACCGGAGGATGAACACTGTCCCCACCGCCCCCTCCTCCTCTCCTCCCACCCTTTCCTTCGGCAAGAACCGCCTGGGAAACTAGGTGCAAGTGCAGAGTCCCCTCCATCCACGCCCCCCGCCCCAGCCCACAACCCTGGCGTTGCGTTTCTTGAGTAGGGCCCAGAAATCTTCTGGTTTCAGCCGGTGGCCCCGGGGGATTGCGACACTGGTAACGGCTGTCCTCTTTGGGACACAGGGTTCTCCCTGTCACATGCCCTGGCCAAGTCTTTCTCTGCAGCCTCTCAGGTCTTTCTCTTGTCCCTGAAACACTACGCCTTGGCTTTCACAAAGCTGACCAGCCGTCTTTCCCCATTACTGGCTCTATTATCTATCTTCCTGCCTCTCCGTGGCTTGGACAGGGCCTCTGCAGGGGGTGGCGTCAGGCAGCCAGAGGGCAAGTGTCCCCTGCTCTCTGACTCCCTGGAGACTTGGCTGTGTCTCTGGAAACTGGGTTCCAGTGACTCCCCTGGGGGGGCAGTGCTAGGGCACTGGGAAGGGCGCAGCCGCCGGCCAGTCAGAGCAAACGTGGCCCAAGTCCTGGTCATTGCCAGCAGCGGCTCCTCGGGCTCCCAGGGCTCCCAGCACCTGCACCGAGGCACCTGCACGGCCACGCCACGCCACGAGTCAGACAGGTGGTCAGGGGACCTCCAGGCCTGGCTCCAGGGTCGTTCTGCCCAGGGCGTGCCGAGCAGGGCCTGCGGGGAACACCTGTCCCCTCGTTTGGGAATGTCCTGGTCATGCCTTCGTCGTTCCCTTTAGACATCTTGCTGCTCACTCCTCACGGTGTGTTCAGAGGCTCGTTCTGCACAAGGAGCTGTTCCCAGAAAACTGTCCGGAGGGTTCTTTCATTATTCACTTCCCGGCAGGCGTACTCTGTGCTTCCCCTCTCTCCAGCAAGCCAAGGGCGAGAATAAGGAGGCTGCTTTCTTCCACGCTGACAGGTTTTTAAAATGTATTAAGAGGATTATACGATTTCCTTTGTCTTATCTTTTATAGATTGATACAGTTTTACGTTCTGTCTTTGTAGGTTTTACTTTAAAAGTTGAAAAAGGGGGTCTCAATTTCTTTGATTCTTTGACCTCTGGGTTAGTAAGTCATTAGAGGCAAAGAGCGGAGAAAGAGCCCTTTGTTCTGGGAGCATCCTGCATCGGAAAGAGGATGCTGAGCACCGCAGGAGAAGCGTGCCTCGGCTCTGCTCCTGCCCTTCTGCCCTTGTGCCGGGAGAGGCGTGGTCCTCCTTAGCCTGCGCGCAGCATCACTGCGCCTGGCGTCTGCGCATGAAGCACTCGGCTTCCTGCCGAGACCGGCTGGCTGACCAGCAGCTCAGTGCACAAGTGGAATACATTCAGAAACATCCCCTGAGTGCTTCCAGTTTTTCTAATAATTGTGGCCCGTGTGAATCTAGGTTCATTTACTCACGTATGTCAGAAATGTCGCCGTTCTGTGTGTTCTCTAGGCTATTCTAATTTTGACGCTAGACATCGATCTCTCTAGGCTGCCAACAAATTCAGTGCCCTTCTAAGGGCTCTCCAAGGCTCTGGGCTCTACAGAGTGGAGACACCCTGGCTTTCTGCCCCTGTTTGCAGGTCGCCACTGGGACAGTTGCCCCTATCGACACCTTCCACTGAAGCCTGGGAGCTCTCCCCACGGGAGAGAGGAGTCTTGGGTGGCTGGGTCAGCGTCCTATCTCCGTAGAAGCAGCCCACTGTCCTCTCTGAGCCCCCCCCCATTCACACAGTGGCCCCCCACAACCTGGGGATGGCTTTCTCTGCTCAGATGGGGCTCTTCCCTGTTGTCCGCCCCTTTAATCCACTCTGCTTTCCCACTTGTTCCGAGACTGAATTATGGGCAACCAGAATTCTAATTTACCTTTCCCTGAGAATACGGAGGACAGGGCTCAGAAGGTGACTGGCGGGGTAGGGGTGGGGGTGTTTGCATCCTATCCTTGTGTAGTTTAGCAAAAATAGGGAAGTCCGATATTAGAAGTCTCAAATGCTACCGCCGGGGCATTTGTTCGGTTTCTACCTTAAAATTTAATATCCACTCCTCCTTATGAGTTGGTGCCGACTCCATCTTAGATACTCTCCGTTATGCATTGAAGGCGTATTTTAGTTCTCGTCACTATCGGGCAGGGTTCTAGGTTGCATTCACCAAAAATACTGATTCTTGCAAATGTAAGCAAACATGGTTTGGGGGCATCAGGGAAAAAGAGAGAGACTGAGAAAGAGAGAGACTGAGAGACAAAAAACAAATGACAGGGAGTTAGCCCGATAGATGAATTGTAAGAGTCAACAGTGAGAGAAGGCCCGGAGGAAGCACGTAGGGACCAACCACTGAGGGGAAAGGGGAACAGAGACGAATAACGAAGTCTCCGCGGGGATGGACCTCCATGCAGAGTGTGTGGGGACATAAATGCAAGGGGCGGGCAGAGCGTGGCCACCACGGGCCGGAGGTGGCCTGCTCAGCGCTCCGGGCAGGGAAGCTGGCCCTGAGCACCCCGTTGCCCTCAAGCACTGGCACCGCGGTAGAGTTCATGACCAGGTCCCGGCGGCCCAGGGGCAGCAGAGCAGGCTGTGCTGAGCCTCCTACGCGGAGAAGCTGCTGTGAGGTTGTCTTCTTGCAGCTTTGCTTCGTCAGTGGCAACGTGCCACCCCTGAGCTGGGGAGAAACCCTCCGACACTCAGCGTCAACGCTGAGCGTGCTCCAGAGAGTGCCCTTTCCACGGGTCAGACCGCAGTGAATGCAGTCAGGCGTGTCCCTGTGCAACTCGATCCTAGCGCTCTTCACAGCTCACTGCCGGGGCAGGGAGGGTGAGACTACTCGGTGTTTCAGTCTTGGCTGCCACCTGCTGGAGACAGTTCTCCAACACTTCAGTAGTGAAGTCAACTTAGCTGCTCCGCACGTGTCCCTGGTGCTTTCAAACTGCTGCACCTCACCGGAGCTCAGAGCGGGGAGTCTGTGGGCGTGGGAGTCTGCGTGCAGGCTCCTTGAGATCCGCAGCCCCCAGGTCTCCGGAAGCCCTCCGTCTCGGTTAGCACCATCCCAGCTGGTTTTTACTGCCAGATGCCGTGGGGACACTGGTGCCCTGGGCGAGGAGCCTGGTGTGGGGCTGGGACCCCTTGGTTTTTCCTCCTGGGGACTTCTCGAGCCAAAACGGCCCTCCTGTTTCTTAACCCTCACACCGTGGGTGTGGGACATGCCTGTTCCACCTGTGCACCCCTCCTACCTGTGTTCACGGGCCTCCTCTTTATGTCCTTAGCTGTAGGACTTCCGTTTAGCTAGTCTCCCGGCGGTGTGCCTGTGACGGTGGTTCTGTTGTTCGGTTGTAATTTCGACGTGGTTGTGGGAGGAGGTGGGCACAGGATTACACATGCTGTCATCTTGACCAGAAGTCCGGAGTCCGGATGGGTTTGTCAACAATGTTTGTTAAATGAATATGCGATTGTATGATATGCTGAAATTTTGTCTATGAAAAATTTAGAAGCGTTTCAGGATACTAAAACAAAGGCTGTCTCTTAGTGGCTGAAGAAATGCAGTGAGTGAGTCAGACTCTGAGTCTGTACATACGCGCACACACATCTTCGTCTAGTCGCTCACCGATAATCAGTGGACACGCAGGCCGTTTCCATGGTCTGGCCGTTGTAAATAATGCTGCCAGGAACGGGGGGACGTTCCCTCCGTGTTACGATGAGACCGCCCGGGTGAGCCTGGGCCTTGGCACTCGCCTCCAACCAGGGCCGCTCTTCCCCTCTCCGCGCCCCCCTCCGTGCCCTCTCATAGGCTGCACGCTTCACCAGCCTTGCCTTCAGCCGAGAAACCTGGCTGGCAGGTGCCATGGTCGTAAATGTTCAGTGCGGCCAGGGGAGCACGTTTGCAAAACGAGCACAAAGTTAAGATGGCTTCTGACGATGTTAGCTGGGCAGCACAGATCTCAAAAGCAGCGTCTACGATCCCCCTCAAACTTTCTGTAGGCACACAGCCTCGGCTCTCCTGGGGAGTTAACACAGAATCCTGGGGGTTCATTCAGAGGCCAGCTCCACGGGTGTCTGTCCAGCCTCGGATGGACCCCCAGAACGAGAACCATGTTGAGAGCAAGGGAGTCCTTTCTGCAGCTTTTGGAGGACAAATGTGTTAGGCCATCCCCCCCCCCGCCCCCCCCCCCCCCCCCACAGCTGAAACGGGCCTCCCCTAGAGTCTGCAAAGGGACTGGTATATGGATGGTTTTGGGGAGGCTAAGAATATGAATAATTGAAAGATTCCATAACTCGGGGCTTCTGTAACCCCTAATTGTTTGTAGTCAATCCACCCTGTCCCCTTTGACCTAATACTATTTACTTGATTTCTGTGCTTTGGAGGTCCAGCTCTTATAAACTACATCTACCGACAGAAAGGTTAAGTCTAGGATGTGTGGGAAGTGATTCCTTCCAGAAAACAGGAGTGAAGAATGGTAACATCTATGTGATTAACACCATGTATGTGTTTCTATGGATCCACAATGACTAGCAACATCTTACCTAGGAAAAAAATTAGGAAAATAGTATGAATACCCACTTCTTAAAATTTAGGGCAAATTTTTCTTTTGTGGACAACTTACTTTGTTCCTAAACACACACACACACACACACACACACGCACACACAACTTTCTCCTACCTTCATTTAGCCTTAGAAAAAAAGAGTATGTTGGCTTTGTCATGATTTAGTCTGACTTTTCCCCGAGAACGTCATCGTCCGGTGGCCCCGGCACACAAATGCTCCAGCCGACCACACCACTCCGTTCCTTGCCGTGGTGTTGAATAAAAATGTGGATTCAAAGGTCGACTTTAAACTTTGCATAATAAATCCACGGACCAAAAGCCACCCCAACAACACTCTGCGCCATTTCTCCCGATCTCATTATTCATGTAGGTGCCCCTGAATTTTAAGCAGTGCCCGTAAAAGGGCAGAGTGTGTAAACCACTGGGGCCCAGGACATTTTTTTCATGGATAGGTAGCGACAGGCGGAGTGAAGAGTTACTGCTCACGCTAATGAGGTTGACACGGCAGAGAGAATGGATGGACGCGGCCTGTTTTCCGTCGTGCAAAAAAGTGGAACTCTGTGTTATTCTCAGGAGGCCCTTTCTCTGTCCTTCACGTATTTGCTCCCACAGCCATTGTACTGAAAGCCCGTTTTTGAGATTAGTTTTCAAATTTTATAACTGATAATGCTGAAATTAGTGGGGATACCCGCCCAGCATGTGTGTGGAGGAACTTCAGTGTAGGAATTTCTGTAAGGGGCAGGTGAGTAGAGTATCTTCATCTTAAGACAGGAAGCTGCTTTATGCATTCTATAAATATTTGCTGAGTATTTGTGTTAATGAAAGTAATATGAAGATCGATTTTTTGGAGAAGCGAGGTCTGCTTTTCCAGTAAAAAATGAATTCTTTTGTGGCATTAATAGATTTTTTTTAAAGTTTGGCAGTGGTGCTATTTATTATAGAGAATATAAAATCAAAACAACAGATAATGAGGTTTACCGTGGGCAATTCAGTCGGTGACATGACTTTTTACGGTTTTAGAGTCCTCAGGCTAATTTCACATGTTTGTTAAGGTTTTAATTTGTGGAACAAGTAGATGTAAGCACAGAGAAAAGTATCGGATGCCGTGGTTTTAAAGGCATTTAGAAACAGGCTGTACCCTTGTCTGTCATCCACTTCGGCCCCGACAGCTGGGGTCTTTCCTTGGACCACCAGCACTGGGAACAGCTCCGGCTACACGCTCTCCAGCTCTGAAAAATTTCTTGGTTAACCTCTTATTTTCTATTTCCTCCCCTGCAAGTCGGGCCAGTCAAACGTGCTCTTGGCATTTATTTTGACCTTGATTATTGCAGTCCACAGCGATCTTCCCAACCTCTGCCCTTACCGGCCTCACAACTTTTCCCTTTCCTCGTCCTTCCACTTCGAGCAACTCAAAATTCCTTGGCCTTTTGCTTCCCCTGCACTAGCCGTGGGCCACCGTGGGTGGTGTGTGTGAGCCCAGCATTGGGCCTGTGCCTGTCACGTGTGTCCTCAGTTATGTGGGTGAGCCACTTATGTGACCAGGACGATCCAGTCTAGAGTGATTCCAGGGAAACTTGAGCACTTCTTTTTCAACTGCGCGTGGGTATGAATCCAGGAAGGAAAAGTCTAGTGTTCAGGAACTAGGGATGCCATGTACTACATTCCTGGGGCCGGGGTACAAGGGGCAGGGCTAGTCACTGCAGCCACAGCACCCCCCACACAGCCTGGGCACACCTGCCGCACACAGAGGATGCAGCAGACACCGAGAAACACAGCGTCCATGATCCCCCAGGGTTTGTATTCTAGCAGAGGTGCGATGATGTTAAGCCACTAAACACAAAATTACGGCATCCACATGGGCCTCGGCCCAGTTCCCGCAGAATTTTATACTCCTAGTTTCCCATGTTTATTGTCCAGACATGCAACGAGCTATTAAATATTCATCAGTCTTTAAAAGAAATAAATATTTAAGGCATGGTTTTAAATCTTTGATCAATTCCTTTTACTGTCAGTTAAGAACTCTTCTCAACCTTTCGGCTAACACAGTATTAAATGTCTTCGGTTTCTTGGTTCCCAGGGATAGCTGGAAGTCTGTTATCAGAAATCCCCTGTTTCTTAATGGATGATCTCAGGGCCCAGTTTGTGTTTTTCAAGTCACTTGCAGGGATGGCAGAAGTTTTTATTTCGCTGTCTGGAAAGGCGGAATTATCGGTAAGTCCACGGGGAGCACGTGCCCGGGTCTGTTCGCCTCTCCGTCCCCCGAGAAGAAGGCTGCTGCCCTGGCCTCCTCTCGGGGGCCGGGCCTGCAGGGCTGCCCAGCCAATGGCGAGCCATGGTCCTGGCTGTCTGGGCAACTGTTTTGAGATGGGGCTCATCAGGCAACTACGATTGATGAGTGAAATCTGCGGCAGGCAAGGAAGGGCTTACCTGGTACGTCCCCAGGAGATCTCTCTTTCGTATGCAGTAGCTCCCTGGAAGTGGCTCCGCCTGTGGCTTCGGCTTTGATCTCCCTCAGGTATAAGGATCATTTATTTTATTCTGAAGAGGACGCCTTGCATGCAACTTAATAATCCAGTGTCCCCCCTTCCCGATGAAGTCAAACCGACTTCATCATTCCCAAACGGGATCACACCCAGCCCACTGCCATTGGCAGGCTAGTCCTCTAGCACACAGAGAATACAAACTTGTTATTACTAAGCGCTGAAGGTAAAGTGGTAAATTATACTCATATGGTCCTAAATTTAGGAACGAAGTGTACGCTGAAGGCAGAGGAGAGGTCTTGCATACACACGCCCATTTTAAAGGTCCTTTCATGCATTTTACCCTACCCCTTGGTGTGGTTTTCAATCTAGAATGGATGTCTTGGTGTTTTTCAATTTAGAATAAAAACGATTAGAGTTCCGTGGGTGTGGGCGTGGACTAGGTCACAGACAGCGTATCTCTGGTGGGTCACGGTGACTAGTTTGAAAACCACCACTCAGACCTCGCCCCTTTACAATCACAGCGCTGGGGAGAGAAGGACAGTTCCGTCCTGCTCATGGATGTGGTTCCGGTCATCCATCTCAATGATGTCATATCCGTGTGCTGCTGTGTTCTGATCATTCAAGTGATCTTTGGAAAACACGGACTTGAGTGGGGCGGTAAGCAAGGCCTGCTGCAGATGCACAGCAAGTGTTAGGAGCGCCGCACGAATGCTGGGGCGGTTGGTTGGCCCCACAAACGCCCGGTTGTCCTGGCGCCTCCTCTTGGCCCAGTGATTCTTGTGTCTCCTGAAGTGGCCCTAGTTCCCACCCCAAAAAGAAACTGCTCTCTGCTTGGCAAAAATTAAGGAAGGAAGATACACAGGGGTGGGCAAAAGTAGGTGTAGACTTGTTCATATGGAAACTAATATAATCATTGATGAATAAGCAGATAAGAATAAATTGTTTTGTACACCTACTTTTGCCCACCCCTGGACCACTTCTGGGACTGTGGTCCGCCCCCAGTTCCTGGGCCCACCCAGTCCCCCCAGAGCTGCAGCCATTGGCGGATTTCCCCAGCTGCCTGAAGAGCAGAATGATCAGAGCGTGTTTTCACTGATCAGTGATGAGGTAGCCAGATGCCATTTTGGGCTGCCCATCACCAGATTCATAAAAGCTATAAATCTGACCCATGTAAGGAAGAAAGGTTGAAGTCACAGGGACCTGGGAAGTCAGGTAGCTTTCCCAGCAGGGCCCAGCAACGTGGAGGTCAGAACGGGCCCTGGACAGGAGGGGGGCAGCGTGGGAAGGGAGGCCTGGCAAGCTCCCGGGGTGCATCTGAGACCTCGTCATCTGCAGACTCCCTGCGTTCATATAAAAATGATCAGCGATAGATACTTCTTGAAATGATGTGGTCGGGCAGTGGAAAAGTGCACTTAAATAGTTCTGAGGACTGCAAAGAGGTCAAACACCTTGTTCTGGAGCAGCCTGGCAGGAATTGGCGGTGACCGCTGTGCTGGGAGAAACCCCCTTGGGTGCCTGTGTGACAGCATGAAATGTGGGTGGGGGTGGGGGAAGTCTCCGTGTTCCCCCCCATCAGTGCGGATGAAGTGTCAGCAAACGGCATTCTTTTTGCTAACTGCCCACTTACTTTCAAGGTAAAGAGCACACACATTCTTTTGTAGGGAAATCTTAAAACGATGGACGTATGTCTCTTGTACGTTGTGAACATGCTTCTCGTGCTGCATACCGAGCGGCTGAGCCCGGACTCGGGAGAGGCGGACGGCACTGCGACGTCCGGTGCCGAGGACGCTGGCCCCTGACCCGCTGCTCTGCCTCTCGGGTCTCGTTCGGTGCAGGGCTGGCTGGGGACGGGGTTGGCTCCCCTCGGCTTTCCTGCTGGAGGTTCTGACTCACACGAGCCAAAGGAGGAGCCAGTGCCTGGCGGACCTTTCCCGGGGGCTTGGCCTGTGTTTGTGCTGGGAGCGGGGAGGCGGGCCGTGGGTGGTCCAGACTCGGGCCTCCCCACGCACTGGGTGCCCGCCTGCACTCCGAGGCCTGGCTGCTTCCCCGGGGCTCCGCCTCCACGGGTCCCCTCCTCTTCCTCTGCTCAGGCAGGTCCTTCTCTCTGTTCACGTTTCTCCTGCTCTTAGAGCCCCACCTCTCCTTCCCACGCCCCACCAGGAAAACAGGTCCGCACAGGCTCCCTGGTGTGCACATGGGGTCACGGGGGTCCAGATAGTGACTCCCGTGGACAGAGTAGAGGATGTGTCAGCGATAATCCTGGGTTGTTCCTGAAACCAGGTATGTGAGATAATGTTGTTACCCATCATCCCTTGAGCAAGTCATTTTAAAATACATCGATGAGAGATTGGTGCTAATGAAACGCAGTTGAGAAAAGACTGTTTTCTTAGGAACTGACCACAGATGTGCACATTAACTCAACATTTTTGACATCTGGATTTCAACCTCAGGCATCTCTGCACAGACAGTCACAGTGCTATCTAGTGACCGAGCACTCACGCCCCGGGTCAGCAGACGCCCTTCCCGCGGTGCTCCGCCGTGGCACCAGGAGGGGCAGACCGTGGCCCACCCCCCACACAGCACAGGGGTTGCGCGTGGGAGAACCCACCCAGCAGGTTTATACCTCATGGTTCATACAGCAACATATAATAAACACATGGTTTGGGAAACGGGACAGGAGAGGGTAAGAAGGTGGAAGAGGGTCTCGTCACGGAGGCGACGTGAGTACATCTCAGGGCCTCAGGAGGTTTAACACCGTCACCCTGTGCGTTACCTGCCAGTAACTGGCAGTGTCCAGCATCTGGGTGCGGGCAGCGGCTCGGGCCCCTCCGGTTTCTGGCTGGGACAGGGCCTCAGGGCGGCCGTGGCCAGACTGGGACGGGAACACAAGGCCCTCAGACCCAGGCCCCTCTGCCACCGTGCCCACTCCCCCACTGGCGGCCCAGCTCATTTTCTGGCCGTGGGGATAAACACGCCGTCTACGGAGCAGGTGTTTCTGGGGGAGAGGTGTGTTGGGGCGACTCCACATTTAGGCTCGTTTCCTGCGCACAAGGGTTCCAGTCCAGGCTGTGGCTGTGAGGAGGGCGGGCTGCTCTGTCTGGTCACCCCACCACAGCGTGGCACTGGGGCGTGCCACGGGGCTGTATGACTCGTCATTTGTCTCTCATGCCCTTTCTCTCTTCAACTAGAGTTTTCAGAATGGCCTGTTTTCAAATTTAACAGTGAGGTCAATGAGTCTCATTTTTACGAGGCAACAAAAAGGTGGCAATAAGGCCCAAGGAAAAGGGGCAGCGCTGACCTCTCAGTCCGAGTGTTACCCTAACAGACGCTCGGAGCGGCCCGGGGCGGTTAGCGCTGAAGGGTGTGCAGGAGGCGGCGTGCGTGATGGGTACTGGGGAGCCTCCACGAGCCTTCTCAGCTTCAATGAAAGCCACTTTCTAGTGTGAGTGGGACGATGAATAACATCAGGGTAATCAGGACTGAACTGTATAGTGAAATGGTCCACGCTAGTTTTCCAACGGAATGTAGCAGCGTTTATTTATTTTCTTAAAAATGATGATTTTCCCCCTCGCTATAGAACTAAGGTCTGTCGTTTGTTACCTGAATTATCTGAACATTGACATCTTTAAAACTAGCGGGCTTCCTGTGGGGAGGCTTGGGTCCCCGCAACCCGAGGGGACCGCTCGCTGTTGAGCAGCAAGTTGTTGGCAGATGAGGTCAGTTTCTGATGGCCATGGTCCAGAGGAGCGGGTGGTCCGTTTCCACGGTCACCACCCCCGATCCGTCGTAGGTGTTGGAAGTGCTCACTAGTGTTCCAAAACTGAGCATGTGATTTGCTGTAAGAAAATGAGAAGAAAAAGCGTTTGGTGAAAGCCAACCTTTCTCTAGTGTGAAATGACTTTGTCAACAGTTACCGAAAAGCAATTGAGCACGTGGTTTGATGGAAGATATATAAAGTATGTATGGGAGAGGCGAAACAGGCGATATGGGATTGGAAGCGGAGAGTTTTCTAACTCGCGGTAACCACCTTTCCTGGAGGTGGCTGTTGACCATTTGGGTATGTGCCATTTTCATACAAAATTGCATTACAATTTTTTCTTCTTTTTTTTTCTTTGCCGACTGTAAAACCCAAATCCATTTCTGTAATGTGCTACTTAATTCCTTGCCTGGTGCGATTTTAATTTTTCTTTGATGATTCAGAACATTTTATATCGGTTATTAAACTCTGTAGCAACACTGTTTTAACTTCAAATATAAATGATACCACGCAGAAAACTAATTGCTTCAAGACAGCATAGGATTTTGATTTTTTTCTCATAACTTAAGCCAAAATGGACAAGACTTATTTTCTGTAAAATTACTAGGAACTCAAAGCTGACTTCCAAATGTGCATGAATATAACCTCGAGCTCAGCCACACCAGGAGGGTAAGAGATGAGATAATCGTATGAACTACTTAATTGTCCAAGTGAAGGCTGACGAGGTAGGTCATATGATAAGAATCTACATAGTCATAATTGCGGATGTGTAGATCGATTCACGCGTCTAACGAGGTGGCCTCGGTGAGCACCCAGGCACAGATGGGTACCCTCACTTCCTTATGGAAGGGCAGTTCACTTCATCAACATGACGGTCTTAGTTCTTCATTTACTTAGCGGAAATTCAAAGAGAAGAATGCACAAATGCTGTGGAGCCCACCCCTCAGAGTGGGAAGAGGCCCCCTCCCTCCCCGGTGTTAACTGGGGGTCCACCGTGGGCGGGGGGCAGGAGTCTGACCCTGCTGCTCACTCCCCACCAGAGGGAGCCTGTTCTCTTTCAGAGGAAATCTTTGAAAAGGCCATTTTAAAGTTCAGAAATAGCATTATTCCAGGATAATGTGTAATTAGTACTGCCAGTTCACACAGTTTACTCATTGGAACTCACATTATTTTCAAAGCTATCAACACCTTTACCAACGTGAACTCGAAGTTACAAAGTGAAACGACACAGGAGGAGAAAGACCCCCACGTGGCGACCGTGCTAACCTGTAATTCAGTGCGAGCAGCTTCTAAATGACATGAAGATGCACATATGTTACACGTACAAAGCCAGGCGCTCTTACGTGGCTAGTGGCTTAGGGGGATGATTGGAGATTCGCTGCAAAGTCAACTTGGAATCTGCTAGAGGAAGAATGCTAATGCTCCCGGCCCCCAGCCCAGGCCTGGGGTTCCCCCGAGAGCCCACAGGGGAAGGGCTGGGGACCCCGCATTCACAAAGGCATGTGTCATTCACCCAGGGCGCTGCCGGGGCCTGCTGGCTTCAAAGTGGAAACTCCTAGCGAAGGACCGGGCCTGCTCTGCCCACCTGCGTTTGACAAGTGCGTTTTAGGACTCTGGAGACGGGTTAGATTAAAATCTCAGTTTTCACCTGGGCTCAGAGGAGTGCTGATTGGAGTCCTGTCTTTTTTCCTTGGTTACTCTAGTTAGAGGTTGGTTAATTCTGTTTATCTTTGCAAAGAACTAGCTCTTAGTCTGTTGATCTTTTCTATTGTTTTCTTGTTCTCTGTGGAAACATTTACAATTTCTTTTCTTCTGCTAACGATGGGCATAGTTAGCTCCTCTTTTTTCTAGTTCCACAGGGGTAAAGTTAGGCTGGTTAGTTGAGCTCCTTCCCTGTTCTTGGTGTGGGCATTCATAAGGGCCTCCTCTTAAAACTGCTTGGCCGAGTCCTTTAAGTTTTGGTGTGCTGTATTTCCGATTTCACTGGTCTCAGGACACTTTTTATTTCCCTTTCAATTTCTTCTTTGATCCACTCGTTGCTCAGGAGAATGTTGTTTAATTTCCATGGATTCATGCATTTTCCAGTTTTTCTTCTGTTACTGATTTCTAGTTTCATATCACTGTGGTCAGAGAAGTGGTTGGTACAGTTCACTTTTCTTGGATTTGCCAAGACCCGTTTTGTGGCCTAACTTGCGACCTATCCTAGAAAATGTTTCACGTGTTGTCCTGGTCACCTGCCAAACTGTGGGCTGAGCTAAACAGCTGCCTGGGTCCCCTGGCCAGGCTTCCTAGACAGACAGACAAGCCACAGCAGGACGCAGGGCCAGCCAGCAGCTCCCCTGCTCGGGCGGTGCACCAGCAGGCTCCGGGGCCAGCCCGGCTCTCGCCGGGGACTGGACCAGGCAGGACTGCACACCAAACTCCTTGGCCACGTGAAGCCACCAGCTTTGTGCTGCAGACGGGAAAGTCACGTCCCTCTGTAAGCGGGGCGGTAGGACGGGCTGTGCAGCTTCCCACATGCTCTGGTTAGCATCCCTGGCTGGGCAGGCTGAGGCTGTATTCAGTACTGGGCAGGGCTGTACCTTCGTTCCCCCGGCCCAGACACGGCAGCTCTACGGACTCCAAGTCCAGCAAGGCTCTTGTCTGGGGACTAATCAGGTAGAATCGTGCGCCAAGCTCCCTGGCCACATGGTCACTGTATTGGCTCTGCTCTCCAGGGCCCCTGCAGTTGACCCCTCCAAGGCCACATTAACAAAGTAAACATAAGTAAAATGTTAGTACGTATATTTGCTGTCACTGGGATGTAACCGACAGACATTATTTTCAAGTGTGCAACGTAAGGATCCAACATGTGCACGCTGTCACAAGACGAGACCTTCTAAGACCTCTCCTGGCAGCTTCCAGAAACACAGCGTGGTGCTGTGACTGCTGGCGTGCCGCCACGCTGCCCCTCGCCTGACCATGAGCTGCGTCCGCCACCGATCTGTTCCCTGTAGTTGTTTTTTCTTAAGGTTCTATGTATAAGTGCGACCCTAAGGGATTTGTCTTTTTCTGTCTGACTTATTTCACTTAGCGGAACGCCCTCAAGGACTGTCCATATAGTTGCAGATAGCAAGATTTCCTTCTATTTTATGGCTGAATGATATCCATCAATGAACACTCCGATGGTTTCCATGTCTTGGTTATTATAAATAATGCTGAAGTGAACATGGGGATACGGATACCTTTTCAAGTTACTGTTTTTGTTCCTTCAGATAGATACCCAGAAGTGGGATCACTGGAGCATAGGGGAGTTCTGTTTTTAATTCTTTGGGGACTCTCCACGCTGTTTTCCGCAGAGGCTGCACTGACTTGTGTTCCTGCCCAGAGTGCACAGTCTTTTCCCCCCACCTGAGCCAGCACTTGCTATTTCTGGTCTTTTTGATAACAGCCATTTTAACAGGTGTGGGGTCACATTCTTGTTTTGATTTGCATTTCCCTGATTATTGATGTTTTACACACCTGTTGGCCATCCATGTGTCTTCTTTGGAAAAATGTCCATTCAGATCCTCTGTCCATTTTTTAACCAAACTGTTTTTTTTTTTTTTTTCTTTTCTGCTATTGAGTTGTAGGAGTTCTTTGTATATATTGGACATTGACTTGTTATCTGATTGTTTGCAAGTATTTCCTTCCCTTTAGTCAGTTGTCTTTTCATCTTGCTGATGGTTTCCTTTACTCTGAAGGGGACTTTAACTGATATAGTCCCACTTACTTGTTTTTGTTTTTACGGCCTTTGCTTTTGTCGTCAAATTGGAAGAATCCTTGTCAAGGCTGATGAAAAAGAGACTTCTCCCTACGTTTTCTTGCAGGGGTTTTACGACTTCAGGTCCTACGTTCAAATCTTTAACCCATTTTCTGTTGGTTGTTGTGTATGGTGTTCAACTGAAGCCCAGCTTTCCCAACATGATTTACTACAGATATGGTGCTTTCTCTGCTGTATAGCCCTGGCTCCTTTGTTAAAAACTGACCACATACATGTGGGTTCATTTCTGGGCTCTCTATTTGTTCCATTGATCTGTGTGTCTTTTTAAAATGCCAGTACCACATTGTTTGATGATGATAGCTTTGTGATATAGTTTGAAATAAGGAAGGGTGATGCGTCCAGCTTTGTTCTTCTTCAAGATTGCTGGGTCTTTTGTGGTTCAATCCATTTCTGTAAAAAATGCCACCAGAGTTTTGACAGACATTGCAATGAATCTGTAGAGTGCTTTGTGTGGGATGGACATTTTATTGGTATTAATTCTTCCAATCCATAAGCTTGAAGTATCTATTTATTTGTGTCTTCTTCAATTTATTTCATCAGTGTCTAATAGTTTTCAGTGTAGAGATCGTTCACCTCCTTGGTTAAATTTTTTCCTAGGTATTTTATTTTATGCAACTGTAAATTCTTTCTGACAGTTTGTTGTTAATTTGTCGAAATACAACAGATTTTGTATATTGACTTTTGTATCCTGCATGTTCACTGAATTCATTTATTCTAACAGTTTTTTGATGGAGTCTTTAGAGTTTCTTTTTTTTTTATATACAGGGCAGGCAAAAATAGGTTTATAGCTGTGAGTACACAAAACACAGTTTATCTTGTATTATTATTTATTATTGTATTATTTACAACCATAAGCCTACTTTTGCCCACCCCTCTATAATATTACATCATGTATCTGAAAGTAGTAACAATTTTACGTCTTCCTTCCTGATTTCAATACCCTTTTTTTTTTCATTTTGCCTAACTGTTCTGGCTAGGACCTCTAATACTAAGCTGAATAGCATGTCAAGGATAGGCCACTTTATATTCATTTAATCCAACATGTCTAAAATACGATTCTGACCCGTCAACGATATAACAACCATCGAGGTGTCTCGCATCCCTTTTCACAGCGAGTCTTTGGAACCCGATGCATATTTACACGGGCAGCAGTGGCTGCTGTATCAGCTGGACGTGCTGACTGAGTTACGGATGCAGGGCCCACACTCGGGGCTCCAGCATCCGTCCTCCGGAGCAACACTGCTTCCGGGCTGCTTATTACAGACACTGGTTTTCCTCTCACCCGCACACATGCAGCGATGCAGTCTCGGGTTATATAGGGAGTGCTGAATTCAAAATGAGAATATTGAATCATTTATAGGTACTTAACACATGTACTCAGCAGTGAGAAAGCCAGTCCTCTGCCCTTCAAAGCGGAAGGCTGAGGAATATGTAGCAGAACTTCAGGGAAAAAAAAAAAAAACTGAAATGCAAAATCTCGACACACCTAACCTGAAAGCACCGGCAGAACGCGCACCGCGCTCTTCAAGGACCAGAATGAGCGGCCCTGCCTGGGCGCACACCAGCAGCCTGCGCATCACACTCGCCCCAGATCACCCGCTCTCCTCCCCACCACCGATCAGGTCATTCCCATGTGGAGGCGTAACTGACAGGCCCCCTTGCCTGTCACCTTCCTGTCCCACACCCCACACCTCTTGGCCGGCCATTTGAGGCGCTCCATCATCTGGCTGCTTCCTCCCATGTCAGCCGCGGGCCTTTTCTTTCTGATCCCCTGGAAAGCTCCGATGCGCCCTCCCTTCTGGCTCACCTCCACTCTTTTCTGTGCTTGCTGTGTCCTTCAAGTCTAAAGTCAAATGTCCCCTTCTAGCCTGGACAGCTCACTCTGGCTCTCTCTCCCCTACTGGTGGATAATGGTGCCCTCTTTTCTATTTACAAATGGCTTCATTGCTTCCCTAGAACATCCTTTCTATTGGAAGTTGGCTATTTAGACTCCTGGTCCAGGGCTGGCAAAATACAGGCTGAGTCTGAAACATCTTGTTCCAAAAATCAGGAGAGCACTTCAAAGAATTAGGGCACATAGACAAAAACACTAGGAGTGCTGCAAAATAACGTCAAATAATAGGAAGAGTCCCCACAGGCAACTAGAGGAAAAAAGCTCTTTTCTCAGAAGAATGCTGACCGCTATGGGAATGGGCAGTGGAATCAGAGAATTTGAAAGGCACCGTTTGCAGCTGCCAATGTAATAACTGGTTCGGGCAGGACTCATCTGTCAGTGGATGCTAAAACCACAGGGTGAAATGTTGTTGGGGGGTGTGATACTTATAGTTTCAAAGACCCATGCTATGTATTACTTTTAATTTCCAGCAGAGGTAACAGACAGATGTCAGGAATGCCATCTTAACCACATGGTCAAACTGGGCATCACCAATAAAGGGACAAACTGACACTGTGTGCTTCCTGATGTGATACCGGGATGGATGCAATACAACATCACTGGTGTAATAATTTTTGCCAAAAGTGCTTAAGCTGAATCTAACCGGGGGAAAACTGTAAGGCCAATGCAGACTTTTGGACCCTGGACAGGCCAGCTGGCCTGGGCCATTCAAAGCCGTCGGCGTTAAGGATGGCTAAAGAGGGGTGTGCGTGTGTGTGCGTGCATGCGTGTATGTGTGTCTTCCTGGATTAAAAGATACTAAGCAGACATGTCAACTAAATACAAGCACGCAGTTTCAGATTTTTCAGTGCATGTTACAGACAGCATCACTGGGAAGACTAAGGAGTGTGTGACTATGAGCTGTGTAATACCACTGTACCAATGCTGTATTTTTTGGAGTAGATGATGGCACTGTGGTTATGAAGGAGACTATTCTTGTTCTTAAGAGACACAACCTAAAGAACCTGGGGGGTTAAGTGTCAGCACACCTTTGACATGCAGACAGCCCCCATGTGTGAGGGTTTGACTTAACAGGTTTTTGACTTTCCAACAGCGTGACTGCCTCCGGTATGGACTGTGCTCCGAATTCCGATCCTCCCTGGATTAGTGCTGTGCGGCGGGACACCGCAGCAGCAGGGAGGCGACTCTGCCCGACCGCAGGCTCCGGGACATGTTCTGAGCACGTGGGAGGTAGGCGAGGCTGGACTTCAGTCTGTTAGGTGTAGGGAATGCACCTTCGACTCTTGGTATTTCCAACTTACAGTGGGCTTATCAGGACATAACACCATCACCAGCTGAGTGACATCAGTATTTTCAAATGGTTCAGAAAGGAAAATGCACACACAAAGGAAGGACTGTGTAAGTAGAAAAATGCTAACAATTGGTAAGACTGGGTAAAACGTGTACAGATTTTGCTGTTGGTTTGACCTTTTTCAATGCTAACATTTAACATTAAAATTTAGGGCACAATGTGGGGAAAAGACCAAGAACTTATGAAGGGAAGCACTTCCCCCTTGTTCTCTTTATTTCCCTAAAAGCTGAAGCAATGCCATTATAAGAAGCACATCAAGAGGTGCCCCTTGATTGGAAGCACACTAGGATAAATGCGGAGGAGGTCATCTGGCTGTAGCTTCGGCGCTGCAGCTTCCCGGAGGAGCCTGCTGAGGGAGACGCTGTGTGCGCGGCCCGGAACACGGGAGGAGCCCTTCCTTGGTCAGCTTCCCGGGGCTCACCGAGGACTGCCCTGACACACACTTACTGGTACGGGAGGACCCGAAATTAACCCGAATTATGTACCGTACGTACCTCCCCAGTGCAGGCCTTTGATGAGAGCAGGCTCACTCACGGCTATGCACACCCAGATAACAAGCTCTCAGCTGAGCTTTCTTTGTGGACATTGTCGCTCAAAACCTTGATTTGCTGAGAATCCCTTCCAAGGCGAGCACTGGCCACCTCTCTGTCCTGCCAACTAACCCTTTCTTGAACTTCAGGGTCTCCGGAAGGGCTGTTATAATTCTACTGAAAGTGGTCGCATTTATCTTCATCTGTCTCAGAAGTCACATTTCTCCTGTGCCCTTGGATCAGGGCTGGAAATCATTAGAAGGCTTCTGATGCCCAATTATTCTTCCTTCTCTCCGTTCCCTGTGGTATGACTCAGCCCGCTGTCCAAAACACAATTAGACCAAGAACATGCTGCTGCCTGAAGGTATCAAGGCTGACTGTGCCAGTAAGAAAATGTCTCCCGAGATTAACATCTTCAAATAAGCCAGAAAGTGGTATTGTTTTCTTTGCTGGAAAGAATTCCCTAACGTGTTATATCATTAGCCTGTAAAACTCGCAGGCCCCAGGCTGCAGTTAAAGAGCCAATGGAGCTACTGTGGGGCAGGGGAAAGCTTCCTGGGTTTCGGAATGGAAAGGACAGTTGAAATCCAGAGGATGAGATGTACTTATGGTAATCATGAGCGGTAAAAGCAATGATGTGTGTCGAACTGGCCGAGAATTTCCGGTGTGAAGAGTCATCGGACTTAAATGTGTGTGCAGAGGGGAATGTTCGTCGGCCCGGAGGCTGAGTGGCACTGATTGTCTTTGCTCTAGTTACTTCCTTCAACGCCCAGGGCCCTGCCTCCTGCGGGCGCCAGCAGGCCCCACAAACACAGGCATGACGGGTGTGGCCGCACGTGGCAGAGACGATGGGGTCCCGGGCGCAGGGGCTCGGCCCCGTGTGCGGCTGGCCTCCGCCAACTTTCCTGTGACGTCCTCACAGGTCCTGCCTACAGGTGACCTCAGCATCCATTTGCAAAACAGCAATACACCGGCCCTGTTGTCTCCAATGCAGCTGTGGTGAGCGTGACTGGGGTCCATCTGTGAAGGGCTCCGCCTTCTCCCTGAAAGGACCGGCAATCTGTTGGCGTATCTTCGGCTGCACCGAGGAGCGTCAACGTGGCATTTGCCTGTGTCCTTCAAACGTCAGGAGGTTATTCCGAGGACATCAAACAGTGGAAGCGGCGTAGGCAGGCGCAGAGAGGAAGGCCACGGGAGGTAGCACAGCACGACTGCTTAGCGTCGGTCTCAAACCCGCAGGCGACGCCCACACAAGCTATGCGGAGGCGGCGCGATCCATGCTCCTTTAGAAAGTGCCGAAGCCAGGAAGCTCAAAGCAACAGACAGCGGAAACCGCCGAGCTCGCCCTGGAAGGAACGGCGCCAGCACACCGGGAGGGAATCGTGATGACGGGGTGCAGAGGCTGCACTTGCGCACCCCGGGAGGAAGAGCCAAGGGGGCAGAAGAGTGGAAAGTGTGGGGGTGGGGAAAGTGGGTGGCACCTTCCCAAAAACCACTTCGAATGACATTACGCATCCGAGGAAGATCGGACTGAACCAGCACAGTCACGCCTCCCGCGTGAGCTGCCTGCCATCTCACAAGAAGCGTTTCCGCCCCACTGGGGCGTCTGGCAACCTCCTCTTTGACGGTACAGGGTCACACGTCTGTGGCGTGTGATGGGTAGGACCTGGGTTACAGCTGCCGCCTGCAGTCCAGACGGAAGTGGTGGGAGTGGCAGTGACACACGTTTGGTGACATCAGAGAGGACCAGCCCAGGGGAAGCCATGGCAATAAAGCCAGGCAGCTATGAGAGGACGGGAAGGCCTGGTGAGTCTATTTACAATCTGCAGACGAAAATGCGTTTGGACTTGAAATTACATTTCTACAGTCTTTCAATGCCAGGCTAGTGCCCCATAATACACGCTACCTAAGTCAGAAGGAGGAAATGAAGTCATCAGAGGTGGCTGCGCAGCACACGGACAAACCGCCTGACTCAGATGTGTAAGAGAAAAAGCCACGTTCCAGCCTGTGCACCTCGATCACAACCGGGAAAACAGGTTCATGCGCAGAGATGTAACTTTTCTTACAGTATATGGAAGAAGGAAGTGAAGAACAGAATGGGAGGGGCGTGCATTCTCAGAGGGCCCACGGTCCAAGAGCAGGACGGCTGGGGAGAACTATTTCCAAATTCTGCACGCAAGGTACTCACACCAGGCTGCAGTGGGGGTGTTTTCAAAAATACCCACGTTATCTTACGTACTGACACACACCCGCGCCGCCTTCCCATTTCCACCCCCAGGAAGAGTCGGGAACCGCGGCCTCCACGGCTCGACCTCAGGAGTGCCGGTGGGGTCCCATCAGGAGGGCGGGTTCTCTGAGTCATGCCCGGTGACTAGTCGGCTGAATCAGAGGGCCTGTCTGGGTGTGCGAAGGCCCTGGGAGTTCTGCATGTTTGCCACGCCCGCCCCTCTGGGATTCTGGCTCAAACGTGGTCAATTCAGCCAGACCCGCTGCTCCACGGACATGGCCCCTTGTGATGAAATGCCCGCTTCTCTCCTGAAAGCACCCTCCCTGTGTCCCTGTGTCCCTGTGGGGTCCCTGCCACCTCCCGTTTCCCCAGCTCTGGTCGACCCTGCCCTGCTTCACCCTGCCAGGGACGCTGATCGGTAGGACTGGTCCTCAGCTCCTTTAACATGGACGATCCTTCCGCTTCCTCTCAGCCTGGAACTCTGCAAGGTCCTTGAAAATGAACCCCCTGCGCTCCCAGTTGCTCCCCACTGTCTTGTTGAAGGTATTTACAGAACATAAATAGTAGGTGGACGTTGACCATTAAGCAGAATTCACTCAAGTACACGGCTGTTTTTAGAAAAGAATTTCACTCGTGAGAGTCTGACCGCTGTCTTTTAGGAAAAACAGCATTTAAGTCAGATGTTTTCGTATTAACAGATATGATCTGTTACAGTGAAGGCAATAAAACAGTACCTTAGCCTTTGTCCATAGACCTATACATTTTAATGCCTGCCCCAAATGCATTTCATCATGACCTGCTTTCACTTTCCATTCCCCGTACTGATACACCATGACAATGTTTCATATAAGAAATAGCCAGCATCACACTACATGAATATGCTAATGAGCCTGAAAACACCATCCAATCTAAAAAGCAAGCCCCTGTAACTCACATCACGGTGCTCCCCTGCTGTAGTTACAATAATCCATTTGACGAAGCCTCCACGCTCCTTTCTTGGTGAACTTCCTTTGTATTTACTATGTGCATCAAGGCAACATCACATTATCCCGGCCTCAAATGTGTAACTTTCTTCTTAGCCTTTACTATACTACTGTGGGGTGGTGGCGCGCACAGTATATTCTATCCCGTATGTTCGCTGTTCCAATGTCTTTTTCTCCCCAGCAGGTATATGGCTCAGTCTAACTTACTTTCGCATAGAAACTGTAACCTGAAAGGGACGTCCAGCTGGGGGCTGTGACAGACGGAAGTGCACTGATCCTACTGGAACCAACTAGGGTGCCAGGCAGGGTGCCAGGTTCAGGCTCTGCGCACTCGGCACTCCCCCACTCCCACCCTCGGGTGGCTGTAGGGAACTCACTATATCTTCGAGGCTTCGGAAAATGGGGTCCAAGAGCCCCTGGTCTCACATCCAACCCTTTCCCCTTCTGGTCTGGGAAACAACTCACTGGCCTCAACACACAGCACCAGCCCTCTGGCCTCCAGCGAGTGTGCCTTCTGCTACCACGGAGTTAAATACGCCGCTTTACCCACAGACGGGCCCTCCAGAATCATTTTCCGATGGGCTCAGAGTTCAGTGATTTGAGCTACATGCCGAATATTTAAATTGCTTGAAATGTGGCTACGTTACCTACGTTTTTCTAAAGCTTAGTCGCAAAACAGAGGAAAGTGATTCCCGCACTCCGGCCAACGCTGGGGTCCGCAGCCCAGCAGACAACCGGTGCAGCGTGTCTCCCCTCCTCCCGAGTGCACGGGCCACGGCACATGGCCGCCTCGGGCCGCGGGGCGCTAACCGGAGCGCGCGGCTCTGCGGTCTTATTTAGAAAATGCACGACGTAATTCCATTTAAAAAACACCATCTGTAGAAGACTTGTTGTCAGCGCTGGCCACTATTCAATTAAGTCGTGTTAACAGTCTAGACAGAGGGGAAGAGAAAACGATTCAGCAGGATTAGCAGCGAGACATGGTTCAATTCTTGGCATTCAGTAACAACATTTTGCTATGTCTGTAGAAAACACAGACAAAAATTAAGGCAAAATCCAGCTAATCTGCGTTCACTTTGAGTAGGGAAGATAATTTCATGTTATAGAAGAAAGATTTAAATTACAGCGCCTTTGTTTGTGATTTTAGGGAAATTGATCTATATTTTTACAGAAGCTACATTCATTTGTAATGTATTTGCAACTATCAGAGTGAAAATTCATGTTTTTAAATTGCCTACAACAATTATACCCAGATATCAGATAATCACCAAATTTTTATGTAGAAGAAATATTTACATTGGAGGGAGGGACGGAGAATGTGAAAAACAATCACTCCTTCCGAACTGGGTTCCGAGGCTGGTGCAGGGTAACGCCACGTCGGAGCTGCAGGGTGACGTCGTGTGTGTCTGGCAGGATAAGGACGAATTTACAGCTCTGTTTGGTAAGAATGGTCATTACTACAACTAAACTAGTCTTAAAAATCTAAGTCACAGGTATGTTCATGTAGAAATAGCTTGTACGTTCTCTGTATTTGTTATTAAGAACACACCGTCTCGAATGGTTCCTGCCGCTACCCAGGCTGTCCGAGTGACAGGTCGGAGCCTCCCTGCACCTCTGGTGCACGGGGCGCCCCGCTGGTGGGGGGCTGGGTGGGAGGCAGCTCTGATAGGGCCCTCAGGGCACCGTGCTGACCAGCAGGGTCTAAGCTCCTCATTTCTGTCCAGTTGGTGGTGGGTGGAGCATCTGAACCCACCCTCCTGCTGGTTACAAGTGAGACTTCTTTCTTTTCTGCTCTTAAAAACATCTTTGCAGGAAGCAGTCCGGGAGCAGCAAACCTCTCTCCCCTCGTTCTTCCTAGCACCTCTCTCTCGTCTGGAACAATTCGAGTATCGGATCTGGGCTCCTTTGGCCTCTCGGATGAACACACTCCAGGATGCCTCTGCTGTCCCCTGAGTGTCGGCACATCCCTGGCTGCGGAGGTGATGGGCACAGCGGTGGTGTCTGTCTCTCTCCTGCACTCCACAGTGGCGCTTTGCCAGGGGTGGCTACAGACTGGCTTCTGCTTGGGCACCTGAGGCCATCTGACCGACCTGGAGTGACTTCTGTCTCTGATCTGGGCCTGGGGCAGCTGCACCGATGAGCAGTGGCCAGGAAGCCGCTGGGGTGTCATTCCCTTAGTGCTCAAGTGTCCCATTCTGCACGCACTGACGGACATGGCCATGAAGCCAGCCTCCCCTCCGCAGAATCAAAGGGCTGGGCGCTGCTGTAGGCGTTTGCGTGACTGACATCTCTATTCTGGCCCTCACTTCTTAGAAGCCTTGTCCTTGTAGACAAATCCAAAGGCACAAACACCCTGGTCCAGGCCTCGCCTCCAGGGTGTGAGGGGTGCGGCAGCCACGTCGGCAGACTGCCCTTCTTGTTTCTGAGAGGCGTGGGTGCAGGCTTCTTTCTGCCTGGGGATGGTGGGTCTGCACCTCCCACAGACTTGGGCCTGGTCTCGGGTGTCCAGTCACACACCTGCTCGAGGTGCGCCCCGGGCACCTGCTGCCTGGCCTGCTCTGAGGCATTTTGCTGGACGGAGGGTTTGACCTCCTCTTAATTCAGGATTTAAGTTGCGTCAACATCCTTAATAAATATCACTGTTTACTGACTTGGCCATTTCACCAGGTCTCTTTCTCCCTATGTTGCCTAAAATTCTGAATGTTTAAATAAAAAAGGAACATATCTTTATGTCTTCTGCCCATTTTCTGATCAGATTACATTCTGTTACTGAGTAGTGTGAGTCCCTTAGAAATTTTGGATACCAACCCCTTATCGCAAGGCCCATAAATGTTGCATCATTGTACACCTGAAACTAATGTAAGATTGTATGCCAACTATACTTTAGTCAAATTGTTTTAAATTAAAGAAAACAGAACAGGAAAAGATTTTAAAAATGCAAACTGGTTTTTTAAAAGGGTCGTTAGTCCTATATAGTTCTCATAATGTGCCAGGCAAGAATGTGTTAGGATTAATGTAGCAGCTCATGTGCATGCTTTCCTGTGTCATGAAGCAAGCCTGTGAGAACAAAGTGAAAAGCTACCTTTACTTTTTTTGGGGGAAAAGGTTCATATATTAATCACGATGAATATTATTAGCTACAGTCCTGGTGAGGAGGGCGCGTGGCCCTTAATGCTCCCCTGAATTAACACACTGGTGCCCCCTGCAGGCTAACGTTAAACCTTTAGCAGTGCGGCTGACTGCATGTCACTCAACCTTCAGACACTATGCCTGCAAAAAACTGCAAAAGATGTGCTGGGGTATGTGATGTATGTTACCGGTTTCTTAAATGCTGAGATAAAAGGATCTGCTTTCTGTTTTGATTTAGCCCGAACCCTGTGTGTGTGTACGAGGGGGCTTACACAGCTTCCAAACAGTTAAAAGGCCCGTGGGGGAAATACAAAAATAGCAGACCGTCTTCTAGTCTAATTTCCTCCCGTTCAGCTGGTTGTGACATTTGGAATTTAAGAGGTAAAGTAATTACAGTGGGAAAGGAAGGAAATGCACCTCAAAGACCTGTCTCTTCTTTAAAGACAACAGTACATTTCTGTTGGGTCCGTTACTGGCCACTTTAGGATGCTTGAAATCTCTGTCCCTTTGTATATCCTTGATTTTTTAAAACATTTTGTTAAAAATTTGAAAAATGCCAAATTACTGCCCTGGCTGGTGTGGCTCAAGACACTGAGTGCCGGCCTATGAACCAAGGGTCACTGGTTCAGTTCCCAGTCAGGGCACATGCCTGGGTTGTGGGCCAGGTCCCCAGTAGGGGGTGCGTGAGAGGCAACCAATGGATGCTTCCCTCCCTCTCTTCCCCTCTCTCCAAAAAATAAATACAATCTTTAAAAAAGTTAAATAGAGTTAAAAATGCCAAATCACTGCAATCTACCTAGACATTCATGTGCTTTATTTTGTACAAGAGTGATCTTAGGGGTAGAGTGGGAAGTTGTAGCTGTAGTTTGAAAAAAAATTCTTACAATTACATTCATTTCTTTTTCAGTGCAAAATTTACTGTGAGAGTTCAGACACTAAGGGCGACCTGTTTGCATTAACAAAAAGTCATGAGTTCAAAGATGGCAGGAAGCCCCGGGGAGCAGGCATTTGGTACGCCCGCCCCCTGGGAGGGGCTGCCCCTCGCCCGTCTCAGAGACTCGAGGCCCCCACAGGCCAGGGGGCTGGCGGGGGGGTGGGGGGTGGCGGGGGGGTGGGGGGTGGCGGGGGGGGCGGGGGCGGGGTGAAGGGCTCAGTGCGCAGGCACACTTCGAGCCCTGGTGTGACAAAGAACGAACTTTGTGAAAACCAAGTGAGGAAGGCTACTTTGTGATTGTGCTGAGGGCTGTTCTCAGTTAGTAGAACAGTCTTCCAATTCAAGGAACTCCGACAGAAACAAGAGATCCCTAAGGCGCCTCCCTAATTGTTTACACTGTACAAAAGTATTAATATGCAAGTATTATTTGTGCAGCTGGCTCCCTACCTTGAATCCTGTAAGCCCACAAGAGACCAGGTTTGTTCTGCTTCCCGTTACACACGCCTACTTAGCATAGTGCCGAGGACACAGTGGACTGACTGTAAATATTTACTGAAGGAATAAATGAGTATCTGCAGAAAGCAAGCAGCATAAAGACTAAGAATGACTTTGGTATTCGTGGAAAACAAACAAAAAACAAACGCAAGACCTGAAGGTGGTGCCTGCTCCAACCCCCCCGCCCCCATCTCCATCAGGCAAGTCCTCCCGGGAGTGCAGGCGCAGGCACGCCCACGCACTCCTTCGTAGGGAGTCTCCCCGAGAGCTCAAATCAGCGTCTCCTTCTGACCTCACAAGAGACCCTTCCCTAGAACTCAGCATTTCCTTAACGGGTTCCTGCGGAGTGAACCGCACCAACCCCAGTTCCCCAGAACGGACGGAACATTGCTTCAGGCCGCTTGACGGACTCAGGTGTGTGCAGAAGCGCCGGGGTTGGGGGTGGGAGTGCGGGAGAAACACCAAGCCTTTCACTTCGGCACGGCATCAGGGGAGAATTCATGGCCCTGCCCAGCGGTATCGAGGAGTTTCTCTGACTAGAAGATAGAAGCACTTTCTCTGTGGCTCAGTGGTTTTACTACTGGAGGACACATCCCATTAAACTTCCCCGCCAGGCAGCAGGGAGCGGAGAGATTGATTATGTGAAGAAGACAAGGTAAAGGTTTACTGTATAATCAATCAGCGGTGATACACCCTTGGTTTTCTTATCAGGGAAACTGCCCCTCAAATATCTTACAGGAACAGGGCAATTTCTGGGAGAGTAACTATAATTCTAAAAGTTTGCTCCAACAGACCATTAATCATAACACTTATCATGCCTTATGGTTATACACTTTTCTAAGTTTAAATGCTCCTTAAACTCGCATAAGCCTAAACAGCCAGTGGGAATAATAGGAATCCATAACAGCTCTGTGCAGCACTGAATGGGACGTTTAGGTCAACGTCCTGCATTATTTGAACGCCCTGATTCTAAGTTTGAAGAAGAAATTGGCGACAAGTCTGATGTGATGGCTGGAAAGCACACTGGTCGGAAGTCCATCTCAGGAGCCGGGAGAGGCTGAGGCAAGTCCCTTGTTGGGTCTGGCCCTCGAGATGGAAGGCGTAAGTCTGTGCTCAGTGACCCGTTCACGCTCTGTCCTCTAGTCCACTGGTCCGAGGGAGCTGGCCCGGCACTGCCCTCCGCAGCGTGGGTCTGCGTCACCCAAGGGGCAAAGTAGCGTGGAGCAGTTAAAGCCACTCCTGTCCCTACAATACAGCTGAGACTTCCACTTTGACTCCTGAACTGTATACCTACAAACTTCCTTTCCGCCATTCCATTATCGACCATTTCCTGAGACTCTCCCCTCTCAGGTTCCACATTCTTTTAACTAAAGGAATACTATATTCTAAATAGAAGGACATTTTCAGTTTCACGATAATAAAATGTTGAAATGGAAAGACTGAACGTAGAAATGGACAGTGGCCAGCGCACAGAAGGAACCAGAACTCTGCCCCGCAAGCTGCAGAAACCCGCTCAGAACACCAACCCGTCCCCACCACACCCAGCCGAGGCGGCCCGCCTGCGGCCGGGCAGACCCACACAGGGTCCAGCAGAGGTGACACCCGCGTGAGTGTGGTTGGCAGGGTAATGCCATGGGTGTAATAATCTACAGTTTTAATCTGAACATTTCACCTAAAATGGCATGCGGTGTGCTTGAGTGTGATAGCGCTATGTTACAGAATTCCACGCTTGTGATTTTGTAATAAGAGATGCTGTAACGAGACGGGGGCGTTATCTCTGCCAGACCCTGGAGGAAGGCAGACTGCCGGTTCTCTCTATCCGCAGTGCAGGAAACCCAAGGACGACGTCACGACATTCCACGCCAAGAGGCAGGGACTTGACTAATGACCGGCTCTGTGTTCCAGCTCTAAGGGCGCCCCAAGAAAGCTGACAGCGCTCATCTCACTACCACCCGGGGGGCCTCTCCCCAGTCTCCGCCACCACGGAGCTCCCCAGCCCCTCTGTCTGCCTCCGAGTCCCCGCCCACGCGAGCCGCCGGGCAAGGGGCTCCGCAGGGACAGGCCGTGTTGCGCTCTCCTGCGGTTGGTATTTGCTTGTGTCCACATGGGAAGCCAGAGACACAGAGGGAGAGCACTCGACTTCAGCTAGACCCTCAGTTGAAGCAATTTTTCGGTCTCCTCGGTCAATTATTTTTAGGTTCTCGACAGCTGCTATTTAAAGACTTACACGCGCTAAACCCTCCTGGTGCATCCTTCTCCACACCTGACACCTAACTTCTCTGAGTTCACGCTCGTGTGGCTCCGCTCGAACCTCTCAGGGAGAAGGGAGGCCGCGGAGACCTGTCGCACCTCTCACCAGCGCTCACTTGGACCCCTGTGACTCCACCCATGCACCCCCTCCCTTACTCTGGTCACGATGCAAAAGCCAGCGTCTCTTCTGTCCAACGCTCCGGAGCCCACTGTCCCCGGCCTTCTGACAGCTCTCCCGTGTCTGCCCAGGTCTTCTCTCCGTGAGCCCTTCCCTCTGCCCCAGGCTCTGCCGCCTTAAACCCCTCCACGCCCCGCCCCACTGCCTGCTGCTGTCATTCTGTCTGTCTTCCCCACCCGAGAGCCCAGATGTTGGAATTGCTGATGTGCGCTTCCATCCCCGCTCATCCCACAGCCGGCTGCCGGGTGCATCCCACCTGGCACTGTCCTCCGGACACCAATGGCTTCGTGTTCCCCCAATGTGACGTGCACTCTCAGTGCCTACTGCTGTGACTGGCGCACGGTGGAAACGCCTCTCTCTGACAGCTCTGCATCGTTGAGTTACGCACAGGCTACACCTTCACCTGAATGAGCCCTGACGATCCTCACCTACAGGATGAAGAAGCTTCATTGCTATGGCTCCTATTTTGGAAATGCGAGCTCACAGAAGTTACACCTCCCCGTGCAAAACCCATTCCTGTTCCACCCGCCCTTCCTCCCCAAGACTCGGCGTGCCTCCTCTGTCTGAAACACTCACTGCGGCGGGTAGGAGAATGCCCTGGACAGCCCGGGGGACTTCCTGGTGCAGGAACACTAGCTCAGGACATGCTGAGTGTTGTTATTTTTCTGCCTCTTAAAACCGCACCTTGCACATGGAATGTACTCAGTGAGTTCCGACTAATGAGAGTGTGCAGCGAGGTCAGAACTGCCGCACAATCACTGCCGGGGTGGGGCTGGGGGCGGCGCTGGGGCTTGGAAGGCAGGTGGGGACACTCCTTCTAGGCCTGGGTGCCCCCAGAGGCCACCACCAGGCCACACTGATTTTAGAAAAAAGAAAAACCTTTCTGTTTTTCTTTTCTCCACATCACACACTCATTTCTAAAAGGGCAAAATTATAGCTGGTGTTATTTGGTAATCACAGCCATTTTTTTTTTTTTTTGAGAAAAGGGTTTATGTTTATCTCATTTTGGCAAACAGTTTGCAGGTGTGATTTCAGGGCGAGAACAGTGACGCCTGTTTCCCCCTTACGTGCCTGTGTAAGTATCACAATGCAGGAGATTGCACTTTGAAACTCTGCGACTCCAGGAAAATCAGGTGTAATTACAGAGTTGAACGAAACAAAAGGGGAAATAAGAGCTTAGACGAACTGGTGACTACCCTGCCTTCCCTTTTTGGGAATCAGTTTTGGGGGGAAGGGGAGGATACGGCAGCCACAGGAACTCCCTTCACACTCAGGGAAGTGAGCAAGGGAGAGCAGGAGCAGGACCTGTACCCTGACTGCTGCCTGCGGAACTCCGGCCCTTGTCTGAGCGCCACGGAGATGCCACCAAGCC
Organism: Glossophaga mutica; assembly: GCA_039655065.1. NCBI lineage: Eukaryota > Metazoa > Chordata > Mammalia > Chiroptera > Phyllostomidae > Glossophaga > Glossophaga mutica. The sequence goes on along the minus strand of CM077313.1, from coordinate 7,216,827 downwards.
TTAGCCTCTCTGAGCCATCGGCCTAACGATCGTTAAACGCTCAGGAAGGGCCCCGAGAAGACAGCTGCCGGTTTGCCGAGAAGTCCCATGAAGAATTGGGAACGGATATAAATTTCAGATGTGTGTCCTCTGAGCAAGGAGCTAGGGCGGGACTCACACCATTAGAGACACGGTGTTACTCTAATGATGTTGCCCTTAAAATTATACCAAGGAAAAAAAAAGGCGATGACAGGAAGCTAACAGTTCACCAGGTGCTGACATTATACAACGGATGGGTTTCTGGCTCAAAATGCACTACAGACAAAATTTTGGTAAGAAACCTGTACATTAGATAAAAGGAGCTTACCCTTAAATATGGAGGGGAAGGGAAAGAAGGTCACGCAGATAAACTGCCAAAAGCAGGTGACATGGTGGACGTTGCCGTCTTTCTGGGTGCAGCACCGGGGCCACCAGGGTACCCTCCGATCCTCATGCAAGCTAGCTGGAGTCACGAGATTAGATAGCACATACTAACCTCTAACAACGGAATTCTATACTGATCCTAACAGAATAAATACTTCTGTTTTATAGTCATAACTCTGAGGATGTCCTCGCCATTGGGAAATACAAATGGAAGGGTTTCCTTTATTTGAGTGAATACTTGAAAGATGGAAACATAGAATAGCTAAAGATTCGAAGATCATAAAGCCTACATTCAGCAACGAAAATGGGCTTTAATGCTGTTTGGAGCAAAGGACAAAAGGAGCTGATTTCTGCCTGGAGAAGAAGATTGAGCACCAGCTCCTGAGCCCTTACTTGGCCTCTGGATTTTTCCATCAGGAAACGGTCCTGTGTGCTGCACAAGGAACGAGCTCCAGGGTTGGCGAGATGGTGGGGTTCAGTTCGCTGGACTCGGAGCACTGAAAGAACGTCCAACCGTCAGGCCCGAGTGATGCTTTTGTTTCTGTCCCTTGTCGAGAATCACATGGGGCGTGTGGGCTACTGGGTTACACAGACAAGCGAAGTTAGAGATGCTGAGTATCCTTCCCAAAGGGTTTGGTGCGTGGCTCTTTGGAAAGGTTCGGAAAGAGGCAAGACTCTGTCCTTGGGATGGTCCCTTCAACTTTGTATCCCTGTCTTGGAACGAAACCAGTAAAGCTAATCTGATCTATAGACAGCAAACTCCTGGGAGAGAGAAAGAAACAGTATTCGCAATGATCCTGAGAAGTTAGTTACACCCCAAAGGAATGGGGGTTACATACTTGAAAGGGGTGAAGTTTATGGGGTAGGGACTGTATCTCACCAAAGCCGTTACACAAAAAACAAAAGCCTACGTGAGAAGACATTTAACCGCAAAGTCATAAGGCTCATACTTGAGTTAAAAACAAACAAACCTGCTAGGAGAAGCTTAACTGGCAACAGAGCTGGGGTTTGAGTGCCATGGGGCTCCCCATTCAGCCCCCAGCTGCCCCTGGAGCCTCAGCTCCCTGAGGACCGGGCTCCCCCCCGCACCCTGGGCTCCCGGCTCAACATCCGCCCAGGGTACATGCGTAAGAGCACTTGGTACCTGCGTGGGCTGCTTAAAAACGACCCAACCAAACACAAGTAAAGCTGGCAACCTAACACAACCTTAAGCAACAAGAACTTAAAAATAGGTTTCTTACTTCGAAAAGCAACTCCAAACAGAAGACAGGCCGGAACAAACCCCAATTTGCTGGCAGTGGTTGTCTGAGTTAGAGGATTATGGGAGAACTGCGTCTTATTTCATATTTTTGTCTATTTTCCTTGGTTCCCCTTTTGCAGGGTGGGGAAAACCGGATCCCTGCCGCCAGGGCCACAAGGTCATTTGAATGACATGAAGTGGTATGGGCTGAATATTTGTGACCCTGCAGAATTCACCTGTCGAGATCCTCACCCCACAGTGATGGCATTAGGAGGTTCGGCAGGTGGTGAGGCCAGGAGGGTGGAGCCCTCAGGAGTGGGGCCAGGGCCCCTGTAACCAAGGCCCAGGGGGGCTCCCTCGCCCCTCCTGCCATGCGAGGCCACAGCCAGAAACCCGCAATCTAGGACACCAGAAGCAGGTCCTGGGCAGACACGGAACCTGCCAGCGGCTGGGCTGGCCCGAGCAGCCTCCGGAACTGGGAGAAATGAAGGCTGGCTGTTCTCGAGCCACTCAGTCCACGGAATTCAGCACAGCAGCCCCAGCGGGCTGAGACATGGAGTGGATGTGGAAACACTGGTCCCTGTGAAATATTTCATGTATGCTGCTTCGCCCTGTTTATACTTTCACGTCCTTTGTGCACGCTCTTCCTCTCCCCTAACTTGCAGGCACTGTGCTGCGGAGACGAGATTCTATCAGCCTTGGACGTAGTCTGATGGGAATGGCAAGGCTGAGCACCCTCTGCTGCAAACAATAATAAAACTGAGCTGGAAAAAGAACAGAATTTCATCCCCATGGCTGTCTCACCGCATCCTAATTTCATATACTACTTCTAAGAAAAGGGACTTGCCTCAAACTAAAATACAAGTTTACGCTGAGCCTTAAACTTGAGGCTAGATGCCAGGTCCGGCCTCTCCTCCGGTCCTTGGCGGTGGGGAGGAAAGAACATTCTCTCAGAGCATTAGCGCTGCTTTCAGTGTGCGAGTGGCAATTTCTCAGATGTCACCCTGTGCCCCTGATGGAGGAGGACGGCCACCTCCGAGCAGCCAGCCTGCTGCACAGGAGGATTCTGCCACTCTCAATAGATGACAAGGGCCACCAGAGCAATAAGCAGAGGAGAGAAACAGAGGTCACCTGCCGCGGTGGGGCACTCGCCATGGGCAGTGGGAAAGACAACCTTGGCGTTGTCTTTCTCCCAAGACAACCTTGGGAAGGCGTTGGCTGTTCATCTTCCACAGCCTGGCCAGTCTCTGGGCCAGATCGGCCTGGGCAGAGCACACAGACCCCGGGGGGCTCGGGAATTTCTGCTGGAAAGAGATTGAAGTTCTACCACTGGTCAGGAAAGAGACCCAAAAGTTAACCGTTACCATCTCTAGTCTTGACTAGCTGGTTTAAACTGCAGGCTTATCTAAGACAGCATTTAAAATATCGCAAAATAATGCAAAGCCACAACAAAGCAATGAAGCCGGTGTCATCTTCCGAACCATGTCCCATCCCTCTACTTGCTTGTTTTATAAGGAAGGCCTGCGGCCCGGGGAGCTTTAAGGGGAGAAGGAAAGTTGACTCCAAGGCAAAGTGAGCCCCGCCTCTGCCACCTGAGCAGCACAGCCAGGAACCCTTCAGCGAAACACATTCGACAATGTGTGGCTTTGAGCACAAGCTAGTTTAAAGTATCTTGAAAAGTCCAGTTAAGGCAACTAAATCAGCTCAGAAAACAGTCTAAGGGGACAAAACAGAGAATTCTAATCAGGTTGCATGCACAGGGCACAGTTCATCTTAGCCCTGAGACTCATGCAAAATACTCTTAACTATGCAGTCCTGAGATACAACATAGTCAGTCTGGTTTGAGATTTGAAAACAAAGCGAAATAAGTTAACCCCACTTTGTGGTAGGTGGGGTTGCAGAGAAGTGTAACTGACCAGTTTGAATATAAATGAATTCATTTAAGAAAGTAAATGTATACTGAAATTCTTAAAAATGATTTGTTTATCCAAAGAGTTTAAATGGCCCAGTGTTTACCTTGCTATGCAAATCCTGTCTCTTTCGATAAAAAAGGTCTGATGAGTAATCACACATTCCAAATTAGGGACACTTACTTTAAAGAGTCATTAATCACACCACCTTCAAATGTAACAATCATAAATGCTAGAAGTTACACAGTCCTTTACCCTGTCCCGCCTCCATGAGTTTAGATGAGAATACAACTCTCTGCAATTGTGCGTAACGCATTCTTCTTGAGTCTGCTTTCGAATTTGAGAACTGGCACCGACGTTTGGGGGAAGACACTGCTTCTGTCCATGCCTGACTAAGCCGTATTTAAGGTCCACAGCATCCTCCCTGCCTCTGGTCGTTCTGGTCTTTCCCTAAAACCTAGTGCTCATCAGAAAGGAAATATTATTTACAACATACCGCTCTGCTTTCTGGGAGAATGTGTATCTTTGGATGTTCAAACATAGGGAGGAGAGATGGTTTCCCCACTTAGTATTCCACACAGATACTCAAATGTCACCAGCAATATTTATGATTCTGCAAAGTGACATTCGTTCCAGAGTCAGGATTGGTGGGCCTAGAAAGAACAAGATCTCAAGAAAGATTTGAATTCTAGACTGTTAATAAGCAAAGCAGAACAACTGCATAATGTTTTTTTAACAAGAAAGGACTGGATGGAAGCGGTATTTTAGGGCTGTTGGACACACAGAGCCTTCTGAAGGGGGAACCCGAGCCACAGACTTCTGCATTGAACTTACAGCGAGTGCGCTGCTCGGCTGCCCAAATGACAGCTACCAGTCCTGTGAGCAGAACCCAGCTGTTGGGTTCTTCTTGCAAAAGCCCTGAACTGTTTACACTGGTTGATGTGCCCCGCTGCCCACGACAGTGCCTGGAAAGAGGCCAGCTAGCCTGGCTCAGTCTGGGAGCTCTGGACTGGGGACCAGGGCTCCGGTCTCCGTCCTCCCGGCTAAGGTGCTCCATTCATTCATTCCTCCAACGAATGTTTTCAAGTATTCACAGCTCTAAGGGGAAGCCGACATATTTTTTAAAAAGGAATACAAATATGGAGGTTTCTGTAACTTGATCATTTTTAGTAAAAAAATTAGGAAATAGAGATGTTGAGGCTAAAAGCTACATGGATCAGTTCCTTGGGTTAAAATTTCTGATGCATTGGTTACTTAAAAATTAAGTTTTGTTTCCCCCCAAAGTTTCACTTAAAAACATGATAGATCTACCTACATTACCTTAGTATCTACAGCCAAGAGTTTTTTCGGTACAAAAGTTGTTACAAGTTTGCAAGAACTGTCATCGGGAGCAGAGTGCTCCTAAGCCCCTGGGTGTGGGCGGCGTGCCAGGCCCGCGCTCGGCCCCCAGAGGCCCTGCAGGCTCTGCGGGCTGTCTGCAGCGTCTGCCAGAGCCTGGAGAGGGACATGCCGGCTCCCGGTCCCTGACAGACACGAGGGGGACACTGTCACCCAGGCGTCCACGATCGGCTGTCAGAGGTGCTGTGAAACCGTCCAGTTTTAGATCCGCCGCATCTTACCTGCGCCGCAGCCGCACGTACAACGTGAGTGACGGGCTTTGCATCCCTGCGCTGTTGGGGCGCGGGAACAGCACCGTGGCACAGAAAGCTGATGGGCACAGCAGCACCCTGCGATACTAGGGCCCAAGCTTGCAGGCTCTTATGTGCACGGAGAGTTTGTCCCTCTTCCCTCCCCCGCCGCGCACAGCGCTGTGGCAGAGAGAGCTTCCTCCGCAGGAGCTCCCTGCACATTCGCCGCCCAACCCGGCAATCTCCACCTCTGGGTCCGACTACCTGACTTCCCTCTGATCTTCCTGTGTTTTGGAATCAATTTTTCTACTTTTATGTTTTGTTTTCTCTCTTGGAAACCTAAACTCTTTAAGATAACGGTCTCTTTCTCTAAGAAGTCTTTCCACCTTAAGATTCTTAAAGACTCTGCGGGGGGGGGGAAGGGAAACATTAATAATAATAATCTGTTATTATCACTTTCACTTTTGCTTAATCTGAACCAGATCAGGTTGTGACAATGCAGGGGATTCCACAGGAGACTTGCTATGCTATGGGTGTTTTTGTTATTTTTTTTTTTTAAAAACACTTTGTGTGCATGCACATCAGAATATAGGAACGAGAAGTGCAAACCCAGAGACGCATGCAAAGAAGGGCTTCGGATACCCCAACAGCTGCAATTCATCGACATAAATTACTGTGTGTAGCAGCAAAGCTTCTGTCAGAGGGAGACAGAGCACTTCCTCCATTGCTTCCTGCCTCGTTAACAATCACCGCAGTTTTTACAACCCACACATCCCAAGATAAAGATACCTCGATGCACAAAGAGATAGCAACACTCAGACTTTATGTACGTTACTGGCACACCCATATGCCGCTCTGTGCGTCTTCGGATTTGAGTATTTTTCCCATCTGTCTAGACGTGGCAATAGGTTACTTAGGCAAGAAAATGTGGTAGGAGACCCAGGAGAGGAAGCTCAGCGGTGAACAAGTCAGCTGTCCACCATCTAACTTTCTTTAAACCCAAGGCAAGACCTGATCTGATTCACTTTTTGGAACCACACTGGGGTAGGAGACCCTCTCTCTCTGGAGCATCCCACTAGAAATTAATTTTAAAATGCATGCATTAAAGGTGTTCCTAAAGACATTGCCACTTGGCAAACAGTATGACTAAGCGTCTTTAAACTATTTTAGAAACTTTAAGCACTGATATTTCTCATTTTTAAAAACATCAGTCCAATCTGCCTTTTAAAGATAATTGAGATATGCTGCCCACCAAATGAAGAGTTTCATACATTCTCATTCAAAATCTTGTTTCCTGGATAGAGCTGAGTCCCAGTGGACTTTTCTAGTCAAGGGGCGCATTGCAGCCTGGTCCCAGGTCCCGGTGAACTGCGAAGCCCACACGCCTGCCACCGCGCCGTGCTGCCCTTAATGGAAGTGCTGCCCACGTGGCCCTCTTCTGGAAAGCCAGTCTGAAGGTTACTACCCATAATGCCAAGCTGCTGAGCTGCTTTCCTCCAGGATTACAAGAACAGAAACTTCTGGTTTAGAGAGTATAAAACAGGCTCATTACGAATCAATAATTTGCATGTTTACTAAGCTTTCTGCCCTCGTAACCGGTTCCACAACCCAGAAGGGCTGCAGGGACAAGACCGAACGTATTTATAGGCAGTTCCTGCCTGAACACATGCAGCTGCATGCGCAGTCCCCAGAGGTCTGCAGTCCCGGCTTTGCTGGGATGGCCATCTGCAGCACACGGAGTAACAGCTGCCCGAAGACATCCACCTCTAAGCTGAGAACTACGCCTGTTACATGCCAAATGGGGAATTAAGGTGGCAAATGGAATTATATTTTCTAATCAGATGGCCTTAAAAGAGAGAGACTGTCCTGGATCACCACGGTGAGGCCAGTGCAACCAGAAGGGGCCCTTAAAAGCAGAGAAGGGGGCAGCAGGTCCGAGTGCAGCAAGGTGAGCAGGCCCTGCCTGGTCCAGTGCCCCCAGCCTCACAAGTGTGGGTGGGAGCCACCCAGGCCAGGCATGTGGGCGGTCTGCAGGGTCTGGGACTCTTCCCTGGGGTTTCCGGGAAGAAGAACGGGCCAGCTGACACCTGGCTTTTAGCCCCTGTTAAGGCCCGCTTCCAACTTCTGAACGGCAGAGCTGCAGGGTGATACATTTGTGTTGTTTTGGGCCACCAAGTGTGTGGCGCTGTGTTACAGAAGTCACAGTTCACTAATACGCCGTCTCATTAATGGGACAGGGTACCACCTAAATTACAGCTCTCTAAAGGCTACATTGTGGAAAACTGAGACGAGAAGAATTTAAAATAGAAACAGCATCTTATTTCAATAGTAAAGCATATGTAACCAAAGAAAAAACAGGTAACTTGGACTTCATCAAAATTTAAAAATTTTACACTTTTAAGCACAGTACCAAGAACATGAACAGACAACCCACAGAAAAAGAATGTATTTCCAAGTCATATGTCTGGTAAGGGTGCAGTGTCCAGAATACATAAACACTTACACCTCAATATAGACAACACAGTTTTTAAAGGGGCAAAGGACTGAAAAGCTGTATCTCCAAAGAAGACACACACTTGGCCAATAAGCACATGAAAGATGCTCAGCCTCACTGGTGGTTAGGAAAATACAGATCAAAACCACGAGATACCAATGCACACCCTCTAGGATGGCAATTTTTTTTTTTTTTTTAAAGGAACATGAAGGTTGGCGAGGATGTGGAAATAAACAGACCCTTTACCCATCGTGGGTGGGCCTGTGAAATGGAGCAGCCAGTGAGGAGCTTGGTTTGGCTGTCCCACAGAGAGTCACCCCGTGACCTCACAGTGACACTCAGAGGTGAATGCTCAGGAGGACCAAAGACACGCGTGCACATGAAAACTCGCACATGGAAGTTCACAGCAACATCCTTTGTAATAGGCAAAAAGTGAAAACTTCCATGAGCTGATAAATGGATTAAAAGTGTGATATATCCATACAATGAAATATTATTCAGCCATACAAAGGAATCACGTGCTCTCACATGCCACATGTGACTGAACCTGAACACTTGCGCCTGCGAAGTGAAAGAAGCCGGGTGCAAATGGCCGTAGAGTGCATGACTCTGTATCTATGAACTGTCCAGAACAGGCAACTCCATAGTGACAGAACGCGGACGAGGGGTTGCCGGGAAGGGGAAAGCAAGAACCAGAACAGACTGCTAAGCCATTTGCTGTCGCTTTTGGGGGATGATGCAAATGTCCTGTAACTGGGCGGTGGTAATGGCACAGTGGCACAGTGACTATGCCAAAAAACAGTGAGTCACATCCTTTAAAGTGGTGCATGTATGTTACGTGGATTGTCTCAGTCTACAAGACAGAAGGAATAGGACCCATCCCCCTCACACGCATTGAAAGCTCAGAACTAAGCACCCAGGTAGGAACTGTTATCTGCCACCCTGCTGAGTTCCAGCGACCTTGCTGTTCGACCAAGTCTTCCCTTTCCCTTGCCCTTGAAGTACCCCAGACTGCGGCCCTTGGTCTGATCAGGGAACCCAGCTCCATTCAAAATGAAGACATTGTCTCAGCACCTTTACTTCCTGCTGCTGAAACCTGACTTTCTGGAGCACTTTTCCAATTTTGGCTTCGAGTCATGGCCCATGGACTTCAGTGTCCGTTTGTTCGCTGTGTCTGTGGTCTCCTCGTTCACAAGAGGCTCCCTGCATCCCAGGCTATCCTTATTCTTTTTTAAAATTTTACTTATTCCAGGGAGCGAGGAAGGGAGAGAGAAACATCAATTTGTTCCACTTACGCATTTGTTGGTGGATTCCTGTACGTGCCCTGGCCAAGGATCAAACCCTCACCCAGCTGCGCTACCTGGCCAGGGCCGACACCTTCACCCTTTATCAATGTCAAATTCCCTAACAACCTCATTGTGAAGTACCCACCTGAGTATCTGTCTACAAGTTTGGGAGTCGGAAGCTGTTTCTAGTCTTTTCGCAATTACTTCAGAAATTTCCAGCTGCTAACGCTAAAGCCTGGTATCGTTTGGTCAATGCCTTCCCCCACTCTGGAGGGCAAGACTCTCAGGACGCTCCAACTCCATTTAATCGTCCCGACTTACAGGTGCGCATGTTACTACTGTTGCGTATTTTAATTTTGCTATTTTCCCTCCCATTAAAAGAAAAAACACTTAACTTTGAAGTAATTATGGATTTATGGGAGGTTGTAAAAATGCACAGAATATTGATGTACAGATAATTCTATAAGTACTATATAATCCCCAAATCTATAATGACAAAGAATATTAAAAAATAACAATCTGTTTTGATCTTTTCTATATTAAAAGTAATGTAGAGATTACAGCCCTCTGCTTCACTGTCAAAAACTTAAAAAAATCAAATATTGGTTGTCATAAGTGTATAATATTTTACTACATTGTGCTAGTAGGTCCAAGGATCTACGGAGAAAAACCTGATTAATATATTTATCCTCTTTTTATGTTTCTTTTAATCAAAGAGGATCCGTGTTTCTATTTCCTCAGGAGACATGTAACTTTCTCACGAGGTCATTCCTACACTGCCTTTACAACATAAGAGCTACTCTCTACCTCCCAACCAAAGAAGTGCCCAGCAGGTGCAGCAGACCACAGGGGCGTGGCGGGCCAGCCGGGTGCAGAGCCACACGCCACCAGTCCTTTGCCCAGAAACACATGGACCCAACGCGCGGCGGGAGTGCCTGGGGATGGAAGGACGCGCGGTAATAACTGAGACCCCTCTCTGCCGCCGGGAGCTATCAGCAGAGTTCTGAGCACAGGGCCATAAAGACAGGAGCATTTTTACACGGAATCTGTAATAACAGCCCTTGACGGTTCTGACTCATTTTCTCTGCTGTCTTTTAAAGAACTTTGTAAGTGTGTTATTCATGTGAACTAAATCATCTGCACCATTTATCCTGCCTAATAAGGAGTTATGTCAGCAGTCAGGGTACATGGCAGCCTTGGAGCCTGAGCTTTGAATTGTGTTTATTGCAAAGTATCTAGCCAGCACTTACCTGGGTTTAAGGCGCCGTCTTATACACAGCAGGTGCTGAAATGGCTGTGACTAGTTCAGGTGTGCAGGCTTGTCTCCCGCCACATTCTCAGTGCCCCAACGGCCACATTAGCACCAGGTGGGAGGGTTTTTGTTAGAGCAGCAGAATCCCAGGCCTCTCCCCAGGCCTGAAGAACAGAATCTGCATTTTAACAAGACCCATTAAAGTATGAGAACTAGCCCTGGCTGGTGTAGCTCAGTGGCTTGAGCACTGGACCGTGAAGCAACAGATCGCTGGTTCGATTCCCAGTCAGGTCACATGCCTTGGTTGTGGGCCAGGTCCCCAGTGAGAGGCATGTGAAAGGCAAACACACATTGATGTTTCTCTCCCTCCCTTCCCCTCTCTCTAAAAATTAGTAAAATCTTTTTAAAAAAAGTGTGAGAAGTACTGATCTTATGTCATACTTTAAAAAATTAACCCCCTGTTACCTGCACCATTAATTTCATTTTCTGTCCTTCCTTCTTGAAACAGGCCAGGGTTCATTATTGGAATAAACAAAGAAACCTGAATTTCTCCCCACACCCTACTGCCCTCAGGGACTGATATCTCTTTTAGGGACCAGATTATCTCAGTTTGGTTTCTTTGGTTATCATGTTCTTGGGATAATTCTACGCCCCTACTCCTTTTATTTGTAATTCACTTATTTCCTTCCTAAAACTGTGAAACTTGACTTTCGCTCCAAAGCATTATAGTCTGTACACACAGCACTAAAAAAACGATGCAGACAGCTAACTTTGGTGAGCTTAGATCAACCTTCACGACGTCCACAGTCCTCACACTGACTGGAACATCCCAGCAGCATCTGGTGCCTCTCCCGGGCCCACCCCATCACGCACCCACGGAAGGTCACCTGCAGAGCTCTGGGCTCCTGCCTCACTGGCTGGACTGGCCTTCACTGGCCAAAGTCCCCGAGTGCCTCCCGTAGCACTGTCTCACCCTGGAAAAACAGAAATTGTATGTCCCTGCAGAAATAACCCCAAAGTACACACTGACACAGAATTCACAGCAATGACACAAAATGGGACCTAGTATTTACTACCAAGCACCACACAAAAAGCCTACACTGCCGAGGAAACAAAATAACAACAGAAGCAAATTCTCCTCTCAGTTCCAAGGGCGTTTCTCTTTCCTTCCTTCTTAATGTTGGAATACAGCATGAGATCTACTCCGAAAAAACTGAAGTGCACAGTGCAGTCCCATTAACTAGAGGGCGCTGACCAGCGGGTCTCTGGAACGACCTCAGAATGTATTCATTTTGCAGAACTAAAACTTTAAACCCATTGAAAAGCATTTCATGTAACAAAGGTTTGAAGGCTGAGATGCTTTGAAATTTACTGGGTACCACGGCCCACTCACTTTCTATGGATTTTGAGCTATCTGCCCACAAGTGATTGGATGTGGTCTTATTCATCAGGTCAGCCTTTTATGAAGAAAAATGAAGAGCATAAAAGAAAAGAGCCACAGTGAAAAGAGGGGTGTGCTGAAAGGTTAATGTGCTCCTCAGCCCACTTCACATAGATCTCCGAGCAGCACACATCTGTTTATCTGATACATGCAGAAAGAACTGTCACGCGTCACCTTTGGAAACGGGCCATTACTCCTGCTGACAGGTTATGAATTGTGGGATGTGGCCGGCACCTGGCCAGAAGAGGAAGTGTTCATAAATCAGATTCAAAAGAGAAGTACCTGACTCGAATCCTTGAGTCGTTTGAGGCTAAAAAGGACAGGTAAGGAGAGGACCTGTTACAGCCTGAATGTGTATGTGGGTGCACTGGCCGAGTGGGGGAGTGCGGTCTTCCACGGGCCTTCGTTGGAGTTCGACAACAAAGGACTTTTTTCTGCTGTTATTTTGTGGCTGACTGAAGAGCTTCGCTTCGCCATGCGGTGGGGCGGAGGGGAGCTGAGATAAAGGTTTTGGTCATGAACAGGCAATCGGCTTGACCTTCCACAGAAAGAGAGAAGCGATCAAGTCAACAAAAATTATAAATAGTTGATTCTAAGTGGGTCAGTGTTTTCTTATTTTACAAATAATCTGGCAAACAGGCCCATAATCTATAAAACAGCCAAATTGTGGTACGTTATCCTAGGCAAACCATTAAATAGCTGAGAATAAATGAAAAGGAGGGTTTATAAGTATTTGAAAATAGCCAGAAAAATGTCAACTACAATAAAATGTTGACACACAAATACCCGTAAAAAATAATCTAAACCATTTGCAAGGGGATGAACTCAGAATACTTTTTATGATGTAGGAATTAAACTCAAAAGCAATTTTTAAAACTATTATTTGAAAATATGTTCCACTGAGCCCCCAGTTTCATCACACCTGGTGTAAGTTTAAAACCTCTGGAAATAAATTCCAGGTGCCTTTGTACTTCACTTGTTGAAGAAGAATGTTAACTGTCTTGTCCCGATTATTCAGTTTGATACTATCTCACGATTTCCTGCTAACAGTCCCCAAAGGAACTGACTGTCAGACATGTATCTCAGAGAAAAAGTGATTCAATAATTAATCCTCAACGAATTGTCAGGCCATCTTGAAACCAGCTAAGAGCATTATAAACAATACACATCCTGAAATATAAATTAGTTTGCCTTAGAGAAATAATTTCCTTTAAGGTTTCTTATGAAAACCTGTAACCCTCAAGTACTAGTGACCAAGCCCCTTACCCCATGTGTGAGGTGCGTAAGTCATCACGTTTTGTATTAGAACGAAAACCCTCAAGATACATGCAAAGTAGAAAGCAACACAAGCTTAAATTCATAGGAATTTTAAGTTCAATATAAATATGAATATTCAGTATAAACCTGTAAAGAATGTTCGAAGTTAGTAGGCTTATCAAATGAATTTTAGAAGAAAACAATTGTTATAAAATTCACTGTGTCGGCATTGTACAGAAGAACTGCATGTAGAGAGATGGATGAGAGCTGCGTCTTGAAGGGAAGGAACCGAATGTTCCAGCCCCAAGGCTGCCGCTTTGGCATACTGATCACTTCGAGAGGAAGACCCTGGAGAAACAGCAGATTCACACAGGGGTTTCTGAACTGCCCCCTCTGCCCAAGCGCAGGGCGTACAATTTCCCAGGACAAACGTGCCCCCTTTGCACCAGGAGGAGAAGAACGTCCTTATCGCTGCGGACCGGAGTCAATGCCCAGGTGAATCCGCACAAACGAAACCACTGGCATAACCCTCCTCTTCCATCACGTTCCTCCGTGAGCTCCCAGGTCACTTTCCCACCAGCCCCCACCTCCAGCCCCGACCCCGTTCCCCTTTATCTCCACGAGTCTCCGCAGTTTACCCTTCTTTGCTAAACCAGTGTGTGAGGTCTCAGCGTGTGTGTCTGCTTCTTTGGGTCTTCATTTCCTATGTACGAAGGATTCCTTGAGCACATAGAAATATTAACATTAAGGAAAATTTGCATGCTTTTCTCCTGCTAATCTGTCCTTGAGCAGTTTAATTCTCAGGCCCACCCACAGAACCTAAAAGGGAAGAGGAGAAATCTTTCCTCCCCTGCAATCTTAAACGGATGAGTAGCATCTGAATACGATATTTTGAGTATGAAGGATCCATTTGTTAATTTCCCTAAATCTTCAAAAAGTGAAGAGGACAGATAGAAACAACACACTTTTGATGTGAGCTAATATATCTCTAATGCAAAATCCAGAAAAATCTAGTGATTTAAGATAACTTGAAGAATTATGGATTTGTGATAAATTTGACAAAAGGTTATAGGAGATATAAACACAAATAAAACATTGCTGAGAGAAGTAAGGCCTGATCAAATGGAAAGATAGTGTTCTCAGGCCGTAAGATTCAATATTGTTAAAAAGATTAAAGTAACAGAACTTACACTACTTTATTCCAAGATATTATAAAGCTACAGTAACCAAGGCGTTGTGGTATTAGGGTAACAGAGTCACAGAGAGAGTGGAACAGGATGGGAAGTCCAGAAATAGACCCAGACAAAATTGAACAATTACTTGCAACAAAGATGTCTAAGCATTTCGGTGAGGAAAGGAAAGAAGTTTCCACAAATGGTATTGGAACCATAGGGCAGCCATGTGACAATGCGAACCTCAAGCCTTCACTTGTCATTTACCAAAATTAACCTGACACGAATCATGGATCTAAAAATAAGAGCAAAATGATGAAACTTCAATAGAGGCCAACAGGACCCCAGGTAGTGACAAACCCCAAATGTCTTCAGACACTGCCGGTGGTTCCGGGAGAAGCAAAGTGGCCCCAGGTGAGACCCACTGCCTCGAACAGCATCTCACCAGAGAAGACATACAGATGACAAGTAGCCCTGGCAGTATTTGAGAAAGTTATGTAATATGCAAATGTTAAAAAGAGAGAAAATAAAATGGGGACATCTGCAATGGTGTCAACAGCAAAAATAAAGAAATAAAAGCAAATACAATGACAGGCAAGCTTTCACACTCAACTACAACAAAAATCTTTTAGAAAATTTCTTAAATTAAAAAATTTCAAGATGCAATAAGTACACACGAGTACATGTCAGAAGACAAACCACAAACAATTTATAACCCATGTAAGCTCAATAACACGAATGAAGAAGTTTGCTCACATCACTGAGAAGAAGAACAATGAAGCAGAGAGATGGGCAAAGACAACGAGTAGGCAGTTCAAAAGAAACGACAAAGCCCCCACGTGTAAGGCAAGGTGCTCTGCTTCCCTCATAATTAAACAATAATTTCTGTAATAATGAAATTGAAATGATGATTTTCCCCATTAGACAAAGAAAGTTCATTCGGGCAAGTGTGAGCCTCTACGTCCAGTCCCAAGGCGCAGCTGCCTCACTTCCGGACTCGGGTCCTCCTGGCCACGCCCACAAGCACAGGTAGGGGTTTGGGCGGCGCTGCGCTTCGGTAACAACAACGCAGACAGACGCCACCCACGTACAGGCCGAACTGGAACGGGTTTAGTAAGTCACGGCAGCTCGACGCAACCTGACGCTATGTAAGCATTAAACAAAGTAGCTGAGTGTGTGTTTATAAAACGAGGTAATAAATTTAATAATACCTAATATAGTTAAAGTGAAGAAAGTATAGAAGAATATGTTTATTATGATCACATTTCTGGTTAAAAATATGCACAGAGAGTAACAAAGGCATAATGCTCTAGGAAGATAAACACCAAACTTTTAGAAGCAGTTACCGCGGACATCAGATCGTGAGGGGACTTCCGATTTCTATGTTGCAGGTGTCTGCACTGTTTTGTCACTTTGACAATGTAATTTTTGCAAAAAAAATTTTTAATATACATTTTAAAATATATTAATTTTTTTAGGAGCTCATAATCTAAGACCTGGAATATAAGTGGTATGGGAACTTGAAAAGAATTGTGCAAGATTTTATAAAACAGAAGGCAGAAAATAATATAGAGCCCGGCACAAATAACGCTCCCTTGTTACTACAAAACCTTTTATCACAAAATCATAAACGTGTAATTCTGTAACATAACAATATCACACTCAAGCACACCATATGACATTTTAGGTGAAATGTTCAGAATAAAATTATAAATTATTACACCCATATTATCCCCCTGCCAACCACACCGACGCAGGCGTTACTTCTGCCGCACCCTGTAGTATGTGGTTCTTTAAACGATATGCTGTAAAATATTTTATACTGGATGCAGAGACTCTGGTAATTCGTAATGCTATAAATTATAGCAATGCTGCCATAAGTTATTGATTGCCCTCCTAAGTACAAGTTACTGTAAAGAAAAAAAAACTATACTTTTCCACTTGAACACAGTATTTGGAATATTTATATACATGCAAAGTAGGTCATATTTCATCCAAGTTGTCATCAATTCATCTAATTCTTGACATGATACATAATTTTTAATGACGGGCAAAGTAATTCTGGAAGTACTCTAGCCAAAATCATCTCAGTATGAATAAGACCAAAAGTTATAATGACACTAAATATAACCAAAACTCAGGCAATATTCCCCCCTTTTCTGTCACAAATCAGATACCCAACTTTGGCTCACAGAAACACAGCGCAGGCAGCAACGGAGAATTTCCTGCGGCCCCTCGAACCTCAGCACATTCCCAAGGCATTTCAAAGCGAGCCGCCCGGCTGCCGGCTCCCAAGGGAATCGCTTCACGCGTGCAAAGGCCGAGACAGTCTCAGCAACAGGGCGGAGTGTGCCTCCTTTCCCTCCATGCCCGAGCGATACTACAGTCTGACAGTCATGCCAACTAATCCCCTGGAAGTCCCACATCGGAGCCATTCCCAGCGACTGCAGCAGAGCGCCCAAAGCGCTCTCGTCTGTTCTACTTCCAGTGACCGCCATGAAGGACGCGGGAATGGCTCCAGGTGGAGGGCCTGCTCACTCACGGACAGAGGTGCTCCCCCTCCCGCTGAATGCACGGCCGAATGGGTACTTCGGACCTGCTGCGTGACTGACCTCCTTCCTGTGAGGCCTGAGCTGGTGCAGCAGGTGGCATTTAAAGGGTATGCTGTTCAGCCAAGGAAACGGTTTGCTGTCGGTGGCCTGTGGGGGAATGACTGGACCCACCTACAACTTGGTAACGAGAGAACGTGCTTTGTCTCTTTAGGAGGAGCAGGTTGGTCGCACCATTACAGATTTGGGCTCATATCCAGGTGACACCTGATTTGTTGTGAGTTTCTATTATGCAAACAGTACTTTGGAAGGTCTGGAAAATAAGAAAAAGCACCTATAATCTTATTACTCTAATTAAACACATCACCCACTTTCGGTCTACATGCATATATGTGATATTCTTTTTTCATTTTGCACAGTCCAACCATAGCATATGCAATTTTATATCTGGTTTTTAAATGTCTTTTCCTAGTGAAGAATTGTTCGTCACGGAGCAAACTTCTTTACCATGAGAGAGCAGCCATCGCAAGAGAGACGGGAAGGGAATCCTTGCGCTCTGATCAGGCGTCTATAAATGTGGTCTTCTCTTCTCTCGGAGGTGTTCTAGGGCCTCAGCAGAAGCCGAGGTCGACCTTTCCTGCTGTGTTCCTGTGGGGGGTGCGCAGAGCTTTGAAGGTCTTTGGTAGATCCTTGCATATGACTTTTATCATGCGCTTAATCTCTACTGTAACTGTGGCTGTTTGACATTTTTCACTTCTGAAATACTGTTTTGAGCTTCCTCTTTTCTATTTTTGATGGCCTACTGTCTCATGGTTTCTTGCTCTCTAATTTTAAGAACCAGTTTTTTGATTGCTTAACAGCGTTGTAATTTTTCATTTCTCCTTTGATCATTTTTATTTCTTTCATTTGACTTCCTTAGATACTATATTATTCCATTTATAGCTTCTTGAGTTAAAACGGATTTCTTTCATTTTAGAATGCAAGTATTAAAAGCTATATATTTTCCTGAGCAAACTTTACTGTATTCTACGATATGCAGGTTTTTTAAAGCAATTATTACAAATCATAAATATTTCCTTCGATTCAACAGTAAGTGCTTAAGAGTAAATTTTTACCTTCTAGAATGTGTTATTATAAATTTATGTATTATAATTTTTAATTTTATGGCATTGGATCAGAATGTGGAATGTAGTATTTTTATTTCAGGGAAGAAACTGAATTTTTTGATAACTTAATATTCAATTTTATAAATTTCCAAGGTACATTTAAAAATGTATCTGTTTTCATAAAATTTTAGTGGTGGTCAGATACAGTTGACCCTTGAATGACATGGAGGTCCGGGGTGCTTACAGCCCTCCCCACCCCGGCACATAGTTTTCGACTTCCCCCCAACTCAAGCCCACGCAGTGTTTGTATCTCATGAGTTTCTCCGGTACGTAAATCTTGCTAATCATTATTCAGATCTTTCACATCTTTTTGTTTGTTTGTTTTCTTGCTCTCTCATGCGCTGGCAGAGGTTAATTACAGCCCGTAACCACTCCTGTGTTTCTGTCAGTTTACTCCTTTACTTTCCTGTAATTTATGTGTTATGGGTTCCGGTACAATAGTATCAGAGTATGTACTTACACCCTCATTTTGCCCTTTAATATTATCAATTCCTCTTTCATCTCTTTGTCCTCTTAGTTTATCTTGACTCCAGCTTTATCTAAGACAAATCTCAACAATAGCTTTATTGTTGTTAGCACTTCTCACTTGGTTTGTATTTCACCTTTTTGGGTTACTTTGCTTTAAATGGATCTCTTACAGTCAGCATACAGGTTTTCTTTTTTACCCAGTTTTAAAAAAAACAACCTTTTAAACTAGTTTTGTTTACTTTGATGTATGGTTTTGTTTCTTGAAGTCAGAAACCACACAACACACACCCTTACACTCAGACAGGTCTCTCTACCTTGTAGACAGGGAGTTTCTGGAGAGGTTCACGTTTATTAGTTTCTGAATCCTTTACGACTCTCCAAGCTGTGCATAAGGATTGGATTCAAAAGACATTCGTTCACGGAGATGCACCGGGATGTCAGACCGAGTGCACCTCCGGTGGCCGAGCTCGGACAGTAGTCAGGAGTCCAGAGGCGAGAATTCCGGGGCAGGCGTCGCCCTGGCTCGCCTGGCAGCACAGTCCCCGGTCACCACACCCGTCAGCGACGTGCGCCTGCTGTCTCTGCACCGGGCACAGACTAATCGGATAGGCGCGCTTTCGTTAATAAGAAAGGAAGCACCGCCCCCTCCTCTTCAGACACCTAGCCGTCGCTACCCACCAGTCTAGAGGCAGCCGTTCCAGTTTGGAATGCGATTTTAGCTGCCCCACTTGCTTCTCCTAGATCCATGTGGTAGCTGAAACAGCAATAAAAGAAAAATCCCAACGCGTTGAAAATCCGATGGAACACCGGGGAGGCGTGGGCCTGAAGAAGAACGGCGTCCCAAGTCCCCCAGCCCTTCCCGTGCCCGTCTCACTAAGCCTCCTGCTATCTCTGCAGCCTTCCTGCCTAAGCCGTTCTTCGCTGGCGTTACGTTGTAAGCCAGTCTTCCTAAATATCCTTTGATGGACATATTTCTGAATTCTTCAAAGCAATCACTGAGAGAATGAGAGTGTAGTCACTGGCCGGCCACAGCGAGAGCATCACCGTCAGAATCCAGAGGGGGGTGGGGGTGGGGGATGCCACTGCGCTTCCTTTGTAGGAAAATGATGACATTTTAAAAAACAGGCCTGAATGCTTAGGGCCTATTTTGTTAAGTGATAAATAATGCTTCTAGATACGAGCCGAAAACACAATTACAGCGGGATACAAAGCCAAATGCTAGACCAGGGAAACCTGTGCTGAATGGGTGCTGAATAGTTAGCAGAATGGAAATGCACAAAAAACACATGCTCCTTTTTTTTTTTTTTTAAATCTCAGGGAGCAAGTCAGTGGCCTAGGGAAAGGAATATGGGTTCCACCCTGCCCCCCCTCCCCCCCGCTTTTAGAACTAAGGATAATCGACTTTGAAAGGTCATGAAACACACAGTCTCTATGACCACGGGTCACCATCTTAAGTAGTTTTCAAGACTCGGGGGTAAACACGTCTCAGCAGATCAAAGGACATTGTCTTCTGAAATAGAGATCGAACCAATTAAGCTTTGCATTCTCTTATATGAAGTGATTATGATAATAAGCTAAAACTAAAACAAAAGTTAAAGAACTGGAAAGGGTAGCAGTGAGGGAAGTAAAGAAAAATGTAGCAGGTAGCCGAAAAGAAGAGATACACAGATGCATCCTTCATTCCACGCTTTAAGTGGTCTTACTAGCACCAAGGAGAGAAGACAGAGAATGCCCTTTATTTCTAGAACCTCGTAAGGCTGTGCATTCACTCTAACAGCCTGCCACAAAGACTGGAAAGAAACTGAGCAGTATGGAGCGCTAACATGATATGTACATATATCTGATAGAAACCAAACAAATTCAAGTCCAGGTAAATGAACATTTTCTTCTGAGTAATTGTCAAAGGAAAATAGCATTTGGTGTCCAATTTATTTATACACTCTGGGTTTCTGTATCCTTAATCATTCTTCCCAAGCTAAACCTCCAGACTCTGCAGAGTAGCTGTCAGGCCCTTCACTGGTGACGACAGCGTGGCGTGGAGAGCCTGGCTACCCAGGAACCCCTGGGCCGGCACTGGAACTGCCCGTCATCGAGGGAGGGCCTCATTCGCCAACGTTTCCACGTTCTGTCGGTACGACATTTTCATTCAAGAGACGACATCTGTCCCCCAGTCTTTTCTTCGTATTTAAATTAAAAGGGGAAAAAAGCAAATGGGCTGAGTGTGATTGACATCTGAGAAAACGTCTTATCTTTGAATAAAAATGGGTGACTTAAAACAGCCACTCAGATTATTAGGCTCTTGATGTCAAAAGGCTCAGTTTCCTGCTCTGGCCGTGTGTGAAACGCCCTGAGCACCATGGGGACCACTCCCGGCAGCCGGGCCGGCTGGGCCAGCCGTGGTCTGGAGCATCCCCACTCCCCTGCCCGCGCGCCCGCACACAGGGACTCCGCACGCACGGCTTCTTTTCCTCACCGTCACTCATCACGCCTTCCAACAAACCTCCTCTCGCGCTCAGGTGGCAGATCTCACACAGAGCAGAATGGACACCCCAAAATGTACAGATCTGCGCTGCCGCAAATATGGCCCCAAACGCCGTTCTGGAGGTGACTCCGGAGGGTACAATCTGTGCAGGGTCCGCCAGAGTCTGCGGGAGGGGACGGACTTGGGAGCGGACGGCTCATGTGGCACCAGGAGGGCTGTGCCTGGTAGGAAACACGCAGAACACAGCTCTAACTCCGATTCAGCAAACACTCAACAAGCTCTCACTTTTTTTTTTTTTTTTTTTTAAATCCAGGCTCTGGGCGTTTTGAGGAAAACAAAACAAAACTATCCATTTCCTATGGCATTAATAGTCTGGGCAGAAACTGCTTTTAGTCCCGATATTCATATTTCCCTTCATCCAGAATAACAGAACCACTGATGTTTAGCTGGGTACACAGCTCCTGCGAACAGAGATGACATTTCTCAGTGTCCCTTTCTACTAGGAATGTCCATGAGATAGAGTGCTGGCTACACAGATAGAAGCCGAGGTTTTACAGGAACTTAAGGGAGTCTTCCTTAAAGAGACAGCTGATGCTCCTGCTTCTTTACTTCTGCGCTGCTACCTGGAGCACGCAGGGTACAGCTCTGGCTGCCACCAGAGGACGGAAGGCCACTCAGGACCAGGGAAGTGGCAAGGTGACAGGTGCCAGTGCCCCAAACGACTGTGTGGGGTGCAGCCACCAGATCCTGTACTGAGTGAGCATGAGGGACTGGTTTTATACCCCAAGTCGACCTAAGATTTCTTTTTCAATGGTATTGAAAAATAAATTAAGTTTGCTCCTCTGACTCTTCACCTGTTGAATGATTTTCATCATACACAAGGGTGAGAATCAGAATGAAAGCAGTGTTTTTCTGAATCTTATCCATGTCTCCCCAGACCCTCCACCCCACCTGGGATACTTGTGTTCCCGGCCGGTTGGACCCGTTCCACGCATGCCTGGGACCCCACAGCCACCCCCTGCCAGGAGCTCCCACCGACCCCTCCCACCTCAGCACGGTAAGCCCGAGTGTGTAAAAATACAATGATTTTCAGTGATTCAGCAAGTTGGGACGCAGCGGGGGGCTGACACCTTGGCGTGGAACGACCTGTCTTTTTACAATTTGGCAGATGGGGTACGTTTTGTATGCTGTAAGGCAGGTATGTTCTCCTTTGCATAAAACCCTCCACTTCAGCTCCATCCCAACAGCAGAAAACTGAACTGAAAAAGCGGCAAGTCGCCTGTGATCCCTACGAGAACTGAGGTCAGAGGTTAAGCTGCTGCCCCTGACACAGGAGAGACCAGCGGGTGAAGGGAGAGAGCCTAGCCTTCCTGGAGCCGAAAGCTCCATCAGGAAACCTGACTGTAACCGATGAACTGCTGGTGGCTCCGTGTGGACAAGCGTGAGCGAGAAAAACTCCAGGGGGAACCCAGTGACGGCGCCCCGCCCCCTTCTGTTTTCGTGAGGTCTAGAGAAAATCATGCCTCTTCCCAGCACACCTCCCCCGACCCCCTGCTTCTGGTGCCTTCAGGACGAACCATGTCACCAGAGCCTAAGCTGCTGGGGGAAGGGGTGGAGGGGCACAGCCCAGGGGCACAGGCTCACCACAAGACCGAGACCTCATCACAGGATACAGAACGTTCCGCCCCCCCGCCCACACACACACTGCTGAGGGCCTATCTACAGCAGTTCCTTTGACCTCGTATAGCATATCCAGCCATCAAGAAAGAAATTATATATAATAAATAATAAAACAAAAGAAAGAAATTATAAGGTATATTAAAAGGCAAAAGACCCCACAAACTGAAGGGACACAGCAAGCATCAGAACTAGACTCAGACACAGTAGGGATGCAGCATATGATTAACATGCTAATAATTCCAATGGACGCAATACACAGCATGCAAGAACAGCTGGGAGATACAGAGAGAAAGAATTCTGAGAAAGAACCAAAAAGAAATGCTGGAAATAAGCAACACCGTGGCGGAAATGAAGAATGCCTTCCACAGGCTTATTGGTGGACTCCACACGGCTGAGGAAAGGACCTCCCAGCCTGAGGGTGTCACAATAGGAACTTCTTCCACTCCGAAAACCGAAGTGGAAAAAAGACGGAAAACACGAACAGCAGCAACGGAACAGCCACGAGCCAAGCGACAGCTAGAAAAGGTGTCACAAATGTACAATGGGAATACCAGGAGAAGGAGGAGAGAAAGGAATGGAAGAATACTCTGAAACAAAACACACAAACAAAAACACTAGCTACTTTCAAGCTACAGAAAATAGAGAGAGAAAATCCCTAGAGAAGCCAGAGGGAAAACTTTGAAATTCCCATCTCACCCAGAACAAAAGCCCAGGTCTTCAGAACCCCCTGAAGTCCACTGGGGACCGGATGAGGAGGTAAGAACCCACCTGCCTCTAGACAGAAGCAGCACGACTCGTTTCCTCAGGGTTCCTACCAAACTCTGTCCACTGAAAGAGAAGCTCCCAGGCCTAAGAAAACCTAAGGAGTCCAGGTCTAGGGGGTCAGACCATCCCGTCCTTTCATTACTGACGGTCTCGCTGTTACTGCCTTCTTTCGTGACCCCTTGTCTGACCCTGAGCACAGCAGGTCAAACAAGGTCAAATAACCTTTTCATTTCAATGTTGACCACACGCCCTGGGAACTTAACTCTCGTTTGTCTCAAGTAGCCTGTGGTGACATTGGTCTCGTTAGACATCAGTCCCCTTTAAGTCACAGAACCTGCTGATGGCAAGAGAGGGCTCACTGTAGTTCATTTACCTACTCATCTACTGGTCAGTCTTTGGACTTCAACTCATAGAGAAGTTCTATTTTAACAAAGAGATATGGGTCAATGTTTAAAAACAACAAAAAGACAAAACCTTGTAAAAGTCAGGAGTCTATGCATTTCCAAGTTTTTAGTTTCAAATCTGAACAGCATTAGATAATCTACTTAATCAGTTTCAGAAGTTAGGAAATGCAGTACCAGTAAAATATATTTTTTTTCCCAAACTGTGGGCCAGTGATACCCAAACCCAGAGGCACAGGTGGCCCGGCTTTCAGTGCTGGGTGCTCTTCATCGAGAAATCAGCAGCACCTGCTGGACTTCTACCCCCCCCAACTCGGGACCCTAGACTCCTTCTCGGGCCCTCCTACTCTAAGGAGCCACAACAGGACACACGGAGCAACGACATGGGGAAAGACAGGGAGACTGCCCCGGGGCCTCCTGGGACTTGCCACATCCCCGCCCCCACCCTGACACCCTGGGCAACAAACTGGAGCTCCACTTTAGACGGATCATCCTTCATCAGCTACATTTCTGCGAGGCCGGCGGCTGCTTCCCAGGGTGCAGAACGGCACACACACACACGCCATCATCAATCATTCATCAGTTATAACTACCATTTGCATCCATTTATCTAATCACAGCCTGCAGTGACTACCACCCATGAACAGTTCAACATCAGCTTAACACTGAGCATAGCCACCCACGCATGCTCGTGCACCGTCCTTCATGTCTGTTCCTGTTCCACTGGAAGGAGCAGTATCTGTCCCCTCGCCCTCGTGTCACATTCTGACGCCGGGGGAGAGAGCAGAACACGGGACAGTGGGGGTACAGGGGTAATCACACCCCACATTTCCTCAGACAGCGAGGAACAAACGCATCCTTTGGGGGGCAATTCCTGGGATCTGGTTTGCAGCAGATTCTCGCATGAAGTGCATCATTCTGCAAAGCTGCCTCGTGCTTGCGCCTGCATCTCCCGGTCACCTTTTATTCCCTTTTTTTTTTTTGCTTTTCCCCCTACCAGGCCTTATCTCAGTGGCTTTTAGTTAATATTACAGATAGCCTTGAGGTTCCTATGTATTCATTTTGTCCATGACTTCTTACGGGGGACCATTATAAACAACACTAGAAGCCCAAAGATGACCCCCAACGAAAACTGATGACCTTCCTTTCCCTCTCCCCTCTACTGGGAAAGCTCACGCCTCTCCAATCGTGTGCGCTCCAGCAGAGTCTGACTCAGGGGCATACGTCACTGGTCAGACCGACACTGAACTGCATCCTGGTCACACCTTGTGTCATTAATGTGCTTGCACACCTTCTACTGTACATAACGTCATTCAAAGTCCTTATACTTTCAAACTTCACGATTCACTTTAGGTCGAAAGGAGCAATGCAAATAATCTAACACCTGGGTGACAGCAAAATGATTTTGTTCTGAGGAATAAAACTCCCCAGGCTCGCCTCAGTTCACCAGCTACACCGCCCTGGGGCGCTGGGCGGAGTCCCCGCAGGCACAGGAAGGCCTCCACGGCCTACCTCTGGCCTTGCTACCTGGCGTTAAGGTAGCCATAAACCCTTTGTGGGGAGTCCCATTGTAGTGGGCCCATGCGGTTTCATAATTTTAAGTGAACTCACTCAACTGAGGGATGAAGTGTGTGGGTGTGCGGGGGGCACACACACACAGTGTATTAACTGTCAAGCTGTCCCACACGGAGTTCACTGGACTTCCCTTGTTCTTCCGCCCAAAGAGCTGGTTGCTGTTTGCACCCTGGGTGAAAGCATCCTCCAGGAACTCCAACACCTGGTCAAGACCGGAAGGCGCTCTTTGCAGGTCAGTGTCTTCTCTGCTCTCCCTGCCCCCCACCCCGACCTGTTCCCACCTACAGGAGAGTCTGCGCCGCTGGACTGGTCAGCGCCACGGTGCACGGGGCCGGGCCTCGGCCCGAGCATTGCGATGGCCCGGCTGCAGGCTCTTTTAAGGAGAAGGGGAGGTGGCTCAGCGCCCCGCACTCGCGGTCCTGCTCCTACGTGTACGTTCCGTCTTCCTCCTGCCCCGAGTGCTCATCTTCTCTTTCCTTTTCTCACCCACCCATGTGACCCCACACTGAAGGCTGAGCGCAGCTCGGACCTGGACCGTGAGGCCTCCCGGAGCCTGCCCGAGATTTCTTCTACCTGTGCCTCTTACCGCGTAGTTTCTGGGCCACGTGACAGGACCTTCCTGTCCACACACTGCCTCTGTCCTGGGCGCACAAGGTCGTGTCTCTTCCAGGGGCTGCAGTGTCCTGAGATCGGGTGTACGTAAGCGCCGTGCTGCTCGGGCTCATAGAAAAGACACCACTGGAATCGATGTTTCTTAGAGCCTGGATTTCTGAATTACTTATTTGGGAGGGGAGGACAGTCTCTCATGTCTTAAATGCTTAGAAATGGGGTATTTTTGGATTTCTGGGAAACCATCAAAACAGGTAATGTCAGAGCCAATGGGGGCAGAGCTGCAGCACCTATGTGTAAGATACAGCTTGACTGGATTTAACATTTAATCATGTTTTCAAACTTTAAAGTGCCTTAAGCATAGATACATTATGATACCAGAACCCATTTAAACATATTTTAAGTAATAAAAAATAGGTTAATACATCCATCAGCAGTTAAGCAAGATTATTAAAAGAGTGATGGGATTTATGCCACATCGAATGTGTGTCTACAGACAGATCATTTCTTAGAGGTAACACATAAATGAGGTATGCAGGGAAAATGGAAAAACACCTTTTGTTCACGTATTTTAAGATGTAACATTAGAGTGACTTATTCATGAGCGTTTCGTAATATATCAGTAAGCATGCTGCGGGGTATTTTGGAAAAGTAATGACGGCTAAGTAATGTGCGGTTTTCCCCAGCCTTCTTTTCTAAGAAATAAATGAGGTGAGACTTTCTTTCTTTTCAGTGCAAGACTCCAGCTCTTCCTGTCCATAATCTCATTTATCATTCTTCGTGCACATGTGCAGACTCGTTGATTCTTTTGGGCAGCTGCTCCAGCTCCCCTCTAAGGCTCAGGTCCCCTGGAGACAGGTGTGCAAAGCCCACGAGCAGCGCCCAGCGGGAGGCCTGGGCCCACACTGAGGAAGGGGTCTGCGAGGCCGACGGGGAAAGTGGGAGAGGAGAGGAGGGACTGAACCACGGGCAGGTCGGCTGGCTCTGCTCAGGCTGCACCCAGTGCTCGTGAGGCACTCCCCGCACAGGGGCTTACACGTGCACGCAGCTGTCCTTCCCCCGAAATTCCCGCTCAGCATTTACTGCCAGCCTCCGGCGGCTAGCCTCCTTTCTCTGCACGTCTTCAGGGAGACTCGTAGGCAGATAAGGACAAGCAGCAATACGGCTCGGTGGTTCCTGGATTGCAGCAGCAGCAGGGGCAGCAGTCCAGGGAGAAAGGCCTGTGTGAAAAGCGAGGCGCTGGCCTAAGAGAGGGGGGACGTTCTGGCAGAGGGAAGTGAGGGGTCCGGATGAGCTGGGCTCAGGACGGGGTGCAGGGGCACGGCGGCGGTTTCTAAAACAAGTGCGGCAGGGCGCACGCGGGGCGGAGTGACCCCGGCGAGCTGCTCACTGAGCACGGACTTCACCTGACGGGCACGCGGTGGGTATCCATCAGACGTTTGAGGAGAGACAGGACGGTTCGGTTAGCCCGCTCTGGCAGTTTTGGAAAACGTGTATTTGAGGGGCTAGAACTGAAGGCAGGGAGAGGAATTAGTGGGTGGGATGAGAGATGAGACTTATCTAGGGCAAGAGTATTAGGACTGGGAGCCGGCGAAGACTCAAGAACTCCTTTGGAGGTATAATCACCCCACTGCCTGAGTCATCCTGTTCCAATGTGAATCGGACACCACGCCCTGGTTAAACCCCAGAGAGGGGCCCTGCAGCTCTCCCAGGGCTCCCGGGCTCCCCCTGCTGGCCCCTTTAGGTCATCCCCACACCCAGTGCCACTTCTGTCCCGGTCCCAGGCATCTTCAAAACCGCCCTTCCCCTCACACTTTGTATTTCTTTCCCCCTTCCAGAACTCTCTTCCTTCAGCTCTTTTCATGGTGAGTTCCTTCTCACTCTTTAAGTCTCACCTCCTCAAAGGGACTGGCCATGGAAACCTTATCGAATGTGACCTTCTTTGGTCACTCTGTATTTTTAATTTGCTAATTTCCCCTATTACCACTTATCACAGTATCTGATTATCTTGTTTATCATAATTGCATTTTACCTGTTCTATCATCTCCGCCCTCCCCAAATGTGTCGTGGGCACCCTGAATTCTGTTTCTCATTAACGTACGTACCGGCACAGTGGTGCTTGGTGCCCAGGCGCCCCTCCCCACCCCTCCCCCACCCCAATATATATAAATGAATGGCTGATCGGATATAATGCTCAGAAGGTGAGTTAGAGGAAGAGCCATATGCAAGTATGCACCTGAGACTGATTCCAAATTCTACTTTTAGCCACTATCCAAAGTGTTCCCGCTTCGTTTTAGAGTAAATACATAATTCCTCCATTCACACTGCAACATAAGTACTACAAGGGTAGATGATAACTCAAATAAAATATAGTCTCTTGAGGCAAAACCAAACATAAGAATGACTGAAATATGTTTAACTGGCCTCAGAGACACTTATGTGCTATGGAGGCATCTTATCTATCTATCCATCCATCCATCCATCTACCTACCTCCAAACCTATTACCACACAGAGAAATGTTTCACTTCTTACATGGTTCATCTGCAAATCTGGTCATCTTAAAGACATGGTCTTTCCCATTTATTTTTCAAAACATGCAATAGAAAAGAACATGGCAGATAAATAGCCTCGATGCTAAAAAGTTCACTATTTTTATAATGTCCTAAAGCATATCAATATATTATATAGCATTTTAGCATCAAAATAACAAGTGGCATTTCTCTTTTCTCTTTTTGGCTTCTAGGATCTCTTAGTTGGAGGAGACAGACAAAAAGGTAACATGTGAGTAAACTACACGGCAAAGGAAAGGGTTGTGGGAAAAACGAATCGGGGTAGGGAACAGGAGTCACGACGGGACGGTGGTGAGTTTAAACAGGGCAGTCCTCACAGCCGACGCCTGAACGCACCGCCGAAGGGTGCACATGGGAAGTACAGCCTGACAGGGTGGGTTTTACTGAAACTGGTAGTGCACTCGGATCTCAGTTATAGAGTGGTGGACCAGCGGGCCTTAGAGATCTCTGTGTACGGGGGACCCCGAACAGGAATCGAGGAATTCAGACAGAGCTGAGGCTATCTGGGTGAACCCGACTCTGAGACAACTCACATGTACTCTATTTTGCTTTTGTTAGTTTGTCTCATGTACATTTTACTTCATTTTATTGCCATCTGTGTGCAAGTACAACCAATGAGAACCAGAGGAAAGAGAAGTTTTGCTAGAGGATGAATTTCCTGGCCCTAAGGCAGGGTCCAGGGTGAGGGGTGCCTGGGGACGCAGGAGAAAGTCCCCGCAGCCCATGGTTTGAGCACAAGCGGCATTTCTTAAATGAAACTAAAGATCAGTCCTTATGAAAGCTTAGATATGCTTCCTTTTGATGCCTTTTTAAATTGTTTCTTATACCATTTGTCTGCTACTCTGTGACGTATATGTAAAATTCTCTAAGTATTTTGCATATATTAACAGAATGTTTGTTTACAATGTCTACATCTCCCTCTTAATCTAACATTTTTATGAAAGTTAGGTAGTGCTCTACACCATAAACTAAATAATAAATCAATTAAAATTTTCTGTGTGTTACTTATGACTAGGAAATACATCCTTTCAGAAGCAACTTCCTATCAGGAAATAATTGAGGAAGGGGCAATATTAAAAGGGTCACTTTCATTTGGGTTCAATTTCAACCTTTTTTTTAATGCTACAAGTTCTGAAATTTTAGTGTTCTTAAGGGTCATCTATATTTTTCTTAAACACTGCCAGGTCCTACCTTATATGGGCTGGGGTGCAAATAAGCACTTCAGGAAATTATGGGGAAGGGTTACATCTTCTACATTTCTAGAGCTCTTCCAAAAATAAAAAATGATACTTGGGGAAAAAATGCTGTAACTTTATAGCGCTGGTGGTTTGCGGTGCCTGGCCATCCACTGACCCATTTAATTTTTGTCACAACAGACAGAAGAGAAGAACAGCTCCTGGCAACCCCCCCTTGTGGAGGCCCGGCCCTGGGAGTCAAGGACAGCAGTGAGGGCCCTTCCACGTTCGGCCCTCCTGGGAGCAAATGTAGTGACACTCCCTCAGTTCGCTCAAGCATGTGGGTGGTTGCTTTTGTGCAGGTATTACTCTGAGTTCTCAAGGAAAAATAGTAAATAAAATCATTAAACTCTCTCCCTCACGGTGATTGTATCTGGCAAGAAGAGTTAGATATAAGCAGTAGATATAATTAATAAATAAATCACGAATCTAATATTAAGTCCAATGCAATCTATTCAGAGTAACCAGGAAATTAAATACCACACCTTATAAAAATGATCAAATGGACTTTTGAAAAAAATGGGCTCTTCAGTTAATTTAATAAAAACCAAAATGAAACACAACACTCCATTCCCTTAGGAGTCTGACTAAAGAGCTTTAAGTATTATAACAGCCTTTTCCAAACATTCAACTATTTTTTAAAATGTAGCAACAAAGTCTCAGTGTACCTATGCAGCTAACTCTAAAACACACCTGCATCTAATTCCCCAGGGGCTCTGTTATCTGAAGCGGTGTGTGTAGTACTCCATCTCTCCTGTAGATGGCACTGCAGGTCCAGCAATGATCCTTTGCTCATTAGTCTGGTGGTCACTGCTGGGCACAGCTAAGTATCACATTGGACACTATGAAAACCACGGTCAGTCTACTAGCAGAAATCACTCGGCAATGGCAGGACACAGTTCTAATTTATAATTTAATTAGAACGTTCCTTATAAAGTATTAGATCCCACAAAGGCTGAACTGCTGAAATAATTCTGTTTATCCTGCTGTATCTATTTTGGTTTGCTGCCAGGGACCCTATAATGTCTGTTCTTGAAGTGGACCAATGATGCATTGATAAACGGATACATAATAAGCCATTCCTGTGGGTTCTGAGTCTCACTCAACCAAAAAAGTGCTTTTTACGGCGCTGCAATTTCACTTCCTAACCCAGGGAGTTAAGGAACTTTGTGCAGGGACGTCTGCTGAAGGCGAAGGACAAAGGGTCAGCGCAGGGCATGGTGCGGCGGTTGGACCGTGATACCACGGAGGGGAGCCTGTCATCTTGACAGGAGCTAGAAACTGCCGTCGGCCTGCTCAAGTATTTAAGAAGGAGAAAGGTCAGGCTTCTGGTCCCGAAACCCAGACTTTTATTTTACTTCATATTGACAGGCTGATGGATTAACCTTCAGCAGGGGTCCCTAATGGCCAACGTAACTGCGGAAGGGACAAAACAGTTCAAACCATGCCACAGGTTCAGATTACTCCCTGTGCCCGTGACTTGATTACACTTGTTTATTTCTGCCTCAAGTGCCAGGCTAGAAAACAAGTCACAGTCGCTCAGATGCTCGACAACATGCTTTGTGAGGTACGCATCCATTTCCTTATAGGTAAATTCTGAAACATATATGCAGGGTGGCCAAGTCTGGCAATTGATTGTCATGGCCACGAGGGTCAAGATCAAGTCCCTCAATCAAGGAAATTCGCCCTTTCATTAGACTGCTAGGAGGACACAGCCCCCCGCAGCCCCCACCCTCTGGGCTCCTTCCTCACGCTCTGTACAGACGCCTGGCTGACAGTTCCTGCGCCTTCTGAGCCAGGCAATCTCTCGTGCCCTTTGTCTGAGGCAGGGACTTACAGGACCGACAGGGGAGAGCTGAGCTGTCCTTCTCTCCCTTCCTGGGGGCTGTCTCGCTCACCCTGCCTGCCTGTATGGCCAGCTGCGTCCTAGTGAAAGCAACAGTGAGGAACAGCGCAGAGACAGATGTTTCAGAGCCAGAAGCAGTGAGCGCGCTGGAATGATGAGAACGCAGAATGGCAATCTGGACAAAGAGAGCAAGAAAGGCTCTATCAATCCTGATGCACCAGCGGAGCATAGCGATTTCATTTTTCAGTCACCTTGGAGGAGAGGCATTGAAAGGAACCCCACAAGGACCCAGGGGATCCCAGCATCATGATGGGCAACGGTTTGGACGAGGAAACCAACAAACGAGCGGTCAGAGCAATGCTATAACTCTGCCCCCCCCCCTCCCCCCCGCCGCCCTGCACCCCAGGCTTCGGTGGACAGCTAGGGGGTTGATTTTAAAGAATCCCCCAATGTGAGGACATACGGTCAGTGTGTCCCTTGACAATAATTTCAATTACTCTAATATCGCACGTGACATATTTTAATTTAAAAAGTTAAAGTGTAACTTTTTAGTGATTCAACCGCTGAGGGCAGTTGCAGCCAGCAGTTGCTAATGGGAAAGCTAACCAAGAGAGAATTATGCCCTTCTGCCCTCCAGCCACAGGGGGCACTGTAGGCTACTGATACAAATGCACTGAAGCATGGAAGTTGTTTTTCCCTCTGCCCGTGTCTTTCCCAGGCAAGTGTCTGTCTTCAGGCTTCCAAGGATTCTGTTAATCCATGTTGTAACAACCAAATCCTCAGAAGAGAGAATTTGTCTATAGATTATATACAATTACACCGAAAATTGTAAATTATACCCTGAATGTAAAAGGGAAAAAAGGAATAAATCATAGTATAGATCCCAATTTGTAAATTTAAAAGGAACAATCTTAACTGACAGCGGAGGGAACTCCCTGGAACGAGATAACAGCGATTAGATTAGAAAGTCACCGCATCACGACACCCCACGGGGGGTGGGGGGCCCGAGGAGCGTGCGGGTCTTGCGGGGAGGCGGTGTTGCACCGCCAGACCAGCGTTTGTCTTCTGGAATGAAAATCGCTTGATGGCATATAATCTCCTTCCAGTTTCCAGGCAAACAACACGTTTGCTCCATATGAAAGCAGAACTGCCTCTCCACGCGATCACAGAGGAGCAGCAATCTACTGGCCTACGGGGTAATTTAGTGAGAAGCAAGAAAGTCGATCTTACGTTTTCCTTTTTCTCTCTTCCTTTCTTCCTCCCTCCCACCGCCCCCCAAGTATCAATGCAGGTACACGTGGGCAGGTGCATGCCAGGGCTGTGAGTGCCCCCCCGGGGGACAGCAGCCGTTTTGCTCGGTCATGGCCCGAAGGAAGGTGTTCTATGGGGCATGCCCTCCGGCTGAAAACGGCAGTGTGGCTACTACAGACATAGCAAGAAATACGAGGAAAAGGTTTCTAACCACTAATGCTACTAGTTAACATAAATAGACGTTCCCTCCCGCAGAACCATCCCATTTTCAGTCCTATGTTCTCTTATTCAAAGTAGTGCTTTTCCAGACTTGGCCTTTTACTGCTTTTCACACCACAGACAGGGTGTAGAGCTAAGGGTCATAAAACAAGTACAGTGAGCAAGACCACGTAGACTGATTTTCCGAGGACCCATCTGAGCATCCTTCGGGAGTTACCGGCATGCAAATGAGGAAAGGAAGCCTCATTTAAAAGGGTACCATGAAGCCCCGCAGGGGGCTGCCTGCATGCTGTGTGCTCCCTGCGGCCACGTCACCCACAGGAAGGAGAAGACAGGGATGAATTTTACAAGAGAACGTTGTTCACGTAGGAATTTCACCCCTGCTTTTAACAAAAGAAGGGTGCTGGCTCCCTGGCCAGCAATGAGGCACCATGTACAGCCCATGAGAAGCCACCACCACTTCCAGCTCCTCCTCCTCTTCTCCAGGGAGCGTTTGATCAAAACAACCCTCCCCATGCTCTTCTTGCGAAATGTAGAAGCTACAGAACTTATGACACATGGACATGAACTAAAGTGGGGGGAATGTGGGCGGGAGGGGGTGTGCAGGGTGGAGGGGAATGATGGGGGAGAAATGAGTCACCTGTAATAGCATAATCAATAAAATATATTAAAACAAACAAAAAAAAAACCCCAACCCTCCCCAATTTCCTCTTCCATCCTAATGAAAGCCAACCTTCTTTTCGTCACTTCAGACTTGCCCATGGTTCACCAGAGACTGCTTGTCCCAAACTGCGATTCTCTATTCCTGAATAAAGTCATTTGGCTGGTAAAACAACGATTTTACTTTTGAGGCTGGCAGAGAAGAAGAACAGCAGGGGAAGCCTCAGCAGCATCAAGTGCTCCTACTACAGGAAAGCTTGGCTCCGAGGGTTTTATGGCAGTGGCCCATCCCACTCTGCCAGTCACCCCATCGCAGGGGGGCCCTGCTGAGCAAAGGCTTCAACAACACGGCAGAAAGGCAGCTTAGCTTTATATGCAGCTCTTCGTAAACTTGACTGCCTAGCACACACGTGGAGAGCTTCAGAAACGAAAACAAAACCAGCATCAGGCCTCCCTTGAGACCACTGAGGTCAGACCCTCCGTGCGTGGAACAAAAGGACAGACGTCAGCACGTTTCATAGCACCCCCGCCCTCCCTCAGGTGATCCTGCTGCCCAGCCAGGGTCACACCTGCATTTGCTTCAAAAACAGTTCCAGAGGTAGCAAAGAAGGTACACACACACACACACACACACACCCAACCCTGGCTTGTAGGTTAATTTATCAGAAAGCCGTAAGACAAGTAATTCCTGCAAAATTCCCTTCAAATCTGTCTATAGCAGTCCTTGGAACTCTGAGATCCTAGTGGAGGTTTAGTTTTACGTTCCGTAGGAGGTAGCATATGGGTGTTTTAAGTACGTAGGTTTTGGAATCAAGTGGCCAGAGAACTATCCCAGCTTAAAGGCTTGGTCATCCTAGGCAACAGAGTTAGTATCTCCAGACCTCAGTTTTCCCACTCATACGATGGCTCATGACACTGTTGGATGACAGGAGCCAACTCTCAGAAAGCACTCAGAAGAGTTTCTGACTCACAAGGAAACACCCAGTGTTCCCTTGATATTTAGTAACTATTATTCCTTACAGAAAAAATACAGCAAAGGCCCTAAGTAAAGTCAGAAATAAACGTACAAAATTATAAACTTATTTCAGTGACTGTAATACAAACCGTGCCACGAATCGCTGTAAGTGATAGAATTTCCGTTGCACTTACTCCAAACAAAAGGATTGCTTACCTGCCTTTATGGCTTAAGGTTCCGGGTAAAATTGTGGTTGGGCAAAGAGTTCTGTGATTTAAGAAAAATGTTTAAAATTTTGGTGCTAACCCTAATTTACCCTCACGGTACAGATTTAAAACGCACCAGTAGGAATATTCAGAGGCAATGAGATGCCCTGGTCTGAGGCCCCTCTGATTATGTCGACCGGATGGATGGGTGGGGACTGAAACATGGGTAGGGTCACAGGGCCAGGCTCTCGCTTTCAGGTGGTTGACGCGCATTTTGCTTGGTTCCGTTCTTGGGAAACTTTGCTGACGGGGATGATGATACTGATGGGATTTGGTCACGGAGTTTAAGCGAATGAAAGCCACTGAGAACATGATAGGCCCCCGTGAGTCTTCGGAAACTTCCCAAGACTTTAATACTCAGGAAAAAAGCCTGGTACTCAGTTCTGGTGGAAATACCCTATTTCAGCTGTCCATCACGAGCTCAGTGAAGACAGAAAGAAGTATAACTTATTATTATTATTACACTGGCTGATGATTGGAAACACATCACCAAGGTACAAATTAGAGGCTCTGATTCTAAAGTAATTATCGGCCAATTTCAGAGGCGTTAACATGATTAAAATTATGACTACATTAGCTCATCCACCCTCACAAATCAAATTTTGATTAGATAATACTACATGCCAATATGTATGGCATTCAAATTTCCTAAAGTCTTTTCAGTATAGAAACTCTGATTAAAGTTTTCCATAAGGTATGTGGAGCTAGGCAAAGGGGGTGAATGAACGATTGATGGGTTTTTCCTTATAAACTTTATTAAAGGTCCTGATTTGGTTGGTCTCCAACTATTTGAACCCGGAAACAGTATGTGTGGCTTACATGCACCAGATTATGAAAAACAGCTCACAGAGCCATTCAAAAAGCAAGTCCCTCGCAGACAGGAAGCAGTAAAGGCACAGGGCCTCAGATGGAAAGTTCCTGAAGCCTCCGCTGCTTTTCAATTTGTTCCAAGACATATGCCCTTAAAGAAGCACCAAGGAAAGTTAGCATCTACATAAGTATGTATTAAAATACATTCACTACCTGAAGGTAACATTTGAATTCTCCCCGTAGGTATAATCCTTCTACCGAGAGCAGCCGGTGGCTGAAAACACGGGGGAGGGGTGCTGAAAACACGGGGGAGGGGTGCGCAGCTCGTCCTGGGTCCCTAACTGACTTTCTGGTGCCTAAAGAACTTCCCTTGCGGTGCATCTGATCATTTAAACTGCATCGCTCTGTCTGCGGCAAAAGGTTCTTAGGTCATTCGGTTGGGTCAGAGCAACGGGACAGAACAATTCCAGAAACAGAGGTTTGCCACATTTCACAAGGAGAAGAGACACTGGTAATTTTGTGTGTTTTTTTTTTTTGGGAAAGAACCAAGTGATTCCACAAGTCATCTGTCTGAAGAAGAGACTCTTTTTTTATAAGCAGACATAAAAGTTGAATTTGGAATTTTAAAGGTCAATGGTACACATTGAAAAGATTATCATAAACTTAATGTAGACATATTTTTCAAAAACATCACTCAATAGATCTTATCCCTTTAGAATGAGTGAGAAATGCTTCTTTGCAGTGTTCATTCAGATAACTGACGTGAAGTTCTTGTTTCATTTAGAGTCTGATTTTTAAAAAGGGAAAATAATCTACTGTTTAAAATCTCTCTCACTGCCAAAGAGTGAACCCAAAGTTCCGTGTACAGCACACAGAGCCACCCGTTCGTGATCGGGTCCCACCTAAGTTTCAAGCAGCTCCCCACCCCCCACCCCCGCCACATCCTCCAGCTACGAACACACCTCTCCGGCCTCCCACGACACACTCTTGCAAATGCTGCGCCATCTTGCTGGAATGGACTCCTGTGTCTTTCTATAGTTGCTCCAAAAGACTTCTCTTCAAAGACTGTTTGCAATTATAACACGTCACAGCTTCCCAAGAGAACAAATTAGTGTAGAAATAATGAGTCTTCGGCGTCAAATAAAATATTCAACTGTATGGATATATGCTTTTATATATATATTACAAATTATTTAAACCCTATGTCAAGAAGTATGTTTTTCCAAAGTTAAAAAACAAACAAAAAACTTATCTACTGTGATCCTATTCCTGCCCAAAGGTGAAACAGAAACTACTATAATAACAGACTCACAGAAACACATGTGTAACAGGGTGCAGCCAAGAGGGGAGACCCAAAATAGGGATTTGGAATGGGGCCCAGAACTCAGGGTGTCCAGGAAATATTAGAAAGACATATAAGATGTCCTCACCCCTTCCCCCTCAGGTGTGAGTTGGGGGAAGGGACAAATGGAGCAGGGCCATTGAGAGCGGTTTTGCAAAGCAACAGCTTTGCAGCTAACCTCCAGCATGGTCATTTAACATATCTATAACCTTTAACTGGTTTCATAGATATGTTGAATAGCTGTGGCCACGCTTTGAGCCGGGAAGAAGGGACTGACTTCCACCCAAGATGGAACTGGAAGGCAACTCCCCCTGTTTACGGTGCCTGTGTGAGAGCTTGGAGATGATTGGCTCCACGCCACGGGGCCACACCTGCCCAGATTCACGATGGCAGCCCAAAGCTAGAAGGATACAGGAGTGCTGGCAAGTGTAGCCAATTGTGGGAGGAGTCGGAAATGGAGCTGCAGAGGAAGATGGGTGCAGCTGGACGCAGCAGCCATTAAGGGGAGAATCACATGGCTTTGGCAGAGTGGAGACTTCCTTGCAGCTTTGCCAGAGAGAGTCACACGGGTTTCGCCAGAGTGCAGACCCCTGCAGCTTTGGTAGAAGAGGACCACATGGCTTTGGGGTGCTTCCTTTGGCTGTGTAGCCTGGGAAGCAGAAGAGACTTTGCCTGGAAGAAGGGTGAAAGAACTTTTGCCAGTAGGCCATGAGAAGGTGCCACATGGCTTTGGATTAATTAGAGGTCCTGCCTGGACGGTGACACAGCTGACGGTGTCAGGAGCCTGGATCCCGGACATTTGCTTCTTTTCCTGAGTTATGGTGCCCCGAATTAGGGGCAGGGGCAGAAGGAAGCACTGTGGGGGTCTGTGGGTATCCAAAAGGACTTTGATATCTTAGTGAAGACGTTAGGTCACTACTTTGAGTCTGTATAGCTGTAAATAAACATTTCCTCTCCTTTTCACAAATCTCTGGCATTGAGAGACGTCTTTCCTAGAGGCGGCTGACATAACGAACCTGGGGGGGTCCTTTCGGTAATAGCATATCATCCCCCCCACTTGGCCCTGTGGCCTCTGTTCTGTAACACATGGACAAGCATCACAGGATAGAGGTCATATTTTCCATGTTCATCAAGTCAAGTTGATGCATCCAATACCCCTGCTCTCCTGGCTCTACGGTTCT
Organism: Glossophaga mutica; assembly: GCA_039655065.1. Taxonomy (NCBI): domain Eukaryota; kingdom Metazoa; phylum Chordata; class Mammalia; order Chiroptera; family Phyllostomidae; genus Glossophaga; species Glossophaga mutica. The sequence continues at coordinate 7,178,714 of CM077313.1, read as the reverse complement.
GGGTAATTCCCTGGATTATTTTTGTTTGCAGGCCGGGTGACCATACCGCCGGGTGGGTTTCCGCAGCCCCAGTCCTCGCTCCGTAGCCAGTGCTCCTCTGCTGCCGGGAAAGAGAGCTCCCCTCAAGCTCAGCGTGTGCGGGGCAGCAGTGACTTCCTGAAACCCCGCCCCTTTCAACAATCAGACAGAACGGGCCTCGAACGGTTCAGTCCTTTAGTTGCTAGTTTGCTTCTGCTTTTGCTACCTCAGCCTCCTCTTCCTGGGACCTTTTCCTCTGTTCAGTCAATTACGTAACCATAAGATTGGTTTTTTACACGAGGACATAAGATACTGGGATCTCCGTATCTCTGGTTCCCATCAGGAAGACCAAGCGACCGGAGGCACAGGAGTGGACGAGTGATGTGTCCGTCCGGTAACCGAGCACACCCCACGGTCCGCAGCCGGGTGCGCGCTGACTCCCAGAACTCCGCCTGCGCGGCCGCACAGCACCAGAGAGGCTCATGAAGTCTTCGCACGCGCTTCAGGCGACAAGTGGGCAACTCTCGAACTTTGGAGAAGTTTCTGCAAAATTATGTCAGCCTCTCCAAAGTTCTTTGCTAGCAATTTAATCAGAATCACTTTTCATTCCCCCAGGGATCCATTCTATCCTTTGATAAAGTTTCCCAATCAGTGAGACCAATCTGTACTTTGACTGAAATTTCCTGTTTTATAATCTAAACTGCTTTAAAAACAATTTAAGAATGTAAAGGACGCAGAGGCCTGCTCGCATCAAAGGCGGCGGGCACCAGGGGGGCGGCGGGCACCAGGGGGGCGGCGGCAGCGCCTGGGAAGGCCCGCAGCAAAGGAAACCCTCAGCGCAGGGTCAGCACGTTCCGCACTCGGGAGATTCCTGCATATTTCAGTGAACTAACTTCGTTATGCAACTTGCTCTTTAAGAGCTTAAGTGGCCATTTGCTGTTGCTTAGTTCAGGATTCTGTGCCCTTGTTCTGAGCCACCAGCTTACAGCTCTTGAGTGTTCCGGGTGTAGTTCTGCTCCCAAAGTGTTTTAAATTACCCGTCAGGAAACCCAGCTTCCTGTTTATAAGACTCAGGAGTGATATTCCACTGCTCGCTTTTTCTTAATTAAGGAGATAGGCTTGTAGTCACAGCTGCATTTTTGGCACTATATTTATTACGGGCTCCATGACAGTCAGCACCTTAGAATGTCATCAATACTTGAATCACCTAAAGTCACTTGACACGGGCCACTCTCGGATTCTCTAAAAAGTGACATTTGGGGTAACCGTGAAAGTCATCGCCATAACGCTATCTCCTACTGTTACTACGCTCTGTGCCAAGGAACGGTGCGCACACTGTCTCCTGTCTCAACAGTCCTGTGGCGAGGTGGCTGCTCTCTCTGCCGCTATTCACATTGTAGGGATGAGAAGACCAGGCTGGGAGAGGTCAGCCACGGGTCACACACCCAGGAGGCGGCAGGACCCCCGTGTAAACGCCCTGCCCACCTCCGGTGCGGCCTTACACTGACTCATGAACGCCTCGGACCAGTGACCACTTGAAAGGGTCCAGGAATGAAGGACCCAGATTCTGCTTCTGCTTCTGCGGGACTTCAAGTCTGGGTAGGGCAAGGGACCTAAGACAATTACACAGCGGTGCGCACGGCTGCAGATGCCTGGGAGCGACACTCAGGAAGGCTTTGAAGACTCAGAGAAAGAAAAGGTCACGTCCGTCCGGGGCAGAACTCTTCAAAGGGGAACGCTTGCTTTGAAGAAGCCAGGAAAGCAGGGTGGGCTCCGGAAAACGGAGGCCATGGGTTTCAGGGCATCGTGACCGGCCGGTGCAGGCCCTGGCCGGGACCTGTGGGCGACTCTGGCAGCGGAGAGGCCGTCCTCCAGGGGCAGCTCCGCAGGTGTGGAGAAGTCCTGGATTCGGACAAAGCGGAGTTGGATGCAAGTGAAGAACACAGTCCCTTTAAGACTTCTGTTGGAGGGGGTTTTCGAAGCCCACCTTGGCTAGTCCGACAGTTAAAGAGAAAGCTCTTCCCTGGCAAAGACTGCAGTTAAGACCCCGCCCAGGATGCCCCCCCGCCCTGACCCCAGGTCTTCCCTCTGAGGGCATCCTCTGTGCACGGTGCCCACTCCACGTCACCCTCCCCCACCCCGCCGCTCTGCTCCACACCCACGGTCCCATGCTCCCTGGCAGAAGTGTCCCTGCTTGGTCTCTCTCTGGCGGTCACACTGCCAGAACACCAGGGGCGCCCCAGGCTGAGGCTGAGCCTCCTCCTCTCCCGACTTCCCCCTGGCACTCGCCCTCCGACCCAACCCCCCAGGGGCCAACACGCAGCAAACCTCTGCTGGGTGCCCGCTGTGGCGGGGGCCACGCAGAATGTCCCAGCTGCACAGAGCTGGGGGGGTGGCCGTCCCTGCTCTCCTGGGCCTTAACGTCAGCGAGGGGAAGACAGCCAGCAGTGACCTCGTGCAGCGATGCCAAACGGGGTGACTGGGGGGCAGAGGACAGAATAGAGCAGTGTCCCCAGGAGAGAGTTGTTGGGGCGGGAGGGCCTGAGCGCTGACTCAGACCTGCTTGTCAGAAAAAGTTCCAGGAAGCAGCGGCATCTGACTGCCACTTAAACAATGCTGTGCGGGACACCTGCCCACTGGAAGGCGTGAGGAATGTGCTCCAGGCAGAGGGAGAGGTGAGCACAACGCACCTGGGGCAGGGACTTGTCAATGTGACCGGTGACAAGGAGTGACAGGGAGAGGCACCAAGGGCTGGAGCAGGACACAGATGGGAGTGTGGCTTTCATGGTGAGTGCGAGAGGGCGAGGCTTGTAGGTCCATCTGGACTGTGGGGGCGGCTCTGTGTGTTTCCTGCAGCTCCCCCGGATGAGGGGCGGGAGGGGCGCTGCAGATGCCGGGAGGGGTGGGAAGACGGCCGGGGCTAGGATCTCGGGAGAGGAGCAGGCCAGAGAGGAAGGGCGAGCGTAAGGCTTTGCTCCGAGCAACCGTGAACGTGTTCGTTTGCCCACGTGGGCGGAAAGCAAGCGTTCTGTCATGGCCGTGCTGGCACAGGCCAGGCGCGCAGTCAGTCATTGGACGGGGAGACGCCCGGCAGGGACGCCGCACCCGGTACTCTCTGGGCACGGGGACAGGTCCTAAACAAGACAGAGTGTGTTTCTGTCCTGCTCGCGCAGCAGTGCACCTTCTGGGGATCCCAGGGCAAGTGCAGACCCGTCCGAGAGCTCCGGCAGCGGGGGAGAGAGACCTTTGAGAAGCAATGGCGTTTAGATGTATTTGAAGCCACAGGTTGTGATAAGACCATTTAGGGACACAGGACGAGAGCAAGGAAGGAAGGAAGGACATGTCTCATTTTCTTAATGAGACACGAAGTGATCAAATAAATCTGCTGACTTCTAGGTAGCAAGCACGTCTTCGATTTGTTTCGTTGTGTTGACTGACAGGACACTAACCCCCCCCCCCCCCGAAGGTTTGGGTGCAAGTCCAAGAAAGTTGCTGCTGCACTCTCATTTCCTCCTTCTACTTGTTCCTTCCTTGTTACACTTTTGTGCGAAGGTGAAGTTTATTCATGGGTATAGGAAACGCAGTTAACTGTAGACTCTCAGCCACAAAACTCGGATGAATCTGGGAGTGTTGTGACAGTTGGTGGTGAGTGAGGGACCGCGCGGCGTGCAGAGTGAGTCCCCCCCACGAGGGAGGGGGGGCACCCACCAGCCATCCCTGCAGCCCCGACTCAGACGCCGGAAGCACCGTGGGCTGCCAGGGAAGGGCGGCCTGCTACTGCTCTGATGGAGTAACTCGATCGGCGCACTAGCAGCGGCATTCAGTTACACGTCCCTCGTGGCATAACTCACCACCGCCGGGGCCACTGCGGCACCTGAGAACTGCTGCCCGAGGCCCCACCGATGGCCGAGCCCCACGGGGGTGCTGCAGGAGAGGAGCACGGGGCTGCAGAGCCTTCCAGTTCCACTGAGGGGCCCTGGTTGCGGTCCAAAGTGTGTGCGACAGCGATTTGGTGCTTTTCACGCACTCTCCCTGACAGGCGTTTTAAACCTTCTACATCTGTTACAACTACAGGGCGGGGCAAAAGAAGTTTACAGTTGTTTGCATGGAAAATAAAACAATAATCCATCGATGATAATACAGGAATAAACTGTTTAGCAACTCACAACGGTTAACCGGCCTTTGCCCCGCCCAGGGGTGCTGTGGCCTGCTCGCTGGCCAAGGTCCCTGCCACTCAGGACGAGGGCCTGTACCCAGGAGCGTCTTCACCTTGACACCTGACTCCAGGCCTCTCCTTCGGTCCGTTTCTAGTTTCCAAGGTGCAGTTAAGCGCACCTTTCTATCAAGCCTGGCTGTCAGGCACCCTCATGCTCAGTTCCAGTCCCTACTGGGACGCCGCTGCACACGCCCCCTCTCTCCCCGGATCTGGGGGTTCCCTGGATCCTTCTGACTGTCACCATACACAGACTTCCTTTCCCTTGGACTTACAAAGGCCTCCTTGGTCATGAAACCTCCATCCCTTATAGTGTTTCTTGCATCATGCATAAACTCTTTAAGACAAACCTAATAAATCCGTTACTGTGCTCTCTACATGTGTTCGACTCTCTCACCCCCCACCCACCCCGAAAACGGAAATCTGGCTCCTATCTCTACTGTGCTACTGCTTCTCCGAATTTTCAGGAAGGACCAATACAGTGAAACTCGACACTTTCTGCTCTTTTGCATACACCCCTGCTCAGGGACCCCTCCTCCAGTGGCAGCTTCCTTCTCAGATGGTCACCTCCGCAGTCCCTTCCTGTCCCTGCCTCGCTCCCTGGTCCTGCTCAGCCTTTTGTTTGGGACCCACCGTTTCTTCCCAGCCTGTACATACAATCCTTTCCCAAGGCTACGAAACCACTTCCTTAGTTACTCCTGGTTAATAATGTTACAGAAACAGATAAGGTCTAAATATGAAAAGGTAGCAACTTGAATAAAGAATCCTATTATTAACCACGTCAATTATATACCTAATATTTAAAATTTCACTAAATAGGATGGGGAACAAAACGTGAAGAGACCATAAACTAACTGACGAAGTGGACAATCTCATTAAGTGGATAAAACAAAGATACAAAGATACAAAGTACCTGGAGCGAGCCTACCCCTCGTTCCCTTCTCATACGATGCTGCCCTGGGGGGCACAGCACAGCAGGCTAATCTCAGGGTTTCCCTGTTTTTAGCAAAGCAAATATTGTAAATTGCATGAAAAAAGACAGAGAAACGAGACGATCGATTTCACCTGCCTTTGTTTCTATAATGATACTGGCCCTCACATTACAGTTTCAGACCATTTTCAGTATCTAAAAGGGGAATTTAGCAATGCAATGCTTCAGGGGTGTCCAACCTGGCTGGGCTGCAGGCGGCCCAGGATGGGTGTGGATGTGGCCCTATCCCCAAATCGTACATTTACTTAAAACCTTTTTTATGCCCATCAGCAGTTTTTGTGAGTGTTTAATGTGTGGCCCAGAGACGCCAGAAGGCTGGGCACCCCTGTGCCTCGCTCTGTGCTCAGGGCAGCAAAACAACGGGCCGGAGTGGAGCGGTGAATTCATTTCAACTCCAAAGCCCCAAGAGAGAAGGTTCTACAGATCCATTCTCCAACTGCCCGCTCCCTGGACAGGCCCTCTCTCTACACACACACACACACACACACACACACACACACACACCCTTTCCCATGCTAGATGGCACTGCTGCAAACTACATCAGCAACTACTCCCGGCGCCCTGAAATTCACTGTGTCCTTCACTATTCTGTTTCACAGGTTTACTGTGAGGAACTCTCACTTCCACATCTGCTGCACCATTGACTCTGTGTCCCGGTACAAAATTCATGTGGCAAAATGAACTTGCTAGTTTTAAAAGGGTTGCCAAGGACCCCAAATAGGCAAGGCACCATTCTAGACGATCAGGAGGGGACACAGATGACGAGCACCAGATACGTCCTGGAGACAAATGCATTCCAGTGCGAGGACCGAGGAGTCTGCTCCTAGAACGGCAGCAACAGGTAATGACACTGGAGAGCGCACAGCACATGCTCCTTAGGGATCCAAAGGACAGGGGAACCACGGTCAGTCAGGAAAGCTTCAGGAAGGACAGGCTTTGAACCGTTCGGGGAGGGGGAGGGGGAGACGGGGAGAGCGGAGGGAGGGAGACCTTGTTCTGGAATGCTGGGCCACAGGGTCGCACCTGACGGGACAGCAGGGGCAACGGTGACCAGTGCTTTCCACAGGCGCTCAGGAGCAGGGAACAAAACAGTCCAGGGTTGCTACTGAGAACAAAGGAGAGAGACCGACGCTGGAGATGACAAAGGTAACATCAGCCTTTGGAGGGAGACAGGTGAATTAAAGGCACCCAGATTCCGGTTTGTGTTTTTCTTAACTACGTGTCCGATTTAAATAGCCACTGATATACCACAAATAAATTTGAACGGTTCAAAGAAAAGTTGGTTATCTGTTCTAGCTGTGAGAAAACATCAGGGAGCCTCCTTGCTCTGACAATTTTTTCCAGGAACATTTTTAAAAACACACACAAATACATACACACACAGCAGAAAAAGAACAGATTTACAGATAGAGAGTTCAAAGAGACAAGTGGTTGAAGCTGTTAGTGAATTTACAGTGAAAAGTAGCCCAGAAAACAGATGCATGACAAGGCCAGTGTGACTCCCCTGAAGTGAGACCTTGCAACAGAACTGAGAGATCCATCAGCCAAAGTGAGGTGCCCGTCCTGGGGCTGCGAGGCGACCTCAACTCTGGGAAAGAACTGTAGTCAAAGAGCATTTCACCGACTCCCTCTCTGTCTTGGTGTAAACTGGGAATAGCAGCAATGCCCCATTGCTGGCCTCATTGGGAGCTTCTGAAGGGTGAGCACCTTGAGCAGGAGACCATAAACTGTCGTGTAGACACGGGGCACCATCCATGGAACGACGATTACACGCAGGAACTGGACACGTGAAATCTGTGAGAGAAATCTGCGCAGCAACTCGCCGTCCCTGCCTGACACAGCTTCCCAACACAAGCCCCCAGATTCTGGTCCACGTACTGCCTCTCTCAGGAGTGAAGGAACGGAGGCATCCAGCAAGCTCCTGGCATTTACGCTCCGGACCCACCCATTTCTCCATGGCTTCAGCTGCCACAGTTTTCAAACGGAGGGAACCCTGCGACACCATCTACCCCCTCCGACCCGATGACGAGTCCACGCGACATCCCAGAGCCATGCAATTCAGACGTTTCAGAGCCAGAACTTGAACCTGATGGTCACCGTTCCTCCACATGATTAACTGAAGTAAACAGCTGCATACATTTTCTTCCCTGCAACATTTCAAGGGCAGCTCAAGGTATAAATTACATAGAGAGAAGGTAAGTTATATGCCGTACATTAATCTGCAGAGAGAAAGAGATTCCTTTCTTCAAGGGGTTTAAAGTACTGATTTGTTGCCTTTTTTGACTGTTTTAGAATCTCTACCCTCTCTTGCTAGTTCAGTTCTGCTGGACAGTCCCGTGATGCACCCTGTTAGCTGGAGAACTTCATTTCTATGTACTCCATACCTTTAGTTTCCCTTGAACTGCAGGAAAAGCAAAACCAAAACCAAGTAAGTCTTTACCACCAACTTGATCTGAGGTGCGCAGACCTATTTAAAAGCCCTGTTATGCGGCTGCTTCTACTTTAGCCCACACGCTGGGCATTTGGCCACTTTGCCTCCCCCTTTTTAATTGAAGCCTTGTGCTCCCCAACTGTTTCCGGCCTTTCCGCAGTCTGGCCTCTGCGGAAGCTACCGGACGAAGGGGCAGCGCACTGCTGAGAACGCTACATGCGACCGCAGTCTCCCATCGCCGGGCGGTCCTGCCGCGTTCCCACTGTTCTTGCTTTCCATCCTTGAGTCTTTAAACTCAAAATCCTGTTTTAACCATTTCTCCTCCTTTGTGAAAGGCAAATAAATTGAACTGTTTTTTTCTGGAATCCTTGAGTACTTTGAGGATGATGATGAATGTCAACCATGGGTTTATAATCGCCCCGGCCATCGGACATCACAGTGGCCATAAATTACACTTAAACTGCACACTCTACAAATCTGCGTGCGTTCTAGTTGTGGTCTGTGGCTTGCAGAGTGGAAAGGAGCATCGTAGGTGGGGCTTACAACATGACTTTAATTGCTAAGGTGTTAACTCTCTAACCTTGCCCAAATTCAGGGAAAATTCCAGTTTTATTTAGGAGAAGATTTGTGAGACAGACCATTTCACCATCTTCAGAACTTTTACATATACACACCTGCATGGCCAGTGATGGAGCTTTTTATGTTGTACGCAGAGAACTAGATCAGGAAAATGAACTTGGACAGTTCATTTAACATCCTGTATCCCAGTTTCCTCAGTTATATGAGGGAGGGACCCCCCCAGCACCACTGCCCCCCACCAAAAAAAAAAAACCAAAAAAAAAAAAAAAAAACCCAGAATTATCTTTTGGAGGGTGGGCCACCTGCAGTACAGGCTTCCTCCTCTAGGTGAGTGTTCTAGGAACCCATCTGTATCAGTGCACCAGCTAGTGGTATTGTGAGAGGCTGTGTTGGGCTCCAGTGAATTGTTTTTAAGACTCTTTCAACACCTTTGCCCATTTCATGGTGGGTGATTTATAAGCGCACCTGCCCACACTGCACTGTGTTCGGCAGTTTTTGACCCAAACGGTACAACCTCTGTGCCCCACCCTCCATATTCACCTGATCTCAACCCTAGTGAGTTTTTCGTTTGTCTCCTTGGATGAAAAAAGTCTTTTAGGGAAACTGGTTTGCCGATGTGGAAGAGGCGAAACAAAAAAATGGCAGAAGCACTAAAGACATCAAAAACTATTTTGAGCAGTGGGAAAAACTATTTTGACAGGTGTACTGCGTCAAACGAAGAGTACATTGAAGGTGACGGAAGTTTAAACAGGAAAGAAGAAACAATTTTGCATAAATAAATTCCGTGTTTTGGGGTCTCCCCTCGCAAAATGGAAATGACAGCACTTCCTCTGCGTTAACAAAAGCGCTGACGTCACACCTAGGTGGGAGCGAGCGGGGAGAAGAGACGGAGTACCTGAAAGTGCTGTTCAAAGTACAAATACGATCGTCTGGACCCAGGAGAAAGTTATCCCCACAAAGCTGTTCCCGCTGTAAAAGTTTATTCACCCGCACCTCTCCGTTCTTTCTCCATTATTCATACAATGATCAAAAGTTATTGCCTTCTCGTCTCAGTGCATGAGCTGGATGGCTGAATGCACACAGCCCACATCTGAATCAGCACAAACGGGAGACCTGGAGGAGGGAAACAGAAAGGGACTCTCGAGCTTCCCCTGAAGTCATTCTCATCTGGCAGCCTGTCCACATAAATACCAGGAAATCAACTCGTTTAAGCAACTTGGGAGGCAAACCTGAGTTATGAGAGCGCTCGTGAGCGCGGGTCAATGAAATATCGGTCTGCTCGCACACTCCCATTCATCATATTCCCTCCAAACGCGCGTTAATTGTTTTCATATTTAAATGCCTGGAATCAACCATAACAAATGTGTGTTGTCAGGTTGTTGAGAGTTTTCTAAAAACAAAACAGGACGGTTATGGCACATAGTAAATTATTGTTGGTTCCCGGTAACTCTCAGCAGAATCACAAAAGGGTGAGAGCTGAAGAGAGAGGAAATCATTCACGTCTGGTTCAAAACCCACAGCACAGCAAAGAGGATTGGGGCCGAGTTAATGAAATATATATTTAATACAAGTTTTGCAGCAGGCCATATGTCATTAGTCTGAAATGCCTGAAATGTAATGTTTGTTTACAAGTAGAATACTTGAAAATCCCTCAGAACAGCATAATCCAAAAAATAAGCTTGTTCTTCTTTGTACCTTTCCTCCAGAAAAAGGATACCTGCTGCTTATCAGCCTCCCTGTCCCCAACTATTCCTCCCTCGTAGAAGCTGGGTCCTAGAGGTTCCCAGGCTTGTCATTTTGCGCAGCGACTCCTCAGCGCTCATATTAGAAATGATCAAAAGTGTCTGCTTACTCCCCCAGAATGAATCTATGCTTATAATAAGACAATCAGACTTGTGCTACACGCTACTGCAAACACACGCATGGCATAGGTATTGGTGTGCGGAAGGGACTGGACAGGTGCTGGTAGCCCAGTACTTCGATGGTGCATGTGTCCTCGTGAATCCATTAAGAATACTTGATTGACCTCTAACAACCTTCGGAACGCTGAGATTCCAGTAATACGTGGTTCCAAAAGCAGTATGGGTGAAGTTTTCTGCCGTTTGATTTTTCACCATCTTAATCTCACATCTGATTGTTGCCTGTTACTGATGGAAACTCTCAGTTTCTCTGAGCCTCCAAGGCCAAAACAGAGAAGAAATGGAGGCAGGAGAGAGGAAAAAAGGACTAAACTATCTCTAACAGCGACTGGCCACAAGGCAGGTAAATGGGGCTTCGTCGCTGGTTTCCTTCACGGTCCCAGGGGTCAGCCCGGCACTGGCCTACCCTGGACTACGGTCCCTGGAGAACAGAAGCCGGACTGAATGGAAGTTGTAGCCCCCTTTTTCTCTGGTGGACACCAAAGGAGCTGTGCGTGCAGGATTCGTTTTCAATTTTGTGTTTATTTTGTCATGAGTTTTTACTGCAAGTTATCTGAGGCCAGATGAAGGAGGGCACCCAAATGCACCTTAAGGACGGCACCAGCGTTCTTTCCACATCAATTTTCAGAGCAACCGCACAGGTTCGACGATGGGACTGCATTCGATAAGTATTCAGAAAATTATTTCACTCACTGGTCACAGACCTGATATTACAGGCTGAGTAAGTGTTACCCCTCCCAGAAGCCCACACAGCCCCTGGAACCTGTGGACAGGTTGCTTTCAGGGCAGGAGGCATTCTGCAAGTCTGACCGAATGCAATAAACACCTCCACACCTCCGGATGGGATTATCCTGGATTATCGGGAATGTGTGACTCCCAGGGGAGCCACGTATTCCCAAAACGGGGAGGGTACAGAGAGTCCGAGAAGACGACACAGTGGCTGCAGACGCCAGAGAACAGCTCTGGCTGTACCAGCCACCAGCCTGGAACGCAGAACGGGGAACTGAGGGCCAGGAACCGTGGGCAGCCTCCAGGGCTGCAAATGGTGACAAAAGGGTCCCCCGCCAAGTGCGCAGAAGGGTGCAAAGCCCTCAGTGTTCTGTACTCCAACTCTGGTCTCCTAGCACCGGTTCTGGAGTCTGACCTCCAAAACTGTAAGATGACAGGTGTGTATTTCAGGCCACTAGCTTGCGGTAATTTGTTACTGCAGCAATTTGAAACTGATAGAGCCGAAAACTTGTATCATGGAAATTTTAACAAATACGGTTATAGTTTTTAATCTACCTATCAAATATCACATATTTTAAGTTTTCCTATCTATACATACATCTATCTATCTATCTACCTATATACAAAAATCTATTATTGAACATGCGAATGTTCTACACAGCTAGTAGTGAAGGAGACCAGGAGGGGAGCCCTGAGCTGGGAACCCAGACGCCTGCGCCCCAGGCGGGTGCCAAGCCTAGGAAGCTGCGTGGTTTGTGGAAGTCGTTTTTAGATCTTAGTTATTTCATTTGAAAAGCAGAGGTCTCGACAAACACTGGCATGCCTTTTCGCATCATGGCACCCTAACTTTTCTAAAACCCAAGTAAAGGAAATAGCGTTCGTTCTGTCCAGCTTATACATCATAGAAAGGGTCATTTGCTGGCACTTACTACAGAGAATCTATAAAATTATCAGGATGTGGTATAACAATTAAGACTTTTTTAAATATATCCCATTAATGGAGACTGCAATGTTTTATTTCCATGATGTAGCCACAAGTATAAGAAATCACTCAATGCAGCCTAGAGTAATGAACTTAGGATGTATTGTTATACTTTAGTTTCATCAAATACTTGAAAATATTCAGTGCCCTTAAAAATAGGAATGTAAGGCTTCCTTGAGAAACCTCTATAAAAATATCATTCCAAATTACATAAATTATATAAAGAAATATAAAATTGTAGGTACAGCTATTACAAAAAATAAACTTTTTGACCCAAACCACACATTTAAATTTACATAAATCTGTGAAAGAACTTTTCTTTTTAGGGTTTGAAAGACTACTTGACAGGTATTACTGGAGAAAAATCCATACTGGTGCTTATAGCTAGCACTTTCCACTTATAAATGAAAACATATATAAAGGATCCATGGAAAAAGCCCAAGGGGGGGAAGGACTGAGGGAGGATGTAGGAGTGGGTGGGGTGGAGGAAATTTTTAGAATGGAGACAACCGTACTTGAACAACAGTGAAAACACACACACACACACACGCACACGCACACGCACACACACACACACACACACAGGCCTATGGAGCATTCATGACTCTTCTAAATTCATGACTCTTTCTCCACGGAAAGCCACGGAGACTGGACGCCACCGATGGCTAACTAAGTACAGAGGGGAGAAGGCTTCTCCGCATCCATGTTCGGAGGTAAGTGCTTTTTAAAAGCACACGTGTAGAGTGCTGGGTATCATCTCCCTGCAGATGGGACTTCCTTCTCAGCAGGCGTGTTTAATAAACGTTCAGTGGCCTGTGCTTCTTCCTTAGAAGGGCCAGCCAGTCCCTGCAACACTTTGGTTTGCAGGCCGGCGCTCACTCCACGAAGCCACACCAGCCAAGGGCCAAGGTAAGTTGATTTAAAAAATCAAAGTTTCTATACACCTACAGTGAACAGTCCAAAAACGAAATTAAGAAAATGATTCCACTTACAATGGCATCAAAGTAATACAATACTTAGAAGTGAATTTAACAAAATATGTACACTATGAAGAAAAAAGCTTTGTTGGAAAAAAAAAACAATTTCAGTAAGTTGAAAGCATCCCAAGTTCACAGGTTAGAAGAGTTAACATTAAGGTGGCTGTACTTCCCAAACTGATCTACAGAACTGACACAAACCATATCAGAAGCCTAGCTGATTTCTTTGTAGAAATCAACAAGTTAATTCTGGGCCCTTATCTGCGCTATATACAAAACAATTACTTCCAAATGGACTGAAGACCAAAACGAGTGAAAAAAAATTCTCAGAAGAAACCACAGGACTAAATCCCTGAGACACTGACTTCTTAGCTATGACACCAAAAGCAGGAACAACAAAAGAAAAGGTGAGTTGGGCCTTCTCAAAATTAAAAATGACTGTGCCTCAAAGAATACCAGAAAGTAGAGAGAGAGTCTACAGAATGGAAGGAAATATTTGTAAATCTTAGATAAGAGACTTGTATCTAGAACATATAAAGAACCCTAACAACTCAATAATAAAATGACAAATAACCTAATTCTAAAAAGTCAATGGATCTCCACAGAAGGCATACAAATGGCCAATAAGTATCTGAAAAAAAAAATGCTCCACCTCATTAGTCACCAGGGAAATGTCAATCCAAACCAAAATGAGATCTTTTAGCCACTAGGATGGCTAAAACTCAAAAAGTCAGATAACAGTAAGTGTTGACAAGGATGTGGAAGAATAAGACCTTTCACTCACTGCCCGTGAGAATGTAAAACGGTACAGTTGCTTTAGAAAAGGGTCTAGCAGTTCCTCAACAATGACACATAAAGTTACTGTCTGGCCTGGCAACTCCGCTTCTAGGCAGATGCCCTTGAGAAATTAAAACACGTCTACCCAGAAACTCGTGCATGGATGTTTACAGCAGCCTCGTTCACAACAGACAAAAGGTGGAAATACCTAACATCCCTTAATGGACAAATAAACAAAGTGTGGAATGACTATATGGTGGAATGTTATTTGGCTATAAAAAGGAATGAAGTGCTGATAAATTCGTAGCATTTTTCTTAGTTACATAAACAATAATACATCTTAGAATTGATGACCTCTTAGATGGGGTGAAATACAGTCATTTCACCAACTTCATATGGGAAACCTTAGCTACTTGTTCTTTGGGGAAGACTGAGCCACTCTCCCCGCCAAAAAAGCCAACAACCTTCAGTCTCTAAAGCATGGGTTTTAAGTAAAAATTTTAACATCTTTAGTTCAATTCAAAGTGGGTCACTGATGTTTAACAAATTAAGGCACAAAATACATTATCCTTGAACCAGACAGGAAATACTGATGTCAAGGTGTCAGAGTGCTTTAAGCACTGGTCTAGAAAAGCAGTGATTAAAACAATAACACAAACTTCTAAAAATATGAAAGCTCTCACACACTGGCGGCACTCGCTGACAAAGGACTGTAACTAAGTGCATACAGCTATTGCTGAACCATGGCGGCGGACTGCAATCGCTTTCCGCATCATCGTGGAGGCAGAATCCAGCGTCTCCCCGGAAACAGCATTATCAGAAAGCGTGGTTGTTTAGACGCACAACTGTTCCCTTGCTAGGCTGGCACACAAAACCCTCGTAGGGAGCTCCTGCCTGTGCACACTCAGTACAAATTATCTTCCACTGAGATGGAAAAAATCTTTTCAAACTCTTTGTTCCTGTGTTTTTCTTTCACAACTCACTTGGGTTAGGAGATTTAAAATTCTTTCAGTCAATGCAGTAAAATTAGTTCATTCTGTCATTTATTACTGTACTTCTTTGATGAAACACAGAAGAAGGAACAATGAACACATAATTTCAAACTCAACCTGAGCATTCTAAATTGCAGGCCTGGGAAAATGGAAGGTAACTCCATCTAATATTTTTCTTAGAAACAAGTGCAGAGAAGTTAAAAGTTCTGTCTCTCAGAATTTTTATTTTTCTGCCTGGTGACTTTCCATTTCCACCCATTATTTTCCTTTTCCCATCTCCTTCACACCACAGTAATCTCCCGCCCCTGTCCTTGGTTACCTTCCTCTGGTTGTCTTTATCCTGAATTCATTTCAGCAGTGTTTTTAACATCAATATATTTTACATGGAGAGTCTTTCACTTTATTCACTCATTGGAAAAGAAGAAAAATAGCACTGAAGACTTCAAGTCTTGAGTGCATCAATCCCTAATGTGAATTTGGGCAAATCACCAGCTGGAGTTTTGAACTAGGTATTCATCTGAAACATGAGGATATCTGAAAACTTTTCAGAATCAATGAATGACACCAATTATCAAAGTGAAGGAAAACCAACCAGAACAACAAAAAGGTTACCCTGAAACAGACTATAGTAAAACTGTAGAATATCAAAGAAAAACATAAAGAAGAATGGATAGCATTAATGACAAAAATTGTCGTTATAAACAAGAATTAGTTTGGTTGACTGGATTCTTTAACAGCAACAACAGAAACCAATAAGGGTATGGCTAGAAGAAAGCTGAAATGTATTTTTATTGTATTTGTAGCTAAGATGGTCATCAAGACGGGGGACGAAGCAAAGGCATTTTCCGAGAGACGGAGGAAGAGCAGGCTCCTATTCGCTCTCCCACTCCTCACCAACAGGCTCTCGTTTTTACATGTTCCAGCCTCCTTTGCTGCTGCGGCAGGTATTTGACACATTCTGGCCACGAAGGCAAAAGGCTAAATGCAGAAAGGATTCCTGGGAATTTTGGGAGTCCCTGAGGCCTTGCGCTCGTGCTGTGAACAGGGTGAGGGGTGGAGGTGGGGTGCTGCGCACAGCCGCTGGGTCCCACCAGACCTCTTGTGAGGCTTAGGCACCCCTGGGGAAAGCCTGCCTGCAGAGCCGGAGGAGACACAGTGGGCTTTTCTTTGAAATGTGCATAGTATGCTTCGCTTTGATGTCGAATCTACAGGTAAAGGAACACTTAGAATCTCAATAGAGACAGTGTATATTCTGTATCCTCTGAACAAAAATACTTAGAACACAAACTGAGTTGAATAGAAATGGCTATATTTATGTGAAAAGTAGTAAACTGCCAAGAGGTTATGGAAATCCTTAGAACGGAGAGTCGAAATGTATGTAAACACTTAAGCACTAACAACGGTAGCCGACTTCAGATCCTACTTAATTCTAGTTTCATAAAACTAAATTTTAAAACAGTTTTATTTAAATCATAACTACTACACTCAAGAGTGATTTCTACATTCACGAAGTGACTGTATTTCATCCTTAAATTAAATACAGAAGTTTTTGCTGAAAGGATGACAAATCACTATTTAAACTATAAATGTATACATATCACAGCACACTATTCTTATATATTAGAAACTATTTCACTGTACTTTGCAAAAAAAATAGGCTTTCTTAAAAGCTATTGTTTTACTGAGTCATAACTGAACATAATACTATTTGTTACAGACTGAAAAAGACAGAAAACTTGATTAACAAGAATATTTCTGTAGAAAAACCTAAGTGAATCTATAGTCACATTTTTAGAATAAAATTGTACAGCAATATATTAATACAACATACTGAAATCAATTGTATGCCTATATGCCACCAATGAACTCAAAAAATTAATTTTTAAAAGGTACAATTTATGATAGCAACACAAAATATAAGGTTTTCAAAAAAATTAATCTTATATGAGAGATATACCATATTTATGGAGAAAAATGTTTTAATTATTGAGCAATTAAAAGTTCAAAGTAAGTAGAGATAAACTATAAACTGTGTAAACAAAAAGATAGGCAATTTCATACAGAAATTTTCTTCCCCAATTGTTCTGTTCTCCCCAAATTACTCTGTAAATCCAACAGAATGCCAATAAAAAGTACAATGGACTTCCATATGATATTTGTTAAGGTAATGCTAAAATTTATGAAGAAGATCACAAAGCCAAAAACAGGCAAGAAAATGACGATGAGAGCAAGGCTAGGAGACGGAACCGACCGCGTTTCAGCCTTTACCACGAAGCCATGGAACCCGGGGCAGCGCGGCGTCGGTGCAGGAGGCACATGGGCAGGGGACAGACCAGAGACCCAAGAGACACACCGCGAACAGGACAGCCTGCGGCGCCCTGCACGTCCTGGGGGGAAGGGGGAAAAGTTCACAGCACCCCGTTACGAAGTGAAATCTGTAAAGATTCACTCTGGGTGATGGATGCATAGGCATCTGCTGCACTTTCTCATGAAGATGGGATGGGAGATCGGCAAACTGAACCAGGTGAACTAGACCGCTTTCGGGACGAGGGGCGCCCCGTTTTAGGGCAGGTGTAGACTGAGGGGCCGAGCTGGGAGACCACCGGCGGGGCCTCTGACAGGTGAGCCTTTGTGAGGCCTTGCGCCCAGACAGTGGCAGCCCCCCGACTGCGTCCCTGCACGTCCCTTCTCCTCCAGGCTCGGCCCCAGCCCATCACTTAGTAGGTGTGACTGACATGATGACATTGACCTCAGGGCTCTGCTGTCAGAGACGGTGGTGCTGAGTGACAGGGGCTGTTCCAGGTAAAGACCCGTTCCCTTCAAGTCGACATGGTGTCATTTCACAGTTATTTTTATTCATTTTTTTGAGGTCCTGTCACCTATCAGAAGATCCCACTGATTATCACTCTGGTCACAGCTAATTAACGAAACACTGTGTCTCAACTCTATTGCTTTGAATACTTCGTGAAGTTGTTATTTACTTACTTTCATGAAGTTGTAGAGAAAAAAGTAATTACTCCAGAAGTCAAAGCAATCTGTAAAAAGGTGAACTGTAACAGTGCGGCCCTTCGGCGGGGCCAAACCGTACCCCAGGCGGGGAAAAGTTAAAGGCCCTGCCCTCATCCTGCCCACGGCCTGTTCCCGGAATAAAGTCCATTACACAGAATCAGAGGGTGTGCTTACCGCGGGGTGCAGAGGCTCAGAGGACGTCCTGCAGCGCCCCGGAGACCAAGCCCGACCCCTGAGTCTTCCCTGTCACCGTATGATACGGATGGCTGAGGGGACTGCCCGCAGGGCCACGCCTCGTTTCCTGCACTGGGTGCTCCTCCCGCCTTGGCGTCAGCAAGGAAAAGTGAGGTCACTACTGACCCAGGAGGGCGTCTGCCACCGCACGGAAGGGTCCTCGGAAAGACCGGGCGCTCTGAAGTACGAGTGTTTCAGGCTGGAACATTTCCCGAAAGCTTCTATATATCGTGAGCAAATGTCACATCCGCTAGCTGGCGTCAGAGCCCAACCCGTGTGTCTGTGCACCGGGGACCGGTTCTCGCCCCCTTTACGTTCTGATGAGTTCTCCGGACCCTTGCTTCACAATATCTGGTTTCACTCCAGCAGTGGCTCATACAGAGTTAAAGCATCTTTTTATCTTCAAGTTATTTATTTCTTGAAGTATTTATTTCCTGCAGCAACCTGAAAGCTTTGCATGTTGTAAAAGAATGGCGTGGTCCTGTAGTGGACTTTTTACAACCTTAGAGGCACTGCTCAGCCCGGAGATAACCCCTCTGATACTCCAGGAGAGCCCTTTGGTTACATTACCGTTACTCTTAAAGAGACTCCAGCTGACTCACCAGGCCTGATGGTCCTTTTGGAATCAGCATTATTGCATGAACGGATCCACACCCTTTCCAAACCAGACGCTTTTAGCATAACTGGGACCAAATACAGTTGATAAGCACAAGGAAAACATTTTAAAATTGACGAAGAGCAGCTCATCCCATAAAACCTGAGGTCTGACAAGGAGAAAAACGTGCTCTGTGAGGAAGAGCAGCCACCTCTCTGGGAAAACCAACTAGGTTCCAAGGACACGGAACTGAGGACAGCCGGGCAGAGAGCTCTGGGTACGGCACAAAAGTGCAATCGACAAAAGGAAAAGCGGACTGTGCCAAAGTTAAATGAATGAATTTAGCTAGTGAAAGTTCAGAAAATCAAGAGCTAAGCCAGAGAGTCTGAGAAAAGATTTGCCAATGGTATCTCCAATAAAGGGCTTGTATCTGGAATATATACATAGGAATCTTACAACTCCACCTAGAAACAGAAATAACACAACTAAAACATGAGCCAAAGGTCTGCACAGACATTTCTCCAGAGAAAATACACCAGTGGTCCACAGGCACATGGAAAGGTGTTCAATGTCGTTACTTACCAGGAACGTCAAATACAACCCACAGTGAGAGAGCACTCACTCCACGCCCACGAAGATGTGTATCGGAAAAGCGGGTAATAACAAGCCCTGGTGAGGGCGCGGAGAAGCTGGAGCCCTCACACGGCGCTGGCAGGGACCTAACACGATGCAGCCACTTTGGACCACAGCCCGGCAGCTCCGTGGCGGGCTAACCAGACCCTTACCAAATGGAGCAGCATCCCCACTCCTAGGTGGACAGCCCAGGTAATTTCGGAAGGAAAGAGAGAAAACCTCGCTTGCGCCAGGGCTTTACTCACTGAGGTTCCACTTCAGGCCCGTGGTCGTGACCCGATGGCAGGGCTGTCCCACAGGAATGAGGCCACACCAGTCACCTTCCAGTCCAGTGTCCACGTGCAGCCTGTGCTTGCCCTGAGGTGGAGAAGGAATGTTCAGTAAGACGGGGACGAGAGGGGGAGGGGTGCTAATGGGCAGCGAAGAAGACCTGACAACAAATGTACCTGCTGAGTAACTGGGAACTCTCACCTGACTTAACTCTAGCGGCAATGTCACAAGGTAGCTTATTGTTAATTACCACTCTGCATAGGAGGAAACGAAAGTTGCAGCGATTAAACGTGTCTAAAATCACACCCGTAAAAGGGGCAGACTACGGATCCCTGCCTGCCACTTCCAGAGACTGAACAGTCCACATGCTAAAGACACAGTGGCACTGTGTGATGTAGAATTCCAGGGATTCGATCAAACGCTTGCTCAAGTGTAGATAAAACACTGGTTCCCAAGTAAAACCTCTGCTTTTCCTGAGAAACGAGATTCTAAATTTCAGCTGCAGTGTCAGCCCTGCTCATGGTTGTTAGCCTGATTCCTACGTCGCAGACGGCATGGAGCTGCTCGGTGGGGAGTGCCTCTGCTGGGAAGCAGGGTCTGCCCACGGAGTGAGCCTGTTTCTTCCATTTCGATCACAAAACCTTACATAGTTTACCATGCTCTCAAGCGTTTCCATTTATGAAAAGTTAAGTGTAATGCTCAACCAAAGCCACAGTGCGTGCTTTTAAAAGAATACTTGGAAATTCCTTTTCTTCTACAAACTAATGATTTTCCGTATTTGTTCTCGTCACTCTCCATAGGGTAGCTGGTCTTTATGGGAAGACACCTCAAGTCCTTAGGGGAAATGCTGAGGCATACATTCAGCAACAGAATAAAGAAGTATTTCTCGTCATTCACACACCCCAGAAGGAACACGCTCCAAAGGATATTCTTTAAGAAACTGATGTTTTGACATATATGTGATTATGACTTATTATAAGACTAAGTACCCTTTAAAAGTCATTTTACTTTTACTCCAATGATGCCTTTTGTTCTGTTATAAACTCAAAGAACTTTATTTAAGCCCTCAATATAAGAGTACGCTCTTTTTGTCTTAATCGAAGGATTGCTGTTATTAGGAAAGCAATTCTCTAGGTTCCATATCAGTCCTTGAAATTTAATACAAGTTCATCTGGATCTTCAGTACCTATATAATTCGTACACACAGGTACGCTTGAACACTCAGAGGCCATAAACTTGATTAAAAGGGCTTAACGATACTCAAATGCAAAGATAAATTTTAAAAGAAATTTAAAATACAGGGTACGGCAGAAGTAAGGCCTGCTTGAGTGTGTTTGGTAGGGTGAGACTATGGATGTAATAATTTATAGTTTTAATTTGAGCATTTCACCTAAAATGTCATGTGGTGTGCTTGAGTGCGACTGTCATGTTATGGAATTACATGCTTATGATTTTGTAGTAAAAGATTTTGTGATAAAAAAGAGGGTGTTATTTGTGCCGGGCCCTGCACATCTGGAACGGAAAAAGAGAGGCAACACGTGTCCAATCCGTTCCTGCGTGCACATGGAACAGACCGGACGTGCGCAGAGACCACAGAGGTGGGCTGGGAAACAATGCTCGGGAGGACGGAGGACCAGGGTAAAGCACGGAACACGTCCATGTAAATTAAAATACATCCAAACACAACAAGACCCTTTCTCTAACGCACGCACACTAGTGTCTGTCTACAGGAAGTGCGAGGAGAACGCACGCAGTTCAGGGGTGAGAGGGAAGCGATCGATCGGCCAGTCCGCCGGGAGTCCGGCCCCCGGGCCGAGAAGGCCAGGCACCACGGAGCAGATGCGCACCAGTGAGTCAGCGCCAGGACCTCAGAAATACAAAATACCAAACGTGTCTCCTAGATACACAGCCATGCGAGACTTAGAAATTCTCAGACTCTTCTGGAGAAAAAGTACATAAAATACTCTAAACATTCTGAACAGTAATTTGGAGAGAGGAATAACTGGACTACATACAGCCACAGAAAAACTCGGGGTGAAATAAAAACTACTCTCGTTCTTGAATAATAATCCTTGACGGTTTTCTTCTTGCACCAATTTTAAGTGAAAGCACAGAAATCATCGCTGCCGTTCGTTCTGCAGGCTTTCGACATCCCACAGTGCAGAGGCGATGCTGCCGTGCCCTGAGGCCGAGGCGGCGTGGAGTGGAGGGAAGTATAGCAGCCCTAGATTTGGCATCACTTTACGTGTGCGGAAATCAGGGAATGGAGCCTAAAGTTGTAGATTTTAAAAAGGGGGGTTTAAACATCACTCTTGGCCAGAGCGCCTGGTAGCACCGGTAACACGTGGATACCGTGGCGGACCTGCAGCAAAGGACTAGGGGCGAGGTTTGAAACAGGCCTGGTCTCCGGCCGGCCGTGCTTCTCACCCCTGAGCCCCTAAGGCCAGTGTGAGAGAGGAGCTACCCACACAGCGTTGCACCGAGAACGGCGCCGAGTGCGTGGAAGGCGAAGCGCAGAGGGAAAGATTATAGGTCTGGGACAGGACCGGGTGTGGGGCATGAGGGCAGAGGGCTGGCAGTCCCCCCCCCCCCCCAGAGCAGTGACGCTGTGTGGGAACTGGAGGGTGGACAGGAGTTGACACCACTGTGGGAAAACGAGGAGGTCGGCAGGCCAAGGGCGCACCTGTGCAAAGGCCACAGGGCGGAGTCCGGACCCTCATGGGCGAGGTGAGGGGTTGGGCAGGGAAGGGTGGCACACGGGAGATTTTAGGGCAGTGAAACTGGGGGGGGTGGGGTGTGTGTGTGTGTGTGTGTGTGTGTGTGTGTGAGAGAGAGAGAGAGAGAGAGAGAGAGAGAGACACTGCAGTGGTGAATGCAAGACACTACGCATTATATACTCACTGCCTTCTTCATTATTTTAAGATTCAAATTCAACACAGACAGGCCTTGGCCTACAATCCATTAACAGTTTTTCTTTGGTTCCAGAAAGAGGTTTAGTCACGTGTGGGTGGCCTCTGTGCTTACACACATGCAGATTTAGCTTTGTACAGTTAAAGGAGAGCAACGTGGTGCTTTTCTTCTACACCCTCAAGTGTGTGTGACATCTTTCGGAAAGGAACAACACAAGGAATTGCTCTTCATGCCTCAGATTTCTGGTTTGGAACAGACGCTAGCCTGGGTGTGACCTGGCACAGGCGGGCACTCAGCCTGATGATAAAGAGCTTCCCTAAAGGTTCAGGCTGCGACTGGAGGCCAGGGCCCCACCGCCCTCCTGAATCTCCGCGCAGGCCCCGCTCTGTCCCTGGTCTGAGCCTTCTCGGCCAAGGGCATACTGCACAGCAAAGACGGGAACAAGAATCAATCAGACAGTAAGCTCTTCCAGTCACGGCTATTTCAACACCTTAACTACCTCAAAAAGGCATGAAACTGTAACTGGGTGAAAGGGAGCAAAACTGGTGCTTGACACCTGCCCTAGAAAGCACCCTTGAGCCTGCGTTAAGGGCAGGCAGCCTCCAGGAAGCGGCGTCACTTTGCCCAGACTGCAGTGCCAAGGCAGAGCAGAAGATACACACAGAGTGCCCTAATGAGGGCAGGAGAGGCCCCTGTCACTTCGCTTTTACTATGACCCGCCCCTGCTTTACAAATGACTAGCACGTGACTGAGAGAAAAGCTAAAGCTCAGCCTAGATTTTGCTTTTGCAGAAATACCAAACCCTGAGGCATCTGAATCCTGTTTACATCTCTAAATCCTCAAACCCAACTGCTATGCCAAGTTTTGTGCAGTTATCTTAGGGTGGGTGTCAGAAAATGCACAGCAACGAGACAAGATCACCCACCAAGCAACTGCACCCAGGAAGAGCAAGGGCGTACTTGGCACTTAGGGTAAAAGGTGCCGGGAGCAGACGGCAATGCCAGTTTACGGAGTGGAGAACCACTTGCCGAATGCTGTTAATCCTGCGCTGACGCCCAGGGCTAACTGCAGCTCACTTTCCTGGCACGCGGGCGCCCCAGTGTGCCGGGATACCGCTGCGCACTGATGACACACCAGGCTAACCTCCGGCGGCCCGTGGTTTGTAGGTTTGTCCAGGCACTTCCCATGTTCCCAATGCAGACAGCGGGACGTTCGACAGCCTGCAGGAGAGAACAGCGAAGGAAGTGCTGGAAGGACCGACACCCCATTTCCCAGGGGAAGTTTCCGGTCCCACGCGAAGACAGACGTTTGTGCTGGCATGTGTTGATCCTGTGCCTGCCCCGGTGGATGAAAGTCGCCGCAAGAGGAATGGTCTCCCCCAGGGAACCTGGAGCTGGAAAACCTCAGAACTGGAAGACGTGCGTATTTTCTTTGATTCTGATCCACACATGTGGAATTCAAAACACAAGTGTATTGCTTTTATTCAAAAGAGCCTTCCTTTCTTGACTCCACATTACATGCAAATACACTTATCTATGTAATTCTTTAATTTAGAGTATTTCCTTTTGAAAATGCAATATTCATCCGCAGACAGCTTTTAGAGCTTCAAATCATGGCAGAATCACATTTTTCAAAGTGCAATCCACAGAACACCTCTCCTGAGACTCCCCCCTTGAAGTCGCAGTGCCGTGGCCGGCACGTGAGATGCTCGGGGCGGGGCTGCAGCACGACGCGGTCCGCCTGAGCGAACGCGTCCCACACGGACTCGACAGTGGGCACCCTGCCTGCCCGTCCCGCAGCCCACGGCGTTTCATGAGATCCAGCTAGAAAAACACTGCCTTGGAGTAATGATTTTGCATGTAGCATCCAAAACTCCGATGTTCTGGTTTAGTATTTCCGCAGCCAGAACATTTCGATGATATGTTTTGAAAATTATTTAATAACCTCAGGCTGAAACCAGATGTGTTTTGACACGAGGTAGGCACACTCTCCAATTAGACAGTTAATGCCAATACTGGATGCTTATCCAAAAGAAAACCTCCGAATGCTATTTATTAAAAAGTCAACAATATTTATGAAATACTTATTATTTTTTAGAGACAATGAAAGACTATAATTATCAGCTAATTTCCTCACTAAGCCCTGAACACTAGGCTATTTAAAAATAAAACTGATGAAATCCACATTTATCCTTCATTTTCTATCACCTCTGTATGGGAATGCATGCTTGCCTTTTTTTTTTTTTTAATCCTATCCTTTCTTTGTGCCTCCCTTGGCTCCTCCAAAACACACGGACACTTTGATGACTTTGAAAGGCAACGCATAGCCCAGAAGCAAGAATTTCTGACGGGGGAATCAGGGCCGGTTACACTGAAATGTGCTTTGAGTCAAAGAGTGACCACAGGGTTTCGCACACCTCCGGGTAAATGTCATCTACCTAACGCGCAGCATCCCGGATGCCTGTGTTCTCCCATCTGTCCCTAGGCTGCTTCTCTGTCCTTAACCTACGGAAACCTCAGAGCAAAGGGCACGCTCCAGGTTTCATGAAAACTCCCTATATCCTCCAGTTTACATCGGTCACTTGCTTCTAATGGTTATGATCTTTATTCATACTACAAAGAGTAACGTTTTTTGTTTTTACTCTAACGCATCTCTCAAATGGGTACATGTTGTATCCTTGCAAAGAATAAAGTTTTCTTGGAAGATAAAGACCCTTTATTTCTGTTCTATTTATATATTACAGTGGAAGGGATGTATTAAGTGTCTAATATATATCTGACCAATTAATGGCTTAGAGCAAAAGGAAAAGTATTGATAAAAATACGTCAACAGGCTTGAAAAATATTCATCCATTTCTGAGTAGATGAGGGAGGGATCAGCTGAACTGAAAGGACTCACGACAGACACCCGGGATTCTTTGCGTAGGTGACGTGTGCTTCACTGAACACTAGGACAAAACCACACACAACCAGGAACTATGAATGCCCCACCAACAATACACAAAATACACCTTGAAGTTCGCATGAACTGTACTTTTCACACTCGTACGTAAAATGGCATTACGATACTTCATCTCCGGGCTAAGAACAAAATGAGATAAGATGCAGCAGGTATCAGGAGCAGGGCTTTAATCATCCACACTCTGAAGCTGATTTACTTATCCCTCTTCCTCTACCAGGTCCCGAGTTTAGTTCGAACACAAGTTTTCTTTCTACTCTTTTCTGTGTTTTTTAAATTTTATTTTATAGAAGCCTACTCACTTTGTCTCAGTAATTTTCAAAAGAGAATAAATGCGATTATTCTTTACAAGACTAATATGAAATTTAGCAGGAATGGGGAAAGAGAAAATACTTTAATTAAAAAATTTTTATGTTAAACCTTCAAAGGGCATTAAAATACCTTGAAGAGAAGACTTATATCACCATTTGTATGTAGAAGCTCTGGTTTTCAGTAAACTTTTTTTTTTAATGGTTTCCAATTCTGAAATTGTCCATTGTGGGAGCACACCTCCCCAGCTCTGGTCCTCGAGTTTTGGAAAGTTCTAAGAACTCCTTCTGAGGTCACATACCTATCTAGTCATCATATCCAAAATGCAATTCTTAAAGTTATTTTTTTGTAATTCTCAATTTAACCTGAGCCTGGTAATAATGTAACACAAGGTTCTCTTTTTTCAATGCAAGCAAATCAATAAAATTTAACTCAGACTCCAAATCTACTGGACTTATTGTCCTCAGGATTGAAAATGAGTGCGTGGGAACTGCAGCCCAGCAATATGTTTCGACTTCCCTCCTCGTACGTTAACTACCCCGACTGCCCTCCCAGAGAAGAGCTGTGCGGGGCGTCCCCTGCAACAGGCCATCAGCGACCAGTTCCACGCAGCGACCCCAGCAGAACACCCTCCTCTAGCGGACCTGTGCCTTTGGTCAGCTTCAGCAACCCCCCAGGACTTCTGTCGGCCAGCCCAGAAGGTGCAAGTCAGCAAGGCCGGCAGGGGAGGGGAGGGGGCGGAGGAAGTCTGAGAGTGAGAGCGCCGCTGCGAGGCCCCTGCCCCTCACCCTATTCCTTGTCCTCCCCGCACCGACCCCAGGCAGCGTCTCTGCTCGCTCAGATGCAGGACGGCTGATGCTCGCCCTGGTTACAGAGTCGGCGTCTGGCTTCGTTTTGTTTTTCCCACTCAAGTTCACGATGCTCCTGGGATGTTGTTAGTGCTGCTGAAGAAGGGGGCAGGAAAAAATACTTTGCATTTCTTTATTTATTTCAACCCCCA
Source organism: Glossophaga mutica (assembly GCA_039655065.1). Taxonomy (NCBI): domain Eukaryota; kingdom Metazoa; phylum Chordata; class Mammalia; order Chiroptera; family Phyllostomidae; genus Glossophaga; species Glossophaga mutica. Next base: position 7,152,188 of record CM077313.1, on the reverse strand, counting down.
GCATGACTGTCAAACTCTATAAACTAGAGGAAATAATGAGAAAGTTCTGGTTAAAGAAACAGGGAGAGAAGCGTGGCAACAATTTTTGAATGTCTTCTATGTTCTACTAATATTCTTCGGAGCACCAAAATTCTCCTAACAACCCTGAGTGGTAGAGTTACTTCTTAAAAAAAAAAAAAAAAAAAGATTTTATTTATTTATTTTTAAAGAGGGGAAGCCAGGAATAAAGAGAGAGACAGAAACATCAATGTGTGGTTGTCTCTCGCATGCCCCCTACTGGGGACCTGGCCCACAACCCAGGCATGTGCCCTGACTGGGAATCGAACTGGCGACCCTTCGGTTCACAGGCCAGCACTCAGTTCACTGATCCACACCAGCCAGGGCTAGAGTCACTTCTAAGGCAGGGATTGTGGACTCAGTACAGTGATGAATTTGCTCAAGATGAGTCAGCTAGTGACTGGTAGAGGTGGGGTTTAAACCCAAGTACAGCTCGACTAAAAGTCCACCTATCATTACTGCATCATCGTGTTTTTCTGGACTTCTAACTTCAAAAGCCAGTCAGACGGTGTCATTCCTTGGCTGTTCTTTCTGTTCTTGCTTTTTGCTCCCTAGATTCAATCTTCGAGTCAAGCTTTTATAAGACCTGTCCAAAACTTATCCTCACTAATAAACACCTGAGCAGTAAACGAATGAATAAAGGAATAGCCTTCTGACTGGCCATCACCCACCTGCCTTCAACACTTTCCACCCTATCTGCATGGCCCCGCCCACTCAGTTGTTGTGGCTAGGGACTGAATATAGGGAGGGTGCTGGGAAGAATGTGAGACACTCCTTTGTGTTTTCAAAACACACTTACTGGCTTTTCCAGCAGTTGACAAAGAATGGTTAAAGCAACAGCAATGACCAGGCTAAGGTGAAGAAAGCGAACACGCAGAAGTATAATTTAGAAGATTTGACTAATTTTAGTTTGGAACAAAAGGGACAATTTTGTTGTTCCCCCCCCCCCCCCCCCCCGCCCAGATCCTACAGTTGGGTTAATATCCAGATGGTGTGAGTTTCAACACCCAGTTCACAGGTCATCATCTCCTCCCCAACCTTCTCCGAAGCCTGCAGCCGGGCTACCTGCACACGCCTGGGCGCCACAGCACATTGCTTTGAGTCTGACTCCCATGCTGGAACGTGAATATCTCCAGGAGAGAGGAGACATGCCACTAATTTTTTTATCTTTAAAACTCTGCACAATGTTAGACGCATAGTAGGAATACAGAAAGTACTCATTCAAAAGGAAGCACTAAGCTTAGCTGTTTTTCATGGAACTACTCTCAACCTCCAATTCCTGTGCCTGCTGCCACCTCGCTGCCCTGACCCCCTTTTCCTTTGTTCCTCTTCACAGTGAAGCCCCTTAGGAAGGGGTGTCTAAATTCACTGTCTGCAACCCGCTATGTGCGTTCCAAATAAGCCATTGTCCTCACCTTCCTCCCAAACCCGCTTTCATGAAGATAACCAATAACCTCCACCTTGCTGAAACCTAGGGTCAGTTATCAGTATCTGACCTCCGAGCAGAATTCTTCACAGGCTGTTACTCTGTTCTCCTGGACTTAGCATCTTTACTTTGCTGCCAGGATACCACCCTCCCTTGGTTTTCCTCTTCGCCCACAATTTTTTTGGCTGTCTGCTCCGTTCTCTCCCCAGTCCTGAAGTTGGACTGCTTCGGGGGCAGTTCCTTAGAGTCACTCGATCCTCCTCCCTCATCTACCTGCACTGGTGCCCTCGGTGACCCTAACGGTGGGCTGGGCGCGTTGGAGATCTGGATCTCCAGACTCGACTTCTCTCCATAACCCTGGCGTTGACCTTCAGCTGCCTATTGGACACACCCTGACATTTCAGCACAAACACACCCTGTTCATAGCTTTTGATCTGAGGCGGCATCTTACTCCACCCTTCCAGTGGCTTAGAGGAAAAGCTGTTCTTTTTTCACACCCATGAGGAAATCCATTTACTCTCTATTCTAAACACACCCAGATTCCTATCACACCTAGCACCTTCCTTCACCACCATCCTATCCAAGTCACCGTAACAAGGTCTCCCCTTATCCCACCAGGAGCCACCGTGACCCTTTTGAAAACTAAGTCGGACGGACCTACTACCTCCACACTGAGCCCACCCCTCAAGAGAAGCCGCCCAGCTTTCCGAAAGCACTCCGCGTCCCTCGCTCACCCCAGGCTCAGCTCCTTCAGCTTCTGTGCGTGATGCATGTCCAAGAGAAGCGATGTCATTATCGAGGATCCCTGATTTTGCGCTGGGCTGGGCGAGGCTGCCCCACGCACAGCGCTGTGGCCAAGGGCACGGGCGCTGACGAAAGGCTCCATGGGTCTGACTCTGTCCCCCCACATGTGTGTTTCGCTGTCCCACCTGTCACAGCAGGATGACAGGGGCGCTGTGAGGATGGAACGGCCTGACATGTGAGGTACTTAGAACAGGGGCTGCTGCAGAGTGAGCGGAACAACAAACACTGACTAGTATTATTTTCATCATGCAAAAAAGAAATAAAATGAGCAACCAAACAATGCGTTACGTTTAATTTTAGGTAGTCAATTTACCTGCCTCTTATTTTTTGTGTCAAGCATGTTAGAATAATTATGCCTTCTGCAGGCAACTCAAAAGGTACCCTATAATATTCTATATATGATGTATTGGCAAAATGTTGGAATAAACGTACCGTTCCAGGTATATCAATCACAGTCCTAACTGTCATCATAGTCTCCGTTTGGTACCTCTCACAGATAATATCAGAGTCTTCAACATCAGGGAGGTCAACACGCTGACTTTCTCCAGGCACTAGTTTTTGATGTCGTGGGGTAAGACTACGGTAAGATTTCTGGGAGGAGCGCCTCGCCTTCATGCCGCTGAGCCTTGCGGTTCTGAGCTGTGCGGGGGCGGCTGCCACGAGGACCCAGCGAAGCACGGCAGATGCAACGCGCGAGGTCGGAGGAGCAACTGCTGTGGCGGAAGTCTGCGTGTTGGTCGCAAACCAAGGGCAGTGCGGGACGAGCAGGGTCGCGTCCAGCTCAGTGAGCCGCCCAGCTTGGCCCTCTCCTCCGGAGCAAGCGCACAGGCCTGTGCTTGCACGCACTCTTTCACCACGCTCCTCTGTGGGGGGGCGGCACCCCCAGACCCTGGCCGGCCTCCCGGTGTTTTGTCCTTGCACACCGATCCCCACACTGAATAGCACTGACCTGTGTGCGTCGGCAGGGGCATTGGTGTGTGACTTCTAGGCTACATCGTGGAGATGTGACACCTGGCCCACCTCCTCCCTCGTTTGCTCTTACAGATCACTCGCCCGGGGGAAAGCTCGGGGAAAGCGCATCACCGCGTCACGAGGACAGTCAGGAAGCCCCGCAGAGCCCACACGGAGAAAACGGAGCTGCCCTCTCACCCCAGCCAGCCAGCACCGACCTGCCACCTTGGCATCACGGCGCACCTGTAACAAACTGAACTCCCCGAGACCCTGAGCTTGAAATGACCAGAAAAGCCAAATGCTAGACACACAGAGAAACGGTGAGAGATAGTACATGTTTCTTGTCATTTTTTAAAAAAATCCTCACCCAAGGACATGTTCACTCATCCTAGAGAGAGGAGGGTCAGGCGGAGGGGGCAGAGAGAGAGAGAGAGAGACAGACAGACAGACATTGACATGAGAGGGAGAAACACTGACTGGTTGCGTCCTGCAAGCACCTGCCCAGGGACCGAACCTGCAACCTAGGTATGTGCCTTGAGGAGGAACTGAACCCGCCACACTTTGGTGTATGAGACAATGCTCCAACCCACTGAGCCACTGGCCAGGGCTGCTCTTAGTCACTTTAAGCCAGCACATTTTGGGGTATTTGTGACCCCGCAGAGGATAACTAGCACCCTCTCAACCTCTCGCTGTCCCTTTCCAGATGCCTTTGCCTGCGTTGCCTTATCTTTCTTCCCCACAGCTGTTTCCCTTCTCATTTCCTGTGTTCTTTCTGCTTCTTTAAATGTCTATAAAACAGATCAGGGAAACACGTACTTTTTTACATTTGTTCAAAAAAGTGTATGGATTGCCCTTAAAAAAGTGGAATTAGCACAAGCTGTTTTTTCTTTGTTTCTAGAGAAAAATCACCAGCCTTTCATCCCCCCCTAACCTGCGTGTTATATGAACTGATCTCCCCTCATGTTTATTCTTTCCATGGCTTTCAACTTGGGAAAGATATGGATGGAGTTGGGGGAAAAGGTTCCCCAACCATCATTAAGTTTCTTCTTAATAAGACAAATATCGTATGATTTCACCGATATGTGGAATCTAATGAGCAGACTGAACTAACAGTAAAACAGAGACAGACTCATAGATGGAGAGCAGATGACAGCTAAGGTCGGAGGGTCAGGGAGTGGAGGGACTGAGCAAAGAGGAAAAAGGACCCCTGGACATGGACAAGAGTGTGGTGGTTGCGGGGGATGGGGTATAACGGAACTATATGGTAATGGGAAAAATGCAATAAAAAATTAAGATAGATAACAATCACCCAAACAGAACGCTTTATGCCTGATGATACTACCTGCACTCAACTCGCTGTGCTGTGTGTGATTATTTAATACGATGACATCACAGCAAGAGTGAGCCGTGCTTCGTGAAGAATTCCTCCTAGTGAGGAGGAAGCACTAAAATGCCTCACTTCCTACTCCCAAAGTCATTTATTTTATATCATTTGGATAGATGACAAAATGTGGCTGAACAGTTAAAGTTTGATTTGGACACTACAAAGTTTCCAAAAGTGGACCCTCTAACTCCGGAACAATTCAGGAGCACACAGGGGCTGCTTCCTGGGCACGCTACCTGGCATTCACCGCTCTTCTAAGTCCTTTTATATAATAAAAACTCTTGTTTGAGTTCTGCTGGTACCAATTTATGGTATCCTAGAAACTCCACAATGACCGAAAAGAACAGGTAATCACAACAAAGCGGAATTACCAGCACATTTATGGCCTTATCATTTGACAGGGAAGGTCGAAGCTTCTCCGAGTTTATTCATAACACTGCACCAGCTCTCAATCCTTTCAAAATTGCTCCTTGATACCGGCTTCCCTGAAATCACAGAGAGTAGCAGCCACTCTCTAAAGGCATAAATCAGATTCTAAATAACGGATGGCACTTCTTCCCTCTAGACCTGGACAAGGAAAGCACTCCATTTTCATTGCGGAGCGCTGGCACTTGGACAAGCCAGCGCGCCAAGGATGTTTTGAGGGTTTAATTTCGGAAGTCATCTGTAAGAAAGCAGTCTTTGGGATTATAAAAAATAGAGATTGTGTTCTCGAAAAATAGTTCTTGGATGCCACTGGAATTTTAGTATCTTCTCTTTCATTCTCCAAATCCAAATTAAATACTATCACAGACTTAGTATCTGCATATACAATTAATCCTACCATGGCTCACTTGGTTCCATAGTTCAAATGTGCAAAGTATGTGATATTTGGACACAATATAACACAAGCCAAGGACATGATGGCAAGTGAAACAGATGCACACATGTATACACAACCAACTACTTAGAGGGGAAAAAACTCAAATTAAAGGGAGTTGTTTAATAAATAAAAGGCAGGACAAAATATTTTAAATTTTTTAAATAAGATACCAGTAACTCTTTGTTGTAGGGGGCATGAAGAAGTAGGTCACGAGAAACCTTTATTCTAATAACTGGTAACATTGTTTCTTACACATCTGGCATTTAACAACTCAGTAGCCACCTTAGCCTGGCATTTCCTCTGAGAGACGTGGGGGCCCGGAGACCATCCCACGTTGTGACAAACAGCTAAAAACGCAGGCTCTTTCACTGGCAGGCAGGGTCGTCAATCAACGAGTTATCTCTTTACTTATCTATGAAAATAACTAAATGCTGCTGAGATCAAATCATTAGAGCTTACGTTTATCACTGTGTTGGCAAGACTGCAGTGAGGCTCGGTGCAGACTCCAGATCTGACCACCTGGGATCAAATGCTGTTCTGCCACTCACCGGCGGTGTGGCTCTGGGCAACTAAATTAATCTCGCTACGTCTCAATTCCCTCATCTGTAACACTGAGGAGCTACGCAACATCACTGAGTCGCTGCAATGGTTAAATTAATGATATGCGTACAGTGCTTGGCACACAGCTCTCAGTAAACACATCTCAGCTATTTCGTTATCATTACTTTGTCCTGGCAAATAAAAAAATGACCGAGGCGGGTTTAATGCGTGAATGTTGGGCTTTTGGGGGGACAGGCTCTCTGTTGCTCATCTTTCATTATTCTCTAATCCTGCCGGATGAGCCCACGGAGAAAACAAGAGGCAGAAGACAGTTCCGTTTTCCATGCGGCGCCTTTATGTGAACCGCGTGCCTGTAACTTTGCCTCCGTCCACGTTAGCCCGCTTGGGCTCGGCCTCCATTCTAAGGCTGGTCTTCACGCGGCTGAGTCACCTCCCCAGTCACACACAGGCCAAATACGTGGGCGAACAGCCTATTACGTGAAAGAAGCACCAATACGACCAAATCATGATTAGTCTTAAAAACGGCAAGACTTTACTGCTCTACTTTCCATTCCAGCAATCTCCGGAAATTTCACAACGCACGGTGCTGCCCTTCGGATATATTCTCCACGCAGCCTTGAAATCTGAACCCTAATCTTCTGAGCATGGCTGGATGCCACAGCGGGTCGAGAAGTTACTGGAAAAAGGTAACTTTGTCGGGTAAATTTAAATTCTCAGTGATTTTTTTAAAAATCACTTAAAAATTAAGTCGTTACTCACTTAATTTTCACTCACTTAAAAATTAACTGTTCAATGTTTAGGAACACTGGGCGTTGGGGGGTATCAGGAGCTAGGCTGCCATCGTATCCAGTGGAGATAAGTTAGGACTCATTCCCTAGAAACTGTCTGATCCACCTTCCTTTCTTTTCAAGAGACAATACGACATTGGAAAGCAGAAAAGGAGAGCTTTTGAAATCAGGCAGTTTTTTTTCCCCATTAAAATTGTTTATATTTATGTCCCTCTTCTGAGAGCTAAGAATGACGCCTTATTAGCCTCGAGTATTAATAAATGACCTCGTTCAATTCTTTAAGCAACTTACAAAAAAAGCATGCCTTCTAAAAGGAAAGAAAGATAGATACTACTTCCTCAAATGAGGGAAGCTGGTATCTAAATATCGTTAACATAAATAACGTACTTTTGCAAGTGAAAGAACGATAATATATACTCTACATGCTTTTAAACTTAAGTAGTGCATTTTAACCTGCCACTTCTCAGACACAATGAATAAATTAAAAAATATTCCTGGTCCTTTCTCTCCTAAGCTAAACTTATGTACTCAAACAGAATAAACTTGAAAAATCAGAGTACATCTGCTACGTGAAAAGTCAGTGCGGTAGGGTGGACAGACGGCATGGGACGGTGTAGAATGAACGCAAAATTAAGGCAAATAAAATGACTGATGGTTTGCTAGGCTGACCTCAGTATGACAAAGTGCCCCTGCTGGACCACTGTGATTAGATCGTTAATGGGAAAGCCGCAGGCCTGACACGCTATTTCGGTGCTTCTTCCCAGATGGGGGACTTTTAGATTCGCCTGATCTCAAGGGAAGGGAAGAGGTAGAAGCTAACAACACTACAGAGTTAGGGGCGGTGGGTGGAAGTGGGAGCGGATCAGGGCAGAGCCGAGCGCAGAGCTGCGGCAGGTGGTCGGGTGCTCAGAGGCCCGGCTGTGCCAGGAGGGGCTGCTGTGTCAGGATCTACCGCTGTGCACCTTGAGGCCAGGTTATGACGAGTCGCCTGCGCACTTCACACTCAAACGAACATGGACTGGATAATGAGAATTTTCCCTCTAAAATGTAAGGCCGATGAAGATGCCTGAAAGTGCCACCAGTTATTTTTGTGAGTGCTCAGCACAGCAATGTAAGGCTCCGCCCATCACACATTGAAAAAAAAACAAAACGATTTTCTTTGTTCCGGCTTCTCAAAGATGGTCACAGACCCTGTTGGAAGAAATGTCATCGCTATAAACTTAAATAGCTGAGATAATATACTTTCTTCCTAAACAATAAAATCAAACTATGAATGTATTTTAAGGTATAATATCATGAATCTGTGTGTTAAAGACTATATATCCTAATTAGAATTTTAGTATTGTTTACAACCAAAAGTCTTTGTTTTCCTTAAAATACATGTATGTGTGATAATGAATCATGATGGTTCGTAAAAAGATAAATGACAGATGGACATACAATTGTGTATAGTAAAAATAACTCTTATTTAATGAAAATAAATAAATAAATCTCGTAAAAAAATCACAGTCTGGAAGGAATCTAGAATTAATGACCTTTGTTAGCTTAAAAAAAAAAAAAAAAGAAAAAGAAAAGAATTGGGTTGGCCAAAAAGTCTGTTTCATTTTTGTGTGAAATGAAATACTCATTTTTCATTTTCATCAATAACTTTACTGATTTGGGTATTTTGAGCATGTTGGCTCTCTCCCGCTATTGGCGTCCAGTGGGGAGAGGCCGGAGGCGCTGCTAAACATCTTCCAATGCAGAAGACAGCCCCACAGCAAAGGATTATTTGGCCAAACTGTCAACAGTACCAAGAAACTTCACAAACCACTTTTGACACATTCGATCAGTCACAGCACCTTCTCCATACACGGCACAAATCTTTTTTTGTGTGTTTCAGTTGCATTTTTACCTTTCTTGAAATAATAAAGCATAATATGTCAAAAGTGTTGCATATCCTCTTCCATCTTCAATATTAAAATGCACCAATTTTGATGTTTTTTTAAAAGACATGTTGATATGACAGCTGTCACAGTACAATCTGACAAAATTGTTTCAAATGAAGTTAAAGATAAATAGGAGCTACTAGGAGCCATCGTATGGAAAAAAACTAAATGGACTTTTTGGCTAACGCCATATGTTAGTATTGTTGTTTGATTCAAATATTTTTTCTGTTATTTGCAAGCCCAGAGATTGCTCAAGATAAATTTCTGACATCACAAGCCTGACACGAATTGTATTCTGACATCACAAGCCTGACACGAATTGTATACCAGTGTCTTGTTTTTACTTTTAAAAAGCATCTAATAATTAAAGTTTTGCTTTTAAAAATAAAAATCCTGAAGTAAAACTTGTTTCCATGCATAAAAGATGCACATTTGGACACCTGTCAGCATTTTCTTCTAAAAAAAATATGGTGCTAAAGCTGTAATATTCAGTATTTGATAAGTGAATCCCACGGACATATTATAGATTTGTATCAAAACTATTTTCGTAATAAATTTAATGAGAATCACCCTAAGCTATTTCTTAGCATCTAACCGTGAAACGAGGAAACCCTGTCATCCACGCGGTGGACAGTGAGAGTTCCATGACACAGACCTGGAGCACCTGTGACAGGCGGGAAAGCTGGAGGCAGAGGGCGGACGGGTTAGAGCTGCGCACTTTTCCTTGGGTCACTACGCTGACGAAGTATTTGGGATTTGAAAAAGGTGAAATTATGATAGAAAATTGGTAAGTAGCAGAAAACCCGCAATGGCAAATTCGAAGTCCCTTCAAATATAATTTCTTAAATAATTTTTTTTCAGTAACTGAAGAAAAACCAAGATTTAAAATATAGAAATAAATGTAGAAAATCTTTCAGGGAAAAACAAAATTAAAATATTAGTCCTAACAGAATCTCACGTTTACTCCAGACTCACAAATGCAACTTCCGTCTCAAGATGCCTCCTTGAAGGTTCAAAGGGCATCCCTCACGCCACACAGTCAGATGAAGCTCCCGGGTCCTAGCCGGGTCCACCCTGGTCTCCAGTTTTCATCCCGTCACTGAGTGGTACCACTGTCCACCCAGCCAAACACTAAAGTGATTACTCTATTTCAAGGGCATCAGGAGCAAAGCTAACAAACAGATGATATGATGAGAAAAGACATTTGTAATGTTAAAATCTGATAATCAGAGTGAACTTTAAAACACATAAGGAAAACCTGCAAATTGACCATAAAAAGTTGCTGGTAACCCCCAAAGAGAAAATGAGTGTGGAGTAACAAACACCTGAACAGATGCTCAGATTCACTCGTAATCACAGGAGCACAAATGAAAACAAGCTATCACTTGATTCCTGTATACTTCATATCCAGAAATTTGGATATGGTGATAATTCTAAAAACATAGTATCGATAATAATAATAACAACCCTCGAACACTTTTGGCTTGGCTTGGTAAATCCATTCTAGAGAGCAGTCTGGCACTAATTAAATAAAGTAAACACAGATCCTATGATGTGGCAATTCCTTTTACACATACTCATACAGGGCATATATATCTCAAAGAAAAGCTCGTACAGGTCCGTAAAGGCATACGTGTGAGGGGCTTCAGTACATTATCATCGGTGGCTGTGGAGCTGGGTGGGACAGTGGGTGACAGAAGGTTTGGAAGGAATTTGGTGTCCGCCACACAGGGAATGGAGGAGCAAACACCCTAGATATACAATGCACAGTGCTATTAAGAAGTTAAAAGGTAGAGAATCAAGGTATATATAGCAACACAGACAGATTTTTAAAATACCACGCCGAGTGAAAGGGGTATTCGGAAAAGACGTGGAGGAGGCTTAAATGCACGTTGCTGAGAAAACACACCCGACTGAAAATGCTACACACCGTGTGATCCCAGTTACATACCACTCGGGAAAGGGCAACACTACGGAGACAGTGAGAAGGTGGGTGGTTCCGGGGACAGGGCGGGGAAGGTGGGAAGCGGTGAACAGGTGAGGGGATGGCCAGGTGGTGGCACTGCGCTGCGTGTGTTGTGACGGTGGCTACAGGACAGCATGGGCTTATCAGAATGCAGACTGTGACAAGAGACCCTAACTGTACCGCAAGCCTAAGGATTAACCTCACTGAAAGGCGCAGGAAAAAGGTGCTGAACTAAGTTCAAACGTGGACGTCTATGGAGCACGTAGCATCAAAGGCGAAAGGAACGGCATGGAAGCACTGTGCCCGAGTTGACAGAGGTGTCTTCTCCAAGGGCACAGTCTGACAATTCTGACCCTGCTCTACGTGCCTACTGGAATTAAGTAATTAAGCAAATGGATGCGGATGGCGGGATCCAGGGCTCTCACTGCTGAGTGAGAGGCTGCAGACCAACCAGGGGAATAAACTAAAACAATCCCTGTGGTAATGGATCAGAACTGGAAACAGGAAAAGTCACGATTACCTTAACATAGATACACATGGTTACACGTGGATACCTGTGGGCAGATCCACAGGTTGGTTTGCACACCTACTTTTTTTCCCCGAGAGGTCTTAAAGAATGACACTCCAATAACAGCAAGCACACCTAGCATGTAGGTCTCGGTTTCCAATGCCATCCACCAACAAAGGAAGCAGACTCTAGAGAAAGGGCTGATTCTACGACCAGGGCAGGAAACAGACAAGGTGACCCTGGAGACGCCGGCACACAGAGGGAGCAACACGCACACCCACCCCACACACGTTTACGGGGCTGGGCCAAGGACGCACGAGAGCCAAGGGGCCTGCCTAACTTGGAACAATCTGAATGACACAATAAGTAAAGTAACATCAGACTTCAAATTAGAGTGTACCCCGCAGTATGTGAACCTCGATATAGTGAGGGACGACTGTGCACTTCACTGGGGGGTACTGCTATAGAATTTTATATGTTGTTAAAATGACGTAGGTTTAAGAGTGCAGAAAGTGTTTAAGGGCATATGAAGTAAGTGTTTATAAGAGTGTGGGAAAAGTTAATAACAGAGTGGGAAAGGTTTATAGGAGTGTGGGAAGGGTTTATAAAGTCTCAAAATATATATAAATAATGAAATAAACATAACGCCGCTACTTCTCGGGTTTTCACCTATTGCGGGGGTCTCTGGAACGTACCTCCCGTGACATGTGAAGAATCACTGTACATACAGAAACATCTCTTAATGGTCAGGAAAACATAGACGTTTGCAAAATGTATACACAAAAGAATAAATCACACCATGTTAGGATGGTTTCTTATGTGACAAAAGGGAATCCTAGAGGGGAATGAGATTTGAACCAACCAATCCAAACCAAGTAAGGAAACAAACTGGCCAATGAGGATAACGTACCCTGAAATAAGGGGTAGGATTCGCTCGACCTTTCCCACGTGAAGCCCAAATGAGAGAGGCCAAACACAAGCGAACCAAGAATTAATCTCCTATACCTGCCCTTAACTAGCTTAATTTCCATGCAAATCGTGCGCATTATCCCTTGGAGTCCCTGGAAGCCGCAGCCCCCTGCGGCTCCCAGCCAGGAGTGCCTAGACACCACCTAGGTCTGGGTGAGTGACCCACATTTTTCAGACCTGGCAAAGTAGAGTAGAATACACCGACGTTGCTTCTGCACACCCTCGCTCGTTTAACAATCTATTTTGTAACTAACTAGCATATACGGGCTCACTCTAGCTCCCTGTCTAACGGTACTGAATGTTTTCCTTTCCCGGAGTGTGACTTCTCTCCAAGACAATCTTGGTGGAATAAACTTCTACTTTAATACAAATCCAGTCTTTCTGGTAAAAAGCATTGTAGGTAAAAAGAATAGAGGGTGGTATTTGTAGCATGAACTTATTTTTTTTAATGTTGCACATCAACATTTTTATGCGAAGTGGTAGGTTAGAATTTGGTTCATAAAATTGTTTTAAATGAAATGTGTGTTAAAGGCAAGACAGCTTTAAAGAATTATGTATGCACTGTTTGGCTTTAGAAGTGACTTTCTGTATGGTGGCCTGCTGGATGGCATACAGTGTCAAGTGTTGCTGCTAATAACCGTGTGCCCATATTTAACACTATTCAAAATCGTGCTATGAATGCGGCAGCAACCGACTGGTGCTTGCGGGGGCAGAAATCTTTGTATCTCAGATGGTAGTTCAATGAACAGAACGCACAGTCTGCATCCTGAGTTGTCTTTATGGCCAATCAGTCTTGGTTTTTATCGCCGAAAATAGCCTCACTTTGTTTTTCTCAGGGAGAGCATAATACAGTCATTAATAAGTACAGAGCGTACATGTGTGGGCAGAAGGTCTGGGTACATCCCATCCCTGCATCTTTCTAGCTGTAAACGAGACCTGGAGCTTCAGCTTTCTCAGCTGAGAGAGAAGGAGAACGATAATATTCTTCTTCACAGGGTTGTTGCGAGACTGCGACATGAGTTAAACACACAAAAGCCCACAAACAGTCCCGGGGAGCAGGACCAGGGACACGGTGCGGCTGAGTGCTAGCCACTGTCATCATCCTTGTGGCTACTGAAGAGCCGGGCCGCCCTGCATTTCATCCTTTCTCTTAGCAACTCCGAGTGCAGGTCCTGCCCGTGACTATGACTGACCCCCTCCGGCGCAATAACAAGGCACCCAGTGTCTGCAACCGTCAGACTCTGTGTCCTCCATGGGCCAGCTCAGGGCTTCTGGACACTCTTACATTGTATTTTACAAATTTAGTGTCTACATAAATATATATATTTCTGGGAGAAGGTTCGTAATTTTCTTCAGAGTCATTCACCAACAGGCTCATGACCCTACAAAGTTAATCATTTCTCTAACTCTGAAGGATGAAAACTACAATGCCTTCCCATGGAGCAGGAGGTGGCCTTGAACTTCTTCTCCACCTACCCTTTGTTCATCTCTTCTACCACCACTTCCTTTTTCTCTGCCGGAACACTGGGCTTTCCCCAGTTCTCCCTAATAAACCGGGCAGTTTCCCACTGGGCACCTCTGCTCACCTCTTCTCTAGGGGTCTTCTGACCCCTGCAGTCTTACTCCCGCTACTCCTTCGAGACCCAGCTCAGACTCGACCTCCTTCAGGAGCCCTTCCTGGACCTGTTTATAGTACGCTATGTGCTGCTGCTTTCGGCTTCCAGCGCATTCTGACATACATTGGTGCTTAATAATATGTTGAATATAAACATTAAAAAAAAGTCCAAGTCTTTTTATTTTCTGTAAGGCTTGCTCTGGTCCTGGAAATACTTTATAGTGGCAAATATACTCAGAAAAAAATACTAAGCTCTGTTCGTAGCTTTCCAATGACTATTACCAAAGTTTCAAAAGGTGTCCACTTCTTAATAGGCCAGCTGCACCCAGGAGACAAGAAATCCTCCTCCGCCGTGCCTTGAGCAGCCTGTGCATTACACTCGCCTGATGAAAAGGCCGAAGTTCCATGCTGTCTTTTACCTGGAGGGCTCCTGGTTAGCAGAGAAACTGGCTTCCTATTAATAGACAATTGGAAAGGCCAATGTGTGCACAGTTAATCAATTTTGAGGCTGCTCTATCAGTGTGACTTTTTCCAAAAAGGACAGACTCTGGTTCATCATCATTACTATCTCAGCTATGATAGGATATTCTTCCTCCTTGATAAGGAAACTGATGATGTCCCTTCATTTGTTTCTATTTAAAAATCTATCTACACTCTACGAAAGGGGGCAGGGATGCCTAATTCTCTGTTACAGGAGAACCGTGATCTTTAGAGCCCACACTTCCTCCGTGAGGTTCCCGTCTAACACTGTTGCTCTACATGGAAGGACACCGTACCAAGCTCATGAATCATGTAATCGGACAGAGAATCATGGAGTGGCGAGAGCTAAGCGGGGGGTCTGACGTGGGTGTGCAGCGTGGCTGGACTGTCAACTCGGGGAATATCCTTGACAAGTCAATTCATCTTTTTAAGACCCAGTTTACTCATCTTCCAAATTGGGTCATAGTGGCTCCACCTCATAAGGGGTTTTGAGAGTAAAATATGTCTCTAATGGGGACTTGCATAGAATCGCCTGAGGAAGATTTTTACTATATGTGTGGCCACCACTTGGAGCATCACCTAGTTTGAATCAGCAGTATGTTCTTTCAGAACAGCCACGCGTGGATAAGTCATGGCACATCTGCGTACTGCCACACAGTACTGTACTCAGCAGCCATTTAAAAATGAGGATGCTATTATTAAATATGGAGTGGTCTCCAAAACATATTGCGGAAAGTAGAGATGTACTGTATTTCTAGGACACTAAATTCATGTTTTAAAAAAAGGAAAATGAGAAAATATGTACATATGCGTTGGTTTTCTTTTTATTTTTGCAAGAATCTGGAAGGTTCCGGGAGTGCTGGTGGTGAGGGGAACAGGCGTGAAGGCCAGACTCCCCTGAGGTCTTCTTCGTCTTTTTTATCAAGCTTCGCCTATTGAACTGTGAAATTACTTTAAAATAGTTCAAAGTGATAATTAAAAAATAAAGTCTCATTTAAATAAACTGCAAAAAATGAGCCTAATTGTTAAATTAGTAGCATAACAACAGAAAGAACAAAATTTAATATTTCAAGTGACAGAATTTAGATATAATACTGATTGGGATATAATTTAAAGAGAGTGACTTGCAAAAACTTTTAAATTTAATTCAGTAGTTTTTCTAGTTGTAGTATGATGGGTATTATAATTTTGAAACTAGTTAATATATATTATAGTACAAAACAAGCAAGTTATTTCAAACCAGGATTTGTGGTGGTGGGGGGAGGTAAAACATAAAAAATATAAAAAAATAGTCTTAAAACTGCAATAACACTGAACTCAAAATTATCAATATGAACTCGTGATTTATACAAGAATCTGGAGGATTCCAAAACTTTCCTTACGTTTTGTTTCTGAGCTCACTGGTGAAGTCCCGAAGCAACGCCGCCATGGGGGCAGAAAGCCCACCTATCACCTGGGTCTTGTTTTCCAAACACGCTTCCCCTGTTGAAGTATTTAGGGTGATGTGGTATCTGAGATTGATGTTAAATGATTACCACCCCCCAAAAGCCAGGAATTTATTTATCAAAAACTGTGTATTTATTCTTACATGTTTAAACTCCAGTCACCTTCAAAGCACTCTCCATTGGAGGTGATACACCTACAGAGGCTTTTTTCCCCACTGCTCAAAGCAGTTTTGAACTTGTCGATTTTGATACCTTTTAGTGCTTCTACCACTTTTTGTTTCACCTCTTCCACATCGGCAAAACATTTCCCTTTGAGGACGTTTTTTCATCCAGGTTACAAAAAAAAGTTGCTCAGGGTGAGATCGGGTGCATAGGGAGGGTGGGGCATGGGGGTCCTGCTGTTTTCAGTCAAAAACTGCTGAACCCTCAGTGGTGTGGGAGGGTGCGCTCATAAACTGCCCATCATTGAATGGGCAAATGCATTGACAGAGTCTTTAAAAAAATTCACTGAAGCCAAACTCAGCCTCTCACTATAACACCAGTTGGTACCCTGCTAGAGATGGGTTCCTGGAACAGTCACCGAGTGGGGGCAGCCTGTTCTACAAGGGGCCCACCCTCAAGAAGATAATTCCATTTTGGGGGGAGGGGGTCCCTTATATATGTAGATTGATAGAACCTGCGTGATAAAATGTTAAAAAATTAAAAATGGTTAGAATATGTTGTTCATTATACTATTCTTCTAAATTCTCTGTATATAATTTTCATAATAAAAGAATTGATCAGGAAGAAAAAAAACAGCTCTGCAGAGGACTCCAATGCATCCTCCTGATTGAACCACACTCAGTGCACAGAGGATACCTGCAACTAACTAACGACTTCTCGTGCTTTCCAAGCCCTCCGTAAGATCTAGTGACACGTAGAGAGCAAGTGCGGGCTCTACGCGGCAGCTGTAAGGCCAAGGGTCCAGGACGAGGACTGGGCAAACCCTGGGCTGCCGTGGATTCAGCAGGCACCTGCCCGGTTGCGCTGTGCGCATTCCCTCATCTGAGAAATGGGGACAATGCGCCTTACTGTGCGCTTAACGGGGCTGCTGGGGGTAAGTGAGAAGGTGAGGAGGGACTTCACGAACCAAAAGTGCTGTGGAGCTCTAACAATATCACTTTTGGTAATTTCCCAGCCTTTCGGGTACAGAGGCTATTTTATAATTCCTTCGGGACTCTCAGGAGGTATCAGTTATACATTAACATTCAGTGTATTTGCCATTTGGGTTACCCTGTCTACCTGACAACCTATCAGCACCATCTCAGTCTTCTTTAGAAGACTGTGGGACACTGACAACACCTTTCATCACATCAGTCTGTGTGTGTGTGTGTGTGTGTGTGTGTGTGCAATGGTCGTCTCGGATTATACTCCGTTGACTTTGTTCCTGGCTCTGACACATTTTTATAAGTTTCATTGTTAACTTATCCCATATGCATTAAGTCAAATATATTAACTCCGATCACGACAAAGTTATGAAGGACTAAGTGGAGCTCTTAGAAGACAACTATATAGGATAGCGGTTTTTCAAAAATGCATTCTCACCACCCCTCCCACACACCCCTCCCATCTGGCAACTGTCAAAATGCTCTCTGTATCCTTGATTCTGTCTCTGTTCTTCTTGTTTGCTTTGTTTGTTTTTTAGATTCAACTGTTGATAGGTATGTATTTACTACCCTCTCATTGTTCATAGTTTTGATCTTTTTCTTATATAAGATACGAGGGGATTAAGAAGTACAAATAGGTAGTTGCGGAATAGCCACGGGGATGTAAAGTACAGTATAGGAAAGGGAGTAGCCACAGAACTTACACGTAGGACCCATGGACATGAACAAAGGTGGGGGGACTGCCTGAGGAAGTGGGGGATGCTGGGTGTAGGGGGGTAAAGGGGGAAATTGGGACAACTATAATAGCATAATCAACAGAATATAATTTAAATCAATAGAATATAATTTAAAATAAAAACAAGAAAAAAAAACCATATCCTCCCCCAAAGACCTGAGAGAGAGAAGACCTACTTTCCTTCCTCTCAGTAAGATTGGCTTAGAAGTGGTGAGATTCTCGCATGGGGGGGGTGCATGCACATTCACATTACATGTGTTGTACATGTGTGCATGCATGCATGAGGGTGAGGCAGCTTACACCACCCCTCGGAGGATCTTCCAACTGTCCAGGGTGGATGTACAGTTGGAGTGAGTGCCCTCAAACATCAGTGCTCCTCGCTTATCTTTCTTAGTGTAACTTTCCCACTTTTCCTTCCCTTTCGGTTGCGATCTCTTTCGGAACAAAGGAACAAACAGCTCCCGGCTACCGGAGGGAGAGTCCTCCTGGATGAGACGTAAAGCAGTCCAGCGGGGCCGCGCTTTGCTCTTGGTGCAGAAACCTGCGCTCCTGGGGACCGTCCTCCCGGAGCCTCATTTCATGTCCCTGCCGCCAACACTCCCATCACTTCACGGTTTACTGGTACGACCCCTCAACCTTTGGTTCCAATCAGAAAAGGATGCTGAGGCGATGCTCAATTGAGCGAAGCACACTTAACGGTGTGCTTGTGTCCTTGCACGGAGGACCAGGGCGCGGGGCCAAAGGAAAAGACGGCGCACGCGCGGCATCCAACATCCCACACCTTTACCTAGAACTGGATTATGATGAACTGCGACGGCGGAGTGCAGAGGAATGCTGATGAGACCTTTTCTACTGCTGTGCCGGCACACCGGCCGCTCATGGAGCGCTTTCAGTCTCCAAAACCGATTCTCGGTCACTCGTGGTTGAAAATGAAAGTCTGATGTTCACGGAAGTTTTTAAACAGTTTCCATGCGGACCGAATTTGACATTTCCTCCCTTGCTATTTTGGAATTAGTGAGCAACCACCACGAGTTTTTGCTGATGCGCATCTTTCTATAAACCTCTCTGAGTGAAAGATTTCTTTAAGGTCAAAAAATGTGTATGTCGTGTGGGTGAGTGGCAGGTATCAGGGCTGTCGTTTCACGCCTTTCCCCTGAGACTTCATTATAGCCAGGCTGCTTGAAAACCTGCCACCGCCATCCTCATTCATTTGTTCAAGACTCCAACACATGGCCAGCTACCTGGAGAAGCTCTGGCTCCCCCTAATGAGCTTCCACAAACCAGGAAGACAGCACCCGCCAACTGGGAAACAAGGGATGAAGCCACAGCTCTGGCTTCCAACCTGGGACACCCAGGCACCTAATTTTACAAGAGGAGGCAATAATGAGCACTTTTGAAAATGGAAATAATACATTCGAGCATCTAAAACCTCCTAGTTATATGGGTTTGGGTAGCATCAGATGAACTAAGTACAGTAATTGTTATTTCGCCTTTTATCAGAAACATGCAAGGATATATTTTTAAGGTTTAGAAAAAGAGGAAAGTTATGTCTTAATAAATTTTGTTTTATAGATAGACTCAGGCCCATTGACTTTAAAAAGTGATGAAAATAATGCTGATGAGGGAAGTTTAGAGAGGTTTACTTGAAAATCCTGTGTAGAAGACAGACATTTTTGCGAAGGGCTTTAAAAGCAGACGGTAACTTAGAAAGTATTCTTGGCAGAGAACAGTGGTATCCAGTGTGCAGAGAAAAGAGCAGCTGTGATCGGTTTGGAAAACTATAGTGGGACCAGTTCCCCAGCCCGCATGACACTGGGAAGCCAACAGCAGAGAGCAGGAGATTGGAAGTTCGGGCTCAAGGGGTCGTTCACGCCTTGAAAAGAGAAGAGAAGGAGGGCCTGTCGGCAAGGTGGAGCTGAGGGTGGGGGCGAGCGGCCCCTCTGCTAGCCTGGGAAGATACTGCGGGTTTAAAGTAGGTTGCAAAGTACTTGACCAGTGCACAGTGGTGCGATTCTCACCAACCGCCTTACATACATCCTCTTCCAGGGGTGTCAGAGTCCACTTCCGTGTTTTCTATTTTACTGTGCTTATAATAACGATTCTCAAGGTGCATCAGCAGGCCAGGATCTCTTTATGTATATTCGTCTTCTTTCAGGCAGTCCTACTCAGTTCCAAAGATAGATTAGTATGTTTACACCCCACAGCCAGCTGCTCATCCTCCCATTCCGGCCTGTTCCCCTCATCCCCTGTGTCTCAAGGGAGGACGGCAGCCAGGCGCCCAGTCCAGAATCCTGGTCTTTACGTTGCCCTGCCTCTGGGTTTCCCCAGTAGAGACACTTTCTAGCACATACACTAACAAACTCCACCCTCTCTTCACTGCCCACTTCTGAGTTCGCTCACTTGGGGAAAGGGAGGTTGTGAGCTCAGTGTGGCAGGCTGATTATAGATGTAGAATGCCCAGTGGTTCTTTTTTCGGACCCTCATGGTGTGAGCCCTACTTCAACTCCAGCGTAATTTTTCTTTCAAAGACATGCTGTGTATAAACTCAGGCAAATCCCCTCACCTTCAACTCCATACAATTGCTCACCTATAAAATGATCTCCAAGTCTTTACACTATTTACACTACTATTTAATGGCCATGTGCAACTATGTAGTTTATGATAGAGATTCTAAAAGGTCAAGCAACAGCAACTACAAAAAAAAAAAAATTACAGAGGATGAACGGAATACAATGGCTATCTCAAGGAAAGGAATTATAACTGGGTGAATAAACAGTGAGAAGATGGTCAGTGTTGTTTAGAACGGGGAATTCGCTGTCCCCTCCCTCCAGCTCCTTCTGGGAACCACCTCTCCGGGGTCACGGCTGACGAGCCTGCGCTCACGTGGCTACCTGAGTGGACAGGCCCACCCGCTCCATTCTCCGCAGAAACCTCACCCCGGCCCAGCCTGCACGAGTATCCAGCTTCTTCTGTCAGACGAGTCACACATTGCTATCAGGTTCATTACCAGCATTACACATGCACAATGTATAAAATAGTGGGAATCCATAGAGTGATTAATCCATCTCATGAGAGGGAAGAAAAAACGAGCAGCAGCACACACGACTAAGACCACGAAGAAGAAAATTTACGACATGTTTGGAAGTTTGTCCGGGTGAGACAGAAGCCGACAGAAGTCCGCTCTGAGGTGGCGCTCTCCTGCGCCAGACCCCGGCCTCCTCAGCAGCCATCCCCAAATGAGGTTCAGGATAATGTAAAAGGCACGCCTCATTAACTCCTGGACATCTCATTCCGCGGTCATAAATCCTATTAACTTGTATTACCAACTGCCATAAAGCTTGCAGATAAAAGATAATGTATGCTCAGTGTACAGAAGCTGATGTTTCTGTAGGAGCACGGGCCAGAAAGCGAGAAAGTGTGTACGTGAGACCATGGTATGTGTACGCTCGGCAGGGTGCGCGCGGCGACCGTGGCCCTGAGCGCCGGCAGTCTTCAGGAGGAGTCCGGCCTGACCGGCGGCTGACATTGGGGCACGCACTTTGGGTCCATGACATCGCTCTCCAACCTCCTCGACTCCCCTGCTCATGAAATTCGGTCATGACGGCTTCCTAAGAACACATTTTTGGAAGTAAAGGGGGATGCTCACTTTCAAGGTAGGATCTCCAGTGCCTTCTATTTTTAATTTTCTATTTTAAAATGGCAGATCAAATCTTCCTTCAAAGTACATGCTGCCTACTGAGGTTTTCACTCACAATGACACTTGATCCATAGTGAGGAAATGAACCGAAGCACAATATAAAAGACATTACATCCCAAGAAGCCCATTAGCTAAAAAATTCTAAATGCTGCGCCATATGTATGCAGACCTCAAACTACATTATTGTCTCCTTTTAAAATCCCGTTTGTGATTAGCAAAAACAATCCACAGAAAGGGGACTGAAAAGAGAATGGAGACGAAGGGCTTCACGCAGGAACAACCTAAACGGTGTTAGGAGAACCACTCCGGGACACGCACGCCCATCCCCGACGGCTGCGACAGCAACTCCAGTGAGCTCCGGCCCGTGACTCCTGCACACACCCAGTCTCGCGAGAGTCTCCCGTGCAGACACTACGACGATCGGAAGGTAGGGAGGCTTTTCCAGAAAGATCAAGAGAAGCACATTCCGGCCCCACAGTCCAGGGCTACCCCCGCCACTTCACAGCCCTGGAGCAGACGCAGCCCCGGAACGTCTGTGCCCAGACCAGGTCTCACGCCTCCTGCTGTATTACCTTCCACTCCAGACAACCTGTAACTGCAGAACCAATACCAGAGGTCGCTGTCCTTAAAAATAATGTCATAATAATGAACACTTACATTGAGTTTTCCCACTTTTGAAGTATTTTAGCAAAACTCAACAATAATCTCACTTAATCAATTTAAATAATAAAGATGCTTGTGTGCAGATTTTGTTAGAGTTGAGGGAAACTCAGTCACTTTGGTTTAATTTAGGGGTACGGATGGCAACGAGGTAGAATATGCCCTTAAATGTACCCAAGATTTATCTTATTTGAAAATAACAACGTCAGGCCCTGGCCGGGTAGCTCGGTTAGAGCATCACGCCAACACAGCAAGGTTGCAGGTTTGACTGTTGGCTAGGGCACATGCAAGAACAAACCAATGAATGCGTACGTGAGTAGAACAACAGGTAGATCCTTCTCTATCTAATCAATCAATAAAAATAATATTGTGGAGATTAAAGCTGCTTAAAATATGATGGACTGCAACTGGTTCGTTATCCGAAACACACTCACTTGACTCTTGCATTTGTATTAGGGATTGTCTTACTGTTCTCTCAGGAAAGGGGACAGAAAGGCAGGGACCTAGGACGTGTCTGTGGAAGGTGTCTCTGGTGTTGGGGGGAAAGAGGAGCAAAGCGGGCCCTGCTGGCCCCACGGGCTGGTCTGGGCTGACCACAGCCACTCCTCCACAGGACAGAGGGGTGGCCCTGCACGATGGCTCTGCCCACCCTGTGCAATAGTTACTTTCTCAGGATAAGGTAACTTCCTAATAGTTTCAATGACACAATATCAAAATCACCAGAGAGCTGGGGGCTCTGCTGTAAGAACTAACTAAAGTGTAACATGTTTCATAAATGCAGAAATCACCTTCCTGGAAACTGTGCAGGTCATGACCCGGACGTCCTCTCCACACTTTGGGGTCGGGCGGTCTGGGGGAAACAGAGCTCTGTGATCACACACACTTTCCTCTCCCGGCCCAGGGCCTTCCTCTCCTAAACCGCTCTGCCGCTGCGCTGGGATGCCGTAGCTGTGTTCCCACTGAAGGTGACACAGGACACGGTCGGGGGCGGGGGGGACTGTAAACACAGGCGGTGCTGTGTCTAGCAATCATTTCCCCTGTCGCTGTGATGTGTTCCAGTTGGCTTAAGTGAAGATGCTGCCAAACCACGCCAGATTTTCCAGGAAAGAGAAAAAACTTAAAGTTAACCTTGGTTAATTAAGCCTCTGTGATTTTATTTTGCAGGTTAATTATTACTGCGACACAGGGCAGAACCTGATTCACAGAGGCAGTGTGGTAGATGAGTAACCTGGCCAACTGAAAATAATTAAAAAATGCCAGAAAAAAATTAAAAGGATTCTTTTAAAATGCATCAAATAGCCACTTTGTTTAAAAGAATACTCACAAGCAAAAAAAGTAAGTTTTCATCGCAGAAGAACACCAAATTTAACTTCCATGTTTTATACATTAGGTGTGCACCAAATCGGATGAACTTGAACTTAGTTCGGAAGGCCTCCAAGTATTAAAAGTCACCAGGAGACAAAGCTCCAAGTCTGCCCGAGCGGGTAGTGCAAAGGCAGACTGCACCAAGGGAAGCAAGTCTCTCAGTGAGCAGATGAACACAAATAATGCTCCCGCTGGACCACGGGGAAATGGCCCAGCCACGCCGTGGCACTGCACAGCTGAGCAGCAGGAACGGGCCTCCCCTGAGCCTTTGTAACCAGACTTGAGACTGTCAGCGGAATCACCTTCAGAATGCACGCTGCCTCAGTGGTCCAAAAAAGTCTCAAACAAGATGTCTTAAGTTATTAAGGCCTACAAATAACTGGGCTAGGAGTCCACTGTACATTACACTTAGACTCACTTTTAATTCACACTTCGAATAATTCCTACAGGTAGCCCTGGCTGGTGTGGCTCAGTGGGATGAGCGCTGGCCTGTAAACCAAAGGGTCACCAGTTTGATTCCCAGTCAGGGCATATGCCTGGGTTGCAGGCCAGGTCTTCAGTAGGGGGCGTGCGAGAGGCAACCACACATTGACGTTTCTTTCCCTCTCTTTCTCCCTCCCTTCCCCTCTGTCTAAAATAAATAAATAAAATCTTTAAAAAGGGGGGAAAAAACCCAAAATAATTCCTATAGGTAAAGTTCCCAGAAATGAGGTCATGGCCAATAATCACAAAACACAGAAGGAATTGAGATTACAAAATATAAAAGCAGAAGTGAACATAAAAGCTGACTTATAATGACTGCAGATGCTGGAATTACTGTAAATGATAAAATAAGTACGGCAATTACGTTTTCACAAAGAGCCTCGAAAATGTGCGTAAAGGGTGAGCATGTGAGAAAGAAGAGCCGCAGAAGGAATTAAAACCTGAATGGAAGGTTTTAGCAGCAAAACAGACAACACGGAGATGGAAAATGACAGCGATGGTGCATTTCCGAATGCGGCCAGGGACCTGAAGACACAGGAAACACGACAGCAAAGTTTTGAGATACGTGCGATACGATTAGAGGCTCTTCTGTTCGTTTAATTGGAGTTGAAGGAGAAGGCAGAAATGAGAAGGCGCAGACAACACTAGAAGGTGTAACGGCCGAGTCTTCCAAACTGGTGGCAGGCAGCAGCCTGTAGGCTGAGGGCTCTGGTGACTCCCCGGCGGGACACGGCAGGAAGTCCCCAGTCATTCACATCACGGTGCAGGTACAGGGCACCACAAACGACAACAAGATCTTGAGAGCTGAGACCATTTTTGAGATGTCTGTTTTTCTATCGCTTCATCTCCCCATTTTGCTTTTCAAAAATTACGCCAGTGCATCAGTGGCCAACACTAGCAATGCGCTCGCCTACAGAGATGGGTCACAGTGGACTCGTTAGCAATCATGTCGTCGGTTAACATGATACAGCAAAGGAAGCTCAATGTATCGCAGTGGCTTCAAACTTCAGAAACGGTGGGGAAATGACAGGCATTTAACAAATAACTAGGAATCTGAGAAGTATGTCTGAGCAAGCCCCGCTGCTAAACGAGGTCTTTTAGCGACTTCCCATAACCTACGGCACACACTTCACACCTCACCGTGCAGCACTCAAGGCTCTGCACAGCGGGCACGCAGCCCAGCTCTGCAGCCTTGTCCTCCCGCATGTCTCCATTCTCCTGTAGGTCCCACAATGGGTCCTGCCCTCCCTCTTTCTCTGGGGGCCCCTCTGGCTCGAACCACCTTGCCATCATCTCCCGGAGCACATACTTACTTGCCCTTGCAGAGTCTGCTACAGTGTAAGCTCAAGAAAATGTACGTTCCATGAAATCAAGTGGTACATCTGTCTAGCTGGCTGCTGTATTCCTGGAGAGGGGCCTGGCATGCAGCAAGTGCTCAATAAACATTTGTTCAATAGACCAAGTGAATAAAAGGTGAGTGCCTGTGTGAAGCCTTTCCTTACCACACCCGTGACCAAATTACATAGTCTCTCATCATCTTCTGTAGCAGTGTTGGAACCCTGCCTCATGTTTAAGTTTTGCAAATGTCTGCTTCACTGAACGTGTACTGGAGAGCAGAGATACTATGTTTTTTAAACCCTCAAGGGCCTAGCAGTGCAGCGGGGAGGGGGCGGACGCACGGACACTTTGTTGGCTACATAAAGGGACAGAACACCTTCTGCATCTCAGAGGAAGTGTTCCAGAAAGCAACAGCGCCAGACAATGCAGAGAACCAGAAAAAAAAACGCTAACGTGGCTGAACAATGGTGAGCGTGCATCGCACGCACTGTATTAACCAAATGATACATTTTAGGTAATGAGCACAGATGGAGAAGAAGCCAAACCATAGGTAGTACATTGCAATGACAGGCAAAAAGAAAAAAACGGTCCACTGTCTTGAAAAGATGTTACCAAATTATTATTTTTCAAAGTGAAATGCACTAATCAACCTTATAAAACTTTATTTAATAAGAATTCTGCTCTAAGCACTACATTGTCAGAAAATTTCCGCAATGTTTATCATTGGAAATGAACGACATTGTCATTAGAAATTTGTTCAGAGGCAGTGAAATTAATAAGCAGGCAACCTAAGAACAGTGAAAATTAAAGATTTTCTTTTAAGTGCTTAAAAAATCAAACTCAGTTTCCAATTATAATTACAACACTGAAAATATATGAGAATTCCATTTAAGATACTTGCCAAGCTTTGCACTTCCTCTAGTGAGATTTTTCTCATATTCGGCTGCTCAAAAAGCAAAACTGCTAAATTTACTTCTTAGTCAATTTAATTAAGAGTTAGAGTTTTTTCATAGGTCCGATAAAATGAAAAGTTTGAGGCTTCTCCTCCACCTTTTCCCGCTCAGTGACCGGTTCGGCAGCACAGGAACGCGGTCCACTCCACTAGCGGTTCAAAGATACACAGGGACGATGTTCCCTCCTCGTCTACTCAAAGGTGAGGAGTCTGTGCATGCAAACTGCTGACATTATGCTTATTCTTCACTTACTGGCTGGAGCAGGTAGATGAGAGACTCCTCTTGGATGATTATGACGGGCGAAGGGGTGATGTGGGTCACTTGGAACAAGGTGCTCACAGACGCCATGATCTGGTCAAAACGCCCGGCCAGTCCTCCCAAAGTCACGATCATGTCCACCTACGCAAGGCAGAGTACAACGGGGAGTCACACATCGACAGGGTTGGACCAGCTGAATTGCATGGAACACCTACATAGGGCTCTTCATTTTACATTTTTTATGGGATAAGCCAGGAAGAAATGGTAGATATCATTTCTGATGTTTGGATGAAGAATTAAGTTACTATATTTTGCCATGTATAATGCACACTTTTTTGCCCAAATTTTTGAAAGAATAATAAGGATGCACATTATACATGGGTATAATGATTACATACCATGGGTTTCATAATCCTGCGTATAATGTGCACAAAAAGGTTGGTGTGCATTATATACAGCAAATTACGATGACTTGTTCAAGGCTACATAATTGGTAAGCAGCAGAGTCAGGTTTCGAGACCAACTCTTTAAAGTACACATGTTACATTTTTCCCACCTGCCTGTTTACCCGGCGGACTGAGGACTCTCCCTTAAACACTCTGTTCTGGGTTCCTCCCACTTGACGCCGTCCTGATCTCGCAGCTGGTGCCTCTCCAATTTGAATTGTTTAAAAATAGGAGTACTTAGTTTCTAGGTTTTAAAATAGTACATTACAAATGCTTAGCTAATGTCTCATGCATCAAGATGGTGTGATGAATGGAAGATGAACACACGGTCCAAGCACTGATATAACCCGTCCAGCTCCTAAAGGACAGTGAGTGATGGATGCTCCAGGGGCGAAGGCAGTGTCTCTCGGTTCCCAGTCACGGCCCTGGTCCTCGGCACAGTGCCCCGCACTCACAAGACATGCCAGTGCTTGTGTTTGATGACTGGCTAAGTGAAAATATTGCACGAAAAGACTAAGAAAGGAACAGATTAACTGCCATCTGATGGGAATATATAAATCGAAATGGGGTTCCATAAACCACAAAAAGTAAAATGCACAGAAGAACTGAAAAGTTTTAATGAGTTTCCTATTTCTGATCTTTTCAGAGAGCAGGGAGAATGTTTTTTTTCTCCCCCCTTTTGGATTAGATCTTTCATGTCAAGGGTAGAGTATTCTAAGACAGGCACCCCACACATCTCTAAGACTTAATACTAGCTTTGGAGATCTTTCTAGAACTCTAAGACCTAGCTCCGGGGCCAGCAAAGGCCATGCACCCAAGCAGACATGTATTATTCTGAATATGCATTGCCCTGAAGACCAGGGCACCTGTTAATCTTCGGAGGAAAGGGGGGACGTGCAAGCATTGTCTCCGACTTGCCAAAGAGACAGCTTTCGTTGGGGAATGAAGGCAGCCGTGTCCAGGAGCCACTTATTAATAATAAAGCCACTGCCAACCAGTGGCGAAAGCCCAGAAGTTATACAGAACCTCTGAAATAAAGAGGGTTTGCTTTGACCCAAAGAGAGAGAAATTACACATGAACTATGAGGTGGAGAAAGCTCTAAGCCTCCAGCAAAAAGCACACAACGCTAAAATCACCTTGGAAGTAAGGCCTGATGCTAAAATAGTTGATTCACTAGGCAGATTCTGGAATCCCTGTCTCAGGTGCTCAATTTTTCATTACCACACTGTGAGCTGTGAACAACTGCATAACCTTAAGACTGAAATTTAATCCCCACCTTCTACACTGGGATATCATGATGAATAAGCAGGATCTGTAAAGCGGTCGGTGAATTTCTCAGAATAGAGAAGCAGCAAGATTGCTTCTCATCACTATTCATTTTCCCTACAGGAAGTATTTAGCAAGGCTGATTAAAAACATTAGGGGTCCCATGGATGCCAGCTGCGGGGGGGTGGGCGGGGGAGCAGGCAGCCCGGGACTTGCCCGCGGTCCTCTAGCTCTGGCTGTAAGGAGGACATGTGATCACCACAGCGACAGAAGGAGGACACAGACCCCACCCTGTGTATCCGAGTGGGTTCTCCAAGTCTCGAGTTGTGTCTTTAGGACCGCGATGTCAGAGGGCCAGAGGACCCTCTCCACGTGGGTGCAAAGCCTGTGCTCTCACCTTTAACATCACCCAGGGCACTGCAAATGCTTGCAGCTCAGTGTTTTCCCGATGCTTCCACAGTGCACACACAGGCTGCAGGCACCGGGCTGCCAGGCTCGGTCTTGCCCTCCGGGGACACACCGGTGAGATCCATTCATAATTTTGGCCGTGCCCCCCACCACGGGTCCTTGCTCTCTCCCCCTGCTCCCTGGGTGCTCCTCCCACATGGGCCCGGCAGGGCACCGCCTGTCTCTCTCTCTGGCACCTATGAAACAAACCCTTTAATTGCCTGCCTTGGCGGCACTGCTCCGTGTCTGCAGATGCCTGCATCGCGCCCATCACCCAGAACCCTCAAGTTAAGTAACATAATTATTCCCAGCATGCCGCAGTCACACACTGTTGTAACAATCGACGTATTCGTGCATCCTCCCCCCAGAGCAGGCCTGTGGGTCGCAGATGCCAGCTGCGGTGTTCGCGGCACACCAGACAACACACCTGTGCTGAGCTTCCCCTAAGCATCTAAAAACTCGGCAGAACTGAATAAAGAACTATCAAGCAGGAAGCTAATTACCAGGCTGAGTTAACATCATCTAATTCCAACAAAAGAGTACTTGCCTGCTTGGCAAGAGTTCCAATAGTGAGTGGCATTTGAAAAGAAGAACTTACGTCACCTTTGTTACCACTCCAGTAATATTTATTGATCACCTACCATGCGTTACGTTCTCTTCTACACAGTCAGGATATATCAGTAAAGAAGACAAAAATGCCAACCTTCCTGGAGTTGACATTCAAGTGGAGAAAAATACACAATTGATCAAAATAAAAAACCAATCTCATTAGTTAGAATGTGAAAAGGTGGTAAGTGGGAACAGAGAATAACAGAGTAGGAAAAGGAGAGAAAAAATAGCCGGGCTGGAGTAGGGCATCTAGAAGCAGCAGAGGGCCGTGACGACACTTCTGGCCTCCCTCCTGGAGCCGATTCCAGAAAAAGTGGGAAGAGGCGGCGGAGCAAACAGAACACAGCACTGCTACGTCCGCGGGGAAAAGCCCAGCTTCTGCTGGAGCCGGGGGCAGAGGCACCGCGGATTTCGGTGAGGGGGAGTCAGGGAGGGGATCTCGGCGAGGGTGGACCGTGAACTTCAGAGGGCACCAACAGGTGAGGCACACGGAGTGTTCGGCAAGTCCGTTTAAGCTGAGCGGGCCTGCCATTCCCTGAAGAACGAAGGCTGGTCTCAGAGGCTAGCATAATATTGTCTGTGGCTTGTGATGCATCAAGGATTCAAGGTTTGTAATTCAGAAAAGGGCTGTTACAATCCTAGTAGCTCCATGAATAAAATATTGTAAATGATGTAAATTTGTGCGCACAGCCCCTAAAGTACCCGCCACATGCCTATTATGCCAGACTACAATCTATAAAATCTGAAGAATGAATTTCAAGCTGATTTCTGCACATTCTCTGCAGTCAAGTTATGGCATTTCCTGTGGATCTTTGCTGGTGGTGGTGGTGGTGTTGTTGGCGGCAATGGGGAGGGGTGGGCAGGAGGGCTGCTTTGGGCCTTTCACAAGCATCACGTCTAGCAAGAAGAACGCCGCCGCGCGGGGTTGGTGCTGTGCAGGCCTGACCGTGGAGTGGCGCGCATGCCCCCCTGACAGCCACGAGACCTCCTGTGAGCTACACGGCCTCCCTGGGCCTCTGACCATCTCCAAAGGTGGGGCGTCAACCGAGAGCATCGACGTATTTCCAAGGCTCTTTCATTTCTAATGGACCATGTAAAGTTCTCTGGTTGCCACCCTGACACCTTACGTAGCAATTGTGTCTATTTGTTTAGAAAATAAACGGACAGCTTAGTTATTTCCCTTAACGGAATAATGGCGGGACTGGCTGGGGGATACATAACTCCAAAAGGAGGAGCAACTCCATTTTCCTACTACAGCAGTGAAAACCTTCCCGTGAACAAATGCCATAGTTTTGTGCATGCACCCCCAGGAAGACATGGACACAGCATGGATGAAGCCTGCAATAGGGACAGTGCCTGCCAGCGTATGTTGAATACATTTACTTCACGTAGGTTGAATTCTGGAGATACACAAATGCATAGTTCCTCCACGGCTCTCCCTGAAAGACAGTGTGACCACACCGTTTAACACACAAACTGAGTTCCTTCCGGAAGTAAGTGGGGACACTGTATATAATGACACCGAGAGCACAGGCACAAACTGGGACTAGCCCAGGTAAACTAAGACACACTATTCACCCTATCGCTTGGTATTGACTAACCTTAACGTAGCCAACCTAACAAAACCGAACACTGCAGTCTCAAAAACTTCAAACATTTTTCTTAATAAGCTCTATACTGTGTTACAGTTAGGCATGGAGAGAATGATGAAATTCTTTGGTCCAATTGTTTGATGCTCCCGCTGGAAGACAGAAGCCCTGATGCAGGAGACAAAGGAAAGGGCTGAATCAAGACAGAGCAAAAACTCACTGACGAAAATCAGCAATATCAAAAGGTTTTAATAAGCCTATAAAATAATTCCTGTGATGGATGGGAATGAGACACCAGAGAAATCAAAGACCTCGGATTTTATAGTATTGAAACATATCGTACCAGGAAACACAGAATAAAACCTCGGCTTGCAGAAACCACCCCACAGGGATCCCACTTAAATTTCCACCAGGTCCGATGAGTTGCCATTGAAAGCCAGCCTGTTGGGGTGGGAAATAAATAATGCCTCTTGCACTGGCGCAATAATGAGGCTTCTGTTCACAGATGAGACGTCTAAGGAAACCCAGGATTTTTCTCAGATAATGCTTCCTTCCCCTTCCCTGCTCAGTTGTCACTCAGGCAAGATCCTGTCTCCAGGACAACCCCACGGGCCCCTGCCTGGTCTTGTACAACCAAGGAGCCTTGCGCAGGATTATGAGAACAGGCTTTCCACGTCTCACATCTGATCCTGCCCCCGTTCAGCCTGAAATTGGTGCCGGCTTTCCGGAGTCCACAGGACAAAGTCCAACGTCCTCCAACGCGAACCCCATTTACATGCCAGACACGCTTCCACCCTCGGAACGCAGCACAAGATGTCAACCCTTGGTGCCCGGGCCATCCCCGTCCCTCCTCTCCCTTGTCACAGTGGAATTACGACAGTGTTTTTCAAAGGATGCCTACCTCCACCCCCTAAAGAAAGATGAACTTGTGTGAACGAAGCATTTCATCCAAGTTTGTCAAACTGTATATATGTCATTAAGAAATGGTGGCAAAGATGCGGAGAGAAGTGTCCTGTTGGTGGAGAATGCAGACTGGTGCAGCCACTGTGGAGAACAGTATGGAGTTTCCTTAAAAACTGAAAATGGGACTGACTGCCTTTTGACCCAGTGATTCTGCTGCTGGGAATATATCCTAAGAATCCTGAGTCACCAATTCAAAAGAACTTAGGCAGCCTTATGTTCATAGCGGCACTATTTACAACAGCCAAGTGCTGGAAATAGCCTAAGTGCCCATCAGTAAATGAGTGGATCAAAAAAACTGGAGAGTAGCCCTGGCTGGTGTGGCTCAGTGGGTTGAGCACCAGCCTGAGAACCAAGGGGTTGCTGGTTCGAAGCCCAGTTGGGGCACATGCCTGGGTTGTGGGCCAGGTCTCCAGTAGGGGGTATGTGAGAGGCAACCACACATTGATGTTTCTCTCCCTCTCTTTCTCCCTCCCTTCCCCCCTGTCTAAAAATAAATAAAATCTTAAAAAAAACCCCTGGAGAATAAAGTCTGTCCACATGTGGCCCCAAACAGCCCGCTGTGACTGCTTCTCATTCAGTGCACCCTCAGCGTGCCCTGTTTGAGTTTTTCTTTGTTTTGACCCTCAGGTTCAACTTCGGCACCCTGCTCATGGACAATGACCAAGTTCATACCCAGAGTAATGAAATGCTTCTGGGATTTACAACAGTTACCCCGGGCGAGCCCTTGAATTTTTTGTTAAACATTTCCAGTCTGGTTGGAACAACAGCGCTGTCTTTCTGCCCAGGTCTGTCCGGACTGCTACTGTTTCTCTGACTGACAGGATGACAGGCTGCCAAACCACGTCAATGAGACCCCTGGAGTGGGACGTTTCCCCATATAAACAAAACCACAGTGTGATCCATGTAGAAATGTGGAAATGCGTTATTTCCCCTTCCCATGTAAACACAGCGCGGGACAGCAAGAGTACATCGCATGTATTTACGTTTCTCTCTATCTGAGTTATCTGAGTACCAGGAGAGTTGCAGAGAATAAATAAAACGCACATGCATGATTTTTCTTCTCTTTTCTGGACAAGATTTTACTCTATTATTGCTAATGAAAATTAAATTATTTAAAGAGAAAAAATCAGAAATATATTTATAAGTAAAATTACAGAAAGTCTCGGCCTGTGTAAATAAATCACAGCAACGTTGGAAATCTACTGCAGCTGATTATGGTCTCCGAGCTGCTCGCACTGTCAGGATACGAAGATATTTCTATGGAAAGGAAATGCAGAGAGGCACTCCTCCTGCATTACGGGGCTCGTAAAGAACGGGAAGATGTATTACTTGTGGTTTGGAGCGCCCCAGACACCTAGCGCAGCATCTTCAACACAGTTGGTGTTTACCGTGCGATGAAAACTCAAAGTATGATTTATGTCACATCAGAAACAATTAGCTGTTAGGAAGTAGAGTTCGAAAAAAATATTACAATTTGTTTTATATAAATGTTACCCACAGCAGCTAAATGACTGCTTGGTAGATAAATGAAAAAAATCAAATCTGTGATTCTTGACCATCCTATTAAAAAAAAAAAAAACAACACAGATATTTCTAAGTCTGGCTAAAAATTCTTTCACATACGTGATGCCCCACTGAAGTTGAATAGTCACCATGTTCGGGAGGTTCGGAGCACTGAACACCAGTCTTCCCATTCTGTGTGGACTGGGTGAAGAGGCACCAAAACACGGATGCAGCCTTTCTCAGTCATCCCCACCACTGAGCAAGTGGGAAAGACGCACGCAATTTTCCAAATCTCTTTGGAAACAGACCGACTTTGGTACGAGGCGCGCTGTTCCAGGAGATCGGTGCTTCTGCACGTGCGACCTCCCCTGACCAGCGATCGCCCTGCCGTCAGCGCTGGTCTTCCCCCGACAGTATTTCCAGCTTTGCTGCAGTCATAAAATCAGTCCCTGCGGCGCAGTCTTGTCCCAAGTGATAACGAAACTCTCGGCCTCCGTGTGAGGATGGGTTAGATTCAGTTCTTTGCATGCGTTGAGGGCATTTTAGTCCCAGAATTTAGTGGTATAAAACTCTTCATTTTTTATGGACCAGTTTATAATAGGTGGCCAGCAGACTTGCGTTTTGCAGTCTGGAGCAATATAAATAGTTTATGTTAATTACCCCCTTTCCACCTTCTGGGAGAATAGAGAGCATTTTGCTTGCAAATTTTGCACTTGGTCATTAACATGCTGGTTTCTAGATATGCACTGGACCATTTTATAATGCCAAATGAGAATGTTCAAACTGCTACTGCAGTGACATTAATTACTTAAAGCTTATTTTTTTTGCCACGTAGTAAGTTTGCTACAGCTAATACATGTGTATAAAAGAGCTGATCACCTCATTATCCTCAGGTTCGCCTTAAAATTATAAGCAAATGTATTCCATATTAATGAGCATCACAGTAAACTGAGTGCAGTCTGAGGTAAAATACTTGTTCAGTAATAATTTCCTCTTTATGAAATAATTTCCTGTATTTATATGGATGCTTTAAAAACAACTTTAGGGTCAATTTCATAGGCATCTAAAATCTCTAATAGAAATGGATGAGGAAACAGAATTAAAAGGTAATCCATCTATTTTGAATCCAGATAGTCTCATTTCTAATGTGTTTTGAAATATCTTGATCCAGCTGTCCAGACTGGGAATTACATCCATCCATTCACATTGAGAGGGGAAGGTGCGTAGTACTTCCAGGAGAGAAGCTGCTGTCATCTGATTTTTACTCCCTGCATCTTTATTTCAGTGCGCTACCTGCTGTTCCGGACCAGCACTTTGACCATGGAATGCAGAGTTGAACTTCCATAGGGAAGACAGGGGTCATGGAAGCGGAAAGACATCAACTACCTCCAGCCATTAAGACAGGAAAAGGATGGGAAATGAATATTACAGGATTCCATCTTCTCTGATTTAAATGGAACTTTCTGAGACACCTAACACACAAAAAATGTATTTCTACGTATGCGTTCTTC
Organism: Glossophaga mutica; assembly: GCA_039655065.1. Lineage (NCBI taxonomy): Eukaryota > Metazoa > Chordata > Mammalia > Chiroptera > Phyllostomidae > Glossophaga > Glossophaga mutica. The sequence continues at coordinate 7,117,474 of CM077313.1, read as the reverse complement.
TGATTTCTACGTATAGATTCTTCTTCCCATGAATACTTAATTAAATACCACTGAAAATACACTGACCTGATATGCGCAGCCTCATGATAAACAGTGACATCATTTCAGCTCTGCAGTCATGGCTTACAACTGCAAGCGAGTCATCTCTTTAAAATACAGATACTGTTATCATTGTGGATATCCATAATTATGGATGTAGGTACTACCATAAGTAATACGTCTTGATGAGGGATGCTCAAAATGAAAGAAAATCTTATAATCTAAGCATTTTCAGCTTGTTCTATTATATGTGTATTCTTACGAAAGGCCTCAAGATGCATCTTCCTCCTCCATCTGCAATTTCCCTGTCTTCACAATGCAGGAACTCAAAATGAAAAGTCCTTTTCACATAAGGTCAGCCTTCTCCTGCAGAGGACCGCTCCCACCCCCCACCCCTCGCCCGTAGCTGAAATTTTCCACATTGGTAAGGAATTTTATCTGGCAAGTGAGTCATCTGACTGAGATCCTGGGGGAGCCGGCAACCTCCGCCTGTCCCAGGGCACACAGAAGCGCGCTTCTGCCCGAGCAGGGACAGGGATGGAGGGGATGCCACAGCTTCCAAGGCAGGAAGCTCTTAGTATTTGCAGCAACGGCCCGGAGTCACTTGAAAGCACTGGGCTCATACATGCTCCCGTGCTGCGCAGCCCTCTGAAGACGACTACTAGCCTCTGAGGAGGGAAAACTGAGACGTGAAACCCTGTTTTGAAGGCATCTCCAAAATGATCTGGGGAACGGCCTGCCAGGTCACGCAGGGCCCAGGGAACCATGTCCTGCTCCTCACTTCCTCGTCTGTTCCTTGGTTTGCCCAACACTCACTCACTCCAGAGCGTGAATGTAGGAGTAACAGAGGGCCTCATTAACACAAGCTGCAATTTCATTCTCTAAAAAAATGGCACCATTCTCTTTTCCAAAATGAGAAATGAAAGGGTGACGCAGAGAAGAAGGGTTCCATACAGACAACCTATGAGAAAAAGTTGCATCTGCTCGGGAGAGGCACATGACTGCACCTGTGCCCACCTGCACTTTTGCCTCTGCTGGGAGACTGGGGGCTACCTGGGGCCACGGACCCCGTCTCCTGCTCACAGCCTAATGACAGAGGGACGCAGGAGAGGGACGATGTGAAGGTGTCAACCGACTGGAAAAAGCCCCCCGGAAGCGTCCATAGAGCATCTAAGGGAAGGCAGCCTGCCTCTGGGACCCTGCGCTGCACTCCTGGCTGACCTTGGAGAAAGGCACTCCTCCGGGGGCCGAGGGGCACGCTGTCTGTCTCAGGGGCACAGAGGTGGAGCTCGGCTCCTTTTGGTCTCCACAGAAGCGAAGTGCAAACAGTGCTGAGCCTGCTGAGCCAGGCTGTGCCACGCACCTCCCTGCCGGATCCAGTCCCTAAAATGTAGATGCTGTTCTCACCGGCTCCCTGAGACAAGGGAAGTGGGAAACCTCTGCTAGTGAACACTTCAGCGTGCGAGTAGCACTCCGTTTAAGCCAACTTTCTCATACTAAGAGAATTCTTCTGGAATGGAAATACGTCCAAAAGAAAAAATGCTAAGGTGAACCCATGAACTTGAGCTATAAAGTAGAACTAACTAGTGTAAGAAATTTCTTAAAACCACTGATTCTAAGACCACATTATTCCATGAAATTTATTACAAGATCAGAAGATCACAATATTTTATATATTTTTATCTTATCCTATATTTTAAAAAATAGAATACATTCTATAAATATATTATATAAAATGTGCCACAGATCACAAGAACTAAGGTGTACCAGGGGTGCCCGACCTTTTGGAGTCCCTAGGACACACTGGAAGAAGAGTTGTCTTGGGCTACACATTAAATACATTGTGACACGTAATCACACACAGAAAAAAATCTCATCATGTTTTAAGTAAATTTACGATTTTGTGTTGGGCCACATTCACAGCCATTCTGGCCGCATGTGGCCCGTGGGCCACGGGTTGGACACCCCTGGAAAAATATATGATTATTAATACCACTCCTACAACTGTTACATTTTCATCAAGGACTTTGTATGTGGCAGGTACTGAAGTAAGTACATTAACTAATAACTTGCTGCTACATAGAGACTATTATTCTGACTTACACAGGAGAAAACTGAAGCTAGAAGAACTGAAATAGCTTTCTGCTGTCATGCAGCTAGAAGGAATGCCAGGCCCATCACAAGTATTTGAGCACCTAACCTCTAATTACAATGCTTTGGAGGCCGAAGCTTTTAATAATAAACACTCATTATTACAATTGGCACGGACAAAAAAGACACCAAAGCATCTGGACACATGTCACATGAAAATTGCTATGACATCCAGAATGCTTCTAAGATCACTTCAAAGATCCCTTCAAAGAGTCTACGTGCCAGCTGAGGTTTGCCACGATGTCCTTTAAAAATTGCACTGGTGTTATTGGAAATACCTTCATTCATTGAACAAATACTTATTGAATAAATAACCCAGAGATAACAAAAAATTTCAAGGCAATACACATCTAAGATAAAAGATACGAATTTTAGTTGACGAATAAAGGGGGCCAACAGAATGCCGATCGAACAGCCCAGGTGGACACTATCGATAAAGGTCTGAACTGAACCAGCAGCAGCGAGACCAGAGATCCTGTACAGCTGAAGGAACGACTGTGAGCAGCCGGTAAGGGATGGCAGAGTAAAATACGAGGTTACCGCTGGGTTTCTGCCGGGTGGATGGATGGCAGTGCCACAGAACAACATAGAAAATAAAGAACGAAGAAATGAGATTGTGTGAAGAAAGATGGCGAATTTTGTTTCAGACACTGAAATGAAGTTGCCCTGGCTTTTCGGTGAGAGGTAGAAATATGGCTTTGGAGCTTCAGGTCAGAGGTATAAATTAGGGAGCTAACGGCATGGAGTGCGATTAAAGCCCGGGAACCAAGACAAAGGCAGGTGTGACAGAATATCGACGTAGGAGCCGGGGAGAACACAGAGGTGGTGATGGAGGCCCAGGAGGGTGCGGGGCAAGGCGGGAAAGCAGGAGTAAACGGGTGACCTCCTTCTGCACGCAATACCGATCGAGTTACGTTCTGTCTCTGGTCAGCCCGCCATTCTCTGCTCTCTCCGGAAACTGAGAAGGTTGACAGTATCCGGCTCGTTACCACAGTCCAAACACCGTCAAGTCGGAACTGCCTGCGTAAACGTGCAGCAGAGACTCACAACTTGGAGCGTTCTGATGACACGCTTTAAAGCGAGAGAACCCACAGAAAGATGTTTCTATGTGCCTAAGTGCCAAGAAGTCCTTACCTTTGCCTTTTTACCCTATATTATTATCAGTCATGTCAGAAAAGATTACATCATTCTATAGTTATAACATTGGAAACAGTGAATGTTATTTTTCAAGTACACATTATTTTGCAACAATTATAGATTTAGCAAAAAGTTGCAACAATAGTACACAGAATACACACTTCACCCAGTTTCCACCAACGTCAACAGTGTAAGTGACCAGGGCACACTTGTCACAACTAAGATCGACACTGGGGCCCCGCCAATCAAAGAAGAAAAAGAAACAGACTTCTGTTCCAGGTGGAGATGTAGGTAAACAGGCTTGCCCTCCTCAGATAACTACAAAAAATATTACAACCAAGGATTTAAAGAGGCCACCTCCATCCAGATGGGTAGGAGGGCGAAGATACGGAGATGTGGTGTGGCGTGACGAGGCAGCGGAGCCGCTGGTCCCACACTCCCATGTGGTGGATAAAAGTCAGGAGGGATACCTCAGGAGCAAGGCATCCCAGCCCCAGAAGATAAATCCCCATAACTTCTGGCTGTAAAAACCAGTGGGGCTAGGGGCGGTGGAAGAAACTACTGGATTTTCAGGAGACTCTGCTTAAAGGGCCCACATGGACTTAGAACTTATGCAGACCCACCCGCTCTGGGATTCAGCACGAGGGCAAGAGTTGCAAGGGCACCAGTCGCACAAGGCGAGTGTTGGGAAAACCTCCAGAAGCCAGGCAGCAGCATTGTCCCTCTCCAAGCCCTACCCCGCTCCACCCTGCACGACGAGCCACAAAGCTGTAAAGCAGGGTGCTCAAAGAACTCACTGAGTACAGCAACAGCATAAAAAAGTCCCAGGAAGAAATGAGGGTTACACTAAGTGAAATAAAGAAAAATCTACAGGGAACCAATGGTGGAGGGGATGAAGCCAGGATTCAAATCAACGAGTTGGAACACAAGGAAGAAATAAGCAGTCAACCCAGAACAGCAAGAAGAAAAAATAATTAAAAACACGAGGACAGTAGTAGGTGCCTCTGGGACATCTCCAAACGTACCAACATCTGAATCATAGGGGTCCCATAAGGGGAGGAAGATGAGCAAGAAACTGAAAACTGATTTGAAAAAATAAGGAAAGAAAACTTCCCTAATTTGGCAAAAGAAATAGACATATTTTTAGGGTCATATAATCTAGATTTACTTCTGCTTCATCCTACACAATATACACCTTACATTTAAAAAAATGTGGAGAACTAGCTTTTAATCTCCCCACTGAACCCTGGGGCAGGCTTAAAATAAATGCATAAATAAGTAAATAAATAAATTTAGGGAGTTTTTTTTAAATAATGTTGTGTGCTAGAGAGTAAACTCCCCTAGGATGAGAACAGGTCCTAATCCAAATTGTATAAATCTCTAATATGTTACACTGTATAGTTACTTACCATATGAAATGCTACTTTAATTCAATTTACCTGTTATAATTAATACTGTAAAGAATATGCTAATAAGATCAGATTGTACTGTAAAATATAGATGCTTTGATTACAATTCCTATTTGTAACATAAGCGGAAAAGCAGAAAGGCACAGTGATTTGCTTGGATTTAGCGCCTGGACAAGGGTGAAGGGTATGAGCATACAGCGCGCAGGAACACACTTTTAAACGCCCTCCTGATGCTCGCATCTGAGGGTGGAGGGTGTGTGGAGAGCAATCTGGTCTTAGCCCTCATTCTACTCTTTCTAATCGTGCTTTTCCCCGCCATTACCTGAAATCAATTGCAATCTTGCACTTCCAGGTTACATGTTAAATCTGGTGGAAGCTCAAGACACTCTATGTGATCAGATTTAACATAAATCTGATGGGAGCTTCCTGGGAAGGTTTTCCCTGTGAGGAACGCACCATTCAGTTTACCTAGCGACACTTTTTGCAGCACCAAACTCATCGTACTGCTCGTTCTCCATCTCACTCCCTTCCGACACCGGCCGCTGGCTCCCAGCAGCGCTCTCCATCCTGCGTGCACGGGGTCCTCCCTGAACATGCTTCTCCCTGCTGCCCTCTAACCGCTATTTGTCTGTTATGTCTCAGTTTCTCTCAACAGCCTTTCCACGACTGGGTTACGTTCTCCAGTCCCGCAGGTTCCCATGGTGCTAACACGGACCCAACATCCCCAGAACACCTCTTACACACCAAGTGCTGCTGTTCAATTGTGAACCAGACAAACCCGACCACAGCAGCAAGGGCCGTAAGTTCTAGCTGAAAACAAAGGCCTCAAGACACGATGAGAAGTAACTAACAACCTCATTAGAAGGGTCCAAAGTGCCTTACAGGACAGGGGGTGCACAGGGACGTACAGCAGAAGGACCTAACCTGGGGTGGGGCAGGGGAAAGTCCACCTGAAGCTTGTCAGGTAGACGTCGCCATCACGGTGTAGGCAAAGACAAAGAAAAATACCAAAAACAAATTCACAAATTCTCAGCAGTGGGGCAACAGAGGCAAAAACACTTTAAAGTGGGGCAGAAGAGCAAATACAGCCCATTTGAGGCAAACAGAGAAAGAGCTGCGGAAGACGAGACTGGAGAACGCACTGGGCCCGAAGCATGCTGAGGCCTAGGCAGCCGCGGGGGTGTGCTGCTCACTGTCCCCCGGAGAGAACCCGCTGTTGGGCTGTGAGGACAGCTGGCTGTCACGATCCTTCAGGATGCAGCAAAGCGTGCCACCAAGGCCACACGCCCCCCGGGCTGCCTCCGCTCCATGGTGAAGCACAGTGGGAGTCTGGCCCTTTCCGTCCACCACAGACATCCTCTAACAGCTGCCCCTGCTCCAGCCCTCCCCACCGGACTGACCGTGGCTTTGTCGGGTTTGTTCGGCAGATCACAGGCCCCTGATTACCCTCTGCCCCAGCCTGGGGCTCCCTCTGAAGTCTGGTCGTCTTCAGTTTGAGATTTCCTATTTGTTCTGAGATCCAGTGACTGAGCACAGGACACTATCAATTAAACGCAACAAAGAAGACTCACATAATTGCATTCCCAGCTTTCAACAACTTCAGCGGTAGCTCTGGGGAAACCGAAACTGTTGTGAAGATTTACAATTTTTGTTTTCCTAAGAAACTGAAAAAATTAGCTATATCTGGATGAAGCAGATAACTCTCATGCGCTGTGTTCTGTTTTCCTTAAACAAATACTTAATTATAGCAACTTATTGCTGGAAACAGCACAATACATTTGGTATAGTTCAAGCTACAACAGAGACGAGAATGTCCGCTCAGTTACTTTTGCTGACTTGGCCCCATGAGCTACGTGCCATTTATGAGTTACCAAGGCTTTTCTTCAAAGGGAGAAGAGGATCACCACATCCGCTTAGTAGCCACCTGCTAGGACACATCTCCAATGAACCTCTGCAAGGGAGCAGATGTCTGCCGGGGCCGCCTCTCCAGCACCGGTCCCGCCCTGCCACAGGTGTGTTAGCCATGTAGCTGAGCACGTGGCACGTGGATGGAGCCCATGCCCCGCTCCAGCCTGAGTCAACCCAGATCTCATCTCATCCTCCTTTGCCAAAACCAAGAGTGGGCAAAGGATGTCTCAGCCCCTTCCTCCCCTGGGACGGGAAGGGGTAAATAAAGTGTTGCTGCAGGCGGCTGTTGGAGACGAGGAGAGAAACGGACCAAAGAGCAGGCCCCCACAGCAGCGCCAGGACCAGGAAGGGCGCACACAGGAGGCAGGACCGGGCTGTGTCGGAAGACAGCCCGGCCTCATCGGGCTCCTGAGGCCAGGCTGAGAGGCATCTCCTGTCCCTCCGTCAGAGGTGTTCTGACGTCCCAGGCGTTCTCCTGTTTTCCTAAGTTTCAATTGCGCATTCAATCGTGCATCTCTGCTTCCCTTCCGGTCCCTGCCAGGAAAGTACGTCAATTATCATTCACTGCTTCCCACTTCATTTGGCTGATGCTCACTAAACACAGACTTTAAAAGTTTTCCATACCATTTCAACAAGTACCAAGGAAGACCATTAAGTATATAGTACGAAGTTGTGTATTAGCTAATTAATGGGCTTAAACACTAGGTGAAAGTCATTGCTGAGTACCTTTGAGAGCCCACAAATGAAAAGCGGCAGACTCTTCTCCGATTTAAAAAAGGTTACTATTTCCTTGGTTTATGTAAGAGTTTGCGGTGATGACCTACGGGCCAACCCTGGGCCATGCTCGTTTGTTTTGCCCACACGAAGTTTAACCACAGGAAGAAAAAGAGATGCACAGCCCTGCAGGGCAACCAGCAACCAGAGATGAAAAGCAGCTTCTCGCTTTCAACCAAACACTGGTGGCCAGCTCCGACTGCTCTACACCAGGCCCCTTCCCCCACCCTGTGACCTCGGCCCTGTGAGGCACCGGCAGCCGTGACCTCTGGCAGCCAAGTACAGACTTACTCAACATGCTGAAAAACCCTGAGAGGGGATCTAAAAACCTGCACAAAAGTAAACGACCTCTTATTTTAAAAAGTAAACAAAGTTTTAGAGGAGGGAAAACTTTAAACAGGATCTTTCACAGACTTGGCAGTGGGACTTCGTCCACCAAGTAGGGGCCTGTCATGTACCTGCAGGTCTTTTCCTTCTATCTTCCTCTGGAGCACCTGGAGGCACTTGGTGAAGTCGGTGTGGTTTTGGTCGGGCGTTGAGATGAGCTCACATCCCTGTGTGTTGCAGAAGAAAGAAGGTGAGAATGAGTGATGATGCCAACCTGCCGAACAGCTCGGAAGCTGCAGAGGTCGAGATGAGGTATCAGTAGAGACATCTATTACGTCTGTGTTATCCTCCATCATCAGAATCATTGCCATTATCTTTTTGACATCCCGTGACAGGACAGCTCAGGAACGCTGTCAGAACAGCACAACGATGCACTGATTGTGACAGTCGTTTCCCCCAAAAAAGTACAGGTTAGACTACGTGAACGGTCTTCGAAATGCACTGCTGTAATGACTTTCAAGGTTAGTAATGTAAGAACTCTGGACCAAGAATTATAAAACACATTCACAGTGAAATGACCTTAAATTAACACTAGTTCTAAGAAACGCTGAATTTCTGTGAGCAGGCCTCCCAAGTTTACTTGCGCAAATGGGAAAACCGGTAGCAGCATTAAACTGATGATGAAGCTACACGTTAGGTAAAGTGAAGTCAGAAGCCCCGTGAACTTCCTTTCCACACCCGCCTCCCACGTGGGAAGCAGCACCAAGAGCTCAGCCTCCGGACACACGTCTCTTGGATTATTTTGGGACAGAAGGAAGTGAATGGGTAAGTTCTTTGCCTCTTCTACAGCAGATACCTTCTCTAGTGAGAAACACTGAGCTATATTTATAGACATAAAGCCACTGAAAGTGCCAGCTTGTTGGCACCAGAGAACTTAGATGACTAAAGAAACGGTATTTTTTAAATGCAACCTTTTCTTCCAATGTCGTACACAGGGATCGGCACGTAAAACCAGAGTACAATAGACTTCTCACTTCAGGAACAAAACGACATGTGGCCTCTGACAGTCGGCCGAGGGAGGCAAAGTTATATATAATCCACTACACAAAGTTGCCATTCAAAGAGTTTTCAAGGATACAAAACACCCAGACTGCGTCTTAAATTATTCCAAGAACCGTTCTCAGTAGATTTAAAGGTTCTTCTTTAACTTCAAGGACTCTTTAAATGTATCAAGCTCAACCTGTGCTTTTTTTCCTTTATGACTGCCCTGCAACGTAGAGACCAATGAAAAAATTAATTTCTCATCACTCCAAAATATATTATGCCCGAAAAGATGTATATGTCATCTTTACAAGATCATCGATGTGTCCTTTCCTTACCCTAAAAGAACACTGGAATTGACTATAACCACCAAGCCAGGGCACAAAGAAATGGACTCGTCTCGGGCTCGAAAGAGAAGACACGAGGAGGTGCCAGAGCGTACAGGAGTGGGGTCCGGGCCGAGGACGTCAGGTTGTCACCGAAGCAAAACTCACCTTCGTGAAAGTTCCCTGAGGACAGGGATTACATTTCAGTCGTTACAGTTTCCACTGCCTGACGCCAGTCTGCTGCATAGCAAGCGTTCGATAAATGTTTAAATAACTGGCTTTAGGAATGCAGAGGTATGCTAGCAAAGGGGTAGGGGAGTGTGACATCTCATTGCCGAATACACCATAGATGACAATGGGGAATGTCTTCATCGAGGGGCTGACAATAGAAATCATCACTCCAATAACAGACAAACAGAAATAGCAAAACAAGAGATGATTAACAGATCATTGTCCACCTTAAAGTTATCTTTACAGAATCAGTATGATCCACAGGAAAAATTACAGCTAAAGAGAACCCAAGAAATCAACTCTCTGGTCCCGCTGTAACATTTTGGAGATGAAGGAAGTAAAAACAAGAGGTTTAAATGGACTTGCTAACTCCTGGACAGCAAGGCAGTGAGCAGCGTTAAAGCCACACCTAGAAATCCTATTGTTTTACTCCTGTGACGTGGGAAGGAACTCCCAGATATTCAACAGAAAAAGGTCATGTAACAGCTCCAGGACTGGCTCCACAAGAATGATGTTATAAATCAAATCACTGGAAACGCACGAGCAAGATTTCAGTAACTTCTTATTTCACCTCAGCAATTTAAGATGGGCACACAGAAAAGCTTAAGGCAGGCCTTGAAGGCACCGAAACGTTTAGACTAGACACCAAGAACCTCTAGAAAGTCTACTTGGGGTGTTTGTCAGCGGCCCACGGCTTCTTGGAATTTTCATGAATTTAAATGATCCTAATATCAGAGACGGACGGCGCAGTCACTAGAAGGAGAAAGAGCTCTCGCAGCCCCGGCAGGAGAGCTTCCGACCCCCAGCAGGGCCCGGGGAACAGGGCAGCAACGGCCGTGCAGCCACAGGCCTGGCTGACGGAAGGGGTGCCCTCTGCGGTCTGGGTCTGACGCAGCCAGACCCAGATCTAACAGGGAAGAGACACAGAACTAAACTGATACACGCTCAAGACCCTGCAGACAAGGAAACATGAAGAAACGCCCGCTGCTAGGTATCGAGCTGTGCTCACCTGTTACACATTAATATGTAATTATCACCATCTGTGCTGTAGAACCAGACTCGACTTCCTGGAGCCAGAAGCACTGAGCCATGTGAAAAATTTCACTGGACTTGATGTTGTTGCTAAAAAAACAAAACCACGAAACACCTCACACTCACAGTCCAAGGACCCCAAGGATATAAAAGCTGAGATCTGGCCAATTAAGGAAGTATATCATTTAAAAAAATTCTAACATTAGTTTCCTGATAGATATATGTGTATTTTACCTTAAAATATACAGACACCTTCCAAAGCATTAACTATAAAACTCTTTAACTCAGTCTGAAGACACCAATGAATGCGAGTGGAAACTTTTGTTTTCACTACTACTATCTTTGACCTTTTTTAGTTGCCTGAAATATATTATTTAGGGTAAAAATTATTATTTTGTGTCCTAATCTTGTACTATGCCATTTATCATGTATAGTTTTTGTCCTTGCAAAGCTGAATTTTAAATAACTCAATTCTAATAGTAAGTTAGAATTGAATACACCACATTTTTCAAGCTGGGTTATTACTTTTTAACACTACATTTTATTTTGTTTTATACTAGAACTCAAAAGGAAAGACCTGGATTGACATCACAAATTTTGGTATATGACAGTATCAAGGTTTTTCTGATTTTGTTCGAACGTGAAAAGAATCTTTTGAGTGGAAGGAGCCACAATGCCCACTCCGCCCCCTAACTAAACCCACATCAAGGGAAAAACAAGGAGAACTGAATTAAGTCTGAATAGCTAGTTTTAAAATTCTGTTCTAGTGTGTTGGACTGAACACAGGCTTCCTTATCACAAATCAAAGCCAGGAGACACATAGAAATTTCATTATAAATCAATTACCTGAGGCCCAATCAATTACTTTTTAGAGACTTACTATGTGTCTACAGCTTCGTTAAATAATACTATGTACAGAAGAAGTAGCCATCTGCTAGATACTAATAACACAGTCCAGTGGCAAATAAAAACAGGAATCTTGTAATTCATAAATGGGGGTGTCCAACCCGTGGCCCACGGGCCACGTGCAGCCCAGGATGGCTGTGAATGCGGCCCAACACGAAATCGTAGATTTACTTAAAACATTATGAGATTTTTTTTGTGATTACATATCGCAATGTATTTAATGTGTGGCCCAAGACAACTCTTCTTCCAGTGTGATGCAGAAACACTAAAAGGTTGGACACCTCTGAATTGTAAAATATAAATATGTGTGTGTGTGTGTTTGGGACAGAAAGACAGACAGATAAGAGGAAGGTTTCGTTTCTTCTTTTCCCCATACTGAGAAATTCCTAGTCCCACTTTGCACTACCCAGCAAGTGCTTGAAGGAAAGTCAGTCTGATTTGATCGGTATTGTGGGCACCTGAAATGCCATTGTGACTATGGGGCTAAGCTATCTTCTCTAATACAATTTACCGCAATGAGGGATGCTTATTAAGGAAATTACTGATTGATTACATCAGCTTCCCCTCAATTGAGGTATAAGTGAAGAACAAAAACTTGCAATGTTGAGATCATATCAAGATGTCATAAAAACTGAAATAATTTGCAATGATCAAGGAAACATAGTTCATTAAGATGATAGCTGCCCTGTCCAGGAGAACAAATGTAAAAGACATAAAAAGTTACAAGTAAGGAAAAGTATCCATTGTCAACATGGTAATCCATCAGCTTGGAGGAGAGTGAAAACTAGAAAGAAGCCAACGGACCACTCTGGGAGCAAACGAACCAAATCAGCAAACCCTCGTCTGCGCCTCTGAGGACACAGGCTCTTGGGTCAGGAGCAGACACAGGGCCCCTGGGTGTGCAGGGAAACTGACCTCTGGAAGGCAGCTGCTAGGGCAGAAGGTGCCCGTACCCAGCAGTCGATGGAAGTGTGATGGACAGACAAATGATGGGTGGATTAAAAGCATTTCTCTCCTCATGGGATGAACAGTGTGTTTCTCTAAAACATAAATCTGGATAAACCAGACGGTGAGTCTAACACACAAAAGTGACACCGATGTTTTTTCAGGTGCTATGCTTGTTTTAGGGCAGCATTTGTACAGATTCTTAAAATGATGACAAATATCAGTGGTTCATATGCAATTCAGTAATTGCACAAACAGCAATTTGTTAACGTTGGCAAAGTTACTATCCAGCCACGGAAAGTGAAGCACAAAGGTACAGGTGGAGCAGTGGAAGGTGTCCACACAATTCAGAACTCTTTCGAGGACGTTGTAATTTATTTGTTAATAAAGGGACAACTGAGGGAAAAAAACTGTTAATCAGGGACTTAGTAAAAATGAATCAATAAAGAATTTTCAGAACGTGCTCCCAAATGATAATAGTTCAGTTCAATTTCCAATACTGCTGACATCTATAGCTATATATGGTCCTAATAAACGATCCTAATCACAATGAGGTCACAAATCATCTGAGAGGGATGGTTTACGCTCAGGGTGCTATACTTACGCATTCTAAAAAGAAGAAAAGCATTTCAAACAACAAGAGTTATGATAAATGCTTCAATAAGCCAAATAATTTTACAATTAGATTAACCAAACAGCTTAATTATGTAAATTATTGATAGCCTATCTTATGAGTATTATAAGAATTTATTAGAAGGATCAAACAATTTTATTATATGAATGTACTGAATATACTGATGAGTATTAAAATCTGCATCAAAGCATTCGCGTTCTGCCATGAGCTCCTCGGAGGTGTGCACCCTGACCCCCTGCTCACCACCGCGTCCCTAGTACCAGACCTAACACGGCACGGGGAGAGCAGTAAGCATTCAGTCGTGAGCAAAGGCGCTCACAGAGTCCTCAGAGAAACAGACCAACGACAGCAAAGTGTTCTGTAGCGGCCAAATAGTAATTCCCTTAGGCTTTGCAGGCCACACAGCTTCTCTCCCAACTACTCAGCTCTGCCTTTGTATCATGAAAACAATAAACAAACAAATGGGAATGGCTGTATTCCAATAAAACAGAAATCTGAATTTTATACGATGTTCATGTGTTAGGAAACGGTGTTCTTTTGACTCCCCCCACCCCCAACTGGTCAATCATGTAAAACCACCCTTTGCTGCCAGTCGCACGGTAACAGACAGCAGCCAGGTGCAGCCTGCGGGCCGTGTAGTTCAACAAGCAGCCTTGGTTCCCAGTCCATGGTTAGTTTCCGTGGCTGTAATAACTAATCCCCATGCATGTGTGAGCCGTTTAATGTGGGGGAACAGGTTCGGATCTGCAAAAATTTCTCTCTGAACCTCATCTTGCTCATCTGCAATGCAGCTGTCATGGAAACGAAAAGTGCTGCTGAGATTCCGTACGATGACCTCCAGAGAGCACTGGGCACAGGCAGACGCAGAGCAAGTGCTCCCCGCACGGCACCGAGGAGCCCCTAGAAACTGCAGGTGTCACGGTCGGACCACACCACACCAGAGCTCATCAGAGTCAACGAAACAGTGTTAGCGATCTCCGAAGAACTGTCTGTGGATGCTTATGAGAGTACTTCAAATTCACTGACAACTCAAAGAAGTCATTACAAGGCAATGAGTATCGATAATCAACCTAATTTCAAAAGACCAACGCAAAAACTATTAGACTGCCATTCTCAATCACTTAATTTACTGTTTGCCAATAATTTAACTAATATAAGTTAATGAGTTTTTACATTTAATATGCATAAAACCTATCAGCTTATACTATGCTGTGTCTTCTCATACTCCTTAATGAAAAGGAAAGCAGATTCTTTAAAAAATGATAATAACATACCAATTGTTACCTCATGCACTGTATTCAGAGAGAGACTTGTCCTCGTTGAAACAAGAGGCAGGGAGTTAAGTCTGGCGAAAACACCCCCAGATTTACTATCAGTTCACTCATTCTAGGCTGAGTCCCTCAACGCCCACCCATCCACTCAGGAGAAGACAGGACTTGTGCAAACGACCCTGCCAAGATTTGCATGGGGCTCGGAGACTCCTACTATGACTTTTTTGACTGACCTTATAAGGTTAAGAATTCAGAAGTGTTGTTTCCTCATAGGGACTATGCACACTGATTTTAACAATTTATTTGGAGTGACTTACACATAGCTTCTCATCTAGCATAATACAATGTGTGTAAAATCGGATGCTTCTCAATAAACTAAGATTTTCCTGGAAAATATAATCTAATTCTCTGAAATATCAGATGTTAGAAGGATCTAATCTTTAAACAAGAATCTTAAAATTTTGATTTCTTGATAATTAACTATCTTCCTCACTAAATTAGTAACGGTAATAAACTGGTATCTGAGTACCCCTTGCATTGCATGAGATGTGAGTCACTTCGTATGAACTATGCTCTTGAACTCCACCACAACAGCAGCGTCAGGGAAATGTCATTACCACATTTCACAGGGGCAGACCGAACAACTTGCCCAGAGGAACACGGCTGGTGAGGCCGGGCCCGGGATCATGGGGTCTGAAGCCCACACCCTTGGCCCGCGTGCTTACACTTGGGAGTGCTCTGGGAGGCATTTCCTCAGGAAAACGCCTTTGTAATTTTTACTGGGCTTTCATGGAGTTTGTTTTCTCCAGCTTTAAACACCTGAAAACCTAGGAAGCCACGGGGCTCATACAGCCACCGGGAAACGGTGACTTTGCTGCTTTCCTAGCTCACTGTGCTAGCGCTACATTTAGCATTATGTTTGTGACGTGACTTACTTTTCCCTCGCTGTTAAACATACCATTGTGATCAACATCTCTTTGTTCCCTTCCGGTTGACTCCTTAGAATTGACGTCCAGAAATAAAATTGCTAGGAAAATTATAAGCATATTTAAAAAAAATCCTTGATATATATTGCCAGAGTGCTTTATAGGAAGGCTGCAAAAATGTATATTCCTACTGGTAATAAATAAGGGTGAAGTGTTTCTTTTAAAATACAACTAATAGTAGGAAAGATGACTCACCCTGAATTTTTAGTGTGAATTGATGGAACTGTCTTAATAGCCCAACGGAGATCAGTTTCACCCATAGAAAGTTGTCTCCCACTGGGGAGGAAGGGAAGAGGAAGTCAAGGTAATTTTGGAATGGTGAGAAGCAGGGATGGGACCGGAGGTGGTTCATCCAGCTGAGGACCTCGAAGTGGAAGAGAGCATGAAAGAAAGGGACACTCTGCGAGGGGAACAGGTGTCAGCCAGTAGGGTAAAGAAGAGGACACAAGAAACCATCAAAGGCCATCTTTCAGGTGGCTCTGGGAAACAGGAAATATAACTTACTATCCTACCACATTAGAATATTGATATCGATTTTTTTGGTAAATGGGCAATGAAAAAAGTTTTACTGAATCTTAAAAATGTAACTCCCACACACTTTATTACCCTCTATTCATTGCTGAAATTGTCTTTCTTCTTTTATATAAGCACGACATATACTTTGAAATATTTGGGGGAGACATATTCAAGAGTCTTCTAAAAACTGAATTTATTACAATTTTACTAACGAGTTTCCACAATCATTCATTAAACTGAGCGGACCAAACCCCGTAATAAGAAACCACCTGCCAGGTTAAAAGTGCAGCAGGCATAAAGCAAAATGCCATATACTCTGGATAATCAAAGATGCAGATCTAAAATTAGCCCAGACTCATTCTCAAATTTGCTCAGATTGGAATCTAAATGATCTGTGTCCCTGACAAAGGTATGAAAACCCTCTTTCCCCTGTAGAGATGGAATCACGAAGCTACCACTTCCCACTTGCCTCTTGATTGTATACAGCACGCCGTGGTAGACTGCCCCTTCGGTTTTATTTACGGGCCTCCTAAAAACATTTCTACTTTTCACACTAAAAAGATGTTTTAAAATCATCAAATGACAGCCTACAAATAACAATTGCTTCGGCAAGAATGTCACATGATTAAACTCTAAGTAACAAGTTGCCTCTTTTGGGTTTTTTCAGATGGGACATAAAAAGAAAAGAATAAACACAATTTAACCTTGTGGCAATTCTCCATTCGGTCCCAAACACAAAGAGACATTCTAATCTAGTGTAATCTTCACTGCCCCAGGTGTTACAAGATAGCCTTTCCTTTCCAGGTGGTGCTGAAGGAAAACTGCAGCATTTCAAACAAGACAGTCACCACTTCACTAATGAAGTCGAAAGTCTTTTTCAAACAGCGTAAGCTTTTAAATGACAGCTTTCTGACTAACAGCAGAGCCCCAGTGCTGGGTGGAAGAAGGTGCCCAAGAGTTAAATTAACATGGCAAGGTTGAGACTGCTATCCTTCAAAAGGCCTGCTTGCAAGGCTGACTCTTGGCTGACATCCGGGAACTTGGGTGGTAAACGGTTCCCTGGACTGGTTAAAAGAACAACGAACTCTCCCAGAGCGCTAACGGTGGCTCGCTGTGCCTAAACGGTTTCTACAAACAGCATGGTAAACACCTGCTTGTAGTCTGGCATTCTGGTGCCTGCTATGCAGGGGGTGAGGGTGTCCACATGTGTGAGCCCCAGGAAAATGTTGGGCACTGAGGCTCCAGTGAGCTTCCCTGGTCACAATAGCTCACTCTCGTGGTCACAATTTGATGAAACACAACCTGTGTGACGGCCCCGGGAAAGGGCACTTGGAACGGTGACAGGTTCCCTCCAGACTCCGCTTGCCCACCCCCACCCCGTGTCCTCCCCCTTCTGCTGGTTCTGCTTTGAATCCTTCGGCTGCAATAATCCGAGTCCTGTGAGTCCTCCTAGTGAATCGCCCAACTTGGGGGTTGTCTTGGGGACCCCCAAAACAAGGAGCTAACAAGATTCTTCCTCAAATACATGCCCGAATAAGCTATTTTGTAATATTCCTCCGATCTGCTTTGCCTGGGCGCTGTCCCTTTACAACCACTAAGAATATGCCGAGAAAAGAACCAACCTCCATCAGGGGTCTCTACCAAGGAAGCCTGGGTGGGTACTG
This sequence comes from Glossophaga mutica, assembly GCA_039655065.1. NCBI lineage: Eukaryota > Metazoa > Chordata > Mammalia > Chiroptera > Phyllostomidae > Glossophaga > Glossophaga mutica. The sequence goes on along the minus strand of CM077313.1, from coordinate 7,100,177 downwards.
CTGCTCGGTTACCCCGAACTAAGTGGAAACGGAACAGGAAAAGTTAAATGCTGATACTGAGAAAAGCAGGCACAGGATTTCCTCAGCTTGTGAACCCGGTTCTCTGTGCTTTGAGAAAACTCCCTCTATTAACCTCAAGGATGCGGCCCAGTGGTTAGAGCAGCCGGGTCGGCTCCCACGTGGACCTCTCCCCTTGTGCGAGCTTGGGTCAGACTCCACTCTGTACTCCCAGCTCTCCGTCGCATGCAGCTAGAGTTCTAACCTAATAAAGTCTGTTGCAAGGGTTCAATGAGTTTACACATAAAAATACACATAAAAGCGTCCTGCATCTGGTAAGCACTTTTTAAAAATGGTTGGCTATTATTATTTTAAAGGTTGCACAGATTACCTTCTCTGACCAGCTTCTAAAACGAGAGGAATCCTGTGTGGCTTGCTGGAAAGGTTTTGAAAGAGTTAAACATCCTACACACTCAAACACACTTTAGCCTAGCTGGGAACCAGCAGGCTACATGAGGTGTTGATGGGGAAAGAATAGTGTCGTTTGGACAAGTTCACCTGAAAACCACCGAGGTAAACAAAACTCGATTTTTGGCAGACTTACTTAAAATGATACTGTGCACGGTGCGTTTCCGAAAGGACAGACAGTGGGTCCCATTCAGAAACCCGTCTGACGACAGAAATCTGGTCGCAACCCGTGCCCGCGGCACCCGTGCTGTGCTGCTCTGGTTGCAACAGGAGAATCCGATGCTCGCTTTCATGGAGACGTGAATGGAACCTCCCTACGGGGACGCCAGGACGGACGGCCACTGCCTTAGGCAGCAGGAGATCACATATTCACAGGGAGGAGGAGGAAAATTAGGATAAATTGCTTCTACCAGGCGCTACGAGAGAAGTACCGAGGAAGGATTACACCCCGCTGCAATAGGTGGGTATGTGAAGGGCGAGAATCCGTTAGGCAGGGTCCCCCGAGCCAGACGCATGAGGGAGGAGGGACAGCCACAGAGGGTCTGGAGAACAGTCGGGTGACCGAGGAGAGGCAGGCAGGTGCCAAGGAGGTTGGTCACACGTGAGGCACCTGGGAATTCTTAAAAGGTAAGGGCACAGGCTCTCCCTTTTAAATGCCTTAATTATGTTAAAAAAAATTCCCCCCAAGCTGGCTTTAAAAAATACAGACAATGTAAAACACAGTCCACTTGCAAGGACTGCGACGGAGCCGAGCAGCAGAATCGAGGTGGGTTCACGGGAAAGTTTCACCAGCCCGCAGCGAGATGCCAAGGAGGGTGAGCCTCCCCGTTTAAGAACCGAAAAGTGAAGCGCCTGTCACTCGGTTGTCAAGGGAAACCACCTGTCTATAATCCCCTTAACGAAGCCTTCCTATCTCAGCACATGTTAATTCAATTCATGGTAATGCTCAAGCCTAAAAATTCACTATGCTCAAGGGTTTTTTTTTTTTTTTTTTAATTTAAAGAGATATATTCATAAATGAAGCTGAACTTTACATACAGTGGTACCTCGTGCTTGTTAATTGACTCCAGGACTCAAGACGAGTGCCGAAACCGATGAGTACCAAGAGATGAAGCATTTTCTCTTCTGGGGTGGTGTCGTGACTTGTACGAGTTCTAGTGAGTGCGAGGAGTCGCTGGTAAGCGCCAAGTGCTGAAACATTTTTTTCTCATCAAAATTCAATGAGTACAGGGTTTGATGTGGTCTGAAGCCAATGAGTACTGAGGTATGACTATATATTTTTTGCCTCTGTTTGGCAAAATGGTCAAACTTGCTAATGTGTTCACACTTTCTAACAGTCCAGTTTTCCACTTGCTCTTAGTTACTGAATTTCACCATATCTGAAAGCTGTTGGCACACGGCACAAAAGAAGAACTGGGAAAGAGACACAGCTAAAGGGAAGATCAGGTAGAGAACAACGCAGATGCTTTTAACGGGAGACTAAAACCACCTGTGGAGATTCTGTGACTTTAACTAGAACTGAACCTGAGGCATTACCAAACACTCAAAAGGATATTTTAAGTGAGTTTGATTATGAATTAAATCTAGGTTCATAAACTGTACGCTTATGAACTGATTAGAAATCTTTTTACAAGCAACATTATGGAGAAGTTATTAAAATGCTCTTAAGTAACCATTTTAGAAAGTAAAACAAAATACTCCCACCTTTTATTAAGATAGTTCTGTAGCACTTCTAGAGTACTTCCAAATTATTTGATCATTACTGCAAGGGTATGAGACAGTCAGGGCCATATGGCTTAAATTCACATGCCTTAGTGAGACTTCCAGGTATGTAAACTAGTAACTCAAAAATGATTTGCATAGTTGGTTCAAGAAACCACGACCACTTTGTTACTTATAAAACCTAAAAATTGAATGCACATTACCAATGGCCACGGCTGAGCAGTAGTTATTGGGCAGCCCTGCCTGCGTGCTAAACTCACCCATGCCTCCCATCCCCACTATTTGAGTCAGTGTTCTAAAATTGGAATGAAAATCCACACATTTCCAGTAGTCCATTTATAGAAAATCAGATATTCTATTCAACTGTCAAACCAGAAGTCAATTTCCCATTAGTTTGACTGGGAAAAGTTATATTCAAATTCAAATCCTCAGTCTCAAACATAAAGGAAAGACTTTTATAAAAATGACAGCCATTATAATGCGATCGAAAAGATGAGAGCAATTTTGCCCTGTTGTGTGTAACGCTGACAGCATCTTATACTTATCCAAAGGTGCACCGGTTAAAGACATGCCACCCTTACCTATCAAGAATGGTCTTCGAAAATTTGGATATGGTCACACCACAGTTAGATGACAATGGGAAAAGACCACCAAGAAACACTGATTTCAAATATGATATTCTTCAATAATTCATGTATTTGTCTTTAAAAAATCTTATCTTTTCCGATTCTGAGAGAGATGCAATGAAAGACAACTGGCCGGAGCCCTGCCCCCACTCGGGAAGCCGGCAGGAGGCTGGCTGACCTCGCTACGTCTGTACAGAACGCTGGTGGCTGAGTGCCACTCGGCCTTTCTGCCAGTCTCATTCATCCTCGGCACCAGGGTGCCTCGTCTCCCTTCGCAACCGGGACTGTATCAGGCTCTCCGGCCCGTGCCATGTTCCAGTATTTTTGACCACTGTCTAGAACATGGCCTCGTGCTTCCTGGAATGAATGCCAAAATGCTCCCTCGTGGCACAGACGAAGACAGTCTGATGCTTGCAGGCGACCTATGCCCTTGCCAATGCTCCATCACCTTGGCTCTTCAGTGCTCTGTCCTGGCTCAGTCCGAGGTCCCGTGAATAGCTTTTACGTGACTCGGTGACTCATCGGTTTGTTCCGTCATTCCTGGTCTGGCCCAGCTATCTCGCCCCTACTCTTCCCACGCTAGAGGGTGAAAGGGAGTGACGTGGTGATGACGATGGGCAGGTGAAGAGTCTGCTTATCACACTGACCACGGTCACACTGACGGTGACACCGACGTTCATCCCCAGGGCTGCTGAACACCTCGTGCAAGGAGCCAGCAGCAGTCTTGCCCGCTGGGCCAGACGTAATCTGCTGACAAGCTGTACTAGCAACTGAATATCAGTTTAAAAAAAGTTTTGTTTTGTTTTTATCGAAAACATGAATACTGACCCAAGAGCTATCTCCGACTAGGTCTACTATTTTCTTCAAGTCATTAAGCTTTACGAACCTCAGTTTCCTCATCAGGGAATTGGGCTAAATAATATTTTAAAATTTGTTCTATTTTAAATTATTTCACTTTTTATCATTATATTTATAATATAGTTTTATATTCTCTCCTACATCCCTGCATTTATGGAAAAGAAACCTTGTTATTCCATGGCTACTTAAGACATGAGTTCAACACTACAAACTAGTTCCTTAACCTCCTGGGTAGTAAGGAAGCATACTTTAAAACCCCCTCTTCTACCTCCAGCAAAGACCCCACAGACCACGCAACAATAAAAGAATATCAGGAGTTACACGAGATACTACAGTTTCTTCAAAAGTTCTCAGGAAACTGAAATCCATGCAGGCACGATAATGGAGTAATTAAGAAGATTGAAAGAGATGATTTTAGCCTTGAATCAACGAAGCGCTGGCTAACTCAGAAAGTGAAAAAAATACATCAAGGGGGAAACCTCTAGGAGACATTCCTCATTCTGAGTTAATGTTAGTAAACAGCAGGGAAGAACTAAGACAAATGGGTAAAAGCAGAAGCACCAAGATTTCGCAGCTCTCCGAAGAGGACAGCTTCATGGAGTAAGTTAAGGAGGGCGTGCCGTGTACAGCAGGGGAATGGATCACCAGCAGTTGAGCTATGATTACGTACAATCGATGTTTATCACGTCTGTGCACATTTAATATAGAAATGAGTTAAATGCAGCTGTTGGCATAGAAAAGTACATTGATAGTTGCAAGTTATGTTATACTTCACTGAAGAGTTCAAGTTACAACTGTAGTACTGATTCAGGGTGGTAACTCTGCATCCCTGAACCTGCAGCTTGAAAACGGCTGCATGTTAACGAACACAGGGAGTACATGGACATCTTGCTTCCCACTCTGCGCACCATATGAGATTAAGTGGTAGGCCAAAGCTTTGCCCCATTTGTCCAAAACCCAGGGAAAAACTAAGTAGGGCTGTGGACATAAAGACTAGCAATTGGGTTCTTGGTATGTAACTTCTCTTAAAGCAGGTTTTATCAGATAAAGACTGAATCAAAAAGAACTTGCTAATGGCTAGACTTTCTTCTTCCTTCTTACATAACACGAATTAAAGACTGAGAATGCACTGTGACGTGACACTATCAACACGTCTCTCTCACTGCCTAACAGTAGGGCTTCATCAGTGCACAGTCTGTCAGATGGCGGGTGCCAGCCTCCAAGGAGGCCGTCACAGACTCCTGCTTCCTGGGGCTGCCGGCCTTGTGTGGGGAGTCGGAGCGCCCCAGGTGGCAGGCTGGGTGGGTCTGTGTGAACGACAGCGCTGCAGAGATGCTGGGATGCTACACCACTGCTGCAGTCAGCCGCCAGACAGACAGCTCCTGCTGTCGGGGTGCTTCTCTGGCAGGTGAGCTCTCCTCTCACTCGGTCCCTCTCTGGAAGGCAGGCTGCCATGCCGCGGGCAGCACAGTGGCCAGGGGCGGAGGCTGCCCACCAACAGCCACGTGGCTGGCTACCTAACCCTGGGAGAGAACTCTGTTCCCCTGGGGAGCCTCAAGGTGACTTAAAATCAGCTACAGTGTAATCTCGCGAGGAAGCCTGAGCCAGAACAACCCAGTTATAATTGACTTCCACCTTTCCTATTCTGCACCCAGAGAGACCATGTGAGGGAAGTACGTTTGCTGTTTTGAGCTGATAAATTTTAGGGTAAGTTGTTACACAACAACAGATAACTACAGGTGGCCCTTGAACAACCTGGATGGATTTGAACTGCGTGGGTCCGCTTACATGTGGATTTTTTTCAATATATTATTGAAAGAAAATCTCCATATTTTGAAGATTTGCAACACTTCAAAAAAAACTAGCAATTAAGTAGCCATGAAATGTGGGAAAACATTAAGAAAAAGTCAGGTATGCCATGAAGGCATAAAATGTACATAGATACTAGTCTACTTGATCTTATCTACCACAAAATACACACAAGTCTATTATGGAAATTTAAGATTAATCGAAACTGCGCACACATGACTGCACACGGCACCATCTGCAGTCGAAGCGAATGTAAACGAAGGTGCAGCACTAAGTCATAACTTCCTAACATTTACGACAGCACGGACCGCAATACCACACCAATCTCCAAGCTACTACTGTTCTACCCATCCCACGCGGCTTCCGTAAAGCAATCAGATTGCTGCTGCTTCGTCATCGATGCGTGAATTGTCATATCTGTCAATAAACATGAACTTCTTTTTCACATCGTCTTTTCCTTTTTGATGTCTAGCGTTAGCAACACCTGTCACAGCTACGGTGATCTGTATCACATAAGACAGTGTTGATGCAGGTGCTGACAGGCAGATGGTTCACCTTGTACAAGAAGACGCAAACTCACAGTGTCAATAAATACAGTATGGTGATGTAAATGTATTTCTGCTTCCTTATGATTTTCTCAATAGCATTTTCTTTTCTCTAGCTTACCTTACTGTAGGGATACAGTATGTGATACATTGAGCATACAAAGTCTGTTTTAATTGACTACTTATGTTATCAGTATGGTTTCTGGTCAAGAGTCGGCTGTTAGCAGTTAAGATCTGGGGGAGTCAAAAGAAACGGGTACATGTGACGGTGCCCAGTCTCAGCGCCCATAACCTCTGCACTGCGCGAGGGCCGCCTGCACTGCAGACTGCAAGACCGGGGCTACGACGTGTTCTGTTTAGAAGCTGACAAATCAAGCTGACAAAACATTTCATATTTCAGTGTTCTAAGAAATCAAGCAGGCAAACCAATTTAAAATTTTGATTAGTCATATAAACCTGGATTTTTTCCTGTAAGTCAAAGACATATCTATTGGAGAAAATAGCTCGTATGAATAAATGTTGGCTACAACACCCACTTCGTAATTTTATGATTTTAACAAAACTTTGGCATTTCCAATTTCTTTTTTCTACTTTATTAGAGCCCCAGTTTTATCTTCGCTGAAACCCAGACCAGGTGGGAGGGAAAAAAGTGTATCTGGAAGTGAATGTAATGTCCTTTAATTTGTACCAGAAGAGCTGAAAGACCGTTGAAATAGGAGATAACAGCTTATAGGGATTGTGTGTAATGCCGCGTTAGCGTGTCGTCATTATCGTCATTATTAAAACCGCAGCTAAATTGTCACTATGACCTCCATAGGGCACATTAGCTCCATCAAAGACGTCACCAAGGCACCGCAGGGCCAGATCCAGAAAGTTCAAAAGCAGTCTGTTCTCATCAGTATGTGAGAAACTGGATTGTGTGACATCCACTCACAATTATGCAATGTAGGAATTAGAAGATGCAGCGAACCTTCCTTTCACAATTAAACCTTAACAAATACATGTTAGTTTTGAGGTTAAAAAAAGCAGAAAATATAAGAGAAATTCATCAGAAGGTATTAACTCAAAATGTTCTTTTATCCCCAGCCTCACTTTACTGTACTCAGACATTAAAAAGCCGGTGTCCCCTCCTTTCCTGCTAGTCCCCCATCCGGGACGGGAACAATCGGACTGACACATCCGGTTCGGCCAGCCAGCAGCACTTAAGGGCGGAGGAGACAAGTCCCAACTGGCCAGATCTTCGGCTTGTTTCTGAGTCTGCTGTCCCTGCCTCTCCCGCTCTTTCTTCCCCTCCCGAAAAAATGATGAATATCTATGAATCTATAAAACCCTGCCTTGTAAGCAAGGCTGAGGGCTCTCCAACCAGCGAGGATGAGGCATGCAGTTAATGAGAAGTGAGACTGTGGGGAATGAGCAGAAACAGGCCAATGTTGAAGTAATTGAGCGTGAATATCAAACACCGACTTGGGAAACACTCCTCATTTGCCAAGGGGAGGTCGCATCAGCTGGTGGGCAGATGGGGCGCACTGAGCTGCACTCACCGCCCGCCCCGAATGTCCGTTGTAGCAGCCTACACTTAGAAGCCGGGTGCTTGGCCTCCCCACCCCCAGTCACACCGCCCTCCTTCCCTCTTCTTTCTTCTTCCTTCCTCCCTTCGAAAGGGTTCCTCTTTCTTCATTTTGCTTTTATCTCATCCATCCCCAAGCCTTATGATGAATTTCGAGTTTTAATATTTCAACAACTGCTGCTTCTTTTAAAAATATGTGTAATTTGCTAATGCCAGTTCAGAATAATACAGATGAGGGTATTGTGGCTAGAATTGCTGACCCCATACTTTTTATTTTTAAACCTCTGCATTGTCCTCTACAGCAAGTGAAGACTTGAATAATTAACCACTGCAATACTCCTGTGTGTCTTCCACCATTCTCAGTTAGCTCACCTGTGTGTTCTTCCTCAGCAGCTGGGATCTCAGGAAGCCTTCCACAATAGCAGTAAGGAAATGAACACCGTCAGCTGTATGTTATTGCTAATTTCAAGCGGCAATGAATAGCTTTCTTCAGAACAGGACAATAGTTTGAAAAATCTAAATAGTAATGAAAAGCTGTGGTTCTCTAATTATGCATTTTTATAAAAATTCATTTACAAAGATTTTTATTGGTTTACAATGCAGAAAAATAGAAACAAATGTCCATCAATGGGGAATTGGTTAAGTAAAATATACTACTCTCAGTAAATAAAATTAAAAGTGATTTCTGAAACATATATAACAACTAATGAGGATGTAGGTAATAAGAGTATAGTATTAAATTAGCCCATAAACTTTAAATGTGTGTAAAATATGTGTGCTTAAAGTATTGAGCATTAATTCTTATCTGATGGTGGCAATTTGTACAACTGTGTTTCCACTAGTTGTTTTTAAAAATTCCATCTGAATGTGTATTGCAGTCGTTATAAAATTTTTATAAAGTCACCAACGAGTTTCTCAATTCCTACATTTACAGCAAGGAAACCAGAAAGAATGTAGGAGAAGCGGTCATGTAAGAAGTATGTTAAATGTAAAAGTGTGTAGGGCTTACCTTAGCAGCATAGTATTCTCTAACTTCAGGTCTAATAGAATCAAAGTCTCCACTGATGAATTCGGGCAAAAAGCTGAAAGAAAGAGTTCTAAGTTAACTAATTAAGACTACTGACTTGTTCATCTTTAAAACTACGATTACAAGGACCAGAGCGAGAATGCGTGTGCTCAGAGGGAGAAAGAAACATGCGGCCATTTCGGCAGTGACCAGGGCGTCGGACATACAGTCCCGGTGACCACACAGCATGGCGGGGGCACTCCACATCACCAGCTAATTCGCCAGCTTCGTCAGCACTTACCGTGCTGTGAAAAACACATACAGATTAAAGATTTTTTTTTAAACACAGGTCAACAACCCTAAAACAAAGACTCAATCTCTGTCTTCTAGTACCTTCTACACATAGTCAAACCTCCACGTTCTTGAGCCCTCACAGAAGAAGGTCAGAAGGCGCAGCAGACTGCAACAGAGCAAAGGAGGGAGGGGGCGGCGTTCCGGCACAGCAGGCGTCGGTTCAGAGACAGTCCCCAAATATCCCACTGGCCTACTTCTAGAAACAGGAATCTGCTAGACAGTTCGAAATACTACAAAGGTCACAGTCACCAAACGGAGCGAGGGGATTCCCCAAAGTGGTGTTTCTAATTCTGCCACAATTATCTCAGTTCTCTTTTCTGCCCTTTATGTTTTCCCTCAAACGCATATTGGAGAGCTTACCTTCCTAAGCCATCCTTTATTTCTTTTCTTTTCTTTTTTTTTTTTTTTTTAAGATAACACATCTTCATGACCCGGTAGAATTAACCGTGGAGGAGTGAAACTTCCTTGGACTTCTCAGTGCTCCTGCAAACAGCCCTGACCTCCAGAGTCGCTACAATGGACACAGCACAAGGAAGGGATTGCTTGCTTTCGTGTCCTCCAGAAAGAGTCTCTACCCACCACGAGAATCAGATCTGTAGCTGTTCATGTCATTAGCTGTTCTGATTTAACAGAATACTAAAACTTCTGTACGTCTTCTCAAGAGGGCCAGCTTGTTGCCTGATGGACTAGATCCCTAGTTAAAGGGACACTGGCACTTTATCTTCCCGGATATTATGTGTCAAAACAGATAAAGCCCCAGAACTTGGAGACATGTCTAGGCCATAAAAATCCAGACCCAGGAGACTGGCTGGCTCCTAGAGAGATTTTTACTGATGATGAAAATGAAAAACCCAATACTAACGCTGCTCTTTTGTATAATTTTTCCAAGTTCTTCACTCAGTTTGAAGTATCACTTGTTACGTCTACCCTGACCTAACTAGTCTGTGTCGGACCAACACATCTTTGAGTGTCTTCCTAGGCCCGAATGATCAGAGAAAGTTCGACCATGCAGATCTGTGCTGTGTAAGTTGTTTAGTGTTCTTTTTGTTAACCAGTAATGATTACTTATTTCAATGTTTGGTAACTAACAAAAAATTTATATTAATTGATTCCAGAACTATTCACTGAACATCAGCCACGTACAAGTGACAACAGCTTGTTTCAGGATAAGGCAGAATTGGGGAGCACAGTCCCTAGGTTTTCAGAACACCATGCCTGATTTCAACGTTTTCCCATAAATCTTTCTCCTCAAAATGTCCCTGCTACCCTCTCTTACCTTCAACTTCATTTTATACCTACTTAGGTAAAAACCTTATACCTTACCCCTATTAGGGCTGAAAACAGACTCACAGTTCTTTTCCTCTCCTGTTGCGAAAATTCACTCAATTTTAAATTTTCTCTAAAATGCTTCCATCTGCCATCATTCAACCACAAACAGATTCAAACTGATATGGATCACAGAATATCAGTGCTTCTAACAGTCTTATACATAAATATATTGATATTTTATATATTATATAGATAAGAGAACTAACTTTGACTTTTATATGATTGTCTCTAATATAAGAAGTATGTCCAGAAGCTATCCAGCCATGTAGCAGGAAAAAGAGGCATTTATTGAAGAAGATACAGGATACAAGAAATATTGTACATAGGACAATGATATCTCAAGTCCCCTTCAAAGGAGGCACCTTGGGACCTCACATAGTTCTCCTAGTCACCATAGGCTGCCCCATCCTGTTTTCCTGAATCTCAGTGATGATCTGAAATCTCTTCCCTTTCAAAGGTGATTTTAGTTTTGGGAAAAGCCAGAAGTCTCAGGGCACCAAATCTGGGCTGTAGGGTGGCTGAGTCACATGGGTGATTTGCTGTTTCACTAAAAAGTTCTGCAGGAGACATGATGCATGAGTGGGCACATTGTTGTGATGAAGCTGCCAATCACCAGTTGCCCATAGCTGTGCCTTCTGAATCATCCGAATAGTTTCCATGGAGGAATGTTCAAGCTTAATGCAAAATCTGATGCAGGTTCATTGCTCTACTCACTCACTCATTTTGAATGAGACGGCCACACAGTGCACATGCTCACTCAATGGCACCTACCACCCCCACTGACTAGTACAGTGAGGTCATCATTGTTCATGCATGTGCATTCCAGTCCACCCTCCTTGGCTGCCAGGTGACATAGATGTTGCTCAAACTGTTCTTGTCATAGTAATAATGGCTGGACTTTTTCCGGACAGATCTCCGTATGCTTTAAAAATAAACCAGGATGCTGATTTCTAAGAAGACTCATGCCAAAAACACAGCTGGTATACAAGGCTAAAGTTATTAACAACTTTTCATCACATAACACACTAGTTTTGAATTGTTTTGAAACGTATTTTGGGTACCACACTTAAAAGCCCATCTCGCATTTCCCGAGGCACCTGTTGCCATGGTACCTGGGTGTTCTGAAGAGGTGTCTATTGGGGCTGGCACTCCACAGATGTAGAAGCACTATATGATAAGAGGCAGTTTATGGGGGAGGATTATTATCAGAACTCTTTGGGGATGACGGGACACAGCAATGACTAAGGGTCTAGGGATTTGTGTCGCCACTGACCACGTTTCTGCCCCTGTTGGCACAGATCTGACCAGTGCTCCTCCTCCTGGCATCCCCAATCCATGGGCACTGACCTGTCACTATGAGAAGGTGCTCCAAACTCTCCCTAAGTGGTGCAGGCGCCTTTACACGTACGTTGGACTCTGGCAGTACTTGCCACCCACACTGGACAAAATATGAGTTCAGAAAGGGCTGATGTTTTGGTGCCCAACTTCAGCTAAAAGTTATAAATATAGAGAAAGAGATCAAGGGAGGGAAAGCAATATCCTCATGAATTCTCCACATATAGGATATTTAAGTCAACTGATCAAGTATTCACCAAATATTCATGAAACATATACTATATGGGCCACACTGCAGATAACCAAACTCATCACAGCCCCGAAAGGTTTAAAGTCCACGAGTGGACATTAGAGAACACAGTCACTGACACCACAGGTCAAGTGCAGAATGCTATGGAAGAACCCGAAAGGGGAGTGGGGAAGGTGGAAGAGGGTGAAGGGAAGCTCCATGGTGACTTTGGGTGGAGAGAGAGGAACACAATATACAGATGATGGACTATACAATTGTACACCTGAAACCTGTATAATTTCATTAACCAATGTCACCTGAATAAATGCAATAAAATTTTTAAAAATTTAGGAAAAAATAAAAGAACCAGAAAGAGCCAGGCTTGGGGGAGTTAGTAAGAGAAATAGACGGAAAGGCATCATAACAATGAATACTGTGTGAAAAGTTATAAATAAACGAGATCATAACAAGAGGGTGAGAGATACAAATCATGTCCACACTCAGGCAATGGAAAGAAGAAAAGCAGGGGGATGTAAGAGGCAAAGAGATGGTTTGAAGTGACGGAAGAGCACAGCACACCATAAAGGCTCCTTCCTCATTTCTGAGATCACAGCTGCCCTCGGCTGTAAATTGTTCTCCAATGGAGACTGGAGGGGGAGAGGGCCAGAACGAGAGAGGATGCAGGTCGTTTGACTAGAGAGTCTAAGTTATGGGGTCATTTCCCCAGCAGGAGGCAGGGAAGGAGCAGGTCTGTGCCAGATGATGCTGTGGGTATTGAGGGGAATGATGCTAACGGCTCGGAGTGGAAGGTTTCATCTTCGCTTATTTACAAACACAAGAGAGACCCAAAGCAGCTACACGGGTGATGCCAATCCCTCACCTTAACAACATAAAAGGCTAGCTTGCTGATAGTGACTCACTCTGCGTAACTTCTTTGTTTCGTGCTTGTCTCTGTGCTTCAGCAGAGACATAGCACACGGAATTCAGTAAGACGGATAAATGCCATCAGGGCCACTAACAGGCTGTTGCTCCTCCCAAGCTGTCCCCAAGCGTAACAAGCTTCCTAGCCAACGAGTCTGCTAGCAGTGTTTCTAACCCTCCTTTGTCCGCCGGCAGGAACTTACACCTTACTGAAGAAAATGACAATAGAGGAATTTCTTAAGGCATGTGCTGCCCTGCTAAAGCAAATACGTTATTTCCTACCCTTGCTAGTTTCTGTGTTTATCTTGCTGCTTTTATCCGCTATATTTGGATGTGTGAACCATTCTCTTAAAAGACAGGGACTGGAGCCGGCGAAGATCTCCACAGAACTTAAAAATGTCTGTCTCATAGGAAAGCATTCCATCAGATGGTAGTGGCTCTTACGTACATGTCACCTTGAAATCACAGAACCTTGAGATGATGAATAAATACTATTCATTACGAAAGGTAAAAGGCATAACAGAGAAAACATTTTTTTTTGAGCTTATTTATTTATTTTTAGAGAGACGGGAAGGGAGGGAGAGAAACATCAATGTGTGATTGCTCTCATGCGCCCCCTGCTGGGGACCTGGCCTGCAATCCAGGCATGTGCCCTGACTGGGACTCAAACTGCAACCCTTTGGTTTGAAGGTTGGCGCTCAATCCACTGAGCCACACCAACCAGGGCACAGAGAAAATATTTAAATAAAATACAAAGGGTAACTATCTTCAAGTAGAGTTGACATCAACAGTTTATTCAAATAGAAATAAAATTACAAAAGAACAATCAAATAGATGAAAGATATCACACAAAGAAGAAATTTAAACATCTTAATGTGTTTCTATACATATATATGGCTTTTACATTCTCAATCTCCAAAGACTCCGTACTGCCATACTGCAAAATCCAATGGTCCATTTCCCCACGTTATTCAACATTTTATCTGTCAAAGGATGTAACACAATTGGTTGCTCTCTATTTCTTGATTCCCCTTCACTTGATTTGAGGAGTGTAATTTCCTGGTTTTACCTGTAACTCACTGGTTATCCGTCTCCGTCTACCTGGTAGTTCCCACACCTCGCTCGGACTTTTTAACAGTGGAGTTCTTCTCTCTGTACTCACTGTCTATACTCACTGAGGAGAACCCAGATGCACAGCCTACATGCCCTCTATAAACTGACAGCTCCGAAGCTCACCTCTCCCCACATTCATCTCCAGATTCTCATATTTGGCGAGTTGATCAACATTAGATGTACGGTCAGCAGCAAACTCGGCACCCGCACCACTGAATCTCTGCGCTTTTCCTCGCCTGGCGGCTCCTCTTACACACTTGCCGATCTCGTCAAACAAAAAAATCAACTTTTTCCGGGTGTTCAGGCCCAAATCCTCACAGTTGTCCCTGACTCTTCTTTCTTCCTCACCATAAATGGTTTGTCAGCAAGTTCTACAGACTCTCCTTTCAGAATACACTCTAAACCCGGCTCTTTCTTACCATCTCCCGAGCTACAACTTGGATGAGACACGTGGTATCACCCCTCTGCTCAAAACCCCTCCGCGGCTTCCCATCTCACGGAGAGCAGTAAGCCTTAGTGTTACCGGCGAGATTACCCTCAGTTCCCTCACTGACCACTCTCCCTAACAAGTTTCTTCCTCATGCTCTACGTGTGTAAAATTATCCATAATTGTTTTCTCCTTTCCATCCATATTCCTTTACAATGTGACTTTCCAGACGCTTCCATCAAGAGGTGCTAATACAAGTCTATGCCCACAACCTGAATTTGTACTCACCTCGAGACTTGCTCTATTCTGTAGAATGCAGAAGCAACGAGGATGGCGTGGCAGGTGTGCATGAGGCCTCCAGGCAGCCACAGCCCCTCTCTGTTCTCCTGGGACCCTCCCCAGTTGCCATGAGAACAGTGATGGGCAAGCCTGAGGCTGAGACTAAAAGACTCGGGGTGAGAGAGAAAAGTCAGGGGGCCCAGCTTACCTCAGAGGTAGCCAACCTGCCAACGTGACAGCGAGTCCTGTCCACCTGCTGACGTCATCAGCAAGTGTCTACCTGACCTACACGACTGACACCAGTGAGCCCACAGGACCCGCCCAGCTGTCCCTTAGAACTGCAAACCCCACTAAAACACTGCTGTTTAGAGCCACTAGGTGTCGGATGGTTTGTTCCTCGGCGAAAGCGAACTGGTACCCTTCTCAGGCCTGGAAGGCCCTGCCTCTGGACAGCCGAGCAGTTTGCTTCTTTACCTTGCACAGGACTTAACTCAGAAGAGTCCTTCTCTCAGTGAAGCGCCCCCTCACTTCAGTTGCTCCCGCTCCACAGCAAAACATGCTCCCTCCCTCTCCTCCAGCTCTACTGTCCTCCTTGGTCACTAGTAATGCACTTCCTAGTGTAATTATGTGTGACGTTATCCCTCGCTGTGGAAGCTCAGTGAACTTGGGCATTCTGTTCTCTGCCACGTCCCAAGGAACAGGTAATTATTTTACAAAGGTAAATACTGAAGAATTCAGATTTGGTTCACTGAACTTATTTTTGCACCTGCAATTACGATTGCATCACAAATCACTTCAACACTGTTTTACTTACAACAGAACCACCGAGGACAGTGTGGTTCAGACTGTGCAATGTGATGCATCCAACACACCTCTGGCTTTGGTGGCCTTTGCCACCCGGATTCCAACCTGAATCCATCCCGTTAGCGGCATCAGACGCATCAGTGCAGCATGTGACATGAACGCTTTCTCCCGCTCCGGAGAATGAATGCCACTTGGAGGGGGCTCACTGAGAACACCCTCTGGCTGGTACTGGGACTCATAAGGCCACACTATCACGTGAACATGTTCTTGGCACTGACTGGTACCATGAGACAGTGACAGAAAGCGGTTTTTCTGGTTCCTGACACACAGACCTGCTCTCCAGTCACGAATAACCCACTAATGGACAGCCTGGCGGGACAAAACCGAATGCTCAGTAGAGGCCCCTCGTGATAAGTGAGATTTGCATGAGGCAAAAACATGAGAGCTGCACACAGAACAGTATGTCCTAAGCTCCTAAGCTTCAGTTGCCTTTTTAAGCACTATGCCTCAAGTCCGGAAAGTTTTTCTGTCTATAAACTTGTCTTAGTGTTTTTAATAATAGAACTAAATCTGAGGAAATTTTCTCTTAAAAAGACAAGTCAAGGAAATCTTGTAAAATGTTGTATTACTGCATTCTCAAAGCAGTAATACAAATTACTGTGTATTTAAATTAATGAACCATTTTTACATTACTACAAATCAAAAAATGTGTATTCTCTTACTCAAGGGTCACAAAGATTCAGGTTCAAGGACAGAGATCCAGTCCACATTGTGTAACATAAACTTGTCTTGGCCAGATTTCACTGATAGTAACAATTTTTTAAAAAGCAAAACATATCTAAAAAATGAATACCCCCCCAAAAATCATGAATCATAACAGTGGGATTTAAAAGTTTACTTAGAAAAAAAATATGATAATATGAAGTCAGGGGAAATACACAGAATGTTTGATCAGCAGGCTTTTATGAAACTAAGGAAGCGCACACTGTACTTTTTAAAAATCTGGGCAGAATGTTAAGTTTCTCAGACTGCACAAGAGGTATTTTTTTTTTTATCACTAATATGCATGCAGAAAACTATTTAGCTCCCTGTCACTGTCATGAAGAGAGTGAGGAATAAAGGAATCTCCTAACAGGGGCCTTTCACGTCACAGCAAGTACTAAGTTAGCAAGGGGCGTCCGGAGCAGCAGGCTGAAGGAGGTTACTAAACCACGCCGCGCGTCCTCAGGCAGGAGACCAGCACGGGCAGCCAGAGCGACGGTGTCCATGGGTATCCGTGGGCATTTTTCCGTTTTGTTTGTACTGGCATTTGCACTGGGCTCCCCCCACCTATGTTTACAGAAACTACCAGGGTGGAAGTCTTAAGTGCTCACTGGGATTCTAAATCACAGTTTAGAAAGTCAGTCAATGTTTTTTTTTAACACTCATGATTTTTTTTATTCTAGTTCCTTACAGTTGAAGATTAATGCCCTCTTGTCAATGTGCAAGGTCCCTTCCTCTGACTTCCTCTGGCTGTCTTCTCCTTAAGATACATAACACCCAGAGGTAAGCACGTAAGATATAACACATACACACACGCACAGACAATACGTATACATGCACCACATGTACACACACAGTGATTTTCTTGGGCAGTAAAATGTTTGCTGTTGTATTTTAAATGCCCTTTCTGAGATAATTCAGCATGCTCCTGGCTGCAGGGGTGAAAATGAAGTCTTCAAGAACTACAGTCGCAAACGGCTCTCTGACCTTTAGCCCAAGACTGCATGTGCTAGTTCAGAGCTCTTCTTGGTATAATTGCCATTTGGCTATTTCCCACGAAATGTACGAACTAGCTCTTGTTTAAATTGAATTCCAGCTGTCCCTCTTCTGGGCCCTAACAGCAGGAAGGCCATCGCTGGCTCAGGTACGATGTCATCATCAACTCAAATTTCAGGTCCTATAATGATGTGTCAACAAATCATACCCCCTCTTGCTGTTGGAGTTCTTCTGCTGACTCTTGGTCCAATCACACAAATCCAAAGTGTGATAACAAGAAAACCATGCAGGAGTATCCTGGTGTGTGTGTGTGTGTGCGCGCGCGCAAGCATGCATGGACATGCATTCACTTAAACACATAGGGAAATCAGACAATTATATACACATGCACATATGGAGTGTGCATATATATATACACAAACATATATTCATACATATACACATAGATGGTTTAGAGTGATTGCTCTCAATATTTACTTTTTAACACATCAATCAAATAATATATTGAATTTAAGCCAAAAATGCAGTGAAAAACATGACTCTTACAAAGCGTATTAACAAGTGCTAAAAAATTTCAATTTTTTTAAAATAAGTAAAACTAAAGGAGCCACATGTTACTCAAAACTTTTGACAGATGACTCAGGCTTCTCTTAAAATTTTTCTGAAGGTCATTTACTTCTGAAGACCCCATCCACAGTCAGGGAGAGAAAAGGGTTTTGTCACAAACGAACTGTATGCGGTAGGCTAGCCGTAAAGAACAATGCCTCTGACTAAACTTAGTTGTAAGGTGACTTTCTGCAGTGGCTGAAAGTGATCTCATACCGAAAATTTGTTTTGGCTCCATACGTGATCTGAGAAACACAGCATCTACATATACACATCCCCCCAAAACCCAAAATGATTCAGAGTTCCACTTGGGTAGCTCTGAGATCTCTGATTTACAGCACTTGATAGCCAACAGACTGGAATATATCACTGAACTAAGCCAATCAATAAGTCAAGATAAATATGTCCTCAGAGTTCGTCGTGTAGGATTCTTTAATATCAAGACCTTAGTATAAATTTTCTTTTAAATGTGCTAATCATTTTTACCTTCCATCATTTTGATTTAAAGATCCAATAATGTTGGCTTGCTTACAGACTTCAATAATTTGATTTCATAAATACTTTTTAATAGAAACTAGCAAAAGCAGGGAGTAAATGTTGCTTAAGGCTAGGCCTATAAAAATCAAGCTAAACCAAAGACTTCTGGTTTTCCTTAAGCAAAGTGCATACTTGTTTCCTTCCTATATGAGGTGAGCAAAAGTGGTTTACAGTTGTTCATATGGAGGAAGACACACAGGTTTTGATTATTACAATAGCTTAATTAACTCAAAAGAATGTCACAATGGGACGGTGAACCCACTTTTGCCCACCCCTGCATATGGTGAAGCATACCGAAAGTACATTTTTCGACTACGCCATTAAATGCTTGAACATTAGTTAAAATAAATCTAAGTCACTGAGAAAACTACAGTCGCAGGCAGACCGAAATCAACCATCACATATATTGGAGTTCATCAAGATCACAATGTATGCGTGGATACTTAACACTGACTTATTCTATGATAGTTTTATATTTAATATCTTATCCCATAAAAACCTCACACTATTGAGCAAGCTTTTGCAGAATTTTCATTAAAATACAGCAAATACGGGCTTTATATAGGAACCACTGCTACTATTTATACAACCTCCAGGGCTCAATTGACAATTTTGATTTTTTTTTTTTTTTTTTGGTTGTAACTAAAAGAACTAACATTCCCCACCAAAGACGTACTTGAAAAAATAACAGATTCCAACTAAAAGGACAATTCTTAAGAATCATGCACCAACTGCATGGAATAAACAAACAGAACTACAGTGTACCATTAATGACGACTCCTCAGCACTGAACGGGGACAAAAACACCGATACGGTGACACAGATGAATCTCAACAGCATTCATTCGGTAAGTGACAAAGTCAGACACGGCAGACCACAAACTGTGGGACTCTATGTACGTGACATTGGAGAAGGCTGCAGGAGCCAGAGTGTGGACGTTGGGGCCTGACTACCAAGGGACAGGAAGGAACCCTTTGGGTGATGGATATGTTTTAACCTTGACTGTGGTGGTGGATAAAACGGTACAGCACTTCAAAACTAATTGGACTGCAGGCTTAAAATGAATGCATTCTGTTGTATGAAGTTATACCTGAGCAAGCTGATTAAAAACCAAAAGGAACCAGGGAAGCCAAACACTACCTTTCTTCAGTCCAACCACAACATGCAAAGTGCCTACTACCTTCCTAAGAAGTTGCACAATTACCGCAAGCACAACGTTAGCTGGGACAAGAAGACTTACGGCTATTGCCTGAAACTGCGTCATATGCAGACTAAACTCTTCCATCATTCATCATACCACAGCTTTGAAAGGCCACCCTCTGTCCTCCCAGCTTCTCCGGATCTTGTATAACCAGCCCAAATAATGGGTTTCCTCACGGAGACTTCTCTGACTACCTCAGGAGGGGGTGGTCTCCCCCTGGAATGTCAGCAATGAAGAAACTACAGCCCTAGGAAGTGACACTACGTGTCAGGCGTCTCACAGCAATCACGTCACGGAGTCAGATTCTGAGCCCAGACCTAACTAACGAGTCCTGCACGCCCTTTCACCACCCAACTCCCAATCTGGGGCAGCGGGAAGGAGCGGGTAAGGGGGGTACCGGGGAGGCTACAGCCTCCTGCAGTAAAATGGACCGAGAGCAAAACTGTTACTCATAGGTAGACCAAGGGACAAGCCATTGATTTCTTCAAGCGTATATCAGATTCTTGCTGCCAGATGCCTGCTGTAATTCTATTGATAAAGTCCTTCGAAGCTAATTTTTAACAGCCAGCCTCCCACCTTATTCAGTTATTTAAATTATATTTTGAAAAGGGTTTGGGGGACATGGTTAATTTTAGAGTTACAGTTACAACAGGCATCCTCTCTTCCACTTGATCGCTCTGAAAAGTGGTGTCAATTTACTAATGAGGAAGGTGGAAGGATATAAAAGCTAGAAAATGCGCAACTGAAACTAGGAGAAAACAAACAGAGGGGCTTGAGAAAGCAAGAGCGAAGCTCGCTCTCTCTCTGTTCGAGCACCGCGGGTTCTCCTCGCCTCGCCCCCCCCACCATCGCTGCATGTTGAACTGAATGCTCACTTGTGTGAATCCAGGGCAACTCTGCCGGAGGCTCAGCTTTTACGTTGAACAGAAAAGCAACTCCTGAAATGCTGAGCTAACCTCGAACGATGTTTATATAAAAATAATCTTCTGCAGGACATCACATTTCAGAGGTTGTTTGTCAATCCCAATGAGAAAACTGACCTAAACACACAGTACTCACCCCCATTTCAAATTCGTACCCTCTAATGATACCAAAATTCATAGCAATATGTTAGACTATTATGCTGATGGCTTTGAGAGTCTCTACAGCCCACAAAAATCACAATTAAAAAAAGTTTCATATTCAGCACTGATATTCATGTTGTTCTCCAAATACCAATGAATTCAAAGACAAGGATCTTAGTTTCATGGTAAGAGGCTCATTCCGACAGAAATGAGAATGCAGCGACTTTCTACAAACAAAGTGGAACTTATCCTATACATGATTTCAGACAAAACATGTGCAATCTTTTTAGATGTAAGATGCTGTGGTTTATACAAACTAATAAGATATAAAATTATCCAAATTTTCTTCTCTACATGAAGATACTTCCAACAGCTGATATTATAGCTTAGAAATCCCTGGCTGAAAAAGAAGCTTAGTCTTTGTGACATTTCTGCTAAGGTATTGATGAAGAAAAAAACACTAATTCAATAAATTTGCGGATGCTCATTAGTGTTCTAGATATTATGAGGAATGGAAGGAAAGTTAATTATGACCCCTGCCTCAAAGGAGTTCAGCATGCGGAGATCAGGAACATCTACACGTAGGTAAATCACAAGACAAAATGAGAAAGTAAATAATTATGAAGGATTATGCAAAGTTAAGGGACCAGAGACCCCTAGAAATTTATAACCCAGTAAAGAATGTAAGTCCTCACAGCTCTAGATCAAGGTAACATGCTCCTGACACTGCAATTTGCAAGTACCGTCACAGTGTAAGTGACGTCGTGTCCCATCAGGCTGGACGAGGAGGGAGTCCCGGGGGGCAGGCAGCATTTCGGCCCCGCGCGGCTTCATGGAGAGGGCTGCGGGAGAAGGGCCAGCACGCGATGCGCGAACCAACCATCGGAGGGCCAGCGCGGCCTGGGACCTGTGCGCACAGCAGGCAGTGCTGACGCATACAGCTGAAGGTCCGCCCAGGGCCAGCCGGCGCCCGGCAGTGAGGGGAGGGGCTCTGGGAGAAGGCAGAGAGGGAATGGGCCGTGGCCGAAAAGCGAGAGCCGGCCCTGATTCTCAAGGTGATGAGTTTAGATTTCACCCAGGACACGAGGGATGGGCTGTCCTAGTTCTGGATTAACTGCCAACCCTCCGGGCCTCCCTGTGGCACGGGGCCTGTCATGCTGCACTAGAATCTTCTCCTGTGCACTCTGTAGTCCAGCATACTGAAGACTAATTTCCTCTTTACTCTGTTACGCTGTAAGTTTCTTGGGAGTAGGAACTGTATATTTTATGCAGTAACTATCAAAATGTTTAACTACAGAAAGTATTCAGTGAAGGAACGAATGAAAGACAAGTTAAATGCGACATTCTTGTTTCTGCTACTGCATTATTCTAAAGAGACCCTGTCTCATACCACAGCTCTCTTTTAATTTAAAAAAATTTTTTTGGTCAGTTTACCTTAACCTCCTAATACACTACGATTTACAAATGTTTACCTATCTTTAAAGGCATTATTTTCAAAAAAGAATGACCACTATAAACGACTCCCCCCATATGGCCAAACTACTCGGCTGTGCCCTCCATTTGGGGAGTCTGCTTTGCTTCCGAACGACTCTCACTCTCCAGCCCCTGAGCCCCTCACTCCCTCCACCCCTCACCGTCACTGGTGTGGCCGGAATTCCCCTGTGAGAACCCACGCCAGGCTTTCTTGATCCTTTTCAGATTCAGAGAAATATGAATTCTATACTCTCCTCCCCCGCCAAAAAGCCCATATGCTCAAAATTCAACATATTATGATTCTATTTTATAAAGTCCAAAAACAGGCAAAACTAATCTAATGTTAGCGGTGTCAGGGGAGAGGTCGATGGAAGGAGCAGGAGGGGCTGGCACCGCTGCTAACAGTCTACGTGCTGATCTCAGGGCCGGCGGCATCGGAGTGCTCCCCTTTGAGACGATGCCCTAATCTGTGTAACATCAGACGCAGCACAATTCTCTATACGTCTGCTTGTCCTCAACCTTCCCCGTGGTGGAAAAGGCGGGGAGCAGTGCCACAGGTGACCACATTCAGGTCCTGGCTGGCGAGTCACTGAGCAGAAGCAGTTCTTCTTCTTGAGACCCTGTTCCCAGGCCAGAGACAGGCAGAGGGGCAGGGTCGGGGAGCAGTGGCAGCTGCAGGGGGAGGGGCTTAACCCTCCCAGAATCATTGTTATTTACAAGGTGCATGCAAGCAATAATCTTTCATTATTCTTTGATGTGGACAATTTTCACCTCCCTGAACTAAATGAGTATCAGTAAAATCATCACTAGAAAAACAAAACAAATCTTCAATGCCTATTGGTGATGAGCAAGGAAAATAAATCTCCATAAAATTTCCTTAGAGAATCTCACCCTGCTTCTCTCATCGTTTTTCCCCATCTCCATAGCTTGTGATTGTTTTGACCAGTGGGGCCAGGCCATGCTGACCATCCCGGTTCGACCAGCAGTGGGTTTCACCGACTTGGGAGAACCAGGAGGTGGATGTTAGGAGGACACCACAGGACTTCAATATCACCAGAACGTATGCGTCAGACTGTGGGCAGTGGCAGGTTAGAGCTGTGGAACTGGGGGTAGAACTGGGGGTACTGGCCAATACATCTGGTACCCCACCTTACTGCCCCACAGAGACATCTGGGGTTAGGAAAACAGTCAACCAAAAATCCTAGAATACACTACAAAGACTGAATCTTCCTAAAATTTCTTCCTCCTTAATGACATGTCCACAGCCAACGCCAGGATCCACTTGTCATTCGCAATGTCCGTTCTGTTTTCCTGACTGGTCCTCACCCTGCCTCAGTTTGACGTAAGAACCGAGCACACACCCAAACCAGGACCTATCAGCTCTCGGAGCAGAAGCCACCTGTTTATCCAAAATACGAGGGTGACCAATCAAAGTCACTCAAAACCTTATGGGAAGAGAAAATAGAGCAATTGCTATCAAATATTCATTTATTAACCAATGTTTATGGAATGTCTAATATCCCCAGGTAGTTTCCAGGCCTCAGGGAGATTACATCCACTCTCACAAGGAAAACTCGTCGTGTTTCTGTCCGTCCTCAGGACAGACCAACAGGGACAGCCAGCCCAAGCCTTCCTTACTTACTAAGAAACAACAGGTGATTTTTATTTTCCTCTTGCTCCTCCCGACTCACTAACATATTCAGATCACCATAGCATTGTTTTCACAATAAGAAAGCAACAGTTAGGACTTCTTAATGCAAAAAGAACCCCCGATGGGGAGAGAGAGAGAGAGAGAGGCCATTTTCAGGGCTGAAACGGAGACACACATTTGTGACCGGCGGCGTGGAGGGCTGTACGCAGCAGGGGACCTGGACCTCGGGCAGCGCTGACCGTGGCCGCGGCTCTGTCCCTCTGCCACTGCCTGCCATCAGCCCGCCTTCCATTCCACATGTGCGAGCACCTCGCTCTGCCTTCCACTGGAGCTGATTTTCAAAACACTCATGTGCTGCTGCACAGCTACAGGTATTACACTGCAGATGTGGACACAATAAACAAACCAGTGAGAACCCACAAAGCAGGGGAATTACAATTATAATTCCACAAATTATACTTGGCTTTTTAAAACTCGTGAATATTGTCTTCCTTTTTCATCGTGAAGCCCTTCTGTTAAAAAATACAATTAACAGGAATCATGTTTAGTCACCTGTATCCAATTAGTTTCTCAAGTGAGGGTCTGGATTTAATAAGATTCATTGCAAAGGTTTAATTCCCACATGGGGCGGTTAGCTTCACTCGACTCCCTGCTAGAGACTCAGAAACTCAAGCCTTATTCAGGACAGCCACATCCTTAAGTATCAGAGAGGGAATCAAGGCAACTACGTTATTACAACTAGAAAATCAACTAGAAGTGTATTTTCTTACTGAACATCTTTACATATGAACAGTTGGTTATTAGATAAATCGTCTGGGAAGACTTCCATAAGATTCCTTACAAATGTGTTACGACATATCAGAAATGATTATTTTGAAATGCGGCAAAACTAGCTGTGCTCACTCCCCCAGTCTGGTCATCTGTTTTGCTTTCACACGTGAATTAGTGCTGCGTGTTCTCCCTCTTACTCACATCCAACCCAATCCAACACGAGTAACCGGCACAGAAATGTTTTGTTTCACAAGCACGCAAGATGTCCTTAGGACCAAGGAGCAGGGGGAAGCACGGCGTCACGTCCCCCCACGGCTCGTGTATAAAATTACGTTCATGAGCTACACCTGCCGTCAGAGAGCCAGTGCTCGGGCCTGGATCCCCTGCCCGCAAGCGAGCTTCAGCCAGGAACGACCACCACCCAGTCCACCAGCTCCTCATGGCCCTTACGCCGGGCCCTGGATTAACTGGCCTAGGCGCTTTTTGTAACACACACTTGAGTATTTTCTCACACACTGTCCACGTCAGGTCTCACTGAATACAGTCAGAGGAATCCACTCAGTTAAAAACTAACGAAGCCCAAAACGTCACAAATTTAAATCGGTTCCTAGGCGGCTACCCTGGCCACATTCTTTGGTAAAGCACTCCGCCCCTGGACACTAGCGTGCCCAGGCTTGAGGACTCAGGCCACCCTCCTAGAAGCAGCCAGCTGCTTTCAAAAGGCAGCTCCAACTTCAGAAACCTACCATGAAAAAATCTGACGCCATCAAGATGTAGTTTACATCATTTCAAAATACACACATTTCATTCGCACTTACCTTACACTGCATCGTAATATTTTCATTTTACTTTGTGCAGCATGGAGATAATTTCTCAAACTTGAAACATTTCATCACATTTAATAACATGATAGAAGTGAAACTAAATTTCATAGCTAGTCTACTTATATAGACTATAAATTCTTGTATTTGCCAAGAGGTTCGCCTATAAACATGCTGCCAATGAGCTAGATTCAAATTTTGCTTTCATCAATGTATCCTTTTTCTCTAAAAATAGCTCACCACACAAAGATCAGGAAACCCAGACAGCACACATAACAAATCCTTCAGAAATAAATTATTCATCTCCGAAAATATACGTGTGTGTGTATAACTGAGAAGTAACTAAGAGGAAATCGTACTGAGCTTCGCTCGACACCAAATATAAAAATCTCGCATCTTCTATAACAGAACTCGTGTTCTGTATTCAGGAGACCAGTTCCATCCATTTAAATTGCATCGCAACTCCAGTTGCCACAGGAAGTTCTATGGTAGTTAATGTTTGAAAGCTTCACAAATATCTTTGATAATGCTGCTTACTGAGATTTGGAAGTAGCAGAATGTTTTTTTTTTTTTTTTTTTTTTTTTTTTTTTTTAAATAAGAATACGGTTGGCTTAGTTTTCCTAACAGACACCATTCAAAGCGATCACACAGCATGGCGAAGCGCCCGCCTCTCACAATCTCCCTGGGACTCTGAAGGAAGATGAAACGGTCACCACTTACTGGGAGAGAGCAGGACCAAGTGCAGAGCAGGACCAATGCAGAGCAGAAGTCGGGGTGTCGCGGACCTGGCTGGGAGACAGCTTACCTTTCTCTCTCTCCATCCGTGATGTCATACAAGCGGTTGGCACCTCCATCAGCACAGGCTCTTAGAAGAGCTTCACACAGGGAAAACAGTAAGAAAAGAAAATGAAGAGCACGTGAATACAAGAAGCTGAGAGCAACAGCTCCCAAATGTTAAGTGTTAAAAAACAGGCACTCAGACAGAGTCACACTTGCCTGCTCAGATCACTTCACACCCAGCCAGTGCGACTGCTGGTACCGCACGTGGTGCGGACGCATCGCATGGACAGAGCCCGCGCACGCGGTGCCTTTCCCTCCTGCCTCCTCCTCTTTCCTCTTAGGGGGAATGTGCTGTCCTCAGCGCCCCTGGGAGCCTGTTGTTCCTTCTCTAGGACGGAAGGTACACCTCACACTCAGTAACAGTCGTAACTCTGCCCCCCTTTTTTAATGTTTAAGGTATGTTCCATTTAGGGCTGGTATTATGGGTTTCTAGATTTTATGATGATATATGAGGTTTCTTTTAAAGATAGATCATAAGCACAACACCATAAGTTTATCTGAAAATATTAAGTAACTAGGAATCCATACAATGTGCGAACGCTGTAAAAACTGGGAAGCAGGTGCAAGCCTGACTGAAAGGCGCCAAGCACTAAGATGTTCAAGCAGGACCAGCAGCCCCTGCAGCCGGGCTTCCCTCTGCGGCTTTCCGGAGCTTGCTCCCCGCCGCCACCCTAGCTAGCGTGTGATGTTGCTGAGCTGGTGTTAGATACTGACGTTGGTATCCGGTATTAGTTACTGCTCTAAGTCCTGCTGATGCTCTTTGAAATTGTCTTCATCTACAGGCTGCTGTACTTGCTGTTGTTACTTCTCTAATTTCTAATTTTCTTAGAAATGTTTGTTTCTTAGCCTCACTGGCCTCTCCCATCCTTTCTATAATAAATACCCTTTATTTTCCTAACGGCTTAAGATCAAACCTCATCTTTTATTCCAGGCAATGAGAGAGCACGCAGAGGTGTCTGAGGTTCTAAGTGCTCACCCCAGCAGACCAGAGCCTCGCCTCTTGTTCCCACGCAGCTGGTAAAACAAGAGTTACTGCATCACACAGATCAGTGACGACCTTGGGCCCCAGCACCTTCAGAGGAAACAAACTCTTCTAAACTACTTCTTCATTCTATGGCATTGAGGAAATCCCTTACCTTTTTGCAAATTTCACTGTATATTTAAAAGAGCGTTTACAACATCTACCTCCAAATTTCCAGGTATTTAATAACAGGGAGGCTATTGTAAAGGATTCTAATTGACCATACGGGCAGAAACAAAAGTCCCACTGTATTTTCCACTAATCTACATGTGCACTCTTTTCTTTGGTCTGTATCAGAAACAAAATAGAAGGCAAGTGGCGAAAAAAGATATTCCTTTTGTGTCAGCTTTTTCATTTGTAAGTGAGGATTACATCAACTCGGACACAGATTATTAGGCAATTAATGACTTAATAAATATATGCAGTGCTCCTCACAATACTGGAACACAGTAAGCACCTGATAAACAAGAGTCCTGACACGCGGTCCCCAGAGGGGTGGAGGGCCCTGGAGGGCAGGGGGAAGGGGTGAGAAGCACAGACTGGCAGTCACAGAACAGTCACGGGGATGTAAAGTCCAGCACGGTGAATACAGTCAGTGATACTGTAATAATTATGTAGGGGCCAGGTAGGTACCAGAAATCTTAAGGTAAAGTATGATTGTCTAACCACCATGCTGTATACCTGAAACTAATACAAAACAATACTGAATGTCAACTGTAATTGAAAACAAATAAAAATTACAGCACTTTGATGTGGTTCTAAATGCCTGGAAGGGAAATTTTGATGATCATGTTATATAAAGGGGAGGGTAATAGGCTATAAAGGGAGGTAAAAAGGAAAACAAAAACAAATAAATACAAGTCTTCTTCCTCCATTTTTGTTAGAATTAAAATACAGCCTAGCCCTGCCTACATGGCTCAGTTGGTTGGAGGGTTGTCTCCTACACCAAAAGGTTGTGGGTTCGATTCTTAGTCAGAGCCCATACCTAGGTTCTGGGTTCAATTCCCAGTTGGGGCATGTATGGGAAGCAACCAATCAATGTTTCTCGCTCTCTTTTTCTCTATCTCTCTTTCTGAAACGAATCAGCATACCCTCAGTGAGGATTAAAACAAAAATACAGTCTACGAAGCCTTGTGTTGTTGGAAAAGCAAAGCCTGATATCTAAGACGGACATCTCATTTTGCCAGTTACCAACAATACTCAGCTCCTTATAAGGAAAGGCGCCCAAAATTCAAACTAAGCCACAAAATCAATTGCGTAAGATTAGAATATTCTGCACATTTTAAATAATAACAAAACCTAAAAGTTCAAAATCATCAAAATCCAAAATGGAGAGATCATCTCATAGATAAAATATGGCTTAGAAACAGATGGTAAACTATTAATAATTACCCTCAGACTGTACAAAACGATTCTCTGTAACCAAAATTAACAAGTACATGGGATCCTTTTATGTAAAAAGCAATTCACTGAAGCAACATGAAAATCTAAGAAATAGCTTTCAGTGGCTCAGATTATGAAACAGAGTAACTTGTCAATTTTCCACAGTATATTATTTTGCCAAGATCAGTTGAATTCACATTTATGCCAATTATGTGCCAGGCCTTATCTCGAATAGAAAGATGAAAAACGGACAGCTCTGGCCTTCCAGGCTCACATCACAGCAGAAGGAAGAGCAACAAGCAAATGCATGCTCAGCGCACCGCGGACCCTGACCAGCGCCGGGACGAAGCAGCAAGACGCAGCCGCAGGAGGAGGAGAGGGACCTGGGGGGCGACTCTGGGAAACGGCTTATCAATAAACCTGGCTCAGCCAAGACCAGGGTTACTTTTACAATCCAAAACCCCTTTCCAGGGCCTGTTATTTCTCATTCCTAGATTTAAATGGATAGTTTAGAAGAGCTGATGGAGAGAGAGATAACTAAGTCACAGAAAGTAAATTTGTCCACACTTATTCCTGGTTTAAATTTGAAGAGAGTCCAAGCAACCATCGTAAAATCCTCTTTCTGCCTGGATGTTGGATTGCAACCCGTCTAAAAGGAACAAGTTCCAGTCTGTTTCGAAGACTGTTTTTTAATAAAACTTGATTAAAAGTGATGTGTTCTAACACATTTAAAATTTTATTAAAAAAGTGTTTTAACTAGCTCAAAGTATTTTCCACATGCGTAATTAAATAAAGCTGCATTTGAAAAATAAAAATCTTCAAGTATATCATAAATAATGTTGGCATAAATTCACTGATATCATTTTGAAAAACGAAGAGCAAAATATCACTGTTAATGGAAGAGCCCAGCTAAAAGAACCAGAAGTAGATGACACTCTTTAATAAGATATTTTTGGTAAATCTTAATGAATCAGCCTCAAAAATATACCCACTCCATCATCATTTAAATTGTTCCAAGCTTTAATGAGCAGAAGTTACTGCAAGAGTTATCTTTTAATGTAAAAACTTCCTTGGCTTATTCAGCAGAATCTTCGCAGATTTGTCACACACTATAATTTCAATGGTTGAGAAATCATTTGCTATGTATCAGGTTGGTAAACAGCTGAACACTAAAATGTGTTGAAATCTCTAAGCTAACCATTTTTTTTTGGGGGGGGGGCTGGCATAATGTAAGTTAATGTTACCTACACAATGAAGAGTTTCAATCACAATAGAGGTTAATTGGCTATTTTATTAATTCTCACTGAAAAAGTTGGACAAATATAATCTGACTTTCAGCAGAGTACACCATTAAATTAGTTCCAAGCATTAAGGTATAAGAAAAACTGAAGTAAAATTAAAGAAATATTTTTCAGCTTCGGTTAACTGAAAGAACACCAGGTATAGAAGATTTCAATTCTAGTCCAGATCAAGTACTCATTAGTCCTATGACTTTGAGGTAATTCTAAGAGTGCCAATTCTAATGGAAGATGAAGATTATCATGCATACTTTACCAAATTCACAAAATTTTTCAGAGCCTGGAGAGCATGTGAAACAAATTTTGTAACATCTTATTGATGAGGCTCCAACTTGGAGGGTCAGTCTGGCAGACATATATATAAACTTACATGTGCATGCACTTTGACCCAGAAATTCTATGAAAAACTAGCAGCAAACTTAAATGGGCACCGATGGAATACTGGTAAAATATATTCTAGCCTTATTAGGGAACCGTAAACAAGAGCAATTAATATATTATGTTCATGTTATCTCTTACATCATTACTTAAAATTTTAAGCAACTCTTGGTCAAATCTTCCTTGCAGTAGCAACTCATATGGATAAGAGTAACTTTACCAAGGTAACTTTGTCAAGGTTTATCAAGTAAATATATTGATCAATAGTAAAAGTGCAAAACAAACAAAAAAACCCCACATAAGATACCATCATCTGTATAGAAAATGATAGTGGTATTGATTTTTACTAATAAAATTTAAGCAGAAAAACTGGTTACAGTGGCACTTCTGCAGAAGAGGACGGGGTTGGAACAAAGAGCTACTTTTTTGCACAACTAGTTTTCTTCCAAGGAACCCCACTCTTGCCGCCCAGCCTACACATGGCATTGAATCCACACCTAATGGCTCAATCCAGGCCATGACGATGCCCTGCCCAGGGAGACTGATGCAGAGACAGAGATGTGGTCCAACCACACATAATGAGACATACAGACTTTCCAGAGCCCCCTTTCCACTGCCCTGCAACCTGACAGTGGAAGCCTGGGTCGGTGACCAATCGCACTGACCCAGAGATGAAGGCCACACAGGAAGGCGGAGCCGGGAGACCAAGCACTGCTTAAAGTGGCAGCCGTGCAGTAGCCAGGCACCAGCCTCAGGAATGTCTTCTCCAAAGACCATCTTTTTCCAACCCGTGCTGCCCCGAGCCCTTAGGAAGAGCTGGATGTTTTTGTAGATGGTTTGCCTATTATTTTATATAGTATCATCAGGAAACCCTTGAGTATGAGCCAAAGCAGTTAGTTCATGGACACGGTTAACAGACGGACTAGCAGGCTGCCCCTATCAAGGCTTTATTTAGCGTGGATGGACTTTCGCGGAAAGCCTTGCAGGGAAACGCAGGCTCTCTGAGAGACGCAGCAAGAACTTTGCTCACAGGAGTTCCGCCACGCTGAGTAACTGCTGCCTAGAGCACTCCTAGTTTCAGAGCAAAGGGTTTATTGATGCTCGCTTCAAGTGCAATTATAAAGAAGCTCACATTGTTTGTGATACCCCCACACAGTGAGTGGGATGAGCGCAGCATTATTCTTATTCCAAATAAAAGCTAGTGGTGTTGATGTCACACGTCTGCACGCACAATGCTGTCCCGGTCCCAGTGACCTGGCTGATGCCACGTGAGGGACATTTGTGTGACCTTTGGATGAACGTTGCTGTGTAAATTCTATTGTCCTCTCTCCTCCTCCCTAGTTTTGTGCTATGGAGAGAAAGTGTGACATTTACTCATTCTCAATACTATTTATGAAGTCTACAAGCAGTACCTCCTTAACATTGAGTGACCCCAAATACCTCTTTACTAAAAAATCTTAAAGACAGCCAAACTTCAAGCTGTCTGCTCATCCTAAAGCAGCACAGGAAAATTCTACAAGATGAGTAAAGCTCACAGTGTGTAAAAACTACCTAAGCTACACACAGACATGTGGGCTTGTGCGTGAGGCCAGCACACGCATGCCTGTTGAAATACGAGTTGTCAGAACACTTGGGGCTGAGTGCATTCTCACCACTACATTTTTACTAAAGACTGCCACACTTCAGGGACAAGGCGGCACAGGTGCACACTCTCAGTCTGCGAGGAATAAGAAAGCCTAACAGACCCGCGCTGGTGTTGCTACTGCACAGGGTTGCTGAACCTTGGCCCTGTTCACAGTTCAGGCCTGAGTTGTGTCAGGCTGTGCAGTGCATTGTCTAATGTTCAGCAGCATCCTTGGCCTTGCCCACTAGATGTCCAGAGCACCCCTGCGTTGGAACCACCAAAAATATCCATAGACAATGCCACATGTCCCCTCCTGGGCAGAATCACCCCCCAGTCAAGAACCAGTGCCCTAACTGGAGGACCACTTACACCTCAACAGTCTGTCCAGAGTTACAATACGCAGCTGCAAGGTCATCTTGCTGGTGGCTATTCTCTAAACTTCCCATTTAAAAGCAGGACTATCACCCGGAAACTACCAAGCTACCAAAGTCAGGTGAATTAACAAATCAACTTACGTCCTAGATAACGGCTTTCATGTCTATCCCAGACCGGACACACAACCACCATGCTCTCCTCGATTTCAGATTCCGAGTCATCATCAAGGCCTCACAGACAATGAGCATGTGCGTTGGATGGACATCTGTAATACTCTAGAAGGTTAACCAACCTTCCAGCATGACCCCACTCCCTCTCTATTTGTGTTTCCTGCTCATCTGAGACCCTGTTACCAAGTTATTGCCACCAGTCACAACAGCCAAAGTCAGGTCCTCCTGACTGTCCTCTGGGGTCTGCTGGGCAGCTCATACCATCTCCCACGTCAGATGAGAAACCCCCATCACTCTGATATCACTTTAGACAGTGAGCCTGAAAAGAG
The DNA here is from genome assembly GCA_039655065.1 of Glossophaga mutica. Taxonomy (NCBI): domain Eukaryota; kingdom Metazoa; phylum Chordata; class Mammalia; order Chiroptera; family Phyllostomidae; genus Glossophaga; species Glossophaga mutica. The sequence continues at coordinate 7,067,487 of CM077313.1, read as the reverse complement.
ATGGCTTCCATGAGCTCAGTTTGCTTTGCAGTGCACGAGCCCAGGTAAAGTGGCCGGGACAGAACAACGAGACGTGGCCAACCTCCAGGAATAAGCAAACAGAATGAGACACCTCACACCGTCAAGAGTTGGAACAGGAGTAAAGAGCAACAATGCTGGCTGATCCCCTTGGCAAAAACAAAAGCGTTATTGTTGTTTTTTTTTTAATCACTTTGTTGATGCAAATAAATTACACAATAGAAGAATGCAGAGATTTGGAACAGATTTCCCTCCTTTTCCTACTTCTTTGGCACAAGAATCCCTTCTCCTCTCCTTTTACTTTATGGATTAGTGGTAATAGATCTCAGAACGTATATGCAAGGAACATTTCAAATGAGGGATTTATTGTTGCATATATAAAAAATGCAAATGTACCAAAATCAGATTGTTTGTTACACAAAAAAGAGACAGATTTCTTACTTTGTAGAGATAGAAAAATACCTACTCTGATCATCTTCTACCTTTCCTAGCACCTTCAAAGTCTTCACAGAAATATTTTAACACGATTCACTAGTAACACATCTATTCATTCAGCTAAACAATAATCACTAAATGCAGACAGTAATAATAGCTTAAGTAATTCAGCAATTCGGTCTTACTATGAAATAATTAGAAACTGAAAAATAATCACAAATTTTTACTGCTAACTAATGTAGGAATTTCACATGATAATCTTAGAACTTGACTATGCTCTTTTTCCAACTGAGCACAAAGAATAATAAGCTAATTCTTCTTCCTGCTTAGGGGAAAAGGGCGGGGGGTGGGAGGATTGCTGTCCAAAGGGTTTGAGCAGAAAGAAGGGGAGAAAAATTAGGGATAATATTTCTAGAAGAAGGATTGACGAAGACTCCCTGGATTTATATTAAGAGCAAGACGGGAAAAATTCGTGCCGGGCCTCCTCCTGGCCCAGAGTCGCAGCTGTGCGCGCCCAAGCACAATGCAAGAGCGAAGTGCTGGAAGGTGAACAAACGCCTTAGTAACTACCGCGTGTCTGTCACAGGGCGTTCGTAGAGGTAAATTCATCTTAGCCTTTAAAACATAATTGAGTAAGACATAAAAAAAGCTCCTTTTGAAAAATAATTAAAAGGCGGCCAGCTGCTCGGGAGTTGAGTCAGATGATGAAATGGCTGGAAGAGAGAAGCCAAGGGGAGCCAGAGGCCCCACGGAGCCGGCACGGGACACAGCAGAGTCCCGCGTGAAGGGCAGCATCGAGGGGGTTCGGGCTGAGGGGTCTAACTTTAACTTCCGTGTTAAAGGTCATTCCTCCTTTCCTGCTGAGAGCAGGTTGCAGGAAGACAAGAGTAGAAGTAAAGAGCTTAGTCAGGAGGCTATCACCGAGTCCAGGGAAGACGGTGGTTTGTGGTGTGTAAGGCAGGGAAATGCATGTATATTTCAAGACCTATCTGGGAGGAAGACACCTGGGTTGGCTAAGGCACTGGGTGGGGGGTGGGGGTGGTGAGAGGCAATCACAGATGACCCTCAGGGTCCCGTCTGGAGCAATAAGCAAACACTGGTACCGTTTACAACTGTTCCGTGTAACAGTGGAGCCAGGATTAGAACCTAGGTCCACCTGGGAATAAAGTCCATGCTATTTCTCTGACACAGAAAGGCTCCGCTGTACATTTGGGACACTCAGTAAAGTAAACTGAAGTATGAGGGTGAAATGACAAAGGCTCGGAATCTGGAACGCCTATTTCCCTGGTCACAGTCACGCACGTGGCTTCTCCGGTGCAACAGGACACATGGCAAGGGCCAGAGATGTTCGTCTCTGGGAGCCTAACAGCCCATTCGGAGGGCTAACTTCAGGGCTTCCTAGGAGAAGACGGAGAACAGGCTGAAGAGATCCTGAGAGAACTTGCAACTATTACAGTCACTTTCATTGACTTGAGCATCCCAGAGAAAACACAGTCTGCCTCCAGTCTCCATCAGGGGCCAATCGGGGGACACCACGCAGAAATTTAAACAGAGCGAATCACGTGGGAAAGCAGCTGGAACATGAGAGAATGACTCACAGCGACTGGAGTAGCAGAGGGGTGAAGGCGGAGGAGAGAGGGCAGAAGGTGCCGGAAGCAGACAACACTGGAAAGGGCTTGGCGGTGGGACGAGCTGGGAGGTCTCCCTCCGATGAGCTCTGGACTCCACTCACAGGGAGGCGCTGGCCCTGGAACTCTCTGTGAAGCCCTCTGAAAAGCTGCTGCAGAAAGCTGGCCAAGAAGGGTGTCCCATCTGGCAGTCATCTGTCCAGACACCACCGGATGGGGGTGCCAGGGGAAGCTGACCAAAAGGGAAGGTGACAGGTACGACTGACCCCAGGCACTGCAGAAGACTGGGCGCTGCGAGGCACCTGCCGTGAGAAAGACACGGGACTGGCAGAGAAGCCCCGGCGTCCAGCAGCGCCCTTCCCTGCCCTCTGCTGACACCACGGGGTGTCCCGCTCACTGCAGGGGAGAAACGCTTGGAAGGGCCGGCTCCGTGACCCCAGAGCAGGGGCGCAGCTGGCAGGCAGTAAATCGGTAACTTTGTGAAAGTTGTTTGACAGTGGATGTTCACTCAGTTGGTCATGGCCCAGCTGCTTCGGTACCCTGAGAAATCGGAAGGAGCCCCTTCCTGCTTCCCCTCCCGGTGTCTCGCTGTGTCCTGGTTGTCCTCAGGCCCAGTGCCACCTGGCGCAACACCCTTCCGTCAGTGCTGGTTGCCCTGAACCGAGATGCACCACGGCCAAGCCACCTTTAAAAGCAGCAGGCTACTCCAGATCTTAAGTCACGATTTATCTGAACTCACGAGGGTACACAAGGTCCTATGGGACACTGAATTTATTAGGTTTTTTCCCCGTAGGGGATTAAAATCCTAGCCTGAAACACACAGAACAAAGTAAATTCAGTTATAAAATGTACTTTTGTACTTGTGTACATCAGAGGGCACTTCTCCACCTGTGTGCCTTTTGCAGCAAAGGGCTGAAATAATTCACGTGAAGTGTACCGATAAAGGAAAATATCTCAAGTTTTTAATCTTAAATTTTTCCTTTCAAAAAATATATAGACCCGAAGGAGATCCTCTGAATGTATAAAACATAAAATTTAGAACCATACATCAAAGAAGAAGAAAACATTTCTGTGACCTCCAACTAGAATTGCCAGTTTTTATCATCCAGCACTTTGTGTTATGAAAAAATTACGTAAGATTATACTCCCTAGACCCTAGATCTTGCTCTCATGACCGACCACACTGCAGCTGGTTTTATTCTTAGAGTTTTTTAACTTCTACATGGTATGCATTTGTATCAATGGACACTGTATAATACTGTGTAATGTGTTTTTAATTTTTTTAAAAAGTGTTCCAAAGTTCACTTTTATTACTAAACATTATGCTTTTGAGGGGAAATAGTAATCCAATTCACCAGATTCATTTAACTCCTATAGAGAGTTAATGAATGTGTCAAAAATATCTGCTCTCCCATTAATAGACCTTTAGCTGGTTGATATGTTCTTACTATTTTAAAAAATGCTGCCATTATCACCTGCATGCCTCCTTGTGCACAAAGAAACCCTTATCTCAATGGTACATGCCTAAGTGGATACTCACTGGGTCTTGGAATATGCGCATTACTATTTAGAGATCATACTGATTCACACAGCTTTGTCAATTTTATTTGTTCATCAGCAAACTAAAGCAGACACACTGACCTCTATTTGTTTTAAAGGGGTGCCCACAGGACTTGGTTATAAATTTGAATACAACTACTGTGGTGCAACTAGCTTAGTCTCGCAGTAAAAGTGAAAGGTGCCGACTGACCAGTGCTGTGAATCAGGGATGCCCGCTGGAAAGTATACCCTGGATGGAGACGGGCCACCCTCTTTATTTCTGCTCCTGTCTGTCCTCTGCACTAAATCCTTGGCAACTTATCTCTTCGAAGTATGCCCCGACTGCCTTCTGCATTAGTCAATGTGCCTTAGTTCTCTTCACAGGACGCACTGATGTTACTAGTGATCAGCACCAATCTATGTATAATCTCCCCAGCATATTTTCCACTCATTCACTTGTTTGTAGGCACACACTGAATGAGCACCAACTGCAGCCAGAAATGCAGCAACATGCAGGCACAGCTCCCATTCTCAAGGGGGCTGCAGTCTAGAGCCGAGCAGTGTGGTACACCATGCAGCGTGGTGTATTATACAGCGTGGCGCACCGCGCGGCGTGGTGTATTATACAGTGGGGTGTATTATACAGCGTGGCGCACCGTGCGGCGTGGTGTATTATACAGTGTGGCGCACCGTGAGGCATGGTGTATTATACAGTGTGGCGCACCGCGCGGTATGGCAGCCTCTAGCCACTGTGGTACTGAGCAGCTGAGATGTGCTGTAAGTTTAACATAAGCACTGGATGTTTTTAGACTTAGTACCAAAAGAATATTAAATTTATCATTAATAATTTCTACACTGGTTGTATGTTAAAATGATAATATTCTGAATATCCTGGCTTAAATAAGACAGTGTTACAATCTCTCCTGCCTCCCTTTACTTTTTAATGTGGCTGTGAGAGAATTTGAGCGCATATCTGTGGCTCCCATTGCATCTCCTTTAACCAGCTGTGGTCAACGAGGTGGGAGACAAGACAACAACGCAGCAAGACGACTCCTGAGTGGGCGGCTAAGCGCCAAGCTCACAGGAGCCCGCGGAAAGGACAGAGTCGGCTCAGCAAACCACTGGAGCTGAGACCACGAACCATAAAAATAATGTTTTCATATCACTTTAAAAGTATGAGTTTGCTGAGTGGAAAAGGAAGCGGAGAAGGGAATCGTGCCAGACAGAAGGCCAGCGGCGGGCAAGGGCACCAGCTGCCCAGGCCCGCCGAGGCCGCGCTGGACCACTCACAGATCTGCCTTTTCATTCAGAGTGACGACAACAATCATTTGTTCGTGTTATCCCTTCTTGAGCAACTTTAGACAACTGAAAGGAAACTCTGGGCACACAGAAAATAGATGTGACTTACTGTCTACCTCGGTGCCTACCACCTACTCCCACACTCTCAGCATCGCCACATCTGAACACAAGCAGCTGTGTCAGCCACACCCACGATAAGGGACTACAGCGCCCAGAACGAAGCCTCTCTCGTCTGTTACACATATGGACCTGCTACGTCCCGAAGGAAGAAGCCACCCGTATTTTATAACCTCGGGGCTTTGGCAACACGTCTTGACTCAAACCTACACGAGAGCACCAGGATTTCCATATTACAGCAATTTAAAAAATGCATAAAATCATAGCTTGCCTTTCTCTGCTCTAGAGTTTATAGGTGACTTTTTTTAAAAAAGCTGAGACAAGATTGATGCAAAATTAGAATGTTAACCAGCTCTGTGATATAGTAAGCTGCACAAAGATAAGACTAGAAATGCCTTTTATGTGTTCTGGTCCTTTCTCATACACCATGCATCCCTGAAAAACACTTTTATTCATGTGAAAATAAACAAAATCAATGGATGTGTAAAGAAAGCAAAGAGAAAAATAGTGATATTTGTTGTTAGATGATAGTGTTTTTTAACAGGACCTAAAAAAGAATTAATTTCAACAGCTGGAAACTGTGTTTGGCTCAGGTTGCAGAGATGCTACCGCCGCTCTTTGCGAACATGATGAATGGAGCCCGGCTTGCAAGCATGATGGCTAAAAATAAATATTTCATCACGCAAAACGTGTTTCATTGTTGTGCATGTAAATCTGAAACAATTAAAAACTCTGCATGGCAGACACATGCTGTTAGTCACTTCCAATGACTGGCAGCTAGTGGGGTGTTTTGCTTTGTCTTTTCCTTATTTTGGCTGCAGTGCATTGGAAAGTAACTTTTGGTGTTTGATGAGAGAAACTAAAATAACTCTCCTTTCCCAGAAAAGTATGTAACTTTTTTCTCCCTACAGCTTTGATTCTTGGCACTCAAAAAGCAACACTAAGTAGAATTCAATAATAAAAGGCAACCAGTGCCTCGGGATACAAAGGCAGGCAAATAAAAGATACTTCTATTTTCTTTAAAAAAATGTATTCAAGCTTGTTTTAATAATTCATAAAATATGCGCCCTCATACATGCGCAAAGAAGGACACGAGAGCCCGGAGAATGGACTGAGACGGAACTATTGATCTCCACTCTGGGTTTACGAAGCGCGCTGCCGTGGCGTGCCCTGAGACAGACGTCTGCACCGGTCCCCAGTGAACCCGCCGGGAACCAGAGACCGTGAGACCCGGTCCTGGAGGACAACAATTAACCACCAGGAGAAGTCACCAAGCAATGGAAGGAGCCAAGAAGCCAAATTCTAATTATTCCGCAGAAGGCTTTTGTTAGCTGGAATAAATTACTGAAAAATTTAAAGAAAAAAAATTTAAAAAGACAGCAGAGCGGAGAACTCTCTGTCCTCCCTCCTTCCCAAAGCTGCAGAATGAAACAGAAACGGGAATTGCATCTCAGGGAAAAGCCGACGAAGACTCTCACCCGATCGCATTACGCATATGTGAAAGAGCTGCCCAAGGCAGCGGAATGCAAGCGGAGGTGCAGGAAGGTGCTGAGTGGACGCCTCTGGCTCAAGCGTTAGACACAGAGTCAAGGTAGCTGAGGCCAGGGAGGCAAGACCGAGTGGTGAAGAGCCTCCGGCTCCCGCTGGGGTGGCATCAGAGCGCAGACACTCAACGCACAACACGCAACCGCTTGCCGTGAAGTGCGCCTGTGCACGGGGAAGAAGTCCTGCTCCCTCTGCTCTCCCGGCCCCACACCCACCAGTGTCAGCTCCGGAGTTCAAGGGGCACTCAATTCATTCGAAGACCAACAAGAAGGAAGGAGCACAGGGTCCAGAATGAACCAAGAGTTAAAGGAGAGAGAGGAGGAGGAAAGACAAGGGAGGGAAGGAAAAAGAAGAAAAACATGACAAAAGGTCACCAGAGAAACGCTGCCATCGGGCAAATGAAAATCAGGACCAGAGATAATACCACTGCAGCCCGAAGAACCCAACGAATCGGGAAAACCACCACAGGGACACGGGGCTCTGGAAAGACGGAGCGAACTCTTGGAAGATGAGTCATGAGCCCGCGGAGTTCATTGGAGACGCGAAATCTAAAGAAGCTGTTTGGTGCAGGGTGAGCATAAGTGACACGGTCTGTAAAAAAGACGAAGGAGTGTGTATTATTAAAAAACAAAAACCCCCTAGATGGTTAGCCAAAGTAGTCCATGTATATACATGGGATTCAAGAGCTTTAATCAACAGGTATATGGGAAGTTTATACTATGTGTCCAACGGTTTTGAAAACGCCTGTACTAAAAAAAAAATCTTTCCAGTTTAGAAATAAAAATCCCTAGGAAAATTGAAATAATGCAAGAAAAAATGCAACTGAAGACTCCCTACCATCACCTAGCCACACTTACGCACATTCTGGAAAGGAACCATCAGTGTAGGCCTTGAGAGAAGAGCAGCAAGCATGCTGGACTGCGACGGAAATGCAGACCGGACGTCAGAGGAGGAAAGCCAGGAGGGACGAATGGCAGCAGAAGAGAAAATGGGACCAGAGAAAACAGCTTGAGAGACATGCAAGGACCAGTCAAGGAAGACGGCTGCCGTGGGCAGACAGAGTTAAAAGTCAATTAGACAGACATTGAAGGAATAAAACGAATCAACAGATTTTGAAAACATAGCAGTAGGTTGGGAAGGAAGAAAAGGGAAGCATCAAAGATGACTCGGTGTTTTTCTACCCAGGAGAGCAGAATGAAAGATTGGTAGCACGTCTGACCACAGCATCTGAAACATAAAATCTCCGTCTGTTTGCGCATCTTCCCCGGGCATCTGGTTAATTCCTGCAAGCCGAGTGAGGCCCTCTGGCATTTTTCAGCAGGAGAAGCTGAAGTATATCATACTAATATTAAGTGAAACTGCATAAAGCAAAGACCAGAAGAAACTCTTTTAAAGATGCCCTTATTTGTGGCTGGAACTGAGTGATACCTGGCATTTGCTTTCCCATAATCCAGTGGGGGAGAGCGTGCGTGAGGCAGGACTGGCCAGCAGCTGTGGCCTGTGGGTGACGATGAGCACTGGGGGCAGGGCCGCTCCACTGTCCTCTCCACGTAGGGACAGAAAGCTCCCCACCGCGTTTATCGTGCCACAGGAATCTGATCATCCACTCCCTTCTCCAGGAAATTACTGTAGATGTGAGAATGTCACGTGCAAGCAATTTTGACTAAAAGTAAAGTCTAACATTACAGCCATCACTAAACATAACTGCAAAAGATAAAAAAAAAATCTAAAAAATCCTACCTATACTGTCCTTCCACATACGTCTGTACTGTAGCTGAAGTCAAGACGAATGAATACACAGACAAGGTTATTCAAATGTAGGCCCTTAAAAAACATTTATGGATTAATATCACAAGACACGAACAGCAAGCCCAGGTGATGTGCGTGTGTGTGCGTGTATACACACAGTCAATCACTACATGTATCGTATGTTCCTTTGGGTCAAATGGATTTAGGAAAGTTTACACCTTGGGTAGCTGTAACTATACATCTAAATCTTAATTGACAGAAATATTTTATCTTCTGTCATTGCATCTTAATAACAGCGTGACATAACTGGAGTGCATGAACACAAGTATTAATCATTCATCTTAAGTTGTAAGATTCAGCAAACTGTTCTGCAGCAGTTAACCAAGACCCTGAGATCAGCGAAAATGCAGCAGACCCCCAATGCTTCCGCAGCCTTCGAATGGCTTTGGGATGCACGACGTGAACGTTTAAGCCCTTAGTGATGCTGAGTGTGTGGGGCCCCAAACATGAACCCCTGCTAAAAAGTAAAAAATTTAAACATGACAGCATCCGAAGATGCCAAACCTGAAAAATGCTGTATCACCTGAAAAAGGTCAATGCAACTAGACAAATACTTTACAGTCTCACTTTTTTCTCTAGTCAGCTTTGATAAACACCTAAAACCAGATTTTTAAAAAACTCATTGCAAGAAACTCCTTTCCTAAAAAAAGATTTTATTTATTTATTTTTAGAGACAAAGGGAGGGAGAAAGAGAGGGAGAGAAACATCAGTGTGTGGTTGCCTCTTGCATGCCCCCTACTGGGGACCTGGCCTGCAACCCAGGCATGTGCCCTGATTGGGAATCGAACTGGTGACCCTTTGGTTTGTAGGCTGGTGTTCAATCCACTGAGCCACACCAGCCAGGGCTAAAAACAGATTTTATTTTGCTAACAGCATCTGAGGGCCGGAGGTAAAAGTTGGACAGTGAAGAAGGATGATAAGAAAAAAACAAAACAAAACGGATTCGTTCCCAACATGGTGTTGGAGGAGAGCTCGGCAGGTGCCCTGCACCCGCAGAGAGGTGAGCCGGTGGGTCCTAGAGCATCGCCGGAGGCCAAAACGGCAGAGCTGAAGCCGTCCTGCGTCCGACACACCTTGAGAAGGCAGGGGTCTTTGGAAAAGACCAGAACGCTGGGAAGAAGGGAAGGCGGCAGGAAGAGGGGAGACCAGATAGGAGACGGGCCGACTCCAGAAAAGCAGCCGCAGGCAGAGTCTGCAGGGCTGGGACACTGTCGACGTCACCCACGCGTGGCTCTCCGGGAGTTGGAGCCGACTCAACGGCATGTGACATGCACACAAGTGTTTAAAGGAGTATATTTTCCATAAAGAAAAACTTAACCCATTAGATTTTTATTATACTTTGTAATCACTAACATTTCAAATGGTAAGAGGAAATAAATCACCATGACTCACAAAAAGTTTTGTTGTATTATGTATCGGTACATAAAAATTAAGAGTTATATTCCAGGTGGGCTGCTTGTTACATAACCTTGAGCAACTGTGATTCGCTGTGACCTTGAGCAAATCGCCGAATCCCTTTATGTCTCAATATTCCCTTTATTCCCTCAGCTGTTAAGTGGGGATAATCGGATGGAGCACCTACTCCCTAAGGCTTGTCTGTTTTTTAATAGACTAAAACGGAGCTGCAGCACTTCTGCTAAAGTGGTGCTTTTAGTCACGCGCACAAAAATACTACTTCCCGAATTCCTCTACTATAGAAGACTGCTTAGACTGATTACGGTACGTCAGTAAAGCAGAGAGTTAATTTTCAAATACTAGGTTCCATTTCAGTAAATACAATCACACACACATGCGTAACACACAAAATTAGAAATACTCTGAGGTGTCCATAGGGAGTATTTTGGGATGGTATCGTTACAGACACTATGTTATCATTTTCCCTTAGTGTCTTTTTCTTTTTCCTTTCTAAAAATTTATTTAAACTTTTAAAAAGTTCATTTTTCCCACCCCTCACCCAATCTGTTCTCTGTATACTTTTACATATTATTCCACATATAAATGAGATCATATGTAGTTATCATTCCCTGTCTGACTTATTTCACTTAGTATAATGTCCTTAAGGTCCATCCGTGTTGTCACAAATGGCAAGATTTCATTCTTTTTTATGGCTCAGTAATATTACACACATACACATCCCCAAAAGAAACTGAAGCTATTTTTATGAGGACAGCATTATCCTAATTCCGAAGCCAGACAGAGACATTACAAATAGATGAAATTTATAGGCCAATATCCCTAAATGAACATAGATGCAAAAATCCTCAACAGAATATTAGCAAACTGATTTTGACGATATATTAAAAGGGTCACACTATTCCAGGGATACAAAGATGGTTCAAAATCCTCAAATCAGTCAATGTGCTATATACCACATTAACAAAATGAAGGATAAAAATCATATGATCATCTCAACAGATGCAGAGAAACATTTGACAATATTCAACACCCGTTAATGATAAAACCCTCAACAGAGCGGGTCTAGTTGGAACATACCTCAATTTAATATAAAGGCCACATATGACAAGCCCAGAGCCAACATCACACACAATGGTAAAAAAGCTAAAAGCTTTTCCTCTAAGATCAGGAACAAGACAAGGATGTCTAAGCTATATTAAATTTACAGAACATGTCGTTTGGAGCATCTACCTTTTTCCTTTTCATTCTATCTGCTTACACAGGTAACATAAGGAAACTGGTTAACAAATAGAAAATGGTTAGCATAATGGCATCCTGTATATTATTTCAGATGAATTCCATTTCCAGTGGATGTATATTAAAACTATCACTTTTCTAAAAAATGACCTTCCTCTTTAAATGGTCATGTTGCCTACAGTGGTATCCATTCTTGAAGTAAACAAAATGAAACAACTATGAATTTATTCCATTCAAACCCGCTAAAATGCATCATTCAACCATTCTGAACTTCTTTATCATCAAAAGGGAGTTCTCAAGTTACCTCCCGTAAAGACAGGAAACAGATCTCAGCAATCGCGAAGGCAGGATCAGCAGGAGCCCCTGTTATGCGCCCATCGTGACAGGCACGGAGGGACCTGGAGGTGGCACGGAGGGGCCTGGAGGTGGCACAGGAACCGCCACCGAAGGAACTCCACCCACCTGTGTCTGCTTCATGTCCCGGGGACTCCCAGATTTCTCATATACAACTTTACTTTAAAAAAAGGACTTTGTAGGAAAAGCACTGTTAAAAATTATTGAGTATACGCATATATAATCCTGTGGATTTGCATTCTAATCTGCCGAGTACACATGTGAAAAGAAGCTGGACAGAGCTCCAACCTGCAAACGGACTAGCGTCTGGGTTAGACTGGAGACATTTCTGTTTTATTTAGCTCCAGCACCTCATTAAAAAGCATTGGACACAGTCTGTGCACAGCGTCAGTCAGTGTCTCTCACTCTCGTCAAATTGTTAGTTACAGTGAAATGGAAAGATAAAATAAACAGCCCCTCCCCATTGTATTCATCAAGCTTCAATGATAAAATGTCATTATTGAATCATCATTATTCTGAACCAAACGTACTATATCCGTAAAACGCAGCACTGAAAGGGGGAACTACACATTTTTTCCCCCGAACTTGTTAAGAATGACCATTAAACTCCACTTTAGTCTGACAATTGTGATTTAAATGGCAACTAAAACCCATGAAAATAAATGGTGTGTTCTGCCTCTTCTTTCTCTCCTTGTTTTCTTTATTTATGGGAGTCGTAACTCTGCAACCAATAAAGGGTGGTAGTGATACGGCGGAGAGGCAGCAAAGTCAACTTTAACTAATAAAGGCAGGTCTTATCGGAGCACAGCAAGCCTTAGGTTACGGGGAAAATAACACATAAATCCACGGCACGGCTTCAGATATGAATCTGTGTGTGCTGACTACTGAGCACACCTAATCTGTATTTTTAAACAGATGACTGAATGAGCAAGTCGATATGTGTAAATTCATTTAAGTGTCATTAACCAGATGTCCAAATCGCTATGTTTAATGTTCCTGTCTATTTAGGAAAACATACCCAGAGTAATTATAGAGGCAAGGCTGATCACTCTGACTTTAAGCCACAATCAAAACAAATTTAGTCTAAAAAAATAGCACACAGGAAAGTTAAACTTAAATTATTGTTTCTGCATATATTATACTATAAATATGTTCCAAAATCATCTTCTGGCACACATGGATCACTCATTTCCTTAGCAAATTATTTCCCCTGAACAAATATTTTCTTTCTAACATTTTATCCAAAAATAAAGTTCTATTTAAAAGGATTTTTATGATGTGGCTGAACATTATATAAAACATCAAAGATTATGAAAAACAAAATGAAAGATTGTGCTGAAAGAAGAAAATAGTCTTTTGGGTGGTTCATTATTTCCTATGGGGACAAACAGCATCACTTTGCAAAGTAGGAACTCTTCTTCCCACACAAAAATCAATCACATTTCTAAAAAATGACAATGACCATGTGAAAACCAAAATTTAGAACACAGTGTCACTTACAGTCACCTCAAAGAAATCAAAATCCCTAGGTACAAACCCCACTTTACATGTGAGGAATCAGTAGGGTGAAAATGGGGACCTAACGAGTCCGAAATGCTGAGGAGGGGCCCTCCATGTGGTTCTGACTGATGTTCAGGTTGAAAAACCACGGGCCCGAACAACATGAATATACTCCGGGGTGAGGACCAAGTGTCAGACAAACCTTGGTATAAATTAAAGCTTAAGAAAAATGAACATCCTAATCAAGACAGATGTGAAGAGTTTATTAGGATAATAAAGATTAGAAGATACTAACTTATACCCTAACATCTATTATTTTTTTTCTAACAGCTTACTGAGATGTAAGTCTCGTACCATAAAACTAACACATTTAAAGACTTCAATGGTTTTAGAAACTCCCGAGTTGTGCAGCCAACATCACAGTCACCTTTGGCATGTTTCCATCACTCTGAGAAGAAACTCCTCACCTTGTCATAACTCTCCCGTAACTACCCATCCCTCAGCCCTACACATCTAGGAATATATTTTTCAGTTCTGGAGATCTACCAGGTATGGACTTTTCATATGAGTGAAACCATATAATACGAGGTTTTTTGTGTCCGGGTCCTTTCATTTAGCTCAAGGTTTTTAAGGTCCATCTGTACGTATCCGTGTTTATTCCCTTTTATGGCCGGACAGTTTTCCATTTTGTGGACACACCACATTGTTTATCCATTCAATTGTTAATGGGCACTAGGACTGTTTCCACCTTTCGGCTATCACAAATAATGGTGCTGAACATCTGTGCACAGGTTTTGCGTGGACATGTTTTCCTTTCTCTCAGGAATATACCTATGAGAAGAACTGTTGTGTCAACTGGCAACAGAGCTGATTTAATTTAATGAGCTGACGGAGTACCTGCTGAAGTGACTTCACCACTTTGCACTCCTACCAGCAGCGTGTGAGAGGTCTGACTTCTCCACACCCTTACCGACGCAGGTCCGCCTGTGATGCCAGCCACCTCGGTAGATGGGAAGTGCAATCTCACTGTGTTTTGATTTGAATTTCCCTGCTGACCAATACAGAGCCATCTGTGTTTTTGTGTGCATGTTGGTGGTTTGTATATCTGCCCGGGAAATTGTCTATTCAGATCCTTTGCACCACTTTTAATTGGGTCACTTATCTTCTTATTGATTTCTAAGAGTTCTTTATAGTTCTATACACAAGCCTCTTATCAGATATACGATTGGCAAATATTTTCTCCCATCCTGTGGGTTGTCTTTTCACTTCCTTGGTAGGGTTCTTTAAAGCAAATGGTGATGGTTTTTGTTAAACATGCCGTGAAAAAATATCAGCTCTGAATTCACTGTTTAACGCTAAGTGTCATGAAGACACTGGATATTAACATGAAAACCTTGAGAGTTCTGTTGTGGAAGTTTCACCAGATCAGGAGAGACACCGCACAAACCACAGACACGTGCCACTGCCGCCAGCTGCGAGCGACACATCTGAGCCGTCGGAACAGCACTTGGAGCGGGTGGGCCCGATGTGGCAGCTCTGCCGTCCCCTAGAAGACTGACCACTTCCACTGCATGAAAGGTAATCACAAATGCAAACATACACAGGGTACATACTTCTCGGGCCTTCTTCTTTGAAATTCTTTACAATACTGTACACTCTACAGGGATAACTTTTCTTGGCAGATGCCCCGTGTTATGAGGGACTGAAAAAGGCAACATAATGATGTTTTGGGAGGGGGACTGGTTTTGGGTGCCTTAGAGGTTTAGAAAAAGAGTGGGAGCTTGGTAGGTTTATGTGCCTACAGAAAAGGGGGGGGGTCAAGTGAAGTAGCTAGTAGACATCAGACCAATTTTCCTCCAATGAGTGATGCAGGACAAGCAATAGCAGTAAACAAGTCAGTACAGATGGAGAAGTAAACTGGCAGTCCACAAGAGAAGCAGACGGACAGAGGGACAAGCAGCAGATTCTCTTCCACACACTCTCTCATGATCCACCACATGCAGGGCGCTATTCAAAGCGCCGACAGAAGAGACGGACAGAAAGAGAGACCTCCCTCTGAAAAAGATCAGAGTCTACTTGTGAAGACAACGCACGTGAGAGTAAGGATGGTAAAGAAATGCTGGCTCTAAAAACCTAAGGAATCAGAACTCGATCCTGTCGGCGACCGTGACACCTTCCAGGCTTCTGAACAGGGAGGTAAGAACTATACAGATGAATCTAAAGGTGGTACACAGGAGAGACAGAAAGAGAAAATCACCAGAGGTAGGCAGATTATTCCAGAACGACCAGAGCTGACTAGGACAGGATCGTACCTGGAAGAGATTAGTTGGGGTGGGAAAAAAGATTGGATGAGAATCAGTAAAGAAAAACTGACAGCAGTGGATAAACACCTGTAGGACTGAAAAAAAAGAAGAAGAAGAAGAAGATTGGTGGGGGTGGGTTAAGGATGGTTTTGAAGAATGAAACTTAGTGAATAACAATCAAGGAAATTGAGACCACGGACATTTTTATTTTGAAAAGAAAGGGGGGGCAGTCTCACATTTGCTGAGTAAGAGACATATATAGAAAGACCCAGGGGAGGACATATTTCAGGCCAAGAACAATAGAGCTGGCATCAGTTTAGCAATTTGGAAACCAATCTTCATCCAGTATGGAAAGTTAGCAGCTTAAAAAAAAATCCACTAAATGCAATCCTCCATGAAACACTTCCACACCGTTTCGTTAAAATGACCCGTTGCTGTTCTCGGAGCACAGTTATAAAACAAAACTGGGGGTAAGTGGAGGGGGAGGGAAGACACAGCTGAGAAGCACCGCCTCACATGTTGACGGTAGCGGCGAAGAAGCGGAAAGCAGAGTAAAAACCGAACGGGACTGAGTACAGCCTCCATTTCTGATATTAACGGGACCACTGTAAGACCTTGATTCTTTCTTGCGATTTTTCTCCTTCCAGTGCTCATGAATATCACGCTCATGAAAAGTTCTCTCATTTTTTTTCCGACACCATATAATTCTTATCAGCAAAGTTCAAAGTAACAATTAACAATTAGTTCATCCATCCTTATCAAATCTATCCGGGAAAGATCCCATTTCCTTGAGAAAATAAAGTAAGAAGTAAAATAATTTGTGAAGTTGGAAAAAGTGCTCTAAATCATCCAGATGTGGAAATTTTGTTTTTGTTGTTTCGGCTTGTTGAAAAGTACTGTATTTGTATTTTCCCTTTACACTGTTGGTTACCTACAGGCTTATTTTCTGATACTCATGGGTAAAAATGCATTTCTCAATTACTTTATTTCCTTAAGTAGTATTAACACAATTACTAGTGTATTTAAGAAAAAATTCCAATGGCTACTTTAAAAATTGAAAGCATCTCTCTTGTCTATTATATCATCTAAGATGCCAAAGTAGAATTTAACCATGCCAAATAACAAGAGTAGTGAATAAAAATGGGCAAGGATCAAGCAAATTTGAAGAAACTAATCAGAAAAACAACAAATTTCCTAAGTTAATTAAAAAAATAAAAGTCCATGTGATTACCAATATTATAAAAAGGTGAAAGTAAGTAATGAACACGGATTAGCTTGTTTTGGAGGAATGTTTCTTCCAACTGTTATTTATAGTGCCAAAGAGGAAAGTGTGCCATTTGGCAAGGTCAAATGAAATAAAGATAATGACAGCATCCACTCAGTCAAGGCTAACAGTCTCCCGGTCTGATGAACCGGACATCAATCAGTGTCATCCTGAGGTTGTCCTCATGCACCCGACAGACAGAGCACCGGTAATACCAAAGAGTTCAGCGATAAATGCTCTTCTGTATACATTTGTAAGTTTGTTCAATTTGACAATTTTTGATTCCACAGCTGTAAATAACTTGGTGTTTATCTTTGGGACTTTACTTGTTTTGCTGACATATTATTGGTTTTCTTAAAATGAGTTACAGAACTATGCTGGTAGCATTCATTAAACCAAAAGAGCAGATTTCCATTAACTATTAATAATTTTTACTTTTACTTGAAATGCTACTCAAATGTATTGAAGTGACACTATCCATGTAACACCATGAATAAATTTCCTTTAATTTTGATTCAAAACTGAATATCAAGCAGGTGAAATTATAATTAGGTCAATGTTCAAAAATAGAGAAAGAAAAAGAGAAGATATCATCAGCAATGGTATGATAATATAAAGTTGTCTAAGAAAAACAAAACACTCATTAGTAGACACAAGTAAATTTTACATTAAGACTGAAGTTGAAATGCTAACAAAGTTGCTATCTATACTACATTGAAGTAGAAATAGTCAGTAACAGGTGAGCATTTCCAGTTTATCCCAACCAGTATTTAACAAGTATTAAAATCTTCATATAAAATAATTAGTCAGTCTTCCTGACACAGTAAGAACCATATGGAATACATAAAACTAAAACCTACTTAAAGGGTAAAAGAGCTCCAAGGTCAATACTCAAAATATGATATTTCATTAGTGCAGAGACTGAAAGTAATACTAGAGAATGGATGAAATCTCTACCAAGTTGTTTTCATACTGAGAGTTTGACAATCATAATTTATAACTTTTAAAGTAAGGTTACCAGAGAAATATTCTAGTTTGCTGAAATATACAGCTAATCAAAACTTGCCACAACTAAATATTTTTGATAAGGAATATGGGTATTCCATAGCTCAACCTTCCTTCTAGACACTTAAGTACCAGTTCTGCTTAATGAAGAAAAACTATAAACATCTATGCCGCAACCTCAAAATTTTTAAAACTGAATGAATGATACAGAAAGAAAGCCTCCAGTTACTGTGAGAGGCCCCAGGACTCTGGTTGATGAGAGTTCACTACTGCGTGCTTACTAAGCGGTAACAGATGCCCCAGATGTGGGTTAGCACACTGCTCCCCCATCCGAATGTCCACAGAAATATTCAGTCCATGCGGAAAGGTCCTTGAAATCTGGTCCAGTCAAAAACGTCCATGAGCATATTTGGTCCACACCAAATGGTCCTTTTGGAAGTGTCCACTCTTAGAAAACATCTCTGGGTTCAAAGAGCCTACATAACTGAATGCTGTCAGCTACGCTTTTGGTTTGCAGGATTAGCACATAAAAATGCAATCACATTTTACTGGTCCAAACACTGTAATGGCTGTAGTTGCCAACAATACTCCTGCTTCCCTTGGTAGCCTATAATGGCACATACCAAAGACCAAATGTCAAAGACCTTCTTGGCATGGACCAGGTGGCTCCATGGACAGTGGACAGGACCCAAGGTCCTGGAAGGCAGACATGAAATAAAAACGTTCTTGTACAAGTAGATCCTCCCAGCCATTCTGCACCACATTTAATTCAACACATATAGAGGAATCCATACACAGCCTTCAATGCTGCTAAGTATGAAAAGATTACTATTTAAAAAACAAAAACTTGCATATGCCTTTTGATTTATTTTTCTCCTGTGGAGGAAAGAAGTGTTACTTCTTCAAAGTCCAGAAGGCAGAAGGATTTTTGTTTCTTTACTCTGAGAAGGTAAATAAGTCACCTCTCCAAGAAAACATTAGAAAGTTATTAAAGGATGCTTACAATTCTGTTATTGTTGGGGAAAATGCTAGAAATACTAGTTTTAGACTAATTTGTAGCATTAATATTTTTTTTTGCTTTGTTAGGTAAGGCAAGATATAAAAAGGCACAAATGGAGCAAGAGTTGTTTTGGGGTCCTCTGCTAAAAATGTCCCATAAAAACCGCACGCAGCGTTCCATTGGAAATGTTGTGACTGCTAAGGGGGGCCGCCGACAACCGCAAACCCACTCGTGCCCGCCCTGTATTCCCCTCTCATTTCCAGCAACAAGAGATGGTATTTTGGAACAGAGCACTCAGAGGCCCGCCGAATGTTAGGATTGCAAGCTCATTTTCTCAAGGACGTCTTTGGTTGAGTAAATAATTGAGATTAATAAAATTAAAACTAAGGCAAAAAAAAAACTGATAGTTCTGTCTACATAACTGAAGCAAAGGAGAATCTGGTGAATTTAAGCATACGGACATGGATAAGCCAAATGGATAAGAGAGAGCAATTAAATCTACTGGGTTAAATAAATACGTAGTCGTTTCAGTGGGCATATTAATATTTGTCAAGTTTCCTAAATTTGCTTTCTATGTACATTCACACCCATTCTCCTATGAACTTCAGTTTATATTTGTCATTTTTCCTTCCTCCGAAATGGCGAATCCCGCCGCCTTCCGGCCAGCACAGAGACAATGCCCCTTTGTTACACCTGCCGTGTCCTGCGTGCTTGTGAACACGAAGAATACACGACGCCGTGAATCACGATGAGCTGCCAGTGTCAGCGCAGGGAAGGGGCCGGGCTCGTGGAAGGCGCCCTCCCGAGCGGCCGCTGCACTGCAAACAGGCCGCGCCCCGCTCAGAAGTAGGAAGAACCCCAGTTAAGGGTGGCTTCATGTGAAACGGCCTATACTGTACCCGGACTGAAGTTTATAATGGGCACAGAGCAAGTCAATGAACCTTTCTAACTGGAGCTTCACAGGAAAAGCAAACTCTTCTCATCTTCATAAAGGACAGTAGATCAATGCCCAAAATAATCATGGATAATTGAGTTATCTGAATTGGAGCTTTAATCTGTGGGTCTGTAGTCTTTTTCAGTATCCGTTTCAAGTACCCAAAATTGATTTCCCAAACTCTGATTATATGCATCAAATAAATATTAACATATGGATTATTTCTACTATTTTCTGAAGTCGGTGAAATGTCTTCTGTAAGCAAAGGGGGACCAATATCAGTCTCAGGCTACAGCATCGAATCCAAGGGAAGTTCAATGCCTATCAGTAATCGACTGGAGCTACAACATATTAAGGTAAGACCAGGACTGTCCATAATAATTCCTGGCACCAGACTTACAAACCAAAGGGGCCTTTGAGAACAATGCTGTTCTACCGGGAAGAGAGAGCGGAACAATTCTCAACTTGCCAAGAAGGCTTGCATGTAACAGTGCTGGTTTGCTCGGGCTTCCAGAGCCGAATACCACAGACCTGGGTGACAAACAACTGAAATTTATTTTCTCACAGTTGCAGAGTGTAGAAGTTGAAGATCAAGGTGTCAGTGGGGCTGGTCTCTCCCGACCCCTCTCCCCTCCGCTTTCAGACAGCTGCCTGCGTGCCCTTTCCTCGGGGAGCGCCTTCCCTGGCGTCTTTTCCCTTAAGCGTACCTCCGTGCTGCATTAGGACCCATCCTACGACCGCATTGAACTAAGTTACCCCTCCAAAGGTGCCATCTCCAAATGCTGTCAGTGGGGGCTTATGGTTTCAGCGTGTGATTCGGGGTGAAAGCAGTTCGGTCCACAACAATAACAGACTTTCATCCGCAGGGGAGGCTATGGCGCCCACATACAGCGGGGCTGTGTGCATCGGACGCCAGAGTGCAGGCTCTTTACAAACAGGACGCGTGTGCTTCTCACTGGCATCCCAGTCCTTGCACGTTGCTTGACACAGACAGTGCTAAAAAATATATAGATTAACAAACAAAATATGGAATTTTTTTTGCCTCTCAGTAAACACACTACAAGATGGAATGCTCTGAAACTCGGTACTTAAAAAAGACCGAGTACTTAAAAAAGACTCGGTACTTAAAAAAGACTCGGTACTTAAAAATTTCCCTTATAGAATACAACATGCAACAGTTCATATAAAGAACCGTGGAGTTAGGAAGTCCAGCGGAAGGTTTACAAAAGTGGTCCAAAAATAAAGTACTTGGTGCAAATCCCTAAATGCCCTATAATCCCGTGATGACTAAAACACAACACACCACCACACAAAGGCGTGAACACGGGGAAGAAAGCAACACAGAAGGCCCCACTGTCGGGCAGTGTGTGTATCACGGTGGCCAGAACGACACCGGGTCTGCTTTAACAGAAATGTACCTGCACCTTGGGGCTGTGAGCAGCAAAATGTGCCTCTGGCCTCCTATCAAACGATGTGCATTTTGTTCTGTGCTACTAATGTGTTAAAATGTCTTAAATATTTAAATAATCTTTTTATAGTCCCTCAATGTTTCTGTAGGGCTGGCGTAGGTCTCCCAGCCGTATCTGCAGGGGCTACAGCTTGCATGCAGCTGTTTTTGCTTAATGGACCTGAACCAAGTGTGCGAATTGCTCCTCAGATCTTTGGCTCCATGTTCGCTCAAATCTGCTCCGAGCATAGGTTCTGTGAAACACGAAGCACAGGAAATGACTGAGTAGCGTCGATTTGGTAGTTCAATAAATGGTGATCAGCCTAGCAATTACGGGATTCTTAACTGTAATGACTAAGCTACTCACAACTAGAACAGATCCCTCCCGGATCTCAGATCACCCTAACGAAAATACGAATACCCTAAAATCTACAATTTTCCAAGCTAACATATCTGTTGGGTCTTTGCTGGGATGCATTTAAATGACAAAAATGTACATGATATTGCACCCACCCAGGTAGTTACAACCAGCAAATCCTTGAAACCTAACCTCGTGATAACTCATGAGTGATGGCCAAGGGGCCTTTTTAGAAGGTCTCGCTGTTTCTCTTCCATGGAGGCTCTGCCCTTCGATGTACCGATCATTTCATACTGAATGTGTTCTACTGAGTGTGGTTTTTTAAAAAAAGGTATTTCTTCCCCCTACTGCTCCTCTCCTACTAGCTTCAACAACTGTTTTCCCCTACCAGTCCCCTACATTACTCCATTCGGTTTGTTCCAAACCTCACCAGGAAACTCTTGACACAGAAAGAAGGTGGAGACATTTTCTCGCAGCCAAACAGCTCTCTCCCAGTGAGGCGGCACAGAAGGTCCACGCTCTCACCAACTTTTCTGTTTCCCAGGGACGTCTTCTTTCCAAATACTCAAGCAGCAAAAACGAGAAACTAAAAGCTCAGAGAGGGTCAGCTCCTCCAAGACTAGGACCACAAAAAACAGCCAAGTTATTTGTTTAAACCCACAACTGTACACAGACAGTGACCAGCGGAAATAATCTTCAACTCACCTGTATTCAGTCGCTAGCATAACCTCCTAAGTAAACATTCAGACGTGGCCTCGATACACGTATCACAAGGGAGAAGCCACTAAGCAATGTGGGACAAAAATTTAATACACACAGGAACACAAACACTTATCTGACACCTAAGAGTATATGCAGCTGAAACTTTAAAGCAGGGCCAAGGTAAAAACTCATGTTTCCAGACTCTTACAGGAGCGATACACTACACGCTGTGGGAGGAAACCAAGGGGTAGGGCACCTCGTCCCCTGCCCACAGCCTCTCCACAGCCTGCTCTTTCCAAAGTCCTGCAGACGAACGAACGGGGGAGCTGCAGGTGAGCACCGCAGTGCAGACAAAGCAGCTGGACTTGCCTTCTCTGCGGTGAGCACCTGGGGAGAGCGGCTGCACAGGACAACATCTGCGTCTCGGGGAAGGCCATCCACGCCCGAGTACCCTGCCCTGAACAACGATGCTGCCCCTTCCAAGAGCAGGACGCCATCGGCGGCAAGGTGAGAAATGCAGGTCCACCACCTGGTCGGTGCAGAGAGGGCACCCTTTGTGTTGTGCCACTGTCCCGCTGGTCTGCTCCCCTGACACCACACCACCGAGGCCCAGCCCTCTAGTAAGGCCGGCTGCTAACAACGTGCTCCTGCTCTTCCATTTAACTACCCGCCAGACCCACTTCACTGAGGCTTAACGTCAGGCACAAAGTGTGGGCAAGTCAAGCGCGGAGCGACTCCAAGTGAGGGAATGAGGCTGTACTAGCTGGGAAGCCCTTTCTGGTCACATTAAACGCTGACAGACCACTTAGGACACAGACCTGGGTGGCACAGAGTCAGCCGGCATGTCTGCGCCGAGGGCCTTCATAGAGCGCAGGTTCCCAGAGGCCGGCAATCACCATTTTAAGGGCATTTTCCTAGTTAGCAGTAGTAGTTCTTCCATCACCGTAACTGATGGTTAAAAGTCATTTCAAGGGAAATAATGAAAAATATAAGCTTACAATAAACAATAAAGGGAATATCATTAACAGAGACTGATGCTTTTTCATCATAAACTGTTTTGTTCTAAATGTTCACAACGCACACACATTTCTGAATTAAAGGTGGAAGTCTAGGGAAAAACCAAAGTGTTCTCCAAACATTCTGATATTCTCAAAAGTAAGGCTAAGCTCCGGTTCTCACAAAAATTATTTTAAAGGAGTTTTTACAAAGATTACAATAAAAATATGGCAAATCTCTTTAGACTCTAGGGTTAGAAGATAAGGATATGGTTAAATTGAATAATGTTATATCCTTCATATAATAAAAGATGCACCTCATCACAATACCTCCACGAGCACGGGTTATATTTTAATGGTACATTTGTCAGCACTCCAACTATCAAAGGCACATAACCACAGAGTCAAAAATAGAGTAAATTCCTGCACGTGAGCTATGAGGAAAGAAGGATGCGTTAATAAAAACATCAGTTCTTACCGGCTGTAACAGGAAATACCAAATAAGCATCGGGGAGTCATAGAGCAAAGGGGGAAAGGATGACCGATGGCGCTCACGTGAGCAGAAATGGGAAAGGGACCCGATCTGGTCTGAGAACCAGAGGCATCCCTGGGGGAGAGGGAAGGGTTGCGGGGGGGAGGGAGGAGGAAAGCGGGGTAGAGAGAGAGAGGGAGAGAGAGAATGAGAACTAATGAGAACTTCCTGCTGATTCACACCAGGCCAAGAGGACTTCCAGGATCCAGAAAGCATCAAATACGGACACTGACCTTGACCTACAGTAACGATCCCTGGGCTATTCTCCCAGGAACTAAAAGGAAAACACCTTCACCTACGCATTTTTGTATCCATTCTCAGGACGCTTATCCTCGAGGCATGCGGTGACACGGATCAGTAACAGGAACACAACGGAAGTGCTAGGGAGACCATCCATCTCTACCTGGGCAAGGTAAGGAAGCCTTCCTTCGCAAGAGGCAACATCTGAGCTGGGCTTTAAAGGAGGAGTGGAAGTCTGCAAGATGAATAAACATCTATTTTTGACAAAAAAAATAAAAAGGCAGCTCTGTATCAGTCACTAAGTACGTAGGAAGGGACGGCAGTGGCATATGAGGCCAGAGAAAACACTGCACTAGAAACACACTCTTAAAACACACACACACACACACACACACACACACACACACACACACAGATGGTCCTTCTAGAGTCAGCCTTAGGAACAACTCTGAGGTGATTTCTAAATTATAAGGTATTATAAAAACATGTTTCCCTTGGAATTCCTCTAACAGGGATAATGTACACAAATAGACTTAATAGGATTAAAGTATCAATTGATACCAAGCATCTTTAGGTATACCACAGAGGGGCATTGGCAGGTATCAGTCAATTACAAGCAGAGCAGAAGGGAAAACTAACGTTATAAAACCAGAGATCTTGCTAATACTTCAATTCCTGAATTGCCACATGTGTCTCCCTTTAACATATAAGACCTGCCTGATGAGCCAAATATTTCATGACTTGAGCCTCATCTTCTCCACCGAAAAACACAGAGTATGTTGCCCACACCCTGGTGTGATCTTAAGATTTGTTAACAGAGAACTGAAAAAGAAAGAAGGAAAAGCAATTCTTTGTCAGAGGAAAAAAGGATCGCACTGAAGATGAACATGTAACATTAACATAATCTGATCATGGTTTCGTAATCTAATAAACACAGTCCCTATATTCTGCAGGTCACATGGAGGAAACACGGAAAGGCTGTGAAGTCAAGTTAAAAATGAGGATACACTTTAAGAAGTCCAGCTCCTACAAACCTCTACATGGTCAATCTACGTCACCTTATCCCAGGTAAATGAATATCTGTTAGGATTCTTCTTTTTTGTATTTCAACTTTATGTAGCTAGCTGATCTCTCCCGCCATCTTTGAGGACCCTGGTAAGCCTGAGGACCCGAAGTTGAGGAAAGCTGACCTACCACAAGAAATAAGCAGAGCAGTTCAAACATAACCATGCCTATTTCTTTTCTTACCACATATTTCAGGGTAAGAAATATACTTACTGGAAGAGAATGCCTGATGTTTAAAAAAAAAAAAAAAAAAAGGTTAAATTTAAGGGCAATCAATGTCCACTCACAAATGCCAATAATCTCAGTTATAGGAAAATGAGATACTACTTTCCTACCTGTCTCTCTTTTATCAGTCCGTCTACCTGCCACCCTACCTACTATGTACTTCCTTTATCTGTCCACATTAAATCAAGTACACAGAATTCTGGGACTGGTAGGAATCTATTCCAAGGCTTGTGACCAAGAATATCATTGAGACTTCATGAGGTTTTAAAGAGAAAATACATTTTAAAATTTTTATACTTTTAATCTCCCTTGAGTCCTATTTTCATCATTTGAACCAACTTTTGTGGCATGTCATTTAAACATTGTAGGAAGAAACCCCAGAAATAAATCTTCCAGTAGTCTTTTCCCTGAAACAAATCCCAGGAAATACCTGTTCAAAAGAGTCCTTGGCACAGGTCCAAGTTAGATTGCCAGTTTCACATGAGAGACTTACACTATTCAGAAGCCTTCAAATTTTTCTGTGTTTTGCTTTAACAGCCAGCTTTTACCACTTGATTTCTGTTCTCACAGTCTTCACCACCCGCGGAACAGAAGTTACGAAAATGCGCTAACGAGTCCCAGGCCTGGTGGCCTGCAACCTTTGCTTACCGCTGAGACCCCAAACCACAGTGCTGTCCTGGATTTCTTCCTAGGCCTCTCTTGGAACAAATGGAAAAATGTCTAAATACCTTTTCTCAGAAGAGGAGAGAAACAAACATAAAATCACAGCTTCTGCTATGAGAATCACAACAAGCCTATTCCCCCATTCCTTAGTATTTATGAACAGATCTGCTTTTTGTAATGATTAATGGATCCAAAAAGCCAAGAATTGTCCTAGAGATATATATGAAAGAACTTAACACTTCAATAACCTAAACAAAAGTTCTTGTGGAAATGAGAATTCTCTAACCATTTCCGTACATCTGACACCTGAGATACCTTTCCTACTTTCTATGTATACAAACTGACCATGTGATCATTTTGTATGCAAAGTAATTGATTAGTGGGTATCTAATCAGGCATGATTAGATGTCAGGCATGGGGATTTTTCAAATCAAATTCTGTACAGAAAAACTTAGGAAATGAGGAACTTCAATCAGCTGAAAAGTATGTATTATTTCACACCTTGTGCAAAATAGGAACCTTTACCTCCCCCAAATATAAGACCTCCTAAGATGTAGTTTTTACTATCCAAGGTTTCCAATAAATCCTACCAATCATTATTATGTCCATTTCTAATGTCTGAAATAAAATACAGTTGTTCACACACTTTCCTAAAAATTTAATAAAACCTGGTATGATAAGTTCAGATGAAAAGAATGTATCTACAGTACTTTGGTATTAACATAATAAATTCACTCTTTCATTTATTGTAATCAGTAGCAATTACGTACTGATCACAAACTAGGCACTAGAGATTTGACAAAAAAGACCTTACACTGTCATGGCACCCAAATAGCTACCTAATTGCAAGTAAGCAAGCAGTAAGTGCATTGAAAGATAGGTTAATGGTTAAATAAATTTCCAACTTAGAGGGCAATGCTAGTACAAATACAATGTGAGGTTTTAAGTTGGCTAACTTAAAGATGGCTAAAGTTAGAATACCAGCCCTGGCTGGTGTAGCTCAGTGGATTGAGCGCGGGCCTGCGAACCAAATGATCCAGGTTCGATTCCCAGCCAGGGCACATGCCTGGGTTGCAGGCCAGTTCCCAGCAGGGGACACATGAGAGGCAACCATACATTGATATTTCTCTCCCTCTCTCTCTTTCCTACCCTTCTCCTCTAAAAATAAATAAATAAACAAATAAATAAAATATTTAAAAAAAAAAAAAGAAACTGCCAAAATTAATTGACCATATATGTTTAAAAAAAAAAAAAAAAAAAGAATACCAAGAGTTTTCATCACAATCGTATTAGACATGAAAAATTCATTATACTAAAATCTATAATGATCTATTCCTTCTATCCACAGATTAAGCTTATTAACAGTACATTTGCATTCCAAGAAACACAACCCTAATATTGAGAATACTAAGAGGTCTGCAATGATAAAAGAGGATCAAGAATATGCATCAGTATACTGAGATTCAAGTTCTTCTACCTACCTATAATTTGGCCTAAAACTCACACTGATAACTTAGCAGAAGTATCCCTTTTTGCAGGAAGAAGGGGCTGCGGCACTCAAGATTTCATGCAAGAGCAGAGGTTCAAAACAACAACTGATATTTAATATTTTCTAGCCTGGAGTTAATGCTATAAAAGTCAAAGAATTAAAAAAAAGTTAATAAAGCCAGTTTCTCACACAAACCTCAAAAGAGTGTTAATTCTGTGAAACTATTCCTTTTTTTTTTTTTTTTTTTTTTTTTACTATATTTTCCAGCATCCTTAGAGATTCTAATATACTGGTAACATGTCTCTTTTAATTCTGCAGATCTGGTCACCCTGCAGGTATCTTAGTATGGAAGCTGAGAACAGTGAGATTTGAGGATGCTTTTTGCTGTCACTGTGCCAAAAATATTTACACTTGAATAAACAGCCGTTGAGAACTCGGGATTAACACCCACACAGTAGTTCTGAAATACACCCAGTGATGCTGCTTTGTGATTCTGCCCTTGGGGGCTCCATGCCGAGGAAACCACATGTATAAACAAGTGAACAGAGAAGCAATAATGAATTCTGCTGCTAATTCAATAAGTAAATTACCTCATTATGAAATCCACTGTTTGCTATTACATTTAGGTTCCAGGATATTTAACAGTCAATCAATCCCAAGTAGAGTAAGACAGAAAAGAAGAATACATACTAATTAAAATTACCTTTGCTCCAAAGATGACGAAAACTTCTGTCCAAAGGCTGATTCAGAATTACAAGGCAGAATTTCAAATTTCCTATGGAGAAAGGGAAGGAAAATACAAAGCAAACTGAGTTTTTTTTGTTTAGTCTGGAATCATACTCTATTAGTCCAGATTTCCAATCCACATAGAGCTAAATTCCAACTGCGGTTAATCTCTCATACTCTTACTTTTTTTTCTTCATACCTTAATTTTAAAAGATACCATAGATTAACTGTACCTACTTTAGTCAATATGTCCATCACATCACTATATCTATTATTATAAAGTTTATTGTAAAAAAGGAATTTATTATAAAAAACAATTTATCATAAAAACAATTGGGTAAATTTTGTTTCTTGCAGTTTACTGTGCCTGGTAAAAGTAAAATGGCAGATTTTTTACATAAACAAATCTTCACAAAATGGCTGAGTGGTTTTAAAATATTCTTCCACACATATTGAAGGATAATACAAATTCTGTCGAAGCATAACATACAAGAAAATGGCAGAACTGATCACTTGTACCCCCTATAGGTGGCTCTTCACAAGCTTCAAATACCATCTAGCCAGTGTGGACAAGAATTTAGTGGAGGGAGGGAGGGAAGGAGGGGAGGAAGAAGAGAAGGGTGGAAAGAAAGAGGAAGGAAAGAAGGATGGTAGGTTGGTTATAAAAATGATGTAACTTTGGATTTATAACTACTGTTGCAAATGATAAATCGACCCTTAAGTATATAGAGTAGCGGATCTCAACCTCACTGCATATCAGTCAGATTGAAAAAAAAAAAAGACAACCCCAAAGCAAACCTGCTTCCCTAGAGATTCTGATCAATGTTCCTGAACTAAGTCTGTGCATTATAATTTTTAAAAAGTGTCCTAAGAGCACTCATGGGTAGCCAAAGTTGACAACCTGGTATGGTACCTTAAAACATTAGCTAATGATTGTGCAAAGCTATCACAAATAGCAACATTATTTTAAAATACTATTCAACTTTATCTTGCCCTTTTAAATTACTGTTTTGTGAAAAAAATATGTATTGCACACCATAAAAATTATTTGTAATTTTTTATAAATAAGCATAAATGCTGTACTTTCTCCTTTAACTGATATGGTATAAGATTTTTTTAAAAAGGGATTAAAGCCAGTACCCTCTCGGTGAAAATACATTGAAATGAAGCACAATTTACAGCAGAAAAAATTTACTGAAAGGCATTAGCAAGTTATCAAGAGTTTATGGTCTCTGTTTAAAAAAATATAGTGGAACTCAGATAAAATCAATATTAGCCAAAACACATATCAGTCATTATGTATAAAATACCTGTTTTCTTAGAGAACCAAAAACCATTATTATGAATCTCTCATCCCTGAAAGTATTTCAATTAAATAATGAAAACTCCAGGGCATGGAGGTTCATTTTCATACTGCACAACTTCTATATATAAGAGGATATTTTTTTAAGTGTACACTGGGAAATCAAAGCTGTCAAGTCAGTTTGTCCTTTGAAGAAATAAATTGCATATGGACAAAGCAAAGCTATTAAAAAGCTCTGAACAAATATCCCATACCAAAGTCTATTAAAAATAATCGAATTACCAATAGACTAAGAATTGGTAAGTCATAGAAGAAATTGCTTCTGAGAAAGTAAACGCAGACAGACAGGTATTTCTCTGCAACATCTCCCTTGTCCGCCCCCCGGCCGTCCCCAGCACCCAAGGTGACGATTTGAAATAGCCCAGTGACACCCCCTGGTTTAGATGGCAAATTAGACGGTCCCTCTGCCCTACATCATCTTCAGACCCCATTTCTCTGTTCAACCCTCAGCAAAGTGAGGTTCTCACCACCCCTCCCACTGCCTGGAAACACCTCCGGTCCAGGTCACCAACAGCCTCCGTTCTAGAAGTCAACGGCTCTATCTCAGTGCCCACCCTGGCCAACACAACTCAGCAGCCTGACAGAGCAGGTCACCTCCTCCTTCTTGAACTGCGTTCTTCCCTTGACTTCTTGGAAACCCCACTCCCCTGCCTCTCTTCGTATCTGACTGGCCGCTCCTTCTCAGCCTCCTTTCCGCCTCTCCTCTCACCTGAGCAGAAAGCCCTCAACACGTAGTTGTTGAGTAAAGGCTGCGTATCCCCAGCCTCCAAACCAGGAGTGCTGCAGGCGCCTTTCCTTGGGCCTTTCCTGTATCGATCTATAGGGACTCCCAGGTAATGCTCTGTAGACTCACGGCTTCTAATACTACCTGTAATGAAAACACCCATATTCATGTCTCCAACATGAGGCTTCTGTCCTGAACTCCAGAACTATATAGGTTTCACTGCTTATTCAACAACTCCTCTTGGATACAGAAAAGGCATCTCAAACTTAACATGCCCACAATGAAACACCTGACTCTCCTTTCTCTAGTCAAACCTGCTCCTTCCAGCCTTGGCCATCTGCTACCAGCACCACCACTGATAACCTATCCACGTGGCATTTTCCATCTCTAGATTTTACCATACAGCCCTCTAATCGGCCTCACTTGCACATCTGCCTCCCCTAAAATCTGTTCTCCACACGGTAGCCAAATGGATCTTGTTAAAATACAGTCAGATCAAGGTATTTCTCTGTTTAAAACCCTCTGCCGGCTTCCCTTCACAGTAAAAACCAACAATTCCGAACAAATCACCTACAAGGCCCTATGTGATCCCACTGTTCTCTCTCCCCCACCTTACATTGTAGCCCCCCCGGCCCCACCGTCTCTGTGACAGACACGCTGGCTTCCTCGTTGTTCAAATACACCAAGAGCCACTCCAGCACGCAGGTCTGCAGTATAGAGAGCCACATATTCAGTGGGTACCCCACTTTCTCCCTCAGTCTGAACCCACGGGTCTCTGCTCCAATGTTGGTTACCAAAGAGCTTCCTCGCCCAACTGACCTTCAACAGTAACACCCCCACACTATGCCCACACTTATTCTTAACCTGATTTGCTTTTTCTAATGACCTTGTAACCAGTTTGTTCATTTACTCTTTTTTCTAATGTCCGTCTTCCTGCACGAAAACAGAAGCTGCTGGGTTAAGTACCTACAGGAACGCCGTATACACAGTAGGTAATCAATAAATACTTACACAGTAGGTAATCAATAAATACTTGCAGCTCTTCCAAGTCTGACGTTATGTCCATTCACAATAAATTGACTCCAGCTCTTCCCTCTAATAATCAAGCGACCCCCCCAATTTTTCTGGGGACAAAGGGTTCCATACCCAACACAATTCCTCACTGAAGGAAAACACAATGGCCTTTTCTAGGTTACAGAAAATGTTCCAGGAAGGATGCTAGAAGAGACAGCAACAAAACCCAGCCTTCTTGTGTTAAAACAGCTAAATGGTATTTTGATCCTTATGACTGAAGAACAATCTAAAGAAAGTGGAGATGGTTCACAGAAGCCCAATTATATAAATAGTTCAGAAATATTTCCTTTGAGAACAGATTAAGCTTTTCCAAGCTACATCGATGTCTACACTAACTGCCTACTTAAGAATAAAGAAATCCAAGTGATAGGACATTGAGCCCCGGAACCCCAGGAACAGGTCCAGTTATGGTCATTCAGCCTTTCAGGTGGGAAGTGTAAAGAGATGCTGACAGGTTAAGTCGATTCCCATTTCGGAGCATTGCCTCCCATGGTGCAATGGTTAATGAGTCTGCCCAAGTTCGGTAACACTAGCATTACATAAACCATGCCTCTAAAAACAAAATGCCCCAGTAAATTCTCACAGGCATCCACACACGCTAGAAAAGCGTGTTAGTTCAAAAAAAAAAAAAAAAAAAAAAAAAGAGAATGTTTTGTATTTTATGACCAGTAAGCTTCTATTGTGTAGGAAGTAGAGGGCGTAAGTGGGAAGGTAAAGTCTGACAAAGTTTCAAGTCTTTCTTGACATAAAAAGAGAAGACTATACCAAGAAATATTTTCTTTACCTTTGCAAAGGTTAGCCATACTCTTGTTCCCAGTAAACACATGCTCACTAAAGCCCAAACGAAGGGAGCCGAGTTCTTCATCTTGGCACCCTGACACCGCGCGAGCTGCTGACGGAGTTCAAAGCGGCCGTCTGCTGTCAGGGGCGACCTGGGCCACAGTTAAGTGTGTTTCCTGTCGGTCAAGAAAAATCAATCCCTGCCTAGCACACTGCAGATGTAATGTCACAACCCTAAGGGGTCATCGTAAAGGACTAAAACATTACAGTCCATCACATCGGCTTTGACGTGTTGACAGCTAAGGCCCACGATAACATTCTCACGCGAAAAGTCGGTTTCAAATGTTTTCCGAAGGCGGAATGCATCAAGGTTTGGCAAGTGCTTCTAGAACAAAGCAGAAGCCCTCCTTTCTGACCTCCTGGAAAGGCACGGAAGCCCTTCCACTGCCCGGGAACAGGAGGGGGGCCAGGGGTTCACCAGGCCAGCACACTCTCCCTTGTTTCACGCCTTCTCCAGCCCTCCTGCTGGGGTCAGGCTGGGCGCGGGAGAAGTGTTTTGGAGATGAGTGGGGTTCGAAGGTTCGGGGCTTCACACGTGACTACTCTGTGACTGAATAACAACAATCTGGGCAACTTTTCTTCTTTTTAATATTCCTTAAACAGGATTTTGACTCGAGTCAAACCGGTATTTATAATCAAAATATGTCCAAATTAAGCTAAACTGGGACATACTCAAAGCACAGACTGATGTTCTCTGAGACCTACAATTTGTAAGAATAAAACAACTAACATTTCCTTGGGTTTTCAGAGTTTACTAAGCACGTTCAACAGCCTTCCTAATCTGACGCTGATTACATAGCACCTTGCCATGGGATCTAAGGACTTCTGAATAAAATCAAAGTCTTTTTCGCTACTTTTTTAAAAAAGAAGAAAGTGCATAGATTTAAATTCAAAATAACTGTGTATTGTGAATTCTGACTGCACACACAACTGTGCATTCCATCACATCAAGAGTCAGTTTTAGGAAATCTCACTACACTCATGGGAGGTGAACATTCTTACCTTATGGACACGGGGGGCTTTAGAGAATTCAAGGGGAACGAACTCCTGCCACCAGCAGGCAGAGCTCGGGCACCAGGTGCACCACCCCTGACACATAGCACCTCAGCGGCCCTTCCTCAGACCCAGGTCCAGGTGAAGTAAATAGAACTACTGCTTTCTGTTCTTGTCCATAGAATCGTATGTATGCAAGACACTCTGTAAGCAAAGACATCCACAGGTTTTGTTTTTAAGGGAAAAATAATGGAAACAACCCATTAGCACAGGGTTATGCTATGTTCCACATAGTAGAACAGGTCTATGTGATCCAATACGGAAACACCTTCAAGATAAAAATAAGTGGAAAAATCAAGATGCAAATGCAAAGACGTATCACAAAGCCATCTGAATTTAAATGGCTTTCTATTAATTTAAAAGGAAAATATATACATATATTTTTGCAAGTACCAAGTATACTTATCAAAGAGGAAAACTTTTTGCTGGAACAAAAATATAAGGAAGAATTATTTTTTATCTGTTAATCTTTTGTATCTTATAAACGTGGTACCCTGTGATTATAAATATATAATATATTTATATAGTATGCATAATTAAATATATTTATATATATCTTATATATATTATGCTAATTAGAATGGATTTTTCAAAGTCTGTTTTGGTTTTATTTTGGGGTTTTTTCAAGAAGCCAGGGAAAGGTACTTAGAACAGGATCCTCAGGGCAGCAAAGGAAGCTGCGACTCACTCTAAAGATCAAAATGCAGGGTTTTTCATCTATTGAAATGTGTCGGAAAGAACTCGGAAAACATTTATTCTTCAAAGCTTGGGGTAACATTTTTACGAGTCAGTGTTACACTCAAGAAGTTACCCAAGTCCCAGCTCTATTAGTATCTCCACACTTTCCTCACATAGAACATTCCTCTTCATCAATAGTTACCAGACATGAACACAAAAAGAGGTGGAACACGTTAAAGTTAATTACCTTAGAGAATGAGAATGAGAAAGGGAAACCATTAACTTTTTCTGTGTTTGCCTTTGTATCATACTACTTTTAAAAGTTTTATTTTAATTAAAAAAAAAAAACACTATGTTTTCCATTATCATTTACCCCCTTAGAATTGGTGAGCAAACTCATTAATCATTTTCACCTATAAGCCACAATATTTAACTCTTTCTGCTAATAATAGTTACATGCTTCTCATTTAAAAACACATTATACACTTTAGGTCTGTAGAAGAAAGTCACTCATCCCTTTCATCTTCAAAATTTCACCTGGGCCCTGGCACAAGGGCATCATGAGATCACTGTTTCTAGCGTGAACTTGAACTTCGAAAACATTCACTCTGTGGTTCCTACCTCACTGAACCAGTTACAACCCCCCACATCCTGAGCCTCACACACAAAAAAATACAAAAACAAAAAACTAAACATACACACAGGCACAGAAATGACTTAGAACATTCTGAAATTATTATGGTTCGGTTTCATTCCAATTAACCTTCAAGATGTTCTACGTCTTGCAGAGTTGCTTTCAATGTCACCGTGCCTTGTGTGAGCAGAAACACAACCTTCTAACACTTTTTTCTGTAAAGAACAAACCCCGGCTGAGATAGGGCGTGTGCTGGAAGGGCCGTCACTGAGAAGGGCTGCAGGGACCGTCAAGGAGAGAGTAAGACTGACCCCCACAGGACTGAAGGCTTGGAACCAGCAGAAGACCAGCTGGTGTTCACCTTGTGGTGACCCCCAGCCTCATTGTAATACGTTAGCATACTAAGCCGCACCACCGGTGACTCCAGAAGGAACGGGAAACAGAAAGCCCATTAAGATCACAAAATGGCCAACAGAGCCCTTAGGAGAAGTCTCTACCCCTTTCCCCGTCTTTACCCTTTTCCCCGGAAGTCTTGACTACCCCTCCGTTAAGTGAGTTTCCATAAGAAGAGTAAATCCCACCAGGGAGGGGCTGCTCTGTCTGTGGAGTAGCCCACCTCTTTGCCTCACTGCTTCACTAATATATTTCCCTTCACGGCAAACTATGCAGGCTGGAATTCGAATTCTTTCCTGAGCAAGACCCACTGTGGGTCGCACCTCTGGGTCGGTCCCCAAGCCCCCAGATCGCCTGTATCACAACAAGCTCAATGCACTGCCCCTAAACTTAATGCATGTGGCCCATTTCCAAATCAGCTACAAATGGAATTCTATTTCTACGGCTTTCATTATAAAGTCAGACATTGATTATCAAGGCAGGGAAGGGAAAGAAACACTCCAAAGGCTTCAGGCCTGTTAATAATCAATAAAGCTTATAATTGTGTTGCAAATGCCTGGAAGGTTTCCATCTGAACTACGCACCTAGAGATGATGGGGGGAAAAGGAGGGAGCAAACAGAAAACACAGTGGCTCAGTTCCTCCCCTTCCCCATCAGAACACGTACACGGTGGTTTTACTCTCCTGGGCACACGTCTATCCATGAACCTGATTACAACTTTACCTCTGTCTGCGCCTTTAAAGGAAGCGCATCAGAATGTAAGGGAGTACCAATAACACTATAAGGGGATAAATGTTAGCAACCTTGCACTGTGAACCACTGGCCCAAAGGGCTGAGGGTGGGGGACACCCTGATTTCTAGCCTTTGCCAATTTCCATGCTGTCAGTACCCCACCAAGGCCAGTTTCAAGCTAACAAATGGCTCTCAAATTTCCTGAGTATTTAGCATTCGGCTAGAGAATTTCTTTAGGAACAACTGTTTTTCAAAAAGAGTAAGAATGGTTTGGATCCCTATATTCCTGGTAACTTTAAGAGAGAAAACACAGTTCTTGAGTTCTTGACTGTATGTAAATAAAACTTAATAATCATTTTAATTTAAAAATGCTAGAATAAAGAAGTTATTTTTCCAGCTGAACAGTAGCAGGTGCCACAGAAGACTCACTCTAAAAGCTGAGAAGGGTGAGTAGGAACGCCCCAGGCAGGAAAGGTAGGGCCTTCCAGCAAGAGAAAACACCAAAATGCAAAAGGGCCACACACACACCAAAGAGAGTCCAATATGGTGCATGGGGAAAAGAGGTGTTAAAGTAATTAAACCAGGAGACCATCAGAACTGGGTGGCTCTGTTACTATAGACACTTAGGTAATTATTAATAAGGAAGGATGCAAAGAAAAATTAGACATTGTTGAGCATAATCAACAAGGAAGCTACAGCTTCATACACTCCAGGGGATCACAGCATTGCCCTGCCAAGGATTAACACCTTTCCCGCCCCCACCCCCACACCAGACTGTTGAGGGGGATTGCTGAGGGGACTTGGGGGAGGTGAGCACACGAGCAATAGAAGTTGAAATGGCACAGAGGAAGGTGCCTGGCCATGAAGGCTTGTCAGGCTAACTAGGGAGTGAACCCATGAGAAGGACACGAAGGCTTGGGAAGTTCACTGGTTATTTTGAAAAAGCTCCTGGTCTGCCCCGAACCTGAGCTACTATAATTCCAGGGGGACAAAGAAACTCCCTCCAACGTGTGCAACTTCTCTCTCCCTCTCTCCGACCCACACATGTTCTCTCTCCATAACCATGGCCTCAGCAGCCATGGGGCCAATGGCTCTATGGACTCCAAGTGCAGGGCCCAGGCGGCAGCCTGGGTACCGCAGCACGATGGATTGCAGCCAGAACACGAGCTAAGCTAGCTGGGTGGTGAGAGAGGCTGGAAGGGACTCTGCTTTAACATGAAACAGGAACTCTGGACGCTGGTGTTCGTTTTGGACTTTTTCCGCAGTGAGACAGAGATGAAACACTGGGGAAGCCTTCTATCCAAACAAATCTTGCCACGCCACAACCTCCTGTGCGTGGGTCATGAAGTGCTGTCCTGTCTATCCTGCAAAAGAGCCCCCTCCTCCACTTCCACCAGCGACAGCTGTACTGTCTTGGTGGTCCAGGGAAGCAAACCACTCCTAAGCCAGAGGCAACTGAGGGTATGCTTGCCTCTGAGAAGAAATTTAAGAACCAATCACAACCAGCCAACTAGGATAATCGCTTAAGCCATAACCAATCAAATAATTTCCTTACTTGGCTTCTGAGTCTGCCCTAAAAGCCTCTCCCCAGCTCCCTGTCCAAGGAACACCCCTAACCAGTGTCAGTGTGGCAATGCCTGATTCAAACAGATGCTTGCTCACACAAACTCTTGAAAATTTTAATGTGCCTCAGTTTTTTTTTTTTTTTTTTTAACAAAAGTAATGGCAGTAGAAAATGCTAGAGAGGAGACACACTGTAAAATCTGGTTTAGACCATTTTAAGTAGCAATCACTAGCTTACTACCGTCCCAACCCCCCTTAATGTCAGGCACAGATTCTAAAGAACTGAACAACTGATTTTACTTTTCAATCTCCATTCTGATATGCAGGCTATTCCTGGCCTTACTGTTTAGACCAATGTCAACATGTTCCAGGTGGCTGTAAGGCTGTGAATATCTTCTTTAGGCTTGACACACTAAAATTAAAATGAAATTGTTTTTAACATTATTTTTGTTAATTAACTCATGCTCTTCAACATTATGACTTCGGTAGGTAAGATGTCTAAATTAGATTTCCCAAACAAGCTAGAAAGAACTTCCGAATAGGATTATGAGTGAAATCTAAAGGCGGCAGGTTAACTCGGACCTGAACATCAAAGTCAAAGAATTTATCCCGGTAGCTACAGAACAGTGAGTGCCAACCCTGCAAGCTGTCATCTGAAACTCTCGGCAGTTTCCTCCTCTGAGCACCGAGGAAGCAGGAGCCGTAAGGTAGGGATGCATGAGATCATTAGAGCTCTCATTTCCCCAGGTACCGTCAACCCCAAAAGAATAATAAGATGCTATTATCTGGTTATCAGCAAGCCCCACCACTGCGTAAACGGTGCCATGCAATAACTTCCCATACAGTAAGGTAACGTGGACTGCATGCTCTATGTACCCGAGTACCGACATTCTCCCCTCGAGGAAAGGGGCTCAGAGAGGACAGGAATTTTCATCCTCTTGCTCCCTGACGCATCCTCAGTGCCTGGCACCGAGGAGGCTCACTGAGTGAGTACGCACTGAATACAAGAAAAGTAGTTAGAAACTGAAATATTGTATGTGCACTATTCCACATAATCCCTGCAAATAATGGGGACGATCCTATTACTTTTCCCATTTCGCCAAAGAAAAAATTAAAGCTTGAGAAGCACAGTAATTTACCAAATGGCAGCGCAAAGCCAGACTTTCGCACCAAGGCCCCTCTTCGTGGCCCTCTCCACACCCAAAGCTGATTTCTACTTACTACAGGCTGAGCCCTGGAGTTTGATTTAGAAAACACTCAGCAAAGAGAAAGATTCTCATTTACCCATCAACGACCACTGTGTTTCCGCCAGAATAACAGGCTGCCTATGAGCTTTGGAAGAAAGAGAATAGATGGGAAAATTAAAGGAACCTCAGGATAAAGGCAACTTTGGTGGAGATTTCAGCATTTAAAAGTCCTGTTTGAGTGTCTTCAATCTTCCTGATGACTGATGTAAATAAAGTCTTCCTTTCAAACTATTACTTTTTCTTCTATCGACCTTTAAAAGTTGTTTCCCAAAGGGCATATATTATTTTATCATTTAAAGTAATATTTGTTTCATGAGATCTGAGCCAATCCTTAGGTTCAAAGAATGGTTTTTCATACCACCAGGCCATCACTGCCACCTGGCTGACAGTGACTGCAAGAGGCCACCTCAATTTTAGGAAGGTTAAACATGACCTTCCTAAAGCAAGATGTCTCTAAGGATCCATGGAAGCAGGGAGAAAGTGAGAACCTCCCAAACAGACATATCTTATTCTCTTTTCAAAGAGGCTCATAAGACATGGAGCACCAAATAGCAGCTCAGGAAGCACCAACTAGGTAGCTCATCTGGTTAAAGCGTTGTCCAGATATGTCAAGATTTCGGGTTCGATCCCTGGTCCGGGCACAAACAAGAGCAACCAATTGAAGGTGTCAGTAAGTAGGAGAACACATCGATGTCTCCCTCTCGCCTCTCTCCTTCCCTCCATCCCTCTCACTTACTCTAAAATCAAATTTTTTTTAAAAAAAATTAAGGATCAACTGAAAAGACATAAGCAATTACTGACTTGCTTTGAAATTCTGTATATGTCAATGAATATTTTTAAAAAGTAATTTAAAATAATAATTAAGGTAAATTTTTCAGTAGAAACGTGTATTAAATCTATTTTTTTAAGTAAAGGGCCAGATAAATTGGAAAAATAGGTTATTTCTAAACTCCTGGGTATGTTAACATTTCAAGAAGAGACTGTATATACAAATTTAAAAATGTAAATGGAAAGAATGCATAGGAGGTAAGGATTACTTCACTGATGTATGACTTAGTACAAGGGGCACCTACAGATGTTGAAAGGTTTTGAAGAAAAAAAATAATTTTTCTTGTAGAGACAATTGATCAGGCAGGCACTCACTTTAGGTAACTGTAATGACTGCGGATATTATGGATTTCCATATTCTAGTTTCTTCTCCCACTATGCCTGACGTCTGGACTCCCACGATCATCTCTGCATCGTCCAATTTTAACGTGAATCCTGCTCAGTCAGTTGAACTGGTACGCGCTCAGGTTCCTCGTCCTCCATCGGCGACCCCCCACCCCACTCCCCACACACACTGGTGGAGCTGTCTGATAACCCTGGCCCCCGCCTGCCTTCAGCAAAAATCCTGTTATGTGGATCTGCCAGGATGCCCTACTACCAATGTTTCCGTAGTAACTGTCCACCCACTGACCCCGCCCTGATCCCTGACTATAAAGTCCCGCCTGCCTGTGCTGTGTTCCCAGTGGAGTCCAGTCCCCTCCACACACACCATACAGGGCCCCACTGCAAGGGTCCCTGCACCTGCTGCTGAGGCCCCTTCCAGAATAAAGTCTTCCCTACTGTCCTTTAACAAGTGTCAGTGGAAACTTTTTCTTTAATGGTTCAAATATCTTTTCCATTAACACCTATTAAGAGAAAGTGAAATAAATCCTAGATAGTGGCCTGGTTATTCACTCATGGATGCCCTCCTTCTTCTGAACAGAATTTTATTGAAGGAAGAAACAAAAAGTAGTGGGCAAAAGTTTTTGGTCACATTTCAGCAAGGTCATTAGGACCAAAAAAATAAAGGAGGGGGACACCTATAAAGGAGTCTGAAAGAATTGTATACAACAGAGCTCAAGGGAGGCTGAGGGAGAGGTCAACCTGGGGGAGAGGGCGAAGACACACAGTGATGAGCTGAAGGGTAAACGTCTGTTTCGGCTAGTCCAAACAAACAACTCAGTTATGAAACAGAAATAAGAACTGTGTGGGGGGGCCCATCCCCCGGTGAAGTATATTATTTCTCAGTACCATGGGGCAGATCAGGAAGAGAAGGTGAAACAGGAGCTGATAACAGGAACCAGGAAACAACAGGAATCACAGAACTATTTTTTTGCCTTGACTTCCAAATGGCAAACTCTCAAAAGGACACGTGCATGGAGTCCAATCTAACGGAATTAACTATGGCACCTCTCCTGCACTTCCTCACTAAGTCCCTGTAGCTCAGGCTGGAGCAGACACAGACGAACGGTGGGACTCTGGGCCGTGACGAGCTGAACCCGGCTCCATGAGGCCCGGAACACATCTCTATCTGCATCACCCAACAAGTCAGAAACACTCGCTATGCACCTGTAGCTCCTTAAAAGTCAGTTTCCGGGCCTCAATTTTCTGATCCATCTGTTTATTCAACACATTTTATAGTGCTTAGCACTTTTATGATCTTGGCAGGAAGGCATCAGAGACAGAAATATTACACCTGCCCTCAAACAGCCCAGAGTCAAGGAGGAGATAGATGATTAACATAAGGTTGTGTGAGAGAAATCAAATGAATAAAAGTATAAGAATAAACCTGTAACTGGAATGTGTGGCCTCAGAGCTAAGTGTATCCTGATAATTTTTGCCAAAATTATTATTAATCTAAAGAGTTAATAACCACTATCCATTTGTCAAAGTATAACTACCACCAATTGTTTTGGAATAAATTTAAAATTACATTTGAATAAAAACTACTATAAAATGGACTCATTCAAATTTAAAACTAAGTTATTTCAGAGGATTAGAAAAAAAAGGGGAAAACGCCACATACTTGAATCACATCCAAGGGTCGTATTTAATAGGGACTTTCTCAGATACCCCATTGGTAGCAAAACAGAAATTCATGTGTCCCCAAAACTGTACCAATTTCCAATCACGAGCCTGCTTAGAAAAGGTTTCCTTCAGGGAAGAATCTGTATGGATACATATAAGCTCATATAATCATAAAGGAAATCTACACCAGCCTGAACCAATCCAGGAAATTTTTCATTGCTATATATATTTAAAAAACAGAGTTCAAAGACACTTGAGGATAAGTGGAATCATTAAAGAAAAAGAACAATGAATTAGAGAACAGCCACCTCAAGATAATATGTAAGGGTGAAAGGACACTTTCTTTAATGAATATCCAGAGGTTTGAGAATATTATAATAACAAAGAAAGGAAGGAAGTTAATAAAGGAAGGGATAGAGAGACAAATTAAAAGTAAACTCATTCAATACAAGCAATACACAAAATAGTTCCTGAAAACTTCATTATAGACATAAAACACAAAATAACAAAGAAATAGAAGTATGAGAGGATATAAGAAAATTTCGAGATCTGTCCAGAAAAAGTCCAACCATTGTTAATATAATAATAATAGTTGCGTGCCATTGATGTAACCTGGATGCCAAAGAGAGTGGACTGGAATGTGCAAGTGTGAACAATGACAACATCACTGTACTAGTCAATGGGAATGGTAGATGCTGTTGAGTGAGCCTGTGTACTGTGTGGCCATCACATTCAAATTGACTGAGCAAGTAGAGCAACAAATCTGCATCAAATTTTGCATTAAGCTTGAACATTCTTCTGCAGAAACTACTTGAATGATACAGAAGGCTACAGCTATGGGCAACTGGTGATTGGCAGCTTCATCACGACAATGTTTCCGCTCATACATCACGTCTTGTGTAGAGTTCTCTGGCAAAATATCAAGTCACCCAGGTGACTCAGCCTCCCTAGGGCCTCGATTTGGTGCCTTGCGACTCCCTGCTTTTCCCAAAATGAAAATCATCTTTGAAAAGGGAAGAGATTTCAGACCATCGATGTGATTCAGGAAAACGCAATGGGGAAGCTGATGGTGACTGGGAGAACTGTGTGAGGTCCCAAGGTGCCTACTATGGAAGGGACTGAGGCATCATTGTCCTGAGTACAATGTTTCTTGTATCTTTTATCTTCTTCAATGAATGTCTCTATTTTTCATATTGCATGGCTGGATAACTTCTGGACAGGTAAAATTAAGAGGAAAGACAACTCAAGTATTTTCCTCCTGGGGAAAATATTACAAAATAAAATAAAATAAAATAAAATTTAACTCCTTAAGCAGAAATGTAGATGCTGTTTTTCTGAGAACCTGGTAATAGGATTATAATACCTTTTTAATACTTTTATGATTAATTTTTTTATTTTATTGATTTTAGAGAGAGAAAGAGAGGGAGAAAACTATCAATGTGAGAGAGAAACACATATCAGTTGCTTCCTGCACACACACTCTAACCAGGGACCTAATGCACAACCCAGACATGTGCCCTGACCGGGAGTTGAACCCACTACCTTTTGGGTTGCAGATCAATGCTCAACCAACTGAGCCACACCAGCCAGGGCCCAATTCCTTTGTTTAAAAGCAAGTATGCACTCTATCTAAGTGTTTATTTCAGAACTTGTTCAAAGTCAGCCAACTGTGAGACTCTTGATTTGCTTTTATATTCCGTTTGTCCCTTTATCCAAAATTCATTAAGCAGTTGGCACGGACACTTGATACCTACGGTGCTCATAATATTTCTGGTGAAGATACTAAAACCAACAGGATTTAGTTTTGGTCTTTGAAGACAGATTTACAATGTGCATTCATGAAGTATCTGTAAACCAGTCTGGGATCAGTTTCTTCCACTGGCTGGTTAAAAAAAAAATCATTTTCATTTGTTTGTTAAATAAATATTTTGTTTGCTATGCCTTTTGTGGGGCTAAACTTGCAGAAACCTGAAAAAACTTTTAAAAGCATGACATTTAAACACATTCTGTAAATATGAATACTGAAGATTTTCCAAGAACAATGTAAAGATTGAATGTAGTCAATTTTTCAGCACTTCTACACTGAGTTTTATGACAAATTCACTCCATATAATAACAGTGTACTTTTCTTTCCTTTGGATATGAATAAGCAACAAGAGATCTTAAGATATGCAAAGGCCCTTGGAACTATCCTAGAATTACTTCCCACTGATCAAAATTGTAAGAATATTTTCTGATTTTATTTATCAAGTAATACACTTGGAATTAACGTAAAAAGATATGATGATTTTTTTTTTTTTTACAAAATTCCATACTGCTTTCCATAGTGGTTGTACCAGTCTGCACTCCCACC
Organism: Glossophaga mutica; assembly: GCA_039655065.1. Lineage (NCBI taxonomy): Eukaryota > Metazoa > Chordata > Mammalia > Chiroptera > Phyllostomidae > Glossophaga > Glossophaga mutica. The sequence continues at coordinate 7,024,154 of CM077313.1, read as the reverse complement.
AACAGTGCACTAGGAATTTTCTAAAAAAACTAAAAATGGATATACCTTTTGACCCAGCAATTCCACTGCTAGGACTATATCCTAAGAACTCTGAAACACCAATCCAAAAGAACCTATGCACCCCTATGTTTATAGCAGCACAATTTACAATAGCCAAGTGTTGGAAGCAACCAAGGTGCCCATCAGTAAATGAATGGATCAAAAAACTGTGGAACATTTACACAATGGAATTCTATGCAGCAGAAAGAAAGAAGGAGCTCCTACCCTTTCCAATAGCATGGATGGAACTGGAGAGCATCATGCTAAGTGAAATAAGCCAGACAGTGAAAGACAAGTATCATATGATCTCACCTTTAACAGGAACCTAATCAACAAAACAAACAAACAAGCATAATATAACCAAAGACATGGAAACTGAGAACAGGCTGATAGTCACCAGAGGGGAGAGGGGAGGGAATTTCAGGGGAAAAGGGGAAGGGTTTACAGGAACAAGTACAAAGGACACATGGACAAAAACTACGGGGAGTGGAAATGGGAGGGAGGTGGGGAGGGCTGGGGTGGTGGGCTGGGGTGGGAGTAAAAGACAAAACTGTACAAGATCAACAATTAAAATTAAAAAATGTTAAATAAATAAAATAAATAAACTTCCTAAAAAAAAAAAAAAAGATATGATGATGTATAGAGTGAGACATACATCTTTCTTTCCAGCCCACTACCCACCAATTCCCTTCTCTGGGGTGTACGATTTCACTCATTTTTTCAAACTCCTTTTTGAATATTAGAAATGTTTATCTTTAGTATCCTAATCACTGAGAATACGCATGTAACAAAAGAACGCCACGCACTAATAACATTTAAATGGGTTTATACTCCTTTATCTCAAGGACGCGTGTGCACAGCCATTCCGATCACAGGCAGTATTTTGTGTTCCAGTGGATCTGCCACCTCTGGCCAGAGTTCTGGCGTGCCCAAGAATCACCAGCACCGAGCAAAATTCCTTACAGTACAACTCCTAGAAGATGGTCACACTTTGGCTTAAATAAAATGTGAATAAAGACTCAGAGTGAGTTTTCTCATTAGTAGCAGGGAAGAAATATCTTCTGCACCTAGAAAAACTACCTAGCTGTAACTCCTACTCACAATTTCTACTCGGTTGTGTCTTCCAGAGAAGGTCATTGAGTCACTGACTTCTAAGGGACACAATGGGTGATGTCCCTTTAAAAGATGCTCATACACAAAAAATATGCCTACAAGTTTAGGAAGTGAAGTAACTTGTTCTTTAAAATACATATACTCATTGCCTTCTTCCTCCAATTTGGGTGGGCCAAAGCAAGGAGGTCATGCGCATGTGTGTGCATGTCTGTGTGTGCAGCGGGGGAGCGCCAGAGCCAAACAGGGCGACCCACCCTGAGACGCTAGAGCTCAGGGAAAGGAGGGGGGACCATGCCACTCTCGGCAGGCTGCTGTGAGGAGTAAAGAATACGCAACGCTTAGCACGTGTCCAGCAGAGTATGAAGATCCAGGGGGAAGAAAGTCTTTGCTGTTTACTCATTGCTGAAGCCTCAGCGCCTAGAAGGTGACCGTCAAACAGGAAGTGTTCGATCATAGTTGACAAATGAATAAACATCAACACAAACCTCTACTGAATAACTACCACTGCAATAAGAGACATCAGAAGGAGTTAGAGGACACCTGACCTCACACCTCTGCCAGCAAAGGTGGCTGGCAGACTTTTCATGTGCAGGAGCCTTCTCCAGTGAAATTTCTTGGCACAACGCAGGCAGATCCACGCTCAATCCCTCCGGCAGTCAAGGAAAACTGCTGTCTTTTCAGCCCCTGCTGAGGGTGCCAAGCCTCCCTGGACTCTCTGGCTTCTGGAACAGTGTGTGCCTCCCCAAGATCCTGCTTTGTGCGTTATATTGGCTCAGTCTACCCACACGCAGCATCCTCTGACACAGCCCAACAGAGAAGCCCATCGGCAACCATCCACCAGAGGCGGCACGCTCTCCACCTCGGGGCTCCACAGCCCCAGCGACCTCTGAGCCACTAGCCTCTGAGACTGAGGACTTCACCCACTCACTGCTTTACCAGCGAGCAAAGGAGGGTCACCTCCAACTGTAGCTCTGCACAGGCACTCTGGACTCATCGCCTTGGGGCCAAGGTCAGCTGGGCATCCCTCTCAGTAAAAGGTGAACGATTTACACGATCTGAAGAGAAACCAGCGTGTCTCCCTTTAAGCAGCAGCTAGGAGCTTGCTGCTGGGCTCTTGCTGAAACTGGCCACCTGGCCTGACATTCCCATGGAGGGACGGACGGTTCAAGTCCCACTCAGTGACTACGCAGGTGGGAAGGGCCCAACAAGCCTCACTTAAACAGGAATGACACACTCAAGGCCCAGCTGCGGCCACGGCATCTCAGCTTTTCATGAAAAGTGGCTGCTAGCCCTGTGGGTGAAGCTTTGCCTCCCACTCAGCAGAGTCACCAACTACGAAGCTCTCGGCTAGGCCCAAACCGGAGGCCCACTGGGCGGCTGCAGCTGTCCCATCTCCGCGCCGACTACGCGGAAGCGAGCTCTGTTCAGCGCAGGAAACGTCAGGCCCCTCCTGCAGCTCTGCCCAGTATGGCCTTGATGAGCCTTATCTTGCCGTCACTCAGGGCCATGCCAGCAGCACTGGGGTATATTTCTGCAAGTGAGGCATCGGCTGCGTTTCCCGGTCTAGCCCTTCCAGGGGTGGTGTGGAAGACAAAGGCAGCGTTGCTCCGGGAGCAAAGCGCAGGCATGCGTCCTTTCCACCGCAGGAAATACCCACTCTCCTTCCCGGGCACTCGCTTCCAGTCATGTAACAAAAAACTGGCGATTCATAGCTCTGGGTTCCTCCCTGCAGTGCCGCTCATGGCCTAAGCAGGTGCCGTCTGAGCCCCTCTTCACACCATCCTTTGGGAAATGAGCTGCAGGAAACGAGCACAAAAAGGCTCATCTTCTGGCTAGCCTGCGAGTAATGAAGTGCCCTTCATCTCTGACCTAGGGGTCTCCCGAATCGCACTGGTCTCTGGGCCGCTGTGGCCAGCGGGCTCGGGCGCTCGCAAGCTGGGTAAAATCTGAGGCAGTTCACAGTTCTTGACATTCGTAACCTCAAAAGCAAATTATCACAGTTTTAGGACAAGAATGAGCTGCCTGCAACCAGTTATGAAACCCCTCAAATGTTTTTTAACTGGTAACACATTTAACAAAGAACACACCGAGTCCCCCTCTGCTCAGCCTTTCCCTCACCCACAAGAGTCATCAGTATCTGTGAGCGCTCAGTTTGATTACCTATATCACGCCATTTGAACTTCATAAATTCCCAATACTTTTAGCTATGAAATTTTTTTTTTTTTTTTTAGTGATGGTTGTTTTTTTTTTTTTTCCCCTTTTAGATTTTATTTATTTATCTTTAGAGGGGAAGGGAAGGAGAGAGGGAGAGAAACATCAATGTGCGGTTGCCTCTTGTATGTCCCCTGACGGGAACTGGCCTGGCAACCCAGGCATGTGCCCTGACTGGGAATCGAACCGCGATCTTTCGGTTCGCAGGCCCGCGCTCAATCCACTGAGCTACACCAGCCAGGGATTAGCTATGAAATTAATAAGAGTTGAAGTCACAGGGCTGAAGCACACTAGAAAATTGACTATAAAAGACTTTTATTTCAAAAAAATTTCAGGAATTAATAAAAACACTGATTGCTATCTAAAATACTGTGTCTTAGGAAGTTATTGTTTTGTTATGACTTTTTCTCAGGATTTACAACTCCATAGTATAAATAATATATCAGAAGAGGATAAATATTATAGAAGTCACATTTCAGAAATGTGCAAGAATACCATGGTTTATAGAACCAGTAAATATGCCAGAAGAACGCATATTCAGGCTTATGGATAGCAAACATATGTCTGTGTCAACCAGGCTGCAGAAAGTGATAGTTGATTCTCTTTCCTCCATAAGACAATATTAACTATCCCATAAAGCATAGGACACTTTGGTTCACATCGTAAGCCACCGCGTCAAAGTACGTGCACATGAGGATAGCCGTGGAATATGTCTCTGCGAATGCCAGTTACCTTCATCATAAATTTCTAATGGCTCATTATAAACAAAACTCAGGAACAAGACTCAAAATTAGATTGTTTTAAAGACAGGTCGTCATTCATGATAACTTCGGTACACAGCTGCGGTAGGGGGCCACAGTATCACAATAATTTTTGCAGTCTAAGAAAAATGATGTCACGTTCTTCGAGAGTTTTTTCAATACGAAGGCAGCAAAAACATTACCAAAAAACATCCTAGACATCGCATCATCTCATCTGTGTCTTTTTTTAAAGACATGGTATCATTATCGCATCTGAGAAAATGAACGATTGTTTAAACCAGCTATTCAGCGTGCGCAGAAATTCTCGTGTACCAAAACCTTTTTATACTTGGCTTATTTATGTGAGAATTCGAACAAGGTCCACACACATATCTGTTAAAAGTCTCCTATAATCCAGGCTTCCTTTCCATTTCTTTTTCTTGCTTTCCTTGCAATGTATCCGTTCTTTATCCACAATGTGAATTTGGCTGATTGTATCTAATGTGATCACTTGGTACATTCCTAAATTTCTTGCAGGCCGATCGCTTCTGTTAACTAGCCAATGTTTGCCTCCTGGCTCCGAAGCTACCCTCCCTTGCCTGGTCCGCAGCAGTGGGGCTGCACGTGCTATTTCCTTCTCCCTCCCCAGCGGGCCGAACTCGCGGCTCTGTCCGTGGAAGGCCACTGAGGAAGGGAACCGTAGGCTGTTCTTTCAGCCCTGCTGACAGGCCAGCACCCAGCGTACCTTCCCAAGGACAGCGTTCATCGGCACAGCCCTCGGTTTCCTTCAGAGATGAGGGACGAAGTGGCGCCTCGCTCCCCCATCACCATGCCACCCCAGGTGGGTTCGGAGCAAAGTACCAGCAGCTGCCACTTCCCTTTAGGCAGCCTCTCCAAAACGGGGTGGCAGTACCAGGTGGGCCTTGGGGAGGCGCTTAGGTCACGAGGGTGCATGAGACTAGGGGATCCCACGGAGCTCCCTCAGCCCTTCCAGCAGGGGAGACCAGAGGGAGGGGCACCGGCCATGGCCCAGGAAGGGGCCCCTCCCCGGAAGGCAACCGTGTGAGCACCCTGACTGGGGCTTGCAGAACTGTGTCTCTAAGCTACCCGGTCAGTGGTGTTTTGTCACAGCCACCCAGTGCTACCTGCCCAGTGACAAGTCACAGCAGCACTTAACAATCACCATGGTGTAAGAAGCTAAATTGGATCACTCTGGTTTCATTGATGAAGAAAAGGGGAGAACAGACTGAATGTGGTTCTTATAAATCCAAAATTTTGTACCACCTCTATCCCACACCTCAAGGGCAGAAACCTGGATTTTATTTCCTTTCTTCCTTCCCTGTAGCACCTATACAGGGCTCTGCACTCGGGATGTGATCAATAAATGCTTTTTAACTAAAATAGCCAAGAACTGGCCTGATACTCCATGACTCCTTGGCTTTCATAAAAGATTTATTCTATTAGCTCCCGTGTCAGGGCCCACGGTTCACTGAAAGTCCATTACAATGGACTATTTTACAAAAATGTCTCATTTTAACAAGTGGATCTCTCCTATTCCCAGTAGAACAGAGCATTCATTCTGCGCGTACTAGTTTTAATCCTCTGGCACTTCCGAATTGTTTTAGGGTGCTAGCATATCATGAACACCCCCAAAATGCCATGCTTCCTCAGAATATATGTACAAACTTGTTGAGTTTGTCAAAAACTAATAAAATCGCCTGCTTAGAGGAAGTTTCTAGTTTACGGTAAATGCACAGAGATTATCCTTTTTTCTGCATCTCAAAGAAACGTTTACTGAGGCATTTTAGTCATGACACAGAGAAGCGTGTCCACACTTCCAGTCTGCGCCGTGCAGCCGTTCCTGAGCTCTGCTGCCGGCAAACCTGTGACAAGCCCTCCCAGAGGTCTCGGGGTTACCGGAGCCGCCCCTGCCTGCCAGGTAAGGAAGACATCCTTGCTGGAGGCCACCAGTCAACTCAAAACCAACAGGAAGGTCCCAGCGACTGTGCCACAGGGAGACGGGGGCCCACCTTACCGAACAGAAAGAAAGCTAAAACTCTACATACCTGTCTGCGCTTTGCACTTTCACACACTGCAGATGAACTGAAGGACCTACAGGGAGAGACTAGAGCTCCAAGAGGCTACCTGCCTCCCTCCGGTTTCCAGCTCACTCTGCTCACTGTGGAAGAAGGAGGGTGTGAATAATGGGTCTTCATAGCTAGCACTACTGTTCTCAACGTTTTATTTAATCCTCAGACAACGCTGCTACGTGTTAACTGCTCTGAGCTCATTTGGCCAAAGGAAAGAAAACCGTTAACAGTGAGGGGTCTGGCCCACACCTCCCACTTGTAAGCCCTGCGCTACACTAAATTATGTACATTTTTTGGACCGCGTCCTTGGGAGAATACTGAATAAAAGATTTTTTTCCTCCAATCTTCACAACAGCAAAGTTACAGAGCTCGAGGGCATTTCAAACACATTTGGATTATACACAGGGGTTAAATTATTTGGAGATGATAGGAGTAAGAAACTTCAATCCAAATTAAAAAAAAATATTAAAAGCAGCTGATATGCTTCTCAGGAACAGAGAGATGGCAGATCTGAACTAAGTGGGACACGGGTCCCCACAAGGTCTACACTCTCCCACTCTCTGCTAGACTCTGAATTTCACTCCTTCCCCAGCCTCTCACCTTCTAACCTGTACACCCTTCTTCGGGGATAAAACAGAATCCGTGGGAAGACTTCCGCTGATTCACACAAACACACCCACCCCCTGACACTGTCTCCGTGCGGACAGGCTGGGCTCTCCTTCCTAGACCTCTGTCTGACGCCCTGAGGCCCACCCTCCTCCGCGCCCTGCACCCCACCCGCACTCGAGCTGGGCCTCACCACCAGATCCCCCCCTGCCTGTAGTCCCTCCCTCCGTCTTCCCTCCCACAGCCGCCCCCTCCCTTTCTGCCGGCTGCTGCCACAGGCCCGCAGAACGCTGTTGGTTCTCCATGCCTTAGCGCGCACACCTCTCCCTCCAGCTACCGCCCCATTTCTCTGCTCTACATTACAGCAAAATGCCTCAAAAAAAAAAAAAAAAATCTTGAGAACTCTAAAGATTACCTCCACTCCTAACATTCCACTCTCTGGAAACCCTCCCAATGACTCGCCCCCTCCCAGTCAGCGGGGACTCCGAATGGCTGCGTCTAATCTGACTGTTGGTCTATCCGCCCCGTAAGCCACGGACAGCATTGCATCAGGTGGGTCACCCCCTCCTGCCTGGGAGCCCTGCCTTTACCTGCGACCGAAACGCTGCATCCCTAGTTGTCCTGCCTCACTGTGACTCCTCTTCTCCCAGCCCCTTGACGTCACAGGGGCCCATGGCCCCCTTCGATTTTCACTCCTTTGATGATGGCATCTGTTCTCATGCTTCATCTGCCATCTACGTGCGACCGGTTCCCAGCCCTCATCGCTCTTCTGAACCCCAGCACTGGACAGGGAGGGGCAAAAGTAGGTTCACAGTTGTTCATGCAGAGAATAGTGCAATGATTAATAAATAGCCATACAGGGAGAAACTGTGTTTTGCGTACCCGAAGCTGTAAACCTGTCTTGGCCCCGCTCTGTACATCCGACAATACATCAGGTCTCCACACGTGTGCTCGTGTATGAGAGGCATCTCAAACCCAACAGGTCCAAAACGGCAGTGCGGAACTTCCCCCCAAACCCGCTCCCTCCACCTACAGGACTTCCCAGCGCAGTTCACAGCAGTTCCGTCTCACTGCTCAGCCCAGCTCTCTCTCACAGCCCCGGTCAACTGAGCGGCAGAACTAGTAAACTCTACTTTCAAACGCTACCCAGCCCTGGTGGGGTGCTCAGTTGGTTACAGCGTCGTCCTGATGCACCAAGGTTGCGAGTCTGATTCCCTGTCAGGGAATACAAGCAGAATAACAAATGCCTGTTTCTCTTTCTCTATCCTCCCCTCTTCTCTAAAAATCAATAAAGAATTGTTTTAAACACCCAGCATCCCACCCCTTGTCCCCACCTACACTGCTGCAGCCCCGATCAGGCCACTACAGTCTCTACCCCGAGAACTGCAGACCTGCAGTATCCTCCTCCGTACCTGTTCCCTTGCTACCACCTTTATCTCCTGGTGCACAATTAAATCAGATGTCAATCCTCTGCTCAAATCCCTCCAATACCTACCCCGCCCCCCTTTTCATTCAGAGAAACACCAAATTGAGGAAGGCCTTCCTTCTACAACTTAGGAGCAGGACCCAGGTCCCGCTCACGTCGCCCATCCAATGGCTTCCCCCTCGGCTCCAGCCACACCAAGGTCCCTGCCCTGCTGTCCTTCCACACCCAGGCCCACCCCTGCCCAAACAGGCGTTCCCACTGGCTGCTCTCTGTGCACACTCATATTCCTACCACCTCTCCACCAGGTGACTCCCTCACCGTGCTCCAGGGGCTCGTGTGGCCCGCCCCACCTAACCACCTGTGGAGGAGGGCACTGCACCCTGCTCAAAGAGAGGTCCGGCCTTTGTGCTCGGCCTCTGGGAGGTAATAAGCCCTTGGTTCCGAAAGCCTGTGAGAGTGTCTCCGTGTGCCTGGGGACCTTGGGTCAGGCAGCACAGCCCAACAAGGTGCCTGAGGGTAGGAAAGGCTCACCCAATTCCCCAAGGAGCAAGAGACTGTGATCAGCCACGCGGTCCGTCACCGAGCCTACATGATGGAGTCCCCATAAGATCTCCGGACACCAACGCAAGGCGAGCTTCCTTGGCTGGCCATGCTCTGTGCCTACTGCCCTGCATCAGGGCCAAGAACATCATACCTCATGCCGAGGATGTGACTGACCCACAGCTTCACAGGGAGGAGACGACGGGGAACTCTGCCTTTGGAATGTCCCTCAGTTATGTGCTTTAACTGGTCCCTTTAGCTGCAATGAACCATAGCTGTGAGAACAATAGCTTTCTTGAGTTCTGTTTGTCCTTTTAGCGAATTAGTGAACCAGCGGGCAGGCTCCTAACCCTGCCCCACTCACGCCTACCCTGCCGCACACACTTCCAGTCCTTCTAACCCAGCTCTTTCCCCCACGACACCCCCCACCTTCGAAACACGCTGTCTACGACATGCCTTGTGATTGCTCATTTCCCTTACGCGGAACAGACCCTCCGCCAGCGCCAACACATCGCCCGGGCCTGGTCTGGAGCGGGCGCTCGGCATCGAACTCCTGAGGAAACTGTGCAGCTGTGCTCAGGCATCCGTTTAAACTGAGGCCAAGCAAAGGAACTGCGCCTGGCTGCTTATAAACAGGTTGGTTATTAGTCTTACACACACACACCCACACACACACACACACACACACACACCCCGCACTGTGGCCAAAAAGGAAAACTTTCATTAGAGGCAGATTTGTTCCCACCATCGGTTCCTCAGGAACTACCTGATCATTCCCTTTCACGTAAACTTGACCCTATTGGCGTCTTTAGTCGCCCTCTCCCCGCTACTTCAAACCAGTTGTGCTGCGGTGTAAAGTTATACAGCAACTGTCGTCCCAACATGGACGTGCGTATTAATGATGACCGTGCCCAAGACCGAGCCATGTGCAGGAACATCGAAGTGCATGTGTTTTTGGAGATACCAACTGCTACACACACCTGGACTAGGGCGCGGGCACACTGCATTGCGACGGCCATACTGTGATCACTCCATTTCAGTTGCCTGAGTTGACCACACACTTGAGAGGACTGAGACTATGTCTTACCTACATTACCTGGTACGCAGCACAGTACCTGGACCCTAGTCTGTGTTCAAAAGCAGCTGCTGAAGTTCAAATCTACCCATGACACCAATTCTGCCTTGGGGCAGAGAAGGGTCCTTCCATCCCATCCTTCCACCAGATGCTCCAGTTCGGGACTATTATAGGCCAAGTGCATGTTCATTACTGCATCTCTCAAGATTAGCACAGTACCTGGCACAAATTAAGAGTTTTTAAAAAGTGCTTATTCAAACAGAATGCTACAGGGTCCGGCACAAATAAAGCCCCCTTTTTATCACAAAATCTTTTATTACAAAATCATAAGCCTGTAATTCTGTAACATCACAGTATCACACTCAAGCACACCATACGAGATTTTAAGTGAAATGTCCAAATTAAAACTATAAATTATCACACCCATATCTTCACTCTACTGCAGGCCCTACCTCTGCTGGATCTTGTGTGTGTGGAGCATGGGGGAGAAGCAGAAACAAGTACAGAGAAGTTGTATCAACACTGCAGTATCACTGGAAAAGAAATCATTAGTGCTTTATTTATATTAGTGTAAGGCTACCCTGAGATTCTCTGAGAACACTTTTACAAGGAGTTTCAGAAAATTAAGTAATTTTTAATGTTTTGGTAACTGTATTAGCTAGTGTAGAGATATTAAAAAGTCACCGAGGGGCCCTGGCTGGGTGGCACAGCTGGTTGGAGCGTCGTCCCGCACACCAATAGACTGCGGGCGCAGTTCTGTGTCAGGGCACATACCTGGGTTCAGGTTCGATCCCCGATGGGAGCATGTATGGGAGGCGACTGATGTTTCTCTCCGAAGTTGATGTGTTTCTCTCTCTGCCCCGCTCCCCATCCCTTCCTTTCTCTCTAAAATCAGTAAACATATCCTTGGATGAGGATTAAAAAAAAAAAGTCACTGAGGGATCTAATCTTTGCTGAACAGGAAGGTGATTTGGGACTGACTTCATGTCTGTATCAATACGTGAAAACCGATCGGGGTAAAGACTTTTCTGGCTATTATGCATCAATGAAACTTTTTTAAAATAGTGAGTGGATCATACGAATTTAAAAATTAAAGAACACTTAAATGAATTGCAAGAGGTTTGTTGACTTATTTCTGTAATTTTTTTATTTATTGACTTTAGAGAGAGAAAGGGAGGGGGAGGAGGAGAGAGGGAGAGAAAGAGAGGAACATGGCATTGCCGTCCCACCCACCCCCGCACTCACTGGCTGCCTCCCACGTGCACCCAGACTGGAACCACACCCGCAACCCTGGTGCATCCAGATGATGCTCCAACCACCCGAGCAGCCGGCCAGGCTTCATTGGCTTATTTTTAAAGGATTGGCAAACAACTTCTACTTCCGAGCACACAAGAGAAGGCTGAGCAGGTGAGTAATGGGGACCTTGGGTAATTGATATACCTTAAAACATGAGCAGGTTGTTCTTGCCGATTAATTAGACAGCTGCTCTGAATTACACCTCATGCTGTTTTCACAAACAGCTAATTTCCTGCTGCCAGTAGTAAAACTACCTGGAACTACACATCCTTATTACCTTTTCTTTTACCTTTCAAAAAAAAAAAGGTATCAAAGTTAACTTGTTTAGTTAGCTTTGGACATATCCACAAATACCCTCCTCCTCAACACACTACTGGTTAGAGTATTAAATTCACAACATTTATTAGAAAATTACTAAACAATGTGGGCCTTTAGAACAATACTAGTCTCCCTCCATTGCAAATTTTCTTAAACTAATCTAACCTTCATTTTTTATGCTTTTTCAGGTCATAATATATTTCTAAGTAAAGGGGAGGAAAACACTTAGTTATAACCAGCCTTTCTGATTGCAAAAGCCAATTTACATTTTATACCTCCAACCTCTACCAATCAGCATTATGCAAATTATAGTGTAACTTAACACAACATGAAACCTCAAGTCTAATTAAAATTTAGGAAAAAAACTTTAAAAGTTCATTTTTCAAGAATCAGAATTTTAACTTAACATTAAGGAAGTATTTCTAAAGTAATTACAAAATAAATACATGTTCGTATGCACTAAATGTCAGTAATCCCAATTTAATATCATAAAACTCAAGAAATAGGTAACCACGCAGATTCTATACCCTTAACAAACTGAGCAAGCTCAAGGTTCTGGATTTGTTTTTTAATAAACAACTAATTAAATGTATGCAAATTTCTTTCTGAAGTGAAATTTTAATGAAAATTCTGACTGTAAAAGAAAAATGGTAAGCTAGTCTGTGCTCTTGTAGTTATGACATTCTATTAAAATAATTTACACTGCTGCAATTTAAGTTTCAGTTCTATGTTCCTTGGTTAAGCGTGTAACTAAAGGTAAAATGCATTCTAACAAATGTACATAAATATCACTGGAGGTCCAAATAGAAATATTTTCATAGCAGATTATACTCATTCTTCTCTGTGTACCCTGCAGTGGCAATGAAAATACACTTTATTTTTTTGTCATAACATGTAAAACTACACTTTATTTTTTGTATATTATCATAAAGTTTCACATCGTAAAAATAAAAAAAGACTTTATTTTGAATCCTAAAGTCACTGGAAAACTCCAGCCGCACACGCCACTTCTGTTAAACCTGCCCTTTCAACGGCGCCCCTCTGCAGACAGTGTCGGAGACAGGTGACATGGGTTGGTACTACATTTCAAGGATGTCACACTCTTCACGTTCTCTCACTGTTCTTCGGGGGGGCTTATTCAAAAGTTTGGGGATAAAGGCCAGGATGGATCATCTACAGTGTCTCTAATGATATTAAATGAAAAACCCACCACTTTTTCACTAAAGATACTTTCTTCAGCATGTTAGCTACTTCTTCCCACTCGGTCAGAGCAGAAGCCTTAATCGAGCTGGGGGTGATTCAGTCCATCAAGTCTGAAGTCCTTAGCTAACAACCCTCTCCATGACACACTCCGGTCCTCCCAGTCCTTCTCTCACAGGAAGCAGTCGGGATTTCTCCATCACCCCCAGCCAAGCTCGCTGGCATCCCTAAGAGCTCCCCATGACTGGAGGAGACACTGTGTGCCTCATGTGGTAACAGTGCACCCCACAGGGGCAAGCCGGGACCACAGGCTCCTGGGTGGGAAGTGAACACAATCCGACCCACCGCCCGTCCTGTAGGACTCCACAGCTCTCCCAAGAACAGGCCCTGAGATTCTGCTTGAACGCCTCAAGAACAGTCAAGAGAACCATGAAAAAGGGAAAATAAGAACAGAGAAGTGTCCCTCTTAGAAGAACAAAGATGTGCAGAGAACAGAAATGCCAAATGTGAATTTAGATGACTATTTCTATCTAATGTTATAACATCCACAGCCTCGCTGAAAAATACAGAAAGCAGAAACCAGAACAGAACTGCAGCTGCCCGATCGCTGTTCATCGAAGCCCCGGGCTCCTCCGCAGCACTCACAGCTACTGTTACTTCCCAACACTGTTACTTCCCTCTGCAGCACAGCGACCTTGTCCTCTCTGGGCCAACCGTGGTGCCACCAACACAGCCTTAGTTACAGAAGTGTAGGGAAAGGAGGAAAAAGGAATTAGATGATTATAGCTCTGGAAGTAACTCTACTCGACCATTCTTTCAGAGAGCAGGACTACCTGCTAGAGGCAGAACCATGAAACCTTTAAGTCTGGAGTAACACAGCTTATTGTCATCCCTTAGAAACTTTACATGGGAACTTCCAATAAAAATACAATAAACTTTAAACCTGGGCACGTGCAGACTCTCAGATCAGCTGCCTGGCTTTCATGCTTCCATAAAGATTGAGGATGCCTGAAATTACACGTGTAAGATAGTAACAGTTACAGCCCACAAGAATTATTTGCATCATTCTCCCGCTGGTTTGACAGTGATGCCACTAAAAAAGAAGAATTACTTTTCAACCTTCAGTGGGAATTCAGCCTGCTCTCACTGGGTGGGATTCTGACATTATAGGGAAAAAGAACAGTTCTTCTGAAAATTAGTTCTTATTTTAAGAGCTTAAGTTAAGATACTGAACAAAGATAAAAGAAATTAAAGTAACTCTGAAAGGAAAAGCTGTCAATATATTCCCAGCTTCTTTAGGAACACTCGGATTTCAGCTTCCCGGTATAATTACCTCTCACAGTGGAAAGTTACAATTGCTCACGCACAATGAATGTGAAGGGGGGGGATCTTAATGTTATTACAATGCAGTGTATGATTTATTGGGCAAGTACAGCTTTTGTACAAAAAAGGAAGCCCAAAGAAGAAAAACGAGTTGGAATATGCAGCGCAGGCAGCATCCGCCTGCCCCTCGCTGGGACTTCGGCCTCGTGTGTGTCAGGGCGGCAGCTGGGGCGCACGGCAGCTGGGGCGCGCTCACCGCGGCCACTCCTGGAGTCCCTGCCAGCCTCTCAGAAGCCAGGAGGAACCCGGGATGGCTACAGGTATTAGCATTCTGCCACACAGTGCATCGAACGGGCGTTTATGGGCTAGTCCGAGACGTAACCGCCATTACAACTTTGTGTCCGTGAGAAAATACATTCTGAGTTTAAAACTAACAACAAAAAAAAATACATCGGGGGTACAGCTGCCCATACAAACTTAAAGTTACTGTTAATTAGAGCTGATCAGCACAATACTGTGTTTCTTTTACAGAGGTAAGTACGACACTCTCCAGTCTCAACCACTAACTTTTTCTGACATGCAGTAGCGTGGGGAATGCTCACGACCCACAGCCCTGGCCCTCAGAGCCCACGGAGGCGATCTCCACGCAGCACTCCGCCACGGTGACTGTCTGCATGGGGTGTCCATGTTTCCAAGTCCTGCTGCTTAGTTCTGTCAAAAATGGAGCTTACTGAGACATGTAATTTATTGACCAAATTATATATATGTGTGTGTGTATGTGTATACAGCATATTTTATTAATTATGCTATTACAGTGGTCCCAATTTTTCTCCCCTTTCCCCCCTCCACCCTGCATCCCCCCAACCCTCCAGCATTCCCCCACCTAGTTCATGTTCATGGGTTGCACATATAAGTTCTTTGGCTTCTCCATCTCCTATACTATTCTTCACCTCCCCCATCTAGTCTGTACCTAACAATCATGCTTTTATTCCCTGTACCTTCCCCCATTCTCCCCCTGCCCCCTCCCTCACTGATAATCCTCCTTGTGATCTCCATTTCTGTGATTCTCTTCCTGTTCCAGTTGTTTCATTTGTTTGTTTGTTTGTTTTAGGTTCAGTTGTTGATAGTTGTGAGTTTGTTATTTTACTGTTCGTAGTTATTGATCGTCTTCTTTTTCTTAGATAAGTCCCTTTAACATTTCATGTAATAAGGGCTTGGTGATGATGAACTCCTTTAACTTGACCTTATCTGGGGAGCACTTTATCTGACCTTCCATTCTAAATGACAGCTTTGCTGGATAGAGTAATCATGGATGTAGGTCCTTGCCTTTCACAACTTGAAATACTTCTTTCCAGCCCCTTCTTGCCTGCAAAGTTTCTTTTGAGAAATCAGCTGACAGTCTTATGGGAACTCCTTTGTAGGTAACTGTCTCCTTTTCTCTTGCTGCTTTTAAGATTCTCTCCTTACCTTTCATCTTGGGTAATGTAATTATTGTGCTTTTAATAAATGTAAATCGGCAATTAATCTTTATAGGACCCAGGGAATTTCGTTTCCTAGCAAATCCTCCGAAGACAGACATTAAAGCCCGACTGTTTCTGGTAGACACTGTACTAACACTCGTGATGGATATATTTACATTTTCATAATACTTTGACGGCATTTATTTTCTGAAATAAGGTATTTATTTAACATACTATAAACTGTAATATACATTTAATTTCTTTCAATAAGCTGGCCATTATTTATATGGCATTCACTTGGATGATATCTAATGGAGTTATTTTTGAGATGATAGATTGATACTGTGTATACATTCTTCTATGAGTTATGACTCATAAGAAATATGCTAGTCAGAGTAAATATAACTGCTATTGTTTTACATCCCTTTTAAAAATCCCTTGTAAATATGCAATCACTATCTCTCTTCTTTCTCTCTCTTCCAGTTCAAATATATTTCTATTTAGCCCCAAATCCTATCCCTGTCTTATATTTCCTAAGTCATTTCCAATTACCCCTAATTCAGTCATATCCTTAGTTCATTCAGCATTTCAGTCACTACGATGTACTTATTCAAATTAGATGCTCTGAAAGATAAGAAATCTTTGGGACTTTGGTTTCTCTCTCCTAGCCTTCATTTCTTTTTTAAATTTGACTATCCACATATAACCAATAGACAACCTTTCCCAGTCTTTGTCAAACCCAATCTCTTCTAGAAACCTGAACAATAATTTGGCCACTGTAAGAGATATTTAATGCATCAAGCACTGATATCCTCAAAGAATACTAGAACATTCTAGCAAAACCAGTAAAGCTGTCTTTAAAGTAAGAAGAAACGTGTTACTTAATTGTTTTAAAATAATTGATAAATGGGATCAAGCTGAAAATGCACAATGCACCATCCTCATACATACCATTAACTAACTTTTTATGCGCATATCAAGAAAAAACTTGGCCTTGCATATTAACAGTTTTAATAATGCATCAATTAAAATATACAAATAAAATGTTTAAAAACTGTGTTAATATATTCACCTCTGACAAACTGATAATTGGATCAAAATTGTCTTAAAACACCTCTGAGCAACCAATGCAAAAGTAAAAAAGTCTAGGAATCAAGAGAAATACACTTAAACACATACAAAACTTCCTCAAAAATTGGCCCTAACTCCTTCATTTATAACATACTTTTCCTTAATTTTTTTCAGTTACTCCTTTTGACACAATTCTAACTATTTGGTATGTCAAATAACAGCACATTAAAAGTAACTTTAAAAAACAGCATTTTGACTGGATACTGTAAGGCTCAAGACAAACCACATACAAATTCTATTGTCTAGTTAGTCAATTGGCTTCTCACAGGGCGCTGGGTTAGCGATTCTGAAAGCACTTTCATGCACACTAGTGTTGAACAGTAAGTAAACGTACAGCAGAAAATGAGAACAAATAAGGAAAGCAGGAAGTCGAGCTCTTCCTGTGGGTCCTGTGATACTGGGCTGCGATCTGAGAGGAGGCCAGGATGAACTCATGGTGTCGGAGGAAACACGCGGATCCACACGTACGGAAGTATGTGAGGACAGCTCAGAGTGTCTGCACGAGTCAGCACGCAGACTCCACCGAGAGGGCTTACAGCAACCGGCAGAGCAGCAGCAAGGCGCACAGGCAGCCCTGAGGCCGGGGCTTCTACACACCACTCTCCAGTAAAAGGAGATGAGGCTCCTCGCAGTGGTTATTTCCAGGGCCCGGGCAAGGAAAACACAAGGTGAGCCTGGAGCAGCTCAGCCAGAAGTTAAGAATGCTCAGAAAGTTTGCAAATATGTCAAAAGGGCCAAGGAACCCATCTGAAGGCTCAATGGTCAGAACTGGAACGATCTGGGCAACAAAATAAATAATAATGTTGAATTATAATCCAACAAAATGAACTATCTCTGGGTTCATGCTGACAGAAATAAACAACTGGAGAAGGGCCCACTCTTCCTTGCAAAAGAACCCTACTTAGTAAATGTCAAAGAGACGAGGGAAAGAGAAAATCACCATCAGAACACCAGCGTGGTAACTCCTGCACACACAACTCACTGACAGACACAAAAACGGTCAGCCAAAGTTTAAAGAGAAACAGGGTATTTGCATCATTTAAAAATACTACCTGAAGGTATTTATTAACTGCAAAAAGAAAAATATTCACTTTATAGCAGAGAAGCCTGTGAGGAGATGGCTGCTTTGATCACGCGGGAAATAGGTCATCAGCACCGGTAACAAGACGTTGACCTCCTGGGCCTGAGATGAGGCACCGAGAAGGGCACCCTGCTTCTGGGGTGCAACCGACCAAAAGTGTATTACCCAACCCTAACCCTGGGAAAACATCAGGCAAGTGCAAATGAGGCATACTCTGTAGAATAACTGACAACTGTTCTTCGGACACGTGCGGCCGCGAAAGACTGGAAAGGAGAAGGCAATGTCATATACGCAGGAGGGCACTCAGCGCAGGAGAGCCACAGAGGAGTGGGAAGTTGTGTCATCGCCCCCATGAGCTCGGGCCAGCACGCTGACCAATTACAGTGCCAATCAAGAAGTGGTGTTGCCTTGTGATCCTCGACCTATTTCTTTGACGCCTTTTGACGCTCTTGAACTTTAGAACTAGACAATCCTTTCTCTTAGACATAAACCGCACACTCGGAAATATCAAAAAATACTAAGTGTAAAGATCAAAACTAAAATTATGTCCTAACCCACTACAATAACATTCTAGGTATTTAAATGTCATGTATCACTTACTTGTTGAGTCAACACATTGTAGAGTTGTCAAATAATTTCTAATGGAAATTGGCATTTCAGATAATAAATCATTTTGAGTGAAACTATGTCCCATAAAATATCTGCTAAACCTGGGGAGTGTTCACTGGTAACACAGGGTCTCTATTCCTGGGGCAGGGAAGGGGAACCTCGAGGAGTTCTCTATGCTGTTGCTCTCGGTTTGAGTATTCGCTGACCAAGTATCTACGTATCTGCTACTGGCAAAGCACTGTTGGCACGCTACTGTCACTTTAATACGCTTTTTAGCACATAACCAGACCCCTAATTATCCTGATGATTAGGGACACAATGAATGAAACTCCTCCTCTAGGAAGGTGCCATACAGACTAACCCAAGTTGGTCTGGTGAGACAGGCAGCTCAGGTGCAAGAGGTTTTTTTCTTTTCATCTTAAAGTAGGTAACACTTTGAGGCAAAAGAGGACATCAGAGAAACCTGGCCTCTAGTCATGGCCTCCTGACTTGGCTGGAGTTCAGGACTCCTGTGTCTGAGATGCTTTAGAATGGGTAGAAGGCAAAGAGCGAGGTGAATTCCGGGATCCAAAGAAACTGACTCCTGGAGTGTTGTCAAAAGGCCTTCAAGGGAAGGGCTGTCAAGGAAGTGAGCCACTTCGTTTGAGATGAAAGCATAGTCTGTACATTCTCACCAGGATAGAGCCCTCAGATCCTGACTTCAGCAAGATGACGATGATTCCAAGTACTGAGCTCCAGGCTCGAGCTCCTGGAAGTCATCCTGTGGCTGGTGAAAACCGGTCCGGTAACCAGATCTCACAGGCTTGGACTCCATTAGGGTGACCTAGTCTGGGCCAATATGGCATTTAAAAAGGTCAATTATGTGAACCTGGTGGAAAAGCTTTTGCTTTTCTGATGTAAAAGATGAACAGGCTGGCTGCCTCTTTTTTAAATGCCTGCAACCTCGTCTCTTCTTTCTACTTGAAATGCGTTCTTGACTCTATTGCCTGGAGTCACAATACCCGTCAGCCTCAGCGAGACAAGCGGTGGCCAGCAGCCGACACAGCAAGGCTGGAAGAGCGCGAAGAACAGACCTGCATCCCTGTCAACAGGATTCAGCAGCTGCACCAGCCGGGAGCGACCTGCCTACAGAACTCTTGGCATTTAAGGGGGAAAAAGAAAAAAACCTCCTACTTATGTGATCTGCTGTGAGATGAGTTTTTATTACTGTTATCCAAATGCATCCCTAACCGATGTACCCTTTCCCAGTGAAGGACAGCAGTGCTCTCACTGACCAAGTTTAAAGGGTCCCCAAAGAGAAGAGATGCAGAGGCTGGGAAGGCCACGGAACCAGAGGAACAAAGCTACATCAGCAAAGCGTGGACACATAGAAAATGAGAACTGCATGGTGCTTATGTATCAGGCTCTGCAGCCAGGCTGCCCAGATATGCGATCTGGGTCAAGGCGGTCAGCCTCCCTGTGCCTCATCATCCTCGTCTCTAAAATGGTAGTGACGATGCACCACTCTTAATGAGGATAAACCAGGTAATACACGTAAAACTCTAGGAGCACTCTGCTCCTTACATACAGTAAGCTCCCTGCAAACATCCATAATCATCATATTTATGCTGAGATTCAAACACAAGTAGCTATTATGCAGACACAATAGATAAAAATGAGTAAGTATAGTCTGTGCAGCTCACTCATGGCTCATAGTGCAGTACAAGTGAGCAGAAAATGCCTCATAGACTTCGACCATCTTGAAAGTGTTCTTGTCTCAGCTGAGTACTTCCTCCGTGTCTGTTAAAAGCTGCATCAGCAGAAGCCAAGAAAACAGACTAAACATAAGCATTTACACTTTAAAAAACAGTTCAAGGACAAAAGTGTAATGTCAGTCAAAAGTGTAATTTCATCTCAAGGATCGTTCTTACCTGGCAAGTGGAAACAGTAACTCATCTGCTAACAATAATGGAAAGGGTGAACTTACGATATATTTCAAGTACCAGCACTACAGTACGTGTTCACCTTTCGGTTATGGAACACCGCAGTCCAGCGCACCCCTCAGCCCAGCCACCAGTTTCTGTGAATGGCACTGGTATAAGTGGGCATGCACGTGACTCCCTTCGCATGAGACCTTTTGACCGACAGGAACTGCGGCAGCCCCATCCCAACAGACCCAGTGAAACAGGTAACACTAATACAGGTGCGTTGGTAACTGGCAATAGGGAACTTTCCAAAACCAATTAATTTTCCTATGTTAATGGTAATGTGGATCAAGAAAGAGATGGCAGAAATCAGAGGTAAGCTATCTTATAGTTTTAAACAAAAACTGTATAAAGTCCCCACCAGGCTTCCACTCCCCAACTAGCCTGGTTTTGAAAATTACTTAAGAGCCTCAGGCACCGGACCCCTGTAAATGTCCATTACACCCCACTCTCCAGGCCCAGCTCTGCCCTGTGTTCTACGTGGGGCCTACTAGCCTTTCAGCTCCATCACAGATCCGTCAGCTGCTTTTACTCCCCAAGGCTGAGATCACATTAATCCCAACACCTCTCATCCTATTTCCCATTATCAGGTACCATTCTTAAATTGGGGGGGGAAAACATCTTCAGAAATGAATAACACTGTGGGTCAGGGGAAAAATAAGTCATTCCTATAGTTAAAAGGTAATACTTAGCACACGGAGATCAAGCATACAGAAATTAAAATACATCTAACATATAACTGCTGCCTACACGTAAAGTTATTGACTACCATATCCAATTCACCTTTTTAGAAAGCAAGTGAGGAAATACAAATCCAGATGGCCGGGCAGATTTACTCCTTTCCCACCTTTTCCCCATTTCTGGGTCTTTCCAAGGAGCGCAGTAGGTCAAGAGTGAACAATGAAAAAACAGGCTGAAATGAGCGGCCCAGGAACAGCAGTGCCTCTGTAACAGCCCAGCCCCCGCTGTTACAGAGGCACCGGCAAACCGGTGGAACATCACGGGGGTGGAGCCCTTTCCCACCACATCCCTGCCAGCCGGTGGCGCCAGCCTACACACCCTCTGCCTGATGAGAGCCAAGCGCCACGTGGCCCCGCTACTTCCCCGCCAGCGTCTTTCCCCACCAAACACCACTTCACAACTGCGCAGTGTGGTGCGTGGTGTGAGCTACGTGTGTTTGTCCCCGCCCACCCTGCACATTCTGCTGTGAGGCTTTATGCTATGCTTTTCCAGGTGTGTTTTCACTTTGGATTCTCACAACCTGTGACAGATGGTTTCCAGATAAGGAACTTGCGTTCAGAGACTTATAACTACTTACCTTTTAAATTAACAACAAAATAAAAATTTAACTGTCGCTGAAGCATAATTTTCAGGAAGTGTTAAAACGTGACTTTCATGAAAACACAAAATGAAAAAATGCCAAAGGCAGCACTTAACTCAGTGAATGAGGGTACCACTACAAATCTGAATCCAGGCAAACAGAATTACTAAAACAAATTGGCTAGTAGATGTAAAAATGGAAAATCCATCATCAGAAGGGTTTGCAAACTAATCACCAAGGCGCTCAGGCTGACTCGGTGAACTAACAGGGGCAATGTACGAACTACTACTACGTCGTCCGCAACTGACTACTGAATAAAAGGAACTTGGAGATACTTCTTTTGGCCTCCTGGCACCAGGAGGAAAGGACTGAAACACCACGAGTCCCATAATGGAAAGAGTTTAGAAATCTCCACTAGAGGGCAACACAGTATCTGGAGAGCTCTCCTTCAGAGTAGAAAATTGTATCTGAAATTTTTGTTGCATTATTATAGGTAATAATCATTTTCAGGACTCTCGGCCAACTTCTAACCCTCCCCAAACCCCTCAGAGTTGCCAAAGACCTATTCCTATAAAGATGTGCAGAGCATCCCCCGCTGGCGTGGCTCAGTGGGTTGAGCACCAGCCTGTGAACCGAAGGCCGTTGGGTCCATTCCCGATCAGGGCACAGGCCTGGGCTGTGAGAGAAAACACTGATGTTTCTCTCTCTTTCTCCCTCCCTTCCCCTCTAAAAAATAAATAAAATCTAGCCCTGGCTGGCGCAGCTCAGTGGATTGAGCGCAGCTTGCAAACCAAAGGGTCGCTGGTTCGATTCCCAGTCAGGGAACATGCCTGGGTTGTGGGCCAGGTCCCCAGTGCGGGGGCACATGAGAGGCAACCACACACTGATGTTTCTCTCCCTCTCTTTCTCCTTCCCTTCCCCTGTGTATAAAAGTAAATAAATAAAATCTTTTTTTAAAAAGGAAAATAACTTAAAAAATAAAAATAAAAATAAAAATAAAAAATAAATAAAATCTTAAAAAAAAAAAAAAAAAAAAAAGGATTTGCCAGCCAGCAAGGGCACATTGCAAGGGACGCTCTGAAACACTGCAATGGGATGTGTGGCTTGGCACAGCCTTTCTAGAATCCTTTGAGGAACGTGTATGAGAAACCACAGGGGCTCGGACCTCTGCCGCTGTAATTCCACTCCCAGGAACTTTCATTCAGCACATTAGATCAACCTCAGATGTGGACTATCAGGATATGCATCTCTCTCACAGTGCTAATTACAAAATTTAAAAATTATAAAACAACTTCAGTAGACATCCCAGCTTAACTATTCTTCCCAGGAGCCTTCTCTGAGTCCCCAAGCCCTTCAAAGTCACCCACTAAAAGCGGGACGCCATGTCACCCCTTGTCACACTGCACTCTAATTTCTGATCTACTTACCCAGTCGTCCTATTGTCTGTAACCTCCGTGAGGGCTTGCTTGGACCATGTATTTCAACCGCATGGACTTAGCACCATGCCACATGCAATACTGAAATACTGGTTTAATGCATAAAAATATTATGCAGCCTAAAAAATATGCATGAGTTTGTTTCCTCTACAGAGATTAAGTAACTGCGAGTATTAACAACATCAAAACAAAATTATGTATGAGAAGAGCCTCGCGTCACATCCCAACTATACTGACAATATCAGAATCGCAGGTGGACATTTTGAAAAGCACGCGGACTGACAACAAAGGGGGCGTGCACGTCGAGGTGTTGCTGGTGCAGAGAAGGTGCCACCGCGTCACACTCAGGGGAGCCATTCTTCACTGTGTGTGTGCCCCGACTGCATCATCACACTATGCATTTCCACAGACGACAGCAACGCTCAAAAGAAAACCACCTTGTGGGGCTAGCTTACAGGAAGTGTTACTCAGACGCAGATTCTTAGTCTGTCAGTCAGTGTGAAGTGGGGGCCTGAGAATCTGCGTCTCTTATAAGCAAACTGCACCCAGCCCCTACCAAAATACCGATGCTGCTGATCTGGGCACTTTAATTCGAGTAGCAAGGTCTCTCAGCATCATACAAGGGAATCTAGGAATGCGAAGAAGGGTAGGAAAGGCTCCCTTTCCTGTTTTGTTTTGGAATCCTGAAGCACTGCCCCTTGAGGATGTATCCAAACCTCCCTGATCAGGATGTGTTCAATATCCTGCGGATGCTACAATTTAAAATAATAGGAAACACAGACATAAGAGAGGGGTGGTCAGTACAGACCCCATGGAAATTAAAAGGATATTAGAGGAATACTGTGAACAATCCTACGACCACAAATTTAATAATCTAGATGAAATGGACCAATTCCCTGAAAGAGAAAGACAAGCTGGCAAAACTCACACAAGAGTAAGTGATCCAAAGAGGCCTGCATCTATTAAACCATCTGAATCAATAACTGATAACCTTCCGAAACAGAAAGTGTGAGACCCAGCTGGGTTCACTGCTGAGTTCTACCACACCCCTAAGGATGCAATGATACCAATTCTACATGGTCTCCTTCAGAGGAGAGAAGCAGAGGGAATACTTTCAGTTCATTCAATGAGGCCACATTGCCCTAAACCCCAAACCAAACACAGACGTTACAAGAAAACTGCAGGCCAGTATGTCTCATGAACACAGATGTAAAAATCCTCAACAAATATTAGCAAATTGCATCTTACAAAGTATAAAAAATTATAACCAATGATCAACTGGGATTTAGTTCAGTTATGCAAGCAAGGCTGACCCAACAACTGAAAGTCAATTAATGTAATCTATGACATCAACAGACTGAAAAAGAAAAGTAACATGATCATACGACTATATGCAGAAAAGCATTTGAAAAAATCCAACACCCACGTACAATAAAAAGTCTCAGTAATTAGGAATCCAGGGGAGATTTCTCAACTACATAAAAACTATCTACAAAATAGCTGCTACAACAAACATCACACTCAATGGTGAGAAACCCAAAGCTTTCCCAGTGTCGTATCGGCAAAATATTAGACAAATACACCAATGGAAAATGAAAGAGAGCCCAGAAATAGACCTCCATAAATGTCTTTGACAAGGAGCAAGGGCAATGCAAAGGGTGAAGATAATCTCTTCAACAAATGATGCTGGGACAACTGGGCATGCATGAGGGTCTGTCCAGAAAGTATCCAGCCATGTAATATAACAATGAGACACATTTATTGAAGAAGATAGAAGATACAAGAAATATGGTACACAGGACAATGATGCCCCAGTCCCCTTCAAAGTAGGCACCTAGGGACCTCACACAGTTCTCCCAATTGCCATCAGCTGCCTTACTGTATTTTCCTGAATCTCATCGATGGCCTGAAATCTCTTCCCTTTCAAAGGTGATTTTAGTTTTGGGAATGGCCAGAAGTTGCAGTGCACCAAATCTGGGCTGAAGGGGGGTTGAGGCACGTGGCTGGTTTGACGTTTGGCCAAAAATCTCTGCACAAGATGTGATGCGTGAGTGGGCACACTGTGGTCATGAAGCTGCCAATCACCAGTTGCCCATAGCTGTTGCCTTCTGAATCATCCAAAACGTTTCCATGGAGGAATGTGCAAGCTTAATGCAAAATCTGATGAGATTTGTTGCTCTACTGACTCAGTCGGTTTGAATGTGCTGGCCACACAGCACACAGGCTCATTCAGCGGCATCTACCACCCCCACTGACGAATACAGTGAAGTTGTCAATGTTCACACATGCACATTCCAGTCCATGCTCCTTGGCTGCCAGATTATATAGATCTCACGCCAACTGTTCTCATTATATTAACAATGGCTGGACTTTTTCCGGACAGACCTCATGCATACAAAAAATGAATTTAGACATAAACCTTACACTCTTCACAAAACTGATGTCAAAATGAATCATGGACCCAGATGTAAAGTGGAAAACCATGAAATGCCTACAAGATAACATACGGGTGAACCTAGATAACCTTGGTATGGTGTTAGACACAACACCAAAGGCACAAACCATTTAAGAAATAATTGTAAACTGTTCTTCATTAAAATTTAAAACTTCTCTGCAAAAGACAATGTCAAGGGAATGAGAAGACAAGCCATACAGACTGGAAGTAAAAATCTGCAAAAGAAACATCTGATGAAGAACTGTTTCAAAATATACTAATAACAAAACGTAACGAAATGAAAACAACCCAACAATAAAATGAGCCAACGACCTTAACAGACACCTCACCAAAGACATACAGACAGCTAACATGTATATGAAAAGATGCTCTACCACGTCATATGTCACAACACTATCACAGATACTACCGCACGCCTATTAGAACAGCCAAAACCCAAGACACTGACACCACCGGATGCTGGTGAGGGCGCGGAGAACAGGAACTCTTACGTAGTGATGTGAGAATGAACAGTGTAGTCACTTTGTAAGACAGTTTGGCAATTTCTCACACAACTAAACAAATTCACAGCAGATCCAGCAATCGTGCTCCTTGGTATTTACCCAAATTCGAGATTTTATGAGCATACAAAAACCTGCACACGGATATTTACAGCAGCTTTGTTCAGAATTGCCAAACTTCGGCAAGAGCCGAAAATGTCTTCCTGTGGGTGAAGGGATAAACGGTGGTTCCTCCGGAAAGAAATGAGCTATCAAGCTACGAGAAGACACAGAGAAAGCTTAAGTGCCTAGTACTAAGTGAAAGATGCCGTTCTAAAAAGCTACGTGCTGTATGATTCCAACTACACATCGGAAAACGGCACAACTATATGGAGAAAAGGAAAAAATCAGTGCTTGTTGGGGGCAGTGTGTAGATCAACAGGCAGAGCGCACAGGATGTTTAGGGCAGTGAAAACACTCTATATGATGCTGTGTGATGGACAAGTCATTACTGTACACATTTTTCCAAACCCAAGGAACGTACAAGACCAAGAGTGAGCCCTAATGTCAGCTATGGACTGTGAGTGATGACGGATGTCAGTGCAGGTTCCGTGATTGTAACAAAGGAGCAGATGCTGATAATGGGAGAGGCCAGCAAGTGTAGGGTTAAGGGGCATATGGGAACGCTATGGACTTCCCTCTCAAATTTTCTGTACACCTCAAACTGCTCTAACATAAACAGCTGGGGTTTTTTTTTTTCTTTAATGGAAAACAGGCTCCCACGAAGCATTCTTGAGAACACCTGATTTTTCAGAAGTAAATTACTGGGGCAGTGGATCTGCAAAGTGTGAAATGTAAGGAAAACTCATGGTATGTCTTGCAATGCCCAGAACAGTTCCTGGTACGTGGCAGGCAATCAAGTAATTGCTAAACAAATAACTAGAATAGTCAGGCTGAAAAAAAGAAAAAAGAAAAGAAAAACCTGGTTAAGGTTTTTCAATATGTGAGGGCAATTCAGTAGCAAGCAAGTAAAAGTCTTCTGTACTGTTTCAGTTAGAAAATAGAGTACTAATGGTCCATCTCAGCTTATTTTAAATGCACATTTCTCACACTCAGTTGCCCAGTTATGTATATGTTGCCTCAAAAGGGAAGAGCTACCTGAACATGTTTCGAGCAAAAAAGCTGAGCAGCCGCCGCAGAGGGTCACGGAGAAACACACCTGCCCTTGACTCGAGGGATTTCTCAGGGCCCCTCCCACACACACATAGGACTCACTACTTACACCATGTTACCCAGATTAGGAAGAAACTGCAAGAGCAGTTTTCCCACTATAAAAAAGAAAAATAAAATTGCCTCAACATAAACAAGGTTGTGGGCCAGAAGCCACAACCTTACATATGACCTATGAGTAAATCAAATGCTTAAATTCTCTGCAAGTCATAAAAACAAAAGAAGCTGTTCCACTGTGATAAATGGAAACCTTCAAAGACAATAGTGCGATAAAGATGCGGGAATACTCGGAGGATGCAATCCATTTGTCGGAGCATCTGTTTGCCACCTACAAAGAATAACTCTTTCTGATGCATTTAACCACGAAAAAAAGAGAATCAAGTTCATCCAATGGGAAGGTAATGCACAAACACACCTCATTTTCCTAGAAAACCTCGAAAGACATCTGGTATTAATGTATCAAAGCCCACAGACTTTTTTTGGTGTGACATTTTGGCACTGTGAACATTAAGCCTGCCCACCCCACGCCACAGCTTTACTAGATATTTTCAAGAATTTCATCTAAAGGACTATTTTTTACAATTCTGTAAAGTATCAATTTACAAAATTCTTTTAAGGAATTAAGGTTATTTTAAATCTACCTTTAGACGGTTTAGTTTCTCAAAGCACAGGGCTACAAAAATGGTAACATGGAAAGACAGGGGCCCAATGCAGAGACCAAGTAATGAGATAATTACTAAGGCAAATGAAACTATTTGGCCATGTACAATGAGGACAAAGCCAACGTGTCTGTCACCAGATAGGAGGAAACTAATTAAAAGGGCAACGAAAATTACGGCAAATGGGAAAATCAAGTGAGGTACATGGAGAAGTTACACAACGTCGAGCACACAAAAGGCAGTTAGGGCAGCAGGTCATAATGAGCGAGAAATCGATCGAAGGGGTAAGAAGGGAGGATTCCAACGGTTAGGAGCTACACTCCGGGGCGGCATGAATGCTCGCAGCAGTACACTTCCCATGAACACTCAAGAGCCTGGAGGACCACCTAGGATAGGTTTCTAAATTTAGAAAATGGCAGGAGAGGAAAGTATGAGGATTAAAGTCTGAAACTCCAAAATCCGCTACTTTGTCTCTTAGCTAGCCCTGCATTACAGCAATATCCCACACTTCTCTGCCGTGCAGAGATGAAAGTTTCTTTAAAAATACTGCTAGGTGTACAAGTCTCAAAGCGGCCACGGTGCTTTAAGTAACAAAAAAAAAAAAAAAAAAAAACCCATGCGGATGTTAGGAAAACTTGAGCATCGGCAAACCCGGTTTCAGTCCCGTTCTACCTGCTATGCCTGTCGAAAGGCTTTCCTTACAAAAGGAATGTGCCAGGCCCTCTGTCTGAAGTTCATTCCAAAGTTGATGACACAATTAAAAACAAAATTGTTGATAAGTCATCACAAAATGTACCACGAGTTATCATTAAATATAGAGCAAGTATTTCCACTGAAAATGTAGCATCTGAACTGAGAGGTGCTGAAAGCGTAAACTACACGCTCGTGTTGGAAGATTTCATGCTGAAAAAATGTAAACTATCGCGTTAATAATTGCTATGGTCACATGTTGAAATATTTTAGATATCAGGTAAATAAAACACGTAACTAAAATTAAGTTTACTTGTTTCGCCTTTTTAATGAGGCTACTGGAAAATTTTAAATTACTATGAAATTACCTTTCTACTGTATTGTATTGGATAGCCTGCTGTAGAAAGAACTTTCATAGTAAGATTTGTCAATTCTTTTTTATTTCTCTACAGCATCTCCTGGGGTGTGGTCCATAACAGATGATACTTGGAAAGTGTTAAATAAACAGAAATTTTGTACGTAAGTATAAAACAGCAACTAGGTCAGGCTGAAATCGACATTTTGATTCGTATACCAGCTATAGCCTATTGGAGTGACATTAAAATCTCCCTTAGCTGGTAATCATGAGAATTCGAAGATATGGATCAAGTCAACGTAAAACACATAGAGCTGAAATGTAAACTGACACGCACAACGTGTTGTGTGCTGCACTGCACGTCCTCCCAGAATGCCTGTGTTGAAGTCCTAACCCTACCTCAGACTGCGGGCTGTATTGGAAGGTGGGGGCCTTAACCGGGCAATTTAGGTGGAATGAAGTCACATGGATGGCCCCGATCCAATATGACTGGTGTCCCTGTAAGACTAGGAGGTCAGAAGACAGGTGACACACAGACCAAGGGGCAACAGACGGACCCGACGAGAAGGCAGTCACCTGCAAGCCAAGCAGAGAGGCCTCCAAAGAAACCACACCTGTCACCACCTTGATGGTGGACTTCTGGCCTGAGAATTGTGAGAATGTGAATTTCCGTGATTTAAACCACCTGCTCTGTGGTACTTTGTTATGGCAACCCTTGTACACTAATATACTGTTCCAAACACGTAAAAAATGTTCAGTAACTGAGGGGAGTGCTGGTTTTTACGCTGAAATTACAAATTCATTTCCTCAGTCACACTAGCCATATTTCAAGTGCTCAGTGGCCATGTAGCTCGTGGCTGCTGTGTTGGACAGCACAGCTCGAGAGGAGAGACCAAACCAGAAGCTTCTAATAAGAATGCTCGACTGGCCGTGACTGGCAAGGCTCCGCGGGTTGGGCATCGTCCTGCAAAGCAAAAGGTCTCCAGTTCGATTCCCAGTCAGGGCACGTGCCTGGGTTGCAGGCCAGGTCCCTGGTTGGGGGGTCCTGTGAGAGGAAACCGATTGGGGTTTCTCTCCCCCTCTTCCTGACTCCCTCGCCCTCACTCGATAATGGAGTCAAATCTTTAAAAAATACTTAATTGGTTAGGGAGATGTGACCAAGAAATGCCACTGTATTACTGGTATACACTGAAGCAGTTTTAATCTTTAGTTTAAAAAATATGCAAGTGACTCAAATCTACCCTGAGTCATTCTTACTATGATCTGCTGAGTAAAGATTACAGAAGGGAATTAATAGTTTAGGGCTCGGTTTAGTACATGTGAATGACACCGCCCAGGATCCTTGAGCGGTCTGTCTGTCGCTGCAAAATACAGAGGACCACTTACGGAGGCAGCCCGCACACACTCACCAGGATGAGAAGCCAGAACTCGCACTGCAGATCACCCAGGGACTCCCACATCACCCACCGGTAAACTGGGGAACGCTAAGGCTCATCACGCCTTTGGTGACCTTAATCCGGCATTTTCAATGGAAATTAAGTGCTAGAAATGTACGAGATGGCATGAATACACACCGGACAGGACTTCCCATATTCATGACCATTTAACCAGGAGGCATCAAAAATCTGGGTCCGCTATTAATAATCTCATGCATCTGTAAATCAAAAGTTCAGCAAGCATGGGAGAAAAACACAGAACTCAGGAAAACAAAGAGAACAGTTCTGCTAGACTTGTTTAAACACTCTTTCGCATAAGTGGGCTGAGCACCCTTACTGGAGTAAGTAGTTATCGCCTTTACAAATTAGAAAAATCAATGGAAGGATTTCAAAATTTAGTATTGAATATAATAAAGTTCATCTAGTGGAAAGTATTATTCATCTGCAAGGGACTTGACTTACACTTGCTCTTTATACTGCCTTACATTTGCCCGAGGACTTCGTGTCTGCGTCGATTACTTTACATGGAGAAACCAGGGCACTGAGAAACAGACATACCCAAGGCCACAGTGACTACCGAAAAAGAGGCTAAAAAGCAAATTTCTAGTTCCAGACCTTCTCCATGGGAATCACCCTGTACAAGCACCATCGCTGTGGCCAGCACAGCACCATGCAACACTCGGTCACTATAAATATTTACAGTTTAATTATGCTGATTTGAACTGTGATACTTCAAATGATAATTAAATTCAGAATAAATCTAAAAAATAAAATTACAGTAAGCCTCAACAATGGTGATTCAGTTCAGAAGAAATAAGTCCCAAGAGCATTAGGGTCGCAGAAATCTTTTTAAAATTGAAACAATCTTTTTGCAAAGAAATATAAGAGTGATAGATAAAGGGCTTTCTAGCATAAAATTTATTTATAATGATCAAGTTATGTAGGGAAAAGAAAATGGAACTTTCAACTGAGTTTATATTAATGTATGTTTAAAGTGAATGATGTGTTTCATATCTAATTGCAGTATTTTTATTCTATGAGATCCCTTTAAGAGTGATGGAAAGCCTTTATTTAAAATGTCAATGTTCAATGATAAAGGGGATTTAAAATGTGAGGGACAACTGTGCTAGATTTTAAAAGACTGAATGGACTGCACAGGAAGTTTTAGTTTGAAATAAGCAACTGTAAAAGT
The DNA here is from genome assembly GCA_039655065.1 of Glossophaga mutica. Lineage (NCBI taxonomy): Eukaryota > Metazoa > Chordata > Mammalia > Chiroptera > Phyllostomidae > Glossophaga > Glossophaga mutica. The sequence goes on along the minus strand of CM077313.1, from coordinate 6,992,679 downwards.
TGTTTTTGAACCAATGGAAAAGTTTAAATATGGATGGTATCAGGTATATTATTTTCCATACAAACAACTGGAAGCCTACTTTTGCCTCACCCTGTATATGTACTGTTATAAAAAAAATTTAACTAACATCCATAGTTTTAGTAAACCAGAAATTAAAACCTCATGACTGTTTGCTTTGTGTCTCAAGATTGTGATGTAATAATTCTGAGGACAGTTTGCCTCTTCACTTTTATTTTAGCTATAAAGTGTAGAAATGAATCTTTACTTTCAAATACATGGAGTTCTGAATATAAAGCTTTATGATAAAAACTGAAATGATCATAAACTGAAGAACAAAGCAAAAAAAAGCCCCGAATTATACGAATATTTTGAAAAGGCACCTGTATTTACAGAGTTTAGAATAGCAACAGCATTCCCTTACCAGCTAAATATTCTTCTTAATTTAAAAAAAAAAAACCTTTAGATAAATAAAAAAAGCAATGACTAAAAGATAACCAAAATGTTTGCATCCTTACTGAGTGTCAGTGTTCAATACTTTACACAGTCTTTAATCTTCACAACAATCTCCCAGGAATGGGGCGTTCTTCCTATTTCACTGATGAGAAAAATCCAGATTTAAAGAACTATATCCAGAATAAATAAAGAAACTCTTACTTGGTAATTATCTTTTAAGATATATAAATCAAACTGTAATGTTCTACAGCTAAAACTGATACGATATATGTCAACTGTATTTCAATTTAAAAGAAACTCCTACAAATTGATTTAAAAGGTGGGGGCAGGGGGCAGGGGAGCCAACCCAATAGAAAATGGCTGGAGGCATAAAAAATACCCAAAAGATATTCAAAACACCAGTAAGCACGTGACAAGATCAGCATTCCTCACGAAGGGAAATGCCAACCAAAATCAGAGATACCTCTGTACGCTCACCAGAATGGCTGAAATTTAAGAGTAAGAATTCAGAGGATTGGAAGAAATATTCCAGGTGACGAACTTAGTACCAGCTGAGGCAAGAGTGTGGAAACCCAAACAAATGTGAGTGGCTCAGTCTGGTTGGGCAGAGAGGCGCATGATGAAAGCATTCTGGAAAAGTAGGTAGGAATCAGATCTGGAGCACCTGTAAGGCCAAAGTAAGGACTTTAACCGATAACACATGACTCGCGAAGCAGAACCAGGATATGGATGACACAACTGAATTGAGTTTTAGGGTATACAAAAGGCTGCTTTGTGTGACTGTTCCAAGGGGACTCAACAAAGAAAGCAAAAACTTTCTGTTCTCCACCATCTGTGTTACCCTCATTGCTCCACCACAGTCTTCCACAATCTCCAGCTGCACTTTCCAGCCTAGTCAGGCCTTCACCATCTGGTCTTCACTCGCCACCAGGTGTTCCCGTTCAAGGTCACAGGCAGCCCTGAGCTCTCACTCGAGCACAGCCCATCACCGGCAGCGCTCTTCCGCTTCCCCTAGGCCACTCGCCATTTAAATCCGGGGCTGCCTGGAGGCCCAGTTGGCGTCTGCCCAGTTGGCGTCTGCCCGTCTCATGGTTTCCTTGCCTACTCCAGCCTGTGCTCAGCTGCTTTCCCGTCCCTGCGGTTCCTGTGTGGATTCTACAATACAAAGCTCAACATCTAACTTCAAGCCATCTTGCTTTGTTCTCGACTCTCCTACGAGACTGGAACATTCTAGATGAGATGGATAAAAGCGGTCACATCTTTCACGTTTGCACGCCCCACAGAACCTGGCACCAAAGGTCGTACACTAGTTGTTAGTTCCTCTCTATCACAGAAAGGCAAGCACACCCTTTAATCCAAGTTCCATTTCTAGACATTCACCCCGATGTATTCCCGTAAATATGCAGAAACAATGATCAGAGATACGCACTGTTGTTCATAACAATTAAAACTAGATGTAACCTAAGTATCCACTAAGAAAGACTAGTTCGCTTGGTCTGTGCTCTGTATAAAGCAAAACAAAACTTGGGACACCACACACAGAGACCATAACGAAGTGGGCAGCGACAGCGGTCGCAGAAAAGGATGCACAGCAGGTCCTTTGTGATTTACACACACATACACACACAACTCAGACAAGCACGAAGTTTCAGAGCAATGATCTCTGGTAACTCGGACAGACCCTTCAGTTCAGGGACATTTCTATTTCCTTTGAAAAAAATTTAAAGAAGAGCACATACTGTGTTGTTAGTAAAAAAATATCTATCTTCACTCATCGACCCCCGAAATTTTCATTTACAAAACAATTCATAACATGAATCCATTTTGTTTAAAACTTGAGTAATACTATGCTGGGGTACATATATCAAAATAAATATTTAGAATATATGCCAAATGTTAGTAATGGTTATTTCTACAAGAGGAATTACAGGAAACTTTTACATTCTAGGTTAGTTGTTTTTCTTTTTTTAAAAAATAAGTATTTACTTATAAAAGCAAAACAAGTTGTTTTTTAATCTCTCTTTCTGAGCTAGTGATCATCCCAAAGAGCATTTGGTCTACCCAGCAATTTGTTAATCTGAAGAGAACAAGCTTAATTTTAATTGTTGGGTCGCCCACGATACTAAATCTGAGACAACATTACAGGTAAATTGTTGGGAACTGTCCTGCCTGGTTTCAGGAGCTGTAACCCCCCCCACCACCACCCCCACGGCTAAGGCTGAGTGAGCAACCTTCCCACCATAAGCCACTAAGGAGACAAAGCTTATCTCCCTGGCGGAAGCCCCACTTCTACTCCTTTCACTTCACCCTGCCTGGTCCCAGTGCTTGATCAGTTAGCCAATGATGGGTAAGATTCCCCAAGGGGGTAATGATCTAAGACAGGCATGATCACGTGGAGGCCCCAAGGACAGCAAAAGGGGGTGATGGACCCTCGTTTCTTGGCTATCCTGAGTCCTCATTCTGTCTGTGAGAAGTCTCCTCAACTCTTGGCTACCTTGCTTCCCCTCCCTGACTTAAGCCTGAGGCGATGTTGGTGGTGGGTACGCACTGTGCTGGAAAGGCCAGGTTCCCCGGGTGATCAGGCCTAATAAAGAATATGTAAAATCCTGTGAAACCTGCTTTGTTTAGAATGCTCTCCATTAAATAAGGGTCCAAGCAGGAAGTGAGTTAGTTTCTCAAAGTTTTATTGCTCTTTAGCTATCTGACCCTGACTCAGAATAAGCCCTCAGAGTTCTTTGTACGTTATCTATTGTTTGATCCTTACTGGCTGACAATGATTAATGAGCTTTACCTGTATTCCTGTGCAAAATGAACCCAATAAAAGCCCATTTTATTGGGGGGCTCTTGGTCCTTCTCCTTTGAGAGATCGGCCCCCTTTCCTCCCCAGGCAGATCATGTCTTGGTAGACTTATTCTCATCTGTGGTGGCTGGGGGTGGGGGGGGGGCCTGCAGGCAGAGCCCCCCACAGTGAATCATACCCACAAAGAAGTTCACAGGAGTTATTAACAGAAAATTACTTCTCTGCTAGGTAAGTATTAAATGTCTGTTTATGCAGGGAATTCCTCTGTACAGTTAGCCTCAAACATTTACGAATTATTCTCAATATAAAGGGCCAACCATTGCACAGGTCCCTCACGATACACTGCTGTTTTTAACTATCTCTTCAGTATCCAGAGTCAACCATAAAATTCCTGGGGCCCTTGCTTCCAGGGTTTGAGATGAGACATACACGCACACACGTGTGGGTGGACTTGTGCATATGTATGTATATATTTAATCTCAGGAATGAGAGTAAAGAAGGATGACAACCACTAAGTCACACAGACACTCCCCGCCCCCCAGGGAGTGCTGGTATGTCTCGGTGGATCTGTGCTTCCTGCAGGACATCATAGTGGCTACAGGTCCCGCCACGCCCCACTCCAGTTCCGAGCTTACGAACATCTGCTTTAGGAGTCAGGGCCTCCTCCAGCAAGCCTTTGAGGAAAGCAGAGGGAGCACAACTGCCTGTGTCTCTCCTGCAGGCTGTGGCCCCAATCCTTCTCCACCCTCAGCACTGACCTGGACCCAACCGCCTTTCTGTCTTCCCCTTAGTCTCACAGCCAAATATAATAGCTTATCGCTTTGGGCACTGATTTATTTGCATTACAACTCATTAATACCGCACTCACAATAACCCTGCCAACCATTCCTGTGTTACACAGGAAGAAACTGAAACATGGTTGATTCCAGTATCCGCATCCATTGGTTCAAGCAACTGCACGTCACAAGAATTCAGGAAACAAGAAGTTACATTGTTGTGTCAGAATTGACCATGTAGTCTTTTTTTCCCTGTGATTATATCCTAAAAAATACAGTATAACAACTATTTATATTGCATTAAGTATTATAAGTAATCTAGAGCTGATTTAAAGTACAGGGGAAGATGTACATAGGTTATATGCAGATATTACACCATTTTGCGTAGGGGACTTGATTTCAGTATCTGTAGGGTTGGGGCTGTTTCTGAAGCCGGTCTCTCCCGGATCGGAGGGACAACTGTACAAAAATGGGTAACTATTAAGTGGCAAAGCGAAGATTTAAACCCAGAGGTTCTCATTCCTAGATCCCCTTTGATATGCAGCCCTCATGTCTTCACCCTACACTTCTTTCGACCTAGAAAACATCAGAAATCTTCGTTCAGCGCAGCACCTGGGTTTGCGTACCAAAGCTGAGACTCCAGCACACGGGGGTTCAATGCTTACTCTTGGAAACGCTGCCGGCCAGGCCAACGCCAGGTAACTCCGAGAACAAAGACATTTAACTTGCAAAATGTTTGTGTTTGCCAAAGCTTAACTTTTGAAACGCTGTTTCAGGTATAAAAACTACACCACATCAAACCTATCTAGGTTCAGATTCCAGTTTGCTGTTTCCTTCGCCTGTAAATAGGATGTAAAGGGATATGTGGACAACTGAGCACAGGGAACCCCTGGAGAGTGAGGAGTCGGGGGTCCCCTACCGTTGTTTCTCTTAACCTCTGAGTGCTTTACTCTCAATTCTCCCAGGATGTGGAAAAGCTGACAAGTTCAAACCAAATTCAATACCTTAAAAACCAGTGATTATTTCAATCCGTGTGCTGCAAGAATTAGTAAAACCTGCAAAACCTGACCAGTCTCAGGCACTGACCTCTTTACCCTTAGACTGTCAAATGAAAAAATAACAGGCAACATAATAGCCATTTGGCATGAATGAATCAAAACCATACCTTTTTTGTCAGATCAGCAAAAAAACCTATTTTCTGGTGTGGCTCAGAATGTTAGTAATTAGTTTACGTGTGCCATGAGATGAAAGTGGTTGAAAATCCCTGCCTTAAAAAACAAAACATGAATTTATGTACAGGGTCCAGCAGAACAGCTGCTTGAGTGTGGCTGCTACGGCAATAATCTGGGTGTAATAATTTATAGTTTTAATGTGAACATTTCACCTAAAATGTCATATAGCATGCTAGAGTGTGATATTGTTGTTACAGAATTACGTGCTTATGATTTTGTAATAAAAGATTTTGTGATAAGAGGGGCGTTATTTGTGCCTGACCGTGTAAGTTACGGAAATTTAAATATTACAAAATGATGCGCTCTATTTGAATTATGAAACTGATAAACTACATAACTTCTATACAACATAAAAAAGTAACTGGTAGATAAAGATATTTCATGAGCAAAATTATGACACAAGTCAATTACTACACTGAGAATAAACGCTACTGATAATTAGCCTCATAATGCATTCCTTCCACTATTTCCACGTGAATTACGATCTTTTGAAACCTTAAAGTAACAAAAATCCTTAAGTGCCCGTTATATCTTTAGAACATTTTATATAGCCACTTAGTAATCTTTTATTGGATAATCTCAGACACTGCACAGAATGGACAGGCAATAACTGACTGATCTTTACACCTTTGATCTCTAAAGTTCTGCTGTGTTAGAGATTAGTTCACAGTTGTTAAGAGGCCTCACAGCTAACATTACAAGCAGCTAACATTACAAGCAGCTCTTAACTCTTCTCCAGGTGGAATGCCTACACTGTATCAAGTCGTTTAGCCCTCACTAGGACTCTGCAGGACCAGGAAACAGAGGCGCGCCAGGTTAAACAATAAGCCTAAGGGTGCAAAGATAAATCAAAGGCAGACTGGAAACTACGCAGGGGCTAACTAGAGTCGAGGTTGTTCGTTGGTTTTTTTTTTTTTTTAACCCTTCTGGACTCTGGACAAGAGCCCATCAATGACACTGGGAAACGTGGAAAAACATACAGTACCAGTGGGAAGCAGGGGTTCCAACGGGGTAAAAGCATGCTCCATATCGGACTATTGGCCTCTGCATTAAAAAAATAAAAATGCCACATTAGAATTTCTAGCTAAGCAGTACGTGCAATCGTCAGAACATTTGGCCGCTTTAATCCCGCGTCCCGGGAGGCGTGCTCCGGGCGGGCGGGCCGGGTTTCGCCGAGGACTGCGCGCCGGGACGGCCGGGGACGCTGGAAGCCGGGGCCGTCTCCGGGACGGTCGGGCACAAGACCCGGGTAAAGCGCGCGCCTCCAAGCGGTCGCCCCGTCCGAGCCCGCGCGGCGCCTCCGTCACCATCCGGGAACCAGACAGGCGAGGGGCGCCCGCCCCGCCCGCCCCCTCCCCATTCCCGAGGCCGCGCGCGGAGAACGCGAGAGGTGCCAGCTGCGGTGACACTTACACAATGGCGGGTGGAGCCACCGGCGGCGCAGCGCACGCAGCGGGAGCGCGGACCTCGACAGCTCGGCAATCGGCTGAGGCGCCTGGAGCGGCGCGCGGCTGGCGCTCGCGGGCTTAAGTAAAGGGAGCGCGAAGAGACCCCGCCCTTTCCGGGAGCTGCGCCCCAAGGCCAGTCGCCTGGTTTCTGTAGAGCAGTCTTCTGTCTGTCATAAGTTTTGTCTTGTTGTCTTATTTTTTTTAATTTGGAAGAAACTTCCTCCTGGAAGTTGCACTCGCTCCAACACGGCCTAGGTGAAGAGGCTATTCTGTTGCCAGGCAACCTTTTTTTTTTTTTTTAAAAGACTGAGCAAGCCTAATCTCCAGAAAAGTTCTCTTTGGGCAAAAATCCCTTCCTTGTACCTCCTATCGCCCTACCGCCACCCACGGGACTCCCACCTGTTGGAGGGAGCCCCTGGTCCTCAGAATCATCTTAAATGTATTTTGAACACAGCCATGCTCCTAGGCTTCAACTTCTCGGCTAAATGCCATTTGCACAAGGTTCTTATAGGATGTTCAGGTTCTAGTACTGTGGTTCCCATCCTCAGAATGTAATGTTGCTTACAAATCATTTTCCCTAGAACTGGTCAGACCTGCACAGCTCTCAGCACCTAAGGACGCATGCAAATCCCTGCACTAAGGGACCCGATGAGCGTGGCTTCCAGGAGCATTAAGTGTCCCCAGGATGACCCCCTCGCCACACACACGTGCACGCACGCACGCTCATTAAAATGCCTGGCTGCTAGGGGAAATTAGTCTTTAGTCAACACCTGTTGGCAGGCCCCTTGCCTCCCAAATGGTTCAAGATTGTGAATATGTATCTCTAACAACTCAGAAGGGACTGCAACTCAAGGCCCTGAGCGTTCCTTTGACATGTGACCATCAGGAAGGATAGGGCCCGTGTCTACTGGTCTCTGTGGGAGAGCAGAATCACTTTCGCAGGTGCCAGCTGGCAAAGAGCTGGCCTCATTGCATTTGCACTGACCAACTGTTTGTAATTTTTAACTTCTCTTGACTCAACTAGAATCCACTCCCTCTTCTATCCCCTCCCTTATTCTCCCTTTAAAACGTCCAAATCACCTCTGCACAAATGGAAATGGAGCTCAGCTCTTCCTGCTACTGTCAGCAGTTAATAAATAAACTGTGTTTTCTGCTTTAATAGCCGGTTGTGTTTAACTTTGCCACTGCTGACTATATATCCAAGGGGTGACCCAACTGTAAAGAGTACACCGTCTCCAGGGCTCAGTACCTTTTTTTAGCAGTTAAATCAAATAGAACTTCCAAGCATTTTTCACTGTTAACTCAAGTACGTACATACCTCAGACTCAACCTGAGACCCAAATTCCGGGGACTATAAATTTATATTTCCTAAGTGAAATATTATGAGTTAGTGCTCACAGTAGCAGCAGGCCGTTTCAACCACGTCACTACCACTCGTGAGACACTGGAACTCCACTTCAGTATCCTCCGGTGTAAAATGGGAACACTGTTGCCAACTGTGGAAGGGCTCAGCAAAGGTCAACCTGGCCAGGTGCCTACTGCCTACAGATTTGCAACGAATGTCCCTCTCCGTCATTATGGTGCCGCGCAGACAACCCTTGCCGGTGTTACTGTTTATATCTGCAGCACACATCACCACCAAGTGTTTTGTGTGTACATAGATCAAGTTTCTCCCAGAGTCATTAAGAAAATGGAAATCTTTAACGACAACAAATTCCAGAAGAGTGCATGTGTTTGAAAATGGTATTAGTGAAACGAAAAGGCAGCCAACTGGAGGTGGAGGGAGAATGTTTGCACATGTACCAGACAAGTGTTTGCTAGATTTGTGTCATGTGAAGAACCTCAAATCCATCCGTAAAAGGCAAACAAACTAGTAAAATGATGACTGAGGATATACGCAAGCAAATCAAATTACAGCATGTTTTCAAATGGCAAATAAACAGGTGGAAAACACGCCATCACTAGCATGCAGAGAAGCAGGTTTGAACAACTAGATAAATTTACTTGCCAGGTTGTAAGCAAATTTGTAAGTGATAATACAAACTTAAATTTATCAAGCAGTAATCATGTTTCCAGCACTGTGTGAAGGTCTTTTATGTTTTATTTAATTACCCTAAAAAGTAGGCTCCAAGAGAACAAAGACCAAATTTTAATTGTTTCCCTTCGAAGCCTCACTCTCTAGCACAGGTGCTGGCAAAGAGCAAGCCACCGATGAGTAGTTATTGACTGTTAATGATGAAGTTGATTGCAAAAGCCTGGAATGCAAAACTGCTCCAGTTCTTGCAGCTGGCTCATCTGCCAGACCTCAGCACAAAACTGACTTTCTCCCTATGGTCACTCTTTGTCTCACGGAGGATTGTTGGTTTGTGTTCCTGCATGGAAACACCCCCAAGCTGTGGTACCAACTTAGTCGTTCACTTGTTTCTGAGTTGTGTCCCCCACTGGAGTCCGAGCCTCCTAAGAGCAGGAACGTGCCTGCTTTGTTCATTGCCATTTCCCCAGCCAAACAGGATACCTCACTCATGGCTGGGGTTCAATAAATATTTAAGTGGATTACTAAATGGTGGGGAAAATGGCAATTTATAGATCACATCAGGAATTATTCAAGAGAGAAGCGACTCAGTATGTCTTCATGTGAAAAATGTCCAAGATGTAGTAAATTTTATAAATGCAAGTGGTAGAATACTCCACTTATATATATTTTAATATGTTTAGATATCTCTAGAGGGAATTGTTAAAACTGACCTCAGAAAAAGGGATGGAATGTGCAGGAGGCAGTGGGCTAAGGGAAACATTACTTTTTGTTTCATACACTTTTGTATTGTGTTACCTTAATATTTGTGTAATAAGCATATTAAAGAAGTTTGTTTGTAAAAATGCTTATTAAAAGCAAGTTCAAGCATCATGCATCCTTAGTGTTCATCCTTGGAGTATTTGGGGCAGGGGGTGGGACTTCTAGAGAAGGCAATGCACATACGGACGTGGTGCAATTTCCAGGGGACAGAGTCCGTAGCTTCGACCAAATCTCCAATGGATTCTATGGCCCCCGAATCTCCACAGGGCAGTAGGTCTCCCTGCGAGCAGATTGTGTGGGTTTCTCCAAGATACAAACCTGGCTATCCCATCTCCTTCACCAATTGTCCTCCGCTCTGCCCCATTTTCCTGAACGGGTGGAGATCAAAATATAGGGCATATTGTTGCGAAGGGTTCTATAATAAATTTTTTCTGCAGTGAAATAAGTTTAAAAATTCTGCATTATATCTCCTACCCCCTTATAGATTACCTTTAAACATCTCCTGAAGATCAGAAGAAAGGAAACCGTCCATATCAAAACCCAGAAGTTCTCAAAGACACCGGAGCATGGAACACAGGGGATTTTTTTGATGGTGGTGTTGGGTTGTTGTTTTTTTTTCTTTTCTTTTCGGCACATCTGAAACCGAGAAACTGACCCGCAAGTCCACCTCCCTGCCACCAGGAAAGCCCAACTGGTGAAGCAGGTTCTGCGGGAGAAGGAAAGGGGTTTGTTTGCTTCCTGGAACGCAGAAAGAGGGGAGAGGGGGCTCAGAAAGCAAGAGGGTTGGGGGGGGAGGTGTTTCTTAGCCATCACTGTTTTCCCGGAGCACAGGCTCAGGGGCAGTTCAGCATGAGCAGAAGTTTCCCGAAAGTTTCACGCAGTACTGTTGCTGGAACCCAGCTGTCCAGCACTTGACCACACGGCTCAGCGTAGCTTTAACGAAGCTGAAGAATGTAGACTTTCAGATGAGATGCGACAGGACCGCATAAAAGTGGGTGTGAGTGGGCGGTGGGCACACAGTGCCACGTACAGGTGATGGGCCACAGAATCATACACATGAAACCTATGTCATCTTATTAGCTAAGGTCACCCCAATAAATTTAATTGAAAAAGCACATAAAATAAAAGCACTGGGGAAATGGGTGTTATTACTAAACGGGAAAGGGAGATGCGTTGTTGAGCAGGAACTAGCCGACAGGCCAGACTCGAAATGCCCGCTGACTCTCGCCCTCGTCCACCCTTCCACCTCTCTGATCCCTTCCTCACGCAGTAGCCCGGCTCCTCTCCTCTCCTCTCCTCTCCCCTCCCCTCTCCTCTCCTTTCCCTCTCTCTTTCCTTTCTTTCCTTCCTTCTTTTCTTTTCTTTCTTTTCTCCTTCTTTTCTCCTTCCTTCCTTCCTTCCTTCCTTCCTTCCTTCCTTCCTTCCTTCCTTCCTTCCTTCCTTCCTCTCTCTCTCCCCCTCCCTCCCTCTCTCTCTTTCTTTTCTCACCCGAGGATATTTCCACTGATTTTAGAAAGAAAGGAAGAGAAAGAAACATCAATGTGAGAAACACCGATCAGGTGCCTCCTGTACCTACCCTGACCAGGGATCGAACCCGCAACCTAGGTACATGTCCTGACTGAGAATGGAACCCGAAATCTTTTAGTGTGTAGGACAACGTTCCAACCAACTGAGCCACCCGGCCAGGGCACCACGGCTTGTAAAACAGATTATGTTCCTCCTTCCTTGAAACTCATCAGCTGATTTTAGAGTAAAATCGAACCTGCCAAAGCCCTGAGTAATCTGGCCTTTGCCTAGCTCCAATTTTATTTTATATTACTGTTCATACATGTGAAGCTCCAGCCAAACTTGCTTTTGTCATTAAAAGACAAAACAAAACAAAACAGGCAAGTCCTTTCTACCCCTTCTTTCCTCTCCTTAGAATGTTGGTGCCCCGTCCCTGCCAAGTTCTTCATGTAATTAATCCACGCTAAATTCAAATGTCACTTCTTCAGGGAAGCCTTCCTTGGTTTTCCTATGTACCACTGTTTCCCCTAATTATTCTCTTAGCACACTGTTTGTCTTCTCTACGACACATATCTTGTTAATTTAGTTAGCAACCTTAATTTCCACGATGAGGTAAAGGGCTTGGCCTGATCTGCTCACTGCCATATTCTCAGTGCTAAACAAAGTGCGTGGTGTGCATGGTGCAGAGAAGCAGATATGAACAGAATCTACATAATTTATATATGCACAATGTATATATTAGATAATATATAAATATTGGTGAAGAACTTATTAACCACAAGAGATCTACATGTCACTAAAAAAAAATCTATTATACCATACACTCTTTATGCCAAACTGGCCTATTTTGGGTGGTATGTTCTGCCTCTCTGCAGTAGTTAAATTAGTCCTTTTTTAAAAAAAAAGACTTTTATAAATAATAAGACATGAATATTTTTAATTGAGAAGACTTATTATCACTAAAAAAATTTCCCAAATAAATCTAATAAATTTAATGCAATGCTTTTCAAAATCCTGACAAGTTTTTTTTTTTTTTTAATTTTACAAACGCATATGTAAATATACCAGAATAATAACTTAAAAAAAAGAAGGTAAGAGACTTTTCCTGCTAGGTATAGAAAACTGAATGTTACCTTAATAATTTTTAAATGGTAATGCTAACATAGAAACAGATAATTTGATAGAACAAAATAGAGTTGAGAAACAAACTCACATGTAAGAATTTAGTTCATGATAAAGGTAACTAATTAGAGGAAAAATATATTGCTACATTTAATAAATATTCTTGATGCAATTATCAATATATGAAAATAAAAGTCACTTTCTACTTCACATCATATAAAGATAAAAAGAAATTTCTAATGCATTCCAAAGCTAAATATAAAAAGTCAAATCCTTTTCCTTTTCTGGCAGGTGAATTTGATAATATTTTTATTTTTTAAAATGTGCATACCCTGTGACCCACCTCCTCTACTTCTAAGAATCTGTCTCAGAATAGTACTTGCATACTTTTTCTCAATGCATGCATGCAGATGTTATTGTTGTTTGCTACAAAATAGCAAAAAAATTTAAACTGTCCAAGACAGAGGAATGACTAAATAAATTAACCCCACACAATCTGATGTACTGACTAAATAGAATAAAACATATCTCTATATACTTATACAAAACTATCTCCCAAAAAGGCAGAGTGCAGAATAATACGTGTAAACTCTAACATTCAAAGGAGCCACCTGAGGTCGTTAGCAAATAGTCAGGGTGTATATAGCGCAGCACAGGGAACAGAGTTGGTAACATTGTAACTACTGTGCATGGGGTCAGGCGGGGACTGGAAACCTCAGGACAGAGCACCTCATAAAGTCCATGCCTGCCCAAGCACCATGGGGCACGCCTGAAACTCATTCAAAATAATATGGAGTGTAAACTCTCATTGAAAAATAATTTTTTTAAACCCCAAAGATTCGCCTGAGGAACTTGTTTTAAAGTGTGGGCTTTGAGGCCACAATCCCAGCAATCCCAAAGGACTAGGTCTGGGATTCAACTTGGAAGCCTGCAGTTCAATGAGCAATCCAGGTTAGTTAGATGTATGTATAACCACCTTTCAGAAACACCATCCCCTAAAAATGCCTTTTTACCAATAGTTAAATATACATGCATGCTCCGGGAAGTGGAGACAGCTCCCTTACACAGTCTTTATGTGTACATATTTGTATACACATTATGTACTTTTATCTACTCGAGTGTATTTTCCAATAACTACCACCCGAAGCGCTATTTAAAACCACGTGACCCGCCCACCCTCCCTCCCATCCATCTCTCCCTGAACACCAGACTCGTTTTGGACATCACTCTCATTCATCATTTTCTGGTCACTTTCAGTATTAAAATACGTTTACTTTAACATCACAATTCAATATTGCATTAAAAATGAACTATTTCAAATAGGCCCAGTCATTAATATTCAGGGCTATTCATTGTAAAACTTGGATCCCATACTGGATTCAAAACTTTCCTCCTCTCTCACCTCCCAAGACTAGACTTGCGGGCCAGCAATTCTGAGTTTTCCCTTTCCCACTCCCTGATCCTGTCTCGGGACTAATGCTCAGCTTTGGAGTGTGCAGAGGGAAAGGGCGGACCAGCTGCCGAGATGACACTGCTGACCCTTCTCCATCCGTGGACCTTTTGATAGCTTGCAGACATCACTGTGAACTGAAACGTGGCATCATCACAGTGCGCGGATGAAGCAATCATGATGCATCATGCATCGATAAAGGCATCAATTCAAAATAGCTCCTACAGGCTTAGCTTGGTACCACAGCCCGATTTCATCATTACCTCCTGAACTCTAGGCCATGCCCCAGCACCACCTATTTTGGTTCGGTTGGGTTCTGCAGAAACAGAACGTACAACTGGGACCGGAGTGTTAGTGGCTGACTGGGAGGTACAGAACCACTTGTAGAGAGTGCAGTGATCACTGAAGGCAGCTAAGGAAGGGTGCAGAGGCCAGGTTCCCCTGAGAGACCGCAGCTAAATCCCATGGGAAGTGCTGGGCACACGCTTCAGGGTTATCCCACCAAAGGGATGTGTGCATATCATTATACATCAGCTGTTCCCTGTCAGTATACAGGATACATGTTTTATGTTGGTTGTGTATCCTATGACTTTGTTAAATTCACTTATCAGTCATTTAACGTTTTTGGTAGATTAGAGGCTACAGATCACATTGTCTCCAAATCTACTGATCATATTGTTGGCAATAGTGTTTTATTTCTTCCTTTCCAACCCGAATGCCATTTATTTATTTTTTATTTTGTGCATAGGATAGGACCTTCAGTGTAATTTTGAAAGAAAACACTGAGAAAAGACATCCTGGCCTTGTTCCAAATCTTACGTATAGAGCACGTATTAATTTTACCATTAATTTGCAGGTGTGGTGTGGGTGTTTTATGTCTTATCAGGTTGATGAAATTCCCCTCTGTTTCTTGGTTTGCTGAATTTTCACTGTAAATGGCTATTAATTTTGTGAATTTTTTTTACCAGTTAAGATTATTTAATTTTCCTACTTAGTTTTGTTAACATGATACTCACATTGATTGATTTTCAAATGTTAAAATGATCTTAACTCCTGGGATAAAGCATCATAAGGTCATGACATAGTATCTTTCTGATGTATTACTAAGTTTGATTTGCTGATATTTTGTTAAAGATTTTGCATCCATGTTCATAAAGCAGTACCAGTTGAAGGTGTTCCTTTCTGGTATATCCTTGGTTTTGAGGAGGGCCCTCCACTGTTCTGCTTTGGAGGTGGGGGTGAAGTTACACTGTTCCTATTATCCACTCCAATGTGTCCAGATGTTTTTGCTTTTTTGGTGTGCTAGAACTTCTCCAAAACCCTGTATTTCCTGCTCTGTCATCTGTGGGTGATGGTCTAAGACAGTTTTCCAGGAGATCCCAGCTCATGGCCAAGAGGGGCTGCAGCTGGTTCATGAGCCCCTGCAGATCTACAGGCGGGACTGAGGTCTCCCTGCCCATTACCCAGTGCATGCGTGGGTGAGACTCCTCCCAGGTCCTCTTGTGTATGCTGCTGGATCCCACCGCTCTCTCAAATGCAATTTTGTCTGCGGATAGATGCCAACATTTTGTTATTGGGGAAGGGAGACAGATACGAGGAAGATCTCATGCCGTCATGATGCTGACATCACTGTGCTTTTCACTTCACGTATTATATTTGTCAATGCTAAAAGTTCCATTTTATTGTTTTTAAAATATCTTCCAGTTTCCTTAAATACTTGAGTATAATTATAATAGGTGTTTTATAGTCTTTATCTGCTACTTCCATCATCCTGATCATCTTAGAATTTATTTATTGCCTTTTTTTTCCTAGTAGGAGTCAAGAAATTTCTGCCTCTTTGTACGTCTAGCAATTTTTGGTTGGATGCTGGACATTATGATTTCTATGTGGTTGAGCATTTTCATTTTGTTTTCTTCCTTTAAAGATCCTGAAGTTTGTTTTGGCAGACGGGTAAGTTACTGGATAGTTTGCTTTATCTTTTTGAGGTTTGCCCTCAGACTTTGTTAGGACAGACCTACAGTGGCCTCTACTCTACCGCTGGTTAGTACTGGTACTAGAGCAGGACTCTTCTGAGGTCTCAAGGGCATGTCCTGAGTATTTAAAAAGTGATCTCCTCTCTCGCTGATAGGGATTCTACTGTCTCCCAGCCCTGTGTGAGCTCCAGGAATTGTTTAGCTCGCAGTTTTCTGGATACCGTATTTTGGCTAGTCTTGTAGAGTTCTATTTAACCCAGGACCAGAATTGAATTTGGACTTGAAGGGGTCTCTATGCAGATTTCTGAAGCTCTCCATGTATCTGTCCTGCAAATTCCAGGTACCTTGGCCTCCCCAAATTTTTATCCCTGTCATTTTGTTTTACTTGACTTTTCCTTACCTATGCTATAGTCCGGAAGTTGCTTCCAAATAGAAAACAGGGATGATTGTAAGGCCTATCTTGTTTATTTCTCTTCCCTCAGGTGTCACACTTCTGCTCCGTTTCATATAGTTTCTGTCGTTTTCTGGTTGTTTATGTGGAAAGGAAGATCCTGTACCAGATCCTCTTTATGGAAAAAAGTGTTTTTCATTAAGTTTAAGATCAGAACTTAAATCCCCAAAAGTTCTTTGGAAGTTCTCCATTTGTGAGGATTTTTGACTGTTGGACCATGTAATAGAATGGATGATTAATTTCATTACCTTCCTCCATAAAAGCTCCATGTAGAACCATTCTTTTGGGCATCTCACTCTGGAATTCAGGTATTCCTGAGTTCAGATCTTTTTTGGTTAAATGTTTCCAGAAGATAAACCTTTCATTTTCTCATAAGGCAGCTCAGCAATTCTCTCTTTAGTTTTATGTTTCTGCTATTTAATCACATTCTGAGGATATTTTTAACATATCTTCAGAATTAGTGTTTTTCATTCATTTTCAAATCTGCCTGACCTTTTACTTATATTTTCTGAATCCCTATTAGAAACAGCTGAATCAGTAAGCACATATGTGTGTATCTATGTACATATATCTACACATTGACACATAAACACACGATATACATATACACATACATGCTCAAAAAGAAATATATATGTATATACACATATATAAAGACATATATTCACACACTTATATGCTTAAATACAGTTAGCATTTCAATATATTCACAGTGGGAGGATTTGTCCTCTGCTCAGTTAAGGTGGCGTGCAGCTGGAACGCCCCTAAAAGCCTTTGGAGGGTTGGGGTCTCTACACGTCCAGCTGTGTGTGTGTGAGCAGGGAGAGAATAAAGAAGGGGCGGTTTTGTTTTCCGTTACAGAGAAAACAGCACCCCTAACAATGAGTTCGCACAGCTCCTCTGCTTCAGTAGCACTCTTCCCTCAGAGCCCAACTCTGCAGCCTCTCCCTCCCACGCACTCAGCCAACTACACTCCAAGTCTTTCCATCACACCTTCTAGAACTTTCTCCAAGTCATCTGTTGCCTCCACTTCATTTCGAGCTTCCATCTGACTTCACTGGACTCAGGCAATAGGCCCTGAAAAAGCAGGCACTCAGTGTGATTCCTGCTTGACCTGCACAGATGGCACAGGGATCTCGGCTAACCTGGTGAGGTCATGCCATTCCTCTGTCTACAATAACAGAATGATTTCCAAATGGTCTTGGGATCAAGGCCAAAGTCCTTAACACGTCCTGAAAGATCCGGCATGCTCTGCTCTGGCCTCATTCTCCAGCATTATCTCCCCAGGCCGCTGGCCTTTCGGTGCCTCAAGTGCCTCAACTTCCTTCCCAAGAGGGTCCCCTACACCTACTGCTTGCTCTGCTTGTCATGTTGTTCTGGAAAGTTCTAATTAATACTTATTCCTGGAAATGTTTTTGTCAGGTGTCTGCATTTCCTCATAGACTGTATGTTCCATGAAGACAGCCTCTGCTTTTGCTCTAGCTCTTAGCAGGGCAGTTGGGACACAGAGCATGCTCAATAAATACTTGTTGAAGGAAGAAAGGAGGAAAAGAACAGCAAGAAGAAAATGAAATATTAACAGCCTTAATTGTAATGAACTTTTGTTAAAGTGAAATTGATCCAAATATAAACAAGGGCAAATAATTGACCTTCATTTCCATTCTAGTTGTGATAAGAGGAAAATAATTCACTTTTTTTTTTCTCAGTATAGAAAGGAGACATTTAGAAAGGGCAGCTGGAGCAGACAGACATCAACGTTTTGGACTTTACCAAACATCTTATTTTAACTCGTTTTCTTATCATGAAATGAACACAAAAAGTTCCAACTTGAGATCTCGAGAAAATGTCCTCCTGCCACTCCGGATACAGCCTACTCCGCTTAGCAGGATTTATCACGTTTTGGGAACATTGTTTGAAAAATGGTGACTTAAAGTATTTTGGGGGGCTAATTTACAATAGTGAAAATTTACTCCCTCTGGTTTTAGGTTACCTGTGTGCCTTTTTTCTTTACACAAGAAAACTTTTACTTGGTATTCTGCTGTTCAATTAAGAAAAACATTGTGTACCTTCTGGCAGCATTGTAGAAATTATTTATTCTTACAGTAGAGGGCAGTAGAGGAGCACATGTCAGAGTGAAAATACTGGGCACATCCACAGGTCCTTTGACAGGGCTCCCCTTGGAATGAGGTGTGCCCAGGTCATTTAAAGGGATATTTAAGCAATTTGAGAAGTTACAAGTTGTGAAGATATAGTGGCTATAAAGCCAGAAAATGTTTCAAAACTTAGAAAATCCACAGAATTTTAAACATGTTGATTTTGAAAGGATAAATTTTTTTATCTTATTTTCACGAATAGGAACACACTTCTTATTATTGACAATAGCAGATCCTGGTTTTCTTACTTTTTTAAATGATTACCCCTTATTTTTATTAAAACAGAAAAGTGGTGAATTTAAACAGATTGGTCTTGGTTTGTTACGTAGATAGAGGGAGTTTAAGTATGACCAATAAACATTTTTGATCCTTGCCAAGATCACGCCTGGGAATTTGTTTTTACATTATGTAGTGTAATGTTTTTCTTATCTGGTGCATGAACTAGGAAGGTTTCTGCACTGAGAGAAGTAAATTCCGAAGTACTGGGTGACTGGCATCGTGAGACATGGAAAGTGAGTCACAGAGGGAAAATGCATGCAAAAGGATGCGAAGACACTTCTGACTGGGAAGCAGGTCAGTGCTCAGCCAGGACATGGCCAGCAAGTTAGAATATGTAGGTTCATTGAAATGTGTATAAAGCCCTAAGGTCTGTAAAGCTCGACAGAATGGAGCTATCATTTTTTTTTTTAAAGGTTCCTTGTCCCTGGGAGGGGTTGAAGTTCAAAGAAAGCAAGCAGGATGGCCCGGCTTCTACACTTGGATGTCCCTACGGGTCAGTGTTGCAGAGAGTTACTGTTCAAAGTTTCTCGTCCTACTTAATTAGAAGAAACTGCTTTATTCAAGAGTAGTGCTGTCCATAGCATCCCGACGAAGTCTTTGGTAGCTCTGGCTACAAAGGCAAACAACGAAATAATTGGATATCCAATTATTGATGATATTTCGTCCAAGAAGCCGCTGCAAAAATTTATACTGAAGAAAGGAGACCTTATTTTCTCTACGATGCTCGAAAATGAACTTTAACACAATAGTGTCTCTACTGCGGAAGCAGATCCTCTTGGGATGTCCGTTTCAAAACGTAGTCATCTGCGGTATGTAAGTGATGCTGATAACAGAAACAACCATAATAAACAATCACAACGCCAATTATCCGTATTGATAATAATATAATCCATAGTTCATAGAGTCCAAGAGACCCATTTTTCTTCATGTACTGACACCTCTGAGCATGGGAGGGGCTGTAATTAATGGCAGCTGGGAGTCACTGCCAGCCAGTGTCCAGAAGGACATAGTTGAATTACTTGTGGATTCACTGCTCGGTTGTAGGTTGTGTTTCTAACTGTGTACCGAGAATTATTGTGCACACAGGAAATCACAGAAACACATGTGTGGCATATGATTACATACGTCTAAAAACGGCTGAAAGAGACCCCTCACAAGTATAACAATCCTAAGGATAATAAAGTATTATGTCATAGTGTAAGCAGGATTTTGTTTTCCTTAATGGTACACAGAAATAATGGTATGTGTTGCAATCTGTGGTGTCTTAAATTTGATAAAACATGGTATTTTTATATCCATTTTATGAGTGAGAAATCTCAGGGCAAGAAAGGCTAAAATAATTTCCCAAGGAAACGGTAGAATATACTTCCCCATTTACTGAAAGTTGCCACACACTGAAATAGAAAGGCTAAAATGACTACTTCACTCCTTCATTCTTACCTTCTTCCCCAAAGAAAACTTCATCAATGACTGTTTACAAGGTTATACTACTAGTATAAAAAGAAAGTTATGTCTTCCTAAACACATTTTTAAAAAACCCACAATCCCTATTTAAAACAAAAGAAGCAATTAGTACTATGATATTGTTATGTCACAGCAAATGAAATCTTAAAAAACTTAGAAGTTTAATCATTAAATTAACACACAGTTAAAATAAATCTATAGTGAAGATACTTAAAATCCAAAGTTTAAATGTTAAGCCTATCCAAAATGGGATTGCCTGAACAACATCCTTAAGTGCCTATAATTTAAAAATAATGCTTAGATATAAAAACCAAATGGAATGATTTATTGCAAACATTCCATCCTCTTGTGGCCACCATGTCCTATCTCTGGGCTCTCCAAGCAGAGTCTCAAACTGTGGGATGAAACAGGCAAGTCAACACACTTAGAAGGCCAGTTGGCCCGGTGAAGCAAGCACCAGGCATGTTTTATAAAATTGCCCGACAGTTTTAATGCCCAAATAAGCACCCGGCTTTGGATTTGGTTCAAGTTCACATTTAGCCTTAACCTTTGGCCACCAAGCTCCCGATGCGGTCCTCACTGACCACACCCCCCACGAAGAAGGAGTTCTCAGGTGCTGAGGGCGAGCATCCCTACGTAAGCTGAGGGTTTTGTTTGACTCTGCACAGAGCAAACAGAGATGGAATTCTATCTGAGCACAGTCCTGGCATTTGAAAGAGAAAGGTATGTTACTATGTGACCTTGAGGATAATTTCCTGCCAGAGAGGTAGAAGCTATCTCTTGTTTGGTTCTGGTGTTCAGACGTTATTTCCCAGTTCCTAGCTGTTTGCAAATAAGGTGGGGTTGTACATTACTAAGCAATGTGACCAGCTCTCTGCATTACCCCCGGTGGCTTACTTGAGATAAATGCAAACAGGATTGGTTTCTTGGAGTTGTAAAAAAAAACAAAACCAACCAAACAAAAAAACCCAACACCAAAATGTTCCAGGTTGACATTTCACCAATTAGATATTCTCTCAGTGTAACAAACATCTCTTTGGAATAACAATGTCTTTTGCTTTAACCAGAGAGGAACTCGACTGGTTAAAATCATTCCCAGTGGGAAGGAGTTTTAGTTTAAAGAGAAGAATGAAGAAACAAGATGAAAAGCCCCCAAAGTGGGAGAAAAGTAAAGTATTCACAAAAATAACTTTTCACCTCTCAGATGTCAACAGTATCTTTTTCTTGATATTAGGACTTCCCTTGCTCACTGAGATTCTAGTAAATATGCCTTGGGAGGTTCTTGTATATAAATTGGGCTATTTACTAAAGAATTCAAGTAAACGAAGTTTGAAATACACTCTTTGTCATCTACAATTTTATTTATCCCTTGAATTTCGATTGATTTATGTTTCTCCCTGAGGTAGAATGAGTAGAAGTTACAGAAAGCTGTTTTTGATTGAACGTAAGGGGGAAAAATGTGAAATCTGGACTCTCCAGGAATGCGGTGTTCCGTTACCTTAGCTCAACATTCTCCAGCCAAGCCCGAGCAGCTCGTTGTTGTCAGAGATGGGATGGAAGGGTTAGATGCTAAAATGGCTTAACCTCTAAGACTCTGATATTTCTCCATTATTTTATAAAGCAAGCCAGAAAATGACCAATCTTCTGAACACTTGCATTTCATTCAGTAGTAAAATGCACTTAAAACATGCGATTTTCCCATTTGCATAAAGGACCGAATCTTTGGATGGGCTAATCATAAAAAACCTCTCATCTGATACTGTCTCAGCTCAGGGAGAAACACGAGAGTTGTCTGTAACTTAAATTTTAACGTGTACACTTCACAGATGTTTAAACTATTCAGTTCAGAACTTTCTGGGCGGAGGAGCCTACAGGTCAGCCTTAGAGAGAGATGTGCTTCACTGACCTGATAGGATGAATATCATCAGTGCTCGTAGGATATGGAAACATAATCTTTGCTTAAGTTGTCATTTTCCAACAGGCTGTAAATAGCTTCACTTAAGTGAAAGAGAGCATCCTCACTCATCTTTAACAGATGAGGTCTTCAGCCCATTATATCTGTTTTATGGGTCCGGTTATGTAGCTTCAGTTGTAGGCTGACATATGACAGTCCCCATTTAAATCTTAGAAGTAAAGAGCTTCAAAGCAACCTTATTAAATTTAATAGGATGAACCTGCAATGTCTGTGGTTGGAGAAAAGGTAATGAGATACTCAGCAAAGAGTTCATCATCTGAGAGTCTGTGGTGGAAGCCAAACCAGTGGATTATTCCACTGTCTGTAATGAGCGTGGTTTGAAAATATTTAGGCACTCAACTATAATACACACACTACTGTTTGTTACCTAGCATTTTGAGGGCTTCTTAAGTAAACATATCGTCGGGTGTGTTTTACCAAACACGTTACATGATCGAAAGAGGCCGTTGTAGTTGTATGTCAGCTCAGATGTCGATCACCTAGCTTGTCTAAAAGGATATACAATGTTTGAATTAATTTGGGGTATTTACTTTCATTTGCAATACAAATAGATTTGTGAGCTTTAATTTGGGCTACTACCCATATCAAGTCAAGGCCCATGGATACAAAGAAATCTTGCAATGAAATACAGAATTAATCACTGCCATACAGAAGAAGGAAATAAAATATTTAATCATATTACTATTTTCCAGCACGACTGAACAAATGAACATATCCATGACCAAGTTCAAGTTCTGCGATGTTGCAAACATTTAAATAATTCACTTGGGTATTTTGATTGTTACTCTCTCTATTATAAAATGGCTGGTTGTTTGTTTTTAGCATCTTAAAGTTCAAATGATAATGTATTCAGACTGTTCACTCACCCAGCTCACTAATTAGTGAGGGTTATTAGTTTCATTGCAAGCACTTTGTCCAAGCAAGTTAGCATGATGCTGTCATTCATAGCTGTCTGGAGAAATGAAGACGAGGGGATCTTGGAGAACTAGGCTCAATCACAAGACATATCACTTAATAATGCAAGGGGACTCCCTCACACTTTCGTGTTTGTGTCCTTCAGGGGAGTATTTGCTCAGCTCCTTATTAGTGAAACAAAGTGGAAAGAGAGAATTCAAAAAGCTAATATTGTTATGAAATATTATGAAATGTGGAAAGAAAGGGAGGAAAAGTAATGGTGACTGACTCAGGAAAGACTGTATCTAGGAAAATGTGTAAAAGAAGAGAAACCTTTACAAAAATTAGTTGACCAGAAATATTTTTCTTAATACCAAGAATCAAATACTTATAGAGATACAAAAAGAGCAATTGTTTCATTGTTACCTTTATTGCTTTATGTTGCTAGAAGTGAATTTGTATTCCAGTGGAATATTCCATTGACCTCAAGACAAAAAAAATATTGATTTAGGGAGTATAACTGTACCACTTCATGAGCATAATTGGCTGCGAATTTCCTAGTGGGCAGTATGGTTTACCCTCAGCCAATATATAAAATTATCAGAAGAGCAATAGCAAGTTGGGTTATTCTCCATGGAAGTTAATATACTGTTTTTATTTACCCCTATGCATTTGTGAAAACATGTAAGAAAACGTTCCCTTCACATACTCCTATTCCTGTCTGCTTCTTTTTCCTTCTGAAAGTATTATTCTCTGTTGTCAGCAGAGAGCCGACATTTTTCTGTGCAGTTTCGCCAACTTGTCAATCAACAAGTATTTCCTGGGCTATCTATGATGGGAAAGGTCCTGAGTTTCTGTGCTGTGGGTGAAATTTAAAAGAAAACAGTACAGCGGCGTACACTTGTAGCTCCAGTGGGAAACATGCTTTTCATGCACATGAACTGATAACGAGCACCAAAGGCGGCCCACTGCGGGTGCCGGGCCGCACTCTGTGCACAGGGAGATCAGGGCAGGCTGGGTGTGGGGTGGCCGTTTTGCATCTCTGGGAAGATGCACAAGGAACTGGCCACCGGCTGCCTCCAGGGAGGGAGACAAGGCACTTGAAGTAGGGAGAGTTACACTTTTCACCACTCTAGGCCCTTCTGTTTTAATGGTTTTAATTATTTACTTGTGTTCATAGAACTCCGCCTGCAATAGAGATGTTTGTTTCACTGGTGAATATTTCAGAAAATGAAAGAAAAGCCCATCTCAAGCTCTACATGATCCATGACGACGCAATGGGTGGAATCTTCTTCAGGTTTAATGAATTGCACATAAGCAGATAAGGAAAGCAACTATTTGACCAATGTGTATCTCTGGAAACATAACATTTCATAAAAATAGAAAGACACGAATGAGTTGTATTCCCCCAGTAGTCCAACTCAGAGCTTTGGAAAAACAGTGGGTTTTCTCTGTTTTTAAGAGGAGAAAATAGACAGGTGGGTCAGACCCTGTTCCTCCCTTCCTTTCTTTCTCCCTGTTCTTCGACTAAAGCGGAATCGGAGCCGGGTGGCTCTGCCCAGCTGCATCGGCTGCATCGTCAGTGAAGCCTGCAGCAGCCTTAATAGCTGGGGGGTGGTGGGCAGGAGGTGCCAGCATGTGGCAACCCTTCTAGGCATCAGCTAATTCCATGTTCCAGCTAGGGGAACGCGGGAAATCCCAAACAGATGCTTTCTCCAAAGATAAGGGAGAAAGGAAAGACTGATCTTGCGGAAAAAGAGATAAAAATAAAAACTACATCTGTGTATTTAAACCCAGCATTAGAAAGGCAATGCCAATGTTTTCACTAGCAAATTTAAACACTTCTAGGCTCCTGATCGTCTTCTTTTCTTTTTCAGCTACTTTATGCAAGTGTATGGTCTAGTTGCTTCTTGGTTTTATCTTTCTTCCTGTCCGAAGTCAAATACCTTAAACTGAAGTGAACCTATATTAATTATACATCTATATCTATATATTTGTATCGATATCGGTGTATAAAATCAACCAGCGTGAACAGGACAAGTTGACATATTATCCGGTTTTAAGTCACGCATTCAGCCAAGCTTTCCGATCATCTGCTACGGGCCAGGCTGGGGAAGGGCTGGGAGGAGGATGCTGTGCTAACAGAAAAGCTGCAGAGAGCCCATCGCAGCTGGGCAGGCGCCTTTGGGTTGGAATCACGGCTTCCCATCACTGTCCTGTGTCCTTGGAGAGAAGTTTCTTCAGGAGAGAAAATAGTTGCTCCCTAGGCAAGCACTGAGAAGGACTTTCCTGAGGGGCTTACTTCCTGGCGTGAGTAGGAGGGAAGCTGGTGTGAGCACAGGAATTGCGGGCAGCGGGGGGGTCTGCGGCAAAGGAAGGATCAGACTATATGGTCTCCAAATGCCTGACTCCAGAGAGAGACTTCTGCGAGACACAAGACTGCTATTATTGAGTGTATCTGTTTGTGAAGTCTGCCCTGAGAATGCCACAGACTGGGCAGCTTAAACGGCAGGAATTGTTTTTGTCCCGGTTCCGGGGGCTGGCAGTCCCCACGGTCATGGTGCCAGCAGGTCAGCGTCTGGCGAGGCCTCTCTCCCTGGCTTGCAGATGGCCGTCTCCTGGCTGTGGCCTCCCACACCCTTTTCTCCAGGGTCTGCGCTCTCCTGGTGTCTTTTTGTCTTCTCGTAAAGACACCAGTCCTGTTGGATTAGAGCCTCACCCTGACGACCTCATTTAACCTTAATTATCTCCTTAAAGATGCAATCTCCAAATACAGTCACCTTGCGGGTTAGGGCTTCTATATATGGATTTTACGGGGACACAGCTCAGTCTATAAAACGCAGGAAAGCCATCTCTTCTATGCTGCAACAGGCACGATGAGCCGAAACCTGGCCAATTACCTTTATCCGAAGCCTCTCCCCAGCAGGGTCACCCTCACTGCCTCCACCGCAGGGGCACACGCACCACACACACCACGGACACCACGGACACACCACGGACACCCCTGCACACCTCAGAGGCACACAGACAGCCTTGGCGTTGGCGTTGCTGGGTCTCTAACTTCTGAGTTTTATACAAGGTTTTCTGTCATGCATAATGCATGAATGGCTAGGAACTGATCATTTGTTTTGTCAGCACAATGCTCTTCCTCATTGTACAAATCTGGTTGGATAGTAGCAGTAATAGTAATAGTAATAATAATAGTTATGGAGTACAAGGACTGTGCTTCCTGAACTTCCCCTTCTTACACACAAGAGAAGCTGTGAGAGGCAGTGACTTGCTTGAGGCCCCAAAGCGAGTAAATGCCAGGCTGTCGGACTCAAAGCCAGAGTGCTTAACCTCTTTGGAAACTGAGCACGGTGACAAGATACTGAGAACCCTGACCAATCTCCTCTATCTTTATCTTGCAACTGGATTTGCAGCCTCTTCAATCTTCCAGGTAATTTTCAGTCTATCCCTGAGTGGGCAGAGCACTGGGTAGGGTCTGGTGTCCACACATCATTAAAATATTGTAGGACGTTTATTTCCATTATGTTTACGCTGCTCACTTGTAAGCTTTCCCTCCCTCCCTGTCACTGACGGCCCCGGAAGGCCTAGGAAGATGAATAAAATACTGTTCCTGGGAGGAACTAAAAGTGTAATTGGGTGATAGATATATCCAATCATTTAAAATCCATCACCTTGTGGGTACTAAATTTTATCTGGGGTGATTGCTTATTAAGTTATATCATGTCCAGTAACTGGGTGGTTATGCACCTGAAACTAATATAATGTAGTGTGTCAACTGTAATTGAAAAATAAAAAAAAATTAAAAAATAAAATACAACGCATCATGACAAACAGGGCACTTTATACCATCAGTTCAAACTGTTGCGGTCACATAGAACAACTAGACAGAAGTACCTGGAAGGGCCCATGAAACGGCTATTACGGAGGAGCTCGGCAGCTCAAATGAAAGGTGAGTAGAAGTTTGCCGGGCGCAGCACAGGTGCGCCAGGCTGCAGCACAGCATGCTTTGTGTTGTGGTATTTATGTTAATCTGTGGTTTTGTTCCGTAACATTCAAAAAAAGAAAGAAGGTACCTCGGCCTCAGCCCTTCCACCTCCTCACTCCCCTGGCCAGTACCAATGCTCCCTGTCTGTCCTGCAGGTACGTCCTCTGGGTGACAACAGGTGCCAGGAATTGGACAGGCAAACAGTCTAGCAAACGCGGGATTATACAAGTTGGATGTACAGTTGAAACCGGGAAAGACACCAGAGTCCGGCCTGCCTGTCACTACCAAACCGAATAAGCGGAGACAGGGATTGAATCTTTATGGGCGCTTTATTCAGATGGCCGGCGATCTGGGAAGATGGCGGGTTCACGCCCTAACAGACCGTCTTAAATTCCATTTTAAAATGGCCCCTTTTATAAGGAGAACAAAGTGTAGGTAAGGGGTTTGGAATTCAGGGAAAAGTTAATTGGATTAAAAAAACAACTTCAGCACTCTCGCCCTGGGCGGTGGTCACCTCACCCTGAAGCACAACGGCACAGAGAGCACCCTGAATTGCCTGCAGTCCTCCTGCAGAACAAGGTGGGACTGCTTGTGGTCTCCTGGAGTCAGGGTGGGTCACACCTCCAGTTCCCGGAACAAAAGCTTTTACCTGCATTGATTACTAAGCTTATTAGCTATTACTTAAACTAACATTTTCCAACTCTTAAGTCCCCTATCACAGTGATTACAACCCACCCAGATACTTTCACTTTACTTGAAATATACTATATGAACTGATAACAAAATATCATATGATTGTATCATTGAATCAACAGTGTGATTGGAGGTCGAATTAGAATGTGCCCTGCCCTGGCCACTTCTTGAGGGGAAATAAAATGTTCCCCCACCCAGTATGAAAGGCCTCTCTCTGGTTTATTCTCTTACTCACTCTTCTCCTCTCAAACTTACATCCCAACAGTTTGAGGTTCATCACAAGCCAGCTTAGTTTACAAAGAAGGCATTTGTTTCAAACACGCAAACCTGCATCGCTTCTAGCCGCAAAGAATCCATTCTCTAGGTCACAGATTTCATTCTTTCTGACAATCTGGCACAAGCCCCTTGGCCACTTCTTTTTACTTTTTATTTTTAAATCCTCACCCAAGGATTTTTGAACTGATTTCAGAGAGAGAGAAAAGGAAAAAGAAACATTGATGTGAGAGAGACATTGGTCAGTTGCCTGCCGTATACATCCGGGCTGATGATTGAACCCACAACACTCTGGTGTGTGGGCTGATGCTCCAGCCAGCTGAGCCATCTGGCCACACTGTTCCTTGGCCACACTGCTCCTTAGCTACTCTTAACCCAGGTTAATAGGTCTTCCCCTCCACCTGTTTTCCTCGGTCTTTCCTCTGGTCTTGAAGTACAAGGCATCAATCTTTTGGTAACGATTCCTCTCCTACCTGTTCCCCATCCCTTTCCCACTTCTGTTCTCATAAAATCTTCCCATCATTAGCTTCCATTTGCCTGCTTCCTGCCAACAAAGCAGCTACAACTGGTGCTGGGAAGAATGCAATGGGGAATTCCACCATGAGGTGAGTTTTTAGCTTTTTTCCTCTCACTCTCTCCATCTCCCAAATAAACCTGTGTCTGTGGCCAGCTCCCCCTGCAGGGGGCCACGGAGCGAGGCAGGTTGGGCAAGTTGGCACGTGTGGAAGCAGGGGGAGCAGAGTGGGCAGGCAATAGCCTGGGTGAAGTCAACAGTGCAGAGAGAATTCAGGATTTTTCCATGGGCGTTCGTACCAAAAATGGGTGGAAGAAAAATGACCCACGGAGAAATCAACTGGAAAGGCAAATACTATTATACGCATAGGCCAGTGAAATACAGTCCAAGAAATAAACGTTTGGTTTTATTTCAGTGACGGCCTAAGTGGAGAACATGTAGGCTGACAGTTGGATGGACTTCCTTAAGATGCAGAGACAGGAGCTGCAGCCCAGTGCCAGCCAACTGCATGTTCTGCGGGGGAAGAGGAAGAGCAGAGCGACCCTTTTCCCAGGTTGAAACCAGCCAGGCTTCCTGAGCAGAGATTCCCGTGCCTGCCGATCTCAGACTCTTCCGAGGAGTTGAAGAAACACAGGAAATGCGGCCCTTCACCGGATAAGGACGTATTCAGTCTGAATCTCTGGATGTGAGGCCCAGGAATAAGTATGTGTGTGTATATAAAAGTGTTTGTCATCTTGATCACGTGAGATGCTCTTCAAGTGATTCGGATGACCAGTAATTTGGGGAGTCAAATTCTCATACAGTCTCCTCAATGAGCCAGTGAGGTAGGTCGAGGAGGATGGGCTTCTTCCCGACGATGAACTAGGGACTTAGGTAAAAATGCAGGGCTCTTGGAGGCGTACAGAGAACTTTCTGCCTGCTGGGTCGCTGGGTCTGGTGGTGGACGAGATGATGGAGTGAGGAGGCTCACTGGGGCTCAGCCTGGGGGGCCACATCTGTGGTGTGGCGGGATGCACTCTGTCACTCTGTTTGAGTCCCTGGCTTCAAGATCTGCCTTGAGAACAGTTTCAGTGGATCAGCTTTTTAAAAACAGAATGTTCCATTAGGCTGATCATCCTTTACAGATAAATCTTGCGGCAGGGAGTGCATATGAGAAGCCGCATGATTTATCATCATGGGGAACGGTTTGTCAAGATGCATTTCCACAGTCAGGGGGAGCATGTTGTCATAGCTGAGGCTCGGGGCTAGATGTCAGGGTTATAATTCCTGGCTCCCCTGGTTGCTGCTGTGTGACCTTGGGCCCACTCCTTAACCTCCACAAGCCTCAGATTTCTCATACATAAAACGGGGGTTGTAATACTAGCGAGAAAATGCATGTCAAGAGAGAAAGAGCTTAGGATAGCACCCAGGGACATGTCGTGGGCTCAGTAAGGACATGCGTGTTTCTTGAAGAATTCTCTAACACGTTCCTTAATGTACAGTGGAAAATTCAAGGACCAGAATGGATTGCATGGCATAAGATCACATATTTGGTAAGCAGCAGCTTTAGGTTTGAAAT
The DNA here is from genome assembly GCA_039655065.1 of Glossophaga mutica. Taxonomy (NCBI): domain Eukaryota; kingdom Metazoa; phylum Chordata; class Mammalia; order Chiroptera; family Phyllostomidae; genus Glossophaga; species Glossophaga mutica. The sequence goes on along the minus strand of CM077313.1, from coordinate 6,962,877 downwards.
CTGAGTTGGACTGACTTTAAGCCTGTGCTCTCTCTGCTGCTCAGGAGCAAACGTTGACCACAGGAAATAAATGATCACAAGTCGGAGGGTCAAGGCATGGTGGTCTGAGTGCCCAGAAGACAAGTTAGCACCTGGATAGAAGTGAAAAAGATGGATCGCGAAAATAAGTGCAATTCCCTCTGCTGTCCGGAGTCATGCAGACACTGAAGGAGATAAAAACATGAGAGAATGTTGGAACTAAAATAGAAACTACTGAGACACTAACTGGCTCTTGGTAGAATATATGTCGTGACCAAGAACTTGAAAAAATTTTCAAGCATGGGACAGACAAATAGTGGAAGGAAAAAATAATCAATTTGAAATTCCACAGAAACAAATTGTAATGCAACAATGGAAAAACACTAATCACAATATACTATGCTCTGTGGTAAACAATAGTACATCTCTATAGCAATGTAACCATGGCTTATTGATGTAACCTAAAGAGTAATGTTGCTATATTAGGTAGATTGGAGGAGGAATATGAAAATAGTGTACGTGAATTCCATGCTCATCTATTGTAGCAGAAAATCAATAGATAATGCACAAAGTGGAAAAATAAGAGTTATATAAGCATATTGTGTAGAGTAGGTAGAAATTAAAGAGTTAAAAATGCTTGCCTCTTAAGAAAGAAGTGAGAGGATTTGCTTTTCATTCAAAATTTTTGAGTAGTGTATTTTCTAAATCTCCCTATTCTTAAAGTAATAATTAAAATATGACACCCATTAAAAATAAGAGTTTCTGGTTTTTGCAGGATCCAGACCAACAGGCTTGCTTCCAAACTGATAGGAAGATCCAGTTGTATTTTTCCCTCTTTTTAAGATTATATTTATTTGTAATTTTACCATATTGACTTGCTTCAATCTGGAGGAATAGCAGAGAGGTGTACTGTTGGGAAAGAGTAAGTGGCATATAGTTTGGGCTCAAAAAAGATGGGCGGGAAACCTCAGGATGAGAGAAGAGGGATCAACAAACCCTGTAAACCCTGGCAGAGCAATTAACATGAAGAAAATACAATAGTAATGGTTAACAATTATACACCTTTACTAGGTGCCAGGCACTGTTCCAAGCTCTTATGTAAAAAGTAATTTAATCCCCACAACTCTATGAGATTAGGTACAATGATTATCTCCATTTAACAAGTGGCAAAACTGAGAGTGTAATAGTCATTTTTTTCAAGATTACATGGCTAGCAAGTGAAAAGTCTAAATCTGAACCCACAGCCTCTGTCTCCTGAAGTCTGAGCTCTTAGATGTATAGACCTTCTGAGGGTATTCATACATCTAGTTTCTGGGTTCAAATGGATATGGGGAATGATAAGGGAAAAACCTCAATAAGCGTGCTGAACACTGATTTTGTTCCACAGTGATGACAAAGATTCTCCCCTTAACCTAACTTTAGTCTGGCTCCTCTGAGCCCTCTGCTGGCCTAGTCCTGACCCTGGGCTTCCCCATCTACACCCTTGTAGAATCCAGTTTTATCAAGAGTCCTGCTAAGTTAGTGTTGTCAGAATCCTTGCCTCCTACAAATTTCTGATCATCCTGGATATCTGATCAAACTTCCTCATTTCCCACAATTCCCCAGTTAATGTCTGATCATCCTGGGCTGCTTTCAGCAAGAACCTATGGAGTGGGTGTAGCTTCTACTATATTTCCTCTCAGTAATTTCCCACTGACTGACAGCCCTATCCCCGATCTGCTTCCGGGCTATAAATCCTCACCTGTCCATGCCGTATTTGGAAGCAAGCCTGGTTCCATACTGAGGTCTCTTTTCAATAGTTCCTGAATGAAACCTAATCTTACTGCTGGGACCACTGGCCAGCTCTGGTTTTCTCTGACAGTGATCCATCCCTTGGCATCTGTGGATGGCCACGCTGTTAGGAGATTGTTGCTGAGCTACTGCATGGTGTCACTTCAGAGGGCTTTGCTCATTTTGATCAGACGGCTCTTACCCACCTGCTCCCCTTTCACAGCCCTCCGTCCTCAACCCCATTCTGCCCTCCCCTCCGTTCCCCGGTCTCCCCAGCTCCCTGAGGCAAGAATCTGGAAATGAGAATTCCAAACCGGAAGCATAGCAGGCTTTTTAAAGTGATGAAAGCTAAATTGGCAGAAGTTTATAAAATAGGAATGTGATCATGTTCTTATAGTTAACACTTTACTGATTTTAAATATTTCTAGTATTGTCAATAAAACTATTTGATAACCATTTTGGAGCAAGTCTAATGCAAATATACATGGTATAAAAATACCTAAGAAGCTACTTGAGATACTTTTTCTGTTATAATTAAAATAGATCAGTTTCATGCAAGTCTCATTAGAAAGATCTACTTCTCAAAAAAATCTTTTCTCTCCTATTCCCATTGACTATTAATTAATCTGTGTTTTGCTCAACTTTTTTTTTTTGGGAGGGGGGTATGTCTTCTTTGAAACACCTAACTTTTCACGGATTTTTAAAACACGTTTTCCCTACTTTATTTATGATTTCCAAGAACTTTTTCTTGATTTTTAAATGTTCTTTATTTTTTTCTAGCAATTTGTTCCTCTTTAATGAATGCAATTATCTTCTATCTCTCAGAAATTTTTAAATACAATTATACTTAAGTTTTTCTAGTGTCCTTTCCTCTATACTTCAATTTTTTCCCCCATTTTTGTCACTGTCCTTTATGCCAAAGCTGTCCTTAAAATGCCCAGTGATCGTTGTTCGTGCGTATTTAAAGTAGTTATTAAAAAGCCAGTCCGGGGCAAGGGGCGCACTTGGCTGGAGGGTTGGCCAGCCTCACTCTAGGACAACTGATTGGAGAAACTGTTCATTGGTTAAGGGATACCGAGGTGGCAGCATTTGTAGGTCCTTTCTTTTGATCCAGTTACTTTCATCAGAAAAGCACCCCCTTACTGCCTGTGTAGGCTGTCCTGGGGGTAGAGTGGGGTTGCGAGGGGGCCCCACCCATAAAGTTCCATTTTATTTTACCCCTCACTTGAGCACAGCTCTTCACTCTGCCTGGGGTCCTGAGTCCGGGGACTTGCCGACTGAGCCGCTCATGTGGGGCCGGTTGTCCAGCTGCACAGACGGGGAGGGGCAGGGGGGACGGTGAGGTGGTGTTTCTGCTCCTAATGCAGGCTCTGCCCTGCTTTCACCCCCACTTTCAATCCTGCTCCTCAGGTCTGTTGTGTTGGGAGCCTCTATTTTTGCCTTTGGTTCCCCTACGTCCTGCTTTGTGGACACTGTTTTTTTCACTTATCTACACTCTGAACTCAGCCCCTGCTTATCTCCATATTTTCTCTCCCCCCAAATTTCATTGCCACCTTCCACCTACTATTGTTTCCTTTCATTATTTTTTTGGGGAGGGGAGGATTATACCTTTTAATTTTACAAGTTAACATCGCCGTTATTTTGGTGGAATTTTTATGACAGAACAGACATAAACACATCTCCTATCTGCCTTGTTTATTTAGAAGTGCCATTTTCACTCTTTTATCTTTGGCCAATAGGCTAATGGTGATAGCAAGTGAAATTCAAAATGTCATTAGTATTTTTAAAGCTATTAATACCATTATCAAAGAACAGGGTATATTGAACCCATCTTTTTTTCCAACCAAGTTTCTAGATGGCTCAGGCTAAAATTGGAGATCTATAAATTTATTTATCAGAGTCATTAAGTATTGAAGCTAAATCCAATGTCATGTAGCACTGGAAAGAACATTAGATTAGAAGTTGTAAGTTCTCACTTAAAGATATATCTTTGCCATCTTGGGCAGAATACATTTTCCCTTGGCCTTAGTAAAATGTTGGCAATACAATTACACAGCTTCTAAGATTCCTTCCAGACAAAACATTCTGTGATTCTGCTAGGTAATTTTCAATCCCTACTTAAGTCCATCAAAAATGCAGTTACCCAAAGTGTGAAATGCACATCCTTGGGGTCAAGGAACTGATTTTTACTTGTATAAGAATTAGCATTTTTATTAATCACTATTTTTGTTCACAGGATTATGAATTTATTTTAATTTACTATCAGGGAAAAGTGTAACTAGTACAATAAAACTGAACATGTCTCTGTAAGTAAATTTACCTGAACTTACAATTATGGGCGGAGTTAAAGAACATTCTGAGATGCAGGATGGCACGTAGCCATCACACACAGTCATCGCGATGAAAGTGAGGAAGGTAGCACGCAGACGAGTGCCTTTGATGAACCAGGACCCTCTGGGACGCCCCCTCCTGCAGTCTGTGCACTCACACTCCTGCCCCTCTTGGCAAAATCTCCGTGTGTCCAGCTCAGAGGGTGCTTGCCTGTGGAACCCCTTCACAGCAGGAGAGTTTTGTCTCCTGAAACAGCACAGTTCAGCGTAACTGGCCTACTTACATAGACCCAATTCCGCATCCCACTCCTTTTGTATCTGGAGGACATTAAAATGCTTAGCCTATAATGGAGGTACAATCAATACTTGTTGGAAGAATAAGCCAAATCGGTATATGGATGAATATAATGGGCAAATGCTTCCTGTAATTGATTTCTTCTTGGCACGTATCACTAACTCCATGTCAATGGACTGTCTTTACCTTATTAGTTTCAGAATATAATGCCCATAAGAACCCAAAGCAAAAAGAACAAGATAAATATGAGAAATTAAAAAGATAAACAGAAGCTATCGGAAGCTTTTGAGACTCGTCAATGAGCGCTGTAAATTTTACAAGGAAAACATTTCAAACATCACTGAATTCTGGGGTTCTGAGATGCTGGGACACTGGCCTTTTCCCTAGAAATGGATATTATCTTCCTTTAGAGCAATTTATATTTATAGGATTCATACATCAAAATTGAAAATCTTCAGGAGCATGAATTTACTGTACGAAGCATATCTACACAAATCATTTAATACTACCCTCACAACAATGCTCTGGTGTTGATGTAACAGAAGGGGAAAGCGAGGTTAGAAAAGTTAGTTACATGATTTTCTGAATGTCACTGAGCTGGCAGGTGGCTAGGGCAGGAGTTGGCAAACAGTGATATGAGGCTGGGGACAGAAAGGCGATTCCAGCCCACTGTGTGTCTTTATAAAGAAAGCCTTACTGTAACGTAGACTCACCCCTATGAGGGGTTAACTCTGTTTCACACAGGAAGGAGAAACTGAGGCAAATAAATGGTTATTACTAGACAACGTCCCACAGCTAGAAAGTGATGAGTTCAGGAGGACTGAATGCTGGCATCCTGACCCCAGAGACTTTGTATTCACAGCTGTGCTGGTTTTGGGGTCCAAATCCTGGCCCCAGCTCTGGGACCTGGGGGAATTTGCTCCTGCAATATCTAGGAAATTAATACTTGTCAAATGCTTACATGAGAATCACTCTAGAAAGTATTATTTCTATTAACATTCAAAGCCTTTCATTACCCTGCTTCTTTCCAGTAGTAAAAATTACAGAATTATGGACTACATGTTCTACACGTCCAGTCTTATTTAAGTTTCGTAGTAACCAACTGTTATTCTCATTTTACTAGGGAAAAAATGGAGGTTCTGAAAGGGTACGTGACTTGTTTTGTCCATGGGTCTCTGGTTTTTAAGCTCACCTTCTCTACATCACTCCTTCTAATACCATTTCCCTTAAATGAACACAGTGCTTGAAAAACACCAATGAATGCATGGGGCATCTCTTCTCCCCGTCTTGACCGACCCACATACTAATCCAACATTATTAACAAGAGGCAGGAGCAGTCAAGCTCTCACATTCATCTTCCCTTGCCTGCCTTGTTTCCTGGACGTCAGCTGCTTCTGGAATCTGAAATGCACTGTCCTTGCAACTCCCTTTATTGAAATTCCATGTAGCCGTTGAAGCCAGTTTCAAATAGCGCTGAATCCTTCAAGGCTTCTCTGATCACCAAAGACAGAAAGAGTCTGCTCCCTTCAGAACCCAACAGTGTTTTTGTTGGTGCCATGCTTACGTTTATATGACGTATGTTGATTTATGTTATTTTCATCCATGTCTTAAAGTACCCTCAGAAATTGGTAACTTTAAACCCTTCAAAGAAGATGGGATATTCAGCCCTCCAATGGAATAAACTAGAATGCTTCTTTTTAAGAAATATCTCAAATTATTATTTTGAATGCACTTAGAAAGATATCCCCTCTGCAGTACCTTGTCCTGGATTATTAAATGATAGGCACTCGATACTTACTCACTCTACATCCCAAGTTATTTTTATAATGCTAATTTCATGTTTTTATTAGCTCAGTGCAATTAATTTAAAAGCAACAAGGTAAACATAAATAACATAGACAGAACTGACAATTTAGTAATACCTGATCTCTGTGTTCCTCATTTGAAAGTGTCTAGTTCTAATTTATTTTACATTCTGCGTTAGTCGCTTAAATAAACTTCAAATTCTTTTAAAAAGAAAAAATGACTTTTAGTAGGTCTCAGCCTACTTTTGAAATACTCACAATATGAGTGCTCTATGACTTACAGCGAGTTCTTTCAAAAAACATCAGCACGTGGCAATCTATTCGTGTTCGTACCTTCTCAGCAATCTTTATAATCTCAGCTTAGTTTTGCAGCCTCTGCTTTATTTTTAATTTGATTTGCCTCATATCATTCTTAATTGGAAGTGGAGAATGCCACAACAGTAAAATATGACCTACTTAAATGAACATTACAGGGGTGGGGGGGCAGTGTGAGAGAGTCACGTTGAATTAGTGAAAAGCTGCATTAGAGGAAATGCCTTTAAACAAATACATGGCTTCAAGTACACTGGCAACTAACTGCTAACAGAGTAGTTTTCAAGGAGAGGCTTTAATGCTGATTTTTAATTAAAAGTATGCATATGCATAAGAATAATTCGATCTAAGAATTATTCAAAATGTTACGTTTATTCTTAAAACAGAATTTGATACCCCTTTAAAAAAAGCCCAGAATTGATTCCTACCTCCAGATACTGAGTCATAAAAATCTCTAGGATGTGTGGAGGCCAAAGGTTGAGTCAAGCACCCACGGCCAATGACTGACTCCGCTGTGCGTCCGTAAAGACCTAAAAAAGGAGGAGGTTCAGGGAGCCCCTAGGTTGGTGAACACGCGGAGATTTAGGGAGAGTGGCGAGCACAGGAGGGGTTGGAGGCTCCACACCCCTTCTCCGTATCTCGCCCTGGGCATCTCTTCCATGTGGCTGATCTCGAGTTCTATCCTCTTATAATAAATCGGTGATCTAGTAAGTAAAACGTTTCTCTGAGTTCTGGGAGCCGCTCCAACAAATTAATCCAGTACAAGAACAGGACTGTGGGCATCACTCAGTCAGCAGCATAGGTAGGACTTGTGACTGCGCCCGCAGCTGGGGGCAGGAGACGGTCTTGTAGAACTGGTCCCTGAACCTGTGGAATCTGGTGCTGTCTCTGGGTAGCTGGGGTCAGAATTGAGAGGAACTGTAGGAAACCTCCCTGGTGCCCGAGAATTGCCTGGTGGCGTGGGAAACCTTGCCTCCCCCACGACTGGAACTGGGGGTAGAACCCGTTAATTCCCAACACAATTGATACATACACTGACATTACAGTTTCAAACATGTTCCATTAGTGCAAAGTGACTGTCCTATGTGTACTCAGAAATGCACTTGCCCTCTCCAAAGAGGGACAAACACCAAAGTCTCATCCATTCAGGACCTGGATTTCTGGGTGATACGTTCTTCTTGGTTACTCGCGGGTGTATTTCCTAATCATGTAGCCAGTTATGCCCACATTATACACTTAGCCAACCTCACACACCCCGAGAAGAGGGTGGAATCCATAAAAGCCAACTGACTGCAGAAAATATTCCCTTTTGGAAATAAGAGAAACACATTTCTCCTTTTGGAAAGAAGAGAAACATATTGTATACAGTATACACAGTCACAGTCCCCAATACGGCATCATCTTCTATGGGGACCATTCCCCTGGCAGGGACCTAATATTTTTAAGAGATCCTTAGTGTTTGCATAAATATTTGTGGAGTGAGTGCCTAAATTAAAAGAAAATAACAAAGCATGGTAGGACCTGGGATAATTATCTGCTGAATTACTGAGGTTGCTAAATTATCACTACCGCCTCTGAGTTACAGAACTTCTCCCATGGTGGACTGTGACACATCATTTTAGGGGGTTTTGATTTAATAGATCCTTTTAAAACCAAACTGAGCTAAAAGGACTATACTTGTTCTGTTGATTGTTAAATATTCTTCTGCTTTTTCAACATATTGTAAGAGTTCACAGAATGCCCACCAGGCTGCTGGGGTTTGCCAATTAAAGCCCACATTGAAATGTTATAAAAAAGAACAGTTTATCGTAATCACAGATACTGTACATAACACAGCACTTTGCTTCTTGAAAGCTAATTACAAAAGTTGTTTGAAATAATCAGGCCCCTATTCAGCAGCTCAGGGATGAGAAGAGCTGTATAAATAGTCACTGCCTTGGCAATGGCAAGAGAGGAGGGAGGCAAAAAAGAGGTTAGTTAAAAGTTCACATGGACAAAAACTAGGGGGGTGGAAATGGGAGGGAGGTGGGGAGGGCTGGGGCGGTGGGCTGGGTTGGGAATGAAAGACAGAAAACTGTACAAGAATAACAATTAAAATAAAATGAAAAAAAAAAGTTCACACACAGAGTGAAAAAACGAAATGGAAAGGAATTCCCTCAGCTCGTCTGAGTGACAGTAAGGAACATTCAAAGGTGTCATATTCCAGGTTGTCAACATGATACTGAAAGACACTTTTGGCACGGCAGTGGGTTCTATTACCATGATAAAGCTCTGAGTATGTATTTAATTAATTAATTGTGTCTAAACTTCCTGGAACACCCATGCTCACAGGAAACTCACACAGGCCACTGAATCACATTCATTGTCTACAGAGAAAGGGCGGAGAATATGTACCCACAAAACAGATGGCATTTGAAGTCCAACAATCTCACTCAGTGGAATGAATGGACACCACACCATAATGTTAGGAAGCCGTTCTGTTGCGAGCCAGGCCATTTGTAAGTGTAAGAAAGGTTATCCCACCGAGAGGTGACGCTTCTTCATCAGGGACTTGACTGGGCACACCCACAAAAGCCCGTTTCTTGACTGAGTGGGCAACAGTACTTTCAGAATATAATTCCACCCCTTTGTGTCACCACGAGAGAAGGCGCACCAGCACTGTCCCCGAAAGGAGTAACCGCAGGCGCACACGTGCGTGGAGCCGTGACGCCCGGAACATGTGCCTCCAGGGACCAAGTGCAGCCTCACCGCAACCCGCTGGGCAGGCAGTCCACCAGACTGCCAGTCAGAGGTTTCACGTGTATAGTAAGGACCGCTTGATTTATATGTAGCCTCTTCTTGACCAAGAATAAAGCCGGCTCCTACCCTTAATAAAAAGTGTGCCTACTGTTGAAGAAAAGTTTTTTTTTTTCAAAAGAGAAAGTTATTTGGGCAACAGAAAAATAAGGTTATTTGTTGAGTTAAAAGAGCCCAGTGGAGTTATAAATACATATCCACGCTGCATAGATAATCTCTACTGAGCTTCACTTCTTTAAGCTTCTCGACTTACACTCATAATAAATCCTGGCCAGGCCTAATTAAATTGGGATTCAGGATCACTAGTATTTTATCTTTTACTGAACTTCTAACAGCCGCTTCATTATTCACCAGAGTGGGTAGAATACACATATAAATAGTAGAGAGTAATGCAATATTTATTATCTTCTTTGTGGTAGAATATTTTTGCACAGTTAGTTTTTTTTAAGCCCCAAATTAGAGTTGTTTTCCGTATTTACTACATTCTTGAGTTAACAGGATATCATGGGTTTTGTTGATGGGTTAAAATGAAAATATTTTGAATGGATTACTGGATAAATTAAATAAAATATATATTTTGGTATGTTGGGCTACAATCCATGGTATTTTGGTTCACACAATTTAGAAATCCACGGGGCTATGAGTTATCACAGCACTGGAGTTAAGTTTAGATCTCACTAAAGAAGGCAAGGCTTAAACATATCAAATGATTAAAAAGGTATTTTAAATCTTTAGTTTAGAAATTCAATGCTCTGCGTATTTGTACCCTGTCTTATGCCCGATTCTTTCTGATTTCTTTATAACACCTGGCAACGCTGACTACTTATTTCACATAGTGTCTGTTTATCTGGAAACGATCCCATTCGCTCAGAAGAACACTCGGAAGTGATTCTCCCCACGCTGAAGAAGGGCCAGTCCCTGGGGCAGCAGCTTCATTCTTCCATTGTCAGAGAGCCTGGTGTCAGGGATGTGACAGGCAGGCTACGAACACGACTGGGTACGATTAAATAGTGAACAAACATATTAATGAATGAACTTCCTGTTTTCTGGAACGTTTTCCTTTTTTGTTTCTATGGCAATGTATTCGATCAATAAATACAGTGTTTATCACATGTTTTCCATGTGCCAAGTACTGGTCAATGTCACAAACACACCTGAAAACAAAGGGCGTGGTCCCTGGAGGACCATAAAGGAAATGCAAATGTGAACAAGTGATGAACAGTACGGTGAGCGCCATGAAAGTGGAAGTAGGGTGTGCAGTGAAAGTTTATTACGGGAACTCATAGACCTACTCTGGGGCTCTGGAATAGGCTTCTTTAAGGGAATGAGTTCTTCATGTTAGACTTGAAAAATGAAGAGTTAGCCAGATAAAATATGGGAGGGAGACCGAAGTAAGGAAGAAATTTGACAGAGGGATTGGAAAACTGAAGGACTCAACTTGGTAGAAGATGAGAACAAGTCAGTTTCTTTGTTATCAAAGTGGTTGGGTGGGTTCATGAACAGACCATACCAGAGTAGTGTGCTAGAAAGATAGTATCTCAGAGGCGCACTACGATTTCTGAACCTTATTCATTCCAGAATCAACTGAGACACGCCTGGAAAAACATATTTCTAAAACAATGTAATACTATTAAAGGCTATCGTCCAATGGTAACTTAGTTCCTTAAAGCCTGGAAAGACTGCCCAATGCAGTACTTTGTACATAGCAGACACTCGAGAAGTATCTCTTGACTTAAGTCAATTCAAACATCATCTACACAGGATTCCGTGTGGAGCCATTAGACAGTGCAATTCTGAACTCTTAAACTTTTTTCTCTAAATGGATAGGATTAGTACAAAAAGTGAATAAAGTTGAGATAAAAAATAGAATAGGGGAAAAGTGTTAGACCCATGGATAGAGGATTTAGTTTGGTATTTGTGTCATAGAGTTTGCATTTGGTTGTTTGTTGGCAAATTTCTTCATTGTTCTGAGCCTCAGTGTTATCATTGTTGAAATGGAAAAAAGATGTCTCAGAGTTTGTGAAAAGTTAAGGGACAGCTCTTTGCAAGCAGGAAGTAGTTACCCAGATGTGTAAGGTTTCCTAATAGCGTGGTATATGGGATGGGTGGCGACGCCTCAACCCTTACCCCTCTCATCAAAAGATCTCTTTTTAGAGCTCCTTAGAAAACAACTATTAAAACTCATGTGTGTGTTCTTTTTAAATAATTCAAATAGACTATTTATTAGGTCCGAGCAGTTAAAAACAAATCTCAACAAAAAACCTAAACAGTGCTTTTCTGGAATAAAAGAGGCCATCTGACTCAAAGGAAGCCTCATGCTAATTCAGAAAACCTTTTCTTTCTCAATGTGGGATCAGTCTTGGTCTGCTTGGGATGCCGTGCAAACTGCCATAGCCCAGGGGACTTCAATAAGAGAAGTTTATTTCTCACAGTCTGGACACTGGGAAGGCCAAGGTCAAGGATCAGGCTCATTTGGTTCCCGATGAGAGCTTTCTTCCTGGCTTGCAGACAGCCACCTTCTGGCCATGTTCTCACATGGCGGAGAGAACGAAAGAGCTCTCTGGCATCTGCTCACACGAGAATATTAATCCTATTGGATTACAGGGCCACCTTTATGATGACTTCAAGTAATCTTAATAATGTCCTTATTCCAAATACAGTCACATTGGGAGTTAAGCTTCAATATCAATGTTGGGAGGACACGATTCGGTCTATAGCAACTAGGTAGTTTGAAAATGGTTAATGAGAGTTTTAAGAAGATGTCCTTATGTAAGGTCTACTTGATAAAAGTGTGAAAACTGAGAGTCGTGGAGGTTGCACTGGCATGAATAATGAAAAGAAGCTCAGACTAGAGGATCCCAACCCAGCTTTCCAAAGCACCAGAGCTCCTCTCCCTCCAGCTGCCATTAAAGATAATGCAAGTCATTGTCCATCAGGCGACAGCCCTCTCAGGAGCCCTCAGACCTGCTTGACTCACCCTTGGACATGGTATTGAGTGAAGGGAAGAATGACTCATAAGAAGAGATGTCTTTCTATAGGAAGAGGCAGTGTCTTTCCCAAGGGAAAAGGGTTGGGCATTGAAACAGAAAGATTTAAGGAGCCACTTAGGATACGAGATGCAGTCCTGAGGATGGGGTGGTGGTAGACCCTGGAATGAAGGATTAGACTTTACATTTACCTCATTCACAATGGCCATCATTAACAAATCAACAACCACCACATGCTGCTGAGGATGTGGAGAAACAGGAACCCTAGTGCACTGTTGGTGGTGCAGCCACTGTGGAGAACAGTATGGAATTTCCTTAAAAAACTAAAAACAGAACTGCCTTTTGATCCAGTGATTCCACTGCTGGGATTACACCCTAAAAATCCTGAACACCAATTTAAAAGAACTTATGCACCCCAATGTTCATAGCAGCGTTATTTGCAATAGCCAAGTGCTGGAAACAGCCTAGGTGCCCATCAGTAAATGAGTGGATCAAAAAGCTGTGGTGCATTTACAAATGGAATACTATGCAGCAGAGAGAAAGAACTCCTACCTTTTGTGACAGTATGGATGGAACTGGAGAGCATCATGCTAAGTGAAATCAGCCAGGCAGCAAAAGACAAATACCATATGATCTCACCTCTAAGAGGAATCTAATGAACAAAACAAACCAATGAACGCAGAAGAACCACAGGCATGGAACCAGAGGGGTGGGGGGCAGGGAGTTAAGCGGGGAAGAAGGGGGAGGTTCTAGTCAAGGAACATGTGTACGGGACCCGTGGACAAGGACAACAGGGTGGGGATTGACTGTGGGAGCGGGGGTGGGCAGGGCAGGGGAGAACGATGGGGGAAAAATGGGACAACTGTAATAGAACAATATAAAAAAAAAAGAATTTACATTTACCTTCCTTTACTTTAGCGTTAACTGCAAGGGCAAGTCCAATTTAGCTAGAACTTTAACCTTTTTCCTCCTATTGTAATTATCTTTCAAAATTATGTTTACTTTGTAGTAGAGCAATTCACATAATCTTGAGGCTGATATTCCGACAGTAAACAATGTTATTACAGTCGTACTCATTGTTAAAATATTTAAATTCTTCCTTCTTACGCTGCTCCGAGATTCCCTAAATGTTCCTCTGCCTACCACCCCAATCACTCTAGACTCTCCCGAGGACTGCCAGCCCCCCAGCAAGGAAAGGCTGCCTGCTGCCACAGCAGGAAGCTCCGGGACCTGACTCCGCAGTAAAGGCCTTCACCGCCTCGTATGGGACACGTTCCTGCAGTGCCCTTCGCTACGCTCATGTGTTCTGAATTTCAGTCTGTCTTGTATCTGTGCGCACCGACGTACTAACCTTGGGGACTGTGCAGGAACGAAAAGGCAAGAAGGAAAGAGAGCTCGTCATTCTACCCTCATCTCGTTTCAAAGCTTTCTGGTGACAACCTTATCAAATAGGCTGCTACTGTTAGGTCATGGCTACATGGACATCAGATGGTCAGTCATTTCTACTATTTAAGCAGGAGCTGAAAGAAAGACCCATGAAGCTAAACAACACTCCAGAGAGAACAGATGTGAGAAAGATGCCTTTCTACTCACCCCTTAGATGAGAGTGGGGAGAGAAGTAAACTCCTGGGTTATATGAAATAATGCTGGGTAGATATTTGCACGGGCACACAAAAGTCTCGCATGCAGCGTTTGCTTGTGGGAGTTAACAGTGAGTTCAATGGTGGGGCGAATGCAATGATGGCTCTGCTTTCCCAAGGGTTTATTTCCAGCGTCCAAACTTCCAACGTAATAGAGATCTGGGAATACTTGCACAGGTCCAGGGAGCCTCCATCCATGGGAGGCATTATGGAGAAGCTGTCCCAGGATTCTCACTTGATTAGAGAGTGACTGGGACCAGTATGTTAACGAAGACTTGGTGAATGTAAGTAGGCCGCCCTGAACACTGTGCTGACCGCAAGCTGCTGCGTGGCTTTGAATCAGGAAAATGACTCACTGTTTCCGTTACCTCCTTTACCACTTTCTCCTTGTCTAGATGTATGTCTCTAAAACCCAAATAATCATGTAACTGGAAGGAAACCAGAGTCCAGTCATTCAAACCCCCTTATTTTAGAGATGGAGAAACCTAAGTCAAAGTGCTTTTTCAAAACCAGGTCCAGTGTTGTTCCTATAGTTGCAACCTATGGTTATTTCTGTGATTGCTCAGGTAAAAAGGCCATAGACTATATGAGTAGTACCATTATATTGTACAAGGTCAGGGGCACCATTCACACTGGTACATGAATAGAGCTGATTTACAATTGATTCATGCAAAGTATAAGCTCAACACTCACTGTGCTGGGCACTGTGATAGGCACCTTGGTAAGTCATGTCCATAGAGTATGAACCATGTGATGAAGGTGGCTGGTCAGGATGGTGTCTCAGGTGGAACTGGAAGCCGTTGCTGTGTTTTATCATGCATTCCCCACCACAGAGCTGGACGGGCCACACCCAGCACCTTCCCTGGCTCACGCTGGTACTGCATGAAACTCCTGCTCTTAAAATTGCGATTACTATCCTTGTTGCAGGACTCTCTAGTCCCCATGGCTCTTTATCTGTTTGTGCAACTTGCCAGGGATCTGGGAATACACTGGGGAAGAAAACATGAACTCCCTGACTGCAGGGAAGTTACATGGAGTGTGGCAGGGGAACGAGTCATTAAACAAACCATTATTTAATTACTGCTGCAAAGTATTCTATAAGGTTCAGGGTGAAATAAAGCTTGTACTGTCCTTAAAGTGACACTAGGTCTAGACGCCGAGTAAGTCCTAAGCCAACTTTCTAACAAAAAGAGAGGAATAATAGTGTTCAGACGTTCATGTAAATTATCTTGAATCCTCATGGTTTGGGCAAAGTAAATATCTCCCCATTCTATAGGTGAGTAAACAGAGGTTCGAAGTGCCTAACTTGCGAATGCCAGTGCTGGGACTTGAACACAGGCCCTTCTGAAAGCTGCACATGGGCTTTTCAGGACAACGTCACTTCTGTGGGCAGGACACAGGCAGTGACAGGAAAACTGAAACTCTCACTGTTAAATAGAAGGTTTCTTTTAGCTTTGAATTTCAAGATTAAGTTATTCTAAAGCTCAAGCCATAGGTGTTAATTAACTGACTTTCAAGTTAGAAAAATGCTCCCTTTTTTCCGCTTCTAAAGCCCACACATTTTGATAGGCTGAGTACAATACCGTGGGAGTCATTGGGAAGAAAACAGACAATTCCTTTAGTTCATTTCCTAATAAGAAAACATTTTTTATGTCTCATTAAGAGCCAGAACTTTATGTCATGTACTTTAAAAATAACAGTTCTTGCCCCGAACTGCCTTGTTTTCCTCCTTTCAAGCACACCCACCTCCCTAACAGGAATCCGGTTTCTAGCCTTTGCTTTTGCATGAGTCTCAGGTCGTCCCAGCATTTCTAATTACAAATAAAAGTTAAAGCCTCCAGTTGGGGTGTAAACTCCTTCGTACTCAATCACGTACAAAACAAGCTGTTGTCTTATGATTAATAATGTCACAGCAGTTCCTAAACCACGATCACGAAGCAACATGGAGGAGCTATTGTCTCCAAAGTGAAGGAAATTGACTCAAAGCTGACAGTCTGGGAATTGACATGGAGTTCATAGCAGTGAGTTGCCTTTCCTTTTTTATTGTGGGAAAATATGCATACGGTAAAATTTTAATTGTCTTTGTGTATATTGTCAGTGACATTAGGTAATTCACCATCTTACACAACTGCCACCACCACCATCCATTTCCATAATCCCAAACTGAAACGGTACCTATTTAAAACTCCAAAGACTTCCCGTTCCCTTCTACTAAACAAGCTCCTGGTGATCACCATCCTATTTTCTGTCCTTAAATTTCGCTGCTGTAGGTACCTCATGTACATAGAGCCATACAGTATTTGTCCTTCTGCGTCCAGCTTATTTCACTTAGTATAACATCTTTGGGGTTTACCCATGAGGTAGCAGATGTCAGAACTCAGTTCCTTTATAAAGCTGAGCAGTATTCCACTGACCCTTGAAGAACACTGAACTGCTGAGGTCCACTTACACGTGGATAATTTTCAATAAATACTGTAAATGAATTTTCTCTTCCTTATGATTTTTTTTGGATAAAATTTTATTTTCTGTAGCTTACTTTATTGCAAGAATACAGTATATAATAAACATATCTTACAAAACTGTGTTAATCCACTCTTTATGTTATAGGGAAGTCTTTCTGGTCAATGGTAGATTATTAGTAGTTAAGTTTTGGGGGAGTCCAAAAAATTTTTAAGATTTCTTTATTTATTTTTAGACAGAAGATAAGGGAGAGAGAAAGAGAGGGCGAGAAACATCAATTGTCTCTCACGCACCCCCTACTGGGGACCTGGCCCGAAATCCAGGCATGGTTCCTGACTGGGAATCGAATCCGTGACCATTTGGTTCACAGGCCGGTGCTCCGTCCAGTAAGCCACACCAGCCAGGGCTGCGGGAGTCAAAATTTGTATGTACATTTCTGAATGCACAGGGGTGAGCAGCCCTAACTGTCATATGGTTCAAGGGTGAACTGTATCATGTTTTGTTTACTGATTCATTTGTTGATGGACATTTGGGTAGCAGCGAATTCTGAACCATGTCACCAATGACATGAATGATTCTTTGTGAGAGTATGGGAATAATATATGAACATATCGTGCTTGGGAAGAAAAAAATGAAGGGTTAAGGATGAATCATAGCATTTAGCTGCACTGCTCAATACAGCAGCCACATCCAGCTCCTGAGCACTTCAAATGTAGCTAACCTGAAATGAAATGAGATGTAAATGTAAAGTGCACACTAGATTTCAAACACATGGTATGAATGAAAAGAATGTAAGCCAGCTCTCACTAGTAATTTTATAGCATGTTGAAATGATAATCTTTTGGCTATGTTGGGTTAAATAACATGTATTAAAATTAATTCTACCTATTTCTGTTCCCTTCTGCTTTTTTAACGTGGCTCCTAGAAAACTTAGAGAGACAGGCTGGACTCACACGCTTTTATGGGGCGGCACCGCTGTGGAGTTGGTTCTTAGGAAAGCTGTCCTCGGGTTTTCTGTGCTGACTTACCCATTCTAATGGATCACCTTCAGTTTACAGGAGACAAGGTCTACCCAACGGATTCACTCGCCGACTGGGAAGCAGCAGACAAGGCAAGAGTGGGCAACATTCTGAATGCCAGCAAGCCCTCTGCAAGCTTTACAGTGTAGGCGATTGTATCCCCTTACCGGTCACGAAGGTGCCATGATAACATCCCACATGTGCAAAGTGAACAGTAATTAACAGAAATGCACAAACCGCTCCCTCTCCTATTTCTCTCCTCTACTTGCATTTTCCCTATTCGGTGGGAACTTTCTGTTCGCATGGACTCACTTTGTTCGCTAGAAAATGTTCCTTAGGGTCCTATCAGGGATTTGTGTGCAAGGTCTCAAGGGAAAAAGTACACTGCATGTCCACCAGCTGCCTCTACTGTTTTGGTTGATTGGCCTCTCAGAAAAATAATCCGGGTCCTTGAAAGAGCAAAAGAAAACACTTTGTGCGCGTATGCAAATCAGCACCATTGTAAGAGTCGGGGAGCCCGCTGTCTCTCCTCAGCCCACAGGGCACTCTTTCTGCCTCTGGAACAGGTTTCAAGGGTAAACAAGGTCAGGCCTTGAAGCTACAGCAGTGAAAGAAATTATAAGTCATAATTACTTAGGTAGACGGCGAATGTCACATACTTTTTTCTACTTAGGCTGTTTTAATACAGAATCGTATTGCACTGATCTGTTATGTTTCCCCCTCACCAGACACTTTATCTGAGTATGTTCGTCTTTCCAACTACTTAAGTTCGGACCCAAAGAACCCTTTCTGTTACCAGTGACCATGTCTGGTTTTACCTGAAAAAATAAGCTATGATGAAAAGGTTCCATAGATATTTTAGGCATTTTTTCATTTAAATACAAACTTTTCTTCACAGACACATGAAGATTCCGGCATCATCACCCAGCATGTAAGAAACTCAAGTGTTTACATTTGCAATTTCCCACTTATAACTGCGGCAGGGTTTCCCTAGTGGACGAACAGAGGGGTATAGATCTAGGTTGTCCATTCTGTTTTCAGAAGATTCTGTTTGTTTGTTTTTTAATTCTCACCTGAGGATACATTTATTGAGGGCGGGGGGAGGGAAAGAGAGAGAGAGAATGAGAATCAGAAGCCTCCCACACACACACCAGGACCAGGGATCGAACCAATAAACTTTTGGTGTACACGACGACACTCTAACCTATGAAGCCACCCGGCCAGGGCAATAAAATTCTGTTTTGAAAGAGTCAGTTCCAGGTGGGGAAGCAGAGGGGGTGGATAGCAAGGGTAGGCAAGCAAGGAAAAGGCAGGGAGGGAGGATGGTGAATGGGAAGGAGAATCATCAGGAGTGGGAGAAGGCAGGGGGGAAGTTGTGGAAGGTAAAGAAAGAGACCAGAGGGGAAGGGGAGAGAATGACCAACAGCTAGAATGTGGAGAAAAAGAGAAGGGAAGAGAAAGAGGAAAGGGCAAAGGAGAGACCAGAGGGGAGAAAACTAAAGGAATAGGAAGGGGAAGTGTTGGAGGAGATGATAGAGTCAGGCTTCCTACGGGTTAGTCCTGTTTTCTAAAGCTCAGGGGTTTATTTGAAAAAAGGAATCCCAAGGTGAAATGATAACGATATCACACAGGCACTCAGTATTTCAACGCTGCTGCTGAAATAACTCACAGGCTTTCCCCATTATCAAAGGATTAACCCTTGCTCCTAGTTTTTGATCTGTGCAACAGCTACCAATTGCCTCGCATCACTGAGTCACATTTTAGTTTATTTTGTGCTTTAATTACAGAAGCTTAAAGCCCTTCCTTCCTGTCTTCCACAGGGCGGGTGGGAAAAAGAAACATTGTCAAGAAGTCCAATATCAGTTGTTTTAGTGGTGATCTATTCTCATCCTTAGGATTTTTCAAGAATTCCCAGATCTTTAATGGACAAGTGGTCATTTTTCAAACACCCTAGTCAGGAGGAGCTCAGCGGCTGCCACCACTGCTGAGGTTGCTTTCAGTCCCACCCTGCCCCGGGCGTGAGTGTGAGCGGGACACCGACCACCACTGTGTCACTGCCTCTGGGGACCACTGCCACTCCATCATCAGCAAGTCTGCAGGTTCCCTCACTAAGCATAGGTCTGCGTCCTGCACATGGCTCCCTGTGTAGCTCCCAGCACCCAGTGGCACCCTCACTGCGGCTGGGAGCCCCTCCCAGATCCAAAATGTCGCTCGCCTCAATTCCTGTGACCCTCCTTCAGACTCCAGGGACCCACCCCAGGACCGCTCCTCTATCTTTTCACTTTTCCTTCCTCCAGTGAAATAAAATAAAGCCCAGCATTTCATCGTAGACATTTCTCCCTCAATAGAACTTAATGGCTAATCAGCGAGTGCTTGATTTCTTAGGAAGCCAAGTTTCAGCCCTAGCAAACACAAAAGAAAAGAGCCTCCTTCCCTTTTCTTTTCACTGGTCAAGAGGGGTTAGTATTTAGGAACAAAATACTCTGTAACTTCTGAAGGAAGGAAGTAAACATTCCCTCACTCCCGGTGAATCTAAAGCAGAAGAAATACAAAGCAAAATAATGATTTAATACGTTACCCTTCTATAATATATTTTTTGCTAAATGGAAAATGTTTTATATAAACTCTACTATTTATTGCCAAAAATCCCGTGAAGGTATTCCATTCATTTATTTATTTGACTTACTTGATGAGAAGCCCGATGCCAGAGAGGCTGAGTAGCTTGATCACACCAAGAGGAAATCACAGTGTCTGGATTCCAGCTCCGATCCGCCCTCAGAACCTGCAGACCGTGCAACACCACACATCAGGATGTACTCAAGGCAGGTGAGGTCCAGGTAGACTCCGTGCGTTTGCAAGCCTAGTGTTTTAAAGAACAATGTTAAAACAATCGGGAATTATAGGCTTATAAATTAGAGGTCTAGATAAACTTAGAAACTTATGGAAGATCAAAGCCATTTCTTCTTATACATCTCTTAGAAACTGCTCTGTTTTAAAAATGAACTTTAATCTATTTGAAGATAAAATAACAGATAAAAACCCACATGTTCAAAAAAGGTTCACAGATTATGTGAAATAAACATCTCAAATAATAAAAAATATATAGTGCAATAACAAATGCCTGAGAAAAATAAGTAGAATTTGAAATGAACAGGCAAAATAATAAAGGAAAAAATACAAAAAAAACAGATTTCATGTAATCAGGTCCATAAAAATATATTTGAATGTTTGAGATGGCTTAGTAGAGAGTCTAATACACACACACACACACACACACACACACACATAAAATATATAAATATATAATGAATCTATATATTTATCAGACTGAGCTTTAATTTTAGTAAAATTACTTTAATTTCCTATAATGAAAAAAGACATTCTGTTGTTTTTTTTTTTTTTTTTTTGCAGGGTAGGTTCCTAGAAACTTTTCCTGGAAGCTATTTATTAGTGTGACCTGATGAAAAATTGTCATAGAATGAAACTATTGCCCTGGCCAGGGTGGCTGAGTTGGATGGAGCATCTTCTCGTAATCCAAAAGGTTGCCGTTTAATTCCTGGTCAGGGCACATACCTAGGATTCTGGTTCAATTCCGGTTCAATCCTGGTCCAGGCCCCTACAGCAAAAAACTAATCAATGTTCCTCTCTCAAATCGATGTTTCTCTCTCCCTCTCTCCCTTCCTTGCTCTCCAAAAGCAATGACAAAAATATCCTCAGGTGAGGATTTAAGGAAAGGAAAGGAAAGAAACTCTTAAGACACGGCCATACATTCAGCACCTCAGCATCACAAACACATCGGAAATGGAGCTGAGAGTTTCTCTGCCAGTTCACTTCCCAACTGCCTCTGCTCCAGTGATTTGTAAGTCACTGGATTAAGCCCCTGGCCCTTGTGGCACTTAACACAGGTGTAGATTTATGTTTACGTGGGTAATTGTTTAATTGATAACTTCTTCCTCACTACATGGTAAGTCCCAAAGTGGCAAAGATTCTACTTGGTTTTCTTCACAACTGGAGTTCCAACGCCTTCCACAATCTTGGTACTTTTAGCAACTAGAACGTGAAGTTAAAAACCAGGTTTCTAATCTAGTTACAGATACCCATTACAATGGTCAGAACCAAAAAACCAAATAATAACCAGTGTTGACGGAGATGCGGAAAAATTGAAACCTCAGACACTGCTGGTAGACATGTGAAATGGAACAGTCACTTTGGAAAGTCTGGAAGTTCTTCATATAATTAAAGAGAATGATCATATGACTCAGCAACACTCCTAGGTATATAGCCAAGAGAAATAAAAACATATATCCACACAAAAACGTGTATATAAATGTTTACCGCAGCATTATCATAATAGCTAGAAGGCTGACACAACCCAAGTGTCCATGAATGGATTAACGCGTAAGTAAAATGTGGTATATCCGTGCAGCGAAGTGTTACTCGGCCCTGAGAAGAGAAGGAAGTGCTGACACGTGCTATCATGTGGACGAGCCTTGAAGAAACGACGGGAAGTGAAAGAAGGCAGGCAGGAAAGTCCACACTCCCATGATTCCATTCTCATGAAAGTCCAGACAGGGAACTCTACAGACACAGAGAGCAGATTAATTAATGCCCAGGGTTTGGGGTTTTGAAGGGGTGACAGCTAAAGGGTATGGGGTTTCTTTTTGAGGTGATTAAAATGTATGAGGATTGCATGTACCCATAGATATGCTAAAAACCACTGAATTGCACAGTTTAAATGAGGAAATTGTACAGTATAGGGATTATATCTCAATAAATCTGTTTAAATAAAACAACTGGGTTTTGTGTCCTCTCACTGGTGCTCAGTTTTGATGTGACATACAGTAAGACAGTCAGTCCAATGTCAAGTACATGGGCTTAAGGTCAACTAACTGGCAATTGGCCCTGGAGTCAGGTGGACTCCAACTGGAGTCAACCGGAATCAAATGGAGTCTGACTCTCCTTTTGTAAATTACAAAATAGAGTAAGAGAAACTCCCTTATAGAGTTTCTGGGAAAGTTCTGGTTAATGTATCTTAAGTACGTGGTGAACAGTAGGTGTACAACAGTATCGTGTACAACTGCCCATCTCATTCTAAATTGAAGAAGAGGAAATATTTGCCTATACAGAGTTTGCAGTTCAACAAAAACGTCTACTACCCAAGCAACACATTTATGTACTTCACAGAAGTTCATTCTATCATCAGCCCTGTCATGGCAAAGCAAGTATGTGCTGTGTCCAAACACTGTTCAATATTTGCATGTCTGTCTCACAGAATGTAAATCAGAAACCGACTTGCCACTTGGTGTGAGGACACTTGTCAGAGGCTTGGTTGCCTGTGTGAAGACTATTGTGTTTCTATCCACACAAAAGTGTTCTCTTCTGTACTACTCATAATAGTGAAAAATTGAAAATATCCTAAGTGCCCCAA
The DNA here is from genome assembly GCA_039655065.1 of Glossophaga mutica. NCBI lineage: Eukaryota > Metazoa > Chordata > Mammalia > Chiroptera > Phyllostomidae > Glossophaga > Glossophaga mutica. The sequence continues at coordinate 6,940,017 of CM077313.1, read as the reverse complement.
AGTGGGGAAAGGCTAAGTTAATTACCCTCTTGAATCATGATTACACATTTGTTTTATAGAACTTTTTGTAGAACTTCGTAGAAAAATAGAAAAGTGAGCGAGATTTTTAAGGGAAAAACAGAATAATAAATATAAATACACACAACAAATTCTATACTACAGCCTTCTAAAGAGTATATGATAAATTTTAAAACAGAAGTCCAGGGAGGAACATAATATCAAATAGTTGTGGTTTTTATTATGTTGGTGAGAATATGGCTGCTTATTTTAAACATCTTACATTGTTTTCAGCTGGTTTAATAACACACAGAAACTGGAATAGGTTAAAAATACCCACTGCTACTTGTCTCCCATTTTATGGACTCTATTAATATAGATAAACCAAAAGTTAATTATAAAGGAAGCTAGTCAGACAGTATTGATGAAACTCCTAGCTCTTAGGGAAGGAGCTTCCTTGAGGGTAATAGTTTATACTCGACAATATACTGAACGGACATTTTTAAGGTTGAGGGATGATGTCTGCAAGGCTGCTAATTAGCTGTGTCCCCATGAGCAAGCCATTTAACCTCGAAGGATCTCAACTCCCTCGTTTGTCAAAGGAGAGATTAAAAAGAGAGAGAGAAGCATTTTTGACACGCAGGGACGTGGAAGTCAGTGGCTTGAGCAGCAGCTGCCATCTTTAATCTCAGAGGAAACGTGACTCTTGGGGAAATGACGTCATTTTCATCGCACACTGAGGACACGCAGCCCAGAGTTCCGTGACAGGGCTGCAGGCTGAGATGCGGGGACCCTGCCTGCGATTCTTCTGTTTTTAAGGACTGTTGCTTCTAGTCCTCTGTACTGAGGGCACTGTTTAGAGAGATTTTAAAAACGATTATAAAAGAAGGTGAACAGCAGAACTCCCCAAAAGACAACACAAAGAAATGTCTGTGATAGAATTTGGCACATAATATTTCTTATAATAGAAAGTACTTATTCAGTACATTTGCCCAAATATCATGCTGCATTAAGTAGAAGGAAGCAGATTCTCTTTCCTATGGTAACCTACAATTTAAGGAATTTAAGACATCACTCAGAAAAAAAAAAGATTCAATTGCTTCTAAGAGTTATGGGAACAAATCCAACGAAGATACATCAAGTACTTGTTTAACTAATTAGTTGATACCTTAATACATAATGACGTTCTTTTTATACTCCAATTTTTGTTACACTCGACTGGCATAGGCAGGTAAATTTGTTTTAATCCATTAAGATGGGAGAATTAACTTATTTGAACAAATGTCTTAACTAAGCTAGAAAGCACACTATGCCAGCCTGTATTGTCTCATCAATTCGCCGGTTACATATTAAGATTCCATAATAATATATTATGGGGTACACATATGTGCATGTGTGTGTGTGATATCTCAATAGATAGTGTTATTTCTAGTTTTTTTATCGGTAGTAGTTCAATTCCTCCATGATCACAGTGTAAGTGGAGGAATTGAATCAAGTTCTCAAGAAAGGCCAACAATGAGGAGCCTTTAGGTGGTGTCTTAAGTGACTGCAGTCCTACTCTTTAAGCAAGTATCTGAATGAAAAGGGAGAATCGGATCTTGACCAGAAGGTGGGGGAACCTAAGTCCATCCCTAACTCAGATAGCAGCTTGTCTACCTTGCATCTAAGCCAGCTGGCCCATTTCTACACCATGGCTTTCTGTCTGTTTGGAATCCTAGCTGTGCGTCCTCTTCTAGGCGAGCTTTTCTTCAGCTTAACTGACAGGCACCTAAACTCCTTCTCCTGTCCCTTATTTTTCCCTATTTTCATCAGTTCTGATCTACCTTTTCTCTCACATGTGGAGCACCTTCGTGCCAAGGGGCAGCCGGTATTCAAGACAGACCTATTCACTCTCTTGCAGACCTTGTAGCCCAGAGAGGATAACCGAATGGGTAAACGGGCAATATCAGGTCTTGTGGTCGCCGAGGATGGGAATCTAGCCTGCATTGGGGTGGGGGAGTCAGGGGTGGCATTTCAGGGGCAGGAACCTTTGATCTGAGAGCTGGTGAACGTACAGGGGAAGAGTGTGCTCAGGGTAAAACAACACGTGAGTAGCAAATTTGAGGAATTTGAGGAAACTCGGTCTTGCTGGGATGTAAAATGAGAGGATAGGAGAGCAAGAAAAATGGCTGGGGGCTAAACGATGACCCAATAATCTCACATCTTGTAAAAAAAAAAAAAGGGGTTGAACTTTTCCTAAGAACAACAGAAAAACTTTGAAAGGTTTAAGTAGGAAAAGTTCAAGACTAATTGTGTATTTTAGAAGTATAATTCAGCCCCAAGTACTGGAAGTAGGTCAGAGAAGACCAGAGAAGGAAGGAGATGTGCCTTATCATAGATGAGAGACAGCAAGGAAAGTGCAGTTCAGTTTGGACTTGAAAAGTAGGAAGTGGCTTTGGACCCGTTAGTGTAGATCACTGGCAGGAAGCGCAGTTTATAGTTTTGAGGCTGATGACAGGTTGGAGAGTCCTCCCGTGGAAGTCAGGAGGTGGATGAAATCTCTTTAACAGCGTGATAGGAAGTAAAGAGGATCTTGTAGAGAATTCTGGAAAATACCAGCACTTGAAAAGTAGGCAGAGGAAGGCAAGCCAACAAATGACCAAACTGTGCTTTCTGTCTGTCTCTGCTGCTTCCTTCACCTGGTGAGCCTCCTCATCCTCAGCGGGACACTTCCTCCTCTCCCACAGGTAGAGTGGACTCCTCCTTGTCCTACTGGCCCCTCACCTGCTATTCCGATACTTACCACATTGGACTGTAGTAGAATTGTTTGCTGACCTGGTTATCTTCCCTTCTAGATGATACATTCCTTACAAATAATGATTGATCCTCTCCTTGCCTGATATCCTCACCAGTCTAATAGTACTCGCCGAAGCATTCTCCATGATCATGGCAAGAGTGAATAAAACCAAATGCATCTATTCCTATTTGTAAGACTATATTTACACTCTTTCCCAGTATGCATGTGGAAGGCGAGATATCCGAAGTCAAAAATCACATCTCTCTCCTACCTCCAGTTTTCAAAAAATCTAACTCAAGCGATGCATGCTATGAATGCTAAGGAAGTGTTCATTGATTGATTAAAATTGATCAGTGACCCTAGGGTCTCATTTAACATGCAGAAAGTGGGCAGAGCAGGGAAGCATGCTAGATACATACTCACCCAAGGGTAGGATACAGGGCGGCCAAGGAAATGAGGGAGCATTTGGTTCAATGTCCCTGAAAGGAAAATCACTAGTAGGCTGGTTTCCTGTGACCCTGAAATATTGTTCTCTCACAAACTAAATCTTTTATTTCATAAATGCAAGGATGACTCTTTTAGACCAAGAAACTTTTTGATTTTTCTCTTGTAAACCAGTGGCCCATTGAAACTAAATCAATTTGGGGTCGAAAACAAGTAAGTGTAATTGATTTTGAAGAGGGAAATACAAATATATATAGAGAGATACACAGACACACACACTACATGGTCAGTTAAAATAACATTCTGAACAGTTAAGGAAGTGGTAGAGATGGTAGAAAGGAAAGAACAAAGGTAAAGATAAGGGAAGAAAAGGAGGGAGGGAACATGTAAAAGGTGAGGACAAAGATGAGGCATAAGGGAAAGAAGAAATAGACAAAAACGGAAAGAGGCCTCAGAAGATTTTCATAATCCTTATAAATATTAGTTGTAAGTTACTTCCTGTGGAAGAATTGACACCTCGATCCTTTGATCCTTCGACAGAGCCTGAGGGTTTGTTCCCCTTTTACAGAGACGAAAATTCCCACCGTCAGCGGCAAAACAGGGCTCGGATCCCTGCCCATTCAACTCCAGTCCTCTCTCCTTCTCTGCCGCTTAATGGATGTACACGACTGCCGTTCAGCAGTTCGCCTGGTGCGAGAGCCTCAGAACCAGTGAGCACGTTAGCTCCGCCCTTTGCAATTCCGATGGCAGGACCTCCGGTAGCGCAGAGCGCGTTTCCTTACACCAGATGAAAACAGCTCGTCTGCTTCAGTGCCAAACTTGAAAGTTTATTTTGGAAATAAACGTTGACTTTCCCACGGGCTTCTGAATTTTTTGCAGGTGCGTGAAGGAATAATTCTGGCTTTGGGAAATAGCTCTGGAGCAGTGGCGCTGTCTCTCAATTTATCAGTTCTCGTCTGTACTCCCTTCGGCATAAAAACTGTCGGATGGCTTTATTTCATTCTTTCAGTAGTCACCATGTTTTCATCACAGGAAATTTGATGTTTCATTTATAATTAGTGTCTTTTTGCTTGGAAATGGAAGTTTTTTCCCTTTGTTTATTTGTGAAATTCAAACTGCCTATTAGGAGGTGTGGAAAGGGCCACATCCATCAGAAAAGTTGCCCACCCTGCCTTCGCATAGAGGGTAAAAATATCAGCTCGCTCCTAATTCCTGTTGGGAACAACACAGAGAATCTCAAATCCTATATACTTTCCATCAATCACATCTGTCGGGAGTAAATGATGTCAGCACTAAACACTGTCACTCCTGCATCTGTCTTCCTCTGCCAAGCAGAGTTGGAAGGAGGGGAAGAAGGAGCCGAGAGGAGAGTGAGAGGCACAGAGGAGAGACACGGATGCACGCAGGTCTTGCCGCTGTTTCGTCTCTGTTCTCACGTTCCCGCAGGCCAGAATGGTCCCTGCCCTTGAATTCTGTCAGAACCGCAGAGCCCTTGTGAGAAACTTCCCCCTCTTTAAAAAAAATAAATTTTGTGACTATGAGATATATGAGAAAAGTAGGTCAACTATAACTGAAAAGTAAATTTTAAAAATAAAATTAAAATGTACACAAAAAAGTGAGTAAATCATAATCAAACAGCTCATCCATTTTTACAAAATAAACACACCTGTGTAGCCATCACCCATATCAACACAAAGACCATCATGCAAAAGTCCCTTTCGCTCCCCTCCCAGTCCTGGTCCCCATTTCCCTTGCTGATGGTATGTCCCAACTTGTAACATCACAGATTAGTTTTGCCGATTTGGGCGTTTTAATTCCATGGAATCATAGGGTACGTACTCTTATATGCTTTGCTTCTTTTACTTAGGGTTCTGTGTTGTTGCATGTAGAGAGGGGTCCATGTTGTTGCATGTAGAGAGGGGTCCATCCATGTTGTTGCATGTAGAGAGGGGTCATCCATGTTGTTGCATGTAGGGAGGGGCCACTAGTTTTATTGGCACGCTGAGTTCTAGTGTATCAACATACTGTAACAGATAACTTCTCTACTGTTGACAAGCTTTCCAGTGGTTTTCAGTTTGTGGCTCGGAAGAGTAAGGCTGCCACGAACATTGTAGAACACGTCTTGAGAATACAGGCAGGTATTTCTGTTGGCCATGTCATTGTGGGGAAATCAAACATTCCTGGATTGTTAGATACAAAGTCCAAGCTATGGAAACAATTATGCTATACAGTTAGAGACGTTTGCTTTTATTTCTCTTGGAAATATACTCACATACTGTAAAGATTAGATTTGTAGCCATTTGTTTCACTAACGAAGGCATTAATTGCTCTGGTGCAAAAGGATAATAAAACTTATCTCTTAGATTTATTTTTATTTTAATTTTTGCTGTTGTTATTTCTGCTTGGGGTTCATTGTACATTTTGAATCTGTGGATTGATTTTTGCATTTGGAAATTTTTTAAAAGGTTCTAGATTCATACCCCAAATACTGTTCTGTTCTATCTCTCTCTCCTTTACTTCTGGAATTCCTATCCTACTTTTCAGCATGTCTTTTATGCATCTTATGCCCTTTTTCTGCATTTAAATTTTTTTGCTTCTTTGTACTTCACGTTGAGTGTTTTCTCCTCACATAGTGTCTAGCTAGCTACATCTCCAGCTATTGCTACTCTGTTTGTAACATCATCCATCCACTGACGTCTCTGAGTGTTACTGTTTCTTTCAGTCCTAGATTTTTGTTATACTTTACTGTATCATATCATTGTTTCCTGTCTTATTAAATATATTGTACATATCATCAGCATTTAAAAATCTCTATCTGGTAATGACACTATCTATATCTTACATATTTTGTCTTGGTTTTCTTAATTGTAGTTTTTATTTTTTTAAATCCCTGGTTATTTTTTAGTGTGCTTTTTTTAAATCATGGGAATAATTTATGGTTCTTGGCCTTATGTTCCTTCACTAAAGATTTCCTTTTGTTTCTGGCACGCAGTTGGGCCAAGGGCAGGTCACATCAATCAGAAAGTGACCCAAGTCAAAGTGGACCTACAGTCCTCGAAGATGGCCTATTTCCAGTACACCCCTATTCCTAAGGTGTCATTCTCTGTGCTGACCGATGAAAGCCGGGGGCACCTACCAGGTCCTCTCTGCTCGTCCCTGAAGTTAAAGGCTCCCCCTGCCCTGGGCTCTGTTATACTATTGCCAAAAGCTCTGCTCAGCCTTTGAGCTTCTCAGCCTCTGCTTTCATTTTATCCTGAGCATCTCAACCGCTGATTTACATCAAGTTCTTCATGGGAGAAAGTTAAGGCAAATACAGGTTACTTCTCTGAAGCATTCAAACAGATTTTTAAAATATCCTTTAGAGGTTACTTAGTTATTCTCAGTGGGGCGGTTGGTGTGAAATGAGCTGGTTTGCTAATGCCTGGAGTGGAACTCTACTGCTGCCCCTTTTACTTTGCTTCAGCTAAGTCAGATCCTTTTTTATATTGCTTATGAGCAATTAGTGAGTTTAATGCAACCTTAGGAAAACTACCAAGCTAACAAAAATCTTTCTCATATTTTCTTCTCTTTCTGCATGCTTTTCTGCTGTTGACCTTCCAGAAACCACCTCCGGTCTCTGCTAATATCCTTGAACACTTTCGTTTCTAAGGTTCGATATCCATTTGCTTTCTTCTTCATCTGTCACTGCCCATTCCTATCAATTCAGGTTATTTCTCCCCACCACCGCCTTTTTCTGAATTTCAAGCTATTTCTCCTCCTTTTTTGTTTGGGGATTGTTATTGGAATTCTTCCATTCGTCCTTAATCCTTTTGGATTTCTTAAGTGAGGAGATTTAAGACCAGAATACCTTATAGCAGAATAGACCAAAAAGAATTACAGTGGAATAGGCAAAAAATACCTTTACAAATTTCTGAACAAACACTCAGTGCCCCTCCATGTCGTGGGCACGGACCAGTTGGGTTGAACAACTCAACAGACCTACAGTGGCATCGGGGCTTTCCACACCCATCTGTGTCTAAGACAACGGGAACTGCGGGGCAGCCTTCGGTGTTGCTGAGCCCACTGATCGCTCCTAAGGTAAACAACAGGCACAGCTGCCGTTAGAAATACCCTACCAACTTACTCGTGAATACAAATAAAGAAGTAGGTGGGCAGCTCTTCTGAGGGAGTGCCAGCACTTAATATACAAGAATCACATCTACTAGTTAACGTGGGGCTGACAATATTACAGCCATTCACAAGTTGGAATTGTAATGTGTCCTCCCTGGGAGAGGACTAGTTAAGACAGGACAGAGAGGCAGAAGCCTGGAGAGAGGGGTTGATGTTTGTCCTTCCAAACCCTTCACCTTTGCTAGCTTTCTGTCAGTGCCCTCTTAGTTCTTCAACTCAATGTCCCTTTACTAGTTCCTTCCTTGATATTGAGAAAAAGAAGTCCCCCTTGAGTTTAACCGTTATGTTGCTAAGACTAGCAGGGAGGAAAAAACAAACAAACAGAGGTGATAAACAGAGAACTTTAGGAAAGTACAAAGTTTCAAAAATATCACACAGAGTTTATATATTCATTTTCCCTTGTGGGTATTTTTTTCTCATGCTAAGATGTTAATTAAACTCCCCATTAGAATGCTTGCCTCTGTGTTGATGCCTGAGGTCACGAAGTGAATATTTGTTGGGTACCTCCCTGGCATACATTTTTCTTTTTCCCCCACTTTAATGACCCTGAATATCCCAGCTGTGCAGTTGGGGCAGCACTGACCCGCAGCTCCAAGCTCCCCAATACAGATGGTGAATGCTGCCTGCCGTAAGTCAATCAGTTCATCTTAATGCTTGGCAACAGTGATGGGTTTAGAGGTGGGACTGGGACACAATTAAGGCTAATGAGATACAATGAGGCATTTGTTAACATATTTTGGACACAGAAACTTCCTCTTCATTCCATAAAAGCAGAAAAAGAAAGAAAGAAAGAAAGAAAAAGACATATACTCTTTCATCAGTGAGTCTTAAAGCGGAAAGCAGAAAGCTCCCATTGGAAGGCTGCCTGCCTTTGGGAGAAGCACAAAGGGACTCTTGCTCGGAGAGAGCCAACAGTGTACAGAAGTTGGTTGTTGGTGACATTGTTGATCCATGGTATCACAGAGTACCTGACCTATCCATGCACCTTCCAGAGTCATAAATTAATACATTGTTTATTATTTACTATAGCTGGAACTGAATTTCATGCTGCTTGCAAATGAAAGAAGTCTCACTAATATTGGGGACTCAATGGAACATTCTCCCAGTAGAAGGTGTCAGTGCCCTGCCCATATCTTGGTCCCCTGTGTAGGTCACCAGCAGCTTTGGTGGATTCCTATCTTAAGAATCTGCAATTCTGTGTCTAAGTGATACTGAGAGACTTGATCGGATCACTGGGGAGAAGGCCATAGGTGGAGATTGCCGGAGGCCATGGAGCACAGGCTAGGGCCAGACTGGCCGAGAAGCTGGATGCCTCCAGAGCGCATGGAATTATGGGCAAGAAGATCTGTAATAAAAGAAGGGCTCTCCAGCTCTCTGGATCTCTTCCTCAAGGACACCTAGATGATTGTCCTGCAGTTGTCTGCATTTCCCAGCAGATGGTACTTTGGATGGAAAGGAGCTCCGGGCACAGCCTAGGATGGGGCTGGCCTGGCCGAGGGTGGCAGGGTTATTCTTTGAGTGTTCTAGAGGACGTGAGCGGTGAGGCAGAAGCCCACTATTCTTCCAAAACGGTGTAGCTACTGTACCTTCTGTTGTTTGAGTTTGTAAACTAACCCTATAGAAATAAGATAATTAAAAACTAACAGGGGTAATGATAGGAGAACTTAGATGTTACAAAGTTTAGCCTCAGTTGATAGGTTTAAGTGATTAAAACTACAACTAAACAGTTAAAGAGTTAGCCTTAAAAGATAGGCTTCAGTGAGTAGCCCCTGTGGGAAGCTGTTACTCCAAAATCCTGTAACTTGAATAAAGATTTCTTTCCTTTATCACCAACTTTTCGCCTCCAGAATTTCGCCCAGAGGGCGGTGGCGGGCAGCAGGACCCAGGTGCTGTTCGGTAACAGAAGGACTGTGGTTGGCGGCATGATCTGACTCAATGACCCAGCAGTCATATTTTAAAATGTACAATAGATGCAGGCCAAGTTAAATTAATAATACAGTTTATTTGACCCAGTGTAGCCAAATATAACTTGAAGATGTAATCAGTATAAACATGATTCCTGATACATTTTCCATTCTTTTTTTTTATACCAAGTCTTTGAAATCCAGAATGTATTTTATATTCACAATGTATCTCCTGCTGAACTAACCCGCCACTTCTCACGTGCTCAGGAGCTATCTGTGGCTAGTGGCTACTGTGCTGGGTATTGTAGCTCTGAGCATAAATGTCCTGTCTTTCTGGCAATTTAAAAAAGCATTTAAATACACAGACGATTCACAGGTACCATAATCTTTTGACTGTGCTCTGTAGGCAAAGCTCTGCCCTCTCGGATTTCTGCGTGAGAGCGAGGTTTCGTCCTTTGACTGGAAGTTTCGATCTGTTCTGCAGCTTTCTAAGGAAGTCCGTAATAGTACGGAAATATATTCATTTTACGCACCTTAAACAAAGTTAAAGTTAAAATTAGCGTTTCTTGGGAATGGGGAATATAAAATTAGAATTTATCTTGGTAATTTAACAAGATAAAGAAAGACATCTCAAGGCTTCTGAGATCTGCATACCTTATTATTATTTAGAATGTGATAATTTCATTTTTTAAAAAGTTTTTATAATCTACACTTTTTTTCAGTGAATAGAGAAGACATTCAAGTTTTTTTTTTTTTATCATTTGGAATTGTGTCTAAATGACTGACAGAAATCTTGTTTGAGTACATACTTTTTATGGCTTCTTTAACAGTCATTAAAGAGGAAATTGATTTAATATATTTTTTCATTAAATCACAAAGTATAATAGAAGAGGTTTCATATACTTCAAAATAATCTATGAAAGTAGGCACATTTTTCACAGTTGTATTTGTACTATGGAAAAAAAAACAAATCAATAGTTTCCAGGTTTCCAAATGGCAATTTGGATCGAGACAGGGTTTATTACATTGGTTTTTCATTCAAGAAAGCAAAAAAAAAAAAAAAATCCATTTTGCAGCTGCATCTATACAAACAAAATTATACCAAAATAAGTGAAAATAAGATACCTTTCTTAAAATCTAATGTAGCGAATAAAATGTTCTAGAATGCTCTACTTGCTGTGATTCCCCTCCATTAACATTAGACATGCTTAATGGTATAAATACAAAGGTAGGGAATGAAAGAAATCGAATTTCATGGGGGCGAATACATAAAAACTCTGTGATTCTTCTCTACACTCTTTCTCAGAGAAATTCGCCACAATGTTGTGACAGCATCTCGAGTTAACGCCATCGTGCCACCGACTCATGAGCACAGAAGTGATCGCCCTTCCCTTTCTCTTTTCTCTCTGCCGTGTTTCTCTGGCTGTGGCAACTGTAAAGTTGGTTGACCCGAAAAGAAGGCTAGGAAAGCAGGAGGGAATGGCTCACAGACTTAAAAATAATAATAATCTTGTAATAACAGTGCTGGGGCAAGAGCCTGGGAGAAGCTTTGAGACACAACCCACCGCTCATGCTGCCTCACGGTCTGGTTTGCTGCCCAATGCGTTTTAGCATAAAATCTACAAAACATTGTGGATTTTAGTGGTTTTCAGAATTGTGGATAAAGGATAGTATATCTATAGGCGGAGAGTGATACTTACATTCTTATTCTGAAAAGTGACCCACCGAGCCATCCTCGTTCAGGAGAAATAATGAAAACATAGGGAAAACCCTTTGGCCGTCAATTACATTCAAATGTCTGGCCCCTTTAGCGCCACTCAGTACATCGTGAGCAAATGTGTGTATGATTCCAGCCCTCACATGACTCGGGCCATGATGTGGGAGGAGAGGAGGTAAAGAAAGGGAAACGAGAGGCAAGAGAATATTAAGAGGGAATAGACTTCCAGTTCCGACCATGAAGTAGTAATGAATATCAGATGTACCCTACTGCTGTAAACAACTATAACTTGGCACAGCCTACGCAGAGCAACCGCTTTCAAGAATTTGACCACAGGTGTGCAGGGTGTGGTGCTTGAGAGAAAGGAAACACACAAGTGAGCTTTCTCCTGGGGCTACTACCCCAGCTTTGAGGAGGAGAAGGGAAACCCAGAGAGCGGAGGCTTGGTGGGGGGTGATGTAAGGACTGAAGGCTGGGGCTGGGATTTGCGGGCAGGCACAGGGGTGGGGCTTGGGAGCATCTGGCTCTCCCTGCGGGTGGGAAGGACTGCAGTTCAAGCTGACAACATCTTTTCTCTACTCCAAGTGCGTCCCATAATGCTTAGGGTGTGTCCTTCATGCGTGTCCTCGGTACGTATTTTATGTTCTTTGCAATGTTTCAACAGGTTCCTGGGGCCAGCCCCTAAACAGATCAGGAATTCTTATGTTTAAGGACCACCCATTTAAATTTCCTATGATCTCTGATTTTATCCCAAGTATATCTGTCTGCATTTCTGGGGGGGAAGTGGAGGAAGGGGTTCGACTTAAAATTACTGAAAACACAATGATTTGAGGGATGAAAATATTTCTCGCATTAAAACTAATTTTTATCTATTTTTGAAGGTTTCTATTGAAATATGCAATTTCAATAAAAGCTTTTAAAAGCTCAGTAAATTAAATTCAAAACTATCCAAAACTAAAATAATGAAAAGTAATGATCTCCATTATTAATTTTTGACACTGCAGTCTTTCTCAGCATCTTATTCATCCATGAACTATTTTACAGAAATTCAAAAGACCATCCACCAGGTAGCAAATTATAGCTCTCAGAAATCAATTACATTTCAGGACAACACTAACACTATACATATTTTTATTAGGAAATAAAACCACAGGATATGGATAGTAATAAAACTGGAATTATTTTACTGGCAAAGCCCATAAAAAATATCCAATAATTTCAAAGTCAAAGAGAAAAACATATCCAAGTTCTGCTACTGAACAATATTAGCTATATTATTTTCCCCAAGTTCGCATTAATTTCCTCTCTCCAATTCTGATATATTGCACAGCTTTAAAAAGCCATGTGTTATTTGCTTACTCCCTCACTATGGAATGCTGGGAAATTTTCTCACATTATGCTCCTCTTGGCGTCTTAATGCTACTCCCTCTTAATTGATTAACGAGGGAGGAGAGAAGGAGACATGTTAGAGAAAATTTCATTAGGTGTAAATTGCAAGACATTTGTTTGAATGAACATAATATCTCCGCTCTGTTTTGATGGGTCTTAGGGGAAGGCTTTGCGCATTACTGTGAGTGCCAGACCAAGCCCCGAGCAATTTAACAGGGCCGTTAGAGCGTGGCCTTGTATGCGGTTTTGGCTTCAAAATGTTCTTGGGGAAAACTTCACTGCCTGATAACAGGGAACAAAAGAACCCCTTCAAGTTTGTGTGTTACCAACACATATCTCAGGTGGGAGTAACTTCAGGTAAACCAACAAAAAGCCTCTCAAGCCATCCGAATTTACCCCTTCCATAAAACAGGAAAACTTAGAGATCTCAAAGCTGGTTCTGACAAGCAAAGCCAGGTCCCCCGAGTGACTTGTCACTTTTGATAGTATTGGCAACGACCCAAGATTTCCTCAGTTATTTGTTACCTCTTACGCAAACACTGATGTTTTTAAAGTTTTAAGACCTTTAAAAGAACATAGAGTAAGCAAGTAACATACACTTATTTACTTTTTCCATCTAGAATTGACAAATGTCAATATTTTATTATCAATCTTTTTTTTAGTATGTTTTTCTGTTAAATTAAACGTTATGTATTTAGCAAAACCACCCACAATTTTGACCTTGGAGTGAATTCTCTGATTCCATCCCTTAAAAACAAAGAAACAAAACATGCACAGATGATACCATATATTTCATTTTCTGTATTGGTGAATACATGTGTATGATATGTGTAGGTTATATATAATGTATATCAAAGCATTTTATAATCTATCACTATCTCAGGCTCAAACCATGTTTACATTATAGATCTAGTTCATTCTTCAAAATTGCTACAACGTATTTCATCATAAAAGTACTGCATTTGGTTTATTCTTGTGTTTATGTATAATTAGATTAGTTTCCTCTTCCTTTGTTTGGGACTGAACATAAGCTGCAACAAATGCCCTTGAATACGTTCAAGGACAAATGTTCCCTTGAGCACATATAGGAGCTTTTTGGGGGGAGGGGAGTTAGGGGAAGAAGTTACGCATCCAGGACTGAAACAGTGTGGGTTCCCACGTCCCTGGACTCGGCCTGACCGCCCTCGGCCGCGGCTGCTCCGCTCTCACGCCCTCCGTCCTGCCGGCCCGGCGGGTCCTCGCCTCCCAGTGCTGCATGTGCAACGTCTGACTTCCTTCTGTTTGACCTGATGGAGGACTGCGGTTCCTCATGTGCACAGTCAGCAGCTCCTCGCCTGTTGTCGAGGCTGACCAACTTTTTGTACATTACTTTTCATGAGTATGTCTTCTCATTAAAAAAAAAAAAAACAACGGAGGCTCTTTCTTTCTTCACAGGGAAGCAGCTGTGTGGTCGGAAGTGTCCGGTGCCATTGTAGGCTGTGTGGAGGCACGCATGCTTGCCATTGCTGACATTCTCCTGGGAATGAAGTCCTGTCAGCATAAAAATCCGCCTATATCATGTTTTCATAGCTAATCGTAGAATTATACATTTTTATTTTGTCATTTGTTTACAAAACTACTGGAGACACTCACTATTTTTCCGCAACTAATTGTACTTTCAGTTTTCTATTTATACCCTTTTAAAGACTGCTGCTTTAATAATTCCATATGGAACATCATTCCATTACTGGGTTTATTAGGACATCTCTTTGCCGCCAATCAGTACAATTGCCATCCAATATTTTGTTGTAATTTATAGATTCCTGTAGTAGTGGCACTTCAGCAGGTCGCATTATTAGTTTGACTAAACATCATGGAATAATCCCTAGGGCCTTGTATGTTATTTCTAGGGAGGAGAAACTAATGTGATAAGTTTATGGTATGAGTAAGTTTGTTTTGTCCCATTTACATTGTGGCTTTAAATTTCCAAGGTACAGAGGATAAGAATTCTTTACCAAATCCATTTCATTAAAATCACATCGACCGAAGCTGATAGGTAGCGCCCCTCGAAACAAACATCTTTTTGGTAGAGGTAGAATATTCATAAAGGCGATGGGTGACAGCCGCAACGGCAAGAACTTGGTTTCCGAGGATTTTCGGGTCTGTATCATCTTGCGAAGAATGTATTCAAGTAATACATGATTGTGTCGTTATTATAAATAAAGTAGAGTCAAAATAACTGGAGTTGACCTTTCTCCCCACGGTTTGTGACCGTCAGGAGTTTGCCACGCACCTTTCCAGACCATCGTCCAGGCACTGCGTATGTGTATGTACAAAACGTGTTCACGCATTTCCCCTATTTATTTACCAAGACATGTTCAGATGCTTAGGAGGAGAGTGTCATCGGGTCCTGTTCGGAGAAGGAAGATAAACTCATGATATTTTCTTATTTTCTGCTCTGACTTTGGAAAGAAGAAGTGGCAGGGAGAGGTCAGAAGGGAGCGAGGTCTCCACGACTCACGCTGAAGCTGACAGAGCACCGGGTCAACACTGACTGTAAATACTTGTGTTATACTCGACAAATCGCTTACCCACTGTGACTTTCCCTTTGTCGCAACGCTGAGGTTTTGAAACTAGGACTTTTTCCATTAAGGCAGTTTTCAGCGCCCAAATTATGATCCGAACCATACTCAGAGGAATGGAGGAGCAGTAAGAGGGAAGGAACCTGGATGCCAGAAGGGGCTTCACGGAAAGAGCTGACTGCTGCCCCGGCCCAGGCTACTGGAATGATGCATGAAGAGGAATAAACTTTGATCTTATTTAGGCGCAGCATTGGGAGGCCTCTTTATTAGAAGCTTAACGTTCCTTAAGTAGTACAGCTGTCTCAAATCCCAGAACAGAAACTTGGGCCAAGAAGGAGGCTTATTCATGGCAATGGAGAAACACTGGCCAAGAAACCTAGGCCAAGCAGACCAAAATTATCTTGTTAAGTATCACCATACAACCAAAGGGAAACTCATGGAAATGAGCTTTGCTTTCTCTTGATTGTAAACATAAGAGCACATAAGAATTAAAGAATGAAAATACATCGAAGCTCAAGATTTCAGAAATGGAGGCCCAGGCAATGTAAGTAACCTCTGCAGAGTCACATTACTGGACAGAGATCCGAGGCCAGCACTGAGGAGGGTGTTTCAACTCCCTACCTGTATTTTTATTATTTTAACTTATTTTATTTTCTCCTACCCTGTATTTTTAAAGACAATATTTCATATTAATTTCCACTGTAATAATGACAGGGTGTTAAATTTGCTGACTGTAGTGAAAGATTTATTTATGATGCAAACAGTTATATTCTCCAAGTGTATTATAGAAACGTTCACCAAGACATGACATCAGGATTTTTGTTGATTGCTAATCATGCATTTAGTTACGCCAGTCTAATTCACACAGTGCGATCTATAGGGGTCCGAGTGATGCTGGACCAAAAATAGGCTATGCTCAGGTAGCTGAGCTGCATAGACATCAAGGTACATGGAAACAAGGCAAATTAGTAAGGTCTGTATTTTAAGCTGACAAAAGAAAGAGCTACTTTTGCTGAATGTACTGATAACTTTTGTGCTGTACACTGGCCTCTTATCACCTGCTGTCAAGCTTTTTGTGTTGCCTGGAGAAAGCAGTTCCGAACATGCTGGAGTGGCTTATTGTGTCTTAGAGACACAGCAAGTCCAAGTTTGAAGGAAACTTAGAGAGGTCATCTCACGTCAATCCTCCGCCTGGCAGGGTAGGATAATGAAGCTCAGAGAGGTTAAGGCAGTTGCCCAGGTCACAAAGGTCCGAAGTGGCCCAGCTGGCAAGCTCTGTCCAGGCTTCTTTCCACAATGACCACAGCTGTGTTGGCTGAGCACAAGTGAGAAAGGACCCTGAGCCTGATGTGACAGCCAGGAACGTAGGTCCCAAGTCCTCGCCCAGGTGCACTGAAGGCAGAGGAGCTGCTGGGCTTGGATCTCAGTCAACACGTCAGATGGATTTGAAGTGAGTTTGCTCTACTTGTTGGAAAGATAACAATTCTCCAAACAAGTGCCTTACCAGGATTCTCTTCTTTCTAGTGTACTATTTTATAAGGACTTAAAATAGTGCAAAATTATATCTTTTAATGAAATATTTCTAATACTTTTTTCCTGAAGTATTCTGGAGTTTGAAGGTTTCTTTCGGCTTTTATCAATTTTTTGATTAAACAAATGAGCAAACAAAAACCTTAGGTAGTTCAGTGATTTTTCTAACACCATCTTAACTACATCTTAGAAATCATAACCCTGGTTTTTAAGATTCCCCTAAAGTCTGGCTCAGGCCTACCTTTCCAGCTATATCTCCTACTGAATACCTATGACTGAGCCTAAAAGGTCACCTTTTGATTTTTTTGATGCCTTACATTTCCCCTATTCCAGTAATTTCTCAGACTGTTCTCAGTAGCTAAAATGCCCAATCCCCAGACTCACGGTCCCTTTCTATTAAAACTGTATTTATTCTTTAAGTCCCAGATGACATCTCTACTCTTCCTAGCCAGCAATGATTGCTATGAAATCTAAACTTCTCATTGAAAATTCCAGGGCCTTTACATATATTTGGATGGGTTTACCTATCCTACATACCTCTAAATGGCTGTTGTCTCGTGTTGGCTTGATGTTTGTAGAGAGCACGTAATAACCTGATGTTCTACTTGGTTGTGCCCCAAGAATGGTGATTTCCTGTCACTATACATATGCTAAATCAGTATTTTACCATAATGGATGAATTTTCTTTGAGAAAGACTTTCCTGGAGTTAAATATAATTAAATAACTTAATCACTTTTCTATATAGCAGGGGTGAGCCATTTCAAGAAAATTTCTATTCTATTTTTATTTTAATGAAACTCTTTAGATTAAATACAATTTTCTGCATACATTTTACAACAAAGATTAAATTCATCCATTAGTCCAACAGTGGAGATTAAAATTGCCACTTCTACTAGTTTTCTTCTGTGTGGGTTATTTCCCATGTGCCAAGAGTATTTACTTTTCTCGAGCCAAACTTTGCAGATCTGCTGTTTTAACAAATTTTTGATACTTCAAGAGTTTGTTGTCATTAGTAAATAATAAATGCATAACTTTAGTTTATTGCTTTCATAGTGATTATTAGTGCAAAAATTCATCAGGAATTGGATACAAGATTATATATAATTATTGATACAAAGAACAAAGAGAATTAGGAGGTCAAAGTTGTAGAACATGAGGCACTATGAGGACTAAATTTCTGAGTCAAAATATCCTGCTTTGCATAGGACCTGAAAACTGTAAAACCCCTAGAAAAGGATATAAGGAGTTAGCTCCCCTTAAGCTCCCCTAAGACATTAATAGAAACAATTTTGGGGGGGAGGACTTGACAACAAAAGCAAATGTGACAAAAGCAAAAATGAACAGGTGGTGATGGGGGAACTGAACAGTTGGGAAATGTTTAGTTTTAAGTTATAGTTAATAAGCTTAGAAATTAATGCATGTAGAAAGCTATTGTTCTAACTGGGATGACCAGACCCCCCCTGCCTTCAGGAGACCCATGGGATTAAGATGGTATCTGAGCCATTGTGCCCCAGGGAGAGAGGGGCACTTGCCAGGGTGTAGATAAGGAATCACTGATCAACAGATGAAAGGATGCTAGGAAAGTGGCTGGACTGAAGCTTTTATCTGATTAACTTTCCCCCTGAATTCCAAACCCCTTACCTACACTTTTCTTCTCCTTATAAAAAGGGCTGGTTTGAGATGAGATGTAAGATGGTCTTTTAGGGAAGCAACCCACCATCTTCTCAGATCACCAGCCCTCTGAATAATGTGACCATGAAGAGTCAGTTCTTGTCTCTGCTCCTTGGTTCTGGTAGTGACAGGCAGGACAAATGCTGACTTTTGCAGTTTCAGTGGGACTACATCAAACTGAAAAGCTTTTGTGTAGCAAAGGGAAACCATCAACAAAATGAAAAGGCAACCTACAGAATGAGGGAAAATACTTGCAAATCATGTATCTGATAAGGAGTTAATTTCCAAAATATATTTAAAAGCTCTTACAACTCAACAGCAAACAACAATACCACCCCCTCAAAAGAATAAAAAACAACCATCTGATTGTAAAAAAAGCAGAGTATGAAAGTAGACATTTTTCCAAGAAGACATAAAGGCCAACAGGTACATGAAAAGGTGCCCAACATCACTAACCATCAGAGAATGCAAACCAGAGCCACGGTGAGCTGTCACTTCACACTAGAACAGCTATTATCAAAAAGACAAGCAACAACCATTGCTGGGGAGGATGGGGAGAAAAGAGAACCCTTGTACACTGTTGTACGAATGTAAATTGGGGCAGCCACTGTAGAAAGAGTATAAAGGTTCCTCAAAAAATTAAAAATAGAACTACCATATGATCCAGCAATTTCACTTCTGGGTATTTATCTGAAGGGGACAATATCACTAAATGAAAAGACAGAGTCACCTCCATATTTACTGCAGTATTATTTACAAAAGCAAAAAGAGGACAACGACCTAAATGTCCATTAATGGATGAACGGAAAAAGAAAATGCTTATATAGTGGAATATTATCCAGACACAAAAAAGAAGGAAACCCTGTCATTTTCAAAAGCATGATGGGTCTTGAGGGCATTAATTCACTAAGTGAAATAAATTGGACAGAGAAAGACAAATACTGTGTGATTTAGTCAAATGTGGAATCCAAAAAACAAAAACAAAACCACAAAAAAACCCCATGGACTCATAGATACAGAGAACAGACTGCTTGTTTCCAGAGATGGGGGAGGGGCTGTAGAAATGGGTGAAGGTGGACAGAAGATCCAACTTTCTGTTATAAGAGAAAGAAACCCTAGAGATATAATGTACAGCATGGTGACTACAGTTAACAACACTGTATTGTGTATTTGCAAGTTGCTAAGAGAATAGATCTTAAAAGTTTTCATCACAAGAAAAAAAAATGTAACTATGTGTTGTGATGGATATTAACTAAATTTATTGTGGTGATCACTCCTTCATAATAAATTAAATCATTATGTTGTATAATGAAATTAATTAAATGTCAGGTGTCAATTATATCTCAGTTTAAAAAAATTCTGTTTGGTGAACAAATGAGTAAGTCATTAGATGACTATTAGGCAGTGATTACCAACCGGTAGAAAGATGCTCTCTCCTGGAGTAGGGCTTCCTGCAGTTACGGAACACATCTTGATTGCAGGTGCGGACCACCCACCAGTCTCGGGCTTTCCCAGTTTCTCAGCCTGGCTGAGCCCACACCACCAGCTTTAGCCCCTTTGTTTTTCTCTAAAACTCTGCTGCCTATCTTGTCAGTTCTAACGCTTCTTATGTATTGTTTACTTTATTTCACTTATTTTTTTCTCTTTCAATCCTATTCTTCTCCCTCACCCTCTAATTTTCTATCCCAAATAGGCGTATTCATTCTATTTTTTAAAAGTTACATATTCTTGGAAATGCGTGCATCTTTGTAACACTCAGACTCTAATTTTGGGTTGTATGTGCTTTTAAATCACAATAATGCATTTGGCTGAAAGTCGCTTCCTGTTTTTCATTGATAGAGAATGTCAATCTCATGCTATGGGTTAAAAATATGATTTTTAGGGGTCAGTGGCCTCTAAATATTTTCTTGATCGCTTATTAGTTATTTGGTCTTGGACAAGTCATTTACTCTCTCTGTGCTTTAACTGGCTCACATGTAAACCCGGGAAGATTTTGAAACAAAAACTGCAGCACTACAGGCATGAAGATTTTTAAAAGTATCCACTCTTTTAAGGGGAGCAATTGCTAAAGTTTATAGGCAGCTTCTCTGATCTGTCACCTTGTGCCCAGCCTCACGGCCTGCACTTCCTCTTCCAGGGCATCGAAGAAGCCTTTCATTCTTTCCAGTTTCGCTAAGAGTCAATCCTGGGTCCAGGACTCAGTCCAGGTTCAGTTTTCCCACCGGGCACTTAAGGAAACGGGTTCTTCTGTTTGCCCTGCAGCCACAAGTTTCCCGGCATCTAGCTTCTATGACTCTTCGAATGGTTTTCTGGTTCCCGTCAGAACCTCAGGTGAACTTCAGCTATTGGACTGGAACGCTTATCTTGGGGAAGAAGCTAACAATGAAAGCTTTTGGAGATGCAGAGGATTCTGCCTCTGCTGGCCTCTTGGACATGGATCTGGGCTGGCAACGATGACTGGTAAGCAGCATAGAAAGTTTGGTTAGAAGAGAATAAAATCACTTCTCTGGGCCTGAGATCCTTTGGGTAAAGAAGAATGACCTGAGGCAGAGTTACGAAGGGGATGATTGTTATTTCCCCAGAAAACTCTACCACACTGAACTACAGGAAAATGAGAATCCTTAGAAAGCCAGAATTCTGGTGTCAGCTCAGATTTTCCTTTTCTTTTCTTGCTTCTTTGATTGTGATTTCACTGATCCCAGCTGGGCATGCCCAGCCCTCTGGGGTTCTCAACACCTATTTCTGACCACACTCCAGCCTGTTGCCTCTTCTCACTTGACTGACATCTAGTCTGGACCCCACTGTCCCCCATCCGTTCTCTGTCCCACGCTTGCTCATTAACAGCTCTGTCCTAAAGCTGGTGGTGACTCGATGCTGAGCTCACCCCTTTCTGAACCCAAGCAGAGCCTTCCAGCCAGGACCTTTCTCTGTATCTTGTTCTTGCTTTAACTGTGCTCTGCCCACTTTCCTTCTAGGTCAGACACATTTGTATACATAAATAAAGAAAATCATTGCTAAAATCAATGCCAGGGCATCGACGCCTTCTGTTTTCTTTTAGGGATTTTACAGTTTCAGGTCTTACGTACAGCAGAATATTTTGACTCCGAAATTTAGTCCCCACAGTGCCTCATGTTCTACAACTTTGACCTACCAATTCTCTTTAGTCTTTGTGTCAAGAATTAAATGTTAGTCTTGTATTTGATTCATAATCAATCTTTCTTTGCATTAATAGTCACTACAAAACAGAAGTGATAACTGAAGTATATATACACAAAAGTCCAGAGCTCGACTACAAAGAAGATGCGACACAGTGCAGAGGGAAGTGGACGATTTTGGTCTCCGTCGATCACAGACCACAGGTCCTGCTGGCATAAAACTACATCACTTCTCTTCACTGAGCCTATGTTCCCCTCCTCTATAAATCTCTAGAAACTTCCTCAAATAAATCTTCATATTTATTCATCGCACTCTCTACAAATAAAAGATAATTTACAGTTCTTCAGTAACTCTAACCTACTCATAAGCACTGCTCCTAGTAATTAAAAATTTATTGCAAAATTGCCCAAAGAAAAATAAATTGAATTTTCCCCCATCCTCTCTTCAGACATGGATTGGGGGCACAAAATGAGTTCAAGGCGAGCTGAGCTTTTCGAGGCAGAGATTTTTAGTACTATCACTCATCAAGCTTTATTAGGCTTCTGATCAATTTCTAATTAAAAAACACATGAATCCTCATATGACAAGGGAAAAAGGTGATTCCTAAGTAAGGTAATGAACGTCTGATCTCTGGAGTTCCCAATTCATCACAACAGATCAAAACACTCACTGGCAATTTTAATCTAAATTTGTTTTACAGGGTTTACTCTTTTTTAAGTATGAGAAATCCCGAAAGTTCTTCCTGAGTTTTCATTCTATTGCTTCAGATCATTTTAGGAAAAGAAATATGCTTCAGAGTGTTTGGAGAAAAGATAACTAATGTTAATTTCATTTCAGACTCTATAAATACAATTTTATATTATTCATTTGAGATAGATTTATTATTTTCAGTTTTTTTTGCTCTTGTATAGCATTATAATTGATTCCATATTTCTCAGATAAACCAGTATAAAATAAATCACTTTGATACAGTGTAATTCTATAGGAAAAGGAACTCCTTGTTTGTCAAATACTGAAGGAAAATTTGTTTATTCAAATTCAGTTGGAAGGAGAGGGAGGAGGATGATTACAGAATACTAAGAATAAGACCAAGTTCATGTCAACGACCAATGAATGGAAATGACATTTACCAGAATACAGGTGTTTCCACTGTGTAAAACTAAGTCTGTTTCTCAAAGCAGACTTCCATAAATAAACTCCGGGTTTGTCTTCTGTTTTCCTTCTAATAATATCTATGCTTGCTCTTTCATAGAACTACCAAGCTGGAGGCAATCCTAAAAATAATTCAGCTAAATTCTCATTTTATAAATGAGGAAACTAAAGAAAACGATAGACATCATCTTGGTGTCCTCTGTTACTCTGCAACCTTCTTCAGTAGTTCCCGCCTAATTCAAATTATACAAATGCTATAGGAAAGCATTTGTGAATGCTTTTCCCTATGTGAATAAGATGGAGACCAAGGAAAACAAGACCTGCCAGGAAACCACTACCCTCTCCCTGTGAAGATTTTGTGAGTCTGGTAACCCAGCCCTCGAGGCGGGATGAGAATGACCTACCCCGTTCTTACTAGGCTCCTCGCTCCTTGAATAAGATCATCAAAGCTAGCAGGTGGTCAGCTGATTCCCATTCCAGTCTTTCTTTTTTTATTACTGCACGCTACCTCTGTATATGTCTTTGCGACACATATTTGAATTTATGCTTTCCACTTATCGTTCAAGAAAAGCAACAGAAAGTGTTGTGATATATAGGCCAACAATATGGCACCCACATCACTGAAGGGCACACGTCTCTTTATACAGTTACCTGAAGAGGGAGTTAGCAAGTGGAGATGAGTTAAAATGAGGGCCGAGTTCAGCGGGTAGAGCTATGCAGTAGAAGGGGACTTGCCCAGAAGTCCAGCCTGAGAGCTAATTCTAGGTTTGCCACCAGTTATGTGATGCTGGGTAAGACAGTTAAGCTGCTCGGGACCAGTTTTCTTAATCTCTAAATGAGAAATGGGATGAAATCAGTAGTTAGTTGGCTGCCTCAAAAGCCTCTAAGGGCCATGGACTTAAATTGAGAATATGAAATGGCCAGGTGTAAGACAATGAGGAGTTCTGTGGACTGAGGAAGACGCAGGCACACCTTAGACAAACTCAAATTAAAATGCATTGGAAACACTTGAGTGTATATTCGTAAGGATGTGGAGCAACTGGAACTCTTATTTTGTATATAAATTAATTCAATTATTTTGGAACTTTGTGGCAGCTACAAACACATTTATAAACTCTTTGTAAGCTGTGACCTAGCAATTTAATTCCTGGTTGACGCACCAAGAAACGAGAGCTCTTGTCCATCCCAAGACTGTACCAGACTCCCGACAGCAGCTGTGTTCTCGCATGTACGGGACGCACACACACTCTGTGGTCTCCCTGGTGCAAGAGTTCAAAGCAAACGGAACTGGTCTGTGGGGACAGACATGAAAATAGTGGTTATGTGGGGCTGTTTTGGTTATTTAAGAGGTGAGGGGGAAACTCTGGAAATGTTCAGTATTTTGATTGGAATGTGGTTTACAACAGGTATATGCAAATACAAAATTCACTTAGGATGGAGACACTTTATCTTCCATTGTATCTTGACTTTAAAGTAAGAGAAAAGTAGAAATGAGCAGCAATCTTTAAAAAGGAAAAGAAAAAGGTAAGAGAAAGAAAAAGGCTGTTGGGAGAAAAGAAACCATCTGTGCAGCAACTTCTGCCTGGACATGGCCACGCCTCGAACTCTGGGGTTCATAATCTCTATAATCCTCTGCAGCCAGAACTGTTAACAATTGTTTGAATAAGAAAAAAATTCAGGTGACAATTTAGGAATGGCAAAGTAAAGTTAACACCAACTTTTGTGGCCTGCCATTACAACTGTCAATGGGCCCATTAACAAGAAACTGATGCCAACTCTAACCACTCTGAATGGCTGGGCCGAGTCCCCACTTCCCCTGCCCGAGAGCAAGGCTACCGGCGCATCATTGTAACACTGACTGTGAATCAGAAATCTCACTTCACTCCCTCCATCTGCAGAGACCCACGCATGAAGAGGGTGTGCCTGGGATGGACTGCACAATTCAGACTCAGCTGCACAAAATCTTATCCCTCTGAGCAAAGATTAAAAAGCTTCCTCTGCTGTTATAGTCAGAACAATAGGCTTTGTTTACAGATTGGCTCTAGGGAGCCACTGTAACCAGAGCAATTCAAGTTCAACTCTGATTCGAACCTCTAAACAATTGAGGGACAAGGGAAATCAGCAGCTGCTTCACTGGAATATTCCGTGGGAGGGAAGGAGTTGTCATCTCCGCTCAGATTCAAACCGTGACTGAAATCCACAAGGTCGTGATTTACAGAAAAGGACTGAGTCATCTTCCATGGCACAATTATTCTCTCATTTGTGTAAATATAGGGCCTTCAAATTAAGATAAAACTCTTTGTATGAATGAAGGAACTTACACGTAATGATTAGTAAAAATATATTGAGGACTTTAACTACCACCCCTCATTAATTCTAAAACCCCATTCTCACCTTGTAGATGGCTAATGTGACCCCTGGGGAGGATAAACACCTAGGTCTTGCAGGGACAAGTGGGATCATCTTGGGCACATCTGACTCTCAACTCCAACTTTCTTCCACCGCGTCCTTCCACAGTCCCTTTCAAGCAAGGGTTATGCCTCTTGCTCTGTTTGGAAAGTCACTGCAACTGTAGCTAATTGCTAAGCACTGACATAAATACAAGGTCACACATTCAGTTTTGATTCATGTCTTGTGAATCTAAGTTATTTTATTTTTGTCTTCCATTCTTCCGTTAGGTAGAAATTTGACCTCAGTCAATGAATTCATGATGTCCGTAAGTCTTGGGAGGTTGATGAGTGTAATGATTGGTTAGTGCCCGCTTAGGTTGGCTTTGGTTTCCTTTTCCCGGTGGGAGCTATGTCATCCAGGGTTTAGGACATTCTCAGGGGGGACTCCATGTCTGATGATTTCTTGATCCTCTCTTACTTTTCTGTATACTAGGTCAGGGGAAAGCTGGAGGCATTTTTCTCTAGCAATGTAACACTTCAGGGGTGCATATACTTGTCTGTCAGAGAGGGGGTTGTGAGAACAGGCGAATGACTGGAGACCTTGCTCTTTTTTGAGCCCGCCTCTCTTGAATATTTAAACTAGTTCTGGTTGTCTTGTTCCTTTTCCCTCCTCATCCTCAGTATGGAAACTATATAGTCTGAGAAAGGAGGGCGGGTGAAGGTAAAAGAGAGGAAAATATTATCTCCATTCACTAACACATTTTTTCAATTAATTTTCATAATACGTGGAGACTCCTTTGTCGCTAGAGGCCATGAGTGCCCAGTCAGAGTTATGAAAACTCTGGTGGGGGTGGGTATTTTACACACTGTGGAATGTTAGATGTATTACCTCTCCATGCTAAGCATACATTCAACACTCAGTAAATATTTATTTAAATGAAATACTATAAAAGATGCTATATATTTGCCAGAGCATCAAAATCACCTAAGAAACTTTTTAAAAATTCAGATTTCCAGAACTTATACCTGCAGCATTACACTGAACAGGTTTGAGGAGAGACTGAGAAACTTTTAAAAGCATACTCCTCCTCAGATGACTGGACAAGTTTGAGGGTCGACTGGTTTAGCTGACCTGATTACTCAGGTTTATCCAAGCTGTGTCCTGAGGGAATGAGACATTAATAGACACATTTTGGTAGGAGAAAGAGTGGTAATTTGAAACTTAGTAGAACATGCATGAAATGTATAACATAGAAATTCTTTTGTACGAAATTTCATTTGTCTCAGCACCAAGAAATGGAATCGGTGGACCAGAAACCCCATTTCTTTTGGGACTCATGGTCTTCTTGATTTTTAATCCTCTCCTCACATCAAAATCCGATACAATTTACTTTAGAATTAAAGTAATTCACATACATGGGTTAATTCCCAAGCCACTGAACTTAAGCACTTGTAGGCTCTAATATTAAAGTGAAAGGTCTGGGTCTAGTGCAAGGCCATCATGAGCTGGAGAGGAAAGGCAGCCGGAGGCACATGTTTAGGGCTGGAAGAGCCTTCTTGCTTGAAAAATCAGACTGTACCTGAGACTTGCTTTGAGATGAAATCTACTTCAGGGGTTTTACTTTATATGTGGTGGTGGAGGAGGAGGAGGACGGAGGAAAGGGGATAAAAATAGCAAAAACCGAGGATTACCTTGTTTCTTCCCTTTATGTCAGTTAATTGTAATTTCAATCATCAATTCACTTATCCAAATACTAATTGCTAGTATTCATAAACCAGAAGATCAGGCAGCCATGGCCTTGGGAAAATTCATAGGCTCGTGAAGGAGACGGATATGTAAGCACAAATTTCAGTAAAACCTAAGTGGTATGCTAAAGATCTGAACAGAGAGTTCTCTGTTCTTTCACTTGGGGTCTGTTTCTTTGTCTCCCCATTTTGGCTGCCTCTTTGTGTTTGTTTCTACGTGTTAGGTAGATCTGCAATGACTCTGGTGTAGACCATGTCAGACACTGCCTGTGACTGGCCCTGGGTGACCTGTTTGGAACTATCAGCGATCACAGGTATGGCTCCCTCTGCCAGGCCTGTTTGTGTGCAGAAAGAACCAGGCTGCACACCAGGGCAGCTTTTACCAGCACCGGGCCCTGGGGAGGGCCAGCTAAAGTCTCAGCGCTCCCAGAGATCTGCCTCTGCCTGCAGGCTTTCTGTTAGTCTTAAAGAGTGACGTATCAGTGAAAATATTGCTGCGTGAAATATCTGAGATTTTCCTGCCTATATTATCCTCTAGAATTTTAATGGTGTCATGGCTTATATTTAAATCTTTTATCCACCTTGAATTTATTTTTGTGTATGGTGTAAGTTGGTGCTCGAGTTTCATTTTTTTGCATGTAGCTGTCCAGTTCTCCCAGCACCACTTATTGAAGAGGCTATTTTTGCTCCATTTTATGTTGCTGCCCCCTTTGTCGAATATTAATTGACTGTAGAGACTTGGGTTTATTTCTGGGCTCTCTGTTCTATTCCACTGGTCCACGTGTCTGTTCTTGTGCCAGTACCAGGCTGTTTTGATTACAGTGGCTTTGTAATACAGTTTGGTATCAGGTATTGTGATCCCAACAAAAATCTTGAACAGTAAGAAATAAAATTAACTATGGTTAGGAAAAAAAAAAAGTTAAAAACAATTACATATGTGATACCATAATTAAAGTAAAAAATAAATAACAGATTTGGAAGCAGTATTGGTAATGCAAGGACAAAGGGTTTATATACATAATAATATTCAGAACACTTAAAACTTGAATAAGGCAAATAAGCCAGTAGAAAAATGGAAAAGGTGTATCCTTAATAAACGTAAAAAATTGACATTAAAAAAAAAAAAAAAGAGTGAAAGTCCTACAGCAAGATACGGAAGCAGCCCAAGTGTCCATCAGTAGATGAGTGGATAAAACAACCATGGGGCATTTACACAATGGAATTCCACTCAGCTGTAAAAAAGAAGGAAATTTTACCCTTTCTGACAGTATGGATGGACCAGGAGAACATTATGCTCAGTGAAATAAGCCAGTCAGAGAAAGACAAATACCATATGATTTCACTCATAGGTGGAGTCTAATGAACAAACTGAACTCACAAGCAAAATGAAGACAGACTAATAGATGGGGAGTAGGCCAACAGCTAAGGGGGGTAGAGGGTGGAGGAACTGAGCCAAAAGGACGAAGGACTCATGGACATGGACAACAGTGTGGTGACTGTGGTGGTGGCGGGGGCAGGCACGATATAAGAGGACTAGATCGTAATGGAAAAAATACAACAACAACAAAAAAAGATCTGAACAGAATTTTGTATTATCACATAAGACATATAGCCTGTTAGGAAAACTAAGGAATGCTTTTTAGAGACAATGCATCTGAATAGGATCTTAAAGGATAAATAAGAGTCTCTGAGGCTGGGAGGGACAGAAAGAGGGAAGGGCATGCTGTGAAGAAGAGGCAGTGTGTACAAACAAACCCAAGTGTTCTGAAAGTCAAGGGTGGGGTTTAGGGAAAGTATAATTAATTCAGTGTGGCTAGACACCGTGGAAAGAATGCTGGGAGATGAGGCCGAAAATGTAAGTTAGCGCATATTTAGGGAGGGCCTAATAGTCCACATCATCACTAGGTCGCCGGCATCCAGCAGTGTGGTTGGAAAATAGAAGACTCTCAAAAAGTAGTTACTGAGTTAAATGAATAAACTAAAAGTGGCACTATGACAGTAGGGAAAGAATCAGAAATACCTGGGTTAAAAACCCAATTCACTGTATTACACTGAATAAAATATTTAAGTGTTAATTCTTAGGACTCGTGAGATTGAATGAATGAATGAATATATAATTATTTGATATAGAGAAAAAATCAGAAGTGATTATATATTACTTTATTTTATTTATTATCATAACTCTCAAATTATAAGCATACCTTGATTTTAGGATATAAACTTTTCTCTTTGTTTTGTCCCATTGCAAAGGAAGGCATGTATTAAATTTGGCTTTTTAGCAGATGACTCCTAAATGTTATAATTTTCTCCAGTGAAGTAAGAGTAAATTATTGGGACATAAAAGATTTTCCATCCTAAGTTAAAATATGCATGCCCTGCTCTGGCTGGGTGGCTTAATTGGTTAGATCACTGTCCCATACACCAAAAGTTTGCAGGTTTGATTCCAGGTTCGGGGCATATTCCTAAGTTGCAGGTTCGATCCCTGGTTGGGGCAAGTATGGGAGGTGACCAATCAATTGAGGTTTCTCTCTCACATTAATGTGTCTGTCTGTCTCTCTGTCTGTCTCTCTCTCTCTCATCAGTAAATGTGTCCTTAGGTGAGGAAAAAAATGCATGCCCATATTTTCTTATCCTAATAGAATTAAATATAGCATCCAATGTTTAAAGGGAAGTTATTTAATGTTGCTGGATTTTGAAACTTCCCTAAATGTTACCCAGTGCCAGGAGGGATAGCTAATATCATAGAAACAGAATTAATTACAGCAGGTTTCTGAGAAGCAAAGGAAAGGACATAAATTGACAGTGAGGCTTAATCAAGATAAATGAAAAGAAATTCACCAGGGAAAGGCCAAATATGAAGGAAAAAAAGAGTGAAAGACAGAAAATGGTTTGGATCGATTAATATGGGGGAAAAAGTGGTAAGGTAATAATCTAAATTACATTGGGAAGAAGTTTATTGTCCCCACTACCTTTCACCCATGTGGCCCATGAACTGGAGTCACAAGTGTGCAAACCATTATTACCATGTCCCAAGGGGAGGAAAATGGTCCTCAGAGAAGTGTGTGCTGCATGGTGCAGGGGCGAAGGGTAGGGAGGAGATGGATGGGTAGGCAGTCTGTCTATCAAACGTCTGTTCACTGTCATCCAGTATGGATGCTTCTACTCCTGATACCCGGCTCTCTCAGAATAGACACAAGTCAGAAAATGGAAGTCTCCATTCTCGGTACACAGTGCTGGTAAGGCTCTTGCCGTGTCTCTCATTGCCTGCTCCTCAACCCCCATCCTGTAGAAATGACGGCTTCTGATTTTCATCCTACTATTTACAATGGCCTCACTTTCTGTTTATCTTTTTATTGGAATTCGAGATGTTAACTGGATTAAAGAATGGGCTTTTGGGTAAATCATATCTAATCTACCTTTGATCTTTGCAGGATATGGAGTGATTCTCAGCTTGCCTTAAGGCATAGACAAAGGGAATGACAAGGAAGACCGTTTACACTTATTTCCTCGTGGGTATTATAGCACAGAGGCTCACACATCTTCTATCCAGTTCTTTTGGCCTCGTGATGGATGGAGATTTACTACAGATTTAGTCAACTTTGACTCCTCATGTGCAATGTTGTGAGTTTTCACCTTTTTATTTTCTTAATAGTGTGAAAGAGGAAGTGAGGCTGGGGTTGGGGTCTCCAACAGTAAGCCATTTAAAAGTGGATATCAATTACTATAATTTACTGACCAAACATTGTATTTTAAAATAGATATTTACTGCCCTGGTTGGTGTTCACTTGGTCTTCACTTTATAGTTCACTTGGTTGGAGCATCGTCCTGTAAATCGAAAGGTTGCAGGTTCAGTTCCCGGTGCAGGCACATGCCTGGGTTGTGGGTTCAGTCCCAGTCGGGGCATGGGACTGCCAATCAGTCGATGCTTCTCTCTCACATCCATGTTTCTCTCCTTCCCTTCCCCCTCCCTTCCCGTCCCTCTAAAACCAACAAGCATGTCCTCGGGTGAGGATAAAAAAAAAGGTATTTACTATTTTTACTAAAGAGTCAGCGCATGCTCCATGTACGCATAAAAAGACAATGGAGCAATGAGCCCAGTGGAAAGCTCTGGTTACTCCTTTGGACTACGGGGTTTGTTGTCCCTTTAATTTACATCTGTGAGAAGTGCTTAGCTAACTAGGAAAGACTGCTTATTTTTCTGTTAACTTGATTTGGTTTTCTTTATATTTAATTTCTGAATAGTACTTTTAAACATTATAATTAAAAATACAATAGGGCAAATAATTCAAAAATCTATGTATTATTAAAAATAACCAGAATATCCATCTGTTGTGGTTAATACATAATTCGTTTTAAAATATGAATATGAAAATACAGTAATTCAGAAAACCAGCATGGGAAATAACCGAAAACAATCCTTAATAGGCTTTCCCACCTGACTACTGTTTTTGAAAACCTAGCTGGATGCAGAAGGAAATTAGTATTTAATAAATAATTGCAAAGAGTGGTTAGAGATTTATTTAAGTAAACCAAGTAGATGATTTTGAAATGTAAATGAATAGCATCAGGAGTAGTTTGTAGAGTAATATTAATACAGTCTACTAAGTAAGCTCTGAAACATTCTGTGGATTTTGAGTACTGTTAGATCTTCTAGGAGATGATGCTCCATTAAAAAAGTCAATACCTGAACGACACAAGATTAAACAATAGATTGTCTGAATTGTCCTTGCTCACTTGACCTAGAAGATGATGTCTCCTGAATTAATATTCAGTTTGAGTTGTGAAGTACTAAATTAGGCTACAAATCCAGACTAAACATGGTAATGCAAATCTGGAAGCACAAAAACCAATTACGGGGTCAGGACACAAGTAGGAAAACCCCCGAGAGCCAGCAAGTTTTAACTTCATTCGTGCCAGTGGAGGAACGGCTGATGATGGGAACGAGAGACCCGGAACAGGGAGAAGCGGCGGGAGCTATGCAAAAGAAGGGGAGATCAGATAAAGCTTCGACAGACAGGTGGTCTATTCAAAACGTACGACCAAAATCGTGAAACATTACAACATAACCAACAAATCTGGAACCACCACTCGATCTCAGCAAAAGACTTTTTCCAAGGCCACCGAAACTCCAGCTACTTCTCCCCACCAAAATGCCTCATTGCCCTCTGTCCCAGAGGATGGAATGAATGCAGTGATTACTGTTCTCTTTGCTTCTCCTTCTAATTTTACCGCATATCAAGGTGTCCCTAAGCAATGTATGATCTGGCTTTGTAGTTGCTGAATTTTTAGAAATCATTTCATATTATAAGCAACTTTTAAAATTTGCCCCTATCACTCAACATTTTAAAGATTTGTTCACGTCGACGCATGAAACTATAGTCCAGTAATTCTCACTGTTGGGTGCGATTCTACCTTATGAATATCTCGTAAGTTGTTTATCCAGTCCTCCGTTGGTGGGCACTGTTTTGTTTTTACAATTTTAAAAACTCAGGGACAACGCTCCTGTGGAAGTCCTCACAGTATGTATCCCATGGTGCACCTGTGAGTCTCTCTCGTTCTGTACCAAGGACAGTACAAGGACCGAAGGGTCTGAGTCGTCTGTCTCATCTGCGGTCATTCTTCTCTCTCTTCATCAACGAGTTCATATTCTCGTTTTATATGCTGGTTTTATGAGTTTGGTTGATGTGACTGCCCCCGCCTTTGTGCTCACAAATCAACACCGTCAACCTGCCTGGCCTTGGGCTGGGGAAACTTGGTTAAAGGTTTGCCACCCTGTAAAACAGCTTGGGAGCTGGAAGGGGATTTCCTTAGCTTATTCAACTCTGCTCCTTCTAATTTACTGTGATGGTTGACACAGTCCTTACCTGCTTGAAATTCTAAACCTACAATATGAAATATAATTCCAAGGGAATATGATTTAGCTCTGCCCGATTGATGAAGGAAGGGGATAATGTTGTAAATGTTTTGAAAATAAGTATTCAACAGATAAAAATGCAAAGTCTTCCTGAATCTCTGTTCTGCCTAAGGCATTAGTACATAAAAAAGACAGCGTTGGAGAATAAAATCAATCCGAGTCTGTGAAAACCCCAAGTGAAAACATCTTGAATGAAGTCTGGCATTCAGGAGAAAGTTCACAGTCATGGACTTCTAATTGTCCAGTGAACGGCTATCCTGATTCTTGACCTTCTTTAGATCACAGACCTGCAGAGGGGTTTTGTAACTGTGAACAAGAAAGGAAGGATCAAAATGACAAATTTAAGGGCTGCCTAGGAAGGTACTGAAAGATAGTGGACAAAAAAAATGTTCAGAATAGAACTCCAAACATATCAAAAATACTGATTTCAAATATAGATTGTCTAAAGAGTAAGCACAAGAATAAATTACTGTTACCATGTTCAGTCAGTTCATATTATATAATGTCTTAAGAGACTTGTAATTGTCATGGAAGTGTGTGCAATGCATAAAGCCCACACACGCATTAAGGGACTTTGTCTTGGAGAGTCCCTTAGGTTTTCAATTTGCAAAGGGAATTTATAATTTTACTTGCGTCAAAGTCTTTAACAAAATCTTTTACCACTTCCTCATATTTTTATTTAGATAACTTTCAAAGGTTTATCATTATAATTTTTTATTCTATCCCAATTATGTCCAACTTCCTTTTTCATAACTTTTTATCTGGTGCTACCTGCAAAATATACTTCAAGAAATAAACTAAATTTCATTAGCTTAATACATACTTAAAAAAGAGGAAACCAGATTTTTCAAAATGATAAAGTTGAACCTTACCACATCTTGGTGAGGATATCAGAACATCAGGAAATCACTTGTGGAGCATAAATTGGTAAAAAGAGTTTGAAAACAATTTGTCAATATCTATATGAATAGCAAGATGGAAAATGACCCGCAATTACATAATTCATGGCCGTGGGCATGAAGAGATAATTAAATACACAAGAATATTCATTACTATGTTACTTGCAATTAAACTGAAAACGACATAAATATACATCAGTAGGAGATGGGACAAATCTCAGTAACAATTAAGCGAATAAAGCAAGTTGTATAAAGCTAAATAAAGAGTGACACAATTTCTACGTAGTTTGGATCCTTACAAATGATAGTTTATAGTTTAGGATACACACTTTAGAGTCAAAGTATAAAAACACAAAATTGATGAAGAACGTCAACTTCAGGGTAGAGATTACCACTGGCAAGGAGAGAGGGGCAACATTTATACCTGTAATATTTTGCTTGTTGATTTTTGGGGCACATGTAGTTTAAATTATGTTTCTTTTTACATATTTTGTGTAACTGAAAATATTTTATAATTGAAAAAAAATTTTAGGCCATTATTTCAATAGGGCTTATTGCCCAAAGTAAAACTATTTGCTTCATAGGAAGTTAATCCTCTAGCCCTTAAATATGAAAAACCTACTTTGTTAGGATATTTATCTCAGTTGTCATTTTTATTTGCAGTGAAACACACAAAACTTAAACACGTAGTAATGCAACTCTGAAATACCACTACTGAAAAGTGTTTTATAGTATTCCAATGGTCCTCCATCAATTTGGGCGCTAGGAATGCAAAGAGGGTGCATCTTTTCATCACTTTACCAATCCCTACTTTTATTGCTTGGTATGCAGAGGACTCTAATATACATATGTACCAAAACAGCTGCAATATGTTATTTTTAAGTGACACAATGCAAGTGAATTTAGAGAATAGCCAAATAGGTGAAGTTTGTCTCTGTGTCAACATGAGGCAGGAAGACAGCACAGGAAGAACTCTGAGACTGCACTGCTGTTGCTGGCCAGCATCTAGCATCCTGGTCGCCAGAGAACGCCTTTTATCACTTAGGTAGGATGGGTAAGAAACCAAGGAAGGGAGGAGGAGGGAGGCATGCCTCACCCACTAACTCAGTAGTCCTGAGCCTGGTCCGATAATACTGCCAGGTGTTTTCAACATCACAAGAGATGCTATACTAACACGAGAGGAGGGAAGCCCTTGAAATTCTGTGTATCATTTCCACTGTCTGGGAAAGAAGGTCTTTGAAACTGCGTGTTCACCCCCAGGCTTGGAAGGGGGAAGAGAAGGAGGGTCACAGTGCCCAAAGAAGAAGCCCATAAATCAACTTTGGTTAATTAATTGCCTACTTCCGGTCACTATCTGTTTTATGAGGGAGCCCCTAATGCTTACGGAAAGAGCCCCTAAACAACTTTGGGTAACTGCCCCAGCTTTAATTAACTGCCTCCTGTCACGTATCTGTTTTACAACAAGATGGACAAATGTGGTCTGGAGTAAGATAAGGATTTGGGCTAACAGACCACATACTTACGTTTGGGTGGACGACCCTCCCCACCCCCGGGAAAGCTGGCACCACCTTTACCTGTCAATCAATATGTAACTTCTTCAACCCATCCCACCAACTGTATGGTCCCCAGGACAAAGGACCAGGAGCCTCTGGGCTGCCCTTGCTTTTGTCACCCAGGCTCTTGCCTGTCACCCCCACCTTAGCAAGGCCTGTTCTCTTCCATGAGAACATATCACTAATAAACCCTGCTTGTACACCAACAGGCTTGCTGATCTACAATTCTTTACTGTGTTGGCAAGAAGAACCAGGTTTCTCCTGTTAACAAATATTCTTATTTTCTCCCCTGACTCTTCTATCAAGCTCTGCCTTTTCAAAGTTTAAGTACTGAGAGTTCTCAGACTTGCATACTTTCAATATTTCAGGTTCTAAAATATTCACCCCCGACTGGGAAATGAGACTCAATGACCTGAGTTTAGTGGGAAGATTTTCCAAGAGGACAGATGTCAATTAGCATTGCAAAAGAATTGTGTACACTGTATGTGAGGCAGAATACCTTGGGATACATCCTATGAATTTGATGAATTTAATGAACTCATTAACATGACAAGCAATTTTTCTCTTAGTAATAAAGCTGGAAATTGGACTAGGTAAATTCTAAGATATTTTCCAGCTCTAAAGTTTGCATAATTCTACTTTATTTATTAATCTGAAATATTGTAAGATATTACCAGGTAGGAATAAGTAAACATGGCAGAGGAGACAGAGATTTAAGAGTATGAGTCACCAAATCTTTTTTTAAAAAGACTTGCATGTAAAACAGGAAATGAAACAAAAGATACAGAACAACAATATGTGTATACTGTGAATTCTTCAAAGTGATTTGCAGTTATTAGTATTAAATACCTCGTAATAGGCAGCTCATATATCACATAAGCCTTGGAATACCTAAAAACGCATATTATTTATCCTCGTTTTATGTTGATAAAATGAAGACTCAGATACATTTAAGAAAACACCAGTTACCTGGATAACAGGATACAGAGCTACAGGTTAACCCAGGTCGTCTGAGCACAGATGATGCTCAATTCACTACAATATGCTGCCTGCATGACACACATTCTCAGCCTGATCTCTTAAAGTTATTTTTAAACAGGTAATCTGAGATTACATGACTGCTGCTATTAAACGTAAACAAGAACAAGCACAGGGGTGGAAGCATGCTTGCCCCTCACAACCCCTCGTGTCCACGTTCTCATCATGCTGCCCGTACTCTTCGGTGACCACTTTTTAACCGGAGAGAAATATCTTGGGAAAAATATTCTCAGGGAATACCTATTCAAGATTTAACAATAAGGCATACAAAGTTTCTTGAATTTTTAGACACTCAATAGTGATTTTTATTAGTATCATAAATCGACTTTTAAGATATATAAGAGAAAGGGCTGTATAGAAGACCCGAAGTGCATCAGGGGAGAGGGAATGCAAAGAGTAACAATTAATGAAGAACCTTTCTCCCAGAAGGTTTCAGAAGGAAGCTAACCCAATGAATGCACTTCAAAATGCAGCTAAGATTTAGAGCGTTCAGAAAGTGAAAATCAGAGGTGTCAGTTTTCAACCAGACGTATTGAATTTCTCCTGTCGTTGCCATCGTGGTCCCAAGGGGGAGCACATAAGCCTTAGAGGAAGGAGCCCTAAGTGGTCTGCTATGCACAAAGAACAAAGTATTAGTGCGGTGGCCCCAGTGATGAGAACAGGGCAGACATTATGAGAACGCGCACACTTAGAATGAGATCCAGAAAAAAGAAACTGGTAGGGGCTATTTTTTCCTAGGTTTTGATACAGTTGTTTCCTGCCCCCCACCCCCCATATTGACAAATTCTGGTGCATTAATAACCTCTGTTGATAATTTATTAATCAGGCCATTCGCTTTAAATACAGTAGGAGTCTATGGATTATTTCTGGTATCTTCTAATTGTCTGGTGCTTCTGATATTTTTCTATTGATTCACCTTTTCCATTGTGTGTCCCAAAGGCAGAGAAGGGCAAACAGCAATCATGAAATATGAATGAGATGCCTCATTAACCTTTGGGCTTTTAAGAACCTAGGAGCATCTAATCTGTGTCATCAGCAAGCAGGGCCTGGAAGCCCTGCGGAGGGGTGAAGGGAGAGAAGGAAGGGCAGTGTGCTTTGTGCTTGGCAGACTCCCCTCTGCCAAGCGCCGGTGCGCTGCCTGCTCCACACAGCAGGACCCTGCATTCACGCAGGCAGGCTGCGATGTCAGGGAACGCACATGTAATACAGGAAGCTTGCTGGTATTCAGAGTAACAGGCTCATGTCTGGAGATTCTGGAGATTCTGACTGAGGGCCTAGGTGACTCCCAGGCAGGCGATCTGCGGACCACACTTGGAGGAGCATCGCATTAGACCCATTTAATATGAAGGTTGTCAGGTTAAGCTGACAACATTTGGATTTCTTGTGGTTTTTACCAGACCATGGAGAACTGTTTTTATTTTCACATATTTTTCATTTAAAATAAACTTTCAACCAAAGTATGTGATATTTGGATTTGGATTTATTATTTTGGATATTTATTTGGATTTATTATTTCCATATCATCAGAAGCTACTTTGTCAACAAAGAAGTTGCCAGTTAAGACTATTTAAGACATTTTTCCCCCTTTGGAATTTATAGTTATCTTGCAGCTATGTATTCAAAGTTATGTAATGTATATAATCAATAATGTAGTGCAGGGAGATAACTCAAGACTAAATGTTTTCATATGTTAAAAATGCTGCATGAGCCCTGGCTGGTGTGGCTCAGTGGACTGAGTGCTGGCCTGAGAACCAAAAGGTTGCAGGTTTGATTCCCAGTCAGGGCACATGCCTGGGTTTCAGACCAGGTCCCCACTGGGGACACGCAAAAGGCAACCACACAGTGATGTTTCTCTCCTTCTCTTTCCCCCTTCCTCCCCCTCTCTAAAAATAAATAAATAAAATTTAAAAAGCTGCTATATGACTTTGGAATTGGACTATATACAATATCAAAGTAAATAGCTGATAGCACTATGATGATTCTATGAGGTGATAAATAGACCAAAATAATAGCACCAGAAGACAGGAAGCCCAGTTCTGCAAGGAGGAGGCAGAGATGCTTAAAGACTGTGCAAGTGAAAATTGCTGCCGATCACCTGTGCTGAAGCCACCTGCCTTCCCCTCTTGTTCCCTGAGATACCAGCCCCCGCACACTGAGCTGATGCTGACTGGGGTGGTGAGTGATCGGACTCGTGTCTCCTTCCCACCTTCGCTTCTCTTGGTCCTCACTAATACCATGGGCTCCACTGCTTTTCCTTTTATAGTCAAAACACAGTTAATCCCCTGTGTAACAGTTACTCACACCACCATATCCCTTGTTAAGGCTGTCTAGTCTAGATTTAATCTCCTTCTTCCTTGCCCCTGTCCCACTCTGGCCTCACGCCTCAACCCCGGGGAAGTCTACGTCCACCTCCATTGTTCTGCCTTTAACTGAGAATGCCAAAGAACAGCTTAACGGTTGTTAAACATAAAAGTCAGGCAGAACGGTGTGTTATAACAAGAAAAAGAGAAGTCACATATTTTGAACTTAGATGTAATAATAGTAATAAGGAAAAGAGTGTTGTCAGGCTATAAGAGGGCTTGAAAATGTGCGAACATTTTCAGAACTCCTGAGATAGTTTCCATCCACCTGCTCATTCTCCACTAATTACCATTTCCTTGCCTCATGGAGCTGCTTTCAACATAAACTTTGTGCAATTACTTAGGCTATGTTCAGTTCCATTATTTTCCGGTTGTATTCAATTCCAGAATTGTATTGTTTGATTTCTCTCTTTCTCACACACACATTTGGGTTTGTTTATATACATTAAATTCAGGCTAAACCAGGTTTTCTTGGTTCATACTTTTTACTTTTGTTGAGAGATTTTGCTTCATTTGAAAACAATGACTCTGCTGAGGAAAACCTTTCTAATTTTAAAAACTCTCTTTTAATGAATTTCTGAACAGAACCTAGGGAACAAAGTCTGAGAGGTTAGGAAAGGACCCGAGGAATCATCTAATGCAGCTCCTTCCTTCTACGGAGGTTGAGAATTGGAAAGGTCAAGGTCATCTCACTAATTAATGGCAGAGCTGGCAGAAGAACCTGTCTCTCCTAGCGTGCTTTCTTTATATAATGCTGTGCACTTGTACGTTGGGTCTGTCTATAGAGGAACTGTGTTAATTAATTATTTAATGCATAGAGCAAACTTGTTGTGGTACCACAATGTGTATGGCTCCATGCTAAATATCTGAAATACCATGATGGGGAAAATAAAATAGATTTTGTCTCATTTTTCACAATGTGATTAATAGTATCATTTTTTTCAGATAAAAAGTAATCTGTCTCTGAGTTTATTTGTTCTCCAGCAACCACTCCTAGAGTCTGACAATGAATAAATCCATGTTCCAACAAAATTATAACAGAACCCTGTGCCTCAAAGCTACTGGAGGGCTTTCTGAGCTTCATCAATAGCCTCTTTTAAAAATTATTTGGCCAATTAGTTAGTAATTTATCTTATTTCAAAAATACTGTAGTTACATACAAGCCAATCTCTTTCTTCATTTTTATAAAAGTCTAGTGGTACCTGGGTGACATGTGGAGGAACTGGCTCAGAAGGTTTAATATAATAGTTTTTGAGTTCAGTCATTCTTCTAATCACTAATTACCAAATGCCTATTATATTCCAGGAATTTTTCTGTTTGTGAAGAAGACCAATAGCCCCTGTCTCCGAGAGGCTTGTATTCTAGAGACAGGGGTAGTTCACCAACGAGGAAAAAATAAATTAGTAAACGCACAAGATAATTTCAGATTCTGGTAAGTGAAGTAACCAAGCAAGGTTATATGGGCAAGAGAAGGAAAAATCAGTGAGAAATCAGCCTTATATTGGATATTAAGAATGGATCAAGTTCAAAAGTGAAGGATAAGAAGGAACCAACCAAAAAGAGCCAGGAAACTGATGTTGCAGGAATTTGAAGGAAAGCGCAGTAGCCTGACATGGGCTCGAACATCGGTTACTAGGAACTGTGAGGGTCTAGCTTAGTGAGCAATGAGATGAGGTTGGAGACAGATGCAGAAGAAATATTCAAAGTCTTATAGGATATGGAAATGAACTTGAATTTTATTTTAAGTGTTGAAGTGGCTATTGGAAAGTTCTAAGAAATTTAGATACAGTAAAACAGACTCTTGTGCTGCACAGTCTTATGAATTTTGGCAAATGTGAAGTTGTGTATTGGCCTTCACAGTCATGAAACAGAACCCATTTCTTATTTCCCAAGTCCCTCACACTGTCCATTTGTAGTCAGATTCTTCCTTCTCTTTCAACCTCTGACTACCATCGATCTGTTTCCCTGCTTTACAGTTTTGCCTTTTATGGAATGCCATACAATGGAGCCCGCCCTCCCTCCCGCCTTCCCTCTCTCCTTTCCTCTCTCCTTCCACTCCTCCTTTCCTTTCTTTCCTCCTTCCACCCTCCAGTGACATTTCCCATCTGATGTTTAATTGAGTATATTTTGGAGCCATTAACATATTAATCATAGTTATTTTAAATTCCCTTTTAGGTCGTTCCAACATCAGTGTCATATCTGGGTATGGCTGCATTGATTACTTTCATTTTTAGCAATATGCTGTTCCTTGCTGCCATTTTATGTGACTCGTAATCTTTATTGAAAGCTGGATATTTTGTGTAGGACAGTAGAGATTGAGACAGATAGGTTGCATGCCTCGTAATAAGTGCGCCTTTTCCTTCACACCCGGTGGGTTCAAAGCCCTGAACACAACTTTCAATTACCTTTCCTCCCGCCACCCTCCTGAAATACGGATGAGAGTGATGCTTTTTTCCAGGTCATGTCCTGAGAAGAAACCCAGAAATCTTTATATGGGGAAGTTTTAAGCAGGAAAACTATGTGATTTGACTGATTGATATTTCAAACATTATACTGTTTCCTGCGTATTGACTAGAGCAGGGCGAAAGTGGAAATAGAAACACCAATTAATTGAAGAGACTATTCCAGTAGTTAAGGTGACAAATGATCATCATTTGGGCCCAGCAACATATTGTTTGCAAAATGTTGGCCTATTTATCACATTGAGTTAAAATGCTGCACAGGACTACCAAATACAAGCCGGCTGAGTGTTGTGGGCTGTCGGCCAAAACGCTATGGGTCCACTTTTAGAATAGCTGATCTGCAGCCTTTATCCACAACAATAATTACAGGAGTCTGACAATATGATTCCTAATTAATGAAAATCAAACCACGTCACCTGCCCCAAATCAGATTATAGCAGTCCTTCCTCCGTGTCGCTCCAGGGCTGCCCGTGGCCATTCGGACTGTACCGGGCACTGTGTTCGGGACTTAGCCCCTGTCTCCTCTCTGCATTAGTTTCCTGTCATTTCCTTCTGCTCACAAAGCTCCAGTCACATAGCGTTCTTTCCAGGCTCTCAACACCACGAGCGGATTATTGCTGTAGAGTCATTGCTCTAGCCCATCCTTTTCCCCAGGCTATTTAGATGTGTCACTAATAATGCTGAGATTTATAATACATAGGGAAGAAAATGGACTTAGCATTTCAGTGAAATATCTGATTGGCTAATAAAGCTATACATATTGGAAGGAGTAATGCATTGCCCTTTAGGCAATACAACACCATCCACTCAGCCATAGATGACCATGAACATACTTGTTTTTGTTTTAAGATTTTATTTATTTACTTTTCAGAGAGAGGGGAGGGAAGGGAGGAAGAAGGAGAGAAACATCAACGTGTGAGAGAAGCGCTGATTAGTTGCCTCTTGCACACACCTCGACCAGGGACCAGCCGGCAACACAGGATATGCCCTCAACAGGAATTGAACTGGCGACCTTCTGCTTTGCCGGACAGTGCCCAACCAGCTGAGCTACACCAGTCAACACGACCATGAACCTATCCTCGATGAAAGTAAACAATCTGGCAAGAATATAGGCGATCCAGACAGAGGTTCCCGGACCATTCCGGATCTTCTCCCACTGCTTTATTTGGCTGGGCTTTTTGAGATTATAAAGTGTACAAAACAAGGGACTATTAGTGGGGTGTGCTAAGAATGTATTCTGAAGACTAGTTTCAGGCAGTAGACCTGGGCTTGAACATTTGGGAAAATAATAGTTCCTGTTGTCTATTCCGATCTCACTCACCTTTCTTATTTCTATTTTGTCTCAGGATCTTTCCTTATTCCTGATCTTTATGGATAAAATTGGGATTTCCTAGAGGATGTATAATGGCACTGACATTAAACATTTTTTTGTTTGTTAAAAGCCACGGTTGCAATGATTGTTTCACCCACCCCCTCCCTCATCCCAGTTCTCATACTGGATCATAACTGTCTGCTATGAATGAGTGGGTACATGGGGTCCTGAGTGGCCCAAGCTGGGCCACCAGATGAACTCCAAACAGTCCATTCAGTTTGAACTGCAGACACACAACAAACACTTGTGTAATAAGATCGTGTCTCAAATACATAAAGGGAAATTTACTTTGCAGTAACATTTACTTGCAGTAAAAAGGCACAGACAGACTTTATTTTTCTTTGGGGTGGAATATGTTTCTGGTTGTAAAAATCAACCAAAACAAAAAATTTTCCACAAACAAACAAAACACATTCCTTGTTTGTCTGAAACTCAGCTTTAACTGATGGTCCTGTATTTTTATTTACGAAATCTGGCAACTCTAACTACACATACTGTCTAGCTTGGCTTCAAAAAACTTACCAAGCAAGAATCCCTTAAATTTAGCTTTCTGTCATTTTTCTTGAAAATTATTGCATAAGTTAAATTGTAGAGCCAAGATCCAAATCACTGGATCAATTTATAAAATTAATTTAGTATTATTCTATTCTAATACACTAAATGTTTAGATTCTTCAGATTCCCTTCTCAATATTGTTCATGGTCACACACAATTTTAATATAGACATAATCACACTGCAGAACTTGTCAGGTCCTGCTTTCTCAATCAACATTGTATCATAAACATTTTCTGCTTTATTAAAGAGTTTTTATATTTTTAACTTTAATAGTTCTATTTATGTTTTATGATTTATATTATGAATGAAAGTCTATCATTACATATCCTGGTTATTTATATTATATACTATTGCAAATAATAGTTTATAATAATATTTCTGTTGTACTATTATTACCTGTTCTTATTTTTGTGGGTTGTTTTTTACTTTTGGAAAATGAATTTAGAACATAAAGGAATGTAACTGTTTGACCCAGGGCTATAACCATTTTAGTAAGTCTTTCTAGATTACCTCCTAAAGTGTTACACTGATTCTCACGTCTACCTGTATTAGATGAGCTCTGGTTCATATACATATTGGTTCATATATGTATTTATAATTGGACTCATTGATGTTATGTATTTTTGGTAATCCTTATTTTAAAATTTTTATCAGAACAACTTTTAGATTTTAATACTTTTATTTACATGTTAATTAAGTATGTATTAAATATCTGCTGGATGTATTACAAAGAAATTTTCTCAAGAAGTTTCTTTTTTATTTTGATTTTTTTGTCTAAATGCGAAACATTTTATATTACTTTTCTCAACAATTTATATTCAAAGCTAAGAAATATACAATATGCAATAGACAAAGCTAAGAAATAATATTTTTATTTATACAGTTTATTTATATTTTATTGTTCAATTACAGTTATCCCCATTTCCCCCCCATTACTCTCCCCTGCCCTACCCACCCCCCACCTCCCACATTCATTCCTCCCCCCACCCACTGTCTTCGTCCATGAACCCTCTATACATGTTCCTGGACGACCCTTCCCCTTCTTCCCTGTTACCCCCGCCTCCCTCCTCTCTGGTCCCTGTCGGCTCGTTCTTGATTTCCATGTCTCTGGTTCCATTGTCCTCACTTGTTTGTTCTGTTGATTAGGTTCCACATACAGACGAGATCATATGGTACTTGTCTTTCATATTTTTAAAATATTACATACATATAAAATTTATCCTCTAGAAATTTAGGATTTTAATTTTCATGTTTAACCATTCATTTTTTTAAATTTATTTTACTATAAACTCCTCTATCTTTATGTTATTTTTAAAATTCAAAAATATTTCTGTAGGATTTAGAAAAATAATACTTTGAAAGTAAGAAGAGGTTTATTTGACATTAGGAGGTGTGATTTGAATGAGTAACAGTACTTTGGAAATGGCAATTTACTGTATATGTTGACAGATTTAATTAATAGCAAGTGAGTAAAATAAAAAAAAAATCCAAGGTAAATATTTTTTTTTGGCAGTAAGATTACTAAATTTCAATGTGTAAAACTCATACCAGCAGTTCTTAGGGAGCTGTTCTAGAAGCAACTCATTCTACACTGAAATTACAAGACAGCTTCTTATTTAATGTGCTTCCCTAAGTGTCAGCGAGAACTAGTCAGAATAAATTAAAGTCATTGTTAGAAAAGTTAATTATTCTTAGAGCTAAGTAAGGGTAAGAAGAAAGAAAAAATTATGATGGAATCTAGAAAAAGTGCTATAAATTTTTTTACAGCATTATCAAACATACAGTATGTAGTTTCCTTCCTCCCTTCCTTTCCTCCCCTTCCTTCTTTCCTCCCTCCTTTCCTTCTTTTCACTTCCTCCCTTTCTTTTTTTCTTTCTCCATCCCTCCTTTTATTTAATATTTATTGAGAGCTAACTACATGCCAGTATTTGAAGGTTCATAAATGATAGAGTATTCACCTTCGGAGACCTGGTATCCCCCTTAGGTAAAGGCAAGTGAGTGGAGAATTACAATGTGGTAAAAATAAAAATAA
This sequence comes from Glossophaga mutica, assembly GCA_039655065.1. NCBI lineage: Eukaryota > Metazoa > Chordata > Mammalia > Chiroptera > Phyllostomidae > Glossophaga > Glossophaga mutica. The sequence goes on along the minus strand of CM077313.1, from coordinate 6,895,227 downwards.
GCACTTGAGGATGGGTAGAAGAGTATGGACCAAGGAAACAATGGAGCTTTGAAGAATATGCAGTAATTATGCAAGAAAGAAAAGGTAAATCTAATACCTGATACTCCATGTTCCCCGGAAGCCAAGGATCACTTTTATGATCAGACAACAGAATTAAAATAATCTTTCTTATTTTCCTTCTGTTTTATTTACCTGCTAGCTTTATTTTTTTTTCATATTTTCTTCCTCTTCTGGGCAGAGATATGGGACTGAATGAAGATGACTGAGCTGAGATTGAGGGGCTGAAACTTTTCTCCTCACAGATAAATGTGTTCACATTCTAATTTACAAATAACTTACATTTTGGTTTTGTTGTTGAGCCCATGAAGTCCAACTTTGTGTGTGTGTGTGTGTGTGTGTGTGTGTAAGTTAAAATATAGTTTCTACATGGGCAAAACTATAGGTGGAATTTTGGGTACAGACTGAACATTTGATGGCCAAACGAGTCTCTTTTCTACCTCCGAATATTTACTGCCTCCTTTGTAGACTCTGGCATGATTACAGAAATCCCCAAGGAAAGCATGCCTGCGGCACAGAACAGCAGAACACTTGATCAGCTTGGTAAAGGACTCTGCTATGCCATCAATAACCTAGACAAAAAGAAAACGTAATCTTTTGCCAAGAAAGAGAACTGAGAGTTACAGGTTGAAAAAGGTCTTAAGGGAGGGAAAAAATTTGTAAACTAAAAATAATTCTATTTCAAATCTCATGTTGAACGGTGAACAGACGGAGAAAAGGCAGGAGTAGTACTGAACAGGGAGGCTATGGGAATGAATACTTCATAAGTTTTACTGATCAAAAAGGTAACTCTTCATTTCAACATACTGGGGAACTAAGAGTATGGCAATCCAGAAAAAAAAAAATCCTATTTAAAGGTATTTGGGCTTCAGGAAAATGGAAGAGTTCTTCCATTTACAGTTTTCTGTTAGGTAGGCAGATCGATTCACCTGAACACAGCCTCTTACTCTATAAAGTTTTAATGTCCATTTTATTGGGCAAGTGGTCCTCAGCTTCCAGGCTAAAAAGATCAAACAGCAACCTGTCTCCTTTAGTCAGGAGGTTCTACACTGTGGAAGGGGCACCCCTGAATGCTCCATTATTTTTTCTTCTTAAAGCAATGATGCACTGTAGAGGCATCATTAGTAATTAGCATAATCCAGCACAGTGCTTGGTATATAGTGACATTCAAAGGTTTCTCAAATGAATAAATATGCAAATGCATGCTGATAAAGCACAAGTTTACTTCTTTGAGTTAATGATCATTTTCATCATCCAGAAACTTTATCTTTTTATTTAGGTTCATAAAAAATTGTTAGAATACATAAAGCCCAACGTAATATCCTGGGACTTTATTAGGCATTTCACCTTATTTAGATCCCATCATTTAAAGTCATATTGCATTTAAAATAATTGTTTTAATATTTTCCAGAAAAAATCATGCAGATGACAGATGATCATCTTTCCTCCAAGTCTCAATTAGCATATGGTGTATCTATGTTAACTTTGATACGTAAAATAAATTTATACTAATGTTGATCTATAAAAGGAAATGTTTTTATTGACAATTTGTTGCGTATTTATTATGACTTGGATTCATTTTTCATTAGGCAATTAGTGAATGACTCATTGTACTAGTCATGCTTCCTAGAGAAAGGTCACTGTGACGAGTGGACTCAGTAGGTTAGCTGTAATTGGTCAAGGCTCTATCCCTTACAGATGTAAACAATGACATTCCACTTACTTAGCTGGTCTGAAGATACTGGTATTAGAACTTCCGTTGATTCTTTTTTTAAATAATAGCTTTATGAAAACATAATTCACCTACTATAAATACCATCCGTCCAAAGTGTACCATCCAGTGGTTTTTAGTATAGTCACAAAATTGTGAATTGTGAATACTGTTTTCACCCCCAGAGAAAATCCATAGTATTAGCAATCATTTCTCATTTCTCCCTCCTTTTGCTCTCTGGAAACCACTTTCTGCTTCTATGGATCTACCTATTCTTGAAATTTCATATCAGTGGAATCATATACTATGTGGCTTTTTGTGACTGATTGCTTTCACTTAGCAGAATGTGTTCAAGGCTCACCCATGTGGTAGCATGTATAAGTACCTCATTCCCCTTAGGGTTGAATAATAGGTCATTGCATGACATTAACAAGGTATGAAAGGGAAGATTTAAAGGAAGCTATAATCCCAGCTCCGAGATGAGAAATGTTGCCTCTTGTGTCTATACCCTATTTCTCCTTGGAGTTGAAGGGACGATGATGGTCTGAGGTTTTCAGAGTCAGGAGGATGTGATACACAGCACAGTTGGGGGAACTGGAAAAATGAATGGGAAAATACCTCATCCTGTGAGAGGGAGAGAAGAAGTGGGTAGGGGGAAACACAAGGGTAGAAACTAAAATAATTGTGCCTGATGGTGTCTGTTTCTCTGTGATACGGGGAGCTTGGTGCTTCTCTGAGGGGGCAAAAAGTAGAGTTAAAATAATTGTTGTGAAAAAAACTTGGACAGGCTGGCTGAGGCTATAATCCATATATTTAAAGCAGAATGAACTTGCCCAGTGTTTTCCGTTTTTATCCAGCAAAGCTCTGCAGTCACATAGAGGGAGCAGAGAAGGAATATCACTGGGCTGATTCTTTGACGATTTTTGTTGTGCGTGGTTTTTATAATAGTGTTTGGGAGGCCTTGACTACAGAGGTTTGAGATAATCGGTAAATAATTATTCCATGGAGCTTTATGGAAACCAGGCTAAAAGAGAAAGAATGGAAAACATAGGGAAGATGCGATCAGGGAAGGAAGGGAAGGAATTAGTGACTTGGAGACGTCGGTCTCCCTGAGAACAGGTGAAGGGGTGGTAAGGGATTGGGGGCTGTGAGCATGGGGGTGGGGCTAGGGTTAGAGCTCTCATAGCAGTTTTGAGTTATGGCAAGGTCAACGATGTGACCAGGGGAATGGGTGACTGAAGGAGAGCGCACAGTGAATTCAGTGCAGGAGAAAAGGAATTGTTTGATAAACAATGCTATGCATTTATTATGTGGCCCAAACTGGGCATTATGTTGTGAAAAATGAATGATAAGATATAATACCAGCTCTCAAAGAATTTCTATTCTATTTATGTTAATTAGGTAAACGAGCTCAAGAAGATATTAGAGATTACAGAAAAAAATTTTGCGGTGTCTTTCCTTCTTAAAGTGCTATCCATTGTTTTCTGAAAATTTTTCTTTACTCACAGGGTTTGAACCCTGGTACTCAGGCTGTGACTTCAGCTCATACTGGTTGGTCCTGGCGCCCACCTGATTGTAGCCAGTTCTATCATTCCTCAGAGTGGCTCTGCGTGTGAATCTCCGCACACGACTAGCCTGGAAGTATTACCACTAGAACTGTGTGGCAGCCATAGTCTGGTGTGTGGTGGAGGAAAAGACAAAAGAAACAGAAAATAATCAAGCAAATGTAAAAGGCTTTAGTGTTTTATTTCCAGCTCAAGTCTTATTCCCGAGGGCTCCATTTCCGCTTTTTCTGCTTTGATCATTGCCCTTTAGAATTTGCTGGAGTTGTTTTCTCACACTACTGTCAAAAAGCCTCAAATAATATATACTGTGAAGAAGGGCCTGTCCTGGGCACAGACAACAGCAAAAGGGCTGCTCTTGTTGATTTAACATGAGTGAGGCCTGAATGATAAACAAGATTTCATCGACCTTAGCTGAGATTCGAAGGATGAGTAGTGTTTATCAGCTGGACAGACTGGGGAGTTGGGAAGAGGATTCGAAAGACAGTTGGATGGCAAAGCGATGACCCAGAGCTTCATGCAATGATTTAGTGACTCCGCATTCTTCTATCTGCAAATCCTTAATATCCTGAACCTGAATTATTATGTTCCTAGGTGTGTAGACAGGACAATGACAAAATAGTTTAAAAGAAAACAAAAAGAAGGTCCAGTCATTCATTACACGGAAGTGCTGGCCTGAACCTGAATGATGGGTTCATGTGAGGCACGAAACCCAGCAAATAGATCGACTGACCACAGTGACTGGGAAGGTGAGTGGATTTTTACATTTACATGAGTGGGGAAAGAAACCTTACAGAGGCATGTTGCCTTCATTTCCTCTGCTGATCTACTGTTCAAGGTTTGAAACATCATTTTATAATGAACTAACTTTGCAATTGGCCCCATTATTGTCCTGGCTGTTGGAGCTTGAAGTTCCTCTGTGGGGGTCATGTGCCCCCAAGAGTGAGCACTGTGGCTTTGTGCAGTGGGCTCCCGGCTGTGTCCCTGCCTGACCTTCTGCCTCGTATCTGCTCAGCTGTTCTTTTCCAGATGAGAAGGAATGCTGGTAATGCTGCAACGGTCCACAGTGATCTGGTTGCTAGAACATCCAAGTCATTGCCCTTCCAGTGATGGCAACAGCATTCCGGGATCACCCACAGTCCCAGGTTTTCCTTGGTCAACACCTGGCTCAGGTACTAAATGGAAAAATATGACTGAGCTTTTAAGGGTCAACGTGACTTTTTTTTTTTTAAAGAGCAGGAGCTGAACTATAGAAAGGCAGCCAGAGAAGGACAGTAAGATTTCAGTCTCTAACATATTTTGCTATATTTCAGAGTATCCTGTGGCAAGACAAGGTTTACTTCACTTCTTTCCTGCCTCGTATTCATTCCTGAAGTGAGGAACACCTTTGGAATAAAGAGGCCCCGTGTTTTAGCAGGATAATCTAGTTTATGGTTTGAAAAGGAGTCAGTAAAGGTTTTATGTCATGCAGATACTCTACTCTTAAGAATCTGAATAACTCATTCCATCCAGGGATTTACTGAAAGGATCCAACAGCAGAGCCCCATTAAGATAGAACCTGGAGTTCTACAGTTAAGAGCATGCAGCAAAAAACCCTCAAGGAACATGAAGGAGGGAGAGAAGCCAGAGAATGCCTGGAGTGCAGTGGGGACCACTCAGGCGTCAGAGGGGCATCTGTAGGGACTGAAGGAGATAGCTGAGCATTTTCGGTCCTCTGTGTTTCCATGACCAAGCAGCCAGGTGTTTGTTCTTCCGGTCCTGTGCTCTCTGAGGGTCCTTGCAAATATTTCGGGTCTGAAAAGAGAACAGACCTCTCTTCTTCCATTACGCAAACTCATTCCTGCGTATGCCTCTAGTCTTATGTTCTACCCCTGCCTTACAGGAACGTTCATGCTCTGATCAAGCTGACTGGTGACCAGATAGGAAGTTCCAATGGATATTAAGTTTAATGTAAGTTGAATTTACCATTAAGGGTTGCCCGGAAGAGTATCTTGGTTTTATTGCCATTTTAAAGGTATGCAACTGCAAACTATAAATAGTTTACCAATCTGATAGTAATTCATTTATTTGCATTTCTTTAATGTCACAGTTTTAACATCTTTTCACGTTTATAGGCCATTTCTGGTTGTCACTGTGTTTGTCCTGTTTAGTTACCATTTCATAGTCTTTAAAAGGTTTCCTATTGCAGTCTTTATTGGTTTGTAAGAGCTTTTTATCTGTTAAGACATGTGTTTTTATCTATAATTTTTGTTACACATATTTTTCCTCCTAGGTTGTTTACTCTTTCGACTTCTTATGGATATATACTCTGGTATGAATCTGCTAAGGTTAATACGAGAAGTTAGTAAGCTAGCGGGGTAACAAATAACCTTACAAAATTCATTAGGTTTTATCTACACGAGTTTGTCTTGAAAATGAAAACAAAATGAAACAATGAGAAAATTATAAAATTCTCGGGAATAAACTTAAAAAGACAGTTCAATGTCTCCGTACAGAAATCTAGGCATTGTATTAAGGGCTATGAAAAGCTCTGAATACAGTTCAAGCCACACCCTGTTCCAGGATGGGAAAAGTTAATTTTCTATCTCTAAATAGATGTGTGTATCTAACAAAGTGCCACTTCACATGTTTTTCTTAGAAATAGTAATATTAAATCTAAAATTTAAATGGACTAATAAATATTGGATAATAGCTCCCCAAATTAAGAAACAATCAAATAGTGAAAGAGTTTTGGCCTAACAGATATTAAAGTTGACTTCAGAGTCACCAGCATAAAGAAGCAGTATAATAGCAAAGGAATAAAAAGATCAGCAGAAAAGAACGTTACCCAGAAATGTATCTAGCATATAAAAAATGTAGTATGTGACAAATGTCATATTTTAATTCAGTTATTGAAGAGGGTGATTTATTTAATAAGTGGTGTAGGCAAAAGTGTCTATTCATTTGGAAGAAGACCAGCATAGATTTCTACTTCGCTTAAAGAGAAAACGAAATGTAGAATAGTAATAACTTAAACACATTGAACAAAGTATGGAAGAAAACACAAAAACATTTAAAAATCTTGAGTGGGAAGGCTAACTTTTCAAGCAAAAGAGCAAATCCTTTTCAAGCTCTTCCAAAAAAATAGAAGGGGAAGGAAAACTTCCAAACTGATTTTATGAAGCCGTCATTACCCTTGTACCAAAACCAGGCAAGGAAACCCCAAGAAAACCGCAAGCCAATATTCCTGACGAACATAGATTTAAGAGTACTCAAACCCCAAAACGTTAGAAACACGAGGTATATTTGACTAAATAAACAAAATGTGATGCCCGGCTTTGTTCTTCCTCCAGACCGCGCTGGCTGTTCCCCTGGGTGATGTAATTTTAAGGCTGCGTTAATGCCTCCCTCACAGAAACATCCCTCCAGGAACTTGTCACTGACGCCTGCCACCCCTGTTGTCAGCTCATCCCTTTGGGTTTCTACAATAATTGTTTCTTTTTTAAAATGCATCTACTCTTGAGAAATCATCTTAATAACTGCAAGACACTTTGAATGAGACATAAGGATGGTAACTACGGAGAATACAGGAAAGAGAAGAAAGGTCATTGGTACACGAAAATGAAAAATCTATTGCAGTACTGCATGCTAACAGATTCGGTAGCTCTAACAGCAGCCAGGGGGTCTCTGCGTTCTCTAAACATGACCCCTGGTACTTACCCATATGCAATATTAGTTAGTCACACCTTCTGCAGCATTTGGATTGCAAAAGAGAAGTACATGCTGATCACCAACACACCTGTAGCTCCAGCTGCAACCTTTCTCCTAAACTCTACCTGCGTTTTAGTGGGTCTTCAGGATACTTCTACTGGGATGATGATGCACAGGTATGTCAAACTCACATTTCCTTGCACAAACGTTGCATTTCAAATGTCTCTTTTAATACTTTTTAACATAATACTTGCTTAATAAATATTTTTAAATGAATGAATGAATGTAGAACTCTTATTTAAATTAATCTGCCTGTAGCACAGGTTTTTATTTAATGCCATGTGGACCAGGTTAATCACAGATTGTCAAATCTAGCGAAGAGCTTAGCGATCATCTAATTCAACACACTCTTCTCATTTGTGAAGAAACTGCCCCTGTAGGGGAAGTAAATGTTACGATGTGGCAGATGTGAGCACAGAACTCAGGTCTTTTGACTCTAAATCACATGTACTTGCAAGTCTTAATTCTACATAGCAATTTAGATCATTCATTGCTTAATTACTTTCTGGTTTAATCCTTCCTTCAAACTCAAAATCATTACTCAGCTTCATAGCTACTTCATATTAATATCACCTTAAGTTATTAATCCCTTTGCTGATTTTAGATTCAATTTATGACATGGAGTTTTATTTTTTACACTCTTCCCCTTTCCAGAAAAAGCTCAACTGAAATTATTCAAAATGTCTCTTATTTAACATAATACAGTTTTTGAATGCCACGTAGTCAACAATCTCCCTAGGAGACATGCTCAATTTAAACCGTACTGATTTCGTCTCGATGAACAGAAGTCCTTGTCACTTTGTAAAATATCTTGTGGACTGGGAATCACTTTTTTAAAAGGTCAAAAGTCTTCAGGGTTTACTGAATCAATACCATCTATTCAGGGACGAATTGGTGCTTGCCCGTTGGTGGCAGAAGATGGACACCTCCGTACAAGCAATGGAAGACACCTCTAGGAGAGAGGTGACACATTTAAATTTCACATAGACTTGGACACAAACTCACCACACTTGAACAGGTGAAGAGATCAAAAGTCAGACTAAGAATTTTAAAGACCAGGAAGCTTGAGGCCCATAGCAATCAATATAGGGGAAAGTGTTACAAAAGAAAGCAAATTAAAAACTCACTTCTGACTCTGCGACCCCATCTTCGCTTGCAGCAAACCTGAAGTTCTAAACGTGCGTTGGTGCCAGACTTTGTAAACACCAAGGTGGGTCACCGGTGAACTCTGAAAAATATGTTGATGAAATAGACAGTAAAGTCAAAATGTAAATGATTTATGACTAGTTCCTATCTAATTCTCTGCAATAATATAAGAAGGTTTAACTCTTTTCAGTTTATCTCAAAAGGGTGTGTTTCAATTATTTTTATTACAAAAATAAAATATTAAACTTAGAAATGTTTGATTTTACTTTTGCAGTCTATTTTGTACATGGACTGTTATTTTAAAACCCTAAAAAAACACCTTGCACTTTATTCTTCGTATGGTTATAACAACAGGAGTATTTTTGCAAGAACTTTATTCATGCTTCCATATCTAATGCTCAGCCTTCATTGCATTAGACAGGCAGGAAAGAGAATAATACTCAGAGGTCAATGTCAAAGTTTAGAAGCAGTTATTTCTTTATGGCTTAGAGGTTTTGCTGCATTGCCATCTCAATTCACCTAATATTTTCAGAATGTCTTTTGAGTGCACAAAAATTACACTTTGAAGGACTCAGGCAGACTCTTATTAGAAAAAGAATAAACCAGTGTTACGTGCTACACAAACAGTAAATTGGAATTATAGACCAAAACGAAGCTCAACAAAGTTTATTATAACTATGTTAATGCGAAAATTCCCCCAACTTCTAGAAGCATTAGAACACGCGGGCTGACAAGTCTTCTGTGGTTTGCATCTGGTCCATGATTTTCTGGGTTAGCTGTTGTCCAGCTTCTGCTTGGACACCTTTCATCATGGGGAACAAAGGATTCCTAACAGGCTCTTCCTCTTCAGACAATTTGCATTTTAGATATTTCTGCTTTTATCTTTTAAAAAAACCATTGACCAATCAGCTGTCTCACTGGAGTTTTGTTTAATCTCTGAGGCACATCAGAGATCCTCTTTCTTCTCCGGGGCGGAAATGAGGCACAACAAAGGGAAAATCTTGGACCTCCCTGAGGAGGGGAGGCAGAGTGAACATTATGCGGTAGGAATACTGCTAAGCGAGGCCAGCAGGTCAGCCCAAACACAGCCCCTCCCCCCCAGATAGAACACACAAATAGAACACACTTTACAGATCAGTATCTGTCCTGGCCAATTCAAGGACGCCCCTAAATGACCAGGGAGCCACTGCTGATGTTTCCGGGACCTCTTTTGTGCTCTCCTCCTAAACGCAGCGCTCCCCGCCTCCTCACCAGGAGCAGGGCAGACTCTTTGCAGGTTTACCAGGCAGTCTGGTGGGGCCCTTCCGTCTCAGCCCACGCCATTTCCCAATTCCGGTCTTTCTTGTCTGAGGTGGAACAACTTCTCTGTTCTTCAGAAAAAAATGGAATAATGGATGTTCACACACCCTGAGCATTACCCTACTTTTAGGATTATCCCCCTCTTTAGGTTTACTGTCCCTTGGTCCTTCCCGGGGCAACAGAGAAGTTCACAGCATTGGTCCCACAGGAGCTGGTCTGCAAGAGCTGGGCGGGCAGGTGACAACCTCGGAAGTGCAGGCACGGAGCTGGTGATCAGTCCGCATGCACATGGGCTGCCAAGAGGCAGGCTTCCAGAGAATCCGTGGGAGTCCCCTGGGTACAAGAGGGGCACAGCGGGTGGAGGGGCTGCAGAGACAGTTGGGGTGTGAGGCTCCTGCAACACTGGTGCCCTTGCAGGGTGCAGGTTCCCACAGAAAGGTCATGCCAGATGGAGGCCACAAGGTGGCTGAGTCAGGGCTCTGGGTCGGGGTCTCTATCCCAGGTCCTCACATGGGCATCACGGACCCCAAGCTGCAGCTGGAGACAGCAGGAAAATCCCTGCTGCAGTGACCTTGGGACCCTGGGCTTGCCCTAAAAGAGAAATGGGGAAGGGTCTCTCCATCACCTGTCACAGAGCAGATATGGAGCAGTGCCTCTGGAGCTGAGCCAATGATACGGTGACTGGCGAGGAAGACGGGACATGAGCACGTTCAAGCGGCCCTCTGGCTGCGCAGGGCGGCCTGGCCCAGAGTCGGGGCTTTCTGCTGGAAGCCTGGCTTCCCACAGAAGGTAGGAGAGCCGGGCCAGGCCAGAGTTGGACACAGGAGAGTGAGATGGAAGAAATGTGAAAGTTAGAGAACGGAATAGGAGAAAATCTGACAGGCACTTAACTTTGTGGTTTGAATACATCGTAGTGAAAATCCGCGCACTCCTTTGTTTTTGGAAGAGCATCAACAAAGACCTTAATGAGAGCAGAGGGGCCACAGCAGCCTCGGTGGTTATACATCCACCTCTAGTTTAATCCAACTTCGTGAGTTAATCTGTGAGTCAACTACAAGTAACAATGTTACTAAGAGAAAATAAGTTTTATGCTTAAAACTCATCCACTTAGAAATAGAATAGTCAGTTTTTAGGCTGGAGGAAACCCTTAGATATCAATTAAATATACAGTTGATATAGTTCAAGTTTAAATCAAAACTACCAGGTTGCAATAACAATGAATACATATCAAGTTGTTATTCATTGAGATTGGATTGGGGGGAATATAAGGCATTGTTTTCCGAAGGTGCAGGTTCAAACAGTAACATAATTATGACGACTGACCAGGACACCATTAACACTTCAGAATGACTTTCCTTCACACAGTAAAGGTCCCACACTTCTCCATAAAGTGTTGTTATTGTTCTGATGGCTACTGCCACCATTTTAACAGTCTCTAGCTCAAAACAGTAAGAAGAAGAAAACAATTTTCCACAAGGTAATGAAACTATATGACAAGTAGTAAAGAAAAAAATGCAAAATTCTAAGTTGCCATATTATTGAGTACAGATATTCAAGTTTAAAGCCTTTTTTTTTTTTAAAGGAAGAACCTACCATTTAGGAGAAAGTAAAGAAACTAAAAAGAGGCACAAATTTAGAAACTAGGACTCATCGAAGTAAATTCCAAATTCAATATAAAGATTAGGGTACCTAGATTTTCAAATTGTATAAATGAACTTCACATGGTAACAAGCAACATGATGTAGTGAGATAAACATTATTTGCTTCTACCTGGAATCTTGGGAGTTTTATTGCCTCTCTCCACTTCTAGACCCAACAGAACACAATTTGCTCACAAGTAATGGGATATTTCAAATAAATTTGTAAGGTCTAAATTTCAGGTATGTAAGTTTTGATTGCTCAGAAAAGTGGATTTCTTTATTCTTTTAAAAATATTTTTTATTTTGAAATTATTATACATTCACAGGAAGTTACAAGGGTATTGCAGAGTGGTTCTGGGTACTGTTCCCTTTCCCTCGATGGTGCCATCTTACATAATTACAATACAACACCCAAACAGGAAATCGACACTGGTGTACTGTGTGTATAGTTTTATACATTTCTATCACATGTGTAGATCTGTACAACTGTAACGGCAATGGAGATGTAAAACTACTCCATCACACAATGATCTCTCTCTGTCTTTACAGTCACCCCACCTCCCTCTGCCCACCCTCCCTAACCCCTGAAAATTACGAATTGTTTTTCATCTCTATAATTGTCATTTGGGGAATGTTATAGAGATGGAATCATATAGTCTATGACCTTCTGGGAATGGCTCTTCTTGCTCAGCACCACGCCCTTGAGATCCATCTCAGTTGTGTGGCTCAATAGTTTTGCTCATTCTTATTGCTGAGTAGTGATTTACTTTTTTCTTATAATGGCTTTGGACCGATCTAGAATTTGGTTCCTGGCATGGTATCCCTTACCCTAATGAGGTTTAGGAAAATTTATCTCGAGATCCCTAACTCCCCAGAGAAGTACAGTAGCTGGCAGAACTGAACTACTAGGGGAAGTAGAGGCATGCTTCAGAATCTTTCAGGCTTGCAAGGCCAAAGAACTTGGAGGGTAAAAAGTCACGTGTAAATATTTAAAACAAATCAGGCCTTGATATTTAAAATTCAGGAAGTGTTAGAAGGATTATTCTATATAATGTAAGTACAAGAACAGGATTAGATTAAGCTGTTTTTACAGTAATAACAACCAAAGATTAGTAAGAACGATGTCACATTTCCTTTAGAAATTACTTTTCAAGGAAAAATGCTCAAGTAATGTTAATCATGCTCTTTGCTATGACATGTAAATATGAGGTCTGTCCAGAAGGTACCCAGCCATGTAATCATGTAATATGAAAAACAGAGGCATTTACTGAAGAAGATACAAGATACAAGAAATAATGTACATAGGATAATGATGCCTCAGTCCCCTTCAAAGTAGGCATATTGGGACCTACATCAGCTGTCCCATTGTATTTTTCTGAATCTCATCAATGGCTGGGAATCTCTTCCCTTTCAAAGGTGATTTTAGTTTGGGGAAAAGCCAGAAGTTGCAGGGCACCAAATCTAGGCTATAGGGGGGCTGAGTCACCTGGGTGTTTTAAAGTTTCGCAAAAACATTCTGCACAAGACATGATGCATGAGCAGGTGCATTATCATGATGAAGCTGCCAATCACCAGTTGCTCATAGCTGCAGCCATCTGAATCATCCAAATAGTGTCCTCAGAGGAATGTTCAAGCTTAATGCAAAATTTGATGCAGATTCATCACTCAGTCATTTTGAATGTGATGGCCACCCAGTGCACATGCTCATTCCACAGCAGCTACCGCACCTACTGACTAGTACAGTGAAGTCGTCATTGTTCACGCATGCACTTTCCAGTCCATGCTCCTTGGCTGCCAGGGTACATAGATTTGCACAAACTGTTCTCGTTATATTAACAATGGCTGGATTTTCTCTAGACAGACTTCATATTTATATTCTTCAATAAAATACTTCTATTCATAAGTAATATGAATAGAAACATGATTGGATAAACCTTGAATCTCTTTCAAAACATGCAATTCATAGTTGAGACATCAGAAGTGATACCAAGAGCTACCACCTGGGGACAGTAGATCCTAACTGCATACTCAAGTGGGTGGGTGTTGAGAGGGGCAACCTTGCGAGATCTAAACCTGCTAAACTTTAAGTCTGGAGAAGGTTCAGTCTTCACGCTGGCTAGCGGTGGTTGGCTAGGGTGTTTCTAGCTGTGATTACACAAAAGGTGTCAGAGACACAGTGTACTTTCAGGAAGAAAAAAATTTAGAGAACTATTCTGGTCCATAATTGTTTTCCAAATTACAAATGTTTACACAGCAGGATAATTAGTTAAAGTAAAACTAACACTGCTCTTTTTATACAGCATTTCTCAACACATAGTTATGGCACCATGTGAAAATGTAACACTGTAAGGGAACTTCTAATGAGTGCAAAAATAAAACAGCTTCTTCAACCCTGGTAAAATATCAAAGACTTGTTTCTTCAGTGAGTAAAATGGTGGGTTTCTGAACTGGGGGACACCAGGTACAGCGGAAAGTGGAGATGCTGTACTAAAGACAGTTCAATTATGTGAACGTAGGCATACACGATAATCCCTGGTGCTCTTCTCTGACTCTGCTCCTGGAATTCAAAAGCTGGTCTTTTCATCCTTAGAACATGAGGGCAGAAGGTTCTTGCTGGAGACACTGGTCAATCAGTGAAGTTAATGTTTGAGAGGCTTAACCCACATACTCAATGGGTCGGCTCATAATTTCTCATTCTTAAATAAGAACAGACAACTCAGAGAATTGGCAGATAACAGAGGAAAGCAGCTTACATTTAAAAAAAAAAATTGCCCTGACTGGTGTGGCTTAGTGGACTGGGCATTGTCCTGCAAACCAAAAAGTCTCTGGGTCGATTCCCAGTCCGGGCACACGCCTGGGCTGGGGGCCAGCACCCTGGTTGGGGCACATGCAGAAAGCAACCGATCAGTGTTTCTCGCTCACATCGGTATTTCTCTCCTCTTTCTTCCTCCATCCCCACTCTATAAAATAAATGAATAAAACTTTCAAAATAAATTAAAAATAGATTAAACAAATTAAGAAGGGGAAAGAGAAAATTGAGGGCACAGAGACAATACACAGAGAAGATGATTTAAACAAAATGCCATCGTGAATATCCTTACAGAGTTAAAGGAGGCATGCTAACCATGAAGAAAGAACAAATGCAGTTGAAAACGGTCATGCAGGAAACAAAGAGCTTCTCAAAGTGAAAAAATGTGAGATCAGAAAATAACTCAACAGAAAGTGCCGAAAATTTTAATTTCCCAGAAAGCAGGATTAAAAAAAAATTAATGAGAAATAGGAGAAATAAGTAAATACCTAAGAGAACAAGCAGGCACATTATCTGCATAACGGAAGTTTCAGAAATAGACAACACCGCAAACGGAGAGAAAGAAGGGTTATCAAGGCAGTAAATGAAAGAGTTTTTTTTAGAACTGATACACATGAGTTATGAAGCCCGGTGAGTCAGGCCCAATGAACCAAGCCCAATGAGCGCTTGAAAAATGGGCAAGATTTGGCTCTCACAAGTTAAATGACTAAGAGGTATCAGAATAGCAGAAGCAAAAAAAGAAAAGGTCCTGGATCCTGCTGGAACCTCACTGCCCAAGAAGGAGCCATTACCCACCTGCAGCAGCTGAAGACTTGACGTGTAGCCAGTCCAAACCAAGACGTGCTGTCAGTGAGGATTTTACAGATTCAGAAGACTTACTCTAGATGAAAAAATAGGGATTGTAAAATATGTTATTAAAAGGTTTTATATGATTACTTGTTAAATGGTAAGATTCTTGATATATTCGATTAAATCAAATATTAATTTCACCTGTTTTAATGTTTTAAATGGTGCTACTAAAATATGATAATTATGTATGTGGCTACCATTTGTGGGTCACTTTAAATTATTGGACAGTGTTGTCCTGGAGAAATTAGAAATAAAAATCACAAAGAAAGGATCTGGAAGCAGATGGGTTCTCCATGGCACAGGCACCTAGAAAACAAAAATGTGAAGGAAAATGGTTTCCAATCTGTAATTGGAAAACCAACCTATAATTCTACACTCAGGCAAATTATTGAGTGCAAAAAGATATTCTTAGACATGTAAGTTCTCAAAAATTTCATTCCAATGCATTCTATCTTGGAAAATACTAGAAAATATTTTCTATCAAAATAAGGAAGTAATCTAAGAATAAGGAAGGTACAGAATTGAAAAAAATTAGGAAAGACAATACAAAGGAGAGAAAAAGGGAATTTGTAAGAGAGGCAAAGACTTAGCAAGCAGCCAGTCCATAAGGAAACATCTCACATGACCCCAGGAGATATTCTTTACGAAGGTGAATATGCAAATATAAGAATATGCATTTGTTATTTGCTGAGGAGAGTTACAGGACTGGCAGAAAATTTAGGGTTGGATTAGTGGTTATTACCTATAAAATTAAACAACTGTACAATTATTAAATCCAGGAAAAACAAAGCGTTGTATAATGGACTCAGGTAGTCATAGTTTATTGCATAGCTCGGTTGAGAACAGTGTTTACATAATCCTATGAATGCACAGGTTGAATGTTGATCTATTTTAAACTACAACTATTATACAGAGAGATGAGGAAGAGGAAGTATAGAGAGGTAGATGAGGAAATGAAGCTTTATCTCCATCTTCTGTGACGGGTATTCTTTTGAAAAAATTAATACTGAATAATCAAGATTTGTAAGCATGTTATTAAATAATATCAAAGCATTTTTTAAGAAAAATGTCACCTTTTAAAGGATTGCATCTGGTTGCCTATGGAGAGAAGAAAATAAGGCCAAGGAAAATTGGTCAGGAAAATATCCATTTTGCATACCAACACTATGGAAATGCTCACCTTTAAAAAACAGGCACATATAATTTGGATAAAAATAAAAATTTACATTGAGGCAAAAAAAAAAAATGAGAACTGGGGTCATCTGAGGACCAAGCACTGCATGCAGTTCTAATGAGCCACAGGTCTGAAAAGGCCCAGCATGCCATTTGTCAAGGAGGACAGTGGCATGTATTTCAGACAGATGGTAAAATAAATTAATGAGTCCACAGTTCTGGTGGAAGGAAGTAATGAGTTGCCCTTTGGTGGAAGGCTTGGGCCGGACTATCCTTTACATCTAGGTAGCTGGAACTATACCAATAGTGGGGGTAAAAGGAAATGAACCATCGGTAATCAAAGCCCACAGTTCAGAGAGCTTTGATCAGTTCTTAGGCACGGGACTCTTCTCCAAGTGTGTGGCTTTTTGTTTGTTCAGTTTTCATTTTCGTATTTCAAATAAAACTGTATAAAATAGAGAGTGCTGCAGAATCTCAGAAAGCAACTTGCATCTATAAAATTGAACGAACATGCATCTGTGTCTGTTGAGGAGAAACTATGCATGCGTCATAAAATCTTCTCTCTTTGTAATGTGACAGTTTCTTAGTAATTGATGAAGTTGCAATTTCTTTTAAGGTTAATTATTTAGGAACCGTGAATCTTCTCAGTGATTTTGGTACTATCTCAAATAAATAAGTTTAGTTTTAGTGACTGCGAATTAGCTGCTGTGAATACAAGTAGAAGTTCTTTCAGCTCATTAGGAAACAATAAGTTTTGTTTTTAAGGGGAAAAATTCAAAACCTTGGGGGGAAGCATCAGGTGAAGGGTGTGGGCTGAATCCATGGGTAGGTCGCTTTTCATCTATTTCACACGCAGCCAGTTACTTTGGGGGGTGGGGGAAAGTGGAAGAATATAAATGGATCAGTCCAAATATATCGATATTGGATCAGTCCAAATATATATCGATATATATTTATGGATCTGGGATGTTCTGTTAGAAAGTGTGTTGCTATGCAAATGAGTATAACTCTCTGAGGTCGCTGTTATTGTCTTGAGTGACTGGTTCTGTCAATTCAGCAAAATTCTGGGCCTACGTATAAATTACATTTTGTAGGAACTGGCCCACTGAAATTTTTGCAAAGCTATTTCTTTTTGCATTCTATTAAGCTTAAATTTGTTTACATATAGAGTCAATATTTTAGCACATTGAGGTGTTTTTTTAAAAAGAGAAAGTAAAATCTATTCATTATATTATATTTAAAAAACAAAGCGTGGCTGTCTTTCTACATAGAAAATTGCCAAAGCTTTCTTCTTAAGAGGCAACGCAGAGAGTTTAGATGCCTGCCTGGCCCCTATGGTGTTCCCTAAATATTCAGTGAAGTTTCTACAGAGGAGACACTGCCCTGATCACTGCATACTGGAATGAGTGGTGCAACTGGAATCAAGCTGGCTTGCCGTGTGATCCTGGCCACGACATACCACCTCGCTAGGTTTTTAAGAAAGTTAAAAGTCACCGATAGAAAAATACATTTTCAAAAATATATTCAACAAATTATTTGTGTTAAGAATATATCTGAAACTCTTACAACTCAGTAAGATGCCCCCCCCAAAAAAAAAAAACAATTTAAAATATGCAAAACCTTTGAACAGATGCTTCACCAAAGAAGATCCACAAATGGCTGCGAAGCCCATTAAAAGATGTTGAATGCCATTGGTCAGTATGGAAACTCAAGTCAACTGCGTGATCACTAACTGCATGCTAGGGCTTCACAGGAATGCTATAAAGCAAGGAAAATCAGAAATAATTTGATTCTCCACTTGCCTTTCAGCAATCGTGTTCTCCCCAGAACAGAATTCCTACAGTGTCCTCCTGTAGGAAGAGCAACCTCACTCAGATGCAATCTCGGAATTTTCCTGGAGAGGGAGGTTAGGCCTGGCTTCTCAGTGCAAACACACACACAGAAGGATGGGTTTTCTGGTAGCACTACTAGGAAATGAGGATTCTTCAGTTCATTTACAGAACTTGTTGCAGAGAACTAACCAAAGTCAAATTATTTACTGTATCTATGGAAATAAAAAGTGTCAACAACTGAGTGTGTTTCCCCCGAAAACAGTGGATGGTAGAAAAAATGACAAAACTATGGTATGGGGATAGTTCTGTGTAAGAAACAATTGGTGGAAGCCACGCCCACTGCAGGACAAGCATTTAAAGAAGGCTGTATGGCACAGAGCTGTCTGTTCCAGGGAACACACCCCTTCTGAATTGGCCTGACCCACACTGAGCCACCCTGCAGCTGGCGTTCAGCAGCCCTGGCCCTTCCATTCTTTACAGTCCCTTTGTCCCGTGGGGAGAGGCCATCTTCGTCCATACTGTGGGTGTGTGGCACTTAGTGCCTTCTGGCCTCGGTCCCTTGCACTTCTGCCTTCCCTCCAAATGGGGGATTCATGTGTGCAGCCTTTTACACTTTTGTATAATGTTGTGGACCGTTCAGCCTGGTCTCAGGAGCTATAACCCATACCCCATGGTGGGTTGTGTAAGAGCCCAAAGGACCCACTTCATCTGGGTCTGTTCTGTCAAGAGGACCTGAGCCACTAAGGAGACAAAGCTTATCTCCCTGACAGGAGCGCTGCTTCTGCTTCATCCATAACTGGCCCCAATGCTTGGTTGGTTAGTCAATGAAGGATAAGACACCTCAAGAAAGGGGCAACCCAAGCCAGGCATGACCACTTGGAAGGCCCTCAAGGAAGGACTTGGGGGGCTGCAGCAAAGAGGGGGTGATGGACCCTTGCCCCCCAGCTATTCTGACATAGCCCGAGTCCCCATTTCCATCTGGGAGATGTCTCCCTTATCTCTTGCTTCCTGGCTCTAATCCGCTTAAGCCTGAAACTATGACAGAGGGCGGTGCAGCCCTGTGCTGGCCAGAGCGGTTCCCCGGGTGATCAGGCATGAGAAAGAATCTGTAAAGCCCTGTGAAACCTGCTTTGCTAAGAGTGCTCTCATTTAAATGATAAGGGTCCCAGCAGGAAATGAGTATGTCTCCCAAAGTTTTTGCAACTCCCTTACCTGACAGACACTGACTCAGATTAAGCCCTCAGATTTCTTTGAAATGTTATCCATTGTTTGATCCTTGCTGCCTGACATTGATTGATGAGCTTTACCTGTATTCCCGTGTGTTATGAACCCAATAAAAGAAGGGAAGCCATTGAGAAGGGGCTCTTGGTCCTTCTCTTTTGAGAGATCGACCACCTCTCCTCCCCAAGCAGATGTCTTGGTAGTTTTATTTTCATCTATGACAGACGGATGGGGCTCTGTGGGCGGAGCCCCCCCACAGTACAAAGGAGTTAAAAATCATTACCCCAACTCCATTTTATGACATCTATTTTTGTAAATAAAATACGTGTTTCTGTTAAAGAGCTTTCACTCACCAGTGAGCAGCTGAGTTGAGCAGAGGAAATTCCGAAGATAGGACGGAGGGCACTTCCGTGCACCCAAAACTACACTTCAAAGAGAGCTTGTTTTTGATGAAGAAGGCCAGCAGCGAGATGTTTATTCTCTGAAAAACAAAACAAGAAAATATCAGATGATATAAAAGGCACTCATGCACACACATCCACACCTACACTGAGTAGCTGATCTTCCAGATGGTTTGCACAGAGACTTACACTTAGCAAATTATTTAGTTCTTTGGGTCACAGAAAGCTGTCGTGGTGGGGAGGCGAGAGACTTGGCTGTAAAACTGTCTGACTTTCACTTGGCACCAGATTCTGATTGGGATGTCCAATGCCAGCACGTACTCCTCTAAACTGAACTGCTAGATGGATCCTCAAGTTTGAAATGTGTCTTAAATGTCGCAGCAGCAAATGGTACTTTGAGGGAGACACTCCTGAAGCACTTGACCTTCGGAAACAGGGTTCAAGCCCTGGCTCTGGGAGAGCGAAGCACTAGACCCTCCTGACGGTTTTGTCACCAGAGCCTTCCAGGCTGAGCAGGAAAGGAGCAGCTGGCGCACTGCTCATAGAACAGGGCAAAGTGTGGGGAGTATAATTAGGACGATACGTACAAAAAAGAGTAATATTCAACTGCAAAGAAAAAAACACTGCGGGAACAGATTTAGGCGAATTTTATCATAAATACCTATCCTTGTTACCTGGGATTCCATAGGAAATCTCTCTGCCTGGGGCGTATTTGCTCAGTTGTGCTCTCCTCCATCACCCCATGCACACGTTAACTCAGCTCCTTATTATTTCAGTAAATCAGTGAGTTGGGTATTTCTCTAAGGCTTATTCCGGGGCTAGGGCTGTGCTCAAGACTGTGGGGGCATTTTAGAAAGTCAAATGATGCGTCTCCACAGAAATGGAGTATCTGCTGAGGAGGAAGGAGCCACTGCCCTGCTCAGGTTGGATCTTATTTTGCATAGCCGCTTTTGGAAACTTTGTGATGTCCCCACTGCTCTGCATACACAGCTGTTCCTTGCCCAGGGCAGGGGGGAAGGTTTGGGGGAGGGATTTGTGGATTTCCTAGGGTCTCTGTTCCCAGAGTTCATGGTTACCTGGAGGGAGAGCTGTGGTTGGCTTCCTCTCAAAGGTACCGTTTCCCTCCTTGCTGCTGAGACCCACGGCGGTTTCCATCAGGTGGAAAGAAAGGCTGCGCGGACTGAATCTCCTTTGCTTGCACACTTGGGATTCTTGAGAAGTGTTGCTATTTCTGATCGTTATTCTGTGAGGTGCCTTCAAAGGATCACATTTTGGCTATTTCTCTCTGGTGCCTCAGCCTTTACTGGTTTTAAGACAGCAGTTCTTTTCTAAATTTAATTTTTAAATTCTAGTTTGCACCCCATATTACTTTGTATTAGTTTCGGGTGCACAGCATAGCGGTTAGATATTTATACACCTTACGAAGTGCTCCCCCTGGCAGACACGGTTATTACACTATTATCGACTCCATTCCCTGCGCAAGACAGCAGTTCCAGCATATGGTTTGTGGATTCCTGGGATCTCCGGGGCCCTTTCAGGTGGTCCCCATGTTCAAACTATCTTTACAATAATGTGAGGTGCTATTCGCCTTTTTCACTCCACGGGTGTTCGTACCAGCGATGCAAAGTCGATGGTTGGCTGCGCTGCTGGTGCCTTAGCACAGGCCAAAGCCACGGCGCCAGCCCGCACTTGGCATTGACCTATCCTTCCCCGCCATGCACGTGCAGGAAAACAGAGTCAGGAGTGACTTCATGCAACAGCTTCGAGACTGAAGGACATCCTGAAGAAATGGCAAAAGAACTCCCTTCTGATCCTGTAAGGTGGTATTGCTCTTCGTGCTGTTTTTTGAAAATACATTTATTTTACATAAGATGCTACTTACCTTCATGTGTAATGAATGCTTTCGATATTCTGTGTAACTGTGGAAGCATGTGGGAAGGGCTCCTTCTGCACACCAGAGCGCGAAGCTTCCCCAGGAGAAGTACTTGTGAGACCGAGCTACCCAGTCACTTTTTTGTAGGATATCATTTCACCTGGACGGATTGACTGATGGGTGAGCTGTGGTAATTCAGACCTGGGTACCTGGCAGACATATTTTCTTGAAAATGAATGAAGTGACCGTGTCACTTTAAGGAAAGCAACTGACAGAACTTGTTGCCGATGACAAAATCCAAGCTTTTAGGCAGCAATTAGAATTCTGGGACACATTTAACCACACTGTGACCATGACAGCTTCTCAATACCTAGGGACATTTCTGAGGAGGCTGGCGGTGATAGTAATGAACCTAATTTTTTGATACGATATAATGAAATGTGACAGCATTTGGAAGATGTTGTAAAATCAAGAGTGAGTTAAAACATCCGCAGGGCCAGACAGACAGGTAAACTTTGAAGTAACCAAGTAGGAAGAGTCCGCTGATGCGGTTCCAGGTTGCACAGTGCACCCAGCATTTGCACTGCTTCTTGAATTGCGGTACCGTGTCAAAGAACCACCACCACAATTATCTGTGTATCTGGGCACAGAATCCTTCTGCCGTTTTAAATCACACATCTGCGTGAAGCAGGATTTCCTCTAACCACTCCAACTGAAATAACACATTGCAACAAATTCGCTACAGAGGAAGGTAGGGTACATGTCAGGGACTTCCAGGTGGCCCTCTCTCCGTTAATGGCTCTCGCTGTGCAAGTGTGGGTTTGGGCAGACCCGATGTGTGTCCATTCCAGCCACACATGGTGGGGCTGGGGGAGAGACCACAGAACAGGTCTGCAGACCCACTGACCCTCTGTGCGGCCTTCTTGGGCCAGGATCTCACTTACCCTCTGGCCTCCAGAACAAATGATTCTAACGGCCAATGTGGCGGCCTTTGAGGTTCCGAGGCATTATCGACAGACTGGGCCTAGTACCCAATGACCCGCAGGGTGGGCATGCGCATTGTCCAGGTGCACAGTCACTCTGGGAGATGGCTACAGGCCCCCTTGGGGGAAGGGTTAGGGCAATATCGATGTTATACACTTTACATACCTGGAGTGACATTACAGGCTCTTTCTTTAAAGGAACAGTGTCTCTTTATCAATGAGCAGGCTTTGGGTCTGTCTACGTACTTAGAATTTGGAAACCGAGTGAGAGATCACAAGCTTCCCATGCGGTAGAGGACAGTAACGTTCTGTTAAACAGTTCTAAGTTTTGTCTTAAATCAGACAAACAATTGGTTTCACAACTTCTTAATACCCAGGAAAACCATGGCCTCTCATCCTTGTTCATGGACCTTTGTGGGTCAAGGTACTCCAGCTGCGGTGTAAGCCTTGCTGCCCATTACTGTGTGGACGTGCATCTTACCTTAGTGGGTTAAAGAGGCCACCTAGCCTCTGCCGTCCAGAATCCTGTAACTCCCACGGACACCAGAGATCTTAGTTCCAGGACAGCCATCAGCAAACCACTGATGCGAACCAGCCCCTCGCGCCTGTGCGTTCTTTATAGTGTTAGTGAAAGGCTCATCCTCTGGGCCCTCCTGGGGCATGCTCAGAAGGCAGGTTCCTCAGTCTTGCACAGTTAATCCATTCGCACACCTCTGAGTTGTCCCTAGGTCCTCTGCTACAGCAATGCTGGCATTTCTACAGCATTTGCTGCCGGCCAGTGTTACGTTCTAACTTCAGGGAGCTGTCTCTGAATCACAGGGGAGTAGTCGCATGTCAATACATATTGCCTGTCTAGATTTCACTCTGTCCTGGTCCAATACCCTCAAGGGACACGGCTACCCTGTTCCTGTATTTGCTGTCAGCGCATATTCAGCCACGTCTTCTAACTCTGGCGGAGCTCTGCTATTTCCTTGTGGAGAAAGCACTGTATTTTCCTGTGTAGGCTGGGCTATGACCCTCCCCCATCACTGGTCTGGAGGCAATGGAGTCCCACACGGGTAGCTCTAGAGGACAAGACACCTTCCACAGGGAAGGCATTTTTGGGGTGTCCAGAGAAGGTGACACTTCTTCTAGCAATGGGGAGGGAGCTGATTCTGCTGACTTCAAGGGTTCGGGGGATTTTAGGGGTTCAAGATTCTCGAGCTGTTCCAACATCTCAGACTCGCCTCAGGGAACAACTCCTTTCCTAGCTGCCGTTGAGCTCATGAACGCAGCTTCCTTTGTAGTTCTCCACCCTTACGATTCTGCGCGGGGCAGACTTTCAGCAGAGTCTGACTCAGGACTTAGCCAGATAAAAGTCTCCTTTCATACTGCCATGGGAGTTTTCTGACTTTCACGCTATGCCTTGAGTTGTAACTAGGCTAACTTCGACTTTATCAATTCCTTTTTCAAGGCTTCTAAAGCAGTTCAAAAAGCAGCCAACTCCACAACGCTTACAATTACTTTTGCCCCATACCATTCATCACCACGCAGCTTCTGCGTTCACCTTCCATGTCTCCCCGCCCAACTCCCCCGCTGTGACAATCTTAGTACATCATACTGGCTGCTCCAGGCCGGGGGTCGCCACCACCCAGCCTACTACCATCTGACCAGCGCCACGATTCCCTCTGGAGGGCCTGCTCTCCAGGACCGACTCGGATACCAGTTGTCTTAGTCGGGGTTTCTGTGGGAGACTGGGAAGAGTAAGACAGGGAGGTAGGGAAAATCATTACAGGGTATAGTTTGCCTATGTTTCTTTCCTCTGGGGTACACTGAGGTGGGACCATCCCAGCATGTTTGAAGGAGCTGCGTACAACGAGCTTTGGGAATTTTCCCTTGAGGAACGGCACCCAGGATCGGTTATCCACAGCCATGCCCCACGGATGTGGAGTTGCCCTGCTCCTGGTGTTACTCACGCAGCTCCCCACGCAGCGGGGCTCCGGTTCTGGGACGGGGTGGGAGAGCAGTGCAGCTCCTGTCCAGTCACCCACCCTAAGAACAGTAGCGGTCTTGCTTGCAGGAGCACACAGTGGGATGAGAGGCTGGGAGCAGGGGCCCAACGCGTGTCCACACATGACCGCAACGTGCCTCATCTTTAGTTTTCCTCCACTGCCATCTCCTGCAGCTGAGGCCACAAACCGGGCATTGCCTTCATCTGTCACTGCCATTCTCTGAAATATTTATCTTCCATTTCCTACCCTCTGATTATTGCAAAGTATTTTTAGCCAATATTGCAGAGAGTGTAATGCCTCTTGATAATAAAATGAGAGGTAATGAAAAATTGACATATACAAGCTGGCATTAGACGCTTTTTTGGAATCATATTTTAGAGCTCCCTCGTGCTATTATTTCCAAAGCTATAATTTAGTGAGCTTGACTTTATTCATTCACCACATTTTTACCGTGAACCCAGTGTCAACCAGGCACTATGCCTGGTGCATGAGAGCACAAAGACAAATATTAAGTTTTTTTCAATGCTGACAAAATAGTAAAGGATGCGAGCATGCACACAAACTATTTCAGAGCAGTGTGAGAAGTTACACAAACATGCACAAAGCTGTGGGATTCGAGAGGAATGAGACACCAACATGTGTGCAAACACAGGAAGAAGGTGTCGTGACACGGTTAAACCTGGAGGTGGATTTTGAAGGATGAGGTACACGAAGAAGCAATGATGATATCTGCAAAAGCGGAAAAGCATGAAACACTGTACCATGTTCACTGGGGGGATTGAAGCAGCGTTTTAGGGGTGGTGTCTGGTGAGGGTAGAAACAAGAGACTGAACATATACACGGCAAGGTAGGTTACAAATCGACAGTGACAGATCTTAGAAAGTAGATCAAGGAGACCTTTGGGTGTCAGGAAATGACATTTACATTTTCACTTTGTGATAGAGAGCGAGAAAAATTGGAGAAGAGGGCTGGAGCTAGGAGACTGGTTAGCAGGTGATCATAGGAAGTCAAGTTGGAGAAGATCTATGAACTGCGGCGGGGGCAGCAGGGACAGAGAACGACGGGTGGATTTCCGAGGTGCACACGCAATAGAATCCACAGGATCCGATGGACTGGTTCTGACTCTTCTGCATGTCCTTATCTTTAGCTTGACTTTATTCATTCACCACATTTTTACCGTGTCTCAACAATCTGGTATTTACACAAGAGTCAAAGTTTCCGTTTTGATGAATGGTAGGTAATACCATAAACTAAGATAAAGAAGTGAAGGGTTAGTCCATATTTGAAGGTGAAGGAAAAAAATGAGTCATTTTTGAGAAGTGTCAAACTGCATTTGGCAAACCCCTATGATGATCTCCAAAAGGGACTACAGCCTGTTTCTGGAAGTGCTCATTTCCTTCCATGAAGTCAGTTACTGACTATATGATTAAGAACACCATATTTATATATCTAGGACACACTGCCCTATTGCATTCAAAACAGTGTCTGACTCATCATAACCAAAACCAAACTTATCTTCCCCTGAATCTTCTCCTCATCCAATGTTAATTACTTTGAAAACAGCATTAGAATTCAATACTTCATTCATTTTATAAATTTATTCAAGAAATATTACTACCATATGCCAGGCTCTCATTTGCAAAAAAAAAAAAAAAAAGAAAAAAAGAAAAAAAAAAAGAAAACGAATAATAGGTTCAGAAATGAGAGTAACAATTAAGAAAAATAAGGCAAACTCAGAGGGCTAGAGGATTACTTTAGTCAAAACGGTCAGGGAAGTGTCTCTGATGAAGTCAGATTTGAGTGGAGCTCTGGAGAAAGTGGAGGGGGGTTAGCTTATGGGGTACCTGGGATATTACCACCACTTTCGTGGCTGAGAATGACACAAACGTGCTAACTCACAGTTCTGGAGTTCCAAGGTCCAGAGTGGCTCTTCTGGGGCGAACCCCAAGGTGCAAACGGAGCTGTGCTCCCTCTGGTGGCTGAGGGAGAATTCGTTCCTTGCCTTTTCCTTTCTAGACACAGGCCGCATTCCGTGGCTTGTTTGTTCTCCCCACTCCCTCTCCCCATCATCACATTCCTGCCTCTGTCTTACAAGGACGCTTGCTATTTTATTGGGTCCGCTTAAAGCATCCACAGCAATCTTATTACCTCAAGATCCTTACCTTAATCACATCTGCAAAGTATCTTTTGCCATGTTAGAGGCCTGCAGGTTTGGGGGATCAGGATGTGAATGCCTTTTTGCGGGGGTGGTGATTATTTTGTCTATTGCACACAGTAATAGGCACTCCAAGGAGTGGGAGAATGCCTGTCAAAGCTTGGGGGTAACAGCAGGCTGCGGCTCACACAAGGAACCTGGGTAACTTATATCAGTCGCTAAGTCTTTGCCGTGAAAACTTCTGAGCACTTCTTGATGATGTATTATTTCTCTCCATCTTCACTGCCCAAACCTTTGATCAAAACACAGCAATCTTTTTTGTGGACTACCGACTCTGAAACCATCTCCTGAATCCATTCTTGACTCTTTTTAATCTATTCCCTCCAGAGAAGTGAGATCTTTTCAAAATGCAAATGAACTCACGTCAAGTCTCTGCTTCAAGTTCTTAAGTGAATTTCTGGTCGTTCCTAGGTTAATTGGCCATCTCTAGCCAAATTTCTTTTCTTTCTTTTTAATCCTCACCAGAGGATATGTTTATGGATTTCAGAGAGAGAGTCAGGGAGGAAGGGAGGGAGAGAAGAGGAGAGGGGAGGAGGAGAGAGCACAAGAAACATTGATTGGTTGCCTCCTGTACGCACCCGCACCCCAACTGTGGGTTGAACCTGCAAGTTTTCTGGTGTAGGGGACAACACTCCAACCAGCTGGGGCACCTGGCCGGGCTTTATCCAAATACCTTTGTAGATTTTCCTAAAATCTGTTCCAGTGTACAAGGAGCACACACAAAAAAGCCACTATAAATAATGAGAGAACTATCACCAGAACCACGACGCCCCCACCAGCCTGCCCATGTGGAGAGCGAAGTGGGGTGAGTTGAACAACTGCAGCTAGAAGACCGGGGAGCAGAGGACACAGACAAGCACAGTCGACAGCACCTGCAGAAAAAGCCCAGCGCTGACTGTTAAAACGAGGCACAGCTCTGGCTACGGGGAAGGGTCTTAAAACGTGTGTGAACCTGAGTGGCTGCTTCAGAAAAACAGTGCTTCTAATAGAAGAAGGTAAACAGAAAGGGGGCGGTATCCTTCGTAAATGTGTAGTGGAAGGAAAAAGAGAAATTCAAGGAGGAAGCCAAGGCTATTGCAGAAACCATAGAGAAGGAACTCGTCCCCACACTGACTGTGTTTCCAAGAAGACACTGCGCTTTACTCTAACAGAAAAGGGCACTTCGGAGGAAAGCGTTCTGTCCAGAAAATGAACTGGTACAGGGAAAGGCAGATCACATCCATGAAGTTACCGGAAGAAGAAAATAAAATGAAAATGAAAGGGCTGCAGCTGTGGAAAACTTCCCCCCGAATCCAGCCACAAAGCAGAAGGAAACAGCAAAGCAATACTCTACACAGAATTAAATAGGCTGAAACAAGCATCTCTTGATTTTCATTATAACTAAATATAGCTAAGAAACTAAATAAAGGAAAGGAACAGCTCCCTTTTTTAGTAGAATGCCAAATAACAAATACGTATTGAACGATGAAGTTAGAAAATTTCAGGTTCGTAATCACCATCATCATAATTCAGGCAAGAATTTTTAACACGTGTTACAATCAGTGTGTGGAATTTTGATGAGGAGCAGAATCTTTGCATAAAATCAAGATGCTGCTTTACACAAAGAAAAATAGTGATATCATGGTAGAGAAAGCTCTTGGGTTCTTCCTCAGCCTGGTGACGTGGATCCTGATGTGATGTGATTAGGTGACGACAACGTCAGCGGTCCAGGACTCTAGCACCAAGTGCATGACCTGACCCTGACCGCAAGGGAAGCCCAGGAAAACTCACACTGAAGAACTATCCTCTAAAAATGTCAGTTTTGTGACACTGATGGAAAGCACCTTGAAATAAGAGGGACAGTCCAGTTCATATTCAAGTTTGTTTTTTCAGCTCATAGGTAAATAATGCCTTGTTTAAAAAAACCAGAAATGTTATTTTGTCCAAAATATTACTTAGTATTCTCTAAAAGTGAGATTTGCACTGTTTTGTGCCTGCACAGGTTGGGGCAAAAGTAGGGTTACAGTTGTCCATATACGGAAAATAACATAATAATTAATAATAAAAGAAGAAACTCTATTTTGTGTACTCAGAACTGTAAGCCTACTTTTGCCCCACACTGTACCGTAGAAACATTCCTCTTATTGCAATGTGCTTTCCACAAATTGTAAACGCAACCTAATGCGCAAAAGTTATGACGAGCACCCGAAGTCCATGGAGACTGAACGGGAAATGCAGAAGCACCACAGGGGGTTGAGTATCTGTCCTCTGCCCGCTGTGCATCGTTGTCGACCTTACAGAAATCTCCCTGAGATAAAACACCGGGCCTGCTCGGGGGGGGGCTGAGGCTCCGTTTCCTCACTGCTATGCGTGCCCCACAAAACCCACTGGCTGAGGCATCTGCACTGCCTGCTAAAATCTGTCCCAAAGATTGTTTGGCTTTAAACTGTATTTAATGCTGACGTAAAACAGATTCCGTGTCTAGGGAAATCATTCTGGTGATGAAACCCTTTGAAGCCTTGAAGAGTGTTCAGAAAGAAACCCGCCTGCCCTCCAGAATTAGAGTGTATGAAGGTAACTGAGCCAAGGGCAAGTTTATCTTCACGTGGAGTTACTTCCACGACACAGCGCACGAGGCGGCTGAAGATACATCTGACACTCGGGATGCCTCAGCAGTGATGCTGACGTTGGGTGACAGGTTTGGCAGAAGGGAAGGACCGTTTCTCTTTAGAACACTCTGTATTTGTTAATTAAATGATCACTGCTGGATGTATCCCCTCATGAATATAAATCACCAGCCCAGCAGAGGACTTGGTGTCTTTTATTATGCAGCATTTTCTGTCACCTACATTGGCAGCAGACGTATTTAGGGACTGCTTTCAAATCCCACACTGCAACGTTGTCCTAAAGCAACCGTGTCATACTCAGGATGTAGTTGGGTAAATGTAACCGCTCTTATTCTGACTTGTGGAGGTTAATTTTTTTCTCCCTTCACCAGGCACATATTGCCAACAGAATTCTGCACACCCAAATACTTTGCTGATGGACTATCAGAGTTGCCCATATTTCTTTCAACACCCTGTTGACAATTCCTGACGTGTCATCTGTTTTAATTTGATTATCATTGATTTCATTTCCTGTTTGGCACTGTTATTCACACTCAGGGTGATTTCTGAGTAACACTGGACTGTAAGCTGCAGGAGGGCAGAGATTCTGGATCACTTCATTCCCTGTGTCTCAATGCCGCAGACAGTGCCGGCACACAGTGAGTGTTCAATGAATATTTGTGACTGCCTGAATCAATGACATCAATAAAGGCAACATGTATATTCACAATTATATATTTACTGAAATAATATGCAATGATAGACTAACTCCAAACTACAAGTTAGCAGTAATCTGACCATTATGAAATAAATTTTATAGAACTACAAACGAATGGAAAAAACCTAATACCTTTCCAATTTTAATAGACATCTGTCATGCTTTTTGCCACCTGTTTTTTTCCAACTCCCCTTTTATGTTGGGAGCAGTCTCATACAAGAGTCTCTTTTCTGATTGTCTACTATTTGAATTCTATAATGCCCTCTTTTAGCCCATTTTTCACATATATTGTTAGAGTCATGTTTTATATAGTATACGATGTAATGAATGTTACACCGTGTACCTCATTCATAATATTTTGAAATTGTAATACTTTCGTTATTGCGGACAGGTTTTAGTATTGATTTTACATTCTTTCTTTAAAAGTTCTTCTGCAAAAGTTTGTGTAAAGTGTTTCCTCAAATAATTGATCTAATTAAGCACTAAAATCACCTGGGCCCGAAGTCTAATTTTTGGAAGTTTTTTTTTTTTTTTTTTTTTTTTTTTTTGGTCTTCCTTGGCAAGTGTATTACATGTGTTTGGAATGAACGCACACTCTGCATCTCTCTCAGCTGCTGAGAGAGTGGGGTTATATCCTTTTGTTATTGTTGTGGGATTTTCAGTTTCTCTCCTCAATAGTTTTACTTTTATCCTTTTTAAATGTGGGGCTCTTTTATTAGATAGACGTTTATAATTTCTATGATTTCCACATAAATTTCCCTTTTATGATTATTAAATGTTGCTCTTTACATTTGGTATGCCCCTTTGTACTAAAGTATATTTCATTTAATATTAATACAGCCACTCTAGCCTTATTGTGTTTATAGTTTGGATGGTGTAATCCTCACCTATTATTTCTTCACATAAATATGTGTGATTTCAGTGTGTGGGGTACTAATCACTTTCTCTGGGACTTTAATCACATGTATGTTAGATCATCGATACTGTCCCACAGGCCTCAGACTTTATTTATTTCGTTAGGTTTTCTCTCCCTTTCCCAGGGAACATTTTGGTTTTGTTTTATCTTCAAGTTTACTGCTTATCTTTCCTGACGTGTTGATCCTGCAAGCTTTTAACTTCAGATTTCATTTTAATGTTCTAAAATCTCCATTTGGTTCTTTTTGGTAGTTTCTATTCTTCTGACTAATATTTTCTATCTTCTTACTAACTTCAACTTTTTCCCATGTACTTGTGGTGCGTATTTATAGTAGCTGCTTTAAAGATTTTTTTCATCATTCTAATATTTTAATTATCCAGGGATTGATGTCTGTAGATTGTCTTTTCTGTTGAGAATGGACTACATTTTCCTGGTTATTTCCATGGTGAGTAATCTGGAATTTTATACTGGACATTTGTAATGTTTTGCTGGACAGACTCTGGATTGAGTTACAATCCCCTGGATACTCTGGAACTACTTGTTTCGGCAGGCCATCAAGCACAGGCCAAGTTTGTGTAGGGCGTTGTATCTCCAGTTCTGTGTGTGGTGTTCAAACCTCAGGTAGGCTTTTACTTGTCTGATTTGTGTCTGCCTCATGCACTTGCAGCCGAGAGTTAGACTAATACTTGTACAAGTTATGTATAAAATCAGGGGATGTTGTCCTCTGGCCCTGTGGTCTTGGATGGTTCCTTCTCTCTCTCCTGCTCTCAAGGGTTTCCCTGATTTCACTAACAATGATGGTGAGTGTCAGCTGATTGGGTTTAATTCTCCATAACTTGTGACCTGTCCTTGGGGAAAAGTCATGTGAAGTTCATCCCCATGCAAGCTGCTTCTCCAGTTTTTGACTCCTATGAACAACCTTATTAGTCTTCTTTTCAGAGCCTTCAGATAGTTTATTTGGGATTTTGTCAGAACGTGCAGCTGAAATCATGAGGGGGAACAGACCATAGGAGGTTTGCACCACTAAGCGAAAACGAACTCCTATGTCTTACCTCCTTAACCTCTGACATATCTGTAGTTTCATCTCCCTTTTAACTAGGGATTTTTTATAGTTACGCTTTTTTCTTAGTTCAACTTGTAAGTATGTTCTGTTTTAGCAATTGTTGTAAAAATCTAAGTTTATTTTATTTCTCAATTAAATCTTTTTTATTATTACTATCAGTCAATTTTTAATACGTTCATAATCAGTCTTATAATATTCAGTGCATATTCAAACTCTCAAAATTGATACATCATCAAAAATGTCTTATTACTATTGGTTTGGTTTAATTAATATTAAATATTTATTGCATAGTCTGTGTCTCTTTAAGTTTCTCAAAATCTTTTTTTTATTTCTGTAATTTCTGACCTTATATGTATTATTTGCTATCTTTTCCCTAAATTAAAAAAATTAAAAATGAGAGTTTAATTCATTTTAAGCCATGATTATGTTAAAATATAAAGCAAAAATTTTCCATGTTAAACAGTTAGTTGTATTAAGATATAATTGACAAAGAATTGAAACTATTGAATATTTCAATAACTATTAG
The DNA here is from genome assembly GCA_039655065.1 of Glossophaga mutica. Taxonomy (NCBI): domain Eukaryota; kingdom Metazoa; phylum Chordata; class Mammalia; order Chiroptera; family Phyllostomidae; genus Glossophaga; species Glossophaga mutica. The sequence continues at coordinate 6,862,907 of CM077313.1, read as the reverse complement.
CTATTAACTATTGAAGCTATTTAATAGTTTCAATTTTTAGTTTCAATTTTTTCAATAGTTTTAATATGTACAATTTGGTATGTTTAGGCCAATGCAAACACCCATGGCGCTGTACCAGCACCACTTCAAAGTAACAGCCCCATCCAGCACTTCCCAGAGTTTCCCTGTCTCCCCTCTTCCCCCTTGTTTCGTGGTAAGGAAACAGCAGAAGGAAAAACACTGCATGAGCTTCCCAGTGTGTGGCGTCTCTAAAAGTTAGACTCCTCGGAGCCGAGAGGAGAAAGACCGTTGCCAGGTGGGGAGGTGGGGGAAGCACTCGACTGTTGGTCAAAGGATGTGAACTGCATTCACGTGGAGTGAATAAGCCCCAGGGACCAGTGCACAGCTCGGTGACCGTGGTGACTAACGCCGCGCTGTACACATACACAACCATGTGAGGGGAGGAACACGTTACTGAGCTTCGCTACAGTAATCACTTCACTATGTGTGTGTCTACTGGAACATTGTGTTGTACGCCTCGACAATTTTTATTAGAAATGCATAATGGAGGAAAATAGCCCCTTCTTGCATTCATGTTGAGGGGTGCTCTGAATACCACAGACCACGACGTAGCCTCCACTACCTGTGCAGGGGCAGAATTCAGAAGAGAGTAAATGTTACTCTGATACTACTTCTCTGCTTACTTTTGTTCCACGAGCAAGGTGACAGACACCAGATGTCCAGGAGAAGAGAATTTCTAAACTCTCTCCCAGCTGCTCGAAATGGTCTCCTCCAGAATACTCCGCGAAGAGCCTCATCTGCTTCGTGTAGCTGCTGAGCCCCAGTCACCTGGGCGCCCAACAGCATCAGCCTGACTCAGACGAACGGGTTAGCCTTGGTGCCCAAGAGTGTCATCGAACACATGTGCAGTCGGCACAGTGAGTCAGTCAGTCACTAAATACATAAGACCTAGAGATGGAGAGTTTATGGTAACCACAGAATTAAACAATAAGTACAGAGTAAAACTCTTAGAACTCATTGAAATACACAAATTATATTTGTATATATTATAGATATGATACTTGTGTCTATATACAAATTATATTTGTATATCTTATAGATATGATATTTGTGTCTATATAGCTACATCAGTATCTACATATATTTGGAAGGTAAGAAAGAAGAAATATAGTTTTTCCTCTCTTCCTCCTGATGACAAGAGAAGTGGCCCAGATGTATGCATCCATCTCTACTCTGAATGAAAGATGTGGATATGTTTTCAGGAATAAGACATATTTTATCCCAAAGAGCAGTACCTTATCATTCATACATTTGTGCTAGAGAAAATGAATCTAACTCCCACTTAAAATTCAGTAAAAGTGATAAAAATTTTAGAATTGATGATCATCATAATGTTCTGCAAATTGTAAATCTTTCTTTGGAGTTGGCATGCTATTTCTGGCCATTACAGCCACTTCCTCTTCTCCCCCACTTTTTTTTTAACAGCAAAAAGATTTGTGGAGACATATCTGACTGGATTCCTCATTCCGAAACTGTCTGTTGGACAGACTTTCTCTATCACTGTTAGCACATCTCCTGAAAGGTCACATCTATGGCAGAGAGCAAACTCCCATAAGCAAAAATTTCTGTGACCAAGAATGTGAATAAGTTTAAAAGTCCCGATTGTATAAAACCATTGTTTTTCATTTATTGACAGTTCATATGTTATCGCTGACAATTCTGGCAATGATCCAAGGGATGAGAAACTGCATTTCTTTTGCCATCCCAACACAGAGTTAAGCACACAATAGATGTTCAATATACTGTTGAAGGAGAAATATTCTTATCAGAAAATACTGGTTTTGATCAGTGATGAGCATGTAAAAGCGAAACCACATAATTGGGTAACACCTCCCTCCCCACCCTGGAAAAAAGCAAAACCCACTGCTGTGTCCAGCCTTTCTTGTATTCAGAAGCACCAGGTGGTACAGTTCTGTCCAAGGATGCAAGCATGCAAGATGTCTGAGTGAAGTTTGCTTTTCCGATTGCTGCAGTGGCGTATGGAATGCACGAAAGTTGCCAGTTCAATGGAACCAACCAAAAATATATTAACTAGGGAAGGGGTTTTTAAATTAAGCATCATCTTGTAAAGATAGGAAAGAACTAAGGAATATTTTTAAGAAAAGCAGGAATTAAAAGGATAATGAAATAGACATCTTTGGCTCTTTGGGCTTCTTGGCTGTACCTTTCTCGGCTTCAGGTACATCGATTGCAAAATGAAAAGGCTTAGACTAAATGACCTCCTAACTTCCCTTTATTTCTGTAAGTCTGTGATTATAACAACAGTTCTGGTCTTCTCTGAGTCTGGAAGTTGTATAAATGTAGGGGCATTGATTCTTGGAGGTGAAGAGAGTGCATATGGCCTTAGTTTTCTTCACAGAATCAATAACAGTTGAAGAGGAATCACTGAGAGGCAGTGAAGGTCGGGTTGAAGTTGTACAATGTGAATTATTCATGGGTTAGGATTGGAGCGTTCTGGTTTTCCTCCAAAAGTGCTCTTCAAGGAAGACAAAAAGTGGAGAGGTGAGCTACATAGGGAGTTTCTTGACAAACTCGAGTGTAAAGAAAAATTAAAGTGCAGGATGCAAAGCTATGTATACAACAAAAATGAATAGAAAGCATTAAAAATATCTACAAATAGTGTCTAAAGTTTTTTTAAAAAAGCACCGCTTGACAAGTGTCAAGTAATTTCACATTAGCGCTTAATGCAGTAAGTAAGATGAAGAAAGGGTAGATAGCATTGCATTTATGGATATATTTTATTTAACACAAGTATATACACAGTGCTTAACAAAAGCTCAGAGCTATTGACAAAGAGAATGGGAAAGTAATCGATTCTAGTTTTGTTCCCCTTTTTCTTCACCAAAGAAAGTGATTTTCAGAAAAGTTTAAATCCTACATCAATGAAAAGTAATCAAATAGTAAGACCACACAAAATATACTGAGTATATTCAATTACTTTTAATTATTCCTTTTTCTAAGCCTAGGTCCATTATACATATAGGAGCAGTCCAAGATTTTCATCACGTTTTCTCAAAAACTCTTGAAATCTGAGAGACTATAGTAAATGGAAATACTATTTTAATACTAGAAATAATTAAATGTACTAATTTATAAAATTCACAACTCAAATTGGAAATGCTATCAAAATCATGAAACTCAACTTGGAAAATGCAAATTAGGGAACCTTCAGATCAATATCCACCGAAGTTATATGACAGATTATCACACAAATGCTGTGAAAGCAGACGGAAAATGAAGCGAAGATTAGGAACCACCAAGTACGTGTTGACAGGTCACTGTCACCCTGGCTGGGTGGCTTGGATGATCGGAACATTGCCCTGCGCACCAGCACTTTGCAGGTTTGACCCCTGGTTGGGATGTGTACAGGAGGCAAACCACTGATGTCTCTCTCTGTCCCTTCCCCTCCCTAAAAGCAATACACTTAAGCTTTGGATATAAATTTTATTTTTTTATTTTTATTTTTAGATTTTATTTATTTATATTTAGAGAGGAAGGGAAGGAGAGAGGGAGAGAAACATCAATGTGCGGTTGCCTCTTGTATGTCCCCTGCCGGGAACTGGCCTGGCAACCCAGGCATGTGCCCTGACTGGGAATCGAACCGCAATCCTTCGGTTCGCAGGCCCGTGCTCAATCCACTGAGCTACACCAGCCAGGGCTGGATATAAATTTTAAAAAAATGAACACACAACGTGAAGCTCACATACTCATCTTTTTAATGAGACAATTTCTGGTAGATTGGTGAATTAGCACTAGTCCATAAATCTGTGTAATATATATTGAAGGCATACTGTATGAGAACATGGTGCTAGGTGGGAGAAATAACAAATACACCTAGTCTGCCTTCAACATTATACTATACTGTAACCATAATTACATGCAGGAAGAGGTCCAGTTATTGTGAGAGAAACTGCTGAAGAAATCATATGATACTGCAAAAGAAGAGAAGGTTAACTCTGGAGAAACTATGGAAGGCCACAATGGGGTCAGTAGTTCAGAGAACTGGGTTTTGAAGGAAAGGACCCACCCCCATCTACTGCGACCGTGTAGCAGGGGGCTCACCGCTCACCCCCAGCCCACAGGTGCCGTGCCTGAGGCCTTGGACGTCTGCTCTCGGAACGGTGCAGTGAGCTAAATGTCAGTCCCGGAACAGCTGCGGCCTTCTGGGAGAGCCCGTGAAAAGCCCATCTGCGGCAGCGGTTAGTCATCTCCGAAGACGAGGATGCCTCCAACGTCCTGAGAAACAGCAGGCTTTGGGGGGAAAGTCCACCCAGAAGAGAAGTCCTTGTCTTTTAGTCATGCCTTGGAAGAGAAGGTAGGACCTACTGCAGAGCAGAATGAACTCCTGATGAAATCAAAATGTGGAAACTCTGACAGGTGATTCCTAAACACACACTCCTTATTTAAAGACTATTACATAACTTTATTCAAATGGGCCAAGGAGACAGTCCAATTCCCCTCCGACTGAAAGGGTCAACCCACGACAGCTCACATTGCTAGAATGCTCCGTGTCTTGGTTCAGTGGAGGCCACAGGGGTGGCTAAAGGACATGGCCCACGTAACCCTCTCGCCGCCCCCTCTCAGTGAGATAGAGTTTCAAGAAAACAGAACCAAGGAAGCCTTCCCCTTTGGAAGGCTTTGTGATGGATGGGTCAAGTTTGGTTTCTGTGTGGCGGAAGAGTGATTATTTTAACTGTGTCATCCTCCTTCCAATTTAGACTGGCCCGCTTGCAAGCACTTCACGAGAGGAATGCTGAAGAAGTGAATTTGCAGAATTTGGGCTCAGGCCACGGGAAGCGTACAGCTTCCACTTGCTCTCTTACAAGCACAGCTTTTTCTGCATTCTTCAAGTTTGATATATTTGCATAAGCATTCAGTTAAAATTACTTCCTAATTTCCATTGTGGTTTCTGGTATAACTCATGAGTTATTTAGAAATGTGCTTGTTAATTTCTCAATACACGGCCATTCTGCAGTTATGTATTATTGATTTCTAACCTATTTCTCTGCGATCAGAGAACACTGTGCAATTTAAATTCTTTGTTTAACATCCCAGAATGTGTTATGATGAATGTTCCACATGATTTGAAAAGAATGTGTTTTTGGCAACTTACAAACTGAGTGCTATATATAATTTTCTTGAATTTTGTTAATCATGCCATTCAAATCTTTGATATCCTTACTGAAATTTTGTTTCTTTGAAAAGTCTCCCAACATGACTGTTGGTTTAAACATTTTCTCCTTACTTCTGTCAATTTTTTGTTTAAATAGTCCATATCTTATTAGGTACTGCAAATTTGGGATTATTTCCTCTTCCTGTTAATGAAGACCGTTATCTTTAGGGCGTGCCCACTTTAGCTCCAGGAAAGCCTTCTGCGTCTCCCCCAGAAGGGCCTGCCCCTCCAGGCTGGGCTGTGTGCAAACCCATGGTCCACTCATCTGACTCAGTCTCACTGCTGGGCATGTGCCCCCCCCACCCCCAACTCCTACCTACACTTGCTGATTTCAGACTGTTCTCAGTTCTCCTTCTGACTTGTGAAGTTGCTTTGAAAGGGCCCTTTCCTCCATCAAAAACCACATCATGTATTTTGTTTTGTTTTGTGATCAAAAACATTTCCAGTTGTCCCTTCATAGGTCATGCTCCTTTGAATCATGTTTAAATGACTTTTTATACGTGGAAAAGGCAATCTTCTACCTATTCTGTTTCCAAATAAGCGTACGTTTTGAATGACAGTATTTCAAATTAAGCACATGCTTTCCCAGAGGAATTAACTGAAACAAAACTAGGGACCAGTCTGAAGCACAACAATGCATGTTCACTTGGGGAGTTGGGTATTAAACCCAATTATCACTTTCACACAAGTAAATTACAAGTAAAACTAAAAAAACCCAAATCCTATAAAATTACCAAACACTCCTGGCAAACAGGAAATTGTGAAAGTACAAGGTGACTATCGTTTCACCTGGATCAAGTCATTTCAGAGCTAATTAGATCTTGAGTATATTATAGCCATAGTCTGTTTTGTAAAACTATTTTCTAATTGTGTATAGGAGATGCTTCTGTAATTTGAAATGTATTGTTACAGCATTTTGGAGAACATTTATATTTTGAGGATTTGTGAGCTTGAATACTTGAAGCAGGCAATTGCGCACCTTTAGCTTTGTTGTTTTCCCTCACCATAAATATCGGACACTATAATTAAAGTAGGAGTACTAAAATGAATGGTGTGTCTCCTTCAAGTGCAACTTCGACAGGAAAAAAGACCCTTGAAAAGCAAGGGAAGGCACCGTGTGATTCTGCGCTCCGGGGCAGTCACAGAGCGAGCATGCCGGGGGTTACAAATTCGCTTGCTCTGCCAGGAAGGATGTGCCTATTAACAGAAACCAGCTGTTTGGAAAGAACGCTACACCCGAAGTAGTGAAAAGATGTCTTAATTTAGCTCTGGGCCACATTCATTACTGTCGGAAAAAAATTACAGAAACTATCAACTCTATTCAATTAATAACAGTCTTGTGAACTTATTCCACAAGAAGAAAATATTAAGAATAGTTCCTTTTAAGGAAATCAATCTCTGCAGTTTAACGACTCCTTTCTTCCCCCACACAATGTCTCCAGGCTTTTGAACTTATTATTTTTCATGCAGGCATAAGCAAGGAGGGAATTTAATCAACTGGGTGGGAAATGTTTGTGCTTCGATTTTCAGAGTGAACAACAGACAGGGCAGATTACTCAGGACCCTCGCTTAGCAAACTGAAAAAAGAAGAGAATTTCATTTAAGATTAACTGAACATCAACTCTCTACTTGTTACACTCTGACTTCCATGCAAATATCGGGCCTTTTCCTAAGTTTGAGTGAAATTATGTTGCTACTTTAAAAAATATGGTTTATGGAAATATTTAAATGCACAAAAATAGAGAAAGGCTAACTGGAATATATAGGGTCCAAAATATAAAGGTCTTACTTGAAGCTCTGAAATTTCATCTTCCAAGCGATTGCTTTGAACTTTGGCATCTGCTATAATGTTAGGCCTTTTATTGAGAACTTACTCATGGCCAGATGAACTAGTAAGTGCTCTTCATAGGACGTTCAATAAAATAATTTCCTCTTGAAACTGGGTTGAGGCAAAACAGTCAATGATTACAAACCTATGTGACAAGCACTAAGAAGATAGTTCAAGGATAATAAGAGTACAGAGGAAAAGCACTAAAAGGAGGCAACTGATTCAGGCTTGGGCATGGTGTGTGCACGTGTGTGCCCGTGCATGAGCGTGCACACACGTATGCACTCTTCACAGGAAGGAGACACTGAAATCAAGAACTGAACTATTGGCTGGACTTACTTAGTTTGAGCTGGTGGATAACAGAGGGAAAGGCACTCCAGGTAAAGTGGTGTGCTTGGGCAGAAGCTTCGGACGAGCTGAGCACCTTGTGTGGCCCCCTCAGAGTGCGGAAGGACGGAGGTACAACTGAGACCAGGGGTGTGCGGAGGGTGAGTCAGGGGGGCTTTCTGAGCCATGCCAAGAAGTTTGAACTTTATCCTGAAAATGTGGGGAATCCTTGAAGGATTTTAAGTGAAAGAGTGGTGTTAGATTTAGGGCTAGAAATTTCAACTCTCCTGCTCTCTCGGGATAGCCTTCTGTTTAGGACAGAGCTTAAGTGAAGCATTGACTTCATAGGATCCTTGAGGTCAAGGACTAATCTGTGAAACACCATGAAATATCTGGAACTGAGGGTATTTTCTGGAACACTGGATGAGTTTGGTAAATACCCTTTTTTGGATGGCTGAATAGCTAAATGAATAACATCCCTGGGGTTATCTGTATAATTGCCTCCCTTCTCCGGACTTATATATAGAGGTTGAGACATTGCCTGATTCCCACCTGCAATATGTAATCTACCCAATATCTCAACTGTTGCTTTTTATCATCACAAATTTGGTTTACTACAGCAAATCCTTATTGAAATTCCACTGTGTGTGTCAGTGTGTCACGTGTTGGTGACAAAAAGACAAAAACGCAAGGGCTGTATTGTCGAGCAGTTTGTAATCCCGCCTCTCTTCCTCCACAAGCACAATTTTCCTAAATCTTGTGTTGAACTTTTCTAACTGAATGGAATTTTCATCGTAATCTTCTAATTGCATTGGAAATTTCATTGCATCGGGATAATTAAGAAACTATCCTCTTTATTTAATATTTCATTGTATCAATTTTCTAACCACTCAAGGTGCTTGATATTTTATTCTCCTAAGTGTTTGCCAAATCTCAGTTTTAATTAAAGAAATATTTCCCTTTTACTTTATGAAAAAGTCGATCACTTAAAAATTTGATCATGATTTGCTATTCATAGCACAGCGCTGTGCACTCAATATTAGTTTCATTATTTGTACCATATTAAATTTTGATCTTAACAGATGGAAATTGATAACTTTGAAACTACAGAGAGAAAAGCCTATTTATTTTTGGCATTTTAATATACACAGACTTGGTTGGCTTTATACATGAATAAGCTGACATTCTTCCATGATTTTAAGTTTTGTTCTGGTCTCTTTTGATTTCCTTTCCACATACAATTAATTTATTACTTCTCTATACACTTGTACATTTGAAAGTAACTGAGATCCTTATGACATAGTATTTTGAAGAAAATCTTTGATACATTTTTGGTATGTTTTCTGCAGGTTAATTGTATTGGTTAAGAAGAAAAATAATGTTGAACATGTAGATGTGGAAATTGTGAAAAAAACAATTGAATGTTAGAACAAAAGATTGCTTCTAATTAATTGTTTTGACTCTTTCATTCTGGATGTATGAGGTCAAACACCATGTAAATCTATAGTTTTAGATGTAACTTAAAAGCTAACAACACTCAAAAAGTTCGAAATTTCCACTTCTAGACTGATACAAAATTAGTTTTATTTTAGAAATCACATTGAGTATGACTAGACAATATATTGTAAGATGATGCACCATTACTGTAAATTTTTGAATGTTGGATGCTTAAGTTTTGCCCATTTCAGTACTTTTTTCTTCCTTTTTTTGCATTCATTTTCTTTTCAAGTAAGAGAAAAGAAAAGAAACTAAATCTGTAAGAAAATTACACGCTGCATTCTTCATTCTCATTTTCTGGGCCAGTTTGAAGTATCTTTCAGCTGTACCATTAAATAAGCACTAAACACATTTTATGAATTGACAAAGAGTTCAAAATTTGGTACGCTTGGATGATAGCCAGAAAATTTTTTTTTCTGGGTGATGAATTCTGCTGTGTTTTCCACATGGACACAAGAGAACCAGAGCATTGAAGAGCCGGTGGTTCACCACCCTCTTGCTCGGAGCTAGTGCACAGGCATTTCGTGCAAAAGCTGAGTGTCCCGGGATGTCCCTGGAGGGGACTCTGGGAGGCCTCAGGGATGTAGAGGAGGAAGGAGGCTCCCGTTTGCTGGAGTTGGACCTTGAATCTCTAGTGAGTGCTTCCCTCTCCCTGCTAACCACAGTAACTGCAACTATGAAGGTCATTAACATGAACTAATGGGTAATTATGGACCAACCTCTGTGCTTACTGCTTTACAAGGATCACTTCCATCACCTACATGAAGTAGGTTTAATGTCCACCTGGTACAGATGAGGAAAATGCAGTTTACAGGAATCAAGGAATTTACCAAAAGTCACCAATGGAGTTCGCACAGGGTGTGGTAGGTGTGACCCCACAGCCCATGCCTTCAACCTCAAAGCTTTCACCGTTTCTGTCTGGATCCACCTGTCCAGACGAGGCCCTGGGGGAAGCAGGCACACATCCTGCCACTCCTGGGGCTCTACATCCTCAGGGCCTTTCTCTGTCTCCCCACCACAATCTGCTGTGAGTAAACAATGATCTCAGTGTGAAAGACGGAGATGAGGCACCTCTCATTTCCGCCAGCATCTTCACATCTGCTGGAAGTCTCTGAGCCAATGCCATGGCAATATGGGCGGGGGTGGGGGGTGGGGGGCATATTGCCCCTACTTTACTGATTTTAAGGCTTTGTGTGCTTTTCAAAGCTCTATCTGCATCTCCTCTCTGCTAAATTTCTGATGCAATTTACCCTCTAAGGGGGGAGCATCCCCATGTGCCGTTCCCTCAGGATATCAGAGCTGAATGAACAAAACTGTTAAAAATACTTTTCTCACCCGGAAATGTCTGCATACTGGACAAATATTCTTTTTTTTTTGACAGGTCAATCTTTTTTTAAATATATTTTATTGATTATGCTATTACAGTTGTCCCATTTCTCCCCCATCATTCCCCTCCACCCTGCACACCCCCTCCCACCCACATTCCCCCCCTTTAGTTCATGTCCATGTGTCATAAGTTCTTTAGCGTCTACATTTCCCACACTATTCTTGCCCTCCCCCTGTCTATTTTCTACCCACCATCTGTGCTACTTATTCTCTGTACCTTTCCCCCCTCTCTCCTCCTCCCACTCCCCTGTTGCTAACCCTCCCTGTGATCTCCATTTCTGTGGTTCTGTTCCTGTTCTAGTTTGTTTGTTTTTGTTTTAGGTGTGGTTGTTAAAGGAAATAGACTACCAGGAAGCCCAGGAAGCTCAGAGAGTCCCAAAGAAGTTGGACCCAAGGAGGAACACACCAAGGCACAGCGTAATTACATTAGCCAAGATTCAAATGAAGGAGAGAATTCTAGAAGCAGCGAGGGATAAGGGTACAGTCACCTACAAAGGAGTTCCCATCAGACTGTCAGCTGATTTCTCAAAACAAACCTTACAGGCAAGAAGGGGCTGGAAAGAAGTATTTGAAGTCTTGAAAGGCAAGGACCTACATGCAAAGCTGTCATTTAGAATGGAAGGGAAGATAAAGTGCTTCTCAGATAAGGTCAAGTTCAAGGAGTTCATCATCACTAACTCCTTCTTATATGAAATGTTAAAGGGACTTATTTAAGAAAAAGAAGATAACAAATATGACAGTAAAAAGACAGCAAACTCACAGCTATTAACAACAAATATTCTTAATGCAGGTGCATTCCGAAGCTCCATCTGTAGGTAATGGCACACCCCCCTTCTCAAACAATGGCCAGATAGCTTGCTTACACGTAATGTATGCAATTCCCAGGCAGCCTCAGCCTTTGAATGACTGGCCGCCTCATTCGCAGCCGTTGCTCAGGTCCCCCCAGGGCTGGGCTGGACAATCTTGCCTGTGTTTACCTCTCTGCTACAGCTCTCCCTGTGGAAGCTGGGCATTGTAAGGCCCTTGTTTGATCCACGAAGACAGAGAATCAGAAATATGGTTCTTCCTTTAAAAAAAGCATCAGCTTTAATTAAAAGGAAGCTAGGCACTATCCTGGGGGGAAAATTCTGGTGTATTCAGTTTCTGTCTTATATATCCCTTCTGGGTGCTTACAGGAAACCGAAATCTCGACCTACTAAAATAGACCAGAAAGCATGGGATGGATAAGCACACTCGAAGTGAGTTTCTCAAACAGACTGAAACTTGACTGTGCTCTGCCTTTGGGACAGAGGGGTGTTCCTGTGTTTACCGGGCAGGCAGCGTGAAGACGGCAGGACACCCCCGCAGTCACTTTCCTCAGCGGAAATGAAACACGTTAAACATCAACCTTGGTGTTTGTGTTGTGAGTTTGTGAACAACATTCCAGCTAACTGAGGAAAGTCTTAGGACGTGACAGTGGAGGAAGCTGTAGTTTACAATTTACATTTTTTATGTTTAAAAACACAGACAGAATCAACTTAAAATAAGGTTGTTGTTTTTTGTCCATTATCACTCCACTTCAAAAGTAAGTTCTCCATTTTGAATACATACGAAAACCTTACTAGCGTTTCCAATATTTGGAAGCAGACTCATTTCCTGTCTCTTGTCTGCAGATGTTTAAAATAAGCTCAGAATGCTTCCGACACTTTCAAATCCAGATCATAACATACAAATTTATTCATACTTTAACACATACCTCCAGCGTCCCACAGTTTTTCACTTTGTAAAAACGTATACATTTCCATTTCCTCTAAAAGCTAAGCTAACTGCGTCTCCCCTCATGTATGTTGCTCACTTATTCCCCAGAACAAGCTCTTGCCCACAACTCATGTGTACTCTCGGATTTGAACACTTTGTTATGGTCTGAGATCATCAGGTGGGTAGGAGGGAGTGTTTTACTTGCACACAGGCCTCCCTGAGACTTCGGAAATCACATTCTGCAAGGAGCTGACTTACAGCAGCGTGAAGGAACTCTCACATCAAAACACAACATGGAAACAGCATGCTTTTCAGCAACAGGCACATTATTAGGCAACAGGCACACTGCTAACAGTTTTCTGCCTGTGGTGTCATTGGAAAGTTATAAACACTTTTTGAAGAAATGTCATCCGATTGCATCTTTGGCTAAATTATAAGGTCCTGAGAGTAGGAGGCTTATTTTTTGTTGCCGTTGTTGACTTTCCCTTCTCCATGGGCTGAGAAAGACTATGCTCAATTGATATTTATTTAATTATTGAATGCCTGCTTTACAGATGTGGAGACACGGCCTCTGAGAGGTTACATGATTTATCCAGAGTCATGGAACTGTAAGCGCGGGAGCCCGCATGTCTGATTCCAAAGCCCGGGCTTCGATCATCACGCAGCACTGCCTTGCAATGTGCAATGTGTACATTGTGCAATGTCCAATGTGCAAATGTAATTCTGGTTAAAAGTGTGCAAAATCAAAGAGTGGAGACTGTGAGGGGTTTGCGATACGGAGGCACAGGAGATTGATCTCAAATACGTAGCTGACATGCGGTTTCCTCTCACACAAGACAGTCTACCCTCCCTCTCAAAGGACACAAGACACCAGATCTTGATGGTATTTAGCTAATAACCACGGGCTGAGTTCAGTGGGAGATGGACTGACTCAGCCCATGGCAAGGGGCTCTGTCTATGCTGCTGCCGAAATTCTTGAAGACAAGGTGGTGGCGATCTCTCACTCATCTTTCAAGATGTCAGCCTCAGAAATCTTAAAACTATTTTTAGAACACAGTATTTTCTCAGATGCAAATTTCACAATGCCCTCTCCCTTCCCTCCCTCATGCCTAAAGAGCATCAATTAAGTATAAAATTTTATTTCAGCAATTTAGTTTGCAAGCTTTCTATTCATCTTCTACTTCCTTAGACTGCATCTTCTCTGCGACAATTCAAAGTCCTAAAAGCCCCAGAGTTTCTCCTGGACACGCCCCCCACCCCGCACCTGTCCCTCTTCATCACAGAGTCAGTAACTCTCAAGTCTCCCGCCTTCTGGTTCTAGTGAACACAGAAATATTCTGGGGAAAATGCTGTTTAAAAGTACTACTCAGCCATAAGAAAAGATGAAATAGTGCCATTTGCGACAACGTAGATGCATCTTGAGAATATCATGCTAAGTGAAATAAGTCAGACTAAGATGTCAAGACCCGTATGATTTCACTCATCTGTGGGATACAGAACTGAAACTCACAGACACAGACAACATTATGGCGGTTACCGGAGGGAAGGGGGATGGGAATAGCCAAAAGGAAAGGGAGTCTTGTATATGTATATGGTGGCAGAAGATTTGATTTTGGGTGGTAAATGCACAATGCAATATACAGATGACATATCATAGATTTGTACATCTGACATCTATATACTTTTATTAACCAATGTCACCCCAATAAATTTAATTAAAAAGTTGTGTAAGTATTTTACATGTCCTGATTTTGCCACAACCTGGATATTGAAGCTATCCAAGCTTTTGAAATAAAAATGTACCCTCCTCCCCCCAAAAATAGTTGCATGCTTTCGACTGAAATCCAAATGGATTTTGGACCCAACAACTTTTAAAACTGCTTCTCCATTCAGAATTAAGTATGGGTGTGCGATTTTTATCGGTGTACGTTAGGAATCTTGCCATGGTTATCTTCTGGCTAAAATATGCTTCATGAATTTGAGGGAGAATAAAAGATTTTAAGTGCACCTTTTTTGTTTTAAATTCCATTGTTCTTAAAGAACTCCCTCCCTAACATGGACTGGAAGTTGTTGAAAGGTTGAAAAGTGGAAATATTCTCTTATGAATTAATTGGCTCTCCCAAAACATAAAACACAGAACAAAAATGAGATTAAATATCTTTGGAAGCTCCCTGTAAATTAAGACAGTGTTTCTTGAATCTGGGTGCGGATGTCATTGGACTGAGTGGGCTCTGTGGGTGGGAGAAGATGTAACTGGCAGAGAAACATGGGCACCAAACCTTCTCTTTCCAGCAATGCTGCCAGAAAACTTTCTCCAACTGTGTGAGGTGAGGACCACAGGTCCCCTCTGCCTTTTAGTCACCATCCGTCCATAAAACCGCCCTTTCCATACACTCATGGGTTAGCTCTTACATCATTTTCTTACGGAGACTAACCGGTCTCCATATATAGGTGTTCCTAGCATTTGATATATTCACATAATTCATCACATTTATTGGGGGGTAGACTTCACATCTGCTGTGTTTAAGTTTTGTTGTCTTGATTCATTTTGTCCAGAACCTGGTGAAATTAAGAGAAGGTCATTGTTACAGTACCAGACCTACAGAACTTAGCAAATGAACAGTGTGCAGCAGTATATAGAAAGACAGAAGATGTTTGAGGATTCCTAGATGTATTTTTTAATCTCGACAACAGATTAAAATACAGAAAAGTCATTCTGAAGCATTTACTTTCTTTTATAAAAGAGTATTTTACAAAGTTTTAGGCACATCTTAAAGCAGCTTAGTGTTAGACTGAAGTAAGAAGTAATTATAAAGTAATTGAAAATCTTTGAGTATGCTAATTATTTATTGTAATCCTGAGAACTTTCAAAATTACTTCTTTTTCTAGGATCTAAAACCATTTTAGGTATCTCTGGCAAAATACCAAGTATGAAGAAAATATGAGACATTTAAATTAATTTTCTTAGTGTTTGTAGCCAAGATTCTTTATTATTCCATCATCGATTTTTTCCCGTATTTTAATAATAGAAACCCTAAAGTTTTAGCTGGAAACATAGCTGACTGGCTAGAGATGACACCCAAGGAGAGGACAGCAACAACAGGGAAGGACCCTGGTCCCGCATGATCCGAAATGAACTCAGAGACACTAATGTTTATTCTCTTTGTTACGGTATGCTAGCCTACACCCTAACTGATGTAGGGTTGGAGTACTCTTTACGTAGGAAATTATTATTTTATCTGCCTTTGATTCTTAGACTTTAATTCAGTCCCATTCATTTCTGGTAAGAAGACAATAGCCTGCTACTTGCAGTTAAAATGGAATAATGGGATTTGCCCTCCCCGCAAAAACAACCAAGAAAACTGACACAATACGTAAACAGTGAGCACCAGGCAGAAACAAATGAGTGAGCTCCAGGATTGCCCCAGCTGCTGCTTGAGGCAACTTCCAGGTCCTGGTGGAGGAGGGGTGCCGAGGGCTGGGGGGGCCCCTTGTTGAGACCTACATAAGAGGCCACAGAGATCAAGGAGGCTAGATGTGCAGGACAGAGTACCGAAGAGGAGATGCAGAGAAAGACCCTCAGATTTGCGGAGTCCCCCTAGTGTGTCCTAGATGAGAATATCGGCGTATTTACGTGAGGAAACTACCCGAGGCCGGAGAAAGAACCCCCGAGGGGGTTAGAAGCAGTCTGCACTCAGAGCCAAGAACAGTACCGTCTCCACCTGCCAAAATAGAAAAGCTTATGGTTCACAAGGTACTGGGTAGAGTACTCAGCACTGTCTTGCCGGTAGTAGGGTATTTTGAGCCTTGACCATGAACACTGCTCTTGGCCCCACTAACAAACCTTAAAAGCAATGCCTGAAAGATCAAATTGTTTCTAAGCAATGTACCTGTGTCCCAGAACAAAGCTCAAGAATATTTATAGGAATAAAAATATCTTCAGCACCCAACAAGGCAAAATTCAATGTGACATCAAATCAAAGAGCATTAGCCATGCAAACAGGCAGGGAAATATGAATAAGGAGAAGAATCCATTGAAATCGACCCCATTGTTAGAATTAGCAAAGAAGAGCATAAAAACAGTGATTGTACATGTGTTCTGCGTGATGAAAAGTTGAGTAAGACAGAGAGACTGTAAAAAAGACACACTATTGAGTCAGTTGCTGAATAAATTAATTGCTGGCCTGGATAGAAGGCTAGGAATAGCGGGAATAAACCAGGCTGGATATTTGTCCGTGAAAACCAGAGGTAGATCATGTGAGGTAGAAACTAGAATTTCAAGAGAATGGAAACTAAGACCTTACACTTGAACAGAGATTCTCAACTTGAGGTCATAGGGTTTCTGGCAGACTGTCTTCATAATCTCAGACCCTCGAGTTAATCTATTTCACTTCCTATATGTACATCTCTTTATATACCAGTTATGTGAGTTTCATGTAGATGACAGTAAAAAGAGTTGATAATACGTTCTAAATAATCTTTTTTTAAAAATTCTCACCCAAGGATATGTTTATTGATTTGAGAGAGGGAGAGAGAGAAAGAGACATATTGATGTGAGAGAGAAACATCATTCGGTTGCCTCCCGTATGCTCCCCAACTGGGGATCGAGCCCACAACCTTTTGGTGTATGGGACGATGCTCCAGCCAACGTAGCCACCTGGCCAGGGCTAAATAATCTTAATGGCTATGATACAATCAGGTAGTGGCATAACTCTCTGGTGTTACTGGTTACACGTGTCTGTGACCACTTTGTTCTCAATAATCCTCCAAACCAGTAACTCTGGCTGAAACAGAGCATTTCTTGACTGGGGCCTGGAGATGCACTCGTGCTTTCGCGTGCATTTTGATTGTTTGCAAGTTCTCTGGTTCTGAACAAGTAGTGCCAGAGCAAACGAGTGGTGCCAGAGCAAACTGTGGAATGAATGAATGAAAGTTATGGGGAAAATACCACTTACGTGTTAGGAATGTAACATTGTAAAAGATCATAACTTCTATGTTTGGGATGTTAACAGAATTTTTTAGTTTTGCACAACTTCTTGAAAATGTTCAGGGAAGCAGCAATTCCAGTTTCACAACTGGGATGGTAAAGTTCAGAAAGAAACCATAAAAACATACTAAGGATTCTGGTGTTTCAGAGTAGAGGAGGATGATTCTAATTAGATTATTAGAGCTGCAAAATGACACATTTAAGTTGCAGAATAAAAGCAGTTTTGATGATCAAAGCATAAATGGGATAAAGCAAAGTGTTTACCCTTAAGACAAAAAAGGGAGAAAGCAGATTTAGCTTAGACAGTTCTAAGTCCATAATAATTGAGTTTAGAGGAAAAAGACGGATGACAATTATTTTCTATCTTAATTCATCTAATTTCAATTTATACTGGGCAAATACAGTGAAAATGTGTTGCCATTATTTTAAGTCTTTCTTTTTGAGGGCAGCTATTATGTTATCTGGATCATATAATATAATTGGGATCTTGGTTTTCTGTGTGGAGAGATACCTCCTCTTGACTGACTTGCCTGTTAGCCTATTAGCAAAATTTACTACCGCTTGATAGTTGATGAAATTGTACACACAAGCCTAGTGAAAGTCAGCATTTTAGACTTTATCTAGAAAACAATTTTATGATGTCACAGTGAATGGCACAGAATTCTAAATTAAGATGCCCATGAATATAGTCATTTTATGTTCAATACTGATAAAATGTTGAGTTTCGGTGGATTTTTCTTCTTTTACAAAACAGGTCTGTGGTGCAGGGGTTATTCATGTTTGGAGAAATTATCCAGAATTATGATAGTGTTCAATTATTAAACTACGAAAGAAATAATACATCACAAATACTTGATTCTAATATTTGGTATTCATTTTTTTATCCAAACTAAGCTCATTTCTTAGGTTATAAGGTTTTAGGAATTTCTGGCTATGCTGGCCTTTAAAAAACTCTAAATCTAATATTCACTAAGCTTTCTTTGCTCAGTGCCTAGTAATTCTGCAGAAGAACAGAAACGCACATTTTTACAGCTTTGTGTCATTTGCCTCCTCTTACAATTTTGTCAGTCGAAATCTTGAAAGCCTGTACATTTACATTTCACATCCGCATATCAAAGTGCTCCTTTCATCATCCTGTTTCTTAGACAGGGTCAGAATAGCCACAGAAAGTCCTCGTGGAGCACTAGTTTTGGAACAGCTTCCGGCGGGGTGGATGCATGCCCCCTAAAGAACACGGCTGCAGGGCCTGCCCTCCGCTGGAAGGACGGCTCCAGGCTCAGAAGCAGGTTCTTTTCCTTTCTGTAAGCGTTAATCCACGAGTTTAATCTGGAGAGTATTTGGGGACAGATTACCTGTACACCGTGTGATCTGTGGACTATGATGTACCAACACACACGCAGGTGTACTTGCCCTTAGTTGGTGAGTATTACCCTTACACGTCAACCCGTGAATTCCCTCCTGTAACCGCTCTGAGAGCGCGCTCTCTCTGCTCATTGCAGTGGGTAGTGAGGGGTCCCTTTCTCCGCTCCCCCACCTCTGCCTCCCCCACAGCCCCACCCCGGGAAATCAAATGATTCTGGGTGGGGAGACCTATTTCTCCAAGAGAAACCCAGAAACGGAGGTTGGAGGAAGGAGGTCACTTTTAGAAGAGAAGAAGTGTTCGGTTCTGAAAAACTCCAGACCAAAAGAGGAAGCTTCTGAGATAGTCAGGGGTGGCAGGTCAGTCCAGATGGGACTGAAAAAAACACACCAAAACTCAAAAACAAAAACCAGGAACGAGGCTGGCCCTTTGAGGGCAGCTGTCAAGCCAGACAGCACCTGGGCCACTGCAACTTACTGACATGAATACTAACATTTTTCTCACCTGTATCTCCTTCAATGCATCTTTCCACCATATTTGCTTCAGTTGAGCAGATCTGGCCTGCCTTTTTCCACAATTGTCTATATTCCCATAATCTTGTTTCATACAATGGCATTTTTTTTCTAGTTACAACAAGGTGACTACTGTTTAAGAGAAGAATAATAATAATGATATCGTACAGCTCTAATGAGCTTTTAGCTTTTCCTAACACTTATATCTATTAGTTGTTAGCCCATTTAAATTCTACAACAACCCATAGGCTATGCTGGACAATTACTAGGATTTTTATTAGATACATTAAAAATGTTGAAAATTGTAGTAAAATGGAAGAAAGGTGAAAACACAGCTGATAGCAAATATATTTATCTGATAAGGCAAAGATATAAGATGTGTAAGGAAAAAAATTTAAAATTATGAAAAAATGTTTTCATGTAAGTATTTTTTGGTATAATGTGTGGGGATATTCAAATTTCTGGGGACTTTCTGCTCATTGATTTTTCGATGCCTCTGAGCTCTGTTCTTTTAGGTTCTTTCTGTGACTACGTTTGATCTTATATTCTCAAACAAACTGCAATATTTCGGGTGGCACTATCCGCCTGGGGTAGGATCCTGAGGTGGTAACAAAGATAGAAGGCATCTCACAAGTAAGTTAAGACCTTTAGGCTCATTTAGCCAATCAGAAAGTAATGAGACAATCTATGATGATCACCTGTTTGAGTTACGGTCCCTGTGTCCTGCATCTCTAACTGTGAAGTTATTTGGGGAGCTTGTTTCACAGTGAATGACTTCATCTGAAAAATCATGTTTGGGATTACACTATCACTTACAATTCCTTCTAAACCTAATGGTCGACGATACTCTCTAATGCTGTTCTCAGAATTATGGGGGGATTATGTTTGCAGAAAAGGCAAGCAATGTGAGACTATATAATTTGAGTCATTTTTAAAATTGAAATGCAGGTTGTCCCTGATCAGCGTGGCTCAGGTGTCTGGGCACCATTCCACAGAGCGAAAGGTCGCCAGTTCAACTCCACACCGGTCAGGGCACACACCGGGGCTGTGCGCTCAGTCCCTGGTTGGGGCACGTACTAGAGGAAGCTGATCAATGTTTCTCTCCCTCTCTTTAAAAACAGGTGAATTAAATTAAATGAAAAATTAAAATATAGTTTGGTACATTGTTAAATTAGCTCTTGATACTCATTTTTGAATAAAAACTACAAGCATTTTATTTAGTTAACCTCAAAGTATAAACTTGTATATTATGACTTATAATTATATATTTAATTATACATATAATTATATGTGCATTATATAAAATAATTTCTATATTTTATAATTAGTAGAATAAAATTTATGAATTGTAAAGTTATTATTTATAAAATATATAGAACATTTTATGTTACATATTACATAATATAATATGTATAATTATAAATTCTAAAATTCAGTTAAACAAGGAAAAGTAATAATTTTCAAATTTAATCTAAATTATGTAAATGCTTTCTGTAAGAGTATTTCTGTTTTGGAAAACAACTTCTTGATGGGGCCAAAGATTCCTGGGTAGGAAAGACTATGTAAGAGGCTAGTTTGCCCCAGAATGGTAATGATAGTACTGAATGTTAGTTGACACAGGGATTAAAAAAAAAAAAAAAAAAAATCCCTCTCCTGCAATGCAAATTTACTGCCTGTAGGTGGTGGTAGAGGGAAGCTGATGTCCCAAGGAAAAGCCAAGACAGATTTGCTGACATTTGAAAATGTATTTTTCTTAAATAATATCATTGAAATATTCATTTAACAAGCATTCGCTGAATGATTAGTAAATGAATAGTACTGTTTTTTTCCCTAAAGGAAACACTAAGGAAAAACCAGGAGTAGTTAACGATTCTTCTCAAGCATTTTTAAAATTATTCTTTTAAAAATAATTTGAAAGAGACACTTATTTACCCCAAATAATTATTTGGTAAGGTACACTAATGCTTTGTCCAAATGTATGATATAAGCAAGAATTCAATTAGAGACTAACCATTGCTTGGAAAGGAAAAGAATGTTGTTCTGGAGAAAATGATCTTAAACTGAATTGAAAGAAATGGATGGAAAGAGACTAAGGGTACCAAATGGCGATTTAAGGTGGTGAGCACCGGAAGCCACTGCTCACAGCCTGTAAGGAGCTGGTGTGTGCAGACACCGACAGAGCAAGAGGCGTGGACGTCTGTGCTGAGACTATGGCGAGGAATCACGGTAAGTAAGGCGAGGCCAGATCGTGGACAGCATTAAAAGACAGAAAATTTGAACTGTGTTCTCAGACAAAGGAGAGCCAACGGCAGCTTTTGAGAAGCTGAAATTAGGGTTTGAAGAAGATAAAGCCGAAAGCAGAATAATATGTAGGTCAGGAGTGATAGAAAGGTATTGTATTGTCAGATGTCCTGGGTTATAAATTTCATTTTAAAACTTAACAGCTACGAGATGTTAGGCGGTTCACTTTACTTTTCTGGGCTTCAACAGAATCATCTCTGAGGTCTACATGAAAGTAGGTAGGGGTGTGTTTATTAGATCACCTTTTAGGTAATTTTTCCAGTTTAGCTGGAACAGGAAGACCAAATATAGAACTGTACTATTTATCTAAGTGTGAGTTAATGAGCTGGGGAAAAATGAACATACAGAAAAAAGGAGACGACGTAAGGGTCAGAGAGGGCCTTGTCTCTGAACCGATTGATTCTTAAGAAGCATGAACAGAAGTGGGTTATTTAAGAGAGGGAAGGTGTGAAACGGCTAGAGGAGAAATCCCTAACTCTTACATACTATGAAAGTGATGCTGGGGCATCTCATTCCATAGGACCTAAGGTGGACGAGTAAATAGTATTTGTTAAGCTCCTAAACAATTCCTTTAGGTTATATTCTGTTCTCTCTACTTACCCTCATTCCATTATCCAATCTGTTACCTGATTGTCTTATCTGTTCTAGGTAACACTTGTATCATTACTTCTCTCCACCTACTTTGCCTCTAGTTTCTTGGATTACTGCTGCAGACTTTGTGTTGAATTGGAAAGGAAACTCACTATATTAAAGGGTTATAGTGGGAATCTAAGAAAATTAATCTAGTTTCCCTCAAGTTGCTTTCATATTATTTCAAGCAATTTAATAGTCTTACACAATTCAGGGGAACCAGGGAAAATGTTAAGAGAGACAGGCATTTTGCCATGGCATTGACACACCTGCAGGATTTACCTGCGACAGACTCAGAATTTGGTTTTACCAGGGATTAGGTAAGACAGTTTAGGAAACAGGAGGGGAAGTTAATTCATGCAGCTATGTCACAGAAAATGGCTGGTGAAATATAATCCCCCGGACTAACTCTGTTGAACTCAGGATGGTGGACCTGCTGACCTTTCCCCGATACCACTCATCCGTGGGAGCCAAACTGTCACTTCATCTATCAGTGAAGCGCAACCTGTGGGGGTGAGCCGAAACGTAACTCAGCTGGTCCCCCAAACCCCGGTAGTGCTCACCTTCAGCCCACTCCATCGGTATTAGTTATTTAAAAATAGAAATGTGATTATGTCACATCAATCCTGTCCTCTTACATCATGAACTGATCTTGCTTATGGTCAAGGCTGACCATCTTCCAGATGAGTGTCTTCCCTATCATTGCTGTTACTTCTGTGAGTGGTTTTCTTTTTTTCTTTTCTTTTCTTTTTCTTTTTCTTTTTCTTTTTTTTTTTTTGCATCTGAAAGTCAAAACAACCACAGTTTCTATGTTTAGAATATATTTCCAATTTTTTTAATATTCTAGCTTCTTGTAAACTGACTTCATCACATTTTGTGGAGATAGTGTATATGTTTCTTTGGAGGGGTGGTTTTTAAAACTATGGGCGGATTTTGAATTTTACATGTCCATTTGCATAAACTGTTATCTTACTCTACATTATTGTGGACTTATATCCATAAATCGCTTCCAGCAGACCTATGAACTTACACTTTATGCGTTACCTGAAACTCAGGAATTTTAAGCCACATTGGCACTGCCGGACAGCCAACAGTCTATTTTGTCAGTGATGGCAGTTTTCACAGTAGTGTTTCTCCAGTATTTGAATATTTTACTGCACTTGACATTACTCATTTACCAAAAAGTGAAGTGATAAATAGAAAAAATGATAAGCTTAGGTCTTATAAACTTCATAAAATTGAAACAAAGAGTACAATAACTGGCTATGTAAAAAATGGTGAATTTTGAGCTCCTGCTGAGTACTCAGTTGTGAACTCAATTTTAGGGGAAAAGAATAAAATTAAAGAACATGTACAAAATGCTGGAATAAGTTGCTAAGATTGAGTCTTGGAATTTTATTGTAGTTTTTATTTTATTTTATTTATTTTTTTAGTGTTCCAAAGAGCATTTGAAATTTTTAAATTATGAGGCTAGATCTCTACTTACGAGACCTAAAATTTTTGCTTCACTTTTACCATTTGAATTTCTGTAGGAAGATATCATCAGACATTGAGAGCTGTCTCTGTCGAGGTACCGTCTTACCGCACTAACCCGTCAAACTTGTTTGTGGTGTTTGCAATCAGGAAGGAATGAATACTTCTTTCAGATCACACAAACATTACAAGTGTTCTATCCTTACACATCGGAAATTCATGTATCAAGTATTCTGCAATATTCTGCTCTTCGCTTTTTTGTAGTTTCCACACCTATTTAAATTGCTCATGTGACGAGTTGTTTCAAGGTAACCAAATTCCAATAACGGGATCTGACAAAACAGGTTGTATTATTGGAATTGTTTTTTAGGTTTATTGTTGCTATGAGCATGCTCCCTTGGCCCTCACTTAATTTTTCTGCGTATAGTCTTGGGTGGTTTACTTGCTCCAGGATAATCCAATTCTTCTTCCCTCCCTCACAAATATTTTCTTATAATTTACTCATGTGTGGGAAACTGAAATGAGTCTCTCTAGTCTCTGTTTGGCCTGGTTCACTCTGTGTACATTTGCCAGGAAAAATATTTCTCAAATATTGTTTACATCATAACATTAGTTTACTCAAAATACCTCAACCCACTCCCAATCTCCAGATCTGGATTTTAACACATTCTATCTGTCCCACTCTCTGCATTCCCTTCCTCACAAGCCTCATCTCATTATTCCTTTTCTTTTATTCGTTAATGAAGTCAAATGCATCCTGTTGGCACATCCCCACTAATGGTCATTCCGGCATTCAGAGGGAGGACAGGGAAGGTAAGGAGGCTGAGAAAGGGAAGGGTTGTGGGGGTAGGGTAGGGAGGGTGAAAAAGAGATCAGAGCGTAAGGAGAGGAGAGGGCAGGCCTCTGTGACTCCTTGGGGTAGCTCTGCCTGCATTTGAAGCCATCTTCTCCTTCCGATGGAGAGACTGCTGGGTACACAGCTTCATGAGCAGAACTTGGATTAGACTTGCCCACATCTCGCATACATGCACACGCGCGCACACACACACACACACACACACACACCCCTCCCTTTAGCTGTGCAGGGAGCTTTTCTGCAGGTATGATTCTGTGCAGCCGCCCAGCTCATGTGTCCTGATATATTCTTACAGAGCAGACTGGTCCTTAGGGTGCTGACTCCCTCTCCCCCACACAGTAAGTCAATATCGCCTGCCTAGGAACCTGGAATTTCCGGAATTCCTACTTCTTTTTCCGCCTACATGTGGCTGGACCCTGCTGGCTTGGGCTCCCTGGCATTCACTCCTCCCTCCCGAGGAACTGTCATCTTACCATCTGATGCTAAGGCAAGCTGTCCCTTCTCACTGAGCTTTGTCACAACACAATTTTTCTTTACAGATGTGCAAATTGGCCATACTTCACTGAATACTGGTGGTGGTGAGGAACTAAAGTAAGCCATATGGAATATTTATTTTTGTAATACTGCTGTGAATCAGCTAACATTAATCCGTGGCTTTTCCCCCTTGTTTTAAACTCAAATGACATCCAAAGGTTTTTATAATTAAGGAAAAACATTAAAACAACATCTTTATGTAAGGACAAATTATAAATCACAACACTCTTCTAAATCAGTATCATAGAGCTACAATTAATTACTTGATTGACCATTTATAAAATTCTAAAAGTGCCAAAAATCAATTTTACAAAGAAAGAGACTACCGAAAAAAACAAACAAACAAACAGAACAAACAAACAAAAGACCCTCAGAGACACAGACAACTGTGGTGATTACCAGAGGGAAAGGGAGGTGGGGGAGGTAGAAGAGGGTAAATGAGGGATGAATGGGGAAGGAAGGAGACACCACTTTGGGTGGTGAGCACACAATAGTGTACAGATGATGTGTTACGGAAGTGTACACCTGAAACCTATACCCTTTTATTAACTGGTCATCCCAATAAATTCAATAAAGATAAAAAAGGACAATGAGTTCTCTTATTGCAGGGAAAATACAGTAGTACATAGAATCGCAATTCTTCACGCCCCCCTCCTGAATCTTAAGGACTGACATCGCACAGAGGACAGAAAGCATCCATTAAGGGATAAAGCCAGTCCTGTGATGTCAGGCTCACAGGGAGAATATTTTTTTACTGTCAGAATATGAACAACTAATAACTCAAAAGATTTTCCTCTGACAGCTTGTGGAGCTTCAAAACCCTGTCAGAGATCTATTTCGAGCCCATGGGTTAAGCTCATTCTGATGACGTGACCCGTTCTCACACAGGCATTTCCAGGAAGAACTGTTTTGCAGGTGCGGTGACTGCATCAGGGTGGCGCACATTAGCACAGGTATCTTTCTACACACGTTTGTCTCCACTTGCAAGTTTGGGAAAGGACAATGAAGTCATTCAGTCAATACGTCCTCATATGATCTATTTGGGCTTCTTCAGTGAATGCATTTGAAAGACAATTCAACCAACAGACTTTATCATAATATGAAACACATTTACCAAATGTTCTTCTTTTTCTTTTATTCAGATACATATTAAATGCGTATGGGTTTTCTGGAAGATAATTTTGGGTATTGCAGCTTCCACAATGGGAATATACATGACATTTCCCATTTTCAGAGAGAAGAAATATTCTCCTCCTCTGTGTCATACAGAGGAATTTTGACATTGATGCAAAGAAAAAAGATACACAGATCAAAGGGGAAAATAATTAAGAGAAATATGAGCACCAATCTTTTGGGGTTTAGAGTAGATAAAATGCGGATATTTATAACAGGACTCAAGATAAGTCCGGAAGGGATCTGAGAGTTTAGATCGTTTATATCATGGGAGAGTGACCTGACAGATGGAGCAAGCCAGGGTGGAACTCAATAAAAGAAAAACATAACTTGGAATAGAAGAAGCTGCTTTAGAACAGTCGAAAAATCTAACTCTAATTACATGCGATTATCAGAGGGTTACCTGCCTACACAGATGTTATCATGAATTTAAAACTGAAATCACTCCCGCATATACCCATCACTCGGTTACCCAAGCAAAGAAAACTCGTGTATGGTTCACCCAGAGCGATATTTGATTCACTCAGTTACATCATTTTCTCCAAAGACTTATTTAAGAACTTGACATTTCCTTCCTTCCTTCCCCTCCTCCATTCCTTTCCTTCCTTCCCTCCTTTTTTCCTTCCCTCCCTCCTTCTCTCCCTCTCTCCCTCCCTCCCTTCTTTCTGGTGACAACAAAGATCTACCCTCTTAGCAAATTTCAAGTATACTATAAAGTATTGTTAACTGCAGTCATATTGCTGCACACTAGATCTCCAGAACATATTCATTTAATAACTGAAACTTTGTACACTTTAACCAACATCTCCTCGTTTCCTCCTCTCCCCAGCTCCTGATAACCACTATTCCGCTCTTTGCTTCTATGAGTTTGATTATTTTTGATGAAACATATAAGTGAGATCATGCCATACTTGCCTGTCTGGCTCATTTCACTTAATGTCCTCCAGGTTTACCCAGGTTATTACAAATGGCAGCATTCACTTCATTTCTAAGGCTCAATAATATTCCATTGTGTGTGTGCGTACCACACGTTCTCTTTATCTAGTCATTCACCCACCGGCATTTAGGGTGTTTCCATGTCTGGCTACTGTGCATAAAGTTGCAGTGAACATGGACGTGCAGATATCTCTTTGCTACACTGATTTAATTTCTTCTGGATAAATACCCAGAAGTGGAATTGCTGGATCATATGATAGTTCTATTTTTAATTTTTTCATAGTGGCTTCATCTACATACTTGCCTTTGAAATCCATTTTTCCACTTTTGGTTCTCTGGCTTGCGAACTGCATTTGGCTAGCTGATTTTCACGCTTATCACCCACTTTACGGTTTATTTTATTTCTTAGGTAAAATCAATTTATGGCCGTGGGTGATTCCGACCTGCCTGGTCCCAGACCAGTTATTCACCTGCACCAACTATCTTCCTGGCCAAGCCGATTTAATGGGTCTCTGGCTGCGCCGATGGCTCTGTTCTGCCCACGGACTTTGGCCTAGCCACGCTATGGCTCCGCTTCTCTCCTGCGATGTGACACTTCCTTTTAGTTCCTCGTGTCCTCAAAGTAAGTTTGGAAAAAGAAAAAGATCAGCTGAGTCCATCTTGCCCATATGCTTTTTATGCGTGCTTTCCTCTCAGTAATTCTTCATGTGGCATCCAGGAAATTATATTCTGTAACAGCCCTGTTAAAAGCTTATCTTAGCCCATGAGAAAGACTTTCCACTTAGAGAAATTTAGGCACTACAGAAGGGTGGTGTCACTGCCTGACTTTTCCATATTGTATCAGTGATAACTTACTATATAAATTTACAAGGTGGGCTCTGATCACATTATCTAAATGGAAAATGGGAATAAAACCAGGAGAGAGAATAGAATTCTGATAAATTAGTTTAGGGCGTCTCTCAGATTATTTTGTATTATCTCTTAAGGAGAACATTATATGCTCAGGGTCAGATTTTATATTTTTGGATAATTCCAGGCTAAGAAAAAGGTAGGGATACTACAAAGAAAGCTTATTTTCATTCTTAAATCATTTGAGAGTAAATTGCTGGATTGATGATCCATCACTCCTAAAAATTTTCGAGTATTTTTGCTACAGATCAGGAAGTCCTCCTGCACTAAGCACACATGAACACCACTGGGGTGAAGTTATAAAGAAAGTGCTAGGACCACCTGCTCCTCCGTCCACTTGACCCTTTGCCAACTGTCCCAACCACGTCCTTCGTAGCAACATCCCAGGATCAGCTTTATGTTTCCTCACTCTCCTTAAATCTGAAAGTTTCCCTCAATATTGTAGTCTGACACTTTGGAGATTACAGGAGAATTGTTTTAATTTGGGTTTTCCTGATGCTTTGCAAGATGATGGTTAGTGTACGTATCTTTGGCAATGACATCACAGAGGTGATACTGTCTTCTTTCCCTGTTAAGGAGCATACAATTCTGATTTGCCTCATTACCAGTCATACATGGGATTACTTGATTTAGATGGTGTCTGCCAAACTTCTCTGTAAAAATACTCTCCTCCATTTGTAATGAATAAGTATTTTGTGGGAAGTTACTTTGAGACTGAAAATATCCTGTTCCCCAGCAAACCTTCCATTATTTATATTTATCATTGTAAATTCACAGTTTCCAATTTTGGGAATGGGTTATAATTCAATATTATCATTTATTTTCATGTTCAAATTCCCAGAGTTGTCTGTTAATAGCCTCCTCAAGCAGCCTTCTATGTCCTTCTGGTATGTATCCATCTCTCTCTGAGCAGTTTCTTACTTCCAGCCTAGCAAGAATTTCAAGGCTCATCTTATATTTTCCCTGCACGAGCTCTGGAATCAACCATTTCTCCAAGGAGAGCTGGTTTCCTTGGTGGATGGTGGGAGAATTGCACTCCAAGACTGAGATCTGGGCACCGGGCATGCTCTCTGCTACAGGGGCATTGTTGGATAGACTAAGGAATATGCGTATGAATATGTATGTACGCATGCCCAGATACATTTATATCTATGCTCATTTCTGTGTGTTTCCATCTATATATCGAAAAGTATGTACTCACAGAAATATCTTCAATGTTAACCCGATGCCACAGAGTTTATTTGACTTTTTTCCCTTTTGCTTTATGTGTATTCCACTCTGATGGTGAGAATCTATCTGCCATTATAGTTAGTATGTTTACTTTTTTGGATGAAACTGCTCCCCCCATCCCATAACCAGCTTCTGCCGTTGCCGCTGCCTCTTCCCCTGGTGACTGCCCTCACCACTCTACTTGGGCTCGGACACCCTGGGCTTTCCCTGCTGTCCTTTTAATAGAACACCCCATCCATCAGCAGCAGGATATACGTTCTTCTCAAGTGCACAGAGAAATTTTTCTAGGACAGATTATATGTTAGGCTATAAAAAATGTCAAATTTAGGAAGACTGAAATCATTATCAACTATCTTCTCTGATCGCAATGGTATGAAATTACAAATCAACAACATGAGGAAAGTAAGAGGTTCTACAAATATGTGGAAACTAAACAACACATTTCTAAGCAACCATTGGATCAAACAACAATAATAAGAAACCTCAAAACAAATGAAGATGGAAACACATCATATAAAATATTATGGGATGCAGTAAAAGCACTTCTGAAAGTTTATAGCAATTAACACATATATTAAGAAATTAGATCTCAAATAAACAACATAACTTTATACCTCAAGGAACTACAAAAAGAATAAATTATGCCCAAAGTTAACAAATGGAAGAAAATAATAAGGATCAGCTCAGAAATATATGTAATAGAGACCAGGAAAACAATAGGATAACAAAATTTAGAGATGGTTCTTTGAAAATATAAATAAAATTGACAAAAGTTAAGCTATATTAATTAAGAAAGAAGAGAGAAGACTCAGATAAAATTAGAAAGGAAAGAGGAGACATTATAGTTGATATATTACAGAAATATAAAGAATCATAAAAGACAGCTATGAATAATTATATGCCAACAAATTATATTACCTAGAAGAAATGCATACATTTCTAGAAATGTACAGCCTACCAAGACAGAACCAAAAAAAAAAACAGAAAACTTGAAGAGATTGATAATGAAAAAGATCGAATCAGTAATCAAAAACTTCCGACACAGAAAACTCCAGGACCAGATTGTTTCACTGAGGAATTCTACCAAACGTTTAAAAAAGAGTTAGTTTCAACTTTCTTCAAACTCTTACAGAATATTGAGGAGGAGGGAACACTTTCAAAATTATTCTATGAGATCAGCATTATTTTGATACTAAAATCAGATAAGGATACCACAAGAAAACTACAGAAACTATAAAAGTTACAGACGATGATCCCTAATGAATATAGCTGCAAAAATTCTCAACGCAATATTAGCAATCTGAATACAAAAACACGTGAAGAGGATTATATACCATGACCGAGGGGGATTTATTCCTGGGATGCAGAGACGGTTCAATACATACATATCAATAAATGTAACACATCGCACCAATAAAATGAAATATAAAAATAACACCATCTCAGTAGTTACAGAGAAAGCATTTGACAAAATACATCCTTTCGTGACAAAAACACTTACCAGACTGGGGATAGAAGGAACATGCTGCAACACAATAAAGGGCCTATATGACAAACTCCCCACTAACATTCTACTCAACGGAAAAAAATCAACTGTGTTTTCTTAAGATTAGGAACAAGGTGAAGATGCTCTCTCACCACTCCCACTCAATGTAGTACTGAGAGTCCTAGCTAGGGCAATTAGGCAAGACAAAGAAATACAAGGCATCTAAACTAAAAAGGAAGACATAAAAGTGTCTTTATTCTCAGATGATTTGATCCTAAAGGAAAATCCCCCAAAATTTCTGCTGGAATTAATCAAAGATTTCAGTAGAGGATGGGGAGGTGGGGTGGCAGGAACTTCTGCCCCTTGCCCTCCAGGGCACCCTCAGCAAAGGGTCAGGTGGGGACACTCCAAGTGGGGTGGCTCCCCCTGCATGCATCCCACCTCCACGAGCCAGTTCAGCCCTACTGGGGGCTGAGTGGGAGCACCCCCCTCCTTTGCCAGATTACAGAGTACATAATCTCTGTGGATGTAGCCACCAGCCCCCATGCTGCTCTCCTTCAATGCCAAATGGCCCCTGCCTAGGGCATAGGTGCCAGCCTGTGTTCCCGGGGTCCCCAGCAGCAAATGCTGGGAAACCCTTTTTTCCCTCTTAATTTTAATCTTGTGGTAACTGAGTGTCCCTGCATGCCTGCATGTGAGGATGTGGGGTGGCTGTGCCATTCCAGAGACCTGGCCAACATGGAGTTTGAGGGGTGAGGGGACCAGAGCAGCAGGACCAACCAGCATTAGGGGTCTGCCCCCCTCACCCATCCTGGGGCCAGGGACCGCCAGAATAACCAACTGGGGTCCTGTCCACTGCCTCCCCTCATTACTCCCACCACTTGTTCCCCTTCTTTATGAACTTAAAGTGGAAACCACTTCCCTCCATCTCTCCTCCCCTCTCCCTTGTGGAGGGTGAGTGTGCGGGTTGGGGTAGAGAACTGAGCACCTGAGCCTGGGGCTGGCTTCCCGGGGTCCCTGACTCAGCCAAGAGGCCCCTCCCTGTAACTTCTGAGAGGCTAGCACCTGTGCCTGCGGAGCCTGGGTACCTGGAACCTGGGCTGCAGCCTAGGAAGGCTGGAGAGGCAGATGGCAGCACCTACCAGCTCTTCTCCCCATCCTGCCTCTGTCCCGGGGGCCAGGCTCTGCCTGTGTGGTGGTGGGTGGGCTGACTGTCAGGATGCGTATCATGTACATTTGTATCAAAAATAAGTAAGTGACCATAAAACACACACACACACACACACACACACACACACACAAAACCCCAACAGGATAAAAAAAACCCCAGCAGGATAAAAAACCAACATGCAGAAATTGATTGCATTCCTTTATACCAATAATGAAACATCTGAAAAAGAAATAAAGAAAGCCATTTTATTCATAATAGAATCAAAAACAATAAAACACTTAGAAATCAATGTAATTAAGGAAGTGAAAGATCTTTACAATAAAAAATACAAAACTTTGCTGAAAAAAAAACAAAGAAGACACAAAGAAATGGAAAGACATTCCACAATAATGAATGATAAGAACTAATCTGTAAAAATGACCATACTATCTAATGCCATCTACAAATTCAACACAATCCCTATCAGAATACCAAAGGTATTCTTCACAGAAATAGGAGAAATAATCCTAAAATGTGTACAGAACCACAAAAGACCTCAAACAGTCAAAGCAATCTTGGACAAACGACACTACAGTCACAGTAACAGAAATAGTATAGTACTGGCGCAGTAACAGACACACTGACCAATGGAGCAGAAGAGAGGAACCAGATTAAACCCCAGCACATGGTCAACTAATAGTTGACGAGGGAGCCAAGAATACCCAATGAGGGAAGGAGAGTCTTTTCAACAAGTGGAGGAAACTGGTGAAATACCTACAGAACAGTGAAATTGGACCTCTAATTCACACCACTCACAAAAACTAACTTGAAATGGATCAAAGACTTAAACATAAGACTTGATACCAAAAAAGTTCTTTGGAAAAAACACAGAA
Organism: Glossophaga mutica; assembly: GCA_039655065.1. Taxonomy (NCBI): domain Eukaryota; kingdom Metazoa; phylum Chordata; class Mammalia; order Chiroptera; family Phyllostomidae; genus Glossophaga; species Glossophaga mutica. Next base: position 6,830,469 of record CM077313.1, on the reverse strand, counting down.
AGGAAGCTCATTGAAATGGTTTTGGAAATAACTTTTTGGGTATGATATTAAAAGCAAACAACAAAAGAAAATGTCCACAGATGGGCAACATCAAACTCAAAAGCTTCTGTGCAGCCAAAGAAACAAATAAAAGACAACCTGCAGAATGGGCTAAAAATTTTGCAAGCTATATATTAGATAGTTTGCAAAAATTATCCAAAATATATAAAAAGCTCAAACAACTCAATAACAGAAAAGAAAAAAAACTTGATTAAAAATAGAGAAGGGAACTAAATAGACATTTCTCCAAAGAGGATATCAAAATGGCCAACAGACTTATCAAAAGATGCTTGACATCATTAATCAACAGGAAAATGCAAATCAGAACTACAAGGAGATGCCCTGACTGGTGTGGCTCAGTTGGTTGGAGCATCATTCCATAAACTGAAAGGTTGTGGGTTCAATTCCCCATCAGGGCACATGGCCAGATTGCAGTTTTGGTCCCCGTTCAGGGTGCAAGCGAGACACAACCAATCGATGTTTCTTTCTCACATGGATGTTTCTCTCCCTCTCTCTAAAATTAACAACCATGGTAGAAGATAGTGTAAGGGGGATAAATATAATGGAAAAATACAATAAAATTTAACTATTAAAAAGTCAGTAAGCATGTCCTTCAGTGAAGATAAAGAAAATAAAATGCCCAACTAGAGCAATAAGCCAGTGTTTATTTAGGAATTTTGCAATACATACTTTGCAGTGGTTGGCTCTCCACACACATGGAATCTCATTAACTGAACTATTCTGCAGCTGTTCAACGATAATTTTCAAACTAGCGAAACCAAAATGTCTTTGTAAAATAGTGATTTCAGTATTTGCTTAAATTTTTAACAAAGAAAGCTATTAGTTAATAGCAAATTGGCTTTCACTAACTCAGTTTACTTTTAAATATCATGTCCTTTCTCTTCAGTGAAAGTAGGTAGGGGGCAGCGTTTTAATTTTGCTTTCACAAAAATTGATTCTGAGCAAACTCACTGAAGGTCTGCAAAGGAAAGGTTTTGACATGGCTGCAGATTCGGGCAACGAAAAAGACTGAGTGCAGATTTGCTTTCCAAGAATTCACTTCGTATTCCCCTCGTTTCCAATTCAGCATCACCGAGCATGGCTGTGCGGCTGTACACCTCTGCCTTCGCATCGGGAAGGCTGTTGCCCGGCTGCTTTCGGCCAGGCGGGAGCTCCAGAAAACCTCCCTACAGCAGCCTCCTGTTGCTCCGCGTGCCGTTTTCATGAGATGCCGTCGTCCTCTTGGGTGGACACAACCTCCCTGCCATCACCTCCAACCTGCACCCACGACTCAACTTGGATACACTGGTTATTCATCATTTCTTTTCTCTCATCTTTTTTCTACTCAACTGGCAGCAACTTAAGAGTCAGCCGATTGCTCACCAGAGTGATGGGTACCAGGAGGGAGAGAGGCACGGACTCTGCGCTTTAACTGACCATTCGGTGGGAAGGAGCAGCACACACACCTCAAGGGGGAGCCATAGTAGGAAAGGAAATGCTATGAGATTTCAGTTTGGGTTCATGGTTTTATGGCCAGGAGCAATAACTGGAAGTTCTGGGGCAGGAATTACAAATGAAGTTCTACTTATAGGCTAATTTTTTTTTTTAAATAACAGAAAAAGCAAACGAACAATTTAATAGGATACATTTTTCCTCCTTCACTGGCAAAATTTTTTTTATAATGATGGGATCAAAACATTTATGTCAAGCTTTCAGTTTTCACATGATTGAAAGTTGACAAAATGCCAATGATGACTGATTTAAGTTATTATTGAGTGTCTCTAAGTGTTCTTTGGACAGTCTGGTTAATATTGACAGGATAATAAAATAAATATACCTACAATTTATAATCCATTACATACTTATTTTATAAGATTTACCTTTATTTCCTTCATTTTAACAAAATGAATAAAAACTACTAAAATTCAGTTAATATTTTCACATAATTTTTTCTTGTTAAAATAATTACTTAAAACACAAGTAAATATAATTGTATTAGTGTAATGAATTCAAAAATATTTTTATTAAAGTAGAATATGTCAATTTTTTCAATAAGATATTTTATCCTAACACATTCAACATTATCTATTTTAATGATGGATAACACAAATTTTACAATTTATCACTAATAAATACAAAAATATCAGCATTTAGGTAAAGCTAAAATTTTAATACACATTTTAGATATTAAGTTTTCTTGAATACTTTTAATTATAGTATACGGTGCTCACCTAGTTCATGGAAAGAATTTGTCGCTTATTTCATACATTCTATAAAAATATGATTTTCAGGAATAAACGCGTTTAAGAATATAAACGTTTAACATTGCACAGTGTTTCCAGTCACTCTTGGTGACTGTAGCAAGTGCCATTCTCCAGCGTGAATACTTGCGCAGCTATCACAGCTACGCATCCACTCAGTACCTGAAGCAAGACAACGGGCACGAGGTGATCCTGGGAAACTCTGTTCAATGTGCGAGACTTCACCGAGAGCATGCAAATGGAGAGGAAGAGTTTGACAAGTTCACTTCTGTCTTTTATCAAAGCAATCCTGCTCCTGTGCTCTAAAGCAGCGTTCATATCATACACCGGCTGCCGCAAAACTGGAATCATTTAAAATATTCATCAATAGTCAAGTGCACTGTAAAGAAAAAACGGCGAAGGATGTCTCTAGGGCCTGAACAGTGTTAGTTACGAAAGCAGATGTTTCGGTTATGGGTGGGCGTGCGCTGGTGCTGACACCTGGGTTCTGAGAACAGAGGTATTCATGTGTTCTTTGGTGAATGGAGTGTGTGTGTGCATGTGTGTGGGATACACAGAACATCTAGAGCTAAAGGTCCTAGGCAAGAAACCTTCTTCCGTGTGTCTTAGGTAGGTTAGCAATTTAGGGACTTGAATCATCAATCAAATTAGGATCGAACATTATACAGAGGATGAGAAGCGAACCTAGCCTTGGAGAATATATAGGATTTAGGCAGGAAAAGTAAAGAGGAAAAGAGTGTTCTGGGCAGAGGTGACAACACAAACTCCTGCATGAACTGATTGTGACAAATAATAGGACCTGCTGGACTCGATAAGAGAATTTCTGCTGTGGAAAAGGAATGTCATAAGCTCATGAAAATAGACACTACATGGACAAAAACGGAATTTGAGTTTACGTATTGAATAATTGGTCCATGTTCTGGCAGAGACGGGCTAATCATAGTGACTTGGGGAGGACAATAGCCGGAAGTAGGAAAGATCCTGACAAAAGAAACTTGAAGAAGAGAGAAGAGTTAGCAACCTGCCACGATAAATCTAAATAGTATTGATAAAGGTGAAGCTACGATGCTGTCTAGCAACGGGGCTGGAGAACATAGGAAAACTCTTTGAAAGGGAATAAATAGGTTTAGGTTTGCTTTTATTATCTTCCAAACTCTAACATTACTTTTTAAATTCGCTGAGTCCCTTTCATCGCAGACTTCCTGAGAACCCAGGAGATGTGTGTGTGTGTGGGGGGGGGGGCGTGGGAGCGGGTGCAGAGGGGAGGGTCTAAGGGTTGGTTAAAGCCAGAAATGATGGACGAAACTTCCATTTCACATCATACGATGTCCGAGCAATATACTGCCTCAGCTTATGCCAGCTTTCTTCCCCAAGTCCTTTGTGTTGTTACGTCCTTCATGTTATTCGGTCTTCAAGACCAAGTTCCAAAAGCCAAAAGTTCCAGAAAGCAAATCTGAAGAGGATTCACATTCAAAAGGGTTGGCAATAAATGCTATTGTAAACCCTTTCGGTGGGGCATGAATGTACAAAGAGAAAATGCTTCATCATTAAGGGAAAATAATCAGTCATCACTCAGTTGTGCTATCTGATTTGTTAACAAGCATGTCAAATTCTCCCCAAAGGCCTAACTCAGGCTGCAGTATGCCCCTTCGATGGGGCAGACAGCCTTGAATAGGAGAATATTCTGTCTGTGGCATGGGCTTGGTCTCCCTCCTGCCATCCAAAGTGCTTTCCTTTCACAAGTGCAAGCATTCTGTCCATCCTGGGCTGTGAATGAGCAATCTGTTTAGGCAGCTGTGTTTCAAAGACTGTGAGCAACTTCTACCTGCATGCTTGCCCTCCCCCACCCTGAGAGTGCTTTTATCATTCCATAAACTGGCTAAATGTGGCAGAAGATTTATTTAAACTTGTTCCTAACTTGAAATTTGCATATGATTGTATTCTTGAGATTTGAGCTCCAAAGATATGCTTTTTATTTGGAAGTAAAGGGTGTTTCAAAATTACTACTTGAAATCTCAGAAGACTTCCAAGGCATTAAAATAAATAACATGGATATGAATACAAAATAAATTTGTTAAAGGTAAATTATGCAGGTTAGTTTTGTATAAGTCTAGAGAAGGAATGGTATATATGTTTGTGTGTATATATAAATGAAATAAACACAAAGGAACATCATATATATTTGAATGCATTTTGTATATGTATATATGCATATATACACACATACATAAATAAAAAACTTTGTAAAGAAGTGATATAATTTTTAAGCAATGTTATTTTTATGCTGTTATTTTCAATAATACATTATCTCCTCCAGAGGAGCTCAAATCAAATCTACAAATATTTCTTCAGTGCTTTATGTGTTATGTATTAGATCACTTTGTACCACCTTATATAGTAAGAAAGTAACGGGGGACATTGGCATTATGCGAGAGCTCTTCCTATTTGGAGAATAGATGGTGAGCAGGCGCCTAGCTGTGACTCTTGTGCAGCAAGCTTGTGTCGTGAACTTCTACTGATGGGCTGTTTATGACCGCTCAATGAATCATTTTGAGGAGGCAATTTTTAATGAGTAAACTAAGTATTACTTACTGACTTCTTGTAAAGAGCCCAGTTTCTTTTTGTTTTAGGAGGTCACTGCTGCCACGGTTTGATGAAGAGGCTGCCCCCAGGTTAAGGAAGAAAAGAGCCCTTGAAAAGATTCATTAATAGCCAAGGCTAGAGGAAATGCCCTTGGCCAGTCCCAGGACAGTGACTGAGTTTAGCAGTGGGATCCAGGAAGGACAGAGGAGCAAAGGGAGAGCTCGTTCTGTGTTGGGAAGCAGTGGAGTGGGAAAGTGAAAGATGATGTACTGAGCGCTGGAGAAGAGACAGAAGATCTGGACCAGGCTGATTAGTAATGCGGGTTATTCTTACCAGCCCAAGGGAGCATACTGAAGCCTGTGTAGCAGGCTCCTCTTGGTGACTCCCTGGAGGGCCACCCCCTCAGACCTTCTGGACTGCTGTGGATAGGCCAGGGGCAGCCCCAGCATCTGTGGCTGTACTATGAGCCTTGTCCCCTTGACCACAGCTCACTGTGTAGGTCAACCAGATTTTCATTCCTAGGAGTCAGAAGTAGGACCCGAGGGTATGAGGACAGAAGTCACCCACATTGTGGCTATGTTTTGAAAAGTACTCTAGTCTTGGGTTCAAAGGACTAACTCTGGTATATACTTTACCAATATGAGTCTGACCTTTCTTATTTTTAAATGACATTAACAATATGCCCCTTATAACTGCGTCATAAGGAAAGGAACACCAATGTGTGTAAATGCTTAGCTGAAGAAATGACAGTGGTAGGTACTCAATAAGTGCTGGTTTTCTTTCAATCTACATTCTTATTGTAAGAGCAGTGCTTCCAGAAGTTTCTGAAATCGTTCTGGAATTTGAGATCTTGACACGAGTCAAAGCCAACAAGAATCTTTTCATATGATAAAAAAAAAGTTAGCTACTGCAAAGAGTTTTAGCAGCCGCACTGACTTTCTTTTGCAACTGGAGAGGGGACTCGGGAGGGAGAAAGAACCATTCTAGAAGATGGAGAGCGTGACGGCCCCTGTTTGTGAAGTGCTTTGTGAAGGCACCAGGATCCAGGGGGTCAAGTGAGGTCTAGAGAGTCCTTTGTATTGGTCTTAGAAGCCACTGGGAAACCACCATTTCCTTCATTTATTTCACTGGAACATAAAGATCAGAGCATGATACCCTGCATTTTAGGGCCCGCAGAACATATACCTGGGTTAATAAACTGCTGCTCTGACTTTTTTCCTCATAATTCCTGAAAGTGGAGCCACCGTCAGCTAAGAAAAGAAGTCACGGGCACAGAATTATAGTAAAAATATTAAAAGAGAAGGTAAAAAATAAAAAGCTAGCTGCTATTCTAACTTGCACTTGAAATGATGGGAAAACAAGTTAGTGTAAGTTAAAGACAGCAGTCAGAACTTTCAGAACAATAAGGCACTGTAATCCTTTTCACCAAAATTCTGACGTCAACTTTCATAAAAAATGTTTAATTTTCAACTTCCTGCATTGGTGAGAAAGCCTCCATTGCATACAGACCATACAGACTCAAGTATGTGGTAAGCCTCCGACCTTCTCAATGACATTATGGCCCAGCAAAAGCTTTTGGTTAACACGAGCACTGAGGAGAGGCACCACTTTGGGTTCTGAGATAAGGCCCTGGGACGTCTCCCCAGTCACCGCTCTTGTAATCTGACATCAAAGCCCAGGGCTGACATTTCACCAATAACACGCTCATTCTTTAGGCGCTCTCAGGAGGCAACTCAGGGGTATTTCCCAGCGTGGAGATCCCTTACCGTCTGGTTTCAAAGAAGACTCGATAGTCCCCTTCTCTGATTAGCCTACAATGTTTGAACCTCCGTGGAGTCGGTTTTCGAAGAGCTTTTCATGGACACTCAGCTCTGTGCATGGAGGCACATACCCTGCATGGGGAGTTCGGGAGAGTCCCACGACAATGGGAGTTTAGGGGTCCCGTCCTCCCTGCTGTTCCTTCACTTGTATGTTCCATCGGTAGGTCTCGTTGCTGCACCACGTGGCATTAGTGCTGTCAGTCAATACTGTCACGTACTGACTCAAATAGTACTGTTGATTAGTAGTGTCATGCAATGTACCTTGCATGGCAAATAAGTCAAGTTTTAGGTGTGTGGATGGCATGGTCAAATATCTATATATATTGCATTTTTAAAAATTTAATTGAACATTTAAGGTACATGAGGTATAAAAGTGTACTTGTACTTTTACACTTATGTTTGTAAAATATTATATTGATCCTCACCCAGGGATATGTTTTTAGAGAGAGGGGAAGAGAGAGAGAGAGAGAGACACTGATGTGAGAGCAAAACATCCATTGGTTGCCTCTGGTACGTGCCCTGACCAGGGATCAAACCCACAACCTAGGTATGTGCCCTGACTGGGAATCAAACCTGCAAACTTTTGGTGTATGACATTCCAACCAACTGAACCTCCCAGCCAGTGCTATAAAATATTTTTAATCAAACTCTGCACATGTGCTTTTATATCAGTGCCTTTACTGGCACTAAAACATTTTGAACCATTTAATCCAGCTTTTTTTTTCATACCACTTCATCTTGCTGTCCAGTGTGTGATATTGCAATTTTTATATCTGGGTATGGTGCTGTCACTGGAAATTTTATCTCAAGTCCCAGCTTTAGGACATTTGGTTTTTTATTCATCCTGAGGGTGCATGTATGTTATTTCTATTGCTTTTCCAATGGAGCTTTAAAAGGCTTGTTTAAAGTGACAACCGCAGCGAAAACAGCGAGGTAGCCGCCCCAAATTTGTGCTTTACCTCGCACTGTTTAGAATTATCACGAGAAAGTAGCTTTCCAGCCAAAATCACCATTTCCAAGCCCTTCCTAGTGAGGCAGTCGGTGCCTTGTGACTAGGTCTTGGCAGCCAAATACCAGCAGGGGCCGCCTGCCCCTGGGTGGGACCCAGAAAGGGAAGTGCCTGGACCACACTCTCCCTGGGCATGGACTTGCTGGTGTAAAGAGCCAGATGGTAATATTTTGGGCATTTTGGGCTCTGGGGTATCTGTTGCTGCTGTGTTAGGAAAGCAGACAGACAACACATCCACAATGGGCGCATGCCAAGGGCTCAGCTCTGCTGCCCTGGCTGCAGAGGTTGCTGGACGCATCAAACAGGAGGAACGTGGGTACTGGAATTACTGCTGGGGGAAGGTCTCTGGTCATCTGAGAAAGACTCCACTTCGTTATTAATCTAACACTAAACTGTCATTGTGTTAAATGATGAGAATTTGGGGATTTGGGAAGTTATTTGGGAAGTATACAGAATCTAGCATTGCTCTAACTAATGCAAGATCCAGAACGGGATATGGAGACACCTCCACAGAAATGATTTCTAAATGAGCATTATATTTCTTTGCTAGCTTCCCCCCCTCTTTTAAACCACAGATTCTACCAGATGGCCATAAGCACTCAAAACTAAAAGCTTATTTCAAGCTAAGGTCCTTTCTCCAAGCAGTACTTCTACTATTCAAAATAATGTAAATGTCAGTGTACTCTGCAATGTAACAGATTGTGTTAAAAGTCAAATATAAGGTGACTGCTTTCCTAGGAAATAATTTTAGGGAAAAATTCACTCTATATTTTAGTAGATGAGGCTGAATAATTTGGCAGTTTTTATAAAGTTTTGGGAACTAAAGAATTCAATGTCAGGGAGAATTGTGTCAAAGCCTGGGTGAAATTAAATCATTTCTATTGCTCAATGAGAACCTATGGTTTTTTAGTGGGAAAAACATAAACTTTGAATTTGAATAGACTTTAGTTAAATATTGGGTCCATCTTTACTTATTTACTTTTGTTAGTTATAAGTTTATTAATAATTAAAATATTAACAGGATTCTCAGCATTTTAAGTGAGTTCAGGACCCGGAACAATGGTGGTGTAGAAATCAGAAGTATTTTGTAAATAAAGCTGAGTCCCGTGTAGGTTATCTGAGGCACTCACGATACTACCAATGTCCACTTTTCAAAGAGGAGAACATCAGATGGTGAATTCTGGGATCCAAAAGAGTAAGATTATGGATTTTACGTAACTTTAGGGAACAGGCGTTAAAGAGTGATTCACGGGCACTGAAAAAGCAGCAGTCACCCTCGGATGGGTGCTGTGGTTCAGCACCGGGCCACTCAGTCTCCTGAGATGTCAGATGTTCCTTGGCTTCTGAGCTTTTGCAGGTGTCTTCCTAACCAAGGACACTCCTCTCCAACCTTTGCAAGGTGGCTTGCTTTGCTGGTGTTGTTCTTCAGCTTTCTCCCTCCACGCTGCCTGGGCAGTGGTGCGCTGCAAGGCCTGGGAGCGGCACCCCTCGGTGCCGGGTAGGGGCTGTGAAGGTCTTAGGAAGGAGAGTTGAAGGGAGGCGGTGGCATTGTCCATGCTGAGAACTTCCAGAACTTCGGCAGAAGGTGTGACTAGGACGCCACCAGATGTGCGATTGGAGGGGGCTGGGTCCGTCCCTAGACAACCAATGTAACCTGTCTCGTTATTCTGCCTTACAGAGCCATTTAGACATTTTCTTTTCCCAGTCCGGGTTCCTTCCTGAGGCTAATCCTTCAGCTTCTACCCTGGACCCCATTCTTCCTGCTTATGGCACTTTCTGTTTTCACCTCTCTTTCTCACATTATTCTTCTGTTTATTGGAACATTCAAATCAACATATACAGATGAAGTTCATTTCCTATCTTTAAAGTCCTTCTCTTTACCCAATTTCCCTTTGCAAATGCCCCGTTCCTTTGTTGGCTACGACTGTCAAGAAAAATTCTAAGAGTTCTTATTCCCACTTTGTCCAATTTCTCCCTCCCTCCTCTGTTCTCTCGTAACTCAAGTAGCCTTTGAGCCCACATCTTCACTAAAAGTTCTCTTTCTTTTCACGGAAAGTTCTTTCCAAGGTCTCTGATTGCTTCCTTATTGATAAATTCAATTGCCAGTAATCAGTTCCTGCCTTACTTAACACATCAACAGCATTCGACACAGCTAATTCTTCCTCCTCCTCCTCATTTTATTTTTTTGTTTACTGGGTTTCTGGAATTCCAGAATACCACAATCTCTTGGTTTCTTTTCCACATCACTGACTGACCCTCCTCTGTTTTTATTTTTTTCTCCTTCCATTTCTGCTTCACCTCTTAATAGTGAAATGCCTCAGGCTCAATCTCTCATCTTTATGCTCACTTCTCTGCTAATGCCATCCAATCTCACTCCTTAAATGCCACCTGTATGACATTAATTTTCCAAGCTATATTTTAAACCTAGATCTCTGTAATTAACTCAGTCCTTATATATTCAAACTTGAATATATGAGCTTCATGTTTTCATTAGGTGAAATCCAGACTGCCATTCTTTATCTTGTTTCATAGCAACTCTGTCCTGCCAGTCGCTTAAGTCGAAATCTTGGCATCAGCCCTTGACCCTTCTCTATCTCCTACACACGCATCCTATCCACTAGGAAGTTCTGTGGCTTTGTCTCCAACGTGGAGGCAGAATCCTCATTGCTCCCACCCTGGGGAGACATCATTATCTTATCTTGGATTTTCCCAGTGCTCTCCCTACTCTCAACCCTTCTTACACAATACAGCCTACTCTCAACACACTAGACAGAGCGATTATTTGAAATGTAAATCATGTTACTCCTTTGTTTAGTGTCCTGCAAAAGCTCCCTGTTTTGAAGTCTAAATTTCCCAGAGTGGACTACAAGCCCTTCCATAACCTGGTCCCCCACCCCGCCACCATCCCCTCCCTTGGTCTGTTCTGACCACAGTAACCGCTTGGATCCTCCTTCAACAAGCAAATTCACTCTTGCCTTGACAGTTGCTTTGGCTATTTCCTCTGCCTAAAAATCTCTTCTCTCAAAAAGCTACCTGGAAAATTCCCCAACTCACAAATCTTTTTTTGCAAGTCACCTGTTGACTGAGGTCTTTCCTAACCGTCCCACCTAAAATTGTAACCTACTTCCCACTCAGTGCTCCCACACCCCCAATGCCCCTTTTCACTGTTCCTTCTTTTCATTGCCTTTTTTAACCTTCTAGCATATTCTGGCAGAGACGTACTTGTAGTGCTCATCGGATAAGTTCAAGCTACTCTACATTTCCCAGCTTCCAAAGCAATTAGTGTAAGGGCATATGACCAAGTTGGCCAAACACAAGTAGAGTAGCACGTGCCATTTCTTAACCAACACAGTCTTTGCCTCCTCTCTTTTCTCTTCTTTGGTGTCTTGGCAAGTGACTTTAGGTGTCACTTTCCCAGTTGGAGTGGCCACCCAGTACCTAACAGACTGACAAGAGGGAAGGTAAAATTTTCCTGGTCCAGCCACTGAGACAGTGAGGTGTTTACTTTGAAACTGCCAGTACTAATTACACATATTAATACAATTCAGTAACGTATTGTTTACTTTTTATTGTCTTTCCTTCTCAGCTGCTATGTGAGTACCTTTTGTATGAGTGTGTTTTTAGTTCACTAATTTATCCTGAGGGCCAGATCAGGGCTGCACAAGTAGCAGACACTCGGTATGTATTTGGAGAATGAAGGGATGAGCTAGAAAAATGTGAGTTTTGCATTTTTCATCCATGCTCTGAAAAAACTCTAAGTATCTTTTCCTCCTTGCTCATGTAGTTTCACTTCATGTAATTATTTGATTAAAGTGGCGTCTTTTGCAGGTGATTTGAGTATTTGCAGTGAACGTGGGAGACGAGAGAATTCACAGACAATTTTGGCTTTCTTTATCTCTTCCTTTCATAAAATAAAAAAAAAAATCTATCATCACAGTATAGATAGAATGGGCCACGGAACTTGAGTTTGTGCACTAACCACAAGTAAGCATCAAAGAAAATTTCATACTCCAAATTAGATGATCTCTTGCAGCAAACCCCAATTCCCCACCGGCAGCGTTATACCCATAGGTGAAATCCAAACAATACGTACGCGATTCTATCAAAACGGCAGCACGGGGTTTTACTGGGAGGCTCACCCTGCAGTCACTGTAAGCAGGCTGGTCTCCCGTGAGGGGCACTGCCTGATGCAGCAGCTTTGCTTCTGGCGGAGACACAGCTGCACCTTCCACACAAGGGCATCTGTCAGCCTCCAGTGCTGGGGAGCTGACTCGAGTCTGGGACTGTTACAGAGGGTAGGCTACAGTGAACTTTTCCACTCTAAAGACTGAGGTCTGTGTGGTGCCATTATAGGACAAAAGGTCCCTACCCTTCTTTCTCCTTAGCCATATGCCCTTACAACAACAGAACATACACTGTCACAGACATCCCTGGAGTGTGACGTCACGGATCAGGCCCCAAGTTGGAGTTGTTCACACGAAGCCCCACGTCAGCAAGGCAAAACTTAAGTCAGTCTCCTAGGAAAGGAAGGTGTATGTCATCCAGTCAATGCTTGCCCACTCAGCACAAGTTACCCGACCTGCTCCAAGTCTTCCCTTTGGGCCGTATAAGGGAAGTAACCCTGCTCCGGCCAATCAGCAAATGCCTGGTATGGCCTCCTTGTTCCTGCCCACTTTGGTCTGTAAATGCCTCTCAACTTCCACAGCTCTTGGAGCTTATTTCTATCTGCCAGGTTGGCTGCTGCCTGACTCATGAGTCACTGAATAAAACCAAGAAGATCTTTAAAATTTACTCTGCTGAATTTTGTTCTTTAACCATAGAAAAACAATAACTAATACTTGTATAATTCATTACAAAACACTTTCACACGTGCTATGACTTTTGATCCTTGAACCAGGATCTAGTCCAGTTCTTGCAACACAGTGAGCACTCAATGCTGTTTGTTGAAGAAATGAACAAATAAGAGCTTTTTAAAGATAAACTTCAAACAAATTATAGGGAGGAAAGGGGCAACTCTTCCTCTGGATCTTCTATTTTACCATCTGGAATCATTCTTGGCATTTTTGTTCTTAACATAATGCATGTACATTCTACCCCTGCTTCCCCTATACAATTATCCATTCACTCATTTATAAATAGGACATCTTTCTTATCTTTAGTGCCAGTGACTCCTAGACAAACTATTAGGAAGGGTTTGGGCTTGCATTATGGGTTGGACAGAACTTAAATTCATTTTTGCTATCATCATTGCTATCATTATTGCTGTTGTTTCTTTTATTAGAAGGAAGAAGTCATTTTGGAATAGGATTCCTCTGTTCTGGGCAGAGTCCCTCGAATGGCCCCTCCTAGTTATGCAGGTGTCAGGAAAGAACCACTGGTCACTTTAAAAGAGTGATGAGGTATTGCCTCTCTGTTTCGACGTGCACACTGACTGCCCTTCCCAGTAGCCTTACCTACGGTAAATTAAAGACTTCTCTGTCAAGGACAGAGCACAAATATGCTGGTGGTCCCATAAGATCACGATGGATTATAAATAAAAAGTCTGTTTGTGATGTTGAAAGAAAGGGCTGCACCTGACTAAGATGATGCTTAATTTACTGCCAGCTCCGGGTGATGTAAGTAGATGGTGAGGCTCAGCATGCTGCACACCAAGAACTCCCCCAGGAGGCTGGGCCCAGAGTTGGCAGGTGGCAAGAGGAGTGAGCTGGGGAAAAAGGGGGCCTGGGAGCCTCCCGCCACCTGGCCTGAGCCTGCATGCACACGGGCACACTCATGCGCACACACACTTCTCATTCCTTTAATTTCTCTTTATCTTCCTTTCCTCCCAGTTCATTCCTGTGTTCTCATTCTCATTCTCCCTCTCTCCCCACTGTTCATCTCCCTGGGTCTCTTTTGAGCTCAGCTCTTCCCTGCTTTCCCCTTCCCTTGCTTTCCTCTCTCCCTGTTTCCCCCCCTCCTCCAGACCACCATTCTCCCTCCACCACCTTCTCCCTGCACCTGTGATGGACTGATGGGCACACATGCACTTTATACTATATTTTTAACGCACCTTTGCTATGTTTATCTGCACGAATATTTCCAAGTGTGTTTTACCTGCCTGCGGCACTCAGTACAGTGACCTGCTGTACAGACTTGTAGCCTAGGAGCAACAGGCTGACCGCATCATAGCCTAGGTGTGGAGTGGGTGAGACCATCTCATTGAGGTGTGTGTAAGTGCATATTATGATGTTCACACACCAAGAAAACTGCTGAAGGACACATTTCTCTGAATGCATTCCTGCCAGTGACATATGACTGTATTTAAAGTTTCTCCTTTGAAACAAAGTAAGCCAATTTGGCTTAAAAGGAAGAGAATTGAGCCCTCCGGTCTTCCTTTTCCAACACTCACTGCATTTCCCTCTGATGAACGGAAGACTGCGCCTGAGGCTAATTCTGAGGGCGGGGCCTCTTCTGTGCTGGTGTCCTGCCACTGCCATCCAAACACCTGTCAGGAGGGCAGGAAGCCCCTCCAACTCAGCCTCCTGGCCTGGAGGGAGGGTTTTGGAAATGAGGTGAATTTAAATAAAACTAGTATAATCTTGGGAAAGATGAAGAATAACGATACCAGCCAGCTTGGCAGTACAGGACATAGGCCTTCAAACTCTGGCTCTGCTTGCACCAGTTAACAAAAGGCGGCCAGCAGATTGGACTAGAAGGCTGGCTGAGACTGCAGAGAAAATACTCCACGGGAGCAGAGGGCAGATGCCCAGCACTGCGCATGTGCGTGGCCAGGTGTGGCGAGTGGGACTGCACTCACAGGCACAGGTGGTGGGCAAGTCTTTGTGCCTCCCAGCAAACAAACGTTCGGGGGAGAGGAGCTGATTGGAGACATGTGTTAATTCTCTCATAGCATCCACTAGTGAACACACATACGAGGCGATATTATATTAAAGAATTCAATTACAATAATGGTACTAAATGGTAAGGGAGAGAAACATGGGTTGCTGTGTATCCAATGCGGTGTGTGTAAATCAGGGCAAGTTTTTCCGAGGAAGCGGGGTGACAGCATTAGTTTGGTAAAGATGTGCGAACACTACTGATGGTCCCGAGGGATTAAGAAAGGTCACAGGTTTCTAGAGTAGAAAGCAAAAGACAGTGAGTTACAGCTGGAAAGTCACATTATGGAGTTTTGGCTGTATGCAAAGAGAAATGGAAAGGCATGACCCTTCAACATTTGAAAGAATTTAATTTGGAAGAATGATTGTTTACTAAAAATATAATCTGGCTGCAGTGGGGCAAAGAACGGTGAGTGCGTGTGCGCACGGGCAGGAGCTAGGCCAGACGACGCATTTCTGAGTCAGAGCAGGGCTCGTTTCTCAAATTAAGGCAGCAATCCATCACACCTTAAGCCAGTAAGGAGGCAAAAGGTTGGAGAGAAGTGAAAGGACTTGAGATAAATATCTAGGAAGAAAAATCCTCAGGGTTTAGTGCTTTGATGGAGGTCAGAGAGCAATTTTTAAAAAAAGAATACCCCCAAACTATACTTACGTGGCCCTACCTCTATGCATGTTGATTACTAAAACCGAAAGAGACATCAGGAAATACCCGGTGCAAGTTTCTCTGCAATTGCAGAGGCGCCGACCCTGCCCAGAGTAGTACAGCGTATCATCTCTCTCCCCTGCCAATGTTGAGTCAACGACAGAACTCGAACTCAGGTCAGAGTCACCGGCTTATCTCATCATGTTTCCTTGACTCAATAGCATCGTGGGTTCCCGTGCTTACATACTAATAGTCACTTTTGGATGATAATTTTCTAGCCATACATATGCAAAAACCTATCATGATATTTTTCTACAACAAAGCCTCAACATTTTTTTCTTCTGTTTCTTCTAAAAATGTCGGGCCACTAGACCGCTAGTTTACAATGACCCATATTAATCATGCACATGGATTAAATGGATCAGTCTAACTGATCCTGTTTTCCATCTTTTGGGGAAATCTGCAGCCTTGCAGAAGCTCAGATGTCATTACCACTAAAACTAGTATTTCTGTACTGCTACATGGAATAAATGCCAAGAACTTGACATTGGAACTTTTTTTTAGGATAATTCAGCCTCAATGCAATCTACTCCAAGATTAATCAAGGGAAACCAAGGGAAAAATGAAATAGATGTTGCTATTCAAATGGCAGCATTTAGATAAAAGGCTGCATAAACATGGACATTTAATTTTATTGAAATTTAAATGAGTTTACTACTCATTGGATAGAAGGTCTGTTAATTAAGGCATGAGTGCCTTGTAAATCCTAGATGAGTGCCTATTTGCCACATCCAGTCATGGCTGACAACAGCCCTTTGTGCAAAATGAAGAATAAATCTAAACCAATTATGTATGTATAATTATGAATATTGTAAATGAAATGAGGTGACTGTGGACTGTGCATTTTAATATGTATTAGAAGAAACTACGTGGCATTAATTCTTGGTAATTCTTTGCTAATTATTGCAGTCCACTAGGTAATCTACTACTAACTAATCATCTTTTGGGCAGGTTAGTGTAGCCTACAATAAAGAATTATCATATAAAATCATTTGAATCAGGTCTCTGTTTACAATCAACGTTGGTGATTTTAGGAAGTTTGTTCTTCAGTGCAGTGTGTAAGAGGAGCTTCGGGAAGACTGAAATTGTCAAGACGTAATCTCTGTATCAGAGAGCTCACCAGCTTGCAGGGAGACAGGCACAGAAATGAGTTATGATCACTGTTGTTGTAATCAGAAAGCACAGAGAGCACATCGTGGGTAGCAATTCACTTTGATACAAGGAGTTCTTGGGATTCTTGAACTGGGCTTTCAAAGATGGAAGGCATATCTCAGAGTATGAAAGAGATTTAAATCACTACTTCTTTCCTAAATCATCTTTGAAGAGAGCAAAAGATAACTTGAGAGGAAATCCAAGTTATCTAGAGAACTTAGATGCTATTAAAATTATCTTGAAAATAGGCAAAAAAAAGCAGGTTGTGTTCTCCGTGTTATAACAGGATATTGTCTGAATTCTTATCTAATTCTTTTGCAAATGTACTTTTGTTTTGATTTACTATTTACTATATATTAGGGACAAGCCTGTGTGAAATCGCACGTGGTTAACATTCAGATTTTATCTTGTAAAGATGCACAAGATTTCTGTTCCATAGAAAGATGACTCTGAAACTTACGGCTTTGTTGCCTGGCAGGACATGACATCATTTTTCATGTAACCTAGAAAATTGATTTCAGCTTTTTTGGGGGGCCTGTACACACATAATCTTTTAAATTCTGCTTTGAACTATCTTTACCATCTTTACCATCTTGCTGGTTTTCTCATTAATGAGTCAAATATATCCTTGACATGTTTTTATTCTATATTTGATAGTTATACTTTTAACTGATTAAAATTACAGTTTGATAAAGCATAAAGTGGCATTCATAACTTTGAAATCCTGACCCAATTGCTTAGAGAAGTTGGTCTCATTCCACCAGACAGAAGGGAGGTTGGCATTTCTCTCCATTATTTTCTTCTCTTTATTCTCTCTACTCTTTTGGTCTCTAGAGAAGCCTCAGGGAAGTACGATCAGCCCTTCTGTAGACTCCTAAGACCCTTCTGCTTATCAAAGGGTCCCAGAAAAACAGGTGATACATGTTTTGGCACCGTCATAGTCACTGATGAAAGTGAGAGAAGGAATGAGTATGTTTTGGAACTTTTAATTTTCCTTCGCACAGCATGGCCCATTTGTTAATTCTAGACATCAGAAGGGAGAACTATTTAAAAGATACATTATTTTTGCTTCAGCTCTATTTTTTCACAAAACATCTGGACTTGAGGCAAAAATACAGAGTTTTTAACTCACTTTAAGATAGCTTTTGGAGTAAGATTACAATCTATTTCGTAGGGGAAAGTAGATGACACCAGAAAACCTCTTGTCAACCAACAGAGAACAGAAATGGCGTTTGAACCCTCTTCTCTCTTGTCTGAGACATGGAAACTTACCGGGACTTCTGTTTACTGCTGATTTTTGTTCCTTGTAAAACAAACAAAATATGCACCCTGAGCCTGTACCATACTAAGCATTTACATCTAATACATGTGCGTGTGCGTGTGCGTGTGTGTGGGGAGGTTTATATGCAATTTTATCCTCAGCATGGCCTGAGATGTCCACATCGTTTTTGGGAAATGATATACTGCTGGTCTATATTGAGGACGATGTATTTCTTTATGAAGCAGTTTTTCAGGAAACACTCACCAGTGATCCTATCCAAGGCCGAGCCCCGTGGGGTGATCCGCAGCCAGCATGTCTTCTACCTTCTGCTGTGGCCTCAGATCTGAGACGACCAGTCTGGAGTCTAAAATTAAACAGCTCTTTGTCATTAAAAAAAAAAAAAAAAAAAAAACCTTCAGCAAGGAAAACCCAGTACTTTCATGGGAAAACATGCAAATCTATTTATCCCACAACAGTGTACATATAAGCTCTCCCCACTACTTTCTCTGCTTTTTTTCCCCCACAGACGTCATTTGGCTATTCAAAGCAATCATTTGCTCAGGGCACATTTTATTAGCATTTAGGTCGATAATGTACAGTATGCAAATTGGATAGGAGAGCTGCAGCTGCAAAAAAAAAAAAAAAAGGTCAATCTAATTTGGGAATCTGATCTCGATCTGTAGTTACTTATCCATGTCACTGCTCTCCAACATGCTTCCTTGGGCCAGACACACACTGCTCTGCAGAGTATCATAACTCTCCATTGTTAATTTTACAGTCTGCTATGGCGCCAAGGTCTGGTGGGGCCGCCCACAGCAGAAGACCCTCAGCTGTGAAGCAGTTAAATGTTAAATGTTTGCCCCCCGCCCCGCCCCCATAAAAGGCAACAGAAGTGGTTTGGAGGCAATTACACTGACTTCAGAACTTAAAAATTTACGTTATAGGGGCAATCAGCCATAAGTTTACTTTTTTCTTTTTAAAATTTTTTATTGAATATTGAATTCATTGGGGTGATACTGATTAATAAGTTGTATAGGTTTCAGGTGTACAATTCTATAATATGTCATCTGTATAGTGTATTGTGTGTTTACCACCCCAAGTCACGTTTCCATCCATCCATCCATCGTTTATCCCCCTTTCACCCTCCTCCATCGCCCCCACCCACATTTCCTCTGGTAATCACCATACTGATATCTGTGTCTATGAGCTTTGTGAGTTTTTTTGTTTGTTTAATCCCTTCACCTTTTCCACCTAGTTGCTCAATCCCCTTCCCCTCTGACAGCTCTGTCTGTTCTGTGTATCTGTGAATCTCTGTTTTGTCAGTTTATTTTGTTCATTAGATTCCACATATGAGTGAGACCATGTCTTGACTTTCTCTGACTGGCTTGGTCCATGTTGTTGCAAAAGGTAAATTTTCTTTTTTTTAACAGCCGAGTAGTATTCCATTGTGTAAATGTACCACAGCTTTTTTATACACTGATCTACTGATGGGCACTCAGGTACTTCCAAATCTTGACTATTGTAAATATTGCTGCAATGAACATAGAGGTGCACATATGCTTTCAAATTAGTGTTACAGGTTTCTTAGGATATATTCCTGGAAATGGTATTGCTGGCAGTTCCATTTTTAATTTTTTGAGGTACCTCCATACTGCTTTGCACAGTGGCTGCACCAGTCTGCATTCCCACCAACAGTGCACTAGGGTTCCCTTTTCTCCACATCCTCACCAGCACTTAACTGTTGATTTATAGATGATGGTCATTCTGACAGGTGTGAGGTGATATCTCATTGTCGTTTTAATTTGCATTCCTCTGATGATTAGTGACGTTGAGCATCTTTTCATGTGTCTGTTGGTGATCTATATGTCCTCTGTGGAGAAGCATCTGTTCAGACCCTTTGCCCATTTTTTAATTGGATTGTTTGTCTTCCTGGTGTTTAGTTGTATAAATTCTTTACACATTTTGGAAATTAACCCCTCATTAGATGTTTCATTGGCAAGTATGTTCTCTCATTCAGTGGGTTGTCTTTATTTTGTTGATGTTTTCCTTTGCTGTGCAAAAACTTTTTAGTCTGATGTAGTCCCATTTGTTTGTTTTTCTTTTGTTCCTCTTACCCAATGAGATATGTCAGAAAAAAATATTGCTAAGAGAAATGTCCAATATTTTACTGCCTATGTTTTCTTCTAAGACTTTTATGGTTTTGAGTCTAACAATTAAGTCTTTAATCCATTTTGAGTTTATTATTGTGTGTGGTGTAAAAAGGTGGTCTAGCTTCACTTTTTGCATGTATCTGTCCAATTTTCTCCACACTACTTATTGAATAGACTTTTACTCCATTGTATGTTTTTGCCTCCTTTGTCAGATATTAATTGATCATAAAAGTGTCATTTATTTCTGTGCTCTCTATTCTGTTCTACTGATTTATATGTCTGTTTTTATACTAGTACTATGCTATTTTGATTACTATGGCCTTGTAGTATAGTTTGATATCAGGTAGGGTGATTCCTCCAACTTTGTTCTTCTTTCTCAAGAATGCTGTTACTATTCAGGTTTCCTTTTTGTGGTTCCATATATATTTTGGAATATTTGCTCTAGTTCTGTTAAATATGCCATTGGTATTTTGATAGGAATTGTATTGAATTTATAGACTGCTTTGTGTAGTATGGACACTTTAATGATGTTAATTCTTCCTATATGAGAACACAGTATATGGTTCCACCTATTTATATCTTCTTCAATTTCTCTCTTCAGTGCCTTATAATTTTTCCAAGTCTGGGCTTTTATATCTTTGGTTAAATTTATTCCTAGTTATTTTATTTTTATTATTTTTTTTTATTTTGATGCATTTGTACATGGTTTGTTTTTTTTTTTTTTTTTTTTTTTTTAGTTTTCCTTTCTGATAGTTCATTATTGTTGTATAAAAATGCAACTGATTTCTGGATATTTATTTCGTATCTTGCTCTTTTGCTGATTTCATTTATCAGTGTTAGTAGTTTTTGGTAGAATCTTTATGATTCTCTCTATATAGTATCATGTCATTTGCAAACAATGGCAGTTTTACTTTTTCCTTTTCAAGCTGGATGCCTTTTATTGCTTCTTTTGTCTGACTGCTATGGCCAGTGCTAGGTTAAGTAAGAGCAGTGAAAGCAGACATCCCTGTCTTGTTCCTGATCTTAAGGGAAACACTTTTACTTTCTGCACATTGAGTATGATGTTGGCTGTTGGTTTGTCGTATATGGCCTTTCTTATGTTGAGTTACACAAATATATATATTTTTAACATCTAGTCTATAGCAGGGATGAAAAGAATAATAATTTTGAAAAGGCACTGAGCAATAAAATGTGTCATTCACTAAATCTGGCCCAACTTTAATAAATGATTATTGAAAATAGAAGTCCCTTTGCTCTTAATTAAACCAAGAGTATTTCTTAATACAACTGTTCTTGAATCCATCTTGAATTGAATTTGTTCTATTACCATGTAATACCTTATTTATCTGATTCTGTTAGGGATATTCACTGTTATTTCCCTATATCAAGCATGCAATAACAAGCATACAACCTCAAGTGCAAAAGCTTTATTTTTATTGTTGACACTATTACCAAAGTCCCCAAATTTCTCCTTGTTTGTCCACCTCCACCAAGTCCCACCCCCTCCTCCCCCAGCCATCACCACACTCTTGGTCTATTGGTTGTGCATACATGTTCTTTGGCGAATCCCTTCAACTTCTTTCACCTAGTCCTCCCATCCCCCCTCCCCTCTGACAGCTGTCAGTCTGTTCCATGTATTCACACCTCTGTTTCTATTTTTTTTGTTAGTTTATTTTGTTCATTAGATTCCACATATAAATGAGACCATATGGTATTTTGTCTTTCCCTGACTGGCTTATTTCACTTAGCATAATAATCTCCAGGCCCATCCATGCTGTTGCAAAAGATAAGATTTCTTTATTTTTTTACGGCTGCATAGTACTGAACAATTTTGATGAAAACATTTGTGAAATGTATTCTGTAACACCTAGTGTCTTAAATAGCATATGCCAAATAATTAATTAACACTTTTTCTTAATGAAGTCAATATTTCCCTGGAACTACCAGATGGGACCGGGCCTGGTGCAGGGAAGAAAAATAGTTATAGTAACAGCAATAAATACTTGTCCTTTTACTTTGATCCCCATTTGTTATCGAGGGATTTTTCTTCCTCAATGATTTCTGAAAGTACCTCAAGGGCATGACCCATGTTCTAAGAGTAAAGGGGTATAATTCTTTTCAAATGCTCCATGGTGCCTTTCTCTGCTCCTGGTCTCTTAGGTGATGCGGACACTCCAAGGCTCCTCAACTCAGCCACTGCTGCTGGCCCCCAGGCAGCTGTTACTGCCAGCTGTAACTTTCACACTGTCCCGCTGTAGTAAGGTGAGATGTCACTAAAATGCCCACTGCCCACTGATACTTTGTAACTGGCCACGGCTTCTGCCACCAATGAAGAAGTGAAGGCCATCACACTGTTCCCCTGGGTGCCATGCTAACTCTGTGATATCTGCGAGCTCCTTCTAGGGCAGGGTCATATCTCGGAAGCTCCACTTTAGACAGAGGAAGACACTTGCCCACACTTTTGAGTTCTTTTATTATAAGAACTTGGAGGCTTTATGCAGAAACAGGTCTCTCACTTTTTATTTACAGTCTTACTGTTCCTTAGGAATAGACTGGTGGCGACTTGGCTGAAGGATAATACGAGTAACAGACACTATGGAGTGCCCCCAATTTTCTCTTCTCCAGGGTGTTTTCAGGTTGTTCTTTCAAAGAGATCACCTGTGTGTGCTTCTCCAGCCCCTCTGATATGCCCACACGTGGCTGAATCTCAGTGGAAACACCATTTAGGCTCAAGGCACTAGAGAAACACCTGAGAGTTGCTATTATTACGACAAATTAGCTTTTTACTGGGAAGCTAAATAGTGGTTAGATGCCTACTTCCCTATTGCCAGGCTGTCGGCTGTGAGTGTGGCTGTGCCTTTTAGCCCTCCCACCTCTAATTGCATGTTTTCAATCAATTACAATTTGACAGCACAGCTGACCAGGGTTGGTGGTACTTCACACCACGAGTCTAAAAGTATGTTCGAAGATCTTATTGAAGTAGTTCTCAACATTTTTGAAATCTTACAATTTTTAGCAGCATATGCTAACTTATCAGTAGCCTCCTGAAACAATTTGAAAGCTTAGGTTTAATTACAACACAAATAGTACTTCATTATGACATCCCACAAAATGCCAACGATTATCTCTGTTACCTTGGACCCATGTAAACACATCATCATTGTACTGTTTTCTCTGGAACTGTTCATTTCCTTTACCAAGCTCACTCATACTTGATCACATTATGGTAAAAACAAGCCCTTTCTTTGAAATACGTAGCTTTGGGTAGCTCTAATTCATGTACAGAGCTCGCTCAGCTTAGCTTTTCACATGAAAGATGTCTCTGAAACCGTATGATCACAACCCAGTGAGACAAAAAACTGTGGTGGTCCAAGCTGAAGAGAGCCACGTGACAGACTGAGAACCCTGCTGCTTCCACCAGGCTGTCCTCCAGCTTGGTGGGTACGGACATCGGGGCTGCGCATCTGCCCCAGTGGTTTCTGTTCCCCAGAGGCCTGATCTACATTTGCTCACATGCTGGGCACGCTGAAATGTTGCTCTGTATCGTGTATCTGGATAAATACTCTGTCTCTAGACTGCATGATATCTAAGATCGCTTTCAACTCAGTTTGTGTTAGAGTCAGAGACTGCAAGCTTGCACTAGATCTCTGGGACTGTGACTGGGCCTTTAAGGTCACTTCCAGGTCATTTATAAAAAACTTCCTCACCTTCCTTCAAACCTCTCCTAAACCTTTTCTCTATGACTTCTGTCTACTCCCTTGGCAATAATTAATAATAGTAACACTACTAGGGTCAAGAGAAAGAAAGCTTGTATCTTTCTTTTCAAGCCATTTGTATACACAAATCAATCTTTTGGTACACCAGGCTTCATCATGAGTCTTGGCAAATTTGAGAAAATGTGAGTAAAGTTTCAACCTGTTTTTCAACCACATCCCCTCTGAATTCCAAAACACTCCAAAAAGAATACATTCTGTGTGTTTCTGAGTTTTCCCCCACAATGGGGATAACAATACAAACATGTTACTCGACAGCTACTGGTTTCCTGGGGCAGCTTGAACAAGAGACCATAGACTGGATTAGAACACAAAAATTTATTCTGTCACAGTTCTGGAGGCTGAAAGTCTGAAATTGAGGTGTCTGCAGGGCCATGCTCACTCTGAAGGCCCTAGGGAAGAATCTTTCCTCGCCTTTTCCTGGCCACTGACGGCTGCCCACAATCCTTGGGGTTCCTTGGCTTGTCGCTGCATCACTCTGATCTCCGACTCTCGTCATATGTTCTTCTTCCCTGTGTGCCTTCTGAGTGTGGGTACCTCTCAGTCCAGGCTGGCAGTGATTTTGCTGATATAAAATTCTCAAAAACCTTGTTCATGTTTTTATGCAGTGTATGGGGTAGAAGCCATCAGACGAGAGTCTTCCGTAAATCATCCCTGGATAAGCCTGTTTTTATTCTTTGCTTCTGTTGAGATGGTTGATTGAATTCACTGATAAGCTGATTCTTTCCCCCCAAAAAAGGTTCTCCAGCTATATCCTGCAAGATTGAGAGTTCAATTTGTGTTGTAATTTAGCCACTTGTAGGATGGGTCTTTGGGTTTGGTTTTCAGAAATCTCAGCCCCTTAGCTACAGGACGTAAGAATTCCTTTCAGGGCACATACTGAACCTTTCGGGTCATTTATGCTGCAAATGAGCTGGGAATTTGAAGCACTGAACTTACACTTTTCCTTTTCCACTTCCTCCATCACAGTTAGGAGCAATGAGTCACTTTCATTACTATATTAATTAGTTTGACAAAAATGTGCTAAGGTATCAACTACATGGCCAGCCGGAACCTCACCTTTTATAGACACTTGATTCGTGGTATGCAGTGGTGGTATTCTGCGTTACCTTTATGCACACATCATTCCATGGACTGGCAGCACCCTCCTTAACTCAAGTGCCTTTCAATCCGATTAGCTTAGGGAACCAATTCCAAATCCCCAGAACCAACTCAGAAAACTCACCCTTAAGCTTTTGTTCCTCTAAAACCACTCCCAGTTTCAAGATCTGTATCAACCAGGATTCTCCAGAAAAACACCATCACTAGGATGTGTATGTTAAGAGATTTATTTCAAGGAACTGGCTTGCAGAATCGTAGAGAATGGCAGGTTTGAACATTGCAGGGCAGGCCAACAGGTTGGAAAGTCTTAGGCAAGAATTGGCATCTCGATCTTAAGGCAGAATTTCTTTTTTTCTCAGGGAAATTTCAGTTTTTGCTTTGATATTCCACCAACTGATTGGTGGAAGCCCACTCTCACTATCGAAAACAATCTTTATTTAAAGTCCAATGGCTGTGTGCATTAACCACATCTTGATTAGTGGTGGACTGAGCGCCTGGGCACTGTGGCCTGGCCCACTTGCCACATCGCACTAACCAGTTGCAGAGCAGAGACAGAAGTGTCAAGAGAAGAAAGGGCCCCCACCGCAGCCAGCCACGTCCCCTGCTGTGCTCACAGGGGGTCACTCCTGTTCCAAGGAGGACAGGGCATAAAAAGGTGCTCTCCCAACAGAGCACACAGGTCACCAACCTCTCTTGAGAGGGAAGAAGAGAGTGGCTGTGAGAACACTTTGACTTTTTCTTATAAAGCATTCTTTGGAATGTTTTTCACGTAACATTGCGGAGGACTTACAGAATAAAAACAGGAGAAAAAACAAACCCTCCCCACGAGTAGCTTCTCCAGTAAGTATACACACGATTCCAGCTAAAAACTCCTTCCAGCTTCCTGCTAACCCGCCCTTCTGCGGAAAGTTGGGGTCCACCACCCTACACATGCTGCTTTTTAAAGCTCTGCCCTAACACGACTACCTCGATGATGGCCCACATTCTGTTGGTTTCTTCTGAAGGACTATCTACGGGTGGTCGTTAGATTTTTAATGCACTGGCTCCAGGCTCCCGAGGAACTTTTCCCCTTAGTTCCTATTACACTTCCTAGGTTTGCCCGGCACGCTTACCTTTCAAAGGACTTGCACACCTGTTCCCACTCGATATCCCTCATCCTCTCCTGTTCTGTTGCTTCCCTGTGCGTTTCTCCCTCCTCCCCTTCCACTGTCCTGCCTTCTACCCTCCTCTGGGCTACACCCTGTGCAACTGAATTCCCAACTGTGCAGGGTGTAGCTGGAGAACCTCTTTCTTTGAAAGAATAAGCGTGTCATCTTTTTCACCCTAGGCACCTTTCTGAGCTTCCTCATTTCTTTATCTTTTCCCTTCTGCTACTTTTGAAACACACAACGGTGAGATTGTTTGTTTGTTTGTTTGTTTTTAGCAAATATTGGCTTAGGTTTTTTATATATATTTTTAAAGTGAATTTTTTTTTACTTAAACACTAAATTAATAATGTATTACTGAATTTTCTTGCCTGTGTCCACCACCTTCTCTTGCCAGTCATCATGGGAAAGCTTTCTACTTCACCTGGACTATGTCCTCTCCTGGTAAAACCAGGGCTGCCTTGTGGATTGGGTACAGCAGACACAGAGCCCCGAGGACATGATAATTTTAGGGGCTCATAAAAATGTTTTAACATCAGAGATAAAAAAACAAGTATAGTACAGCTTAGATTGTATTCATCTCTATGCCAACACAGGGATATTTTATTCATATTTTTATATATATGAATAAACAAATATAGTCTACCCTGGATTTTACAAAAAAATGAAAAAACAAATATACTCCATCCTAAATTATATTCATATTTATGCCAACAAGTGATTACATAAAGCCTATGAATCCATACATATATATGTATTTTCTTTACATAAAATAAAGTATATCTATAACATGCAGCAAGGGATCCACAAAGGCATGGGTGCCTGGAACCCATGGAAGCGATGCGGACCTGAATAAAACAACGTACATTTTAAAACACACAGGCAGGACTGAGTTTCTCTGCCCTGTAAAATCTCTTTTATGACTTCTTGTTGCATTCAGGATAAAAACCAAAATCCTTCCATGCAATGGAAGACTTTTATACTTCATTTTATATCTTTCTCCCTCAATTTCACTATTTTGTTAAATCTGTGCTTTCAGTTTCTGGATATACATAATCGTTTCCACCTAGGCGCCTCTCTGTCGGAAGTGTATTCTGAAGTATGTAATATTAATCACCTACAGATCGGATTATTATTAACCTGACACTCGTGTTCCTGTTCCAGTGCATGCACAGTGCATGAAGGAAAGCATACTGTCCACTTTGATCCCCGCTGCAGTCTCAGAGCCTAGAACACCGCCAGGCATGAACATTCAAACAATATTTGTAGAGCATACGATCAGCCTTGAATTGATCAAATACACAAATGTATTTGAGAATTTTTAAGAAAAACTAAACTGTTTCATCATACAGTATTTACAGTTTTGCACACTGACCTCTAATTTCTTTTTCCTTTTACTCAATTGTTAGAAATGGTATTTAACACTATACAATTGTGAGCTAAAGTTTAATGGTAGACAGGAGAACTCAAGGACTTAAAAATACAAAACCCATGAAAGTAAATGTTAAGATCTTATTAATTTTAATTTAGTTTTTAGGATAATTAGACTTTTTAGGAAAAAAAGAAGTCATTAGGGTCATTCCTATGAAATATATTCTCCAAAGGTATCTTCAATACTATTAAACATTTTACAAATTTAAAAAAAAAAAAAAAAAAAACAACTCTTATGTAAGAATTTTCCTTGGAATTTATCTTTCACTGAAAGTGACCGTAACTTCAGATACAGACTGATATTGACCAACCCAATGACTGTGACTCAATCTCCTCATTGTTCCACGTCAGGTAAGGAAACTCAGGTGATTCCAGGTAAGCCAAATGCATCTTATCTTGTTTGGGCTCAATTACTTCAGCAAGTGTCTCTCTTTAGAAAAAGGGTACACTCTACTTTTTCTTATGGAACACTGTTGGTGATGGTGAGTCTGTGGCCTTACTTGATGAAATTGGACTTGGCAGATCTAAACACGGCAAGGTGTTAATGAATACTCCACGAGAAAAAAAAAGTCTCAGTTGCTTGTAGGAAGGCATCTTGGACATTCTTCCTGCTCTTGAGACACAGATTTTTCTAAGCATAGAAGCTGGAGGGAACATTCAGAAGCAACTCGGTTTGCAATACACCAGAGACAGCTCCAGGAAGAGAGGAAGGAAAGGGAAAATACGAAGGGGTTTTCATTTGGTGTACACTGTTAACTTGTTGAAGCAATTTTAAAGAATGTTTCTTTATTTTCCTTTATTTGAATTTTATTTTATGGTGGGAGGAACATGTAACATGAGATCAACTCTCAAGAAATATTTAAGTGTACAGCACATTATTGTCGACTAGAGGTACCATGTTCTACAGCTTATGTATTGTGCTTTTGAACATTACTATGACTTTTCTTTGAATTTATTTCTCTGTCCTCTAAGGGGAAATTTTATTTCTAAAACAAAAGGCCAGAATTCATCTCAACCCTGTTATATTAATACAAGCTAGTAAAGTCTATTTTATCTATAGGAAAACACAGACCAAATCATGCTACGTGATGAAGTGGAGGAGACCGGAAACTTTCAGGAATAAGGCCAAATAATAAATGCTGTGATAGTTCTCCAGGGCCATTCCCGAGGTAATAAATCCTGAAGCTACAGAAAGAAGCCGTTTGTTCAAGAATGACACAGATACGACATTTCTCTTGCAAGGAATGAGCTAGGAGTTAGGGTATTTCTCTTCTCAAAATGAGGTAGGTCACCATAAGCACTTTGGTCTGCCTCTGATTTGCCTCTGGGATTCAAGGCTGAGAGGTCTTCTCTTTGGTTGTGAAGGCTCCTGTGTATTTCTGCAATAATTCCCACTTAAAAAAATGTAATTCCATCTCAAGTGTCAATTACTTATGAAAAAGCTACTCAGCAACATCAGATCAATTCAATAATAATTTTAAAGTATTGGTTTCATTTCTATTATTAGTATCTATACGGAACTCAATAATGTAAATGGTTTCATTTATTATCCATTTTATCTATGAAGAATGTTATAATCGTAAGACCTTAGCAAACAGTACTTATTAAACCCCAGACATATGCTGAGTATTCCCATTTTTGATAGGCTAAACACAAACTATGCTTTTGTAGCACCAAAGCATATACAAGCAATCTAAGGCAATGTGCACTACTGGCTTCTTCAAAAAAGAAGTCAATACTTATGCCTACTGATCAGTTCTGTGGAATTAAACAATTCATTGGGACTCAGTTTCCTCATCTGTGAAACAATAAAATGAGGAGTCAGAATGAGCCTTTGATTATACTTTCTCTAAATCGCCTTCCAGGGCAATCATTCTATAATTATTAGTAACATATCTTCATTTCAACTTAAAATTTTCTCATCAGTAAAACACTTAACTGCTCATTTTATAAATATAACGTAGGCTTTTAAAGCCAATGCTGGTGAAAAAAAAAAGCAATGAGAATCCAATTTGATGAAACTGAACAAAAGTATTCAAATTTGACATACTGCCTTTGTAAGCATTAATAAAGGATCAAATATTGTACAATTCCCCACTCTCCAAAGATTCCCGAATAAGAAAGTACAATTACAGCTTTTCATGCATGCTACATTTCTCTTCCCAATCATTGTATGAATCAGTAGCACAAAAAATAAGTCCCCTTCAAAAGAGTTAGTTAGCAACTTGCCTCTGTTTTATTCAAATAGCAATAACTACTCATTTTGAAGAAAAGACCTAAAATAAATGTTACTGAATGCACTTTAGCATTAGTGGTAAAAGTCAGATTTTTAAAGACAGATAATTTCTATAAAATTCATGAGTCAAAAGTTCTATTTGGGACAGTGTAGATTATAGTTGGGGAAATATGTACATGGGCATTAAAATTATCCAAATACTGTAAACACAAGATCATTCTATAACCTGCGGGAGTCTCAGTCTTCGTGGGTGGAGAAAAAAGCAAGTGACATTCTGACTCCAGTGATGTGGGAGAAATGACAGGTACAGGTAGAGGACCTATTTCCGTGCTACATAGGTTAATTTTTTTGGCAGAGAACTTCTCTCTGATCTAGTTAAGTTAATGAGGCTTCTCCTCAATTACACCAATTTAGTGAGCTTTGCTAAAGCTTTGGAGGCTGTCAGAATTCTGCCAACAATAGATAACCTGAAGTATTTGAAGAGGGAACAGTAAGCATCTCTTGAATAATCAGGCTCTGCTTTAAGAAATACTCAATGTCTGAGAACTTTAATATATATTTATTTTAATGGCTTGGCAAATATTTAGAGTTTGGTAAAATGTTTTTCTTATTTTTTCTCCTTGGCCTTTATTATCATCTTGATTAAATAGATGTGTGAACTTTGTAAGTATATGATTGTCTAACCACTATGCTGTACACCTGAAACTAAGACAGAATAATATTAAATGTTGACTGTAACTGAAAAATGTAGTCACAGGGATATAAAGTACAGCATGGGGAATATAGTCAATAATATTATAATAATTACGCATGGTGTCAGATGGCCACTAGACTTATCGGGATGATCACTTATAGAATGTTTAATCACTAGGGTGTACACCTGATATTAATATTATATGCCTACTGTACTTTTAAAAATATAAAAAACAATTATGAAAAAACACTATAATCAATAAATCTTCAATGTGGGGGGGAGAGACAAATAAAGGAAAAAAGGTATGAAGAGAAAAAACAGCCATTGATACCACAATTATATATAAGACCTAAGAGGTAAGAAAAGTGGGAGCCAAATCAGTGACCTACGCCTCTGCTAAGGTTTATCTTTCCAGCATTCGTCTCTTGCTGAAGAAGTGTGCCCACAAACCCATTCTCACGGACCACTGCGCAATAAAAGGCAATGTACAGACCTGTTTCTAAGCAAAACTGTGAATCAGGCTCAGTCTTGGTTTCCCGTTTCCGCCTCTTTTTCCAAATTCAAGTACCGGTAATGTTCCCTCCCCAGTCTGCACATGAATCAGCCTCTCTTACCAGCCACACTGTTCCCCAAACTGGCTTTTCAGCAGGATCTGCTGGCCTATCATCTGTATTTCATAATTAATTAACAGAGTGCAGTCATATTGGTAAGAGACCAAAGGGAATAAGGCTCCAAAACAGCTCCTTCTTTTTACATCCTGCTGTTTTCATCATTTTATCAACGGTTCCTACTAGACATGTGGGTTTTATAGCCCAGTGAAATGTCGACAACAACAAAGATGGGAATGTGTGGGGGACAGTAAAACAGAACTATCAGCTTGGTGTTTTGGGACTAACAGGAAGAGACTGTGGGGGCACACAGGCCAACACGCACACACCCATGTGCTGTAAGAGCCAATACGCTTGTCCAAGGGCACGGAATGAGTGGACAGGAGGCACCCACGCAGAGCAGGAACAGGCGTGGTGTGTTTCAGGCTGGCATTTCCCTGCCCCCTTTTCTCATGAAGCATCTGTGTCTCTCTCTCTGGACACAGACTGCCTCATTAGGCTTTCTGGCTGGTCAGAACCTGCCACAAGTGAGAATGAGGCCCGATTCTTGCTGTACCATAAGCCTTTCACGGCGTTTTTATCACCATTCAAGGAGCAGTTACTGTAATTATCTACCACTACCATTGAAGAGTGTTTGCTTCCGATGTACCGACTGTCCACAATTTGAACCAATGCAGCACGAGCCCACTCCCTTCCTCTCGATGGGGAGGGAAGAACATTTGAGGGACAGCGTCTGGGGGTCTCTGAACAGCTGGCTTTGCCTTCTCCAGAAAGGCTGATCACCTGTCTCATTTTTCCTTTTTGCCAAGTAAGGTAATTAAAATATAATAAAATATAACTATGTTTTAACATTATTATAAAAATCTTAATCTTAAAACGAAAGGAAACCCTTCTACCAGTTTTTGAAAACCAGAGAAAGCCATGTTAGTGAATGAAGATGCTCTCAATTTTATTTGCAACTCACTGAGCTACATCAAAGTTATTTGTTAATAGCCTGATTAGCTAGCTGCCAGCTTTGATCTTCCATTTTTGTACCTGTTGCCTTTCTCTTACAATATATTAACAGGCACCAGGTGGCGGTAAGGAAGCGTATAAAAGCTAGCAGCTTTCATCTGAAATGAGAATTCATGAATTAAAAAAACCCTCCTGTGTCTCAATATTCAATTAATGTGATTATTAAGAAAAATTAATCACTGTAATAAAATCAAGTCTACAGAGCAAAAAGCAAAAACAAATAACCCTTCACCATCGGTTAAAGTTTTTTGTTTAATTTTTTGGTATATTTTCCCTTCATCTCCATAGTCTCCCTCCAGTGGTTTTCTCCTAATGCCTAATTCACTCCAGAGTTAGGCTTTTTCAATGTTAAAGTCAAATCGTAACTTCGAACTCCCTTTAGTTTCTGAGCCTGTCATTATTTTTGTCTGCTTGTTTGTTTGCCGAAGTCCCTCCATTTTTGGTTCACCTTTCACTTTACCTGTGTGATGAGACCTGGCTATTACTCCTCCTCCTCCCTCACTTTCTGCTATCAGTTCTTCAAAGTGACACCCCTACAAGCTGTTCACAACTCCACCCCACTGAGTGAGTTGACAGGACTGGATCAACTCTTTAGAGAGTTACCTTTCTCATGCCTTTGCACTCAGAAACTTCATCAAATAACAGTTCTCAACTATGGATTATGAAGGTAAGGGAGAAGATTAAGGTATGAGGCACAGGGAAGTGTCTAAGTGAGCCTGGTTGGCCATCACGAAACACCACAGACCGACGGCTTGAACCCCTGAAATTCAATCCTTGAAGTTCTGGAGGCTGGAAGTTGGATAGCAGGCTGCCCACAGAATGGGGTCTGGGGAGGGCTCTCTTCCTGGCCACCTACCTACTCAAGCTTCAGTCTCTTGTTCTTATAAGGGCACTGACCACCGGGCTTCCACCCTATGGATCTTATCTCAACTTAAGTACCGGCCAAAGGCCCCACCTCCATATACCATCACATTGTAGGCTAGGGCGTCAGCATATAAATTCTGGAGGAGATATAAACATTCAGTCCAGAACAGGAAAGAAGGCAGGGGCAAGGGAATTAAAGCAGAATGCTAAACCAACAGTGGTTGTCATTGTCCTAGTCATTTCCTGTCACTGACAAAACCAGACACCCACAGGGTGGTGACTTTCTTACTGCAGCAGTCCCGTAATTGTCCTCAGTCCTGTAATTGTCCTCAGTCCTCTGCTGGAGAGACTAAAAATATCGGCGATCTGGTTCTTCCCTTTCATATTCTGAATTGATATTTCTAGAATGGAGGCCGATGTTTTACTTCTTCAGGTGATATTAAAGTCAAGTCGGGCTTGAGAACCAGCGATTTAAACAAGATAGGAAGGGCCATCACTTCAATCATGGTATCTCTTCTTCTTCATGGGAAAAATATTCGAGATGTAGTTCACTCTCAGCTCAGTGGGAAAATGAAAAAAGGAATACAATTTCTTTTCTATTGGGTTGTATTATCTTTAAATACACTTTTTAATGTATGAATTATTAATTTATAAATTTTTAATATTCCTATTTAGTATGAATAAATTTTTAATATTAATTTTAATATGAATCTATGCTACTTTATCAGAGTTGTTAGAGCACTTTAGGAAACCTATCTCCTCCCCAAGCATTTATCTATAAAAGTGATTAACACAAATATGCAAAAGAAATTCCATATTTATTCATTACCATAGAGCATCAGGGCTGGAGCAGACCAGAAAGGTCACCTATGTCACTGGTTTTCAAATTTAGCTATAACTTAGTAAAGTGCTGTGAAATCAACTTAGAGGGTTGTGGCCAGCATTTAAAAAAATTTTATTTACTGATTTTAGAAAGAGAGGAAGGGGGGGAGGGGGAAGGGGAAAGGGAGAAGGGGAGAGAGAGAAACATCCATCTGTTCTATTTATTTATACATTCAGTTCATTGGCTGATTCTTGTATGTGCCCTGACCAGGGACTGAGCCCATGATCTTGGTGTATTGGGATGACACTTAACCAACTGAACTACCCAGCAAGGGTCCCCATGATTTTTTTTTAAAGAAACAATATAGGATAGAACAAATTGGAAAGTAAAGTATCAGAGTCCATCGCATGCAGTAAGGGTGTTTTATGAAACTTCTTTG
Source organism: Glossophaga mutica (assembly GCA_039655065.1). Taxonomy (NCBI): domain Eukaryota; kingdom Metazoa; phylum Chordata; class Mammalia; order Chiroptera; family Phyllostomidae; genus Glossophaga; species Glossophaga mutica. Next base: position 6,796,488 of record CM077313.1, on the reverse strand, counting down.
TCATGCAAAACCTCTTTTTGACTGTGGGCAGCCATGTTTGAAAGCGGCTGGTTTAAGTCAGTTCTCTCTCTTTACAGAAGGAAAACATGGATCCCAGAAAAATTAAGAAAATTGCTTATATTCACTCAGCTAGTTTGTGGGAAAGACTGGACTGAAACCAGGCTTCCTGAGTCTTCTCATATTTGATTTCCTTTTGGGCAGTATCACGTCACATGAAACAGGTGACTGAAAATGTGAGTTAGGTGAGTGTGGGACATGAAGTATGTTTGTGAGGGGTGGCAGTGTTTGTAGTTTAGTATAGAAGGGGAAACATAAATAGAATTACTTTGTAGGTTATGTTAAATAACAGACTCCAAGTCTGAGGAGGTTAAAATATAGAAAAGATAAAATTCAAATCTATCATTCCAATATAAGCAAACTAAATTCTGCTACTTTTTGTAGTCATTTGATCATTTTCCATACTGTTTTTGTTTACTCATTCTGTTCTTCTATTGGAATAATCATCCATCTTTATTAAACAGAAATCATTGTTTTGGGAATGCAATTTTAAAGTGATAGATTGGGATAGGAATGGGACTGGAGCCAAAAAACAGGTATGTGGCTGCTGGAATCCGACAGGTAGGCGATGAAGTCCAAATTAAGTTAGCGACGATGATCCATGAGACTATTTAGATATGCGACGGGCTGGACTGGGAAACAGACCAACTACAGCGTGGTGATTCCCGAAGTAAATTCCCTCGTTTGCGTCTTAATCACTTGGGATACTGTTTTATTTTTAATTGTGGTAAAATACACAAAATATAAAAGTTACCATAGTTACCATTTTAAGTGTCCAGTTCAGCATTGTTAAATATACTTAGCGTTGTGTAACCAATCTACAGAACTTTTTCAATTTTTGAAACTGAATCTCTATACCCAGGAACAGCAACTTCCAATTTCTTGCTAACCCCCACCCCCGGCTATCACCATTCTACTTTCTGAGTCTTGAATTTGACTACTCTAGAGACCTCAAATAATTGTTCATTGAGTCATATACTGTTTGCCATTCTGTGACTGGCTGATTAGCATAATGTCATCAAGGTCTTTATCCATGTTGTGATTTATGTCAGAATTTTCTTCCTTTCTAAGGCTGAGTATCCTTTCTATATGTTGCAAGTATATACCACATTTAGTTTTATCCATTTAACTATTAATGGACATTTGAGTTTCTTCCACCTTTTGGCTTTTGTGAATGATGCTGCGATGAACAGAGATGTACAAATAAGTTTTCAAGATTCTACTTTCAATTTTGGATATACACCCCAGAGTGGACTTGCTGGATTATACTAAATTTTATATCGTTAGGTTCTACGTGGGCTGTATTGACATGGATGAGATCTAGGAATTTGCATCTTAACATACTTGTATATGGCCATGATTCTTAGATTCTGTAAAGTTTCAGAAGCACTGGATTCATATGTGAACAATTTCTGGTGTCAACAATAACCAAACTATTTACAACCTAATATTGTTCCTGTCTCGTAGTGAGACACAGTTCCAGAGATTACGGAGTTGGGGGAGTAGAATGTTTGGAAGATGGTTGTAGTTGCTTTGGGAAACATTTCCTTACTACTGACGAGAAGCCCCGGGTTGCCTCCAGTCTCTTTAATTGCCTCTATTCATTTAATCACTTGACACTGCAAGTTTCCTATATGCCTGGTAGTAGTCTGTTAAGCTCTGGGAATGGAAAGGTGAATGGAGGATTATATTAGACACATAAGTCAATTTGCTGTCATACTCAACTTCTCTTCTAGCATAACAGTCTCTCTCTCAGTCCAGGGAACTACAGGCTCTGTGACACTCTCATTCCCCCGCCCACAAGTGAATGGATGAGAGCTGGACACCTGCCCGAAGCACAATCAATTGATCAAGATGCTCCATCTCCAGAATTTGAAGGAGACCTAATGGCTGTAGTCAGTAAATTGTGGTGTAATGATAGTATGAACTAGGGCTTTATATCCCAGTGATTGCCACGGCACCTTTCCAGCTAATCCCTTCATGTCTTAGTTTACATGTCCCTCCCTAAAGAAGCCTTTGCTGACCTCCTAGACTATGTTAGATGCTCCTGATACTTTATTTTTCCGGTGCTATGCATTTCCTAAGTTACAATGCATTGTGCCAAGCCTTAGATTTCAAACACTTATTAGTAATTCTCTTGCATTTTAGAATTAAAGACAAACAATTCAGGTTGTCTTTAATTCTACCCTGTCCATATTTTAATATCTATTTGTCCATATCTATTAGCAAATCCTGTCACTATTACCAAGAAAACCTATATAAATCCATCCAATTAACTCTTTATCTCTACTGCTATCATCCTAGTTCAGGTCACTGTCATCTGTCACCTGAACCACTGTAATAGCCTGCTAACTGGCTTCCCTTCTTCCACTATTTCCCCAATACAACAGCCAAAGTAATGTTTTGCAAATAGAAATAAGATATTTGCCACATTGCCACTTGAAGCTCTCCAGGGGTTTTGCAAGGCACCTGGAATAAACTTCAGACACACTGAATTGCTTTCAGGTCCCTGGTCATGCTTAGTTCATTTCTACTTTCAGGTTTTCCTTTAGCTTTTATTTCTTTCTGGAATGTTCTGTGGTTTTCTCTTCCCATGGCTAGCTAGCTCCTTCTTGTCATTCATTCTCAATGCCACCTTCCCAGAGACACCTTCCCTAATGATCCATCGGAAAATCACTCAGGTACAGTTACAAGTGTGTTAATTCTCTCCTGGTTCTTACCACTATTTGCCATTCTTGCTTCTTCAATGTTTTTATTGCTAGTGTCACCCAACTAAAAAGGAAGCTTTATGAGCACCGGACCTTGGCTCACAAATTTGCGTCAGTATCCCCACAGCCTAGTAAATTCCTTTGGGGGCATAATGGGATCTCAATAAATACTGAAAGAAGGAACTGTTGTACAAAGATATATGATCTCTAACCTGAAATTCCTCCACTGGCCACAGATTAGAAAGTTCATCCAAGTGTACTCATTCTAAATGAACAGAAATCTCACCAAGGAAACATTTCATTTTTTACCAATAAGTATGTATAATTTCCAGCTTTTTCTGAAATCCCTCATACTAGGGAAGAAAAACCGTTTTCATTATTACATTTGTCAGCCAGAATAGGAACAGCTTTAGACAGAAGAAGTCTAGAGTTGAGATCTTGTCCTCCACTGATCTCCTTGGAGGAAGGATACATCACTTAACCCTGGGCACTCTGGCTCTGCCTTGAGGTTAATCATACTGAACTCTCTGGCAGGGATTATACAGTTAACCAATCAATGTCGATAAAGCATCTGGATAATGAACAAGGTTACAGAAATAATGGTGATAATAATCTTTCACTGACACATGGTGTGAGCAAGAGAAAAAGTGAAAGAACAAATTTGTTTTTATGCTATGGAAACTTTTGTTTTTATGCTATGGAGACTTTTACGCTACGGAGACTTTTGTGGTGCTATTATTTTACAGTCTTTCCATTATACAGCCTATCTTTTACTCTTTGGGACTTAGACCCTCAAATTGTTGCCTCCTTTAAGACAGCTATGCTAATATTATCTTCAAAAAACCTATTCTTCTGGTTTGGACTAATTTTCCACTTCTCACTTGCATTCGGATTGTCACCTTGTTATTACAGTGCTCTCAAAGAAGACGTAAAACACGCACTTAAAATTACTACAGACTGAAACCATCCAGGTGGCTGTTCCATTCAGACTTAATGTGATGAAAGTGGCTGGAATGGTGCTGCTCTGTTTGTACTTCTAAAGGAGAGGGGCCTGTTTGCTGGATGCCTGATTGCCTTCTCCTGTCCTTGGTGGTTGTATTGTGGAATGGCAAGAATTTTAACCATTTGCTGTCAGATGTAGGGCTGCCTCTAGGACAAACTTTATAGAAATGGATTTACTGTGGGTTAGCCATCATTTTCTGACCGTTAACTATCCCTTCTTACTATTTCCTTTCTATTCTCATGTTCTCATAACCTTAGTACCCAAGAGAGAAGTGCCACACAAACTTAAGTTTCACATGTGCAAAACACATGTTTCACATGTGTACCCTTCCATAATGGGGCTTTAAGAAAACTGTAAGGCTAAAGAGACATTTAGTAATCCAATGGCATGGGTTACTAATGAAGCATCTGTGAAAAGGTTAGTAGTTTAAGCAGGGAAGTTTCCTGTGCTTTGTGGATAATGTCATATAATACCGTCTTACCCTACCAACATTATCGTGTTATAAAACTGGTCCTGTTTCAAGTTCAACAGTTGGGTCAAGGTTGAATTTAAGACATTTCTCCTCTTTGATTCATTTCTATATCTTTCCGAAAGTTCTTCATCAGAGGCAAGAAAGAATGCTGTGCCTCGGTACTTGCTGCCAGATTTCCCTTGCCCTTTGTTTCCAGGAGAGTTGTAAATTATGAAGTGTTGCTCTTGGCCTGAACTTAGTTAGATTCAATAGAGAACGTATCAAGAGAGTAAAGAGAATAAGACCTACAATGACATGACGATAAAAAAAAATCAAATTCACAATATCCCAAATTTGAAGAGACACTAATAAACCTGAAACTCTTGCTAGCTTCAGAGAAGTTATAACCAAGATACAATTTCCTCTGAGGTGTTTTGTGTCCTTTAAAATGTCCAGAAAGTCATGTAACTCTGTGCTTTTATTCAAAATGCTGAAAAAATTAAGTTGTGCGCATATGAAACTATCAACCTTGGCAGATTATAATTGTCTTACAGAAATTATAAGGAGCTATTACTCAGAAAGGAGTGAGGTATGCTTTTTAATGAACTGAACATCTCAGAGAAGTGTTCATCACAGCAGTTTGGTATCCTTGATCATTCTGCATCCAGGGTCCCTTTCATAATTAGATGTGCAAAAAGAAAACTCAGCTTCCCCAAATTGCAGCAACTGTTTCTTATAACAATAAAGGGCTGCTCCCATAGATCTTCAGTCAACAGACAATAAAAGAGAAAATTGGTCTACTAAAACAGTAATAGTACAGCTTAGGAGACAGGGATGGTAGCGGTAGTTGTGCTAAACAGTTATTTTGACTGTAATCTTCCTAGAGGACAAAGAGGATAGATAATATTTTTTATTTTTTTCCGTCTTCTTTCGAAAAAACCTATGTTGTGAAAAATCATGTCTATCCAAAACAAAACACACACATGCACACACGTAAGCCTGTATCAGTAGTAATGTAGACATTTGTGTAAGGAAATAGGTAGGCAGCCAGAATCACAAAATTAGGGAAATAAGTGGGTGCCTTCTTTCACTTCTAGGGAACTTTGCACTTGTCACTTTTCCTGTTTTCTCCTGACAAGTCCCCATAGCTCACTCCCTTACTTGGCATAAGGTTCCAATGTCCCCTTATGGGACAAGCCATCTGTATAAAATAATACCATCCTCAACAGGACGCCTTCTCCTTTGCTGCATCTTCTTCCCTCCTTATCTTACTTGATATTACTTTATAGCAATTCCTAGTACTGGGTGTATGAATTTAACGTGGTTTACTTTCTGCTCCCCTTTACTAGAATTTAGGCTTGATCATGGCAAGTACTCCATCACTTTTATTGACTCTTATATCCTCAGAGCCCACAACAGGGTCTGGTCCATCGTAAGGGCTTATGAAATATTAATGGAAGGGAGTAGATGACTTGTTCAAAAATCCTTGATGTTGGGCAATACCAATCTCTCCATTGTTTATTGAATGCAGTTTTAACTCTTTTCCTTGAGACTCACAGTATAAAAAGTAGTCTTCCAAACCATTTCCCTCAGCATTCTTTCTAGTTTATTTCCTGTATTTACTCTATAACTAGCTGAACTGGACTACTATGATTATGGTTTTCAAATGTATACTATAGTATAGAGGAGAAAATACTGGTTTTAGATTTAGATGAATTTCTAACTTAGTTCTGCCTAGTTGAGCCTTGTTTCTTCCTTCTAATAACAGAACAAGGCATAGTTACATAAAGCCACCTAAGGGACAGTGCTCTTTGTTAATGGTTTTCCATTAAGTTGACAATATGTGGGCCTGAGGTATGGCGCACTTCTTATGACATTAACAGGGATCTCTCTGACCTCCAAAGCAGGTACTACCACCCACACATAGTCTATAATCTCATGTATATGTACAAGAAGGTAGAAAATAAAGAGAAAGTCCCCTTTTCCTGCTATTATTCTCAGCTCAGGTGAGTCCATGTCATGGTAGGTCTTCATGGCAATGTTCTTCAAGAAAAACAGTTATGTCATATCCCATGGGCCATCTAATGGGCAAGGTAAAAAAAAAATACTGTAAGGATAGCTGTCTCATTCACTTGGATCCAACATCTCTTTTCAAATGTAAGGAGGATGCTTAGTTATTTTCACACCCAAAGAGGTAGTCATCATTCTTCTACCTTGTGTCAGTGATCCCAGGAATTAAATGCACCGTTTTGAGGCTGAAGGCTCTATCACCATTGCAGTTACCGGCTTGATGGTGCTTCTAGAATTTTCAGCTCTCTGCCGCATGTCCTGGGGTGGGTGGTTCACCCTCAACAGAAGGATCTCACCCTGAATCTTCTCCAGTTTCCAGGATTCTCAAAATCTGCTTGAATTCTGCCTCAGCATGACTGATAGTTACTGCCTGCCTACATTTCCCATGACTCATAACAGGTAATATAAAACAACAGACTCGAGTATCTTTACATTTTTCCATGATACTGTGGTTCACATTTGTCCACAGTCCCATTATGAGAAGTATAATGACAGAATCTGAAGAAAGAGCTGGTCATGTTAGAATGATGATGAATCTGGTCCAGGAACCTTGAGGGTTAAGAACTCTTCCCATTCTGTCCAATCATTCGGGGGGGACCTCATCCAGCACATGATTCCATCTACGACCTCTACCTACCTGTGCTCTCACTGCTAGCTGTGCATGGGGACCACCATGGGTAGGGCTCGGCATGGACAACCAGGTTCCTGGATGATTCCTATCACTATCAAGGTTGAGAAACATTGTCCAGTGCACTTTGACACCCATTTCAAACTGCTTGGGTGGCTCCAGTTGGATAAAAATTATAACGAATAATATTCCTAAATAACATTTGCCTATCAGGCCCTGCCATGGGAACCTGCATGTATTAACTCATGTACTGTTCTCAGTAACGCGATGGGACAAACACAATAATCACCCCGTTACAAAAAGCATGCATTCGTCATTGTTCTGTCCTGTCCCTCCTTTCCCAATAATCCGAAAATGTAGCCACACGCAGTACATTCACATATCATCAATCTTTTTCCTCTTTCATAATCTACCTAATGTCCCCCTCTCCTCCTACCCTTCTTCCTGGTGCAGGGCACCGGGATCCACTCAGTGGCACGGATCAGAATCCTGGGCGACAAAACTGACTCTTCATCCTTTAGTGATTAACCCACTTCATGTCTTATTTATTCCATAAGCCCTCTCGCAATGATTTATTTCCCCCTTCTCACTGCCACCGCTAGGCCATTGTTGCTCCCTCCCACCCCAAGTCACGGCAGCACATTTCAATTCGTGGCAGTTTTCAATTCCTGTCAATCAATACATTCTTGTTACTCCTGAAGCCCCAATGAGGCCTTCAGTCCTTAATAACTTTCAGCCCCTTGTCACAGCGTTCCTGATAAAATCCCAACACTTCAACTTTGCTCAAAATTTCCCTGGGTCTCCGCTCCAGTCCTTCACTCATTCCTCTTATTCTACCACCCTTGCCCCTCTATCCTCCCTTGATAAATTACGTGCGCACACACACACAAAAAAAAAAAAAGAAAGGAAAAAGGAAAAAGAACACATGGAAATGGACAACAGTGTGGTGACTGCATGGAGCGGGGGGTGGGGTGGTATAAGGGGATAAGTGGTAACGAAAAAATATAATATAAATGAACTATTAAAAATGTTCAAAACAAAATGAAATTACTTGAAACCCTGAACGTTCTTTTCTTGCATTCCTCGGTAATTTTGCACCTGCTACTCGCTTCCTTGTCCCACTGCCTGTCGGGTGTAAGCACTTGGAGGCGCCTCCTTTTCTTCCACCAGCGGTACATGTGCTTTGTCTCTGCCCTCTCAGGATTTTACGCAGACTCTGGCACCAAAATCTAGAACAGTCCCCACCCCCAACCCCTCACCTTATCTCTGATTCCACTTACCACAAATTCGACTACCTCGGCGAGCATGCGCTGCAAGTATGGAATGGAAAATCCCTGAAACAACTCGAGATGGCCTTAAATTGCGTGTCGCTCCGTATCGTGCGGAAATCTCGCGAGGACTGCTCTGTCTGGCCCGGATGGTGACTCATCCCCTCCTCCCGCGCCTCCACGTGACGTGAGGGGACGCTGCCCCGCCCCGTAACCGCGGTGTCTGCCGGCCGTTAGCCACGCAGACCTGTCCGTTACCCGCTCAGCCTGGTCCGTTACCCGCTCAGCCTGGTCCGTTACCAGAGCCTCTGTCTCGGTGTCGCCATGCGTGTGGCTCCGAAGTGCAACGGCAGTGATGCCGACAACTCGGATATGCAGAAGGAAAGCTGTGAAGTGTTTGCTTTAAGTGGAAAGGTAAATGCAGATAGTAAGATGTTTTGAGAGAGAGAGCGCATCAAATTCACCTAACTTTTATTATAGTATGTTGCTGTAATAGCCCTGTTTCCTTATTATTGCTCTTCATCTCTTACCGTGCCTAACTGGTAAATTAAACTTTGCCATAGGAATGTATATACAGAAAGAAAAAAAACAACACAGTATATACAGGGCTTGGAACTATCTGAGGTTTCAGGCGTGCACTGGGGGCTTGGAACGGCCCCTGGAGAGTGAGGGGGCGCTACCCTACATTGAATTGATACCCTCTGTTTGCTTGTAAGCTTTTGGAAGACAGGGCCATTTTTGTCCCCTTAACGCTCGTTGTAAAGTAGGTCAGGTGTAGAGCACACAATTAACGAGCGCTGGGTTGAACAAGCGCGCCTGTTTTAGGCGTCTCCTAGATGCCGAGTGTTCTGGCAGGGACGGGAAGGGAGTGTGTGATTAGAGAACAGACGAGTTTGCTTTCATTGACCAGCGCTGTAAAAGAAATTCGGATAAATCACCAGCAAGGTTACCGAGTGCAGGCCTGTTTAATGATGACCTCGATAATTCTTGACGGTCAAGAATAGTGCATTAAAATTAAATATTTACTTTAAAATGCGCTCTACAGAGGCGTTTGAGTTAAATTCAGTTCTGAGTTTTGTCGGATCGTATGGGATGTATTAACTTTGTATTATAATATTTTATAAAGCAGATAATGCTGACTCAACTGGGGGCTTGTTTCACTAATCTGAGTCCCTCGGTGTAACCCAAGGAGCATGCGGTGGCAATTACAGGCATTACAGGAGTGACATTTAAGAGGTGCTAATGGGCCTCTCTGGGCAGGCAGCAGGGATAGCAGGAAGGTTCAGCCTATACTTCGGTCACAAGGCCGTTTTGCAAGACGCACGCTGTAAGAAACCGAAGGAAGTTGCGTGCCGCCCTCGTGATAAAATCTCGCGAGGACTGCCCCGCCTTGCCCGCGTGGTGGCTCATCCCTGCCTCCAGGGCCCCCACGCTCAGGACACCACCCTGCCCCGTAACCGAGGTCCCTGCGGGCAATTGGTCCCTGAGCCTTGTCCGTTACCTATGGACTCTTAATCTGACTCTTTAAAATCTTTTTGATAGAGAAGAACTACATATAAAGTGTTTAGCCAAAACTCTGGATACAGGGGATGTAAACAAAAGTCACATTATTTTCCCTTTTTAGTTTGTGTAAACCTGATAGGCTAAATAGTAGTGATGTCACAGTATTTTAAGGTACTATATTAGGATTTGTTTTGTCTGTTTTAAATATATATGTCGAATTTCATTCTACCAGTTTGCTTTCCCTTGCTTATTATGAGTTAAATTATGTAAATGGCCTTGCTTAAATTTTACAGAATGGCATGAGCTTCTGTACAGTGGCCTAGGGAGATAGAAAATAATTAAGATTCAGAAATTATGTCCAAAATTGAAACATCGTCCCCAAGATTGATTTGGTTTTATGTGTATGTCACCATTTAGAACATACTTAGAATCATTGCCTTCATGTAAATGCTCCTGTGTGGCTTTCTTTCACAGACCAAGCTCACCTCATGTTTATAAAGATACACCGCAAACGCGTTTAAAGCCACAAGGTCAGATTCTGGCTCCAAACATTTTATGTAGCGCTACAGATTTCTTTGGAAGTTGTTAATGCATGTGTTCTGCATTTCCCAGCATTTCTTTTTTTAGGACAAAATTTCTGTTCTTTGTCTTTTCAGAACCCTACATTTCATTTCTAGTGCTGTGTCCTGAGCCACTTCTAAATAATCTCGTTTTGAATATCACCTTGATCTTGTGGAAGGTAACTTTAAGGCAGAAGTATATCTTGCAGGAACTAATTTCTGACAGATAACTGGATAGCAGGGAAACCATTTCTCCTGTGCCTAATAGAAGGAAGGAAACTACGCAGGAGCAATTTGCATAGGGGCTATGAAGATTTTTCTAGTGATTCTCTACACATCTGAAAATTCATGTAAATAAATGACTGTCCTGAAAAGTTCTGAGGAAGTATAGCATGGGCCAGTTGAGTCTGATCAAAGTCAGGTTAAGAAACGTGGCTGTGGCATTGTAACCAAGCACGTACACGCTACCGCCGGGGAGCCTGGGTTGAATCCCACCTGGACCACTTGCTGGTTCCATGACCTTAGGCAGTGTACCTCTCCGCACATCAGTTTTTTTAATCTCTTAAAATGGGCACTGTCCCATTTTACAGGTTTTTATAGACATCTATTTTATAGGCTCATTTTGAGAATTAAATACATTGATATTTATTAAATATTTAGAAGAGTGCCTGACTCATAGTAAACACTATGTACAAATTTGAAGAAAACCTTATACTTCTGTTCTTCGTGGCTGGAATTTGTAGGATTTTTACGTATATTCCTATGTAAATATTTTTCTGATGGGGGTGCCTAACAGTAAAGGAAAACCACAACTCAAAGCAAGGGAAAGGGAGACCGTATTTGTGGTTTTGAATTTTTGCAGTCATTTGGCACAAAATATGTCGATATAGGTAACAAATCATTGACCTTATATGTATGAAGGAAATTGAGTATTATTAGCTAACACAGTAGAATTGCTTCATAATCCTCTTATTTGGCACAAAATTAAATCTCCCAGGACCTCTTTCTAGATTGTTTCTTTCCAATGACTAGAATTAGATCAAAATACATATTGCTTATTGTTTTAACCTGAATAAAAGTAAAAGAGTATTTCTAGTTGAATTGGAGGGTGTCCACCTTTTAAAAAATGCAGCCAAGAAGGTTGAGAATTCACTTAAGTCATCTCACTAATTTTAGGCTAGAAGTAGATTTCTTTCTTTTTTTTTTTTTTAATATTTTTTATTTATTTATTTTTATTATTTATTTATTTATTTATCTTTTTTAGAGGGGAAGGGAAGGAGAGAGGGAGAGAAACATCAATGTGCGGTTGCCTCTTGTATGTTCCCTGCCGGGAACTGGCCTGGCAACCCAGGCATGTGCCCTGACTGGGAATCGAACCGCAATCCTTTGGTTCGCAGGCCCGCGCTCAATCCACTGAGCTACACCAGCCAGGGCTAGAAGTAGATTTCAAATTTGGAGAAGAAGGTACTTTTTAAATGTTAACTCTTCCTTTACAAAAGGAATCCACAAGCTTGTGTTCCCTGTGAACCAAACTTACTTTTATTTGGGGTCATGTAAAGCAAAGTTGTTTAACTTTTAACTTCTTGCAGTCACACTCTTCAGAGACTTCAGTTGAATGTGGAAAATGATAATGAGATTTAAAGATGACTTCCAGGTGTGAAGCTTGAGCAATTGGGTTAATGACAGAAACATTTAATAAGAACAAGAAACAGACCAGACAAGAAGCAGAATCTTGGGGAAATGTAATGAGTTTGGCATGAGATGTACAGCCTCTGGGTGCCTGTCCTGTACCTGACTGGAGATATCACGTAGGCAGCTGAAGGAGGGGGTACAACTCCGGAGGTGTATGAGTTGGATATGTTGACTAGCAGTCATCAACATGGAGCTGGCCCCTGAAACCATGTGTGCGGTTAAGCCTGTCCAGGAGGATTATACAAAGTAATAAGATCTAGGGCAGAGCCCTGTGGAATTTAGGGAAAAGCTAGTTGAGGAGCTAGAAAAAGAGACCTAAGAAGGAGTAGTTAGACATGTAGCATAATTGTGGAAACCCAAGGAGTGCAAAAGGATGAAGTAATCAACATTATCACATACGCCCCCACATTATTTAAAACCTAGAATGCAATGCAAGTTCTAAATGAAATGTCTTCAAGTATTGTAGGAAAAATATGATAATGATTAACTTTAAGTTAATCACAACTTCTCATTTTCTAGATGGACATGTTCAACTTTACAGGAAAGAGCAAGTGGTTTAATACCACTGAAGGGGTTTCATGAATTTAGAGAGTATTGTCGTGGAATGTTTATAACAATTTATTCCTCTTATAGATAAAAAGCTAAGGCCCAGAAAGGGGAAGTGATTTGTCTAAAGTCATACAAACAGTAAATAAAAGAGCAGGCCAGAAGTTTAAGGATTCCTGATTCTTAATATTCGTTGGGGGAAAACTCATTAAAGCAAAAATAAAATAGTTTATAATAACAAGGGTGCATTCACATTCCTCAGACAGTAATGATGACATGGAGTGCGTGAGAAAAATCAATGGCCTATAAAAGAGAAGTAATAAGACTTACAACATCCCAGCAGAAATGGGGAAAGGAATTTGTTACCTGTCTGGGAGTGATTGAAGTATTGTAAGGTCTGTCTAGAGGTAAATGATGACCTTGTATTCCCCTTTTGTCATGTTGAGAGGTCCCTGTCACAGAAAATCACAGTCATCTAGACCTGTCCTGATAATCTTGCTGAGCATTATTCTAAGCATCGGTTACATTCAGTGCAAGAGAGACAGATGTGAGCTTCAGGTATGATACACCAATCATTCGAGATGTGCAATACTGATATGCAAGATAACGATGAAAACAGAGTCAGCTAAATACACATGCTGAACTGTGATTATTTAATCATTACCATTATAAGTGAAGGAAACTTTGATTTGGAGAACAGTGCAAGAAGGATCATGGAAATTTCATGCTGAGATATGTGAAACTGAAGGGGAATCATTACTGTTTTTCCAACAACTTTCAATGTCACCCCCAAAAGCACGATTCATTAAAATATTTCACCTTGCCTTAAAGCAAGAAGCATTGAAACTTTGAGATGTCTTGAAAAGTGGGTATTCCCCAGAGTGTGCGTGTGTGTGCATACACATGCTACCCTTCGGTGTGAACGTTATACGTCAAAAAGCCTATGACTTAATACTCAGTACTCACAGAATATCAACTACTGAAACGTGGTCTCTAAACCGCTTGATAACGTGCCCCATTTGTAAAACATTTCGCTTAGACCAGGGAGGCAGGTCTGAGAACTACATTACCTAGCCTGCTGTTCACTTGGCTTCAGTTCTTCCAATGGCAGGGGCTGGCTAATTTAAACTGTAATTGTATAGTCAGTAAGCTCGGTGTGCTGGGACTTCCTGGCATATCATAAAACAGAGATCACCAAACTATGCCAACACCCCCCTGGCCAAATAAGGCATGTTACCTATCAATAAAGTTTTATCGGGACACAGCCATGCCCGTTCGCTGCTTGCCTATTGCTGCTTTATGCTACAGCTGCTTGCACCTGAGTACCACAGTTGCAAAAGAGAGAATATGGTGCACAAATATAAAATATTTACTACCTAGACTTTTGGAGAAAAAGTTTCTGACCTCTGCTGTAAAGAAAGATATTCAAAAGGCTAGTAGGATGGGAAATTTGAAGTGAATCTTTCATGCGCTGCTTGCTTAGCCACACTAAAAAAGCTCCCTCTACTTTTCTGTCACTTTATAGGGGATATTTTGACATGGTTGAGAAACCCTGGCAATTTTATTAATATGGCAGGGCCCTGACTGTTCATGGGGTTGTCCCTCACCTGCCAACATGTGTGTGTCCTTCTAAGTTTTACTAATGGAACACTACTTTACCAGGTCTAATTAGCATAATACAATCACTTTAAATACTAGTGTGATATTCTCTGGGATACAAAGAGGTCTCTGTAGACAACGTGAAGACACAGATGAGGGCAAAATAAACAAGCCTGGGGGAAGACAGAGAGGGTGTTCTGCTGCACCTGCCAGATACAAGCCATCTCCCTCTCATTGTCTTCATTAATTCAAATTGAGGAAAAATATTCACTCACTCAACAGGTGCATACATGCCTACCTGGTGCAAGGGGCTCCGGTGATTTGCACCAGAAAAGTACTATTTGCAACGATAGCTGTGATTGCCATCACTCTGATTACGTTCATGGTAATCTACCCTCATCATCCAAGGTTGACTAAGCCCCTGTATTTGAGTTGAGTTATTCAGAGACACAACAGAACTCACACCCTGCATCTTCCAAGTCTTTCTTTACTCACAGCATGAATCCTTGGTGTTCCTCCCAAAATGCATACTACTTGTGTTCTTGTGTTTCTTCAGAGAGAAGCAGTTGTCCTTGATCTTTTCTGCTACAATAGCACCCCCCCAACACACACACACACACACACACACACACACACCCCCCATGGAGAGTTTGACAGTTACGAAGTGTGCTCTTTCCAATGGAATAGAAACTCATAATGGTCTCTGAGGAGCAATGGACTCATTGTAACATGGACTGCTAATGAGACTCCAAATAGCTGTGATTTCCACACTTCCCCCCACCCCCCCACCCCCCCCCACCCCCCCTCTGACCCATACACCAGTGTAGGCATTTTGAGTTCCTGGAGATTGTTGTCAGCTCAGAGCCAGCAGTTGACCCCTTGTGGAGGCAACACGCACTGTGGTCGGGCACCCTGGGGTGACCCATTTACAGTGCTGACTGATGAAGTCCCCAGTTTTCCAGCGAGTTCCTGTGAGGTCAGAAGCTCTGGGCCGCCAGGTCCAGCCTGCTCCTCTCTTTCCTGCTGCCATCGTTAACGCACAGTCTTTCCACATTGTCAGAACATACTGTCTTGTTAACGTATCTAGATTTTTGGAGGATTTGTGTAGAATTCTGAGTTTTGTGGCTGCAATTTTCCTCGAGCTTTAGAAGTACGCATGCATCCTTTTAAGGGTTACCACTTTTAAAATACAGTACTTCCTTGTTTAAAAAATGGCAGTTGTTCCCTAAGCATAAAAACGCGCATGGTCCTTGTTGTGGCGTAGCGTGTACTCCACTGGCTTTTTAAAGAAACTCTCACTTCAGCCGAAGAGGTCCACCAGAAAAAAGGACATTTCAGCTGTGTTCTGGAACAGCCTAGTGACACAGCCCATCTTGTGGTGAACTTCCACTTTACATATTTAGTTCCTAGCCTTTCCTTACAGGCCAGTTTAGTTTCCACTTTTTCTATAAAATTTCCCCTTAGTATCTGGCTCAGGATAGTCTAAGGTATTTGTGTGATCTGTATATCATCCATTTATGTACTTACACATAATACGATACAAGAGAGAACCCCCCAAACAGGACTTTAGTTATAAAAAATTGCGTATTTATTCTTACATGTTTAAATTTCAGTCACCTTCGAAGTACTCTCCATTTGATGCAACACACCTATCAAGACTTTTCTTCCACTGCTCTAAACAGTTTTGAATTCATCAGTTTTGGTGCTTTTTAGTGCTTCTGCTGTTGTTTCACCTCTTCCACATCGGTAAAATGTTTCCTTTTGAGGACTTTTTTCATCCAGAGAAACAAACAAACAAAAAGTTGCTGGGGAGAGATCCTGGATGAATGGGCGTCATGCTGTTTTTGGTCAAAAACTGTGGAACACTCATTGCGGCAATGTGGGCGCGTGTGCTTGTAAATCACCCATCATGGGATGGGCACACATGTTGAGTCCTCAAACAAAATTCACTGAAGCCGAACGTGCCTCTGAACACCGCCAGCTGGGACACTGATACAGATGGGTTCCTAGAACACTCCCCTAGCAGGGGAAGCCTGTATTGCAGAAGGTAATTCCAGTTGTTGGTTTGTTTTGTTTTGTTTTTGAGTGCCCCCCTTGTAAGTTTCTCTCTCTCTCTCCCTCTCCCTTTCCCTCTCCCTCCCTCTCTCTCTCTCTGTTTTTCTGGAATATTTTATTTTTTTTAAATTTTTATTTTAATTGTTTCTCTTTAACTTTCCTTCTCTATCGGGATGGATGGATGGATGGATAGATAGACCTGTGTATTAATGTGAATGTGTCTAATTATTAGATTATGCTAGTGCCTAATTTTGTCTTTTCCTTTTTATTGAATTTGTTGGGGTGACACTAATTAACAAAACTATGCAAGTTTCAGATGCACAATTTCACAATGTATTATTGTCTGTTCACCACTCCAAGTCAAGTCTCTATCACATTTATCCCCCCGTACCCTCTTGTACTTCCCCCCACCCCCTGGCAATCACCACACTGTTGTTCATGTCCCTGTCCACGAATATTTTTCTCTTTTTTTTCTTTTTTGCTCAGTCCCTCCAACCCACCCCCCAACCCATCCCCTTAATCCCTTCAACAGCTGTCAGCCTGCTCTCTATCTATGAGTCTGTCTCTATTTTGCTTGTTAGTTCATTTTGTTCATTAGATTCCTCAGTGTAACAGAGAGTACTTACCTTTTTCTTAACCCAGGTTCCAGAGCCGGGCTTTAAATAATTATGCACACTGTTTATTCATGTGATGCCACTACTCTCCATCATGCTGGTGGTAAGCTTCAATAAATAGAAAGGGTTTTCTTCCCTGTGAAGCTTCGACATTATATCGGATTCCTTTGCTATATAGCACTCTAGGAAGCCATTATAAATTAATTGTGGTTCTCGTGGTAAAGCCTGTCTCCGAGCCCTGATTGCTAAACTAAGCTCAGTAAGGATAGGGTGCCTTTCTTAAAACTCCCTTTATCAGGGTGTTGTTAATGATTTAAAGTTGCTCAAAGGTAAAAGTTACTATACAGTTCCATCAAAATTCTTCCTGAAAATGATCCTCCAAATAATTTTTTGAGTAAGTTTTAGGTCTTGATTTAAACTCCACAGAAATTCATTATAAAGTGACTGCTTCATTTCTTCCTATCTGCCTTTTCTATCACAGTATTCCAAAGGGGAAACCACAACTTTCTGTTCTTTCATTAGTTCCTTGTCCTAAAATTGTAACACATTGTTTGATTTTTGTTTAAAGACCAGTGTTTTCAGAGTTGATATTCGCATACAATGAGTTGCAAGCTTCTTCACAAATTGGGAAGAGATATATTTTACAGCTAATACATATTGTTAGAAAAATGTGTGTTGTTTGACCTGCTAGTCGCTATGTGAGAGTTTGTTTAAAGAGGTTATCTTTATAAAAATCACCAAGTCATGTAATTATTTTTATAAAATGACTTTATGACAAGGTTCACTGTTTTATAAGTGGTTAGTATTCTGCTTTTTCCTATGAATGGTCCATGAGGAGTTTTCACTATTTCTTTCAATTTTTTTCTTTTGAGAGAAATAAGAGCTTTTTCTTTGGATCTTAGCAAAAAGAAAGAATATTAAGTAACTTTAGGGAGCGGATAACCCAAATACATTTACCTAGTTTCAGTAACACACCCAATATTTATAACAGTTGTTACTTATCTGGTTAGAAAACACTTAAATTTTTATGTAGTATTTTTTATCTACCTTTCAGCCAAAAAGAAAAAAGAAGAACAAATCATACAAAGGTGAGAAAAAGTAGGTTTATAGTTATGAGTATGGCTAACACAGTTTATTCTTGTTTATTATTTTTAAATTATTGTATTTATTTGTATTATAACTGTAAATCTACATTTGCCCACCCTTGTATTTATTATACATGTAGAATTTATTGTTCTATTTCATTTTGTTAAATTGATATCAATAGTAGTAGCTATAGTATATCCATAATACCTTAATTCAGAGTGGATAGATATTACCCTAAGATTTGAAATGACATATTTAACTATATGGCCCAATGAGGTCAAAAAGACAAGTGACTAACATATATTGTAGAAAATGATCTTTGCGGCATTGTTACTAATCACTGTTTTTTAAAATAAATAGTATAAGGTACAAATCCATTTGTTGGCATTTATTCCACAATGATTGTTGCATTTTGAATTTGGTTTTCCCCAGTAAGTTTATCCGAACATACTCCAGGGATGAAATATATCTCTGCAGAGAATAAAATGTATGCATTATTTTTTAGGATATGTGAGCCTTGTGAAAAACTACATTGACATTCTATGCCATTAAATAGTTTATCCTAAAGCAAAAAGTCTCTCTATTTCACAAAAAGAAGTGGAAGAAACTTTAGAAGTTATTTGGCTCAACAAATATGCAGATGCTTTTAAAAATATGTTTTATGGAAGAGAAAACTCACCATATCCTGAGAGAGAACACTCCTCTTTTGGAATTGGTGTAATTGTTACACAGTTCTTCCTTAGGTAAATGGAAAAGATGCTTCCTTCTAATTTTCTTTCACTTTCCTTTCGTAGGAATCAAAGAGCAAATCGACTCTCTCTTTGACCTAACAATCCTTAGTGAATGTGTTATGTCTTATGTTAGCCTTCGTTTCTTAGGATTAAATAATTTTAGTCCTTTCATTTCTTTTTCTTTTTAATGTATTTTTTAAAGCTTTTTTTAAAAAGATTTTATTTATTTAATTTCAGACAGAGGGAAATAGAAGGAGAAATAGAGGAAGAGAAACATCAATGTGTGGTTGCCTCTTGCGTGCCCCAGGTACTGGGGACCTGGCCCACAACCCAGGCAAGTGCCCTGACTGAATCGAAC
Source organism: Glossophaga mutica (assembly GCA_039655065.1). Lineage (NCBI taxonomy): Eukaryota > Metazoa > Chordata > Mammalia > Chiroptera > Phyllostomidae > Glossophaga > Glossophaga mutica. The sequence continues at coordinate 6,777,559 of CM077313.1, read as the reverse complement.
TGGCGACCCTTTGGTCTGCAGGCCTGCGCTCACTGCACTGAATTACACCAGCCAGGGTTCCATTTATTCTTCATAGAGCACAGTTACCAGTGTATTCTCGTTGGTTGGCTGTGGTGGTTTCAGTATGATACTCAGATTGAATATTGTAACTGCGGATCGAGTCTGGGCAGATCAGAACGGGGCTGGGTCTTCTCCCTTTTATTTACCTGGTCGTTGTGTTTCTGTCAACACAGCATAAATCCGACTCAGATAACCTTGATAACAACGCTATGCTGTTATGTTTTTCATAATGGTTTAATCAGCCCAGTACCTTGACCAGTAATCATTATGTGAGTCTTTTTTTAAAAGTAAATATAGCACTTACAGTATCTATTAAATGTTAGATTGTCTCAATCAAAATATTTTAATCAAAAATTTAAAAAAAAACAAAAAATATTTTAATCACTTCTGTGGCTAGTCACATCTGTGGCTTTAGGTGTATAGTAGAGAATCTAGTACATAGTGGCTACTCAAAAAATTTTTTTTAATAAATGTTGCTGAATAAGATGTCTTTGAATTTTAATGTGTAATTTCTTAGCACTATTTTAATGGAATATTTATAGCAGATTTTGTAGGTGTGATTACAGGCTCCATTCAGTTTGCTGATATAAATATCATAAAAGACAAGGTCAAGGATAGGGCTTGATGACAGTCCATCAGGGTCTCCTGAGGGCTTCAATTAACTTCTACAATCATTTATCAGTGCTAAACATGTGACAGGCCTGTGAAGGCACTCACAATATGTTACCCTAAAAAAAAAAAAAAAAAAAAAAAAGGCTACCTGACATAGCCTATTTAGGTTATGACACTTACTAGGTTAGTTAACTGTGAATGCATCTCTCTATACCATCATTTGTATCTCATTTCACCTTACATTCATAAGGCTGTTATTTGAAGTACTGTGATGCTGCAAGATAAACTATGCCTTCAGCATTTATATAATTTGCCAACCTGAGCATGCCATAAAAATGATATTAGGTTTGATTTCAATGATTCATTCATGATGAAAACACCCCCAGGTGGCTGTATGGCTTGACATTATAAAGGCCTTGGTTTTATCAGCCCCTCCATTGTCCTAGTCAGTGATCTTGGACAAGTTACTTAAAATTTCTTACCTTAACTCTTTTCTCCCTCTTAAAACCCAGGTACTAATAGAATGTACTTTAGAGAATTGCTTGGTTGGTTAAAGAAGATCATCAGTGGTCTCGGATTTGTGTCCTTGTGGCTCTGATGATTGCATACAGAAGATTGTTTGGAGAAACTCTTGGAAACCAACTGCTATAGGGGATGGAAAAATTGGGGAGAGGAAGAAGTCTTCTGTAGTTCCCAGAGAAGAGGCCCATGATTCCATGGGGAGCTCTGGAGGTGGGATGTCTGCAGATCAGAGCCAGGGGGTGGGTCTTTGAACTACTACCTGGACCAGTCATAGGATGCAAGTAGCCCCTGAGAAAGGAAGCAGAGCCTTGGGTGGGCAGCATTCTTTGACAGTGGGCAGTACCAGAGAGGGGCCCAGTGTGGTGGCACTACTGCCACCCGAGCCTACACCACGTGCGCCAAGGTAATTATTACAGTGCCCGTTGCACATTAACTGAATAATGTGCATTTGCAATTATTCCTATTATAATTATTCCTTTATATCTTAAATGTATCTATTTCATCATTTATCTATTCACTTATTTAGATATTCCACTCTGGAATTATCCTTTGATCTTCCATTCATATTATTTAGGTATTAAATTTGTCAGTTCCTAATTCTCTGAGAAAATGAAGTTATCGTTTAAAAAAGATTTACTGATTTATGATTCATCTACGATAAATTGCACGTTTAAAGTATACAAATTCACACTCTGTCTCTCTTTCACACACACACACACGCACATACACATTTGTAACACCATCACTACGATCAAAACTGTGAACGTTCCCATCGCATCCAAAAGATCACTTGTGCTGGATCAGCTGGACCCTCCCCACCTCGCCCCCGAGTAACAGCTGATCTGTTTCCTGTCACTGTGGATTTCTCATTCTAAAATTGTATATAAATGAAATCATCCAGTATGTACTTTTGGAGGGATCTGGCTTCTTTGACTCAACACAATTATTTCGAAATTTGTCCATGTTACAGGATGTCAGTAGTTCATTTCTAATTGTGGAATATTTCATTGTGTAGATATACCAGGATTGGTTTCTCCAGTCACCTGTTCACAGAATTTATGTTGTTAAGCAGTTCTTACAATCTTATTGATCAAGGCTTCTTGTCCATGTTTTTCATCAATTAGGCTTTTGGTGTTTCATCCAAGAAATTTTTGCCTAACCAAAGGTCGAAAAGATTTTCTACTATATTTCTGACTAGCTGTTTTAAATTTTAGACTTTATATTTAGGTCTCTGATGCATTTTGACTTAATTTTTTTCATATGGTATAAAGGATGGATCAATGGTCATTGTTGGCATATAGATATTCAGTTATTCCAGCACATTTGTGAAAAAGACCATCCTTTCTTGGTGGAATTTACACTTCAATTTTGTCACAAGCCAATTTATCATGTATGTGATGGACTATTTATAGACTGTTTAGTTACATGTATTATTTTTCTACAAAATAATTTTAAAAAATAGCCATGACACTATTCAGGTGACATTTTGGTGAGTGAGATTTTGGTGTGTATATCTTTCAAGGAGTTTTTCATTTCATCTAAGTTGTCAATTACTGGCATAAAATTATTCAAAGTTATTATTTTAACTCATTTTCTATATATAGAATCTGGAGCAACATGGTCATGTTGCTTTCTAATTTTTGATATCATTAATTTGTGTCTTCTCCCTTTACCCCCGCTCCTGGTGGCTATAAATTTATCTATTCTGTTGATCTTCTCAGAATCACAGCCTTTAGTTTCATTGATTTGCTTTGTCATTTCTTCTTTTTTCATTGTTGTATTTTCTCATTTTTATTTTATTTCTTATCTTTTCTTTGGGATAAATTGCTCAACTAATTTCTTCAGATGGAAGTTGAGATAATTGGTAGGGTCCTTTTTTTCTTCTTAATTTCTATAGTCATTTGATGCTTTAAATTTTTTTCTGAATGTTTCAGTTCTGCATTTGTATTAAAATGATTATGTATCTATCACTTTGTTAGAAGGAAAAGAGAGACTGGTTAAAGGAGAGTGTGATGTGCAGTCTGCAAACCTGAATTGACACTATTTTCCAACTTTCTCCTCACACATGTGTTTCCTAATGTAGGCCAGAGACATCCATGTGAGCACGACTTATTCACGCTCAAAGATGATTGATCTAGGACACCAATGAAACACGGAACTCCCTCCTCCTGCCGCCTGATGCACGAACACTACGAACATTACGAACACCGGTGGTTTAAAGTAGCAAGATGGACTCTACGGAGGATCAGTCTGAACGCCAGGATGGACCCATGACAGCCACGTTGACTGTTCCGTGCAGTCGCACCCATAAAGTGACTGGGTAAGGGCGGTAATATGGGAGTCCGCTCGTCCCTCATGGGGGCTTCTGTCGGGGGTTGGGGAAGTTTTCAAGCCTCAAGAGCATGTGGTTTTCTCGTCAGGGAGTTGGCAACAGTGATACTGGTATTAGCAAGCTGAAGTAGGCCTCAAAAATCACCACCAGATACATGGAATTAGTAAATACTTAGGCACACGTGAGGACGTTAGAAGACAACAAATCTGATTTTTCCAAGCCTGGACTCCCAAGGCATCGTTTTTAGGGATCAAACGCATTTTTCCATTTGTAGTCAAAGTGAGGACAACCTTATCCACACACCAAACCCTAAGATGTGGAAGGTATGGTGTTCTCTTTATAAGAAAAGTAACCTTTTTCGATAAGAATTTTTTTAAAAGATTTTATTGATTTTTAGAGAGGGGAAGGGAGAGAGAAAGAGAGGGAGAGAAACATCAATGTGTGGTTGCCTCTCACACGCCCTACTGGGGACCTGGTCCACAGCCCAGCCATGTGTGCTGACTGGGAATTGAACTGGCGACCCTTTGCTTCGCAGGCCAAGACTTACTACACTGAGCGACACCAACGTTTAAGTCCTGAAAAGGACATTTTAAAAAGCTTCTTGCTTTACTTCATTTGGAACTTCAATATGCAAGTGTATATATCAGCCAGACATTTTAAAACTGTGAAGTAAGTCTCCCCTAAGGCTTCTTTCCCTCCCTTTCTCCTTTCCTTCCCGCCTTCCCTCTGCACTCCTATGCAGAGCAGCCTGGACCCACAGTTGAATATCACAGCCATCTAAACTTTCTGCCAACAAGCAACCTTACAATCGGTAGAATGTCCTTGTCTTAGAAGGAAATTTTATTGCTGTCGATTGTGGTTTATCAAAGTATTACATCCAATGAGAAATAATATTTTCTCCATAATAATTTCTAAGCCAAGAGAATATACAATTGTCTTTATATATCAGTTTACCAAACAGGAGAACTTCATCAGGCTGAAACATCATCATAAAAAAAAATGTCTTTATTGCTTCCAAATCCATGTGATTATGTTGCAATTTTAGAGGCAAAAAAGGAAAATGGGTAAGGCATGAACAGATGATGATTCAATGGAGAGAGCGGCCCAAAGTATTCTTTCCAAAATTCATTCGTAAAAGTGGTGGGCCAAAGATTGCACAGTTTCAAGGAATAGACTATTTAAAAGAAAAGTGAGGAGAAATGATGAGATCGAAGGTGACAGAGAACGTGATGAAATGGAAAACAGAAGTAAAAAACTTTCTAAAGCTTCTTCCATATGGATAGAGGAAGGGAAAACATAAAGGGTAAATACGTTGAAAACTTCTGGAGAACAGTGGAGTTACAAAGAAGTGTGGAGGTGGTGGGAGAAATCAACATCGAGTTGTCTGTGTAATTTAAAACTTTAGTAGGAAGAATGCAAACTCGGATAAGAAAAGGTACATCGGATGTTCTCGGTGCCCCATGCCAGTCCCCTTTACTGTTGGTGACGTACCCAGCCCTGACCTCTGTGCCCGTGGGCTCCTAAGTCCAGCGGCGCCCTCTTGTAGAGTATGACCACCCCTTCCACATCAGACTCTGACATGCATTGCACAGAGGTACAAAAACATGGACCTCCTCGACTCGGGGGGGGACCAGCCTTGTGGGTGCGATTCACGATCCAGGGCTTTGCGGTGCAGCAGACTAGACTCCAGAACTATGAAAACACGTTCTTCCCGGATGTCCTCCCCTACCTTATCCTGTGGGTATTAAATGGGATAAATCACTGAAAGGAGAATCCCTATCTCAGGTTCAGCTTTAGGAGACAGGCACGTCTAAAAGTTTCATGGGATTGCAAAATGGTGCTGCTGCTGCTGCCGCTGCTGGTGCTGCTGCCGCTGCTGCTGGTGCAGCAGGTGCTGGTTGTGCTGCTGCTGCTGCTGCTGCTGCTGCTAGTGCTAATGCTTGGGGTGGTGAAGGAGCCTGAGGAGCCATTGTGGAGTCCTCACCTGGGGGTGGTGGGGGAGCCTGAAGAGCCATTGTGGAGGGCTCACCTGGGGGTGGTGGGGGAGCCTGAAGAGCCATTGTGGAGGGCTCACCTGGGGGGGGTGGGGGAGCCTGAAGAGCCATTGTGGAGGGCTCACCTGGGGGGGGTGGGGGAGCCTGAAGAGCCATTGTGGAGGGCTCACCTGGGGGGGGTGGGGGAGCCTGAAGAGCCATTGTGGAGGGCTAACCTGGGGGTGGTGGGGGAGCCTGAAGAGCCATTGTGGAGGGCTCACCTGGGGGTGGTGGGGGAGCCTGAAGAGCCATTGTGGAGGGCTCACCTGGGGGGGGTGGGGGAGCCTGAAGAGCCATTGTGGAGGGCTCACCTGGGGGGGGTGGGGGAGCCTGAAGAGCCATTGTGGAGGGCTCACCTGGGGGTGGTGGGGGAGCCTGAAGAGCCATTGTGGAGGGCTCACCTGGGGGGGGTGGGGGAGCCTGAAGAGCCATTGTGGAGGGCTCACCTGGGGGGGGTGGGGGAGCCTGAAGAGCCATTGTGGAGGGCTCACCTGGGGGGGGTGGGGGAGCCTGAAGAGCCATTGTGGAGGGCTCACCTGGGGGGGGTGGGGGAGCCTGAAGAGCCACTCTGCAGGAGCTGGGCATCCCCACGCAGTTTGGCTTGGTCTCCCCAGTATTTTTTTTATTGTGGCCCTATCTTGACCCTCCAAAATTTTATGGACAATCTTGGGTGGACCTTTGTTTTTTTTGAATGTCTTTTGTCCATGGAGGGGGAGGGCCAACAGCAGAAAACTTTCAGGAAGACCTGCCGAACCCTTCCGGGTCCCTGCTGCTGGCCCTCGCTGTGGTGGGAGGAAGAGCCTTGGCTGCTGTTGCTGGTGCTGCTCTTTCTGCTGCCTGGGGTGCTGAGGGAGGCTGAAGCGCCATTCTGGAGGGCTGAGCTGGCAGTGGTGAAGGACCCCGAAGAACTATGATGGAGGGCAGGGCTGGGGGTGGCAGTCCTGGACTCAGGGCTGGAGAGTGTCCGGGATTTGACACCCTCTGATGTTATGGCCACCCTCACTTCTCCACTGGTGGTGGAGACATCTGCCCTCGGTTCCAGGCTGCTGGTTTGGATGGCCACCTCCGCTTGTGTGCTGGCAGATGGGACAGCCAGCTCCATGTGCCCACTGGTGGTTGTGATGACCACCTCCGGTTCTGTGCTGGCAGATGGCACAGCCAGCTCCATGTGCCTACTGGTGTTTGTGATGGCCTCATCTGTTTGTGTGCTGGCAGATGGGACAGCCAGCTCCATGTGTCCACTGGTGGTTGTGATGACCACCTCCAGTTCTGTGCTGGCAGATGGCACAGTCAGCTCCATGTGCCTACTGGTGTTTGTGATGGGCACCTCCGCTTGTGTGGTGGCAAATGGCTCAGCCAGCTTCATTTGCCCACTGGTGGTTGGGATGGACACCTTTGGTTCTGTGCTGGCAGATGTGACAGCTTCACTTCCACGCCTGTGGCGGGGATGGCCACCCTGTGTGCTACACTAGTGGTAGAGACAGTCACCCTTGGTGCCATGCTGGTGGCAGGGACAGCCCCCCTCACTGCCACTTTGGTGGGTGGACTGGTCGGCCTATTTGTTTTCTCTCCCGCTGCCCGCAGCTCTGGGGTTGTGGAATGATGTTGTCTTTGGGCAGGGAAGGAGCAAGGTCTTAACCACACTGTGTGGCCTTTGATGTTCATTTTTGGAGCAGAGGATTAAATATGTCCCCATGATGTTATTGTAGGTATTTTAGACTACTGATTCTCTTATTTGCTCCTGGTCGTACCCCAGATACTTAATTTTTTTCGGTGACCTGACGGTCAATATCACCACATGGTGGTTCACGGTACAATTTCACTTCCTCCTTTTGGTCTTTGTTTACCCAGGGGTCCTTTATAATGGTGTCCAGAGTTGGCCTCTGGGCGGGGTGGAGGGTGATGATTTTTTTAAGGAGGTTTTGGCATTCCTCGGAGAAGAAATACCTAGGAGCAAGTGCCCTCTCAAGACCCGTCTCTTCACTTCCCCAAAGTTCTCCCCATCAAATGGGAGCTTTCCGGTCAGCATCTGATAAAGGATGACACCGAGGCTCCAGATGTCAACCTTCGGGCCGTCATAGGGATGGCTCCTCAGGATCTCCGGGGCCATGTATGACAAGGTCCCGCAGAATGAACTCAGCTTGTTTTTATGGAACTCCTTGCTAAAGCCGAAATCGGCTAGTTTGATGTTGTGCTCAGCATCTAGGAGGATGTTCTTGGGCTTAAGGTCTCTCTGTATTAAGCCCTTCTGGTGGCAGTAGTGTAATGCACACATGAGCGGTCTAAACAGGGTCCAGGCCTCCACTTCCCTCTGGGCACCAGAGTTTTCTAGATAGTCAAATAACACCACCGCTCAGGTGCTCCATGAACAGGAAATAATGATCTGTGGCAATGACTTCGAACACTTTTGTTATGTTTGGATGGCTCAAATTTTTACATTCTCGAAAACCGAGAGAGGAGCCCTGCCTGTTGACGATTTTCACCGTCACCTCGGTGCCTGTGACAATGTGGCGGGCCAGCATGACTTTTGCAAAGGACCCTTTGCCTATTGTGCTGAGCAGTATGTAGCCACCAATACGGCACTCCTTGTCAGAGGCGGATGTAATGTCTTCAGGCATGGTGACCAAAAAAAAAAAAATTAAAATAAAAAACTGAACAAAAAGAAACAAAGCAAATAGTCCTGATCCAATGGGTTACCACCAGTTCGGCTTCCCGGACAGTGACGGACTAAAGCCCCAGCCAGCCAGGAGCCTGCTCACAGGGGCTTGGCTTGCGTCGCATCACTGCGGGCCTTTATGATCTCGCACGGGGCGGTGGGCTGTGGTGGCTCCCTCCCTTTCTGTGTCATGACAGTTTGACTCGGGAGAAAGCACAGTAAAAGGATCCCCCAAAAGCTTGTTTGAAATGTGGGCATCTAAAGATTGATATGGACTTTGTCAGAAGTGACAATCTGTGGGATGGTGATTGATTTTTATTATCTTTCCCATTCTTTTCCAGGTTACCAGATTTTCTATAGTAACCATGAATTATTACTTTTATGATTATAAAAAGAATTCTGTGGGTCTGTAGTGTTTTTAAGAAATAAGTCCTCCGGCTTCTGAACTGGCGAGGAGCACCTCTGCGGGATGGGGAGAACTATTCTCTTAGCTGTGATAGAGTACACAACAGCCGCCCTCAACGGCGCTCAGTGGAGAGCCGCTGAATTGAGCTGAGGGTCTCCGGGTCTCCGGGTCTCCAATACCTGTTCCGAGGAGTCAGCGTTTTTCCTGCTGCTCTCACAAAGCAGTTTTCAGGAAGATTGCATTTCTTAGATCCATTTTAGGTCAGAACATGCAGATGAATCATAAGCTAAAATGTATGGCACTGTGATGGTTTTGTTTGGAAAGAGTGACATGCACATAGGTGTGGAAAATCCTTTCTTACATCATTTGGAAAAGATTTTACTCGCAAAGAACATGCAAAATTTTCTGCATTGTTAGTTGCGTGTGTGTGCACGTGCACATCCAGGAATGCGGAAGCTGCTCAGACCTGGGGCTTTAGTTTCTTCGCACTCACAAACAATGGTTCTGTTAGGTGACCTTTCAGGTGGGCCCCCTTCAGCCCTTAAATGTCTAACATTCTGAATCCTATTGTATCAGGTCCCTTTCTTCTTCTCTTAGCTTCTCATGTGTTGAACAGTGAGTAGACACAGGAAGAGAAATAACGTTGGCCAGACTATTGACACTGTTTTCTCGGGTAGATGTTAAAGTCATCTTTCCTTGACCTTGCCACTGAGTCAAGGGTAAAAGCAATTCAGAGAGTTTTTAACTTTCAGATTTCAAGTCTTTAAGCCCTCGAGCCTCTGAGTCAAATAAGCAAGCTTTAGAGAAAAGGCAGTAGTTCCCTTTCCGGGACAGTACAGGCAGGTTTTCAAATAGTGCTCCCTGGTCTTCGCCACGTTGCCAGCTAAGCAGAGGGCACAGTTACCCTTGGCGCTGGAATGCCCTTTTCTGCAGCCCAGGACTGCAGGGTGGCTGGTCTCTCTGGGGAGGATTTTATGAGCATTTTTGTCCAAATCTTAGTATTTGAGTAGCAGTGATACAGTTTTTAAAATCGTCATTTGTTAATGTAGGTATAGATATACCTACTTGAATATTATATGGTGACAATTTTTTTAACTCACCCTGATACACTGGGAATCATAATTAAAGGCCATTATCTCAAAGCAACTTTATAGTTTTTCATGCTATTTGAAGAAATGTAGTATAAGTTTAAATGGCTCTCACTATAGAATGTTCTTGAAAATAAGAATGATTCCCTTTAATTACTGCTGTCTTTGATAAAGGATGGTCAGCTTAATTTGTCTTTAATTTAAGGCAGCGTCACTCAAACTTAAGTATTTTTATTTTTTAAAGATTTTATTTATTTATTTTTAGAGAGAGGGGGAGGAAAAGAGAAAGAGAGGGAGAGCGACATCAATGTGTGGTTGCCTCTCACATGCCCCCCATGGGGACCTGGCCCACAACCCAGGCATGTGCCCTGACTGGGAATCGAACCACCGACCCTTTGGTTTGCAGGCTGGCGCTCAATCCACTGAGCCACACTAGCCAGGGCAGGTATTTTTAAATGAATATAGTGACAATATTTGCCATTGATTCATCCTATGATTACTATTTTCAAAATTGTATTTTTCAGTTTAGTTTAATAATCAGGTTTATGTTTCCATGAATAAAAGCTGTTTACTTGCAACATATGTATAAGGTTAAGCATGAAATACATGTGTAACCAGATGCGTTGTATGTGTATTACCAAAGAATACTATTGCCTTATAAAAATTTTAAAAATAAATAAAACAAAGCAATAATGGATGTAGTTAATTTCTGAGCTGCAAATTAGTTCTCCAATAAAAGCACTGCAGAAAAATAGTTTGTTAACCGCTAATAACTATACAGTACATTTGTCACTTTATTTAAGATGAAAAGGGGGTTTAAAGTTAAGTATGCATGGCTATTTTTAAATTGTTAGTATCAACCCACAAATCTGTGTGGTAGAAACATAGAAGAGAGACTTACCCATTTTCCCAGTGCCAAAACTTAATTCTTAATCAATCCTACTGAGGCAAGTGGTTTTTAATGCAACAAACTTTTGTTCGAAGAAGCCATCTGAGAAGCTATTCTGGATCTGTTTTGCAGCACAATGTGGTTATCTAATAACTCGTAGTTTTATGAGCATCAGCTTATAATGTTTCTTTAGGATGTTTGCGGATGTCTTTCTGATAAGTTAATAACGAGGTAATTCAAAGCATTACATTTGTTGATCGGAAGACCCAGTGAATGAATGGAGAGGATTTACAGCCAGTGTCACATCACTTTGTTTTGAGCCAGGCACTGCACTCACAACCTTGCAGGTCTGTGCCCTCACTCGGACCGCGTTACTGAGTCCCAGTGAGGTGGCATGCTGACGCAGGCTCACGGAGCTGTGAGTCTCAGCCAGGACCAGCATACAATTCTGACAGACTCCCAGCCTGTCGGGTTTGACTCGGCCACCTCTGGGGAAGCTAAGTGGACTCTGGGACTTCAGCCTGGCCTTCATCTTCTGAAAGTACTTGGTTTCCGCTTCCAGGCAGCACAGCTGACCTTGCTTAGGAGGAGGCTGCTCACCTGCTCTCTGCTCATTTAATCTTGGCTGGCCCAGCCCTTCTCTGCAAACTCTACAAGACCGTGGGCAGGAGACTGATACAAGTTTATTAATATGTCCGCATTATTAATATGTCCGCATGTCTGTGTGAGTTCACAGTGAGTGAGACAAAATTAAGTCAGATACATTCAGCACCCTCTGGACTTTCTTTTTATACCACTGTTCTCTCCCTTCCATTCTGCCCATTGTTTCCGTTGCTGCCTTTTCAGCTGGCTTGGTCCTGCCTTTCTAGCTGGGGCTTCCTCCTTCCCCCAATCTCTTAGTATGTTACCTGTTGTAAGGTTGGCTGGCTTACTACTTTGGAAAAAAAATTTAAACGGCTTGTAAATTTGTGGATTGACAACATTTACTGTTTGCTCATTCTTTTCATTATATAATTTTTTAAAGTATTTTTATGAGTTTATTTGAGCCCAAATGCATGACAATTTCCAGGAACAAAATTTCAGTGGATTGAGAAAATGCTCTGGAAAACGGCAGTTTTACCACTTATTTTATACAACAGAATCGGAGGGGAAGATGTAAAAGGAACTACATGAAATCCATTGGTGATAGATTAGGGAGTGGGAGAAAGCAAAGCAGGGAAACCTGGGACTGGATTAAAAAGTAAAATGAATAGACACATACTTCTTGTACATAGTTGGGTACCGGGTAGTTAGCAGTCAACAATGACAGGATAACAATAACAATGAGGAGATGATGGTCATTTGCCCTAGGGAGGGGTCCAAGAAAAAGGAACTTACTTTGTTGTTCCAGAGGCATGTTATCAGGTATCGAATACAATACCCTAGATGCTAAAAGACAACAGACAGCATCAGGTAAGGTAAAGACTGACCTTTGCTAGGAAAAATTACTGCCCTAGGACATGACTGCCTGCCAGGAACCGCTCTTAGTTAGAAGGTTTTAGCTTCAGACCATCCTAAGTGGTGAATTTCTGTCTCTGAGTTTGTGGGGCCCACCATACGGGCCTCACCTGAACTTGTCAGGTTTCGTATGTGACCCTTCTTTTGTACACACTTTCCTCTTTTCATCATAAACCAATTTGGAAGGATTCATTGATGACCAACCTTTTGGTTGGATAATGCGGTCCCACGGTGCTAGGAAGGCTCATTGAGCATTTTCTTTTTCAAGACAGGAGTTTCATTTTGTAAAGGAACTGTAGAAATGATGACCTTACATATATTTCATGACTTGTTAACAGCTGTGGACATAAAAGAAGTTACTAGATGAGGGAAAAGAGTGGAGATTGAGACTCATGGTCAGCATGGTGACTGGGTCTATGTCAGGCTTTGCCTGCCTCTGCTGACCCAGCTCTTCACTAATAGAAACATTAAAGAGGGGATCTACATTTGAACCCAAATGGCTGGGGTCAGATCAGTTCTTTAAAACATCACTTTTCAACTTACAGGTTCTCTCTCACACATCATGCATTCTTCTCGCTCAATTATTCCATCTCCATTAGCATACCCATGTGTTCTGGAAATGAATAAAATCAAACCAAACCAAAACTAAACCTCAGATGTCCTTTGACTCCAGATGATGGTCCAGCTAACACCATATATTTTTTCCCTCTTTTATAGCAAAAAAAAACTCTTAAAGGAATCTATCTTTACCTGCCTTCAACTCCTTCCGTCTCTTCTCCTCTTCAGTCTATTCTGATCTGACTTCCATCCCAACTACTTAAGTCAAATTCCCTTGAAAAAAGCCATCATATTTCTCATGTCGCCCACGTCTATGGGAAGTTTTCTTCTTATCTAACTTCTCAGTCACATTCAATCCAGTCAACCTTTCCTTTATCTTGAAGCACTCTTTCACTTGTTTTTGTAATAATGCAGTTTGGTTCCTAGTGCCTTACTGACTGTTCCTTCTTGGTTGATTTATTCTTCAGGACTTTTCTATCAGAACTTAAAATTTGGAATTCTTCAGATGCTACCACTAGTCCCTTTTTTCTTTTTTAACTATATGGCTTCTTAGTTGATATCTTGTCTCAGGGTCTTAAATATCTTCTATTGCTGCTAATTCAAATCTATTTATTCCTCATTTATATTTATCCACCAATACACAGCTTTAATAGATATTCTGGACTTAAATTGTAATAAACAGAACCACCCCCATCACAAACTTATCTCTAAGTAAGTCAAATGTAATCTCAGTAAAAATTGATTGTTTCTGCACCAGATGAAATTCATCAGCAAGTCCAAGTCCTTGTACCTATAAAATATTCCTGAATCCATCTACCTGTTTCATATTAACTACCTCCACTTAATTTCAGCTACGTCATCTCTCAGCTCAGAAACAGAAATTAGCCTCAAATTTTGTCTCCCTGCTTCTATTCTTCTTTCCAAACCATTCTTCACACAGTGTATCTGTTCAGTGGCTCTCCATTTATCTGAGGAAGAATCTAAATAATTTTCATGTCTTTTAACTACTTAAATGGCCTGCATGCTTTTCCAGTTTCATCTCTGATCACTCTCTGGTCATCTGTAGACACTGTTCTCCTTTCTGACCCTTCAGCACAGAAAGCCCTTTCACACCACAGAGACCTGGCACTCGCTTCCCTTCTGTGTGGAGTACTCTTCTCTTACCGAAGGTCATGGTTGACTCTCGCTCTCATCATGTTGTTCTTGGCACAAAAAAATGTCTTCTGAGAGGTTCCTTTGTAGAAGAACGCGGAGTTGACCTCTCCCACCACACTCTACCACATCTTGTTTATTTCCTTTATAACCCTGATCCATATTTGAAAATGTGTTATTTAGATATCTGTTTATTTGATTATTATTTGCCTTGCTGTTAGTATTTGTCATCAAAACAGGCAAATACTTTGTCTCCATAGTGCCTGAAGCATATTAGGCCTTCGTTAAGTACTGGCTAAGTCTGGAATCATAGGCACTTATAGCTGATTTTGGGAAATCGAGACACATGAAAACTTCAGTGTTAGCTCAAGAGAAACATCAAGTAATATAACAAAGCAGTACCTAATTAAATTCTATATGTGATATGGGGGGGCTCCACCCACAGAGCCCCCCACCGTCCACCATGGAGGAGAATAAGCACCCCCCTCCACCCCAGCCAAAGTGGATGAAAATAAGTCTACCAAGACATTATCTGCTTGGGGAGGAGAGGTGGCTAATCTCTCAGAGGAGAAGGGCCTTGAGCCTGTTCCTCAATGGGCTTTTATTGGGTTGAATTTGCACAGGAATACAGGTAAAGCTCATCAGTCATTGTCAGGCAGTAATGATCAAACAGATAACATCCAAAGAACTATGAAGGCTTATTCTGAGTCCAGGTCAATTAGCTAAAGGACCATAAAACTTTGGGAAACAAACTCATTTCATTCTTAGACCCTTATAATTTAAATTGAGGGCATTCCTAGCAAAGCAGGTTTCACAGGATTTTATGCATTCTTTCTTAGGCCTGACCACCCTGGAGAACCACCCTTTCCAGCACAGGGCTGCACCTACCTCCAGCATTATTTTAGGCTTAAGTCAGATGGAGTATGTGGGCAACCAAGAGATTAGGAGACTTCTTACAGATAGAATGAGGACTCAGGCAATGTCAAAGCCGAGGGGTGAGGGTCTATCACTCCCTTTTTCTATAGCCCCCAAGTCCGTCCCTGATGGCCCCCATCATGACTATGCCTGTCTTAGGTTGTCCCTCCCTCTAGGAATCTTACCCATCATTGGCTAATCAGTCATCCGCCTGGGTCCAAGCAGGATGAAGTAAAGGGGGAAGAGGTGGTACCCCAGCTGGGAAGATAAGCTTTGTCTCTTTAGTGGCTTACGGTCCCAAGGTCTTTTACTCAACCTTAGCCATGGGGAGTTATAGCTTCTGAAACCAGGCAGGGTGGTTCCCAATATCATGATAAATAGTAAAAAGCTCTGTAAGCATTAAAAGAGGTAGAAAATATTCATAAGAGGAATATAAATATAGATATTACATAGAGGGAGATAAAGCCAAGTTTTATAGGAAGGAAATGCAAAGATATAAAAATAGGAATTTAGTAAACAGTTTGTCCTGATGCATAATTTAGAGATGAAAGGACAGCAAAGTTAAATTAGGTTGTATTTTGTAGAACTTTAAATGCTAAGTTGAGAAATTCAGAGTTTTAGTGAAGTGAGCTAAGAATCAGTGATATATTAGGGCAAAAAAGGAGCAGTTCATATGATATTTAAAAAATATAATTCAAAGAAGGGGGGGTCAGTTATGAGTGAGAAAGGAATAAATGCTATAGGAGGAATGACTAGGAAATTATTATGCTGTCCATGCAAGAGTGGACAAGAAACACAGTGGCAGTGACCATGGAAAAGGAAAGGGAGGAATGTATGTAGACAGCACTTGAAGGAGTAGCAGAAGGATTGTTGATTGGCTGTGAATTGAATAAAGATTAGAATGAGTGAAACATTACTGGAAGCGTATTGTTGCTATTGCAAAAAAAAAGACAAAACTGAATTGGGGTCAAAACACATACACGCATGTATACTCTTCGAAAAAAAGGGTATCATTATTCACAGATAATATATAGTATGTACCTAAACATCTAAAATAATCTATAAATGCATAATTAGAATTAAAGAGTGAATTTAGTAAGGTGCACTAGAGGTGAAGTCAATATATATTTAAAAATATATTCCAGCAAGCAGCAATAGAAAATAAAATTGAAAACAGATTAGATTAATAACAGCATCTATAAACATCAAATACCTAGGGAAAATTGAATTAAAGCTGTGCAAAATTTAGACACAGAAAGCTACAAAACCTTATTAAAGAAGAATTAAATAAATGAAGTACAGTGATCCTTCACCTGTTGTGGGAGTTACGTTCCAGAGACCCCTGCAATAGGTGAAAATCTGCGAAGCAGCAGCGTTGTATTTATTTTATTATTTATATATATTTTGAGTCTTTATAAACCCTTCCCACACTCCTATAAACCTTTTTCACTCTCTTATTATTTTTTCCCACACTCTTAGAAACACTTCATATGCTCTTAAACACTTTTGATACTCTTAAACCTATGTAATTTTAACAACGTATAAAATTCTATATGGGTACTCGCCAGTGAAGTATACAGTCGTCCCTCACTATATCGTGGTTCACTTACTGTGGCTTCACTGTATCTCAGGATTTAAAAGCCCCAATATAGCGAGGGATGGCTGTAATGTATCACCGTTGTAACTTGTTATATTGTGAAAGGTCAATTCTCTTCAAAATAAATATTAGATTTAACACAATCTCAGTCACAAGCACTGCCTGGGATTTGACAAGCTATCTGGAAAAGCAGGGAGCCAGAAGAAACAAGAGAGACTCACAGCACAATGAAAATAGTGCGGGTATTGACATAAAACTGACCAGTAGAATGAAACAAAGTCAAAACGTAAACTACACACACACGCTAATGACAGCTCTTGCTAGATTTGACATGTTGCCTCTGTGTTTGTTTAGATTTATACCATTTGCCTATGTATTATTGGACTACATTTATAGAGAAAATTTCTCTACCTCCTGACACTGATGTGTTCCACACATTGTATATAATCAATAAAAATTTTATGTTATGTTAAAGTTGCATTGTATTACACAACAAATACTTATCAGGTGTCTGTTTTGACTGCTCTAGATGATTGTGATGGCTTGATTGCATCAGCAGTCTCCCTTGTTTACACCTCCTGTACCCATGGCCTTCCACAGTCTCCTGGCACTCTGAGTCTAAGCCTGGTCACTGATTGGGCTGATCAAACTCCTGCCAAGTTCATGTCAGTGGAAGCTTTTTAAATGCTTGCAAATTTCGGGACATTTTTACATTACTCTGTCACTACCACGAGAACGCACACACACTCACCTGCTGTAGAGGTTTGACAGAGTGGAGAGAGAAGCCAGGCCATTCCGGCTCAGGCCATCCCAAGCCAGCTGGCCCTAATGCCAGCAGCCAGCTGGCCCAAGACACATGAACACACCTGGCATAGATCAGCCAAACCCAGAGACCCACAGACAGGTGTGAAATAATACGCAACTTGTTTAAAGCTACTAAATTTCAGGGTGACTTGTTAACCGACAATGACTAACTGATATCCTGGTGACACAGCATGCCTTCAAGGTGGTTATTTCCAAGTTATAAACATACATGATGTCAGATGGTGATAAATGCTACAGGAGTTTAAGAGGAGTAGGGAGGTTTCCTTCAACACAGTTAAATCAGGTTTAGCCAATAAATATATCCTATTTGAATAACAAAGGAAATAGTTTCCACTATTGCCTTTTTAAAAAATGAACTTTTATCTTTAGTATAGTTTTAAATTTACAGAAAAAAATTGTCCAGATAGCACAGAGCTCCCCGCCCCCCCGCCCAACCCAGTTTTGCCTGTGTTAACACCTTGCAATAGTGTGGTACTTCTGTGACAGTTAAGGAGCCATCACTTCTAAGTGATTAAGCCCATACTCTATACAAATGTCCTTAGTTTTTACCTTATGCACTTTATTTATTCTAGAATTTCATCCTGGACATCATACTACATTTAGTGTTCATATCTGCTTATCATCCTCTTGGATCTAACAGTTTCTCAGATTTGCATGTTTAAAAAAAAATTCATGCATCATCCTTGCACAGGGACCATGCTAATCTTCACGGTGTCATTCCAGTTTGAGTGCATGTGCTACTTAAGTAAGGATGGATTTTCCAGGTTTTTTTTTTTTTTTTTTTTTTTAAGATTTTATTTATTTTTAGACAGAGGGGAAAGGGAGGGAGAGAAACATCAATGTGTGGTTGTCTCTCACATGCCTCTTACTGGGGACCTGGCCCACAACCCAGGCATGTGCCCTAACTGGGAATTGAACCAGTGACCCTTTCGTTTGCAGGCTGGTGCTCAATGCAGTGAGTCACACCAGCCAGGGTGGATTGCCTGTTTTTGATGATCTTGACAGTTTGAAGGAGTTATGGTCAGGTGTTTTGTACAATGTCACTCAGTTTAGATTTGCCTAATGTTTTTGCCATGATTATATTGGGATCCTGTGTTATCGGAATACCACAGAAATGAAGTGCCATTCTAACCACATCATTTCAAGGGTACATATGATTAACACCACTGTTTTCAATCTTGATCACCTGAGTGCGTGGCAGTTTTCTCCACAGTAAAGTTTCTATTTCTCACTGTCTTCATGCTGCAGTTTTTCAAAGGAACTTACTATGAGTAGCACACAGTGAAGGAGTGGGGAGACAGGGTAAAGTTCCTACATGATTTGTTTGGAATTCTCCTGAAGGAGAAATATGTCATTTCTTCCCCCATTTATTCAGTTATTTTTATATCAGTACACACTCCTGATAATTATTTATATTTTGGTTATAATCCAAAATATAAAATAATGTTGGCAATTGGGAGTTGTTTTAGCTAGTTATATGTCCCTTTGAAATACTTCCTGTGTGTGCATGTATGTGTGTGTGTACTTGGGCATTTCTTTTCTGCCATTACAAGGTGCTACAGGAGTCTCTTGTACATTTTTTAGAATCAGACATTTTTCTAAGAAGTGGAATCTTGGTTTCTTTTATTGTAAAATGGTATTAGAAATGAAGATTTAAGTGCTGGGTGTGCTCACCGCTACTAAGGTGTAGTGGCTTCTAGGTCCTCTCAGCTGACAGAGCAGACTGCATTCACAATGGCCTTTCAGGGACTAAATAGTGTCTATATGTTGAAGGCTATAGTTATTATATTCTTGCATGAATAATTACTTATGACTTTCCTACAAGGATATAACCTCTGTAGGTTTGTTATTATGAATCCCAGTAACTGGAAAAGTATTTTATACCTTTAAGAAACAATCCTTAAAGTTGTGTGTTCAGAAGAATTTCTTCCCCATGTATTATCTTTATTAGTAGTTGGTTACTGATTTATTGCCCAATAGTAGAATTTACAATATGGTTGGGGCAAACTAATGCTGGAATAATTTTTACCAATTCCCTTATTTGAAAATCACATGGCAGGCTTGTCAGCCTTAGGTGTAAAGTATGAGTAGGAGAATAATGAATGAAGAGTTTGGCACTGCATTTCTCTTCATTTGCATGGCGCATCTACATCCCTGATAAGTTCTCTGTGGAAGAAGTGATGCTTTCCTTCACTTATCGGCAGCCTAATGTGACAAGGATTCAGCAAATGTGGCACTGAAGAAATAAAGGTTGATCTTGTCTCAACACATTGTTCTTGGAAACATCTCACCTCTGGCATAGAAAAAAATATGTGACCTTCAGAATAAACCAGTGAAATATCAAGACTGATGCCCAGCACAACACTTCCTGAAACGAACTACAAATTGATGACAAAATTGAATAGAGAGAAGCTAATGTTGAAATAATCCTTCATCCATTGTTTAAGGGATCGAGGGAATGAAATAAAACTGGTGGCTGGGAAGCACGCACAGCAAGCCATTCCCATCGACCATCCCGTGTCCTGGGATGCATGGTTCTGCTTGGATTTCAGAATCTTGCACTTCTTTAATGAGGTCTCTGCTTGAATATCAGGAGACATTCCAGTAAATCAGTTTCAGGACACTTAAGCTGCATTAATATTAAAACGATTATGTATCTATCACTTTGTTAGAAGGAAAAGAGAGACTGGTTAAAGGAGAGTGTGATGTGCAGTCTGCAAACCTGAATTGACACTATTTTCCAACTTTCTCCTCACACGTGTGTTTCCTAATGTAGGCCAGAGACATCCATGTGAGCATGACTTATTCACACTCAAAGATGATTGATCTAGGACACCAATGAAACACGGAACTCCCTCCTCCTGCCGCCTGATGCACGAACACTACGAACATTACGAACACTGGTGGTTTAAAGTAGCAAGATGGACTCTACGGAGGATCAGTCCGAACGCCAGGATGGACCCATGACAGCCACGTTGACTGTTCCGTGCAGTCGCACCCATAAAGTGACTGGGTAAGGGCGGTAATATGGGAGTCCGCTCGTCCCTCATGGGGGCTTCTGTCGGGGGTTGGGGAAGTTTTCAAGCCTCAAGAGCATGTGGTTTTCTCGTCAGGGAGTTGGCAACAGTGATACTGGTATTAGCAAGCTGAAGTCGGCCTCAAAAATCACCACCAGATACATGGAATTAGTAAATACTTAGGCACACGTGAGGACGTTAGAAGACAACAAATCTGATTTTTCCAAGCCTGGACTCCCAAGGCATCATTTTTAGGGATCAAACGCATTTTTCCATTTGTAGCCAAAGTGAGGACAACCTTATCCGCACACCAAATCCTAAGATGTGGAAGGTATGGTGTTCTCTTTATAAAATGTAACCTTTTTCGATAAGAATTTTTTAAAAGATTTTATTGATTTTTAGAGAGGGGAAGGGAGAGAGAAAGAGAGGGAGAGAAACATCAATGTGTGGTTGCCTCTCACACGCCCCTACTGGGGACCTGGTCCGCAGCCCAGGCATGTGTGCTGACTGGGAATTGAACTGGCGACCCTTTGCTTCGCAGGCCAAGACTTAATACACTGAGCGACACCAACGTTTAAGTCCTGAAAAGGACATTTTAAAAAGCTTCTTGCTTTACTTCATTTGGAACTTCAATATGCAAGTGTATATATCAGCCAGACATTTTAAAACTGTGAAGTAAGTCTCCCCTAAGGCTTCTTTCCCTCCCTTTCTCCTTTCCTTCCCGCCTTCCCTCTCCACTCCTATGCAGAGCAGCCTGGACCCACAGTTGAATATCACAGCCGTCTAAACTTTCTGCCAACAAGCAACCTTACAATCGGTAGAATGTCCTTGTCTTAGAAGGAAATTTTATTGCTGTCGATTGTGGTTTATCAAAGTATTACATCCAATGAGAAATAATATTTTCTCCATAATAATTTCTAAGCCAAGAGAATATACAATTGTCTTTATATATCAGTTTACCAAACAGGAGAACTTCATCAGGCTGAAACATCATCATAAAAAATGTCTTTGTTGCTTCCAAATCCATGTGATTATGTTGCAATTTTAGAGGCAAAAAAGGAAAATGGGTAAGGCATGAACAGATGATGATTCAATGGAGAGAGTGGCCCAAAGTATTCTTTCCAAAATTCATTCGTAAAAGTGGTGGGCCAAAGATTGCACAGTTTCAAGGAATAGACTATTTAAAAGAAAAGTGAGGAGAAATGATGAGATCGAAGGTGACAGAGAACGTGATGAAATGGAAAACAGAAGTAAAAAACTTTCTAAAGCTTCTTCCATATGGATAGAGGAAGGGAAAACATAAAGGGTAAAAACGTTGAAAACTTCTGGAGAACAGTGGAGTTACAAAGAAGTGTGGAGGTGGTGGGAGAAATCAACATCGAGTTGTCTGTGTAATTTAAAACTTTAGTAGGAAGAATGCAAACTCGGATAAGAAAAGGTACATGGGATGTTCTCGGTGCCCCATGCCAGTCCCCTTTACTGTTGGTGACGTACCCAGCCCTGACTTCTGTGCCCGTGGGCTCCTAAGTCCAGCGGCGCCCTCTTGTAGAGTATGACCGCCCCTTCCACATCAGACTCTGACATGCATTGCACAGAGGTACAAAAACATGGACCTCCTCGACTCGGGGGGGGGGACCAGCCTTGTGGGTGCGATTCACGATCCAGGGCTTTGCGGTGCAGCAGACTAGACTCCAGAACTATGAAAACACGTTCTTCCCGGATGTCCTCCCCTACCTTATCCTGTGGGTATTAAATGGGATAAATCACTGAAAGGAGAATCCCTATCTCAGGTTCAGCTTTAGGAGACAGGCACGTCTAAAAGTTTCATGGGATTGCAAAATGGTGCTGCTGCTGCTGCTGCTGCTGCTGCTGGTGACCTTAGTACTGCTCCTGGTACAGCTGGTGCTCCTGGTGCTACTGCTGGTGTAGTGAGTGAGCCAAAGAGCCATTGTGGAGTCCTCACCTGGGGGTGGTGAGGGAGCCGGAAGAGCCATTATGGAGGGCTGAGCTGGTGGTAGTCAAGGAGCCAGAGCACCATTCTGGAGGGTCAAGTCGATGTTGGTCAGGGAGCCAGAGCACCATTCTGGAGGGCTGAGCTGGTGGTAGTCAGGGAGCCAGAGCACCATTCTGGAGGGTCACGTCGATGGTGGTCAGGGAGCCAGAGCACCATTCTGGAGGGTAAAGTTGATGTTGGTGAGGGAGCCAGAGCACCATTCTGGAGAGCGGAGCTGGTGGTGGTCAGGGAGCCTGAGGAACCATTCTGGAAGGCCACGCTGGTGATGGTCAGGGAGCCAGAGCACCATTCTGGAGGGCTCACATGGGGGTCGTGAGGGAGCCAGGAAGAGCCATTCTGGAGGACTTACCTAGTGGTGGAGAGGGAGCCCAAGAGCCATGCTGGAGCTCTCATCTGGGGGTGGTGAGGGAGCCTGAGGAGCCATTGTGGATGTCTCACCTGGTGGTGGTGAGGGAGCGGGAAGAGCCATTGTAAAGTCCTCACCTGGGGGTGGGGAAGGAGGCAGGAAGAGCCATTCTGGAGGGCTCCCCTAGACGTGGTGAGGGACCCACACCAGCGATTGTGGAGGGCTCACCTGGGGGTCCTGAGAGAGCTGGAAGAGCCATTCTGGCGGGCTCACCTGGGGTGGTGAAGGAGCCCCAAAAGCCATTCTGGAGGGTCAAGTTGATAGTGGTCAGGGAGCCAGAAGAGTCATTCTGGAAGGCTCACCTGGAGGTCGTGAGGGAGCCTGAGGAACCATTCTGTGGGGCTCACCTGGGGTGGTGAGTGATGCAGGAAGAGCCATTCTGGAGTGCTCACCTGGGGTCATGAGAGAGCCCCAACAACCACTGTGGAGGTCTTACCTGGGGGTGGTGAGGGAGCTCCAAGCGCCATTGTGGAGGGCTCACCTGGGGTGGTGAGGGAGCCTGTGGATCCATTCTTGAAGGCTGAGCTGGTGGAGGTCAGGGAGCCCAAAGAGCAATTCTGGAGGGCTTACCTGGGGGTCGTAGGGGAACCTGAAGAACCATTCTGGAGGGCCATGCTGGTGGTGGTCTGGGAGCCTTAGGTACCATTCTGGAGGGTCAAGCTGCTGGTGGTCAGGGAGCCAGAGCACCATTCTGGAGGGCAGAGGTGGTGGTGCTCAGGGAACCTGAGGAACCATTCTGGAAGGCCAAGCTGCTAATGGTCAGGGCGCCCAAAGAGTCATTCTGGAGGGCACAACTGGGGTTCATGAGGGAACTGGAAGAGCCGTTCTGGAGGTCTCACCTGGGCGTGGTGAGGGATCCCCAAGAGCCATTCTGCAAGGCTGAGCTGGTGGTGGTCAGGGAGCCAGAGCACCATTCTGCAGGGCCACGATGGTGGTGCTCAGGGAGCCAGAGCACCATTCTGGAGGGTCACGCTGGTGGTGTCAGGGAGACAGAGCACCGTTCTGGAGGGCCACGCTGGTGGTGGTGAGGGAGCCAGAGCACCATTCTGGTGGGCTACGCTGGTGGTGTCAGGGAGCCAGAGCACCATTCTGTAGGGCCACATTGGTGGTGGTGTAGGAGCCAGAGCACCATTCTGGAGGGCCACATTGGTGGTGGTGAGGGAGTCAGAGCACCATTCTCAAGGGCCATGCTGGTGGTGTCAGGGAGCCAGAGCACCATTCTGGAGGGCCACGCTGGTGGTGGTGAGGGAGCCAGAGCACCATTCTCAAGGGCCACGCTGGTGGTGTCAGGGAGCCAGAGCACCATTCTCAAGGGCCACGCTGGTGGTGTCAGGGAGATAGAGCACCATTCTGAAGGTCCACGCTGGTGGTGGTGAGGGAGCCAGAGCACCATTCTGGAGGGTCAAGCTGGTGGAGGTCATGGAGCCAAAACACCATTTTGAAGGGCCATGCTGGTGATGGCCATGGATCCAGAGCACCATGCTGAAGGTCGACACTGGTGGTGGTCAGGGAGCCAGAGCACCGTTCTCAAGGGCCACGCTGGTGGTGTCAGGGAGCCAGAGCACCATTCTGGAGGGCCACGGTGGTGGTGGTGAGGGAGCCAGAGCACCATTCTGAAGGGCCACACTGGTGGTGTCAGGGAGCCAGAGCACCATTCTGAGGGCCACGCTGGTGGTGTCAGGGAGCCAGAGCACCATTCTGTAGGGCCACGCTGGTGGTGGTCAGGGAGCCAGAGAACCATTCTGGCCAGCCAAGCTGGTGGTGTCAGGGAGCCAGAGCACCATTCTGAAGGTCCACGCTGGTGGTGGTCAGGGAGCCAGAGCACCATTCTGGAGGGCCACATTGGTGGTGGTGAGGGAGTCAGAGCACCATTCTGAAGGTCCACGCTGGTGGTGGTGAGGAAGCCTGAGCACCATTCTGGAGGGCCACATTGGTGGTGGTGAGGGAGTCAGAGCACCATTCTGAAGGTCCACGCTGATGGTGGTCAGGGAGGCAGAGCACCATTCTGGAGGGTCAAGCTGGTGGAGGTCATGGAGCCAAAACACCATTTTGAAGGGCCACGCTGGTGGTGGTCAGGGAGCCAGAGCACCATTCTGGAGGGCCACGCGGGTGGTGGTGAGGGAGCCAGAGCACCATTCTGGTGGGCTACGCTGGTGGTGTCAGGGAGCCAGAGCACCATTCTGGAGGGCCACAGTGGTGGTAGTCAGGGAGCCAAAACACCATTTTGAAGGGCCACGCTGGTGGTAGTCAGGGAGCCAGAGCACCATTCTGGAGGGCCACATTGGTGGTGGTGAGGGAGTCAGAGCACCATTCTGAAGGTCCACGCTGGTGGTGGTGAGGAAGCCTGAGCACCATTCTGGAGGGCCACATTGGTGGTGGTGAGGGAGTCAGAGCACCATTCTGAAGGTCCACGCTGGTGGTGGTGAGGAAGCCTGAGCACCATCCTGGAGGGCCACATTGGTGGTGGTGAGGGAGTCAGAGCACCATTCTGAAGGTCCACGCTGATGGTGGTCAGGGAGGCAGAGCACCATTCTGGAGGGTCAAGCTGGTGGAGGTCATGGAGCCAAAACACCATTTTGAAGGGCCACGCTGGTGGTGGTGAGGGAGCCAGAGCACCATTCTGGAGGGCCACGCGAGTGGTGGTGAGGGAGCCAGAGCACCATTCTGAAGGTCCACGCTGGTGGTGTCAGGGAGCCAGAGCACCATTCTGGCCGGCCAAGCTGGTGGTGGTGGGGAAGCCAGAGCACCATTCTGCAGGGCCACGATGGTGGTGGTGAGGGAGCCAGAGCACCATTCTGGTGGGCTACGCTGGTGGTGGTCAGGGAGCCAGTGGAACATTCTGTAGGGCCACATTGGTGGTGGTGTAGGAGCCAGAGCACCATTCTCAAGGGCCACGCTGGTGGTGGTGAGGGAGCCAGAGCACCATTCTCAAGGGCCACACTGGTGGTGTCAGGGAGCCAGAGCACCATTCTGGAGGGTCAACTGGTGTAGGTCATGGAGCCAAAACACCATTTTGAAGGGCCACACTGGTGGTGTCAGGGAGCCAGAGCACCATTCTGAGGGCCACGCTGGTGGTGTAAGGGAGCCAGAGCACCATTTTGAAGGGCCACACTGGTGGTGTCAGGGAGCCAGAGCACCATTCTGGAGGGTCAAGCTGGTGGTGGTGAGGGAGCCAGAGCACCATTCTGAGGGCCACGCTGGTGGTGGTGAGGGAGCCAGAGCACCATTCTGGAGGGTCAAGCTGGTGGTGGTGAGGGAGCCAGAGCACCATTCTCAAGGGCCACGCTGGTGGTGTCAGGGAGATAGAGCACCGTTCTGGAGGGCCACGCTGGTGGTGGTGAGGGAGCCAGAGTACCATTCTGAAGAGCCACGCTGGTGGTGGTCAGGGAGCCAGAGCACCATTCTGGAGGGTCAACTGGTGTAGGTCATGGAGCCAAAACACCATTTTGAAGGGCCACACTGGTGGTGTCAGGGAGCCAGAGCACCATTCTGAGGGCCACGCTGGTGGTGTCAGGGAGCCAGAGCACCATTTTGAAGGGCCACACTGGTGGTGTCAGGGAGCCAGAGCACCATTCTGGAGGGCCACGCTGGTGGCGGTGAGGGAGCCAGAGCACCATTCTGAGGGCCACGCTGGTGGTGGTGAGGGAGCCAGAGCACCATTCTGGAGGGCCACATTGGTGGTGGTGAGGGAGTCAGAGCACTATTCTGAAGGTCCACGCTGGTGGTGGTGAGGAAGCCTGAGCACCATTCTGGAGGGCCACATTGGTGGTGGTGAGGGAGTCAGAGCACCATTCTGAAGGTCCACGCTGATGGTGGTCAGGGAGGCAGAGCACCATTCTGGAGGGTCAAGCTGGTGGAGGTCATGGAGCCAAAACACCATTTTGAAGGGCCACGCTGGTGGTGGTCAGGGAGCCAGAGCACCATTCTGGAGGGCCATGCTGGTGGTGGTGAGGGAGCCAGAGCACCATTCTGGTGGGCTACGCTGGTGGTGTCAGGGAGCCAGAGCACCATTCTGGAGGGCCACAGTGGTGGTAGTCAGGGAGCCAAAACACCATTTTGAAGGGCCACGCTGGTGGTAGTCAGGGAGCCAGAGCACCATTCTGGAGGGCCACATTGGTGGTGGTGAGGGAGCCAGAGCACCATTCTGGAGGGCCACATTGGTGGTGGTGAGAGAGTCAGAGCACCATTCTGGAGGGCCACATTGGTGGTGGTGAGGGAGTCAGAGCACCATTCTGAAGGTCCACGCTGGTGGTCGTGAGGAAGCCTGAGCACCATTCTGGAGGGCCACATTGGTGGTGGTGAGGGAGTCAGAGCACCATTCTGAAGGTCCACGCTGATGGTGGTCAGGGAGGCAGAGCACCATTCTGGAGGGTCAAGCTGGTGGAGGTCATGGAGCCAAAACACCATTTTGAAGGGCCACGCTGGTGGTGGTCAGGGAGCCAGAGCACCATTCTGGAGGGCCATGCTGGTGGTGGTGAGGGAGCCAGAGCACCATTCTGGAGAGCCACGCGGGTGGTGGTGAGGGAGCCAGAGCACCATTCTGAAGGTCCACGCTGGTGGTGTCAGGGAGCCAGAGCACCATTCTGGAGGGCCACGCGGGTGGTGGTGAGGGAGCCAGAGCACCATTCTGGCCGGCCAAGCTGGTGGTGGTGGGGAAGCCAGAGCACCATTCTCAAGGGCCACGCTGGTGGTGTCAGGGAGCCAGAGCACCATTCTGGAGGGTCAACTGGTGTAGGTCATGGAGCCAAAACACCATTTTGAAGGGCCACGCTGGTGGTGGTCAGGGAGCCAAAACACCATTTTGAAGGGCCACACTGGTGGTGGTGTAGGAGTCAGAGCACCATTCTGAAGGGTCACGCTGGTGGTGTCAGGGAGACAGAGCACCGTTCTGGAGGGCCACGCTGGTGGTGGTGAGGGAGCCAGAGCACCATTCTGGCCGGCCAAGCTGGTGTAGGTCATGGAGCCAAAACACCATTTTGAAGGGCCACGCTGGTGGTGGTCAGGGAGCCAAAACACCATTTTGAAGGGCCACACTGGTGGTGGTGTAGGAGCCAGAGCACCATTCTGGAGGGCCACATTGGTGGTGGTGAGGGAGTCAGAGCACCATTCTGGAGGGCCACATTGGTGGTGGTGAGGGAGTCAGAGCACCATTCTGAAGAGCCACGCTGGTGGTGGTCAGGGAGCCAGAGCACCATTCTGGAGGGTCAACTGCTGTAGGTCATGGAGCCAAAACACCATTTTGAAGGGCCACACTGGTGGTAGTCACGGAGCCAGAGCACCATTCTGGTGGGCCACGCTGGTGGTGGTGAGGGAGCCAGAACACCATTCTGTAGGGCCACACTGGTGGTGGTCAGGGAGCCAGAGCACCATTCTGAAGGTCCACGCTGGTGGTGGTCAGGGAGCCAGAGCACCATTCTGGAGGGCCACATTGGTGGTGGTGAGGGAGTCAGAGCACCATTCTGAAGGTCCACGCTGGTGGTGGTGAGGAAGCCTGAGCACCATTCTGGAGGGCCACATTGGTGGTGGTGAGGGAGTCAGAGCACCATTCTGAAGGTCCACGCTGATGGTGGTCAGGGAGGCAGAGCACCATTCTGGAGGGTCAAGCTGGTGGAGGTCATGGAGCCAAAACACCATTTTGAAGGGCCACGCTGGTGGTGGTCAGGGAGCCAGAGCACCATTCTGGAGGGCCACGCGGGTGGTGGTGAGGGAGCCAGAGCACCATTCTGGTGGGCTACGCTGGTGGTGTCAGGGAGCCAGAGCACCATTCTGGAGGGCCACAGTGGTGGTAGTCAGGGAGCCAAAACACCATTTTGAAGGGCCACGCTGGTGGTAGTCAGGGAGCCAGAGCACCATTCTGGAGGGCCACATTGGTGGTGGTGAGGGAGTCAGAGCACCATTCTGAAGGTCCACGCTGGTGGTGGTGAGGAAGCCTGAGCACCATTCTGGAGGGCCACATTGGTGGTGGTGAGGGAGTCAGAGCACCATTCTGAAGGTCCACGCTGGTGGTGGTGAGGAAGCCTGAGCACCATCCTGGAGGGCCACATTGGTGGTGGTGAGGGAGTCAGAGCACCATTCTGAAGGTCCACGCTGATGGTGGTCAGGGAGGCAGAGCACCATTCTGGAGGGTCAAGCTGGTGGAGGTCATGGAGCCAAAACACCATTTTGAAGGGCCACGCTGGTGGTGGTGAGGGAGCCAGAGCACCATTCTGGAGGGCCACGCGAGTGGTGGTGAGGGAGCCAGAGCACCATTCTGAAGGTCCACGCTGGTGGTGTCAGGGAGCCAGAGCACCATTCTGGCCGGCCAAGCTGGTGGTGGTGGGGAAGCCAGAGCACCATTCTGCAGGGCCACGATGGTGGTGGTGAGGGAGCCAGAGCACCATTCTGGTGGGCTACGCTGGTGGTGGTCAGGGAGCCAGTGGAACATTCTGTAGGGCCACATTGGTGGTGGTGTAGGAGCCAGAGCACCATTCTCAAGGGCCACGCTGGTGGTGGTGAGGGAGCCAGAGCACCATTCTCAAGGGCCACACTGGTGGTGTCAGGGAGCCAGAGCACCATTCTGGAGGGTCAACTGGTGTAGGTCATGGAGCCAAAACACCATTTTGAAGGGCCACACTGGTGGTGTCAGGGAGCCAGAGCACCATTCTGAGGGCCACGCTGGTGGTGTAAGGGAGCCAGAGCACCATTTTGAAGGGCCACACTGGTGGTGTCAGGGAGCCAGAGCACCATTCTGGAGGGTCAAGCTGGTGGTGGTGAGGGAGCCAGAGCACCATTCTGAGGGCCACGCTGGTGGTGGTGAGGGAGCCAGAGCACCATTCTGGAGGGTCAAGCTGGTGGTGGTGAGGGAGCCAGAGCACCATTCTCAAGGGCCACGCTGGTGGTGTCAGGGAGATAGAGCACCGTTCTGGAGGGCCACGCTGGTGGTGGTGAGGGAGCCAGAGTACCATTCTGAAGAGCCACGCTGGTGGTGGTCAGGGAGCCAGAGCACCATTCTGGAGGGTCAACTGGTGTAGGTCATGGAGCCAAAACACCATTTTGAAGGGCCACACTGGTGGTGTCAGGGAGCCAGAGCACCATTCTGAGGGCCACGCTGGTGGTGTCAGGGAGCCAGAGCACCATTTTGAAGGGCCACACTGGTGGTGTCAGGGAGCCAGAGCACCATTCTGGAGGGCCACGCTGGTGGCGGTGAGGGAGCCAGAGCACCATTCTGAGGGCCACGCTGGTGGTGGTGAGGGAGCCAGAGCACCATTCTGGAGGGCCACATTGGTGGTGGTGAGGGAGTCAGAGCACTATTCTGAAGGTCCACGCTGGTGGTGGTGAGGAAGCCTGAGCACCATTCTGGAGGGCCACATTGGTGGTGGTGAGGGAGTCAGAGCACCATTCTGAAGGTCCACGCTGATGGTGGTCAGGGAGGCAGAGCACCATTCTGGAGGGTCAAGCTGGTGGAGGTCATGGAGCCAAAACACCATTTTGAAGGGCCACGCTGGTGGTGGTCAGGGAGCCAGAGCACCATTCTGGAGGGCCATGCTGGTGGTGGTGAGGGAGCCAGAGCACCATTCTGGTGGGCTACGCTGGTGGTGTCAGGGAGCCAGAGCACCATTCTGGAGGGCCACAGTGGTGGTAGTCAGGGAGCCAAAACACCATTTTGAAGGGCCACGCTGGTGGTAGTCAGGGAGCCAGAGCACCATTCTGGAGGGCCACATTGGTGGTGGTGAGGGAGCCAGAGCACCATTCTGGAGGGCCACATTGGTGGTGGTGAGAGAGTCAGAGCACCATTCTGGAGGGCCACATTGGTGGTGGTGAGGGAGTCAGAGCACCATTCTGAAGGTCCACGCTGGTGGTCGTGAGGAAGCCTGAGCACCATTCTGGAGGGCCACATTGGTGGTGGTGAGGGAGTCAGAGCACCATTCTGAAGGTCCACGCTGATGGTGGTCAGGGAGGCAGAGCACCATTCTGGAGGGTCAAGCTGGTGGAGGTCATGGAGCCAAAACACCATTTTGAAGGGCCACGCTGGTGGTGGTCAGGGAGCCAGAGCACCATTCTGGAGGGCCATGCTGGTGGTGGTGAGGGAGCCAGAGCACCATTCTGGAGAGCCACGCGGGTGGTGGTGAGGGAGCCAGAGCACCATTCTGAAGGTCCACGCTGGTGGTGTCAGGGAGCCAGAGCACCATTCTGGAGGGCCACGCGGGTGGTGGTGAGGGAGCCAGAGCACCATTCTGGCCGGCCAAGCTGGTGGTGGTGGGGAAGCCAGAGCACCATTCTCAAGGGCCACGCTGGTGGTGTCAGGGAGCCAGAGCACCATTCTGGAGGGTCAACTGGTGTAGGTCATGGAGCCAAAACACCATTTTGAAGGGCCACGCTGGTGGTGGTCAGGGAGCCAAAACACCATTTTGAAGGGCCACACTGGTGGTGGTGTAGGAGTCAGAGCACCATTCTGAAGGGTCACGCTGGTGGTGTCAGGGAGACAGAGCACCGTTCTGGAGGGCCACGCTGGTGGTGGTGAGGGAGCCAGAGCACCATTCTGGCCGGCCAAGCTGGTGTAGGTCATGGAGCCAAAACACCATTTTGAAGGGCCACGCTGGTGGTGGTCAGGGAGCCAAAACACCATTTTGAAGGGCCACACTGGTGGTGGTGTAGGAGCCAGAGCACCATTCTGGAGGGCCACATTGGTGGTGGTGAGGGAGTCAGAGCACCATTCTGGAGGGCCACATTGGTGGTGGTGAGGGAGTCAGAGCACCATTCTGAAGAGCCACGCTGGTGGTGGTCAGGGAGCCAGAGCACCATTCTGGAGGGTCAACTGCTGTAGGTCATGGAGCCAAAACACCATTTTGAAGGGCCACACTGGTGGTAGTCACGGAGCCAGAGCACCATTCTGGTGGGCCACGCTGGTGGTGGTGAGGGAGCCAGAACACCATTCTGTAGGGCCACACTGGTGGTGGTCAGGGAGCCAGAGCACCATTCTGGCCGGCCAAGCTGGTGGTGTCAGGGAGCCAGAGCACCATTCTGAAGGGCCACGCTGGTGGTGGTGAGGGAGCCAGAGCACCATTCTGGAGGGTCAAGCGGGTGGAGGTCATGGAGCCAAAGCACCATTTTGAAGGGCCACACTGGTGGTGGTCAGGGAGCCAGAGCACCATTCTGGAGGCCACACTGGTGGTGTCAGGGAGCCAGAGCACCATTCTGGAGGGCCACAGTGGTGGTAGTCAGGGAGCCAGAGCACCATTCTGGTGGGCCACGCTGGTGGTGGTGAGGGAGCCAGAGCACCATTCTGAAGGTCCACGCTGGTGGTAGTCAGGGAGCCAGAGCACCATTCTGGAGGCCACGCTGGTGGTGGTGAGGGAGCCAGAGCACCATTCTGGAGGGCCACGGTGGTATGGTGAGGGAGCCAGAGCACCATTCTCGAGGGCCACGCTGGTGGTGTCAGGGAGCAAGAGCACCATTCTGGAGGGCCACGCGGGTGGTGGTGAGGGAGCCAGAGCACCATTCTGGAGGCCACACTGGTGGTGGTGAGGGAGCCAGAGCACCATTCTGGAGGGCCACAGTGGTGGTAGTCAGGGAGCCAGAGCACCATTCTGGTGGGCCACGCTGGTGGTGGTGAGGGAGCCAGAACACCATTCTGTAGGGCCACACTGGTGGTGGTCAGGGAGCCAGAGCACCATTCTGGCCGGCCAAGCTGGTGGTGGTCAGGGAGGCAGAGCACCATTCTGTAGGGCCACGCTGGTGGTGTCAGGGAGCCAGTGGACCATTCTGGAGGGCCACGCTGGTGGCGGTGAGGGAGCCAGAGCACCATTCTGGAGGGCCACGCTGGTGGTGGTGAGGGAGCCAGAGCACCATTCTGGAGGGTCAAGCTGGTGTAGGTCATGGAGCCAAAACACCATTTTGAAGGGCCACGCTGGTGGTGGTCAGGGAGCCAAAACACCATTTTGAAGGGCCACATTGGTGGTGGTGAGGGAGTCAGAGCACCATTCTCAAGGGCCACGCTGGTGGTGGTGAGGGAGCCAGAGCACCATTCTGGAGGCCACACTGGTGGTGGTGAGGGAGCCAGAGCACCATTCTGGAGGCCACGCTGGTGGTGTCAGGGAGCCAGAGCACCATTCTGGAGGGCCACAGTGGTGATAGTCAGGGAGCCAAAACACCATTTTGAAAGGCCACGCTGGTGGTAGTCAGGGAGCCAGAGCACCATTCTGGAGGGCCACGGTGGTGGTGGTGAGGGAGCCAGAGCACCATTCTGAAGGGCCACACTGGTGGTGTCAGGGAACCAGAGCACCATTCTGAGGGCCACGCTGGTGGTGTCAGGGAGCCAGAGCACCATTCTGTAGGGCCACGCTGGTGGTGGTCAGGGAGCCAGAGAACCATTCTGGCCGGCCAAGCTGGTGGTGTCAGGGAGCCAGAGCACCATTCTGGAGGGCCACAGTGGTGGTAGTCAGGGAGGCAGAGCACCATTCTGGAGGGCCACGCTGGTGGTGTTGAGGGAGCCAGAGCACCATTCTGAAGGTCCACGCTGGTGGTGGTCAGGGAGCCAGAGCACCATTCTGGAGGGTCACAGTGGTGGTAGTCAGGGAGCCAGAGCACCATTTTGGTGGGCCACAGTGGTGGTAGTCAGGGAGCCAGAGCACCATTCTGAAGAGCCACGCTGGTGGTGGTGAGGGAGCCAGAACACCATTCTGGAGGGTCAAGCTGGTGTAGGTCATGGAGCCAAAACACCATTTTGAAGGGCCACATTGGTGGTGGTGAGGGAGTCAGAGCACCATTCTCAAGGGCCACGCTGGTGGTGGTGAGGGAGCCAGAGCACCATTCTGGAGGCCACGCTGGTGGTGTCAGGGAGCCAGAGCACCATTCTGGAGGGCCACAGTGGTGGTAGTCAGGGAGCCAAAACACCATTTTGAAGGGCCACGCTGGTGGTAGTCAGGGAGCCAGAGCACCATTCTGGAGGGCCACGGTGGTGGTGGTGAGGGAGCCAGAGCACCATTCTGAAGGGCCACACTGGTGGTGTCAGGGAGCCAGAGCACCATTCTGAGGGCCACGCTGGTGGTGTCAGGGAGCCAGAGCACCATTCTGGAGGATCAACTGCTGTAGGTCATGGAGCCAAAACACCATTTTGAAGGGCCACACTGGTGGTAGTCACGGAGCCAGAGCACCATTCTGGTGGGCCACGCTGGTGGTGGTCAGGGAGCCAGAGAACCATTCTGGCCGGCCAAGCTGGTGGTGTCAGGGAGCCAGAGCACCATTCTGGAGGGCCACAGTGGTGGTAGTCAGGGAGGCAGAGCACCATTCTGGAGGGCCACGCTGGTGGTGTTGAGGGAGCCAGAGCACCATTCTGAAGGTCCACGCTGGTGGTGGTCAGGGAGCCAGAGCACCATTCTGGTGGGCTACGCTGGTGGTATCAGGGAGCCAGAGCACCATTCTGGAGGGCCACGCGGGTGGTGGTGATGGAGCCAGAGCACCATTCTGGCCGGCCAAGCTGGTGGTGGTGAGGGAGCCAGAGCACCATTCTGGAGGGCCACGCTGGTGGTGGTGAGGGAGCCAGAGCACCATTCTGGAGGGCCACGCTGGTGGTGGTGAGGGAGCCAGAGCACCATTCTGGAGGGCCACGCTGGTGGTGGTGAGGGAGCCAGAGCACCATTCTGAAGGTCCACGCTGGTGGTGTCAGGGAGCCAGAGCACCATTCTGGAGGGCCACGCTGGTGGTGGTGAGGTAGCCAGAGCACCATTCTGAAGGTCCACGCTGGTGGTGGTCAGGGAGGCAGACTACCATTCTGGAGGGTCAAGCGGGTGGAGGTCATGGAGCCAAAGCACCATTTTGAAGGGTCACACTGGTGGTGGTCAGGGAGCCAGAGCACCATTCTGGAGGCCACACTGGTGGTGGTGAGGGAGCCAGAGCACCATTCTGGAGGGCCACAGTGGTGGTAGTCAGGGAGCCAGAGCACCATTCTGGTGGGCCACGCTGGTGGTGGTGAGGGAGCCAGAACACCATTCTGTAGGGCCACACTGGTGGTGTCAGGGAGCCAGAGCACCATTCTGGAGGCCACACTGGTGGTGGTGAGGGAGCCAGAGCACCATTCTGAAGGTCCACGCTCGTGGTGGTGAGGGAGCCAGAGCACCATTCTGACCGGCCACGCTGGTGGTGGTCAGGGAGCCACAGCACCATGCTGGACGGTTACATTGATGGTGGTGAGGGAGCCAGAGCACCATTCTGTAGGGCCACGCTGGTGGTGGTGAGGGAGCCCGAGCACCATTCTGGAGGGCCACATTGGTGGTGGTGAGGGAGTCAGAGCACCATTCTGACCGGCCACGCTGGTGGTGGTCAGGGAGCCACAGCACCATGCTGGACGGTTACATTGATGGTGGTCAGGGAGCCAGAGCACCATTCTGAAGGGCCACGCTGGTGGTGGTGAGGAAGCCAGAGCACCATTCTGACCGGCCACGCTGGTGGTTGTCCGGGAGCCACAGCACCATGCTGGACGGTTACGTTGATGGTGGTCAGGGAGCCAGAGCACCATTCTGACCGGCCACGCTGGTGGTGGTCATGGAGCCACAACCCCATTCTGAAGGGCCACGCTGGTGGTGGTCAGAGAGCCAGAGCACCATTCTGAAGGGCCACACTGGTGGTGTCAGGGAGCCAGAGCACCATTCTGGAAGGTCAAGCTGGTGGAAGTCATGGAGCCAAAACACCATTTTGAAGGGCCACGCTCGTAATGGCCAGGGAGCCAGAGCACCATCCTGAGGGCCACGATGGTGGTGGTCAGGGAGCCAGAGCCCCATTGTGACCGGCCATGCTGGTGGTGGTCAGGGAGCCAGAGCCCCATTGTGACCGGCCATGCTGGTGGTGGTCAGGGAGCCAGAGCCCCATTGTGACCGGCCACGCTGGTGGTGGTCAGGGAGCCAAAAGTGCCGTTGTGGAGTCCTCACCTGGGGAGGGGAGGGAGGTAGGAAGAGCCATTCTGGAGGGCTCACCTGGGGGTGGTGAGGGAGCCCCACCAGCCATTGTGGAGTGCTTACCTGGGGGTGGTGAGGGAGCCTGAGGAACCATTCTGGAAGGCGGAGCTCGTGGTGACCATGGAGCCAGAGCACCATTCTGGAGGGTCATGTTGATGGTGGTCAGGGAGCCTGAAGAACCATTCTGGAGGTCTCACCTGGGGGCAGTGAGGGAGTATGTGGAGCCACTCTCGAAGGCTGAGGTGATGGAGTTCCGGGAGACAGAGGACCACTGTGACGAGCTGAGGTGGTGGTGCTCAGAGAGCCCAAAGGGCCATTGAGGAAGGCTTACCTGGGGGTTGTGGCGGAGCCTCAACATCCATTCTGGAGGGCCGAGCTGGTGGTGGTCACGGAGCCTGAGGAGCCATTCTGGAGGGTTCACGTATTGGTGGCGAGTGTGCCTGAGGAGCGATTCTAGAGTTCTCACCTGTGGGTGGTGAGGGAGCCCCAAAACCATTCTGGAGTGCTCACCTGGGCTTGGTGAGGGAGCCCCAAAACCATTCTGCAGGTCTCACCTGGTGGTGGTCAGTGAGCCAGAGCACCATTCTCGAGGGCTGAGCTGGTGGTGGTGAGGGAGCCCGAAGAGCCATGCTGGAGGTCTCATCTGGAGGTGGTCAGGGAGCCTGAGGAGCCACTCTGGAGGGTCGAGCTGGTGGTGGTCAGGGAGCCCGAAGAGCCACTGTAGAGGGCTCCCCTGCGGTGGTGAGTGAACCGGAAATGCCATTCTGGAGTGTCAAGCTGGAGGTGGTCAGGGAGCCAGAAGAGCCACTTTGTAGGAGCTGGGCATCCCCACGCAGTTTGGCTTGGTCTCCCCAGTATTTTTTTTATTGTGGCCCTATCTTGACCCTCCAAAATTTTATGGACAATCTTGGGTGGACCTTTGTTTTTTTTGAATGTCTTTTGTCCATGGAGGGGGAGGGCCAACAGCAGAAAACTTTCAGGAAGAACTGCCGGACCCTTCCGGGTCCCTGCTGCTGGCCCTCGCTGTGGTGGGAGGAAGAGCCTTGGCTGCTGTTGCTGGTGCTGCTCTTTCTGCTGCGTGGGGTGCTGAGGGAGGCTGAAGCGCCATTCTGGAGGGCTGAGCTGGCAGTGGTGAAGGACCCCGAAGAACTATGATGGAGGGCAGGGCTGGGGGTGGCAGCCCAGGACTCAGGGCCGGAGAGTGTCCGGGATTTGACACCCTCTGATGTTATGGCCACCCTCACTTCTCCACTGGTGGTGGAGACATCTGCCCTCGGTTCCAGGCTGCTGGTTTGGATGGCCACCTCCGCTTGTGTGCTGGCAGATGGGACAGCCAGCTCCATGTGCCCACTGGTGGTTGTGATGACCACCTCCGGTTCTGTGCTGCCAGATGACACAGCCAGCTCCATGTGCCCACTGGTGGTTGGCGTGGGCACCTCCAGTTCTGTGCTGGCAGATGGCATAGCCAGCTCCATGTGCCCACTGGTGGTTGGGGTGGGCACCTCCGGTTCTGTGCTGGCAGATGGCACAGCCAGCTCCATTTTTACCCTGGAGGTTTGAATGGCCAACTCTGGTTCTGTGCTGGCAGATGTGACAGCCAGCTTCACTTCCACGCCTGTGGTGGGAATGGCCACCCTGTGTGCTACGCTAGTGGTAGACACAGTCACCCTTGGTGCCATGCTGGTGGCAGGGACAGCCCCCCTTGCTGACATCCTTGTGGTGGGGACACTCACCCTTGCTGCCATACTTGTGGCAGGGACCCCCCTCGCTGCCACATTGGTGGGTGGACTGGTCGGCCTATTTGTTTTCTCTCCCGCTGCCCGCAGCTCTGGCGTTGTGGAATGATGTCGTCTTTGGGCAGGGAAGGAGCAAGGTCTTACCCGCACTGTGTGGCCTTTGATGTTCATTTTTGTGGTGCGGAGGATTAAATATGTCCCCATGATGTTATTGTAGGTGTTTTGGACTACTGATTCCCTTATTTCCTCCTGGTTGTACCCGAGATGTTTCATTTTTTCGGTGATCTGAGGGTCAATATCACCGCATGGTGGTTCGTGGTACAACTTCACTTCCTCCTTTTGGTCTTTGTTGACCCAGGGGTCCTTCATAATGGCGTCCAGAGTTGGCCTTTGGGCGGGGTCAAGGGTGATGATTTTTTTAAGGAGGTTCTGGCATTCCTCGGAGATGAAATATGGTAGGAGGAAGT
This sequence comes from Glossophaga mutica, assembly GCA_039655065.1. Lineage (NCBI taxonomy): Eukaryota > Metazoa > Chordata > Mammalia > Chiroptera > Phyllostomidae > Glossophaga > Glossophaga mutica. Next base: position 6,739,848 of record CM077313.1, on the reverse strand, counting down.
GCCCTCTCAAGACCCGTCTCTTCACTTCCCCAAAGTTCTCCCCATCAAACGGGAGCTTTCCGGTCAGCATCTGATAAAGGATGACACCGAGGCTCCAGATGTCGACCTTCGGGCCGTCATAGGCCTCGTTCCTCAGGATCTCCGGGGCCATGTATGACACGGTCCCACAGAAGGAAGTCAGTTTGCTGTTCCGGAACTCCTTGCCAAAGCCGAAATCGGCTAGTTTGATGTTGTGCTCAGCATCTAGGAGGATGTTCTCGGGCTTAAGGTCTCTATGGACGAAGCCCTTCTGGTGGCAGTAGTGTAAGGCGGACACGAGCTGCCTGAAGAGGGTGCGGGCCTCCTCTTCTGTCCGGGCACCATAGTTCTCAAGATAGTCATATAACTCACCACCGCTCAGGTGCTCCATGAATAGAAAATAATGATCTTCCGTGGCAATGACTTCAAATAGTTTGGTTATATTTGGATGGCTCAAATTTTGCAGGCAATGACATTCTCGAAAACCCAGAGAGGAGCCCTGTCTGTTGACGATTTTCACCGCCACCTCGGTGCCTGTGACAATGTGGCGGGCCAGCATGACTTTTGCAAAGGACCCTTTGCCTATTGTGCTGAGCAGTATGTAGCCACCAATACGGCACTCCTTGTCAGAGGCAGATGTAATGTCCTCAGGCATGGTGACCAAAAAAAAAAAAAAAAAAAATTAAAATAAAAAACTGAACAAAAAGAAACAAAGCAAATAGTCCTGATCCAATGGGTTACCACCAGTTCGGCTTCCCGGACAGTGACGGACTAAAGCCCCAGCCAGCCAGGAGCCTGCTCATAGGGGCTTGGCTTGCGCCGCATCACTGTGGGCCTTTATGATCTCGCATGGGGCGGTGGGCTGCGGTGGCTCCCTCCCTTTCTGTGTCATGACAGTTTGACTCGGGAGAAAGCACAGTAAAAGGATCCCCCAAAAGCTTGTTTGAAATGTGGGCATCTAAAGATTGATATGTACTTTGTTAGAAGTGACAATCTGTGAGATACAAATACAATAAAAGTGAAAACTCTGAAGAAAATATAATTAAATGTAAATATAAGAATAATTTTAAAGTTCTCAGTTTTTCCTGTATCGTTGAGTGGTTTCTGTGTAGAACAGGTCTTTAATTTTGTCAATTATCTTTTAAGCATCCGGAGGATAATCATACAATTTTTGTGTTAGATCTAATTAATAAAGACAATGATACCTTTACCTTTCATAATACTGCCTCATCCTTGCAATCTGGGATTAAACACTGTATATTCATGATTTTGGGTTTTTTAACATGCAAATTATTGTTCCATAAGATTGTATTTAGTGTTTTTGCATACATATTTATAAGTGCGATTAGCTTGTCGTTTTGTGTGTGTGTGAGCATTCAACATCAGACCTTAATAATTCTAAAACAACAGTGAAACACATACACACCCATGCCTTTTTATAAAATAATTCAAAACATTGATTTATTGGTAAAGGCACAGAATGGGTTATGCAAAGAGAGGCTCACAGTTTACTTTGGTGGCAAGGCAGTAAATAGGAATTTGAAGATTGTAGGTTGGAGGAAGGCAAGACAGTGGAGAGAGGGGGGTGATCTAACAAATCTTATCAATTTCTAGCCTGAAGACACATTCCGATCTGAGTGGGAGTTTGTGTGATGAACTGGTTAAGTGCAGAGATACCCGGTACCGTTGTAAACTTCCTCTCGTTCCCCTTCGTCCTGGTGTACGTGCTCTGCTCCCTGGTGCCCCACTTCTCTTCATCTGCAGACACAGCTGCCCGGCCTTCCTTCCGTGGAAAACTACGGGCAGGGAAGCGGAGAGACGTGGGCCTCCTCCACGGGACCGCTTTGGTGGGAGTTTCACCTTACAGAATTTCAGGACAGGACCAGGCTTGAAGTGGAGTCCCAGACAGAGAGTCACACTGAGGATTAGGAGTCGGAGAGTTAGGAGTTTAGAAATGAGTGTGAAATGGGACTACTTTACCCTGAGATGCTCAGGGAAGGTGACACTGGAAAGGTGAAGAGGCAAAGCTGTAGCGGCAGATAATCAAGTTTTCTCTTGCATAGCATTTAAAATTGGGATGTCACATTCATATGCATAATTTCATTCAAACTCTGTGGGAATTTGGTGTGTTAGGTAGAGCCATCCATACTGTTATTATATTTTCTAGATTAATAACATTATGTTGGATGAGGCACATTCCTAGTCCAAGGTCACACAGCTAGGAAGTGGTAGAATTGGGTTTGTGTCTAGATCTTCTGAATATCTTCAGCTTTATTTTTCATAACAATTCAGACATATATAAACTCTGTTCCTAAGATAATGCTTCTGCGATCACCTTTGCCTCTAATAAAGGGGGATGTGCCTGACAGTTTTCGGCTATCATTAAATGGATGTAATTTGGGGGGTCCTTACTAGCAGTGACTAGAAAGTGCCAGTTGAACACCTAAATTAAGGAGTGGGATCCACGAGAAAGGGGTTGATCTTAATTTACTAAAATTCTGATTATATTTAGGGTGCCATTTCCGTGGGCATTCAATAACCTCCAAAGTTATCAACTGCAATCAAAATACGTCTTTATGCTTTTTTGCTTTGAAAAATGAAGATGCAGCTCTAAGTAATGCAGTGAAGATCTCTGATCATTGCCAGTTGGACAGGTATGGATCAGAGAGAGAGTAAGTTGCTCAATGATTCAGTAAGCTGAACTTTAGAATGTGTTTCTAGTTGTCAATGAAATAGCGCTATGCATGGGTGGTGTCTTAGTTTCCACTTGACCAGCTGCAAAGATTAATGACCAATGTTGCAGGCATGAAAGAAAAATCGTACTGATTCTAGATAGATACACAGCATACTCTGAAATTTCCCTAAGTAGCACTTTAAGTGTTTTTTCCTCCAAAGTTATATTTTTAATTCTATGAAGAAGTAAGAACATATTCTACACTCTTAAGGAGCTTTATCAAAAATAAAATGTGCCCTGTTACATTATATTTTGTCTCAGTAAGGCCTACGCACTTTTAAACTTACTCTCTTGCATTTCAAAATGTTTGACTATCTACAATAGGATGCATCTGACAAAAGTACTCTGACCTATTTATTATTCAGAAACAGCCCCAGAGTGCAAATGAGTACTTAAAGCTTTTCAGGCTAGGAAACTGTCTAAGTGCTATCTCCTGAAATGTACTATTCTTTTTAGAAGTACACTCATGAATTTTATAAGGCTTTAAGATGCACAGACAAAGTATCTTTACATAGTCTGTCTCTGGATTGCTAGCTCTAGGAGACTGGCTACAATGAATATATTTCCTTTTTAATTTTACTCATTGGACTACACCGGTCTTCAGCCAGTGATAGGACCAGTTCGAGCGGTGCAAGCAAGTTCTGCCTTAGACAATACCTGGTTCATCGGTAAGGGTTACAAATAGAATCTTAGGAACGTGCTTTTTAAAAAAACTTTCTGTGTATAGCCAAACGAAACTATTGCATGGTAATGAACTTTAAAGAAGGCCAGATGGCTGAGAAAAAAAATAGTTTAATTCTATACTAAGAACCAGAGAGATTTTGTTAGCTCTCCTTATTTATTTTTGAATTAAATGTTCTTAATAAAGGAAATTTCACCCCAATTAAATACTGTAGAAGTTGATTTACTTCAAAATAAATGCCAGTGTTGCTAATTAGGTTGAAATATTTTTAAATGAACCCACTGCTGTAAAACAAATAGAATTGCTCCTTTTCATAAAGCATTCCTTTATTGTAATGAGAAATTTAAAATCTATTAAGTTTATATGCAAATTAACAGAAAAGCTCTTTTAACAGCAACAACTCTTAAGAAGTTTCTCTGATGCAGATGAAGCTCAGACCTGCACTTTCTCACATTTGGGTTCCTTGAGGAGACAGCCTGGTGGAAGCCAGTACCCATCTGATGGGTGTACACTGAGGTGCAGGTAGGGGTTCGTCTTTGTTTTCGTATTGCTGCTCCTGAAGAAGGATTTCCAGCAGGGGTCATACATTTACACTTCTATCACCTTGGACACAAAAATTAAAATGAATATCCGCTCTTGAACTATTTTCAGGGCAAAATCTGCTGCCTGTTTTTGTTGGAAAATTTGTGCGGGTTTCTTTTTTGTTTCCTTTGTCTCTTTTATTCTCTTTGATTTAATTTGCTAGTACTTTGACTCCAAAATTATTTCTTCTCTGGGCAAGGGGGAGGAATGGGCGACATCTGTAATAGCATCAACAATAAATAACAATAAATAAATAAACAAAATTATTTCTTCTCTAAGAGTCCAAGATTTAAGATAATGCATCGTTTAAGGGAATTGGGGCTCAAATAACTATAAAAGGAAGAAACACAACGTTCCTTTTAAGAAGAATTGAGAGATAGATTTTGCTTACAACAATGTTTCACAATAGAGAGAAGTTAGGTCAAATTTAGAAAGGTCCATTTCTATAAATAAAAATTTTTGACAATAAAAATGTATTTCCCATGGTACAGTCAGAAGAATAATTCTTATTTTTTATTGAAATAAGAATTTGTTCCTTTCCCAAAGGCAACTTCTTTTTTTCAACTCTCCAAACTAGGTAGTAATGCTGCATTATTACAGTTATTGTGGTCATTTCATTTAAAGAAATGTGTTGTCATTCCCTGCCTGTCCCAGCCCCGCCCAACAGCAGGTGGTATAAACCTTCCTCATAGAAGAAGAGCTTCTGAGCTGGCCTGAAACAGACCTGCCAGTAGACTCTTAGGAGCCCACTCACATGATCAGTGGACCAAAAATCAACCTCACTTCTGCAGGAACATACGATTCACAAACCTCTGGGCCCCTCTGTGTTCTCTGGTTTTGACCGAGTGCTCACCAGTGCTGCCCAGTTAGGAATTGCCCTATGGTTTCCCATGGGTTTCTAGTCCCATGGAACTGTCTCCTGCTTGGCTGGAACCTTGATCATTCTCTTTGTTTTGCTCCTTCCTGTTTCCAGAGCAACCCCTTGGTGACCCTCATCCAAGGCATTTCAAACTTGGTGAATTGCACAGGTATCTAGCAACTCACTTTCCTGATAATGTTTTAAGCATTGTGATGGTTTACAGACTTTCACTGATATAGTCTAAGTGAAGGAAGGGCTTTCTGAACATGGCTAATAACATGGATTTTTATTTTGGTCTTTTGTTTTAGATCTATGATGTGAAATTGCGTGCACAAAACACCTCATAGAAAAGGCTCCCTCTGGCTCTCTCAGGTACCATCTCCTTCAAAGGGCAAAGGAGCACCTTGAGGCCACACTAGAATTCACAGGAAACACTAGAATTCACACTAGAATAGACTGTAATGGCACAGTGGGCCAAGCATAGGATATGCTCTGGCGCATTGGATGCCACTGTTCAATATTCAAATAGAGAAGCAGAGAAGAACCAATACATTATCTAGGGGGCATCTGTTGTCATACTTTCCCATGATCTCATTACCTTTGGTCTTACTCTGAATAGGACACACAACCACAAATAAACCTGAAAAAACATGTCTGCTTTACCAACATTCTGAGGGTCAGGAGTTAAGTGTCACCTGTAACAAATGCCATCGATGGAATAATAACGACCCAGATGGTAGCCAACACTTGTATAGTGTTAACTGTGTCTCAGGCCCTGTTTTAACTTTACGTATATTGCATATATTTAGCTTTACATATATTGACTCATTTTGTCTCCCCCAAATTTGTTAATTAGGCACAGCCCTATTTTAAAGAAGAGGAAGTGGAGGTCCAGGATGGGGCGTATTTCTGTGTTTGCACAACTAGGAAGTGGTAGAGGAGGGTTCTGGACACAGGCAGTGAACAGGAGGATCTGCGTGCTTAGCAATACGTTGCATTGCCTTGGGGTAAGTTCCCTCTGCATTTAGTCTATTGGGGGGTCTTGTCATCATTGTTCTCAGCTGTGAGATGCTCATTCTCAGAACAGGGAAGCATACACCTGCAGCCGAGCCAGCAGTGAATGCCACGTCTAGCAGGGAGCAAGAGGAAAGATTTCATCAATATTTCCTCTCGCCGTATGACAGAAGTAAGGAAACATCAAACACCGTTACACAAATCATCTTTAATTGAAGTCAAAGCCTCTAATTGAACACCAGCCTTATTTAGGCTTTGAGGCTCCAATTTAGCAATAAATGGGGATAAACTCTGGATATACTCACAGTATATGTGTAACAAAATTATGTTGAGTACACTGTTGATACACACGCAACCATTGATGCATGCAAAATAATTACAAGTAAGAAAAGCTAGTCAAAGTGAAGGTACTGCATAATTCAGTGAATACAACTTAAATTTACATACTATTTGAGAAAAGGTGAATGAATCCATAGTGACAAAGCAAATCACTGTTTGCCTGATGACAGTGGGGGCTGGCATGTGGGAGGGTGTAGGGAAGGATCACCCCTGCACATGAGAAACTGGAGTGATGTGTATACTTGTCATCACATACATGTGCATGTCAAAGTCTTACCACCGTACACTCTGAATATGCACAATTTATTGTCTATCAATTATACCTCAATAAATCTGTAAAGAAAATTAACAAAGAACACTAAAAGCACTGGCCAGAATGGCGCAGGTTTTCCTGGCTCCCAGCCTCCTCCTGCAGAACCTGCTGAAGCAGTTTCCCCGAGAGTTAAAGAAGCTATTGTGCATTGGGAAAACCCTCCCGTGAGGTGGCTTTTGGGGAGGATGGGGAGAATGTTTTGATTTACTTCGATTTCTGGTCTCAAGCCTGCATTTCTGAGCCTCATGATTAGCTCTGTTCATGTTCCATAACCCCTTCAGACAGTCCATTTCTTTATGTCACGATTCTAGCTAGTGCCTTCTGGTGGATTACCCCCGGCACCAACAACGATTCTACTGTGTGTATACAGTATAAATGGGCCAGTAGCACATGGTCCATTGCTTCCTAATACTCTGTGTCTAGCCGTAATAGGTATTTAGCAGTAAAGCCTCTGAAATGATCTGTATTGTATCATTTTTGCTTATTGCACAAGAGCAGTTTAGTGCATTTATTTTGTAGTTACGAGCCCAACTGAGGTAGCCAGATTTTTCAGCTTTTACACATAGGGAGGGGAGCTCTTAATTTTATCAGCATTGCTAACGCTGTTAACAGCTGTCCTGACAATAGCTTTTATGAGAATAAACGCTTTCCGACACAGATCTTCTTGTTTGCATGATCCCCAGGGAGTCAACCTCATCGACATCATCAGATCAAACTGAGTTGCATTTCTCTCCTGCTTGGCGCACAGTCTCCTCGGCAGCCAGCCGTACTCAGCTGTCTTCTGTACATCTCAGGCTCTCATTTTGCAGTAAGTATCCTGCTCAAACAATCCGAGGCACAAAACCTCGTAGCCCTTAATGCCTACAAAACTCCACCCCGTAGGAAAGTGACAGTACTCCTGGAAAGGGACAAAGGCAACTTTGCCTTTATTATCTTCTGTCATTCTTTCCAAGGCACAAAACTGGGCCAGGTGGGCTTTCTAACCGTTGCTTCGTATTATTGCTCTTTATTATTTCCTTGACTTCGTGGCACATGGAATTATCCATCACTGCAAACATCAGAAGCTCATGCATTTTTTTTCCAGCAGGTATAAGAAAACAAAAAATTTGTTCTTGTCTGTTGTTTTCTTACTCTGGCAAATACAACACCTCCTTGAATATGCTGCGTTTGTTTGCCCTGCGTATTTTCAGCTGTTCTTGAATTCCTTGTTTCTTGCCTTTAGCTTTGGAAGTCGCAGGGAATGTTATTTCTGAAATACTGTTCATGATTCATTTTTCAAATTTGTTAAGAGAAGTCATGTCAAGTTGTGCACTTTCTGCATTAGGAAAGGGGGTTTCAGGATGGGATGTTCATAAAGTACTCTGCAATAAATTTTCTCTTACTACAAAATCAATTCATCAAATGTAGAGAATTGTTTGACATGCATAAATAAAAAGAACCCCCAACTGAGCAGTTATAAACTTCCAGTAAACTATAATTTAACATTGAGACCCATAAACAAGGAAGGGTTGAATATAATACTGCTAATGAAGTGCAAATATCTCAAAACTAATAGGAATAAAAAACAAAAGTAGAAAAATTAATGGATTGTGAAAAGGCAGAAGGTAAAGGTAGAGCATTCCAGAAAGATCCCTGATGAATACTAGAGAGAGATCAGTAAACCCGATGAAATGGGAGGTTTCTGAGCGTTGTAACAGGTGTTCTTGTCGCCATGAAGAGGGAGCCAGAGACTCTCAGTACCACTGCTGCCTCCTGAGTGTGAGTAAAGTACTTGTGGAACTGGAATCAACTTTCTAATGCACAGAAACCTCATCAGAGCAATGTTTACTATTTAAAAGTGTTCCATATGAAATGGGACTTTCTTGGGTTCTTCAGTGGGATTTAACTAAGAAAGAAGTGTTAGGCTTCCATTATAGCATCATAGAGCAGCAAATTAATGTTCTAAGGTGTCCCAATGCATATGCCCCAAGTTATAAAAGTATAGCCTTATTCATGGTGGCCAAGACATGGACAGAACCAAAATGTCCTTCAGTAGATGATTGGGTAAAGAAGATGTGGTGCATATACCCTAAGGAATCCCACTCAGCCTCAAGAAAAGATGAAATAGTGCCATTTACGACAACATGGATGGATCTAGAGAGCATCTCACTAAGCGAAGTCAGAAAAAGTCAAGAACCGTATGATTTCACTCATGTGTAAGATATAAAACTGAAAGCAACAAAAGAACAAACAAACGAAATAGCCCCAGTCAACAGCATGGTGGTTGTTAGAAAGAAGAAGGGAAGGGGGGTAGTAAAGGCTAATGGGGGTCAAATACATGGTGATGGAAGAGGATGCAACCTTGGGTGGGGGGCACACAACCCAGTGCACGTACAGATGGTGTATCATGTAATCTTATTAAACAATGTCGCCCCAATAATTTTAATTAAAAACAAAGAAAAGTAGAACCTAGTAAATTATACATTTATAATGTGAAAGAATTCAAAGTAGCCTTAAAATACCAACTGCACTGGCATGGAAATAGCAGTTTAGAAGGATACACAATCTTAATTAGGTGTTTTTTAAATGCCGCTTGACCTAACAGTCCCTACAAGAAGGCAGTAGCGGAATAAACCTTGTAGAACAAATAACTGTAAGGAATTCTGAGCTGACAGTTCATTTATTAAAAGTTCTGTTTTGTGTTGTGTAGGAGACCATTCTGCGTGGTGTAGGTCCAGCTCCCACTCGGAGATGCACAGGACCCACGCCCACAGATGGGTTGTCTCGTGGGAAATCAGGTTTGCAATGTGCCTAGGCTGCTTTGAGTCTTGCTTTTACTTAAAACTCCCTCACCCTGAATTGAGACAGCAAGTGCTTATTGTAACTTCCTAAAATCCATGCTAGAACTCCCCAGTATGGAGTGTAACAGGCTCAACCACTTTTCCCTTTTCATTTGTAAATATCCTTTTGTGATGTCATTAGCAGCATCATCTCCTTTGTTGTCTGTAAAAGGTAACCCCCTAAAGCAAACCTGTGTATAGTAAATGAGGACCATCATGTAATGGGACTAGAAACCCAATAAAGGCCTGTCATGGCGGAGGCTGTGGCTTTTTGCTCCCCTTGATAGAAAAGCCACGCTGTCCCTTTTCCTCTGCTGAACTCAGTAGTCCATGTGTATGTCTCATTTAATCCATAATGACGTGGACACTGCGCGCTGATGTCTGCATCAGTGTTATAAAATACAACAGAAAACAGACAAAAATACACCCACATACTAATTTCTGACTTTATAGCTTATTATTCGTAGTGTAACATCCTTGCTTTAAATATCTTGTGAAGTAATGATTTGTTGAATGGGGGTTTTGTCTTTTTAGACATGGGTATACAGAATCATTTGATTAGAACACAACTATTGTTGTTCATAAATGTAATTCTATTTCTTGTTAATCCCTTTATGAGGCTTATTGCTTCCATTTATGTCTCTCTTGCAATTTTTTTTATATCCTAGAAGTCTTTTTCTCAATATAGCCTAAAATAATTTAGTTTTAAGTATTCAAAGACTTAAACCTTAATGGCGACATATTTAGAACTTTTTGAAAATCGTTTTGCATAAACATCCACATTTTCCTAACACAATGATTATTGATATTAAAATACAATATCATTAATAAAGATCATAAATAAAAGCACTTAGAGGAGAGAAAAATCAAGTTAGAAAAGGGTCCCAGTAGGGTCAATTATTGAATAAAAATATTTGCAGAGTGATACCTTCACTTTTTTCTCCCTCCCCTTCTAGAATCTCAAGACTTGTTTGGACTATAAGCTAACTTCACATAGTGTCTATGCGTAGAAGTGTTTTCAGGTTCTACTCAGAATTGCTGTTGAGTGTTGCCCTGCGAAATGGATAGTCGAGCACCTCAGACCTCCGGCCCTGACTCTTTGAAAGCTATGTCACAGTAGGAATGCTTGGGTTGTATGATGTCATCATTTATATAGTGCCGAAATGAAAGATCTTAGAGAGTAAAATTTAAAGCCCCGGTGTTAAGGTACAACCAGTAAAAGACTTAACTGTTATCATTCAAGGAAGGCTATTTATTGTAGATCTTATGTGAGCGAGGTGTCGGGAGGTATTAGGGAGCCACGATTCAGCAGGAGCCTGAACCAGCAGCAGCAAAGTTGCTACCACTCCTAGCAGGGACCAAAGAGGCAGGGATGGAGACAGAGTCCCATCCAGAGGGCTACCTTGAACCAAGCAGAGGCTTTGGTAGAGACAGTCAGCATGAGGAAAGTCTCAGGGAAGGAATCCATGGAGTGCATGGTTTGCAAGGTGACGAGACTGGAGACTAGAGTGAACTGAGAATGCAAATAACTAAAGAACTTCCTTTCCTTTTCTCTGGTCATTCTCGCGCTCCTCACTGGCTGAACTCATTGGAAGCAAGAGAGCATGGTTTTCCTGTTGATATAACCTGTGCCAGTAAGACTCAGAGGCCCAGAACAGGGTGGAGAAGGGGATGGAGAATGGTTCTAGAGTAGGAAATATAAAAATATTTGGCACAGCCACTCTTAACTACCTACTCATATCTGCCATATACTGAGCAACCAGATACATTTGTTAAAAAATACTGACCGTTGTCACTCTTTGCCGTAGATATTAGGGTGTCATAAAGTCTGACTTTCATATTAATGCTCTTTTAAGTCAAAAGAAAATAAAAATGCCACTTAATGGCATTTATTAAAAGTGCCAGTATTCAAAGGAATAATGGTCTGCACTGTGTATAGCACTTTACAGTTTTAAGTACTTTTACATGTATGGCCTCACTTAACTGATGTTAATGAAACAATAGATAACATCCGCTGGTTCTATACTATGTTCTTGGTGCTGCTCCGAATTCCCACAATTCCATGAGGTAGGGTACTTTGCACAGTGAGGTTAACTTGCCAAGTCGTAGAACCTGTAGATAAACTGGGAGCATGGCCTAAAAAGGATAATGATATATTGTTGCTTTGACAAATACAATGAAAATGGAGAATAAATGTGGATTAGTCCAGTTTTGCATAAGAAAAAACTGAGGCTTGAAGAAGATAAGGTGGAATGCTTTGTGTCTTAAGTGAAGAATTTAACAATGGGCTAATAGTCTTAAGTTCAGAGCTTTTTTCATTAATTCTCACTTATAAGAATTCTTTCTTTCATGGTGAATTCATATTTCAAGATCTGGTTAGAGCAAATGTGAAAATATCAAATATAAGTGGCTTAACATAAAGAACTGTTTTCTAGTTTTCATTTAACATGCAAAAGTTTGCAACTGAGTTTATTTCATGTGAACACACCATAGTAGGCGTTGATGCCAGAGTTCCTCAGCTAATGCCTCTGACTTTCTGGGATGAGTGGTCATTGTAATCACCTCGATCATAATGCATGTAGCCCTCTTCTTGTGTTCCTTGGAGAATAAGAGGTGACAAGACCAAATAACACAACTGGCAGAGGGGCAGAGTCTATGATGTTCTGAGGCACCGTCTATTACGTTCTTTAATACTACACTGAGGCAAAATACAATCATTTTTATAAGAGCTCGTGTTGATCCATTGTTCATAATCTTCATCATGAACATGGAATAGCTTGAGTTTATATGTGGTACATAAGTTCCGTACTTATTAATATCCTCTGTTGTTTCTAGCCCTATGTCCTTAAGATTCATATTCCTTCAAGATGAAGGAATATCCTGGGGTCTTACCACTTCAGTGCATTTCTCTAAATCACTTAATTCAACACATTTCCCCCCACTTTTTAATGCCAACCCATCTTAATTTCCTTCTTCATTTTTCCCTCTGGCTTTTCATGTACTATAAAAATAGATATGGTCTCACTTGGTATTGAAAATGAATATTTATTCTTTAGGAGAAAAATCCAAATTTTTAATGTAAATCAGTAGACTTCACCCACCTCTATAATGCCCCCTCATACCACTCCACTTAGCTCACAATGTGTTACCTCAACAGGCCTCCCCGCAGCACCCCAGGCGTGTCAAGTTCCTCTTCATCTCGAGGCTTTTATTTCTCCCCTCCACTTACACCACTCCAGTATCTCTCATTGCTTGGCTAATTCCCCCTTCAGATTCAGATCCTATGTTAATTTCTAGAGATGACTTCTATGAACCTTTACCTTTAATGTTGAAATATTTCTTTATAACCTGGCAATTTATATTTGGCAATTCAGCTTCTCAATACATATTAACTCGTGAGTCCGTGGAAATTTATTTCCTCATCTGTTGCTCCCATGGATGGTAAGCGTCACGAGGTCAGGGCTTCTGTTTGTTTTGTTCAGCCCTTCATCGGTGGCACCAAGCACAGGAGGCACCCCATAAATAGTGACTGGGTACAGTGCATTTTGCTCATCAACTAGATTTCACTGTAATCTGTTGTAGGAATAGTATTTGGATTTCCATAATGTCTAGAGCAGTTTAACTCATTTAATCAGTCTCCATCCTGTGTCCTCTTCTGTCTCTCTTTTTCGTGGATCTTACCCACTCTCTGTCTTGGGTGATGTGCAGGTGAGTGATTTCTTGTACTACACTTACCTTCTCTCTTTTCTGCTACTTTAATCTGCCTTAAAATTATTTTTTAGTAACAATTTTAGTCTAAAAATTATTAGTCTATCTTCTTTACTTCCTGATTTCACAATTTAACTGTAGATTTCTTCAGATCCCTAAGTATTCCTGCTATGTCCCCTGACTTTCCTTTTGAACATGAATGATTCTTCCTCCTCCTTTCTTCCTACTCTCCGTTCCTTCTTGCCTACCTTTTTTCTCCTTTTATTTTTGTATAAATTTTGAGACTGCACATATCATCACCCTCCCAGTGCCCCTCCCCCACCACATGTTCACTTAACAAGCTAGCTACTCATTCATACGAGTACTGTACTTACTCGTATACCTTGGAAGTGTTCAGTTTTAATTGGAATGTGTACAAATTCATACCCACAATGTCTGTATTGCCTTTGTTTTCTAAGCAGCACCCTCCCTCTACCAAATACAAGTGTTCTGTTATCTTCTCTGTGTTAAAGGACTTAGGGAATTTCTCCAGGATCTACCACTTATCCACTTTTCTAAAACAAATTGCTCCACCTTGCCTAGCTTTGCGATAGCCTCTCTATGTGTGGCCAGGCTTTGCCTGTTTCTCTCTCTTTGGATTTGACTCTTTAATTTTGAATCTTTTTTTCCCTTCCACCACCAAATATTGGATTAGCCAAGTTCCTCCTTTAATACTTGGTCCCTGTTGTCTGAACCCCTGGACGAGAGCCACAGGTATCCTCCCTGCCTCAGAGAAGAGTTCACACCCACATCACAACAGCCTTTCTTCTCTCATAATGCGTGGTGTGTATAGCATCATCAATTCACATGATTAGAAGGAATGAGAGTTAGGAGGAACTGGTGGAAATGAAAAAAACAAAATGTAGATTCTGCATGAGCTGGTACAATTCTGCATTTTCTGAGTATTATAGTTAGATTTTTGTAAAATTTCTCTATTGTAACTGGGTGACAGTCTTAAAAATATATGAAATCATCCACTTAATTGAGGATATGTCTGTATAGCTTCTTCAGAAGATATACTATATATTCTGTATATACTGTAAGACATTCTATATATACAGTACATATTTTGTATATACTGTAAAATGTAGTCTTTAAAAGTAGTGTAGATTTGAACTGACCCCAGAGGAAATTGATTATGTATTGGGATCAGCAAACTTGCCTTGGATATGGGTATAAGTGGAGGCCACATACCACATGTATAAATGCTTCTAAATTATAATAAAGTCAGCAGACTATTTTCGTTCCCTTGACAAATATCTTTCATAATAGCCTGAAAGGTCTGCTTTGGATTTAAAATTCCCAGCTGCTTGTAACATGCAAGAATATGGTGGTCCTACCCCCTAATTCTTCACTCTAGCCCATGTGTCTTGTTCAAACTAAAGTCAGAGCACTTGAATTTCATGGATCAGGGCAGAGAACTTCATTCCTCCTGAAGGATTTATTAAGAATGTCTGCTTTGCAAGTAAACCAAAAAAATGTGTTTGTTCTTCATTTAGAACAAGAGTTCAGTGGAGGGCCTTAGATTGGGTGTGACTAATTAAAAGATAAAAGACCAGTTTGCTTTTATTTCATAAAGGCCTCTAGAAACTTTGTGCCCATCATGGAAAATCAAAAGGCCTGCAGTGAAATTAGACCAAGGTGAGTACTACTAAAAATGTAGCATAAAATTGGACCAGGATGGGAACTAAATTTCTCAAGGCTAAGGGACAGAAACCCTTCAAGAAGGGAATAGGAAACGCAGTATTAATGTAAAATTACATGATGCTCAAAGGCAGAACTTTGAGGACTGCTTCAAAAAAAAAAAAAAAAAAAGACTTTGGGTGGTGGGCACACAATACAATACACAGATGATGTATCATGTATCATGAAATTATACATTCGAAACCTATGTAGTTTTATTAACCAATGTCACCCCAATACATTTAATTAAAAGAAAAAGACTTTATTAATTATCAGTATAGATTCATATAAATTGGGTAGGAACAGTGAGTTGAAAAGTGCAGTGAAACTCAGCACTGGGGGTGATACTGAGTCCACGTGTAGAAAGATCAGAGGAAACGGGGGTTCTTTGTAGATCTCACAACAGAGTCCGTAGAAGTCACCTCATGTTAGAATTTACTCAGACTCAATGAAGAGAGGCGTTGGAAACCCTTGTAGATCTGAGTCCCTAAGAAACTGTGCCAACCGTGGAAGCCGTTACTAGACTGCTGTTACAAGTTTAGAAATCTCTACTAATACACTGTAAGCAGGAGTATCCCAGCTCTTCTGGGTCCTGGACATCATTCTAATGAGTCACTAAACCAGAACGTGGTCTTGGTGACCTTCACACACCAGGGAAACAGGAGCTATAGCATCTTGAGTTGTTTTTGATTTTTATTTTAATCTCATAGTAAATTCCCTGTATCAGTTGAAGTCCTTTGTTGAAAGCACCAAATGTTGACTCTGTAATTTTAACTTAAAATTATAACTTACAGGAATTTTGGGAAGGTTGAAGAATCTGGGTCCAAAATGGGTAGGAATTAAGCTGGCTAGAAAATCTACAAGAGCCATCCATTTGAGAGCAATACTCTTCTCTCTCGTTGAGATGCCTGCTCCAGATTCAGTTTCAGGTGGGATAATGTTACTAGATGATCCAAAGTTCCATGCCTGCAGCCTGGCAACCAGAGAGTCACGGAAACACAAACTTCCCAGGGGTGTCCAACCCGCAGCCCATGGGCCGCACAGGATGGCGATGAATGCAGCCCAACACAAAATTGTCAATTTATTTAAAACCTTTTTTTTGGCTCATCTGTTTTCGTTAGCATTTGTGTATCTAATGTGTGGCCCAAGACAATTCCTCTTCTTCTGGTGTGGCCCAGAGATGCCAAAAGGTTGGATACCCCTGAAAGTTTAGACACCGTAGCTTCTGAAGCATCTTGCTCTTCCCACAAGGTTCATCTATTCAGATGCTGGGTAACTGATTTAATATTGATCGACTGCCATTGCTTTGAAAAGAATACATCTGTTTCATTGCCTGAGGCTAATGAAAATAACGTTATAGGGTATGTCTACACTTGGGTGCACACAGATATCAGCATTTCCTGGAAGCAAAAAATACAGTCTTGTCGGAGTGTATGACAACAAGAAATTCAGGAGAAATGAGGGGAAGACGAGGAAGTAAGGTAAAACTTGAGAGTGGATACATAGCCCTGACTGTTGTTCCCTTTCCGTTGGCGTGCAAGCAGCTCTGGTGACAGTCCAGCTGGCAGCACACTGCACCCACTGCCGCGCGTCTCGCGGGAAACTGAGTGCTGACCCTGCCTCCGCTGCGCGGAGACCGCTGGGAGCTCGCGCCTGGTTTCTTCTGGGCTCTGCCCTCTGCACCCATTTCCTTTGGTGGTTTTAATCTGGGTACTTTTGCTGTAATAAACTGTAAGCCAGGGTATCCCAGCTCTTCTGCGTCCTGGAAATCCTTCCAGTGAGTCAGTAACGCGGAGTGCGGTCTTCCTGACCTTCCACGGACCAGGGAACCGGGAGCTATGGCATCTTGACTTAAAGAGTCGATCCATTCTCTCTGTAGAGCAAAATTTCTTTTTCTCGGGGACCCGCTAACATAATGCATTGTATGCTATTATGGTCTCTTTTTATTTAAAGATAAATATAAAGCCCATCAACGAGAAGGCAGAAAACAATAAAGCGGAGTATTAATACTTGACTGAATGCTTCCAAAAACATTGTTATAACATTGAGAAGCAAGATGAATAAGAAACAAATGAAAAAGACCTAGAAGTTTACATTATTCATAAAAAAGCAAAGAAACAATACGATACTTTACATCATTTCTTCTTTGAGTGTAGCTCATTGTACACTTTCTTTGCCTAAGTTGATTTTGTTAGCTCCCCCTTTTGTGACCTTCTGTAGATGTCCCTTCATTGCTTTATGAGGTTGACTTGGCAAGATGTTAGTTACAGTGACAAAACAAACATGATAAATTTCTGCTGTCCTGTGAGACTTCGTCAGTGCGGAAGTTCTTTGCTGTTTAGAATCCTACTGTTCTGCTCAAGCAGCCCTTTCCGCCCATCAGATAGCCTGCTGCCACTTGTGGGAGTGCCACAGAAGGAAGATTTATGTGTTACTATTTAAGGCGCTGAGGCCTGGCAACTCCGTGCTGTTCATTTGGCCAAACAATAATATGCTAATTAACCTACTTGACCTAAATTACACAGCACTTGAGTCTGTTCAGCCAACCCAGTTGCTCAGCTGGCTGAGTGTTCCTGACCTGACCATTCTGCCTGTAGAAAGCTTTACATCATAAAAGAAATGGTGGTTGGGCTGCTGTACTTCGTCATCTGAAAGGGAATTCATTATCTTTAGCTTACTAATAGGAATTTGTATTTCATTTGGTTTGTTATGATTATACCGTTATTTCACAATTAATGCGCATCAGCAGGGGCAAAAAAGTTAGGTTCTTTCTCTCCCACCACAACAATCTGTGTTTTTCAGTTGGCTGAAACACCGATAGAGAAGTATAGACAGTCATATTTATCTGTGCTTGTGCTGAGGACATGAAGTTCAAACCCATACGTGGGATTCAGAGTGGATGGACACCAGAAGCTATGTGTGAAGTTCTGTTTGCGGGAGTTTAAAGCGTTTTCAGGAAATGGTTTTCTTAAGATTCCCAACATAAAATTTAAAAAAAATAGTCATTTGATCAGCTAATGATCCTTTTAAAAATAACTTCTTTCTGTGGACCCACATCTCTGGTTTCTTTATTATTTATGCTATAATGCTGAAAAGTTATTGCAATCTCTCCCACCAATCCTCCACCCAATCTGCATCTCAGCAGAATTCAAATGAGTTAAAATGAAACTCTCCAAAAATGAGAAATTCGAAAAGCAGAGGCATTACAGAAAATTAGTGCCAGGAAGCTCTTGAAGAGTTATATTTTCTAGCACATGTCAAAAGCTAAAATGGCTTAGATTCAAAAAAATAAAAATAAAAAAAATAAAAACTCCTGAAGTTTTGATAGCGAAAGAACAGGAAAAGAACTCAGAAAAAACATTCAGTTGGGATGCTCAGGAGAATGTGATCCTCAAGACCTTTGCCCCAAACAGGGCCCTCAAATCTCTGCATCCTGTGCCCTGCGCATCAGGGACCTGCTGTTCCTGTAGCAACCCTCCTGCTGTGGTTAGGGTTCAACTTTCTGTGAGGCTTCAGCACTCATCATGGAATCCTCTGCCCGAGCCCCATCTTTTCTGCCCTGGATGTGGGGATGAGAGACTTGTTATGCTGTCAGGAACTTCCTCTAGCTTCCGTCCTTTGCCTTATACAGGTGATTCGTAACCTTCAGCTTTACATTGTCTTCCCCAAGGCGTTGGTGGGCCCCAGCAATGGCTATCTTACTCTGTGGTCTTTATAATTACTATTTCCTATGAGCTCCTTGGGCATCTGAACATTGTCCCCACTAGTGCACCCCTTCTTCCGGCACTACGTTCTCATTCATCCCTGATGGAAGTTTACCAAATGCATCGACCGCCCCCCCCCCCCGCCTCCGCCACCGCACAGTGACCTGCTTATCACAAGGGATGGGGTCCTCATGAGCAGATGGCTGTTGGGGGACCCAGCTGCAGAGTCTCATCTTAGCGTCTGCTTCCTACAACACCACTGGCATTCATGGTCACAGAGCATGCTCTCTGGGAAGCAGGTTTAAGATTATTATCTAATTTCCAGATAATTTTAAAAATTGTTAAATATTTCTGTGATATTCTCAACTCACAGAAAGAGTTTCATTAGAGTTGGATACCTATTAATCCTCTGAAGATATCAAAATATATTTTATATTTTATTTTCTTTCCTACGAAATATTTATATTCCTTGCTCGCAATTAACAAAAAACTTAGATTAACACTAGAAATTTTTCATTGCTGCTTGTACAAATGTCATGATTAAAGTAATTTGATTAGTTGATTATTAAAAAATTGAAGTGGGCTTATTTATAAATCATAATTTTAGCAATAAATATTTTTTCTAAATAGAGAAGAAATCGGTGCATAGTTGGTCTATTACATTTAATGAAATAACTTAAGGGAAGTACAGAATAGATTATATTCAAATTAATGTCCAGTTTGTACACTTGTTTAACCATAAATATGTAAGTCACTGTTATGTACAGATATTCATACTCTTATGTTCTCTTCCTCTTTTCCTTCTCTCACATCAGAGGAAACTGGGGATAATTACATCTTGGAGTTTAAGTCAGGCCCTCAGCAGAGGCACAAAATTACTTGAATAAATACTAGGTGTCACAAAAGTCACCATGGAAACACAAGGATGTATGTTTCTATAGAAACTCCAAGCCCTCTTACTTATAGTCATATCTATTTAGGATAATAGTGATATTTGTCATTTTTATCATATAAAAATCAGAGCGGGAAAACGATGATAGACGTGTTAGCGTAACAAATGTGTCTAAAATATCCAATGTGTCTAAGGGATATCTATCTATTCCATCGGTCAACCATCTCTCCACAGATGCATCCTACAAATACTTCACTCTCTCTGTTTGTGCCAGGCACTATTCTGTGTCATAGGGACACACTAGTAAATAAGAAAGATAAAAACTTTAATCCTGAAAACTTTGATATTGGTGGGAATGATTTGAAAGTAAATTAAAATCAAACATACTTCAATTACATAGTTTTTCATGGAGCTAAGAGCTGAGAATTGATGTTATAATTTTGGAGATACTAAATTGCAGTAAGCCATTGTATTTCTTTTTTTTTTTTTTTTTACTATCTCTTTTCACCCAGTATCTCCCAAACTATGTGTCTTAATTACCTACTTAAAAACGTACCTACTCTTCAAAACCAGGGCTGTTTTTTGGAAATACCATTTTCTTTCCTGTTTTACACACACCTAATGCTATATGTTAACATTTCTTCCCCTTTTATTTCCAAAATAATGTTTCTTTTTTGGTTCATTTATAGCCAAAGTGTATAAGGTGGTTTATCTGAGATGGGGGATGGCGTGGGGAACACCAGACCCTAGAGCGGGTCTACGGACAGTTTTTAAAGAAGCAGCAAATGATGCGAAGACTTGGCCTCCGCTGTAGTCATTAGTACTATGTTCCTAGCACAGTTTTGCATACATATTAGAGGAATATGCAAGGGTTAAGTGTAATAATCCAGGATACTTTGAATAGAAATGTGTAATATCTAGAATTTGCTTATTTATATAGCATTAAAATGTTAAGTTTGTGTTATCCTATTTTAGAAGTCAGAGGACTGAAGCACAGGGAGGTCACGTGACTTGCCCCAGTACACATTGCCCCGGGGAGAGTTAGTATCCAAACTCACAACTACACTCCCTCCCCCTTTTATCGTGGTATCTCCCGAGCCTGAGATCACAGAGAGAAGGAAAGCTTTCTCCTCTTGTACGCTCTCCCCTCGGTCTGTGTTCGCTGCCAAGCTTATGAAACTCTCATTGATACACATGCAGAATGAGGTATGAATCTAATGGCAAACCGGGCTAGTAAGTCATCCTGAGGTTATACTCTAAGTGAAGAGCATTAACACAATATTTTTTCCCTCTCCTTTCCGAGGAGGACATGCTTTGACCAGCCATGTCATGGTATTTAAACTACTGGCCATTGACAAGTTTCAGTTTTATGGTTGGTGCTGGTAACTGCAGAACATTTATTGTAAATTATTCGTATGTCGGGAGTCATTTAACTACTGTATTTTTCACAGACATCGTTCATTGAATGTGGATGATTGACAGAATGTATGAATTTTCTGAATAACTCAGAAATGTTTGACAATCATAGTTTAAATAAATATAGAAATTATCAAAAAGTTACCTTTCACTTATATCTAGTGCATTATTAAATAGTGACAAGGCTTTTTTTCCCCCTTGTGATTCCATTGCTATAAGAAAATCAACCCATAAAGGAAACTTTTAGTAGGGGATCAACTTTTTTGTACTCATCACTAAGTAAGGTAGAACATGCTTAGAAGGGAAAAAAATAAGGAAAAAGAAATAGCTTATTTCATTGACACATGATTTTGCATCACTAATTTCTCAAGGCCTATTAGTAGTGAAGTATTGCAATATGGTCTCTGTCTCATTCACATGTGCACACACACAAACATATATGAACACACAAATAAATACTGGGGCAGTTAACATATACGCCAAAGGCCTAACATCTTTGAATTTTACAGATTTATCCTTGGGACAGGAGGCTTTATCTCCATAAGATAAGAATCTCCCAACTCTACAAGGTTACTTTTAAAATAGGGTTAACATTTGAGTACGTACCATTTTTTTCTCTCCAGCATCATGTATTAAACTTCTAAGGAAAATAACTATTTTATGTAATTCCCAACACCATTTACTGCCACGCTATAATCCTTCTATATTACCGAAGACAGATCATTTTCAGCCTTGTCTAATAAGAAAGAGTTACCCATCCATAATAGTTACAAAGTCTACTGATATCTTGACATTTTATCTTCATTGTTTATAAATATACCCTCCACTAACTGAGCAAGGCCACCTCTGATCACAAAGGTTAATTTGTTTTTCTTGGAATCGAGTTAATGCGACCTACGAACCCATGATTCATATCTGTCAGGGACAGAGATGGAGAGGGCCTGGCCACCGACGCACCGTAAGGAGCGTGGCAGCGGCAGCATCAAGGCCGCCGGTCACAGCTCGCTTCTGGAGGCAGGACGTAATTTTATCACTGATAATGTAGTTGTGGGAAGAAATATTTTCCTGACCTCCTCCTTTCTTGACAGTTGACACATCTTGGGTTCCCAGAGGAACTCTCAAGCTCTGGGAAGAACTCCGAGAAACAATTTTCAGAATCCTTAGAGAATTAAGAAACTCTAAAACACATCAAGCAACACACATTTATTATAATAATGATGAATGTTTAATAAAATATTCATGATGTCTGAAAAACAGTATCTATATCATTTTGATGAGCGCTTCTGTATGCGTTTACTGATTGTGTGACTTTTTTATATTATTCACTAAACTTGATTCTTACTATCTTTTTTTGGCTATTTTTAAATATAAAAGCCACCTTTATAAATAAGAATTTTCTAACATCAGAAGAGGATACTAAAGATCCAAGGAAGGTGTTACTCATTGTCCCACACTTTTTAACGCAAGAAATATCAGTGCCATTGGGACGGATTCATCGTTCACTACGGAAGCTGCTTTTAGGGAGTAAATAATTTGCACGTGCAATTTCTAACACTGCTGTGAGGAATTCAAATTGCCTTATAGTCACGGGCCTTAGCTTCACTGATTCTGAGTATGTGATGTTATGGGCCTTTCTTTAAAAAGTTACTTCGATTCCTGGACATTTGCTTCAATGATGACAAAGGAATGACTCAGAAACATGCCTTCCTAATGCTGGTGATAACTTGTTCTTCTTCTAACCTTTGTGTTCTTGAATTTTTAATCTGGTTCTCCGGGCTTATTTTTTTGATATGTGAAATGATGAATGCCAGGGACCAAAAATGACCTAGATGACCGTAAGCATAAACTGTAAAATCTTTAAATTGCTTTTAAGTTATCATATTGAGGACTGCAGGTCTGATCCAGCCATCCCACAGGCAAGGAGAGCTGACTGTGGCCTTTCAGCATCATTGGTGTGGCAGCCATCTCCTTATCGAGAGTGTGATGTGGCGGACCCTTCTGCGTGGCGTGGGCCCAGCTCCCATCGGGAATGCACAGGACCCACGCCCCCAGATAGGTTCTCTCATGGGTAACCAGATTTGCAATATACCTAGGCTGCTTTGAACCTTGCTTTTACTGTGACTTCCTAAAATCCATGCTAAACCTTGCAGGGACCAGTGTAACTGGCTCAACCACCTTTGCCTTTTCATTTGCTAATATCCTTCTTCTGTGATGTGGTGATGAGGGGCATTGGATCCTTTTGTTGTAACTGGGGATAGTGAGTGAGGACCGTCTTGTAATGTGAGGAGATACAGAATAAGGGCCTGTCATGGCAGAGGCTGTGGCTTTTGCTCCCCTTGAGAGAAAAGTCACGCTGTCGTCCTTTTTCCTCCACCGGACTTGGTAGTCCGTGTGTATGTTTCATTCCATCCACAATGATGCGGACACTGCTAGCCGGTGTCCACATCAGTGAGACACTCTGGAAACGGGCAGGTCAGCCACCGGAACAGATACGCTCGCTTTCCACGCGCATACTTGGCTGCACGTGGCGCAGCTCAGAACCTTTATTGTGACTGATTTTTTTCTCCCCCTTCAGCAAACTACGAAACCCCAGAATATGTGTTTGCAGCTCCTCAAGCAGGTTTTCTGTTGCTGGTCTCCTCCTGTGCAAATGACGACCAGTTCTTCTGGACATCATTCTGCTCTGACGAACAGAAGTCAGAGCAGAAAACTTCTGCTATCTTGTCATCTGTGATCGGAAGAATCTGAGTAATCATCAGGGTCGCTTCTAATGGTAAATTTTAGAGCAATGGTAAATCCAAGAACACATCTCTTTCTAACCATGACAGTTATTATTTTTTCTTTTCCTTCAAGAATGATGACCTTTGCAACCCTTTAAGATATAGGCTAGGCCGTTAAAATATACGTGGATACCAACTGATGTTTGACTGATCTTAATATTTAATTAGTGAATGAGACAGAGAACATACTTTTCTGTTTGAGAACTTTCTACAAGTGCCTGGTATGTATCTCTGTGTATTGGTACAGGAGGAAGGATTATTTTCATGTTTGCCCTTCTATAGGAAAATGTAATTACTATATTGAGGTACTGGGATGCTTGAGAAAAGAAAGGGGAAATGGATATTGGGAAATACGTGCAAACTCAGTTCTGGAAAGGCGTTCTTTAACACCATGTGGTGACTGGCTTATTTGACTAAGATCATTCTTATAATCTCATGTTCATTTATAAATAAGGTTTTGTAAGAAAATTTCCAAACCTCAAAATTTGTCAAACACATTTAATTTATTTTTTCTACAGTTTGAATTCAAACGTTCTTTATTTTACTGTAAGGAAAATGAGTTTTAAAACTTCCCAGTTTTTTACATGTAAATTAAAAAATATTAATATTAAAACCAAAGGTAAAAAATTTTGCTGTAACCTAAAAAGGTTGTCAGATTTAGCATAATAGGTTATGCTAAAATAAAAACCTATTTTCATTGGTGAGTTTTTATATACAGGGGTGGGCAAAAGTAGATTAATAACAAATAATACAATAATTAATAATACAAGAATAAACTCTTTTGTGTAATCACAGCTATAAACACACAAACATATACACACATACGCATCTCCTGTCTTCGCAGTGAGATTTAACTCCTATGGAGTGGGGTCTGTGAGTTACCCTAATGTACCCACAAGTCAGCTAAGGGCTGAGTGATCGCATGCTGATGGAATGAGAGGCTGTCCATCACCCACCCCGTCATCCTTGAGTGCGCTGAGATACCAGTCCTCAGGCACCTCCGCACCGGCCTCTGCAGGCCTGTCTTGGGCTGGTGGTGGCTGATTATCCAGGGGGTGGTGCACCCACCTAGGGAAGGTGTCAGTTTGGCCTCCTTGCTTTGGGTACTATGGCTGTGGTCCAGCTCATGCTCAACAGCTCCCTGTGGGTCTGACTCCTCTGCAGAACACATCCTTTCCTAGCTTCTTCCCCAGCCACGATGCTTTCCTCATTCACTCGCAGATCTCTTTTGGTGAGTTACGCAAAGTCATTATTAGCTCTGTTCTCTCTAGAGCAAGTAAGAGTAATTCTTGAAAACAGATTTAAAGAGTGTAGGCAGGGCATGAGGACACAAACACCTAGTGAGGGAAGCCAGAGTTAACAGGTGAAGGAGGCTAAAATTAGAGGTGGAGGGCCACCAACAGAAAAATTTCCGTGAAGAATGCAGGACCCTTCCAGGTCCCTGCTGTTGACCCTCGCTGTGGTGGGAGGAAGAGCCTTGGCTGCTCCTTCAGGTGCTGCTTGCTGGTTCTGCTAGTGCTGCTGGTGCTCCTGGTGCTCCTGGTGCTGCTGGTGCTGCTGGTGCTGCTGGTGCTCCTGGTGCTCCTGGTGCTGCTCTTTCTGCTGCCTGGGGTGGTGAGAGAGCCTGAAGAGCCATTCTGGAGGGCTGAGCTTGGGGTTGTGAGGGGCCCCAAGAACCATGCTGAAGGGCAGGACTAGAGGTAGCAGACCTGGAGTGAGGGCAGGGTAGGGGACAGATGGTCCTGGATGTGACACTCTCTGGTTTTATGGCCCCCTTCACTTCTCCACTGGTGGTGGAGACATCCGCCCTCGGTTCCACGTTGGTGGTTGGGATGGCCGCCTCCGCTTCCGTGCAGCTGGATGGGACAGCCCACTTCACTTCCAAACTGGTGATGGGGAGGGCCACCCTTGCTGCCACATTGATGGGTAGATTGGTAGACTTACTAGTTTTCTTTCCTGCTGGTTGCAGCTCTTGGGTTGTGGAAGATGTCTTCTTTGATCAGGGAAGGAGTAGGGCCTTACTTGTACTGTATGGCATCTGGTCTTCATTCTAGTGCTATGGAGGATTCAATATGTACCCATAATGCTGTTGTATTTTGGGGGGCTACAGATTCCTTTATTTCCTCCTGGTTGAATAACAGATTTTTCATTTTATAGGTGACTTGGGGTCAATATCACCCCACAGTGGCTCACGAGTCACTTACTCATTCTGGTCTATATTGACTAGGGCTCCTTTATTATAGTGTCCAGAGGCCAACTCTGGGGTGGGGTCAAGGGTAACCATTTTTCTTAAAACATGTCAACACTCTTCAGAGATGAAATATGGTACAAAGAAGTGCCCTCTCAAGACCCGTCTCTTTACTTCCCCAAAGTTCTCCCCATCAAATGGGAGCTTTCCGGTCAGCATCTGATAAAGGATGACACCGAGGCTCCAGATGTCGACCTCCGAGCCGTCATAGGGATGGCTCCTCAGGATCTCCGGGACCATGTATGACACGGTCCCGCAGAATGAACTCAGCTTGTTTTTATGGAACTCCTTGCTAAAGCCGAAATCGGCTAGTTTGATGTTGTGCTCAGCATCTAGGAGGATGTTCTCGGGCTTAAGGTCTCTATGGACAAAGCCCTTCTGGTGGCAGTAGTGTAAGGCGGACACGAGCTGCCTGAAGAGGGTGCGGGCCTCCTCTTCTGTCCGGGCACCATAGTTCTCGAGATAGTCAAAAAACTCACCACCACTCAGGTGCTCCATGAACGGGAAATAATGATCTTCTGTGGCAATGACTTCGAACAGTTTTGTCATGTTCGGATGGCTCAAATTTTGCAGACAATGACATTCTCGAAAACCCAGAGAGGAGCCCTGCCTGTTGACGATTTTCACCGCCACCTTGGTTCCTGTAACAATGTGCCAGGCCAGCATAACCATCGCAAAGGACCCCATGCTGATTCTGCTCAGTAGGTCTCAGCCTCCAACATGACACTTCTGTCAGGGGTGATGATGAAGTGCTCAGAGGGGTTGGGCAGCCCCATGCAGTTTGGCTTGAACTCTCCAGTGTGTGTGTGTGTGTGTGTGTGTGTGTGTGTGTGTGTGTGTGTGTGTGTGTGTTTCTTTTACTGTGGCCATACATTGTCCATCTAGCATTTAAGACATAATCTTGGGTGGTCTTTTTTCTCTTTGTATGTTCCTTGAGGGTGGAGTGGAATGACAGGCAGCAGAAATCTTTCCATGAAGAACGGCAGGACCCTTCTAGGTCCCTGCTGCTGGCCCTCACTGTGGAGGGAGGGAAAGCCTTGGCTGCTCCTGCTGGTGCTGCTGGTGCTGCTGGTTGTCCTAGTGCTGCTGGTGCTCCTGGTGCTGCTGGTGCTGCTGGTGCTGGTGGTGCTCCTGGTGCTCCTGGTGCTGCTGGTGCTGCTGGTGCTCCTGGTGCTGCTGGTGCTGCTCTTTCTGCTGCCTGGGGTGCTGAGGGAGGCTGAAGAGCCATTCTGGAGGGCTGAGCTGGCAGTGGTGAAGGACCCCGAAGAACTATGATGGAGGGCAGGGCTGGGGTGGGGCCCTGGACTCAGGACTGGAGAGTGTCCGGGATTTGACACCCTCTGATGTTATGGCCACCCTCACTTCTCCACTGGTGGTGGAGACATCCGCCCTCGGTTCCAGGCTGCTGGTTGTGATGACCACCTCCGGTTCTGTGCTGGAAGATGGCACAGCCAGCTCCATGTGCCTACTGGTGTTTGTGATGGCCTCATCTGTTTGTGTGCTGGCAGATGGGACAGCCAGCTCCATGTGTCCACCGGTGGTTGTGATGACCACCTCCGGTTCTGTGCTGGCAGATGGCACAGTCAGCTCCATGTGCCTACTGGTGTTTGTGATGGGCACCTCCGCTTGTGTGGTGGCAAATGGCTCAGCCAGCTTCATTTGCCCACTGGAGGTTTGAATAGCCACCTCCGGTTCTGTGCTGGCAGATGTGACAGCCAGCTTCACTTCCACGCCTGTGGTGGGAATGGCCACCCTGTGTGCTACGCTAGTGGTAGACACAGTCACCCTTGGTGCCATGCTGGTGGCAGGGACAGCCCCCCTTGCTGACACCCTTGTGGTGGGGACACTCACCCTTGCTGCCATACTTGTGGCAGGGACCCCCCTCGCTGCCACATTGGTGGGTGGACTGGTCGGCCTATTTGTTTTCTCTCCCGCTGCCCGCAGCTCTGGCGTTGTGGAATGATGTCGTCTTTGGGCAGGGAAGGAGCAAGGTCTTACCCGCACTGTGTGGCCTTTGATGTTCATTTTTGTGGTGCGGAGGATTAAATATGTCCCCATGATGTTATTGTAGGTGTTTTGGACTACTGATTCCCTTATTTCCTCCTGGTTGTACCCGAGATGTTTCATTTTTTCGGTGATCTGAGGGTCAATATCACCGCATGGTGGTTCGTGGTACAACTTCACTTCCTCCTTTTGGTCTTTGTTGACCCAGGGGTCCTTCATAATGGCGTCCAGAGTTGGCCTTTGGGCGGGGTCAAGGGTGATGATTTTTTTAAGGAGGTTCTGGCATTCCTCGGAGATGAAATACGGTAGGAGGAAGTGCCCTCTCAAGACCCGTCTCTTCACTTCCCCAAAGTTCTCCCCATCAAACGGGAGCTTTCCGGTCAGCATCTGATAAAAGATGACACCGAGGCTCCAGATGTCAACCTTCGGGCCGTCATAGGCCTCGTTCCTCAGGATCTCCGGGGCCATGTATGACACGGTCCCGCAGAAGGAAGTCAGTTTGCTGTTCCGGAACTCCTTGCCAAAGCCGAAATCGGCTAGTTTGATGTTGCGCTCAGCATCTAGGAGGATGTTCTCGGGCTTAAGGTCTCTATGGACAAAGCCCTTCTGGTGGCAGTAGTGTAAGGCGGACACGAGCTGTCTGACGAGGGTGCGGGCCTCCTCTTCTGTCCGGGCACCATAGTTCTCGAGATAATCATATAACTCACCACTGCTCAGGTGTTCCATGAACAGAAAATCGTGATGTTCCATGGAAATGACTGATCAGTTCTGTGATGTTTGCATGGTTTAAATTTTATAAGCAATGAAATTTTCAAAAACCTAGAGAGGAGCCCTGCCTGTTGACGATTTTCACCGCCACCTTGGTTCCTGTAACAATGTGCCAGGCCAGCATAACCATCGCAAAGGACCCCATGCTGATTCTGCTCAGTAGGTCTCAGCCTCCAACATGACACTTCTGTCAGGGGTGATGATGAAGTGCTCAGAGGGGTTGGGCAGCCCCATGCAGTTTGGCTTGAACTCTCCAGTGTGTGTGTGTGTGTGTGTGTGTGTGTGTGTGTTTCTTTTACTGTGGCCATACATTGTCCATCTAGCATTTAAGACATAATCTTGGGTGGTCTTTTTCTCTTTGTGATGATCCTTGAGGGTGGAGTGGAATGAGAGGCAGCAGAAATCTTTCCATGAAGAACGGCAGGACCCTTCTAGGTCCCTGCTGCCGGCCCTCACTGTGGAGGGAGGGAAAGCCTTGGCTGCTGCTGCTGGTGCTGCTGGTGCTGCTGGTGCTGCTGGTGCTCCTGGTTCTGCTGGTGCTGCTGGTGCTGCTGGTGCTCCTCTTTCTTCTGCCTGGGGTGGTGAGGGAGCTGGAAGAGCCATTCTGGAGGGCTGAGCTTGGGGTTGTGAGGGGCCCCAAGAACCATGCTGAAGGGCAGGACTAGAGGTAGCAGACCTGGAGTGAGGGCAGGGTAGGGGACAGATGGTCCTGGATGTGACACTCTCTGGTTTTATGGCCCCCTTCACTTCTCCACTGGTGGTGGAGACATCCGCCCTCGGTTCCCCGTTGGTGGTTGGGATGGCCACCTCCGCTTCCGTGCAGCTGGATGGGACAGCCCACTTCACTTCCATGCTTGTGGCAGGGACAGCCACAGTCACTGACACAGTGATGGTGGCTATCTATAGTCACCCTTGCTGCCATGCTTGAGGTGGGGACGGCCATCCTCGCTTCCACGTTGGTGGGTGGACTTGTAGACTTACTCATTTTCTCTCCTACTGCCTGCAGGTCTGGGGTTGTGGAATGATGTTTTCTTTGATCTGGGAACAAGTAAGGCCTTACTCGTACTGTCTGGTGTTCGATCTTCATTCTAGTGCTATGGAGGATTCAATACGTACCCATAATTCTGTTGTATTTTTGGGGGGCTACCAATTCCTTTATTTCCTCTTGGTTGAACCCAAGATGTGTCATTTTATCGGTGACCTGGGGGTTGATATCAACCCACAGTGGCTCACGATACAACTTCACTTTCTCCTTTTGATCCTTTATTATAGCGTTCAGAGTTGAAGGAACAAAACATCAAGTCTGGAACAAAAACACACAAAGTTGCAGGCTTATGCATACACTTTATAATATCATTGGTACCCCTGTGCATGGTTTATAACATCTGTCTTTAGCAACTAGTTCATGTTATAAATAACCTCTGACTTAACTATGATGAAGGAAGGAGTTAAATATACAAAAATATTTTACAATTCTCAAATATATAATATTTTTAAAAGAAATATATTGAATTATTCTCAGGCAGTAACAAGCAAATTAGAATGTAATCACAAAGAAATATTTTTTTCGTTTGTTGCCTAATTAAAGGCGGAATAACATAGTGTAGTTTGAACCAAAAATATTAACTGTATATTTCTGCAAATGAGAGAACTACATCCATAGAAATTTTTATCCCAAGAGAGCTCTGGGATTCTGAATCGAAATCAGGAAGTGTTTCCTGACTGCCAGCCCTGTGCTCTGAACACCTCAGAATATCGTACTTGAGTGAAATTCATTATCATTTCCATACCAGAATCCCTTGATTACTTTTGAATTTCCTTCATTAAATCTTCAGCCAGAGTCAGGGAAGAATCAGGATCAGATGCCACATTACAAGTAATTTGTTTCTAACATGGTTCTCTGAATGAAACTACATAAGAGGCTGTGTTACTTTTCCAACCCCAAATGAAAACAAACCAAAAGGAGAAACACTACATCATCTCCCCGAACAACTACCTGTAGCGGTTACTTCCACGGTGTGAGTTGTTCGAAACCTTTTCCCAAGAGCTATTTTCACGGGGAGAGCAGGACCAGGAACGGGGATCCTGAGAACAGCATACAGGGAAAGGGATCGTTAGAGGTAAGAAAGCATAGAGAGTATTGAAAATAATATTTAATTAACATGTATTTCTCATGTAGTTTTTGTAAAGTCATTTCTAATCTTTAATCTAGGATCTTTTTTTAAAAAACCAATATTTCCTTATCAACACAATGACTACAATTAGTTCACATTCTATAAAATTTATTGAAAATCCTATAGTGCTTTTGAGGTGGGAAGAACTCTGTATAAAGCAGAATTAGGAATTGCCTTGTGTGGTTAATGATAATAATATACAACTGTCTTACCCTACAAACACTCATTCTAGCCAGCTATTTATAACTGGATTTTAAATGCAACTGGAGACCATCTCATTTTGTAGATGAAAAGCTATGCAGATCCTTAGAGAGTGATACAGAGGTGATAATATTCAGTCAAAAATGTATATAGGGAGAAAAACACAAAATATATGGGAAAATCATGCTAGCATTTAGAATGCTTTATTGACAAGAACCCATTTCTAAATTGTGTATTTAATAAAGTAGACAATTGTGGAAACAACACTAGATTTGGAAGGGAGAATTCAGCTGTGAAATTACAAAACAATTTTACATAATTTAGTGCTCATTTCCTCCCATAAAATACCTCATAAATAAGTTGAACATGTATAACTGTCCCTACTTTATAAAAAGGAAATGACAGTTTTAGAGTGATTTATTAAATTACTTGCCAATGTTGCTATAGTTAGTAAAAGAGCAAGCCAGACAGAACACTGCTGGTCAGAATCCAATTAGGTTTTAAATTTAGATAGTCTGATTCTGAATCTGATGCTCCTTTGCAATTATACGAAAGCAAAGGTGTTAAAATAGTCTTGTGAAGATGCAAAAACAGGCATCAGATTTACCTTCCAATTAAAAAAGCAGACAAAATAAACAAAACTATGATTGTTTGGACATCAGACATCGTTAAGGACAGAATAGTGATCCCTATGTGGGGGAAACAAATCAGGTAGCTCTCATGCCCCAGCTCCCTGCAGAATAGGGGGCTTGCTGAGTTGAGGAAGAGAGACCAAAGGGGTTAGAATTTGCCAAGCAGAGTACCAGATGAAGGGAGGGGGGAGAGGGAGGGATGAGAGACAGAGAAGAATATTGGGGGGGGGGATCTAAATATCTGCAAAGGTTCTCTTTCAAGTCTTATTAATGCACATTGGACAACTATCTGAGGCTGGGCAAAGGATTAGAAGAAGTAATTTACAGAGGTCACAAAGGGTGGGACTAGTTCTAAGGTATTGAAATTTTGAAATTAAAAGACTTTAGGTAGAGTGTGCAGAAGTGTTTTGCCCCAGTAGTGGGGCAAAATTAGCTCTCCCGTGAAGTCACATCTGGTTGCGCTTAAAAGAGAATAAAAGCAAGGTTTGAAAGGATTAAACTGTTTTCAGTAATTCTACTGTATTCCAGAATAAAGACCGAGAATATTTATAGAAATACAAAAATTTGCAGGATCCAGAAAATGTAAAAATCATGTTTGACATCTGATCCACAGTGAACTAGGCATGTAAGGGAGCAGGAAAATGTGAAAATAGTCAATCACTATAAATAAACCTATAAAAATACAGAGGATAGAACTGACAGAAAAGCATATTAAAGTGGTTATTACATTAATAAGGTAGAAGAGAGATTATGCAGGTAAAGCAGAGATGAAGGCTATAAGAAGACACAAATTAAACTTCTAGAACTGAAAGCTACAATGTCAGAGATGACAAACATTTGGGTTGGTAGTAACAGCAGATTAGATACTGCAGACCAAAAGAATAATGAACTTTATGTCAGAAATAGCAACACTGAAATTGAAGCTAGCAATTGCTTTGGGACAATTTCAGGGAGATTGGTGTATATGTAATTGTGGTCCATGTAAGAGAGGATATAAAGGAAAAAAGATATAATGACCAAAAATTACAATATCCCAAATTTGATAAAAAAAAACTATATACTATGAAATTCACAAACCTCAACAATAAGAAATACGAAGAACCATGGCTGGTGTGGCTCAGTGGATTGAGCACCGACCTGTGAGCCAAAGCATCACCTGGGTTGCAGGCCAGGTCCCCAGTAGGGGGCGCATGAGAGGCATCCACACATTGATGTTTCTCTCCCTCTCTTTCTTCCTCCCTCCTCCTCTGTCTAAAAATAAATTTTAAAAAAGAAATAGGAAGAAAACTACACTAAGACATAAAATCAACTTGCTTAAGACCAGTCAGAAAAAACCTTAAAAGCAGTCAGAAAGAAAAGGTCACAACGTGTATAGAAAAATAAAGAGTGACAGCAGCCGCCATGTCTTTAAAGTTGCTGGAAAGAAAAAAGAAAACTCTAGAATTCTAATTCCAGTTTCAAAAATGAAACTGGAATAAGAATATTTTTTGCTGATAAAAAGCTGAAATTATTCATTGTCATTTGACCCACACTGAGAGGAAATGTTAAAGGCTCATATATACACACACACATATATATATTTAATTGTACATCAGTTATACTTCCATAACGCTGTAAAAATTTATTTCTGCTATGTTGTTGACCAGAGTATTCACAAATATTAATAATTTACCATTGAACTAAGGGCTAAAGAATTACCAGGGAGAACACTCGGCCCTCAGATCGGGAGTCTGGCCTCATCTCGAGCCGCAGCCTCAGAAGGGGAAGCCTCAGAAGGGGACTCCATAGGGAAACTCGGCCATCACGTTGTCTCCTCTCTTCCTTCCTCTCTTGTCTGCACGACCTCAGGACCGGGACCTCTGCCATGCCCGGGATGGACTCCTCCCGGGCCAACCAACGAACGGCCTAACGGCTGGCCGGCTGTCACGTGGACTCCAAGATCGCGCGTGGGGGCCGATGGGGACAAGGGAAGCACACGTCCTCTGTGCCCGGGGGGGGCGGGGGGGCGGAACTCGACGGGGTAGCTTTGTGCTGCGCAGCCTCCCAAATCCCCCGAAGGATAGGCAGTGATGGAAACAGTCATCAGCCCAGGTGTTGGGGCGGTTGCTGCTCGGTTTGGTTTCGTTTCGAAACCACAGGAAATGAAAGGGGTGGGGGAAGAGGGACGAGATTCTCACGGACAGACTGCGGGGTGATCGCATCGGAAGCAAGGTGACTGTGGAGTGGCCAGGTCGTACACCCGAAAGGAGAAAACAAAGAATTATTTTTAATTAAAAAAGAAACAAAAGAATAATCGACACTACACAACTTGGATTAATGTGAGGGGGTAAAACCTTATTCATCTTACTTGATAACTATTTGTATTAACCCCAAACTGAAAACCACTCAAATGTGCCATAAACAGGTGAGAAATTAAATGAAGGGTGGTGTATTTGTATAGTATACTCCTCAAAGGTAAACAAAAAAAAAAAAAAAAAGAATTTTTAGTTGTGTGCCCCAGGGGCGAATCTCTCCACCCTGACGGCCGTCCCTGGACACCTAGGAACGTTTTCATGATGGGGGTTTGGGCACAGTGAACCGTTGTTGCTGCTGCTGTTCAATTACGCCACGTTTCCTGTTTCTCGCCAACCTTCCACTCTGGCTGTGTCGCTTTTCCGTTGGGATATTATAGACGGGCATAACAGGATATATTATTATGGATATTATATTCTTGCACTGGAAAAAAAGTTGGGGCTAAACTACCATTATTCAAAGATCCACTGTGTGTTTGCGGGCGAGTGGGCAACGAGATACATCCCTGAGTGAGATTCGGAGGATGGGTTTCTGGCACAAGTCGCTTCGTAACTCACACCCGTTGCTGTATCTTACTTGCTGGCCTCTATCATTCTTATGGGGCAGCTACCTGTCCTGCCAATATTCTGCCTGCTCCAGAGGTGTGTTCGGTGCCATGATGAAGGAAGGGCACCAGTGTCCCTTGCAGGACTCTCACTCTCCAGATGAGAGGCGACAAGACGTGACCCAGGTTTTGGTCCATGCACATAGATTCTGGCTCATGCTGTGGTTCCAGGCTGCCTTGCTCTCCTCTGCTGACATACTCACTTCTCACATGTGTACTTCTCCCCTTCCCAGGTACCTTCTTGTGCCTTAGCATTAGACTGTAAATTTACATAAGACTCCGAATGTGACGTATACAACATGGGAAAGCTTTAGCCACTTTGAAGACGGTTTCATCATCTCAAGTCCTTTTTTTTTTTTTTTTTTTTAAAGATTTTTATTTATTTATTTTTAGAGAGGGGAAGGGAGGGAGAAAGAGAGAGAGAGAAACATCAATGTGTGGTTGCCTCTCATGTGGCCCCCACTAGGGGCCTGGCCTGCAACCCAGGCATGTGCCCTGACTGGGAATCGAACCTGCGACCCTTTGGTTCACAGCCCGCGCTCAATCCACTGAGCTACGCCAGCCAGGGCATCATCTCAAGTCCTTGATCTCATCTCCTGAGAAGTGAAAATTTTATGTCTACATTCACAGTGCCTCCATGCATGGAAGCCTGCCTTCATCATTCCAAAGTTCACTTGTGAGACCAGGCGGTGTTACGTGGCTGCAGATGCCCTGGTACCGTGAGGAACAAAGTGTTTAAAGACGACAGGCTGAGTGAATCACAGTGTGGCTCTTTCTGAAACCATTGCTTTTTGTTGCCTCCCGCTCGCAAATACATATGATGTTTTAGTGGATTTTTGGAACTAAGTGAGTCACTGGCTTGTATCACCCACAACACAAGGCCACCACGATGTTCATGAAGAAGGTCAATTTTTATTGACATACTTCAACCTTCTCTTTATTCCAAGTGGAAAGCCTTAAAATTAGCGCCCGCTCTGGGATTTTGCCGTCTGAGTGCACTACCCCTTTTGTTCTCCAGTCTTTCCAGCCGAACACAAGGAAACGTGTTCTCAACAGGTGTGTGTGATCGCCACGTGCAGCTTGCCACGTAGGTGAAAGAAGAAACCGTGTGACTCACTTGTGTTTCCAACCCACGCTTGGCTAGAGCATTCTTAGCCATGGGCGAGGCACAGTTCTTTGGGGCCATTGAATGAACTCAGGAGTTGACAGGATAATGCTCATTTATTTATTTTATCTCATTCTCTTCCTCCGCCCCACATGGGAGCCTTAGAAAAGAGAAAGCAATTGTAGGCATAGAAATTAATCAACGAATTAGGACTCTCTTTTCTTTTTTTTGTGAACCCAGCAAAAGTTAAGTTTGCAAAAAACAATGTGTGTGCTCCTGAGGAGCACATCAGTACCTGAGTGTTTATGTGTGTCTGTAGGTGTAATGAAAATAGAGCTTTTGTTCTCGGAGAACAATGGGCCCGAGTTCCTTCCTCACCTCCCCACAGCCTCCTGAATAGCTTGAAAGGTCTCAGCTGTCAGCACTATTCCAGGAACGTGAAATCGCCAAATGGCACTAAACCCCGCTGAAATGACTTTGTATCCAGAGCAGAGAAAGGCTAAGCTGTTTGTCAACAATTTAGATAGATTCAGATACAGCTGGAGTCTCCCTTCGCTAATTACATTCCTTTCTGTCTCCTTTTATTGAAGATGGAACCAAAGGAAGCCCATCTGGAAGTCCTGGCATTTTTCACTACCTGATTTTGATGGTAATCTTAATATCAATAATGAAAGGAGGCAAATGTTACTATTAGAGTAATGAGTTTTTGATCGATTTAAATATGTCTGTTATTATTACTCTTTCTAATTCTGTTTTCTCAGCTGTGC
Source organism: Glossophaga mutica (assembly GCA_039655065.1). NCBI lineage: Eukaryota > Metazoa > Chordata > Mammalia > Chiroptera > Phyllostomidae > Glossophaga > Glossophaga mutica. The sequence goes on along the minus strand of CM077313.1, from coordinate 6,703,471 downwards.
ATTTGAGATATCTCAAAGTTATTGTCTACATCTAAAAATGTATCACTGCATCCTGATACATGTAAAATATGACCCATTCTAGTTATCTTACTTATCATACCCTCAATACCTCAGCACGTGTCATGCTATCAGTGACCTAACTCTGCCGTATTAGCTTTCAGATGGCTCAACACCCAAAACTGTTTTGCCAGCTCTCAAAACTTTTATCTGCCTTCTTCATACTTATCAATGTTGTAACAGTGAAACATGGCTGGGAGAGAACATTGGTAGCCTGAAGAAGTGTAAAAGACGGATATGGGTAGTATTTTCAATTTTATTAAAATTCTTCTTTTCTCCTGGCTATCTGCTTTTTATGCTCAGCCTAATTCCCGTTTGGCTGTGGGCAACTTTTCACGGCTTTTACAATCTCTTCATAAAACACAACCTACCCCATTATCACATTACATACCTCCATAGGCATATAATATTTTGCTCAATTTAGAGGTGGGGAAATAAAGGCAAGAACAGTTTTCAGGGTTTTGAACTTTTCATTAAAGTGCAATTTAATGAGTTTTGCTCACAGCCATACATTAACCAATATGTGTGGTGAAATATTTGAAACCTTTTTATTGACCGATTTCTGTCAATCTCTCCTATAGGTTAGAATTTAGCTAGATGAATTATTTTAATTGTTTTTATTTCTATAAATGACACACATGAATTGATATTTACTATACTAATGCATCAAGGTAAAAAATTCAATCATACTCAGTTGTGCAAAGAAAGCTTAGATTCTCTTTATTTTTTCAAGTATTTTTTATTGATTATGCTATTATAGTTTTTCCAATTTCCCCCCATTATTCCCCCTCTGCCCTGCCCCACCCAACCCTCCAGCATTCTCCCCCTTAGTTCATGTCCATGGGTTGTACATGTAAGTTCTTGTACAAGTCCTGGGTTTCCTATGCCATTTTTTTATCTCTCCCCATCTATTTGATGCTTACTAATTATGCTTCTTCTTCCCTGTACCCCCCCCATTCCTCCTTTCCCCCTCCCCACTGAAATCCCTCCATGTGATATCCATTTCTCTGATTCTGTTCCTGTTCTATTGTTTGCTTAGGTTTTTTTTTTTCGTTGTTTTTCTTTTCTTTTAGGTTCATTTGTTGATAGTTGTGAGTTTGTTGTCATTTTACTGTTCATATTTTTGATCTTCTTTTTCTTAGATAAGTCCCTTTAATCTTTCATATAGTAATGGCTTGGTGATGATGAACTCCTTTAACCTGACCTTATCTAGGAAGCACTTTATCTGCCTTTCCATTCTAAATAGTAGCTTTACTGGATAGAGTAATCTGGGATGTAGCTCCTTGCCTTTCATGACTTCAAATACTTCTTTCCAGCCCCTTCTTGACTGCAAGGTTTCCTTTGAGAAATCATCTAGTAGTCTAATGGGAACTCTTTTGTAGGTAACTGTCTCCTTTTCTCTTGCTGCTTTTAAGAATCTCTCTTTATCTTTCATCTTGGGTAATTTGATAATGTGCCTTGGTGTGTTCCTCCTTGGGTCCACCTTCTTTGGGACTCTCTGGGCTTCCCGGACTTCTGGAAGTCTGTCTCCTTCACCAGATTGGGGGATTTTTTCCTTCACTATTTGTTCAAATAAGTTTTTAATTTCTTGCTGTTGTTCTTTTCTTTCTGGCACCCCTATAATTCAGATATTGGAATGTTTCAGTCTGTCCCAGAGGTTCGTAAGTCTCTCCTCATTTTTTTTGAATTCTTGTTTCTTCATTCTATTCCAGTTGGATGTTTATTTTTTCCTTTTGTGCCAAATTATTGCTTTGAGTCCTGGTTTCCTTCCCTTCACGTTGGTTCCCTGAATATTTTGCTCTATTTCATTTTGGGTGTCTTTCACTTATTTTTTTCATTTTTCAAACAAGCTCAGTCAGATCTGTGAGCATTTTGATGACCCGGGCTTTAAATTCTCCATTGTGTAGGTTGGCAATCTCTTCATCGCTTAGCTCTCTTTCTGAAGTTTTGCTCTGTTCTTTCATTTGGGCCCTATTTCTTTGCCTCAGTGTACTTGATAAATTGTAAGGGGGCGGGGCCTTAGGTATTCACCAGGGCGGGGCAAACCCCTGTTGTTGCACTGCTGCGCTGCCTGTGGGGGAGGGGCCAGAGAGGGAACAGTGCTGCTGATGCTGGTCTCTAGCGCACTTTCCAACACTCTGGTGTGAGGCTGGGAGCTTCTCCCACTGTGGCAACCGACGTAGTCCACCCAACGTAGTCCATCCAACATAGTCCACAGCTGATGTAGACACTGCCCTCAGTGTCCATGTCATTATGGATGAAATGAGACATTCACATGGACTACCAAGTCCAGTGGAGGAAAACAGACAGCATGGCTTTTCTCTCAAGGGGAGCAAAAGCCTTGGCCCTTGCCATGACCGGCCTTTACTGGGTTTCTTGGCACATTACATGATGGTCCTCACTCACTATGCACAGGTTTGCTTTAGGGGGTGACCTTTTACAGACAACTAAGGAGCCAATGCCACTAATCACATCACAGAAGGATATTTGCAAATGAAAAAGGGAAAAGCGGTTGAGCTGGTTATACTCATTCTAGGAAGTTTTGGTATGGATTTTAGGAAGTTATAATAAGCACTTGCTGTCTCAATTCAGGGTGAGGGAGTTTTTAGCAAAAGCAAGACTCAAAGTGGCCCAGGCACATTGCAGGCCTGATTCCCCACAGGAGAACCTATCCGTGGGCATGAGTCCTGTGCATCTCCAAGTGGGAGCTGGGTCCACACCATGCAGAACGGTCTCCTACACCCAGCCAGCTCTGAGTCTCAGTTTCATCTTCAGCCAGCCCCACCTGCCCGGTCTGCTGCCTTACCAGTCTGGTTGTTCTGGTTGATTTTTTTCTTTAATTCCTTGGTTGTCAGAGTTCCATGCCATTTGATTTTTCTAGGGCTTCTGGTTGTTTATTGATTTTAGATTGGTTGTTATCCTCCTTTTGGTTGTGTGAGGAAGCAAAGGGTTTCTACCTACGCCTCCATCTTGGCCAGAGCTCTTTAAAAATAATCGAACCTCCTCTCTCCTGGATGACAAAGAAAGTTCTACTTGCTGATATCTCAGTTCCTGGGTTAATGAGTTTCTTTTCAGTCTGAGTAGATTTAAGTAGATTCAGTCTACTTAAATTTTAACTCCCTACCCGAGTTGGGTTTACACATAACCTTTGTATTCATGATTCTCTTCAGGGTACGAGTCTGGACTTTCATCCCCTTCATGGCTGCACCTCTGGATTTTGTCTCAGCGAGTGAGCAGGCCTATGTCTAGACGGAGAGAAGGGTGCTGTGGGCTGTGAGATGGCCCTCTGGATTCCAGTGATGGTAGAAATGAGTTCCTTGTAGCTGGAGGCTAGGGTCCCGTTCTTTACCGGCTGTTGGCCACACAAGGGCCTCTCTCTCGGCTTCTGAGGCTGCCCCCTTTCCTTCCCATGTGAATCCCTCCAACTTCAAACCAGCAACAGGATGCCAAGCTCTTCCCATACGTGCAGTCTCTCAGATGACTTCTTCTGTTCGGCCACCATTAGGAGAATATTCTGCTTTTAAGGGCGTTTGTCTGATTAGAACAGGATCACTTGAATAATCTCCATATCATAAATCAATTAACTCAATACAGGGGTGGGCAAAAGTAGGTTTACAGTTGTGAGTTCACGAAACACAGTTTATTCTTCTATTATGTTTTATTAATTCTTGTATTCTTTATTTTTATTATAACTTTAAACCTACTTTTGCCCACCCCTGTATATCTGTAAAATCTTTTCAAAGCATTACCTAGACCAGTGTATGAAAAACTAGGGGCCTGGGATCTTGGTAGGGTCATCTTTACAATCTGTAAATCACCATCTGCCCATTTGTCCCCAAAGATTCATGTTCCTCCCAGAAGCAACATTCCATGGTGCCCCAAAGCCTCATTTCATCGCAGCATCATTCCAAAGTCCGAAGTGTCATCTATAGGTCATCAGCCAAATTCTAAAATCTCATTATCTCAATCAGGTGTGGATGAGCTGCCTTCCTACCTGGAAAATGAGGAAGATTCTGCTTCCAGGTTCATTTGGGTTGTTGGCAGAATCCAGTTCTTGGTGATGGTAGGACTGAGATTCCCTTCCTTGTTGGCTGTTAGCCAGGGGTCTGTACCTTGCTCTTAGAGGCCAGCTGTGTCACATCTGCAGAGTGCCTCTTGCCATGTAACATGACGTATCTGTGGGCGTGCTGCCACATCGTGCTCACTGTTCCTGAGGACTGAGGCAGGACACCTACGGCGGTCATTTAGGAACCCGGCCTCCCATGCGTGGAGTGCTCGCATGCGTTTTCTGGAGCCCTTTTTACTTCTCTTTTCCCTTGGCCACTTTTCATGAAATAAGCCTCAGTTCTGGATGTTCTTGGATTTTCCCGTACATATCTACCGGCCCTGAGAGGCAGGTGGGGCCAGGACCTGGCATCTGGTGTATTTATCCTACCTTCGTCTTTCTTCTCCTTATAATGTATTTAATCTGACAAAACAGGCTTTATGCTTGATCTTCTTATTTTGTTATGGTGCGCTTCCATGTAAACACCTTGCAGTTATGTTTGCCACCTTCAGTTCTGATTCTGGTTGTCATAGGACAATATGGATGGTGGGATTATAGAGTTCAAACACAATACCCACTCATTCTGTTCTGATATTGGTCAGGGACTCTTCACACTTCTCTCCAAAATTCACAGAAATTGTACAGGAGATAAATGGAGATGCATACGATTGAATAAATATTATAAATGGGGAGAAATTATTCATTGTGACTACCAGGTGTTTAAATTCAGATTTGGGTCATTGATTTTACTGTGCATAGGGACTCCTCTAAGTTTTGATCCCAGCCTTGGAGGTGTGTGATAAGTGTTACCTGGGCCTGGTGTGCAGGAGAGCCGAAAGAATCAGAAATACCACAGTGAGCACACAGATCACAATAAAACGAATTGTCCATGTGACATTGATTTAAGAAATATTTATTGAGGATATACTGTATGTCAATACCTACTGTTTGCCACCATTCTAGTGAATGGGCTACAGGAGTAAACACAGTAGACCCAAAAGCCCATATAAGTAAATTATGTAGACTTTTAGAAGATAAATACTACTTACAAAACATAGAGAAAGATGAAAGATCAGAACTGTTGATCCAGGGATGAAAAGATTCCATTTTAAATAGGTTTATGGGAAAAAAGATCTCCCTATGAATGCACATCTGAGCTGGGACTTAAAAGAATGGAAAGGAGGTTGCTACGTGGACAGCTAGGGAAAGAGAATGGCAGGCAGAGAGGGCAGCCATGGCGCAGCCCCGACGGTCAGACTATGGAACCCTCTGGGAGCAGCCGGGGAGCCGCAGGGCTGGCGTGGAGGCAGTGCAGGGGAGGGGGGAGGAAATGGGGTCAGAGCGGTGAGGGAGTGGGAGGGGCGTCAAGCTGGGGTGAGAGTCACTGTGAGGATTTCAGGCGGCTCTTTGAAAGCAATGGGGAGACATCTGAAGGCTTGATGCCGGGTTTGACATGATAGGGTGACTCACATTCTAAAACCATCCCTCTCCCCATTTTGTTGAGAGTACTTCTATGGGGCAAGGCTGGGAGCCAGGCCCTGGTTAGGACGCTGCTGTATATCCAACCTAGACAAGGTGGCGGTGTACACCAGGGTGTTAGAGATGAAATGGGAGCAGTGGGTGGATTGTTGATGTGTTTTGAGGGTGGAGCCAAGGCCATTTTTTTAAAGGATTGGCTATAGGTCTTCAGAGAATGGCAGGATTTAAGGGTAAATATGAATTTTTTTGTTTGAGCTTTTAACAAGTTGGAGTTGTCAGCTAGGATGAGGAATCCAGGTAAAACAGTTTGGGTGAACCTCAGAAGTTCAGTTTAGATTATGTTAAGTTTGAAATATTTATGACATATCCAAATGTTTATTAAATATCCAAGTAGAATTTTTTTTTGTTTTTTTAATATATTTTATTGATTATGCTATTACAGTTGTCCCGTTTCTCCCCCATCATTCCCCCCACCCTGCACACCCTCTCCCACCCACATTCCCCCCTTTAGTTCTTGTCCTTGTGTCATAAGTTCTTTAGCTTCTACATTTCCCATACTATTCTTACCCTGCCCCTGTCTATTTTCTACCCACTATCTATGCTACTCATTCTCTGTACCTTCCCCCCCCTCCTCCCACGCCCCTGTTGCTAACCCTCCATATGATCTCCATTTCTGTGGTTCTGTTCCTGTTCTAGCTGTTTGCTTAGTTTGCTTTTGTTTTAGGTGTGGTTCTTAATAGCTGTGAGTTTGCTGTCTTTTCACTGTCATATTTTTGATCTTCTTTTTCTTAGATAAGTTCCTTTAACATTTCATATAATAAGAGCTTGGTGATGATGAACTCCTTGAACTTGACCTTATCTGAGAAGCGCTTTATCTGTCCTTTCATTCTAAATGACAGCTTTGCTGGAAAGAGCAATTTTGGATGTAGGTCCCTGCTTTTCAAGATTTCAAATATTTCTTTCCAGCCCCTTCTTGCCTGGAAGGTCTCTTTTGAGAAATCAGCTGACAGTCTGATGGGAACTCCTTTGTAGGTGACTGTTCCCTTATCCCTTGCTGCTTCTAGAATTCTCTGCTTCATTTGAATCTTGGCTAATGTAATTACCATGTGCCTTGATGTGTTCCTCCTTGGGCCCAACTTCTTTGGGACTCTCTGAGCTTCCTGGACGTCCTGGTAGTCTATTTCCTTTGCCATATTGGGGAAGTTCTCCTTTATATGTTCAAATAAGTTTTCTACTTGTTGCTCTTCTTCCCCTTCTGGGACCCCTATAATTCGGATGTTGGGACGTTTAATGATGTCCTGGAGGTTCCTAAGCCTCTCCTCATTTTTTGGAATTCTTGTTTCTTCCTCGTTTTCTGTTTGGTTGTTAATTTCTTCCTTCTGGTCCACTCCATTGATTTGAGTCCCAGTTTTCCTTCCATCTCTATCGGTTCCCCATGCGTCTTCCTTCATTTCACGTATTGTAGCCTGCATTTTCTCATCTAATTTATGAGCAAAATCAACCAATTCTGTGAGCATTTTGATGACCAGTGCTTTGAACTGTGCATCTGATAGGTTGGCTATCTCTTCGTTGCTTAGAGGAATTGACTCCGGGGTTTTCATTTTTTCTCCAGTTTGAGCCATTTTTGGTGGGTTTTTTTGTTTTGTTTTGTTTTGGTTTTAGTCTGGTCGCAGCTATTACGTATGAGGGGTGGAGCTTTAGGTGTTCCTCAGGGTGGGGCAGCCCAGTCGCTGGGTTGTGACGCTATAGGTGGGGGCGGGGTCCGAGACGGAAGAATGGCGCCTGTTTCGCTCTCTTCTGGACTCCGGTCCCTTCCGCTGCTTCCCCTTCACCTGGATTATCTGCGCACGTGCGCGTGTGCTGTTACGCAGTGAGGGGTGGAGCCTCAGGCGCTCCCCAGTGTGGGGCAGCCCAGTCGCTGGGTTGTGACGCTCTATGTGGGGGTGGGGTCTGAGAGGGAACAATGGCACCTGCTCCGCTCTCTCCTGGATTCAGTCCCTTCCGCCACTTCCCCTCTGCCTGGACCGTCTGTGTGCGCAAATATGGGACTCCCTGGTCAGCCAGCCGCCCTGTGCGTCCTCACTGGGTCTGCACAGCTGGCCCCCTGTGCCCCGGGTCCGCCAGCCACCGCCCGTGCACCTGGGAACTGCGAGCCGCTGCTACTTGCGTTCCTGGGTCCGCACCTCCACTTTCTCCTGCCTCGACTCTGCCCCTCTTACCGGTCTGGATGAATGGTTGTTGGACTTCCGTACAGTTCAATTTCCTATAAGTTCTGTTTGTTTTCTTGTTTCTAAATATTTGTTGTCCTTAATTTTGGTTGTGAGAGGAGGCACAGTGTGTCCGCCTACGCCTCCATCTTGGCCGGTAAATATCCAAGTAGAATTTTTAAAAAATAGATAGTTATGTACAGATGTTTACTACAAAAGATACCCAAGCAGACAGCATTTAGATCCAGGAGACCACACAGAACCACCAATAGAGTGGATGTGGATGGACTGGAGAATTAAGGACTGGAGAATCAGAACACTACCATTTTAAGAGTTTGGGTAGGAAGGAGGAGTAAGGAAAAGAGGCCTGATAAGCACAGGACAGTGTCGTTAAAGGTTATCAAGAGGTTGTGGCATCGGGAAGAAAGGGAAGAAAGAGCGTCATGGAGACAGAAGTGAGTGGTGGCCACTCTTGCTGATGGGTAAAAGAAGATGAGGAGCGCGCGCTGACTGCTGTGGACTACCGGATCCAAGAAGCTGCAGGTTGGCGGTGACTTTGACAAACGTGCTTTGGCTCAGGGCTGGGATGATGGCTAACAGGGAGTGGGTGACAGCGGGCTGGAAAGAAAGGACCGGGGAAAAGTGAGTTTGCGCAGCGCTTGGATGAACAACAGCAGGTGGCCGGAACTGAGGAGGAAGTGGGGTCACAAGGAGTTGTTCTCATTTTAATAAGAGGAAAGCACAGCAGGTTTCTGGGCTGATTATAATGATCATAGAGGAGGAAAGATGATTATGTAGGAGAGAGACTTGCTCCGGCAAAACCCTCGAGTGGGTGCGAGGGAATAGGGTCTATGCCCAAGGGAAGGAGATGGCGGTAGTCGTTCATCTGTCCCAAGAGGTGGGAAGGCCGAGCACAGATGCAAGCCTTCGGCTTTCACGGCGAAGTAGGGGTCAAGGTCGTGCACCGAGAATGAAGGTGATGGAAGAAAGGGGGGATATGTGAATTTAATGGAAGGTAAATTAGACAAATATATGTAGCATTTCACTCTCTGATATGCATTATACCAAAGTGCTTTTACATCCGATCTTGTTTACTTTGTTCTTGCCATCATTGGCAGAATTTTGAGCGAATACACTTGTTTTCCCAGTGTTTTGGCACAAGTGCCCTTGGACTGAACCATTGTTCTATCAGCTCCAGAAATGAGAGTATTCTCCATGTTAGATGTTTTCCTTTGGTATGACTTCCATAGTTTATCATTTTTCAATAACCTTCAGTCACTTGCATTAATTTTTTATTTCTAATATAGTTTTCTTAGATGTCTGAGCACTTTACTACTAAATTCTTAAATCTTTTACATAAAGTGGAACCAACTCTATTAATGGCAAATTAATCAGTGTATTTACTCTAGCCCCGGGTCAACATTGTGTGCTGATAGTGATGTAGTGATTTGCTATCATAAAATAATGCTGTCCAAAAATTAGCCAGGTCATCAAATTTGATTCCTGTCATACAAAGTAGGCATTTGTGCCTTCAAGTAAATGCTGAAATGAAAAGGCAAGTTGTTCTAATGCACACTGTATGCCTAAAGACAGGCTTAGGGAACAACTGGTCAGGCATTTAGAATACATAAGTGTCACCTCTACCTAGCCTTATTAAGAGACAGACATTTATAAATAGTTCTGCAAACATCTTCATGTGTTACTCTCACTTTCACCTAACAACATAGGCATTAAACCTAAACACTTGTATTGTAACTTTACTGGTAAACTCAAACGCTGTTAGAAAAATACCTCCGATCAATAGTTCAAACCTCGAGGTACCGTTTGAGTGAAAAAGGAAGTCCCTGTGTGGATTTGGAGTTTTGTGTTAAGGAAACTGCACACTACATAAACACTTACTAAACAAATAGCATTAAGAGGAGGATGCTGAATTCCTTCCTCAGAAATGAAAATGCTTTTTGTTATTATAAATAAGGAGTAAATTGCTCTACCATTTCATTCTTTGCTGTGATGTATTTTCTTTAGCTTTTCCACTGAATCCCAAATTCACCGACAGAAACAAATGTATCAACTCCAGCACCCTATCTATATTTTACATTTTGCCAGCTACATGCTTTCTTCCCCCCTTCCCTCTCCTCTCTCTTCCTGTGGAATTGCTCTTGTTCTGCAGGGCACCGTGCAGGTTAGTGTGGAGGGAAAGCCAGAGATAAGTAGACAACCAATACATATCCCATACAGTGAGACACCCAAAGGGGCCTTAGATGTCTCCATCGAACTGAGAGAAGGGAAACCCTCTCTAGAAAGTGAACCAAGTTTAAGTCTTAGCAATCTAAATACTTTCAAAAGTGCTACGCATCAGCAGAGAAATAAATCCTTGGCACTGCAAATAATATGTCCTTATGCTAGGCAGTCTTTTGCTGGGCTGTACGTGAGGTAATGATTAATAAACCTAGAGGCAAGATGTGTAGGATAAATAATGCTGGTGGAAATGTTTAAGCGATTTTGTATTTTCCTGAAAATGTTCATTCTTTTAGTAAATATTGAGTGCCTGCTGGTGCTATTGCTGTTAGAAAAACTTCCTTATGCATGATGTTTGGGTTATTTCCTGTCACGTTTGTTAGCCGAGGTGGAGGCCGATGAATCTATGCTGCTCTCAGTCAAAGCTTTTGAAATAGTTTCTATACAGGTTAAGTCACAGTATGAACAACCATTTTTTTTTCAATGAAAACAATGTATTTTGAGTATGTATCAAGTATGCATATTTAAGAAAATGAATTCTGACCTTGACCTAGGTGTCTTTTGGTATGGTTCATGTGTTTTCCATGGTCACTGTGACCCGTCCACAGACTGTGCACTGTGGTTGTTTGCATGTCTCTCATAGTTCCCAGACTAAGGTGTTCATGAGGGCAGACACAGGGTTCACTGATCTTGCTATCTTAATGGGGCCCACGTACAGCCTTTGGCAAGTTGTGTAGGGTTCTAACTTATGTCAAAGGCTGCCCAATGGGTAGTAAATAGCTGGACACATCCAAAGAGAACTAAAAGGGCTTTGAAAATCGAACATGTGTTGGAACCACATCCTACCAAAAGCAGGTTGGCACTTAAGGCCTGAATTCAACCAGGCCAGTTAATTGCCCAAACAAAAATAGCATCATCTTCCCTCAAATTTAAATAAGACAGAGACTCTTGACGTAATATCTGTAATGCCCAACATGAAATTAAAAATTGTGCAGCATAAAACAAAGCTCTGGCAATCTCAACCGACACAGGAAAGACGTCAGCACCTGCCAGCACCAGCGCCAGCGCGGCGCAGGGGTCTGTGGTTGAATAAAGCACTTTGTGTGGCGGCCGAGTGTCAACAGTTTTGTAAATACGTCTAACGAAACACTAAAACCATGAACTCCCTTCTGATGCAATGACCAGCTAGATTCGTGTATTTACATGACTGACTTGGTGCCTCTGCTCCTCAGATTTCGTACCATTTGGAAACGGCCAGCATTCCTTAGTTGTGAGGCTGCTCAATCTCACACAGGGCATTTAAGAGACATGAGAGAGTGCTTTGGGGTTAGTAATTTTGGGGGGAGACAGTGGCATTAGATTGGAGACTGGGAATGCTAGATATTCCGCCATGTCAGCAACAAATGGTGAAAGTTGTCTCTTTCAAATATCTCAGCATAGGTAAAAAATTTGCTTGTGTTTGCCTGAGGTGGAAATTTAACTCCATATTAAAAATAAACATAACCAAGACTTTATGTATTGCTTTTATATAAATTTCAAGGAACATAATGTTGTGCAGATTGAGAAGGGATTGTGCTGTGTTTTGCTCAGAACATTACCCAAAGTTGATTACCATCTTGGTCTAAAGAAACCGGCAATATATCAGCTCATGGATTTTAAGTCAGCAACTCAAGCTGCGTATGGCATAGCGTGGCAGCTTCTCCTCGAGGACGAAAACCCGTAAGTAAAAGCATCTGACTATTTCATTAGGTGTTTTAATGTACTTGTGTTAATGTACAAGCACAGAAGCCTTCTTTAGCAGAGTGGAAACGTCTTCTTCTTTGAAATGGGCAGGTGAGCCCCCCGAGCACTCTCCACTCATCTGTGCCGAATATGGCCGGGCCACGGTGCACGTGACATGCTCAAGTGCTCCAGCTGTCAGGCTTTTTCTCTGTGCCAGTTGACAACCAGCTTTTGATTTGGCAGCTCTAAGGAGTGATGGGCGGAGCTGAAGAGGGCCTTGGGTACTGCCCGTGACAAGTTCTGTTTCTGGCCAGGTAGCCCCTCCCCAGATTGATTTGGGATGTTACTGGTGAATGAGCCCGCTGTTCTCATCAGTGGATTCCTAGATTGCTTTCAGAGCCTCTGCTGCCTGGACCTCCAGCTTCCTTCCCTGAGGCCAGAGCACTTGAAAACCATGTGCTAACATGATGCACATATTATAAATCCATTTCCTTTTCTTTTTACATTTTAGATTCCCTTTAAAATATAATAAGAGCACTATCCTGAATTAAATAATATGCAACCGTAGGTAGTGTTTTTTTAAAATCATCTGTGAGTTCATTTTAGAGTAATAACTAGAGTGTTCCAAAAATATATTTTATAATGCAAGACCTCGGCTCTGAGTGGCCTGTGAACCAGGATGTAGATCTTCTGGTGTACCTTTGTTTCAGTCCGTTTCCCAGGAGTCTATTTCTGGAGATGGTTTTGAGGGCAGGTTGGAGCTCAGCCTAAAAGATATGTAAAAACTCTTAATTTGCTTATAGAGAAATGGATCTAAACATTGAAAAGCAGTAAGATCAAACCTTACTTTCTAGAGAAAGGGAGAGACCAATGATCTTTTGCTTTTGTGCAAGAAAAATCTATCACTCAAAGCAAAAACATAAACAAACAGCAAAGCCCCGATCCAGCGGTCTCACACTGAGGCAGGGCTGTGGATTTTGTGTGTTGTCTCGAGTACGCCGTCATTTCCATACAAGTTGGCAAAACACTACATCTCCTTCAGATAAAAACTCTAAAGAAAACAAAAACAACTTCAGCCCACAGTCATACTTAATATAAAAACGAACTCAGTTTCCCTGTCTACTTTTTAATCAGAAAGTTGCTAAGAGATTAGATCTTAAATGTTCTCACACAAAAATAAAAGATAAAATAAAAACTAACTCTATGGTGGTAATAGTATTGCAATATACATGTGTATCAAATCAACACTTTGTACACCTTAAACTTACACAATATTATATGTCAATTATACCTCAATCTTCAGAAATAAATAAAAATCACCTCAAATGAATCATGAACTTAAATGTAAACCGTAAAACTGTATAACTTTTAGAGAAAAAAAACCCAGAAGACAAATTTGGGGGATTCAGAACTAGACAATGACTTCTTAGACTTGAGAAGTAAAGCAAAGTCCTTTAAAGAAAAATCGGTAAATTGAAAGTTAGCACCATCAAAAACCTTTGCTCCATAGCTTTTCAGCTATCAACTAGGAAAAATATTTGCAAGTCTCCTATTTAACAAAGAACTATTTATCAACTAGAATTAAAGAATAAAAACCTCTTAAAACAGAAGATTCCCCCCATCTAATGCTTCAGCAGCACTTTCCAGGTACTTTCGTTCACGACTATAGGCATTCATAATCTAGTTCATATTTTATGGTTACAAGAAAAATGTCATCAGGGAAACTTCCTTTGTCTTCAGTATAAATTTTAGAAAGCAGTGCTAGTGGCATTAGAATAATACCCAGTGTAAAATTTCTCAAAAACAAACAAAAATACATTTATAAAATAGGGGTAATTACAACTCTTTGTATAGTTACAACAAAGATAAATGGATTTTATATATATATATATATATGTATAAAATATATAATTTTTACTACGATTGTAAAAGTTTTACAGATGGAATCTCATTACTCTGGCTCTTACTTAGATGGTGTGAATTAGAAAGGACAGTGATTAGGACAATTCTGTGTCACTCAGAGCATGTGGTCGAATTGTGCTCTGCTTTTGGGGATCAAGATATGAGAAATCTTTTTTTTTTTTTTTTTTTAGCTGTTCATTTAAAATTTATAGCAAATCATTATAGTGTACAGATGAACCATTATTTACTTCCATTCCTATTATACATTTTGGGTGGTGGTCAGGGTTATTTTTGTGTTTTTTTCAATATTTTAAAAAATTATTTTGTCGTTCAATTACATTTGTCTGCATTTCCCCCCACCACTCCCCCCGACCCCAGCCAAACCCACCTCCCTCCCTTGCTTCCACCCTCCCTGTTGGTTTTGTCCACGTGTCCTTTATACTAGTTTCTGAAAACCCTTCTCCCCACTGTCCGCTCCCCCTCCCCTCTGGCTATTGTTAGATTGTTCTTAATTTCAATGTCCCTGGTTATATTTTGTTTGCTTTTTTATTTTGTTGATTATGTTCCAGTTAAAGGTGAGATCATATGGTATCTGTCCCTCACTGCCTGGCTTATTTCACTTAGCACAGTGCTCTCCAGTTCTCTGCCAGTATTGGAACTGGAAATATTGAAATATACTACATTAATTTTTTTGGCTCCCTTCAAAAACTGATAGCCCTTAAACATTTGTTTAACCTCTGTTTTTTCCAGAGATTTTATGTGTTTATTTTTAGACAGAGGGAAAAGGAGAGAGAGAGAAAGAGAGGGAGGGAGAGAAACATCAATGTGTGGTTGCCCACTGGGGACCTGGCCTGCAACCCAGGCATGTGCCCTGACTGGGAATCGAACCGGTGACCCTTTGGTTCACAGGCCAGCACTCAATCCACTGAGCCACACCAGCCGGGGCTGTTTAACCTGTAATTAGTTGGGTGCATAGACAAATACATTTTTTATTATTAAAGGTTTTATGCCCTTTCAAATAAGGAATGTGTTACTATAAATTTTCCAAGTTCTTTGAGAGGCATTTTAATTATATATAAATATTTCTACGTATAATTCACTTCATTTGTCCCAGTAAAACCAGCCTACACCACGCTTTCTTTTTTTTTCTCCGAATATCAGATGCCTGGGGGTGACGATTTCACTAGCGAATGCATTCTGTAGTTCATCCCTCCACGTGTTATTCAACTTGCCCTCTTCCAGTTGTGCAAGGTGTCCCATATGGAAAGCTAACATCCCATTTCCAATGTATTTCACTGGTGTAGGATTTCCTATGGGGGAAACTACCATTAATTTAATCCTTAATTTGATTCTGCTTTGTTCGCTTGTTGTTTACCATTTTCCATATTTACCCCATGAATTGATTGTATTTTGGGTAGGAAGTGGACAGGAAGAATAATGGCATGAACCTGGCTGTGGTTTTCAAAAGACAGGCTCTACCCCTGGATGCCCCAGAGGAAAACTGTTGTCAGACCCCAAGGGGTGAGTGTCTGAAATAGTACAGAAGCTTGCGTAGATGGTGACATAGTTGGCTGCATAACTATACCAAACATTGTCAGCATGCATAATTCTCAAGAAACAGTAGGTGGTTTTGCCTGGTCACTTACTAGGGTTGCTATGGTTCTGCCAATGGAGACAAGGCCCTGGCTTCTGAGGCAGTTCATCTTTATCTTGGAAATTGAACAAAACAGGGACAAAGTAGAAAATGTTTAATACTGACATTGTCTCATTCAACATCGGTGTGCTGAAGCATCCCATTTTCCCTTGAGGACCACCATTGCTTACACTCAAGGAAGAATTGAACAGAGCCCACGGCTACCAGAACACCTGAAGTAGTTACAATTATAAAACACTTAGGAAGCACCAGGGGCTGTCACCTGGATTTCACTGTGAGGGATGACCAGAAACCAATACAAGCAATAAAGACTAGACTGCTCCAGGGATCGTAATTTAGCCAATTGAGAGTTTCAACTATGTCCTTACTATTTTAAGTGTTTAATGGCCACTAAACTTGAGTCACGAGTGGCTACTATGAGTACTAAATGACAATTTAGCAAATGCCTCCCCGAACTCACATACTGGGAGGATTAGAGAAAGTGAGAGTCGTTCTAAGACTTTCTGGCCAAAAAAATCATAATGGCACTTCATTGCATTAAAGGTTGTGGGCATTGTGTAGATAAGAACCAAGAAATAGAAAATGTCCTGAATACATCTGGGATAATGAAGAATGAATATATATATGCTTTTTCTCTGCGTTTAAGGAGTATTCAGTCATTTATAGAATTAAAACTGCAGGCAGTTTTATGATTTAACAGTTTATAGCATAAACTTTTTACAGTGTTCAAAACTTTTCCAAAAAAAGCCTTCTTCTAAAAATTCTCTGAAGGTGCCAGGCAGCTGTTAAGCCATTGCAAACATTTTAGTG
This sequence comes from Glossophaga mutica, assembly GCA_039655065.1. Classification (NCBI taxonomy): domain Eukaryota; kingdom Metazoa; phylum Chordata; class Mammalia; order Chiroptera; family Phyllostomidae; genus Glossophaga; species Glossophaga mutica. The sequence continues at coordinate 6,687,357 of CM077313.1, read as the reverse complement.
ATCCCTAAACATACTTTACATGAGGCAAATGTTTTTCCTTTAGGGGAAAAATTACAATTTAAATCAATTTTATTTCTGCATTCTCCTTGGACTTATAATATTTTAGATGTCCTCCTTCTTATTATAAAACCTGGATTTGTGTCAGCTGCGAAAATCAGAGCACAGCATTATTTTGCGCAACATTTGAATTGCTAATGAAGTGTGGGATTTATTTTAGGATTGCAGTTTCTGAAACAGTGGAAATAGCAGCTGAGAGGGTTTACGTTGTGTATTTGAGACTCCACAGCCTTAGGCCAAATGCGCGGAGTAACAAGTAGCCCACCTCTACTATGGGGCACTTGGACCCTCTGCAGTCCTCTCTGCCCTGAGAACAAGAGGCTGATGGTCTCAAAACACTTCTCTCTCCCTCCCCTCCTCTCACGATTTCTCTCTCTCTGTCTCTGTCTCTCACTCACTCAGCTCCCCTCCGTCACGCTGCCCTTCCCCGCCTTGGGTGTTCCTAAGAATATCCTTCAACTTTAATTCTGCGGGCACTGACTGCAACTGAGAGCTATTCTATGGGATAGGTATAAAACTTCGTGTAATATAATCCGCAACTTCAAATGGTGTCTATTTTTCAGGAAACATCTGAACGACCCTCTGACTTGCTTATATTTACATAGAGACAGGCAATAGATAGGAAAAGTAATAGCGCAGATGGCGTTCCTTTGATTGTATGTTTGCCACTCTGTGCTCACAGGAATTTTGTAAACCCTGGGCCTTCATTTTGCCTTATTTACAAAATGGAAATAGTAATGACTTCAGTGCAGAAGATTTTTCTAAACATTAAATGAGATATTGCATGGGGAAGTCATTTTTTTTAAAGTAAGTTACATAGCATAAACTTCATTTGTCTTAAGTTCACAATTCAGTGATTGTTTCTGTATTTAGAGAGTTGTGCAAATATCACCACAATTTTCCTTCTTATAAGTTAAACAATGGCAGTGGTCATTAGCTCTAAGGTGGCTCTCCAATATTCCTGGACTTTGATTTTTCAGTCACCTACTAGTCTAGGTACAGCCGAAAGGTCTTAGATCAGTTGAACCTAAGATATAGAAATAATCTAAGTAGGCTGGGCCTATGACACAAATCCTTGAGAAAAGAAATTTTCTCTGAAATTCCCTCCTTTCTCTCCTCTGGTGACTTTCAGGAGGGAATTTCAGGGGAAAAGGGGAAGGATTTACAGGAACACATATAAAGGACACATGGACAAAAACTATGGGGGGTGGAAATGGGAGGGAGGTGGGGAGGGCTGGGGTGGTGGGTTGGAGTGAGAGTAAAAGACAGAAAACTGTACAAGAAAAAAAAACAAAAAAAACTTCTGCTTATTAAAAAAAAAACGAATTTTCTCTGACTGGAGGCTGAGGAAGTTAGAGATTCAAAGCATGTGAAAGATTTGGTTTCTTCATTGTTGAGAGGTAGTGGGCTCTAAACGCTGAGAGCAGTCCCCGCCGGTGGCCAGCAAGAAAACAGGGGCTTCAGTCCCTGATATCAGGAGTTAAAGTATTTTGGGGGAAAATATATGTATATGAGCAGAGGATTTGGAAATGATGTAGCAGAGGGAAGTTAGCCAATAAAGATTGCTAAGTCAAGCCACCGCAAGGGGGCACTAGGAGCTTAATTCCTTAGAGATGCCCCGAGACAAGTCAAATCAAGTCTAAGGGCTTTCCCACCCACAGGAGAGAGGGCCGAGGTGTCCCCGGCACACCTAAGTCAGTGAGCCGTTGGGTGAGGGCCACTTCCTGAGAGTATTACTAGCCGGATGCTTCTGGTCTGCTGTCCCCATGAGCAGAGTCCCTTTCCGGAGCTTTGAAAAAGCCCTCTTCAGACACACGCAAGTATTAGCAGTGAGGAGTCATAGGGAGTACCATGGGGTCTGCGGAGGGGTGGGTGTTGACAGTTTCTCCTACGTCTTTATTAAATTTTTCATTAAAAAAAAAATCACCTAAGTAAGCCATGTGCCATGGCTGGGAGGAATTACTTTTTTCCTCCCACTTAAAACTCTTCCTTCTGATGGCATATTCCTGTTTTTGCTGGTTCACAGGCGGGATCCGTGACTGTCCTGCTTGAGCATTTGACTGAAAGGAAAGCTTGCCAGGCTATCGGACTTGTAGCGCATGTTCACCAGATTCCTTTCCTGAATCATTCATTCTGTCATCCAGTGTACTTGCTTATATCTGCAACATTTGCATTCCTTTCGTATTGTTCTTGCTCCATTTCTCTCACAGTTGCAGGCTTCCTGGTTACTGGATAAATCCAGAGTGCTTCTATCTGCTTGAACCTTTGATGTTACTTAACACCGATGCATGGCTTGTTCTGCTGTCCTGTTTCCAGCATGTACTTGCTCTGACCTCTGACTCACCTTGGGTCAACTTCACTTCACCCCCCGTGCACCAGATGGAAGGGACACAGGGATCTTCGCAATTGTCGCCAGTGGCAGTGTGTTCTGAGGCGTGGAGCAGAATCTGATCAAAGGTTTCTGTCTGCACATGCCACTAGTTGAGTCCCAGACAAAAAACACAGAATAAATATTTAGTGTCGGGAGAACCTATTGGAAGACCTATTAATTTGCGTACATATGGCAGAGGAATATTTAAAAGAAATAATAACGGATGACTATTGGAAATAAGCAGTTCGTATCATAAACAAAATCCAGATCCTGTGATGGATAACCTAGTTGCTTCCACCAACAGAGAGGGAGAGAGTTTGAAAGGTGTCACCCTAGCAGAAGTGTGCGTAGAGACATAAACAGGTATGTTTACTGTGGCGTCCTTTGCAATAGTGAAAATAAGGAACGCTGCAAACAACTTAAATTGACATGGACATGGACATCAAAATTTAGGGCCCTACACAATGGAAAATTTAAAAATAATTAAACCAGGTTTACTCATGCCAAGACGGTTCAATCTCTGAATCTGTTTGACTACAGAAAGCACTTTACACAATAAACCTTGGCAACCTCCCGCCTTGGCTCCCTGTCAGTCTCGCCAAGTTCTGGGCATCTCGTTTGGGTTCTTGAACGCACTGCTCAAGGCTTGCCCTCCACGTCGTATTTCTGCTTCCTCTCCCTGGGAGACCTTTCCTAGTTACTCAGATGTCTCTCTCTGGTACTTCAGTCACACTGTGTCTTTGGCCTGAGTGTTTTAGCGCCTCTCCAACACTCTTTACTCTTTACTCTTTCTTTCATAGCTATCGTCACTTCCTGATAGCACAGTGTAAATGTATTTGTATCATTCCTCAACTAGAAGGTAAAGTCCAAAGGAGTTACAAACTTCATATCATTTCTCACAGTAAAGTCAGCTCTTAGATTATTGTTTGGCATGTAGAAGGTGCCAAACAGATGGGCTGGTGAACTGATTGAGTTACCTGTATTATTACACCATTTGTAAAAAAGTAAAGGATCAATTTTACATATAAATACATATGTACTAAGTGCAAAAATTGTGAAGAGACTGAAAATTGAATTCATCATAGCAGACAATGAGACGAATGACATAAGGAAGGGTTCAATTCCTGAATACTGTTTTATTAATTTAAATAATCGGAAGCTACCGAATGTCAGGATTAGGTAGCTTGGGATGGTGCTCTGGTGTTACTTTTATGAGTTTGTACATTTAGGGTGTGTAGAATATTTCAAAATGAAAATACTTAAATACAGTGATGGAACAGAACCAGAGATTGGTTACAGTAAAGTGCTGACAGTTTTTGCTCCTTTTTCTTGCTTTAAATGAACCTTTTTACTGCCTCGGTGATGAGAGAGTACATTTAGCTTTATGTGAAATTGAATGATAATGAAGATTTTGAAAGAAAGAAAGGGAAGTGCCTACATAAAATTAAATTGTTGACCTTAAAGAACCAGTGAAGGAAACTTTCTGGCAGTGGCATTTTCTCTTGTAAAGTGGAAATCACTACTTACATGAAGAATAACAGGGAAGAAAAAAAAAGGTCCATACCTTCTGCCCAGAATTGAAAGGGCTATTTTGTAAATTCTGGCAATGATTAATTAAATATGGAATATAGGCCATTATATTAATTTTAATCAAGACAGCAAGAAAATGGTATATTATAGTTATATGTTTATGCATTGCTCAAATTTCATTTAGAGATCCATATGGAAGTTGTGTTAGTAGAATAGAAAAGTATTTCTCCCGATTAAACTTCTATGTTTACCTTTCTTTCTTTTAAAGAAGTGTCACAAGCCAACAAGAAGGTTAAAAAAAAAGCGTAGACAATTATCTTAGAAATGAGAGACAGTATTCTCATACTTTGGAGGTACAGTCCCAAGACTATGTGAGTGAGGGAAGAAAGGAAAACAATTATAGATGTTCCTCGACTTAGCATGAAGTTACACCCTTATAAACCTACCATATATTGAATATATCTTAAGTAAAAAATGTATGTGATACACCTGACCTTCCAAACCTCATAGCTTAGCCTTGCCTACCTTAAATGTGCTCATAACACTTGCATTAACCTATAATTGGGCAGAATCATCCACACAATCATACAATGTAGAGCATTGGTTGTTTACCCTTGTGATCACATGGCTGATGAGGGGAGGGGGTGTATGTGCATGCCTGCATGTGTGTGTGTGCACGAGCACGCGTGTAGCTGCTGCTCCTTGCCAGGGTCCAGCATCAAGAGAAAGAGAATGACATATCGCTACCCTGGAGAAAGATCAAAACTCAAAATTCAAAGGAGGGTTTGTACTGAATGGACATTGCTTTCACATCATCATAAGGTAAAAAATAAATGACAATTTCAGTCATCCTAAGTTTGGTAAAGCCAGATAAGTAGACATGATTTGGTGTGTTCCCAAGACACACAGCCTTATAAGATGCAGAACTAACCACCAGTCACGCAGAGTGTTTCCAGAAAGGAGGAAAGAATGTCCGATGCTTCCCGTATAATGACGTGCATTCCTCGCTACTTGCATGAGAAGTATTAACTCCTCTGTGCTCCTTGGTTTTGTTTCCTGGTCCAGCTGGGCGGCCGCTGGGGAAGCCAGAGGGTCTGTCGGATTCCATGAGGACGCTGCTGCTCTTGGGGGCCCTGCTGTGACATGTTCGGTGGACTCCTGCGTTGATGTCCTTTCCACAGGTGAGACCACCTTGGGTAGAAGATGATGAAGAGACAGGAGATGGTGGGAATTGTGATCAGGGATGTTCTTTGAGCAAGGGGGTGAGCCTCGGGGGCAGGTGGACCCAGAGAAACTAGTAGGGCAGAAGGACTGTGAAGTAGTAAGGTGCAGAAACTTAAAAGAAAGACAAATAATGTACGATTTCATGCATATGAGGGCCCTAATGAGCAAACCGAACTAAGAAGCGAAATGGAGACAGACTTTAGATAGAGAGCAGGCTGACAGCTGGGGGAAGGGAGAGTGTTAAGGGGTGGAGGGATCCAGCAAAAAGGAAAAAGGACTCATGGACACAGACAACAGTGTGGTGATTGTGGGGGCAGGTGAAGGCGGGGAGAGGAGAATAAAAAGGATAAAATGCTAATGAGAAAATACAATAAATAAATTAAAATAAAAAAGTAAGTCATCGAGAAAAAAAAATTAGTAGAGAGAATTTGCCTTCTCTCCACTTGCTTAAGACTGAGTATATATGTGGTAATGCCCTGAATAAGTAGAATGTTGTTTTGGATAAATTCAGTGAGACAGAAAATAAGCAGTAATGTGAATCTCACTGAAGCCAGAAACCTTAAGCCAATTTTTTTTTTTCTTCAGAGGAGAATTCTTCAGTGAAGAAGATGTGGGTCAGGCTGGGATCCCATCAGAGCCAGCCTGGCGTGGGCCTGTCCGTCTCCAGCTGGGCTCCCGCAGGGCTGTGTTGGAGGAGCCCTGAGAAGAGCACTTCATTTCTGGGATGCAAGGTCAGGGAGCTTTTTTCTCCAGAGCTAATGAATTCTTTTCGCAGAAAGAACCTAGAAATGCTTGCGTGAGCATGCCCGAGGCCATCTTTAAGTTCTCGGGCGCTGCCCCTGGTGCAGTGCGTCTGGTGTGAATGCAATCTGGGACCACCTGTAAGGAGACTTCAGTGAAATGAACTGAGCCGTAGACCGAGCCTGGGTGTGTGCTTTGTGTTTTTGGCAGTGTGCCTGAGGAAATCTATTGTGGGTAAATTTTTCTCCCAAGATTCAACGGTAGTGTTCTTTAATAGGGTTAGAATCACATATTTCAGAAATAATTAGAAGAGTACACAGGGTATTTTAAATGTCGAAGGCAGAGTGGCTGAGTGCAAAGGCTTTGGAGCGCTAAGGCCACCCGCTGTGTGACTGCAAATTTCCTTCTCTGTTATCTGTTGGGAGGGAATAATTACAGTTAACTCATAGGTTTATTGTGAAAACTAAATGAATAATTTATATATAGTGGCATCTATAAGTGCTTGATGTGAGTTGATTCTATGTATTCTACAGTTCTTCTTACAAACTCTTACTGACTTGGACTAATCTTGACCAGTTTTAATCTTTTATGTCATGTTACTTTGTGCAGAATAACAAAGTAGAGAAAGACTTTATGGTAAATTAGTTCATCTTTTATTTTACTCAAAAGTTTCCTGTTTTCTATATTATAACATTTTTATTGAGTGGCCATCTGGTCTCTAAATACTTCTCAGGGCAATGAACTCACTCCTTATAGGTTGCTTGTTTCACTATTGGGCCAATTTTCTTCTATTTTTACCAAGTGGAATTAATGTTATATTTCTAATGTAAAATATATTGTAATTTCCTCTGAATGGCAGTTAGCTGCATTATATTTAATCTGATTTGTTCCTACTACCAAATGAAAAATGAAATTTTCTTGATGGTAATAACAAAGGAAAAGAACAAAAATAGTAGTAATTTAAATTTAATTTCTTATACAATTTTTTTTAACATCTGGAGTTTAGAATAGGGCTCTATAATTGTATTATGAGTTCTAATTTGCAAATATCCTACAAAATTTGGGAAATTCTTTTCAGATCCACACCAGCACCACACCATGATTACCACCAAAAAATGGAATTAAACCTGCCATACTGAACCGTAGTCCCAAACAAAAACTTTTATGGGCTTGTCTTATTACCTGAATATATTACCTTGATTGATCCCATCCAATATCTACAATAGGAAGATGAAATGAGTCTCACTGTCTTCCAGGTGTCAAATGGAATTAGGCAAAATAACTTGAATGAATGCTTCTCTTCACTTCATCATGTTTTTCAGCTTGCATTACTGGTTCTCTACGGAAATAGGTAGCATATTTTTCTTCTGATAGAGGGAACGCGATGACAGCCCATTGTCCCGAAGGTTGTGTTATTAATGACCGCTGTGGAGGTTGGCGAAGAAGGCGGGGGGGCTCGTACATCCAAACGCAGTAAGTGTGCTGCCCTCTCAGTCCTCGGCAGGTACAGACGTCTCTCTCTATCCAGAGGCCCGAAACGTGTAATTCTTTTTGGTAGGAATTAAAATGCAACAATAGTATAACTATAGCAAATACTTCAACTTTTTTTGTGTTTTATCTCCCAGCCTTTCATCTGATTACATATCTTGAGAAATCTAGCACGCACAGAGAAATGTTGAATGCTGAAGGCAACTACTAAATCTTCCTCAGTAGTCAGAGTAATGCAAAGAGAAATACAAATACGAATATTAATTTTTGGATTCGGTATGGTTGGTCATAAGCAGACCTGCCAATTCACAAACAACAGCTACTAGCTCCATACTTAAAAACACATATATTTTATTTATTATAGTCATATAAATAATGTAGAAGGGTGAATATTATATCCATAATTATTTTCCTTTTGTTTGAGGCATTTGTACAAAAGATTAATAACTGTCTTTGAATGGAGCTTCTAAGTTGATGAAAGCTTATGGATAAATGGTAGAAACATATCCCTTTACTAGTCCTGTGAAAACAGTGACGTCACTCAACTCTGAACTACTGAGTTTCCTTTGGTGAAATAAAGAGAGACCGTAGTCTATACCCTGCTTATATTACTAAACTTTTGAGATCTGATGGCTTCATATATGTTAAAGTGCTTTGCTGTTGATAATAAACTTCAAAGAGATGAAGAATTATTTTTCTATTAAATAGAATTGGCTTAATGGAATGTATAATTTAAAGCAGCTAGACTTTGCAATATTATTCCTGAAAGAATTATTAAATGTCAAATATTTTTAACTGAGATTCCCCCCTACATTAATGTTATGTTGCTATAACTAGATAAAGAGCATATTTCTAAATATTTAAATGTCCATTTAAGTGTATCAAAATATATCCACATTTTCAGGATTGACCCTTCTGTGATATCCAGTAATTTCTTTTTACCAACCATACTTTCTATAGTGTATCTAAAACAATTTATTTGCATATTTCATCCATTTAAAATTACTAGAAAGTCTATAAAAACTACTTAGTTATTGCAAATTTTTCAAGACAAGCTTGACTTCCTTAACTTTTGTATCAATCTTATGAGTGGAAAATATTTTTTCAGAAAAGAAAATAAATAGTATATACTATGAACACTTACATAATATTTATATGGATGAAATTGAATTTCCACTTTAAATAAAGCTCACAGTATTGCATATACTACTTGATTTTCTTAGATGGCATACATTACATACTCACAAAAAAAATTTTGAAAAATAAAGTAACATAGTAAGCTTTTTTAAAGGAGTCAGAATACCTAACGACAATTCAATGATGCCAAACCATGAAGACAATTTTCTGTATAAATATATGATGAATATGTGCTGAGAGTATCTTTTTAGGCAGTAAACTTTGATAAAACAGTTCTGACTAAAGAATTAGAAATATAAAAAGAATAAATCTGAATATGCTAATGCAAAACCCAATCTTCTGAGAATTTCTCAAAGAAAAGGCAGTTTGCGTTTAATGTCTCTCGAAACTCGAAACTCTTACTCTGTTTGGTTTACGATGTGCGCATCTTGACCATGTTCAGTGCAAGAATGATACCAAACACAGGTCTTGCATTTTGGCTCCAGAACTTGACAGTCCACTTCCTTGCTGCCCTGCTTTCATGCTTTAGCTCCTAAATGTTACCTGGCTAATGTAGTAGAACTTGTTTGTTTGTTTGTTTGTTTGTTTATTGCTTTGGACATAGTTGATCAACACCATGTTTTATACATAACCTGACAGGTTCATGGTATTCGTGCAGATGGAAAATATTCACAGAGTCGTTAGGATGTCTGACGTGCCTTTATTCATGGGTGGGTGAGCCACTAGCGCTGCAAGCCATGTGTCCCCCTGCATGTCTCTGCGTGCCACAGGTCATGGCCCTTGCTCCCCAGAGTGGCACCCAGCAGGGAGCCCCTTGCCCCTTTTAAATACCAGGGCAAACAAAGCCGGCAAAAAGCCAGAATGTTATATAACATAACGTAGTTCTGCACATGCAAGCCCACTTCACGTTATGGGAACGGTTTATTGGACCCAGTCTCAAGGCTATGAGAACACTGCTTATCAGGCCCCTCTGAGGCTGTGGGGACGCTGCTTCCCGTAGCTACCCAGACACCTGGGTGAGGAGCCAGACTGCCTCCACTTACCCTACAATCACTGATTAATGTTATATTCTTAGATCTTAATTTTGCTCTGGTTTAGAAATTTAGTGGTTTTTTCCCCCGCCCCTGAAACCCTTGCTTCATCTTGCTCCACTCCTTTTGTGGATAGAGACTAAAAGGAAAGTGCAGCGCAAGCGCCATATGCTGCCTGCTCTGATCTCGGCTACTTTGCCCTGGGCGTGTTCAGGTTTAGTCAACTGAATAGCACTTCAGCCTGATAGTCTGCACTAAAATTAGCCTCGTAACTTACCAGCATATGTGGCATAAGCTGATGGTTAAGAACCTTGTTGTTACAAGCAGCTAGATCTTCATAAATAGACAGGAACTCTTATAATTCTTAATCCTAAAATGCTTTGCAAAACTTAGTCCTATGTTTGACCACTTTGACCCTTTCTTCACTGTTCTTCACTTCACGTTCCTGAACGACATGAATTACCTTGGCCGATTGCTTTACAAATGTGTTCACAGTACAGTGCATGCTCTGGTTAATTTCTACTGCACTCGATTGTAAATTTGAAAGCACAGGCCCCTTCCTCTGGCTTGAATATCACCAACTACATTCTAGCAGAGTTGGCTGCCCATCACACACTCTATCAATATTTTTTATTTTTGATAAATAAATTTTTAGTACTTGTGATTCCCAAAGTAATCATGTTTGAATTTGAAAATTAATTATTCGTGATATGGTTCTTCTTTTAATTAAAGTGTCCTTAAAAAAATCTGTGCGTTGACTAAGGACTTCATTATCTGTCTCTGCTCCATGTCGTATAAAACATGGAAACTACTTAAACCCTGAATATCGATGATCTCCCTGGGTGTATTGTGATACGATGACTGGACCGACAGTTCTGAAGGGATCGAGGACATTCAGGAGTGTGTTTGGTGATTGCATTCCACACTTGCTTTCACATCTGTCGAACTGGGGCTCGCAGTCGGATCCTCCTCCGACCATCACGCCCTTACAGCACTGTGCTAAGTCATCTCTCAGGCCCTAGTGAGAGAGTACCACACTGGCTACCGCAGCAACAGCTATTCCTTTTCCTTCTCCTGAAATATTGATGATCACAAAACGTGCTGTTGTGTTTAGCCTCCGGTGCGATCACTGTCTTCCGCGGCTGGGGCTCAGCGGGCCAAAGGGCTTCTGTGGGAAGGAACTGTGTGGATGTGTAGGTGTCTAAGAATAGTATGCGTTACAAAAGGAAATTATTATCTTTTTGGAAAATTCCCCCAGAAAGATGTCCCAGATGACGATTTTCCTGTGGAGGAACACGTAGATGTGCGATCACACAAGAAGGTTTCGCTCCAACAAATCGGAAATGATTTCAATGTGGACAAAAAGAATTCAAACTGAAGCTGGTACCTTTATTCAAATGCTGGTAAATTTTAGAAGGGAAAGGAAAGCTTAAAACAGGCATCAACCAATCTAGTGTAGTGTAGCTGCCGGCGCTGAATGGCTCCTCAGTCAGGAGCCCCCCAGCAGTGATAGATGGAATAGTAGATTAAGTTGAGCAAATATTGGGAAAAGTGCCTAAAAAAGACAAACTCAGTTTAATCAATGGTTACACACCCTGACTTTGAGTTACACTCTTGTACCTTTAACAGATGTTTTGAGTGAATTAAAAAATAAAGTGCACTTCTAAGTTGCTGAGCACCTCACAGAATTTACTGTTTATTCACATTTACTTTTCTTGGAAAATGATTCTATGCATATGAAGACAAAACATCCAGTTATAAAATTCAATGTTACAAAAAAATATAAGAACTTTTTTTGCATTATTTAAACCTTATAAAATACTGAATGGACACACACATGCTTTATTCTTTTGTGTTTCTGTTTTCAAATCTACTTTGTACAACATGACTGTGGGTTAAGATGAGTTTTCAAAATAGCTTTCTTCTTAATTTGTATACTGTCCTGTTTTGAAAATGACCTCTGATTCATGTGTTTACTTTCACACTGTGAAACATGCAAAACAATTTAAAACGAAGGAAATATCTTCCTGGGAATTTTTCTTTACTCCAAAGATGCTATGTAAGCCTTTTGACAAGTGCAGTATCAAAGAAGAACTTACCATTTAGGAAACGATTTCAGTGGACAATTCAGAGGAATCCGCAGTAGAATTTAGAGTGCTGAGTTTTATGAGCAAGGTGCCTGAGTGCCATTAGAGAGGCCAATTGTGCACTATGGACATCATAAAAATGTATTGCCATTAATCTCCTGGAGTGAATTTTACTAGGAGACTTTGGGAAGGTGTGTGGGAGCGAGAAACAGAAAAACTTGCACATATTACCTAAGATTAATATCCTCTGAAGAGAGCAGAGACTTGCTTTACTCGATGGCCACTTTTAACAGTACTTTGGGGGGGGAACCCTGGAAATAAGAAGAGATATTTACTAATACCATCCTTACTATTCTATTAAATGATCAAGTTCTAACATTGAGATCAATACTTCCTTTGTGAAAGCAGAGATTTCTCCCCTTCAGTGGAGGCAGTGATCCCTTTGATCTTATCTTTAATGCTGGGTGACTGGCTGCTTGTCAGTTACTTCCCTGGCAAGGCGCTCAGGGCGTAGTGGTACAGATGCACACTTCATTTTGAAAGAGTCATTCTGGAATTTAAATCTTGGCTCTGTTGCTTAAACCTTTCTGAATGCCTCTGTTCTTATCAAGTAAATATTATTAAATTTTTATAAAGTAGCAAGGATTAAAGAACTCCTTTCTACAAAGGGACTAAGTCAGCAATAAACATTTTTTTTGAATGCCAATTAAAATTGTCTTTTGTTTTACAAAAACCCTTTAAAAGACTGCATTTCTATATATCCCACTCATTTGTTCAAATCCTGTTTACTATGAAGAACTATTCCATTTCCTTTATTTCATGGGACCTTTTAAATATTAAAAGGCAGCCATCAAACCTTTGTTTTGTTGTTTCTAGACTAAGTGAAGAAACACTATTCCAGAAAACAACAAAAATCCTGTTTTCAAACATTCGACACACAGTATTGAGATCCTCCTCCACATGGACTTAGAATCTCCCGAACCCCTTGAAATAGTAAAATTCCCACCCTAACTCAGAAAGCCAGCAGGTGGAAGAATGATTTTGACAGCAGGTGCTCTGAGTGCATCACTTTAGAGAAACAGCAAACCGTGTGGAGGGTGACCGAGAAAGAACTGAGTGTGAGAAGTATGGTTGAGAGATTGCTGGAAAGTCATCTGAGAACTAGATGGAAACCAGGCCTTCGAAGCCATGCGAATTTGTTTAGAAAGCTTTAAATTTATCTTAAAAAGGGGAAATATTGGTGATGTTTTTAAAAAAGAGGAAATGATGTATCTGAATCTGTGTTTCGTTTGTTTGTTTTTGCATAGGTCACTCTGACGGGATAGGTTGGAGGTGTAGGCTGTAGGCCAATGTGACAAAGGGCCCAGAAGGTTCTGGCAATAGTCTGGATAAGATTGGTGGGGACTGAACGAAAGCAATGACAGCGAGCATGGACGAGGCCAAGAGAATTCCGAGAGGGACAAGAGGAGGCTGGGTGAGTGGACGATGCACTGTTTGAGTGGGCCCGCGCGTGGAGACGCTGACCGCAGTCGGAACTCTGGAGAGAGAGGTTCGGGCAGCCCGCAGGCTGGGAGAGCCCCACTCAGGGCGCTTGTGTGTGATATCCCTGCAGAACGCCTCATCAGGAGAGTCTTTATCAGAGGCTCTGCCGAAATAACAAAACGCTCCGTCACTTTACTCTTCGCTAAATCCCTTAGAAATGTTTAAATTTCAGCTTGTACTTCATTTGAGGAAAAAATATCTCCTAGAGTTTATAATATATTCTTGAGTTCAGAAAAGATCTCCGAGGAGTAGAATATTTATGGAGCAAGAAGCAGTCTCTAAGGGTCTGCTTCCTGTGGTAATTCCTCCTAGCAACATTTCCTTCTTACAGAAACAGAAAAAAAATGAATATGGCAAAGGAGTTAAAGCATTTTCAAACAGCACACCGTTAATTATTTCCGCATGACTGAATCAATAATATCATTCGCTGTGTGTCTTTGTGATCAAAATGAATTATCAACATTCAGACAATAATTTTCCAAGTATGTTGGTGTATATCTTCCAAATATAATCCCTGGAAAGTCTTTTGAACAACCCAAGACAAAACCTGGAAATGGCAATGCTTATTGTTAAAGAAAATTCAAACACAGTTGCAAAAAGGGTTGGATACTTTCCCCCGAGTTAGGTGCTTTTTCCAGGTTCCTGCAAAGTCTTCGTTGTCATGAACAAGATGGGAACTTGAGCCTGTGTCTCCAAATTAAATCTAGTGAATGCTCTTAAAATCTTGTGAGAAGCGATTCTTACTGGGTGTACGGAACTTTGAAAGGCAGTGCATAAACTTCTGCCACCAGAGTCTGCAAGAATCTTCTATGACCGTGATTACTGCAGGTGGCAGTGTGTGGGGTGAGAAGACCGCGGCTCCATCCAGTAGCTGGCAAAGCAAGTTCCTTGTGGAGACAACCACAAGAGGAAGGAACATGGGGGAAGACGCACTACACTGACATTGGTGAGACTTACCACTTCCAAGGACGCATAGAAGGCAAAAGACAGAAGTAGGCTTTAGCCAAAAGTTGATAACGTGGATGTTAACATTATGAAGTGGATTGTGCATTCACCCTAAATGCTAAGCGTGAGGACAGACTGCTGAGGAAGATGGATAGTGAGGTGTTAATTGTATGTAATAGAATGGACAATTGGCGAGCCACTTACAATGCAGACATAATATAGGACAACATGCAAGGTCAAGGTCCTAATCTATAAAAGGAAAATGAGAATTAAAAATAACGCATTTTGAGTAAAAGAAATAGACACATAGATCAATAGACGAAACTGAGAGACCAGAAATAGACCCGTGTAAATACAGTCAACTAATCTTTGACAAAGAAGCAAAGGTAATGTAATGGAGGAAATACCTTTCCCCCCCAAACAAATGGTCCTGGAACAACCGCATTTCCACAAGCAAAACACAAAAAATTAATCTAGATACAGACTGTGCAACTTCACAAAAACTATTTCAAAATGAATCATAGACCTAAATATTAAAACAAACAGCTGTAAAACTCCTGGAAGATGACATATGAGAACCACCCAGGCGACCTTGAGTGCGGTGGTGACTTTTTAGATACAGCGCCAAAGGCACAGTCCAGGCTGACGTGGTGGTTTATGTTGCCTCCGACTTGAGGACGAGTGACTTGAAAACTCGCTGGCCTCCCGTCCCATAATTCCTTGACTGTGTACGTCACTCCAAACCCTGACAAAACCCGAGAATGAGTGAGCAGGGCACACCTCTCTCTGCCCCAGTCTAGCAGTGACGTCACCCCTAACCCAGAGGGAGAAGGGCTCAAAATTAAGTTGAGGCAAAGGAACATAACCTTGAACTGTTTTCATACCTGACTCTGTTACCTGGGAGGCAGCTCTGCTAGGGTTCCAACTGGCTTATGACCCAGAGAAATTTAGAGAGGCTGTTTTTGGATAATATATTTTTAAACGTTGTTAACGGTAAAATAACCATGGAGAATTATAATAAAAAAAAAAAACTCAAGGTCTTACAGACATTTTCAGTGATTATATTTGTAGAATTGGGGTGCTAGGGGCTGGTGGGGTCATCAGTCCACAAAGAAGATCAAATTAGAGTAATGTGAGACACGAATGGATTCTGTACAAATATTTTAAATATTGCCTTTCTCTCAACATGCTTCTTACACTTGCAATAATTATCGATGCTAAGATAACCAGGAATTCTTCTTTATAAAAAGTAACACTCTTATTCTTTGTGCACTTTTCTGTTTAAAAGTAGCATTTCAGGTGACTTTCCATTTGAATGAGTGCTAAAAGGCAATAGAATAAGAGGAGATGGAAGTAGCAGAATGATTTTTAGTCCAAGATTTTTACCAGGGCACTGTTGAACATAGTTATCTGTACTAAAAGTCAGGAAAAAAATCCAGCTTTATTCAGATCCCCTAGAAAAAAATTGGGAGACAAAAATGTTAAGTTCGGTCTTTTGGTATAAAGAGGCAGTGGAGAAGAGAAGCAGGGATAGAGACTGGCGTGTTTAACCTCCCAAAATATCAGTTCTGAACAAGTACGTATGCTAGTTATAAACATTATTGCCATTGATGATATTTGGAATTGTAGTACATAATCTTTCCGATTCTTATATTCAATATGCGTACTCTATGGGTTTATGTATCCTAAGTGCATGAATACACCGACACCCCACTGTCTTGGAATAAGTTACTTATGAAGGCAAGAGTAGGTTCTTATAGAAGGGTTCTCTGTAATGATGCCCCTCAGAAAGACGAATGATCCTCACAGGAAAAAAAAAAACCCATGCAAAACATCAAGGAAAAATGCTTTTTAATGGCATTTAAATTATAATTACAAGTAGAAATTCAATGTCTAACGTGATCAGGTGGGTTTTGAACGTATTTACTTACTCTCAGTGACTTTTGTCTTTCATGTTCTCAGTGTATAAATCAAAAGATCTTTTTTAGCTGCCAGTGTTGTAAATTCCGCCTGCAATGTATTAATCGACTCATGCTCCTTTTCTCTGACATCATCAGCAGTAATAAAGATTCTGCAAAAGGAACGTAGCCAACGGTGTTGGAGTTGATGTAGGAGACAAACAGTCCGGCCTGCTCCTTCACAACTGCATTAGCTGCATTAAAAACTTGCCTTCTGTTACTGAGGTAGGTAGAACGTGGGCCAAGACACCCAGGGGGAAAAAGAGTGTGACGTGGAGGTCTGCAAAATTCACCATCTGGCATCTGCCATCCTCACGGCTTGCTTCAGTTCGTGTGGTTCCCTACTCACTAAATTATATTGTGTTTTATTATAACCCTAAGTACAGATGGAAAGGCTGATGGGCAAAACATAATCACAGGGTTCTCTTCCAGTGTGTAGATTTGTAATGCCTCGTCATGGTTGGGCTCTTCCCTGCCGTAACTGAATAATCAACCTGCACAGAATCTTCATTATGTGCCTCAAGAGAGCGGCCCACCCCAACGGCCAATGAAATGTCTACCTTTGAAAAGGCAAAAGTGTATTCTAAACAAAAGACAGGTGAAGTGTCAAAGCAGAATCCCAGAACATTTTTAGAGAACATCTAATTCAAGCTCATATATGTAAATGAATGAAGACTGTTCCCTGCCTTGAGTTTAAAAGCTAGTGTGAAAGTGTGTGAATCTGAAGCTTCTGACTTTGCCTCCATGTTCGTTTTGTTATATCTGATAGTCAACCAAACCTGACTTTCAACCCTGACCGTACCATTTACGGGCTTTCAAAGTTTTGGCAACTTTTTTTCAGAGAATCAATTTGCTCACATCTCAAGGGAAAATAACAACAGATAATTCATAAGATTGTGTTGAGGACGACATAGGACCGCTCAAAGCACCAAGAGTAATTCCTGAGACCAGTTAGGTGCAGAATAACAGGTCCTGTAATTAGTACACATCATCACCAAAATGGTTAATTTTATGTGCCAGGTTGGCTAGGTGATGGCGCCCACGTCTTTGGTCAAACACTTGTCTAGATGTTGCTGTGGAGGGGTTTTGTAGACTTGATTAACACTTAACGATCAATTGACTTTAGGTAAAGAAGATTACCCTCGATGATTTAGGTGAGCCTCATCCAATAGCTGAAGCTTTAAGAGCATTGACTGAGATTTTCTGAAAAAGCAATTCTGCCTTAGGACTGTAACACAAGACCCTATCTGAGTTTCTGGTCCACCAGCCACCTGCCCGCCCCGTGGGGTTGGAACTTGGCAGTCCTCACAATCATGCGAGCCAGTTCTTTCTTTCTGTCTTTCTGTCTATCTATCTATCACTTCCTGTCCACTTATCTGTCACCTATTGTTCTGTTTTTCTGGAGAAACCTGATACAGTCGCTAAAGGAACTAATAAAAGATTGAAGCAAATAGCCCCTCCCTCCTACAACACGAAATGTTGCATTATTCTCAAACCAATGTCTAACTGTGCATTCCGCAGCTACAGCTACATAGTTGGGTGTAAGCTTCACTGACATATTTAAATGTGATCATTTTATTCTTTCTTTGATGTATAAAACATTAGAGTTGTAGACAGCATTGGCTTCCTTAATCAAGCTCATGATTCACAAGTCAAGAAACAGGTTTAACAATGGCATCCCACTCTGTAGAGGAAGACAGAGGCGAGAACTGCGGTCTGCTTAACAGATTATTTAGTCTGCTCATACACGTAGGCACACGTTTTAGTACGTGGATTATCTTCTCCTTGACTTGATGTGGCACTTTGAGTG
This sequence comes from Glossophaga mutica, assembly GCA_039655065.1. Lineage (NCBI taxonomy): Eukaryota > Metazoa > Chordata > Mammalia > Chiroptera > Phyllostomidae > Glossophaga > Glossophaga mutica. The sequence goes on along the minus strand of CM077313.1, from coordinate 6,669,436 downwards.
TAACCTGTGTGGAATACATTACCTTTGTATTTTAATAAATAGGATCATATTTCCCTGTCTTTTAAACATCGGGATTATTTTAATCTCAAATAATAAGCAAGGATAATTTTACACAAAACAGATAATTTGATGAAGAATAGGTAACTACATTAGATACTATTGTCTTAAGTGTGTCTTCCTCATGCCTCCATTGTTGTCTTTCCTGAGAAAAATGGCTGAATCATTAATGCCATGTCTGGATACTGACGTTTATGCCTGCGAAGACCCATTCTCATACCATACTCATCTTTTAAAAATCTTGTGGTCATTTCTTTGACCTATCTTCATAGACTTACTGAAAAAGAAAAAGAAAACCCAACATATTTAGAAGCTAAAGATATTTAAAAATTGGCTGAGGTGCCCAAATTTGTATAAGTTAATCTTCAGAAAGAAATGCACTACATTAAATCTATAAATACTGAGAAAACTGTGTTCCACCGGCAGGAGGCAGAGAATTCCCTCATCCATGGTCATAAGCATTCCAGGGTCTGCCCTCGAGTACCCCGCAGAATGAAGCACCCTTCTCTTGCCTTTGGGTGAGTGTCAGAAGAGGCCAAGTCCAGAGTCAGGGCTTTCATTACCACTCCAGCCTAATGATGAGGCCAGTCCCTCCCCCGCCCGACCCTGTGCTGTCACCAGAGGCCAGGTGGGGAACGTAGACTTCCACCTCCATCTGGCAGTAAATAGATGGCATGACCCCGCTTCCTACAAGAGCAGTGTTGGAAGCAGCCAGAAACAAACAGAAACGTTAAATATCCTCCAGAGTCTCATCACACGATGCCCAAACTGCCCAGATACGAGTTTAAAATCACTCATCACACCGAGAACCAGGAACACCTCAGCTTGAATGGAAAAGGACAGTCACTAGATGTGAACAGTGAGATGACTCTGATATTAAACTTATATGACAAAAAAAAATTACAGCAGCTGTTATAAGATGTTTCAGCAAGAAATTAGCCAACATGCTTCAAACAAATAAAAAAATAGAAAGTCTTGACAAATAAATAGAACAAAGCAGCAAAGAAAGCAGAAGACATAAAAACAACCAAATGAAAAATTTATAACTAAAACATGCAATAACTGACATAAAAAACTCAATTGATCAAAAACGGAATGGAGGGAACAATAGAAAAAAGTAGTACAATAGAAACCATCCAAAGTTAACCTTTTTTTTTTCAATTACCGTTTACTTCCATGACCATTTTATGTTGTTTTCAGGTGTACAGCGTAGTGGTTAGACAACCACAAACTTTACAAAGTACTCTCTCGATATTTTCAGTACCCCAGCTGGCACCGTACACGTTATCACAGTGTTATCAACTGTGTCTCCTGGCTGTACTTTACACCCCCGGGACTGTTCTGGAACTAGCAGTCTGTGCTTCTCAATCGCTTCCCCTTTTTCATCCAGGCCCCCAGTCCCCTCCTCTCTAGCAACCCCGTTTGCTCTCTGTGTGTATGAGTCTGTCTCACTTTTGTTTGCTTATTTTCTTCCTAAGATTCCACATATAAATGAAATCATATGATAAATTACCCAATCTTAATAGCAGGGAAAATAGTTTAAAAAAAAAAATAAAGACCCAAACATATCCTAAGGAAATATAAAAATGTAAAAAAAATTCTCACATTCATGTCGTAGGGTCTGGAAGGAAAGCAGAAAAGGGGGCTGAAAAAATACTCAAAGAAATAATGTCTGTAAATATCCCCAAATAATCAAAGGATATAAACTAAATATTCAAGCTTCATAAATTTTGAGTAAATCAAAGAAATCCATAACAAGACACCCCACAGTCAAACTTCTGTAAACTAAACACAAACAAAAAATATAGAATATATAAAAAAACTCTCAAATCTCACCAACAAACAAAACAAAATATCCAAATAGAAAGTGGATGAACGTGAAGAGACTCCTTGCCAAATTGTTGGCATCACTAAGAGAGAAATAATACTTCACACGTAAAAAGAAACAATTAGAATTGCTGGTGAATTTTCACCTTAAACCAGAGAGGCCAGACGTGGCAGTACAGCAACTTCTTCAACTGCTGCCTAGGCACGTCAATGTCCCCAGGGAATTTCCGGAAAGGAAGGAGACCTGACTTGGCAGGTGTTACTGATCCTGATCATCAGGCGGTATAGTGGGGAAAGAAGACATTATGACTGGTGCCCAAGTGTCCTCTTCAGTTCGTCTTGATTTTCTAATGCTCAGTTTCATGGTAAATGCACTGATCAGCCTCCTCAGCCAGGGGAAGTGGGGTTGGTGAGTGGGGGCTCAGTACCCTCAGGGTCCTTGTCTAGGTCACACTCCCAGGTAGGAAAGCCAGGTCAGTAGAGGTGTGGCTCAAGGTAAGGGGTGTTTATCTATGATGCTGTAGGTTAGGATAGATGTGGATATGCTGGTTTTTAGCGTATAAAGGGAATCTCAGAAATTAGGATGAAGAAGGTATTGGAAAAGTGGAATTATTGATTTCCATGGTTTAAAATTACACTGAATTTGTTGTGTTCATTGTTTTTGGATGAGAATTGTTCATTGTTTTTTTTTTTTCTGTGCTATGTTACAAGAGTATGTGGTAGACAGAGCTGAATAATGGGCAAAAAATTGTTCTGCTAGGAAAGCAGGGTGATCAACAAAGCTCACAGCAAAAGAGAGTAGTGAGCGGAAGAGGAGAGAAGGCTGTGCTGGTGGGAGGATCCGATACATTGCCGGGGGGCGGGGGGGTGGTCTTTCTCCCACCAGGTGACTGTGAATTGCAGCTAGTTGCCAGATTGGGGGAATGGAGGGTCTTGGTGAAAAACAACATATGTTCTTCTTTCATTCTCCAGAACTTTTCTATTTAAACTTCAGATCTGATTAAATTATGGTCAAATTTCTAACAACTGTTAATTACTGCAAGTAATAAATGAGTGTGAAAAAGAGGAAAGGAAGAAGGGAGGAGGAAGAAAGTGAGAAACAAAGAAAGGAGAGGGAAGGAGAGGTAAAAAGAGTGGATAACCAAGAGTATGGTGAAGAGAAAGGCAAAGAAATGGAAAAAGAACAGAAAAGGCTTTCCACAGAGAGAGGCTGAGATGATGCGTGTCTCTTAACTTTGGGCCATTAGACATTTATGTTAATGAACTCTTAATGCATGATTTGAATAATCAGAGAAAAGTTCGGTCCTATCGCAGATCACTTCATAAAGGTCTGTTGAAACTAAAAACCAATGGAAACCAGCTTTGGAAACTTTCTGGGCAGACAAAACCATTGAATCGTACAGGCAAAGCTTAATTTCGTTCATTTTACAAATGATCCGGGTCATTTCTTGCCTATGCCTCTGGGAAGCATAAGCAAAACTCAAGCTGTTCCCCAAAGTCGATATAAGGAAACCACTGACCAATTCTCTATCATTTAAGAAAATCCTAATGTTATAATCAATCACTGTAAGAACATACAGTTACTGCTTTCTACGCTGCTTTGTGGCAATCACCCCTGAGCCTCACCCATGTTTTGGTTTGAGCGCTCCCAGTTTGCAAGGTTTGCAAACTGTCTTTCTGGTGTGTGTGCAATAAACTTTTCCTAATTACTACTGCAGTGACTCCAGCTCTTTCTGAGCTTCAAAGTTCCCAGAAGTGAGTACTGCAGCTAAAATTTTATCTGACCTCCCATCCGGCTGCCAGCAAGACCAAGGGATGAGACACCTTGACACAGATGTTGAAGGTTACAGAGGTTAAGAAAGTCTGCGTGACTGAACTCCTACCCCCATCAGCGTGCCAGAGCTAAGAGGATGAATTATGCTACGGTGATCATTTTAAAGCTGTTCTGAAAAGCAAGTGAAGTCAATACAAAATAAACCGAGAAAATACTTCTGCAGAATTTTCTATAAAGTTCATGGGCATGCCACATTTTCTCATGACAGGATCCTGACCAGAACTTTTCCGAGCTGTGCAAAGTGGTGGAGGGAGGAGTTCAGGTGGGTCGACATTCAATGCCTAATGTGAATCTGCAGGCAAACTGGGCCCCAAACACTAGGAGCTGCAGATGAGGGTCTGGAGGCAGAGCTTCTATGCCAAATACAAGTTCACTAACAAAGGGTCATCCTGTGGGAGTGGGAATAAACTGTACAATACGTTCATATGTGAAGTGGGTGGAGTGAAGCCAGAAAGGGTGGACTGTCTAGCAGAGGTGTCCAGCCTTTTGGCATCTTTGTGAAGGTGAAGACATGTCTTGGGCCACACGTTAAATCCACTGCAACAAGTAATCACATACACACAAATCTCATAATGTTTCGTATACATTTACAATTTTGTGTTGGGCCACATTCATAGCCATCCCGGGACGCATGTGGCCTGCGGGCCACGGGTTGGACACCCCTGCTTGCAAACTGCCCTCAGAAACTGGGGTGTGACTGGCCAGCTGTCATTCCCTCCTGGCTTTCACAAGGAGGCAAGAGGAGGCCGGGCAGTTACAGGCAGAGAGTGGGGGCGAATGCAAGTGGCAATTGTGAAAATAGACACTGTCTGGGAGCAAAGAAGAGGCTGAAGACTTACTTTGGGAGAAGTAAGAGAAAAGCAGCTAATTGGTCAAGAAAGTGTTAAGACTGTGTTAAGGATAAGGAGTTTGGACTTGAATCTGCTGTGTACTCACAGATTGTTGTTGGAAGGAAATGAGATAACATAGGAGACAGCACTTGGTAAATGGAAAGACTCTATGCTAATGTGAGGTATTAATAGTATTATTCTCATCCAGACACAGGTTCCCGAGGCAGAGGGTGACTCTAAAAGATTATCGTGGGAGTGCTGTGCACAAGGGCTTGTAAAGGCAGGAAGAGTGCAGGTGAGGAGAGATGCAGGATTCTGCTGACTCAGAGCTTAGCCGAGAGTTTGGGCTACTCCTTAAGAAGTGCATGTCCTCCTTTCTCTCCTCTCCCTCCCACCAGGCCCTGAGGAAAGCTTCCCTTTTGCCTGAAGAGCCCGCTGACACCCAGACCCTGCTTCAGCTTAAAGGTAAACCAAGAAAGAATTGCAAAGATGCTTAACCGTTACAAACACCAGTGATCTGTCTGTGTTTCGGTTTCTGCTCCTTCTGCACTTGGGTCAAAATATTTATCTCTCCCCCTTTCACTTCTCATTCAAGAGAAACAGATGTCACGGTGCTAACGGGAATCCGTGTGTGGTCTAGGAAGAGGGGATCCCGTGAATGCAGAGCCAGGGCCTCTGATTTGGGCTTTCTCACGGCTGGAGGGTCCCGAATACACATCTTCTATCATCAGTGCAGCACTAAGGTTAGCTCGGTAACTCGTTCCCGCTTCCTAGAAAATTAAGCTTCTAAATCAATCCCTTCATGTGTCTTGTAATAAAGTGTAATGCCTCAATAAGAAAAAAATCATGAAGACACATTTTTTATTTAAAAATATTTTTATTGCTGTTCAATTATGGTCATCCCCATTCCCCCCTACCCCATTGCTCTTCCCTGTCCTAAATAAGATAAATCTTTAGGGAGGGAAAAAAAGCTTGGCATATACAGAAAGGAGGAAACATTGCTTAGAATAAAGGCTCAAGATGGATCATGTGGAACTTCAATTCACAGAAAGAATGATGTGTCTTTCAAGTTGAATGATGAACTGCCAGGAACCAAATTAGAAATCAATATGCTATATAAAAATTAGTCAGCGTAAGACCAGTAGCAAAATCCAGTAATTACTTTTAGAGATAGGTTTGAGAATCAAAGCAGAAGTAGGTGGATCAAATTGAAAGCTGCAACACATTTGTCAGGGGAAAAACACCAAAAGCTGTCAAAATACCATTGCCTTTTCTTCTTCCTTTTTTGGGCTTAAATGAATAGAATGCTCCAAATAGGCAGCTCTTATAAGTGAACCAGGAGAAAGCCACACCAAGAGTAGTATTGGCTCATAAAGAGTATGTTTTGCATACATCATTTGTTATTTACATCGCTGTAATAAGCATCTATTTGCAGCATCTGAGAGGCACCTAAGCGTCTTAGAACACTAGATCCTGTGATGGTGGGGTGCTCGCAGTGCGTACCTGGGGAACCTGGAAGAGCAGCTCAGAAGATCTGAGCCTATCAAAGCAGAAGCTCTGACCTCAGGCAAAGCTTTTGCAGGTGTCCACCCACCCACACACACACACACACATACACACACACCACTCAGTCCTCACTCAAGAATGTGGGAGGTAGGGGTGGGTAGGGCAGGGGAGAATGATTTGGGGAGAATGGAGACAACTGTAATTTCACAACAATAAACAAAACAAACTTCCAATTAAATGTATTTAAAAATTCCATAATTAAAAATGTTCAGTTTATACCCCTCAAAAAAGACAAGAGTGAAAAAGGCATTGATTTATAGGCTTCCTTACTTCATAATGTTCCACTTATCAATGTTATATTTATTTATGAGATAGCAATGTAAGTAAGAAAGACTAGCAATCCCTACTTTATTTTTTTTACATTTAATAGTTTTATTGTTCAAGTATAATTGTCTGCTCTTACCCCCTCCCACTTCCCACTCCCTCCCCAGCTGCAATCCCTACTTTAACCATGTGATGTTACAGGGCTAGGGAATTGTACATTCTGTCACAGGAAGCAAGAGAATGTGCATAAAATCAAAGGGAAGAGAAAGATAAAGGAAATAATTAATCCCTTTATAATGAAAGGAAAGTAAGTGTGTGCGTGTAAAACATGAATGTGCTCAAGAATACATGTCTTGTAACATATAGATCTAATGAGTGAACAGCTGTTTCGTTTTGATAGTGTTCTTGTTATTTCTGCCCTGGATTCACTTGGCCACAGGGTTTGGGGAGAAAGCACAATGGGACCGGATGGTAAGGATACAGCCTTGTTAGCCATAGAGCTGGATCTGTCTCATCCCGGGAAAAGGTTCCGCTAGGAGGGAATAAGCATCTCCAGGTGGAGGCAACAATTCCTTTCCCTGAGTGCGTATGTATGCCTGCTGCTGCTGGAGTAGTAATTTGAATGTAAAGCTGGGCTTTAATATGTACGAGTGTAATAATCGCTTTGTGGGTATGAAGAAAAAGGATTGATAATGTATAAATGAACTTTCTGGTTGGGTAGTATTAGTCAGGGTTCTCTAGAAAAATGACCAATAAAATGTATAGAAGATGTAGATATAAGATAGATGAGATATATTATAGGAATTGGTTCGCTTGATTATGGAGGCCAAGAAGTCCCCAAATGTCCTGTCGACAAGCTTGGGGCCTAGGAAAGCAGTTGGTGGCATTGAGCCTGAGGGTCTGGGACCTGAGGGGCAGATGGTGTTAGTCTCAGTCTGAAGTTCAAAGCCCAAGAACCAGGAGCGCTGATGTCCGTGGGCAGGAGGGAGGGATGTGTCAGTTCAAGCCCAGAGCACACTCGCCCTTCTTCCGCCTTTGTGTTCTGTCTGGGCCCTCAGTGGACTGGGTGATGCCCAGCCACGTGGGTGAGGGCCATCTGTACTGTCTATCCATTTGAACGCTGACCTCTTCTGGAAACGCCCTCCCAGCACACCCAGAAACCAGGTTTTATCAGCTACCTGGGCATCCCTGGGCCCAGTCAGGTTGACACATAAACATTACAAGTTCACTCCTTGTCTACTATGTACCCATACCCATCTCTTTAAATCATACTCCATCTCCAAATAAAGATAATAACCAGGTCGTAATTCCATCTAACATGATACAGCTATCCTACTTATAACCAAGAGCACACTACTCTCTTCCCTAGAAGACCTGGCAACATTCTTGAGTGATGTTTATTCTCCTGATATCTCATTAGTAGGTGTTCAGGAACACCATTTGACAATGAATAATGCTGTTAATATGTAATATGTTTACTTATGGAGATAGATATTTGTACCTAACTCATATACATGTTTCTATCTTAACCATATGTATTTATACCTATAAATATGAATGTGCAAAAGTATACTGTTAATTAAACACTTATTATGCAGAAAGCAAAGGCCTATGAAGGACTCTGGTAAAAGAGAAAGAAAGGAAGGGAAGGGAAGGGAAGGGAAGGAAGGAAGGGAAGGAAGGAAGGAAGGATACCAGGTCGGTGTAGTGTACAATTAGGGGTGTGACTTTGTGTTTGTTGGTAATAGGAGAAATATGGCAGCACTTACAGGTATTTGAATAGCTCAATTGGGGCTGGGTTTCACTAACCACTAATGTAATGGTTCTTTTGTTGTTCTCCTAAAAGAAATCAATATTACTTGTGATTCTATCAATAAAATAATCATAGTATGTTTTTATATTAGACATTTTCATTTATTGTTTAAAAATCATTGTGGCATCTGCTATATCCATTCACCTAGGAAAGTATCCTAATCTCTGAAAATTTATTACTGAATTTGAGCAACTGAGAGATATATTCCTAGCAGTTACTACAAATTAAAAAAAAAAAAGAGAAATACCAAGAATTCCAAATATCTGATCCAAACCAGATTAAACAATTAAATTAGGTCAATCAATTAATAAAACAAATCTCAATAATTTTCTAAGGTTTTGTGAAAAGTTGAGTGGCATTAACTTATTAAGATGATGGAATAATTTAGTTCAACAGTTATCAAACTTAGAAGGGCATTTCAAAAAACCAGTAAGTATTCACATCCTATTTCAATTTAAAAAATCTAATTCATACATGCTAGACATTTTTGAACTGTGTCTGGAGTTGAAAAAGCCACTAATTAACTTTATATATTTAATCTTAATTTGATTAAATAAAAAGGACTTTAAAAGAACACACACATTTAGCTATATAAGAGCTCCTTTCATTTACAAATTAAATTTTTGTATTAAGCAAGGTCCAACTCTAATCCTCCAAGAGCACTGTCCCCTCCTCAGTAGGAACAGCCCATCATTCCTATTGATTTTATCTGGGCCAAAGATAGTGACTCGAGTGTTGTTTTATTCTCAGAAGGCTTGTTGAAGTTTTGAGAGTTTACGTAATGTAGCAGTTTGGACAAACTGGATCAGTCACCACTAAACCAAATAGAAGATAAAAGGAATAACACATAAAGTTTTAAAAAAAATAGGATTTGGGATTCAACAGTTTTGCATTTAAATGTCCGCTCTGCTTTGGGACTTTGAGAAAGGTAGTTAACCTCTGCATGCCTCGGTTTCCTCAGCTGCAAAACAGGGGTAATCACATTAATCTCCTGTAACTATTTTGAGAATTAAGTGGGATAAAATACTTAGCCCAATGTCAGGAATATTTAAGTGTTAAATAAATGGTAGTTATTTTTATTATAATAGTAAAGGTGTTGGACCTCAATTCAAGGTGTCGAAGTCATTTTATCAAACCACCCAGGTTACAGAAAGGAGTGAGCAAAGTTGAAATGTTTGAATTTACTACAGGGTCTCGAGTATCTGTGCAAATAGCTTACCTCCTAGTATGGTGAGTTTACAGTTACGAGGCATTTGTTTGATAATGACAGCATTATTAATCCATCTTTCTAGTCTTGGATCGTTCTCTTTCCTGGAGGAAGAGGTGGAAGAGGCAGGCTTCTCTAGAGAGCGTCAGAGTAACGCATCTGAAACCCGGCTCTTTTAAAGAGGTTTTAAAAAAACTAAAGTCACAATAAGCTAACTGTCAGTGCTGGACTCTGGGAATCATATTTTTGGTAAGCTTGGTAAAATTAGTGTGTTCCTTTCCAATGCAAGAGTATAGTCTCCTGCTGGCAAAGTGTCAAAGCGAACAGTTTCCAGGCTTGTCCTTTCACTCCTTCCCTTTCTGTCTGTGTGGGGTTCTGGCCATGGCACAGGTACAATTGTCCAAACGAAGCAGATGAAATAAGAAATAACAACTTTGGAAGAGTCTAGAAATCGAGCACCACTCACGATGGAATGACTTTCTGCTTCAGCACGTTCTTCTGCAAGCACCCTACAGCCAGCCTCCAAAGCAGCCTCTGTGTCTGTCCCAGGAGGGCAACCACGTGCATGATGGGAGGAGAAGTGGGCTCTGCCGTGGGCTCAGGGAATCCGCCTCCCTGTTCTTTACCGCAAACTAGCTCAGCTGAAACAAAAAGAGATTCACTGGAAGTTGGCTTGGGGACATAAACATTTCTGAAAGCATTTGCCGCCCTCCTTAAAGTCCTAAGGAAAAGCTCTCCAGGCATCATGTGGCCATGAAACTTGGAAACCCATTCTGTTTTGTCTCGTTGGGTAGCTGCTCCCAACACTCAGCTGACAGGCTGGTTCTGTCGATCTGCTTCAGCAGCCTAGCTTTCGGGAAAATGGTCAGTTTTTAGATGACATTCAGTCTGGGTCACAGGTTGAAACTGAATTGGTGCAACTTGGTTTGTTATGTCCTGTTGGTGTTTTTCTAAAGTGATCTCTGCATTAGAAATCTAATTTTGAGTATTCTAATGTAAGTAATGAGCAGGGGCACATCAATAAAATGATGTTTTTGTTAAATGGACGATACTCACTACTTCATACTTCATCTGTTTTGAGCTTCAGGGTAGAATAATAGGATTTTCTTAAATTGTATGATTGAGTAAGAAAATGTATAGAGAATAGGATGAGTATTTCAAGAATTGCCTTGGAAGATAATAAAAACATACAGATTATGATGGAGGAGGAAAAATTGTGCATGTTTGAGGTGGAGTAGGTTTCCATGATTTCTGTGTGTGATTTCAAAACCCCATGTAGGAAATAATGTGGTGACAAATAGAGTAAAAATGTATTTGTGGTAGATGCATGAGTACTTACTTTCCTTCCATCTGAAAAATTGTCTTCAATCGTCTTCAGAACTTTGGCTATTTCTCCTGTAGTCAAAATGAATGAACCTCCTTGCAAAAGGATGATCCAACGAAGAACATTCACATGAGCCCTGGATAGTGTAGCTCAGTGGATTGAGCACAGGCTGTGAACCAAAGGGTCGCCGGTTCGATTCCCAATCAGGGCGCATGCCTAGGTTGCAGGTCAGGTCCCCAGTAGGGTGCACAGGAGAGACAACCACACATTGATGTTTCTCTTCCTCTCTTTCTCCCTTCCTTCCCCTCTCTCTAAAAATAAATAAATAAAATCTTTCAAAGAAAAAAAAGAACATTCACACGGTTAGTGGACCTAACTCACTGATCTGCTTGGTTTACAATGTCGCAGAGCAGATGACCGAATAGTTGTCGCTTTTGTTCAGATACATGCTGTATTTAGAACAGACCTGAGTTTTCAGAGAAGGTCTCCCCCAAATTAATACCTTTCATTTATTTCAGCTGTTCTTTTGGGCCATACTAATCAGTAAATACAGAATTAAAGTTAAGTCATTACCACAGGGAGATCAGTTATGAGGATCTGAAGGCAGATGGGGGAATATCTCTTTATTTTAAGAATGTATTTTATCCAGGCCTTTGCTTTGAGGTAAGTCAGCAAACCATTCTTTACTCCACGAGTTTATTAGAAAATGTAATTTAAAAATAACATGGCCATGGGCTTGCCAAAAGGTAACTAATTGTAAATCTCTTTCATTTATTGGTGGGGATGGTGAAGGTCAGGGAAACAAATCTAGTGTTGGAAGGAGGGAGGAAATACTCTGAGCTTTGTCTCCGAATGTTACGGACTCTGCATAATGGAGGAGAAATGAAGTCATTCTCTATTTTCTCCAGATAGCAGCCCGGCTCTCTAAAACTTAAGGCATTTTCTTGTGTAGATGAAACATATCGCAATTTTAGATTTCTGACTTGGCAAGGGGAATGCCTTGCGGCACAGAAAGTGATAAAACTAACTTTAACCCACAGTATGAGGAACAATATAATTACAAAAATACCAGTTTTCAAGTATAGTATTTATCATTTGCATAAGATGTTGTGTGTAAGATTAGGGTTGGCCGTGATGGTTTACAATTACAACTCTTTCATATCTGAACAAATTATAAAGGTGTATTTAAGTAAGAAGGTTGTGATTAAAACTAGGAGAGCCCATGAAAAGCCAAATATGGAGGAAAATACTATATCCTTCTGAAATTCATGTGCACAGCAGCGTAAATTAGAATTTCATCTTCATTCCTTCTGTGCTATGTTACAACTTCAATTTCTTTTTTTTTTTAGTTCTCTGGAAAAATATTATAAAGGGCCAGCTTATCATTCTACCTCTTAATTCAACCCAGAATATAGGCACAAAAAAAAAAAAAGAATTATAACTCTTTGATGGGTTGCCTACTTGATAATAAAATGAATGCATGAAAAGTAGCCTACGGAAGAATATTTTATTAGATCAATTAATATTGTGGAGGAGTTTTGTTCCTAGGTTAATCATTAGGATGAACTCTTCTCTTGTAGTAAAGGTTTGGGGCTAGTCATAAAGTGACTTAAAAAGGACACCTCTGTTCTTTATTCTCTGTCAAGGACTTTCACTCAGATTTATTCAGCTGGGTACCTGAAGATTTTTCAAATAACATGTTTGCCAAAAATATTCAAAGAAGAGTGTTGAGTTACTTTTCAAAGCTGTTTTACTTGCATTTATTAGAACTTTTTTTGCAGATGGAAAAACACAGGAATAGCTAGTTACTCTCTAAGTTTTATTGGCCATAGTTTTTTTAAAAAAATGAAGCATAATGTAGATTTCAACTTAATATAAACACAACCGCAATATTGATTGCTCCCTAGGACCCTTCACTTTTTAAAAAAGTGTCACCTTTGCTAAGCCACGGGGTGATGAGTATTACAAAGTAGTGTACACACAGTTAGTTGTCTCTGTTACTGTCAAACCCTGTCTACAGGATTGTGGGACTTTATTGATGGCAGTCATGCTGGTAAGTCTGCATTCTAGGCTACCCAAGAAACCATGCCCTCATCTTTTGGAGGCCTACAAAATGCAGGAGCTGTCTGATAGACTAGATGTCCTTTCCTTCTTCTGTTGGCCTGGCCAGATTTTCAGTGAAAGGGTTAGTGCAATGTTACAAGTGACTTAAAATGTTAGAGTGACAAATATTCTTGGTCTTACTAAGTGTTTTCAGACAGTGGTGATGTCATGTGCCCTTGGACCCTGGACTCAATTTTCTGTCTTGTGACACACTTTTTAAACAACAAAAATAGAAGCATAGAAAATATCTCAGTTCATTGTATTAAGCAAGGGTAAGCATTTTTTGGACATTTTGTTCACATGTATAAAATATGTTTTTTTTACTGTGGGTTTATTCTGGCTGGATTGAATAGTGTTCCCTCAAAATTCATGTCCACCCACAATCTGTAAACGTGACCTTACTTGAAAAGAAGGCAGATGTAATGAAGGTAAGGTAATGTCGTATTGCGGTAGGGTGAGTCTTAAACCCAGTGGGACTGGTGTCCTTGTACGGAGAGGCAAGTTTGGAGGCGCACGCGTGGGGAAGAGGGACGTGGGGGCAGAGAGCGGAGTGACGCGGTCGTGAGCAGAGGGATGCCGAGGACCGCCAGTGTTCCTGGTGACAGCCCTGGCACCCTGCTTTTGGACCGTGAGAGAATAAGTTCTGTTCTTCGAAGCCATCCAGTTTGTAGCACTTGGTTGTGGGGACCATGGGAAACTAATACTGCGCTTTTAACAAAAATTTAAAGTCTCTGGAGTTGGTTAGTTGGGATTCTCTTGTAGAACAAAACAAGGCCCCTGATGTTTTAAAGTCTTCAGAAAAAGGGGCAGCTCTGTCCTGTCTGTCCCTGCCTCCCCTGCCTTTAGGTACAGAGCTGTGCATCAGATAAGTTCCTTCTTAAATCTTTCTGTCCTGCAACCTCGTGATGTCCCCAGGTAGAAGGACCGGTGATCACTTACATCCTGATGGGGCGTTCTCTCAGGACGGGAGAGTCTCTTTCTTCTGTAATAGGAGGTCTTACCATGTTGGTGCTCAAGAGACCATCGTGAAGAGAACAGATGAGGTTTCTGAACTCTTGGAGTATAGGGTTGATAAGTAAATCTTTTTCATGTTTTAACATTTCAAGGTCTAGATTTTAGAACAGATGTAAAGCATCTTGATGCCAACAGATGTTCATATTTTATTCAGAGAGAGTCATATTTCAGTAGTGGCCCAATTTGCAATTGTATGGACTTGAGCTGCCTTAGTAAGTATTGATGGTACGGACCAAATCAATATGCTTGTATGACCTAGGTCACTGTTAGGACTCATAAACCATTCTGATGAGCTGTGTCCTTTTATTGATTGAAACATTGTGAAAGAAATACTTTAGTTCTCGCTGATTATAAAAATTTAAAGCAGTTCAGAGGATTATGGAGTAAATATATGAAGTTTACTTCTTTCTCAAGTGAATTTCTATCTTTATCAATTACATTTTCTTCCCCAAAGATCTTTCATGAAGCCATTAATAGTTCTAGCTTTGTCTTTTGTAACTGCTGCTTAGTAGTCCACCATAGAAATGTAGCGTGATAGATTTAAACATAGATTCAGGGTGTTTAAAATTCTACAATATTGTGAACAGATCTACAACAATATAAACCATACTGCAGTCGGTACCCTCAAGGGTATATTTTTGGACACAAATGCTCAGAATATTGTTTGATTACATTACTGCAGGGGGATTGGCGAGTGAAAGTGAGAAGATCTAATGTCTTGATGGGCGGTGCTGAGTGCCCTCCAGTTTATAGACAGACCAACGATGTGTGAGAATGCTTATTTTTCTCACAACAAAACCAGATATTGTTAAATGCTTTTAATTTTTGCCGTTCTAATATAATAATAATTTATTACTATGGCTTAAGTTCTGTATTTCTGATTATCAATAAAGTTTAATATCATTTTTTATATTATCATTCAGATATGAAGTGGCCACAAGCATATATTTAATTACATATCTTTTTTCTAATTTTGAGTAGAAAAAATTCATTATAAACTGTCTGTGGATATTACATTTTGTTATAAATACTGCAAACATTTTCTTTTAGTCAACTGTGTCTTTTAACTGCATTTATGATCTTCTATCCAATCATATAACTTTGTTATTAACAATTTCTTCATATTTTACTTTTTGGATTAGGGTTGTATGCTTTTATTATTAGCCTTCGTTTGCTTTTTAGTATAGTGGGAGTTGCCAATATTGTTAGTGTTTATCGAGTAATTCACCTGTTCCATCCATGTCAAGTGCCTTGCAGATCATCTATAAATCTCCATGTGCATGGATTCCTTTGTGCACTCACTCTTACATTCTTCCAACCTGTTTGTCTATCTCTGGATCAGTGATATACCATTTTAATTATAGCATTTTTCTAGTATTTTTCTTATTTGGTAGCTGAATTTTTTGTTTTTGTTCTTATTCATAATTTTCTTAGTTTTGCACATTTATTTTTCTGTAAATATCTTAGAATCGGCTTGTTTGGTTTCGGAAGTGCCACTGGTACTGCATTCAAGGAATAGGTTAACTCGGGAGAACGAGCATCCATGCGTTTCCGTTTATTAAAAAGTCCATTGTTGGTTTCAATAATGTATTTTTATTTTCCTCACATGAACCTTGAAAAAATCCTCTTGGGTTTATCTGTGGAATTTTCCAATTCTACTGTGAAATAGATTTTTTTCATTTCTTTTTTTTCTTTTTTTTTGTTTTGGAAGGTTTAAATTATCTTTATTAGTAAGTTTGAAGTGTAAAATGTAGTTTGAATCATGAGGCCAAAACGAGCTCTCCAATGTTCCCTTCTGAATGAGAACAGTGTTAGAACTATAAGCCTCTCCTGAAAACAAAGAAAAAATAGGTATACTGGGAGAATGTCTACTTTAGTGGGCACTGGGCAGGAATAAGAGGGAAAAATAAATAGAAACACTCGGCTGGGAAAGGAGACGGAACGGACTGGGTTGGTGCCAGGAGGTGCAGCACAGGTTCCAGTTTCGCACTTCTCCTAATTTGGGGGAGAGATGGGAGGGAGCAGGCCGCGCTGGTACGGGAGAGGTTTGGAGACTGTGGGCCTTCGAGCGATAACGTATCTCTCTTCAGGGGTAACCGGCATCTCGCCCTGCTAAGCCTTCCATGGCCGGCAGACATCACAGTCCCTCTCCCTTCTTCCATAAGGCTTTTCCTCCCTGGTTTGAAGAAAGACCCTGTTAGTGCCTTGTCACAGGAGTTTCCATGTCAAGAGCAAGTTCATTTTCCTTGGGTCTCTTCCCCATCCCTTCTCATTATCTCCAGGCCTACAGTGAAAATCTTATTCCAGGTTGTGTTGGAGACCAATCACAAAGTCCAACGTGCAGGGAGAAGGCCTGCACAGCAAAGGATTTCAGGATTTCGCTCATTTTCCTTTTTTTCTTCTCCTTTCCCTCCATTACTTATGTGTGTGTTTGTGGAGGTTAATTATGAATTTTGGTCTATGGAGAGCTGATTATTGAAACAATTGTAAAAGAAGCAGAAGGAAAGGAGATGTCATTCAGGGATTCTTGGAGCTGAATTTGTTAAAAGGTAATAATTTGAATTGTCCTTTTGTGTGGGGGTGCGTAGAAGGAGTGTGTTTTGGGCTATGTAACGCAGAGTTACATTAAGTTAATTAAGAGCTTTTAAATTTTTCATTGCCAAAATAGAGTCTATGGGGATATTGGAACAGAACCTAGAATATAATAAGTATTCAAAAAATATTTGTTAAAGGAGTAAATACATGCTGGGCAGGTAATGAGATACATTTCAAGGTAATTGAATTTTAAAAGTGTTTGGCTGATTAACACTGAAGTCTCCTTCTTCGTTGAGGGTAATTACCCATATTATGTGAGTCTTCGTGAGAGAATTTAGAGGTGAATGCCTTAAATTCTTTCATTTTGGTCTTTGAAATTCAGTTTTTTATCAAAATTTGCTCATTTGAAATGATTTCCTCTTTTCAGTTTCTTTAATTTCTGCTTTAATTCTTTTTTTCCCTTCTGCTTACTTTGGGTTTAATTTGTTCTTATTCTAGTTTCCTTATATGGAAGCCCAGATTACTGAATTTGAATATTTATTTTGTAAATGTATACATTCAGTGCTACATATTACTGCTCTAAGCACCGCTTTCACTGCATTTTTAAATATTAATCCTCACCCAAGGATAAGTTTATTGACTTTTAGAGAAAGAGGAAGGGGGCAGGGAGAGAGAGGGGTGTGTGTGTGTGTGTGGGGAGGGAGGGAGGGAGGGAGAGAGAGAGAGAGAGAGAGAGAGAGAGAGAGAGAGAGAGAGAGAGAGAGAGAGAGAGAGGGAGGGAAACTTCAATCAGTTGCCTCTCTAATACACCCTGACTGGGGATCGAACCTGTAACCTAGGTATGTTCCCTGACTAGAATCAAACCCACAATTTTTTGGTGTATGGGATGACACTCCACACAACCAAGTTCCCTTTTTTCTTTTTCTAGA
This sequence comes from Glossophaga mutica, assembly GCA_039655065.1. Lineage (NCBI taxonomy): Eukaryota > Metazoa > Chordata > Mammalia > Chiroptera > Phyllostomidae > Glossophaga > Glossophaga mutica. Next base: position 6,652,133 of record CM077313.1, on the reverse strand, counting down.
TCAGGTATAGAATAGGGTCATATTGTCAAAGGCCTTGTACATCAAGCCAAGGAGGTTAGTTAGATTTTAGCCCATGGGCAGTTGAGACAAACAGAGTTTGATGCTGTCAGCTTTGGTTTTCCAGATCATTCGGCCTGCATTGGGGTTGGGGGGTGAGGGTTGGTGTAGAGGGTAGTGTAAGGTACACTCTGCAAGTGGAAGCAAAGCATCACATAAAGGACTCATTCATTCATTCATCCACAAAACTGTCTGTGGTGAAAGATGACAAAGAAGACATTACTAATTTGGGTTGCTTACCAAGAGAAATTGCAGGGTACACCAAAAGCACAGCTATTCCTGCATCCCTACCCTGCTCTCTAACTTTTGGGGGTGTCTAACTGTGCCTTCTCCTCCAAACCCCCAGAAAATGTTGGACCTAGATTTCAAACCTCACTGTTGAAAGTACATTTGTAACTGGCCAAGTTTATTCATTTTAATGATATTCACAAATCACAGAATGTTAAGGGAATTTTAGCAATTGCTAAACTGGGGTCTCTGGAATTCTAGAAAGTAATAATAGAGATTGGTTCTATTTTCAGCATTTCCAAAGCTTCACACATATTCAAACATTTAGTCATGTACAGCCTGAATCCCACGAATTTTGATAAGTTGTATCTTCATTTTAATTTAGTTCAGAGTATTTTAAAATTTCTCATGAGATTTGTTCTTTGACCCATGTATTACTTTCAAATGTATTGTTTAATCTGTGTATTTGGGGATTTTCCAGTTATCTTTCTGTTATTGATTTGTGGTTTAATTCCACTGCAGTTGGAGAGCAACATTAGATGATCTCTATTTTTTAAAATTTGCTAAGGCATGTTTTATGGCCCAGAAGGTGGTCTATCTTGGTGAATGTTCCGTGTGAGCCTGAAAAGAATGTGTATTCTGCCCTTTGTTGGATGAAGTAGTTTATACATGTCAATTACATCCAGTTGATTGATGGTGGTGTGGGGTTCGACTATGTCTGCACTGATTTCCTGCCTGCTGGGTCTGTCCCTTTCTAAGAGAGGAATGTTGAAGTCTGCAACTGTGATGGTGGATTCGTTATTTGTCTTTGCACTTCCGTTAGTTTTTGCCTCGCATACAATGGTGTTCTCTTGTTAGGCACACATACACATTAAGGATTGTTATGTCCTCTTGGAGAATTGACCATTTTATTATTATGTAATGGCTTTCTTTATCCTTGATCATTTTTTCTTATTTTGAAGTCTGCTCTGTCTGAAATTAATATAGTGACTCCTACTGTCTTTTAATTAGTGTTAGTGTAGTATATTTCAATTAGTGTTAGCATGGTAATTTTTCAAGTATATCCCTTTACTTTTGATTTGTATGTGCCTGTATATTTCAAGTGGGTTTCATATAGACAACATATAGGTTGTGTGTTTTAATCTACTCTGACGATCTTTATCTCTCAGTTGGTGCAATAGCCATTGATGTTCGATGCGATTACTTGATTAATAGTTGGACAAATATCTACCACATTACTGGTTTCTACATGTTGTCTTTGTCCTGTTTATATTTTTTTGTCTTCCACTCCTTTTTTGCCTTTTTGGTTTTAATTGAGCATATTGTATGATTCCATTTTCTTTTCTTAATATATCAGCTATACACACACACGCACGCACACACACACACTTGTTTTGTAGTTGTCATAGAGTTTGCAGTATATACTTACAACCAATCAATGTCCACATCCAAGTAACTCTGTCCCACTTCATGGGTTGTGTGAATACTTCATAAAAAGAAAATATTTCTACTTGCTTCCACTTGTCCCTTCCTGGACCTTTATTTTTGTGTCTGACATGGATTTGGAGAAATTCTCAGTCGTTATTTCTTCAAACATTTCTTCCGTTCATCTCTCTTTTTCTGGCATTCCCATCATGTGTATGCTACAGCTTTTGTGGTCGTCTCACAGTCCGTAGATGTTCCGTTCCTATTCTTCACTTGTTCTTTTGCTTGTCAGTTTTGGAGGATTCTGTTGATGTGTCTAGCTCGGAGATTCTCTCCTCAGCCATGTCCAGTCTACTAATAAGTCCATCCAAGGCAGTCTTCTCTTACACTGTTTTTTATTTCTAGCATTTCTCTTTGGGTCCTCCTTAGGATTTCCATCTCTCTGCTTACAGTGCCCATCTGTTCTCGGATGCCATCGACTTGACCTGTTAGCGCTCTTAGCACAGTAACCACAGTTGTTTAAATTCCTGGCCTGATAATTCCTACATTCCTGCCACGTCTCCTTCTGATTCTTGCTCTGGCTTTTCAAACTGTGTTCTTTTGTCTTTGTTTTTGCTTTTCTTGCTTGTTGGTGTGTCTTGTCATTTTTTCTTGATAGTCGGACATGGTGTACCAGGTAGGAGGAATGGCTGTACGAAGACCTTTGCGGATGTCGTGGTGAAGCTAGGGCAAGGGAGGCATTTTGAATCCTGTGATTAGGTCACGATCTTTGGGGCAGCCTATGCCTCTGGACTGTGAACCTCACAAGTGTTTCTCGTTTTCGTTCTCTCCCCTTCATGGGCCAAGGTGACTCGTGTGGGCTAGACTTGGGTATTTTCCTTTTCTCATGTGGAAGGCTAGAGCCAGCTAGAGACAGTTACCAATCCGACTCTAGTTAAATAGTTGCCCCTGACTGCTGACCTTGTGGAGAAGAGGACGCTGTGGAGCCCTGGAAAACGGCTCCACTTCCCTGCTCGAAGCCCTAGGGAATTTCCCCCCGATATTTCCTACGGGCATATGGTTGAAACCTGGATATTAATCTCTCAGTATCACGGGGGCTCCCCATGGCAGGGCCCCCCAGGAGTTCCAACCAGCTAACGGCTGACGTGCTCCTGCCCGGCTCGACTGCTGCGGCGCTTGGGGGAGGCCCTGCCGTGGTGAGTCTGGTCCCTTCATTTGTCTGTCTCCAGGGTTGGGGGGAGCAGCTCTCTGTGTCCTCCCCTTTCTGTTGAATCCGGGAAGAGCTGATTTTTCAGTCCACTCAGCTTTTTACTTGTTGGGACAAGGTAGCAACTTCCAAGCTCCTTAGGCGTGGAACCTATACCGGATGTTTTCCGTGCCTTTTTAATTAAGCAATTTATTTTTTCGGTGCAACTACATTAAGCTGGTTCAGTCTGCAAGGTTTTCTTCCTCTATTTTTATAGGCCTTTTAGCTTCACGTTGCTGCCTTGGACATTTCACATAATGTTATGTGGAATGATATTATCCTGTAGCTAGTAGCATTTTTAGAATGCTTAATTTTGAGTGCATAAATTAAGCCTCTCATGCACAGAGTGTCTATTATTTAGTGTCTGTTGTTTAGAACCCTCTGTTCCAGCCCCAGAAACTGTTTTTGAGCCTTCCATAAAGTTCGGCGGAGGGCTCATTCGCAAACCTTTTCTGTGGAATATGTTTCTACCTGTTTTCTAGAACAGCTGAGGCTGGGCCTTTCCCAACCAATCCAACATTTGTTGTTTTTATTTCGGAAACAACACAGAAATGCAGAGAGGTCCATAGATCACAAAAGCTGCAATTATAATGAAGAATGCTAAATTTCTTTTCAAAAGCTCTAGCCAACATGGGTGGCATAAACCAAGGCCAAGGGCCACTCATACAAGTTAGGATTCCAATAGAAATATGTCCCACTAGAACCTGGGACTCATAGGGTTGAACCAGAAGTAGGCAGCATTTTGAGGATTTGCAGCTGTAGGTTGCATTTCTGGGTTCAGGAAAAGACCTTGTTTTTTAAAGAGATGGTGGAGTTTTAGTCAGAGGTGTTAAATCCCTTCTTTTGAGCCAGTTTAACTGAGTTATCTCTTTGCTGGGTTACCCGCTAAAGAATGAGATCCCCCAAGGCCATCAAATGGACAAAAGATTTGTTGCCGTCCTTACTAAAATTACATAAAACAAATCTGTAATTTAAAGGGGAATATATATGAAAATCTAATGTTTTCACAATACAAAATTGTGAATTTTTCACAATACTCAGTAAGTGCTGGGTTGGTTAAAAATCTGTTACTTTTTTCCATAAAAGAAGACACATTTTCATTTCACTAATAACTTTATTGATTTGGGTATTTTGAGCATGTTGGCTCTCTCCCGCAATTGGCTTCTAGTGGGTAGAGGCCAGGGGTGCTGCTAAACATCTTCCAATGCATAAGACAGCCCCACAGCAAATAATTATTTGGCCAAAATGTCGATAGTACCAAGGAACTTTGCAAACTACTTTTGACACATTCGATCAGTCACAATACCTTCTCCATACACTGCACAAATCTTTCTATTTTTTTGCATCTCAGTTGCATTTTTACCTTTCTTGAAATGAAGTGTAATATGCTGAAAATGGCACACATCTTCTTCCATCTTCAATATAAAATGGCTGCACAAAAATTCACCAATTTTGATAACTTTCTTAAATGCACACTGATATGATAGTTGTCACAATACAATCTAACAAAATTACTTCGAATGAAGTTAAAGACAACTAAGCACTACTAGAGCCATCGTGTGGAAAAAAAATTATAATGGATTTTTTTGCCAACCCAATAAATAAAGATTCATTTTAATCTTAGTGGTATCGGTTCAAAACATTTTTGAGTTATTTTGAAATAGCACTTTAATTAGGCTTGTTTAGTTGAAAAATCACAAAAGGATTAATTGTAATTTTGGGGGACTGGAACTAGAAACTTTTAGAGATTAACCATTTCCCCCATTTCTCTGCCTAAGCCTGCTTTCTCTACTGACTGACTTCCAACACCTGGTTTCTCATGATAAATTCAGCTTTCACATGCCGTTGGTTTTCTGCGACTTTTTATTTTATTTAACTTTTTATTAAGGAAATTTTCAAACACTATGTTTGAAACTCTTATAAATATGACAATCTCCCATTGATAATCTCCTTGCTTCAACAATTATCAACTTGGAAATAACTTCTTGGCATTTCTCATCCCCCGTTTATGTATGCATATATTCATTTATTCATTTATTTCATTTTTTGCATTGTTTCTTAAAAAGCAAATCCAAGTTGTCATGCATTAGTAAAACTTCTTTTCTTGATATGATTACCATGTAACTATAAACTCTTGAAAATTAATAGCAGTTCCTTAACATCATCTAATACCCAACTCATATTTAAATCACCCCTATTGTATTATCAGAGATTCTCCTGAATGTGCTGATGTGGCTGCACGGAGTTCGTTTGCTTCTCTCTTTTCAGAATTTCCACACACAGAGAACTAGCTACAAATCTAACATACCGAGGCAAAAAGTTGTTGTGGATGACTGACTGATCTTTTCGCATTTCATCGTTAAGATGGTAATGAGAGGTTCTGCACCCACTTAGTATTTTCAAATAGCAATGTTCTAATACTATCTTCCCTCTGTCTCTATTTCCTGGAATTCTGTGAAAAGAAAACGTACCATATCAACATTTGAGTACTCTGCCTCTCAACATACGAAAAGGTAGAATATGTACTTCACAGCTATGAGTTGGTGCTCTGTCAACTTCGGTGGTATCCAAAGATGTTTATTTTTTAGTATAATTACTTTATGAATTGTATATAATTAATGTGCTTTCATTCATCATAGTCATTATTTCTTTATACTGTTTAAATTGTCCACTGGGCGCTCTGTCAAATTATCTTTGCTGTCTTGTCACTAACTCATTGGACTTTTCTTGCTTTATAACCCAAGATAGCCTACGGTCACCTGTTTGCTTCTAGGTCTTTCTAGTTGGGAGATCAGGCTATTAATATTTTAAAGAGAAATATCATGCATCTCTCTTTACGGAATAACATGCCATGCATATTATTCTGGTATTTCAAATTTAATATTTTACTTAAATTTTCATTTTATATTTACATTTTGTTTCTCTTCTGATACAAGTCTCGGTTCATAACAACCTTGACAAAATTATTTGCTTTTTCTACACCATACTTATAATACTTTCAAATTAACATCCAAAAATATTTAGAATGATTTAAAAATGTGTATTTTTCTCTCTGATTTGCAGGCATTGTTATAATGTAAGCTATATTGGGTTATCTCCCTCAGCCTCCCACCCTTGTGTTTAGGGATTGTTTTATTGTTTCATTTTTTAATGTAGGTAAAATATTCACCTAGTTCCAAAGTCAAAATAAGGTATGTTTCCAAACAAACCTCCTTCCCCCCCATTTTTCCACCTATTTTCTCTAGTTAGTTGTAAGTAATCACTTTAATTGTATTTTTTTTAATCCTTTCATACTGACAGTCAAACAATAATTCTGGAAAATAAATTAGCAATTTAGAAACAATGTTTTTACCTCATGTTACACACCTAAATAAATGCTGTAACTAGTGAATTGCAACATGTAAAAGCTATTTTAATTTTCATAAAATGGCATTTAACGTTCAGATCCAAACTCTGAAAGAAGGAAAATTATCTAACCATAGACACTCTAAAATAAAACACACAATGAAACAAAAAACTTATTTCACAGTAAAGCACCAGGCTGATTCATCACAGGACATTTTTGCAATAAATCTAAATTATAAAAAATAATAGGTGCTGTTGTTGTGTACTCTCTTCAATTCATTCGATTCTCAGGACTTTTGTGACGTTTGTTTTAGCATGCTATTTTATAAATGAAGAAAGTTAGTTTTAGACTTTTGATAAATGAATTTGCTGTTCCTGACAAATTCGTACGCTGAAGCCCCAGCTCCCGGCGTGACTATGTTTAGCCATGAGGACGTTAGGGAGGTCGTTGAGATTCAGTGGGGTCACAAGGTTGGAGTTGGCCTAGCTTCTGGTTCCACACGGTTTCGTGGCCTTTCATGGCGGTCAGGATCCACACGCAGATCCGGTCTGGAGTCCCTGAGGAGGCCTCGCCCCCTTCCGAGGCCTCTGTCTTCCCATGGGCTTCTTCCCCAGGGTGGCTTCCTTCTGGAGGAAGAGCTGGTTCTGGGGTGGCTGGGGTCTCCCGCTCTCATGGGCTTGGAGAAATGGCCTGGCTCTCCGGACAGTACGTTTCTGCGGAGTCTGACTTGCCACGCCCCCGAAGGATGCCCACCTGAGCCCCACTTCATGGCCAATGAGCAGACGCACTTGGGAAGCTTATGTTTTCCCCATGAGGAATCGGACCTTCGTGCTGTTGAGTTCTCTGCAGTTGGCTCTGAAAGTCTGAAAATTAGGAACCACTTCTTAGGACACCTTTCCAGGAAGAGAGGCCTGAGGGATGGAGAGTCTGGGGGTGCCCACAGGGTCAGGGCTGTGGTTCTGACGTCAGCCCTCAGCAGTGCCCCTCTGCAGCCAGATGCGTCTCTTTTCCCTTTCTGCAAGTGCGTGGGTGTACATTTTTTCATACATACATATACTTGCCTCTACTCATTCAACTTGCCTAGGGTTGTGTAGCTAAAAAGTAATAAAACAGAAGAGAAATAAACTCTGACTCATCCATCTCTAAATTTTATGTTCTTTCCTATTGTGCCTTCAGTAAAACATTTATTAAATATAAAGTGCAGCAGATAGTAAATAAAAACAGCCAAAGAATATTTCATGAATAATTACAAAGGAAGAAATATAATCAGGAAAGGTATATATTTGAGCAGGTGTGTGTATTACTTCATTAGGAACAAAAAGAATTAAACAACATAATATTGCTTCCTAACACAATTAAGTGGTAGCAGATGGCTCTCAAAATTCTGTCAATTATTCGTTGAAGTCTGAACTAATTTTTAAAATTGGAAATATGTTATTAAATATATATTCCTATTAACTGGTATTTTGTTTCTGGGAGTCAACCATAAAGAACAATATCCCCCTCAAATTTGTTAATTACTGGTTAATTATAAAACATTCTTTCACAGACTCGATTATTTTCCTGAAGCTAAAATTATTTATAGCTCTGCAACTTGACATCATGTGGAAAATAGTAAGATTGGGGAACCCATGAAAAGCATAAACAATAAAGACACTTCATTTTAGTTCTAATACTTCAGCAAATAAGTAAACAGAATGCAGAATTATTGCATACATCATAATTCAGAAATTAAATCAGGTATTTTCCAGTTTCTGTCCCTTGCTACCTATAGTTTTTATTTAATTAAGGTAACTGGCACATGAAGAGGTACTTTTGTACTTTCATCCCAGGTTCTTCTGATTGAACTAGGAAAGAAACCCTTGTTTTCTCTCCTCCTCCTCCTCCTTTCTTCTTCTCATCTCCCTTTCATAGATTTTACATTTTACTGAGGCAGCATAATCTATCAGTTTGATGTATTGTGTACATTTCAAATCTTTTCCTGGAATCCAGGTCTAAAATCTTACTTTGCCTAACGTACAGTGTCTTCTAGATTATTTTAATCTTTTCTTGGTTCACAAACACCTTTGAGAATTCGAGAATCTCTTCCTCTTGTACACTAAACTGCCGTCTTCCCATGGATAATGAGTGGCCCTTGCATGAACTTACACACTGGAGAATGTATATGTGGATAAAATAGTAATACATGTGTGCTCGCTGCACATGCTACAGAAAGAATCATTGTTTTGCTCTGAGTGTGTTGACTCCCATCAGGATCATTCCAAATATGAAAGAAATTCTTGTACTAGTTCTAATTTATTTGATTATATCAGACCAGGATAAGTTATGCAGCAGGAAAAAAAAATAGCTCATCTTTTCCCTTAAATAGACACCAGGGCAGGTGTCTACTTATGGATTCTTCATTCAGAGCTACCTTGAACTCGCTGCCACATTCTGAGAACGTGTGATAATAGAATGGCTAGGGTGTGGGGGTGGGAAAAGGATCACATCCTAACTCTCTTAAGTGTTTCTGCACAGAAATGAAAAATGCCACTTCTCATATTTTACTGGCCAGAGCAAGATACTTGGTCGTGACCAAATTCAACAAGTTCAACTCTCGAACTTAGTTTTAATGACACAACTGCTCAAGTACAGGTGGTGGGAAATGCGCCCGACTGCACAGGGGTTCATGGGAGAACAAAAAGTAAGTAAAACAAAAATGTAGTGGTTTGCTTAATCACGAGGTGCATACAGATCAACGGTGCCCTTTTCAAACAAATACTACCTTGGACAATTTGCCACTACACAATTAAAACTGAACTATTAACATTGGCACGATATTTTAAATTCAAATAACTGCGAAGCCTGAGAAATACAATACAGGTGTATAAAGTAGTAATAGGTGTAACTAAAAACAAACCAAAGCAAAGGATACAAGAACACTTGACCCAGAGATAATCAGACTTGGGGAAGATGTTTCTTACCAAAAATGTGGAGTACGAATTTTAATTTAATCTTGAGTAGCACAACCTAGTTAAGTTGGGACTGATGGAGGAACGTTACTTTAGTCCAGAACAAGGAAGAGGCGTCCAACATCAGGATGAGACATTTAGAAAAAGCACTCCTCGGTTCCAGAGTGTTCCAGAAGGGCCTTAGTGATAGACTGTGCGGGGAGGAGACCCCGTTTGCTGCAGCGGTGTCCAACCTGCAGCCCCACACAGAATCGTAAATTTACTTAAAACATGATGGGATGTTTTTGTGATTACATGTCACAATGTATTAAACGTGTGGCCAAAGAGAACTATTCCTCTTCCAGTGTGGCCCAGAGATGCCAAAAGTTTGTACGCCCCTGGTACGGAATCCTTCCCAGATGCCTTGGTGGACCTTGAATGCTTCCCTTAGCTCTAAATTATACTATGGGATCCTGTGTCATCATTTTGTTTTCAGGGCCATATTATTTTCTACTGTATATTCTTGAGTGAATTGTTTCTTTTAACTGCAAACATTTCATCCCAACAATGCCTTTCAGAATACAATTTTTCCCCTTAGCTCAGTTTATGGCTGTTAGTATTTATTTAGCCTAAAGTCCTCTGTTCCCTCCCTTCATTTCCTCACAGCCCTCTGCCTCCCTGGACCATCTGTCATTTCTGTTTTCCAAAGGAAAACACATTTTCATTTCACAGATATACAGACTTGGGGTATAACTGGACTATTGAAAGTGGAAGAGACAGATATTGTTTAATAGCTGTTTCTGTACTGGAGGAAGGGCCCAGCTCCTCTCCTTCTCCCTATAGATGTTTCTTTCACTTAACTGACTTGATATTGTATATATATTTCATCCGGAGTGAAATTAGAAAGACCAGGAGACAGAGCAGAAATGATACTGCCTCCAATTCATCTTCGCTTGCACGTTTTTCCACCGGGCCTGTCAGATGCTGCGGGGGAAAGAGACAGAGCTCCCAGGGTGACAAATGGGCCCCGTGATTATTTTTAACAAGTCACAAAAAAGTAGGACAAAATATCTTAATGTTTTCCTCTCTCCCTTCATCCTTCATTCACCCGAAATTCGCTGTCATTTATAAAGGTCACTGGGCCTGTGAGGAGTCAGGCAGAGAAAAAGTTTGCTTCATTCCTCACGTCGACTCTGAAACCGTGATTCTACTGAAATAGTGCGAAAGAAGAGCCAGGAACTAGAATGTGTCCGAATCTTCCAGGGGAACAGATTTTATCAGGGCTGCCTACAGTCTTCTGTCTCCTTGGGGCTATTGTGAGCACCAGGTAACATAGCATTTTCAGGTGGAAATGATGGGAGTGTTACAAGCACAATTTTTACCTTGTTTCTCGCTAGGATTAGTAGACTGGTTTTGGACATGAAATGCAAAGGAGAAAAGAAGTTGACACAGGGTACTCTTCGACACTTTATATCCATACTGGTTTATTCAGTAACTTTTTCTCCTCTTGGGAGGCATTGTGCAGTAATAGGCTCCTCAAACTGTAAATGTGACTGTGGTTAACATGAATAAAAGATGGAACACAAATGAATATTTATGGCCACTTACCCACAGTCACTTTGGTCTTGAAAGTGGACACCTAACCTGAAGGATTTATACTAATTGAAGAACTTTTAGAGCAAGTATTGGATGTAGTGCCAAATTTACTCCTGACATAAGCCAGGACTACGCTTTTACTAAGAAACTTGTCACTGTAAATTTTTATGTTACAATGCGATGGGGCAGTGACAAAAGAAACAGCTAATGACCGTTGATCGAATGCCTGCTTTGTGAAAGGCACTGTGGAGGGCACCGGAGGAGGGGTCAGAAAGCTATTCGAGGAACTTCTAGCCATCGATATTCTATCAGTCATCACCTGAAATGCTACATCTTGATGGGGTGGCATTGGAAATAGTGCTGTGCTTCTTCCTTGGAAAAGCTTCCGGTTGGCTTCCAATGCAGCGCTCCGCATCCTCGTGCACTTCCCTGGCTCCTCCATCTCAGTCCCGTTCCCTGCTCTTCCTCCAACCGCGGGAGTGCTGGCAGGATCTCGCCTGCTCCTGTGTGATCTCATCAGCACGCCGACTCAGACACCGTTAGGGCCAGCGAAGACCTCTGCCTTTAACTCCACCATTACAATAAGCTGACTAGCGCTCAATCCAATCTAGATGTATAATAGGGATATTTAAACAGTTTCCAAGTCCCAACGTGACTGCCTCTCTTTCAGTCTTTTTCACATCTTTTAATTGGATGTTTATTCTATTAACTCCTCCTCAAGGGGAAAAAAACCCTCAAACTTATCTTGGAAACTTCCCTTTCTTTACCCCTGACTGGACTCCAACCCATCTGAAAAACCCGTCAACTCTGCCTTCAAATTACAATGAAAATCCTGGGATTGATCCCCTCCCCTCCAGTAGGGCCACTAGTTTAGGTCTTGCATGTCTTTGCCTCATCGTCTGCATGGCCTGATTCCTCCTATTCTTTGGAGCTTAAATGTTTGTCCTCCCCAATTACATGTTTTGTCGTTGTTTTTATACATAGAGGTTAGTTAATGCCATTTGAAATAATATTCTTTTATTTTTTTATTGTTAATGGAAGCTCCAAGAGGGCAGAGTATGATCTTTTCTATTTGCTACTCTGTTTTCAGCACATAAACTAGGCTTTAAAGTGATTGGTTGAAGGGATAAGTGGATGATCCAATGAGAGAGTCACAGTTATCAGCCACTTACTGCAACACACTGACCGCTGGGTACTGGTGCTGAAGAAGACGGGGCTTTCGATGGTGCGTTCTCATGGTATGGGTCTGCCTTCCAAATGCTGCACATAAGTAGAGGAGGAGGCACAGATGCTAAGAAGGGATGTTAAGGAAGCATAAACCAAGTCATTGGAGAAGAGAGGGATAGTGGATGGACAAACAGTTACACTGTATTAAGGAGAGGAACTCTTGTCACAAATGTAGGTTTGGGCCAAATCATGGATAGTCTTAAAACTCAAGGAATATAATTTTTTCATCTCAGCAGGAAGGAGCCTAAGAAAACTATAAATAGAAAGCATTGTATAAATCATATTTTCACTGTTTAGTCTGGCTGGATGAGAGAGAATGCGTCTGCCTTCAACCTAAACAAGCCAACAAGCTAGGTCTTAGTTGGGTAGGAGGTAGGAGGAGATTAACCTGTCTAAAGGTAGAGCAAATAAAGATAATGTAAGAAACATTACAAACAGTATTGATCTGCTAGCTTTTATCTAATGACTGGATATAGGGGAAAAAGAAGTAATATTTAAATTAAATGTTTAAATTCCTGGAGTTGGGAGAATGGCGGTAGAATTAATTAATCGCTAACGTGAACTATGGTCACTGGGATTCCAATGTGAATTCTAACTTTAAATGTTTTGAACTACAGGTAATCGTAGCAATTAAGAGTAACCAGTTGTCAGTTATTAGTAAAATTTTGGCCCCTGATTCAGAATTAAGAGGTCTTATTTTTAGTATAAATAACACTTCATTGAGAGCATGTACTTAATTTTAAATTTATTTTTTAAATTTAATTTTTATTAAATAAATAGCTAACATAAGGCTTATATACAGAACAAAGATTTGAATATTGAAGCTCAAATTTTGGAATGCTAAATCTATGGGGGGGGTAGCTGAACATAAAAGAAGAAACGAGAAAAATAGAGTGTTCCACAGAGAATCACAGAGGAAAAAGGGTGGTTTGTGCAATGCTGCAAAGAAGTTGAAAGGAGGGATTGCAGAAAGGGAATAAGAAACACTATCAAATGGTTGAACATTCAAAAGGAATAAAGACTCAAACAGTTCTGTACTTGGTGCCTGTAGGATCATTATTAAAATTCTATTTTTCTATGTTTAATGTTAGAGAAAGTTGGTTTAACCTATGATCATAAAACATGAATGAACCATGACAAACAAATGCAATTGATGTGATAAAATTTGCTAAGAACTGTTAGTAAAAAAGACAGGAATAGTTTGAGTCAAAGATACTTGTCTGAAATTTGAAAGTTGAAAACATAAGAATGACTTCTTAACTTAATTGTGAGAATCACTTAACAATTGTACCAACACGTCAACCCACCCAGAGGTCATCTGGCTTTAGGGAAATGTAAATTTACTTGATTTGCTATTTACTATGATTATATATATTTTCTTGTAATGTTTTTTTGACTAAATGCTCATTCCTGTTACTCTATAAAATTAGAGGTAAATTTATAAATACCTGATAAAGTACTGTTAATTAACTTTCTTACTATCAATAGAAAAGAATCCCTCAAATTAAGATTTATTTATTTTTTTGGCCCTGTAGGACATTTACTTGTTTTATGTCTAACCATTATTTCAACATTCCTTTTTCCCCCCACACTGAATATAAAATTCATTTTTTCATTTCTTTGGAAATGAATTAGTTTGCCTATTACATCTCACTGAGTTGCTTAAAAGTTTGCCTCATCCTTAGTATCCATTTATATGACAATTCTGTTTTAAAAACTTGAAAATTATACCTTGACAATGACAAGGTTTTTATTTTTTATTTTATTCCTCTTTTAGAAGATAGGGAAGACCTTTGAAATATGAGGGCAACAAAACAAGGGACAGCAGGAGGTGGGTTCTGTCTGGAAGTGAATCTGCTCTGCCTTCTCAGCCTTAGCGAGAATGTGAGTTGTGTTGTTTATTAGGTATTAGAAGGAGAGCTGTGGCACATTTACACAATGGAATACTACTCGGATGCGAAGAAAATCTTACCTTTTGCGAAAGCCTGGGCAGACCTGCAGACCATTATGCTAAGTGAAATGAGGCAATCAGAGAAAGACAGATATCACGTGATTTCACCATATGTGGAAAATAAAGAAAGAAACAAAATAGAAACAGGCTCACAGATAACAGAGAACAGACTGACAGATGTCAGAAGGGAGGGGGCTGGGTGAGAAATGTGAAGTTATTAAGCAAACAAAAAAAACCTCACAGACACAGACAACAGTATGGTGATTACCAGAGGGAAGGAGGGGTGGGGGGAGGTAGGAGAGGGTCAAGGGAGGGTTACCTAGTGATGGAAGGAGGCTTGACTTGGGGTCATGAACACACAACATAGCATACAGGTGATGGATTGTAGAATCGTACATCTGAAACATATATAATTATAAATAATGTCACCCCATTACATTCAATACAAATTTTTAAATTTTAAAAATATAAGAATAAATAAAATAAACAAGGTAGTCCAGGAACAAGTGGGCCCAGAAAAGCACTTCCCATGGCTTAAGTTTATTAAGAAAAATTAACGATTTAAGTATGTTTGGGGTGAAGAAGGAAAAGTTCTATCAGGGGCTTGCAAAACTTGGGGCAGGCATTGGCAAAAATACAATAACCCTCCAAAGTTTTCCCCATTCCTTATCTCGTGGCTCTCTACTTCCTCAGTCTTTATTCCAGAATACGGGTACAGAGAAAAGTTCAGAAGAAAGCAGAAAGATATTGGAGTAAAGTCTCAGATGAACCCGAAGGAGAGAAGATAAAAACTGAGCGTGAAGGTTCCTTCTCCATGGCAAAGATCTGTATCTTTGGGGAAATAGGCAGGAAGTCACGTGCCTGGGGGTCAGCTTCCTCATCTATCAGATCAGGGCCTTGGTGTCGCTATAACACCTTTTCCACTGTAAATTCATTCAATTTGTCATCCTAACTGGGGCATAGGAATATATTTATATTTAGCTGCAAAGAACGGCCTGGAAATGACATTTAAACAATAGCACTAACACTGTAGTCTGGGATCAATCAATCTTCTGATGGAAAGAAAAGCCTCAAGTTTGTAAACCAGGATGAATATTAGGCGGGACTTAAAAAGGATGTTCTTTTCTACTATTACATGAGGATAACATATATGTTCATCAGCAGTGATCTTTCCTAACTTTGTTATGAGTCCTATTTTGGAGAAAACCTACATATCTGAAACTCAGTGACTGCATTTTTAGCGGTGTTGCAGGTTTTCATCTTTTTTTTTCTTTATGTTTATTTTAGTGGAAAGTGGTAAAAAATACATCAAGCCAATATTGACTAATCAATTTTAAATCAGAGGCTCTATTTGTTTTCATCTTGCAATGTGGCTCCAAAGATTCATGAAAAACTAGAAAACTATTTGAAGATTGGAAACTGGTTAAAAATGAGACCAGAAAAAAAATCAGATAAATATTTTACTACTTTTTTTTTGTAGAAAGTCCTTTATCTTCTTTAAAAAATTATAAATATAAGATACGCTTATTGTAAAAATGTAAAATATAAAGGCATATAGGCCATAAAACATCACAAGCTTCTCGCCTACCTTGCAAAACAATTCTACCCAAATAACTGTGTGTATACTTTTAAATTTTCTGACAAAACATTCTCTCTCGTTACACACACACACACACACACACACACACACCTTTATTAGCTGCTGAATAAAAAGTATCAAGACCCTGCTTAAAGTATTAGTATTAAGATAGACAGGAGGAGCATATCTAGAAGAATCACGGGCTAAAGCTGATACATAGAATAGAGCGGGGCAAACAGATAACTTCCAATTTCCACACTCATTTCCTTCCAGAGCTCCCCGTTGGGTCAGCTGAGGCTTCTCAGACTGTACTGAAGTTCTCTTTCTCCCTCTGCTTCTTTCCCTTCCCTTCTGCAGGTGGTGATCACGAGAACACCACCTAGGAAGGCTTCTGCCCTTTACTCCGCATTTCAGGGTCTAATCCTGGGAGCTGAACCATCCTCCGGCCACATCTGTTTACTGCAAATCCATACATACCCTTCTTACTACATTTGAACTTACAAAGCAACAGCATCCATAACACATTATCACTGAAGATAACCCAGGGTTTTTCCTACAAACAAATACACATTCTTTACACAAAAATGGGAAAACCAAGCTTCCATCTTTTTTAAAATCTTGTAATGACGTTCATTCCTCTCGTTTGCAGTACCCTTTGTGACCCTGTAACTTAAATACATAATTAATTACATCTTTGATAATTATATCTTCAACCACCTTCACAGGTCAGGGAAGTTAGTAAGGGAAGCTGGGGGAAATTACGCTGTATCCAAGTATACAGGCATAACTGCTGTAGGTTTTATTTTTGCAAGTGATCACAAAACCATAGTTGATATATATTTTTTCTCTTGTTTGTTTAATGTCTCTTTACATCCCGACTGCACTGCCCTGAGCAATATCACCTTTTTAACTGATAGAACGACACAGATCTTCATTCCTGTGGGATACAGTCTCTGATCGCTTATTGGATTATGATCGTTTTGAACGTCTACCACC
This sequence comes from Glossophaga mutica, assembly GCA_039655065.1. Lineage (NCBI taxonomy): Eukaryota > Metazoa > Chordata > Mammalia > Chiroptera > Phyllostomidae > Glossophaga > Glossophaga mutica. The sequence continues at coordinate 6,635,552 of CM077313.1, read as the reverse complement.
GCGTGGGGAGGTACTTTGAGGTCTGTAAGAAAATCCCGGTGTGCAGCAGCGGACCCTCTCATCCCTGTTGTGAAGAAAGCTCCCATGTCCCCCTAACACTAGGAAATGAGTATCCTGGACAATATAAGCATTACGAGTTTTGGTGTGGCACCGAAGCACCCTCAAAATTCCACGACTTGCAGCGGTAAAGGGCTACTTATCAGTGGTGGTTGTGAGAGTCAGCTGCAGTTCGGCTCCGTTTAGCCTGCATCAGTCGGGGAGGGCTCTGCTCCCCGAGTCTTCTCACCCTGAAACTCGGGCTGCCCCTGCGGAGGCATGAGCAAGCTGGCCTGAGCCAATCCGCTCCTTCTCATTCAAGCTTCTGCTCAGCGTGGTAACGTCACATCCGTGTGCATCCCATTGGCCAAAGCAGGCCGTGTAGCCCAGGCTCACGGGAATGAGCTTGGTTAAATGGCATTCACAAGTTCTCATTGTCTTTGTTTCACCAAAAGGCAGTTTTCCTACAAAAACCACACTACTGTTCTTTGTAATACTGAATTCAGCCAATTCATAATTATTTTCAGTTCAACCAATTCATAAATATTATCATTTAGTCTCTTCCCTGGCCTCTTGTTTTCTCTTCCTATTCTCCTTCCCATCTTTACTTTTTCTTTTCCTCTCCTGTGTTCCCTACTGTGCTGTCTTTACTTTACTCGTCCGTATTGATTTGAGGTAGGAAAATGCTAGTAAGAAGCTACATGACCAAAGTTTACTCCGTAATGTACCCTCAAACTTACTACTCATCAAAGTAGCCAAACGGTATCCCTGGGATACACAACAGCTAAGATGCCTATGATATCCCAGGGAGAACCTAGCCTTGTGATACATATGTAAAACCATAATTTCATTCAGTATTCTTAACTACTTCTTGTGGTTACTCACTGTATGGCACAGTAATAAGCATCCTTACCATGACATGTGATATTAAATGTGTAAACTATATTCATTTGTAATACTAGATTTGGCTCAATGTCGATCCCACCAGAGTCTCCAGGAAAGGGACCCAGCATAAGTATTTTGTAAAACTCCCCAGGTAATTCAATGAGCATCCAATATGAGAGTCACGAAACTGGATTATCAACCGGAAGTTATTTCCCATGCTTCACTTCCTCCTCTCTCAAAAGATGACTGATGTGATTCGGGATTTTCTGACAAGGTGCCAAGTTCAGCTCCTTCACTCCCAGCCTGTCTTTTGAGATCGAGAGCTCTGATCTGTGAACCACCTTTGGTAAAAGGTCCACCCTCACAGAAGTGTGCTTTCTCTGGGGGGTCCGGAGGTGTCTCTATGGGAGGAGAGAATTTATAGCTAACATTGATTTTCATCTTCCTGACTCCTCTGTATGTCTCTTAACCAGATCCATGTGGGCCATAAAGAAAGGCTTTAGTTAATTCCATTCGACCCAACAAGAGTCATTATATAATCATTGAAAATGCATGCTAGATGTTAGTATTACTATTATCTCTTCACCACACTGATATTTCTGAGATTTCTTTCCCTCTCTGCTCATTTTTCCCCCTTAGTCTATTCCCTTTTTCTACTAGATGATTCAATGCTTCTTTTTAGATTTTTAAAAAGATTTTATTTGTTTTTAGAGAGAGGGGAAGAGAGAGAAGAAGAGAGGGAGGGAAACATCAGTGTGTGGTTGCCTCTTGCACGCCCCCTACTGGGGACCTGGCCCACAACCCTGACTGAGAATTGAACTACTGACCTTTTGCTTCACAGACCAGTGCTCGATCCACTGAGCCACACCAGCCAGGGCCCCTTCTTTTTAGATTTATTCAAAGTATTATATGTGTATTTCAGAGCAGCCATGCAATCAAAAATATTTTTAGAGGTTTTATTAATAATTCCTACCTGAGTCAGTTTAATAAATCAGTTCAATTAGAATTAAAGGTATTATATCATGTGTTCTTATGATTTTCCTTAGATAAGATACATTATACAACTATGTTAGATTAAAGCTCAACTACCACTGTAATAGTTTGGACTTATAATAGTACTAATATAAATCAAAGACAATGAAATTTTTAAAAATGAAAAATAACTAATAGTAACCCATATGCATCTTGTTGTTTTCCTCAGCATGAGGTCAAAATGGAACATGGCTGTCTCAAAAAAACAGTTAAATGTTTATGCATTAAATGTTTATGCCTACAGTATGGTTTGTTAAATACTCATTTTATTTTCTAGAAAGAGACATACATATTCATAATAAATTAGGAGGTGAAGCCTAAAAAGTGATATATTCAAATAGCTCTTTTCATTGGAGACTCCCTCAGGCCATTATGATTGATTACATCTAATTTCCTCTGGAAAGAAAATGCCAGGCATAGATGAGTAACAGAATTTGAGCTGTAAGTGTTTTGGTGGATCAGTGACTAGAGCGGAAATAGAATTTTCAGAGTTTGCTAGAGCAAAACATTTTAGGACCAGCTACATTTTTTTAGTTTTAGGAAATGCTTCAAAAAATATTAAAATAAAAATTATTTATTGGATTGTGAATGATTTAAGCTTGAGCTCGGATTGGTAGTATTGATGGGCTTTGTGAGCGTGTAAAGGGAGGAATAGAAAGGAGTGAGATGTGAACACTGTCCAAATACATGCCTGCATTCCTGCATTTGCCCAATACAGAGAGCTGCGGCAACACTCGTGCTTACTGGGAAAATATTAACACTGGTGAAAAATAGCAAAGTTTGGATTTCAATAAGCCAAACTTATTGGGAATTGCTTTGCATAAAAATGAAGTTGTTTCCCCCCCACAAAAATGAGAGGAAATGAAAGTTTTAACTGATAGAGCAATATTACTTAAAAAATTTAAAAAATTCTGAATTCATGAGCTAAATTTTTCCCCATTTGATAGTTTTATTTTTGCCTTTGGCCGATGTTAGCTCATTAATCTTTCACTTGCATTTGGTTCATCAGATCTGTGTCCAGTACTGCCTCCCAGTGAACGGGTCGAATTCTCCACCTCTGCTTCCGACCTCTACCTCCCTCGCCACCAGCTTTCTGTCACGGCCACTGTACACAGGAACTAAGCCATGTCTGTACTGGCATTACTGATATTTTGAAAATGTGTTTATACATCGGATTCCCCCAAATGTTTAAATGCGGCCCTTGTAAAGATTTCAGTGTTAGGCGTCCTGTGGATATTAACAGCAGGAGATCTTATCACCTGTACCATCATCATCCTTATTCTCTTTTCTAAAAAAATTCAAATGAGTAAATTTTAAAGATATTATTATCTGTTTTCAATGATTCATAAACTGGGAATCATCCAATTTATCAGATAGAGAGGAGCTGTGCAAGAAAACAAGAGATTTCATAGGAGGAAGTGAGCAGGAAGGTGGAAGTTATCCCAGGCAGGGGAGGGGATTGGTTAATGAAAGGTTCCCTTCCTTACAGGGGATGGCAGTGATGCAGGTGTTCCAGGGCTCCTGGGACCCAAAGGTCCATGACCCACTGTGGGCTCTTGGCTTCACGCAGGTAAAAATTCAAACACAAGCCAGCGTAGAGTTTAAAGTGAAGAAGCATTTCTTAGTGAAGCAGTGAGACAGAGAAGGCACTGTTCCACAGGCAGACCAATGCCTCCCTAGTGGCATTTACTTCTGTTATTAAAGCGCATTTAATGGAGGGGTAGGGCCTTCAATAAGGAGGAGGAATGATCAGGATTTTTCTGGGAAAAGGGCTGGAGACTTCTTGGCAGAGTGCATGTTGGCCATGCAAGCTTTCTGTTTCCGATTAGTGTGTCGCAGGGTGTGTCACCTAGGAAGCTAACATTTTACAATGAGCGTATGACAAGCCTAGGGTTTACCATTAGGTGAAACTAGTTGCTGTATTGGATCGAGCTGGTCTACTTGTTCTAAAGCCATAAATCCTTTGGCGTTTGGTCTGAATATCTCCTTGGCAGTCCTTGTAGCCCTTATCAGTCATTGCCCTTTGGTCACAGACCCTATTTCACCACAGGTGTATCAGGCAGATTACCTAATAATGCTGATTGACTGGCTTAAAATTCCATTTCAGGGAGAGCCCAAACTGTAATTAAGTTTGGTGACAAGGGACTTAGCATAAATGACTCCATTTTAGGACCTGTTGTTTTTAACATTTTCATCATCAGCATTATCTCCTTGTAATTTATTGAGCTTCTCCTTATATAGCACTTTTTAAAACAGTTTTTTTGGTGTTATTTAATTTAATCCTTTAAATATCCTAGGGAGTATTATCCTCTTTTTACATTTGGATGGAGATATTAAGGGATTAAAGGGTATTATTGCCCAATGTCTCACATCTAGATTTAGGTGAAGGCTGAATTATAATTTGGTCCTCTCTATTTCAGAGCATAGAATCTTGCCCATGAACATATACTAGTGGGCATTGGACTATAATTTCATGGTGTTTAAAAATGATTTTTGATGTATATAAAATTCTGAATGAAAAGGAAAAAGTTAAAACATTATCATTTGAATCCCTCCATTTACCAATGAATAAATAAGTGTCCAATTCTTTGCTAATATTTGCCAAAGTATTTCTTCAAGTTTTAGTTTTCTAAAAGCATATGTTTTATAAAAGACATACATTCCAAAATAGTTCCCAACTTATAAATCATAGAAAAAAACAATAAAAATAATCAAATAACATGTTGAATTAACGGTTAATTTCCTAATGCTGCCATAACAAACTATCATACACTTAAACACATAAATATTACCTTAGAATTTTGGAGGTTAGATGCCTAACACAAAGGTGTCACAGGGCTGCATTCCTTCTGGAGAATTCATGGAAGAATCCATCTCCTTGCCTTTTCCAGTTCTGGGGGACATGCATTTCCTTTGGCTTGTGACCTCATTTTTCATCTTTAAAGCCAACAGTATAGCATCTTCTGTCCTCACCGACCCCCTGCCTCTTGCCTTATGGAAGGATGCTTAGAATTGCATCGGCCCATTTGGATAACCCAGTATTATTTCCTTCTCTCAGGACAACTAGTTTAACCACTTCTGAAAAGTTGCTTTTAATTTTGGCTACCATAGTCACAGGTCCGGGTATTGGGACATGAACTTCTTTGGGGACCATTATTCATGCCTCCACAATTATATGATATCAATGATTCTTCCAAAAATGCTTTTGTTATCATGTATGGTGTTGGCGGTTATTTTTGTTTAAATCCCTGATAACAAGGTAACTAAATTTGTTCACACCTTGTTTACGAAGGAAATGAAGAAATAGTCATACCCTAGGAATTAAGAACCATGATGGCTTTTCTCTTTAATTTACCAAATTTGAAAAACAGATCTAACTAAATATTTGCAAACTTATATGTTTAGATTTAATTTTGAATTTAGTTGGGAATGTACATTAAATAATACCATCAATGTTAACTCCAATAGCAAGTTTTTTTTTCACTTAGATTTTTATAAAGAACTTAGAAGTATTTTTTCCCAAGAGACATATTATTGAATTACTATCAATAATTCTGATGCGCACTAATACACACTTAACATTCAGATTTTTTTAATTGGGAAGGACAGGAAAATGGATGATAACCTGGGAAATAAATAATAAAGAAGTTAATGATTTAAAGTCCTCTGAAAATAATACAATGTATTTTTACTTAGCTAACATATGTGGTTAAAAAATTCCTTTTCTCCTTGTCTTAGCTTCAAAAAGACCTGGAGAAAATGCTTTTTTTCTGGTAGTTTAGACTGCTTGTAAGTATCATGTTGTATTTTCTTTCCTTCCTTCTTTTTTTTTGGTGACAAGTTTGTCACTGTTTCACAGAGGACATTGTTGTCTTATGTGTAGACAAAAACCACTGAGCGCTTGGGAATGCAAATCAGACACACTACTATGAAAAACGTAGAAACTCCAAATCTTGCTTGAGAAAATAAAGCCAATTTTCAAAGCTTTCAAGATGGTATTTTTCACTGACACTAAAACTCAAAAGCCCTACATTGTGAAGTTAAAACAGTGTTAAAAGAATGCATGAATCTTATCGTAGCTTCAGTAAATGACAGTTTTCTTACATGTCATCTTATTGAAATTATATTCTTTATTTCCATTACATTTAAAAATAGATTTTCTTTGAGATACATGCATTCTCACAATGAGTCTACAGCTGGAGTTTTGAAGCACATTTAAAAAAAAAAAATGCTCTCATTTCTGAATGGAAGGCAGCGTTTTCCCTAGAATAAACCATGTGGGGTTTTCTTAATCACTCTTTTTCTTTTTCAAGAAAATTAAAAAAATATATTTGCATTTGCATAAGTAGTTATAAAAACCGAAGTTGTTTCACATTGTGATTACTTCTAACAATTAAAGAACCATTTCCTCAACAATGTTTCCCTAGATTTGAGTCTATATTAAATGCCTACTTAACTGAGAAAAGCAAGGAAAATGCCAGGATCCTAAGTATGAAATCTAAGTTGATAAAGTCAAGTTCAGTCCTACCTGCTGCAAACATTATTTTAGTATTACATAATCAGGTAGACACAAAAGGGAAGTAAAAATGGTTCTGTGTTGATGGAAACATTAACGTAAAATTTCTCACCATCTAGTAAGATTCCATTAGTATTTATACTTTAGGAAAACAACTGTTGAGGTCTACGTTTGCAGAACTGATAATTGACAGAGCTGTCATTCAAATCCCCATCCTCTTGATTGAAACTCCGTATTTTCATCCCTCTACGGTGTTACAAAGGAAAACAAAGGAGTTTCTGATTAGAGTCCTGCCCTTCAAGAAACACATAGTGAAAAAGAAAACCAAATGTCTTCCAAGGCAAGATATTATGTTATATCGTGCAAGGACAGCTGGATAAGTAATCAGAATGCCAAGAGTAGAGAGGAGGGACCTGGGAATTTAATGAATGGGAGGGTGAAGGGGAGATTTTTATGGATTTTATGGTTCTTGAGCTGGTCTCTAGGAGTCAGATAGGATAGTCACAAAGGGTGATAGAAAGTATTAGGAGAAGAGGGGACAGCTGGAACAAAATAACGTGTGGACCTGGGATGTTTGCCAGTGGATGGAAGCACCGATCTAACTATGAAGGGTAATTGTTGAATTAATTTGGGCAAGAAGTAATGGGCTCAGGTGTGACCAGTTGGAGATGGAATATACAGATATAGATAATGGCCAGACCACTTACTGGAATAGAACTATAACCTGCAACCTGCGTAAACCAGCCCAGGGGCTGAACCACAACCTCAGCAGCAGTGAGCCCCAAATAGCCAGACTTGATTAATAGCTGCTGGCTTTCCTGATTTGTGCCCCTGCTTCTTCCACCTTAGAGACAATGAGAGGAGGCCACATTATGCTCCCATAACCAATCGCATAGGCTGCCCTGCTTCTAGTTGGCCGGCCTCCATTGTCCCTGTGCCCACCACCTTCAGTGGGGGCACACCTGATGTCTCCCCTCTCCCTCACTCCTGAGGGGGACTGTGGGTGCCTTGTTACCGCTGAGCAGAGATGGGATTTCTGACTCCCCACTAGTCCTCTGCTAACCCCACCTGGCTGGCGGGGGGATGGGCACCTTGCTCTTTCTCCCTGCATAGCTCCTACTGGCAACATGGCGGGGGAGCATGGCTTGTTACCACTGGAGGGGGGTCAGACTTTCAGCTTCCCATTGGTCTCCTCTGACACTAGCAGGGAGGAGCAGAGATGCCTCATTACTGCTGGGTGGGGGGTGGGCATCCAGGAGCCCGCATGGCCCTCACTGGTACCATGGTAGAGGGGTATCGTTACTGCTGGGCAAAGATGATGGGCAGGGATGCCTCCCGGTCCCTCTCCGTCTTCTCCGATACCACACCCATGAGGACGAGGGAGGGAGGGCCATGTGCCATAGCCATGCAAGTCTGCTCTTCATGTCCCTGCTTGGCCTTCGATGACAGCGTTGGTGGTGAGTCTGCGGCTTCCTCCATGGTGTTCGTTGGGGTAGAGTTGGAATTGGCTAAAAGTTCGTGGTGGTTGGTTTTTGTCTCACTAGGTTGCCCTTCTCTCCCTACCCTTTGTCTGTAAACAAAGAGCTTTTCTTGGGCTTCTTTGGTTTGCTCCATTGGTACGTCTGGGTTACGTGCAGCAAAAAGAACATGCAAGAGATATACCACGCTATTGTTCTTCAGGTGCTGAAATCCTGAGCCAGGCTGCCTTTTTATCTTTACTTTTAGTCTTCTGATGGGTTTTTTAAATACATATTGTCCAGGATTTTTAGCTGAATGAAAGAGGACAAAGGGGAAAGTGTGTCTGCCCCAACTGGTTCGGGATATTAGTTTAAATCTTAAAAACTTACTTTTTATGTATTGCTCCACATCCAGATCCCAAGTACCTTATTTATTTAGCAGATATTTTCAGAAGTCTAGGTTGATAATGAGGTACATCATTTCTTTATAAAGACTTTGTGGGATCTCTCTGAAGCGTGACGTTCTCCACAGTGTGAAGACACTGATGATTGTAAGCATACGAACTAGAAACTTTATAAACAAACTTCACGCAGAAACTTTCTCTCTTGGTCCTGATCACAGCTAAGGTATCAAGATCATGGAGAAGCAACTTTAGGGTATTAAAAGTTGAGTGCTACCATCCATGAGAAAAAGAATTGTAGCTAATTTAAGACAATGTCTCCAAGCTCTTCGGCGTGGTATTGTACCCCAGGGTCCTGGCGGGCGAATGGCTGTCCCGCGATGAAGATGAATAACTGCAGTGTGGCAGAAGTTAACGATGGTGAGGTGGAACTGTAAAATGAACTGATAGCGAGGGCCCTGAACAACCCCCCAGTTGAAAGCGAGTGGGGAAAAGTAGCGATCAAATGTTTGTGTCATTTTGAGATGTGCTCTGAGCAGCCAAAATGATTGGAGGTGACCATAGTTTGCTGGGTATAATGTGCACTTTTTTGCCCAAATTTTTGAGGGAAAAATTGGGATGTGCATTATACGTGGGTATAATCACATACCATGTGTATAATAATGGGAGTAATAATCCCATGTGTAATGCACACAAAAGTGGGTGAACATTATACATGGCAAAATTTGGTATCTCCCTCCACTGAGTATGAGGAGTGGCGGGTGTTGAATCTTTCTCAGGAGAAGTCCAGTCACAGATGAGTTGAGGTGTCTTCAAGTTCACTGATACAAAGGAGGTAGGGATTGAAATTTGTCTAGGTTATATGGAAATCCTGTCCCTGTAGCATTAGTGGTGTGCTAGGCAACAAAGAGAAAAGAGTAATGGAATTAAATATTTCACAAAGCCAAGAGGGAGGAGCAGGGAGTGAAATAGATGACTGGGAGATTTCAAGAGCAAGAGTTGCATGTTAGTAATTGTGGGTGAGACACTTCATTTTAAGTGTCTCACGTCCACTATTAGAGAATCAGCTCAAACAAACTGTTTTATGTTTGGACTACTGATATGTGTGAGATCTGTATCTACCGGACATGGAAACATATACTCCTAGGTTAGAAAAAGGAGCCAGAATATTATCTTTTGAAGATGCGCTCAACAAACCTGCTTTAAAGAAAATGCAGTAATTAATGTGTTTACTTTTGTACCCATTTTTACCACTTCTGTTTGTACTGATACTTTCCTTTTGCATCTTCCTAATTTTCTTGTATATTTACTTGGGAGTAGAAATAATTTATTGCAAAAATATTGATGTGAAGCTGAGTATGAAGATATTTTAGATTCTTCCCCATTTTCGATCTTTTCTGAAGGTGTTTTTCTCTTTATTTACTGTGACTCAATATCAGACTCCCTGTCATTTATCATGCTACATTTACGGTGAGCTGAATTCCAGCGGCCCATTCTTGATGGCTCCTTCCACCTGCAAGACAACACGATAAATCACAAGGAAACACTCTTATTAAATATATATTTTCTGTGGAATTTTGGAAAACCATAAAATAAAATTTTTAAGTTTAAAAATCATGGGCACAAGAGTTCCATTCCCAGGTAAGCGGAGTCGGTGCGCACTCCACACTGCCCCTCCCACTGGCGCACGACAGAACCTCGGCATATATTGTACACGGGCCGCTGTGTGAGCATGCGGAGCCGCCCAAATGGCTGTGAGCTACTAACCGTCGCTTTTCCTCCAGCTTCCCTTGCCCAGGACCGAAGCCCACCCCAAATCGAGAAGTTGGCGCTGGCAGACCAGAGTGAGTTTCTGGAGAAGCCATCTAGTTCTGGCTCAGGAAAAGGGGTTTCCTAAAGCTCAGAAAATGTGGGGAAATTCCCCCTCGTCTCTTCTCCTTCTGTATGCACGCCAGCCCTAAGGGAGCTCCAACCCTGGGGCTTGTGGTGTTAGCAACAGTTGGAGCAGAAGGGACCTGCGTCACCTCAAATGCGGAGGCAGGAAGGTCTCCCACTCAGGTCTGAGAAGCTGGGGTCTCAGCAGAGTGGGTCAGACTTGCATTGTTTTCCTTCTCACTCTGACCGGCTGCCAGCCTTAGATGTGGGAGTATTTTCAGGAAGTGCACAGCAGAGTGAATAAAACACAACTTTCTTGTTATTTTTCTAAATTTTCTTTTCCAATTACAGTTTACAATCAATATTATTTCTGTGCTGGTTTCAGGTGTACAGCATGGTGACTAGGTAATCATCTACTTTACAAGTGCTCTCCCTGATATTTTAAGTGCCCAAGCACCCACCAATGTTCAGGATACAATCCAAAATAACTCCACATACGTAGGACTAGAAAAAACTCAAATCGTATAAAGGGCAATCACCAGGCACTGATACTAAGAGGATACAAATGTTAAAATTATCTAACATATTAAAAACTTTCTTTTGAAAATGATCCAAAAAGTAAGTACAAGTACACACTAGAAATAAATGGAAAGGCAGAAAGTCTTAGCTAAAATTTAGATTGTATAAGGAAGGCCCAAATGGAAACTACAAAAGTGAAAATACAATAAGGAAAATAAAACAATAACTTACTGAACTGACGCAATAGCAGAACTGAGATGTCAGAAAAGAAACAGTAAACTCCAAGACATATTAGTATAAATTATGCAATTAAAAAACAGATTTCTGGACCAAAGGATCAAACTTCAATGCCACCTAAATCCTGGGAGAGAATGTGGGAAATATATATTCGCATAATTTACATATATTATCTATATTAATTATGAATTCATGAATGCCTATACAATATATTCAGTTATATACATATATATGCTGAAAACCTTCCAAATGTGGTGAAAGATATAAACCTATGGATTCAAAAAAATTCAAAAACTCATTGACTCAAATTCATGCCCACATACATCATAATCAGATAATAAAAACTAAGTAAAAAAATCTTGAGAAAAAAGCATCCCAAGAAAATGATAACTTTTCTTATAGAGAACCATTAGAATTAGATGATTTCTCATCTAAAACCATGAAGGCAAGAGGGAAATAAAACATCATTTTTAAAGTACTGAGAAGAAAACAAAATTAACCTAACAGTCTATATCCAGGGGAAATATCCTTTAAGAATGAAGGTAGAATAATGAGAGTTGAAATGAGAAAGAGAGAGAGAGAGAGAGAGAGAGAGAGAGAGAGAGCATTCACAGCTAGCCTACGGGCTTTAGAAGAATTTCTGGAGAAAATTATTTAACCCAAGAGAAATGATGCCAGATAAAAATTTAAAATATCTAAAAAAGGAAGTAACGCAGATTATAAATATCTGCGTCTGTTAGTTTGTATTGCAGTAACAAATTGCCACAAGCCCTGTGGCCTGTGACAACACAAATGTACCATGTCATCGTTTCTGCAGGGCACAGGTGTGGCCCAGCACGACCAGATTCGCTGTTCAGACTTGCCCCAGGTATCAATCCGCTGCCAGGCTCACTGGTTGTTGACGGAACTCATTTCTTGCTCAGACTTTCCATGAGGACCCCCTACATATTCAAGTCAGTAGTGGGTTGGGTTCTTCTTGTATTTCAAATCTCTCTACCTTCTCTTATTGCCACCAGAGAAAGATTCTGTTTTTCCAAATTCATGCTTACCTTGGGCTTACCTGGATAATCCCCCTCTTCAGAATTTATTACCCTAATTTCATCTATAAAATCCCTTGGCCGTGTTTATAACATCAACCTAGGAGTAGCACCAGTGAGCAGATACTATGAAGGGTAATTGTGAGCTTACCACACTTGATAAGTAAAATAGAGTAGTCTCCTTTAGTTACTGAAAATATGTTTAGGAGTTGCAACAAAGCTACAAAGCTCCGTGCCTCCTCTTTGTACCCATTACCCTTCTTTAACTAACTGAAAATTACCAATTACTGAACATTTCAGGATATTCACCTAGTATTGATGAGGATTCTTTCATTACTTAATTGCAGTCACGAAAATATTTAAAGGCTATAAATTAAAAAAAAATGTAAGTAGCAGAAAACCAATTCCAAAATGTGCTACCGAATATGAACATTTAATTCACCTAGCAATGATTTAGGAGGTAGATGGAATCAGGGTTTAATAATCTTGTGATGCACAAAAATGGCAAGAAAACAGGGTAAATCTTCCCTTCAATGATGATTGTTTTATATACTTGTGGGCAGTTGGCCATTTTCCTGACTAGAATATAGACTTAACAAGAGGCATCATGTCCATCTTCCTCATCCTTGAATCTACGGTGCCTGGTATAATAGCGGGCACGCAGCAGGCATTAAATACATATTTGTAGAGTGAATGAATAAATGAACCTTTTAATCTTTCCAAGAGGTTCTTGGGTGGCCATTGAAATGGGACATGAATGTCTTCACTGTCGGCTCATTCTGAGCAGCTCATCGACAGCATTTTCCCCTAGATTCCCTCATCACTGATTCCCTAATTCTATTCTTGCAATCTATTACCCCCCACCCAAACGATAGCAACCACACACGAATAAGTTAAAATCCCCATTTCTAGCCGTTATGATGCCAGAAAAAAAGTGACTAGAAAATGTGCCACATGAAGTTGTTTTATTTTATTTAGAATTCATTTTATTTATTTTAATTAAAAAGAAGAAGTTTCTTTTATTTTAGTATTTCTTGGCTACCCCTCGAGTGGGGAAAGTAGTGTCATAACTGTCCCCTTTCAAGTGGTCCCAGCATATCTCATAGAACCAAGAATTTAGACAATGAGAGAATGGGGTCCTTCAATGCTGTCATGCACATCTCTGAAGAGGTGGCTGTCAGGAACATGCTGAATGGATGAAGAATTTGGGCGCCCTGAGCCACGAGACCCAACGGTCACTGCCAAGGTGTTAAAGACACTGGCTAGACAGACTCCAGCGACTAAATTGCAGTGTATGGTGTTGGCATCTGATACCCTAACAGGATTGGTGCAAAATGGAAAAATCAGACCACAGAGGAAGGACTTCCTCTTTAATCTTTGTCGATGGAGGCTCCAGCACTACTGGTGGAGACTGATATTAAACCACCTCGTAAAAGAGAAATAGAGTCTGCAGGACCGCGGTTCAGTATCATTAAGTAGGGCAGAGAAGGTTAGTTTGGAGCTGAAAAACAATGCATTAATAACTGGCACCCCTGGATTATTGCCTAAAATAGCTTCAAGACATTTTTTATTGGATTTTCAAGTTGCTTCTTCTGTTTATTAACTTTTTCCGTTATCTCTTTTTTAATTTTTCTTATGAATGTTTTTCTCTCTGAGAAAACATGTTCTTCATCTGTGACGTGGGTTGCAAATATTTTTTCCCAGTCTATGTCTTGTTTCCTTCCAATTTGGTGGTATTTTTACTTTTTCTTACTATTTCTCTCTCTCTCAAATCATGGTTACTAATTCTTCATCTGTAATAGAGGTTGCAAATGTCTCTTCTTGGTATCTGACTTGTTCTCTGTTCAGTGATATATGTTAATTCATAAACATTTGAAATTAAATGTAGAATAACATTAATTTTTTATTTTTAATAACTGTTTTATTTTGAATTATTAGATTTACAGAAAATTTCAAAGACGGTACAGAGTTCCAGTATAATGTTCACCCGATTCCTGCCATTGTTAACATCGTATTACCCAAGAGCCTCTGTCAAAATTAAGACATTCACTGAGGTATATTATTGTTAAATAAATTTCAGACTTTATTTAGATGTCATCTGTTAATTAATGTCTCCATCCTGTTCCAGGATCCAGTTCAGAGTAACACATTCCATTTAATTTCCATGTCACTCCAGTGTCCTCTGGTCTGTAGGTAGCAGTCTCCTAATTATTATTATTATTATTATTATTATTATTAATTTTAATGCTCTTAGTGAGTGTCAGCCCCCAATTAGGTTTGTCTTATATCTGTCAGGATTACAAGGGGTTATGGAGTTCGGAAATGGTATCACGGACAAGAAATGTTCTTCTCTTCACACGATATCAGAGAGTGTATGGTACTCACAAGACATTACCGATGTTGGTTTTGTCTCATGACTCAGGCCATTTTAGCCAGGTTTCTCCTCTGTAAAATTAGTATTTTCCCCCTCTCCACACTCTCTTCTTTAGAAGTGAGTCACTCAGTTTAGCGCATCCACAAAGGAAGGACCACATCTATTGGAATACTTACATATATATATATCTTATTTGGTATTCTTCTGTAGGAAAGCTGTGTCTTTTTCCTTTTGTTTATTTATTGGTGTCTTTGTTTCTTTACTCAGTCATTACTATCTACACCGGTGTGGATTTAGGGATATTTATTTTGTAATTTGGATTATAATCCTATGCTACCTTGTCGATTCTGTTTGTAAAATCGTTCCAGCTTTGGTCATTGGGAGCTCTTCAAGTTTGGTTTGTCTTTCTCTTTAAAATACCCCCTTTTCATGGTCTGTTTCTTGGGCCTTTCTGTACCTGCGGGTACAATAAGATGCAGGGCTCACATCTTCCTGCATCTGCTGTGGTGGACACAGTGGGCTGGCACAGACCTCGGTGGCGGGGAATCCTGGTCACGCTCTCTACGCTGGGTTTGCAGGCAGTGATTTTGTAGAAGTTTTTGGACCTGCAAAGGAAATCTCTATGTGAATCCCTATGTGAAGTAGCCTAAGGAAATTCTATAAAGAAATGTGGTCCTCACGTGAGAGTGCCTACCTCCCACACGCTAGTGTTCAACATACAGGGTGGGGCAGAAATGGGCTCACCGTCGTGAGTATGCGAAACACGGAGTTCATTCTCGTACTATTATTATTGTATTATTTCCCGTATGAACAACTGTCACCCCGCCCTCTGCATCCTAGTGGTTTCAGTGGGTGACAGGGTGGCTTTTTGTCAGTCATTTGGTACCGTCAGTTTGCGGGGTCAAGTGAGAAATTCAAAAGATACCTTTGGGAAAAAATTACTTTAACATTGGACTTATCATGGTGTTTTGATTTTGAAAAAAAATGAAAACTTACTTTTCTGCTTTTGTTTCTTCACTGATGATAGCCCTATTTCTTATTTATAGTCCAATAATTATTGCAGTACCTGATAATTTAAATTAATAAAATTTGATATTGTACATATTTTTACAATACCATGTACTAGATACTTTGCAAAGTGTTTTGGATATAGATGAATAGACAGAAACTCATTAAAATTAAAGGAGAGAAAATTGCTGATTTTGTCTCTGAAGGGCATAAAGGCAAATACATACAAACACACTTAATTCCAATATCCCTGTCCCCCCTAAAATCAGGAGATTACCATCTTTCTTTATTAGCTGGAGCTATAGCACCATGACGCTACTTAAAGAATTGTGATATTAATGATGACCTGAAAAGATACAACTTATTTTTACGAGAGTGCACACAAAAGCAGTGTCCTCCATTGCATATTCTTGGATTCAATACGGCTCACACTCCATCATCCTGACTAGCATAAACATGGCCATACACTTTTATTAAAAATTCTTTAACCTGCCAGCCAAAGCATTATAGCCTACACTTTCTTCCAGGATACTGGGCTTATCTGTATTTCACTTAAGAAACTTTAAGTCCAATGAAAATATTCTTAAAAACTTGAAGATAGCCATTGTTGATAGGAGGGGAAAATCGAGCAAGATAAATGGGAGTCGAGCCACACAATCAGATGCATCCGAGGGACACAGGAGAAGCATAATCTAGACTGTCAGGGAGCGGAGATGTTGCCTCTTGGTTTCTCCTTGAGGATGAATTCATTATGGAGGACTAGGAACGCTGCAGAACTGAGGTCCTGGGGAACGTGGAGCACCCGTGGTCAATAGCTCCGTCAGCGCTGCCGCGGGTGAGATCTGGGTGCTGCGTCTACGTTTCCGTGAGCCCGGGAGGGACAGCCCACCCTTTGCTCCCCTCTCTGTGACCGAGGACAGTGACTGGCCTGTGGCAACTGACCTTGGCTTTTTCATTCAAAGAGGCATTTAATTGCATTCATAAAAGAATAAACATGTACCTTGATTTTATTAGTGTTGCACACCTCCTCGTAGAAATCTATTTTTAGTAAAAATCTATTTTTTTTTCTTTTAACCTAAACATCAGTCAGAAAAGTTGATCGTGGTCCTATAAATCCTTAACAAAATTGATTAACAAAACACCAGACCAGGCAGTTTTGTATCATTTTAAGTGTCGGCATTATGTTTTTATTAAAAATATTTAGCATTCAGCCCTGGCTGATGTAGCTCAGTGGATTGAGCATGGGCTGCGAACCAAATGGTCGCTGGTGTGATTCCCAGTCAGGGTGCATGCGTGGGTTGTGGGCCAGGTCCCCGGGGAGGGGGGACACGTGATGTTTCTCTCCCTTTCTTTTTCCTTCCCTCCCCGCTCTCTAAAATAAATAAATAAATAAAATCTTAAAAATATTTAGCATTCAATAATAATATAATTTTCTATAAAATCATTTCTTTGGAAATAAAGGCCAGGGGAAACAAAAACCTAAAATAACAATAAATTAGGAGTGAATTATGGTTCCATAGTTAATTCTTTAAAATTCCAAAATCCAAAAACACTGCAAGAGTTTTTTGAATTCAAATATTTTTTCCTAAATTCTGTAAGGTCTTGTTTGGAGGCAAAACCTGACCTTGAAGAAATGTGAGTTGAGTATAAGTTTACTTTCAAACCACCTGTGTGAGTATGTAAAATTGCACTGCAGAAATATTGAAGTTTGATAACAGGATATAGCCTTGGGCTCTGTGTGGATGTGATATATGAGCTGCCTTCCCTTTCCAAAATTTGAAAAAAGGGCTTGTCAGCTTGTATCTCAATTGTTGCATGATTGTGTGTGAAAACCATCATGGGAAACTTTGGTAAGTCATGCTTATTGGAAAAAAATATCAGTCTGAGTGAGAATGTCATTTATGAGTGGGAAGTGAAATTGAAATTGGAATATATATATAATATAGTATATTCATAATACACACACATATGTATATAAAATATCATTTGAATGTATTCAAATGATACAATGGCAACTTCCATTAAGGGGTCCTGTACCTAATTGAGGTTTTTTAAAGTATGTTTAGTTTTACAGGTTTTATCTAAGGGAAGAGTTAAAAGAGGAAGTAATTCTGAGTTAGCCTGTGTCTTTTAGTCTCAATATACTTCAATAAAGCTAAAAAACATTAGCAGCAGCTCGCTCTGTTTTGGTTAATATCAAATGTCAATATTTCTAGTACTTTTGCTTTTTATATTTTAATATCTGTATCATATTCTCTGATATTGCTACCTGAATCATTCCTATCTCATTGTGTGCTATTCTGCATGTTTTATTCAGCTGAAATTTATTTATTTTTTCCCCATTTTTTAATTTTATTTTTAATCAGTATTTTTTAATTGTTGATATTGTACAGGTTTCTGTCTTTTACCTCGCCCCAGCCCACCACCCCAGCCCTCCCCACCTTCCTCCCATTTCCACCCCCCATAGTTTTTGTCCATGAGTCCTTTATACTTGTTGCTCTAAACCGTTCCCCTTTTCCCCTGAAATTCCTTCCCCTCCCCCTCTGGACACTGTCAGACTGTTCTCAAATTCAGTGTCTTTGTTTATATTATGCTTGTTTGTTTGTTTTGTTGATTAGCTTCCTGTTAAAGGTGAGATCATATGGTATTTGTCTTTCACTGCCTGGCTTATTTCGCTTAGCATGATACTCTCCAATTCCTTCCATGCTGTTGCAAAGGGTAGGAGCTCCTTCTTTCTTTCTGCTGCATAGAATTCCATTGTGTAAATGTACCACAGTTTTTTGATCCATTCATTAACTGATGGGCACCTAGGTTGCTTCCAGCACTTGGCTATTGTAAATTGTGCTGCTATGAACATAGGGGTTCATAGATTCTTTTGGATTGGTGTTTCAGGATTCTTAGGATATAATCCAAGCAGTGGAATTGCTGGGTCAAAAGGTATGTCCATTTTTAGAACAGACACGTGGACCAGTGGAATAGAACAGAGAGCCCAGAAATAAACCCAAGTCTCTACAGTCAATTAATATTCGACAAAGGGGGCAGCAACATAAAATGGAGCAAAAATAGCCTCTTCAACAAGTGGTGCTGGGAGAACTGGACAGCTACATGCAAAAAAATGAAACTCGAGCACCAACTTACACCATACACAAAAATAAATTCAAGGTGGATAAAAAATTTAAATATAAGCCATGACACCATTAAAATTCTAGAGGATAACATAGGCAGGAAAATCTCAGATATTTCACGCAGCAATATTTTCACTGATACGTCCCCTAGAGCAAGGGACATAAAGGAAAGAATAAACAAATGGGATCTCATCAAAATAAAAAGCTTCTGCACAGCTAAAGAAAACAGTATTAAAATAAAAAGAGAACCAACTGTATAGGAAAACATATTTGACAATGATACCTCAGACAAGGGATTAATCTCCAAAATATATAAAGAACTTACAAGACTCTACTCTAAGAAAAGAAGCAACCCAATTAAAAAATGGGCAAAGGATTTGAACAGACACTTCTCCAAGGAGGACATACAGAGGATCCAGAGACACATGAAAAGATGCTCGATATCTCCAGCTATCAGAGAGATGCAAATTAAAACTACAATGAGATATCACTTGACACCAGTCAGAATGGCCTTCATAAACAAAGCAACAAACAGCAAGTGTTGGAGAGGTTGTGGAGAAAAGGGGACCCTAGTGCACTGTTGGTGGGATTGCAGATTGGCACAACCACTATGGAAAACAGTATGGGATTTTCTAAGAAAACTAAAAATGAAATTTATTTTTTTAATTTATTCTTTCTCCATTGTGGTAAAAACACCTAATATGAGATCTACCCTTTTAAATTTTTAAGTGCGTGATACAACATTGTGAACTGCAGGCACTGTTTTACAGCCAGTCTCTAGGAGGAAATTTATTAAGAGTTTGTCTTTAACAAATATTGTATTTTATGATGTAATAGTACAGTTCAAAGTGTGTTCATTCAGCTGAGGGTACGAACTGACTAGCTCTTAACTTTTCAAACGAGCAAAGATTTCATACTTTCATCGATTTTGCACACTCAGAACTTCAGATAATGACAAGGTTTGTTTGGAACACGGCATGCGATGCAAGAAAGGGCATATTCTAGACTTACACAGGAGAATCCATTTGCCTTGCTTATGGAATTAGCTGCTGATTTAAAAGAAAGCAAAACTCTTGCCCCGGAATCAGCTGTCCTCTGTCACCCTGCCCTCCCTCTCCCCGTGGGGTCCTCCACACTGATTCCCTCTGCTTTCATCACGGCCGTGCCCAGGGTCTCGCTCGTTCTTTCGTAGAAGTCGGACCTCAGGGCGGACACAAATCTCTCCCATCAGTTCCGTTAGGACAACTGAGAGTTGAAAATGTACTTTTCAGCAGATTTCAATACGGAAGAAGAATAGGAGGAAAATAAACAAGACGTAAGAATCATGTTTGAGCCTTGTAGCCAAGTATTATTGCTGACCCACATTCCACCATGGCTGCGTCTCCCCTTCTTCAACCTCTCCATGTACACAACTTACTCTAACCCGGACGCTTTCGTACGAGTGACCATCTCTTTGTGGGTCACTTTGCTTTTCCTTTTTTCAGCCTGACTCTCAGAGAAGGGTCAGCCTTCATCCTCTGGTTGACAGCTCCATCCTGCAATAGAGGCTGTTCTTCTGCTGGGAATGCCATTTATCTGGTGGGCTTTGCCAAGTCCTGCCTAGTCACCTATTCTTCAGCATCGCTCTATTTTCCATCTTCTTTGAGACCCTTTCTGAACATGGCCTAAGCGAGGGTTGTTTATTTCTCCATCTTTTGTGTCACCGACATACCTTGAACCCATCTCTCTTACAGATCACACAGACCTTAGTCTTTCTGCACTTCAGTTTCCTCAGGGGTAAAATGTGGACGCTAATAAAATCCATCTGACTGGGTTTGTTTTTTTAAAGACTGAACAAGGAAAAGTCACCTAAACCGGTCCTCAATGTGCATATACATGATGTTAAAATGCTAGGTGTTCATTTAATTACTGTAATTATTGCTTTTTAATCTTACCTTTCAGGAAAAATCCATTAAAACCAAACATAAGCAGACATACAAATTGTACACACACACAGATACATTTGATAACCCTGAAAAAGAACAGATTATGTTTCCCTATACCTATAAGGTTGGAGTTTTTTTTTTAAAAAAAAAAAACCCAACTAAGATAAGTGAAAAAAATGTTAAAGCCCTGAAAAAGAACAGATTATGTTGACTTTATAAAAAATACCAACTAAGTTAAGGACAAAGATGTTAAAAGAAATTCTGATTCTTTACTAGAATAAGTATTACATATTTTTGTGTTTGTTAACCACATATGAAATGATATATAAAACTTTCCTTCAGTTTTTTTCCTCCTTTAAAATTTTGGTGCTTGGGTGCCTTTGTGATGTTCCTTTTAGGTATTTAAATACTGTATCTTTCCCTAAAAGTAACAGGGAATGCACCTATAGAGCTTTGAGTGCCCCTCGCCCCCCATTTTCCGAGTACCCAAGGTGTGGACAGCCGAAGGCAGTGCGAATAGCCGAGCCTGGGTGTTTCGTGCAAGACTGCAGTACTTATGAGCCACCCACCTCTTTCAAGAACAGCTGTGCCAATGCGAAGCGGGCAGCTCTGAGCCCAGGAGCCGAAGGGAAAATGCCCTGAGCAAGACAGATGCCAAATCATCCTGCGTGCCTCTGCAGAGAAGCAAAGCTCAGGAAAAGTCCTTCTTCTTGACCTTGACCAAGGATTGCCCTAGGCATTGTTTCCCAGCTCCTTCCCAGATGGGAGGGGGCGCCTGTGGGATGTGGCCTTGCCCTGGGCAAGGGTGTTACCCCCCATGGTAACACTCTCAACACTTAGGGGGAGGCTGTGTTAGGCACCAGGAGCTGAACCCCTGAGGGACTAGGCTGGGGACCCTTGGTGGGGACTGTCGGGAGCTTTTTTCCTGAGTTAGAAGGAGGAATTCAGCAGGGCTGAGGCTCTGAGAACTTATACTTTTCTTGATAAAACCCCCAGTTTTATTAAGGTATAATCAATATATAAAAGCTGTACACATTTGTATCACCCAGTGATTTCTGACATAGGCATTCATCTGTGAAACTTAAACCACAATCGAGGTAATACATAGTAGCTGGAACATCCCAGTTTCCTTGTGTTTCTTTGTTTTTGTGGTAAGACAGTAGGATATCTACCTCAACACATTTTTAAGCAACTATAGGCACTATATCTTCATTCCAACATGAATTAAGGTATTACTCACTATTGCCAAAATTTGGAGACAGTTCTGTTGTCCATCAACAGAAAAAAAATGTATCCTTAACATGTGGCATATACATTCAGTCTTGAAAAAAAGGGGAAATTCAACTACATGTGGCAATATAGCACTCCCTAGGACATTATGCTAAGTGAAATAATCTAGTTATGGAAGGACAGATTCTGCACGATTTCACTTAGAGTAGGTTTCCAAAATAGTCTCAGAGAAGCAGAGATTAGCATGCGGTTTCCAGGATTCAGGGGGAATGGGAACATAGGAAATTGTTGCTCCGTGAGTGCAAAGTTTCAGTTCCACAATGTAGCTGTGTATTTTTTGTATATCGTAACTGCACTCTTAGGCCAGTGGTGTTTTGAGCTAGCTGTTCAAATTAATATATTCAAGAGTCTTGAGTTTTCAGAGCATCGAGGCAAAATTAACTCAATCGGCATAACAACACTGTTTATCATCATTTTAAGCAAAACTTTGACACCCTCCAGGCAAAGTTGTTGTCTTTTTTAAATCGTGTTTCTCTCATCTGACTTAAGATGGCCAGTTGTACTAAAGCTGAATTTGGCAGTACGAATGTCTACAGACGATTTCCTGAAGCCAGATTTTATTTATTAATGAGTATTCTATTGCTTGAGGAGCTCAGAGTGTAGCAGCTACTCTGATGTTTGGGTCAGAGCAGGTTCACCCTGCGCCCGGTGAGCAGGATGCATACAGCAAATCCTAATCTGCTGAATTTGCAGAAGCCAGATGTCAGCTGTTAGGCACAATAAGCGAATCGGATTCCACAGAGCTGCTTTCGGTGCTGATGGCAAGAGTGGGAGATATTAACTGCACTGCTTAGGGATTTCAGCCACTTTGGCTGAAGGAGATGTTTTGTGATTTCCCCAGGAGCGTGTGTGACGCTTGACGCTGAAATATTTCATGACAGATTGACAAAAAGGGTAGATTTTTAAAACATATTTTAGATGCTGGAATGTAAAACAAGAAGAAACTGTATGGTAAGGGGTTTATTTTCTCTTTCCAGTACAAGTAAATTACTTTCAAAGGATTATCTTTCTTTTTCTAACATTTTCATTTTTTGGCAAAAGTTTATTTTTCACTTATTCTGCCAATTATGGAAATGCATTAATGTTCTACATGAATTTTTAACTAAGCAGTGATCAGCTATCATAACTGTAATTTATGGGTGTTCAGGTTGGGTGGTAAACATGGAAAATAGCTAAGTATTTGAGTTGACATGCTATTAATTGTGGTATTTGTTATTGCGTGTCCCAGGCCCCCCGCCCTAAAGATATCCACGCATTAATCAGAGGAATCCATGAAGATGTTGCATTAAGTGGCAAAGGGGACTTGACAGATGTGATTAAGGTTAGGGATCTTCATACAGAATCTTATCCTGAATTTCTGGATGGGCACAATATCTGGATTGGCAGATTTCAGGAGTGATAAGGGTTGGAAACACATTCTCCGGCTTTGAGACAGAGGCCCGAGGGCCAGGCCCGGAGCATGGCCCGGAGAGGTTGTGTGTGGCAAGGAAACTCGATTCTGCTAAGCACCTGCCTGGGCTTGGAACGGGATTTTTCCCAGCCACTCTCGAGAGCCCAGTAGTGGACACCTTGACCTCCATTACCAGGAATGGAGAAACCAGCTCGGCCATCCCAGACCCCTGCCTTACAGACCTTTGAGATAATAAATGTGTGTTCTTTAAGGTGCTAAGCCTTAATTTATGTCAGGCATAGGAAATGAATATGCTAATGTATGGCCCACCAATGTTCAAAAATGATTTGAGGTCAATTTTCATATAAACAGAAGCACTATTATGTTATAATGGAATGCTTTAATAATTTAAGATTAATTAATAAAATATTTAACATTTCTAAAGTAAGGATCAATTTACTTAGCATAGAATCAGCAAAAAAATCCAGCTAACTAAAAACATACCAGTTTTTCTGAAGAAATAGGCTTTTTTGTAATTTGAAATTCTAAAATTATATTTTTACTAATTTTAATTATTTTAATATAGTTGTCAAAGAACAGAATGGGCTTTTCCTTTTTATAGAGTATACAGGAAGTTCCTGAAATGGCTGCTTCATATAGAGTTTCTCAGTGAACTTAAAAAACAAAAACCAAAAATTTGGAGAAGTTATTTCTTTGTGAGATCTAATTGAAATAAACATTTTGTACAGACTTTACTGGAGACACAGAAAAGGGTAAACTATTAATGGAGGAATTGAAACTGAGTGTTTTTATCCAGATTTTCCCAGATAAACAGAAATAACTTAATAATAAACATAGCAAATCTAATGGTAATCAAATAGAGAAATAGAGGGCTGCCATGTTTAGAGAATAAGATGGGAAAAACCAAATTTTATCAACTATCCTTTTTTTGAACAAAGAATTAACACTAAAATGTAGATTAGCACTTTAATTTTTATAACCTTAAAATAGTTAAACGTATATATTTTATGATCTTTTTCAACTATGTAATGCACGTACAAGTTAATGGCTTAAAAAAGTATAAATTAAAAAGACTGCTTATATTCTTAGGTCCAAATGACCTCAGCTTATAACCTCTTCGCTTTGTTTTATGCAGCCTGAGGCAACTACAAGCAGGCTGAACGTTCTTTTGTGTCTCTCCCTTCTTTCACAAAAGGCAGGACACTGGAAACATTCTACACTTTGCCTTTTCCACGTTGATGAGAACCACAATGGCTTTCTCAGAGCCTTTCTGTAGCTGCTAGGTAGTGTTCCACTGTGTGGCTGGGCCTTTGTAATGAGCATGAGGTACTTCTAATCTTTTGTCATTATAATCAAAGCTGCAATGACTACTTTATATACAAGTTTTTGTTTCTGTGCCTTGCTTATACTGGTGTATCTGAAGGGTAAAGCCCCGGAAGGGAAACTTGTGTGTCAAAAGGTAATTGAATTCGTAATTTTGATAGAATTTCCTCCAATTTCTTCCAGAAGACTTTATGCGTTGTGGACTTCTACCAGTATTGTATTAGACAATCTAACACATCATACATTGATATTGTCAAAATTTTACAGTTTTTCCTCAGATTTGTGGGAAACACTATCTCAGTTTAGTTTTAATTTCTGTTTCTCTTTGTTAAGATTGAAGTTGATCATCATTTTATGTACTAGAAGGCCATGTATTTTATACTTTATATCTTTGTGTATACATATATCTTTTTGTATATATCTTTCATTTTTTATGGATTTAAAGGTTTTTATATTCTGAATATGAACCCTTTCATATGTGTATATATCTGCATGTAAATATTATATGTGCTATAAATGTAAGTATACATGCTGAAATACATGTAAATATATAATTATATATTATATACATTAAATTCAATCACATAGTGAATACTTATATTCACATATATTTTTATTTATATATATTTATATATGTAAAATATATATTATAAAAAAACAAGCATTTTCCACCCAGCTTATCTGTTGGTAACAGAGTAATTCTTTTTCCTGGGTGGTTGAAGGTTTTCCTTTAACCATCTACGACTCTTTAGAAATTTACATTCCTACTGTCCATGTGTGAGAATTCTAATTGCTCCATAGCCTCACCCACACTTGTCATGGTATTTTATTCCATTTTGAATTCTTATTTCTTATTTTAAATAGCTGAATTGGGGTACATAGTCATCATAGTGCTAATTGTCATTTGTGTGATGATTAATGGAATTGAACACTTTTCTTTATATGCTCAGTGACTTTTTTTTTTTTTTTGGTAGGAGCTTCTTTTTTCTCTCTGCTGCATAGTATTCCATTGTGTAAATGTACCATCGTTTTCTAAAAATATTTTTTTAATTTTAATTGTTATTCTTGTACAGTTTTCTGTCTTTTACTCACATCCCAGCCCACCGCCCCAGCCCTCCCCACCTCCCTCCCATTTCCACCCCCCCTAATTTTGTCCATGTGTCCTTTATACTTGTTGCTCTAAACCCTTCCCCTAGTCCCCTTAAATTCCCTCCCCTCTCCCTTCTGGTCACTGTCAGCCTGTTCTCAATTTCAGTGTCTTTGGTTATATTATGCTTGTTTGTTTGTTTTGTTGATTGGGTTCCTGTTAAAGGTGAGATCATAGGGTATTTGTCTTTCATCGCCTGGCTTGTTTTGCTTAGCATGATGCTCTCCAGTTCCATCCATGCTGTTGTGAAGGGTAGGAGCTCCTTCTTTCTTTCTGCTACAGAGAATTCCATTGTGTAAATGTACCATAGTTTTTTGATGGGCACCTACCTAGCTGCAGCAATTTTGAGAAGAGCAAAGTAGGAGGGATCACAATACCTGATACCAAACTGTATTACAAGGCCACTGTAATCAAAACAGCCTGGTACTGGCATAAAGACAGGCACATGGACCAGTGGAATAGAACAGAGAGCCCAGAAATAAACCCAAGTCCCTATGGTCAATGAATATTTGACAAAGGGGACAGCAACATAAAATGGAGTAAAAATAGCCTCTTCAACAAGTGGTGTTGGGAAACTCTAGCACCAACTTACACCATACACAAAAATAAATTCAAAGTGGATAAAAGATTTAAATATAAGCTGTGACACCACTAAAATCCTAGAGGAGAACATAGGCAGGAAAATCTCAGATATTTCACACAGTAACATTTTTACTGATATGTCCCATAAAGCTCAGTGACTTTTTAGCGATCTTCTGTGTTGAAGTGCCTGCCTGTTCAGGTTTTTTATCCCTTTCTCTGTGAGATGGCTCATCTTTTTCTCACTGATTTGTGACTGCAAAGCCTTTTTAGTCAGCTGTAAATGTCTTCTTCCAGGACCTAGCTTGACTTCTCACTCTCTCCACAATGTCTTTCAATCAACACATAGTAATTTTAATGATGTCCAATATATCACATTATTTTTGTCTATAGAGTTAGCATATTTTCTATGCATCATATCCAAATATACAGAAATATAATGGAATTTGGAAGATTTCTCTCATATTTAAATATCTTGATGAACTCTTTGGGGTTTTCAGTATTTATCTCTATTAATTTTTTTCCTGGATATGCACAATAGGTGGTGGTGTGTATCCAAGAGAGATTTCTTATTAAATACCTCCCATTACATCATAATTGTGTCAGCCCCTCCTTTGTTCTAGAATCTACTCCTCATGTCATGTGATGATTCTGCTTAATTTTCTAACTGGGAGCTGGTACCCCAAAATCAAGGGATGAGGAAAAATGAGTTTTCTCTGTTTATGAGGGCTGTGGACCCCCTTCTTCCCTGGAAGGGTCTCCCTCTGAGTCCCTCCACTTGGCACACGAATAAAACCTCTCCAGGAGCCACGATGCCCAGCCTGTGTCAGCTTTTCCAGTTTAGAGCATCTCCCAGTTCTGGGCCCCATCTCTTTAGACATGTAAATATCCAGGAAGACAGTAGTGGAGTTTTCTAGTACTGTGGGGCTTCCGCTAGCGACTTGGCCTGGGTGTAACCGGTTAGTCCTCTCAGGTCCATGTTTTATTGTTTTCTGGATGAGAACAATTAACTAGACAAATGATCACAGATCTAATTGGTGTGATATGTGGAGAGATTCAGGTGACTGGGGTATCTGCAAGGACGCTAAGAAATACAGGGGGACTTACCCTACAAATTCAAGTACAAACTCGACAAGTTGCCCATAGAGCCTTAGGCTTTCTAGGAATTCGGTTATGCTTGCTGTGAATACTTTGTTTTCATCTTTCGTATCCAAATCTTTGATTTCTCTTTCTTGCCTTATTGTGACTTGCATTTAAAGAGCAGTATTTAATAAAACTGATGATAACAGACAAACTTTTCCTACATAGTTGAAAACTATCTGACAGGTGTGTTAGAACTATTCCATATCAATTTGAGAACATCTCCTTATATTGTTAGTTTGGCACACTGTTGAGGGCCATTAATAATTCTTGAAATTATAAAACTCTTTGTATTTATTCAGGTGATTGTTTTATTTATCTTGTTATGTTTATTATCTATTAATATGGTAAATACTACCACTTGATTATAAAATATTAAGCCAATATGGCACTACTGGGATAGAAGTCATATTTCAGGTTATATTATTATACTGGATGTATTTCCCAAATTTAAGAGACTATATTTGAAGTTATTACATATGTATTCCTGAGTGAGATTTGCCTATAATGTGCTTTTTAAAATTTGTCAGAATTTGGCAGTAACCCTGGCTGGTGTGGCTCAGTGGATTGAGTGTCAGGCTATGAAACAACAACAACAAAAAGAATTTGGTGGTAAGAAGCGCTACCTTTCTGAAAAAACTTAGAGTTGGTACCCCTGTGCTCCATTATAGGAGATATTGAGCCTAGTGTTATTTGCTTCATATATATGTTTGTAAGAATTCAACACGTGAAGCCAGATAGAGTTTTCTGTGTGGGAAAAGATTCAAAAGAGATTAAATTTTTCTAATAGGTACAGGGCAATCAGTCTTCAAAGGCAGTGCTTTTCTAAAAATTTGGACATTTTATGTAATTTCTCAACTCTCTTGGCATAAAGTTGCTCATGCCACTCTCTTATTAACTGTTCGATATCTAGGAATAGTAGATGGCATTTTCGTTCCTGACATTGAGGAGTTATATTCTTTCCGCCTATCTTGCTATAAAACCTCCCGATATCGACTTTGAAAGAGTCAGCTCTTCGCTTTTTTTCTGAAGATTAGTTGGAGGTTTTTCTTCTGTTTATCTTAGGTTTTCCTAATATGCTTATTATGTGCCTTAGCATGCTTGTGTTTATTTTACTTAGGTATTCTTATCTTTCTTGAATGTATGGTGTTATAGTTTTAATTAAACTTGGGAATATTTTGGCCATTGTTTCAAAATACTGTTTTTCTTTCTTATTTTGGGATTCCAGTTTTAGTTATTTTATATCAGTTGATGTTTCCCTAGAAGGAGTTGGAACTCTTCTTTCCTTCTTTCTTTCTTTTGGTGTGTTTTTCCCTTATTCCTTCAGTTTGCATATATACACTATCTTCAAATTCACTGAATTTTCCTTTGTTGTATGAGCGGCTGTTAAGACCATTTAGTGAGTTTCTCACTTTGTTCATGTATTTTTAAGCAGTGGACTTTCCATTGTATCATTTTCATAAGGAATTGGCCTCTCATATCACTATATTGATGTTTTCCTTTATTTACACTTACAGCGCTCTCTGTAATAGTGGTTTGAAGTCCTATTTGTTAATTCCATCACCTGTGTCATTTCTGGGTCTGTCTTATTGCCTGATTCATGACCTCATGAGACATCTTTTCCTGCTTTACATATTTCTTAATTTTGCTGGCAGGCTGGACATTATGAAAATTACATTATCAAGCTTGAGGGTGGACCAAGTTCAGGGGCCTGAACGGAGGAGAGGGTTTGACTGAAGTTAGGTCGAGCCAAGCCAATGTGTAAGTTGGGGGCAAATGGGAGCGCTTGGTGACTGCTGACAGAAAACCCTGCTGGGTCTCTCACTGAATGCTTTGGGTGTTCAGTAAAGTCCTTCCAATGTGGCTGCCGAGAACTCCACTATCTCCGGGTCTTGTGTGAGTTCTGGAAATGATTTTCGTGTTCCCACGCCCCTGGTAGTTCGTTCCCTGGTATGTTTCATCCTGAATGTGTGCATCTTCTGATTCAGCAACACCCTCAGGGGGAGCCTTCTGTAGATTTTCCATCTCTTTTTCTGCACAGCTCCTTTCTTCACAGTACTAACGCATACATTTTAGCCTTGAATCGTAGATCTGGTTCTTCGGTCCTGACAGAGCATCACACCTGTTCTTGGCCCTGTCTGTGTTCTGCAGTCCACAAAAGTGCCTCTAGGTGGAAATCCAATAATTATAACCCTGACCTCATTTATTTCCTTTATATTATGGATCAAAATTCTTCAGTGGCTCTTGCCCAATGTCAAAAACTCTTTTTCCATGAAGTTTTCCGATTGTCAAATTATTTTCAGCGGGCGGCAAGTCCGCACTGTTGCTTCGTCCAAGGATGAAAAATGACAAACAGACTTCTTAACATTTATCCACACCTTTCGGAAGCCTCGGCAAACACGTAACTCTTGAACATCCAGCAGTAGAATTCTTTCATTGGCATTGTGATAAAGTCTTCCACCGCCTGTCTACCCGGCAGAACAATCAGGGACTCGGGTTTCACAGGACTGTGACGGCAAATGTCAGACTACAGACGTAAGGGAACGATGAAATGTGAAAGATGTGAAAATAGTATATACTGACTGCTGCTTTTATACAATTTTTTTTTACAAAAAGAGACTGGTAAATTTTGATTAGATATTTAAAGTAACAGAATTGAAAAAAGATTTCTGTTTGAGTGAATAAAGATTCTTTAACAGAAATAAAAGATTTCTGTTTCTAGACTGAGTGAATAAATTACTTAGAAGAAAGCTGGAGGATAGAAAGGAAAATATTGACAGAGAAGAACTCAGAGTTAGAAAAATATTGAATTAAGGAAATAGGGGTGATGCATGAAATTTGCTTTGAAAAGAATAAGGATTATTGTTTTATATAACTGGAGAAAAAACAGAAAAATTGTTATTAAGATCTTAGTATGTGTCAGACATTAATGCATGCTAATTCATTCAGTGTTCATGAGGCACTCTAGGCAAACATGATTATTCCTGCTTCAAAAATGATAAGTTGAGATTTGAGAGCTTAAGTAACTTGTACATTCTCCACCAGCAGCCTATATGAGCCTTTTACAGCAAAAGTAAATTCAGGTTATTTTTCTACTTCAAGATCTCCAATGATTCCCTGTCTTACATGCACCAAAACCCACGTGCTCTGGCTGACAGGGTCCCCCAGCCTGACTTCTACCTATGGGTCTGAACCCATCACCTGCCTCTTTTTTATGGCGGTCTCTGGGTCGGCCACTCAGGCCTTCCTTCTCTTCTTCCCCAAACACGCGAGGTCACTCCCATTCCAAAGTTCTTCTACTATGAGACCAGGAATTATCATTTTCTTCTTCCATTACCTCAATTGTGCATCTGCTCAAATGTTCTATCTCCAGAGTGGTTCTTTCTGCCCACTTTATTGAAAATTATACTTCTACCATATTTCGTCACGACATTTCATTTTTACATCTCTCTATCTAGCTACCCATATAATTTCTGTCACATCCACTAGAATGTATGTTCCATAGGAAAGGCACATAGTTTTGCTTGTTCCCTATTATACCCCATAGTCTAGATGTGTACCTGGCATGTAGTAGTTGCTCAATAAAAATTTATTGGATGATTAAGTAAACAAGAGAAGAGCCATACATCTAACAAATTACAATAACCTTAATTCCAAAAATTCTTTTCCTTTTTATTCCAGCCAAATAAGAGACAGTAAAGATTCTCATACCACATGATCTTGAAATTTTGATTAAACAGTAAA
The DNA here is from genome assembly GCA_039655065.1 of Glossophaga mutica. Taxonomy (NCBI): domain Eukaryota; kingdom Metazoa; phylum Chordata; class Mammalia; order Chiroptera; family Phyllostomidae; genus Glossophaga; species Glossophaga mutica. Next base: position 6,604,491 of record CM077313.1, on the reverse strand, counting down.
TAGTATTTTGTTTAGGAATGGTGTTTTCCTAATGGGATCAGTATAAAGCAGACCCTGCCATCTTGACTCTCTTTATTGTTGTGATAGTCCTAATTAAAGCTGAGCTTAGTGGACTGTTTCACACAGTATGCCCTTAAAAATGATAATTGATAGATATTTAAGAAAAGATTGTCTTTGAGGACTGGAAAAAAATAAATGATGAGCAGAATCCAGGCTTCTAAATAGAAAACCTACATTCTAAAGTTATATTATGCAAAAATTAAAATTTTACTTTAGAATTTAATTTAAAAAACAAAGTTTTTGTGTCAACGAACTTATTTTTTAATTTGGTTAATTCATGACATTCTAAAGGCTATGTAGATACTCTCTCTCTCTCTCGCTCTCACTCTTGCTCTCATGTTTCTTTACACAGGAAGATCCTTCTTTGGAATATAATGTATTTTCCTAGATAATGTTCACTATTTGGGAGTTCACAGAGGACAGGCTGGAGCTGATGCATAGGTGAGCTAGCCTGGATCCCACACCTGAAGAAATCAATGAGTAATCAACACAAACACCGTTAGAAACTAAGCAGACTTGTCCAACACTTGACGCCTAATTTTCATGATAGCTTTTGTCTGGTGGAGTTTACCTCGGGACACTTACTGTTTTATTAATCCTTTCTACCTCAGAAAAGAACAGAAAATTTGCTTGGCATATGGAATGAGATTGTTTTGCTTTTCATGTGCTCTGTTGATTGCTTTTTTGTATATGGGTATTATTGATTATGGTAGAAAAGCCGTTTATACTTGAGCACAGTAATTGTTCATTCTGTTCAATGAGGGCAGGGCTGAAATGGAAATTCCGGACGCCATTGTGAGAAACCAAGCGTCTGTACGTGAGGGCAGCTTTGGGCATCTTGCTGGGGTCAGTGGTGTGAAAACTTAGAAAAGCAAGCAAAGCAGTAGGTACTATTTCTACCTATTGTTATTCTGCACCCACTTAAAAAGCTGTTTTTTAGCATTTAAACTTGAGTAGTAATCATAAAGATAGTAATATGTAATGATAACTTCTGTTATTTCCTTATTTTATAAACTTAGCAAGAGAAAAAAGGTAAAGCTGTGTCTTTCTTTTGACCTGTTGGGCTCATAAAAAGCCATAATCCTATAGTCCTATAATCAGCATAAATCAGGGAAAGTTAAGTAAATCAGAAGTTCACTGAAGTTTGTGTGATATAATGTGAATTTTCTTTGAAGTTTTAAAGAGTTGTTTTTTCTGTTTGTTTGTTTGTTGTTGTTGGTTTTGTTTTTTTTGGGGGGGGCCTGGTCTAGTTTACCAAAAAAGCTATGCAGAGGAGATATGTATATTTATCTCCTATATATATCATCTAAATTACATACATACATACATATATAGATATATACATACCTATATATCTGTATATACTAAATAATATATATGATTTCAAATAAATAATATATAACACCAAACTGCAGAAAAAAAGCATTGTTTCTGAATAACGTTGCTTCGGAGAAAGGGAAAAGAGAATGTGTTAATTAATGCTACGCTGAAAAAGAATCCTAGATGCTTAATTACATCTCAGAAAGAAAAAACATCTTAAAATCAAAATACAAACTCTAGTATTCACTTGTTCAGGTCAATTTTGAGTTTTTCAATACTACTAGTATTTTATTACATCCAAATTAAGAAAAATGTCTGAAACATAATATTTAATTCTCAATTTGTTAATGACTTCATTCTGGCATTATCTAGATCTCTTAAAAATTATATTAATCAGATTGCAAATAATAACTTATAAGTATCACCAATAAATCCAAGGATAAAAGTAAGGAGACCTGAGTTAAAACCCCCTTTTAAAAAATTGGGAAAAGTATTAAATGTCTCTACCCTGCTACCTCACTTGGAAAATGGGTGCAAATATATTTTTCCATTTCAATGAGATTTTTAAGAGAATCAGGTGAACTTTCTCAAAAATATGAGTATGCGATGAATCTTGGAATGCGGAAACAGCCACAGAAACGGCAACAGCACGCTTGTTCTGGAGATGCTACTGCGGTTCCAGCATATTCACCCATGGTCGAAATTAGTTGGAGAATGGAGAACATGCTGTGGTGGCTGGCGGGGGGCTGGGGGGGGGGACTTCCAGAACAACGATCAGGATGGGCTCTATTACCCATCAGCAGAAAATACCAATCTAAAAGGAAGAAGAATAAAAGATAAAAAAGCTGAGTCAGGCTGGAGGAAAGAACGAAAAAAGCAATGGAATTTTGAGCAAACAAAAGAAAGAAATTTGTTACTTTGCGGATGATTGACTCTGGAAGGAGAGGAAAATAAAACAAAAAATTGGCAATACTTGTGAGCCTACAAGAGTCTGAGACAAGTTTTCTGAAGAACAGTAGTAGTGTCTTAAATCATAATAAAGTGAAGTGAAACAACGGGAAATGTTTGTCATAACTATATTTCCTTGAAAGAAAAATTATTTGTCACTGTAGTACAAGCACGTATAATCATATTAAATTGAGTAATGGAAATGTTTAAATGGCTTATAAGCTTTAGTATATTTTATTTGGGGTTATTACCAGTCAACTACAATAGATTAATATTTTTAAGAGATTTCAATTGTAGTATGTATTCCTTTATGGAGAATTTAGAAACTAAATCTGGACAGCCACTTACTTTGCACCGCTCATGTCGGGTTTGGTTCCCGCCCACCTCAAGTTGTTTCACTGCTAGTGGTGTCTTCATGACAGCCCCACAGAGCCCGGAGGAAGACGCCTAACTGGGCTGGCGGATGCCACGGAGATCAACGAGGTAGATGACAAAACGGTTTCAGCAGACAGTGGCAAAACCAAGAAGCTGTGTGGTGTGGTACAGGACAGAGGGGTAAAAATGGGAAAGAGTTCATTGTTTTTGGCCTTGCTCTTGCATGTGTTAACTACTCGTTTGGGTAAACATCTTAATCTCACTGAACCTTAGTCTTGCCATGTGAAAAATGGAATAATGCCTTATGTGCCCTTTACGGGCAAAATAAATAAATAAATAAATAACCACATGATGTGTTGAGAGTACTTTGTAATCTATGAAACACTATGAGTATATGCTTTTTTGTGTTTCTAAAAGAGAATTTTGGAGACATCTTGTGACATTGAGTTAGGTAAAAGTGTCTTATACAGGGATAAAAAGTGTATGAACTACAAACAGAAAAAAAATTAAGTGGATTTCATTCAAACTAAAGACCTTTAATTCTTCAAAAGATACACTTAAGAAATATAAAGTCAAGCCACAGAAAATATTTTCCAAAGCAATCCAATAAAATGCTAGTCTCAAGTATGTATAAATAAATCTGACAAAGTCAAAATAGAAAGACAATTCAGTTAAAACCGGGCAAAAAGGTTTGTAGAGACACTTGGGAAAAGACATATAAATGGCCAGCAAGCACATAAAAAGATGCTTCATATCACTACTTATCAGAGAATTACAAAGTAAGCCACAGTGAGATATCACTATATACTCACTGGAAAAGCTAAAATAGACAAGTTCACCAATGTCGAGTTTCGGTAGGAAAATGGAGTAAGCAGCACTCGTACAAACCTAGAGGAGATGCTGTTACAACCAGATTGCACAGCAATGATTGCATGAGGTGGAACCTGGACTTCCGACGCCAATCAGCAACCGGACCCTGCTCTTTTCCACAAGCATGACTTCGGTGTGAATATTCTCAGCAGCTTTATTGATAATAATAATAAAAAAAGAAACTATAAATAATCCAATGTCCATTAGCTTGTAAAAACAAAAGCCAATACTGGCATATTATTACTATGGAATATTATTCAGCAAGAAAAAGTATTTATATACACAAGCATATAACTAAATCTCTAACCATCATAATAAATTAGAGTAATCACACAGAAGACTACGTCCTGTGTGATTCATGTATATGAGCTTCTAGAAATAACTTCTGGAAATAGAAAGCAGATTGGCGGTTGCCTGGGGCTGGGGATTGGGAGAGAAGTTAGTCTGTAAATGTCCCTGAGAAACCTTTCTAGGACAATGGGACAGTTTTGTATTTCTTTTGTGGGGAGACTTAAGCAATGGTCTGTACTGTACGCAATTGTCAAAATTCCTCAAAATATATACTGCACTGGAATGGGTGAAAATAAGTAGGGGCGTCCCACCTTTTGGCGCTTCTGGGCCACACTGGAAGAAGAAGAGTTGTCCTGGGCCCCACATTAAATACATTGTGACACGTACTCAGAAAAACTTCTCATCATGTCTTAAGTAAATTTACGATTTTGTGGTGGGCCGCATTTGCAGCCATCCTGGGCTGCACTCGGCCTGCAGGCCACAGGTTGGACACTGCTGATTTAAACAATTAAAAAATATGACAAAGAATCAGGTGATGATTTTACTTTTGCCAGCATTTTTTTTTCAGGCTTTAATCCAGTTATGTAACTTTTCTGATTTCTCTGTGTAAAATGGAGAAAATAATACCTCCTTTGCATGGCTGTTGTTACAATTAGCAGAAAATACACCGAGTGCGTAAACCCAGGCAGGTCGCAGAGACCATTAGAAGCAGGAAAATGAGAGCAGTTATTTTTATTAGGAGCAGAAGACATCTTGAGTCACAGGAGAGCACATTCGGTTATTTTGCATATCAAATTATTTGATTGTAAAATCCAAAGAACGCCCATATTCATGAATTGAATATGAAGATTATTTAACTACTCATTAAAGTGTAATTATTTTAAAAATCTTAAATTCTTCTGGGAACTTTTTAAACCAAGTGCACCTGATGATTACTAACAAATTCGCAGGGTAACTAAACTCTGAGTTTTTGTTTCTTTGACAAAAATACAACTGCGTACCACACAGCAGGATGGTTGAGAACACGAGACAGCAGGAAAATGAAGAGGAAGTTAATTCAGCATTGTTATTCCTGGCAGTCCATCTCTGAGACAGGGATAGCAAAGTTTTCTCTTTTCCTACAGAAAGGGCCTAAATGCGTCACATGGAAAGACCGTTATCTTTAGCTGGGTGACTCTAAAGACAAACTATCGGTAATCCATAGAAAAGGGAATGATCGATTGCGTAGGCAGAGTGATGGCAGGGAGGAAAAAAGCAGAGAGAATGAAGAGATGGGGGCTTACAAATAAAATAAATCATAACATTATAAGATGGTCTCAGTTAATTGCTACTAGTAGGACCTGTTTCATGCTTTAAAAGTGTCATATAGCAGACTTGGTAATATACATCTTGTGACGACTGATTCTTTAAATGGGCCTTATCGCTTGGTATATGTGAGTCACATTCATAACGTTGTCTGAGAGTTAAGAACAAGCCTTTAGAAAAACACCTATAATTACCACTTGTGAAGGACACAAGTCCCTCTCTTTGGACAACAGAGCAAAAAAAAATTGTATTGGATGTTAATATTATTACTATCCTAAATTTACCTCAGCCGTGCCTCGGAGAAAAAATTGTTTTAGTGTTGCGTTCATTCATAGGCACTTTGGTGAAACTTCTGAGTCTTTCAGGAAGCTTTTCTTTCCCAAGTACCTGCCTTCGTCCTTCCTTTCTTCTTTTGCATTCTCTTTCCCGTTATTCTTTCTCTGGCTGCCCCAGTAATTTTGTGGACTTCATTTAAAAAATTTCTTTGTTAGATTTTTTTTTCCTATAATATACTATAGAGTGGGAGGTGTGGTAGTGAAGGGTAAAGAGAGTTCATTTTTCATGGACAGTTTGTCCAATTTGGTGTTCGGCTAAATAAAAGTTCATCTCACTTCAGAAACATACTGTTCTACGTCGTAGGAAAGGAATGGGCTGTGGTCAGTGTTCGTCCTGCGTAGGATTCTCCCCTTTCGTCAGTTATGTTGTAACACAGTGAAACTTGGTATCCATTAAGTAAATGCCAATTTAAAATGAAGTGTTTCTCATTAGAGCAATAGGAAATTATAAAATTTAATGCTGGCAAGGGAGAAGTGAGGCTTGCTCATTCATTCATGGCTGTTAGACATAAGACATATAATACAGGGTATATTATTTTTTTAATTTTTAAAAGATTTTATTTATTTTTAGACAGAGGGGCAGGGAGAGGGGAAGAAGGAGAGAAACATCCATGTGTGGTTGCCTCTCACACGACCCCTACCGGGGATCTGGCCCACAACCCAGGCACGTGCCCTGGCTGGGGATTGAACCAGAGACCCTTTGGCTTGCAGGCCGGCCCTCAATCCACTGAACCACACCAGCCAGGGCAGGACATATTATTAACCTCAATGTATAGGTATAAAATGTATGACTATTCTTTTCCTCTTTCCCCTCCAATATTAAGTTCATTTTTAAAAATTTTGCCAGCTCGATCAGTGTGAAGTATAACTTATTTTATGTTTCCATTGATATTTAAATAATTTTCATTTTTTTATTTAATTGGATTTACTCTTCTGCCAATTGCTTATTCATATATTCTGTCAACTTTCCCTTGCTTTTTTTTTTTGTTTGTTTTTAAAGACTAAGAGCTCTTTATATATCATAGTTCTGAGCTTTTTAGTGGTCAGCATTGTTGCAAGTTTTTTTCCCAGAATGCCATTTACTATAATTTCATTTAGTGTGTGATCTGTCTTCTTCCAAACTATGGTCTCGTATTGCTTGGGCTACTGCTATTTAAGATGTGTCAGCATGGGTCTGCACTCCAATAAATAAAACCAGCCCATGCACAGAGAGGCCCAGAGGAGAGGCAGGAGAAATGGTTACAGTTGCCTGACAACAAAACCTGGGATCTGGAGGTCAGACATAATACCTTTAGAAATGAGTTAATGAAGTTAATGAATATACATAGAAACGAACATATACATACTGCCTGTGCATGTGTATATATACATATATGCATATCGACATGCCCACGTGCATGTAATGTTTAAGAATTATACTATATGGTATAAACTGAAATTTCTGGAATAAAAAATTCTCTTACCCCGGCTGGTGTAGCTCAGTGGATTGAGCACAGGCCTGTGAACCAAAGAGTCGCCAATTCGATTCCCAGTTAGGGCACATGCCTAGGTTATGGGCCAGATCCCCAGTGGGGGACATGTGAGAGGCAACCACACATTGATGTTTCTCTACCTCTCTTTCTCCTTCCCTTCCTTTCTCTCTAAAAATAAATAAATAAAATCTTTAAATAAATCTCTGTAATTTCAAAATTTGACACCTTAAAGCTTACGCTGAAATATCTTTGTATACTGAGAAAAAAACATGACCAAATAAGGGAACTTTTGTGCATTGGTTCAGGAAACTTACACATACAAATGAAAAGATGCCAATCTTGCTAATTTAAATATTTATATGGGAGAGAATAAGGGAATTAAAAAATGCTTTCTTGTCTATGGGGGCATTTGTTTTCCCTCTCATCAAACAGTAATTTGGTGAAACTCAGTTTTTGAAAAACAAATGCCAATTAAAGAACCAGACATTGGTTCTCATCAAAACAATGGAAAAATTTCAAATTCCGTGCTGGCAAGGGTGGAAGGAGATTTGCTCACTCATCTGTGATCATTAGGCACAGACTCGAGGGATGATAGAAGGAAATTCTATGTTTAAAAAGTCTACACACTTGTGCCTTTAGACTTTTGTAGCAAATTAATAATGCATTACCACTTCATCAAAGAAACACAGCAAAATTTAAATCAAAAGCATCAGGAAAAGCTAGGCAAAATCACACTCAAATTCAGCCTGAGAATGAATAGATGATCCAGATAAGGATAAACTAATCTAGATCTTATAAACCTTGTCTGCAAATGAACATTCATTTACACTCTCTCAGATGTGGACATGCTTGAGGATTTTTCTTCCACTCTGCCAACACTGGGTATAACAAACTTTCATTTTTGGCCAAATGGACGAGTTTGTAATACATCTTTATAGTTAGGATTTGGCATTTCCAATTATGGTTGAGTGCATTACCATATGGCTGTAGACCAATTGAATTTCTTTCCTTGGTGGAGGAAGTGCCTGTTTCGAATGTTTTGTCATTTTTAAACTGGTTCTGTCTTTTTCTGTAATACAAACTGTCTCCATGTCTGTTGTTTGTCTTTTTACTTTCTTCATGCTGTGTGCAGTTTTTAACCATGTATGTACTTAAACTTCTCAGAACTCCTTATGAGTGGTGCTTTTTAGGTCTCGTTTAAGCAACTTTCTACCCCAAAGTCATGAAGATATTGTCCTATATTTTCTTTTGCAATTCTGTAGTTTTGTAGTTCACATTTCACTTTCAATACACCAAGAACTGATTTGGGGTTTAATATGAAATAGAGATCTAAAATCAGTTCCTTCCTTCCTCCTATCCTCCCTTCCATCCATTCACCCACACATCCATCCATCCATTCTCTCCTTCTTTTCTGTTTGGATACAAACCCTCCCCATTTGTTGACTGATCGACCTTTCCTTCACTGATGCTGCCTGTTCTCTCTGAAAGCACGAGGTCACATGTTCATGTGTACCAGTCCGAGTCCAAAGTCTACATTGAGTAGAGAGTTAACAACAGAGGACCGGAGTAATGGGGATTGGCAAATAATTAACATAAGGAAAACTTTAAGGAACACAGAAATTGCCTGTATACTAAGGAACTACTACCTATAGAACCGAGATGAGGCATCCGAGCAAAAGCCTCCCACAAGGCGGATATCCTGACTATATCGTAGAGGACTTGTCTAGGCAGGGGCGGAGGAAAGGTTCCCTGCGGTGTGTCTTTGAGACACAACTCCGGAAACCTCCTCTCGGGAAGGTAGTTGTTGTGGTCCTGCCTTCCGGCCCAGGGCGGCAGCAAATACCCATGGTCACAGCAGCTAGCGTATCATCTGACTTGAAAACCAAGCTGTGTGCCTAATGTGGCTGTAGTTTTTGCAATTCAGAACAATGAAGGCGCTCAGCAGAGAAAGATGTCTACAATGTGCTCACAAAACTAAAAAAATTATCCAGATCTATAAACTTTTAAGTAGTGCCAATAAATGTATACATAAAATCACATATATGGAAAACTAACGGATCCAAGGGATCCAATGGGAGGTAGCAGGTGTAAAGGGGCAGCTGGAAAAATTACACAGCAGCCAAGTAGATGCTTGCTTACTAATTGATTTTCTCTTTTATCATACTTATTATCTCTGTCTTGTAACACACTGCTAGTCATGGAAGCACTTTGCAAGTCAGATCACCCTAATGTATAATACAGCAAAATCTATGCCACCATTTGTACCCTCGGAGGATGGTGGCTGGGGACAGAAGGTGAGTGGCATATATGTGCGAAATTGTCAGATACTGAGTATATTTTGAAATGGTAGGGGCAGGATTTGCTGAAATCCTGTGATATGTGATATAAAAAGCAAGGGGAATCTATGCTAAGCACAAGATTTCAATCTGAGTGCCTGGAAGAATGTCGTCGTGGAGACAGAGGCTATAGCTAGCTGAGGTGGAGTGAAAGCAGCAGGTGTGGAGGCGGGCAGAGCTGGAGAGGTCAGTGTACAGGTGTCACCTTGGAGATGCTTCGTAGAGGCAATGGGATTTGTGAACCTGCAAATCCGGGGAAGGGTATCAGCTGGAACAATATTTTGGGGAATCCTCGGTGAATGCTGTGAAAATGCATAGTACCTGCTTGGTGGATAAATGTTTGCAACATTGTCAGAATCATTTTACTGTTTTCTTTTATTTATTAAATAAATTCTACAAGGTTCTTGAGTTTTTATGAAATACTAGGAAAAGATTAACTTACAGAGAGCATTTTAGGAGCATTTATGGACAACAATAAGGCTAGACTTAACGAGAATTACAGTAAAAGCATAATACATTCACAGTGGTGTTACTATAGTTGAATAAAAGGGACATTGCGCTAAAAGGCTGTATTGCTGATTTTACTATAGCTTTAACAATGGTGGATTATTAGGAAATGCTCAATACAGAAAAGCTATTTGCTTATGTGTAAGAACGCCATTGTTTTTAGAATGCTGTTGCCTATTAAGAGCGTATGACCAAGAGCAATCCAAAGTTTAGAAATTAGTGAAAATTTGTTAATTTTATTGAATTTAAATTTTCAACCCTGGTGTTCAATTAAGTTGAATAAGCTAAATTTACTTGAAAGTATTAGGCGTTGCCCAGAAGAATTGATATTGATCAACTGAAAATACTGAAAATAGAAGATGACCTAATGGATAGACGCTAGAACATTCCTTAAACATCTATTCCATAAGGGCTCATGCACAGGGAGCTTGTATAACAATTGTGCAACTGCTTCTGAGTACTGTAGGAGGAAGGTATAAATGAGAATGACCCTGAACAGAAGGGGAAAAGGTGGAGCAGATTGAGCCTTGATGATAGTTCATCTTCTGTGTGGTTGGGGATCCAAGGGGTTCTACATATCACTTCTTGATTTAAGGAGTTTTTAAAATAGGTTGTTACAACCCCAGGTAGCCTGCGGCTTTCCAGGGCTTATCTGTGCAGATGCACACGAAAATCCATCTGTCATTTTCTATTGTCAAATGAGTAGCTCTTTGTGTTGCTTGCCAAACACAGTTTGCTTCTGCATGTTACACCGGAAAAGCGTGAAGGTGGGGTTTCACGTACTGTTTCCTAGTAATGGTTTTAAATCTCAGTGACTATTTTTATCGACCATAAATCAGTTACATTTCAAAAAACAGCAGCTTCTCATGGCCACTGGTGTGTCGCTCTGCTGTCTCTTCAAAAGTCAAATCCTCATAAACCCGTATTTATGTCCTAGACACAGAGCGATATGCTAAGTGTTCAGAGAAGTAAAGTGGTTGACTAAATGCCTCCTAACAGCACAGAGTGTTTGGTCTTCATGAGGCAACAGGAAATAAATAAGAAGAGATGGATGTGTGACGAAGAAGGTCCTGAGTGCCATCAGAGTGACGGGGCAATGAAAAATGAAGGGGTAACTTAGGTTTGAAAAAGATTTGCATAACATTTGAACTTGTTTATGTGAATGGAAACTGACTTAATCGATGAGATAAAATGTGCTGAGAAGACTCCACATGGGGGGGAAAGCGCGAGTAGAAGTATTATGTGCATTAAATTGATGTAGGACTACCGATAGACCACTTTGTCCGAAGCGTGGTGTCACAGAGGAGTTCCATAGTAAATCAGAGTAAATGAGGGCGAATGTAAGACTTGGAATGGGATAGGCCTCGGTTGCCAGTTTATTTGGATACTGTTTCGTACGCATTGAGGAACCGCTGAAGGGTGTTAGAAGAAGAATGTAATGCCTACAAAGCAATTTTAGGAAGTTGAATACAGTGCAAATCGTAGGGTCAATGGGAGTTTCGAAATGAAGGACTTCAGCAGGAAGCTTAGTGAGGAAATCGAGTATATACTCAAAATGAATGGTAATAAAAACATAAAAAGAGGAGCAAAACCAAAAGATAAAAATGAAAGCAGATTTAGTATTAATAAGTGAGTGCTCCTGGCTGGTGTAGCTCAGTGGATTGAGCGCGGGCCTGCGAACCAGAGGATCGCGGTTCGATTCCCAGTCAGGGCACATGCCTGGGTTGCCAGGCCAGTTCCCGGCAGGGGACATACAAGAGGCAACCACACATTGATGTTTCTCTCCCTCTCTCCTTCCCTTCCCCTCTAAAGATAAATAATAAAAAAAAATAATTAAAAAAAAAATAAGTGAGTGCTTGAATTTGGAGAGAGTCATATTCAAGATGAACTCTAGAATATGATCTCAGGTAAAAGAAATCAAAGTACAAAGAATAGACATTAATAAATGTGTCAAAATAATTTTGGTATTTTGGTAATTTGGGAATTTATTGCAGGCATATATAGAAATGTGGGATAGCAAATTGTGAATTTTATGAAAAACCAAAACATCTTGTTAGTAGATAACTTGAAATTTCTTTGCTCTAATCAGGATTAACATGAAGCTAATAAAGCTTAATCTGATTAATTTGATTCTGTTTCCAAATTATTTTACTTGTGATTTTTCTCCCCTACACTGTACTCTGATTTCTTCCCCACTGTCAAATAGCTTCCTGCCAGACACCCTTGCCTTTAGCCAATTTCTTTAAATCTGCCCTCTATATTCTAGCCATCTTTTAAAAATATAAATCACCTTATCCCTGTGCTTGAAAAGCCCTTATATGTGTCTGCATTAGTTACAGAGCATGTCTGTGTTATGGTCCAGCATTTAATAATACCCTTCTGGATTTGGTCATCACACGAAATTCTAGGCAGTATTTGTGCGTGTCTGTGTAAACATCAATCTAATACCCTCAACACACATGGCCATTCATGCAATTCTGTTGGACTGAAGACCCTTGTTAGGGTACATTCAAAGAATCTTAGAAGTTTATAGTCATAGGATATTAGGCAAAATGTCATCCAGACAAGATCCTTAATGCTCGGAGATGTAACCTGAGTTGTATGGAATTTGTTATTGACGGAACAGAAACAGAAACCTCAGTCTAATCCATTTGGAGTTACTAGTTTCTTAATTGGAAATGCAAATACATCCTCTAAATCTGTAGCCCTGTAGTGTCATCAGATGGGTACAGCATTCTGGGCAAGAGCAACACGGTCTGGTTATATCGAGCCATTTGTTGCTTCTGGGCAGCTAACTTGTTTTTTTTTTTTTTAAACATCTGGCTTTCATCTAGATTCCATCCAGGAATATCAGTAGTTAAAAATCTTCATGGACAGCAGATTATTTTTCTTTCCTTTGACTTGAAATGGAAAGTGAAGTGCTTATTTGATTGCAATTTCATACTGAGGCACTGGATATTGACCAATTGGGTCAACTTTAAGTAAGAACTAATAAATAGAAAAATTCATACTAATTAGCAAATATTTTTGTATTACAACAGAATTAAAGGGGGGGGGAGAAGAGAGAACTGTTATTTCTTCCTTCTCAACATTTTCTTTCAGCGAAGGGTAGACTCTCTTCAAGATAGAGTCACCATGAATATTCATCTATTTTTAAAATGTGCTTATTTTTTGGTTCCCTTGTTTACTAAATATGGATTATTTGGCTGTGTTAACATGGAAAGCCAAAACTTGTGTTAAGTCTTCCAGACACAAGCACCTTCGGATACCTGACCTCACCATCCCTCGGTTGTAATGACCGTAGGAGGCATGCGTAATGTAAAGATTTTGTTGTAACTTTGTGAATGCTTTCCTAGTGGAATCAGGGTTAGGCAGGGCCACCCTCTTACCTCCTTGGCACGGGGACTGGCCCATGGCCAATACACTTTTCTAGTTTTACTTGGAAAAAATGTAATTCCATTCTTAAAGTAACTCCTGGCCAAGAGGCTGGGGAGGAGGGCCTATCCTGTCATCAGAGATGAACTACTTACGGTAACTTTTTAAGCAGTTCATAAAAATAACTTACTCCCCATCCCCCTACACCCTAGTGGCTATTACAAAGTTGACAGATAACAGAATCATTATGGTTTGAATACTAAATGTACCATGGAATTTGCTTAACAAAGCATTGGGTGTTTGAAGGGTTCATTCTTTCACATCAGTTAATAAATAATGGGCTTGGACCTCAATGTGCTATTTTCCTAGCATGGATGATGCATGGGGGAACTCTTTGCTCTTCAATTTAGCATTCTAAATTAACCCATCTCGCAGCCATTATGGAGGGAGATGGCCACATGCCACCCCATATGTTGGCTTTTATGATAAATATTTCCATTTGAAAGTCACAAAAGTCTACCCAACCCTCTGTTCTATAGAAGTTCAAACAAGGAGGACCAAAATTTCGTGAAGCATTTTAAGTAAATAATATCTTATTATGAGGGCTTTCATATAAAAAAAGGAAGACAGGCTGCGAAAAAGTAATGTCGGAAACCTAGCAGATGGCTCATAGGAAGAGATTTTTAAATCTAGTTTATGAAGCTTCAAAATCTTTAACAGTTAATAATGCATTATATGTGTGTGTATATATGTGTGTGTACATATATAGGAATATATTATGAAGGAATATATATATATATATCTTTCTCATCATAGTGGATCTATTATAGAATTTCATTTTGTTTGCTTAGTTAGGGGGTAATACTTTTTTCTCCTCCCTCCCTTCCCCTCTCCCTCTTCCCTTCTTGTTTTACATGTTATATCAAGAAAAAACAAACAAACAAACACCAGTTCATCATGAAAGTAAGATTTAGACAAAATTTCTAAGCACAAATTTGTGGTTAGCACTAGGCTTTCTGGTTCCCTAGTAGCAGCTCTCATTGTCTTTCTGGTTTATTCTTTATTCCACAGCAAGCATTTGTTGTGTTGTTTTTGTGTTCCAGACAATTTATAGTTGCTGCAAATACAAAGCATCTTAGAACATGGTCTTTTCATTCAATGGCATCTCCCTGCAGGGCTGGGACAGACATGTCAACAGAGGATGTATCCAAATAGAGGTACCGATAAGCTATAAGTTTATCACCACTGTGAAGTACTTACCTGTTTGGAAGTACCAGGAAATTATCTGAGGCATTGATAATATGTGGGCAACAACTTGAACGATGCTTAACAATTTACTAGGAAGAGCCATCCTGCTGGGTCGGGTACAGGAAAAATGTGAATTTCCTGAAGTTGACAATTACCCTCCTGGATAACTTGCCTCTGTCCCACTTTATAGGAAATCATTGTCATTTTTTCTCAGAGTAATTCTTAGGTGAGAAGCCTTTGTTCCTTTTCTTTGAGTGTGTTTTTATTTACATTATCTTTCTTTTAAAACTAAATCTCATAAAAGAAAAAAATAATTCTCAAAGTTGGTAGAAAGCATTTAAAAAAGCTTATTAAAGGCCAAGCATTTTACTTACATTCTTTTATTTAAACTTTTCTACAGTATTATTAGGGATATTTGTTAGAAATGAGTAAACTGAGAAGTAAGTCACACAAGAAATAAGAGATTACATCAGATTTGAAATTAAGTCCCCATAGTCTGCTTTTCCAGAATGGAAGAAGATAGTAGTACATAACCTTTGACACTGCTTTCCTTGTTCTTTCAGTCTTTTAAAAATTCATCTGAAACTCATAATTCCCATTTTGATGTATGCTATTTTCCCATATCTGTCCCTCAAATTGCTTCAGATCAAATGCATTTTCTCTGTGAAATCTACTCTGATTACTTATTACAAAATACAATTTTCCTCCTCGCAGTTTCTAAATGATTTGCCTCCTTTGCCTGGTAACACTTATCAGGACCCTGATTACATAGCTTTGTGAATTCTGATTCCACAAATTAAAAAATAAAAAAAGTGAAATGTCTAGACTCTCCCCAGTGTCTCCGGAGCACGACAAACACCCAGCACTCTCTCGTTCATGGAACTAGTCCGACATAGAAAGGTGTGACTTTTAATCACCATGAAGCTGGAGGGAACTGCCTTCTCTTTAAGACAGAGCCCACTTAATAAAGAGAGCACTTTGCAGCAAGTCTGCATAAGAGCATCCAGTTCTCTTAGCAACAGTCTCGGCTGCTGTTTCTCACGCGGAAGCAGCCTCCTCCGCTTCCTCTAATTGCAGTTTGACCATCAGGCCTTCGTCTCGTTCTCTGATTCAGCAACGCCGCCCTACTGGTACTAGTAAGTATATGCTGCTATGGCCGGACCTCTCCTTGGCTGGATACGGCTCAGTATTTCAACCCCCTGTGAAGTTGAGAATTCCGCAACTTCCATCGCTGATCATCTCATCAAAATACGTTCTTGACTACTTGGTCATCCTTGGCTGCTTGCCTTGTGACGGAGTCATCTTGTCTAAGTATCGTATCAACCCGAGCCCAGTGGCTAGAAATACTGTAGAAGCCTTCTGCGTCTGCATGTCCATGCTGTACTGGCTGCACATGGGCCCCAACGTCAACATATTTAAGGTGGAGCGTAGGCTCGAGATTCTCATAGGAGTACACCATTGCTTTCGCATTACTGCGTTGCGAGGAAGAGACCATTTCGCAGAATTCCCCTTGGGCCTTTTACCAAAGAACTCATGATTCAGAGAGCCAATACTGGAACATTCTAGTTGCTCAAACATGTCTTTTAAAATTGAATATTCAGGAACTGGGAAAGTCAACAATGACTAAGTTTGTGGACCCATTAAAACAGCTGTGAGCTTGTTCATCCTTATATACCACCCTGTGACACAGGACTTAAATGAAGGAAATCACGTATAAATGACGTTCTTCTAGACCCACACAAAGCTGAGAACTCCTTTAACATTCTTTTTTAACCCCAGCAACTTTTTAAAATTGAGACATAATTGACATATCAGTTTCATGTGTACAAACTAATGATAGAATATTTGTATATATGGCAAAATGATAATCATAGTAAGTTAACATCCATCACCACACATAGTTAAAATATTTCTGCTGATGACAGTTTTTAAGATCTCTTTTTCAAATAAACAGCACAGTATTAATAACTAACTATAGTCATCATGCTGTATATTACATTCCAAAGTCTTATTTATTTTAAAATGAAGTCATTTATTTAATAAGTTTTATCACAAGTTTTTACATTACATTCCAAAGTCTTATTTACTTCAATAATTTTTATTAAAAGTTTGACATTCTTGTCCCACTTCAAGCGCTTTGCTTACCACTCCCACCCTCCCCACATCCCTGCTCTGGCAACCGGCAACCGGTTCTCTTGTTTCTACGATTGTTTCTTCGTTCAAGTTCACTTATAAGTTAGGTCATACAATGTTTGTCTTTCTCTGACTGAGTTATTTCACTTAGCAAAATGCCCTCAAGGCTATCCATATTGTCACAAATGACAGGATTTCTTTTTTGGTGGCCAAATAATATTTTTATAATATATAAGTAAATGAATATATGATATATATTTATACATTATATGTGTGTATATATTTATATATTATATACACATATATTTATACATTATATATTTAATGTATATGCATTTATACATTATATGTATGCATATATTTATATTTATACTTATATTTATATTTATATATAGATATAGTAGATATATTAGATATATTAGATATTGATTATATAGCAGGTAATCTATATAGTAATATAGATTATAATCTATAAATTAGATATATAGGTATACTATATATTAGCTATACTAGATATATTAATATAGATATATATGATGTCTATATATTATATATGGATATATATTAGATATATATATATTTATACATTATATGTATGTATAACTACAGAGTTGACCTTGAACAACACGGATTTGAACTGCATGGGTTAACTTATGTGCAGATTTTTTTTTCAATGAACACATAGTCAGCCCTCTCTATCCCTGGGTTTCGCATCCTCGGATGTAATTAACATACTTGGCCCACTGTTCCCTGTGCAGGCCCATTCATTCTTTCCCCACTGTAATACAAGCTCCATGAGAATAGAGAGATAAGCATATTTTAATTGATACATCTCCACAATGGTTTTTACTAAATATTTATTACATAAAATGATTCATATGTGATCATTCCCTTATGCTTTTCTGCTATATTTTATCCTCATTTATTCATCTATTTATTAACTAGTCATGTTCACTTAGCAAATACTTATCGATCACCTCATCGCCTGCATCTTTTTGGTTCTCCAAGTCCCATCTGCCTTCAAAGTAACCGAACTCCAGCCTTTCTATTAAACGCAGCTCTGCCCTCTCTCTATGAACCATCTCTGTCTTGACCTCCTACCACATGCGCAGTGGCTACCATGTTATAATGGACAGATGGTTCTCTATGAGCCTTAGGGACTTACTGATATGCTACATATAAAATCTATGCTGCTTATTAATGTACTGTCCTTTAACAGTTCTGATTTTTGAAGAGTGTGGATTTTTCAAGGACTGAGATATTACGGTTTCTAAAACTTGTTCATCACCTATAATACCATGTAGACGCAGCATCTGAATACTAATTTCATTCTCTCTTCTCCTCTCCCTCTTTCTCTCCATCCACATATGCAAAAACACACACATACACAATCCGGAATGGCACTTCAGCATCCACAGACTTATTCTGGTAGAAACTTAAACAGAAAAGAGGAGGACATATATACAGTCTAGAAAACAGCCACTGAATTTTTATCCAGTTTACAGGGATAGTGGTCAACCATAATTGCGTGTGTATGATGTAAGTGTATTATCCCATTTCTTAGTTTGCCCGGTATACAAATGCTTTCTTTCCTTTTCTTTGCCACCATTTCTTTTTTCTTTTGCTATGAGAGAAGCCAAGTAGACTGAAGTTATGTTGGTTGTAGAACATTTAAAAATAGCATTCATTTATGAGCAATCACCTAGGAAGAACTAACATTTAAGGAACCTTGCTGGGTTTTTTTTTTTTTTTTTTTTTTTTTTTTGAGATTATGGCTTCTGTACAAGTGATAAATATATTTAGATTTAGATGGAGCATGCAGTGTTCTCTGTATAGTTTTATTTTTGTATAGCCTGCATTTGTATCTTTTAGGATTAAAATGCCCAGTTCGGAGGGAGATGAGAGAAGAGAAAGAGAGAGCTTGACAGAAAATGATTTCTAGTAGTTTGTTATGTCTGCTCCTTCTAGGTGAATACTGTATGTGGAAAATCTCAAAAGAAAAAAAATGAATTTATGGTAATGCATCAATAATTCATGATTTTACATATTTTTGAGGCCAAAGTGCTATTGATTCAATAAACCATTCATAAAAAGAACATTATATAAATAATTCCGAATGAAGAGGGTGACAATTATATAATATAGGGCCAAAGTACGTCTCTTTGTTATTCTCACTAGAGAACATAAGAAAGTCTCACTGTGTTTGACCTCTTCCATATGATGAAGAAATGAGGAACATTCTAGATAAGTGTAAACAGAAATGGGAATTCTCTCTAGTAGTAGAAATTGTCTCATTTAAGGGTCTGCTATGTGGCATTTGTTAAAAATTTAGACCAAAGCCAAAGTTACAAGTAATGATGATCGTTTTGAGGTTAACACAGGAAATTCATGAACATTGAGGCTAGAGTATGAGAAAAGACCAATGTTTGCTGCTGAACAGAGAGAAGATCCCTGTGACTCATCCTGTGGGCAACGATACTGAAACCCAGGGAGGGGCAGTGATGAGACCCCCTTATGGGCACTGACACCTAGAGATCCAGAAGACAGATTTCCTCATTCTTCAGAAGACAGTGTCCTTTTCTATCTGTATTTAAAGTGATAAATTGAAGGACAGTAGGTATGTAAATTGTAAATATTTTCTTTGTAAATGTATATAATCTTCCTTTCCTGAAACAATTGAAAAGGAAATTACATGCTAAATTGAGTGCATCGGTCAAAATTCACAAAATAAGTTTCCTGGCATAGCTTCTTTTGTGTTGTCGTTGCAATAGAATATGCGTAGTGGAAAATTTTCCGCTTTAACTATTTTTAAGTGTACGGTTCTGAGGTGTTAGGTACATTCATTTTGTTGTACAACTATCCTGAGAACTCTTTCATCTTCCCCAACTGAAACTTCACCCCCGTAATCACTATTCCCCATCTCTTCCTCCTTCCAGCCCTGGCAACCACACAACTTTCCGTCTCTATGAATTTGTCTATACTAGCTACTTTATATAAGAGGAATCACATGACATTGTTCCTTCCACTACTCCCTTATTTCAGTCAGCATAATGTCCTCAAGAACATCCATGTGCTAGCTCATATTTGTTTTTATTAACATGTCTATTCCCTCCTCTCTGTTTACTGAGGTATCTACTGGCAAAAATTGTATGTTTTAAAGGAATAAACTTGATTTTTGATAAACCTATACATTGTGATATAATCACCACAATTGAGGTAGTCAAAAAATTCATCACTTCACATAGTTACCATTTTAATTTTCTTTGTTTTCTTTTTTGTGGCAAGAACACTTATGAATTTAGCAAATTTCAAGTATACGACATAGTATTGTTAGCAATAGTCCTATTACTGTACATTAGATCTCCAGAACTTATTTATCTCGTATAACTGAAACTTTGTACCCCTCGACTGACATCTCATTTTTTCTCCTCCTTTGAGCCCCTAGAAACCACCCCTTCACTCCTTGCTTCTGTGAGTTCATTTTAGATTCAACATATTAGTGAGATCATACAGTGTCTGCCTTTCTGTGCCTGACTGACTTCACTTAGCTCGATGTGAAGGTTTTATAGAGGTTGTTGCAAATGGCAGGGCATACTTTTTCTCAAGACTGGATAGCCCATTGTCCTGTGAGCAATATTTCATTATTACATATAATATATAAAATTGTCTATCTATCTATCTATCTATCTATCTATCTCACATTTCCCTCATTCGTTTGTCTGTTGGTGGACTTGGTTACTGAGAATAATGCTGCAATAAACACAGGTGTGCAGGCATTTCTTTGAGATCCCGATTATATTTTCTTTGGAGAAACACCCAGAAGTGTGAATTGAAGGATAGTATGTTTTATTCTATTGTTAGCTTTTTAAGGGAACGCCACAGTCCTTTCCATAATGGCTTTACCAAGGGACATTTGAATCAGCAGTTCCCTCCGTCCACACCCTCCCCAACACTTACCTGTTGTCTTTCTGACAACAGCCATTCTGACAGGTGTGAGGTGACATCTCACTGTGGTTTTGATTTGCGTTTCCCTGATGATTAGTGATGTTGAGCACATTTTCATGTACCTATTTGCCATTTGTACATCTTTTGAGAAATATGTATTTAGGTTATTGGCCCATGTGCCAACCACTTTGATTTGCTGAGTTGTATGAGTTTCTGGTATGTTTTAGATGTTAATTCCTTATCATAGAGATGGTTTGCAAATATTTTATCTTCTTCCATAGTTTGATGTGATCCCACTTGACTAGTGTTCTTTTGTTACCTGTGCCTTCGGTGTCACATGTAAGAAAATCATCACCCAGACCTTTCCCCTATGTTGTCTTGTCTTGGAGTAATTTTAAGGTTTCAGGTCTTAATAATTAAGTCTTAACCCATTTTGTGTTGATCTTTGTATATTGTGTGAGTTAAGGATCCAATTTCATTTTTCTGCATATAGATAACTAGTTTTCACAACACCATTTATTGAGGAGACCGTCCTTTTACTTTTGTCACAAGGAGTCTGAGAGTTCGCACTGCTTGATGCTGATACGAACGTCCTCTCCATGCTATTTTAAGAATTAGATAACAGCGAACGCAGAGACTGTCTTGCAGAGTTTATTAAGTTATAAATGCAATTAGCGATCTCAACCTAATATATGATCTATGAGAAACAGAATACTGAGCTGTTGGTATAAAATTGTTTTTTTTTTCTTTTTCATTCTCAAAATGCCCCATGATGTGGCCAAATGTTTCTTGTGTGTGGAGGAGGAAGCCATAGGCAGTGGAGAGGTGACTTCTTTTGACAAGTCATTATAAAACTCACAAAAAGCTAAAGCATCTAATTTGGAAAACTAGTGATCTTGTCATTCTTAGAGATAAAAATAGCACAGGAGGAATGCACACCCAATAAGCTGAAATAATACATCCGAGCAAGGAAGAAATAAAGCAACCTTTTTGTCATGTAAGGCGACACATCCAACACACTATGGATTTCTGGGTACCTTTATATTTTCCAGCCTATTGAGGTGGTTTTCAACTGACAATTATCTGACTATGAAAATGCACCCATCAGTCACCCTTCCCTACCTGGAACTGTGAAGGAAGCAGTGTGATGTAATTGTTAAAAGATGGGAGTCTAGGGAAAGATTTTGCAGGCAGTTGGGGTCCTGCTCTATGTTCTAGTAGCATGGGACATAGGACAACCTACTTTACCTGTCTGATCTTCAGTCCTTCATCCATAAAATAATAATGATAATAGTAATAATAATAATAATAATGAGTAGCTTCTGCATATGGCAGCTGTGACAACAAAAAAACAAGCTGAGTAAAGGCTATGATATATATTCTATGCATTTCCCTCTTCCCATTATCTGGTGACCAGAAATATCCCGTCAATGCTCCAAAGGGCTTTTCAAATTCAAGCTGAAATCATGCGGCGCTCATAACTTCTGCGGTTCAAGTCGCTTCCATTGCGACTATTAATCTATTTCAGTTGATTGACAGTTAGGCAGTAGTCAGTTATTTGATTTATAATTTGGACTAAGTTATTGAATCTGTAATTTGGACAGAGTTCTAAATGCATTTTTGATTTATTTGTGTCCCCCACACAGTTGCAACAAATCATTGGTGGTTGAGCAACATTTACTGTAAGACACACATTGAGCAGTTGGATTTTAAAGGGCAAAGAAATTTATATTTCTTCATGTAAATGGAGAATCAATGCTGCAAATAACTGCAAAAGAAGCCATGTGGTCAAGTGAGGAAAGCCATGCCACTTAATAACCAGAAAACCCGAATTCTGTTGACCATTTTGCCCCTGTCCGGGCTGCTTTATAGACTTTCCGTGTTCCGCTGGTCCACGGTGAACATCTACGTCAGCGTTTTTGCTTTACTCACAGGAGGCTAAAAGTGCTCCAGGCCATCACGTAGTTTGTGGCTAAGTTAAAAATTTACCCAACTTTCTGATTCTTGTTTAGAAATCTCTCACTGTTCCTCACACTTTTTCTGCAATTCAGCTTCTTGCTCCGGGAACTACCGGGATAATAATACATGCTTTGTTTGTCAATGGAACTTTTTTTTTTTTTTAAATACATGAGACGTAACACTTGAGAGAGCTTTAGATAGAAAAGTGCTTTATAAATTCCTACCTAGACTCAAGCTTTGGTTCCTCAGCAAGGAAAGATATATAAGGGGTGGACTCAAGCACCTTCATTTATCAAGTGGCTGCTCTTCGCAGAGTGGCTTCGTTGCCACCGATGTTCAGTTTGAATTCTCACAAAACCCCATTTCTCATTTTCAGATGACAAAACTGAGGCTCAGAGAAGTTAAAAGGATTGTCAAGCTAGGATCTCAAACCCAAGGTGCCCTGTGTCACCACTGTTCTGCCAGAGATACCCCTTCACTAGGGTCTACCAGCCTCCTTAATGGGAGACTGAACTTAATATTTTCTGGCAAAGCAAAACTCCTGCCCCTTTAAGATTTGACCCTAATTGTAAAACAGGTTTCTTCTTGCTGCAGTATGAGCTGTCATATTAATCTTTCATTCTGACCTCATTCTGGCAAATCGTCTTGGAGAGAGGAATAAATAATGTTCCTGTAAATTGATTTATATGAACTCTAGAAATATAGCACCAGCAAAAAAATAGTAGGCTATGGCTGGGACTCAGTCAGTAGATCAAAGGTGCCGGGGTCTTATTATTTGTATTCGTTTCAAGTTCAGAACAATTACTAAAATGACCATTTTGCTAATGCCAAACCTTCCATCAAGCAGCCTGCTCTTTGACCTCCACTGATCTGGTCTCGACTGTCATGCAATGACTTCTTGCAATGGCCAGGAAGCAACCATTTGCAGGAATATGGATTTGAAGTGGAGGATCAGGGTGGAGCTACAGAGAAGAGCCATCAGAACAAGCAGACTTCTGAGCACTGAGTTCAAAAATGCTCTGTTTTAGAGAAATGTAGGGCCCTGTGCATTTTCCTCTAAGAAACATGGTTAAAGCCTAATGCTTTCTTACTTTGAACTGCCCTCTGGTTATTAATAAGTGCAACTTTCCCCCAGCACAGCAGAGGATATGGCTGTACCCATGTCCTATTAACACCATTTCAGTCATTCCCGTCTCCACGAAAATCGGTACCCTTTCTGTTAGGAGGTCATTATCATCTCCCAATCAATGTGAAACCTATTGATTGAGTGTCTGCTATTTGATTAGCACTTTCAGAAAGGACATATTCAGTGACCTCAAAAATATTAGTATTTCATCGAGTGAGAAAGAAGTAACATTGTTTAAAAAACGAAATGTAGTATACAATACAAAGTAATTGTTACAGGTAAATTCAATAGAAGCGTAATTGCAGAGAGAACTAAAGAGGATAGGAAAGCATCCAAGACATGGAATTTGTGTGCGAGACCTTAAAAGGAAAACCCGACGAGAAGGAAGAAGATATCTCAGGCCTGGAAGTTGCATGACCAACATGTCAGAAGTATCAGAAGCATGTTTAAGCCAACGGTATTTGAGAGGAGGCATTAATTTGGGGAATTTGTAGGACAGCAATTGAATGGAAACAGGCACCCAATTCAGAAAGAGGCAGAGAATTAGCTGAGAAATTTGGATGGCATCATGTGTAGACTAGAAAGCAATGGGTGATTTCCGAGCAAATACTAAAGACATGCTCAGACGGCTTCAGAGAGCAGCTACAAGTATGTCAGGTGAGAAACCGGAGGCAGGGGGTATACAAACCAAAGGCTGTGCTGGCACTCCAGCAGCCATCGAAGGGACCAAATACATCAGTGAAGGAGGAAAGCAGGCAAAGAGCAAGGAAGATAACTATGAAGCAGGTGTCTCTGGGGAAGCCCGAGGGAGTCTTGGGAATCATTTCCTGGTAGGGTTACCAAAGAAAAATACAGGAGGCCCAGTGAAACTTGAATTCAAAAGAAATGATTAATGTAGTTTTAATGTGACTCACATGCACGTAATCACAGTGATAGTTATTCGTTATTTATCTGACATTCGAATTTAACTGGTCCAGTATTTTATCCGGCACCCCAACCTGGGGGATTTCCCTGCGTCAGTATTTACCTCATGTTACAGAAACAGACCCAGAACAATCGTCCTGGTACCAAAGAAAAATACGAATTTCTGGGATGTATCTAATGTCAGAAGCATAAAACAAGTTTAAGTAAAAAAGTATATACACATAATAAATATTGTATGTTGAGACTAAACTTAGGAAAATTATGGCAATATTTTACATAGGAATTTCATAAAAACATGCATTTGATCAGCAGTGGAAAGGAAAAGTAGAAATTCCTTTTTCCCTTCCTGTGGAAAGGAAAAGTAGAAATTCTAGAGTTTTAAAGAAGAACATGCAATTACCTAAAACTTGTAGTTTCAAAATTGTAATAAAATCTATTTTAATGTTTTGAAGAGACTATAAGACTGGAATGAAGAACATACTTGGATGAATTGCTATAGCATAATGATGCCAATCTAACTCAACTTTAGCGCTGGCAGAGAAAGGAAGTAAAAATAATTGGTCTTACACTTTTCCACTTTCAGAAGGGCGTGTTGATTAATTGTAGGTATTAGAGAAATAAGTACTTTCAACAGCCTTAAGAACTAAGACTGCACTAAAACATCTAAGTTCAAGAATTTATGTCAAAAGCTGAACAGCAATCATAGAAGCAAACAAAGGCATCGAGCAACATTGGATCAGAGAACTATGTAGAAAGAAAAATGACTTAAAATATGTAGAAAGCTATCACAGATTTTGTATCTCATAGAGAAAAGTGGGGGACGGAGGGGAACCAATAGATCCAGTGTCTCTATGGTACGAGGTGAGGAAAGCGCTTGATGGTGGGGTGTGTGACTGGTGTGGGAGGTTTTTCCCCAAGGAATAAAAGCATTTTTAAAAATTTACTTTTCTTTTTTATTTTCAATTACAGTTAACATTCAATATTATTTTAAATTAGTTTCAGGTGTGCAGTATAGTGATTAGACATTTATATAATTTATAGGGTGATCTCCTCAATAATTCTAGTGCCCACCTGGGTCCATACAGAGTTATTACAATATTGTTGACTACATTCTGTATGCTCTACTTTACATCCCTGTGACTCTTTCACTACCATTTTTTTCTTCTTCATCCCTTCACTTTTTTTTTCACCCAGTCCACCCACCCCTACCCCATCTGGCAACCATCTGTTTGTTCTTTATATCTATGAGTCTGTTTCTGTTTTGTTCATTTATTTTGTTTTTTGGATTCCACATAGTATAAGTGAAATCAGATGGTATTTGTCTTTCACTTAGCCTGATACCTTCTAGGTCCATCCATGTCATCACACGTGGCAAAATTTCATTCTTTTTTTATGGCTGAGGAATAGGCCATTGTATACACCCCACATCTTTTCTGCCTACCTGTCTACTGATGGGCACTTGCATTGCTTCCACACCTTGGTTATTGTGAATAATGCTGCAGGGAACATAGGGCTGCATGTGGGGGAAAGTCAAGGACAAAATGATTTGGTCATGGCAGTGAAATGTCAACATCTGTATCTCCTTTCCTACCCTTGGCGTAACCGAAGTCTACTCACTCAGAACACTTGCTTCTCATCTGCAGTCTGTCTTTCTCGATTGCAGTTACCACCATTAATGTGCCTTCAAAAACCCTCATAACCTGTTTTACTCATTCTTCCTTATGCTACATGGCTGGCTATATATGCTTCCTTTGTTAGATATTTTCCTTTACCTTCATGAGCACAGATATAAAGATTCTGCTCTTTGTATGTGGTGCTAAACACATAATAGGTGTTCAACAAACACCCAAAACATTCAACAGAAAGATGTAAAAGAAAACATCATACAGCCTTGAACAGGAATCAAATTTTGATGGAGGGACTAAATACAAAGCTCTGCTAATTTAGGGAGCCACTCATTTTAAAGCTGGGGACACTTTTATAAATGGAAATAAATTTCAAGCAGTATCTAAACCAGTTGCTGTACTTTCGAACATTCAACCACAAAAGATTAACATTCTTTAACACGGTGAATTTATATGAGCTCCAGCTGAAGCCATAGTCGCTCAAGGGTCACAGCTGCCTAATGTTATTTTCTGAAATTGCAAGGTGTCCTGCTCATCTCAGAGTTGATGATACAAACGTAGTTCATTCCTGGTCATTCATTCACTCACCAAATATTGAATTAGGATGTTTATGTGAAAGGCACTACTAAGACAGCAAAGATATATATATATATATATATAAAAGAAGATAATGTATTTGGTTCTTTAAAAAATCCCTAATTCCCCTCTACTTTTCTTTCCCCACCTTACCCTAAGGTGCTCAGTCGTGACCATGTTCCATTGCCTCACAGGAGAAATATAATCACATGATGGCAGGGAAATGAGGGGCCTATTCCCACCTTTAGATTTCCAAAATCTGTTCCCACTGGAGGACTGAGGGGAGCATCCGTATTTTGCAGGGGTGTTTGAAGATGCTAAAACTGGGTAGGGTTAGAAAGCGTTCCTTCTAACCCAGCCCCTTCTTTCCAGCCCCTTCTTGCCTCTAAAGTCTCTTTTGAGAAATCAGCTGATAGTCTTATGGGAACTCCTTTGTAGGTAACTGTCTTCTTTTCTCTTGCTGCTTCTAAGATTCTCTCCTTATCTTTAATCTTGGCTAATGTAATTACGATGTGCCTTGGTGTGTTCTCCTTGGGTCCAACTTCTTTGGGACTCTCTGAGCTTCCTGGACTTCCTGGAAGTCTATTTCCTTTGCCAGATTGGGGAAGTTCTTCATTATTTGTTCAAATAAGTTTTCCACTTGTTGCTCTTCCTCTTCTGCTCTGGTACCCCTATAATTCAGATGTTGGAACATTTAAAGATGTCATGAAGGTGCCTAAGCCTCTCCTCATTTTTTTCAATTCTTGTTTCTTCATTCTTTTCTGATTGGATGTTTATTTCTTCCTTCGGGTCCACACTGTTGATTAGAGTCCCAATTTCCTTCCCATCACTATTGGTTCCCTGTACATTTTCCTTTATTTCACTTAGCATTGCCTTCATATTTCCATCTAATTTGCAACCAAATTCAACCAATCCTGTGAGAATCCTGATTACCAGTGTTTTGAACTGTGCATCTAATGGTTTGGCTATCTCTTCATCACTTAATTGTATTTTTTTTTGGGGGGGGGGGTCTCAGTGCTCCTGCTACTTATCAGGGATGGAGCCTTAGGTGTTCACCTGGTGAGGCAACCCAGTTGCTGGTTTGTGATGCTATATGTAGGGGAGGGGTTGAGAGGGAATGATGGTGCTTGCTCCATTCTCTGCTGGATTTCAGTCACTTCCCCCACTTCCCACAAGCAAATTGGGCCCTTCTGGTGCTGATTCCCGGGTGGGTGGGCTTGTGTACGTTCTAGGACACCATGGGTCTCTCCAACGAACTCTCCTGTGAGGCTTGGAGTTTCTCCCACTGCAGCCTCAACCCCCACAGATATTTTCAATCAGTGGTTTGAGGCTTTATTTCCCAGTGCTGCGGCCCTGAGTTGCAAGGTCTGTCTCACTCCCCAGGTGCTCCTCCCAGTTTATCCGAATATGAATGTGGGACCCCCAGTCCTCCAGCCACTGCCTTGCTGCGAGTCCTCTCTGCCCAGCTGCCTGACTCTGCCCCTCCTACCAGTCTGGATGAATGTGTTTATTTTAACTCCTTGGTTGTCAGACTTCTATACAGTTCAATTTTCTATCAGTTCTGATTGTTTTTTGTTTTTAAATTGTTGTTCTCCTTCTTTTGGTTGTGCAAGGAGGCACAGTGTGTCTACCTATGCCTCCATCTTGGCCAGCAGTATCTCTTCTTAACGTAATTTTATTGCCTATTAAAACATTTTGAAAAGACAGGAAATTAAAAATAGGTTACCTAAGGAAGAATGGTGAATATTGGGAAAATTTAGAAAACATTGACACTTGAGAAAAAGTAGAGATTGAAATGTTTCAATGAAGAGAATAAATGTAAAGTTGTTGGGATGAACCATAAAAAATTCTATACTTTTTTGGCAAAATGTCAAGATCCATAGTGCTCACTAAATATGTGAGCAACTAAAATTAAAATTCAGGCTACAACAAAACTGCTCATCAACTATGGATGATATGTATAGCATTAGCATGTAAGTATCTTCCATTATTAAAGTTCTTATTATTATGCCCCAAAGTAGAAATGGCCCAAGTGCACTTCCATTGTTAGCAATCCTCCAAACTCTGCTCCCTTGTCAAGAACCTGTCTCGGAGTCAAGAGATTTTCACATCCCCAGTGAATTTTCCTTTGTACTTTTCATAGCATTAGAAATTTTCAAAAGTTTCCACTAGCATACATTAAGGCATTTATCTGAAACTATTAAAGTAATAAATGACAAGTCATTTTTAACACAGAAGAGGTTTTGAAATCTGTCTTTTGGATGAGTGCTAAGTTAATCAAACGGCACATCCTCAGTGAGCTGATATCAATCTTCTAGACGTGCTTCTCCTTCAACGAGGGAAGGAGGACTCGGAATTCATTTTCTCAGTGGTCAACATGCCTGCCCACCAAGAGTAGTAGAGAGGGATGAGGAGACTCAAGGACACAGCTGCCACAGCCAACCACGTTCTCTTGCCTTGGGTAGGCCACTCCTAGTGTTTGGGTGGTGGATGTGTCTTGGGCATACCGAAATGAGCACTTGGCCCTGTGACGTGCTTGCTTAAAATCCTTCTGAGGCTCTTAGGTAATGTCAAAGGAACAACAGATAAAAACTGAAGTCTAGTGAAAATTTCCTCTCTGGGTTCATTTTATGACAGTTTATTTCTAATGATTTCCTTTATGGTCTACCTAGTTGCATTTTGATCTTCATTTCACACTACTGGCGTACATGTCTTCTACATTTCTGCCATATTGAGGCACTTCTCAAATTTTCCATAAGGCGGAGATCACTTGGAAGAAATGTCACGTTCCAAAGGGTAGAGAATTACTAGTGATTAAGGTAGAATTATGGGAGGGAAATGATTATTTCCTTACCATTTAGCTTCAAGAGGCAATGCTGGCAGATTGTATCTGCTAATAGACTCTCTAAACCATCTGCAGTGAAACCATCTGCTCCAGTAGATGGCAGTGTAGTGACTGTGGGGATAATTATTTTATTAGTTATAATCTTTAAACAATCAAATAAGTAAAATCAGTCTCTAGATATGTAATTAATTATTTGATTAACACACTGCATAAGAATCCATATACACAGCCTAGTAGGAACTTGACACATAGGAGAAGCTTCTTCTTCTTCTTTTTTTTTTTTTTTAAGATTTTATTTATTTATTTTTAGAGAGGGGAAGGGAGGGAGAAAGAGAGGGAGAGAAACATCAATGTGTGGTTGCCTCTCATGTGGCCCCCACTAGGGGCCTGGCCTGCAACCCAGGCATGTGCCCTGACTGGGAATCGAACCTGCGACCCTTTGGTTCGCAGCCCGCGCTCAATCCACTGAGCTATGCCAGCCAGGGCGAGGGGGAAGCTTCTAATGGAAGACGCTCACGGAGGACAAAGGATGGAAGGCCGTGTCCTGCGAGTGGATTGCAGCCACTGAAAACACATTAATAAAAATATTAAGTTAATGATAAGGACTTTGCATACTGTCCAAAAGCATGTTTCCTAGGCTTTTTAAAAACATTTGGTGAATAAACTCAGCAGAAGAGAATTCAATGCTGGATAGAAAAAAAAGCATTTAAAGATGGATGAAGTTATAAAGATAGCTACAGAGAGAATTCAGTACAATTTGAATTCTGGAGATAGGGTTGATCTTGGACTCTTGCACTGAAAATTCTGAGGAAGTGAGGAAATAATTTTTTATTTATTCCAATTTCATTCTCTTTTAATTGAATGTTATGCTTTAAATCTCTGATTGTGGTTCAGAGATAATGGTGTATAATTAAATACAAACTGCTGGAAACCACTTTGTGTTTCTTTTGTGAATGTCTGGAAATCAGCTTGGAAATACTCTAGAGATACTTTAAAAATCTACAGAAATGGGGGAAATGTATCAATAGGTAATCCCCAGAACTCTCTCAGAAAACTCTCATCTTAGATGGAAAAACAATGGGAAAATAAGATTTAATATACAATAAAGTTACTAAGTGCAATAGTGAAGGCGAAAACTATAATAGAAAGTTTTTAATATATATTTTTTTAAAAAAAGAAACTTCAACTCACTTTCTAGCAGAATATTTTTTTACCTGGGACCAGACTTGCCTTCTCTCTGTAAACAATGAAAAATCAAGCAAACAAGTGCATGTGTGTTGTGTGTGTGTAAACACACACATACATATAAACATATCAGGAGTTTGACAGCGTTTGACAGCAGCTAATGCAAGATCTTTATCTTTGAGTGAGATGGCATGGACGTGCACAAGGACAGCCCCCATTCAGTGCTGTTCCCTCTCTGGGGACAAATTCTTGCCAGTGTGTAATGAAGTGAAGTCCAAATAAACCATGTGGTCCCGCTGAGTGGAGAAGGCAAAAACCAGAGTTTGGAGCAGATGAAGCGGGTCTAATCTGTCAATGAGAGCAGTATAGAAGAGAGAAGTCCGAGGAAGTCAAGGTGAAGGTCCCCCGGATTATTTGGCTATGGATCGGGTTGTCTATACACAGAACGAGGCCGTGCAATCTCAGCAGAAGTTGGCAACTTTGAGGTAGGGAGTGAAGCATAGTCTCTGACAGCTGAGACGTGCTAGGGATGCTGGGGTTCTGACACATCCCTAGTACAGTGGTCACCTAACAGAACCCACTGAGGCTGCACTTTAGGAGTTATGTCCTCATTCTAGAATAAGACTCCTATGACTGGCTCTAACCCAATCTGAAACCAGGCTTTGATAATATATACAGCAGGATATGGTTTGGAAAATAATTCTTGCTAATTTAGAGAGGTTTGAGAAACACATTGGGCTTTTTTTAGGTATAAAGGACGTAAAATCAAGCCTTTCCAAGTTCAAGGAGACCAGCCGGTAATTGAACTACCCACTAAAATAAAAATCAGTGCTTTTAGAAGACAGTGAAAGAATCTAGAAACCCCAAAATGTATAATCTATAATTAAAATAACCTAGAAGCTCCACAAGGTATAATTTATAATATGTAGTATAAACTTTAGAAAATTACTAGTCAGTCAAAGAAACATGTAAAATGGGTTCCATACTAAAAATAATATGTAGCTGATAGAAGCCAATGCAGTAATGGCACAAATGTTGGATTTGTCCAACTGCATCTACTATAAAGTATTCAAATAAAGATAAAATACACTAAAAGAAAATATGACCTTAAAAAATTAATGGACAAACTGAAAAGAACAATTGGAAACCGTAAAGGAGAATGAAAAGAAAATTATTGATATAAAATTTATAATCATTGAAATAACTAACTGGATGGCCAATGGCCAATGTATTTAGTATTGGGTTATAACCCAAAGTATAAAATAAATATCCATGACCTGATACTAAAAGACATTTGAGAAACACAATAGCCAAAACTTCATGCGATTAATACTTGAATATTATGTAATAGACAATGTCAGGTTTTGATCTTTTCCTATCAGGGGACATTTAGGAATTCAGATGGTAGGATAGGGGTTATTGCTAGCACTGGCCATCCTAATATTGGATTAATTATGTGTCATGGTATAAATAAATCTTGCTATGTATTTTAAAGCTATTATTAGGTATAAATGCTAATCTATTTTAGCAGTAGATATGGGGAAAGCGTTGTAGGTTATTAGACTCACAATGAAATAATGAAGTATCTTGAGGGTAGGTAAAGACTGCTTCATTCCAATTTTTATGTCAAAGCCATATACACAGTTGATAACTAAGAAGCAGTGCTTTTGTGTGGAATTGAGATAGTCTCCGGGGAAGCCATCCAAACTTATTTTCTTATATTATATACAAAGACACTTCATAAAAATGATTCCACCTTTCTTTGTCATCGTCTCTTTTCTATTATACTCATCTATTTACCACACACACTTGTCAAAGAAACTTAAGAATTCAATGGTGCCAGATGAGATCAGCTTGACATTTGTATTTCCTGGTATTCGAAGATAGCTCATAATATCTTTGAGTGCTTCATGGAGGCAGCAGTGACCTATTTCAGGTATGATTTGCACATTACCTTGATGGATTTGCAGGGAAGGGCAAGCAACATTCAGAAACCTTCTGAGTGGCGTATGTACCCCTCCTCCTCCCCACTAACTGCACAGCCTAGGGTTGGAGAATTGTTTTCACTATGTTTCCCTGCTACTGTGCGGTTGGAAGTGGCAGACTGCTTCTCTGCTAATCCAGACATTTAAGCAAATGTTAATTTTCTATAAGGTTTCCATTACTCATTTTTCCAACTGATTGAACGGCTGTATGTGGATCTCTGGCATTCACCCTGAAAGCTGATTTATTCACATTATAAAAGAAAAAAATACAGTCTCTTGTTAATCATCTTATTTAATGCTGCTTCACTCAGAAAGAGTCAATCATTCTGGGAACTAGGCTGCAATCCAATCTTTTTTCCATTTATAATAAGCAAATTCAATTCCTCACATCTCTGTTTTAAAGGAAATTTAATCGTCGATGAAGCTGATGAGCTTGTAGTTTGACACTTGGATGTTATATCCAGTGAACTAAAGATGATGAATCAATATTGATTTCCATTGAACTGAACAAAATGTGAAGATTTCATGAGGGATCAAACATTTTCAGTTTATTCGATGACAACATAAAGATGAGATTCTAATTTCAGGCATTTCATATTTAACAAAATTAACAAAAATCCCTAAAATTATATAATCCCCATTCCTAGGATATAAATTATTTATGATATATTTTTACTCAGAAAATCTTATTATTATGGAATTACCTGTGTAAAGTAAAAACATACATTTTTCCCTGTTTAGTTTCTAGTAATATAATCAAAGCTTCCAATATCTTTGCTCCAAAGCAGTAAGATCAATGCAGAATTAAAGTCAACGTAGTAAGTGACTTTGGGAAATGTTACTGCCATTTTTAAACCTAAGATTCATTAATAAACTAATATTTGGCTCAATCAAAATAAAGGGTGAGCAGATGTTTAAGTTTTAGCTCTGGCATTAAAATCACACGTGGATTAGAATATCAGTTCTGTTCCTTATCAGTTTATTTACATAATGTCTCCGAATCTCAGTTTTCTTCATTTGGAAAATGGAAAACTCACCGTAGTGAGTTTTGCCAATGCTAAATGAACTGCACACATGCGTATCTTGTGTTTGCATGTAGGCGTGTTTATGCGTGTAAATCATACTGTTTGCTCAATTGTGATATCTTAAAATATTTCTTCTGAAATGTTTTTTTCCACTTTTAACTGTTTGCATTCTGAATTCTCTTTTTTGATAGTTTGATGAATATAACATTCTCATCCTTTTTAGTTGCCCTACGTTGTAATCGACAGCTTTGGAATGGTGCCACGTAAAAGAGCAATTCTTCCTTCACAATTAAAATGATATCTTACTTTGGCTTAATTTAAAGTTTACAGTTCACGGTGTCTCTTTACACGTTATAATCTTTAAGGCCACCCAAAACTCTGGAATAATAACATCATTGGTCTAATTACTTCACACATTCAAAAGAACTGGACTTGTAGAGAATGCCCCAGAGAGAGAGAATAAGGAAAAGGACCTGAGGAGAGAGGCTGTACCTTTTCAACGTAACTTGGCAGTTTTGGGGGAAGGTATTAGGCAAATACATTGCGGTAGACATTACTCCTGTGACCTCAGTCAGTTCTGTCCTTTCCTTCAGTGGCGGCTCCACCATCCCCACCCCCAACCCCTGCCCTGGGCACTCAGATACCCAGTCCAGGTTGATTCCCAGCCTGCCTTTCAGTACCAGAAAGTCCAGGGAAATGCAATGTGATCAGTATTGATGTGAGTAACTTCTGAACCATGCTGCTGGTTGAAATGTGGATATCCTCTCTCCTTTTTACTTTTTCTTTTTTTTGTACTATTTATTACATCAGTTTATGATAAAAACCCAAGAGCATATTTCTAAATGTCGAAAGCTATTCCAACAGAAATAGAATTACCATCATGAAATTATATAGCATTGTGGTGTTCTTAGTAGTTGCAAAGGCTTTGCTTTCAGATTCTAAAAGAATAAAATAAGCTTAGCATATCTCTCTCTTATATCAATTAGCTCAGCAGCACAGGAAAGAAATCGACTCTGTAGTGAGATATTTCTGGAAAGAACACGAGGCTTTTATTAAAACCCAGATATGGAGGTGAAAAGTTGACTTTTTGTTAAAAAATATGGAGCAAGAGATTTGTATCATTGCTCAAATAGTTAGCCTTTCAACTCTGCGTGAAGTAGCCTGTAGAGAGAGCTAAAAATGTCCCCAGGAAGCAGCTTTGAACCTGTTCATGTGCCAAAATCTATTGTCTTATATTTTGCTTCTATTTTATCGGGCTTATGACCCCTCTAGAGATGCAAAGAGGAAAAAAAAATTCCTTTGAATGCTAGATCAGTTAGATTTAAATTCTACCTTCTGTGTTTACCACCTGTAACACAGTGGAAAAAATTATTTAACCCTTTCAAGCATCACCTACCTGAGGTGTAAAATAAGAACAGATTATTAGTTAATTAGGCATTTGTGAGTTTTCAATACACAGAAAAACATCAGAAATAGTACATAATTGTCACTCTTTGAGAGTAAAGTATGTGCATATTTAAATTTATTTTTAAATATATTTATTTTTTATTTGATCATTTTACTGGTAATTGCATTTTTATTATCATTTAGTCCCCTTATACCCCTTCCCACCTCTCCCCCCAATCACCACTGCTGTCCATGCCCATGAGTCCTTTTTTCCTTTTTGCTCAGTCCCTCCACCCCATCCCCCTCAGCATTTTGTTATCTGTGACACATGTCCCGTCCCACCTGTAACAGTGATGTGATGTAAATCACATATGCAATTTAAACTTTTCTATTAGTCAAATGAAAAGATATTTTAAGTGAAATTAATATAATAATGCTTTCTATATCCCAATATATCCAAAGATCATTTTAACATGCAATCAATACAAAAATCATTAATAATATAGTTTACATCCTTTTTTTTATGAATACTAAGTCCTTGGGAACAATTATAGGTATTACTCCTTCAACACCTCTCTATCTGGACTGGCCCCATCTCAAGGGTTCACGAGTCACATGTGACTGGAAGGAACAGTGCAAATATATATGGTTTAACATAGAGCAGTTGTTCATGAAATGTTTTCTGTGAATGATGGCACGAGATACAGATAAACTTGAGGGTAGTGAGATCACAGATATTTCTCTTGGCCAATATTTACTATTCAGAAAATGACACATGGTTGAAGTAGAGTAAGACAACATGTAGTATGTAATTATTGATAATAAAAGTGCTTTATTATCTTGAACATGATCTTAATCAACATGGATTTTAATATATATATATTATTAAATACACATAAACAGTCTAAGATGTCATTCTATTAGAGCATAAATGGGAAGACAGAGTTTAGGATAAGCAAATGCTTTTTCTAAACCTCACAGGTAACTGTGAAATGGGGTCTTTTGAATAAGTTCCAAGGCTATTTTTTTATTCTGCTAATTACCATGCTTTCATTTGTGTATTTTTATTCATTTATAGTAGGGACATATTGATGGCAATACGAATGTATAATTTTACTTACAGATTTTGAACTTCGCTACCAAATAAATTCAGCGTATCCCTGAACACAATGTGCAACCTAAAAGCATGCTTTAACTGCAGATTCATTGAAGCTTTCTTTCATCCCATACATGCAAAATTGTTATTCCTGGCTCTAAACAATTCCAGATCAAATGCACAATGAATATTAAAATGCTTTCACTGGAAATATCTATTGCCCCTGAGGGATAAAACTTCTTCAACTTTTTGAAAAAATATATTTATTTTATCATATTCTGGAGCTTTACTAAATTAATTAATACATAAAACATGAGTAAGATATTATTAACATTGTGGGCTCTTGCAAGAGAGAAATCAAAAATCTAAATTGTGTAAAATAAAAATATGAACACTTATAGTTAGCATGCATGCAGTAAAATGTAAAATAAATATATTTGCTGTATACCACCAGAAACAATTTAGATAATATAAGAAGATATTTTATATACAAAAGTTAGTGGTACAATAGAAATATTAGAAATAACTTTATAGAATCTTCACAGATAATACCAAAACCCAAAATATATCTGAAATATATATTTAATAAGAGTCAACATTCTGTTTTTACATGCAGCACTAAATGTTACAAACACTTCATTTTTAAAATAATATAAATACTTTATTTTCAAATGGGTTAAAAACAACAGAGTTTTCTAAGGTTCCTTTAAAAATAGCTAAGACTATATGAAAAATATTGGAAGGGAGAAATTCATCTACCACATACTGAAAAAATCATAAAGCTATAATAGTTAAATAGTCTCATATTAGTACTGGAAAACCAAGAGACATCCCTGAATTTGCATATTCCAGAGTCTATACAACATATTTTAGGTCAAGATGGTATAATTTCCCAGTGGGGGAAGAAATGTTCCATAGGAATGCTAGAATAGTGTAACTGTTTTTCAAGTTATTGTAGCTTCTGAGCCTACTCTTTAGTGAGACCTTAGGTCAAAGTTTAATGTGCAAAAGTAAAGGCGCAGTGGAAGGCCAGGAGATGGGCTGGTTACTCTTTTTCTTTCTTTTTCTTTTGTCCCCACCAGTCCTGAAGCTATGCGAGAGAACAACTAGGCGTAACATACTTTCTGCACGAGATACTTTAGAAGGCTTTGGTGAGCAAGCTACCAACAGCCAGGGCACAAGTAGAGATTTGAAATGTGTTCACATATTGTCTTTGCTCTTTGGTGCTATTCCACTCTATCCAGAGAAGGATATGTCTCAGAGAACTGAAGTTCTCCCTGTAGGCTTAGTTTGCCACATTGAAAAAAAAAATTGCATGAATGGAACAAAGTTTTTTCAGGTACATTTTTCTGCGTATTTCAAGGAACATGAGATTTTCTCTTCTTAAAAAATCTTTTAATCAGATGAAATGCACAGATTGATTCTATCTACTCTGTGTTTCAGTGGTATACTCCACTGTATACCCATGAAATTCCACTTGCTAATATTTTAGGGTTTTGCTTTAGAGACTGGTATGTCATTACCTACTCTTCTGATGTCCTTGTCACATACTGGTACAAATATTCTTTTTCCTCATAAAATGAGTGAAGTTAAATAAAGACAAACTCTTGGAAGAGGGTTTCCCCTTCCCGCCACCCACTCCATGGAGCAAACAGGTCAAATAGCAACAATTCTACGAGAATGAGGCTTGAAGGATCTAATAACCTATGTGTTCTACCATACGACCAGTGGTCCAAGTCACTTACGCTCTGTTCCTTCTCATCCTTTTTGCTTTCTTTGCCTCAGTATGGACATCTTTTATTGATGTGTCTTGCACATCACCAATGCCGTCATGCTACAAACAATGGGCTGTTAAAACCATTCATGGAGTTGCTGATTTCAAGTATTTCATATTTCAGTTCTGGTATTAGAAGATCATGATTATTATTAGATCCATTATTTGGTAAAAATGTCCATCATTTCCTCTTGGTTGATCCTATCTTCTTTTCCGTTTTAACATATTAATAGTAATTATTGTGAGCTCCTAATCTATTAACATCAGTACTTGATCGTCTATCTATCTATTTCTATTGTCTATTTTATTTTCTAGGTAATTTATCAGATAGCCGTTAACTCTTTATATGTTTGGGTTTTTTTATCTTTATTAATGTAGCATTTGTATTTACCCTTTTCTTAGTTTTTAATCACGTGGCAGACACTGTGCACTACAAACAGAGTAGAGGCTTCAAACGGTGACATATTCATGAGCAGCGAGGACTCCCCATTCCTTCAGTTAAGTTTGGGGCTGGTAACGTCCACCCAGTCTAGGGTTAAGCTTGTTCAAAGCAGAGTGGAAATTTCAGATGAGTTAGCTACTTGTGGTTAACCTCCATTACACCACAACTCTACAGTCCTTCAGGATATTTGTTTAGTTATTGTCATTGTCATTCTATGACAGCTGTCCCAACATTTCCCTCTGTGCTCTCCTCTGCCCAGCCCACCCCCATGCCCACAGTTAATGAAGCGTCTTACAGGTCGTTGTCAATACCGAACAGCTATGAGCGTTTTGTTCTTCCTGAGATAACTTTTTAAGGTATCCTCTTTAGTTTTTGCCCAATAATGCTTCAATTCTTGCCAAGCTCCTCAAGGGGAATTTCCTCCTTGGTTGTGAGGGCTCCTCCATCCTCTGACCTTATTATATCAGCACAAACAAAATCAAATTCTGCTGGTTTCTAAGTCCCATAGCAGCTGCCTTCTGACATTGGACTTGCAATCTCCATCTGAGCCCTGAGTCCGTGCCCTTACATTACACCGCTATGGGTTTTCAGTGTGAATTCACGACTCATTCCAGCGCCTTCATCTCAGGCCTACTTTGCATCTGCTTAGATCCATTCCCCCCCCCCTCAGGGGTAGGTCTCAAACTACAAACCATTGAAAGTCTGTGGGAGATTTTACTTTGCTTTTCACAGCTTTATCCCCAGTTTCTTAGGTGAACGCTAAGGGCAACAGTTCACCCAGCACGAAAATGGTGTTTTGGAGATATTTGTGCTGCCGTAGAAAAATACTTGATGCATAATATTTGTTGTAAGACAAGTTATATAATTATCCTGTAATAATTTCAGTAATCAAGTGCTACTGCACCTCGAATGTGAATTCTTATCTGCTTATAGAAAATGGTGAATTGTAAATATGCTAATATATTAAGCGTTTCTTCACCATGAGATTATAAATTACTTTTTTATTGTACTTTTCCTTTTTCCTTAATTTTCAAGTTTTCTATGAGAAGTATGCATTGCTTCTGAAATTAGAACAAACAGTAGGAATTACACTGAAACGATTTGGAAGATTATAATATAAATGCTCGAGTTTAGGATGTGTGGAGAAGGCCAGTTTTACATACTTTGCTCTAATACCTTTTGTAGGTGATATAGGGCTGAAAAGTATGCCTCTGACAGGCAGAGAAATGAGCAGATATATCTTTATACTATATACAATATTTTATCTCTCTAATAGCTGTTACCCTAAACTTAACTATACAATGTTCTTTAAAAGAAGCCATCTACTCCAGTGTAGTATTAAAAAAAAGATAAAAAATTGATGACAGTCTCATTAAGAACCTTCTCCTTGAGAAGCCTACCCAGTGAGCTCCCCATTACATGCTTCAGGCCCTTCCCGAGGACCCTCCGAGGCAAGTCCAGGGCATGTGGGGATAGATGAATACCATTGATTTAGAGTGACATTTTTAGAGGGAGAAATTCAGTAAATGTTTTTTTTTTCCTCCCAATCCAGCCCTACTAGTCTGGATTATTTCAAGTCTACTAATAATATTGTACAAAGGTAAAAAAAGCTAAAAAACACAAGTTATATTTAAATAGTTAAAATAAACCCCAAATATTTCTTATATAATCACTCCTAGCAAGTTCTATTTTATAATGGAATTATAACAAAATTACTTCTAAATATATATACAGATTTTTTCATAGTGTTTAAATTTACAATGGAAGTAAAAATGTGAATAAATTAAGCCCTAAAATATTAACTGTTTGCAATGTTATGAGATGCAGATAATAAAAGTAGGAGCTACTCCTCATTGAAAGATGATCCAGTCCAAGGGACTGTGAGAAACACTTTATATGTTCTTTAAAATTTATGTTCCCCAATTTATTAATTTTTAATTTTTAAATTCTCTTTTCTTTTTTCCTTGTCTAGTCATATTTTATTTATTAAAAATTTTTACATTGTTCAATAGCAATTGTGTCCATTTCCCCCAATGTTCTCCCCTGCCCTACCCACTCCTCAGCTCCCACAATCAATACACCCCCCCCCATTTCTTTCTCCGTGGGTCCTTTATACATGTTCCTTGACTTGACCCTTCCCCTAAATTTTAAATTTTCAATTACAGTTCACATACAATACTATAGTAGTTTTAATATGCAACATAGTGAACATATATTTATATAATTTATGAAAAAATCAGCTCAATAAGTCCATTACCCATCTGGCCCCATACATAGTTATTCTAATATCATCAACTATATTCTCTATATTGTACTTCACATTCCTGTGACTGTTTTTATAACTGATAATCTGTACTTCTTAGTCCTTTTACCTTTTACCCAAGGCCCCCTACCAGAACATTAAATTATTCTCTGTATTCATGAGTTTGTTTCTGTTTGTCTGTTTTGTTTTCCAGATTGCACATATAAGTGGAACTATATGGTATTTGTCTTTCTCTGTCTGGCTTATTTCTCTTAGCATGATACCCTCTAGGTCAGTCCATGTAGCTGCTATTAGCAATACTTCGTTATTTTTTATGACCAAGTAATATTCCAACATATATATGTACTATATCTTCTCTATTCATCCATCTATTAATGAACATTTAGGTTTCTTCCATACCCTGGCTATTATAAATAATTCTGCAATGAACTTAGGAATGTGCATATTCTTTTCAAATTAGTGTTTTAGATTTCTTTGGATAAGTACCCAGAAGTGGATTTGCTGGATCATATGGTAGTTCTACTTTTCACTTTTTTTTTTTGGGGGGGGGGAAATCCCATACTGTTTTCCATAGTGGCTGCATCAATTTACAATTCCACCAGCTGTGCACCAAGGGTTCCCTTTTCTTCACATCCTTCCAACACTTGTTTTTTGTTGATTTATTGAGCCCAAGGTCTCACTGAGATGCAACTCCCACTGGTTTTCATGGCCTGATGTTATAGGGGCTTTTCTTCCTGGCACCGGTGTCCAGAGCTGGGGAGCTTGGTGTGAGGCTGGCATCTCTGCTCCTGTGAGGGTGGGGAGAACTCAGATATCTTTCCTGATTCTTGATCACCACACTGTGGGTGTGGGACCTGCCTGTTTTGTGTGTCTACCCCTCCTACCAGTCTTGATGTGACTTCTTTATATCCATACTTACAGGACTGCTGTTCAGCTATACTTCATGTGGTTCCCGATGATGGTTGTTCTGTAATTTAGTTGTAGCTCTGATATGTTCTTTAATTCAGTTGTAGTTTTGGGGTGGTCATGGGGGGCCTGAGCAAAGTGTTTTCCTAGGGCACCATCTTGACCAGAAATCCTTAATTATTTTTTAACATTTTATTTATTTATTTTTAGAGAGAGGGGAAGGGAGGGAGAAAGAAAGGAAGGAAAACATCAATGTGTGGTTGCCTCTTGAGTGCCCCCAACTGGGGACCTGGCCCACAACCCAGGCATGTACCCTGACTGGAAATCGAACTGATGACCCTTTGGTTCACAGTCTGGTACTCAATCCACTGAGCCACACCATCCAGTGTGTCCTTCATGTTTTTTTACATAATCCTAACATCAATAAAATGAGATATGGAAAACAGTATGGAATTTCCTCTAAAACCTAAAAATGGAACTGCCTTTGACCCAGCAATTCCATTGCTTGAATTATACCCTAAGAACCCTGAAACTACAATTCAAAATAATCTCTGCACCCTTATGTTCACAGTAGCACAATTTACAATAGCCAAGTGCTGGAAGCAACCTAAGTGCCCATCAGTAAATGGGTGGATCAAAAAAACCTGTGGTACATTTACACATTGGAATACTACAAAGCAGAAAGAAAGAAGGAGCTCCTACCCTTTGCAACAGCATGGATGGAACTGGAAAGCATTATGCTAAGTGAAGTAAGCCAGCTGGTGAAAGACGAATACCATATGATCTCACCTATAAGAGGGACCTAATGAACAAAACAAACAAATGAACACAACAGAACCAGAGTCGTAGAAACAAGGAATAGACTGACAGTGACCAGAGGGGAGGTGGGAGAGGGATAAGGGGAGAAGGGGAAAGATCTAGTTAAGAAACATGTATGAATGACCCATGGTCATGGACAACAGGGTGGGCATCGACTGTGGCAATGGGGGATGGGTGCGACAGGGGAGGGTAATGGGGGCAAATTGGGACAACTCTAATAGCATAACAATAAGAAATAATGAGATTGTCCTACTGACAATTCACCATACACCCATATTAGGAAAACATTGAATTTTAGCGTAGTAAAGTAAATTACAAGTGATAAATGACCAAATCAGAATTTGGCTATAGTTATTCCAGCATAAAAGGTTGTGCTCTCAACTTTATGCTTTTTGCCTCCTCATGAAATCTGAAAGTACAGCTTTTCTCTCTTTTTCAGAGACAGGTTGTTTTTAATGTAAAAAAATCCCATTAGCCTTTTTCATTGGGATGTTTTCATTGGGATTTTAGCGTGAAACAGATGGTGCACTTAAGTTAGGATAATTTAAAAAGGGCACTATTTCTAAACTGTG
Organism: Glossophaga mutica; assembly: GCA_039655065.1. Lineage (NCBI taxonomy): Eukaryota > Metazoa > Chordata > Mammalia > Chiroptera > Phyllostomidae > Glossophaga > Glossophaga mutica. The sequence goes on along the minus strand of CM077313.1, from coordinate 6,561,463 downwards.
GGCAGAATGTAGGGAAACCTGAGGAGACAGTGCAACACCATGGAGCTCCAAGAGCAGCTGGCGTAACACCCTGAGGCTTGAAGCTATGTGGGCAGGGAGTCGTTCCTTCCCGAAATCCAGCCAATGATGGGAAATGTGGTCAACTTGGAAGGAGCTATGAACTTCAACCCAGAGACACGCCCATACTGAAGTGATCCTCCAACGAAGGAGGCAGGGTTTGTTTAACCATCCCGACTACACCTGTGCAGGCTTCCCATTGGCTGAACACACACACTAAAGCCAGGAGCCAAAAGAGGCCCCTGATGAAGTCCAGTAAAGGCAGAGAAGGGCAGACAGCAGCTCTGCAAGGCCAGCCAGAGGTGCAATTCCCACACTCACACGGCACAACACAACACAACTCAACACAACACAACACAGCATGACACTTCTTACAGAGCCCCCTGTCATTATTGCAGTCCAGATATTACAAATTTCAAACACAGCATAATGCATTTTATATCCTGCTCTTAAACTGAACATTTCAATTCCTTCAAGTGCTACTACTTCTTCCTTTTAATTGTGTATTTTATTCCAAGCAAAATTTTAATTTCAAACAGAGCCAGCCTTCTTTCTAAAATAATTATTGAGAAGATATCCTCATGAACATTTAATTAACCCTAAGCAAAATTACTCTAATTTACTTAGTGTTAAGAAAAAAAAAAGGACAGTGAATTTCTTAGCACAAAGCTTTTGACTATGCCAGCAATATTTGTGGTATGAACGAGTTATCAAAATGTACTTTAATTATTCACATTTTGAGTGCTGGAGCATCGAGGTCGACACTAATGGCTCAATGAGGTGTACACCCAATAATAATGTTAGAATATTACACTCGTAACAAAAATCATAAAAAATTTAGTGATCACCCGTATGCAGAACACGGAGCTAAAGCCCCTTTGATTCAGTGTCTCAGCACTTCCAGCTTCAGTCCTCGGAGACACACGGTGCCATAAGCCTTACTTTGTGAGAAGGAATGGAAACAGATTTGCTGACCTCATCACATATAACTTATTTATTCATTCATCAGTGTCTTCATTATTCAACATACATTAGTGACCCTAAACTGTGAGCAACTTGAAGGCAAGAACTACCTTCCGTCCGTACCTTCCCTTCTGCCTGCCATGCTCGGTGCATCGGAATGAATGACGTTGCATTAAGGAATGCCCCAGGCTATGCTGAGGCAAACTGGACTCCTTCCTAAAGCGTAGGATTCTCACAGGGTCTGGGAAAGCCTGGGGCACTTGGCTGAAATTTCTTGAGCTTTCTAGAGATACTGAGCATTTGCTACCTGGGTGATGTTCACTGAAAGGACTGAGACAGAATTTTCCCCAGATGGAACTGGGGAACTTGCTCAGAATGCCTTTATTGGTGTCCACCTCCACGGGATGGGCCTTAGGCCTCAGGAGGCTATGTTTCTCTCTGGCAACAATTTATTTTTAGCCCTGACCTGGATTATACTAACTTGGAGGGAAATGAAACTAGAGGAGAAAACACGGACCCAAGAATAAGGACAGATTTTCGAAAGAGTCCCTGATCAACCATCAGTATAGCATTCCCGCCGGGAAAGCTGTTTCCATGTTCAGTCATAGAACAGGCGCTGTTTTGGGGGATTAGATGGAAGGTCAGGGAACCCTTCCTTTCCTCTGCTCCTAATCAGCACCCTAGGTAATGGTAAGAACGTCCAGGCAGCAGTTAGCACCAGTCCCCTTACAGACTTGGAGAAACTTAATTTATGATAAAAACATCCCTGGCAGGAGCACTGCCTTTGAAATGAAGGTTTAATATATACTAAATTAAGCATGTCGGCCAGGGTATGGTCAGCATGGAATGAATATAATCCTTGTTCCAAAATGGCTCAACTCTGACTGACCAATAGGGAGAAAAGCAAGCTAACGCTTTTTTAGTACCCATAATGATGGGCCACACTTTGTCTAAGACCTTAGGGTTTATTGTCTTACTTCCTCAAAGCAGGAAGTTTTGTCTTATCATATTATTTATTCTTTTAACAAATGAGGTACGTGGACACTGAGAGATGGAGGAATTTGCCCAGGGCTATGCAGTTTGTAAGTAGTGGGACTGGCAGGATCAAACTGAGGCAGACCCGCATCTTAGTCTGTTTTCGCTCAGTGTTATACTGCTTCTCGAATACATTAACTCCACAGGAGACTTCTGGAGGCCCAGTGAGGCAGCGTGCCTTACTCAGTACGTCCTTCCTCGTGTAAGGCTGGAGCCCGCCAGTGGAAAGGGATTTCTGGGGAGATCATTGGGTATCGAAATTACCCAGTGGGTAATTTACCTACAGAAATCACAACGTGACCAATGATCAAATCCCAAGTTTTTTTAAAAAAATTCATTAACATCCCTTCTTTAAGACTTCAGAAGTCTCACATAAATACCCACGTGCCCAGTTTCTCTGGAACTGTGTGCTCGCCGGACTGACTGCACCCTCTCGGTGTTCAGTTGCTTGGCCCCTTTTAGGTCAGACTGTGCTCACCTGTTCCTTCTGGTTCCCCAGGGTCCCTCCAGAACTGGCCGTGTGAGGCAGGGATCTGTGACCCGCGAGTTCCTGCTCTTACACTTCCTAAATTATGCAAATTTGTGGTTGGGAAGGGCCTATACTTAGGGATGAGTCCATGTTTTGTGGGACCTGAGGCTTATGCAACATGGGGAACTTTGTAAGGAATGTAAAATCATAAATACAAAAGGAGATGTGAATACGAATATTTAAATTAAGGAGTAATCACAAATTTGGAAGTTATAAATGTTAAATCACACAAATGCCACAAAAATCAAGGAAAAAATATTAGAGTTTGAAATGCTTTTGTTATATTTTCTCCCCAAATCTACCTAGCTTTGTATTGCCTCTTCATATAATAGTGACTTTTATATTATTACTTTCTATAGAGAGAGTATAGCATTAATTAACAAAGTTATCGCAAACCCATAAACATACCTAATGAACACCAAACTAAACTGAACCCATTCTCAGCTCAGCTGACCCGCAGTAATATCCCAACAAATGGCCGTAGCCACTTCAACATCATCAACACACAACAAGGAACATGATGGGTGGGAAGCTAAATGAAAAAAAGATAGTGGTTTCAAACAAATGCACCTGAAATGCCTCATTTTTGCTATGCCTGCAAAAGTATAAATGTCTCTGTTAGCTTGTGCTGCCCAGACAAAATACTACAGACTGGGTGGCTGGAACGACAGAAACTTTTATCTAATGGTTCTAGAGGCTGAAGTCTGAGATCAGAAGGCCAGCATCGTGCATTTCCAGTGAGGACTCTCTTCTTGACTTGCAACAGGCCACCAAGTCACTGTGTCCTCACCTGACAGGGACAGGGGTAGGGAGAGGGAGCAGGCTACCTAGCTGTCTGGTGTCTCTCCTTATCAGAACACTATGGTATCAGACCAGGGCCCTGCCCTTATGAACTTATGTAACCTTAATTACCTCCTTTCAGGCTCTATCTCCAAATACAGTCCAGTTAGGAGTTAGAGCTTCAACATGTGAATTTGGGAGGAACGCATTTACATCCATAGATACAGGACCATGGGTGTCCCTGAGGTCCCTCCCGGGACCTTGAAGGAACCTGTGAAAGGGAGGATCCGGAAGCTTCCACTTTCTGAGCTTCACGGTCAGTCGAACTCTGCGTATCTGCCCTAGAGACGGCCTTTGGAAGGGAGGGGGGTTGGTGGCAGGAGAGGACCAGGCTTACCTTTTTCTGAAAAGTCCCTTGGCATTCTGAGATAGCTGCTAACAGGTGGAGTCAGGACCATAAATCTCCATGGCTCTTTGAGCTTTAGCAATTTTCCACTGTCGTCCATTTTTGCTACTGCTCTGTCTTCTGTCTTGTTTAACAGGAGGAAAGAGAAGGGCTGGTCTTTTTATTTTGGCAGACACGGCAAAAAACACAGTGGATTGAGGAAATGCATTTTCTTCCACAGCAAGTCCTGGGGCCTATAGAGAGTAGAAACCTATGAGATAAAAACCATCTGGCAATCTTGATGCAAGGGGAAAAAAGTCCTTGGTAAATAAATGGGAAGCTTAGACCCATCAGAGTCTGAGAAGTATCTGGATATTGACTTGAATGGGCTCTGCCTCAGTGAAACGTACAGGCCTCGTTTCTGTTAATGAACAGGAAAGCGGAAGGCGGTGGTCCTGGAGTGGACTGGAACCGCCTGGGCTCGCTCCTTCCTCAAAGAGAACTACCTCCGCCCATTACCTTCCGCCTTGTAGCACCTGGCAGAGGAGCCTGGGGTGGCAAGGACTGGGATGCAGGGTTGTTTGTTACAACTAAAGCGGGGCCAAGGGGAATAAGAGAGGGTGTCGACCTCACACATGCCTAAGTGCCTGAACTGTCTGAACTGTGGAGGGAAGGGCGGTGGGCCCGTGAATGAGCTTCTGGAAAACAAAATGTACATGGAGGCTGAGGGATGGGGTGAAGGAAGGAGAGATCCGTGCTGGTCAGGGACTTTCTTAGTAAAAACAAACTGGAAGGTTTCGAAAGGATACGAAGTAATTAGCCAAAGGGAAAAGTGACAACATCCCCACAGAAAGATAAGGATAGAACAGGGAGAAAGGGCAAAGGACGATGAGGTCTGAAAGGCATACCGAATAATTATGCTTAGGTTATGAACAGTGTTGAGTATGTGTTGGAAAGGGGTTTGGATTTCCATCCAAATCCCAGGAGAGTCAATTAAGGATTTTAAGCAGAAGCGAGAAAGGCAAATTTATTATTTAAAATGAGTGATGTCATAGGACAGAGAAGTTCAAAATATTTGTTGAACGGCTAATGAGATACAGTGAGAGTCTATTCCTGCCAACCGCTCATCAGCACACAGTCTTACAAAAGGGTTCTAGGGTAACATCCAAAACTGCGAAGGCCAGGAATTGTGCCCAGTAGTAAGTGTTACTGCTTCACGGACTCAGGCAGAAGATGTGAGCCTATAAGAAAGGAAGGGCTTCATTCCTCACAGCAAAAGCTCCATGTCGGGCTTTCTTTTAGTGCCCAATCCCCGTTTCCCAAGATTCCAAGTGGCAGGGGTGATGCAGGAGGGCCCCAAGAACTGAGGAACAAGAGAGGAGCCCTGAGCCTGGAGGATTTTATGGTAAGCAGAAGCAAGCCCATTCTTTGTCCAGGAGCAAAAGGTACTGCACCCCTTAAGGCTTCCTGGTGCAGACACGATTCTCAAAGATGGCCCAGGGAGAGAGCTTCCAGGGCCGCCTACTCCTGACAGAACATACAGGGATGCTCTCGAGCCGTGGCAGCTTATTCTCTGCATACTAATAATTGCATCGTAAGAGACAGGGATCGCATATTTTAATTTCTCTTTTTATTAAAACATCTATAAAGATTATTTGGACATTTTTGCCTTTTAAGAGGAAACAACATAGTAAATCCTCAGAGTTGTATCATTTGACAGATTAGTTATCCCTCAGTGGAGTGCCACTAACTATTATGGATGACTTATTTTTAAAGTTTATTCTACTGTTTCCAGTCAATCACTGTTTGATATACATCTAAAAAGTTCCAGTGGTTCAAGGCAGAAAGTGTAAGGCACACAGATGTTAAAATATAATGAGTTTGTTAGGAGTTTAAACCAATTAAATTCACTTTGAGATGTTCCTCACAACTACAAATTATATTCTGCTGCTCAGAGGTTTTATATAGTACATCAGATTGGCTACGGTGTTAAAAATAAAAAGGGTAAAGAAAAAAAGAGCGATGATCCCATTTGTTTTCTTTTTCATTAACTGAGAATAAATACTGTTCACGCTTTCATTTTCACAAATGTAATTTGAAATATCTTGAGATCTTTCCTCATCTTTACAATTAAAAGTAAAAACATGTAACATAAAAATAAGCCAGTTTATTTTTTAGTGCAAGATTCAAAATTTAGGTAGAAGCCATGTTTACTTTCATTCTACAGCCTAACATAAAGTTAACTTAACAACACACGTTTTATTATAAATTCAGAATCCAAAGCATACATAGAAAAAAAATAGCATTTTAAAACTTTGTATGTGTCAACAGTGTTTTCATTATATAAAAATTAATCAGAGAGCACACCTCTTATTAAATGAGACAAAGTATCTTGTTTAGAACTCTCTCTGGCTCATCATGTGGCTTCCATCTATATTTGTTGAATATGTAATTATTATAAAGATATTCTCCAAATTGAAAATGTTTATTTATTGAGCTTCTTGCACTGTGTATGGCACTAGACCATGAAGTCTTTAATCCATTTTGAGTTTATTCTTGTACATGGTATAAGAAAGTAGTCTAGTTTCCTTCTTTTATCTTTCTAGTTTTTCCAACACCACTTATATTCTTGTCTCCTTGGTCATAGATTAATTGACCATATAGGTATGGGTTTATTTCTAGGCTATTATATTTCATCGATCTATATGTCTGGGGTGTTTTGTTTGTTTGTTTGTTTTTGCTAGTACCATGTTTTTGTTTTTGTTTTTGTTTTTTATTAGAGGCTTGTAATATAGTTTGATATGAGGTAGCATGAGACATTCAACTTTGTTCTTCTTAATCAAGACTACATTGGCTATTCAGTGCCTTTTATGGTTCCAGATCAATTTGAGGGTTATTTGGTCTAGTTCTGTGAAAAACAGCAATGGCATTGCAATGGGGACTGCGCTGAGCCTGCAGATCGGTCTGGGTAGTATGGACATTTTGGCGATGTTAAATTGTCCTGTCCATGGACACAGTATGTGCTTCCATTTATTTGCATCTCTTGCAGTTTTTTTCCAATGCCATAAATTTCTGAGTGCAGGGTTTTTACTTCCTTGGTTAAATGTATTCATAGGCATTTTTTATGTGACTGTAAATGGGATTGTTAGTTACTTTCTCTGGGAGTTCATTATTGGTAATGAGAAATCACCCTACTTCTCTTCGGACAAAAGCCTGTGGAAGTCGGTAGTGAAAAGTGGGAGACCAGTTAACAGAGGCTATTTCAATAATTCAGTCAAGAGATGAATCAGGTAAATGACAGACCTGGATTTCAAACCTAATACACTTAAATTATTGTGTGAATATTAATGAATGGCAAGTCATTTTGTCCAATAGATCCTCCTAAGGCCTTACTTGAAGGAAATTTAGATATTCTATTGTTTCCATTTTTTTTCTTCTTTCTTGGCAGCTTTAGGGAAAGGAACAGGTAAGCTCACTGGCTTCCAGAATACAGCTCCCACGTTAAATATTTTTTTTTTACTCCCCTGCCTGATAGTTGGAAAGTTTTAGACTGCAGACTCTGTTTTACTGTGTAATATTTAGTTTTTTCATTTGTATTAATCATATTCACATACACACGTTAATCAGATGTGTTGATTCCTATGACATAGACTGTTCCCATAGTAAGTTCATATAATTACTGACACAAAGCAAACTATGCTCATGGATAAACTTTGTTATAATCCAACCTCTTATCCCATCTCCAAAACTACCTGGGCAGACTTCAGAAAGTCTGGTTTACACAGGAGTCCAGTAGTCTGGGGAGACATCACATAGATGTCGACAGAATTTTTTCATTAGATTTCGTATATACTATTTAAACATTAAGAGATTTATCAGTATTAGTACACATAGACATATTATATACATATATACCTTGGACTAATAAGTGACATGACCAGTATCAGACACTAGTAGTATTTCATATGAACAGTGATGATGTGTGGGTGACAAGCTGTGATATTTGTCAAATTCTGACTATGTGCCAGGCACTGTGAATAATCCCGAGAGGCAGGTAGAATGATCAGTTTCTTCTGAAAGTGGGAGGGGAAAAAAAGATTTCCTTTAGAGCGGGAGAACTGAGATTCGAACTTCAACCGTCTTATTCCAATCTATGAAACATTATATGATAGCAGGATTTTGGTGATTTTTAAGTTATTTCGATTAGCACATTTAAATCAATAAAAAGCAGGATATTTCCCTCAGGGGCCGAGTCTTTGAAACTGTCAACCGTTTGAAGGAAAGAACCTGATTCCATTGATCACTGCTGCGTCTGCCTCGCTTCTCGGAGCTCTGCTGCCCGGTGTCCTTGTGAATAACTGACCGACTGAACGAGTGAATAAATAAAACAAACGATTAGAACTGACCGATACACTTCAGGGACACCGCACTGTTGTCTGGTGATCAGACTCATAAGAAAAAAATAAAACACAGAAGTCAACCGCAGTCGTTACGTCCTGGGGGAATTGTCAGAGCCCCCTCTTACTAATTATTTCAGGGCCTTTGGGAACTGTTGTATTCATATTTCCTCATTTGTATGGAAACACTAGCAGCTGATCTATGTGACAGGGCTAAGAATGTGCAGGCACTAACGTGTGTCAAATGTGACTCTAAAACGTATTTCTCCAAATTGAAAAGTTAACACTGGACACCTGAGAAATTGCTTTCTGAAGCATGCGTGATGGACTGAATACCCTTCTCAATAAGCAGGAGGTGGCAGGCCAGGTGAACGAACAGAAGCCTGGGAGGGCTCCATGGAGCATCCCGATGACTAATTGTCCTATCTCTGTATGTGGTCCATTAATGTCTCCCCGAAGTCGCCGTCTAAATTTAAGCCGCTAAATAATAAATAATACAGGAATCTTATTTAGGCAATTTATTTTAACATAATCTCTGTTGTTCTTTATTATTTAAAAGACTTCCTTGCCAAGACTTCTATTTTTGTGAAGCCTCTTCTGGGTCTTGATTGATAGCTCGGAGCCCATTATCCTGTGAGCATTGTTTCGAACCCAGACCAGGCCTATTCACTTGCACTCACTAATCCCCACTTTTTTTTTTTTTTTTTTTCCTAGAGGAGAGAGATCACTTCCTGTAGCCCTGACGTTTAGTACTGAAAGGAGCACGGGTCATGGGGCAGTTCTATTTTCAGGTTTCCGAGGAACCTGCAGACTATTTCCCGAGTTGCTACAGCAGACTGCATCCCCACCAGCACTGCCAGCACTTGCTGATTTATTGACAAAAGTCTTCCTGACAGGTGTGAGGTGGTATCTCACTGTGGTTTTAATTTGCATCTCTCTGATTAGTGATTTGAGCATCTTTCCATATGTCTATTGGCCATCTGTATGTACTTTTTATGGTAGTGTCTATTTAGGTCCTTTGCCCATTTTTAACATTGGATTGTTTGGGTGTTTTGGTGTTGAGTTTTGTAAGTTCTTTATGAATTTTGGGTATTAACCCCTTATCAGACGTATCATTAGCAAATATATTCTCCCACTCAGTGGGTTATCTTTTGATTTTGTTGGTTTCCTTTGCTGTGCAAAATCTTTTTGTTTGATGTAGTCCCATTTGATCATCTTTTCTTTTGTTTCCCTTGCCCAAGGACACATTGCCAAAAAATACTAATAAGAGTAAAGTCAAAGAGTTTGCTGCCTATGTTTTCTTCTAGGAGTTTTATGGTGCTGGGTCGTACATGTAAGGTGTTAATCCCTTTCGTATATGGTGTAAGAAAGTGATCTGGTTTCATTTTGTCCTGCGTCTGTCCAATTTTCTCAAAACCACTTATTAACCACTATGCTGCACACCTGAAACTAATATAATAGTGAATGCCAACTGTAAATAAAAAATTAAAAGAAATAAAAATAAAAAAAGAACAGAAACTGCTAAAAGAAATAAAATAAAATGCAAGGTCATTGCTAAAAAAAAAAAAGAAAGAAAGAAAGAAAGAAAGAAGAGCTTGGGTCAGCTAAAACATTTTCCCACGCTCCCTCCTTTCATACATTTTGGACATAACGACACACTGCTATCTAGGTGTGTGAGTGTGTGTCTCTCTCTCTAAATGATGCTTATTTATCCTGGTTGTTTAATTTATATGCTCGTCCCAAAAATAATACTGACTTAAAAATAAAGGTTTTTCAAAGTAAGAAGCAACAAGCGTTTATTTGAGATCAATCAAAACAGCTATTCGGGGCGCAGCGATTTGGCCAAAAGCCCACGTCCTGTTTTGATTAGGAGACAAAGGCAAAGAGTGTTTATGAGAAAGGAGACTGGGAATGATTACATCGGTAGAAGGCTCTTCTGTGGCCACAGATGATAACATAGCGATAGATGTTGATTCTCAACAGTGTTTTCAATTGTTAGTCCAGTAGTCATAATGACCGCTTGCTTGTTATCTTGGCAAACAGTCCCTCAGTCCTAGTCCAGAGGTGGTTTTGCCCCGTTTTACCATTTCAAAGGCGTGGGGTGTAAGATGCGGGAGGCGGTTCCTGTGGCCTGGCCACCCTGGCTCCATTTTAAGGTGGCTCAATTTATTATTATTTTCTTATAATAGAAAAATACTGTCCTGTTTTCTCAATTATTTGATAAATTACCATGCAATGAACTCTTCTTTGTGGAACCCTGTCAAGGCTTTCTATCAAATACAGTTTTTATTGGGTTTTCTTTTTACATCCAAATAGTTATTCCCTCACGTAACTTTGATAGCTTAATAAACATGGATTCCCAATAGAGAAGTGTGTTTGAAATATGTGAGGTAAAAAAAAAAAAGCTAGGAAGTTTATACATTTGCTTTTGTGGGAAGAAATGTAAAAAATAGGTCATTATGCAAGAAATAATTTTGTCTTAAAAACTTCTAACTCTAAAGCTGTATTTCTTCCTATGTTCATTAGTGAAGTTCCTTCCCAGCTAGCTATCTTATATAATAAAGAGGTTTATATACCCAAAGCAGGAAAATGAATACTTGTAACTTCTATTGTAAATTGAGGAATTGTAGTAAATATTAGGTCATGATATTTCCTCTTTCATAGAAACAAAAATACATCAGAATTTATTGCAGCCATTAAACAATGCATTAAAATTACATTAAGGAACATAATTTCCCTTCATCCAAAATCCAAAATAACACCCAGCTTTGGATATCAAAAACTTCCCTCAAGCCATGGTTAGACTCAACATTCATATCATAACAGAATCAGCAACATAATTTTTACAAATTATTTTACTCAAAAAGAAAAAACACAATAGCAGGATAATTAACAAACACAGAAAAACAAGAATGCATGGAAGGTAACCACAGCAGCAAAAAGAATCGAGCTGATAGTATTTTTAAAAAAGTCAACTTGAGTAACTCTGAACCCATGCGCTAAAGTATAAAAAATTAAATTGTAAGCCAAATACCTTAGAATCAAGATGCAAAATACTTTTTATGCTGAATATTTACTTAAAGTTTCATGCAAAAACCCTTTTTGGTAAATCAAATCATACTCTTGCCTTAGTCTACACTTTTAGTGATATATTTTCACAAGCCAACTTTGGGTTTCAGAATGAAATAATGATTGAGAAAAATGAGTTTTTACAGAAGTGCATATTGAAAGTAAGTGAGTAACTTCACCATATCGCAGTAATAGGCATGTTCAAATTCAATAGCTTCCCAGAAGGGCTGCACAGGACATCCTCTCGTGGGGTGGTCTCCTCCTCGCTGGCCTGCCCTCCTGCCCCCATGGCCCACAGGCAGCCCCTGCCCTGCACACCAACCCACGTAGGCTCATGCAAAAATACCTATGAGGAATCTTGGCAAGAAGTAGCACACTTTCTGGTGCCTACCAGTTGATTCATAGCAAATTGTTTGTTTGGCTATTTTCAACAATTAAAAAAAAAACATTAAAATAGTTAAACTTACCTTCCAATGAAAAAGGAACTTGAGGACGATGAGCATCAAGAAGAAATGTGTTGTCCTCTGGGCTTAGCTCCTTCAACTCTTAGGGCAATTCTAACGATTTCAGAAGACTTAGGAACTATCAGCCAGTGAATTCCTAATGGTATGTTGATCATAGGAAATAAATTACCCCGTGTGAGATAAACTCCACAGATGCCATGTTATAAAGGCCCGGCATTGATCTGCTTCTGTTCACATTTGTGTCTGTGCGTGTGTTGCCGGCCAGCCCAAGAGGCTGAGGGGTGGAGAGGGGAGCCGGGGTCAGGAGGTGAGTGTGGAAAGGGTACATTGCTTTCCTATGAAAGGAAGGTAAAGACATGAGCAAGAGTTGCTGTTTCTTTGTGGGGTTTTTTTTTGTTTGTTTTTAAATATATTTTATTGATTATGCTATTACAGTTGTCCCATTTCTCCCCCATCATTCCCCTCCACCCCACCCACCCCCTCCCACCCACATTCCCCCCTTTAGTTCATGTCCATGGGTCATAAGTTTTCTAGCTTCTACATTTCCCATACTATTCTTGCCCTCCCCCTGTCTATTTTCTACCCACCGTCTATGCTACTTATTCTCTGTACCTTTTCCCCCTCTCTCCTCCCACTCCCCTGTTGCTAACCCTCCATATGATCTCCATTTCTGTGGTTCTGTTCCTGTTCTAGCTGTTTGCTTAGCTTGCTTTTGTTTTAGATGTGATTCTTAATAGCTATGAGTTTGCTGTCTTTTCACTGTCATATTTTTATCTTTTTTTTCTTAGGTAAGTCCCTTTAACATTTCATACAATAAGGGCTTGGTGATGATGAACTCCTTTAACTTGACCTTATCTGAGAAGCACTTTATCTTCCCTTCCATTCTAAATGACAGCTTTGCTGGATAGAGCAATTTTGGATGCAGGTTCCTGCCTTTCAAGACTTCAAATATTTCTTTCCAGCCCCTTCTTGCCTGTAAGGTCTCTTTTGAGAAATCAGCTGACAGTCTGATGGGAACTCCTTTGTAGGTGACTGTCCCCTTATCCCTTGCTGCTTCTAGAATTCTCTCCTTCATTTTAATATTGGCTAATGTAATTATGATGTGCCTTGGTGTGTTCCTCCTTGGGTCCAACTGCTTTGGGACTCTCTGAACTTCCTGGACTTCCTGGAAGTCTATTTCCTTTGCCAGATTGGGGAAGTTCTCCTTTATTATTTGTTCAAATAAGATTTCCACTTGTTGCTCTTCCTCTTCCCCGTCTAGTACCCCTATAATTCAGATGTTGGGACATTTAAACATGTCCTGGAGGTTCCTAAACCTCTCCTCATTTTTTTGAATTATTGTTTCTTCATTCTTTTCTGTTGGGTTGTTTCATTCTTCCTTCTGGTCCACTCCATTGATCTGAGTCCCAGTTTTCCTCCTATCACTATTGTTTCCCTGTGCATTTTCCTTCATTTCACTTATTGTAGCCTTCATTTGTTCATCTAATTTGTGACCAAAATCAACCAATTCTGTGAGTATCCTGATGATCAGTGCTTTGAACTGTGCATCTGATAGGTTGGCTATCTCTTCAAAGCTTAGAGGAATTGGCTCAGGGGCTTTCATTTGTTCAGTTGAGCCATTTTTGGTGTTTTTGTTTTGTTTTGTTTTGGTTTGGTTTGGTTTTAGTCTGGTCGCGGCTATTACTTAATGAGGGATGGAGCCTTAGGTGTTCCTCAGGGCGGGGCAGCCCCGTTGCTGGGTTGTGATGCTATAGGTGGGGGTGGAGTCCGAGAGGGAAGAATAGCACCCGTTCTGCTCTCTCCTGGACTCCGGTCCCTTCCGCTGCTTCCCCTTCGCCTGGATTATCTGCGCACGCGCGTGCGTGCTGTTACGTAGTGAGGAGTGGAGCCTCTGGTGCTCCCCAGTGTGGGGCAGCCCAGTCGCTGGGTTGTGACGCTGTATGTGGGGGCGGGGTCTGAGAGGGAACAATGGCGCCTGCTCCGCTCTCTCCTGGATTCAGTCCCTTCTGCCACTTCCCCTCTGCCTGGACCATCTGCGCACGTGAATGTGGGACCACCTGGTCAGCCAGCCACCTTGTGCAGCCTCACTGGGTCTGTACAGTTGCCCCCCTGTGTCCGGGGTCCACCAGCTGCTGCCTGTGGGCTCGGGGACTGCCAGCCTCCACCTGTGCACCTGGGAACTGCCAGCCGCTGCTGCCTGCCCTCCCGGGTCCGCACCTCCACTTTTTCCTACCGCGACTCCGCCGCTCTTACCAGTCTGGATGAATGGTTGTTGGACTTCCGTACAGTTCAATTTTCTATAAGTTCTGGTTGTTTTCTTGTTTCTAAATATTTGTTGTCCTTAATTTTGGTTGTGAGAGGAGGCACAGTGTGTCCGCCGACGCCTCTATCTTGGCCGGGAGAAAAAAGAGTTGCTGTTTCTTTGAACAACAGGCTTCAGAAAGATGACTTTTGTGATTTCCACAACTGTGGTGTATTTATTTCTTCATATATCCCAGCATTTGTACCACTTTCCCTCCACTAACCATAATCTGAAAATTATAGAAAATTATCACTAAAGTTCTACTACTTAGATATAGATTTCTCTCTTCCCTCATTATGCTCTTGCTTTTCCATGGAAGAAACGTCTGTCAACAGTTTGTGCCCCTTCTCCTACTCTTTCTGTGTGCATTTACACACTCACACACACTCACACTCATACACACACTCACACACAGGGATAATTAGGGAAAATGTGTCTTAAATACAGAATTACTTTAAATAATATCACACATACACTGTTTACTGAGCTATCCAGTTGCATTTACATAAAGCTGTTTCATACTCTTAATGGACTTGCATGTTTTTCAAAATGCGTGTAGCCCATAATTTGTTAATCGTTATCCTGTTGATAGATATTTATTTTTCTGTTTTTTTGCTATTACAAACAGTGGTGCAATGACATTCTTATAAATACACATTTGTGCATATTTATGAATATTTTCATAGGGTAGACTTTAGTATGTGATTTTCTATTTGGACAGATTACCATCAACTTAACAACCTTAAAAGTTGCACCAGACAAAAGGCTCTACCAGTTTATACTTCCATCAACTGTGTATGAGAGCACCAGTTTTCGAAGACTGTTCTACCAGTATAATTTATCATATTTTCATTTTTAGTTTCAGAATATGATTAATAAACACTGAAATCTTTTGATCACATTCATCTGCATGGCTGATTACTAATGAGAAGATTTTATAAGCTGATTGGTCATAAGCATTTTTTAACTGAAAATTCCTGCTTTTGCTCATTGTTTTATCTATTATTATTTTATTATCTTGTTAATTATAGGGGCTTTATATATAAACATTACACATTTTATTGCAATATGCGTTATTCAATCTGTTTCTTGCCTTCTAACTATGCTTATAATGATAATCATATAGAGAAGTTACATACATTTAGGTGGTTATATTTTTCTTTTTCTTTTTACCTCTTAAATTTTCTTTCTCATTCAGGAAGAACATGATGTAGGAGACATCTCTTGTCCTTTGGACAATTACTCAGCTCCTGTGTGTTGATGCTGACACCACAATTTTCATCAAGAAAATCATCTGAAACTCTGGATCAGGTAAGATGAACTCTATCTACTCCAACTCCAAAAATTGGCTCAAGGACCTGATTTTGCCAGTGAATGAACTGTATTCCAAGACTCACAGAATTAGAGCATGTGATCAGGCCATGTAGGAGCAAGGGAAAATCAACCCGAGGACATTTGCCATTACGTTGGATAAAGAGAAGAAATTAATTCACTGGCACTCTCATCTAGTTGGATATACACATAGAATGTCTTGTGGCCATCTTGTCAACCTTCAGTAGATTTCGCCTGAAAATAACTCCAACACACACATACAAAGCAACAGAAAGATGTAGACATACACATTCCAGATGAAACCACTTGGATGCTGGTAACTATGCTAAAAGCCAGGGCTACCCTTGGGCTTTTCAGTTATGCAAATGAATCAATTCTTAAACTATTATATTTTTAAGATGTCAGTTTGACTAGAATTCCATCTGATTTGGGTTTTAATATCATTAAAAAAAAATCTCCTATTTTTCTTCTATAGTTTCATATACATAATAGTTTTCTCACTAAAGTCACAATATGATTAAGCAACACACAAACATGTAAAGGAGGAAGTGAAAAATAGTCCTCAGTTTTCAGAAAGAAGCACCAGTAATATATCTGTTTTGTCCTTGTGTGGGTTCTAGATGCACCTGGACCCCTAACCCAACCACATATTTTCGTGTGTGTCTTACTCTAGGGCTCATTTTATTTGGAAAATGAACATTCTTTCATAGATTTTGGGTATTATTTTTACTTATATCCTTTGCGTGTCTTTTCCCATTTCCCTACCATGTAGCTAGTGTTAATATACTGATTTGCATTTCTCTCTATGTTTATATAATATCATTATTGATATATATATATATATATATATATAAGCACAAATAAAATGGATTTTTGCCATTTTTGTATAACAGATATGGGACATTTATATAGCCTTCTCTGAATCTTACACTTCTCACAAAATAGTATCCAAGAAATCCATTCAGTTAGTGAGGTACCTGTCTTATTTTTCATAGACTACACTTTAATAATCAGTCCCATGATTTATCTCAGAATATTTTACCTATACAATAGATGCTGTGATAACATATTTGTTTTTTATTTCAATATCTATTTTTTAAATTTTAGTAGCTACTTTCCCCTCTTTTATTGAATTGATTGGGGTGACACTGATTAACAAAATTATACAGATTTCGGGTGCGTAATTCCACAACACATCATCTGTACACCGTATTGTGTGTTCACCACCCCAAGTCAGGTGTCCGTCCATCAGCATTTATCCCCCCATACACTCCTCCATCTCTCTCCCAAAAGAATGAAATCCAATAAATGTTTTTCACGAGTTCTCAGGAACAAGGCCCTTTCCTTTTGTCTGCTACCTAAGTAGGGGCTACCACTTGTAATAGTTGTTATCAGTAGAAACTTTGTTCAGGCTATCTAGTCGTTACTTCTATGTTTTCTCAATATTGAAATTGAACATATGGACATATATTTATGGTTATTTTAAAATCTTTATTTTTTAAAAATTATTTTATTCTTCAATATATCTTTTGAAATTTTAAAAAATGTAAACATACTGATGTCTTTTACCAGTTTCCTTTTAGTTGTGATGATTTTCTTCTCAAGACTTCTAGACCTTTATTTTTAATATATACATTGAGGTTTCATTACTTCGTATATAATATGCTTGTAAATATTCATCCTCCACCTCTGTTTGATTTCATGGGTATGATTTCATTTCACACATATTTTCTTTTGCAGACCGGTTATGGAAAGCCTACAGGTTTCTTTGCCCCTTTTGAGATGTGGAGGTGGTAAGTAAGGGCTTTACATTTTTTTAAATATTTCCCTTGACTTCCCCATTACACACCTACAAGTTACCTTTTATTTGCTTCTGTGTGCAAGTCTTTGCATGGACATATGCCTGGGTATATGTACATTTAAATTTTTAAGGGAAAACCAAGCTGTTTTCCTAAATGTGTTTATGGTTTCAGTTTTTATTAGAAGTGAATGTGATTTAGTAATACTTTACAATCTTGCCACTGATTTCTTTGGTTAGTCTTTTTAGTGTTAGACATTCTAAAAAACTGTGGAGTACTATCATACTGTGAATTTAATTTGCAATTTTCATATTTAATGATGTTGGTGCATTTCAAATACTTATTTGCTGCTTATATTTCTTCCTTAGTGAACAAAAACGTACTCAAATATTTTGCCCATCTTCTAACTGAGTTGCTGGTCTTACCGAATTTTGAGATTTCTTTCTATATCCAGAATAGTTCTTTGTCAGATGCATGATCATCTCTTCCAGTTGTGTCTTGTCTTTCCATTCTGTTAACAGGAACTTACAAAGACCAGCATTCTTACTGTTTAAAAAATGCAATTCATCAACTGTTTATTTATGATGCTTCAGAAAATTAGCCTAGTGCCAGGTCACAAATATTTCCTCCTCTACTTTCTTCTAGAAGTGTGAAAGAGAAGAATTTTACATACAAATAATTGATCTGGGGCTATTCAGGTATTTCTTCTTGAATAAGCTGTGGTAGTTTTTGTCTTTGAATTTGTTTGTTGCATCATATTGAAAGTGAGCATTTTGGAAGTGGAATCCAGTTGGGTCTTGTTTTTTTAATCCATTTTGAGAATGACTGCCTGTCAATTAAATGGTGTGTATTTTTAAATTTCATTGTTATGGTTGCTATTTTTTCTTTTTGTCTTATTTGGTCCTGTTCTGTTTCCACTGTGTTACATTATTTTGGGTTACCTTACTGTGTTTTATGATTCAACTTTAGTCCTGTGTTGAATTATAAGCTGTAACATTTTTTGCTTGTTCTAGTGTTTGGTATTGTTTATATTATGCATTTCAGCCTATCACAGTCTGCTTTGAAATGATACCATACCACGTCGTGCACAGTAGAGGATCCTTACAACACTATGCTTTCGTTTTACCCCTACTGGGCATTGTGTTATTTTGGTCATTCATATGTTATAAAGTCTACCATTTTATTGTGTTTCATTTCAGCTATTATTTGTCATTTGGATATCTTTACATAATAAGAAAAACATATTCACCCATACAGTGACCATTTTGGTAGTCTTCCTTCCATTGTGTATTTCCGCATTTCAATTTGGTGTCTTTTGACTTCTACTGGAAATTTTTCCATAAAGATTTCTTGTATTTAAGGTTTTAGATGACGAATTAGCCATTGTATGTAAGAAATTTTTCATTTCACCTTTGTTGTGAAGATACTTCTACCAGGCATTTAATCCTACATTAATTATTTTATTCGGTCATGTTTTTCTCCAGTGTTTTAAAGATATTGTTCTACTAACTTCTGGCTTGGCACACCCTACAGGAAGTTTAGTTTATTTTTCTTTTTGTTCCTACATGCTCACTACTTGCTTCTGTACTGACTATTCTTTGATATGTCTTCGTCACCGGTTTTAAGCAAATTAACTATGATGTGCTCTGGTATAATTTTTGTCATGTCATTGTGTTTGGAGTTTATTTAGCCTCTTTGATCTGTGGTTTTAGTTTTCATTAAATTTGCACTATTTTCAACTTTCATTTTTCCTAATATTATTCCTGTTTTAGTCCCTCCATTTCCCTCTCTCTTCCTGAGACTCTAATTACTTTCATAGTAAGCTGCTCAAATTTGTCCCACAATACGGTAGCGCACCATTTATTTTTATTCCTTTTTGTTTTATTTTGGATATTTCTGTGGCTGTATCTTCAATTTCATTGATTTTTTTATTGTCCATTGTCAAATCTGCCATCAATCCTGTCCAATGCATTGCATATCAGACACTATAGTTTTTATCTGTAGAATTAAATTTGCATTTTTTATATATCCATGCTTTACTGAACAGGCTCTTTCCTCCACTTCTTATATATATAAAAATACAGTTCTAATGTGTCAGTGTTATTGTTACTAATTCTATTGCTATTGTTACTATTGTGTCAGTGTTATTGTTGCTATTGTTACTAATCTGTGTTTCGCGGTAATTTTGATTAATTGATTGGTGTTTCTTTTCATCATGGGCCATATTTTCCGGTTTTAGTGCATGCCTTATACGTTTGAATGGATGCCTCATTGTGTATGTATACATCTGCATTCCTTTGAATAGTGTTAGGCTTCGTTATTGGACACTGTTGTGTTGCTTGAAAATAGCGTGATATCTTCCTGTTTTTCTTTTAAGTTTTCCTAAGCAGGACCACACAGGGTTTTTAGTCCAGGTCTGATTTTGACTCATGACTGGGGCCAATGCTTCTGAGTCATCGACCTAAGCACCTGAGAATTACGAGACTTCCCACTCTCTGGTGGAAACAGGAACCATACTTGCCTGTGTGACCACCGAGGGTCACTTCCCTCTGTTGATTTCAGATAATTGTGGGGGTTTTTTGGCCTCAGGTAGTTTTTTTTACCATAAAAACAGATCAGTACTGAGCTGAAGACTCAAGGAGGCCCCTCTGCACAATCCCACGTTGCATTCTCTGTGCAGTTTTCTCCTCTCGGGATTCTGCCCAGTTGGCACGAGCCTCTTGTCCTGCCCAGATTCTCAACACCCTCCCGTCCGCTCAGTGGGGGTGGCATCCTCTGCCCGGGTTTCGCCTCACGGTGAGTGGCCTGGGACTTCTCCGCGCACAGTCCACTGTCGCGGTGATAGAGCTCATCTTGTTTAGTGCCTTTTAGGGAACCCTATGCTCCACTGCATCATCTCCAGTGCCCTGAGAAGTGCTGTTTCCTGCTGTCCAGATTTTCAGTTGGTTGATCTGGGAGTGTAAATTCAGATGCTGTTACTCTGTCTTGGTCACAGGCCGTTTTTATAGGAATTTGTCTTTCGACATTACAAGGTGATAAATCCTAAGAATCACTGTTGGAATTTATTGTACTTTTACTGGTAAATACACATGTAGGGATGCACAAACTCCAGTAAGCTTATTTCATACAATTCTACTGTGGTTCGTGTATAGTTCTCATAAAGTCAGCAAGAAAGTAGCAATTAGTATTTTAGTGGAATAAGTATTTAAAAGTCCATTCCAATGAATAGAATAAGTTTGGACAAGGCATTTTTGAATAATGTAAATGAAATGAGTAAGGAATTTTTTAAAGCATTTTGTGGAGAAGGAGATTAATCAAGGGAGATGGAAAAAGTTAAGCCATGATTGTTTTCAAAGGTAAGTCATTAACAATAGTGTGTTTTAAAATTATCAAACCTATTCTTGTAATAAGGTTAAAGACACATGGTAAAATTATATCTCTATTTTACATATTTTGATATTTTAAATTTATTTTTATTGTATCAATTTTAAGTATAGAGAAATAATAGCTATGTCTTATTTTTCCTGCTGGATCAGCATTATAACATCAATATAATGGATCAATATTTTTATCTGCAAGATATTGTAATAGTCTAGATCGCTTCTGACTAAATTATGAGAATTCGTGGAACAAATATTGTCCTTTAGAGTTGTGCCCCATTGAGCTGAAATGGCTGGGCCTCTATATTTCTACCTTGCTCATTCATTCAGTATCGAAGGGTGTGACCCCAGGTAGCCGAGCACATCCTGAAGGGACTGACAGTTAAGGGCGGTCTGTTGACAGCTTGCCTTGGAAGAAGACAGCAAGCCTTAAGAGAGGGTCAGGTCAGTCCATCTCTTTGTCTACCACAATTTGAAAACCATTTTTGGAGTTTCATTCATTTCCATCTGGTCTTCATCTCAGTAAAAGATTGGCAAAGATTCTAGTCCTTCCCTAGCATAGGCTAAGTAAGTAAAAAAAATACTATGATAGCCCTAAATATTTATATAAGAAACCACAACTAAAAATAAAGGTTACATTTTGGTATCTCCTTTTTTTTTTTTTAATTTCATTTATTTATTTTTAGAGAGGGGAAGGTAGGGAGAAAGAAACATCAATGTGTGAGAGGAACATTGATAAGTTGCCTCTCACATACCCCATCCTGAGACTTGGCCTACAATCTTATCATGCGCCCTGACAGGGATTCCAGCCAGCAACTTTTTGATTTGCAGGAGGGTGCCCAACCCACTGAGCCACACCTATCAAGGCCGACATAGTTTTTATAATTTGAAATTAAAATATAAACAAAAAATCATTTCCTTGATGATATTTATTTTAACGTTTGCTTTAGAAACTGTCATGCATTTCATTTTACCTTTAGAACTAAGCTTTGTTTTTATGTGAGCTTATTACTGAAAAATAGGTTAGTGTAGAGTTCCAAATTGTATAGATAAAAATAAATAAATGATGAAATAAAAATAAATAGAATAATCCTTTGTGTTAAAAAAAAGAAAGAAAAACACTTACTGTGAAAGCTTTTTCTAACTATGCTCCCACACCTGTAAGTGATTGTCAAATTTTAATGTTTTCTATTTGATTAATACATCTTCAATAAAAGAAAACTTCAAGTTCACTTACAAGGTATGTATTCTTATTTATTTTCACCATTTTATTTTTCTTCTTATATTTTGGACTTCTGTTTCATAAAATTTGCAGAAAAGTATACAGTTGCCCTTAACCCTGAAACTATATTGTTCTTTAGCAAGGCACATGTTCATGTAAAGGAAAATAATTTGGAATTCTATTTGGCATCAATATTTTTATCTGCTCAAGAATTTAATTACAGTACTCTATGGTTAGTGCTTTGTGCTTTTTAATTAAACCATCCATTTATCTTTATTAGCTTCTCTATATGGAATATTTTAATGGATAAGACCAGGAAAACAAAAGCACTCCATTTCATATTAGTCTGATTATTGAGTGTTTAAAATTTCTGAAATAAAAATATTTAATGTCTCTTTTGTTTTAGGGGCATTGGAAATATTAAAGCAGGAAATTAAAACTCCAGCAAGACTCTTTGGTTTGCGATAAATGTATTATCTTAACTAATTAAAAACTAGTTTTAAGCTTCTAGATAGAAATATTTGTGGTTTACCCTGACAGTGAAATAAAAGAAACAAAAACTAATCATCTCAGACTGCACAAATAACCTCTGTCTAGGGCGTGGAAAAGTTCACAGCTATCAAAAGTGAGATAGAGTTGGGCTGAGGGAACAAAAACACATGGTTTCAGGTGTGGTAAATTCTGCCTTTAGTTTTTGAAAACAGACCATTTGAAAAGGCAAACGTTTCTAAACTTCTGTAATTGGTCCTTTGACGCTCTGATGAGAAGACTTTATTAAAGGCCTACACCAGGAATTCTCCATGAGGAAAGAAGGCCTTGGGTTTCGCCACAACTGAGAGATTTCGTTTTTGTAACTATACTTCTGTCCTGCCCAGAGACAGCTCAGTGTGGAGGTGCATTTGGAACCTGTTCATACAGGTGTGCGCGCTGACGCTTCCTCCAAGTTTACGGCACTAATCATAGGGCTTGCCTTCCGGGACTTAGATCTTCACCTCTAAACGGGAATTGAAAGTCAATCCCAGAGTTGTTTTGAGGTTAAAATAGGAGAATTTATGTAAACTGCTTAGCACAGTGTTTGACACATAAATCCTCAATAAATGTTAAATATTAGCTATTACATTAATAGGAATGATTATCAGACATACAGAGCTACCCTTCCTAAGCTGCACTTCCTATTGGACGTTTTTCATAACACTTAGAAGTGATGGGGCAGAAAATTAGTTGAATAAAAAATTCAACGCCTACCCTCCACAATCCACCAGAGGATAAATAAGCTATGATGCAAATATGGATTTTTCTCACTCTTTATTTTTCTTGTCCTATTGTACCCCAATTTTTGTAGCATCATGAAGTGATTATTTTGGTTTAAGGAAGTTCTCCTCTACTCTGACTTTACTGAGAGTTTTCCATGAGTAGGTATTGGATTTTGCGACATGCTTCCTCTGCATGAGCTGATCCAATCATATGAATTCTCTTATTAACCACTTGATACAATGGATTAACTGAGTTGATTTTTGAATGTTAAAACAGTCCTGCAACCTGAAGCAAATATCACTTGATTGTAAAATTATTTTATACCCTGTTGGGGAATTTGGTGTATATTGATGAAAGATGCAGTCTTTAAGGAAAAATAGTCTTTTTCCTTTAAGACTTTTGTCTGGTTATGTTGTTAGGAGAATGCTGGTTTCATAAGGGAAAGTGTTCCCTCTGCTTCTTTGTTCTGGATGAGACTGTGTAGAATTGGTATCATTTCCTTGCTAATTGACAGAATTCATTAGTGAAATCAAGTGGGCCTATGCTTTCTGTTTGGGAAGATCATTAATTATTGATTGCACTGTGGCCTGAGGACATAGTTGTTATGATTTATGTTCTTTTAAATAATTTAAAGTTTGCTTTATGGCTAGAATGTGATCTGTCCATTCAATAGTTCATATGAGCTTTAGATAAATATGTATTCTACTATTGATGGATAGAGGAGTCTTTAAATGTCAATTAGATCAAGACAATTGATAGTGCTTTTCAGATCAAATTTATCCTTACTGGTTTTCTGCCTGCTGGGCCTCTCGCAATTACTGGAGAAGAGATGCTAAAATATGCAATTAAAATGGTTTTTGTCTATGTCTCCTTTCAATTCTATTTTTATTTTTGCATTTAGATGTCCTTTTTGGTATATGGATATTTAGGATTTTCTTGGAGAATTCACTCTTTTATTGTCACTTTATGTTCTTCCTTATCTCTGGTAATCATAGGTCTAAATTTTTGTCTGGAAACAACATAGCTACTTCAGCCTTCGGTTTATTAGTATTATCATGATATTTTTCTCTATTCCTTTACCCTCAGCTTATCAAGTCCTTATATTTAAAATATTGCTTGCAGGCTGTGACGCTTTTAGTAATGTGAATTCAATGTTTTGTTTAAGGAAATCCAATTAACCGAGATAAATATGAACACAAGAAATTCCTATATGAAATGACAAAAGAGAATTGAGTCCATGTTTGGTGAAGTGTTCAGTCAATTACTGTGGAAATCCTTTGTGACAGTCAATCTGGAAAAATACAAATTTCAATAGATTTATTTGCCTGTTTCAGCATTATCTAATCCTCTTCATTTAACTGAGAATCCAAAATCACAAGGTGTCTATATGGCCATTTAGAGACTGTGAGAGTCCATCTCTGCTGAGATTGAATGAAGATGTCTTTGTACAGGACATTTCAGGATTTGAACTACACCTGTGTCTTATAAAAACCAACGAGGGAGGGAAATTCTTCGTGATAGTTTTCTGTATTTCTTTTTTTCTTACTTAAAATGACAAGATAGTGTTCAAATGATGGTTTAAAAGTTGTCACATGGTCTGCAGACGTTATTAACTCCTCATAGAAACCTCATTTTTTAATTATTAAAGTATAATTGGTATAGATTACTGTATGCGTTTCAGGGGTACAACATAGTGATTTGAAACTTTATTTTGTTACCGGAAGTTTGTACTTGTTATTCGTGTTCCTCCTCCACCCCTTCACACTCCCTCCCCTGTTGCAACCATTAGTATCTATGGCTGTGTTTGGGTTTTTTAAGGTTCCATGTAGCCAGGATATAGGACAACCTAGGTGTCCACTGGTAGATGAATGGATAAAGAAGATTTGACGTGAGATCCTGTCTCAGCCTCTCCTACCCGCTTTGATGCGGGTTTGTTTTTCTTGTTTGCTGAATGTGCAGGTATTGCTTAGCTGGGTTTCCGCTCCCCACCCAGAGGAAACTGTTCTGTATGTAGCTATAGATTCAGGATGTCCATGAGAAGAAGTGAGTTCACAGTCCTCCTGAGCTGTGATCTTGAACCTGAAAGCCTCATTGTGTTCTGATTGCAGTAAAAGTCTCTACTCCGCATTCGAAGCCTGAAATGTGTATTTCATAGTTACTGTGTGGTGGCTGTTCTGCCAAATGGCAGTGTTTCAGTGGTGAAATGAGCACAGGACTTACCCTCAAAGATTTCTGGTTCACGTTAGAACCATGCTAAATTTAGAGGAAAAGCTGAACTGGAGTGAGAGCAGAGATCTTGGACTGTGGATTGCTCTAAAACGTGAGACAATCCATTTCCAAAACGGAGAAGGAGCTTATTCTAGTCCTATGCTTCTTGTGCTTAACTTACTTGGAACACAGTTCAGAGAGTTCAAATCCCAGCTCCTCCAGTCTCCAGCTACACTGATCTTAGACAAGTCACCTTTTCCAGGTGCATCTGTACTTGCAAGGACTTGAAAGGACTTTATACACCTTACCTCGCTCTCCACTTAATTATTGTGTCAGATTCAATTCTCTTTAAATTACCTAACCCATTTTTTCACTGGCCTTGCAAAAAACGAAATTACAGTTCTTTTATATGCACAGGTCATTATAACAGAAACTCGCTGGCAGCCTGTGAGGAGCGTACCCCGCTTCATGCCTAGCACGACACCAGTCACAGCGAATCCCCATCCATGTGTCCCGGACAGGCCCCCACGTCCTGAATTCCCCCTGCTCTCTGCCCGTGGCAGTGACCACCCTGGATGGTGAGCCTGTTCAGCATGTTGCTATTTTACAGGACACACCTGTTTTCACCTAATTATGCATAGTAGAACTGAGTCCAGTTGGTGACTTTTAGAAAGCTTACTTCATGTTGTGAGATTAAGCAAACTTCAAAATAGAGAGCAATGTAAAGTTGGAAATGGTTACTCAGGTTGCACGGGTCCAAATGTGCAATAGCGATGTGCAGATCTCAGAGAAGGCTAATGATGGGGACTGCAGTGGACTCCATCATAATGAGATCAGTCAGAGTCCTTACTTACCCTCCTTAGTGAAGGGCCCACTGACATCCCCACATTAGCCTTCTCCAGGTATCTTCGCCGTTTCTATGTCAGGCCCAGTAACAGCCTAAAATGTGCAGGCAAACCCTCCCTATCTCATGCCAATACTCGGTTCCTCCCCTGAACCTTCATACATAAAATTGGAAATGCAGTTTTTCTTCAGTGGCCACTCTGTGTCCTACCTGTTCTGCCTCTTTGTCCCATACAATGTACTTCTGATAGTGTTACCATCTTGGAAAGGCTGGCTGATTAGGTCTTAAATTGCACCTACCTATCAGGCACAGGCAATCCAGCTCAGAAAGTAATTAACCAAAATGAGATTTTTGGCTTCTGTTCTTCTACTACTCCCATTAACACATTTTAAACATAGGCTAACACGATCTTTACTTGCCCTTGCACTGGCCTGAGGGATGCACACACTTGGACAACACATGCTCCTTCTATCAAACACATACACAGTTTTGGGATATAACACATATGTACAGTGAAATTCCTTACACTTGCAGTAGTTTTTTACATATAAAATCATCAGACAGAACCTGTAACAGATGACTCTGAGGAATACACCCCTGGAGTATTTCCCTGCACTTTTAGGTGCCCTGAGAACACCAGCAGGTACTAAACTTTATACGTAGAAGTCAAAGGTACAATAGGGGCTCTTCCCACAACAGGGGCTCTTGGCTACCAGAATTAAATTTCTGTATTACCCTAAAAACAGGAGCTATTTACAAGCAGTAAGTGGAATTTTTACTCCATTTAAGCAGAATTTAACATTCCATCTCATTAGCACAGTGTCATATTATAGATGTATTGAGTTCTATTTTCAGTGTTTCCTTTTGCTGCTGAATATTGCTGTCTCTTCTGAGCTCTGGTTCCTATCCAGTCCCTTTCGTATATAATGACTTACTGCCTCATGTGAGGTATCATCTGCAAAGGGAGGCATACTGGCAGTAAAGTATAACATCTGGAAATATTGAGGGGAGCTGTAATTATTGAGCAATAGGGAAAGTATGACATAAAGGACTTAACATGCCATTATCTACCACCTGCCTTAAATGTTATAGTTTTTGCCTTTGTTTATAGCACCTGAAATTACATGAATAATTGAGTGAAGTTCTGTTCACAAGCCTGTGCTCATCACATACTAAGTTCGAAGTGCTACGTGATGGGTTGTACTTACACCAATGGCAGAGAGACAGCATTTTCCATAAGTGAGATCACCATTTAAAAGGAGATAGATGGTTGCACATACAAGTGTATATATGGTTATATACTCGAATACCAGGAGAGAATACTAGTAGACAGTATAGGCTGTATACATAGCAGCATGTACGAAGGCATAGATGGGAGTGAGGATGTGGAGTAAGGAAATGCAAAATCCAGCGAGCAGGCTGGAAAGCAGAATTCCCCATGCTTGGTAATGCTGGCAGCTGAGCTGGAGTCTTATTGGTTCGAAGAGATCAGGCCCCACTAAGGAAATGTCATGATTCATGACTTCAAACTATTCACATCTAGTGGTCAAATAAATCTAACTCAAAACCAGCAGCGAAGTTTAAACCCAAATCACTGAAGATTAACTTTACTTAGCTCTCTGCCTAGAGTTGTGACTTGACAACTCCAATGGGCCTTATCCTGATGATAAATATGGCTTCAGTTCCTATTATTCTTTCACGCAGTGTCAAGCAGTTAAAAAAATCACAAATCGTAATAAGGAGAAAGAAAATGTTACACATGATGGAGGGATAAGCATTCAGTGAAAGCAGATCACACATTACCAAATGGCACTTTCAAATAAATATGATAACTATTAAACATGTTAAATTAAATGAAAGCTCCCAGTTTCTCAAAACAATGCACCAAATAAAAATGCTAGCTTTGAAAAATATTAAATTGGAAGTAATTCATTGGATGATTGTAACAGTCGATTGAACACAATAGAAAAATGTCATGAATTAGGTCAGTAGGAATTATCAAAACTAAAACAAAAAGAGAAAAAAATTAAGAAAATCTAACACAGCATCGGAGACTTTCAGGCAGTATTAAATGAAATGCAAAATGCAATCCACATGCCAGAAAGAGAAAAGATAATGAAAGAAATAAATCCATAGGTTCCCAAACTTAAAGAATCTCGAACAGTATAAATGCAAGGAGAAAACCACAATGAGGCACATTTGAAATATATTTGACACAAAACATTATGTAAATTTAGGTGCACATGTTGATTTGGTACATTTATGTATTGTAATATAGTTGGCATGGTAGCATAGTTAGCGCCTCTATAAACTAACCTAATTATAATTTCCTGGTGGTAAGAATAATTAAGATGTAGTCTCTTAGTAAGTTTGATGACTGTAACACAATATTGGACTCTATATTCACTATGCTGTGTATCAGCTCTCCAGGATTATTTATTTACCTACTAGTTGCAAGTTTGTGGTCTGAGACATCACTCCTATTTGTCCATCCCCATAGTCCCTGATAACCACAATTAACTCTGTTTTCATGACTTTGGCTATTTTAGATTCCAACGTATTTGTCTGTCTCTCATTTATCTCACTTGGCATGATGTCCTCCAGGTCCATCCATGTTATCACAAATGGCAGGGTTTGCTTTATTCTTTTGGTGGAATAATATTACATTGTGTGTGTATATCCGTGGATAGATATATGTATTTATACACTCACACCACATCTTTATCCATCCATCCATTGATGGACAATTAGGTTGTTTCCACAAAGTTGATATTTATAGAGCATTACACCCAACAACTGCAGAATAGGTACACTTTCCAAGGGTAATATAGTCCATTTTGGGGGTCAAAAGACAAATCTCTATATTTTCAAAAGTATTGAAATAATCCAGGACATGTTTTCTAAGAATGACAGTATTAAATTATAAATCAATAAGAACAAGATATCTGTAAAATCATAAAATGTTTGAAAATTAAACAGCACACTTCTAAATAACATGTGACTCAAAGAAGGAATCCCAAAGGAAAACACAAATATTTGGAGCATGGTGAAAATTAAAATACGATATGTTAAAATTGATAGATTGCAGCTAAAGCAGTGAACAGAACGAAATGCAAATGCAGTGCGGGGAGAGTCTACTTATCACAGGAAAGTTGAAAACAGTGATCTCCATCTCCATGTTAGAAGCTAGAAACAGAAAGGCGACTTAAACACCAATGATCACCAAGAGCAGAGCACAAATGCTGCAGCGATCTCACGCTGGTTACGTGCCCGAAGGAAGGAAGTTCAGTACCTCGAAGAGGTGCCTTGATTCCCGTGTCTGTCACAGCGTTCTTCACAACAGCGAAGATGCGGAAACAACCTAAGGGTCTGCTAATGGATGACCAGAGAAAGAAAACGTGGCATATACATACAGCAAAATGTTCTTTAGCCTTCCGAAAGGGAACCCTGCCATCTCTCACACCGTGGGTGAAAATGGAGGGCGTTATGCTAAGGGAAATGAGCCAGTCAGAGAAAAAGAAAGGGCGTGATCTCACTTGTATTTGGAGTCTAAACAAGTTGAATACTTAGAAGCAAAGAGTCCAACAGTGGTTACCAGGGGTGGGGAGATGGGGAAGATGGGAAGATGCTGGTTAAAGAGTGTGTAGAGGATTGAGTCCTGGCCTGCAGACCAAAGGGTCTCCGGTTCGATTCCCAGTCAGGGAACATGCCTGGGTTGTGGGCCAGGTCCCCAGTTGGGGGCATGTGAGGGGCAACCACACATTGATGTTTCTCTCCCTCTCTGTCTCCATCCCTTCCCCTCTGTCTAAAAATAAATAAAATCTTAAAAAAAAGAATATAACCTTTGAAGCATCATAAATATCTAAAAAAAAAGGAAAGAAAAAGAAAAGAGTCCATAGTTGCAGTCATACAGGATGAATGAGGCTAGACGATGTTAATAGTTAACACTCCTGTACCGAGTACTGGGAATGGACTGAGAACATAGACTGCACACGGGTCCTCTCACTGTATATACCAATGGCAACTACGTGAGGAGACATGTTAATTAGCTTCACCGTGGTGATCGTTTCATTATTAACATGTACATCAAATCATGTTGTGTACCTTAAATATATATTTTTATTAAAAATAAATATATAACAACTATCCATAAAATTCCAGAACAGTGCATAAAAAGTAATCTAAACTTCATTAATAAGGGCAGTGTAATGACAGATTTTGAATGCTGACTCAGATTACATTTAGGAATCTTTCCAAATAATCACTAAGGGAAAAATGATGGGTGAAAATTTTATATTATAGACAGTGTAGAAAGATATTTAGTGTATATTTAGATATACAGTGTGTACACTAAATACAGTGTATTTAGATATAACAGTGTATATTTAGACAGGCTAAAAAGGATTGTTACCTGTTCTTTCTTATTTCTGTTGGTTAAATACCTAAATGGAACTTGTTCATAGTATTGACAGTTGGTTTTGAAGGAAGAAAAATATCAACCACCATATTACATATGTTAATACTGTTAGAGATGACTTTTTAATTAGTATAATAGTTTTCCATGTAAATGCTGCTGTAATTCATTGAAAAGTTATTTGAATCATTCTGTTTTTTGAATTATTATCTAATAGGAATGACTACTTTATGTCACAAGATATTTTTAGTAAAGACAAATTGTTTAACATAATTTGAGTAAAATGTGCTTAACTAGGTGTGTTCACCTGTTAAATACTGAATCATATTTAGACAGAAGACCAACCACTTGTATAAAAGTATTAATTCAGATGGAAATATTACTGGAAACGCTGTACTTGAAAACCTTAGTATTCACACTCCAGGAGTGATAATTTACTGCAAATATTTTAGTATCTCAGCTAGTCAACATGTCTGACATTTCAGGGAATTTCAGAGTTTTAAGAAGCAGCTATGCACTTCTATACACATTTCCAAACATGTCTTAACTATTCCCCACTCATGCACATTATTTGGAGAAGTTCAAGCAGGCCAGTGTAACAACTAAGCCAGCAGTATTTTTAGACTGCGATGTCTAAAACCACCTTTGAATTCTGTACTTAAGACGGATGACTTTTACAGCATGTACGGATTATCGTTCACAAAACTGTTTTCAAAAATAAACCAATCAGATGATCTTTGGCAACAGACACACTCTTCAAATGCTTTTAAGACACTAGGAAAAAAGTGGGAACCGTCAAAAAAATGAGGAGAATTCATTTGGGCATTAAAATAACGTTGTGTGTATTGGCATTCACAATATTTCCCGTCTCGTCCCTGCGAATGTCTCTGCTGTTGTTGCTACTCTTGTTCATGCCGCTGCTGCTGCTGTAGAGGCGCCACTGGGTACTATGCCCTCGGCTCTCTCCCGGTGAATGAAATCCAACCACCGGCAGGTTTGGAAAGCATTGCATCACCATCAATGAACACAGACACCTGTGCACATGCGAGACTTTTCTTTACAATTCAATTGATGCTTCGAGATTTGCTATTTAGAAAACAGATGGTATGGTAACAGAATATGTCCACCTACAGTTGTCCTTGCTGTCTATGAATAATCACATTCTGCCATCTGTACTCGTTTATTAATATTAAGATAATTTATCTTATTTCCTCCATGATATATGAGCTCATTGATGGAAAATAAACACACTATTTTCTCTTTATAGTTTTAGGAGTCTAGAACATTTCGTAAATAGAAAGAGTCAATCACTAAATTTATGTTGAATTAATTTAAGCAACTTCTTAAAAAGAAAGCATATGGACCATTTCCGCTACCATATGTTTAGACATTTAAAACAATAAAAACAACAAAATAATCCCAAGTAAATTTACAATACCTAACATAAAAATAGGATTATTGAAATATTTATTTTTGTGACTTATGTAAATTATTAGATTGCAAATTTTTAGTTTGATTTTAAATTGTGAAGTATTAAATATGTACAAGCCAATTTCCTAATTTTCCCTAATTATTAAAATTTTAAATTTGTTCTTGGATTTCTGATGGTCCTTTAGAAAGGACTTTGACTTAAAATCTTATTCTAACACTAAAAGTAAGACTAGAAATTTTTAGATAATTTATCATAAATTAACAGTTTTCTGAACTTGAATGATAAGGAAAATTATTTCCCTATTCCAGTTCCAGCATTACGTTATGTTCTGTGTGAGAAGTAAGAGATTATTTCAATTCAGTGATTTTGATTTGCATACATCAAATTGATTTAAGAAAATGCTTGAGTGTCAGGATAAATCATGTCAGTGAATAGCAAATAATATTTCCGATTTACTAGTATTATAAATTATACTTTGAATATAGATTTCTATATATTTCTGCTACCTCAAGGAAAAGATTCATTGCTAATATATCTAATTTTATAAAGTATGTTTATAAAAATATATACGAGGTAAAAGTTATGTATTTTTTTATATCAGAACACAGCAATGTAAATCAGAGATGAAAAAGTAATAAAATCATAAAGATAGACACAAATGTCTAGTCCTTGAGAGTTAAAACCCTCTATTTCATGAGGAAATCATATAGTGTGCTGCCCAAAACACACTGCCTTAGAGGGTTATAAAACAAATTAAAGGGGGAAGTATTTGGTATAACAGCCTGTACATTCATTAGTATAATGAATATTAGATATGTTGCTATATGTTTGCATGTAGAGTATTCAGTTCATCACTCTGCCTCATGTCACATAACATACCACATACATTGTATGTGTTATTTTCTAAACTCCAAACTAGATAACAAACCAAATTATAGTTTCAATTAGTATTTTCACAACCCAGCAAATTTTCAAATTTTGCCTCTTAAACATATTCTCAGTACTGATAATGCCATTATCTTTAGATTTAATAAAGTGGCGTTGAGTCCCTCATCCACGCCCCTGAATACCAATAAAAAACAACCCAGTTTCCATGTAACGCTGAAATACATTGATGGATGTTAGTATTTAATTGTAAGGAGGCATCGCAATGAATGCCAAGTCATCTGGAAATAAAGTATTATAATCGCACATGGGTAACACAGTGGGTGTAACACAGACCTATATTCTGCTAAATTTGGTATCTTTTATTCTGCTTTAATATCCCATCGCACAATTCTTTAATTGCTTTGAAATAGTCACAGGTTATTTCTTATCAATCGTATTTTATATAACTTTTTAAATTTTATTTATTTATTTATTTTTTAGACAGAGGGGAAGGGAGGGAGAAAGAGAGAGAGAGAAACATCAATGTATGGTTGCCTCTCATGTGGTCCCCACTGAGGACCTGGCCCACAACCCAGGCATGTGCCCCAACTGGGAATCGAACCTGCAACCCTTTGGTCTGCAGCCTGCGCTCAATCCACTGAGCTATGCCAGCCAGGGCTTATATAACTTTTTAAGCTGGATTTTCACATCTGTGTTTAGTAAAGTATTACACTTTAATATGAAGTGTTTGAATGTACTCAGTTTACTTACATACTTTTATACTGCGTTTAATCCAGATGCAATGTTGAAATTTGTTAAAAATAAAATTCTTTAGCAGTTATGTTTGAAAAGATGAGTAAATCCTTAATGAACCCTTAATTAAAGCTTAAATGATTAAAACAGCCAATCTTTTCTTGGCAGTTAGTAGTATTAACTATAAAATCTGATACTTTTGTTCCAGCATCAAGACTTTTTAAAAAAGTAGACCCCGATATTAAAAAAAAAATTGAATTTCTAGAAGTACAGACCTAAAGTACAAGGCGCCCTAAGATGTCAAAAGGGAAATCACCCCTATTTTCCCGTGACCAAGCCCACATGCTCAGTTTTCTGAGAAAGCAAGAAGATGCACCTTGCTGTCGAATATACACACATCACTGCGGAACCAAGGCGTACCTCCCTTCAGATGATGCCACGCAGGGCCTGGACACTGAAGTAGGAATGTGGACCCCTCTTCTCTTTCCTGTAAGGACTCAGCCACGTGCGGGAAGGACAGAGGAAAACGCCCCACGTCCCCTTGCTGGATCTCATCTTGCCCCTTCTCGTCTGTTCAGTGAGGAAAGCAATCTCAAAGGAAGCGACATTTCTATCGTCCAGTGAGGCCTCTGGCACAACGGCTCCTAGACGCGTAGTTCTGCCCAACCTGTCTAGGTTAACAATGATTTCATTCCTGAAGCCGGAACGCTTCCCCTAGTGTTGCCACGACTTTCCACGGACAGAGTGGAAAGGGGAGAAACAGGGAAGGGTAAGATGGGGGACATGGAGTATCTCTGGCCTCCGGCAGTTTCTTTC
This sequence comes from Glossophaga mutica, assembly GCA_039655065.1. NCBI lineage: Eukaryota > Metazoa > Chordata > Mammalia > Chiroptera > Phyllostomidae > Glossophaga > Glossophaga mutica. The sequence goes on along the minus strand of CM077313.1, from coordinate 6,527,161 downwards.
CATTTACGCGCTGGCTTGTATTCTGCACATCCCCACAGTTCTCTCCGCTCCCGAAGCCTGTCTTGTGAGTACCTGCACTCTGGGCTTCATTTCCTCAGCTCGGGGACACAAGTGGCCTTTGCCTGGGCTCTTTCTGTCACAACCTAGAAATCCACTCAGACCAGCACACTGGGGTAAGCATAGAGTTCACCTGGTTGACTGACTTCTTCTCAGTGGTTTCTGGCCTTTGCTGTCTGCAACCTAGTGTCTGTAACCATTTTTGCATTCATTTGCTTCATCTTTTGGTTACTTCAGGTAGAAGAGTAATTCTAGTCCCTGTTATTTTATCCTTACTGGAAACTTCCTTACGAGTTTACTTTTAAAAAGTTTTTTTGCTTTAAAATATGTTGATGCCTATGAAAAGTCAGAATATTTAAATATGATTAATAAGAACATGCTCCATCTCAAAATATACTGCAACCAACAGACCTGGACATTCTTCAGAATAATGACTTTGAGAAAAGCAGCATTTTATGTCTGAATATCTTTTTAAATATATTTTTAACATCATTTTCCAACCATGACAAAATGTAAGTGGAGTAAATTCTACTTATTAACTGAAAAAAACACCCTACAGTTATACTTGGATTTTATGGACTAGGTTAAAAATAGACCAGGGAATATTGTCTGTTGGTAAAAGTAAAGTCGTTACAAAAATGAAGTGCCCTTCATAGTATATGACTCCATTTATTTATATTCGCTATCTTACTTTATGAAAAACCTTTAATATTTAACGTGCTTTTTTAATACTGTTTCAAAGTCAATAGGTTACACACAAATGACAAGAAGCTCAAGTATTTTCAAAGTTGAAAATACTCTATCCTCTCTATCTTCTCTATCCTCTATCTGATACTCTATCCCAGAAAGTTTAAAGACAGAACGTTTTTGACAATTACTTTTCATTCCACTTGTATGTGGCTTTTCCGAGTGAGAATAAGGTACTAATTAGGAAGTACTTGTCCTCTCCTGCCTTGAAGTAATCTCCGTTCATGTTTCGGGACAGGGGTGCTCTAGCACCTTTTGAGCAGTGGCAGCACAAAGACCAACTGCGAAGCGGGTGACGTGAGGCTTCCCGCCCCGTTCGTTGCCTCCTGTCATTGCCACTCCTCACCACCTGCTGTTTCCACTCTTTCATCCTTGAGTGCCGTGTGCCCTGAATCCACTCGGGTTCTCCATCGCGTCCACCGTCGGGTCAAAGCGTAGTCCCCAAACAACCACTTAAAGATCTGGAAGCAGCCCACGTGACTGTCGGTAGATGAGTGGCTGCAAACGTGTGGCACATTCACACAATGGAATACTACACAGCTGTAAAAAAGAAGGAAATGTTATCTGTGGCGATGGATCTGGAGAACATTATGCTAAGAGAAATGAGCCAGTTGGAGAGAGACAAATAATGTGTGATCTCACTTATATGTGGAATCTAATGAACACAACAAAATGATGAACAAAATAGAAACAGGGGTGTGGGTTCATGGAACAGACGGACAGCCATCCGAGGGGTGGGGGGAAGGGAGACGGGATGGAAGAAGATGAAGGGATTAGGCAAAGAACGTAGGTGTGTGACCCCTGGACACAGGCAACTGTGTGGCGATGGCCAGAGGGAAGGGAGGGAATGGAGATATCTGCTGTAGTGTCAACAATGAAAACAAAGAAAACGTTCCATGGGCAATTATGTTTGCGGAAGAGAAACTAAGACTGAAGTAAGAATGTTGAAAGTAAAATTAGAGGAAATTGACGAAGACGGGAAAGATTATTTTTGGTTGCATATTTTCTTGTAAATAGTTTCATGAAGTATTGCATGTGATTCAATATCACACTATATAAAATGAAGTACAACCGAGTTACGTAATTACTTTGTTTCTATCTTAGGATTCTGTCAAGTTATCTACCATTACAATACAGTATTTTATACTCTTATTCATTATGAATCCAAACCTATAAAATAAGTTTTCCTTTATTGTTATTGTTGATACTATTGCAGATATCCCTAAAATAATTTCAAATGATCACTTTATATGGGAAAAAAATCACAGGAGAACAGTTCAGACCACATTGTGGGTCTTGGGGCTACAAATCCCTACTTACTTAGGGTTTACCTGGGAGGCAACAATCCCTTTCCTGTAGCTCCCCACTTATAATTTCCTTGTCTTTGTACCACCAAATTCCATGTGCGTCTTGTAAAATATTGTCAGCAAAGCAGAAGCTAAGTAAGAAATGTGAAGTTTTCCTAAAGCAGAAACCCACTTGGAATATTAACACACCAAATGTGTAACTCTGGTTCACTCTGAATTATCCTTGTGGGCATTGTATTTTAAAAATCTGTGTTAATATGATAAAGCTAAAATAAATGAGATGTTTTCTGTATTTAGTTAAGTTTTCCCCACCATCTTTCATGAAAACTGAATTAAAATTTTATGAAAAGAAATAGAGATTATTAAATATTCCTCAGGGACCTGTGAGCATGTACTTGCATAGTGGCCTTAACTGTCTCAGATATGGGCCTCCAGCTATCTTGAAGTGTGTATTGTTGGTTTCTTTTTTAATCTATGGAGGAAAGTTTTTGAGTAGCCAATTAATCTCTAAAGATACATAGTAGTTGTTTTAGGTTGATACTGAAATGACAAATTCATTTCCCAACAGCTGTTTAAAAGAGACAGAATCCCTTAGGAGCAATGGCATAGTCTAATCTCACTTAAGATAAATTTCAGGTTCTATTACTTCGGATATTATGTTCATCACATTTTCCCACAATTTAAATGATAAACTATGTCCTGGAGGAAAACTATGTTTCCCAATCAAATAACACAGACCAGGCTTTTGTAACACACTGTTATGTTAATATTTTCTACATAAATTTATTATGAATAATGATTCATTTTCCTTGGAATTAAGGAGCTATAATGCAGTTCCGTTTATCTTCCTAAATAATATTCTCTTCCTTTTGCTTTGCAGCCTCAGTCCCTAGGCTATAGGGACATTACCTAATAAATTTTTTATTTTATAACTCTAAAAATTTTCAAATGCTACAAAGTAAATTCATGTTACCAGTGGAAATTCAGAATGCAAATGTGCCTACGGATCTGTTTTTTCCTAAGCTATAGATCACTGGTATTTCCTCCATTGTCTAAATCAAAGGTAGTAATCATGAGCTGGATAGCCTCATTTAATAAATTCTGGGTCTTGTGGAGATGAATAAAATAAAGTTTTAATAGATTTTACCTACCCCCCCCCACCCAAGTGAAAATAGAAATCCGTAATTGGCTTGTATCAGGTATTCTCTTAACAAGCTTCTCACTGCATCAGGACAGGGTGGGGCAAAAGGAGCTTTACCATGATGAGTACATGATGCATGTATTATTTCCCATACCAATAGCTGTCAACCTACTTCTGCCTCACCTGTACTCTCCCAGAGCTGAGAGTGCAGATGATGTAATGTTTCTAAACAGAATTGATGACCCTGCTGTTTTGTGGGGAGTTCTTGAGCTCAGGAATAGTAGCTTTGACAGTGAGAGCAAGAGTCCGTGGTGAACAATATTTTGGCTGCCACTTACAGTCTAGACTTAAACATCTTTATGTTTCCATGATGCCAATAGGGAGGGCAAAATAAACTTGTGTGAGCTCCTCTACAATCAACCCAAGTTTACAGGCATTCTTTACATGAAAGGAGAGACATTATTTTATTCCCAAATATGTAATTTTCATAAACATTTCCCATTCAATAAGCATTACAGTTTCATGTGTCATTTGCATTTCTATGATAATTTACATTTGCATGTTGGATCCACCCTGCAAATTGAATTCATCCTAAAATTAAGTTTATTATAAATCTTCCCTTGGCAAACCAAATTGACTTCCATGTTTTACTAGTGGCTTCATTCTCCTATTGCCTGAAAAGAAAATTACAAACACTTTTTTTTTTAACTTTTCCCTTCCCCTTATTCCTATAGTGAACCCACCTCTGTTCTGTCCAATTCTCTAGAAATCATAACAAAAGGACAATGCAGAAACTCACAAATACATGGAAACCACACAACACACACTTGAACAACCATTGGGTCAAAGAGAAAACTCAAAAGGGCAATTAGAAAAAAAAATCTCAGGACAAACAAAAAAGAAAAAAGAAAATGCAACATAAAATTGATGGGATACAGCAAAGGCAATACAAAGATGGAAATTTATGGTGACAAACACATCAATTAAAAAAGAAAAAATTCAGCCTAACTTTACACCTCAAGGAGTCAGAAACACCAAGTTCAAAGTTATTGAAAGGAAGGAAGATTAGAACAGAAATAAGTGAACTAGAGGGTATAAAAACAATAGAAGAATTAATAAAACTAAGATATTTTAAAAATCCACAAAATTGACAAACCCTTTGCTGTACTCACCAAGAAAAAAAAAGGAAAGAAATTATTAGGTTGGGCAAAAAGACACATTTTTTTATTTCAACCAACAACTTTATTGACTTGGATATTTTGAGTATGTTGGCTACTTCCTGCATGGCATAACATTGATTGCTCTCAATTAATGTCTCAGTTCGATCACTATCAACCTCAACTGGTCTACCAGAGTGTGGAGCATCATCCAGTGAGAAATCTCCAGCACAAAACTTTGCAAACCACATTTGACATGGTGGATTGGTCATAGCAGCTCCCCATACACTGCACAAATCTTTTTTTTTTTTTAATTTCAGTTGCATTTTTACCTTTCTTGAAATAGGGCATAATATGCCAAAATATTGCATATTTTCTTCCATATTCAATATTAAAATGGCTGCACAAAAATTTATCAATTATGATAAGTTTTTTTTAATGCAGGCTGATATGACAGCTGTCACAATTCTAACAAAATTGTTTGAATGAAGTTGAAGACAACTAAGCACTACAAGAGTCATTTTATGGAAAAGAAAAACAAATGAACTTTTTGGCTAACCCAATAATAATAAAGTAAAAAATGAAATAGGAGTCGATACAACTGATGCCACAGAAATAAAAAAAATCATAAGGCACTGTTATGACCAATTATATCTCCCAAAATTGGACAACATAGACAAAAATGGACAAATTTCTAGAATGTACAACCTACCAAGATTGAATCAAGAAGAAATATATAGAAAATTTGAGCACCCAATAACAAAAGCCTTCCTCCTCCCTGCAAATAAAAATCCCAAGACCACATGGTTTTGTAGACAAATTCTACCAAACATTTAAAGAAGAATTAATGCCAATCCTTAAACTCTTCTATAAAACTTGAGAGAAGGAAACACTTTCAAACCCATTTTATGAAGCCAGTATTAGTCTGATCTCAGAGATACCCCCAGAAAACTACAGGCCAATATCCTCATGAACATGAGTGCAAAAATCCTGAACAAAATATTAGCAGATCTAACTCAACAATATATGAAAAAGATCATGCACCATGACCAAGTGGGATTTATCCCTGGGGTGTAAGCATAGTTCACCAGGCAAATCAATAAATGGGATACACCACATAACAGAATAAAGGATAAATATCACATGATCATCTTAATAGATGCAGAAAAAGAATTTGATAAAATTCAACACCCTTTCATTAAAAAAAATTGAACAAATTAGGTATATGAAAAAATAAACCCAACACAATGAAAATCATATATAAAATCCATCCTACAATATCATACTTTATGATGAAAGACTGAAATCATTTTCTCTAAGATCTGGAACAAGGCAAGAATGCCCAGTCTTGCCACTTCTATTCAATATAGTAGTGGAAGTCCTAGCCAGGGCAATTAGACAAGAAAAATTAATAAAAAGGTCTTAATAAACAAAATTCCATATATCTACCCCTCCCTTGTATTACAATGCCGTAGCCAGTCTGAGGTTTTAGTACTTTCTACCCAGAATACTGCAGTATCTCTACACTGGTGCTCCCCCTGCTTCACCCTCAACTCCTCAGGTACTGTCCTTCTCCAGGACAGGCCATCTAAAATGCTAGTGACATTCATCTTTGGTTAAAATGGAAAAAAACTGTCATAGTACCCATCACGTTGCAGAATAAAGGCCCTGAGACTTTGCATTGTGAATGGTATGTGATCATTTCTCCTTGTCTTCTCTATTTGTCTGCTAGTTTGTAACATGAACCTTGTGATTTAAGCAACAAAAGCCAAACCAAACCAAACCAAGTTCTTCTCTATTCATTTAACACATCTCATACATACCTTTCTGCTGCCCAATGTCAGACACATTGCAAATATACAATATTTATAGATGTAACAATGAAGCATTATTATGAAAACAGAGTTCAGAGAGAAAAATGCAGTTTATAATCTCTCAATATTCTGGCTTGTCTTGGTGCCACAAGTCTATTTTTGAAGACTCTGAACATAATGTGTGGGCTGCCAGTTTACAGAATTCTAAAGAAGAAATGGTGACAAATAATGTGTACATTGTATTCCGATTTGGAAACTGAATTGCAAATGAATAATATGTTTCTTGAACATCTTCGAAATGGACATATACGTGGCAATTTAGACCTTTCTCTTAAATTTTGTAATTCAATTTGCTGCAATCTTGTCACGCTAAAAGATCCTTTTAAGGTAAAAATAGCTATCTGAAGACTTCAGAAGAAGGCATATTTGGCAATAAAGTTCAGGTAAAATCCTGAATATATCCTCATATTGATGCTACTGTTAAATGTAAATATACAGATCATATTAATAAATTCCATTATAATTTTGTTATTGGAATGTTTAAACTATAAATATTACCTTTGTCGGCTGAGCCTGTTCTCCTCCATCTTCAGAGCCTGGGGCCCTCTGGCATCCTGAGCGGCCAGGAAGCCACTATGGGTGAGCTCCTGATACTAGAAACTAGTATCACCTCTTCGACTGTTACCACCGGGTAAGAACGGCTAAAGCTGATCACTCAGGAAAGCTCCACACTGCTGGCCCCAATACAGAAACAAATGAGAAAGCCCTCAAAGCAGTATTTGCCAAACGTGAACAGACAGTGGAAGTACTCTTGGTGACACATTGTTAAACCAACACATTGAGAAGGTTTGCTTTTGTCACCTTTGAAAGCCCAGCAGGTGCTGAGGTGCAGCCAGAGACACGAACGGGAAGTCCTTAGATGGAGAAGCCATCAAGGTAGAACAAGCAACCACCCCACCATCTGAAAGTGGTAGAAATGGACCACCTCCAACTCCACCCTCCACCTTCCCACCTCCACTCTCCACCCCCAGGAAGCAGAGGCCCTCCAAGGGGCTTTGGAGGTGGAAGAGGGGGAAGTGGAGGAACCAGGGGACCTCTCTCACATGGCGGGCACATGGATGATGGTGGCAAGTCCGTGAATTTTAACGTGAGTTCTTCCAGTAAGAAGAGGACCACCACCAGGAAGCGGGGGTCCTCCTCCTTGAAGATCAGCTCCATCGGCCCCAGTTGGCAGCAGCAGTGGAATGGGAGGAAGAGTTTCTGTATCGCAGAGAAGAGATAGTTCTGGAGGCCCACGTGGAAGGGCACCCCTGTCTTGCCGTAGAGGTGTTTATTCATTCCCCCAGAGGTGATGGAAATTCTGCTAAAGTGATTGCCCAAATTCTCAGGATACCTGAACTTATGTGCTGCCCCCGCCCTGCCACCAAGAGATTCTACCTACCGTGATTATGGTCATTCCAGTTTACATGATGACTATCCATCAAGAGGCCATAGTGAGAGAGGGGGCTATGGTCATGGTCATGATTATTTAGATCCTCCAGGTGGTGCCGCCTACAGGGATTCATAGGACAGTTATGGAGACTCAGACCTGCTGCGGCTCCGGGAGGGCCTCTGTCATCTCTCGGTGGAAGCAGCTCTGTGATGGCCACAGCGGCTCACCTGGCGAACGTGGTGGGAGACCAGACAGTTACGCAAGCAGCCCAGGTGAGCGCTCCTTGAGCGGTCGTGATCGGGTTGGCAGATAGGAAAGAGGGCTTCCCCCTTGTAAGGGAAGGGGGTACCCTCCTCCATGTGATTCCTATAGCAGGCCGAGCTGAGGGGCCCCAAAGGGGTGGTGGCACTGGAGGAAGGCTGTCCGACATGGGGAGGCAGAAGCAGATATTGAAAACCAAACTTTGGACCAAAATCCCTGTTCAAAGAAACAAACAAAAACGTGGAACCTCTTCTGTCATACTAAAAAAAAAAAAAAAAAAGCGTTACCTTTTTCAATTTCCGATTAAGTTCCCCTTCCATAATTTTTACATTCTTGTGAGGAAAAGAGTAAAGCATATTTAATCTTACGACATTGCTTTCAACAAGCAAATGTTAAATGTGCTAAGACTTGACCTGTGTACTAAGAGTGGTAATTTTCTGAGTAAAAGTGTCTCTAAAGGCTCCTCTCTCATTTTTTCCTGGTCAACCAGGCAAGCAATTCTAAGATCTCGTACAAACACCTGGCCTTCTAGAATGGCGCGATGAATCCCTCCGCCCTGACAGCAGGCCAGCTATTAGAGGGGCCATTGGGGCATTCTCCTCTTAGGGTATCACGCTTCATCAAGCTGAAATCGCTGATGTTCTCGGCGTGAAAAGCCTGAGGTCAGATGCTTATGTAAGGGAAGTGCTATTCACCCAGAAACCCCAGAACCAGTGGGTGATGCTGGCCCCGTTTTGCCTTCCTGACGTTTCCTTGGGAATCTGCAGGAACCTCCTCTTCCCCCTCCCCAGTGAGACCGTTTAGGAGTGTGTTAAGCGACTGTAGAATACTAAACAAAGACTTCGGCCCAAACCAGTAAGTACGTAAATAACCCGCGTCGATGAAAATATCCTGCAGCACCCATGTTTTGGATGCTATAAATAGAAATTCCATTAGTAAATATTTATTCTAATTTAAGTGATATTTCATACTTGTATAGTTTCTTTTGTGTAAAGAAAAACTGTTATAAAAAGTTTATTTTTAAAGTTTAAAACCCGGTAAAAGACTCATATTAAATTTATAAAATGTTCTTATATTTCCCTGTTTAATTTTCTCTTTTACATCTGATATTTTAATAAAATGCTCTGAAGTGCTGGAATTTAAATGCATCGTGCCAAGTGTGTCATTTCCTGAAATTGAGGTAATAAAACCTAAAATACATCTTCTCAAATTAGCATTTTACTACATTCCTCTCTCCACCGATGTTAACTCTCATATCTAAACAACGTTCTACCTTTTTAACATTGCAACGATCTTCATGGCTAGAGATGGACCAAAGGAAGCAGCAATGATGAATAAGGAAAGGAAAATGAAAACCCAACTACATAGTCAGGTTTCCATGAGTTTGAAAACATGAGCTCGTATCTCACATTCTCCAGTGTGGCATCTCTGGGCCCCACTGGAAGGAGAAGAGTTGTCTTGGGCCACACGTTAAATACACAAACACTAATGAAAACTGATGAACAACAGAAAAGGGGGTTTTAAGGAAATTTATGATTTTGTACTGGGCTGGATTCATAGCCATTCTGGGCCGCATGTGGCCCGTGGGCCGCGGGTTGGACACCCTTGCTAGGGCATTCTCTTTAAAGCCGTGTCTGTGTTACTTGTCAGAAAAAGAGGAGCGTGGCCTCCACGCAGTGGAATAATAAAGTGTGCTTGTCCGCAAATTAATACATTGAGCATATACTGTTTATTGAATTTGCAAATACACACTTCAACACAACTCCAAAATGTTTTATGAAAGGAAAGTCAACAGCCATCCTTATTCCCAATGGTAGCACATACAGTACACCAGTCAATCCTGAATTAAAAAAAAAAACAACAAAAAAACAACAAAAAAACCCAAAAGATGTGAGATTAGACTGCATAGAATTCTAGTTAACTCCTGTCATGTATTCTCCATTATTTTTTTCTTTTAGAAAACCAACTAAAGATTGAATTTGTCCCAGGGTATACAATTATATTTCCAATCAAACGGTTGGGTTCTGCATCCCAGAAAGCTCCTAAAAGGGGGTGACTCCCCTGGCCACCCTGGTTTATGCTTACTTCTCCCTTCTTCTTGCCTCCTAGGATATGGATTTGGTAACTAGAGATAGCGTGGCTATCTCAAAAAAAAAAAAAATCAATCCTTGAGTTTGGAAACAAAGACTACTGAACAGATAAAAAGAGACTAGATTCCTGGTTCTATATCATCCCCATGAACCCTGGTCTACCTAGGTCCTGAATCCTTTTACATAAGAGAAACATTCAAAAATTACTTTTTTTAAGTAACTATTTTTTATGTTTTTGATGTAACACAGAGATACATTTAATGACAGGTGATACAAGGTTTGGTACCTGGAAGATTTTATTGTAATGAATGGAATCACAGCCATGGGATTGACTGAGTGGAGGAGATGATAAGGCAAATACTAAGCATCCTGACAGTGCAAGCTAGAGAGACAATGACTCCTACGTGATAGCAAAATATTTGTTCAAATTGTTGCCTGCTGTATATTGGAAGGCAGATAACATGCCAACCGAGGTTGTAATCTTACAGCCTCTTGTCCTGTTACAGAAAAAAGGAAAGGTGTAGCGTGTGTTCAATCTTCTTTGTGGCTTCAGTTAATAAACTGAAATCAGAGCCAGGAGGGAAGTAAGCAGAGATCAAATATATAAGGCTTGCTTGAGACTCCCTCTACCAATGGCTCACAGTCGAATTTCACTGAAAATTCATTAATTTGGAATAAAGCTGGATGAAAATGATAAATCCACTGTATTCCGATCCAGTGCATTTATCAAGTCTGTCTGTTAAAGGGCAGCAATAGCAGGCGATGAACTGTGGCCAAACCCTTTCCGACAATTTTTGTAAGTGTCCTCTTGTTAGAGGGAGCACATTGATGAAGGTCAGGGGGAGGTGTGGGGTTGCTACTCGACCCTATTCTTTCAAGTGTATTCAGAATAGTCAATGCTACTTTAATGCCCAGGAGGTGGGAAGAATGCAAAATTCAATGAGTAAAAAGTGAGATTCTTCAGGCTTACCGACTGTACCTGGATAAGAACTTCAGCCATGGTTTCATATGCATGAAATTGATTGGAAGAAATGTACCAGGCAATTGCTAATATCTGTAAGCACTTTCTTAGCCAATAAAACACCCTTAAATTCCTTAAAGAGTCCAAAATCCTTTGACCCTTCCCTGGAAGAGGTGTGCCTTTCCCAAAAAGACCGTCTTCCCCAATGCCCGTGTTAGATGTGGTTGTGGGTGAGAACAAAGAACTCTGTAGAAAGTGAGGTGCACACTGTGCATGTGTACGACAGAGGGGGGGAATGCACGGGGGGAGGAAGAGGTAGAGGGGGACAATGTAGAGGATGAGATGCATCATCTATTTATCTCATGACCTATCACAAAAACACCTATGAAACAACTAAAAGCATTGTCCTATTTTTACAGTTTTGGCAATGAGCCTTAGAGAAGTTAAATAACTAAGCCAGAATAAAACAGCATGTACATGTAGGAGCCAGGGCTGGCTAAGTGCAGAGGCTATATGTCCTTACATGTACAAATTAAACTGGGAGAAATGATAACAGTGTATACTTCCGCATGGTGAGATTACAAGTAGCACTTAAAAAACTGTTATAAAGTTTAATTTTACAGGTATGCATTTACTTTTAATTAGTTTTCAAGAAAAGCAATTTAAAAATTATTCTAATCAGAAGTGTATGCTTAATATTCCACTGTATGGCTGTACTACTATTTATGGTCATTGGTGGTCGCATCCGATTTCTTGCTCCTAGAAGCTTAGATGACCAGGCATATCTGGGATTATACATACGGGGTCTGACACAAATAACACCCCTTCTTTTTTTTTTTTTTTTTTTTTGAATGTAAATGTTATCTATTTTCTTTTTCTTTTTCTTTTTTTCCCTCCCCACCTTCCTCCCATTTCCACCCCCCATAGTTTTTGTCCATGAGTCCTTTATACTTGTTGCTCTAAACCGTTCCCCTTTTCCCCTGAAATTCCCTCCCCTCCCACTCTGGACACTGTCAGACTGTTCTCAAATTCAGTGTCTTTGCTTATATTATGCTTGTTTGTTTGTTTTGTTGATTAGCTTCCTGTTAAAGGTGAGATCATATGGTATTTGTCTTTCACTGCCTGGCTTATTTCGCTTAGCATGATACTCTCCAATTCCTTCCATGCTGTCGCAAAGGGTAGGAGCTCCTTCTTTCTTTCTGCTGCATAGAATTCCATTGTGTAAATGTACCACAGTTTTTTGATCCATTCATTAACTGATGGGCACCTAGGTTGCTTCCAGCACTTGGCTATTGTAAATTGTGCTGCTATGAACATAGGAACACCCCTTCTTATTACAAAATCGTAAGTGTGTAAATCTGTGTTATAACAACATCACACTCAAGCCCACCATGTGCCACTTTAGGGGAAATGTTCGAATTGAAAGTATAAATTATTATACCCATCTTATTACTCTACCAACCACACTCATGCAGACCTCACTTCTGCTGGACCCTGTATATGCGTATGAGTTATTCTAAGATGCCTAGAGATAGAACCACCAGAAAAAAATGTAAAATGTGTATATATTTATGCCTGCTAGAAAGTCTTGTTAGATTTTAAAGAGCACAGTTGTTCCATATTTATCCACAGCTCTTGTTAGATTTTTACCCATTTGGTAGGGATAAAACAGTATCTCTGGGTTTTTATTTATTTTTTATTTTTTTAAATATATTTTATTGATTATGCTATTACAGTTGTCCTGTTTCTCCCCCATCATTCCCCCCACCCTGCACACCCTCTCCCACCCACATTCCCCCCTTTAGTTCATGTCCTTGTGTCATAAGTTCTTTAGCTTCTACATTTCCCATACTATTCTTACCCTGCCCCTGTCTATTTTCTACCCACTATCTATGCTACTCATTTTCTGTACCTTTTCCCCCTCTCTCCTCCTCCCACTCCCCTGTTGCTAACCCTCCGTATGATCTCCATTTCTGTGTTTCTGTTCCTGTTCTAGCTGTTTGCTTAGTTTGCTTTTGTTTTAGGTGTGGTTCTTAATAGCTGTGAGTTTGCTGTCTTTTCATTGTCATATTTTTTTGATCTTCTTTTTCTTAGATAAGTCCCTTTAACTCTGGGTTTTTTAATTTGAGTTTATGTGGCAAAAATTGTGGGTAATTATTTCTTAATAGGTTTACTTTTTCTGCATGACCCTGTTCTGTTAATAGTCCACTGTACTATTGACAATATTTTCTGTGTTTTACAGAAACTTTTACATATCCTGCTATGATTCTTTTGTTGCAATTTGTTGGTCACATATAGATCTCCTTGAATATTTTAAAAAATTATTCATGTCTTTGGATTTAAAGAAGTTCTCCATTTTGATGTGATCTAATATATCAAGTTGCGGGGGCCCCTGTCCTGGGCGCCAGATGTGGCGGGGGGGCTCCGCCTGCAGAGCCCCATCCCTCCGTCATGGATGAAAATAAAAACTACCAAGACATCTTCTGCTTGGGGAGGAAAGGGGTCAAACTCTCAGAGGAGAATGACCCAGAGCCCCATCCTCACTAGGCTTTTATTGGGCTCCAATACACCTGAATACAAGTTTAACATGTCAAAGAAATCTGAGGGCTTAATCTGAGCCAGTGTTTGTCAGGAAGGGGGGTTGCCAGACTTTGGGAGACATGCTCATTTCCTCCTGGGACACTTATCACCTAAGGAAGAGCACTCTTAGCAAAGCAGGTTTCACAGGACTTTAGGAATTCTTTCTTATGCCCGATCACCCAGGGAGCCGTCCTGGCCAGGACAGGGCTGCACCGCTCACCCCCACAGTTTCAGGCTTTAAGGCAATTAGGAAGCAGGAGACATCTCCCAGATGGAAATGAGGACTCAGGCTATATCAGAATAGCCGGGGCGTGAGGGCCCATAACATCCTCTTTGCTGCAACCCCCCGAGTCCTTCCATGAGGCCTCCAAAGTGGTCGCGTCTGGCTTAGGTTGCCCCTCTCATGAGGAGTCTTACCTGTCATTGACTGCCAACCAAGCTATGGGGCCAGAAATGGGTAAGGCAGAAGCAGTGCTCCTGCCAGGGAGATAAGCTTTGTCTCCTTCGTAGGTCACGTCCTTGTGACAGAACAGACCCAGATGAAGTGGGTCCCTTGGGCTCTTACACAGCCCACCATGGGGTGAGGGTTACAACTCCTGAAACCAGGCTGAATGGTCCGCAACATCAAGTATCTTTTTTTAATTTTTAAAAAGATTTTATTTACTTTTAGAGAAGGGAAGGGAGGGAGAAAGTGGGAGTGAAGCATCAACACGTGGTTGCCTCTCAAGTGTCCCCCCAACCAGGGACCCTGCATGTGCCGGGACTGGGAATCGAACCAGTCACCCTTTGGTTCGCAGGCTGGTATTCAATCTACTGAGCCACACCAGCCAGGGCTCAAGTGTTTCTTTTTTTATTAGTATAATTTTGCATTTGCTTAGGAAGTCCTTCCCAGAGGAATATATCTTTTAAAAAGATGCTTGATTCCCCCAGCAACAATAAATAGCAACTCATATGAAATACTATTTACTAGGGAAGCTCATTAGAGATTCACAGCCCCAGATTTTTACTGGGAGTGGTTACGTAGGCGCCTTCTGCTGAGCCTTTAACAAAATTCTAGGCTCCCAGGGGAAAAGCAGGTGTTCATTGTGAGCCACTCTAGTCACATCTTGGAAGCACAAGAAGCCATTCTTATTACAGAGTGGCGGGATACCTCCCCAAAATCGAATTCCCAGACACCAGCCAAAGCCCAGTCTGACAAGCATGCCTTTTAAAGAAAGCAGTCTCGGGCCTATTATGTTAATTTTTTTTTTTTTTTTTTTTGCTGGGTGGCACCTTTGGTCTCTATCAATTCAATAAATTATAATAATTAAAAAATGTACCTTTCTTCTTCATGTGCTCAGTTCTCACACCTCATCTCTACTTGAAAGTGTCTGTCTTTCCTTGCATTTTAGGCCAGTTGCTCGCCCTGGAGCCTCAGCTCTCTGATTAACTCAGTTAGGAATTTGTGGGTTATCTGGCATTTTGTTAGCTATAGTCAAAGTGATACTCTTCCCAGCTTCTTTTAGCATCCTAAGTGGAATCCAGAAGCCGTAATAGATTTTTAAATTTTTAACATGTGGATTTTTACAATGTTACCTGTCAAATACTGATTTTTCACTTAAATGCCCCACATTCAGAGATTAAAACTAGTATAGTACTAATTCATTGAAATTTCTTTAACTTATGTTTCAATAGGTGATCAGTTTCTGAAATGTATATGTCTATATTTTAATTGATCAGTACAGAGGGCCACATGCCAATTAACCCATTAGTTTTGTTCACACTATTTCTGTCATTTGCATTTATAGAAAAGTTATATTAAAATTAATAAAAGTATTAGTTATTAACATTGAATTTATTAATATCGAGTAGATACTGCTGATTTTCATAGTAAGCATGATATGGCAATATCATCAAAAAATAATATATGGTCGATCGTCATTTGTGGATTTTACGTTCACTTTGCCTCCTCAACAAGGTGATGCTCTGTGTTCCCCTTTCAGTTGTCAGCCTGTCAACGAGTATCCTTTTTCTTCCTGTCTGTCTGTAGCTACTGAGCGGAAATACACATGAACAAATTTAGAAATTGTTTGGACGATGAAACCAATCCGGAGGCTCCCAGCAGCCTAACTCTGTGTTTCCCCAGGAACAGCGTTTTGGTCTTCCCCAACTCAGTGCTCGCTGTAACTTTATACAGCACGGTGCAGGACGTGAGAATGGATCGTGAATCTGTAAAATACTCCATTATAGTGGCTGATTTCTCAATGTGTACACCCTGGGAGAAGTGGGGCGCCCCTGACCCAGGTTGCTCTTGATCCAGACTCGAGGAAGATGCAAGTGTCATTTTCAACGACCTTACTGACCTCCTGGCCCAATGTCATTTTAACAACTAAAAATTAATGCTAATATCTCAAACCCATCTAATATTTAAAGCTCCGTGTTCAAAGTTGTCACAAATATATCTTAATGATATTTTAATAATTAATGAAGTATGTATATATTCCATGTTTTATAAGTACATAATATACATTTTTACATGCATATGAAGTTATATACACATACACATAGAACCTATTCCACTGAGACCCATTGTTGCTGTTAGTGGGAAAAAGGTGTTGAATTGTGTTCCCTATTTCCTTGCTGTTGTTATTTTAGAACTTTCATGAACCAAAAAAAAAAAAAAAAAAACCCCAAAAAAGCTTCTAACATGATCCCAATGACTTATTTTAATATGATTTAATGAATATTAATGATACAACTTGCAGTAACAACTTAGGAAAGTTAAGATTTCCTGGCAGCTCTTTTTGTCACTGGGGTCCCTCCCACTAACGATGCACAAAGTACCGTATTCTAAACCACCTGAAATGGTTTCTTCTTCCTGTATTTGATTCTATTCCTTTAAGTTCCTTGGTTTCTATTTCTTTCCGTTTCATCTGTGCTTTTCTTTTGATTTTATTGAAAATATAAAGCACAGATTTCACAATTAAAGCATTTAGACCTCAAAATTATAATTATAACAGTACATGGAGATGTAAGGCTCCCATTCATATCATCTCTGCTTCTCCCTCTCTCACCCGCCTTTAACAGATTACAGTTTCATTAGTTACTGGCTTAGCTGTCTGCTATCTTTATTTCTAAACCATGTACATGAATTTGAAGAAAACCATAAATATAAATATGTATTTACCACCTTCTAAAGTATATTGTATTATTTTATTAATCTCCACCTTATTTTTTGACTCATACAAATAGTTTTTCATTTTTATCATTTGTTTTCTACAATATTTATAATGTTCTTTGCAGTTGAACTACTGAGTTTTTAAAATGAGTCTGGTTTTCAAATTGCAGCTGAAAAGGTATTCCTATATTACAGCTAGGAAAAAATTTACCTGGTTCCTGCTAGTTCATTCAGTTTCTGATGTTTGGGATTTATCTTGGCTTACAGTGTGAGGTATGAATTCAGTTGTATCTTTTTGTAAATAGCTATCCGGCTCTCATCACTGTTTACTAAAATGCCCATCATAGTCCACCAGTTTAATAAGTTGATGTATTAGTCAAGAAATCATATATTCACAAACCTCAGAATGAAATCACATATTTCAGAGGCAGACGCTTAACCTAGATTTCAAGAAAGAATTTGAGTTTCAAAAAATGTTTATATCATGTTGGCAAACTTTATAATTTAATGTAACTCATAATGGCTGAGGGTTTCTAAAACTTATATTTCTGATCATGTGATTGTGAACAATTCTCTAAGAAAATGAAATGTGACATAGTCAATGAAGAAGGAAATCTCTGATATGCAACCTAATTCTACAAAAGTAGAAGATAAGAAGAACCCATTTTATTATTTAGGCCATGTGCCTAGCAAGACATAGAATAAGAATGGAAACAAATTGTATCACAATGACAACGATTTAGTAAAAAAGGTGTCAGTACAAAAAGAAAAAGTATCATGTGTTGCCTTCCTAGACTCCAACGGGTGTAAAGAACATGGTAAACAGGGAATTATGGGTCCTGGTAGTCAGCGGTGTCAAACTCATTTTCACAGAGGGCCACATCAGCCTCACTGTTGCCTTCAAAGGGCCGAATGTAATTTTAGGACTGTATAAATGTAACTACTCCTTAACTAGGGGCAAGGAGCTCAGCGCTGCCACTGGGTAGAAACAAGGTGCCGGGCGGATAAAACAAGGTGGAGGGCCGGGTTCAGCCCGCGGGCCTTGTGTTTGCCACCTGTGAGCTAAGACTGGGGGTTAAAAACAGTATTCTGCCGAACAGCTGCAGCTGGAGATTTAGCAATAATTTCTAACACACTGAGAATTTTACCAAGTGCTATAGAGACTTTGGCAAAAGAATTTGAGGAAGGTGTGAAAATTAGTGGGGATGTGTAGCCAAGTAAATACTATTCTACAGTCTTGAATTTTAGCTAGCAGTGAAGTGAAAATGAGGTGTACGTTTTTTTTCTGAAGTTGTGTAATAAAGTCGTCTTCGACTCTTCAACTCATAAAACAGCTCTAGGATTTAGGAATTGGTAGTATATATTGTCTGACTCCCTCATTATTAGTTCCCTAAATTCTTGCCTCCTGTCCCATCCCCAGTCCCCCTGCTGGGTCCTATCACAAGAAATAGATTGGGACAATTACAGAAAGCTCAGGTTCGGTCAACTCTATTTTCTCTGGGCCTGTTCTTGTTCTGACTTCTCTTTGGTAAGGGATCAGAGGAAATGTCTTAACACAACTGGAGCAACACCAGACACATCCTTCTGTGTCAGTATCATGGAAAGAGAATATGATGAAACGAATTTAAGGAGCACTGGCACCTCATGGAGAAAATAGATCCTTTCCAACACTCGATTACATGAGTTCCCCAAACACACAGTGAAACTGAAAAACTTCCACAATCAACAGTCATCTCCTCAATGCCGGAACTAACGTTTTCCTCTGAGTGCTTTATCAAATACCTATGCATCTACCCATTCCTCTATCCAATTACTAATGCATCTTATTTTGGGTGTACTTCAAAGTAAATTGCAGACATCAGTAAACTTCTCCCTAAAATTCTCAGCATGTATATAATTAACTAAAGTTCCTTGGCTCAAGTGCTTTCTTGGCTCATATTAAAGCATTTTCTGAGCCAAAGATGTGTGCGTGCGTGTGTGTGTACTCCAAAGTGCTTTATAGAAACCTAACACTGAGCTAAATACTCTTCCTAATGCTATTATATATACCACATGTACGTTAAACAACTTAAACTCGCAATCCTAAAATGCAATTTGAACAATGTATATGGTTACTAAGTTTTCTCAAAAAAAAATTTTTTTTTAATTAAACCTCTTTTTATTGCCTGGCAGAGGGGTTCGTTTTTTAATCAAATTTGATAATTAAAGAAGATCTGCTTTAGGCTGGGTTTTCTCACAAGTTCTCCATTCTGACGGTATTTTCTTTTCAGACTGAAATCTCCCCTTAAATTACTGGTGTCTCAGGACAGCAGACCAAGTGTTGGTGTGCAAAGACAGAAAGCAGGTGTGAGAAGTCTGTTCAAGTGCAGCGGCCCTCATTGGCTATGCCTAATCTTGCACAGACTGAGTTGCTTATTCTGTAGCAGAGAATGATTTATTTTTTCTGATCAAGATTGTCTTTAATTTCACCCTGGTTGATGTAGCTTGGTGGACCGAGCACAGGCTGCAAACCAAAGGGTCACCAGTTCGATTCCCAGTCAGGGCACATGCCTGGGTTGCAGGCCAGGTCCCCAGTAGTGGTCACACGAGAGGCAACCACACATTGATATTTCTTTCCCTATTGCTCCTTCCCTTCCCCTCTCTCTAAAATTAAATAAATAAAATCTTTTAAAAAATTGTCTTTAATTTCAAAATTCACTCATGTTCTAATTCATCAAAATGCTCTGGTTTTGAATAATGTCTGTAATAATGCAATAGCATGGAGAGAGTACAATGTTAAACCCCACATGGGCCAAGGAGACTGAAGGGGTCAAGAGGCCAAATTCTGTGAGCCGAGTCATGTTAAAATTTTTCAACAGCTAGTTACGCAGCAGTCACTGTCAACGTGGGGGAAGGTCCCACAGGCAGAGCCTGATGGTGTCCTGTAGGCTGGCCCCCCGCATTTTGCTCGCTGGATGACAAAGCAGGCAGGGCTGCCCGGTGGCAGGGGACACTCGGAGGGCTTGCAGCATCCTATTCATCAACAAATAGAGAGGTATTGCAACCTTTGAACCACTGGTCCAGCTTCGTGGTGTGTATGGCCCCAATGCAAGTCCTGCTCTTCAGGTGGAAATCAAACTGGTATCTCAGTCGTTGAAGAAAGCATTGCCCTTTTTTGTACACAGGGCGAGCATAAGTAGGCTCACAGTAATAACAATAAATAGCACCATCATTAATAAGTAAATAATGTAAGAAGAAACTGTTTCATGCACTCGCAACTGTACAACTGTACTTTCACCCATCCCTGTATTTAGTTCTTTGCTTGACTTCAGCATTCTAAAAATGTGATTGCACATTCTGCTTTGAAGGACAGAGCTGTTTTCTCTGGAGCAGGAAATGGGAAATAGGAAGTGAGGCAAATTACCAAAGCATGCATTTCGAAGTACACGTAGACAAGTGAGAAGGGACCTAGTAATGAGAGGCTGATTGGAAAACAGGCCTCCCCAAAATGTCAGTTAATCTTGATGTTGCTTGTTGTAATCTTAGTCTTTGCTATTAGTATCGATGAAACCCAAACAGCAGCTCATTAAAAAAAAATAGAAAGGGCAGAGGTCACCTTAGCCGAGGGCCATTCTCCTCCAGTGTTGTTTTCTGATTGGGAAGGACAGTGGCCAGCCCGCACCAGCCGGGCTGCTCACTCCGTACCAGTTCTATTTGACTCTCTGCCCCTGCCTTGTGGAAGGTAAGTCCTTTGAATACACAACTAGGTTACACAGTATTGGACCAACACACAAATGCACGCAGACCGTTGTCTTAGTATTATTTGAAGAATTAACTATTAAATGTGTTTAATTGCACATTTTGTAGAGTTCGGGTGAGGTCTGAAATACTAAAACCAACCAATGAAACCCAATTACATCTGTAACAAAATAGCACAATTAAAAAAACAAAATCCTCACCTAATTAAAAATTATTTAGTAAATCAAGCAAATAAATTATACGGGCATTCTGATATCTATTTTTATCTATCTACAGATCGCCCTCCTATCTCCATCCATCCATCCATCCATCCATCTGTCCATCCATATCTATCTATCATCTATCATCTATCATCTATCTGTTTCACAAAGAGACAGTATGGGGGCAGAGAGAGAGAGAGAGACAGACAGACAGACACAACCAACTCCTGGGGGAGCGTGTTTAGCGGGGAGCAGACTTTGAAAGTATTAATGTTCAGAGGGAAGAGCCTCTACTGAATCCATTAATCTCTCTTTCTCAGAGCAGCTCCATCTCCATACCCCCCTGTACCCACTAGCTACACTTTTCCTTTCAGAATCAATCACTTGGTGCCCTTTAATGTGCCAGATTGCCCTGATAAGAAGAAAGTCATCTTTAAGAATTAATTTTAGAGGTCAAGCTATAAAATGATAGAGGCAGACCAGTATGAAGTTGAGCTTCAGATGGAAAGCTATTATATCCCTTCATTTTCAAAGTTCTTTCGTGTCCACCACACGGAATAAAAACGCAGATATGACAAGGAGTCTCTCCTTGAGAGAGGGCACAGGGTGGGTGACCAACAAATTAAAAAAAAAAGTTGATAAGATCTATGAGTGGAGTTTCACTGCAACCATTACTGCCTGCACTCTGATAGATTAAGAAATAAAACAAATGACAGATGCCCTGGAGAAAAACCGTGGGAGAGAGGATCTCAGTGGTGGCATGTACCTTTGTCTGTTGGAAACTCCTCTCAGCTGCATCCATGACAGAAATTTGGATACAACCTGCTGCTCATTCAAAACTCTGTCCTAGCAACCTCTCACCGCCACTGGGAACTGGCACCGCAGCGGGACCTTGTGGGTCCACGGTAGTCTGGGGAGAGACATCCAGGCTAAAAGCAATGCGTCATAGCGGAGGTGTTCGTCTGTCCCTCACATTAATGTTAATCTTGCTTTAAATATTTGTTATTTAAATTATTTATTATATGAATGCAATTTTAATGAGGCATTACCCAGGCCAAAGAAATCTAAATTACATCGACTCTAAACACATACGACTATCTGCGATGTACGCAAAGTGATATCAGTCACATTTGGGAGAGAACATCGGAAAGATTAAATGCATAATCACGTATTTTATATCACATATTTTATATGTGGAAAGCTGTGGGGGCTACTGTTTGCTAAGCAAAATCCAGCATCTTTTCTGAAATAATAAAGGACAAATATATTCGAAGCATATACCCTATTCAATTCGCATTCCTATAAATTATTTTTAGCAAAATTTGACCATATTTGGAGCTTCAGTTTTCTAATCTGTGATAAATAAATACTTCGGTGAGAACGAACCAAAAAATGCATCCAAAGCATTTGGCGCCCAGAAGATGCTCTCTTCCCATTTGGAGCTTTAGAATGTTGGAGGCCACTGCTTTTTATGGTGTGTTGTTCGGGTCCTCCTGAAAAATATCCTGGAGAAATGCAATGAAAACTGTGAAGATAGTGTTTCCTGTTTGCCAATAGGGTTAAATTAAAAAAAAAAAAATGTAAAAGAACAACAACAAAAAATATGGTACAGATGTTGCCAGGATTCTGCAAGATATTCCAAACTTAAGTGTTGTTCCTAAGAATTTAGATGGATATGTTTCCATAAATTGGTAAATATCCTGGAAGCCTATCTGCCTGTAATTTAGGAATTTAAAGCCATCTTGAGCCTAGGCAACTGACTTGTCAAAGATACTTCATTGGAAAGAGAGGCAACAATTCTGTGTGAGAATTCAGAACACAAATTTTAACAGTGTGGATGTGGATGAATAGCAACAGGCAGAAGGCTTTTTTCTTTCATTTTTATGCACGTTAAATTAGTCTGGACAATGAGCTTTTTTTTTTTTTTTTACTTTAAGAACCAGAGAAAACACGGCAGTAAATCCTGCTAGCCAAATATTACCATGACCTATCCAGCCTCTCAATTTATTCACTGACGTCTTTGACCAATCATTGCACAGCTATTCGGGCCCGTTCCCCATATCAGCTCCAAATTCTTTGGGAATTTCTCCCCTGTTTCTGAGCTGTTCAAATACCCTCTGATGAAGGTCTTCCCTGCTTCTATCTGCGCTGGCCCTGAAGTAACCTTTTTGACTGCTGCTGCTTTTACAGCATTTAGAAACCCTCCTCTCTCCTTAAGATGCTTTTCACCTTCCCTGTTCACTCCCCTCAGTTCTTCCAGAACTATTATTCTCTTACATGACTTTCATGGCAGATTGAACCTGGTCTTCTTTTGTTTTAGTGCCAAGAGTCCCCTCTGCCATTTCTTCACTTCCCATCTTTCTATTTACGCACTGTAACATTTTCCTGTGCCTGAACACTTTCCTGAAGTCTGCGCAAACTGCTAAGGAAAATAAACTTTAATAAAGCATTTTCTTGCTAGTGCTACACCCCGTCTTTCACGTAGTCAGCCTGACAAGTCCCCTGAGCAAGATAAACCCTTCCCACAGCACAATCACTCAGGTTGAGTGGTTTCAAACTGAAATGCAAAAATGTTAGAGTTATATTATTGTGTGAAGTATTTCTCTGAGTACATATTTAGAAATATGGCCACATTGCTCGCCTATAAAATATGTAACTACAGTAGTCTCTCCTCTCCCCCCTTATCTCTGGTTTTGCTTTCTGGGGTTTCATTTACCTGCGGTCAACCACGGGTAATAAATTCCATGTGTAAAATTCCAGAATGGGTCATTCATAAGTTTTCAATCGCATGCTGTTCTGGGTAGCGTGATGAAATCTCATGCTGTTCTTCTCTGACCCTCCCAGGATGTGAATTATCCCTTTTCAAGGGTATTCCCAGTGTAGATGCTCCCCACTCATTAGTCTCTGTTATCAGATTGGCTGTTGTGGCACCACAGTGCTTGCGTTCAAGTCACCTGTATTTGACCTAATAGCGGACCCAAAGCACAAGAGCAACGATGCTGGCTATTTGGATGTGCCAAAGAGAAGCCATTAAAGTTTATGTCTGTGTAGGATAGAATATATGGTGATACAGGATTGTGTATTATCTGTGCTTCCAGGCATCTATTGGAGATTTTGGAATGTAGCTCTGGAAGATAAGGCGGGTCTTCTCTATATTACAAAATCTTGGTCCTGGTAGAATCCACGAATATCACCTCATTGAGGTCCAGTCACTCCGTCGAAGCTGGCTTCAGTTCACTGCTTTCCTCCGAGTCACAGTTCCGCCAGTGCTCGGAATGCTCGTAAGCACCAAAACAGGAGCTATTGCTGCAAGGGTCTGGCCTTGGATAGCTCTCTCCTCCCCCGTGTTATCTTGAAACTTGTCTCCCTACAAATGTTAGCTGTTTACTTATTTACTTACTTATTATTTATTTACTTAGCCATTCTTCTTCCTGAATGTGTACATGGCAAGTTTCACCTCTCTTTTCTTTTGCAAAAGAGCCCTTTAAATATTGAAATCATCTACATATGCTGTCAGAAGCTTCTGTCTTCAATATCTGAACCTGTTTTGGTCTATTTTAAAGTCATCTTTAAAATCAGCCAAAAAAAAAAAACAAAAACAAAAACAAAAAAAAAAGTCCTTCGTAAAACCAACAACTATATTGTAGCCTATGGTAACTTTGAGTTTGCTGTGAGGGCAAATACAGATTAAAAGTGAGAGGCTTTTCTCCCCGAAAAATGAAGGAAGACTTCCGTCCACTCCCTTTACTTTACAAAACTTGTGGTTTCTTTTTCTGCCTATGAAATGTAGGTAAATCCTTTTTAAAGACTACACCAGCAGCCCAGGAGTGTTCCCTCAAGGACCTGGGGGCCACCTCCCTGAAGTGGAGTTGTCGAGGAACATGGAGCCCATCTCCAAGTTTGCTGGGGGCGGAGGGACCCACATGCAGCCAGCCCCTGGCTCCAGATGTCACAGGCACTTGTGTTCACAAAGATGCAAGAAATGCATTGCTTTGTTTTGTTTAAAGACAGTGAGCAAACACAAATGATTACCCTGATTACAAAATTAATTTAGGATGAAGTATATAGGTGCCATCAAGTCTCTTACTTGAAGACCAGTTGTCATTTATCTTGAGAACATGTGTGTAATAGGTTATATTTGCTTGGCTATGGAATAGAATGAGATTTCTTCCCTGGTCAGTCCCTTCAGTGAAGGGTCCATGGTGAGCATCACATTCTGATTTAATGCCTCTTCAATGACAAAAATCTATTCTTTGTCTTCTGCTTTGGTGGGGACCTTTTCTGAGGTGGCAACAGATGTTGATTTTAGGTGTGTTCCTCCAGCATTGCCACATGGAATCTCATATGTATATTTATTTAATTGAATGGATGCAGGATCTGTTTAAAAATACGATCACTTAATCAGAGCCTATCACTCATGATGGGAGGCAAAGGGAAGGGAAGCGTTTTCAGATTATGCTTAAAATTTGCTTTTAAAAACAACTTGATATACACTGAAAACAAGTAAGAATTAGCTGATATTATTATAGAGTCTTAAGTTATTTCTGCCAACTCACTGAAGTCATGAAAATGACAAATAATTACAGATAAAAAGGTGTGTGTGTGTATACATATATATGATATATATCTATCAGGTTTTAAAGTTTTTTTTTTTTTTTTTAAAGAATTTATTTATTTATCTTTAGAGGGGAAGGGTAGGAGAGAGGGAGAGGGAGAGGGAGAGAAACATCAATGTACGGTTGCCCCTCGTATGTCCCCTGCCGGGAACTGGCCTGCAACCCAGGCATGTGCCCTGACTGGGAATCGAACCTCGATCCTCTGGTTCGCAGGCCCGCGCTCAATCCACTGAGCTACACCAGCCAGGGCCAGGTTTTAAAGTTTTTAATTTACTTTTTATACTCACCTGAGGACATGCTTACTGATTTTAGAGGGAGGGGGAAGAGAGAGAAAGAGAAAGAGAAAGAGAAAGAGAAAGAGAAAGAGAGAGAGAAACATTGATGTGAGAGAGAAACATCTATTGGTTGCCTTACACACACCCTAATCTGGGACCACCACATCTGCAACCTGGGCATGTGCCCTGACCAGGAATCTAACTTGCAACCTTTCAGCTTACTGGGCAATGCTCTATCAACTAAGCCACACCAGCCAGGACAAGATACATTATTTTATATACATATACATATACATATACATATATATATGTGTGTATATATATGTGTATATATATATGTGTATGTGTGTGTGTGTATTTTTAAATGAATTTGAGAATTATATACTGATTATATTAATTTTAAATGTCCTGATATACTAAAATGAAACAGCAGGTAATCATTTCACTTGCAAAAAAAAAAAGATTGAAAAGAACATATTTGAAAGAAACTAATCACACCAATAGAATATATAACATAGTATAGACCCACAAGGCAAAAGATAAGGGATATGGAGTTGGAGATCTACTTTTACATTCTTTTCAACACAGCTGGGGACAGGTCTTCACTGTGTTGAGAACATCTATCCAACAAGCAGGATGTTTTGAGGTCACAGAATATCAGTTAGTATTTGAGTCAATGACTTGTAAGTCTGAATGAATATGCATGCTCATTAGCTTTGCACAGAAAAAAAGGATCAAACAGCAGAAGTGACTCATCACAATGTAGTACACTGTTGGTGGAGATGTAAAATGGAGCAGTCACTGTGGATAAAAGGTCCTCGAAGAGTTAAACACAGAATTGCCACATGGCCCAGCAATTCTGCCCCTAGATACACACCCCAAACAAATGAAAACAGGCACTCCAACAAACAGTGGTACGAAAATGGTCTTTGCAGCACTGTTGACAATAGTCAACAGGTGGACACAACCCAAATGTTCATCAGTGGGTAAATGAATTCACAAAACATGGCGTATGCATGCAATGGAGCGTAAGTCAGCCATAACCAGGAAGGAAGCACTGTTATACATGCTACCATGTGGATGCATCTCAAAACCATTGTGCTAAGTGAAAGCGACCCCACACAAAGCATCCCGTGGATCCGTTAACAAGAGAAATATCCAGAATAGGTAAATTCATGGAGACAAAAAATTAATTGCTTGCTGCCTGGGACTGGAAGGAAGGAGTGAATGAAGAGTGACCGGTAATGAGGATGGGTATGGCTGTTTTGGGAGGAGCGGGGATAAAAGGTTTGGGAACTAGGTGGAGGTAGTGATTGAACCATAGTGTGGATAAACGCAATGCCACGGAACTGTGTGCTTTAAAATGCTACATTTTTTTGCTATGTGGATTTCACCTCAACTGAAAAACACCAGTGTTAGGCTGTAGTTATTTCTTGGGTAAACTAATGAGCATCTTGCTTAGGTAGCTCCCGGGAGCTCGAATAATCTTCAGTAGGTAACTACGAAGTTATAGATGCTTACCGCGAACGCACTCAGGGAAGGGACATACAGTAGCAAATGCAGTAGTTGTGGTAATCGAAATGTCATAACAGTCTCCTTTCTTTAATCTTGTAAGTGTTTAATGGTCTGATATTTATAAGTGACCTATTTTAAACCATTGCTTCACCTTGTTTTTCTTCTCCAAAGAGCCAAATTAGGGGGTTAGTTGGAGAATTATTCAGAAGTAATCTTAATATGGATTAACTCCTGGAGAAAGTCATTTGGAAGGAAATGTATTATTATTAATTTAAAACAGAAAAGCAAACCAGAAATCTACATAGAACTGTCTAAACCAAATTTTCTCTAACCTTTGCTCCTTCCTCCAAATGGCCTTATCAGAAGTTACCATTTTTAGCAGTTGTGAGATTTTGGCTGTTCTAGTCATTAATCTATTTTTAATTTAAGCTGTACATCTATGTACCAATTTCTTGATTTATCAACTTGGATTGAATATTGTTGACTCCTAGTTGTTGAAAAAAATAGGAATTAAATGCAATTTTATCGACTCCATTTTCTCCATATTTTTTGTTTAAATCATTAGATTCTATTGGTAAACCTGATGCTATTTAAATGTTTTCTGATTCATCAACTTCAGATACTGTGTTTTTAACTCCCAAGTAGAAAAGGTAGGAAATTATCCTTTATTTTCTAAAATGTTGGCAACTTTAAGGTTTTTGAGATGTCAAGGTTTGTAGCATTTACATTTTATTCTGTAACCATAAGTAGATATATGCTTTGTGTTTGAGTCAAAAAATGTAAACCCAGTCAACAAAGAATTATGGATATATGAGTATTATTTTTGGCAAAACCAATTCTCTAACTAGACCCATAAATGAGGCTTTGTAATTCTCTTCCACTGGAGGGATTAGATAAAATATCTTCTCAGACACCACTAAATATAAGTATTTACATTATGTCAAGTTGAAAATTCTTATTTCATTCTTGGTGTTGCTTTCAAATTTGAAATATGATAGATCTATTTTAACTGTAAGGTGCCCTGGACCTTCTTTCTTGATCAATATTTAACACTAACTGATTGAATTAAAAAGTTGTCAGAGTAGCTCCGATGGTGTAACTCAGTTGGTTGCGCTTCATCCCAAAAGGTAAAAGGTCGCTGGTTTGATTCCAGGTCAGAGCACATGCCTGGGTTGCAGGTTTGTTCCCTGGTTGGGGCGCGTATGAGAGACAACTGATCAATGTTTCTTTCCTCCTCTTCCTCCCTCGCTCGCTCCTCTCTAAAAATAAATAAATGAAATCTTTAAAAATAATTGTTAGTATATTTGTTGTCTTTGTTTAAACACTTGTCCCTTTTTTCTCAAAAGAACTCTTTATAACTATTTGATTTTAAAACTTTTGCTACTTTCATATACAGAAAGTACTTAGAAATGAATACTTGAAGATAATGTGATATGCTCTTCTAATAATTCATACATAAGTTATTGCTGATGTGTACATATAGTTGTAATTAGAATTACAATTAGAGGGTATCACAGGATTCTCAGGGCAAATATTGCAAATATGTTATAATATGACAAATGGCATATGATCATGCTTATATATTTAACTGATGGCATTTTATGCATATAATACATAATTTATATATATTTTAAAAGTAAGAGCTGTTCAGACCCACATTTTTGAGGGAAAACATTAGAAAATGTCCTGGGTGCCAATTCCAAAATTAATATCAGAGTGAGAGGAAATAAAGGCCCAAGAATATTGGAAATCATTCTTCTAGTAGCTATTTATCTACTAAGAATTATATTTATTATGCTTTAGCTTAATAAGGTATATACTTAATAGGCTGTGGTGGCAAGAGAAGCCCTAAATTCTTTTATCAGGAATCTTTTATCTTCTTTCCTAGCAGTCACTTCGGTGCAGCAAAGGATGGAGGTAAAGAACACTGTACTGAAATCATGTACTGGGTATGTCTTTTTCCCTCCCTGAATCCTCCAGTTCCTTGTCTGCATGAAGGTAATCATCATCATAAACACTACTAGTGAGTTGCTGCAAAGATTAGAGATAATGCATTTATAATGTCTCATTCAGTCAACGGTGATTATTAATCTTGCTCATTGCATTTTTTGGTAATGAACAGGCATATTGTGGACAACCAATGCAGATGGGGTGTGATATTTCTCTTACTTTTCATGCTAGAGCACCCTTCAACCTCAGCATTCTCTTTTGGAGTACAGGATTATAATAATATCTATTCCCCAGAGTGGTCATGGTCATTATATTAAGAAGAACATAAGTTATGTGAAACAGTGTGTAAACTATAAAACTCTATCAATGTTAGATATTGAAATGGGTTATTAGGATAAGGCAAAATATATTAAAAATCAAAATATGCCTTTGCAAACATTGTGGCTGATACACCCTAAAGTGGGATGCATCATTAAAAAAAAAATATGTATTGAAGTTTAGAATGTACTTCTTCTAGGGATATTAATTGACTGTGCTGGTAATTGAAACAAAACCCTGTGAAATAACTACTGATTATAAATTAGGAATATGAGCCACTGTAGGTTAAATCACTTGCTAGCAGTCACACAACCAAAATAGTACTGGGCTGGGATTCAACACAGGCAGTGTGACTCCAGAACACACTTATTTTTGGAAAGAAGGATGCAGAAACCTATTATATGTCAAAGAAATAACAAAAAAAATTAATCTGAAGGGCACATCATGGGTCTTCCCAAGAGCTGGGTTTGTGATGTCCATGAAACAATCAAAAAGATATATTTAAATTCCCATTTTTAAAATCTTTTGTTAACTGATTCACTTCTCTGTAGTATACTTGAGAGTACAGAAACACGAAGGTGAAGCATAGGACTGAGAAAATCTCTCTTTAAAAAGTAACCGTTTCCCTTCAGCTGTAATTTAAAAAGAAGAAAGTTGTGATTCCAGCACTCTGGCATTGAGAAATGGCATCTCTTCGGCCCTGATGCTGAAGGAGTTAATAAGGCCAGCACACGATAGAATCCAAGTTCAGGAGAGATAGTATCAGCAGGCACTTGGAATAAACAGTTACTGCTGACCTGTCATGACTGTGTCTTGAGTAATGGGATTCATTCATTTCTGCATTTTTAATGCAATTGTAAATTGCCATTTTGCTCACAGTTTAAAGTATTTTCTTTAAAATGATAGAGTTATAAATGTGAAAACCAAATTAACTTGTCACATTTGACTGGCTGAAGTATTTCCCAATCCCATTTTTAGTGTATTGATAAAATCTCAATAATCAGGGATTAGGAGGAAGAATGGCATTTGGCAGGGTCACAGAAATGTCCCACAGATGAAAGATACGAAGAAAGCTGGTTAACGTATGGTTGGTTGTGAAGCGCAGAATCTTATATTAAAACCAAGAATGCAATCCTGGGGTTAATGTCAAGGAATCAATATGCACAGTCCAAAACAGCACTATCACACAATATTGATTGACACTGACATTCTATTTTTTGTAAAATTAACCCTAAAGTATTCTCAGGAATTCTCTATTTTGAGTAACTTAAATTTACTCTCCCTGCCTTTACCCAGTTATTTCTGAAGGTAAGGACTTTTTTTCCTAGGTAATGGTAAACTTGAATTCATAGGTCCACAAAGAATAATATCTAGACAATGGAAAAACCATCATCTTGTGGAGGAAAAGGAAGCTTCCTTGTGGAGAAGTACTTCTTCAGAAGAACCCTTTGGGGAGGCAGGGCTAGATGAAAGGCCCCTGCCGCCAGCATTATCAGTGGCTCATTTACTGAACCTTTTCGGGGAACTTTCATGAAAAAGCATTCGCCGTGTTTCATCAGGTCAAACGTACTTCCGGTCTGCACAGTCATCCAAATGTCTGTTGTCTTAACCAGCACAGCCTTACACGTGTGGAATGAAAACTATCAGACTGCATCAAAGAAGAGCAGAGGCAGGGACCTCTTGAGCAAATACTTGAACCCTATTTTCATAAAATACTTATTTACCAAAAACAAGGACCTAATTTAAAACAAAACACACTAGCTTCTTATGAACAGTGGAGAACTCTCTGTGCTTTCTGTACAATTTTGCTGTAAGCCTGAAGCTTTTCTAAAAAAAAAAAAAAAAGTAAAGTTTATTAATTCTCAAAAAGAATACTATAAACAACTTTAGTAGCTGATTAAATGCTAATGGCATCATTAAAAAAGTAATTGATGCAGGTTCTCCTCATATACAAGAACCACGAAAACAGTTTGCTCAGCGAAAGAAGCCTACTATAAGAGACCGTATACTGTGTGATTCAACTTATATGACATTTCCAGAATTGGCGTATGTGTAGAGAAAGGAATACTGGTTGCCCAGGGTTGGGGGTTCAGAGGTGTGGGAGGTTAGGGAGTGACTGCCGATTGTTATGGAGTTTTCTGGGACAGGGGATGATGACGATGTTCCGAAATTATTTTGAGAATGAATGCATGTCTCTGTGAATGCACTTAAAGCCACTAAATTATATACATTAATAAGCTAAGTTAATAGTATGTGCATTATCTCTCAGTAAAGCTGCTAACTCATCTATGGCTATGATAAAATCATTTCGATGTAATATATACTTCATGACAAAACATACAACGACCTCCCCTTAGATGGTCGTTTTGAGAGAGATGTTCTGTCGAACAGTTGCTGCTTCCTTCTTTCACATGTAATCAATGATACTAGGTGAACTTCTTCCTCGAACCTGTGGATCCGTGGGAAGGAATTGTGGGTCTGTGGTATAATCTAGTGCCTAAACAGTTTTTTTAGGGGCCACTATATATGTATATACATTCATTTAAGACATTCTACTCCAGTGTCATTAAAGAGAAAAATGCTACAGGAGTCAATGAGATTGAGTAAGGACCACTGTCACTTTTACCTTTGGCCAAGGATACTTTAGCACATAAACAATTTTTACAGTAATAGCAATTAAGTACAGATGGCTGAGTTCGGCTTTGCATAGTAGCTTTTTCTAAAACATGAGTTTAAGTCCAGTGGTTCACAGTATACGTTTTAATCTTCTGTGGGAATACGCAGTTACATATTTGAACACTTTTCATGAACAAAGGGACCAGGATTGAGGAGATTTGAGGAAGCAGTTGACTTCCAAGCTGTAGAGCCATATTGAACCCTACTCTGGGTTTCTGGGATGAGAGAGCATTCTGTTTGTCCCACTTGCCCCCCCTGGACGGTGCTTTTTAGCCTTTCCGGGATCCTCCTGCCTTGCTGAGTCATCGCAGTTGGTGTGTTCTATGGCTCAGTCCTTGGAGTTGTCCTTTGCTCTATCTACATTCACCCTAAGTAATCACATATCACTCTCCTTTGAAATAGCATATATAAGATAAATCAAACATTTACATCTCTCTAGGTGGGACAGACTTAACAGCGCTGAGCCACATCACACTGGAGCGTGCATGAGGCAAAAGGAAAAACCAGTACTATCGATCTTGTCTGTATTATTTCTCTATCACCGTTGAAATAAATCACCAGCAACTTAGCATCTTAAAAAAATAAAACAAATGCATATCTCATAATCTGTAAGTCAGAAATCTAATAGGTACATCTGGTTGCTGTGGTCCAGTCCCCATAAGGCTGGGCAGCTGGACAGGGCCCTTCTCCGGATGCCCCGAGGGAGAATGGGTTTCCAGGCTTACTCGGATATTAGTAGAACTCAGTACCTTGAAGTTGTGGGGCTAAAGTCCCTGTTTCCTGGCTTGCTGTTGCCCAGGGGTTGTTCTTAGCCTCTCGAGTCCACCTCTTGCCATTCCCTGGCTTGAGTTGCATTGCTGTTCACTTTAAAAGCCAGCAATGATGGGTTGCATCTTTCTCATGCTTGTGATGTCTTCCGCCTCTTCTACCACAAATCTCTGAGTCTCTTGGTTTTCTTTTCTGCTGGTAAGGGCTCTGAGATTATATGGGACTTATTTAATGACTTGGGATGATCCCCTGGTTTTCAGAGAGACTGCTTAGCAGCCTTAATAACATGGCCCAAGTCCCTTTTAGCGGGTGAGGTCCTGTATTCACAGGCATATTACTAAGTGGCAGTGATTAGAGGGACCAAATCCTCCCTACCAAAATGCATTTAAAATTTTTGCTACTTTGTTCACCTTAATTTTGATTTTTAATAAAATATCACATTAAAATACAGATTATGTTCACCAAGTGTTCTGGCTTACCTTTAAAGCTAACAAAAGAGGTGAATACCTTGTTCACCTCACCATAATTTCGGCCTTGTAATATTGCTACCTGCCTACTGAGATCTTTAGCTGGAATCCCAATGGATATCTCAAATACATCATGTCCCAAATCAAACTACTGATTTCTCTTCCACAACCTGCTGTGTTTTATTTCAATAAATAACCATCTTCATTGATCCAGTTCCTAAGGCCAAAATACTTGGAATTCACCTGGATCTTTCCAGTTACACTCAGAGTGAAATTCAACTCCCCATCTACAGTGTAGATGCCCTCTGTGATCTGACCCCTGGCCATTTAACACTCTCTCCCTCGTTTATGCTACTTGGGGGTGTAACCACACTGACCTCCCTATTATTTTACCAGTATTCCCAACAAGAACCAAACGAGAGCTACTTCTTCTGCCGAGAGGTTCTTCTCCCAGATTCTGCTTAGCTCAGACCCTAAATTTATTTTCCCCTCGAATGTCACTTCAGATCCATCTCCAGCCCTTGTCTCTTTATTCTTCTTCATTTTCTTCACAGAGATTATCACTACCTGACAACTTACTACAATGCTTTGAATGTATCGTGTCTTCTCCCCCATGATTTCCCCATGGGGACAGATCTTTGCTTTGGTTACAGATGGATCTCCAATGCTTAGAACAAAACCTGACACATGGTGGGTACTCTAGACACTAAAGAAACACTTGTGGATTAATTGACAGGTGCACACAACCCTGCAGCACAGAATATAATGTAATATGGTCTCGTAGAACATAAAGATAGGCTTCTAAAACCTCTGATATTTGTGGAAAACAGTGGGTTCTTTAACAATCATGAATCAAATGGCTGAAGAGCACTCCTACTTTGAAAAGACTCCTCCTTCCCTGAAGGTATCTATAGATTCAGGGGCCATCAATTTATGCATATTAGTAGCAAGAACTTCTATGCATCAAATCAATGCATTATAAACAGTTTACAAGCAGGAAATTGGTGGGTGGAATAATAACGTTCTCTCAGTGTTACATGGGCATGCTTACTGTACAAGTAACAAGGATACAGAACTAAACAAAGTCATAAAGGAGTTACATGGTATTGCGCTGTGTCATGAACTTCAGAGTTCTGTTGTGGTAGTAATTTGTGGTCTATGTTCCATTAAAGAAAATTAACGTAGGGATATGCTTTGCTTAGGAATAACCATATCCTCAGTGTACTAGACATTTATCATGTTCATACATGCATTACTAAGTTAGGCCCTATATAGACACAAAGATATGTCATAGATGTCTCCAGAGTAAAATCAAATACAATCTTACAAGACATTGCTTGCATACCTGCAGTAAAAACTTTATATATGTGGGGTGTGGCACAAATAATGCCCCTCTTGTATTACAAAATCATAAGCATGTCATTCTGTAACATAACCATATCACACTCAAGCACACCCTGTGACCTTTTAGGTGAAATATTCAAATTAAAACTGTAAACGATTGCTCCCATATTATAATCCCCACCAACCACACTCAGGCAGGCATTACATCTGCCGGACCCAGGGTCGATACAGGATGCAAAATACAGAAAAATGTTAGAGCACTACATAGTGTTGTGTACCTATTAGTTACAAAGCGATTTCCCAGGGAAAATTAGATATATTTTAAATATACTTATCATTCTTAGGCTGCTCAAAACACTTAGATTTTAATGAAAATATTCAAGGATAAAATTCCAAAGGGATAATGTAAGAGACAAGAGTGCTGTACCGTGAGAGAGCAATCCATGTGGCTGAAGAATTCTTTTTGTGTAAGGAGAAGACCTTGAAGAGAGGGCCCTTTCACTTATATGTGGAAGCTAATGAACAACAACCAAAAAAGAAAAAAGAAAAGAAAAAGAAAAAATAGAAACAGGCTCATAGACACTGAGAACAGACTGACAGCTGTCAAAGGGGAGGCGGATGGGAGACTAGGTGGAAAAAGTGAAGGGATTAGGTGGAAAAAAAAACCCCTCATGGACAGAGACAACAAACAGTATGGTAATTACCAGAGGGGACGGAGGTGGGATAACTGGGGACGGAAGGAGACTTGACTTGGGGTGGTGACCACACTGTACAGTGCACAGGTGGTGGATTATAGAATTGTGCACTTGAAACCTACATAATTTTATTAACCAATTTTTATCCCAATAAATTCAATAAAACTTAAAAAAATAAATGGGTAAAAAGAGGTACAGTGCCTATCCCAGGCTGAGAAAATACTATATGCCGTTATAGGTACATTGTAATTATTGCTAGCAATACAGTGCTTTACATTTTATGGGCTGAAGGCAAGTCTTGATTTAAAATGGAGAAAAAAGAGATCAGTAAAATGAAGGAGAATCCCTATACGTTGGTCTTAAACTGTTTCTCTGGATTCAGAGAACAAACGAAGTTTGAAGGGCCCTTTTGACTGCGACAGACACCCTGACCCCCAAATTTTTATTCGGTTCTGAAAATTCAGGGTTAAGAATGAATTCCTGGTTTAGGAGTGCTCTACAGAATTGAAACTATGGAACGCATTTAGCGTCTTGTAACTGAGAGTGGTTTCTTTGGACAGTCTTCTGTGTCCAAAATAGGAAGAATGCTGAGTCCACTATAGAGTACTTCACTCCTTCATTCACCCTCTCTGGTGGACCCTAAAAGTGTGAAGCGGAAACATGCTGGTCTCCCTTCAGCGTTTTGCCAGAGATTAGCTTTTTATGTACGTGTAAAGAAAGTGACCCTGCCAAGTACAGTCCAAATGTAACAGTCCAAATGTAATTACGGTTTCGACAAAAACCGTAGTCATCTGTAGGAGCATAATACTCCTCCAAGTCACGCTGAAGATTGGGACAGAGGGAATCGCTAGGGTCAGAATGCCAGGACTTTGCATTTAAATCACTGTACTCAAATGGAATGATTCCAGAGTCAAAGGGGTAGTCTTCTTGCCACCGTATTTTTGGTTTGCTGGGCTGTATATTTTGAGTTCCATCAATAGATTTTCCTTATTCCACCCCTTTAGTTGAAGGTTTTGTTCTATGTGAAAATTCCATTTCTTCTTGCAGAGGTTGCAGGTAAAATTTTTTCGGTTTTGGCAGCCTCGTGTTGCATGGATGTCAAAGGACAGAGATGAAGAATGAAACGTATGTGAGTTTGGGAGATGGGACACTGGCCGAGGGGCAAAGAGCCAGAGAAGGGGAGGAGAAGGTAATATGTGAAACATTTATGTCCTAATACCATAGTAGGGCTTATTGTGTACCTACTAGAAGCCAGGCACTGCTGTAGGTACTTGCCACATATCCATGAATAAAAGATAAAAATATTTGCCCTTCTGAAGCATAGTATCTAGCAGAGAGGTGACAAAGTAAAAATCGGCCTAAGAAAAAGGCATTATGCGGGACATAAAACTGTGATAAGTGGAATGGAAAAGAGAAAAATCAGAGCAGCATAGATAGGGCTGGGAGTGGGGATTGAAAGGGTGATGTGCAGGTTACATGGAAAGAATGATTCCTAATTGATTAATCTGCAAATACGTTTCGGCCTTGAATTTATTCCTACATGTTTAAGGACTCTTAAATTTAATTAGCAATGTATATTTTTCAGGAAATGGTAGGAAGTCAGCTAAGTAAGGAAGTAAGCTATTTCCATCCACTGTTTTATTAACAGTAATCAATATTTATTAGCTAAATTTCCAGCTAGGGACACTTTATTCCTCTGTAATATATTACTAAAAGCAGCATATACTGTGTGAGGGTTTTGCAGAACAGCATTCCGAAGCAGCTCTGAAAGTAGGCCATTAAATATGAACAGGGAGATAATGGATTATAAGGATGAGTTCAAAGCCTCCTGGATAGCTACAGAGAGCCCATCACAGGGCCTAGAGGGAAGCAAATCGGTATTGGGTGAGAACGAGGGGTCATTTAAAATCTGTAGTTGTCTGAAGTAAGAGCGGCAGAACAAAACCCAGAGCTCCTGCAAGTCCCCGCAGCGTAGGGGCTACACAGACACCATCTCGACTTACAATGGCATGAACTTGAAATGACAGACAAGTGCTGAAGGTGTTATTTTGATTTGAACAGAAGAGCTGTTTAGTTCAAAGGTAATTGGCAGGATGTAGAGGGCTGATTCAATTGTAGGCCAAAGCCAAACCTATGTTTCAAAATACCATTTGTCCTTTAAAAGATTCAGGCAGAAAGATTTTAATGTGGTAAAAAAAAAAATGAGGATAGCTGAAATTTACTTAGCACTGAAATGCTGAAGAATTAGAAGACCGCATTTAGATACCGATTGGACTTTCACCCCAGAAAATGAATACCAGGAACATAAATTTTCTTCATCTATTTTTTATTATCAGAAAGACTGCAAGCGGAGTCTTGTGGAAATGGATTCTAGGCAATGCAGATGTTTATGTGTGGAAAATAACAAATTACCAATCTAGGTTGTGTAAGTGAAAAAAAATGAGTGAATGCAAAATTTTCACTGGAATCTCAGATATTGTAACTTGGGGTGATTTTAATGCATTTCTGTAAATGGTAGAAAGAAGAAAGAGGTTTCTCAGATTTGAGAATCCAAGAAGGAAACACAAAGGAGAGTTAAAGTGTATTGATCTACAATTTGATGCTAGATGCACTGCCATAGAATTCCTTTTAAACACAAGCTCATTGTGTTTAAAGGGCCATACAATGTAGGATGGTGTTTACAGTCTGGGTGTAAAATAAAGGCGGATCTGAGATTTGTACCCTGATTGACTGACTTTATGAACCCTGTTCTTTATAAACCATACTGTCCTCACTGAAGGGAAAAGGAATTCTTAGCAGGTGCAAAAGACTTGAAAAGGCAATTAATCATAATTTTATTTTATTGCACTAATATGTCTTCATTGAACAAAACCTATTGAAAACTTGAAGTAGAGATTGCAAAAAAGGAAACACATGCCCAATGCCATCATTTTGTGAAACGCACCTTTGGTTCTTTATTTATCATGTATTTGTTTTTCTATCCATCCACCCATTCATCAGTCTTTCACCTATCTTCTACATATGTATACATGTATTTACATATGTCTGTATATAAATATCTATATGTATACTATCTTTTATGTACAATGGTAACAGTCATTCTGCTTGCTATCTTACTTCAGGCGGTATGATAAACATTTCAAATTTGTTGACTACACTTCAAAACATTGCTACTTAACGGCTGTAAAATATCTATGGAATTGCTGAAACATCATTTATATAATTTTTTGCAGAAAATTTTAGCACCCCCCCAATTGTATTAGGATCAGGATAAAACTGAGTTTCATATATTGCAATAAATGTTCTTTCTCTTTCCCAACCTTTGCACTTAATTTGCTTAAAAAAATCAAACCACAGAATCCCTCAGTCTGAATCGTGTATCCTGGTATGTTCCTTCCTTTTCGTATTGCCCACAGATTGGTAGTTTGAGCTCTCTGGAGGCTTGGTGAGATTCAAGAGAGACCTTTCCCAAGAGCACACGGTGGGTGTGTGGTGGATACTCATCAGAAGGACATGGTATCTGCTCTCATGTTTTGTAAGGTTAAAAATCGTTTGCGATCACACCTTCCGCTATCTCATTATGGATTGCAAAAAAGTGATCTGATTTCATCATCTTTTCATTTCATTAAGTTGCTCTATTTCTGTAAAGGGGAACTTTACCTACTCAGCCATGTGTTTATTTTGAATTCTTGCAGGAAAATCACTTCCACCGTTTGTTTTTTTTTCCAAAATAATGATTTGGATCTCCAGCGTCATAAGAAAATGATTAGTATCTACCTGCTAATCCCTCTATCTATCA
This sequence comes from Glossophaga mutica, assembly GCA_039655065.1. Taxonomy (NCBI): domain Eukaryota; kingdom Metazoa; phylum Chordata; class Mammalia; order Chiroptera; family Phyllostomidae; genus Glossophaga; species Glossophaga mutica. The sequence continues at coordinate 6,488,096 of CM077313.1, read as the reverse complement.
CATTATTGGGAATGTATACATTTAAACATTTTGTCTGTATTCAATACATTGCATTTGTTATTTCTAATGTTGCTCAAACTGATCCATGATTGACTAGTAGGAGCTTCAACTTGGTCCCAGAGTCCTTTTGATAGTATCCCTTTCATCTCTGAGATCTTGCTCACTTCCTGAAATGACAAAATAGTCTAGACTCGCCTTGTACATTCCCTTCCCTGTATCTAGAACTAGACATATCGCCAAGGAGTCTTTGTTTAATGTGAAATGATGATAAAAGTCAGCAATGTGGCTATCAGAGGTGCTCAATGGGTTGTCATAGTTTTTAATTTTTTTTAATGGAGAGGGCAAGGAAATGTGGGTTTTTTCCTTCTTTCTTTAATATAATAAAGTATGAGTTCATAGTGATGCTTTCAATACAAAATCAGGGCACCAGTTTAAAATTTTTTCTTTTTTGAACATAATTCCATCGGTCTTACACTTGTACCCTCTTTCACCACACTCTAGCCTGTAGTCTCAATGAAATGAATATTATACTCATTGTTTTCTTCCATACCACACACAGTAGAGTCTTGGTTAAAACTTTCAACAAGAGCATCAATCACATATTCTCAGAAAGTAGTGTAAGCATTTTTGCAGTGGTTTTCGTTTGTCCTTAAGGTATACTCCATTAACAGATGTACAGTAATATTATGTGTGTGCAAGGTCACTTGGTACAGTCTCTCCTTGGGTGGGCATGCTGCCAAATAGATAAACTGTTGGGTGCACTTTTTTAATTATGCCTGTAATTATTAGGGGTTGATTTTTTTACTTAATTTTTGTAACTTATGTGTATCCAAAGTCAAATCTGCAAACCAAATTATATTCAATAAATTCTGGCTTCTATTGTTACTTCCATTCTGTTCTTTCCTTCTTCCAATTGATTTTTATTGCTTTTATGTAAATGTAGACATTTAAGTCTTCTGTTAGTTCATAATGTCTTTCTTGAACGTCTGTTATTTCTATATATTTCTTTTAATTCTTCTTGTGTCTTTATTTTTTAATGTTTATCATTTTCCTTTTTTCCATTTTGTATTTATTTCACAGCATTTTGTTTATTGTGTTTATCCACTCTTCTGTTCTTCTAGTTTATTCTGTTACATATTTTTATATATCATATAAATAATTTAAATTTATTATATACACTTTCATGTTCTCTAAGCTCTCCTTTCAGTTCTTCTTTTTGCCTGGTTATTGCATTTCTTATCTTCCCGAAATAGGATTTTTTTCAGTGCTTTCATACCTTTTAGTGTTTTTTTTTTAAACATTATTTTAGAGCATTTAAAAAACGTTATTTCACAGCTTCCTCTAGTTTTGGGGGCCTGCTTTTCTGGCATTCTTTTATTTGCCTGTAAACAGATTTTCCTGCTCAATTTCTTTTCTTACAAAAATTTAATATGGAGTTTGACTATAAGCCTTTTCTATTGCATAAGTTTAAGTGAAATGGGGTTTTTCCCTTAAGATCTTAGAAAAGAAGGTAGCAGATAATGATAGTGCTCCACCAGACACTTTCAAAACACCGCTTTTCCATTCCCGTACCTCCCAGCATCAGTGGGACCCGTAGCATCAGCGGGACCTAGTTCTGGACAGCCTCCCCTGCTGTCCTGTCTCACAGGCTCTTACCTACCTCACGTCATATGATTTATTGCAAGTGTATGCTGAGCTCTTGCGTGTCAGGTGGTAGTCCTTAAGAACCAGACCTGGCATGCCCCTATTCCAGATCATCCTTCTATCCCATTCACCTACGTGAAGGGAGGAGAGAGCTTTAAGATTTTGACAGAGCACAGATGAGGTAAAAGTGATAATGCACAAAACAACCTCAATATATACTTTTTTTCTTCATCTTTTTTTTTTTGACAGAGAGCACAGCATTTCAACTTTTTTTGACTCATACCTTTGTTTTTGAGCAGCTACGTAACCATACCTCGCTGAGTGCCTGATTACCAAAACGCGCACATACTTACCAAAGAAAATAGTGACTTAATTAGGGATAACTGACCTTTTATATACATTTTAGAGGATAAGTGAAGCGCATTGAAGACTTATTTATTGACATCATATGGCACTTCTTCACAGTGATACTCAAATTATGTCGAACGAGGCTGAAAGAAAACAAGTAACTCATCGAAAGCTCTTCCATTCTAAGATGCTGTTATATTTAGATACCTCATTAGACCTGAAAAGTCCTTTAGACGTTCTTCTGTTCAAAGTGTGCCAAGTCTCTAGTTAAATCAGCCTGCAACAGTTACCCATAATTTTCAAATCACTAGTGTCATTGTAACACTTACCATCTCTTTATTAGTTTACTGACTATATGTCTTCAATAATAGTTGCGCAGCTACTGTCGAATTCTGCGCTAAAGGTTGCAAAGGCAACAGACCCTGCACCTGCTCTCCAAGCGCTGATGCACCTTGCATTTGAGATCCGATTTGCACACAGCAAAATCTGTCTGCACAGGAAATGTGCAGGAAATAGATGTGTGAAAAAGATTTGGGGTGGCTCAGAGCGCAGCTGGAAGCCTAGGCACTTGGAAGACCCAGACTCAGGGAAGGGATCAAAGAAGGACGGTCGGGTCTGGTCCACAACCCCACACCACAGCACAGGGGCCCTTCCGGGGAGGATCCCGCTGCTGGCGCACTTTTGCAGCTGCTTCCCTAGAGAGGACGCCTCTTCAGATCAAGCAAACAAGCAAACAAGCAAACAAGCAAACAAGCAAACAAGCAAGGGCAGCTAGCCCCTCCTCTCTGCGCTCCTGCACTGGCGGGTAACTGACTGCAGAAGCGCTACTTTAGGCAGGTGCCTAGGTCATGCGTGCACCCAAGCTGTCAGGGGGTGTTGCTTTCCTAGGGTGGGCAGGCTCGAGAGCTGGACGTTAGGGAAACTCCCAGACATCCGTGTATGGTTCTTATATTCTGGAGACATCAGAGCAAACAGGATCCACTACATGCATTCGACATGCCAAAACAAAGTGCCAGGTAACTCGGAGAGTTTGTCGAAAGGCTTTCTGATCAGTAAAGATTAAAATAAAAATACCTCAATCTAGATATAAGACATAGTGAAGGTATCATTCTAATGGTACAGAGCTATTGTTTTATAGCTTCCTCCAGGCAGGAATGGAGGCATGTTCCCCGTACCATAATAATTTTTCAATTTTTATTTATATTGGAAATTATCTGTAGAAAATTAGATGATCAATATTATATATTCTATGCAGTATATTTATATGTTGTATATGTCATGTGACAATGTATTATATGTAGAATATTTTATATATTTTTCTAAATCTAACACTGTACGATGGCATTAAAACCTTTCATAATCATCTCCTTTCCTGTCTTCCTAATACTCTATCACTGTCTTCCACGTATGCATGCTCTAACCTAACCTATTTTCTGAAATGGCATAGTTTTAAAATCCTGTGCCATTAATTTTTGCTTGTGGTTTTACCTTGACTTAGAAGATTCTCTCTCTTACTGAACTCCTAAGCGATATAACTAATATGTTAAGACATAGCAGGGGTATCACTTTTTCTGTGAGCCCTTTGCCAAGTTTTCTAGAAGAGAAAACAGATTTTGTTTGGTTTTTATATACTAGCAACACATTTTACAATAGGTTCCAAGCTGAGTTTCCTTGAAAGAATCGAAGTCTTCAGAGCCTGGGATTGTATCTTACATGTCTTTGCGTGGGTTTATATGTGCAAAGGTGCCTAAGAAATGTTAGCATTTGCTAAATATTTATTAAATTCAATATTATTAATAAGGAGCAGCATATACTTAAAAATATTCTCGCATCTTCTGGGTCTTTAAATCATACCCAAATTCTAAGGTGGACTGTTTTCTTACAATTGTGTGAAATTTGCCAATAATACAGGGTCCCACAGGAGTAAGGGCCTGCTTGAATGTGGTTGGTAGGGTAAGAATATCGGTGTAATAATTTATAGTTTTAATTTGAACATTTCACCTAAAATGTCATGTGGTGTGCTTGAGTGTGATATTATCATGTTACAGAATCACATGCTTATAATTTTGTAATATGAGATTTTGTAATAAGAATGGGGTGTTATTTGTGCTGGACCCTGTATATGGGACAGAGAACTCTCATAACCACAGAATAACAGTATGATTTTTAAGATGCACTATGTTTGAAGTGGAAAAAAATTGATAATATTAAATTGCCAAAAAATGCAAAATTTGTCACTTATTGACTATAAGTGTGCATATTTATACAGATATCACACACATTCAGTATGTTAAATGCTCCTTTTTGTTCTCATTTGGTATGTGCAAATAGAACTATACACAAAGTAAAGGGAATTTGTTATACTAGAAGACTAACTTTCAGAAGGATTATTTTCTTAAAATATACCAGGATTTGTTTGGGAGCAAAGGTGAATTTTATCCTTTTTTTCCAAGAGTTACATCTAAGTAACTCTTGTGTTTTGTCCCCCCTGTTATCTTTTATCTTTTAATGCACTGGCCCACAGCGCTAAACTGTCAGGCTCCTTGTGAATATTTGCCAGTACATGATGGCGTTTGTTGGCTTCTAGCATTCAGCCAAAGATTGTTGCATTTGCTTTCATTTAAAATGACAATAACTACCATTTAGTAAACAGGCAGGGAAAGCCAGACACTAAGAGAAACAAGTTACATGGATGAATTGATTTACTGCCTGAAACAACGTTATAAAAATCATTGCTCTGATACCATTTTAACCCATGAGGAGATTGGTAGAAGAAGTTGTTCTATTATAGCCAAACTAAGGACTCAAACCAGGTTGCTAACAGGTGTGTATAACTCCAAACTCTTTTCTTTGTATTATCACTCACGGAAAACAAAACAAAACATTATCCAAACACAGCTCTTGCAAGCCTCCTTAGATTCTGATTTCCGTGTAAGCCTCTCTATTAGCTGAAATCCAGTGTGACCATAACGGGTGTGCTTGGCTCAGATAAATTACTACACGCCTAACCACCTGCCTCAGCTGACTCTCCCTGTTGACAGCTTGCGTGGCCACGCCCATCCGGTTATGGGTCCCAGTCGCTCCTTGCTGCTCTAGGGCACCAAAGGACAAGAGATATGTCATTCTAGGTAGGAAGTCGGGCTGCAGAGTTAGCAATAACACCTATTATTTGTTGACAAACAAAATCTTTTTCCTTAGGTTGTTGGAACAGAATAATTGATCCATCAAAGCGACTTCTGATCCTCGCTGGGCGGTGTGGCTTGTTTCAGACCTACTTCCCGTAGCAAACAGTGATACAACTGCAAAACATTTATGAACAGACAGTTATTATCCAGCAGGTCCATTACTGCCGCTTTTTGCCTGGGAGTATTTTCTAAACTATGATGCAGAGAAATAAAGTAAGAAAAAGAAAATCTCTCTAAATGGGGAAAACAGAGAATAGAGTCTGGAATTGCTAAGGCAGCTGGAATTTGAAAAACATGGTACTGGAGAGGATTTCAAGATTTACTAGAAGGCTGCTGCACTCTTGTATAAGGTACAATAATTAAGAAACTGTGATTATTGGCATAAAGATAGAAAAATGACTCAAAGGAATAGATCAGAGAGTCCAGTAATGGACTCACAAAAATATGGTCAGTTTTAATTTTAGGCAATTACATCATAAACATGGCTAATTAATTTTAATTTTGGATGATAGCACCAAAGAAATCAATGAGGAAAGAAAATGATTTTCAACAAATAGCATAATGCTGGATGTTTTACTGAAAGAATGAAATTTAATTTCTAACTGGTACCAAACAAAATAAAATTTCTAGAGATAAATTTTTGACCTAAATGTGAGAGCTAGAATATTGAAGTTTTAGAAGGAGGCCTGGGAGAATAATTTATCAAGCTGTGGCAAGCAAGGATTTGTTATGCCCGAAAGGCACTCTGATGGGTCGAATTGTGTCCCCTTTCCCAAAATTCATATGTTGAAGCCCTAATCACTAGTAACACAGACTGTGGCCTGATTTGAGAAACAGAGTTCTGCAGATTTAATCATTTACATTAAGATGAGCTTATTAGAGAGGGCCCTAGTCCAAAATTATTGGTGCTACAAGAAGGGGAAATAGGGAGAAGACAGCCATCTACAAAGCAAGGAGAGATGCTTCAGAAGAAATGAGCCCTTTTGACACCTTTATCTCAAACTTCCAGCCGCCAGAACTGGGAGGGGGGGACAATCCATTTTTCCTGTTTCAACCACCCAGTTTGCGGTGCTTCGTTATGCCAGCCCTAGCAAACTGATAATAGTTACTGATCATAAAAGGAAAACTATTATAAAGTGGACCTTACCTCACAATGGCAAAAAACTTTTTCTCAGCAAGAGGTGCCATTAAGAAGGTGGAAATGGGAACAGGGCTGCAAGAAAACATCGATACGTGTGTATCATGCATCTGTGTGACAAAGGTGTCACACAAAATGTATCAAGAACACTTAAAATCATAAAAATCAGATTGCCCAATTGAAAAGGGGGCAACAGCCTTCAACTGATACTCTACACATAAAAATAGGTCAGCAAGCCAAATACGAAAATACATACAGCTCAGAAATCCATAATCATGATGCAAATGCAAGTTAAAACCACAAGGAGATGCCACCTCCCATTCACTAGAATTGGTAAAATTAAACATGCACACCCACTCACACTGACAGTATTCATTGCTTGGAAGGATACGGAGCAGGTATAGATCTCAAAAATTGCAAATAGTTATTTAAAATAATGGAACTTCTTGTAAATACCATTGCTCAGTTATAGATTAATGAATAGTACAGAGAGCCCAGAAATAAACCCACACTTTGATGGTCAACTGATATATGATGAAGGAGGCAAGAGCATTCAATGGAGTAAAGACAGTTTACTCAATAAATGGTGTTGGGGAAATTGGGCAGGTACATGCAAAAACATTGAAACTGGACCACTAACTTACACGATACACAAGAATAAACTCAAAGTGGATAAAAAACTTAAATGTAAGTCACGGAATCATAAAAGCCCTAGAAGAAACCAGGCAATAAAATCTCAGACATTGCTCGTAGCTATATTTTTGCCACTCTATCTCTTAGGGACAGACATTTTAATCATCATCCATGTCGTGGCAACGCTGTCGGCTCTGAGGGCCCTTGTATTGACATATATCAGCACTAATGTGTGAAGATCCAATATCAGAATTTAAAATGAGGAGTTAAGTAAATTATAAATTAAATAACATTAGCAATGAGCAGGGGGTTTGGTATGAAGAATTTAAAATTTCAAATGGGATGCCTTCTCTACTCCTAGGGGACATTTCATGGCACAAGGATTTTGACTGATCATTTCACTAAAATATGACCTTGATATCCTTTTGTTGAGCTGACAACCTTTTGTATAACCAAGAGTGACTCAAAATATTGAAATATTTATAGAGCATGGTAAAGCAGACTCTAGAAAAGTGATATATTTAGATAGTTTCTAGGTATGTACATTTATGTATGTTTACATGAACATCTAAATCCATACCCACATATTTATATATAACTTTTCATGATTTAAAAAATCAGGTGAAGAAGAAAGAGCAGATCAAAGGTAAAAGTATCCTATGATTTTTTGGCATTGAACAAATTTCTTCTCATTCTTAATGCATTTTGGCTTAGAGTATATACAGCAATCTGCCTATAATAGTTTAGTGACTGATTCTTGATTAATTTGCATTTCAGTCCTGGTTATATGTGTACAGACTTAAACACTTCAGTAGTATTTATGATCAAGCATGCATTTGAAAAATGATTTGTCCATATATTCAGGAACTCCTCTTTGTAGGCTGCTGAAGACAACAGCATTTTGTTCCCTAGGTATGTTCAATGACCACAGAGCCTTCTTGGTGCTTTAACTGCTGTTTAGCGATTCTTCTCATATACACCTGATAAACACCTACAGAGAGTTTGATGACTATAGTGTACTAAATATAAACTAACTTTTTGGATAAGTTTTGGTAACAAACCAAAGCTCAAGGATCACGCATGATTTTAGCTGGCAGGTGTTTGCAAAGGGTCATTTACATCCGCTAAGGTACCCGACACCTGTTTCCACTTAAATCACTGGGAAGAAGGATGTAAGAAGGTGAATTCCTTAAATTTCCTAATGACTTCCAGGTGGTAAAAAAGAAACACCGTAGAATTCTATAAAAAGTTGTCTGTGGTCTCCTGAATTTTTCTATTTTTAGAAGTCCTAAGTCTCAAAAGTCGGATTAACTTTTTTACATCTCTGTGGTGAAGGAAGTGTTAAAAGCATTCATTTTGATGGCTTTAAAATCACCTTCTGCTTTACTTTACTTTTTCAGACTTACATACTTATGCATTTTATGAATGAAATACAACTATAGGTTTATTTTCAATGAATCCTCTTATAACTGCCTTCAGATTCTATTCTGATTAATTGGAAAGCTATGGGACTTTATGCAGTGAACAAGAAATCCCATAGGAAACTTTAAAATATATTCACTACTTCTATCATTTCTTCTGTCTGCTCTGCTGTCTAATAATTATAGAAACCAAGTAGAAAAGAACTCAAGGTCACACTGTTCAAATTTTTCATCTTACAGATGGAACATGTAAAGGGAAAAATTTAGCAGAAGAGAAAAATCTGCTTTCTGTGTCTTGGCTCAGTTCTATGCTTGTATTACTGTAACTCAGTGCTTCTGACTTGCCATACTATACATTCTTACAAATTTGAACACCCAGTTCTGCACAGATATTCACAGTGCAGCTTACCCATATACTCATGCACCTCATTAAGGGTCTGATGTTAAGTTTTGAAAGAAAGACATTTTGCATTGCCTAATTTTCACAAAATGAGAGTAGGGGAAATCAATGAGTAGGGTCCCTGAAGAAGAATTTAGTGTTTCTACATACCCATTTAGTTCTTTAGTTTAAGCTTATAATATCGATTATGGAGAGAATCCTGGATTAGGCAACTAAATATGTGTGTTTGGAGTACAGGAGTTGCTTTGAATTGAAGGAGATATGTCAAGAATAGGAGCCATGTAGGCCACTTTTTTCATCCTCACCTGAGGACATTTTTTAATTGCTTTCAGAGAAAGGGGAAGGTGGAGGTAGGGGAAGAAGAGACAGAGAGAGAAACAGAAAGAAAAGAGAAGATGAGAGAGAGAGAGAGAGAGAGAGAGAGAGAGAGAGAATGACAGATAGAGAAATATTGACCAGCTACTTTCTTTTACTTGCCCCAACTGGGATCTAAGCAACCCAGGTATGTGCTCTGACTGGGAATCAAACCCATGACCTTTTGGTTTACAGGACGGTGCTCCAACCAACTGAGCCATGCCAGCCAGGACTGGGCCACTTTTGAAGAAACTGGTCATGTGTATGAGACATTCAGAAAGTCTCTCCATACAGAGACCCTGGCTGACCTCCAAGCATCACTGTCAGTACCGGTGTCTCTGAGGACACTGGGCACCTCCTGTGGCCGCTCATCTTCAGCGAACTTTCTCTCCGTTGTTTCCCTGAACTTCTGACAACAGATTCAATGAAGGTGTTTTCAGAGAGCAAAATGGCAACACAATTAACCATCCAAAAGGTCCTACAGCTTATCACTTTTCTCCCTAACCTATCAGAGGGGTTGTGCTAATAATATGCTTTCAAATTCACACTCATAAGAGTTATTATGTCCTGTAAAGGTTACAAATGGGATAACATGACCCGAGCTATTTTTCCTTTTTCTGCCTATTGTAGGTTATGTATTTGGCATCAGATGCCCCAGGTTCATCTGTCCTCTGACGCAGCAAGTTCTTCGATGACGTGCACACTTGATCACAGGTTATTGATCAACAATGGGTCCCCAACCACTATCTTAGAAAGCATAGAAAGCCAGTTCAATGAGACCCAGAATAGATCAGATGGTTAAGAGATGCAACTTACACGATTTGGTAAATGAGTTTTGTGTGTTCGATGCTTCATTTCGTAAAATCAGAAATATGCGGTATTAAAATATTGGCTGGAACTCAGGACAGTCGCTTTGAGATGACCTTTGGCCACGTCATCATCAATCTTTATGGAGGAACTCAATGGCTGCCTTTGGAAGTGATGCTATTCATTTCAATCTAAAGGCTAAGGTTTGAGTTTTCAACTCAGATATGGATTTAAGTCTAAGCTTTTCTTTCTTTTTTTTTTTTCTGTTAGGAGCTAGTTCATTGATTATTCTGTCTCTCTCCACATTGGTGAAGAGGGATACATAGAAGAACCTACATCTCTGAATGGTCATGTAGGTTAAACGAGACAAACCATGTAAGTTTTAGTTATCTGCATTATCATGACTTTGATGATTTGGTACTGAACGTCTTAAATCTGATAGCTTGGTCATGTTGAGATGCTGTGGTGGTGGAATTCCTCTGAAATCCACGCCCGTGTCCATATTCATGTCCATCTGCATATGTATTCACCAGGCACATTTTATGCCAAACACAAGCAGTCTTGGGTTAGTTTGTATTCCTCTTTTATCACCCAACACACAAACTCATCTAAGATACTGTAGGATTAAATAAGTAAATATATAGTATTTATTTATTCAACAAATACCTGAGTGCCTACTGAACTTGAGAACCTTGCCAATACTGAATGCATATTTTAATAAGTGAAGTTATACATAAATACATAAATGTAAATAACTTCATAATAAATTAATGGAAATAGAAAACAGGTATGTCAGAAAGATGGGGATGTATGATTTAGATTCAACACTATGTATTTTTTGGTATATTCACATAAAATACTATATTTTATGTTTTACCTTGTTTAGTTCTCTTAAAATTCTCTGTAATGTAAGTTTTATCAATTTCATTCACCAGCGGAGGCTCAGAGAAACTGAGTTAACTGTCTACAATTAGATTTTTGAACTTGGAGTCAGAATTTAAACTCAAGAACTTTAAATTTTAAGTGTATAGGTTTTGAATGTGTGACCTCTTAAACTAATACAGGAAGCTGAAATATCTCATCCTTACTAAGCATAAACGGAGTAACAGGCAGTCACCTGCACATACACGATGGAAACCCATGGAGCTGAATTATCTGGAGAAATTAACTGGGGAGTTCAAAGAAGCATTCCGATTTATATGATTTCCCATAGACTAAAAACATGGACGCTGGAATCTGGACAGAATAAGAAAGTGGACAATTGGGATTGCTTTGCAAACAAAAATGCAAACAGGAAGCGAAATAAAATAGAATAATGTCTATTGCTGAAAAAGAATCTCTTTGAAATATTTATTCTCTCTGTAGAGACAGGATGGCCTTAAGGCCTGCAACTTGGGTGGGCCTTGGTCAGGCCAGCCACAGGGACGCCTCCGATTCATAAAATGACCCGGTGGCATATGAAGGATGTGACTGCACAACGAGGGCCTGTAGGCGTCTCCTTCCATGGGAATAAGGCAGACACTGGAGTGCCGACACACCCCTCCAGCTGTCTACCCAAACGCGGCATAAAAAGCAAAGGCCGAAGGACTGCTTCCAAGCTCTCCCACCTGCGGATAAAGATTCCGGAAGGACACCCAGACCCGAGAGAATCGACCTTGCTGTGATGAAGAGTAAAGGCAAACATCAGCCAGCCTCATCCACCTCTATCCTACCTGATGGTCCCTGCATCTTCTGCCCCTCTTGTCTGCGATGCGGGTAGTTGCCCAAAATGAAGACAGTTGTCTTTCTCTCCAGTCCTTAAACCAGAAGAGCCTGGGACCGGTCTGGCGTAGCTGAATGGTGTTTGGTTTCAGGCCCTGTCACTCACTGCCTTAGTGACCTCCTGAGTTTTGATCATTAAAAGTAACTCGCTGCTGCTTCTCAGATTGTCCAGAAAATCTACTTCAGTTTTCTGCTGAGATCTGTCCTCACGGAACACAGTTCCCTATCTGCACAGTTTGGTTCCTTGCATTTGCATTGAAATGGGCCTTCATCATGTCCCGAATCCCATACGGTCCCTCTGCGTACAGTCAATTATATTGAAAAAGCTAATTTGTGCTAAGTTTTTAATGGCCCATTTTACAGCCCTTCTGAGACATTGTATTTATCTAGAATACCAATCCCAAGTAACGTGGTCAACCTGAAGGAATTCCAGTACCAGTGGAGGGTAAGACTGATGAAAGCATTTCAGCGAATGAACCACACTTATTAACATTCCTAAATCTCTCAGAAATGGTGGAGGAGAGAGGCATTTATAGAGAGCGTTTCAGGAGAAAGTGGCTGATATAATTGTTACTGCTTGATCATTAAGGATAATAAGTGCTCAGAGATTTCACGTTAGCCTGGTTCTTCTCTTGCTATCAGTGTCAATGTATTGAGTCATCTCATTTTAACCCCCAGCTAGGATCCTTCGGGCCTCTGCGCCTTCCTTGTAAACTATTCCCTTTGGCCACTCTGTCCTTTCTCTTTCTTAGGAAATTGTGTTCATGCTTTACAGCCCAGTTAAAATATCTCACGTTCTCTTCATTCTCTTTATTTCCTTTAGGTAAAGGAAAACTTCCCCTTACCTGCTTGTTTTTCTTACAGTTTGGCCCACCAAGTAAATAGAGCTGCTATCACATTATATAGTATTTACTGGTTATTTCTTCCCCACCAGACCCAAACTATTTATTAGTTGTAAGTATTCCATGTTGAATTTTTTATTCTTCTTCATGACTTAGCATGGTGCCGGGGCGGGGGGTGTATAATATAGGGAAATGGGTGAATGAATGAATGAGTAAATTACCAAGTATAAGACCTGACAGAGATATAAAATGCTAATGAAAAAAAGAGGAAGGCACTTGTGGTGGGTGTAATAACCAAGTTACCATGATGGAGAAGTTTTTCTGTCAGCTTGCCAGCACCACAGGGAACCCGGATATTTGGGCAAACACACCTGGGTGTGTCTGTGAGGTTGTTTCCAGATGAGATCAGCATTTGGCTTGCTAGACCAATAAAGCAGATCACACTCCCTGGTCTGGGTGAGCATCCTCCAGTCTGTGGAGGGCCTGAATAGAGCCCAAAGGCCAGGGACGGGAGAATTCTCTCTCTGCCTGGCCGCCTGAGCCTAGACATTGGTCTTCTCCTGCCCTCAGACTGGGACTGACTAATGAGTTATTGTCTTCGTCGATTTGGGCTGCTGTAACAAAATGCCATATACCTGGTAGGTTAACAGATGTTTATGTCTCACATTTCTGGAAGCTAGGGCATCCAAGAGAAGGCGCCTGCAGATTCAGTGCCTGGTAAGATCCCTCTTCCTAATGCGCAGACACCTTCTTCTTTCTATATTCTCATTTGGGGCAGAGAGAAGGCGCTGGTCTCTTTCTCTTCTGTTGAGGTTCGAATCCCGTCACGGAGGTTCCACCCTCATGACCTTATCTAAACCTCATTTCTTCCCAAAGGCCCCATAGCCAACTCCCTTCATATTGGGGATTAGGGCTTCAATATGTGAACTGAGGGGGGAAACTAACATTTGGTGTATAGCCGTTACTGATAGCAAAATATCCTATTTCTGCCGTAGAGATTTATAAATAACAACATTAAGACAGGTTCATAAATTCTGAAACTGGGATAAGAACTTGCCATGCGCCCAGTCTGGTGGAGTCCTGTGCTTTGAGGATGAAGTATTTGTCCCATGTGTCAAGAAAACAAGGTACCCTGACTGCATGTCTCAACAAAAGAGCATGGCAGTTGCATTCAGTCGATTTGCATAAGAGGAAAGAGTTGAGGGAAGAAAGGAGTTTGTAAGGCTCGTTGCTACTAATTTATGGCCCATTCCTTCATATCTCACTACCAAACCTGGATGGAGCAGATTTTGCTTCAAAGAAACTTGAGCACAAAAAATTATTTGAAAAGTAATATTAGTCAGTGAGTCAGCAACCTGCCAGGTTATATGGTGATTTCTTCAGTCTTTCCTTTTTAGGGTTCTTTTCTTGTTGTTGTTAACTTTTGATCAAACAAATGTTCTTCATCTTTTTTTTCCCCATTTTGGGAACATCTGCTGCTTAATTACTGCCATTTTCATTATTACTTTAGTTACTTCAAGAGAAGATGAGGCATTTTAATTGTAACTACGAAGCAATCATCCTCCACAGGTAGGTATAAAAGAAGATCGTGTTAAAATCAGCAAGCAATATCAAAGGGAAGGCATTCTCTATTGTGAAATTTAGAGCTTTTTGTATCTTGTGTAGCATGTTAAGGTTAAATTAATATTATTGTAAAGAACGCATAGGGCCTAAAAGGTGTAGTTCAGGTTAAAACACAGAACAAAACCGAAACTCTAATTGCTGGTTCTTGTTGTATTATGTATTTAAACATATTACAAAGTCTGTAAAAATGTCTTCGTTCTTGGAGGTAAAAAGCCTTTTATTCCAATATGTTTTGTAGTCCATGAGGATAGCCTGATGGTGAACCTGTATCACACTCTAATATATTGTTTGCATATAAGATCCTTGAGTAGAGTCACTATAATCAAACCTCTGAAATTTGCTTTCTAGTTTTAAAGTTACCTTTTCAATGATTTTCTTCTGTTGCTCTAATTCAGCATGTGAGAAAAACCTAAATTCCTAACAATTTTTAATTTGGCTTTTTAAAAAAAAACACATAAAGTGCTTTTTTTCTAATGGTACGCTGCAGGTTTCTGTTATATTTTTTAAAATTCTGATATATGTGTACTAGGAATCTGTGCAGTATTAAGATCAGTCAGCTCTTTATTTTCATCTAGATATAATTTTTCTGCCAGCAAGCCAGACATCTTGCTAATTATGCAGTTTATCTGCAGAATATGAATAGATGGCTTTTAGGATTGTGGTGACCCTCAGGAATGATGTTTCTGATAAGCACACAAATCCTCGGAATTTTTCCTCTTACACCCTTTCTGTGCCCATGAATAAGCACAGCTGTGGTTATTACAGCATCGGGAAAAAAAACAAGCTCTAATACTAGCCCTGTTGATCCTAGGAATTAAGTCACGCTTGCTTTGCGTTGAAGCTAGCTGCTAGGGAGTCAGGAATTCTCTTTGCAGATTCCCTGTCGGCAACAAGGATGCTGAAATTAATTAACAGCATCTTAGCCATTCCAAATGGCCAAACATAGGAGATATTTTTAAATTTTTCTCCATTCTTTGGAAATAATGTATTGTTCCAAGTTGAATTAATAGTGCATCTACGTTCCTGACACACATGAAAGCAGTCGTTATTTTGTTGAAATATGGTAAGGTAGCTATACTGGATACGAAGTGCTTGAGTAGCTACAACCCCTTGAACATCTGCAGCTAGGGATTAGAGTGTTTGCTTCTTATCGTTTGTTAGGAGTTAGGAAGTATTATTTTTATCTCTTTGCTTGATGGTAATGGATAAGAATTCAGTCACTCCCTTCACCATGGTGCTAACCAAGAATAAAAAACTGTTGATACAAAGTAGTAGTATATTCTATGTGTAAAAAGTTGACCATTACCTCGAAGATTAAGCAAGACAGGCAAAATCATAGCACCGTGATGTTTGAGGAGGTGTTATGGCATAAAAATACAGAAAATGGGGAATGCCATGTTTTTCTTTGTTCCTCCAACTAAGTACAGCTAAATATCCGTGGACATTATTTATAAGACAAACATTAGGATATTCCGACAGGTGGCCTGGTTAGGGACGTCAGGAGGCAAGGAACGACACGGTAGTCAGTAGCCTGGGGTTTCATTTTGCTTCACGTTTTCTATACTTGAAACTGAAGAAGCTAGCAACTCAGAAAAACCGACATGGGCAGACCAAAACCAAACAAAGCAAAAAACTCAGCGCCAACAAAAGCTTACTCCTCCGAGCCCTAAGATTAGACACAAGGCAAAGATATCCACGATCACTACTCTTATTTAACATAGTGCTGGAAGTTCTACTGGGTCCAATAAGGAAACTCTAGGAAATAAATCTTATACAAGGTCTGTCCAGAAAGTATCTAGCCATGTAATATGAAACATAGACACATTTGTTGAAGAAGATACAAGAAACATTGTACAGAGGATGATGATGTCTCAGTCCCCTTCAAAATAGGCATCTTGGGACCTTACGCTGTTCTCTCAATTGCCTTCACCTGCCCCGTCATATTTTCCTAATCTCATCGATGATCTGAAATCTATTCCCTTTCAAAGGTGATTTTAGTTTTGAGAAAAGCCAGAAGTCTCAGGGCACTAAATCTGGGCTGTAGTGGGGCCTAGACATCTGAGTGATTCAATATTTCAGCAAAAAACTCTACATGAGACATGATGCATGAGCAGGTGCATTTTCGTGAGGAAGCTGCCAATCACCAGTTGCCCATAGTTGTGGCCTTCTGAATCATCCAAATAGTTTCCATAGAGGAATAGTGAAGCTTAATGCAAAATCTGATGCAGGTTCATGGCTCCACTCGCTCAGTCATTTTGAATGTGATGGCCACACAGTACACATGCTCACTCATTGGCATCTACTCCCCCACACTGACTAGTACAGTGAGGTCATCATTGTTCATGCATGCACATTCCAGTCCACTCTCCTTGGCTGCCAGGTTTCATAAATGTCATACAAACTGCTCTTGTTATGTTAACAATGGCAGGATTTTTTCCAGATAGGCTTCATATACTGAGATTAGCAATGTAGGTTTACAGTTGTAGTAAAGTAAATAATTCAATAATTAATAAATAATAATATAAGAATAAACTCTGAGTTTCAAGTACTCACAACTGTAAACCTATGTTTTCCCATTCCTGCAGCTCAGAAAGGAACACAAACAAATTCTCCCTATTTGAAAATAAAATTATTATCTAGTTAAATATCCCACAGAAGTTACAACAGAATCCTAGAACTTATAAGTGGATTTATCAGTGTTGCAGGATGAAAGAACAGCTTTTAAAGCAATTGCATTCTTACCTATAATTATTGAAAACATGGACACAAAAATAATTAAAAATACAATAGTACTAACTATTGCTTAAAAAGAATCAATACTTAGGTGTTGATCTAATGAACCGTGGACAAGTTATGCATGCAGAAGTTACAAACTGCTGACCTAAATAATCGAGGAGACGTACTACTTTCGTGGATTGGAATACTCAACATAGTGAGGGTGCTGGTTCTCCCCAACTTTATTTGCAGGTTGACACAGGTTCTGTTGAAATTTAAGCAAGATGTTTTTTGTAGCTATTGACAAGATTCTTTCGAAATTTACTTGAAAATGCAAAAGAACTGGAATTGTTAAAAAAAAAAAAAACTTAAGAAAAAAGGAGAAGAAAGGTGGAGGACCGAGTCTGCTCAATTCCAAGACGTAGAGCTACAATAATCCACACATTATGATATTGGAGAAAGAACGAGAAAGAATAGATGTATCAATGGAACGGAACAGAGAAACAAAAGATGTCATATTTATAGATTTTCACAAAGATGAAAAGATTTTTCACAAAGATGAAAACCAAATGGACAAAAGCTTTTTTTTTTTTTTTTTTTAACAAGTGGTGCTGGACTAATTGAATATCCACTGACAAAACAAAACAGAACAAAAACTCTCAAACCTAAAAACTCACACCTAACACAAAAGCTGATTCAACATGGGCTATGAGTTAAATATAAAATAAGTAAATCGTAAAACTTTTAGAAAAAAAATTCCAGGAGCAATGCATTGGCACCTAGGGACCCCAAAGACTTGACAGCCAAAGAAGTGTCCATAATTGAAAAGTTGATCACTAAATTTCATAAAATTATAAACATTTTCTCTGTGGCATACTCTGCTATTAACAGAATAAAAATAGAAACTAGACACTCAGAGAAAATATTAGCAAACCACATATTTGGCAAAGGACAGAATATATCCAGGAATCTGAAAACTGAACAGGAAAAAATTTTAAAAATCACTTAGAAAATGGGAAAAAAACAAAATGGTATTTTCCCAAAAATATAACAAGATACGCACATGGCAAATAAGCACACAAAAAGATGTTGACATTTCACTACATACAAATTATAATCACAATGAGATATCACTGTGATTCTTACCAGAATGTCTAGAAAAACAGACAATGGGGACTCCAAATGCTAGTAAGAATCTAGAGAAACTGGACTGTAATGTATTACAGGTAAGAATGGAAACTGGTACATCCACTCTGAAAAAAAAGAAACAGTTTGGAGATTTCTTAAAACTCAACATGCAACAAAACCAAGAAAATACAAAATATTTATCCCCCCCAAATTAAAACATATTGCCACTGAAAAAGTTGTACATGACTGTGTATGGCTTTTTTTTTTTTTTTTCAGAATAACTACAAACTAAAAACAACTCAAATGTCTTTAATGGGTGGCTAATCAAATGGTAGTAAATTCATTGCATGGAATAATACTCAGCAATAAAACAGGAACAAACTATTGATACAGGTAGCAATCAGGATGACTCTCCGGAGAGTGAGCCTGAGGGAAAAAAGCCAGTCCCCAAAGACTGCACGCTGAAAGATGGTGTTTTGTGGAATAGTCACAAAATAATGAAATTTCAAAAATGGAAAGAGAATTAGTGAATATCAGGCATTAAGGGGATAGTTGCATCCAGAGGGAAGTGAGTATGAAAGGTACACTTCTTACAGCTTTTTAGAGCAACAGATTTCTTATGACTCATGTTAACCTATAATTATGGCAACAATTTACAAATATTCCTCAGCAAAATATGAACAAATGGAATCCAAAAGCACATAAAAGTATTACACACCACGACCAAGTGAAATTTATTCCAGGTATGCAAGGCTGTTCAACTTTTCAAAATCAATTACTGTAATCCATCATTTCAGTAGACTAAAGAACAAAAACACACAATTGTATCAATAGGTGTAGTAAAAGCGCTTGACAAAATTCAACACCCCTTCATGATAAAAATTTTTCAGTAAATTAGGAACTGAGGGGAACTTTCTCAACTTGGTAAGGACTCTGTATGAAATATCTATGGCTAACATACTTAACGATGAGAATCTCACAGCTTTCCCACTAAGATCTGGCACAAGGCATTGACTTCCTCTCTCCCCACTGCTGTTCAACAGCACACAGTTCTATTTCTTCTTTCCCAATCTGCTTTCCTTTTAGATCCTTTTCTTGCTTGATTGCATTCACAAGGATTTCCAGTATGATGTGGGAAAACTTTAAGTTCTCATTATTAAGTAATAAAAGATAATAAAGATATTACATATCAAACTTGTGAGATTAAGCTGTATCAGGAAAATCATAACAGCCTTAACTTAGAGTAGAGAAGAAAAAAAAAAGCCAAAGTACTGGTTATTTAGCTAGAAATAAGGAAGTAGAATATGTCAAAAATAGTCAGAGAAAATAATACAGATAAAAGCAGAAATGAATGATGTCAGTAAACGAAGAGACCCTAAGACCCCACCTATAATGGGTTATTTGAAAATATTAATGAAACTTAAAAACCTCTGGTGCCATTGCTTAAAAAAGAGAAAACGAAAAGAGCAATAGAGGACAAATAAACTATACTAGAAGTGGAACGGCATATAATTACAGGAGACAGAGTAGCAGCTGGGCAGAAATGGAACCTGTTATGTAACTGTAAGAGGTGAAGCTATCACAGCAGGATTAGATATTGATCTACGTAATAAAAAAGGTGATGCAGAAGAGGGAAGGAATAACTAGAGGAATAAAATCCTCAAGTCGGTAGTTGTTATAATGGGATAATTTACAAACAAAAGAATTAAGATGTGTCTTATTACACCAATCACAGAAAAGATTATTTAGCAGAAATAACAGCAAATTGATAATTTTGGATCCCTATATAAGTGATCAGCACAAATTGAAACTTCCTTAACAAATTTAAGGGGAATAACTTATGCTAAAAACTTTCAGAATTGTGAATTGAAACACATGTGAAATTTTAAAGAACAAATTATTAGGTCTCAGATTACTAGTTAATTTTATTTAATGGTTATTATTTTTCAGCTGTGTGTTAGCTTTATTTGAACAATTCATTTTTATTTTTATACTAGAGATATATCTTTCTGTAAATAAAAATTGATCTAGATAATGTGCCTCTATTAACATTTTGAAACAGCTGATATCACATCTACCTTGTGGAGGAAGGTAGTTTAGGGAAAATAGAATTAAGATGTAATATTATTCAACAACATGAAGCAGGATCTCCTTGAAGAAAGTTTTAAAGAAAATGTATCTGCTGCTTCAAAATGTTGCAACGGCTAATACACCTCTTGAGAGCTAAAGAGTTGAGGTTTATAACTACTTCTTTTTAACTCTGCAGTTTATCATACTTATTATGGGTTATAGTCAACATGGATACAGAAAACAAGGGTGTAATAAATGAGAATATTTGATTGGGAATATGAGGATTTAGAGAGGGTGGATTTAAATGACATATCGGGAAAATTTATTTGGAGAGAAATTGTGCACTTATATTAAAGTTATTTATTTTTCTTTCTCCCCCTTCATCTTCCAAGTAGTGTTCCTTGATATTTCAGTCTTGAAAATAGATTCTACCAAATCCATCTAGGAAGTGACACCATGTGGGAAGAATAGAATGGGCGTGGGAGGCAGAACATGGTGTTTGAAGCCTTAAGCATTCTGAGATCACATCACCTATCTGGAAATCATGTCTAGGCAACTCAAGTAAGAAAAATAGAAAACCTTAATAAATATATGTCACAGTGTTCCGTTCATTACCTTACTCATGAGAATAACAGCATTAGGTCCTCATTTCACGACCATTTGTGCACAGTTCTCCTAAACCTGGACATAAGAATGCACATAGCTATAACAAATGGTAAAGGATTTGAGAGACAGATGAAAGAACAGTAAGGGACAGCTAAGATCCTGAAGGTTAGGAATTATAAACCAGAAGAGAAGTAAATGAACATTAAAGTGTAAGTTTTCTAGAATGAGGCAAGAATTATATCCAAATTGAGTCTCAAACATGTCCTTAAATTATCTCAACCATGACCATGGCTGAAACAGATAAAGCAACTCAATTATCATGTAGCTATTCAATTATGTGTACGATACTAAATATGTCAAATTTATTTAGAAAACCAAATGTTATCAGTGTCAAAATAGAACAATTTTCTTCCTTATAGGCAATACCTATCCTTATCAATCAATCAATTTATGTATCACCTTTAATATTTATCTGTTATCTCTCCTTCTAGTTTCTATCTACATAGGCATGTTGATATCTAGAGGCCTGGTTTAATTCTCAAATTAATACCACCTGTAGAGTCAGTAATCTAATCATTGCTTCAGGTCCCAGCTAATTGTAAATGCTGTTGAACAAAACTTGACCGAGCGCTGATCCATACTTGTCTTATTAGATATTTCTTAAAGTGAAGTGCACTGCCATTCATCATTAAATTTGCTTATGGAGCATCCTTTTGATTTCATTTCATGCTACAGTACTCAGTTCCACGCTGATCTTTGGCCTAGATTTTCAGCTGGTTTGAGCACAAGTCTGGTGAAGTCAGAGCTGATCTTAATTCAGTTAACTTCTCGGGGAGTAAGTCTCCATAGTTGCAGGTTGTACCTCTCTCTCCAGTTGACGAAGACATGTTCCTATGTGGACACATGAGCTTCTGGGGAAGTGTTCTTAAAAGTCAGTTCAAAGTAATCATAAAACCCTAAAAGGGAAACATATTTAATATATTTTTTCTCATAGGGCTTATTCGTTTGTTAAATTAAAAACCTTGATGTAACAATCCATATAGCATCAGCAGTATTGTGCCATTTCTTAAATATATGACTTTGGAAGATGCATTGCACTTTGCCTTTCTTTGCAAAGGAATTTTTTCATATTGTAAAATAGAGGTAATGGAGCACCTGCTGCCGAGAACTGTTATTAGGGTCAAATGAGTTAGAATACTGAGCCCTGGTATTGGTGACTAGCACACAGGATTACATAAATGCCTGCCGTTGTTATTACAATAGTGGTAATTGTTATTTTATTACCATCAGGAAACAGGATGTGGCCTTATCATGTTGTTTAAATATCAAAATCATACCAGTCCCAAGAATTGATATGATGGTTTTTTTCTTCAAATTGCCTGGACTTATAATCTCAACATTTTAAAAATGTCTTATTGCAAAATGGATAGTAAGGTTTTAACATAGTTCACCTTAAAAACCATATTTAAATATAATGTTTTAAGGCAAATGTAATTATGTTACAATTTCAATTTTTACAGTATTATTTAGCTGTTTTTATTTCCAGTAGACAGTCTTTATCCTTGATTACCAAAGGCCCCCTGTAGTTTCTTTTCCCTCCGATTCACTAGGAGTCACACTTCTGACATTTATTTTCTATTCAAGTGTCAGCTTGCGCTGATTGAAATCATTTGTGCTTATGTCAAAATTACTAGGTATGTTTTGATTTCCTTGGTCTTTTGTGTGGCCTCTAAAAAATGCCTGTGTAGGGTAGTCAGAAGGAAGGCAGAGTTCACTAAGCATGCTTTTCAAGAGTGAGTATAAGAGTAAGGAAAAGGAGAAGTTGGATAATAAGAAGAAAATTTACAGTATTACATTGCGTTTGGTATGCCATGTGCTTCAAAGGTCTTCACACATTTATCCCTCACCACAAGTGTAAAAGTGAGCAACTGTTAAGTTCACTTTATGCATGAGAGAACCGAGGTGTAGAGAATTGAAATAAATTCCCCCAAATCTCACAGCTATCACATGTTGGAGCTAGGGTTCAAAGTCAGGTCAAGAATATATATTCTTAATCACTAAATGCACTTTCTCTACATGCAGAATCTTCTCAATGTCTTTGTGGTGGTATTTCCGTTCCCCCCAAAAGAAGTCCACAAGACTCTTTCCCTGGTAGGCACAGTAATCAGAACACATGAATGCTAGTTGCTATAACAGATAAATCTAAATGCACACACAAACACACTCAGTGACAACTCAGTAGTCATATTTGTTGCTCAAGTCCCATCTGATGTGGAGTTCTTAGCTGGCCTGTGCTTATCCCAGTGGTAAATCAGATGACTAGGCTTCTTCCATAATGTGTAGGGCCAATTTTCATTTGTAATGGTCACAGTCTCTCTGGGATTCGTCTACATGCCAGGTGTTCGGACACAGAAAGGACAAAAATGCAAAGTATTGTAAGAGCAAGCCACAGAAAGTACTGTTTCCAGATTTGTAAGGAGAGTGTCCTCCATTCATATATCACTCCTCACACACCTCCCTAAATGCCCGACTCCCTCTTCTCTGACGAGTTAGGATGCCGTAAGTGATGTGCTGCTCATTGTTGCATTTGGTGCCGCTGATGCATTCCCACTCATGCTCTCCAGCCTCGCCCTGCTCTCTGTCCCCAATTCTGTTCTCATTGTTCCTTATCGTGACTTACGGAGCTGGTACCTATTCTCACAGGGTTGTAAATTCCAGCTGTCCACGTTGTATCTGTATTATATTTTAACTATCTAGAAGAAAGGAACAGAGCCATATTTTGCGATTGAAGCTTTTAGTAGTATGATTAAATCATACAGAATCAGTGCATTATGAAAAACTTTGGGACGATGTTGATTTTGAAATTGGCACAAAATCTAATCCAGATTAAGTAGTAAATTCAGTTTCTCAAACAAGAATTTTCTCTATGTTTAAATATTCAAATTGTTATCATTATTGTGTTATTTTCTGTAAATCTGAACCAATCATGCATATTTATATAACTTCTCTCTTGTCTCCCATTCTGACATACATTTGTACTAACTTTCTACTCCCGTGTAACAAAGTGCTCCCAAACTTGGCAGTTTGAAACAACACACATTCATTTTCGCCTGGTTTCTGTGGCTTGGCAGGTGCCTCTGGCCCAAGATCTCTCATCAGACTGTAATCAAGGTGTCGGCCAGGGATAAAGTCCTCTGCAGGCTCAACTGGGGAAAGATTCATTTCCAAGTTCACTCATGTAGCTGTCGGCAGGGCTCATGGTCTCTATGGCTTTGACTGCACGCACCAATTCTTCACCATGTGGCCAGCTTTCCCTCTTCCGTGAGAGAGTTTCAAGAGGGAGGAAAAGGAAGGGCAGTGCTCGCAAGGAAAGCTTCAACCCTTTTATAACCTGATCTTACATTGACACCCCGTCACTCCCACTGTATGGCATTTGTTCAAAGTGAGTCGGTGAGAACTGCCCACACACATGGGGAGGGTCACAGAGGGTATGAATCTCAGGAGGCAGGCATCACTGAGCGCTTCCTACCGTAGGGTAGGTAGCATCCTTTAAAACACTCATTACGTGGTTTAATACTATGTGCCACGATCGCTAGGGGGAAATATGCTGTTTTGGGCAATGAACGGAATTGTTTGATATGATTCAATCTGAACTCTCCAAGTTAGTCACATACAGTTTGCACAGGCTCTAAATATGAATATGTCCTTCCAGCCCATATGGCAAGACATTTTCTGTGAAGTAAATTGCAAAAGTTTTGTGATTTCCCATGGCATCAATATACCACTTTTTATTCCCACTGATATTTTCTGGCATACATTTTTTTCCTGTTTTTCTCCCCAACTTTTCACTTCATTATTTGAAAATCCCAAAGTGACCTTGTTTTGATCTTTCTTTCTAGACTGAAAGTGTTCTCTTGTCTTCAGGATATTTATGCTAATGAATACTTAGTGTGTATAAGATTATTGTATTTTCAGGGGCCTCCATGAACTGTGTGAACTTGTTGTTTAGGAGAATTTGTTTAGGGAAACAGAGGAATGAATTATAAAATAGCAATAATATTATGGTTCTCACTGACCACTCAGGAATGCATACATCTTAATATTAATGAAAACTCAAATGATATATAAATGATAAAATATCTTCCTTGAACATTATATTATACCACCTGTAATATATATTAGTTCTTTTTTTCTCTCAAACTGTGAAATAATTTTCTTTTGAAGTAAATTATCACATTTATCATAACTCTTCCCATTTTCCCTAATTTATTTTAATTAACAATAAATTGACTAATTATTATATAGAGTGTATTGTAATACTACCACAGGCAAGCATATATCATATAAATAATATGGCACTTAAAAGAAAGATTACTGTAATGCAGAATATTTTAACTAGGGCTAAGACACATGACTCTTTCGTAAGGGGCCTGATGAGTCTTCATATTGAAGGAAAATTTGAAGAACATTAAAATAAATACAAATGGCATAGGTTTGTTGATTTGGCCTATGGTTAAGAGATAATTGGAATACCACAGTCTAGCTAATGTATACAAAGTAATGGTGTCTAATGTATTCCCTAGTATATGTAGCATGGAGTAACTTACTTTCATGTAAGACAAATTTTCATGACAAAAACTCTCAGCAAACTGGAAATAAAAGTGCCTGAACACGATAATGGCTTATTTGCAAGCCCACCCCTACCTAACTTGATGGCAAGGAACTGACAGCTTTGGATCTGAGATCAGAGACAAGACAAGGATGCTCACTCTTGTCACTTCTACTTGACATAGGATGGGAAGTCCAAGCCAGGGCTGGGCAAGAAAAAGAAGTGAACGGCATCTGCATTTGAAAGGAAGAAGTAAAATTGTTCCTGTTTGCAAATGGCCTGATCTTAGATATCAAAATGCTAAAAACTTCACCAAAAACCTGTTAGAACTAATAAATTATTTCAGTAAAGTTGCAAGATACAAAACTAACATACAAAAATCATGTCTATAAATGCACACTGAGAAATAAGAAGCTACCTAAAGAGAAAATTAGGAAAATAACTTGATCTACAATAACAACAGAGAGGTAAAATATGTACTTAGGCATATACTTAATTAACAAAGAAGGTGAACAGACTGAAAAGGCAATCTGCACAATAGGAGAAAATATTTGTAAACCGTATACCTGATGATTTAACCTCCAAAATGCATAAAGAATTCCTACAACCTAACAGAAAAAAAAGCAACAATTATTAACTCAAAGGAATTGAATAGGCATTTATTCAAAGGAGAAATGCAAATGGCCAACAGGTATATTAAAAAATGCTCAGCATCACTAGTCATCAAGAAAATGCAAATTAAAACCACAATATTATTTCACAACTGTCAGGATGACTATTATTTTTTCAAAAGCAGCTTTTTTATGTACTCATCTACTGATGGGCACTTGGGCTGCTTCTAAATCTTGACTATTGTAAATAATGCTGCAATGAACATAGGGGTACACATATTATATTTGGATTAGTGTTTTGGGTTTCTTCAGTTAAATTCCCAGAAATGGAATTCCTGGGTCATAAGGCAGATCCATTTTTAATTTTTTGAGGTATCTCCATACTGCCTTCCACACTGGCTGCACCAGTCTGCATTCCCACCAACAGGGCAAAATTATTCCCCTTTCTCCACATCCTCACCAGCACTTGTTGGTTGATTGATGATAGCATTTCTCGGATGATTAGTGACCTTGAGCATCTTTTCATATGTCTACAGGCCCTCTGTGTGTCCTTTTTGGAGAAGAGTCTATTCAGGTCCTTTGCCCGTTTTTTATTTTATTTTATTTTTTTTGGTGTTGAGATTTTATAAATAAGTAGAAGCATATACTGTGTTCATGGATAGGAAGAATTAACATCATTAAAATGTCCGTACTACCCAAAGCAATCTATAGATTCAGTACAATTCCTGTCAAGATTCCAATGATGTATTTCACAGAACTAGAACAAATATTTCAAAAATTTATATGAAATCACAAAAGGTCCTGCAGAGCAGCAATGGTGCTGAAAAAGAAAAATGAAATTGGAGGAATCATGCTACCTAATATGAAACTATACTGCAAGGCCATAGTAATCAAAACAGCCTGGTACTGGCATAAAAACAGACATGTAGATCAATAGAACAGAATAGAGAGCCCAGAAATAAACCCACACCTTTATAGTCAATTAATATCTGATAGAGGCAGGAAGTACATACAGTGGGCTAAACAGAGTTTATTCAATAAAGGGTGCTGGGAAAATTAGACAGATACATGCAGAAAAATGAAATTAGACGACCTTACCTGACACACGAAAATAAATTCAAAATGGATTAAAGACTTAAATATTGAACCCAAAATCATAAAAATCATAGATGAAAACATAGGCAGCAAAATCTCAGACATTGCTCATAGCAATATTTGATTGGATATATTGCCCCTGGCAAGGAAAACAAAAGAAAAAAATAAACAAATGGGACTACATCAAACTAAAAAGTTTTTGCACAGCAAAGGAAAACATCAATAAAATAAAAGACAACCCACAGAATGGGAGAACATATTTGCTGATGTATCTGATAAGGGGTCAATATACAAAATTTACAAAATACCTTTTTTAAAAAAAATCTTACAAAGGTCATGACCTGGTACTTATATTAAAACTTTTTTAAAAAATAAGTATAGTTACAGAAAATTGCACAGATCTTCCGTATATTGTTTGAGAAATTTTGACAGAAGAATACATCTTTGTAACTAGCATTTCATTCAGTGTTTAGAACAGCACTTACCCCAGAAGAATTTCTAGTATCCGAACTGTTTAATTTCCTACTTAACCGGAGAGACAGCCACAGCCCTCCTGGGTTTTGTCTTCAAGCACTTTACGTACAGGAGCTCCTGCACGCTCTTGCACTGGCTGCTGTCACTCAACAAAACGCTTCTGAGATGGATGCATGGAAGAATCACTGGTTTCTTTGTCATTACCAAATACCATTCTGTAGTATAAATATAGCAAAAGCTGCTTAACCATTTTCCACTGGATGGCATTTGCATTATTTCCAGGATACGTATAAGGCTGCTGCCACTGGGGTTGAGGAACAACCTTTCCTGTGCTTGGTATCCATCTATCTCATTTCATGAGCTGGGTGCTGTGACTTTCTTCAATTACATTGTCTTCTGATTGTGGAGTCTAGGAGTTCTTTATATACATTAGATACAGGTCCCTTCTCAGATAGCTCTATGGATGAAGACTTTGACCACATGGGTGTCTTGTTTTTCCATTTTGTAAGGGCATTTTGGTTGAGCAGACATTTTTAATTGTCATGCAGTATAGTTTATTATATTTTTATTTTGTGGTTACTGGTCTTTGTGTCCTCTCTAAAAATAGTATGTATAACAAAGTCAAACATATTATCTTATATATGCATGTTCAGATGGCTTATTGTTTTAGCTTTAACTTTTAAATCTATGATCCATCTATATGAATTATATGTATGGTATGTGGTAGGAAAAAGCCTTATTGTTCTTCTAATGGATGTCTCCTGTCCCTATTTATTGAAATGACTTCCCTTATGTACTGAATTCCATCAGCACTTGCTTCAAAAGTCATTTGACAATCTATGTGTGGGACAATTTCTTTATTCTATTTCTTTGATTTGTTTCTCATGTATTTATTTTATTCATTCATCCATCCTGATTAGAATACCATACTCTCTATGTAATTGTTTTTTCTACCTCACCTCATTTTTAATATTCACTGAATATACAGATTTAAAATATGGCACAATGTATTCATTATTTTTATTTACTTTAATAAAACTGGTAGTTGTGCTCACATTTTAAAAAATATTTTTGGACAGCAAAATTATGGAAATTATTTCCATAATATATATTTGGTTTTAGTTACTTTATTTTTTAGGATAGATTCCTCTAATTAATAGTATTGAAAAGTTATTAAACATGCCATTTTAATTTTGATAGTGTCCTATTAATAGAATTGACTATTCTCTTTTCCCTTTCTACATTGATTATGCTTGTTTGGTGAGAAACAACTAATATTTGATATTTGCCTATTTATTTTGTAACCAGCTGAATTACCAAAACTTTATTTAATTATAGTAGCTTTATTTTATCTTTAATTTTATTTCCAAGCACAATATATTATGTCTTTTCCATCTTTTATACAATTATTTTATTGTCTTGTTGCTTCAAATTGACCCCCTCTATGTTTAATTTTTTTTAATTTTTATTAAAAGATATTTCAATATTGTATAAATTTAAGGTGTACAGCATGTTGATTTGAAACACACATATAATATGATTGTGATATTAATGATAGTTAGCACATTCATTATATTGTATAATTACTGGCTTTGTGTGTGGGAGGGGGACAATAAGATAAAGCCCCCAAAATACATTGAAGCAGAAAGGCAATGTTAACAGGGATTTCTCACTTGGTCCATACTTGTAACAAAAATAGCTGTCACATTTCACCGTGTCAGGTGGTGCTTGCTTTTCCTTTCTGGTAAATATTTTCTTTGATACCATTGTTTTCCTACCTGATAGCTGCCTCCAAAGCTGTCTTTCCCTGCTGCCATCTCCCACTCTAGAGGTTGGACTGATTAGCTATTAATTTTCCCAGGCTCCTTTGCATCGGGGGTGGCTTGTGTGAATACCCTTGGGATTTTAGTCAATATATATCAAGCTCAAGGTTGCAAGTGGAATATGAAATCAATTTAATGGATACCAAGCAGATTTTTTTAAAAGCATGGAATAAAAAAATAAAATGCAGGGCACATGCTATGATTTTTGTAACATTTGCTTCATATATCTATATATATACATTTATACATATAGCCATGCTAGAAAATGTATTTTTGCATGATTTAAGTTCAAATCTTAATGTCTCTTCTTTAAGTCATAGCTGTCTGAAATTGCCATCACTTGTAGCTAATGCATCCAAACTAATTCTAAAATCAATACGTATACACAGTGTGATTTAGGTAACATCCTTTAGGTTTCAGAAGTAGTTGTTGTGTACGGAAGGTGAAGTGGCCATTAACCTATTCCAGCTGGGCAGTGTGTGCCCTGGATATGATGTGGATAAATATTTTACCAAACTTTTTCTTACTGTGTCTTAGGGTACATAAAACAGATGGCATACTGAAGCCAAATGATTGAGGAGCACATTACAAGTGGACGTATTTGCAAAGGAAAACTAACAATGGCATACAAAGTATCCAGAGAACAGCAAGAACGGGAAAGCATCACCCATGCCTCACCTGCAGAAGTAGGGGGCACAGTGAGACTCAATGCTATAAAATATGGCTGTCCCGTAGTGGCCGTGGCCTCTGGTAGGGCAGAGACATCCTGCCCTTGGATGTATTTCTGGTGCCTCCATTTGACTATGTACAAACTAAAACCAGTGGGCAAAGAGGTTTAAGTTTATTATCCATAAAGATATAAAGCTGAAGACAGAAAATATTACTAGTGGCAAAGAGGGTCTCTGCATACTGATAAGAAGTTGAGTAAATTAAAAAATGCAAAAATGATAACATGATATGCACCTAACGTCAACCTCAAAAAATATTTAAAGAATTCACAGGACTGTGTGGGAATATGGACAAATGCCTCATTTGAATGGGAGATAATTTTAATATACTTACTTTGGTAATTGGTAAATTCAGCAGAAAAAAATCACTAAGCATACACAAAATTTTTAACAATACGATTGACAAATGTGGTGTTGTGGGCAAGTGTACAGTGCTCTCAACAACAGCAGAATACATTTCAAGCTTGAAAGAACCCTTAGGAAAATTGACCACATACTGAGGTGTAATAAAAGCTCATTATATTTCAAAGCATTGTTATCATGCAGAAAACTATTCTCTCTGTAAACAGTAAATTAAATTAGTGATCAATTATAAAAAAAGAAAAGATAACAAGATCAAAATCCACAAGGTGAGGGGAGAGAATACAATATTAAGTTGGGTTGTGGTGTAAGATTCCTCAAGAAAGTCATAATTGAGGAAAGACTTGAATGTAATAAGGGAATTAATTAAAAAATGATCTTGTGGAACTCTGTTCTAGGTAGATTAAAAAGCTAAAGCAATAGCCTTTATATGATCTTTGTAATTTAATCACAGAGGCTGGTCTGGAGGAGAATGAGCAAGAAGCAGTTCCAAAGTGGCTTTTACTTTTACATTAAGCAAGGTGGGGAGTCATGGCTGGGCTTTGAACAGGGAAATAACAAAATTTGACTTACACTTTGCTGGGATCACCCCACACTGGCCTTTTCACTGTGAAAAGACCATAGGAGGGCGAAAGATTATTTAGGAGACTTATTAGAAAATTATTGAATGATTCAGATAAGTGAACTTCACGAATCTGACAAGGTGGTCACTTTGGATGCGACAACAAAATGCTTGTGTCTGGGTATGTGTTGAAGATCAAGTCAGCATCTGGAGAACATGATTTCTTTTGGTGTGAAAGAAAGGATGACTCAAAGATAGTTGGCCTGAGAAACTAGATATGAAGAGTTGTTGCCACACAAGATGTGAAATTCTACAATTAGATAGGTCATGCGAGGAATCAGGAGTTCAGTTTTGGGTATGTCTTATTTGTGATAGGTATTATATACCCAAGTTGAGATTTTTAAATCGTAAATATGGGTCTGGAGCAAAGGAAAGAAGCCTGAAGTAAATGTGTAAATTTGGGCGTGAACAGTAGGATGGTATTTGAAGGTGTTGGGCTGGGCGATAAATATCAGCAGGGAGAGAAAGGAATCTGAGAGGACATTTAAGGCAAACATATATTGAGAGTCTAATATAATGAGAAGGAACCAGTAAAGAAAAATGAGGAATAATAAAGACAAGTCAAGGAAGTGGATAAAGGAAGAGAGGGTAATCAATGCTATGTATCAAATACTAATAACTAGTTGAATAATATGAGCACTAAGAGTTGATACTACATTTAGCGCATTGGGACTATCGGCAATTTTGAAAGAACACGGTTTTACTAAGGTATCTGATGTAAAAGCTGGGTTGAAATGATTTTAAAGGAGAATGGGAGAAGAGGAGTTAGAAAGACAAACTCTAGCCAAAAGTTTTAGGAGTGCAGAGAAACAAAAATAGGTCAAGATCTGGAATGGTGGTAGTGTCAGGAAAATGTATATGTATAAACATTAGTAGAGCATGAAAAACTTATGATACAGGAGTTACCTATTCATTACTGTGTTGTGGATCTTAGACAACATAACAAGAAAAGTAAAAGAAGAGGATCCAAAAAAATACTCACTTAAGAAAGGGATTACTTAGACTATACACCAATGGGGTAGACGAGAAGCCCATAGGTTTTTTATATCTTACCCGTTCTCCCCACCACTATTTTTGTTTGCCTTTCCTATCTTTTTGAACCTTAGTGTGATACATTTCTGTTCTCCATATCATATTTGAGCTCTATCATCAATTGCATTTGCTTCTGTGGGTCATTAAACTTGGCCCTTTTAGTCTGACAGCATTTGCACACCAATAGTCCCACATGCGGAACCGTTGTGTCTCTACGATGTGCCTGGTGAAAATCTTCTGGGCTTCTACTGCGGGAGAGAAGCTAGGCAATAGTGAGACAGGTACAATTAGCCCTTTCCAGGATTTTCCACGCCTACCCTTGTAACATTTTTAAATGTTTTGGTTATCATTGAAACCTTTTTTATTTTTTTGCTTGGCAATATCTTTTAAAAACATTTAATTAAAACGAAGTTTCCCCACTCCCTTAAAAAATTAAATTAAAAACATAAATCAATCAATCAATCAATCAATCAATCAATAAAATTAAAAACAATAAGGAAGTTCTATTAAGTACATGCATTTTTCTGAAAAGTGAACAACATGCGCATTAATTAGTCTGTTTGGATCATGGAACACATGTTTTGTTGGAATATACTTCTGGCTGAGACTCTCAGCTTCCTTCATTCTCCCCTTCTTCCTTTAGTAACAGAATATCAGAATATTAATTGGGCTCAGGGTCCCCTTGCCTAATCGCTGCATTTTTATGTTTCCTTAGAGGTGGTTACGGCCACGTGCTCCGCCTATTTCTGACGAGTAGGATGTGAGCAGAAGTGATTTATGCTATTGCTAGGTTGCGTGCTTAAAGTGAAGGAGCGTTTTCAACACTTTGTTTGCAGGGCAAATTATAGCTAAAGCCAGAGCAGCCCTCGTGGACTATAAATTGGGAGCCGAAAAGGAGTTTGGCAGAACAATTAGAAGGATTTAGTCTCTAACGACTGTAGTGGCAGCACCAAGCTTGGATTTGCTGTGCAGACTTTTTAAGTAAAAGCAATAAATTCCTACCTTATTAAAATCACTAGTATTTTGAGTCTCTCGGTCATGCAGATGAACTGATACTGTAAATATCCTAAATAATATACTCTTAGCCTCTACTTCAAGCCTTATTGACGCTAAATAGAATTGGAAGACCAAGTCAAAAATCAAATATTTTTGAGTAAGCTATGACATTTTTGAAACCAGGAATTTCGTAGTATTTTCTCTTCATCAGCAGAGTGTGTGTGTTTTATAAATAATCACTTGAATCCGATAGCGAGCTGGAAGAGTGTCGGATATTCATAGATTGCTGAATTTATTAGGTAATTGGAAGCTGTATATGGTTAAATACGTAATAATTTCTTAGCTTTCTCAGATGATTAATACTGGAACTGGCTCAACATTTCACTCACCGCCTGTGTGTACCAGGATGATAAAGCACTAATAGATTCTCATGGCTATCCAGGGGCAAAATGTGTGTCTCCTCAGCATTTTTGCGACCATCCTAACATTTTACAAGGAATGCCCAGAGCAAAATGAAAGAGATGGAGTATAATGGAGATGAAGAAGAAAGTAAATGATAAGGTGGGATGTAGATGGATGTATTTTAGATAAAAATTATTCACTATAACTATTTTCTTCTGGAGAACGACATGTTAGATATTTCAGATTACTGTTTTATAGAACCATAGCTCTTAAAGCTGAAAGGCCCGTTGAATAATAATCTGTGGCAAACCTCAGCTCCCAGACAGGCGAGGTATTAATATCCCCAGTCCACACACTGGTGGATTGCATTCTCCAAGATTTCAAAGTTGGAAAGTCAGGATTAGATACAGGTTACTAGACTCCTGAGGTCTATGAACACTTGTAAATTATTGATAATGTGACATGAAGTTAGATTTGGTGATCTATTTGTTTTTATTCACTTATCTACTCATTGCACTGGCTTCTAAGGACCTAAGGTGGTATCTGTAGGCAGAGAGAGGAGACAGAGAAATGATGACCCTGTGTGGCCAGTGAAACAGAAGATGGCGTTGAGTTGCCAAAGGAAACCTGGGTGAAAGCTAGTTCAGTTCCGCAAATTAAGTTGTTACAGGGAGGGATATCTCTGAGCCTATTATCAAGAATGGATATTAATAGATGTTTTGGATTGGGGAGCAGGGCCTCCAGAGGAGGCTATTCCAGCCAGAAGCAGTATGTTGTGCCAGGGCAGGGAGCCAAGAGAGACCACGGTGTGATGGAAAATGCGAGCAGCCCCATGGAGCTCTGAGGCGGAAGGGTTGGCTCAGGTCCCCAGTGGGTGTCAACGGCGACAGTGTGCAGCCTGCTTGTCAGCCAGCTACAAAATTCGAATACGACCCCCTGTCTTCTTCTGAGGGGAAGGTTAATTGAAGAAATACTTGGGGTATGAATAACATGCCGAATTTAGACATAATAAAGAATTTCCCTGAGATGGGGTAGTGCTGATGCAAGGGAAAGGCCAGGCTCGATAGGAACTTCTAAACTGGAAGTCACAGTTAAACATGGGGAGTAGAAATTGGGATAGCGGTGACATGAAGAGACACTAAGCATACAAGATGTGGAAAATGGATTGAGATGTGGGGAGAACGCATTTGTCCATGTTAAACACAGATTTCCAAAATTACTTAACCTTTCTCCCTCAGTTTTTTAAAAAGTAACATAGCAGTCATACCCACCTAAAAGATTATTAAAGTCATAGGAACACGAATCAGACGATGCACACAGATTAACTGTGAGTGCCAGCTAAATGGTGATTATCAAATAAACGATAGTTATTGTTATTTCTTATGTTACCTCTGTGATTACTACAGTGAGTTTAGAAATAAGTACCCTACAACAAAATGAAAACAGAAATCTGAACCTGGACGAGAGGTCAGGGAAATCAATATCTATTTGACAGTCATTATTGTAGAGATGCAGTTAAAAACACAGATGAGACATCATTCTAACAGAATTTCCCTCTTTCGCTGTTTTTGTTTAGAAGGAAATTGAACTTTATGAAATTCGAACATCCAAAATTAAATGACTAGGCATATGAGCCTGTTAGCTATTAGCGATATAACTCGACAGCAGCCTGGAACTTGTCCCTTTGTGCCTGAGCCTGAATAAATAAATTTCAGGCTTCAAAGCATTCGCTAAGTAGTAAAGTAGCGTGGCTTTAGGCCACAGTTCTAAATATGCAAAGTCTGTCTTCAAATACTACCTTTTCAAATCCATTCCAGGGAGTGGAAGCGGCTGGTTTCTAGAATAAGACCCGAAAAATCCCCCCAGGGTTTTTAAGCTGTAGGCGTATAATAGCATATTCTAATCTCTTCAGCATATATTTTCCTCAAAGTGAAATCAAGTTAAATGAGTATTTGAAATTGACTTGAAGGAAAAAGGAAATCACAAAAGGGAATCATAGTATTAGGTAGCGTAGAAAATTGTCTGGGGGACTTTTATGGGAATGATTGGTGCTGCTTACTGGTCCATAAAACTCAAGTCCTCTGTAGCAACT
Source organism: Glossophaga mutica (assembly GCA_039655065.1). Lineage (NCBI taxonomy): Eukaryota > Metazoa > Chordata > Mammalia > Chiroptera > Phyllostomidae > Glossophaga > Glossophaga mutica. The sequence continues at coordinate 6,452,577 of CM077313.1, read as the reverse complement.
ATTGATAGAATTGTATTTTTTGCTGGTGAATGACTTTCTTTTTTTCTTTTCTTTTCTTTTTTTAATCCTCCCCTGGGGATAGTTGTTCATTGCTTTGAGAGAGGCAAAGATAAACATTCACGTGAGAAATATTTATTGGCTGGCTTCTCCTACAGGCCCAACTGGGGATAGAACCTGCAACCTAGGTATGTGCCCTGACCGGAGATTAAACCTGCAAACTTTCGGTCTGCAGGACAATGCTCCAGCCAGCTGAGTCACACCAGCCAGAGCCAAGAAGGCTTTTTACGTCACAGCTAAAATCTGAGATTCTGGTGAACTCAAAACATGATCTCCAAAGACAGTAGTCTCAGAATATCTGAGGTGCATATTTGCTTCCCCTGACTGGGTGCTACGGACAAGTGAATCTCTTCCCTTCATCTCCTAAAGGAAAAATCACCACCATCGTCACCATTGTCATCACAATCACAGTCACAGAAACTTACAAGACATTTCCGTTAAGCTTATTTTAAGTTGCTTTACCATTATTAACTCCTTTGATTGAACAGCAACTTTATGGGGTAGGCGTTATAGCTGTCTCTTACAGATGGGGAGCCCAAGGTAGGAGAAATTACAGAACATTTCCAAGGCCAGCCATGCAACACGAAAATTCCTTCATTTAGGCTCTCATTTCCACCGGCTATGACTAGTCTCACTTTCCAGGGCAAGTAATCTTTGCACCTGTTGGAAGAGAGAGTGCCCTAGAGTGGGTCAAATGGTTGCTGAAGCCTCAGTTGACCTGGAGGGTAAATGGCTTCTACTCTAACTAGCTCTATAGCCTTGGAAATAAACCTACTATGAACCTGAATTTCTCATCTGTAAAATAAAGGCAAGCGTGAAGGAAAAAATGGAAGAGTGTTAGATCACTGTGAATGCCCCTATCCGGACCTAAGTGGAATGAATGTCCTAAGCCCTTAAATTAAGTGTAGTCAAGGGAGATGACCCCAAAGGTATCATTGCAAGAATTCTCAGACCCAGAAGCTGCACATGGGGTCCTCACGTAGCAACAACTCACTGAGCAGCAGAACTGTTTTCTTAGATGACTGTGGACGTTCTTCCTGAGTGCTGATGTGGCTGGAGTGTAATAGCAGTGAGCTCACAGCTAGTGAGTTCTGTGGTTCTTTAAATGCATCGCTGTCTCGCTCGGTATGTAAGCTGCCAAGATCGCCCAACTCCAGGTGCGCTTCTTTGAGACAGGAGGCAGGCGATGGGGACCTTGTCCGTTCACCAGCATTGCTATCTAGTTTGTATCTTTTCCTTGTTTATTTAAGGACCTCTAACTTTGAACAGTCTAAGCCATCATTTTAACCCACCCTTGAATTTGAAAAGTCCTGTGTATTCTAACCTACTCAGTATGTCAAGCACTTAGGTGCTAGCATTTGCTTGTGGACTTGGGCTAAGTGAGACCGTGTTATGACATTTTACATTCCATCTATAAAACGAGGCTTTCGGTTGACCACAGATTTGAAAACTTACACATTTAGCTTCCTGAAATTAGTATACATTTTAAGCTGGAGGAACAGAGAAACAGAGTTAAATTACGTGCAGACAATGGAGGGAATGAGAGAAACAATTCAGAACCCAGGTGAGGAAAGCCCAATCAATTCTAAATGCATTTAGATTCACTTTTACAAAGAATATTGGATTGTGATTCTAAAATTCCCCTGATTTTAATGGATCAAGGCATGGGGCAGCATCTTCACTAGACATTAGGGCAGATGTACGTCTATGTGTGGGAAGACACTGATGTCCGCCGCCCACCTGCCTGGGTGGTAGGCGGGTTCAGCGTCTGGGCCTGGACCCAGTCACAGCTCCAAGCTAGGTTAAAGCCTGAGTTTGTTGTTGTCGTTGAATAAAAACTAACACCCCATTCCTGGATCATTCTAAGCTATTTTCAATGTGATCCAAAATGTTCGTTCTTTCTATCTCCTCTCATATCTGTGTGTCTTCTGTGTCTTAACAGAGAGGGAAACAAGAGTGTGATTTTTCCCTGTGGAATAACCCCCCTGCAAGGTCAGGGGACAGTCTCAAAAATACTGACCTGGTGGCTTGTCACATCACCATTTACAATGTGCCTGACACCTAGAGCTATACGATCATTCATTTATTTTCTTTTCCAAAACATTTCATTGAAGTACGTGGTGTCAGGTACTCTACTAAACATTGCCTTCATGGAGATTCACTCCAGACTGTTAGTGTTCAAAGTTTGGCTTCTTTAACTTAGTTGTATTCATGAGGTGTATTCCTGTTGTTCCACAGATCTATTTATTTTATCTCTGAATACTCTTGCACTGTATGACTATTACACAAGTTTTATTTGTTCACTAGTTGAAAAACATCTGGGTTGTTTCTCATTTCCCCAAATATAAAGAAAATGACTATAAATGTATGCACCAGGTCTTTTTGGGGATGTGTGCCTTATTCTTGGAATAAATTCCTGGGAAGGAACTAGCTGTGAGAGCAGCTGTGACAGCATATGGCTGAGTGTATCTCATTATACAAGAAACTGCCGAGTTTGTTCTGAAACTCATCGTACCATTTTGAATTCCTGTCAGCAACGTACAGAAGCTTCCATTGCTCCACCTTGTCAGCACTTGGCACCAACGGACTTGTTAATTTTGGTTAATCTAGTCTGTGTAAAGTAGAATCTTACTGTAAGTGCAGTTTGCGGTTGTAGTGGTTCATGATGTTAGGCATCTCTTCATGTACTTATTTATTACCAGATTAACTTATTTTGGTGAAATGTCTACTTATTTTGCCCATTGTTTAAATGGGGCTACTTGTCTTTGTTTTATTCCACTTCAGATGTTCTCTGCATTATGGATAGAGATTTTTAAATAATAAGTTTTATTTGTAAATAGTTTCTCCCTGTCTGAATCTTATATTCTTATTAATTTGAATGTCTTTGAAGCAATAGAACTTTAAAATTGTAATATTGTTTTCATGCCTTTATTTGTATCATATATATGAAATGTTTGCTTAACTTAGGTTATAAAGATTTTCCCTACATTTTCTTCTAGAACCTTTATAGTCTGAATTGTTGCCTTTAACTCTATGATCAATTTTTAAATTAATTTTTGCATATCCTGTAAAGTAGGGTCTTTGTTTGCATACGTGCTCAGCTGTGTCTTCTTTGTAGTTTTTCCTACATAGAATTTCCAAGTTTTTTTGCATCTGTGGTTTTTTTCATACATTAACTTTAGAACATTCTTGTCAGCAAAGTTTTAAAATATTTACTCTCCTGTTTTCTCTCTTTTACCTCTGGGACTTCAAATGCACAAATATCCATACTTTAATATTGTCCCGCAGCTTTTGGGTGATCGATTCTGCTTTTGGTTTGGTTGCTTTTTCTCGTTCACTATTTTTCTCTCTGTGGTTCCCTTTGGTTAATATCTAATTATCATTGTGATGTTTACTAATTCTTTACATAAGGGAATTCAGTCTCATGAAAAGCTGATCAAAGAAATCACTATCTCTGATATGTGGGGTTTTTAATTGCTAGCAAATATAGCTGACATTTTAAAAATAGTTTCATTCACTCCTCTTCAACTTCCTATCTGTTCATGGATGGGGTCTACCTTTTACACTATTTCCTTTAAATAGTTATCATAATTATTTACAATCCCAGTTTACATGTCCCAATATTAGGGCCATTTCTGGCTCTGGTTCTGTGAGTTCCTTCACCTCTTTAGAGTAATCACCAGAACCACCCCTAAAGATGTGTGTTTTACTCTCTTTCTCACTTTCTTGTGTCATAACGTTTTTATTCTATGCCGGACATCGTATGTAGGAAAGTAGTAGAACCTAAGACGTAATATTTGTGCTGGGCAGTGGATGTTCTTCTTCCACTCAGTCGTCACTGGGATGAGCTGAGCCAGTATAGATATTAGTTTGGCTGGTTGGGTTTTGTTTTTGCTGTACTTACGTTCAGTGCTCCGCTGTTTAGAAATTCTTCCAGCACCAGGCAATTCTTCTTGCGTGCAACCGTGTGAGGCCTGGAGAGCCAGAGGCTGCATTTCTCCCTGCTTCTGCCCCGTTCCCAGCCCTGGGCCAGCGTTGCCTTCTCACTGCTACCGCCGGCCTCTTCCGATAACCCAGCCCTGCCACGTGGTGCCGGGCCTTTTGTCTTCATGTCCAAATCTATCTTCTGTTTTCTATTGTATTTCCCCTGTGACTTTTTCAGCAATACTTTTAAAATATTTCCTAGCATTCTCTCCTGTTCTATATGTTGTCCTTTTTTATGACGTGATACTTTCGTTCGCCCGCAAAGCAGTGCACTGTGGTCTTTGAAAGCCAGGAGGCAGTGGCACCTGTGTTGGTTGCTGTGACGTCCAAAGAGCGAGCTGCCGAGCAGTCTGTACCTTTCCCTCTACGTGTGAACACGGTGTGTGTTTATGTGGGCAGAGACTGTCTTCTCTCCGAAAGGGTTCGGAGGAAACAGCTAATGATCGCTGATTTTTGAAGGGGGCATCTGATAAGTACAGAAGTTAAAATATTTACTTTGTAGATCATCCATTTTTAGAGTTTAAGTATTTTACCCTGTGTAAATATTACCTCGTCAACATTAGCTAAAGACAGTGACATAAGCTGCGTAATTTAGTGTTTGAATCTTTTTTATTTTTTTATTATTTAATTTTTTAATTGTTGATATTGTACAGTTTTCTGTCTTTTACCCTGCCCCCAGCCCACCACCCCAGCCCTCCCCACCTTCCTCCCATTTCCACCCCCCATAGTTTTTGTCCGTGTGTCCTTTATACTTGTTGCTCTAAACCGTTCCCCTTTTCCCCTAAAATTCCCTCCCCTCCCCCTCTGGTCACTGTCAGACTGTTCTCAAATTCAGTGTCTTTGTTTATATTATGCTTGTTTGTTTGTTTTGTTGATTATTTTAACATATTTATGTATCACTTGTGTAAATAAATACTTCAACTAAGTCCATAGACAGTGTGTCTTAAATCATGGTCTTCCTGAAATATCTCTGAGGCTCACAGAATTCTTATGTAGTATCCAGGAACTGCTGGCCCTGAGAGGTGGTTCTCAGCTCTGTGTATACCCTGGTATAACCTGGATGCCTTTCAACAAGGCCCAGACTCTGCATTTTTGCAGAATCATCAGAATCTTGATTAAATTAGCATTGTGCAAGCACCGTGCACTAATGCCTTTTATTTAATATTCCTTTTTTACTTCCTCTTTGGTGGGCACATAAGGAAAGATTCAAAAACACATATAAATAGTTTAATAAATAGCTATAAGGAAGCATGCGTGCGCATGGCCCAGGATAGGAAATAGAATGTCTCTGGCCTTTCCAATCAATTTCTCCCTTTCACCCCTCCCCTCCAGCTACCATCTCCAGGTAATGGCTATCCAGATTTGGGGGTAGTTGTGGTCTTGTTTTTCTTCTTAGTTTTGCCACCTAAAATTAAAACTTTGCATCCCTAAAAGTATAATTAGATTTTATTTGGTATAGAACCTCAGAAAAAGAACCCTAACATATTATTTTATGTCTTCAAACTTTCCATCTATTTTATATTTGATTCAACTCTTTTTTATAAGTAGCTGTATATGCATCCAATTTTCATTACTGTATTGTATTTCATTGTATGAACTTGGCATGATAGGTGATTCTTTTCAATTCTTGATGGATATATGGATTGTTTCTGGTTTGGAGTTGTTACAAACAGATCTTTCATAAACTCTCTTACGTATTTCTTGCTGTGTGCATGTGTAGAATGTTTTCTAAGAGGGTTGTATGTTGGGGTAGATTTGTTCAGTCAGAGGTGTGTATATTTGGAATTTCAGTGTATTAGGTCAAACTATTTTTTCAAAGTGGCTTTTTCAGTGGACACTCCCACCAGTAATACATAGGAACAAGTATTGATCCATGTCTTTGCCAGATCTTAACACTGTCAGGTTATTCTTTTTAATTGGCTGAGCTGGTGGAGATATAATAATAAAATAAATCCCAAGGATGTGAAAAGTTGGATGTAACACAATTGCTGATTGCCTCGTGAGCCCTGAACTACTAATTTGAAGACTCCAATGAGTCCATTAATTTCCCAATGAAATCATGCAATGTGTTATAGAATGAATTTTTGGGTTCCCCAAATTATGGGAAATATTATAAATATTATTTAAATGTGGATTTCCTTACCAACTCTCTCTATATATGGTACATTGAGTTATCTCATCACTAGTGAAACTGAGGTCCCCTCCAGTCTCCCTTTTTCAACATAACACCCTCACTTTCGTTTATGGAAATGACATAGCTTCAAATATCTCTCATGAAACTTATTAGAGTGGTTTTCTTTTCCTGAATTATCCCTCCTCTTTCTGAAAAACTTTTCTGTCTTATCTCGTTCTTACTTTCCTAGATGCCCAGTTTTCCTCAAATGCTCAGTGACCCTTGTTAAGGCCAGTTGAGTACTGTGTGTGGGGAGAGCCTGTTGCCTAATAAGCTTTAGTTCAGATGAATGTCTAGGAAGGGAGGCATTTTTAGAGGTCCCTCAAAACCTGAGGATACTACTCTGGGATTCTACCCTCCATTTCCTTTGTATTTCACTAAATCATATATGAACTTTTTCTAGAAGGACAACTACTGGCTATTTCACCGGTTGATAATTCCCATGCTGTTGCCACCAATTCCTGTTTATGCAAACCTCAACGTTTATGCATAGTAGTTCTCTTCATCTCCTACTTTTTCTTTAAGCAGCATCTGCTTTATTTATTTACTTTATGTTTTATAAATTTAGATTTTATAAATTTAAAATAGTTTTGTTCTCTGATATTACATATACATTAAAAATTCTATTTTTCTTGAAGACTCAGGAGGGAGGAGAGTTATTATATACATTTTTATACTCTAATATCTTAATCTAGAAGCCAATTATGGATTTTAAATGTTGGTAAATAAAAACAGTTGGTTATTTTTTTAATTCTTCTATATTAATGACTGTTTTACTAGAAAATTGCCTTTTCCTATGCTTTTAATTTCCCTGTATCACCCATTGCTTACCCAGTTCTTAACTGCCATGAGCTGCTAAAACAGAATGCATAAATTGCTCTTTTCCTGTCTTTTTAGCTTCTGCCTCTTCAGTTACACGATAAAACATAATTATCTCTGATGAAGTGAACGTAGGCAGGGGAGAGGAAGAGACTCGGTCAAGGTCCCACTACACACATGATTAAACATAAACCCAAAACTCCTTATTAATACAGATTGAACTGATGAAAAAAGTCATGTTGGAAAACAGAGACTCAGTTGCAGTATGCGCACTCATATGGAAAAGACCAGCCTAAGCTTGCTGCAAGGAAAAACAGCTGCAATAAATGCAGTAGGTGGTTTTATGGACAGTTTAAGTCCCACATAGACTTCTGAGCTCATTTGCAAAATCAGAATTTAAAATTCAGTGCTTCATAATTTCCGAGTTTGCGCCATTGATTTCCAAGTTATATAAATATCCAGACTCAATTGCCCGTCTCTTACATCATTCCCTATATTGCTGTGGGTTGCTTAGAAGACACGGGAACATTCTTTCTAAATCTAACCCACCATGCAATGTAGTGTGGCTGTGATTTCATCTCTAGCAGCATTAATCTCAAATAATCAAAAGCCCAGTGTGCGGAGAATTCTGTGAAGAGGGCAGCCATGGCCTTGTGCGAATGTCCGAGAGTCCTCTGGTTGAGAAGACATAGAAACTAACTAGCCAAAAGCAATAACTCCAAGACATTGCAGGCATTAACAACAAAACCAGTTGACAAGGTATCCTCACGAACCCTGAAATGCAGACATACAGTGAAAGCCTTGACTATTTACAAGACTTGTGTGGCATCAATTTTGTGCAGAAGGAGCAGAAGAAAGATATGAACATGAAGGGTCTGGAAATGGGATATTCAAAATATCCACTAGCCATTGGCTGAAAAGCAGCAGTTCTTACTGGGAGGGGTTTTGCCTAAACCAGTAGTTGGAGAACATGAAGGGTCTGATGTAACAATGGAATGGGCTGCCTCAGTGTAGTAGCCCCCATGATCCCAACAAGGCTTATCATTCCTTGCTAACTTCCAGGTCAAGGCTACCCAATGAGGAAAAAAGCTCTTGGACATGGCCAGCGATTAGAAAGCAGGAGAAAAGTAGACTAAGAGTGAGAACCTTGGGATAGCATGGAGGGAGTGGAACAGACTGATTAAGTCTTAGAAAACAAGCTACTGTGTTTTATTTTGTTACGACACAAAAACAATAGAAAGGGAAGCAGTCTTAAATTAGAAAAGTTACTTGAACTACAGATCCTTCCAAAAGCTCAAGAAAATAAGTATCGCATGCACACACGCCAAAAACAAAATGCCGAAAATTTGAAATTAAACCCACGATAAAGTGATTCTGAGCTAACACAAATAAAATCAGAGTGATATCCTTATGGAACAGGCCCTGAAAGCGAAAGACACGCATGCAAAACGGAATGAGTGTAGAAGCGGCTGTTTCAGAATGGCCTGGATGAACCGGCCTCCAAAGACTTGTGCAAACTTAGATGGGTTGATACTTTCCTCCATACGCATGCTCCTTTTCTTCCTCTGTTGGTCCTCTATCAGGGAACGATTAGTAACATCAGTTAGCCCAAACTAGATGCTGGAAAGCGCCATTCTCTCCTCATTCTTCAACAACCCCGCATCTCTCGTCAGCCAGTAAGTTCTGGAAGTGCTTCCTTCTGATGATCTAGTCAATCTCTTTCCTCTTCGCCACCCTCCCGGCCCCCGGCTCAGGTAAACCTCCCGCTCCATGTTTATTATTGTCTTACTGACACTGCCTCTGTATCTTATTTTCCACCATTTCTTAGGTATTTTATAGGGTACTTGTATTTATTCGCATAAATCATTCTCTTGCAAATTGCTGTCTTTTGAAAACGTTGATAGAATTCCTTTTTCCCCCAGTTTTATAGAGATTTAATTGACATACAGCACTGGATACGATGAAGGTGTACAGCATAATGATTTGACCTACTTATACTTTGAAATGATTACCACTGTGAGCTTAGTTAACATTCATCACCTTATACAAAGAGAAAAGAACACTTTTTCCCTCGTGATGAGAACTCCTAGGCCCTACTCTCGACAACCTTCGAACAGATTGTAGAGCAGCGCGGACGGCAGTCCTCAGGTTGTACGAGACATTCTCAGTCCTTAGTAATCTTATCCGTGCAGGTCTGTTCCTTCAATCACCTCCTTCCCGGTCCACCTCCCCCCACCACCTGCCTCAGGTAATCTACTAATCTAATCTCTTTTCTATGACTTCACTTTTCTGACTTTTTTTTTTTTCTTTTAGACTACTCCACATTCAGTGAGACAGTACACCCTGTGTGGTTCTCCGTCTGACCTCTTTCACTCAGCATAAAGCCGTCTGGTTCATCATGTTGTTGCAATTGGCAGGATTTCCTTACATTTTATGGATGAATAATATTCCATATGGTGTGTGTGTGTGTTTATCCATTTATCTTCGAGGAACACTTAGGTTGTGTCCAAGTTTGAGCTATTGTAAATAACATTCTTATGAAATTTTATTTTATACTTAAAGGAAAATCGTGTTTATTATGATGTACCACATGATGGCTGGATATACATTTTAGTGAAATGATTATTATTACCGTCTGGCTGATCAACATACATCCTCACGTGATTACTAGTTCTGGTGTGTGGTCAGAGCACCTGAAATCTACTTTCTCAGCAAATGTCCAGTTTTACCTACAGTACGTGTTAACCATAACCACACTTTTCATCCTACACAACTGCTGTATATTTTGTTCCCTTCGACCCATATCTTCCTATTTCCCTCACTTCCTCACCCCTGTGTATTTAACATTTTTAGATTCTACCTATAAGTATCTTACACAATCTGTTTTCCTTTCTTTCTGCATCTGGCTTATTTTACTTAGCTTAGTGCCCTCTAGGGACATCCATGTTGTTGCAAATGGCAGCATCTCTGTCTTTTTACGGCTGAATAATACTCCCCTGTATGTATATTTACCATCGTTTCTGTGCCTGCTCTTGTGTGGTGCACGCTCCTTGGATTCCTCTGTCTGCCCTCATTTAGCTGCAGACTCCAGTGCATAACTCAAGACTCAGCTGAAAGATCATCTCCTACAGGAAGCATTGCTTCACCTCCCAGGTGAAGCTCAACACCCCTTTTCTATTATATTTCCCATGATAGAAATATTATATCATAGTACTATGTTATTGATATCATTTGTTTCCAATGAAGAGATACCTTTAGTTAGATCAGTAGTGAGCAAAAAAAATTTTTTTGTAAAGGGCCAGGTTGTAAAGAGTTTAGACTTTGTCACAACTATTCTGCCACTGCAGTGTGAAACAATATGCTGTAAAAAATAAACATAAACAGCCATAAACATTATGTAAATGAACATGCATGGCTGTGCACCGGCAAAACTTGACCAATCCAGGCAACCAGCTGGTTTGATGATCACTGGGCCATCGTTTGCCAGATTTTGAGTTAGCTAAGATTTCCCTTTGAAGCTTACTATAAAATGTCGAGGATGAAGCACCAGTATTTAGTATACATTAAATAAATGTAAAAGCCCCATCTGCTCCATAGACCTTGGGTTTTCGGTGGAATGAGTCACCTGTACTATCTTTTTCTCATCACTAGTAACGGATTCTTGTATATAATAAAAGTAAAACATGATGAATTCTATGGAAAATTGTGTAGACTCTGACAGGATTGAGACATAGAGCAAGCATCCCCACGACCAGTGGGCTTTTCTGTGTGGACATCATGAACAGCCAGCCGGGCACTGCTGGGCGCTTCACTGAGAATGAGTAAAGCAGTCTGCCTCACAGACCCCCTCGGATGCTCCGCCCTTAATCTTGACATTGGTGAAAGGACAACGTAGACACCAAAATCCACATGAACATACACACAACACACGCCATTCACTTTATCCTGGTAGAAACTATTTTCGTTTATAATAGGATGATTTTAGTTTAGACGCAGTTTCTTTTTCCTGATGAAATCTGCACAGGGTGATTTTATGATCATGGTAAGTTATTCTTGGGTCTCATGTCAACAATAATCTTTCCAGCCTTCAAGTAATGGATAGATACAGAAAACATTCAAGCGTGCCTGATAAAAGCTACCAGAACAGATTGCTTTATTTGCAAGATTAAATGCTTTATAATCTAATTTTGCTTTTCTTTAAGTAAAACAAAGCAGTAGATATCCAGAGTTTGAATTCTATGTAAGCATATATTTACCAAGCCCTTTAAAAATAATCTAATAAAGGTTAAACTAATAAAGCATGCACTGGAAGACTGCTATTAAATGGAAATGAGGGAATATTATTGTTCACTATATTCTGATGAATATAAAGTCCCCATGGTATGTTTTTATTCTAAATTTAAATTACTTTTACTCCCAAGGTTTACGTGAGGGACATTAAAGGTAAAATGAAATGGGCTTAGTAATCGTATGCTTTTCAAGTGTGTTTGTGTGCACTTAAGTGTTTTTAATACAATCGCAATAACTTATTTGAAGTAGGCATTTTGCCTTTCCGAAAATAGGGTCAATAAGCTTGGTGTAGATTCCCGGTGCTACCATAATGGATTATGGCAAACTGAGCAGGTCAAATAGCACAAACTTATTGTCTTCAGTTCTGGGGGTCGGACATGCGGTCTGGGCTGCACAGGGCTACTGGAAGTGTTAGCAGACTTCCTTTCTGGACGCTCTAAGGAGAAATAGTTTCTTTGCCCATTTATGTGGTTTGTAGAATTTAGTGCCTTGTGCCTACAGAACAGAGGATGCCTATTTCTTTGCTGACCAATCAAGAAACTGAACATAAACATTAAAAAAAAAAGAAAAGAAAAAAGAATCCCTCCTTCTGCATCATCACCACCACCCCTAAATCCCTTCCCTAAACAAAGACCGGCCTCCCCTCTATCACTGCGCATTCATTTGCACTTCCTAAAATTGCGCATTATCGTTCACAGAGCATGTACTCTTTCAGTCATGCTTTTATAATTCACTATTTTTGAGATGAAATTATACTGTTGGGCATATCAATGCTTCATTCTTTTTTATTGCCGAGTATCATTCCACTACATGGATAGTTGCAGGGTTGGGGGGGGCAAAAAAATCAGAATTATTTTCTGGAGGGCGGGCCCCTTGCAGTACAGGCTTCCCCCCTCTAGGCGAGCCTGCTAGGAACCCATCTCCATCAGGGTACTAGCTGGCATTGGGAGAGAGTGCGTTGGGCTTCAGCGAATTTTTTTTTTTTTTTGAAGATTCTTTCAATGTGTTTGTCCACCACATGATGGGTGATTTATAAGCATACCTGTACCGCACTGAGTGTTCAGCAGTTTTTGACCAAAAACAGCGTGACCTTCCTGCCCTATCCTCCCTATGCACCTGATTTCTCCCCCAGCTACTTTTTTTGTTTCCCCAGGTGAAAATAGTCCTCATAGGGAAACGTTTTGCTGATGTGGAAGATGTAAAACAAAAAAATGGCAGAAGAACTAAAGGCATCAAAATCGATGAGTTTGAAAACCGTCCTGAGCAGTAGAAAGCGTGTCTCAGTAGGTGTATTGCATCAAAGGAGAATACTTTGAAGGTGACTGAAGTTTAAACATGTAAGATTGAACACAATTTTTAATCAGTGAATTCTGGTTTTGGGGTCCCCCCTTATATATTTATTCATTCACATGTAGATGGATATTTAAGTTGTTTCTAGGCATTGGCTATTGCTCAGGAATATTCTAATGGAATGACTGGATCCCGGTGACATCTATTTAAATTTTCAAGAGACTTGCAAACTGTTTTCCAAAGTATCACTTTATATACATTCTTCCTGACACTCCCTGTGTTCATTCAGTCCTTTTAATTTTAGCCATTCTAATAATTTGTATTAGTATTTCCTTTTATTTTAACCTTCTTTACATTGATAACTAATGATCGAAGCATCTTTTCATGGGCTTCTTCATTGTGTATACATTTGCCATGTGAATTATCTGTTCAAATGTTGGCTCATTTTAAGATTAAAGTGTTGTTCTTTGAGTTTTGAGATTTTTAAAAAGACATAGGTGGGCAAAAGTAGGTTTACCGTTATGTTACAAATAAATATATAATCATTAATAAATAATAATACAAGAATAAACTGTGTTTCACATACTCATAACTGTAAACCTCACAACTTTTGCTCATCCTGTATGTTTTAGATTCAAGGTCTTTACCATATTTGCAGTATGGTTTGCAAATATTTTATCCCAGTCTGTGACTTGAGAGGCATACTCTGCCTCTACTGCGCGCCCCACTGAGGTGTTAAAATGATTCCTTTCGCCCTGGTAAAAACAAAGCAATGACCTAAAACTGCCATTTCTCCCTGGGGAGCCACAGAACTGAGGTGTGTGAGCAAAGTGCTTTAGTAGGATCTAATTTTGAAATTTTGTGATTCTATGAAATTCAGTATGAACAGTGTAATAATCAGCATGTCATATGTTTCAAAGGCAGTGTTATTCTTACAAGTCAAGTAAGAAAATCAAAAGAGACAATGGTCTTTCTTGTCACACAAAGATGGGGCAGGAAATGCTTTCAGTATCTGCAAGTGACCAAATCAGCATAAGTGGTATAATGTAGCAGAGGCCATTATTCATGTACTTAATATTTGATTGAGACCATGGAGCTGGTTGTTGAAATCAGTTTCACTTATAATAGTATACAAGCACATTATGGCAATACGAAGGTTGCAGTGTGAGGAATATAAAATAAAGAAATTGAAAATTTGATATTTTCCCAGTCTTGTTTTCTTGGCCATCTACATTTATTACATTTAAATAATGCATATTTACCATCAAAGAATCAATCTAAAGTATATTATTTATTAATTGAAATAAGTATCATTATTTCCATATAGCACTTGATCAAGTTGCTTCAGGAGTCCTTTCTGTTTAATTGAAATACTCTATCCCAATATTTAATTGAGGGCATAAACCTTTCTAATTTTTGCTTCCGCATCATGCGAAGTACGCACAATGATAGAAGAGAGTTGAATGAGTGGCTAGAATCATTGTCTCTGAGCCTGAGTTGTTATGTCTCCATTCCAAATGGTGGATTTATTTTTGCAGCTGATCACAGAAGCTCTGACTTACTCTTTCTCCACACGCTATCACTTCTGCCATTGGAGCCAGCACTAAGTTTTAAAGGTTTCACTCATGCATAGACTTCCTGAATTCCGTACTCTGCCCAGAAACAAGGAAATGTTCTCTATTCCCCTGTCTTGAATGATGTCTTTTTATTTTATACCCATTAAGGTACCTCTTCATTCAATTGGCTTGCATTTTTTTATTAAGAGGAAACTCATTTTCTGCATAAAAATATTTTTTAAATGGTGGGTTAATGTGAGTGCTGAATTTCACTTTATGTGCTTTGGTAGGAAGCATGCCATTTTTACTTCCTAAACAATAATATCTGACTCTGAAAGAAGAAAGAATTAAAGTCCTGTAAGGTCTCATCTTAATTCTCTCACTACACCTCCAATTATTATTTTCATATTAATATGTTGGTTTACTCACATTTCCTTAAAATATTGAATTCTCATGGGTTTTTTTTCTGTGTCACTTCTTTTAACATCCAAAGTAGCTGACTGAAAAATGTGAAATGATTATGACATTAGTTGCTTTATCATAATATTTTTTCTTAGAATTATCTGAATGCTTTTGGGATTGTGAAATTTCTCAATGGTGTATCTTTGAATTATTATTTATTTATCGAGCTCAGCAATTAGCCCTTTTAAGTCTGAAGATAGGTCTCTTTAGTTTTGAGATATTTTCCTATATTATTTATTCAGCAATTTCCTCCCCTCATTTATCTTTTACTAGTACTCCCCTTTGAAACTCCCATTCATAATATACTGAACTAAAGAGATTGATAGTCTTGATTAATTTATTTTCTCTTATAGACTTTATCTTCCTGTGTTTTCACATATATGTGCTGAGAGGATGCCTCAAATTTATCTTCTAGTCTTCCTAGTGATTTTTATTTTTACTTTGTTAATATAATTGTAATTCCCAAAGTTTCTTTTTTGCAAATTATTTTTTATGCAGAACTATTCATGACTTTTTTTTTTTAAGTATCATCTAGAACAAGGGTGTCAAACTCATTTTCACCAGGGACCACATCAGCCTTCAAGGGCCATCTATAATTTAGGACTGTATAAATGTAACGACTCCTTAACTAGGGGCAAGGAGCTCAGAGCTGCCACTGGGTAGAAACAAGGTGCTGGGCGGATAGAACAAGGCAGAGGGCCAGGTTCGGCCTGCGGTCCTTGTGTTTGCCACCTGTGAGCTAGAACACTTCTGAAGGTATTCCCCTTTAAAAAATTATCTTCTGTCTGTGAATGAACTCTGTTTTCCCTTGGGGTCAGTTGTGTGTGTATTTGACTTGTTTTTCTCCGTCCGTGTTGTTGATTTGCTTTGCCTATCTGCAAATCCTTGGTTTCTCAGTCTAAAAAGGAACAAAGGATTGGATTAGTTAGAGTTAGTTGCTACACTTGTTGTTTCCTCAACTGCCCGGTATGCAGTCGAGAATTTTCCACTTGCGCTCTGTCTTGAAGATGCTTAGTAGACTGTTGCAGGGGCAGTGCTCGTTGACTCGCAAACTACCTTTCACACGGAAATGGTGGAAAACTATCTTTAAATGGGTGGCCCCACAAATTCCAAATTAGAAGCTCTGTATTCTAGAATAATAACATACAGTCTAACAGGTATAATCCTCTTGAAGGTGTGTATTTGTTTTGGGACCCACAATTCCATCCAAACCCATCTTTCTCTCTCTCTCTCTCTCCCCCCCCCCCAGCCGCCCCACCACCCCCGACAAAGGGTTTCACTTTGTATTCACCAGTTTTTTCAGTCCTATTATTTTACCTGCTAATTCGGAGCAGAAAGACTTTCTGGGTTCTAGCTGTACCGGTTCAGACTCCATTAGATTTTTCATCCACCATAATCTGGAGGTTGACAGTTATATGCTCCTTCGAATTGACCGATATAATTTCACCTGCTTTTATTTTTACCAAAACCACCCCATAAAACTCCTCCAATATGTTAACCATTTTTACAGTGTGGGTTTACCCTCATTTTAATCATTTGCACTCCCAGTAGTGACTTTTGAGGATGGAGGCTGGACTAGTACATTTGTTCTCTGAAGCTATTATATAAAGTGTATGTTATTCTCAATTATGTATTAGCTCAAAAAAGGAACATGAACATTTTTATTAAGATAATGAAAACTATAAATATATTTTGAATTTGCAATTCTTTTTGGCACTGTATACTAGAAATTAACTTTGTGTCCAGGTTATACAGTCACAGTGGTAATCAATCAGTGGTGGGTTATAAAATAATCAGGAAAAAACTAAATATTTAACAATGGGAGATGATCTCAGTAAAATAAGGCACATATAATTTTAAGCCATGCAACTCACATTTACAGATATATTATTCATGGAGTGATTTTAGTTATTTCTACTTCATCATAAAATTTTTATAACTTTATTTGATTACATTTATGCTTCCTATTCATTTAGTTTAGATCTAAACTTTATTTATTAACATGAGAATTTGAGGAAGTATAACGGACCAAATAAAATGAATATATGGCTGGCTCTATTAATTTTTAAAACACTAAGCTTATTTTTTTATAGAAGATAGATATTAGCAGGCTGGTGAGAGGCCGTCATTTATAAAATTATGATCAGAGTTTGTCTCAACCATAAATAGAAAGTAAGATAAAAACAAAGATGAATAACCTTTTGCTGAAAATGAAACTCAAGCAGGAATTTATTATGTAATTGATTTCAAAAATGTATCAGTGGGTCTGTGGTATAATTGGAGGTGATGGTAAACATCTTAGGCCGATTACTTCGAAAGCAGTGCAGTAAAATCTGCTACTCCCCTGGACGGCACTTTTGTGGACCCCACTTGAGGACAAAGATCAATCCCGGAAGTCGTAACTCACCGAGGGACTGACTTCCCACACTGCACTCTATACACTTTGTTTTTTGAGAACATTATATTGCTGAGTTGCATATCAAAGATTCTGCTCTCTTTCTTAAAGTAGAGCTCTGTGTGAGGGGTGCCATTTGAGGAAGCGTTTTCAGAGTGGACTAAATGTCCTCTTGGATCCTACCATCGCCTGTGGAAGTGCAAACTGTTGCATTCGCCGACTCGAGAAACAGATGTTCGGGAACTTTCAGGATTCAGAGATGTTACTTTTATTGGCCAAAAGTTTAACCTGCGCAGGGGCGGACTCCCAGAGTGTCCGGAGACACAATGCTCAGAAGAGCTACAGAGAGAGCCGCGCCTAATGCTTATAGATAAGCCTTTTTATAGATGCAAGCAAGCAAGCATTTCACAGAAGCAGATGTGGCTGTTAGCTATTGGCTATCTTTTAGCACGTGGGATCTATGCATTGCAGGGTTTGGGGAATGGGAAATTTAAACCCAAACATCTCCTTAAATGGTAATCCACCTCAAGTTCTTTGTTCTCTGTCCTTGGAGAGCCAAATCTCACAGGGACAGTCCTTTAGCTATTTTCCTGGTTCCAACACAAACCCCTTGTGGCATCCCAGGTCGCAAGCCCAGATTTCCCCCTTCTCTCCGGGCTGAGTTCTCTTCTGTTAACCTGGGTTTCTTTGTTTTCCTGCTCGGCCTTAATTAAAAGCACTCAAATCTTCCTAACAGATTTATTTAACTTATTATCTCAGGATTGGAAGTCTAACCCCATTGGATTTCTTCAGGGCCCGGTTCCTTGTCGAAGTTGAGTTAGTATTTCACCTGAGCTCTTTTGTTGAAGAACATCTTTAATCAGGCTGCCATTTTAGAGATGGGGAGAATTTTACATAGACTTCAATGCAGCCAAAATACAGAAAAGAGGAGGGAAGAAAAATTACATTTTCAGATATTCTGTGATTGCGGAAATATTGTCTTATCTTTTATATTATTTGTGTATATCTCACATAATGTGATATAGCATTTCACATATACTTTTTTCTTATTTAATAATTATGTATGCAAGCAAAGTAAGAAAGAGAGCAGTGTGATCCACATAAACTCTATTTGATATGCACCTATTTATAAAGCAAATTATATGGCTGATTTGAAAAATACCTAGCTCTGACCAGATTGCTCATTTGGTTAGAACATTGCTCAGATATGCCAGTGTTGCAGAGTTGGTCCTTGGTCAGGGCACATACAAGAATCAACCAATAAATGCATAAGAAAGTGGAACAAGAAATTCTCCCCCCCCCCTCAAATCAGTGACTAAAATAAATATTAAAGAGATATTGTAAATAAATGAGAGCTAAATAAATGGAAAAATCTCTCAGAGATTAGAAGACAGTGTTGTAAGGATGACCATTCTCCCTAAATTGATTAATATGTCCACCTCAATAAAAATTCTCCCAATACAGTAAGCCTATGTATTTGGGTATTTGTGGACATTAGTAAGCCTATTATGAATTTTGAGTGGAAATGAAAATGACTATAATAGCTAAGCAGGCTTAAAGGTGGGAGGTCTTACTCTAATTATAATGAAGTTACAATAATCAGGATAATGCGGCAGTAGTACAAGAAAAAACGAGAAGTCGATAGGGAGTCTACAAACAGAACCTAACATACATAGAAATTGATTTATAACAAATGTAGCACTGTGCAGCCATGGGCAAAGTTTTGCAGGAAAAAAATGGATCTTGTACCTCACATCACACTACTGTAAGCAATTTCAGGTCAATTGTACATTTAAATATGAAAGCTAAAACAATAATAATCTAGAAGATAGTAAAGGAATTTATCTTCATTATCTTGAAGTAGGCAAAATTGCTGTACTGACTTTAACCTCATGTTTCTCAAACTTATTTAACCACCCACAGTGTGTGTGTATGAGTGAGTGAGTGTGTGTGTGTGTGTGTGTAACACACCGGGGAAATAATGCCAATGATTATGAACTGGAATAAGTTTCTGAGAACAATTTGAAAACTAAAGCTGGGCACTGGTTTTCAAAAAGAGAATCAAGACAAGAATCTGCCATTTTTTTTCTCAATAAGATCACAAATTGGATTTATTTTTGGCGAGATCTCTAAACCCATTTCTAGTATGGTGATAAAAAGGATAACTAAACTCAAGTAAGTGTGTGTGCAGCAATTTAGTGTAACCAAGAAACATTAAACTGAGATGTAAATAAAATTTAAGTTTTTTTCATTAAAAATAGGGATGAAAAAGATATATTTATAACACTTATGCATAGATTCTTAAGTTTTCCACCATAAAAAGTAATCTAATTTTACCCTTCTTAAAGTAGGTCCTATTAAAGGGAATGTTGTTCAGGCTCTTCCTAGATCTGTTACTCTTTTTTTTTTTCCCCTAAAAGCCTCTTAATGGTTCTAGACCCACATACGTGCTGTACAAACTGAGAATAATGTTACCTTTTGTTAATTAAGTGGTAGAGATGTGTATTTTTTAATAGAAACCATGTCCTTTAAAGAAACATAATGCAGTAACAAGTATACACAACAGGAAGAGCAATTATATAAATTTACAGGCACAATGGAAACTTCCTTAGAGAGAGGCTGACAAGATAAAACCATTTATCATGGATACCATTCGAGGGTAAGTAACCAGCTTTATATGGCACAAACTAGGTGTTAATGCAGGCTCTGAATTGTTCAACTGACTAGAGAATTCTGAAAGTCAGGTGGTTGGCCTGTCACGTGAAGACTTGAACAGCTGCTAGAGACACAATGAAGTCACACAAGCAAGAAACTTAGGCCCTTAAGCATTTACTTTGAGGGCACTGTCTCCTCTCCATGAACCCACATGCATGGCTTTATGAGGAGTTTCCTCTGAAAAGCTCTCTGATGAAGAAGAAATGTATGTATATTTGGTTTATGGATGGTTCCTCGTGATACACCAGGAGCACCTAAAACTGGCTGACTATAGCATTGTGCCTACTCAGGAATTCAAAAGATCACAGGGTCCCTGGCTGGTGTGGCTCAGTGTATTGAGTGCTAGCCTGCAAACTAAAGGGTTGCTGGTTCAATTCTCAGTTAGGGCACATGTCTGGGTTGCAGGCCAGGGCCCCCTGTAAGGAGCATGAGAGAGGCAACCACACATTGATGTTTCTTTCCTTCTCTTTTCCCTCCCTTCCCCTCTGTCTAAAAATAAATAAATAGAATCTTTTAATGAAAAAAATCATATAGGAAAGGAAATGGAAATCTTTCACTTGGCATAACTTTGTGAAGAGTGTACATGGTTGTTTACTTTTCCTGGACAAAGAAGTAGAGAAATATATTCACACTGTCTTTTTGAGCAATGAACGGCTAATGATTTGGCTGAGTGGTCATAGACTTAGGAAGAAAAATGTTGGAGAATCGGCAACAAAGAGGCTTGGGGCAGACCTCATGGAATAGGCACAAAGCGAGGAAGTTTTTGTCTTGGGTCATGTCTGCAGCAGTCAAGGGTCTCAATAATCACATGGACGAGACGGCCTATTATGCGGAGGCCGGTGAATCTCCTTGCCCACCATTGCACTCCCTGCTCAAAAGAGCCAGTAGAGCAATTGGCCAAGGAAGCAGGACTGGAGATTATGCATGGGCTTAGCAACCTGGGCTTCCGCTCAGTATGAATGATGTGGCTAGAACTAGTGGTGTGTGCCCAACACGTCAGCAACAGGAAGTATCACTGCGCAACCAATATGGTAATATTTCCCAAGTGAATGAGCCAGCCACCTGGTGACAGTTGGATCATGTTTGCTACTTCTATGACAGAAGGAGAAGCAGTTTGTTCTTTTTGGAACAGACACATGCTGGAGATGGGTTTCCCTTCAGTGCCAGTAATGATGATCCTGCCAGAAACACCATTCATGATTTTGGAGATTGCTTTCTTCACAGTCAGGAAATTCTCCACAGTATTCCTTCCAAACAAGGAAATAATTTATTGCAAATGAAGTCTGACAGTTGGCCCATGCACGTGAAATTGATGGTTCATTCCATGCACTTCATACCCTGCCGGGGAGAACGGGGAAATCAGGTTCTGAAGACCCAGTTAAAACACCTTGCAAGTACCTCAGATAATGTCCTATAGGCAGAAGTTTATTTCCGAAGCTAATATACCATTCTGTGCTTCTTTTTCTTCCATAGCTAGAATTTATGGGCTCATGATTTAAGGAATGGAAATAGGGCTCATTGCTCTTTACTTTTAGAGAACTTCTCTAGGAATAAACTATAAAAATAATCCTTGAATGTATTGTCTTCAGGAGTCACTCCTCATATTATTAAACCTAATGAAATGCAACTTTGGCCTCTGATGGTATAGAAGTCCTAGTTCCCTGAGAAGAAATTGTTCCCCCTAGGGATACACAGGGACAATGCCAAGGGAAAAGGAAACTATTTTCGACGGTCCCTTTTCCTCAGTGTTAAAGTTTGCCAATGAGAGGAAATTGCATGAGATTCTGAAGGCAAGAAAGGAGAAGAGTCTATGATTCTAAGGAGGTGTTTGTACCAGAGAAGAGAATTTATTGTAAGTTCTTACATCATTCAGTTTACTGATCTTGGTTTAAATCTAGTATTCAGTGTACTGTGACAATGTATTTGATCACATTCTGATACTTCAACTTTTTATAGTTTGTTGATTTGTTTCACTAAATGATTTAAAATTAAATCACATACTAGCCCCGTATACTAGCATTCTAGTTCCTTATTTCCAGTTGCTTTACTGGCTATTTCTACAAAAAAGTAATATTACCAATACCAAAAAGAACATGTCAAAATATATAATTACCATCTTTCATTAAAAACTACCCTTTTTCTATGTCTACAGTGGCACCTACATAATCTAAAATAGCACAAGAAGCCCCGTCCAAATTCTATCTCTTTCATGAAAACTTTCCCTACCATGTCTTTTTTTTTCCTTGATCTATAATACACCAGCATGCAGCCCAAATGATTCAATACAGTGTTTGCATTTTTCCCGCCATACTGAACATAGACTTCACCATCGGACGAGCAGCCACATCAAATGTTGCCTATGAGATTTGATAGAAAGAAATTGTGGTCCAGCTTTTGCTCTTGAGGATTTCTTAAAACCCATCCTGTTGTCCCCCTTGATAAATTTATAGGGGAAAAGGCAGCAAAAATTGAGTAGCAGGAAAATGATTTCCAGGTAGACCTACTATTTCATCTTCTTTGGAGAGATTGAGAAAGAAGTGATTGACTCCGGATCATCACCGTCCAGGCAGAGCACGCAGACTTAGCTCACAGAATATGGCATATTGAGGGATTTAGAGTCCAGGCCCTGCTCTGTCAGTTTCTCGTTCTATTGGACTCTGAGGATCAGGGTGAAAAGAGAAGCAATTTCCTCCAAATCAGAAGGCATATGGAACGGATGTGCTGGGGGCCAGAGGCTGAGCCTGCTGTGCTGTGTAGCATCTGGAGCCCAGCCCCAGGCACCGGCAACAACTACTCCCTGACATCACCTGTCTCTTGATTTTTCCTCAGGCTGATTGTCAACATTTATCTATTTGTGAGCAGTAATGATTGAAAGGTTTATCTTCAGGATTCCAACATTGCTTGACAGTTCTTTGTGGAAGTAGAAGTTCATGAATTTTAGGTAAACCAGTCCAACCTTGAGAAGTGACATTTCATTTCCATTTATTTCTGATATATTGTTTTTGAAATGAAATAAAGTATAACCTGGGAACAACCAGAGACCAGTGGAAATGAGCACAGAACACAAAGTTTGGGGGACTCCTTTTTCTGGTTTAAGCAACACATGTATTTGCTCATTTCTCTAAACAATTTTCGGGCCTAGTAGATGAGTTCTAGCTTATAGATTGCAAAGTAACAAAAATTACCATCATGATTACCAAATATCCTTGAGAAGAAAAGTGTTGTTTGGATTGTTAATGGATCTCAAAGTACCCCAAAGGACAGGTCAGTGAGGAGAGTCGACCTAAACGGATGTAGATAGATAACCAGCCCTCATCCTAGCTCGCCTCTTAATTAAATTTCCCATTTCCTGGGAAATAACATTTTATTTTTATAATAATGACAAATGAATGGAATCCTATGATGAAAGGCCAGAACCAACAAGAGTGCCTATGACAAAAAATTTGGGGTGAAGAAATTGAAAAGGGTAAATAAGTAAAACAAACCAACAGCTAGTTGTAAAGAGTAAACTGGATCATGTTCCAAGATGCAGCTCCAACCCAGAGAGGACCACACTGAGAGTCATTTCTTAAAACTCACTTTCTAAATGTAAAACTCTAAGAGGATTAATTTACCACACTAAGATCCAGAACCCAAGGCAGGAAAGGAGATGTGAGTGTATACTCAATGTGGTACTTGGAATTCATAAAATGAGACAACATTAAGGATCCTCACTTTTCTTTCTAATACCCCACCCAATTACAATTCTTATTTATTGACTAAAAATGTCTTAGAGCATCGCTTTTTCCAGCACTGCAAGGGAAGAGTCAAATTGCCACATACTGGGCAAAAACTGATGTGGATAGATATATATTAATAATTGTTTTATC
Source organism: Glossophaga mutica (assembly GCA_039655065.1). Taxonomy (NCBI): domain Eukaryota; kingdom Metazoa; phylum Chordata; class Mammalia; order Chiroptera; family Phyllostomidae; genus Glossophaga; species Glossophaga mutica. The sequence continues at coordinate 6,428,967 of CM077313.1, read as the reverse complement.
TTCCTTTTGCCATTTAAATAGCATGAAAAATAATAAAATACTTAGGCATAAAGCTTACTAAGCAGGTGAAAGGCATAATGAAAACTTCAAAATATTGATGAAAAAAATTAAAGAAGACACAAACAAATGGAATGACACCCTGTATCCGTGGATTGGAAGGTTTAATATTTTTTAAATGTCCGTACTACCCAAATCTCTCTCCAAATTCATTGTATAATGCTATCAAAATTCTAATGATATTTTCACGGAAATAGCAGTGATAATTCTAAAACTCATATGGGATCATAAAAGACCAGAAATAGCCAAATCAACCTTGAACTGTCACACTTTCTGATTTAAAAGTGTATTTTAAAAATACAATAATGAAAGCAGCATGATCCTGGTATAAAGATAGACAAGTAGACCAATAAAGCAGAACAAAGATCCAGAAGTAAATCCACACCTATATGGTTGATTGACTTTTGAGAAGGGTGCCAAGGATCCAGAATAGGAAAAGGATCGTTTCTTCAAAAATGGTATTGAGAAATCTGGGTATCCATATGCAAAATAGTGAAGATGGACTCTTATTTTACACCACACATGCAAATCCTATCAAAATGAACGAAGACTTCAACATGAGAGAGAAATTGTGAAATGCCTGGAAGAAAACATAGGGGAAAGCATCATGACCTTGGTCTTAGTGACAATCTCATGGATATGACACCAAGAACATAGACAACAAAAGAAAAATCAGACGAGAGGAACTGTATCAGACGAAAAAGCTTCTGCTCAGCAGGGGAAACAATTGACATGGAGGCTTGGCAACCTTAACGTACTTGGATACGGTTGCCGGGGTGGGGTGAGGCTGACGAGGGAATGCGGGGATAACTGGTGATGGAAGGAGGCTGGACTTGGGGTGGTGAACCCACAGTGCAGTGGATAGACGAAGTGCGGTGGAATGGCGCACCTGAAACCTGTATCTTTCGCTCACCAGTATCACCCCAATAAATTCAATACAAAGGAAAAAATTAAAAATAAATAAAAAACAAAAAATACTTGCATACCATATGCTTGATAAGAGGTTAATTTTTAAAAATACAAGAAACTCCTATAACTCAGTAGCAAAACAAACAAACAAACCCAAAACTAAAAACCTGATTAAAAATGGGCTAAAGACTTGAATAGACATTTCTCCCAAGAAGACATACAAATGGCTCTCAAATATATGAAAGGACTCTCACTGTCCCTACTCATCAGGAAAATGCAAATCAAAACCGTGATGAAATATTACCTCAGAGCTTTCAGGATGGCTATTATCAAAAAATCAAAAGACAGCAGGTACTGGGGAGGCCGTGTGAAAATCGGAGCCCTTGTCTTCTGTTCATGGAAATGCAAAATTGTGTAGCTGCTGTGGAAACAGGAAACTCAAAAAACTAACAGTAGAATTACTGCATGGTCCATCAGCCCACTTCCGAGCGCTCCCAGTTCATCGCAGCGGTACGCACAGTAGCCAAGGCATGGAAGCAGCCTACATGCCCACGGAGTGATGGAGGGGTCAAGACCATGGTATATGCCTACAGTGCAATGTATTCAGCTTAAAAAACATCCGCACTCTGCGACAGCATGGATGAACCTGGAGGACATTTGCTAAGTGAAACAGCAGGTCCTCGGCTAGTGGCCTTTCATTCAACTTGGTTTTGTTGTTACATCGATGAGAGGCTGTGGAAACTTAAATCTTGTTTATATCAATTACCCTACTGTATGATTGGGTTCGTTATGTCACTTCGCTAAAGTCACAGAACCCATCCATGACCTTAGGTGAGGACTTAAAACTGTCATCTAGTCACAAAAGGACACGTGCTACATGTTCTCACTTATATGTGGTATCTAACATAGTCACATTCATAGAGTCGAAGGGTGGAATGGAATGGTGGTTGCCAGGGACTGGGTGGTGGAGGAAGAGGGAAGATGCTAATGAACAAGCATAAAGTTTCAGTTATTCAAGATGCGTAAGTCCTAGAGGCCTGCTGTACAGCATTGTGTTGGCAGCAAACGATATTGCATCGCACACTTGCAATGTGGGTAGCTCTCGTGTTAAGCGTTCTTACCACAATAAAGTAAAAGAAAAAGCAGGAAACGCACCCATAAAAATGTGTCCTTAAGTCCTGGGCTTCCCTGAGTCATTTTCTTTTCCTCTTGGTAGGCTGTTAAGCCCCCATCAGCAATTCACGTTTTTAATGATCTTCAAATGAATTCACCATTACATTTTGTTCGGCTCTTTCTATTTGCCCTCAGATTGAAGAAGAGTAGCTGGTCTGATGTGTTAATAATCTTCCATCCCCAACATGTCACACTTACTTTCAGTTTTTGCAAATTCTGGGTTGTGGTTGTCCGCAATGCTTGTTCTCTCATAAATTTGTTTTCAGAATCCTTTTCCACTTATCGCACTATTCATCCCACCATAAAAATAAAATAAGATCTCCGGTAAGCCACAGTCCTCATAGTTTAAACAGTCCTCTTTGTACAAAGATTATTTCCCAGTAGGAATAATCACTTAATTATCATCACAGGAGGTAGCCACACACTTTTTTCATTACGATCAATTATTTCTTAGCTTCCCCTTTGCTGTGAGCTCACATTTCAAGACTTTTCTATCCAGATAAAAATGGACAAAGTATTAAAGGTCCATAAGTTATGTAATATCTTTCTTCAGACATATTGGCATTTAAAAATGCTATTTACCAATTATGGCACATCTCATAATTAAATACTAAGGGCAGCTCCAACCTCTGAAATCATCAGGCTTCAGGAGAAGGTCAGATTGTGATGATAATTAATTGGCTTTTAGATGTAAGGCAATTCTTCCATGCCCCCTGCACACTCCTCCTTTTTTTCATTTTTTCCTTAGAAGATATGGGGTACAAAACCAGTTGAAGAGGAAAGTCCAATCTCTTTTAAAAACCCTTACAATGAATGTCAGTTTCTCTGATTAATAAAGAAGCACTTTTGTGAAGCTTCTGGAAAATAGGCAAAGTGAACAAACCAATCAACCAAATCAAGATTTTAATTCTCGTCCTGATTTTCACACCCCCCGGCCCCGCAGATTTTAATTTTTTTTTTTTTATATCCTTACCCAAGGACATTGTTTCATTGCCGTTAGACACAGGAGAAGGGAAAGAGAGAGAAACATCGATGTGAGAGGGAAACAGCGATTGGTTGCCTTCTCATATGTGCCCGACTGGGGATCAAACCCACAACCTGGGTATGTGCCCTGACTGGGACTCAAGGATGTTTCAACCAACGGAGCCACACTGGCCGGGGCCACCACGGGATTCTGATTGCTGCTTTCCTAGCCTCTGATGGCTTGGTCCCAAAGCCAATGCCACATGTTTTTTGGCTTTTATTAAGTGTCGGTCACTTTAGGGGGCTATGTAATTATTTTCTGTTGCTGTGTAGTCATTACACCAAAACTTAGTGCCTTAATACGAACCTATTCTATTTTTTGGGTGTGATGGCCTGCCCTCCTGCAGATCATTTCACTCGCACAGTGACCGTTGTCTTGTTGTCCAGCTTTGTCACTGGGGCTGTGCAGTCTGTGATGGGCTCATTCACATGGGTGGCGGTGGGTGTTGACTGATGTACACAATATTCAGTCATTGGCTGATGTTGGCAATATTCAGTAAGTCACAGTCATGGAGTGAATCGCAAACTTCTGAAAGCCTAGGCTTAAACATGGCACAGTTCTCCCTCATTCACTTAGTCAAAATGAGCCCTCAGGCCAGTCGAAATGCAAGTCGTGAGGAAACCAGTGTCCCCTCTTAAAGAGAGGGGCTGTAAAGAACACATGGCCATTTTTAATCTACTGATGACTCGTTGGCATTTGGTGATTTCATCCTCAGACCTCAGTGGCCTGGTGCTCATACGGCTGTGAACTCATGGGGCATATCCAAGTTCTGGAGAGGCTGGGTATTCATTTTCTCTCAGGTGCTTTCAACCTTGTAACAACTTACTTTTTTTTCTTTCTCCCTGCTTTTTTTTTGAAAGTTTTTTCATTTTAAGGACTCCTAAAATGAGCAATTTTATTTCCCAGGGTAAATGCTCTTGAAATCATATTTAACTACCTTTTATTTTCTATATCCTTCATTTTGTACATCTAATGTAGAAAATTCTATCTGAAAGAACCTTTGATCCCCTCCACTCTATATTCCCTGGCCTGAGCATCACAGCCGTATGGACGTTAACACAGGACCCTAAAACCTGGCGTTCCTACTACTATTTGATCTCTACTTTCCCCAAATTATTTGATTATACATCCTAATTCACGGCTACTTTAATTATCCCTCCTTCTCAATAAGAATCTTTGAGAATTTTGTATTTATGCAGGAAGATAGTCTAAAGAGTTCCAGATTTTTGAGGGTTTTTTTTTTAATGATTTGGTTCTATCTGTTTGCTTTTATTATTAATTTATATGTACCTTTACTTGCAGGTTTTATGACTTCATAGGTTTTATAGATGGTGTGTTTATTTCTATTTTTACATTTGCTCATCTTTTAATCTGAAACATGAAATGATTTTTCATGTGTTTGCATATCAGCCTCCCTTAAAATGCCAGTTTATTCATACTTACAAGCATACTGTTTAATATCTAAAGCTTTCAGAGTTTCATGTTTTCTTTTCATTCCCCAATATTTACTGAGTTATTACTACTTAACGGGCACCGAAATATATGTCTAGGATACAAGGTGGACACAAGTCCCAAAATATTGACAATGCCCTCTGTCGATAGGTGAGCAATCTAACTAGATTAGCCACATAATCTAATAGGTTAGTAGAGTGGGGATATATTAATAACATAATAACATAAACAAGTATATCATCACAACTGGAAAGGGTGCCTGATGCTACAGAAGCATACTAAGCGCGGAGCTGACATTTTGGGGTTAGGGAACATCCCCTGAGGCAATGCTGGTTAAATTGATATGTGAAGGGTTAGTTACAGTTAAAAAGTAACCAACTGACGAGAAAAGAGAAAGATATTTAAGAATAGGGAACAGTGTGGGATTATCTGGGTGAGAAAGAAAAAAGTAAACTCAAGACGATCAGTTTGACTTGAATACACAAAGATTAGCATGACATTCTGAGATGAGGCTGGGAGCCGAAGAAGAATATCGCCGTAGTCAATTGTAAATGGACGGCTCTGAGGTCATGGAGAGGGTCAAGTCTCAGCTGCCCAACTGACAGGAATTTTATAATCTACTCAATGTACCCCTTTATTTTTTTTCATTTCTTATTTTTCTGCCCTCTGTCTGTTATCTCTCCATTTGACTATGCACGCACACACATGTCCTAACCTTGAACTTTGCTTCAGGGAAACCCAGGCTAAGGCAAGAACCAAGCTCTTTCTCTGAATATAAGAAAGGTACACTGTGAGCAGAGGTTTGAGATCGTTGATTTGGAACGGGAAAACCAGAAAACATCATGGAAATCAGGGGCAAGATTTTCGTTGTCCTGAAATACACATTTGTATTTTATTCTCAGCTAGGTGACGTCCCTCAAAGTGGGCTTACACGTCAGAATCCCCATGTTTTTCCTGGAGCATATCGCTGAGTGCACGGCAGAGACTAAGGATTACTTGTTGATTTTCTAATAAAACCAATTCAATATGAATTGCTGTTTTTTGGTATGGACTATAAAATCCTATATATGTTACTATTGTATTTTTATTAGAGAAAAACCCTATACAAAACAATGTGCTATTAAACCCAAAGAACAGGTTTTTTTGCACATAGAATGATGGATTGGGTTTCCTTGCCATTTGCAGCTGTTATTATGATTACCCTTTGAAACCTGGATAAATGTAATTGTTATAAATTCCAAAGATTGCACTGCTTTTACTGTTATTTTTTTCTGACATAAAGCAATTGATTATGTTTAGTGGTATTGTAAGTCAGTAGGAGAGAAAAAACAATAAGGCAGACATTAATCAAATGAAGAGCCTATAAAGAAGCTCTCACTGAATTATTTTAGTACGCCCGAATGGTGATCAATTTTGAATAACATCAAAAATATTGTGAGCAACATTTTTGGGGGGGGGGGGATTGGTTAAAAATGTGAGCTTAGGGACAGTTTCCAGACTGGTCATATGAGGGGTTTCAAGGACCCTCTCCCCAGTAAACAGCCATAACTGGTGAAACGTATTTTAAAAATCAACTATTTAAAGCCTATGCGAACAGTCCGAAGAGTATATAGCAAGTGAGAAACATTTAATGAACAAAGACAATCTACTCAGTCTCTGCAGGGACAGTGAGTCACTTTAGTATGACCCTGCTTCCCACCCCACCCATCTAGGCATAAAGAAGCTCTAGTCTGCATGAGTGTGGCCAAGAACACGGGGCACCCCCACCCCACAGCTCCCTATCAGGGTCTATGGTATCAGCCTGGGAGGTACAGATGGCCAACAGTTTTTTCCTTCTTTCCCCAGTTCCATGTTGTAGAAGCTGAGTAACAGTGAGAGCCACTGAGAGGTCTGAGGATCCATCCCTATCTCCACTCCACCCTTATACTGGGGGGTTGGCTAGCCAAGAATATCTCGGCCCTCATTGCCTTGGGCTAGTTCACTCATTGGGTGGATGGTACAATCCAGGAGAGAGACACTGAATCTTGTTATTTATCACATTTCCTATGGATTTGAAGTATAAAAATAATAAATATTCTATGTGTAGATTTTCACAGTTGCAATCATGACCCTAAAGAAAGTGTTTCAAAATAAAATAAGAATCAAGCTGCTTAAAAACAAATGAGGAAATCCAGGTTTGGAAAACTCCATCGCTGAGATTTTTAAAAAAAGAGCTCTCCAAAATGCTTGGTGGAGAAGGATCAGGTCACTTTCATGGCATGCCTGCACTCGTATTTACACTTTTTCGATTCCTCAGTGTATCTTCTTGTGTTTTCTCTCCATCAGATGTCTTTCATGTTGACTTTATCCCTTGATTGATACTTATTTAGTCATGTTAAAACTGACATTGTCCAGTGAGCGAATTGGAGAAATATAGTGTGGAATCAGTAGAGGAGAAACAGAATTCTAGCCTTAGAACTGTTAACTGTCTCCCTCTGTGATTTATGGGACACCCCCTATGTCTCAAATTGACAATAAAATGGTGGGAATGGAATTTATAGTTGTTGAAATATTGATGTCTATATTGAAGGGTGTATAGTAAAAATAAGTTTTTTTTCTTCATTTTTAGTGGTTCACTACGTGAGTACCCTTGTACTTTTCTATAGGATTACTAAAATGTCTTTTTGGTAAGTTTTAAATTGTATCCATCACATCCACTAGATTTGGAATATAAATTTATCACATGTGAATAGGAACGTGTTAAACTGATTTACTTTAAAGTTCTATCAGTTCATGAAGAGTGTTAGGCTAAGTGAAATAAGCCAGGCAGTGAAAGACAAATACCATATGGGCTCACCGACAAGTGGAGCCTAATAAACAAAACAAACAAGCAAATGAAATAGAACCAGAGACATGGAAATGAGGAAGAGACGGATAGTGACTGGAGGGCAAGGGGGATAATGGGGAAAGAAGGAGAAGGGTCAAGTCAAGGAACATGTATATCCTGGACAAAGACAATGAACTGGGAGGGGGTGATTGAGTATGGGAAGTGGGGGGTGGGTAGGGCAAGGGAGAGTAATGGGGGGAAGTGGGGACCACTATAACTGAACAACAATAAAAATGTTTTAATAAATAAACCATGTAAAATATAAAATTTTATCAGTTCAATTGGAGAGAATTTAGTATTTGAACTTTAGAGAGAAATACTGTTCTTTGATAGTGTGTAGTTAAAGTTCTTTTACTAGTGAAAATTTAATATTGGTTTAATATATGCTGCAAGGTAAATTGTATGCCGAATATAATTTGTCTTACACTGTATATAAAGTTCGCTCTTAGAAATGCCATTCTATTTCTCAAATACGTCAATACAGTTAGGGAAAATTCAATGTATTCACTTATTTTTATTTACAAGTGTGCATCAGTGTGCAGTCCTCATTGCATCTCATCTGGGAAGGTGTTTCCTCATGACTGACATGGCACCCTTCTTCTGCTCTAACACGAGGTGTGCTACGTGCAATTTAATACGTTTGCCCAGATACACGCTTTTATTGTTCATCATTTGGGTATGCACAGAACCTGGTATCTATACCCACCTTCTAGAGACCAGACAATACATTTATGTAAAGGACACAGATGTGCTGATGATATAGTCCTTGAAAGAGTTTAGACTTTAATTATTTACTTTTCCTATAAATTTCAAGTTCACATCAACCCAGGAGAATTTTATTTGGTTCTCTTTAAATGTTGTGCAACTGTCAAGGGAAAACTAAAATAAAAGGATTAGTTGAGTAACTCTAATGCCATTGTCATTTAAAAGGATGATAGAGAATGTCCTATTGTAACAACTGATGTTCATATTAGGCATTCTCTATACTAATATAATTTTGTGAATATTCACTACTCACAACTTACCATATGATTCAGCTTCAATGGTTTTATCTTTGTGGCCTTTGAAATAATTTTTTCAACTCACTCTTCCAGAATATTATTCTATCCCTGAGATATTTTGAGAACTGTCTCTTATAAGCATTGTTAAATTATTTCTTACTTTACTAACACCTGTTCTTGTTTGCTTCCGAATTTTTTATGTTCTCTGAATTCCCTTTCTGTCGACATCTTCTTAGTCTCTGGATCAGATAAGATGAAACAGTAAATGAAAAATAACTAGACTTAGACAAATCATCATGATGTATTAAAATATGAACAATAAAAGGGTACTTATTAAAATCTTACAGAAAAGCAAAACAAGTCACAAATAAATAATCATTCAAATATCTTTGAGTGCCTGAAATATGCCTTTGAATTTTAAACACAAATAATTTTAACTTAGATTTCTAGATAGTCAAATTCTGATAAAATATGATAGCCAAATAAAAAGATAGTTTTAGATAAACGAAAGCAGGGGAAATTTATCTCCTGCATGTGTTAGTTTAGGATATTAATGGAACTAAAACAAGAAGAGCTCTGAGGGAAAGGAAGACGAGGAAATACGGTTCAGGAAGACGTTATCAATAATCAGCCCTGTTATAGTAAGACAAAGGCTTACTATAGTAGAAAGAGCTGTCAGAACAGAAGCGAACACTGATACGAAGCCTTTGAAAATCTGAAAGAAAAATAATCAAAGACAACTAAAAATACAGATGATAGGTGTACAGCTAGTTTGAACAATAAGTTTATAGAAATTTGTGTATGAAAACATAATTGAATTATGACCCCCCAGGGTAAAAGTTATATAAGAAAATAATTTAAATATAATAAACTGCTTTGTATCACAGGAAACCTAGTTAGACAAAATAATTTAGCACTGGTCAATGATTTACCTATAAATAATATATCAAGAGGATGTGGGGAAGGGATTTTAGCTTTAAAACTCTTGGCAATATTTGATTTTTTAAACAATACACGTTTAAAAATAAAAGTGTAGCAGTTCTTATTTGTCATACCTGAAAAAAATTATATAACCTAAACCCTTGCAAAATTCACACAGTACCATTTTCCAACCTTTTTAAATGTATCGTTCTTCTTCCCAGAAGAATCCACTTTTTCCTGACCTTATTTTAATTTCAGCAGAACTTAACATAAGCCTTACAATATTTGAAACCTGTTTTGAATATTTATTAATCTCTAGCCATGTGGAGGTTATACACAATTCACAAAAGATTTTTGATTTGAGGGCATTCTAGTCTACAGTTCAATGCTCTAATAAACAATTTTAAAGATTGCATTGAAATATAAAAAGCATTTTAGATATTTGACACTTTTAAAAAGTGTTTTCCAAATACAACTTCTTTTTCTGAAATGAATTTAAAGTGGCAGTATTTTTGTACATGTAAAAACAAGCTAATAATAAAACAAAAAATTAAAAGTAACTCTAGGTTGTGGCCAGGTAGCTCAGTTGTTTAAAGCATTATCCTGAAACACCAAGGTTGCAGGTTCAATCCCCAGTCAGGGCACATACAAAGAATCAACCAGTGAATACATAATTAAGTGGAACAACAAATTAATGTGTTTTTTTCTCTCTCACTCTCCCTCCCTCCCACTCTCTCTAAATCAATTAAAAATACATAAATAAATAAAAGTAATTTTAATATATTACCAAAGAAAACAGAAGTTTGGTTCACTTTCTGTACTCTGAGATACTTATTGCATAAATTATGTTTGGGCAGAGTTTTATTTATTTTATGTTTTTAAATATATTTATTGACTTCTTAGAGAGAGGAAAAGGGAAGGAGAAAGAGGAGGAGAGAGATGTCAGCGTGTGAGAGATCCATGGATCCGGCTGCCTCTCACCTGCCCCACAACCTAGGCATGTGCCCCAAATGGGAATCAAACCTGAGATCCCTTGGTCTGTAGGCCAGTACCCAATCCACTGACCACACCAGCCAGGGCTGGGCAGAGTGTTATTAAAACAACCTACATGCCCTGGCTGCTGTGGCTCAGTGGACTGAGTGCCAGCCTGTGAACCAAGGGGTCACCGGTTCAATTCCCAGTCAGGGCACATGCCTGGGTTGCAGGCCAGGTCCCCATTGGGGGGCACATGAGTGCAACCACACATTGACGTTTCTCTCCCTCTCCTCCTCCCCTGCTTCCCCTCTGTCTAAAAATAAATAAACACCTTTAAAAAAACAAACAACAAACATGTATGCATTGTGTTTGAAAACACGAAAATGGAATCAATCAGATATATATATCTGATATATATTTTATGTCTCTCTATGTAAAATCTATTGTAGCACTATACTTTAATTTACTATTATTGACACTAGTGATATTTCTAGAAAATGTGAAAAAGTCTTGTTTATTTATCATTAATAGGCACTAGATAGATTCCAAAGTGAATTTTGTAGAAAATTGGGATTCAGGGAGGGGGGACTATCAAAATTAAGTTATTTTGGTTTTTCTTCTCAGACAAGCTGCAGGTTCTCTCTTCTTAGTAGAGATGCTAGAAATATAGGTTTTCTGATTATTGAATCTATCTTATTATGTAAAAAAAATCTTCCCTCAAGAATATGAGAACACATAGGACACTGCAATGAAAGAAGCTCAGGTTACCGTATTGCACTGTATATTATACGCACTCACATTTTGTGTGCATTCTACATGGGATTATTATCCCCTGTTACTATACCCATGGTATGTAATTATTATTCCCATGTATAATATGCATCCTTATTTCTCCCTCAAAAATTTGGGCCAAAAAAGTGCACATTATTCATGGCAAAATACGGCGTATTCTTGAGTATTTTATCTGTCTGAATGCTGTTTCCGTCTTTTTTCTAACTTCCAGGTGCTGTGAGCATGCCAGATTCTGTCAGCATCCTTCTCTGCCTTCTATGTTGTTGGTTCCTTTCTGATGTGGTTAAAATCAAAAGCAAGCAAGATGACCAAATTTCTTATTAATAGTTAAATGCAAAAGAAGTGTAGAAAGTATCTTAGTGAGTGGTAGCCTAAGCCTTCTTTGCTGTGTAATTGGAATGAGCTGTAACCCCCTCAGTTCATTATGTTAAATAACTGTCTCAAGGCTAATTTCACTTTATTTTTATTTTTTTTAAGATTTTATTTATTTATCTAGAGAGAGGGGAAGGGAGGGAGAAAGAGAGGAAGAGAAACATCAATGTGTGGTTGCCTCTCACATGGCCCCACTGGGGACCTGGCCTGCAACCCAGGCATGTGCCCTAACTAGGAATCGAACTGATGACCCTTTAGCTCAGAGCCCAAGCTAAATCTATTGAACTACACCAGCCAGGGCTAATTTCACTTTTTAAAATTGTATTTTCTATCACTTTTGGTTAAACTTGTTGAGGAGGTTAAGAATTAGAATAACTACTCAGAGCCTAGGAATAAGAGCAATAACAGACACTTCATATTTTAAAAAAGCTTTATTATGCACAAAGTTATGGTGGTCTCTGTACTGGGTTTCAGGGTAGGGTATAACAGAATTTTTTTTTTTAGTCTATATTCTTGGCTGCCTACCCAGTACTCACCCTGCTTTTGCTTTTGCTAATATTACTCTAGGGTTCTTCATATACAATCAACTCTGAATTTAGTTTGGATACGCCTGGAGAGCTTTTACCCCATAGAAAGGCCTTTTTCTTTCACAGACATTCCAGTTTCATTCATCTGAATGAGTCCCAGGCATTAGTAGTTTTAAGAGCCCTCTCCCGCCTGCCACTTGCCAAAATCCCAGTTGATGTCAATAAGTAGCCATGGTTGAAAAACAATACTAGAATTCCTCAGGAGTTTGGGTTTGAACAAACCCATTCTACATGGTTTCAGTAGAGAAAAGAATTAAAGGATAAAGTTTACAGGGCATCTAGGAGAGTCAAAGAATCAAGTTTGGGGGCAGAACTGGCAATGACCTTGACCACATGTCTTCACAGGACCACTCCAGGGCTCAGGTCCTCTTGGCTACCACAGAGACCCGGCCACTTCCTCCCCGGTGTGATATTTTTATGTTGCTAACTTCTCAAGGCCTGATTTCACAAATATGCACCTTCTGAATAGCTTATTAAGAGTGGCGTTTGAGTAACTCCCATTTTGCCTTTTGTTGGCAATCTAAATCACATACTTGTGGCCCACATGCGTAGGATCCTGGGAAATTTAGTCTCAGGTAGTGTTTAAGGAACACTAAGAAAATTTAGAAAGACTACAGTGGCCTGCTTATATTAAAATGTTGAGCACTTGATGTAAGTCTTGAGGTTTTGTTAGACGTGTGGGAAATTTGGGTAAAAAAATGGGTAGATGTTCTTAGGCTTGTTATACTACGCATGGTATTTTAAAAATATTTTTAGCAGAGCAGATATCATTTATTAATAATTTGAAAATTATGTTTCTAGAACAATATTTGATTTCCTCCATCTATTGCGACTAAATCTGTAAGGGGTAGAAGAAAGTATACTTCCAGAAAGAATATGGGTAGAACAGTCCTTTTCCTAAAATCAACTAAAATACTGAATTTTTAGGAAGTATCTGTTTAAACACAGTAGACATAGACATAAGGAAATAAGACATTGAGCCCCAAATGAATTGGAATCAGAAAACCTTGGAATTAAGAGCAAGCGAAGCCACCCCCTCCATGGGAGTTTCTGTAAAAACTTGCAGCTGTTCAAGGACTACTGGAAGACTCCATGGAGTAGAGGCTGCTGGAAATAGGCCCCAGAGCTCGTGAAAAATTGGGTCCCAGAGACATGAAAGAAGGTCTCTGTACAAAGCTGCTGCCCCAAAGGCCATGCCTGCAGTATAAGAGCAAAAAAGAAATGATAACTTTCCACAAAAGGTCAAAGCAAGAAACTTGTTTTTCAATCCTTGAAATAGATGGAGGAAAGGAAAAATTCCATCTGAGGATTTATAAACAGGAGTGACCCCTTACCTGGGTTTGCAGTGCGCATATATTAGTGCTCCCTGCATGACTCAAGGAAACCTCGGAGAGGATGATCAGTACAATTCAAAGAGGTCCCGAACTGAGAGCACCCACAGGTGATAAGCAAACGTGTATTCTTTCAACAGAAACTCAGAGTCAATTGGGGCCTTGGAAAATCTCCCACTGAGAGAAGAAGGCATGAACTCCAGGAGGTAATAAAGAGAAAAGATATTGGTAAACATTTGGACAAATTCAAGCAAGGCATGGCTGTGTATTGCACCCCACCAAGTGTCTTATGGGAGTATAATAAAAGTGAGCAAAAATGGGAAAATATGATGGACAATAGAGTTAATGGAGCCAAAGCCTTGTGTTGTTCAAAGCCTAGTGGTATGTGCATTAGGTATTTCTGAAGTTGATCAAGTTTAGATATCTTGTTAAGTCTAGTAACAATGAGTTTATATATTGTTAAATATATATTAATAACTATCTATACAGAGACTAGACATAGATAATAGCATTTAAAATAGTAAAAGGACAAAGATGGCAACAAAACCCCAACTTATTAATCAAATGAAGGCAAAAAAGGAAAAAACAAATGGATAAAAAAAAGTTGGCAAAGTTACCCCAGGTTGTGCCCCCAAATAAGTCTCTTAGCAACATGAAGCTTTATTTCTCTCATGTCACAATCTAATGAGTTTGCACAACAGAACTACAGAACTGGGGTTGGGGGTTGGGCCATCTGCCACCAACCTGGCCCATCAGGTGGCGCTTCCAGTTTCAGGACCTCAGCATCCTCCCACTGACCCTTCCCAGGACCACTTTCCCAGTACCCACTCACAGTCAATGCCTCAAGAGCAGAGTTAAGATGTCACTTCCTCTCTGAAATCATTACTACCCCTAAAGATTGACTTCCCCTCATTGGAGACCCAGTTCACATTGTGTGTGTGTGTCTTTTAACACCCTGCACCCCACATTTCCCCCAGAAATATGACAACTTTTTCTAGCAAGTGTTTATGTTAGGGCACTCCTGAACACGAAGGGTTTTTAAAAGGCTTCAGCAGAGCAAATGTTTTGTAAGAAAAGTGACGTAAACTCGGGCGTGAAACCACTATTTGAGCCCCTTTGTGATTTTAACTTGTGGTTTCTGCTTAGTCTCAAAATACGGCCTTTTGTTTGGTTTTGGTAATCTTATTGTGAGCTCATAGGCATGAATTCTTCTTTTAGAAAGTTTTCTTTCTTTCTGAAGGCTTGACATTTCTGTGTTTCAACTTTTATAATATTTTGGGTTTTGTTTTTTTGTTGTTTTGGATTTTCATCCAGAATTATGATATGAATAATTCAAACATTTTTCTAGGCTATTTTTGATCAGATTTTACAAATGTCTCATGACAAATTAAAAACAACATTAGCCTTTAACTCTAAAAGAGTCCTGGAGAGGTTGAATTGGCTGGAAAAAAATTGCAAACTATTCTCTTATCCTTAAATGAATCTGGTTGTCAGAGAGGGGCTGACTTCCTAGGCCGAGTTTGTCCATTTGAGCTGGACTCCATTACAGGGTTGTTGCAAATGCTCCAAATTCTGTGACAGTAAAGGTTTAAGGCCCTTTAGCAATTAAATGCATCTGGAATTCTGCCACATTAGGGTGCTGCAGAGAGTAAGTCTCTCCTGACTCCTGGAGGGGAACAGCTATATATGGTTCAGTATGACAGCATCATCTTGATTTAACTTGCACGTTAGTGTGAGCTGATTTTTCAATACACAGTCATCACCTTTCCTGGCTTTTCTGGACTCTGCAATTGGGTCAGAGGACTTCCCTGCTCATGTCTGTGGGCTTCTTCTCCTAAGAAAAGCTACCATGGAATCTGCTTAGCAACCATGTCAGACGAAAAGCAAGAAGGACTCTGAGGGCGCCTAACCACTGCTCTCCGGGTTAGTCCACGGTCTTTCTGATCTCATTCGCCTCACCTCCAAGGGCCAGGCCAGTGCATCTCAAAGGAGTTTTAAAAGTCCCCCCTAAGCCTCATCTCTTCCAGAAGCAAAATAGGGTCCTCAACACAAATGCATAAGAAATATCTCCTTAGTCATTTTCTCAAATGAATAATTTGATTCAGTACCAATCATTGGAAGTGGGGTCTCTACTTTCCTACTATTCCTATGGCATTAAATAATCTCAAGATTTTGAGAATGCTTTGAGGCCAACTATAATGGCCATCAGAGCATTTATTATCTAACACCCCAAAGTCTATTCAAAACCCATCTATGCCGGCCAGAGTACACCTTGAATCCTTGCTCAACTGGGTCACAGGATATTGGCTGCTTTTCAAGGCCAAGGACACTGTGACCCTTGAAATGTGCATATACCCTCCCCTTTTAAAATTCAATAACTTCTACATCTAAGAGATTCTTTTTATTTATTTATTTTTAATTATTATTATTTTTTAAATTACTTTATTGTTGTTCTACATCTAAGAGATTCTAATCTCAGTGTGTGTTAGTTATCTAGGACTGCTGTAATAAAGTTCCACAAACTGAGTGACTTCCAATGACAGAATATATTTTCTCATGTTTCTGGAGGTCAGAAGTCTGAAGTCAAGGTGCTGGCCGGCAGGCTCTCTCCCCGCAGTCTAGGGGAGGCGTGCCCCACCTGTCTCGGCTTTCGGTGGCTGCTGGCCATCCCTGGTGCGACTTGGTTTGTGGAAGCGCAGCTGTGACCTCCGCCTCCACACTTACCCAGTCGTCTTCCCTCCCCGTGCCTGCCTCTGCGCCCATTTTCCCTCTTCTTATAAAGAAAACAGTCATATTAGATTTAGCGCCCCCAACCCCAATCCAATATGACCTCATCTGATCTTGATATCATCTGAAAAGACCCTGTTTCCAGAGCAGGTCACAGTCACGGGTCTGGGTGGACATCAGTGATTGGAGGGACACTATTCAACCCATTACGCAGGGGATCCAATGACTCCCCAGGTTTCTGCACTCAAAACGGCAAATTCTCCCCTTCTCAGATAATCTGATTTCTCTGAAAAGGTCATGTGTTCAAAACAGTCAAGTTTCCCCTAGAGTATTGGGCATAGCAGCCTCTGGGGTAACAGACTTCAAACTAGGGCACAGTGTTGTGCAGTACACAAAAGCATTCCAAGGGGTATACAGACAAGAGTATTTCAGGTATGTAATATTCCAGATTCTAATTTCATACCTGCTCTTCCCTACAATTTATCAGCCTGAGATATAAGATACAATTTATCAGCCTGAGACCCAAGGAGATAAAATGCTGAATTTTCCTTTCTCTCTTCCTCCTTTACACAAGAAAAGATATGCATATATTCTTTCGAATTAGTGTTTTCGGTTTTATGGATGGATATATTCAACAGAAGCAGACAGAGGGAAGGTGGTGGGAGAGGTCAAAGAGGGGAAGTGGGGGTAAATGGGGATGGAAGTAGACTTGACTTTGGGCGACGGGGTCATGAAGCAGTGTGTAGATGATGTCTTATTGAGTTGTATACATGAAACCTGAGTGGTTTTGTGAAGCACTGTCACATTAATAAATTCAGTGAAAACAAAAACAAAACCAAAAATGAAACACCAACTATTGGCGTTTGTCACATTGGCTTTGTCTATAATACATAGAAAATGATGCAGTTTTATTTTTTAAGGGACTGAACTATCCACAAGTAAATTGTAGATACCAACCCTTTACCTATTTCAGCATGTTTTCTTGTGAGAACAAGACTCTTCTTTTACATAATAAAACATTTATCACATCTGGAAGTTCCATGTTATAGAACATACAATCAAACACTACTTTACAATATAGTCTACACACAAATCTCTCCCACTGTCCCAAAATGTCTTTCCTCTGACTTTGATTTAGGATGTTATTCATGCATAGCATTTAGTTATCTGTTTATGAATAAAAGAGGATAGTCTTCTGCTTTTTTGTTTTCATGACATTGACCAAAAAATATGTATAGAATATATACTATCTCTGTCTATATTCAAATGGTATTTTAATTGTATAGTTAAAATCAAAGTAAAGCATACAATGGAAGGAAGGAAGGAAAGAAGGAAGGACGGACACGGCTAGGGTGTAAAACAAAGTAACAGCCTGAGATAGGAATCACTTTCCAGAAACATTAATTAAGGCAGCATTGTTCAACTGTGTCTTATGTACATTTCTGTTTCTAAAGTGGACTTAGAAACAGTATTTTATTGGTATTTTTATATATTTTAGAGCAGGAGAGCAGAAAAAAATGACAATTATCATTTGGAGAATTTGCCTCTTTCATTTGCCAACAACTGTGAAAAAATTAATCACTCTTGAGAGAATCCAATGAAAGCAGAGCAAGGGAGCTTCAATAAGAAATATCGAAGGTGGCACACTATTTCACAAAACCCAGATATTCATGGGAAGACTCTGTCTTATCTGCCTGTCCTAAAACTGGAATTCAGAAGTGAGATGGTTGTCACAGGCATGCCTATTAATGTGCTTATTTGAATTGAAAAATGAAGTCAGACTTTCTCTGACAGAAAGAATTCTGCTCTGCCTGATTAATTTGAAAATATCGACTGGCTTGGCCAATTAGGGTATAGGTTGACATTTTCCAAATTGAGTGAGGTGAATCCGTAGGTCCAGGTTTTGGCAAACATAAAAAATAGAGTGTTAGAAGATGAAAACATTTTATCCAGAACATTTATTGGTAAAGACATGCATAATACTTTAATCTTCCTAAACCTTTCTGAGGATATTAAATTAATGAAGGTGTGTCAAGATTAAAAATTAACATTATAATTAAGAGGCATTTGATAAGTCTCAATAAGGATTTTTCTTTATGGGTTTTTTTTTTTTTTTTTTTTGCATAGTCTTGAGAAACTGAGAACCGAATGATCATGCAAAGTAATAAATTCATTTGCAGATGACGCAGAAGCACCCACAAATGATGTCTAACAAATTTTAACTTGTCCACATGGAGTTATTTAAACTACTAATTTTTATTAAAAATTAAAAACGTATCACAACTATTTAAACTCATGACGAGTAATTTTAGATCCCAACTTAAAAATGTGCGGGAGGGCACAGAGCGCAGAGTTTTAAAGTGCAAACTGGCAAAACTACTTGAAAAACCACCATTCTGAAAAAGACAGACGGAGTGATTGTGTATGGCTAAGAGTGGGGCCGGGGGACTGTCTACTCTAATATACTGTGTATTCTTTTGTGATGAACCTGTAGTGAAAAAAAAAGATGCATATCCTTCATTAATCAGATTATTCTGGTACACTGTGCAACGTGGAGCATGTTTGTGACTTTTTAAAATTATTTTTATTCTTATTTATCCACATAAAATGAGTCATATTCCATTTAATTCTTTTTAGAATCAGCTAGGACCATGTTTTTTCTTGGCACTCAATTCTTCAAGTAATTTTTTTAATTTTGGTTTTACTGTCCTATGACAAAGAATCTTGGTTGTAATAGTCAAGTAGGGTTTATCAAACTCAGTTATCTCTATATTGCGAAATATATGACTCATATTAAATGTGCTCAACTTAGACTATACCCAGAAAAGAGCTCTATCAAATATAATTGACCACAAATGTCTCTTCTACCAATTTATGACATCTTAGAGACATACAATTGACTTCTGCTCATTTTGAACCATAAGAATATAATGCAGATTTAGGTATTTGAAGTAAAATAAAACAATTGAATTCGATGTAATAAAATGGTAAGTCAAATGACAGTGGACTAATACAGAAACTATTTGTTAATCAAACCACAAAGGACTAACCTTCTTACTACACATAGGGCATGTAGAAATTGAGAAGAAAATACTGTCAAACCAAAAGACAAATGGGCAAAGGCATTAACAGAGAGTTCTCTAAAATACAGGGGCCATAATCTATGAAGAGGGAAAAAAAATCTCAGTTTTATTTATTTTTATTTTTTATTTTTTGAGAAAAGGGTGTTTATTTTTAAGTATAATTTATTGATTATGCTATTACAGTTTTCCCAATTTTTCCCCTTTATCCTCCCTCCACCCTGAACCCCCCAACCCTACAGCATTCCCCCCCTCAGTTCATGTCCATGGGTTGTACATATAAGTGCTTTGAATTCTCTGTTTCCTATACCATTTTTTACCTCTTCCTCTCTATTTTATGCTTACTAATATGCTTCTTAATCTCTGTACATCCCCCCCCGTTTTCTCCTCCCCCTGCCCACTGAAAACCCTCCACGTGATGTCCATTTCTCTGATTTTGTTCCTGTTCTAGTTGTTTGCTTAGTATTTGTTTTCATTGTTGCCTTTTTTTTTTTTTTTGGTTCAGTTGTTGATAGTTGTGAGTTTGTTGTCATTTTGCTGTTCATAGTTTTTGATCTTCTTCCATTTCTTAGATAAGTCCTTTTAACATTTCATATAATAGGGGCTTGGTGATGATGGCTGGAGAGACGAAAATACAAATGACACTATGATATAATTTCTCACTTACCAGATTAGCAAAAATCCAAAAGTTTAAGGCAATCTGTTGCACAGGCTGTTGGCAAATAGCCATTCTGGTATGTTGTTGGAGCACAACACATTCCCGTGAAGTGAAATTTGGCAATATCTATTGAAATAAAAATTGCATTTACACTTTGATCCAGAAATCCCAGTTCTGGGACTCCAGCCTAACACTGCTAGTCAGTTTTTGTGGCAGCAATAAGCAACCCCCAAATCTCAGTGGTCTGCAACCAAAGAGTGTGTTTATTGCTCATATTCCGTGAGGGCCACAGGTCAGCTTCCGGTTTCCGCAGCCTTCTCATTCCTGGACTTGGGCCGAAGGTGCGCCCACCATCCGGGACAGGTCGGTCTTGCTGCGGAGAGGCCTGAGCAAATGGGGTTTAGTGGGCACAGAGGACTTCTTTCTCTGTTTTCTTTTTTAAAAGACTTTATTTATTTATTAAGAGAGATGGGAAGGAAGAGAGGAAGACAGGGAGAAAAACATTGAAGTGAGGGAGAACACGGATCAGTTGCCTCTCTCGTGGGCCCCAACCGGGGGTTGAACCTGCAGCCCGGGCATGTCCTCTGACTGGGAATCGGACTGGTGACCTTTCTTTTTGGAGGGCAACACCCAATCCACTGAGCCACACCAGTCAGGGCCAGAGAGGAATTCTTAGAGTCTCTGCTTGAAATTAGCACACCTTCACTTCTGCCCATGTTCTATTAGACAAAGAAGTCACAGATGAAGACCAAAGTCATCAGGGCGGTGAGTTCTATTACACCTACCAGGAAGCATTGCTCAGTTATAAGGGGCTGGGGGGCTGGGGGTTTAATCCAATTACAGGGATGAAGCAAAGAATTGGAAGCTATGCCTACCTGCCCATGGCCGATAAGAAATATAGGAAAGGTTATTCATTGCAGCGTTGATAATAATAATAAGTGCATTGATTTGTAAACATTTATGGAAAGGTGTCTGACAGTCTCTCTCTCTGTATACCTATCCTTTCTCTCAGAAGAATGCATGGCTGACAGTAATGCTCTGTGTGTTAAGAATTTCTATTTTCAGCAGCAATTGCGCTTGAGTTATTTCAAGGTGCCGTGTGATTTTTTTCCTGGACTACAGATCTTACATCATTTAAAATATTAAATTGTGCTTCCAATTCACACATTCAATAAATATTTATTGAGGGCCTGGATGGTTCAGGCTGACTTATGTTGAGGCAATCTGATGGATTAGGTCTGTATGATAGGCATAATTAACCTACAGGAACAAAAATTCAGTTATCTTTCAATCCCATATTTTTTATGCTTGTCTGCCTCTGCCAGGCTGTTCCAGCCCAGGTTATAGGTACAAGCATTTGAGACTGATGAAGGAGGTTAGGATTCTGACACGAGGAACTAGGAGTCTATGACAAGAAATTATTTTTAAAGAAAATTAAGTCAAGTTAAAAAATGTACTTGAGGATGTCTGGGCCTAATATTGCTACAAAAACTTCTATGGAAGCTGCTATCACTAGAACACAGTCAGAATAAGCCTTTTAAAGCCCTTTTGGTTGGGGGAGGGGGAGAATTTCAGGCATGAAAAGGCTCTGAAGGAGAATTTTAAGCTGGGGAGACAGGCAAAAATATTTATAGGGCTTTAGAAATAGGGAAGCAAGCAAAAATGTAGCTTATTTTTGCATATAGCTACTCAAGGATGTTTCTCAAAGGAGAGAGTAATTGTACTTGTGGATTAGTAGCCATTGTTTGGGTGATTTTAGATCAATTAGGGACAGAAGTCATATGAACAGAGCAGGTAGGGAAGAAAAGCAGTTGCAGAGAAGAACACAGGAGGCCCACAGTGAAGGGTCTCGGGGCATTCATGTCTCCCATGCACACACTTTATTGGTAAGAAAATCCTCAAATTTCCTTGAGAGTATTAAGAGCTGGATTTCAGGGATCTGCCAGAAGTAAATTCTTGGGATTTATTGACTCAAGCTATTGTTACCAAAAGGTGTTTTTGAGCAGGGTTTGGCAAACTCCAGACTCCACCCACAATCTGTTTTTCTAAATAAAGTTTTATTGAAACATACTATACCTATTTATTTAGATACCTGTGACTACTTTCTAAGTATAACAGCAGTCTTGACTCGTTGACATTATTTCTTATGCCCCACACACCTGAAAATGTTTATTATTTATCCTTTTCCAGAAAAAGTTTGCAGATCCTTGTCTCAGCAGAGGGTGGTGGTTGTATTAGTCCGCTAGTATTACTGCCGTAACGAAGTACCACAGACTGGGTGGCTTAAGAGAAATTTTCTCATTGTTCTGCAGGCTAGAAGTCTAAGATCTAAGTGCCATAAGGGTTTGTTCCTGCTCGTTTGTCTCCTCATGGCTTTTAAACGGTTACCTTCTTGCTGTGTCTTTACATGGCACTGGACAGAGGGAGGAATGGAGGGAGGAAAGGAGGTAGGGCAAAGAGGACGGAGGGGGAGGGAGGAAGAGAGAGAAAGAAAACAGAGGACACTCTGGTTTTATGAGATTAAGTCCTTACCTTATGACCTCATTTAACCATAGTTACCTACTTAAAGGCCCAATCTGAAAACTCTGTCACACCAGGGACTTAGGGTTTGCAAAGTCACAAGTATCTTTCTAATTACCTGAAAAGATGAAAGAGTTTGTGGGTAGCCACAGTGTAGGGTTCCTAAGTTTTTGAACCATACTCTCAAATCTTCCATTGCTTTCCAGTTCCATACGTTGCATAGGAAAAGTCTGAAGAAAGTCTGCTTCTGTGTCCACTGTAAGTGGAAAAGCATTTCTACATGTGTCTGTAAACCTGTCCTTTTTTTCTCCCTTTATCCTTGCAAGTCTGGATTTAACCAGAGTATGTCGATGTGTGTGAGCCTCCTCATTAATTGTTACTTAGGGATCTCTTTCAGTTTGACAATGCAAACCATTCTGCGGTTCAGGAAAGGGTTCAGCTATTACTGTTCATCATTACCCTGTTCTTCAGGAGTTCCCTTTAAAAATTCTTTTTATGGCCATCTTGGTCTGAGACTTTTTTTCAGGTTTTATAATTTTTCCCTCATGATTTCTCTCCCCCATCCCAATTCTCCACTATGTTCTCAGCAAGGACATCACTCTTTGCAGCTCCTCTGTGGAAATTTATTCAAAGTATTAAGAAAAAAATATCTGTCAAGTTTTTCATTTGGGCCCTAGTCACATATTTCTAAGAGTTATTCTATTTTAGGTTTAATTCTGTCTATTCCTTCATTTCTAAGTAGAAGGAAACACCTTCTTCTACATGTTGCACTTAATTTTTATTCTTCAGGTTATTGATATTCTTAGATGTGGGGTTTCCTTTTGTTTATTTATTTGTTTGTTTGTTTGTTTGCTTTGTCATCCTCTATCATTTTGCTAGAGTCTCTTGACCATTTTGCTAGGGTGGTAAAGGCTCAGTAATTTCTTCACTTGAGGGTTATCAGCAACAGACAGCGTTTGCTGAGCTTAGCTCTCCTGTCATCCTCAGAAACGGAAAGCAATCTGGTCTTCAGGGCAGCTCCCCACCGCAAGGTTCCTAGGACCTAGGACCCACGAGTCCTTTTAGAAACACCAGCAACCAGTGGCTGTTGGAAGTCCTTCCTAGGAGGATTCACAAGACTCTGCCACCTGACTCTGTAGGAGGAAGCCAGGAAAGCGTAATGCCATTCTCAAACTTGACTGCAGGTTAGAACAACCCAGGGGTCCTTTAAAAAGTAAAAAATAATAAAAAAATAAAATAAAATAAAATAAAATAGCCCAGGGATCCTTTGAATTCCCAGTGTTCAGGTCACACCCAAGACTTATGTAATCAAAATGAAGTCTGCCAGTGTGTGCTAATATGAGGCAAAATAATGAAAAACGCTGGCCTGTTGGCTCCAGAAAAAGCAGGCCCTTTCTTTGAGCAACGAACACCTAAGCACTCTGGCTGCATCAGGCGTGACCTGCCTGGCTCTTGTGCCGCTCCGGAGGGAGATGGATGGGAACGGTGTGTGAGTTGCTCCTTCCCCGGAATTCAACGTGCCATGGACGCTTTCTCTCTTATTTATGTGTAATTGGACTGTAAAAGATCAGACAAATAATCACTTTATTAAAATTATTTTTTCAATATCCATTGGCTTCTCTCTTTTAAAACAATAATTGTCTTTTCTCCCTCCTTAACAAGGTAGAGATCAGCACTCCCGCTGGTAACACGCTTTGATTCAGTGCTCTCATTCCCGAAGCACTCAGAGAGCTGTTTGCTCTTACAACAGGTTTTACAACCTCACAAAAGTGGGGGAGAAAAAAAGCACTATAATTTTTATTCTGTATTCTAGTATTAGAATTATTTTTAAAGTTCTGGCCTATTATTTTCTTTGCCTTACTACATTTAATTTATCCATATAAATAAAAAGAAATCATTTCTCCTAATGACAATGTGACACATTCCCACCAATTTTTATTTCTCAAAATATATTTATGCCATTCACCTTGTCATGGAAGCATATCAAAGAGTTGTTCTCCATCATCAAAATTTCTAATGATGTTTCTAAATATTCTCTAATGTTCAATGAACCATATGCGATATATGATTGAAGAACGTGGAGATCTTATGCCTTAATGTATTAAATTTAATTCTAGATATTTTCATCATTTATTAATTGACCTAAATAGTTAATCTTTAAGGATAGATCAAATAAGTTTTAATGAGTTTCATGAGCAGCAATTACCCTTCTTTAAATAATGATATTGCTGTAAAACTGTCAGTATTTCATTGAAAGTTTGAGGAAAACAATGAAGTCAAAACAATTATTCTCTTGTTTTATTTGCAACCCCTCTGCTGCAAAAAATTAGGTCTTTATTTGGAGGGAGTTTACAAGGTCAAAACATAGAAAGTAAAACAAAGCGAATTTGTCTGTTTCCCAAGAAATTTGCATATTGTGAGCATGTACCGTAGTTTAGAAGCCCAGTGGAGTATATTCAAGCAGATTTCTTGAAACTCATATTGAAAAAGACAATTATCATAGGCAGCATGAAGGCTAATACCATGGGGCCGGGAAACTCTATGCTACTATACATATGTATTATTTGCTCTTTGCGTTCTCAAAACTCGTTGTTCGACACACACGTTGCTGATTTGTCGGGTGACTTGTTGAACTATGAAATAATTCAGTACACGAATAGCTAAATAATAATAACCAAATTTCTTCATTTATTTTTCTTTGATTTTAAATTTTCCTATTTTCAAAATTTTTTGAGACTAAAATTCTAGTTTCATGACTTCATACAAGAAGTTAGTAATTGTAATGTGAGGAAGCATAGCATAATAGCATGACCATTTCTAGGGGGATTTTGAGGAGCCTAGAGGAAGTATTAAATTTTTATTTTGAAAACTGTTTATTCATGAGAAATTATTATAAAAACTAACATTCCCTAAGCACATTTGTATCATATTTGTTTAAATTTAAGTTTATGTTAATTTGAAGATTAGTTCTCCATCACTGACAGAACATAGATTTTTCCCATGTATATACCCTAGATTTTGAATGGTTTTTAATAAATCTACTGTAATTACAGTTGACCCCTATTTATACTATGTTCAAAAACTGATTAATAATAAAATCAGGGAGCTGCCAAAACCTGCCATTGTAGCATTTCCTATATTCTTTCTTGGTGTTGACTGGGATGTCTGACTCTTGGTTTGACTGGGGGAACTCATGGACAAGCCCCTTACTCCCTGAGCTCAGAAAATCCAGAGTGCGGCTGTGGCTGCTCTGAACTCTGTCTCTGAATGTGGTCACACAAGACGTTCAGTTCTCAGCTGGTTCCGTAAAATAGGGCAGAAAGCTCAAGGTTCACTCTGTCGCCTCAATTTCCCTTTTGAACAATCACGGAAATATATTAACAGTAGCCAACACACATTACCCTAGAGAGAAGAGAAAGACCATTTTCCTTTGCTCCGACTTCTAATGGGATTAAAAATTATTGTAAAAGGGCATACATTTACATGTCGTACCATTTTTTTCTCAGCTTCTGTTTTCCTCTATTTGACCCCTAAAGAAAATTATCTTCGTTACGGAGAGAGAAATTTTCACTCGAGTAGTCATTTTCTGAAGGATTTTTCATACTGAAAAGTCTTTGAAATATCATTTTTCATCTACCCTCTAAGCCTATTGAAAATGTCTCCACAGTAGTTGAAAGATTTTCTCTGTTGTAATATATCATTTTACATTACTCAGATGTTCTGAAAATTCATAAACTGGCAATCATAATTTATTGAAATTTCTTTCTGGCAGTCGGAAGTGAATAAAACAATATAGTGCCTTTCAAGAGGAAAAAGGAAAGAAAAATGAAAGAGTAACATCAGAACCTTTGGTTTAGAAGTAATATAAGATTTTCCTGGGTAAATAGTCTTAATTTCAGCAGTTCCGGATAATTCTTGTTATTTATTGCAGGCTTGGGGAAGACTGGGCCCCCAGATCCCTGACGAACTTCCTTTACTTCCATTGACAATTATTCCATATTCATCCACCGGATTCCAACAATTTTGCCGTGTTTCCTTGGTGACTCGGCTGTATTTTACTTGTTTTATTTAGATTTCTGGTGCTTTCCTGAGTTGTTTAGAGTTGTTGATTCTGATCCTGGAGTATCTCAAGGACCAAGCCTGGCATGAAATTTCTTTTTCATTGTTTGCAGTTTTACTGCAAACATCTTATAATATGTCGCTGATCATATTACATACAATCAATGTTATTTTCTATTTAGTAGAGGTTTTTATTAAGACAGTTATCATGTATTACCTTTTATCTTGTGTGTTTTTTTCATGTATGAATGTTTACACACTGAAATTTATCAGTTTATTTTCTGCATGGTTTTTACCTATGGGATTTTTTTTAAAAAAAACATGAATATCTTATAAACAAATGAAATGAAATGAGAGGAAAAAATGAAATATTTTGAGGGTGGGGAAATTAAAAAGAAAAATACTACAGGTAATGAAATAAACAAAACCATTACTTAGCCACAATATAAAACAGATACAACTATTGAGAGCTTAGAAAATGAAAAAAAATGACAATTTAAAAATTAAGTGGGTGGGGAACAGATGAAAATATAATAACATTAAATACGATTCAAGATGAAAAATTAACAAAACGTATGTTGTCCCTTCCTAGGCATCAGAACCAATTTCTTTTTTCCAAATATGGGTCATCACTGTCAACAAGGACCCACGCGGGTATCTCAGTTTCACCCTCAAAAGATGTACTAGCAGCTTATTGCTGCTCAACAAAACCAGGAACATGTCCCGGTTTAGGGTCCACAATCGAAGGGATTAAAATGAAGTCCCGACTACTGGGAAGATTCCACTTCCAGAAGATTCTTTGAAGCTGCTAAAGTCAGCACTGGAGACACTCAGTGGTGATTATTTCTCAGTGGAGAAATTTATTGGAGAATTTCTCCAGCTAAACCAAGAGTATTAACACTCAGATGTAGATATTCACTTAAACGGGAAAGATTCATTCAGACCCCTCCTCCCTGCTAACCAGTAATGTAAGTATAGTGCAGGCAATTTTTTTTTCTCCAAAATTGATGGTAATATTTCTAAGAATGAAAAACAATACTATCTGGGGTACTATTATTATTTTATATATAGACATTGCCAGTAGTGTAGCCATGGACAAGAGGTTTAATCTCTAAAAGCCGCACTTTTAAAATCTATAACAGCCTTCTAAGGGCATGAGGATAAAAATAGAAAATAGATATTAAATATGTATTTAATACACTTCCTATGCTGCAGCCTAACATTGGCTATTATTGCAAAACAATGCAATTTATTGGGCGAATACAACCCCAGCCATAATCCCAGCAAGTCCTTTTTGTGGAGATGGCAGGCCTATTTTAAAAGTAACTTGAAAGTGCATAGGACCTAATAAAATCCGGGCGATTTTGAGAACAAAAGGAAAAACCTGGTAAATTTACATGACCAGATTTCGAGAGTTTTAACACGAAAGCAGTCAAGACAGTGTGACACAGGGACAAGGACAGAGGAACAGAACGTGGACGTGATGAAATGGAAAAGAAAATCTGGAAATCGACACCCTCAAATACGGAGACCCGGTTTAGCACAAGGCACAGTAGCAATTTGATGAGAATAAATAGCAATTTCGGTAAATGGCGTCAGATTAACTGGATCTCTGTATGGTAAAAATAGTAAGTCTTGACCCTTCATACCTTACACAAAAATTCAAGATGTATTATGAATAGAAGTAAAAAGAAAAATTGAAAATCTTCCAGGCTGAACAATAGAGCATTAGATGTATGACCATGTGTGATACCCTTTTTTCTGATATATTATCATGAAACATGTGAAGCACAGAGAAGAGTTTTACATAAGTGTACCATAATTACCTGTATACACACACCCTAAATTTTCCTGTGAACAATTCACTCTACGTGTTTTATCACATTACATCAGCTTTTCCTTTTTGTGTTTAGCTGTGGTGAGGAAGTGTTGGGGGAGGGAAGCATCCCGTACATGCAAACCTGGCAGATATCATGGGTTCGGGTCTGTAGGAGACTGTTCTGCATGGTGTGGGCCCAGCCCCCACTCGGAGATGCACAGGACCCTCGCCCACAGATAGGTTCTCCCATGGGGAATCAGGCCTGCAATGTGTCTAGGCCGCTTTGAGTCTTGCTTTTGTTAAAACTCCCTTAGTTTGCTTTTGTTTTAGCAAACTAAGCGAACAGCTAGAACAGGAACAGAACCACAGAAATGGAGATCACGTGGAGGGTTAGCAACAGGGAAGTGGGAGGAGGAGAGAGGGGGAAAGGTACAGAGAATAAGCATAGATGGTGGGTAGAAAATAGGGGGAGGGCAAGAATAGTGTGGGAAATATAGAAGCTAAAGAACTTATGACACATGGACATGAACTAAAGGGGGGAATGTGGGTGGGAGAGGGTGTGCAGGGTGGGGGGAATGATGGGGGAGAAATGGGACAACTGTAATAGCATAATCAATAAAATATATTAAAAAAGGAAACAAACAAACAAAAAACCAAACAAAAAAACCCTCCCTCACCCTGAATTGCAGCAAACATTTACTGCAAAGTAACTTCCTAAAATCCATGCTAAGACTCCCCAGTATGGAGTGTAACCAGTTCAACCACTTTTCCCTTTTCATTTGCAAATATCCCTCTTCTGTGATGTGATTAGCGGCATCCTCTCCTTTGTTGTCTGTAAAAGGCCACCCCCTAAAGCGAACCTGTGCATAGTGAGTGAGGACCATCATGTAATGTGACCAGAAACCCAATAAAGGCTGGTCACGGAAATTCGCGGCTTTTGCTCCCCTTGAGAGAAAAGCCATGCTGTCCCTTCTCCTCCACCGGACTCAGTAGTCCGTGTAAACGTCTCATGCCTCATCCACAATGGCGGACCCCACGAGCTGGGGTCCCCATTACAGGTCCACACCCCCTCAGTCATGCGAGTCTTGCAATAAAGAGCGTGGTCATCCCCTTGCTGGTGGAGGATCTTGTCTTCCGTTTTATTAAAAAAAAAAAAAAAAAAAAACCACATCGGTGAAGTGCACTAAAGCTCAGTGCAGTAATACGAGGTTAGGGTTAGGGGCCTACGGTTTTGTCTCGGTCTTTCTGTAGCCTGGCCCCCACTCCGTGAACTTCACAAATGTTTCTCATTTTTCCTCCCCGCCTCTCAGGTGCGACAGGTAGTGTGATATTTCCCTTCCTTCGAGTGGCAGACTGGGGGCACCTGGGATCGGATGCTTCCCTCCACCAGGCCATTGCGGCTTTGATAAAACCCCATCAGGTCAGGCTCTCCTGTCTTCGGAGGGCCAGTCTTGGTAGGGACAGAACGTTCCTGTGCTTTTCAAAAATGGGTACAACCCCTGTACCCCGGAGTTTTCTCGCTCAGATTTGTCTTCACTGAGCCTGCAGCAGTTTGTCACATGAAGAGGCTGCGTCCCTACCTCAGCACCGGTCCCTGAAGATGTCCTGCTCGGGTAAGTGATGCTTCTGTGTATTCAGTTTTGGGGGAAGCCGTTAACCCCGGGACCTCACATCTAGCACAGCTCGAAGTGTCCTTGGCTTTTCCGTTAGTTCGGCGGTTTACTTGTTGACACCCGGCGGCGGCTTCCAGAAACTGGAAGTCCCTCTGTCTTGTTGTTTTAAACAAACATTAGATTGTGGGGTGATCTCCGCAGCAGCATATAGAGTTATTTTTCATTCATTTCGAAGTTTGCAGAGTGATGATTTGTGTTACCTTTGATTCATTATACATGTTATCAATATAGTCAAGGAATTCCTTCTGGACAGACAGTTGGGTTGCTTCTCGTCTTTGCTGGTACAAACAGTAGTCTATGCGTGTTAACATTTTACGGTTTTACCAGGGCACCTTTAGGATAAATTTCTTGAAGTGGGACTTGGTGGATCAAAGGGCCAATACGCGGTGAGTGCCGCTGAATTCCTCTGCCGAGGATGGCGTTGTTTTGCAGCCCCGCCAGCAGCGTCCCGGGGCGGCTGTTGTGCACAGCCTTAGGCAATCATGAGTGCCGCCGAATTTACGGAGCTTGCTGATCTGATAGGGGATGTGGTTTCAGGGTGTTCTGATGTGCATTTCTCCTTTCCTAGCAAGGTTCGCCATTTCATCATAAATGCAATGGCAATTTGAATTTCTTTGGAATGCAAATGCGTGCGTACCGTGTGTATTTCCTGCAAGGATCTTCTTCGGTGTTGAGGTGACTATATTAAGGTTCCCTGACCCAAGCAGGTGTTTCCACCTGAATCTCTGAGGCGGGAAAGGGGGAGGGGCGAAGCTTCTAACAATATCCCAAAAGGCAAAACTTTGGGTTCCCTTCAGTGGCAAATACACACACACACACACACACACACACACACACACACACACACAAATATATACCCTTTAAACAGCGATTTTGTTTAAGCACTATCATGAAGTGTAATTCTCTCTACTTTTCAAGATTTGAAAATCGGCAAACATAAGAATTGGGGCATAAATGGCACACCTATTTCTCATTAATAGAAATTTCTTGTTCCAACTCACATTCTTTACATCACAGGTTTTTCTTTCCTATGGAGAGGGAAATTGAGACTCTAATTTTCTTTAAATTTGCCTATTACATTTTTGACTAGCCAAGGATTTGTACCTAGAGTCGTTTCTAGTTTCTGAGTATAGAAAGCTGCTTTCCCATTTTTGAAAATCCTACCTCCTGGCTTGACACATTGGTAACTGTGGCCCAGAGAGGTGACTCGTGTCCCCTAGGATGTCACGCTGCGGGTAGAGGGCCATCTGTCCCTGCCTGCCTTCAGTGGGGCTGTGGGCTCAGTCCTACCAGACATGGAAGTGACTGGCTAGGTGACCGGAAGACAGCAGAGCAAAGCAGGAAAACTGTGTATTTTCTGTTCTCATTTTACTTAAAATCTGGTGGGAAAATAGGGCATTCGGGCATGCAAAACCACATCCTTGGGTACCCGCCAGAGACAATCCTTGAGGGTGACCTTACAAAAGAGATGAACCTGGTGGTGGGTTCTTTAACATGGAATGAAGGTTAAGTTCAGAATCAGAAGTCCTATAAGCCAACTCTCTACACTCCAAGTTCAAATAGTTTTCAAACAAGTGAGAGTTACTGTCATCATTGCTTTCACCACTACTGATAATACTGAGTATGAGGCAATCTCTTCACTTTCACACTCTTTTTGTCTGAAATTTTCAGATTAACTTTGTAAGTATGCTTCCAAAGGTCAGTATGGGAGAGGTGAATATTTGTACCATGACTAATTAAAGAAAAAATTTACAGAGAAAAGTTAAGCAAATGTTACCATTGGAAGTCGATTTTCTATGTAAGTTCAATTATGATATGTTCCAGGGATAGGAAAGTTGTTTTTAACCTGAGCATATTTATGGGTATATAATGAAACTATGACAGAAACGTATTTCTGCTTGAAGTTATTCACTTAGTGTACTCACACAGGAGAGAATATCTGATGTGACAATCTTGTTCTATTCGCTCATGCATTTTAATGAGCTTTTGACATGTGCCCTACCAAAAAAAGATACCTTGTACGAACTGAATAATGATAAGCTGCATTTTGATGCAAATAAACTTAGACGGCTTAAGGCATTCCAATACTGTTTTCTTTTTCTAACAAGTTACTTTTCTCTTTTTTATAAAAATATTTTCTGTTGTTCTGGAAGGCTATTTCTTGAAAGAAATGGGAAGTGAGGACTATTCCTAATAAGCTTAATTAGAAAATAAAATAGCTCAGCCAACATTTTAACATGTGATACTCATTTAATTTTTGTATTCTCCAGGTATATATAGCATGATTCTTTAAGTGTCCCCTTGTCAGCTTTAAGATTAGATTTCATGAAAAACAAGATGGGAGATTTAGTCATATGCTAAAATTTGGAAAAGATAATGTGGATTTTAATAAATTTGAATTTCCATGAAATTGAAGTTTCCTATACTATGTGACACATATAAATATTTTTTAAGTCTTTTTAGATGAAGCTCTGGTTTCTCTTCTCTCATTGTCTCTCTTAGCTCCTCCCCATCTGCCTTTCTTGAAGGGATTTTCATCTCTATTTATACTCTAACTTCTGAATGTATGCCTGGGGCTCAGACATCTCTGCTGTGGTCTCGATATCTATATTTATCTTCCTATCAGGCTTTCCCAAGCGAATGCAACCAAGAGTTTTCAAACACCACATGTACAACATGAAATGTATAATGTGTAAATTCCCTGTCCCCAACTTACCTGCCTGCTCTATTTCTAGCTATTATTCACCTGGTCAGTCAATATGAAACTGT
The DNA here is from genome assembly GCA_039655065.1 of Glossophaga mutica. Taxonomy (NCBI): domain Eukaryota; kingdom Metazoa; phylum Chordata; class Mammalia; order Chiroptera; family Phyllostomidae; genus Glossophaga; species Glossophaga mutica. The sequence goes on along the minus strand of CM077313.1, from coordinate 6,396,202 downwards.
GACACTCTTCTCTCAATGAGAGAAACAATTGGTTAGCTTTTTTCTTCCAACTTGTTTCTGAAATCTCATTGTTATTGCTATAATAAAGAACTACATTTCAGGATCTACTCATAACTAGGAAATGTGTTCTAATGTCTTCCAACCAAATCCCCTTCCTGTTACTGAAGCTTTTTTCCCTAAATCACATGCCTGATCGCCATATTTTTCTGTGTATAAATGTGATTTTCCATTATCTACAAAATGAAGAGCCAACTTCATCACATTGAAGAACTTTTTATTGGGTTGGCCAAAAAATCCTTTTAGTTTTTCCTGTAAAATAAAAGACACATTTTTTGCATGTCCACCAATAACCTTATTGATTTGAATATCTTGAGTATGTTGGCTATCTCCTGCATAGTATAGCATTGATGGTTCTCAAGTAATGACTTGATTAAATCACTATTAACTTCAACTTGTCTGCCTGACTGTGGAGCATCATCCAGGGAGAAATCTCCAGCACAAAACTTTGCAAACCACTTTAGACTCGTTTGATCAGTCACAGCACCTTCTCTATACACTGCACAAATATGTATATACTTTTTGCATTTCAGTTGCGTTTTTACCTTTCTTGAAATAATAAAGCATGATACACTGAAAATGTTGCATATTTTCTTTCATCTTCAATATTAAAATGGTTACACAAAAATTCACCAGTTTTGATAAGTTCTTTTTTTTTTTGTTAAAGATTTTATTTATCATTCAGACAGAGGGGCAGAGAGGAAGAAAGAGAGGGAGAGAAACATCAGTGTGTGGTTGCTCTCATGTGTCCCCTACTGGGGACCTGGCCCACAGCCCAGGCATCTGCCCTGATGCTCAATCCACTGAGCCACACCAGCCAGGACTGATAAGTTCTTCTTCTTCTTTTTTTTTTTAATACACACTGATAGGACAGCTGTCACAATACAATATACAAATTTGTTCTGAATAAAGTTAAAGACAACTAAGGGCTACTAGAGCCATCTTACAGAAAAAGAAAAAAACTTTTTGATCAACCCAATATTTTGGCCCCCTATCCAGTTCCAATCTTAGCCACTTCTATGAAACATTTCCCGAGTGTGACTAGTGCTTGAGCAAGCATCCCTTTCCCACACTGTGTCTCCTATTGGAGTGTCTTCTCATTGTCAATGGACTCTTTCAGGGCAGAGTTGTATCAATAACGCCTCTGTGAAGGTATCAAACACATCATCTCCAAAATTGATACATATTTAAAGCAGTACTCCAAACATACACACATAAAATAATCATCACACTTTACCCTACTTATTTGTAAATAAGCTCACCCTCTAAACTCTGAGGATTTTGAGTGCAGAATCTTTTTGGCAACCTGCATGATGTTCACTTCCTAGTAGGTACTGATTACTTATTACATGAGTGAAGAGGGCCAGATTGAAACCAAGACACTTCTTTTCTATCTCATCAGATGGCGGTGTTCAAGTCTCAGTTTCTTGGAGCCTCAGAGTTTTCTGGTATCAGATGAGGTTTGGTTAGATTTTAATATTCTTTCATCAATAAAAGCTGATTTTCCACAGTTGTTTCTTTGGTATCTGATACTATTTTCTGTTTATTCTACATAGAGCATACAACTATAATTATTAAGGAACAGGTGAATTAGTTTAGTTGAATATGAATGCAGCTGGTGCATTTGGAGGTATTTGACTTTTGTTTGTTCATAAGACACAGTTTAAATCATAGTATATGATTTTAGCATTAAAAGTGAAGTGAAATAAAATTTAACAACCTCTACTGGTTCCTGAGATCTGGGACAGACCAGTTGGCAATATTTAATATATTTTATGTCTTTCAAGGAGCTCAAATTATTTTCCAAAAACAACTTAATTTTCAGTCTTGCTATGGTGTATCAACAGATTCGTCAGATCTATTTTAGCGTGTGCGTTCCAGGAATTGTTAAGAAATAAAGGTGAAGTAATGCAGGGGACCGGTTTGGTGTAGTCTGGCAAATGTGACTCAGCTCTGTTATGGAAAACTTACAGAAGCGAGGTGGTGGGCAGGAGCCAGACCTTCAAACTGAGTTTTCCCATGGGCATCAGGCCTAGAAAATGCATCCAGACTGTATGGCTTGCTCTTGCTAAAACTCCATCACCCTGGTCTAAAACAACAAATGTGTATTGTCTATCTTCAAGGTAATTTCCAAAACCTGTGTGGATTTTCCCACGGACAGAGCTGATCAGCTCGCCGCCATTCACCTCTGCATGTTATTTTCATTTCCTTGATTGTACCTAAAATGTAGACAATAATGTTCTATGTAATAGATGATAAATCCTTCTCTGATGTAAGACCCGAGAGAAACAACAAAAGCCTGTCTAGGCAAGGATCGGGGTCCTCTCCCCTTGAGAGAGTAGCCATGTGGTCCCCTTCTTCTCCACAGGACTGCTGTCTCCTGTGCATTTATTCTCGTCTTCAGTCACAACAGGCTGACTCTGCTGGCTGGAGTCTGCCACAAAGTAATCTATATTTTTAATAAGGTCAGGTGCCTCAATCAGAGAGTAATCCAGCAGGAGTAGACACACAGGAAGAGTTTGTCCTCAATAACATCAAATCTGTGCTGAGGCCAATGCTCATATGGTTTCCTTTCCTCCTCCTCCTCTTCCTCATTCTGCTTCTTCTTTTCACAAATGTTTTTAAGTACTGTATAAAATAACTTTCAAGTGCTTACTTGATATAACTATGTATCTTTACATTGATGTTATATAGTACCAATATACTGCTTGTCCTTTAGGATACATTTTTATTTCATTTGATACTAGTTTAGTTACACTATAGAAAGTTCCTAGAATTTTACTATGCAGCTTGTGTACATAAATTGCAATTATTGAGGTTGTTAAATAATTTATATATTCTGACATTTATTCATGCATTGCATTCATTTCCATATTTAAAATAGGTCTTATTTTGTGTTTGAGAGTTTTTAATTTTGTCAGTTTCTTCCGTTATAAACTTTAATTCTAGTGATGTTAAAAATAAATGAAGTGTTTATTTTAAATGACTGAAAATGACAGAAAATTTTTTAATAGAACTGTTCCAGTTGGTTTCCATAAGGGAATATTTTCATAGTAAGTAGGACACTTTTAATAAAAAGTATTTAGGGGATGTGTGTTCAAATATGCACATGCTTTTCTGTTTTGATACTTGTACATTTCATGATGATAAATTATTCTATAGTTTTGATATACATATTTTACATGATCTATTATTAATATTGGCAGGTGTGCAGACCATGTTCAGTCTTTGTCTTTCTTTTGAAAGACAGGAAATGCTAAGAAAAAAAGTTGAAGGATGAAAAAGTTATTACCTGTACATTCTTGTTATATTTTCCCGGAGGCAAAATATTTTCAATTATTAACATGTAGACAAAGAAAACTCAAAGTACCAGAAAGGACTGAGAGTGAGAGATTACCGTCTTCTTAGAGAATCCAAAATAAAGTTCCTTCTTCGTGGCAAAAAAAATTACAAAAATAAATAAAGGGAAACAAGACCTAACTTAGTCTCACATTATGATGAAATTTGGCATATATACTTCTGGTGCTTGTATGGGTAATTGGTACCACCCACCCATGCATCCGTGTGCACATGACATTGGATTATTGCTTCCAGATTTCAGATATCAATATTCAGGTGAGAAACACAAAATAAGTATTTTAATTATGTCTAAGAGACTAAACAATGAACAAAGCATGACAGACAAGTACAATTTAAAAGAACCAAACATTAAAGCAAAAAACAAAAAATGTTTGCCTTTTTTTTTGCTATCCTTTCTACATTCATGTCATTTAAAATCATTTAAGTGCATGATCAATGTTAACTTTGAAGGAATTAGATAAAAATAATTGAAATTATATGACTGCAGGATATGCTAAAGATAAAATCACTAGAATACTGATATGAAGAAGAAGCTGAATAAGGGGAAAGAATGAGGAGGTAGAAGAATATTATTGAACCACAATTCTGATGTCAAATAGGGTGTTCTGCAAGATGTAGCTAAGATACAAAATTAAGGTATTTGTACCAGCAAAATTCAACATGTTGCTCTTTATTATGAGGAAAGAAGGAGTGTGTGTGTGTGTGTGTGTGTGTGTGTGTGTGTGTGTATGAGAAAGAGAGAATGAGACAACCTATGCAGAATACATTTATTTCATCATTTAGGCTTATTTCCAGTTGGTGATTTTTTTCCCTTTCTTAGCTAAAGCTTGTTCTTAGGGAGAGAAGTTATACTTTGTAATCAAGATAGTGCCTGAACTAAGTGGCATGATAAAACCAAAGGCTGACATTAGGTAATACACCAGCAATGAAGTATTAATCAAAAGAATTCCCTTCCTAAATAATTGAATTCATAACCCATGGCTTTTGAATTTCAAATTTTATTAATTCATTTTATGATGGCTTTCTAATTTGTTTTTTTTTCTATTGATAGCTGATATGCTAAAAAGAGTTGATAGCCCCAATTTTCCCATTATAGAACTACTTTGATAAACTAACTATGAAGGCAGTAGGACCATTACAGGCAAAAAGAAATGATCTACAATGCCTACAAATTTAGGTCATTATAATAGAGATCATCTTCAATAAGACTTTGTTTTTGGATGTAGACATTTTCATGTCAATGTGCTAAGTATTGAGGAAGATACAAATAATTGAAGTTCCCCAGACTAACGTTAGTGTGTTTGAAGTCTCATAATGGAAAAAAGAAATGTCATATGTATTTATTCATTCATCATTTAACAAATACTGATCAAATACATTCCATGGGATAGACACTTCCAGGCCTTTGAGAAACTTCAGGGAACAAAACAAACAATCCTGCCTTCATGGAGCTCGTATTACAAAAAGATGGACAATAAACACTGCGTGGATGGAAGTACATGAAATGGTACGCGAGCATATGGTATTGCTGTGTATGACATAAGAACAGGAAGTGGAATCATTGGATGTCAGGTGAGGAGTGGATGCTGGGGGTTTTATTTTATTTTGTTTTAATTGAGTGGTTAGGTTTGGGCAGGTCTCAAGGAGATCTATGTGAAAAGATTTAAACGAAGTGAAGGAGTTAGCCAGGGAAAAGAGCGTTTTGGACAGAAGGATAGCAGAGAGAATAACCACCATCACAGCATGTGCTTGATGGAACCAAGGCCTCACTGGGGGCATCGTGACTGCAGCAGTGCAGACAGCTGGTAAAGAAGAGGAAATGGGGGGGAGAAAGGGAGGGGCGAAGAGAGTGAGAGCCGAGGGATGGGGTCAGCAGCTTGTGTGTGGCCCCGGGGAGTCCTTCCCTGCTGGTGGTCATCCCCATGGAACCCCCTTCCCTTCAGTGTGGGATGGACCGAGGTCATGGCTTCTGCCACCAGAATATGCCATATAGGATGGTGTATCACTTTATGGTTAGGAGAAAAAAAGACTGACTTTGATCTCGCTGGTACTGTATTTACGGAACGCTCTTGCCTTCTTGATGGCTTGTGCTGATAAAAGCCAGCTGCTGTGTATGAGACACTCCATGACGAGGTGTAACGGGGAGGAATTGGAAGAGGCCGGTGACCGATGGCTCACAAGGAACTACAATACTCCACTAGGAATTAAATCCTATTAACACTCTCAGGAGTGACCTAGAAAGTAGTTTCTTCCCTGTTGAACTTCTCAGTGGTTGAAGTCTTGGAGAGGCCACATAAAACAAGGCTTGCTCAGTTATAGATGAAATTCAGATACACAATGACATTTTTGAGTTTAAGTGTAGAGTATTTGGGACGTATACTAAAAATGACTTGTGTATCTGAAATACAAATTTAATTTGGCATCTTATATTTTATCTGCTACATGGAGCAACCCTAGTTAGGAATGACCCAGAGTCAGAGGTCTCCCTGATTCTGGGCCTACAGAATAATAAATGTGTTTATTGCTGTTTGGTTTGGGGAGCCATTTTTATGCAACAAGTGCTAACTCAGATAAGGAAGTTTCAGTAAATGTCAAAGAAGAGGGTTGCTACCCCAGCTCTGAATGCAGGCCAGGGGAGTACTGGGGAAGAAAGTGAGGTTTGTCCCACGTTTTGATTTATCAGTAAGAATACTTACACCATCAGAATACACTTAGAAGTTTAAGCTTCCTGTGTCTTCTTTGAATCTGGCATAGAGCATATCATGATTCTCCTATTCCCTAATTTATTCACCCGTGATACATGAACACAGGGTCCAGCACAAATAATGTCCCTTTTTATCACAAAATCATAAGCATGGGATTCTGTAACATAACAATATCACATTCAAGCACACCATATGACATTTTAGGTGAAATGTTCAAATTAAAACTATAAATTGTTATACCCATATTATCACCTTATCAACCACACTCAAGCAGGCATTACTTCTTCTTTTTATTTTTATTTTTTAATATATTTTATTGATTATGCTATTACAGTTGTCCCATTTCTCCCCCATCATTCCCCTCCACCCTACACACCCCCTCCCACCCACATTCCCCCGCTTTAGTTCATGTCCATGTGTCATAAGTTCTTTAGCTTCTACATTTCCCACACTATTCTTGCCTTCCCCCTATCTATTTTCCACCACCATCTATGCTACTTATTCTCTGTACCTTTTCCCCCTCTCTCCTCCTCCCACTCCCCTGTTGCTAACCCTCCATATGATCTCCATTTCTGTGGTTCTGTTCCTGTTCTAGCTGTTTGCTTAGTTCTGTCAGACCTTGTATACATGGTCTCTGAACAGATTCCTAAAGTAGCCTTACTGGGTCAACTTTGCAAAAACTTGAAATAATATTTTATGCTGTGTCCTTGCTGAATTCCCATGTTATATTCCAATAGCCAATACATGTCTATATGTTGTAATGATAGTTAACATATAGAGAGCACTCCTACCTGCCAGTCACTGTTCTAAAGTGCTTTCTGTATATTAATTTATTTAATCTGCAAAATAACTAAATTAAATGACATCATTTACACATGGAGAAGCTGTGACACAGATGGTCAAGTAATTTTCCTAAGACTATACAGATCATAAGAGACCAATACACACTCAGGGAACACCAAAGTCCTTGATTTTAATGAGCATAAACAACTTCCTCTCTGTTGTGTATCATCTGCTACAAACTTTAGATGCATCTCTTACTACTTAGACTGCTACTATTTTTATCATACGAATATACATTTCATGTTGTAGAAACTCCATTATTTGTCCCATGAAATCTATTGCTTGTAGATTCAAATGGTCACAGTCAGTTGTACGTTAAAAACAAGGCTTACCTTCTTTCAATTTGTCTCTCCCCTCTGGCAGGTCATCAGTCCATCCTGGTTCTTTTACTTAGTGACTGCATAACACTTAGCATTCTCCACCCTGTTTTCTCAGCTGTGAAATGGGAACAACGATAACTATTACTATAGAATAGACAGATGACTAAACAGGACCCAAAGAGCATAGAATTTGAGCAGTGCATGTTGAATGCTAGTTCTGTGTCATGTGCCATTTTTTCCCTCATATTTTGTCTTCAGTCATATACTCCTTAATTGCCTGAAGTCTAGGCAGAATTCAGCTAATACTGACATCGTCTCTTTGGAGACATCAGTGATTTATTTCTGACCAAAACCAAAAGCTTCTCTTCAGTCCACATGCCTCCTTGTTTTCTTTAGAGTTTTTGACAGTTTTATTAACCCCTTTCATTTAAAAGTGAGCTGCTCTCTGTTTTCTGTTGCATTCTTCTAATAGTATCTTTGACCCTTCCTTCTTATGCCATTTTAGAAGTACCACTTTTTTAATTTTCAGTGACAGTTTATTTTTGGTATAATTTCATATTCATGTCAGGTGTATGGAATAGTGGTTAGTCAATCACATATTAATACTTTACAAAATGCTCCTCACTATTCAAATGAATCAGTCACCAAGTGTTACAAAGCATGTCCTAGGTGGTCATCAGTAGACAGACCCTCTCAAAATCTACCTCCATACATGTGTACTCAGTTTCTCCTAATTACTGGGTTGGCCAAAAAAATACGTTTGGTTTTTTCCCATGAGATGGCTCCAGTAGAGCTTCGTTGTCTTTAACTTCATTTGAAACAGTTTTGTTAGATTGTATTGTGACAGCTGTCATATCAGCGTGCATTAAAAAAAAGTATCAAAGTTGGTGAATTTTGGGGTAGCTATTTTAATATTCAAGATAGAAGAAAATATGCAACATTTTCAGCATATTATGCTTTATTATTTCAAGAAAAGTAAAAATGCAACTGAAACCCAAAAGATCTGTGCAGTATATGGGGAAGGTGCTGTGACTGATCGAATGTGTCAAAAGTGGTTTGCGAAGGTTCGTGCTGGAGATTTCTCACGGTCAAGTAGACCATTTGAAGTTGACAATGATTGAATTGAGACATTAACTGAGAGCAATCAATGTTATATCATGTGGGAGATAGCCAACACACTGAAAATATCCAAATCGATTAAAGTTACTGGTGAACATGAAAAAATGTGTCTTTTATTTTATGGAAAAAATCATGCAGACTTTTTGGCCAATCCAATATACTGGTTTAGGCCTGGCCCATTGGTACCTTTCTCCTGCTTCCGGGCTTTGGTCACGTGCCTTCCAGGAAGGCTTGACTCTCTGCCTTGGGAAGGGAGCTCCTTTCCTATAGGCTTGTCTATAACATTTTATCCCCCCCTTAGTAGGTTGTTTATAATTCACGTGTTTTCATGTGAAATTTTTAGATTCAAATTACTGGTGTGGTCTGTGTCCCAGCCGGATACTAGATATGAGGGGTGCTCCCAGGAGACAAATCCTACAAGACAGTATTTTGAAATGAGTTTAGCCATCCTTGTGGGCTTGGGCATAGCGCTGAGCTCCTTAACCAAGGGGGAGTGGAATGTGAATGAACTCTCCCTCTGGCAATCACTGTACTGTTATCGGTGTCTATGAGGGTCTTTTTTCTTAATCCCTTTAACTTTTTTTTACCCAGCTCCTCAACCCCTTCCCTCTGACAGCTGTCAGCCTGTTCTCTGCATCTATGAGTTTATTTCTATTTTGTTGGTTAGTGTATTTTTTCATTAGATTCCACATATAAGTGAGATCATGTGGTATTTGTCTTTCACTGGCTGACTTATCTCACTTAGCATAATGCTCTCCAGGTCCACCCATGCTGTCACGAAGGGTAAGATTTTCTTCTTTTCTATGGTTTAGTATTCTCCTGTAAATATGCCACAACATTTTTATCTGCTCATCTGTTGATGGGCACTTGTAAGACTTTCAGATCTTTGCTATTATAAATAACAGTGCTACGAACATAGGGATGCATATATTTTTTTCAATTAGTGTTTCAAGATTCTTAGGATATATTCCCAAAGTGGGATCACTGAGTCATAAGGCAGTTCCATTTTTATTTTTTTGAGGAAACTCCATACTGTCTTTGACAGTGGCCGCACCGGTCTGCATTCCCACCAACAGTGCAGGAGGGTTCCCTTTTCTCCACGTCCTCACCAGCACTTGTTGTTTGTTAATTTATTGATGATAGCTGTTCTGACAGGTGTGAGGTGGTATATCATTTTGGTTTTCATTTGCATCTCTCTGATGATTAGCGATGTTGAGCATCTTTTCGTATGTCTACTGGCCATCTGCGTGTCCTCTTGGGCAATCTTGAAGAAAGGTTTACTCTCCCACATATCAAGACCTACTCTAAAGCATCACTAATTTATACAGTGTGATTTTGACATAAATACACACACACATACACAGCAGTGAAAAGCAACAGAATTTAGTAACAGAGCCAGCATCCTTTTCCTCAAGAGTAGTTTGCGTGATGCTTAGAGATAATTCATTTGCTATTCTTTGACTTCTGTTTATATAAAAAGTGTTTGTTCTCCAAGCTTCTTCCATTCCTATTGTGTATTGGCATCTTATATTACTGCTTCTTCTATTCTGTAATTTTCTCTAAGTAGGATTCATGAAGGAAGTTTTGAACAGTTCTTTACATATAATGAGGACTCAGAGCAAGGAATTTCCCTTATAATATCCCTTCTAATTTCCCCATAATATACTGTGTAATATTTATTCCCACAGGAATTCTCATGTGTTTTATTTCTTAAATTGCTTCAAGATAGTATTTAACATGTCAGTGCTCAAGACACTGTATATGCTTTCTAGTCCCTGTAAGTTAATTAATTCCTTTTTCAGTAGTCACTGTGTCGCTTTATCAGAGATTAAATTTTGCATCCCTCTGTTAGTTTGGTGGCATACTTGTGTTTGGGGGCGATGGGGAGGCCATTCCATTTGATTAGCGGAGTTCCTAATAAAAACACTGGAACCGTAACAGACTTGGTATGTTTTCAGTGAAAGACATCTAATTTCCCAGGGCTAGCTCTACAGAGAATATTATTGCCCATTCAGAGAACACGGCAAGAGCCAGCGTGAATAGCACGCTTCCTTTGAAGAACTGCTCAGCTTTTGAGCTTACTTGAAACGATCATGCCAGTTTGGGATGGCATCCCCAGTAGGAAGAAAATGGAACACACCGTTCCAGCCATCACTCACAAAAATTTCAATTTGGATCACGTTTTCTTCCCTCCTGACTCATGTAATAAAAGAGTTTCACATTTTTTTCCTACAATTAAAGGCAACATACTGCTCAAAGACCTATTTTCTTTTGAGTGTGTTAGATCGCTTTTTCCCAGTTCTTCCCCTCATTCTTGTTCAGATCAATCTAAAATGCTCCATTTTAAAAGAAATAATAGATAGAAGAGTTACTTTTTAAAAGATATACATAGGAATGAAAAGGAAAAATGAGCTACTCTGAATTACTTAAGAAAATTTAAACGATTTTTTTACTCGTCTTATGGAAATATGGAATTTATGGATGGCATTTTTCTTTACAAATAAAAGGTTATGGAAACTTAGAGACATTTTTATATTGACAACAGAACTGTGGTGAGAAGGGACGAGTTAGCAGACGGTGCCTAGCTGTGAGCATCTCTGTGCACCTCACCTGTCCCAGCGGAGATCTCCCTTTGCTTTGGTACTGTCCAGGGAAGAGCCAGGTGGGGAAGTTCAGGGTTGGCTTGTCTGCGTGGACTGCAGCCGATGTCTGAGCAAGGCCATTGCAGACTATCTTGCCATTGGCCCCTCGTGTGGGACTCTGTCCTTGGACAGCCTTTCCTCCAGAGCCGTCTGTGGGCTAAGAGATACTTTGGCAGGTCTTCCTCATGGCGTGGTGGTTGTCCCGCCCAGTTCTGTTGCCTCCCCTGTGCTTTTACAAGTGTTATCCGCAATAAACCTTCAATGTTCCTACCTCCATCGCCATGTCTACTCCCCAGAGGACCACACCTGAGCAAAGGGAATTTTTAAAATGTAATATAGAGTCATACTGCAAATCAGAGATGAAGGTGAAACAGAGACCTGAAGTTAAAACCAAATAGTGCACCCTTTGATCTATGACAGTAAATTGGGCTAAAACCTCATAGTTAAAATGATTCCTATGGAGAGAACATTCTACAGAGCAAAAACACATATGTGCTGACTGTATAACTTGATATCACACCACGATGGCTGTGATGGTGGGATAATGGGTGGTCACTGTTAAAGATTACTTCTAATGTAATTCTAATGTAGTTCTTTTTTTTTTTTTCGAGCAGATGCTCTTTCAGAGAAAAATGAGATTATATCTGAGTATCAGTGGACAAATAGACAACTTCATTAGTAGGTCTCAATAACAAGTGCTGAGTCCTGGTCAGTGTGGCTCAGTTGGTTGGAGCATCATCCTGTGCACCAAAAGGTTGTCGGTTCGATCCTGGTCACGGTATATATAGGAGGCAATTGGTCAATGTTTCTCTTTTACATTGATGTTCTCTCTTTCCCTTCCTCCCCTCCGTCCTTCTCTTTCTCTAACATCAATAAACATATTTTTAAAATTAAAGAAAAAGAATGAGTGATGAATGCATGTCAAATACTCTGATTAAAATTAAAAAATTCATTTTACTCATGTTTGCTCAGTAACAACTATCACGATAAAGCTACATTTTCGCTACAAAGCATATTTGAATTTATTGGTCAGTGTTTTCATCACAAGGATCCAAATTCAGAAGTACATGTATGAATCAATATCTATTTCTAAAGTATAATAATTGAATTACATGAGATGCTCGTTAATGTAATTGCTTACTGCTCTCTTTACTATGGATGTTCTCCATAAGTTGGCCCTTTAGAGAGAGCATCTGCAGAGATCTTCAAATACAATTAATAAGACGTGAGATGCGCATCTGTCTTTACGAAAACATTGCTAACAGAAAGCTCTCTGTTTCTTTGGTGCAGAGCGACTTGGGGAGAGCGCCTGTTTGGATGCTGGCATTTGGGCCCCCAAGTTTCCCTGTTCTCCTACCTGTGCATATTCTGAACCCTGCAACAGAGCACAGGGCAGTCATCCCGGGGGTGCTAGAAACTGGGCACTGTTCATAGGGTTTCAGAAAGTTTGGGCTCAGAGAGAGATTGGTTTGCCCAGCTACAACTTCGTTTTTTTAAAAAAATATATATATTTTATTGATTCTGATATTAAAGTTGTCCCATTCCCCCCCCTTTACTCCCCTCAGCCCTGCACACCCCCTCCCACCCACATTCCCCCTGCCTTTAGTTCATGTCCATGGGTCATATACATGTTCTTTGGCTTCTACATTTCCCACACTATTCTTAACCTCCCCCTGTCTATCGTCTACCTACCATTTATGCTTCTTATTTTCTGTAGCTTTTCCCCCTGCCTCCCCCTCCCCCACTGATAACCCTCCATGTTCCTATTCTAGTTGTTTGCTTAGCTTGTTTTTGTTTTTGTTTTAGGTTCGGTTGTTAATAACTGTGTTTGTTGTCATTTTACTGTTCATATTTTTTATCTTCTTTTTCTTGGATAAGCCTCTTTAACATTTCATATAATAAGGTCTTAGTGATGATGAACTCCTTTAACTTGACCTTATCTGGGAAGCACTTTATCTTATTTATTCTCCTGTAGGGGGAGGGTTTACTGTGCTGTGACTATTTTTTCAACATTTAAAATTCTTATCATAGTTACTCACTTCTTTCAAGAGGCCTCCTCTTATAACACCGGAGAGCATTGATCTTCCTTCCAGGAATTCTTAGGAGTTATTATTCATATGACCTATTCTAGCATTTGATTATATTCAATTCAGCACTTTCTTGCTATATTTTTGCATTATTCCTAAAATTTAAAAATACCTAATGTCATTTCCCTGCCACCCACCCCCAAATATTATAACTTCTTGCAGGGATAAACTGATGTCAAGTATTTATTTGGTGTTTGTTTATTTATTTTTGCACAGTATGGTAACTTGTAACAATAATGACACACATCAGCCCTGGCCAGTGTAGCTCGGTTGGGTGTCGCCCCACAAAATGGAAGGTTGTCGGTTTGATTTCCGGTCAGGGCATGTGCCAGGGTGTGGATTGGTCCCCAACAGGAGCACCAATGGATGTTTCTCTCTCCTCCTCAATGTTTTTTCCCCTCTCTTCCCCCCACTCTGAAAATAAATACATAAAGTCTTAAAGAATGAACCATATAAGCTATTTAAACATCCATGAGAATTTTTTTAGTTGATACCTTTTATTAGATTGTACTGACAGTGAATCGCCTGTGGGTAGTACTGTTCTTCATGTTACTGTCAGTTAATAGGCCTGAATGAATGGAATGAACCATTTGTGGAGACTGAATTTCACATGTATGTGTTTCCCATGAATTAAATTCAGTATCTGTGAGAATCACTCTATTGAGGGACTTGAAAAATGAAAAAGGGGAATAACATAAAACATTTTGGTAGTTACAGATAGTCACAGAGATGTAAATGACAGCATCGGGAATGGAGTCAACAGTATAATAACTGTGTTTGGGGCCAGGTGGGCACTGGAAATACTGGGGAAACCACTCCGTATAGTACATGATTGTCTAGCCACTATGCTACCCATCTGAACCTAATACAGAGTGATAGTGAGTGTCAACTGTAATGGCAAAAAAAAAAGTTTAAAGAAAAAAGCTAACCTTAAAAAGAAAAAAAGAACACATTATTTTTCTTACAGTATTTATCTTGGGATTTAGTTATAGCTACAGGTGAGAACACATTGCAATGTATCGATTTCTGTAACTCAAATATAATTTGGTTCCTTTGCCTCCACCCCTCTTTCTTTACCTCTCTCAATTCCATCGGTGTCACAAGCAGAGGCTAGAAGCTGCCACCTCAGTTTTTGTCTCTCCGACTGAAGAAGGTAAGCCCTGAGCAGCCTTACATGAAGTAAACACGGGGCAGGTTAGGATGGCTGTACGTGCCTTTGCAGAATCAGAGCTTTTGTAGCCTCCCTTGCTGGCTGTTAAAGACTTTGGAGACTGTTTTAAGAGTTAACAAAGAGCCCTAAGGCCTAGGGGCGTTAAAAATGAGTGACATTTTACGAAGTCAACCAATTACATACTTAAATACTAATTATAAGTTGAAGTTACTTAGAATCCCCTTCAATATTGCGTTTTGCGTATGTATTCTTTTGCATGTGTAGGATAATATAGATATGCATATAATTTAATGATTAAAATAATTTTCACTTCCTACTTGCTTTAACTGTGTGCATATTCATTTATTCATCAAACAAATATTGTTAACTCCTTGCAGGGCTCTAGACATTGCTTTGTACTCTTAGAATATGGCGGTGAATAAAAGAGCAAACAGATCCCTTTCTTGAGGGACTTAGATTGTTGAGTTCTTGAGAATCCAAATTCTTACAGATGCTATCACATATGCTGAGCAGTTTTTACTGTCATAATTGCAGGTGATTTTGACCTATCTGAGCAATCCTATTGCCATACCTAAATCCTATTGCTAAACTAAAACATGGTTAGTCTTACATGAGAGTTAGCTATCACCTAGTAGATGTGATATTTCATAGGCCAAAGTCCCCTGCTAATAATCTGTGTCTTTAGTTTATTACTCATGTTGTGGGTATCACAGGTAAGAATTTTTGCATATAGTAATACTGTGGCATTGCATAAGCACATTTGCCCTGTAGAAAAATACAAGATGTTTTATAAAAAACAGATTCCACAATCCCAGACACACAGACACACAGACACACATACATACATAAACCTGTGTGAGTTGGGAAAAATGGATTTAATACAAATATTTCAAGAAAATTGTCAGCTTTTCTTCCTGCTGTACAGCCTTAGGAGAAAGAGAGAAATTATCAGCTAATATGGGATTGTGGGGAAAATAGGAAGGAAACAAAGATGATTTTGCTAATACAAAAGCATTCTCATCTAAACAATAGGATTAAACAAATTTGAGTGCTGAATTTAAAGTACTGGCAGCCTATTTTTTGAGAGAGAATTTTTTTCATTTAGAGTTTTAATTAGCTCAAGAGTTCAATTCTGTTCCCGAAAAATCAAACAAGAATAATGGAATGACTGAACAACCAAAATAAACAAATAAATTAAGGCATTTGAGGCAAGGTGCTAATCCACTGCAAAAAGAAATTTAACATTCTCTAGCTCTGTTGAAACAATGGATAAAAGGTCAATTAGCAAGTTAAATACATTGGCCAATATTCTAGTTTATTTTAAATTGTCTACGGGTCAATTGCTATTAAGTTGTGTCTTCTTAATATTCATAATAGTCATGATATTCATAACAAAGAAAGGTCTACCCTCATTATGGCCTTTCTTTGTTATTGTAGTATTTTTTTAATAAGCAAAGCTAATTAGTATTTTGGAAACTTCAAAAACAAAGGCTGGTATAGGTTTTGAGTATGAGCCTGAGAAGAAGTCTCAGTGTAAAATTTCTAGATGGTAATGTGGCTTCAGGAATCTGTTCTGAGCTCTAGATCAGGATGCAATGGAAAGTGTTCCCAAGTTCTCAGAATTGTGGAACTCAAGGACAGCTGTGCTATATTTCCTGGTGCTATGATGCTGTACGGTGTTATTTCAGAATTGATAAAAATCAGAATGGTCAGCCCTGGCTGGTGTGGCTCAGTGGATTGAGCACAGGCTGTGAACCAAAGGGTCGAGGTTCGATTCCCAGTCAAGGCACATGCCTGGGTTGCAGGCCAGGTCCCCGGTGGGGGCCATGTGAGAGGCAACCACACATTGATGTTTCTCTCCCTCTCTTTCTCCCTCCCTTCCCCTCTCTCTAAAAATAAATAAAATATTAAAAAAAAAATCAGAACGGTCACATCTACTTTGGAATACAGATGCCCACGACCTGGTAAGCCCATTGTAAGTTGAAATTATCAAAGTCACAAATGCATTTCATACACTTGACCACATAGCCTACCCTACCTTAGAGGTGCTCAGAACACACTATGAGTACAAAAAGTGCTGGCGACACCGTGCACTGCAGAATTTCCATTGTTTATGCCCGTGATCGCTGGGCTGATGGGGACTGCCCAGCATTGCAAGAGTGCCACACTGCCCCTCATCACTAGGCTGCCAAAGATCACTGTGTATTGCCTTCCCACCACTGCAAGGGCAAAGAATTGTAAGTTGAATCTTAGATCTTCCTGATTTCCTTCTTTTTTATGGCTGAGTAGTATTCCCTGGTGTAAATGTACTACATTTTTTAATCCTCTCCTCTACTGATGGGCACTTGGGCTGCTTCCAAATCATGGTTATTGTAAATAATGCTGCAGTGAACATGTGGGTGCCTGTATTCTTTCAAATGAATGCTTTGAGTTTCTCCGGAAATATTCCCAGAAGTGGGATCCCTGGGTCATGAGACAGTCCTGCTTTTAATTTTTTGAGATAACTCCTTACTGATTTCCACCGTGGCTGCACCAGTCTGCACTCCCACCAACAGTGCACTGGGGTTCCCTGTTCTCCACATTCTCACCAGCACATGTTGTTTGTAGACTTATTGACGGTAACCATTTTGACAGGTGTGAAGTGATACATCATTTTGGTTTTAATTTGCATTTCTCTGGTGATCAGTGATGTTGAGCATCTTTTCCTATATTTATTGGTCTTCTGTATGCCCTCTTTGAAGAGGTGTCCATTTAAGTGCTTTTGCCATTTTTTAATTGGATTTTTTGGTGTTGAGTTTTATAAATTCTCCATAAATTTTGAATAGTAACCCTTATCAGAGGCATCATTGGCAAATATGTTCTCCCCTATTGGTGGGTTGTCTTTTCATTTTGTTGATGGTTTTCTTTGCTGTGCCAAAAACTTTTTTATGTAGTCCCATTTGTTTACTTTTTCTTATGTTTCCTTTGCCCAAGGAGATACATATAGATCAATGGAACAGCATAGACAGCCCAGAAATAAACCCAAGACTTTACGGTCAATTAATATTTGACCAAGGAGGCAAGAACATACAATAGGATAAAGATAGTCTATTCAATAAATAATGTTGGGAAAAATTGGACAGGTATGTGCAAAAAAATGGAACTAGACCACCTTCTTACACCAAACAAGAATAAATTCAAAGTGGATGAAACACTTCAAAGTTAGACTCGAAACCATAAAAATCCTAGAAGAAAACCTAGGCAGTGAAAGCTGGCACATTTCTGATAGCAATATTTTTTTTCTGATATATCACCCCTCTCATCCTCCCCCATTCCAGTACATTTAGTTTATTTTTACTTTTATTTTTTTAATGTTGTTCAATTACAGTTATCCCCATTCCCCCGCCATTATTCTCTCCGGCCCTACCCAACCCTGACCTTCCACACTCAATCCTCGCCCTGCCCCCCATTGGCTTTGTCCATGGGACCTTTATACATGTTCCTTGACTACCCTTCCCCTTCTTTCCCCATTATCTCCCACCCTCCGCCCCTTTGGTTACTGTCAGTTTGTTCTTTATTTCCATGTCTCTGGTTCTATTTTTTTCACTTGTTTGTTTCGTGGATTAAGTTCCACTTACAGGTGAGATCATATGGTATTTGTCTTTCACCACCTGGCTTGTTTCACTTAGCAGAATGCTCTCCAGATCCATCCATGCTGTCGTGAAGGGTAGGAGTTCCTTCTTTCTTTCTGCTGCGTGGAATTCCATTGTGTAAATGTACCAATGTTTTGATCCACTCATTTACTGATGGGCACTTAGGTTTCTTCCAGCACTTGGCTATTATAAATAGCACTGCTATGAACATTGGGGTGCATAAATTCTTTTGAATTGGTGTTTCAGGATTCTTAGGGTATAATCCCAGCAGTGGAATTCTTCTTAATTACAACATGCAGACAACTAGATTTTTGCAAAGAACTTCCATACCTTGTAGAGCTCTTTAATTTATTGTTTGGTGTTCACATAAAGTGAACGTTGCTTGCAAGAGAGACCTTGGGACAATTGCCCCGACCATGGATCCACAAATCCTTGTTTTAATAGAAATAATTGAAGTGAGTGAGGTGTGTGTTACTTTCCAATTGGATTATGTGGCTTTGAAATTGAAGAATGTGTGTATTTTTCTTCAGGTTCTTATATATCCCATGTTACATGTAAATCTGTTGATGCCTCAGTTGTGTTCTTTAGTTCATTCCTACTTTTTCTTTAGCCATTTACTCTGACTTCAGTTGAATGGAGTAAGGTGATGGCACAGCTATGCCTTTTTCCTCTTTGACTTTCCTTTTCATAAAATCGTTGTCTGACATTTTAAGCAATGGAAAAGGTTTTCATATTTTATTCATAAAATCACTGCAAACAAATGTAATCCAACCTTTGCTGGGAAAAGATATTATTGTCTTTTATTGCTGGAAAAAGGAAGGCCCTGGGTACCTTTCTTTTTTGGCTTTCCTGAAAGATGATCTTACCACCTTTTGGGTCACTGAATGAACTCTTCACTCCCTAACTCCACGCACCCCGCCGACTCCCCACCCTGAGACAGTCCTCACCTTTACAATCTCATCCCTTACAGAAGGCGTAAGACAGGCTTCTCATTACTTTTGCTGCTGCTTCAATCAGCACTAAATGTACTTTAGTTTAAAAATATCAAGGGGCCACTAAAAATACCAGGCTGGTGTGTGTTAACATACAATTAGCTCCACTTCCAGCCAGGGCTCAATGACTCTCCAGTTAATATGGGACAGACAGGATGGATGATGAGATTCAAGAACTGCAGTGACCCTACCCACCAGTTGCAGATTTATCCTGCTGGATCAGTTCAGTGGGGTGACTTACAATCACCACGATTAATGTGAAAGTGGAAAAAAATTAGATTAGAAACCAGAAGCAAGGAGAACATAGAAAGGCTGATACAATATAGTTACATGGGATAAGAGCTTGAGCCAAAGAATTTGAAATGAGGCTGAAAGATATTATTTAGTAGAAAGATAAGCAAGGCTTGATGAATAAATAGATGAGAAGGGTTAGAGT
Source organism: Glossophaga mutica (assembly GCA_039655065.1). Lineage (NCBI taxonomy): Eukaryota > Metazoa > Chordata > Mammalia > Chiroptera > Phyllostomidae > Glossophaga > Glossophaga mutica. Next base: position 6,376,838 of record CM077313.1, on the reverse strand, counting down.
GATGAAGAACAAGACAATTATACTGTTCTTTCCTCATGTGACCAGAGAGAAATCAGAGCTGTTACCAAATGGGAAACACAGAAACAAACTTGGTTTGGGAGAGAAAGATCTAAGGTTTTTTGTTTTTTCCCCTATGTATTAACTGATATGGTAATATGGAAAAAATCACTTTAACCCCTAATCGTGCTCTTTTAAATAAAATGACAGGTATTTTCTAAGCTATAGGGAACATTCAAACAAAATTGAGTACTACATTTTAGAGAAAATACATAGCTTTGATTCATTTACACTAAAATGTGTTTTCCTTAATGTCCTAACAACTAAGATATAAGATTATGAAAGTCAGAGAAAACCTTATAGATTCCTCCCCCCACATTCACTCAACTCTGGCAACTGGGCCTTCTTGATAGTCCCTGATGACATCATGCTGCCTTTGACCACAGGGCCTTTGCACTGGCTTCCTCCTATAGTTATCACGTTCTCTTAGACACCCACATGTTTAACACCATCACCATCTACAAGTCTTTGCTCAAATGAACCTTTTTGAAGATGTCTACACTGACTATCTTTAAAAAAAATGGCATTTTATAAAATCAATCAATTGTGTGCTTACTAATTTTGAGAAGGCATTATTTAGAATTTACTTCAATATATTTTGTATATTCATTTGTGCATGTGTGAGTGTGTGAGTAGTGTAATGTAGACGTACGCATAACTTAACAATAATAACAATTTTCACTTTCTACTTGCTTGAATTGTGTGTGTTGCTGTATTCATTCAACAAATACTGAGTCATTACTAGGCCACAGGCTTTATTCCATGCTCTTGGAATATGGTGGTGAATCAAAGACAAAACAAACCCTTGTCTTCGGGGACTGAGATTGCTGAGGCTTGGAACTTTCCAAGTTTCCAAGACATCATTTTATCTGCCACTATTTCTTTTTTAAATTTCTTTATTATTATTATTTTTTTAATTGTTGATCTTGTACAGTTTTCTATCTTTTACTCCCACCCCAGCCTTCCCCACCTCCCTCCCATTTCCACCCCCACAGTTTTTGTCCATGAGTCTTTTATACTTGTTCTTGTCAGAGGAAGTCACAAGGCCAACCCAGATTCAAGGGGCAGAAAGTTAAATACCATTTCTTGATAGAAAGCACTGTAAGATCACTAAGTAAAGGGAATTTTTGTGGGGAGTGGAGGAGAATTATGGCCATTCCTGCAGTATGCCACATTATGAATTGCAATCTAATTTGTCCTAACTAAAACAGCACCCTCATTTTCAAGAGAGTTCTGTTCCTAAAACAGAAGAATCTTGCAACATAGCTCACACTCACCTCTACATGCTTTTTATACAACAATGGAAATATGCTAAACTTTTGTTTAAATTATTGAATGCTGGTATGAACCATGGTAACCCTGTTCTATTCAATAATATCAAATTTTGTTGCTAAGATAAATTATTTAAAATAACTAAAATGAATCATAAATTAGGATGACTGACTTCTTTTTGGATTGCATGGAAAGCAATTTTTTTCTCTCTCTAGATTTGAAAGACATAATTGTTATCAATATTGAGAGCAATATGAAATTTGTTGAACAGGCTACTTAAATTATAATACACTAGGAAAGTAAGAACTGTTAAACTTCAGGATATAAAATGCAAGAGGCACAGATGGCCTGAGTAGATGAGGGAATTATTGTTTTATTACATGATTAGTCAACTGGGGAAGATAACAAGGAAGACATCTTCAATATTATAATGTTCCATTACTGCAAAGGGAAGATAAAACACCAAATGTAATAAACGTGAGTCCTGTTTACATCTATTGCAGCTCGGATTCCCATTTTGCCGAAGGTGATAGAGGTAGGGGGTGAGAGTGAGTTGAATTAAAAAAAAAAAAAAAAAATCTTACCAAGAGTACTTGGCTGCTGGTGCCAATCCAGGCCTTCTGAAAAGAATTCTAACTGAGGCTGGAGTATTTCTGAGTTCTATCTTTGCTTTCCCTACTCTGCCAACAATTGTAAGTTAGGGGTGCTTCCTTCTCTTCTCCTGTATCTTGGTGTAAGTTTTAATTTATAGGTAGATACCAAGTGGTTGTTTCATCTCAGTTTCTGACTGTTGATTTTCAGAATAAGTCGGGAGTATTAGCAGTACCTCTATGTAACAGAATCTATTTACAAACATCTCTTTCTAGTTGGTATAAAATAAAGTTTTGCCCTGGCTGGTGTAGCTCAGTGGATTGAGCGCGGGCCTGCGAACCGAAGGATCGCGGTTTGATTCCCAGTCAGGGCACATGCCTGGGTTGCCAGGCCAGTTCCCATCAGGGGACATACAAGAGGCAACCGCACATTGATGTTTCTCTCCCTCTCTCCTTCCCTTCTCCTCTAAAGATAAATAAATAAAAAATCTAAAAAAAATAAAATAAAATAAAATAAAGTTTTAAGCAGGTCTCCACGATCAGTTACAGATCGTAAAGATAATAAGCAGCTTGGACAGATAGCTGTGACGATAGTAATCCTTAGTTTATTAGGAAAACAAGGAAAGCAGAATAAAACTGCTACCCTTTCCACCCCCAATACGTACCCCTACGTACACCTATACTGTACATTCTACCTTCTTCCTTAGCAATGGCTGTGCTTTCTTTGCTTCTCACAACAGTCATTGAGCTTGTGGACTACACTCCCTCTCTTTCCACCTATTCAAATGTCTGGCCTTAAATTCCTACCTTTTTCTCTTCACTGCCTTCATTTATTTCCCTCTCTGCTGAGTGGTTTCCACAATTTGGGGGCTGTCTCTGGTATCTTTTTACTTACGTAGCCACAGGTTCAGTGTTGAGATTTGCTTTGTTACCCTGATGACACACAGAGCTGCTGGTCCACAAAGAGGAAATAAGGGGAGAAAACTTCCTGGCCAACGCCCCCTTCAATGGTCTGTTTCCAAACGATGTATGCATCAGTATGGAAAAGCAGAGCTACAGATAGTGACTAGCAGGCCTCCCAGGATTCATTGATTTTCGATTGACGTCTCTGCAATACTTGTGGTAAGGATCCTGGTCTCTGGGATGTTCAGTGATAGAATTTTTTAAAAATGAGTTTATGGCCTGTGTCTAAATCTGTTGTTGTAAGTTCCAAAAACACGCACGCTGACAACTTACCTGGATCTCTTCTAAGAACTACAAAAATAGCAATTGATTCGATCCCCTTAATACCTCGCATTAATATTGTCCTTAGTTGATGAAAGAGAAACGGAGGCACAGGGAGATAAGGGAGATGCCTGCAGGTCAGTTCTGCTAAGGAGCGCAGAGTGGGCGCTTTGACCCAGAGATTCTGTCTCTACAATCTGTGCATGTACTGTCTCTGCCGATTTACCCGTTCATTTTACGAAGAGGACAGTGATGTTCATCGCAGGGTAGAAAATGAACATACTTTAGCCAGGTTTCCTTGGTCAATGTACTTTTGATTGCAAGTACCAGAAATTCACATTTACATTAGAAAACGAGGAAAAGGTGCTGGAGGGGGTCTAACAAAATCTATCTGGTCCCAGAGCACAATTCCCACTCAGCTCGCATGAGATTCTGATTCCTACCCTTTCCCTTTCTCTCTAGGGTAACCAGGTTTCTCACATGGGTTTCTCTTGGTTTCTTCTTGATGTATTTTTTCTGTAAAAGACTCCCCTGTAGCGACTTTAATTGTGATTTCCCAATTAGCCTTCCTTCCACGTCCTATTGGTGCAATTGTCCACGTTGGGCATCTGTGTTAAACAAATCGTAACGCCGGGGCTCCTAGAGTCATTGGCTCGTGTTAAAGGATCTAGATTCTTTGCAGCTGGCTACCTGTGGTCTCTATCGCTACCCCTTCCGTCCATACCTGGGCACTCTTCCCTGGATCCTTCTCAGTTAGAGATTTCCAGTAGTGGGAACGTACTCGATTCAGAAGGGAGAAGCGAAACAAATACATAGTCGTTGGCAGGTCGTGAGTATAATACCTGAGTTAGTAGGGGCAGGAGTGTGGAGCGGTGAACCAGAGACTTCATCACTTCCTCCACTTGGCCGTTTAGTTCCCAAACGCCCATGTGCTGGCCAATGTGGCAGCATCTAGGACTTGTCCCCCGGCTTCCGGTCCGCCCTTGTGAAGAGCACTGCAGATTTCTCCACATCTCTCCTTCCCACTTCTGCTGCTGTGCGTCAGGCCACGGTCTGCTCCTTTCTTGACCTTCTCTTCTTCAGCTCTTCCAACAGCCATGCACGATCGGAAGTCCTTTTAAGACCTGATTAACAAGAAGCCATAGATAAACTTGTTCTGAATCAATCATTAGTGATATATCCTCATAATGTCTCAAGGCAATACTTTTGTTTTACATATACAATATTTGTCCAAAATGATGAGCCAATAATTTTATTTCAAGATACTGGTATTCTTAGGAGAATGGCAATATGACTAAGCTGTGGGGTTTTTCTATTTGATCTACAACACAAATTTAATGGCTTAAAATGCCTCCATTACCATGGGTGGATTTAACAGTACCTCTGCTCGAATGGGTTTTTGGATAGCTCAGTTATGGAAATTAGAGCATGTCAGTCCCTTTGAGAACACTGATGCCAGCGGCCCCTGAAATTAATACACACTGAGTAGACTCACATTATTAAGAAAGAATTTAAGTTTTTCCTTATTAGACTTGAAATCTCCCTTCATGGTTGAGAACAGCAAAGAAAGGCATGAAAATTTGGAATGCTACCTGTGAAGGGAACTACATTTATTTAAACAGTCAGAGCCTGCAGAACTAGTAAAACTATATTAAAGGGCCAATATACTCAGCTAAGCTTATCTTTTCCATCCTAGGTTATTTTTTCTGTAATAAAACTTTCAAGTCCTAAGGAAATGCTACCCAGGTACAGGAAAGAGATAAGCCAGAAAATAAAGAAAAATTAGGCTTCTTCATAGAGATGATAATGATGAGATCAAAAGAAGAATGAGGAGACGTAAGAAAAGTCTGGAGCATAATAATGTTCATTGCGGATAATTGCTTCCTTCTCTTATCACCTTTGTAAAGAATCACTTGCAGAGGCTATAAATGTGAGGAAAAAACAGTCACTCACTCTGCAGAAAGCGGGAGACAGAGAGAGAAAGAGGGAGAATTTTAAGCAATTAGCTTAGACCATTGTGGGCCTGCAGGTCTGGAATTTGCAGGGGAGGCCAGCAGGCTGGAAACTGGGGAAGAATTTGTATGTTACAGTCTTGAGGCAGAATTCCTTTTCCCCCCAGGAAAACTCAACTTTTGCTCTCAGGAGCCTCCGGTTGATTGAATGAGGCCCACTTACAGGTGGAGGATAATCCTCCTTACTTTAAGGCAACTGGATTGGAAACGTTAATCCCATCCACAGAATTCCTCCACAGTGACATCTAATCTCCTGTTGGAACAAACACCTGGGCACGCAGGCTAGCCAACCAGTCACGTAGAATCAGTCATCACCTAGGCCAACCAAAAACCTCATCCTATGGAGACACATAGATAGTTCTGGATGAGAAATAAGAGGTTATTGTAAAATCAGGATGACCCATAGAACAAAACTTGGGGAAACTTTTACGTATAAGAAGGAAGCTCCCCATTTGCTTGTCAACCTTTCGTATCTCATGTTTCAATGAGAGCAGGAATTAATTGTAAGGCCACAGCTGGGTGATCTAATACAAGCAATTTAAAGTCTTTTTCTGTGCCTCATTTTTCTCATAGATGAAATGAAGGTGTAACAGTATATACCACATAGGGTTTTTAATGAAGATTAAATCATGAAAAACGCAGGGTCCGGCAGAAGAAGCACCACTGAGTGTGGTTGGTAGGGTATGTGGTCTCGTATGAGATGGGCAGCAGTTTGAACATGTCACCTAAAAGGTCACATGGTGTGCTTGAGTGGGGTATTGTTATGTTACGAAATTACACGCTTCTGAGTTTGTAATAAAAGATTTGTATGGCCCTGGCTGGTATAGATCGGTGGATTGAGCACAGGCCTGTGAACCGAAGGGTCCCTGGTTCGATTCGATTCCCAAGTCAGGACACATGCCCGGATTGCGGGCCCCATCTGCAGTAGGGGGCCCATGAAAGGCAACCACACACTGATATTTCTCTCCCTCTCTTTCTCCTTCCCTTCCCCTCTCTCTAATAAATAAAATCTTAAAAAAAGATTTTTTTCTGTAATAAAAAAGAGGCATATTTGTGCCGGACTCTGTATGTAAATACGTAGAAGAGTGTTGACTCAATTTGTATGCCATTTTTGTCATTATTAGAAATACAATTTTAAATAAAGTTATTCATATAATGGCAAGCATTCTGTTATTCATCATTTAACATGATTTCTAAATGAAAAGGATGCCATTGTATTTTTGAAACTACCACTACCCCTGGAGAAGACACTTTTAAAGTAACAAAAGACAAGCCCTTAACTAAACATAACGAAAGAATTGTTTTCAGTACAATGTTTAGCCAGAACTTTCAAAATGTAAAATAAGCATTGGCTAACTTAAGTTGAGGAAAGGTTAGAAAATATAAGGCAAACAACCAACCAACCAGTCCACAAACCTGCAGTCCTGGACCCATTTTCACATTTTTCAAAGGGTCACAGTGTTGCTGAAACTGCTCCTAAAATAACGTGTTAACACTTAGGTATGAAAGAATCAGAAGAAACCTTTTGTTCCTCCAAGCAAAGCTTTCTACTGACTCCAGTCACTGGATGTCCTCAGCGGACCGGGCTGGTGCATGGTACACCACGGGTACCCAGGAGCTTCCTTCCGCGCACCCTCCTGCACCAGCTCGCTCCCTCCCCATCACTCACTCAGACACGTGTGAGTGCACAGAGTGAGGTCCGAAGGCTTTCTTCTCCTTTTATAAACGAATTCTATACAATTCATGCATAATATCTTTTCAGCCTTAGATGAGACATGTGACACTGGTTAAAAATATCATATGCTAGATAAACTTTATAATGCAAAATTTAAGGCATGAGAACTGCAGCCTATTATTTCAAGTAATCTCATGGATTTCAGTGTTATATAATGGAGATTGGTAGTCATATCTTGGTAAGCCCCATGCTGTGAAATGGAAACCTTTCTAATACCATGAAATAAAATAGTATCATTAAGTTTAAACATTACCTTTACTCTATTTATGGAAATAATATTCTTTAAATAGCACTATGATTATTTAACTCATAAAGCTAGACATCTTCACGGATATAGGTGAAAATAACAATTATTCTATAGCTATTACTGCCTCCTGGGTAAAAGAGAGTTTATTGAATGGGATAAAATTTAATTTTAGCATAAGACAGAATTTGTGTTATGAATGCAAAAGTGCCAGATATTTTTATCTATTTTATTTGTTAATTGTTTTTTGTTCATTGTTTTTTGTTTATTTGACCATATTTATATGATCACTTTAAAATTTATTTTGTGTTTTTTTTCAACTTGTAAGTTAAAATTACCAAGTGCATATCTATATCTATACATATATATATGAAAAAGCCATGTGGACATACATTTTTGTAGCTCTACAGGTCATAAACGCCACCTTGTTCACTTGGCAATGAAATTGAGGTGGTTGGCACTTGCCTTCTACTCCAAGTTCCTGTATTCTGTCCCATAATGCCTCTGTTTCCAAGCAACAGCCCACCTTATTCATTTGGCTACATGTACATGCCTTTAACAGGGGTGTCCAACTCATTTTCACTGGGGGCCACATCAGCCTCGTGATTGCCATCCAAGGGCCGAATGTAATTTCAGGACTGTACAAATGTAACTACTCCTTCACAGTTAAGTGAGAGCTCAGTGCTGCCGCCAGGTAGAAAAAAGGTGCCAGGCCGGGTAACACAAGGTGGAGGTCTGGATTCAGCCCATGGGCCTTGTGTTTGCCACCTGTGCTCTAACAGATATTAGTTAAGTAGCTAGTGCATTCCACATTTTGTTCCAGAACTAGGAAATACACAAATAAAAGGACCTTAGACTTTAAGAGCTTCAGTTTGAAAATAGGACAGATTTTAATCCATGCATAAATGAGTGTGATGAACTGTCCAAAGTGTTTAATTAGAAGTGTGCAGCCATGGGGTGTGGAGTTGTCAATTACACCCGAATGACGGAGGCAGGCCGGGAAGGCGTGTGAAACTTAAGCTGAGTGTAGCAATGTGAATAGGTATTTGCTTAGCAATGGACAAAGATACTGTGAATAACCAGAATCTCTGGAGTACGGGCTTTGAGTAGACCAGAAGAGGAGAATGGGAGAATGATGTAGATATATAAAAAGAGAGGCGGAATCGGAATCACACACTTCTTTTTTTCTTAAAGCAAGGGTAATTAAGTGTTGATGTGACTTTGTTTCTTATCTTAAAAACTCATAACACTATTCCCTCATTTCCAGTTATAGCTAACTCAGAAGTTATCTGTGGTAGGGAAGTTCATTCTGCAGCATTGTCCCAAAAAGCTCCATCTTTAGGTAGTAATTTCCATCCCTATGTCTAGCTGTGCCAATGAGGCACGCTCATCTCTTACTCGAATATCAGAAACTTGCATAGTAGATATGGACAGTCAATTTGCTAGTCATTTACCTAACTGTTTAAAAAAAAAAAAATATATATATATATATATATATATATTATTTATAGAAAGGAGAAAGGGAAGGAGAGAAATATTGATGTGCAAGAGAAGCATCCATCGGTTGACTCACACACCCCCCAACTGGGTTGCCCTTCAACCCAGGTATTTGCCCTGACCGGCAACCTTTCGGCCTGCAGACTGGTGATCAGTTCACTGAGCCACACCAGCCAGGCCCTCTGCCTAACTCTTCTTGTACAAATTGGCTGCCCTGTTTGCTTACTTGAAACATGGAGACCCCTGTGGTCTGTCAGATCATAAACCCCACTGTCAACCTTCTACCCAGGTTAATGATAGATGGGTTTCATGAATTCTCATATTCGTTAACCACTCTGCACTTCTGCCTCCACGAGTATACTCTTCTCTCTACGTAGAAAACAGATATCTAAAATATCATTTGGTCTGTCTTTCCTTCAAATTGGGCTTGACAAAATCTTCAGGAAACTTTAGTTACAAATACATTCCAATGGAATTTTTTCCTCTGTCAACAACTTTGTTTTTGAAGCCAAAGAAATCATACAGTCATAATAAATGTACTATCTTAGTTGTTTGTTTCCAAAAGGCAAAAACAAACAACTCTCAAAATAATGAGTCATCAGTGAAGCGTTTAGATAAAAACAGTTCAATCTAGTATTTTGCCTCTGTTCCTCATGGCAAAGAGAGTGAGGAAAAATAAAGTGATGGTGTCCTTGTCTCGAGAGACAGGTTATTAAAGACAGGGGAGGAGCCTCACCTTTCCTAGGTGAGCGCACTGCTGATGGCAGGTTGGCCGTTGAAGGTGACCTGGCAGGGAGGCGATGCTTTCGATTTTAGCATCCGTCTGGTTTCTGAGATGTTCTCTTCAGACACCACCAGTTAGTTGTTCCCTGAGGAAGACTTAGTAACATGTTTATAAGCATTAGCCTCTCCATGATGATTTTGGTAAAATAGGTGGAAAGAAACATGTGCTTGTCATTCAAATTAAAGCATTGGTTTTTTAAAAATAATTTTTAATGTATCTTCGGGGTGTTCATCCTTACCAGACATGAGGTGTGGCTTTCCCACTTCCCATGATTGCTAGAGAGAACACCTATCCCTCTCGGTAAGAACAGGCTCACATAATACATGCGTGTGGCATATATGAAGTATTAGAAAGGAAGAAATTAAATACATGAGATTTTATATCTGAGTAAATGAGAGTAGGAAATCTTCATTGACAGAGAGAGTTTTCTATATATTTTTACATATATTCTACCAATTACTGAGAGGGAGAAGTGTTTATATTTCTGATTATTATAATTATGAACAGGTCTATTTTTCCTTTCGGGTTTATCACATTTTACTACCTATATTTTGGAGCTCTTTGAGTAATCTGTACATATTGAATATTTAAAGTTTTTGTGATTCATAGAGAGCTGATTCCTTTGTCATTGTATAGTGTCTCTTTTTATTGCAGGTAATTTCCTTGTTCTGAAGTCTAATGTGTCTAAAAATAACATTTTTAGATTTTTTTAAAATTTGGTTTGCACATTGTCTTTTCTATCAGTTTCCTTTTAAACAATGCATACCTTTAATTTTAAAGTGAGGCTTCTTGTAAACTGCCTAAAATTAGGTGTTTTTCTTATTTGACAATCTCTGTATTTCATTAGTATGAATGGATTGTTTCTATTCAATATTATCTAAAATACCATCTTGATAGCTGTTTCCTATGTTTTTCTATCTGCTCTTTGTTTCTTTTTCCTCTTTTTCTGTCATTTTTGGGTGAATTTCCACATTTCTGTGTCGATCTTTGTTTCTCACACGTATTGTAATACATTTGCCTGAAGATCTTCCTTAATGATTCTTTCCATGCAAATCTACTGGCAATGAACTCTCTCAATTTTTGTCGGCCTACAAGAATATTTCCTCTTCAGTTTTGAAAGAAATTTTAGTAAGTTGCCAATGAATACCCCGGTACGGAAGTGAGAAACGGCACTGGAGCAAATGTCTGTTTTCTTCTGCCATAAAAATTTGAGTTAGAAAAAAAAAAAATGGTTGTATTTAACATCACTAATCCAAAGATTAGTAGATATTGTTTCAGTTACCAATTTAAAATGATCAAGTTAATGAAAATTCAGAAGTTGTAATGATGGCACTGAGGTGTAAGGAAGCCCGTATAAGCATAAAGCCATATCCTTATGTTAATAAACAGGGAGCAGTGAAGGGTAGATTCAGCGTCAAACAGGAATTGATTCCTGGACTTGGGGGATTGCTCTGGTATCACAGCCGGCTTGACTTTATAATGTATTTATTGAGCTAAAACTGAAGTCCTTGGCTTCCGCCTCTGCCAAACCAACCAGACGTGGGAACCGGAAATGCCAACATCCACTGCCCAGCACGTTCATTAGCAAATTAAATACTTGCCCTGGACTGAGGCGTCCCCACCTGGAAGGAACAGACAGTTGGTGCCATTAGTTATTATTCTAACTTGTTTAAAAACAAGCATTATTATTTTTCCTTTGGAGAGACTGGTGTTGAATCATCATTTTCCTTGTGTGAAGTTTAAGGGAAGTTGGACTAAGCTTCATTGCCTTGTCTTAAACTGACCTAGCCTATTCACAGGACAAATGAGAAAAATTAAACATTTAAACAATTCCAAAACCTACATTTGTCTACTTATTTTCAAATACAAAGAAATGGCTTTTTATTCCTCCCTGAGCAATGCAAATTAGATCATAGTTTGCATGCTTCCATATTTTGAGCAGATTTCTCATCTCTGTAATTATCATTGTACTCATGAGTACTGTACTCCAAGGTATTTTTTTTTTTTGCTTTTTATTTTTTTAATTATTTTATTGTTGTTCAAGTACAGTTGTTGGTATTTACCCTCCACCACTCCCCCTCCGAGCCATCTCCACCTCCCTCCCCTGCTTCCACCCCCCCTTGGTTTTGGCCATGTGTCCTTTATAGTTGTTCCTGAAACTCCTTCCCCCTCCCCCCCATGATGCCCTCCCCCCTCCCCTCTGGTTACTGTCAGTTTGTTCTTAATTTCAATGTCTCTGGTTATATTTTGCTTGCTTGTGTGTTTTGTTGATTAGGTTCCACTTACAGGTGAGATCGTATTGCATTTTTCCCTCACCGCTTGGCTTATTTCACTTAGCATAATGCAAGATTTTCAAAAGTTAGATGATTGCTCTTGGGTGCTGAAGGAGAGCAGCTTCCAATGATACATCATAAACGATGAAATGAGCTTAAAAAGACAGAAAAGAAGAACAAGGGCAGGACAGCGTGGGTCTGTGTGCGTGTGATTTTAGAAGTTTTTAAGGAACACCGAAAAGGTGTCATTCCACTGACTTCTCAATGGTCCTAAAGTCTCTCAAAATAGGCATCAGTATCAATCAGGAAGGTTCTGTACAATCCTCCCCGTTGATTCCTAGGATCACGTTGCTACAGTCGTCTTTGCTCCCCCAGCTCCGTTCTCTAATTCTGCTTCCCTGGTGACTGACGGTCTTTGCCAAGCCTCTCTGCTTCTTCACACCTGAGTTCCTCTCTTTGCCTTTGGCTCTGGCGGTTCTGCTGAGGAAGCAAACAGCCCTCTGGGCGGTTGAATCCTCTTGCTCAGCTCAAAGAAACACAAACAAAGCCAGATGTTGGAACTGTGAACTTTCCATTCAGACACAGTTTGCCAGTTTTCATGAAAGCACTTCCCATCAAAAGTCTGTTCGATGACTTTATAAGGAAAAACAAAAGTAAACAAAACTTTTACAAACACAAAACACACATTTGAATACTGGAAGCCAGCTCAGTGATGACATAAATCATCGATTTGCAATGGGTGTGTGGCAAGAATTTCTGAAACATGCTACACCTGACTATTTGTTTAGTTAGGGGCACTGACCTCTTTTCCCTTAGATTGTCAAATTAAAAACAAAAACAAAAACAACAGCCAACACAACAATAGCTGTCTGGTGTGTGTGAATCAAAATCATAACCTATTTTTTATCAAATTGGCAAAAAAAATTTTTGTAGCACATTTTTTGGTGTGCTGCAGAATTTCAGTAATTAGTTCATGTGTGTCATGAGATTAAAAAGGTTGAAAATTGCTGATATAAATGATAATACTAAGAATGACAATAATACCATAGCATATTTGCTTTTCCAGTTAATAACCGAGGAAATTGCATCTCAGAGCAATTAAGTGAATTGTCCTCATTTATGCATTTATACAGGAGCAGAACCAAGTTTTATTCTATCGATACCAACGGCCCATGTGCTTTCTTCTACAAAGCATGCTTTGGCCCATGCCCGAGCATGGCAGCAGCTTCCCCAGACTGTACACAGTTGGCATAACTTAGCCATTTGCAGCTGGGGTCCCCAGTCTCCAGACTGCGGACCAGTACTGTCTAAGCCTGTTCAGAACCGGGCTTCACAGCAGGAGGTGAGCTTGAATGTAAAGCCCTTGAATCATCCCGAAACCAACCCCTGATCCCCAGCCCCTGGAAATTTCGAATGTTTCACATTAATTGTCTTCCGTGAAACTCGTCTCTGGTGCTGAAAAGGTTGGGGTCTGCTGATCTGCAGAACAGGTATCTGGGGGAAAAACTTTCTGTGAAAAATCAAAAACATATCTTCCTATATGAAATGTATATCACCACTTGAACTATTACAGGAAAAAACCTTTAAATATTTTTCAAAATAAAAGCAACCTAAAGTTATTACATTTTAATGTATCAATCTTTTATAACTGAAGTATAAATTACAGTGGATTTTGTCCATAGTTAGAAAAAAATTACATGATTATATCCATAGATGCTGAAAAAATTTTAAAATTCAGTACCCTTGATTTCAAAGCAGTCAAATAGGCATCGATATTTACTTAACTATCCCAGACATCATTCTTAATGAGGAAAAATCTGTCATTCACTCTAAAGTTAAGAAATAAGAAAAATAATCTGTCTCACTGTGAAAACTACTACACATTCAACTAGATTATTAGTCGTTTAGTTAAACAGAAGTGAAATAAATTAAAAAGAGGAAGAAATATGGGTTATGGTAGAGAACCCTCAAAAGTGAGAAATTTATCTTCAGATACTATCAACAATAATCAGTGGCATACCAATTTTTTTATTCAGACAGCAGTTGATTTCATGTTTACCACCAACGTGATAGAATATATAATGGATAATATGGCATTTATACACAATCAAACCAGTTACATTGCAGGGGAATAAACTAACCCATAATGTGCATGCCCTATGTAAGAAAACTGAAGACATAAAATTGTACTTAGGCAAAGGGAAAGACTTACCAAGATTGTGTATAATGACACACTCAACATCAGTTCTCCCTAATTTAACTGAGAAATCTGCATGACATTCTGTACATATTTCAAGTGAGTTATTTTATATAGTGCATCTCAAAAAAACTGATTCCAATATGCACATGGAGAAGCAAAACAGGTAAACACTAGAGGAAAAACAGATCAGGAACAGTGAGACTATTTTACCGCATATTGAAATACATTTTAAGCCTCAACAATGAGACCAATTTGGGATTAGAATGTGAACAGACAAGAGAAAATAGTCAGTGTGGAGAAAATACAGTGACTGAGTGACTTATATACAGTAATATGGTATATGATAACACAGATCTCTAATGAGTGGGGAAAGGTCTATTCCCCAGAAGTTTTTGAGATTCCAGGGTAATATTTCTGCCTCTCTCTTTCTGTCTGTCTGTCTGTCTGTCCCTCTGTCCCTCCCTCGCCCCACATCTTACACCACACAACACTTTTTCTTTTACATTTTTAAAATTGAAATATGTTTCACATATAACAGTGTATGAATTTTGGTGCACAATGTGTTGATTTGATATATTTTCATATTGTAATAGCATCACCACAATACATAATAATGATCTTTCCTTTTCAGTGATTAGAATCACTAAATTCTAATCTATAGCAACTTTGATGATGACAAGCCAACATTTTTGTCTATGTTCCCTCTACATTTGTGCCCACAAACGGCTGTTGTTTTACTCCCTCTCCCCACCCCCTGGTAACCTCCATGTTATTTCTTATTTTTAAAAGTTTGGCTTTTCTAGATTTCACGTATAGATGCTCTCATGCAGTGCTGGTCCTTCTCAGATTCGTCTCCCTTAGCGTAATACGCTCAAGGTCCATCCATGTTGCAGAGGGTCTTTGTAGAGAATGCACACACACACACCCCGTCCTTTGCCATGTATAAGGCACACCCACGTTTTTGGCCCAAACTTTCAGGGAAAAAAATCTTTTGTTTTAATTTTTTAATTCAAATTTTTATGTATTTATATGTAGAAACAAAACTGATTATCATATTCCAGGGTATTATTTGGCATACAGATACCATTATTGCTTTCTAGAGTTACACTTTTAATGCATAAGCATAAATAAAAGAATTAAAAACATTTATATAGATACAGAATTTGTACTACCCATGTGCAATGCACATCCTAATTTTTCCCTCAACAATTTGGGCAAAATAGTGGGCATTATACATAGCAAAATATCGTGTGTGTGTGTGTGTGTGTGTGTATGTATACACATGTAGAGCTCTGGCTGTTTTTGAAATTTCGTTTTCAGCAAAATGTTAGCCTGTCCATAAAGGGCAATGCCGCTAAGTAACTTTGGGATTTTGCTCTAAGGTTACCGATGAGACCCTGGCAAAGGAAAAAGCCCTTTCCGATGGAGATGCAGAGCAAAGCTGTCCAAGCCCACAGAGAACCTCTCTACCAACCAGCATGCACTGGGCGGGGCAGCTGCAGCTAGGGCTGCAAAATCCCCACGTGGTTCTCAGTCCAAAGCTGGGCCCCACTGCACATGCCATTTGGAACCGCCCTGAGCTTCAATATGGCAGAAGGTAGCAGAAGTTCTGATGCTCGTCAGACGGGCTTGCTTCCACTAACTAGAAAAACAGAATATTCCCTGATCCCAGAAATACACAAAAGGAAGAAAAGCAAATTGGGAAGCAAAGTAGGATTTTGCTAATAGCTCTCCAGACTCCCTAGAGATTGGCTCTCTAAGGAGAGGGTGAGTGGGAACATGTTGTTTAGGTTCGATGTTTAAGTAATGTCTGCCCAGTCCCGTAGATTGTCTCATGCCTGTGGAAAAGTGCATGTAAAATAGTAAATGCTCACCACTTCAGGTCCATATATTTTTACTGGTGAATTGTGTTCAACATTGAACAACGACAACCAAAAAATCCCAATCCTACTGAAACTCTTCAAGAAAGCAGAAGAGGAGGAAAAAGTTGCCCAACTACTTTCAAAAACCAGAATAATGCTGGGACCCAAATCTGACAAAGAACTACAAGAAAATTACAGGTTAGAGATATAAAATTTCTCAACAAAATATTAGCAGAACAATTCCAGCCATATATAAAATAGAATGTGTTGTGACCAGTGAGATGAGGATGCCAAGAATATTCGATTGGGTTAATATTTGAAAATAAATCAATGCGCCCAATTGATAGAATAAAAGGGAAAAATTACATGGATATACAATGGAAACAAGAATAAACTTCAGACTCTACCCCACACCAAACACACAATTTCATTTCTATCTTCCCAATTACTGTGATAATTTTCATACCTTTAAAAATTTTTTTTTAACCCTCACCCAAGGACACGCTTATCAATTTTAGAGACAGGGGAATGGAAGGGGAGAGAGAGAGGGAGAGAAACACAGATGTGAGACAGAAACATCCATCAGTTGCCTCTCGCAAGCACCCAGACCAGGGATTGAATTTGCTCTCTAGGCATGTTCCCTGCCCAGGAATCAAACCCACCACCCTTTGGTCCACAGGATGATGCTCTAACCAACTGAGCCACAATGGCCAGGGCAGTTTCTGTACATCATATTTGTACTTATGTTGTAGAACACATATTGTTATAAAATTTGCTTATCTAGTTTTATTAATTATACAAATGATAAGAAACACATCATTTAACCACATAGGTACCACTTTCAGTGATTTCCATTCTTTTGTGGCAATTTGTAATTCCCTCTGATATTATTTTTCTCCTGCCCGAAGGGCTTCTTTTCATCTTTCCTGTAGTGCAGATCTGCTAGTGATGAATTCTTTCAGCTTTTGTAAGTCTGAAAAAATTTCTGCTCTCATTTTTCAAATACGTTTTTTGCATCTGTAATTATATGTTGAGGCTATTTTTATTTCAGTAACTTAAATGTTTTTACTGTCTTTTCATGAGTATTGTTTCCAATGAGAAATCTGATGTTATTATTATATTCTGTATATTTATTTTTGTAGAATGATGTTATATATTCTTATAAAGTAACGTTCCTTCTTTCTCTGTCTGCTTTCAAAACTCTATCACTTGTATTGAGAAATTTGGTTGCAGTGTCTTGGTGTGGTTTTCTTCATATTATGTTTAGAGTTCATTAAAAAGTTTGGTGAGGGAAAGAGAAGTGACTTTGGGTGGTGAACACACAATAAAATATACGGATATAGAATTGTACACTTGAAATCTATATAATTTCACTAAGCAATGTTAGCCCAAAAGACCCAATAAAAAATAAATATGTAATTTCTAAAGAGTTTGGACCTGTGAGGTTGTAGTTTGCCTCAGTTTTGACATGTTTTGATCACTGTTTCCTAAAAAAAAAATTTGACTTTCCCTTTTTTTTTCTATGCACAGCCTGGAAATGCTCTAAAATCAGTGAACTAGGGCAACAACAGATTGGCCTCATTTGTTTTCTACATCTCAGGGATTAGTATTTTTCATTATGTGATGTCCACTGTCTTAAAAACCACCATTTCATATGGTTTTTGTTTGGCTTCACTGTTGTTGTTTTTAGGCAGCAGGGTAGGTTTAGTTTCTGTTATTATACCTTTGCTGGAAGCAGAATCCCTGTGTTCCAAGACACTTTTGGAGAAGATATTTTAAAGGATTAAATTAACATATGTAGTTCAAAGCATTTTTTTAACACAACTTATTTATTTCACATATGATCTATGTAAAAATTAATGTATATTTTTGTTTCTTTTTTAAAATCAGAACTACATAAATTACCACCAATTGCAAATCAATTATCCTAGTTAAAAATATATTTTCAAAAAATATTGATTGACAATGTTATATATAGTTGGTGTTATATGGGAAGAAAATTAAAATATGACTATTCATTTTATACTAATATTAGTTTTAAAATATAGAGAAAAATGGAATAATTCTGAAATAAATTTGTCCTTATTGAAATAAAATTTTCATATACGCTTTAACTGAACAAACACTGGTTACACCTTCAAATAGTACTGACGAATTTAGGAAATGCAGCTGATAATGATGGTGATTATTTTATCTCATATATATGTGTATGTATATATATAAATTAAAATTAAGCCAGAATATTTGGAATATAAAATAAGTCACCATATATATGATACATACTGTTATAATTCTCGGTTGAAATTAATTTTGCACTCATGTCAATTTTCTAACATTAAAACTATTCCTAATGTGCTGGTGAAATACATCTGAAGAAAGTTATCATATACTTGTGCTAACTTGAAGATACACATATCTCATCCACAATGAAAAAAAAAATACTTTTTTTTCTGCTCAGTTCCTTTAAAAGTCTTCCAAAATTGTTGAAAATAAATCCTTCAATAATACCATGTGCTTACGCCTTTTCAATTTAAGCAAACAAAACCTATTGGCTATATTTCTACAAAGAAATCACACTTGATTCCTCTAAAGAATTTCAGATAAATGGACGTAAAATGTAACCAGTTTGATTATACAAACTGTACTGGTATTGTGTGACTACAAAACATATTTTAAAATTGGTTCACTAATTGCAAGATGAGAATTTTTGTTAGTCACGAAAATTAGAACTACAATAAAGCTAAACACAGAGGCGTATACTATGCCAGTTAAAGAACCTAAAAGTTTTGCATGTGTTAACTGATTTAATCTTTACAAAAACCCAAACTATTTATTATTATTCCCATTTTACTGATGCAAAACTAAGGCACAGACAGGTTATGTAATTTGTTATAGATTAAACATTTAGTAGATGGTGAAGCCAGGATTCAAAACCAGAAACATGACTCAGGTCAGGAATTACCTACTGCCTTTTTATATATACCAACCTTAGAAAATCAATAAACTAATGTTTTTTTCTCAGCAAGTTAGCATAATCAATAAATTAATATAATTAATTCCATATGTCTAATTCCGTATTGTCACATATTCCAAAATTTGTATCAAATCCAGGAATCTCTCCCAAAGTCCCTGTGACATCTCCACTGTCAGCATAAATGAGATTATTATCACCTCCCAAATACGGTTATCCTAATTTTTATAAGTTGGCTGATACTCCTTGAATAATTGTCTAGACTTTCTATTGGTATTTCCTTCCTACCATTTTTTAATTTTTATTTTTACTAAAAAGAATCTTAAACTTACCACAAAGTTGCAAGTATAATAAAATAATATTTTTCTGAGCTGTTGACAGTAAGTTGCTGAAACAATGCACTATTCCCTCAGATCCTTGTGTATTTCCTATAAACACTCCCCCGCATAACCACAGTGCGACCCTGAAAATCAGGAAATTTCCTGCAGTACAGTTATTAACTTCTGGTCCTCAGATCCATTCACATGCTCCCAATAGTAGAATTTGCCCTTTTATAGCAAGGGCATCTCATTCAGAATGGCGAGTACTGTTGGGTGTTCACATCTCTAGTATTCTTCCAGCTGGATCAATTCAGTCTTTGACTTCTATAACGGGACAATTAATTGTATGCATGTATTTGTTATTTGTATAGAATGTTCCTCCACTTGTACAGGCCTATTTCTCAATATTTGTTTCCATGTGTGTTTCTTTGATCATGAAAGCAATACTCCGTTTTCATCATGGCATCCCATCAGGGCACACGTGATTGTGATTTGGTTCCTGACTGGTTACAGTAACTAATCATTTGTCAGACTTCTTACCGATTTATCAGCCAATAAGTACTTAGTGAAAATACATTGAGATTAGGTAAATATCTCGTAACTTAAACATGTTCAATATATTCAGTTCAACATATTCAAATGGACCCTTGATGAGCTATTTTTAAAAACTTGACTATAATTTTTTTCTGTAATTTATTTTTAATCTCAATGTATCCGTGTTTGGCCAGGGAGAGTTCATTCAAGCTGGCTCCTATGTGTTTCAATGAGGCCCCTTCCTTCTTTGAAAACTCTTTTCTTTTTCTAGTGCAAGGTGCTCCAGGCTCATCTTGTTTTTTGTTGTTTGTTTTTTGTTTCTTTGTTTCCCTGCCTCCGCCTTGGAGCCAGTCATTTCTTCAAGGAGCCTTATATTCTTTTTTAGTAGAAACTGACATTTTCCCTGGGCCAAACCGGCTCTGTAGACAGACCAACACCAGGCACGTGATCACCTCAGGGACTTCGAACTTCTGTTCTTTGTGCTTTGCCCTTGTCGCTGTTTTTGTCTGGAGTAGTATTTCACCAGCCATTCACTAACCACCGCACTTCCTTTCTATCAGTACTCAAATGTCTCCTTGTCAACAGGCCTACGCTTGATCAGCTTTTTAAAAACTTTAATCTGCCCATCAACAGTTTGACCGTTAGCGCTCACCATTCACTTTCCCTCATTCTTTCATAAAAATATTCGCAAGGGCATTCTTCTCATTCTAACAGACTGTACCATCCCGTGGTGTTTTCAGCTTTTGAAAATGGAGCGCACACATTGACAATCCCTACTCGGTACTGAGATACGTAACTTCCCACATGCCCGGACTCCAGACCAGCTCCCCACAGTCTCCCTTTAATTTACGTCCTGGCAGTATTGCGCAACCTGTCATTTTCCAAACTTAACGAACGGCACACCCTGTCTCCATCTTCTTATTTATCTTTACAAGTTTGCTCAGTCTTTCTCTTAGTCTTCTTCCAAATAGGTTGGTTCATCAGCACAAATTAATCTAACTTAATCATTTACAACAATTCATTAATTTGCACAAACTCTGTATGATGGTTGTTCATCCATTCTTGCCTGTGAAATGCTATTTTCTAGTCATTTAAATGTCTATCGCTTTATTAACATGTTAATTAATTATTCATGAAGTAATCTGATTATTTTTGCCATTTAGACTAGACTTTTTAGTAGGAATTAGCATCAGGAACAAACTGAGCTCAACAATCAGCTGGAAGTCAATCATTTTTACTTGTTAAATTTATTGGAGAAAATTATAATCTTTTGAACATTTGAACTGTTTTTATTTTTAAAAGTTTTTACTGCCATAACTGCATGTTTTATGGATGTGGGTAACCTAGTAAATGAACATATTTGGATTTTGTATTCTGATTGTGTCAGCTGGTAATAGATGTTTCATTGCCTGGTAACTGAGTTTTTTCTTTTTGACATAAAAATAATGTCAGAAAATGTACCCTCACATATTAAATTTATTAATGATATTCCCATGATATATCATAAAAAATCAATGTCTTTATCTTTAAATTTCCTTAATCAGATATAAGATTCAGTCATGCACTTGCCACATGATTATTCGGTACCTTCTATGCACCAGATGTGTTTTCAGAGACTGGTAACATATCAACAAATAAACCCATCTGGCATTCATGTTACTTGCAGTGTATTCTAGAATATTGAGGACAAAAGTCATTGTATTATATCTCTATGAACTAAAAAATGTAACAATGTAATGCAGAGGTGCTTGGGTCGCAGTGGATTGTGTGGAAGAGGTTTGTACAAGTGATAGTTCCGTGGGTGGAGCTATAAAGATGGCTTGATGACTTTGCTGTTCTGTCAGCGGAAGCTGGTTTTAGCTTCCTCCTCCAATGCATTAGAGCCCAGAGCCTCCTCTAGGCTCAATGGTGCATTCAATTGAGCCTAAGCATAGATGCGCCATTATTCTCTTGAATTCATCCTTACAATTTCCTTGTCAAGATTAGCTTGCATAGAAGAAGTAAGGAGTACGTTTTTATTTATTTTCTGTTGTCCTTACCCCAAGAGAGCTTACCTAGTTTATGTAAAAACCAAACCAAACCACTGCTTTCTCTTCCCCACCTGATCGCATGGACACTTCACATTGCCACCTGAAACCATCCGAAAGTACATACACCTTGCATTACATCCAGTTACTGCTTATAATTTATGAAGCAGACAGGATTTTGTTTGATTTCCCTAAGCAGTGCTGAACCTGTAGGTTTGAGAACAAAATTTATTCTGACTGGAAAGCTGAATAAACACAATTTTACAGTTTTAACCAGAAACATTAATCGAGTCCATTGAGTTGAAATCATGAGACAATTCAATGGAATATGAATGTGTTTGCTTCTTTCTTTTAATGTTAAGTATGTCAATAACATTTTAGGATCTGGATTAGACTACAGATACAGCACTACACAGAACAAAATGTGATTATCCACTGACTGTAAGATGCTTAACATTTGTTTAAATCCATGCTGTTCATTAAATATGTTTGTGTTTCTAATCTCCATTCAATTTATTTGGCTGATTGGATTTTGGCATCTCTCCTTGAATATGGTAGTTCATATTTTTGACCAATTAGGTGAAAGAAAGAACTTGGGACGTTATAATTTAGGAAAAATTTTATAAGCACTTGATGTTGTTGAGTTAAAATAAAATTTTAGTGTGTTTTCAGGGAAATGTTTTTGTCTTCGAAACTGATTTAAACTCCTTAATGTACAGGTCTTAAAACTTGTACCATTCAAATAAAAATTATACTGTCTGGTAGTATGGTCTAAAAAATATTGCAAGTATATTTCACTCAACTCTTTAAAATGCAGACAGTCCATGAAAGGTAGGTCATAATTCTTACTCCAGTTTCCCGGGCACATCAGTTCCTTTGAGATGAATAAAATGTAATGAGTTCTTTTCTGATAAGGCAAAAACGCATGGTAACATCTGAGACAGTTGTAGGGTATCCATGTATTCATTCTCTCTTTATTCTGTCCACAGCAAGTTAATTTCGATACAGGATAAAGTGGGTTAATTTGGACACAGGATAAAGTTTGTTTCAGTGAAATTCAGAAACTCAAAGTTCATCTCAGATTTATAACTATTTCATAGAGGTAATGGGAACAGCAAAATGGCGTTAGTTTGGGCCACCGTATAGACCCAATGGTGTTGAAAAGAGAAGAACAAGGATTGTGTAGATTCAGGCCAAGTTGAAGAACAGTGTAAGAGATGGACATGGAATTATCTTGGTCTAAAGTAGACACCAGAGTACCAGTGAAGACATGGTTAAGAGTATGGAAACATCCCAACATGTGACATCCATCGCAGATTCATGCTTATTCATCACAAAGTACTTCCTATGTGCTAAGTATTACACTTGCCTGAGAACTGGCACAATGAGGTGAGATGCACGAATTTGGCTGTGTATCAAGAAACGGGCATTTCGGTGACTAGAGAGTTTTCACATCCCAGGAGAGTGTATAATAACTAGCATGCATGTCAAAATCTGACCAGAACAAACATCACGGTAAATGTAAAGTTAGACACTAGGAAACAGAATCTCATACAGTGTCTCCCATTTTAAAAAATGAAAATAAAATGGAATAAACAAATGGCAAAAAGGTTCTTTTCCTAATATAAGCTTACTATATGAATAAATTTTCTTTCCATTTACTTTGCAAAAAGCCCTAGTTCATACTTTTATTCCTTCTCCTCCATCTTCCTAGACTTCAAATGAGCAGCTTCTATGGATTCTTTTCCTTCAGTACCATTATATTCTGTCCATTTCTTCAGTTAAATGCAACAGTTATCTTCCTGCCTCCGATCTTGTCCATTCTTGTCGATTCTAAAAATGGAATCCAGGCATGTCTTTCAAATGCACAGGACCAATCTGAAAAGACAGGTCACAGAGAGGGAGAAAATTTTGGCTGATGACCAATATGAAAAAGAGTTTGTAGCCAGAACATAGACAGTTCCCTAAAAATAAGAAAAGCAAACAGTCTGATAAAATATGCAAATGATATGGACACACTTCACCAAAGAGATATGTGGAGGGCATATAATAGCATCTACATTAATAATGTTAATATCCAAACTAAATATGGAAGAAAAATTGTAATACATTTGAATGCTCAATATCATTAGTCATCAGGGAAATGCAAATTAAAATGACAATAAAATACCTCTACGTGCCTATAGAACACCTCAAATCAAAAAGACACCCGCATGGCATGGATGCAATGCAACCAGACCTCATCGTGTGTGTGTGTGTGTGTGTGTGTGTGTATGAATGACTGGCTTGAATGCAAAAACGACACAGCAGCTTTGGAAAATACTTTGGCAATTGCCAGTAATGGTAAACATATAATTGACATATGGCCCGGCAATCCCAGTCTTTGAGGTCTAATTAAGAGATGTGACAACTTATGTTCATATACATTTGTAGTTCTATCCATTATATCACAAAAACCGGAAACAAGCTCATAAAACCATACGCTAAAAAGACTGAATTTTGCTGTATGTGAATGATCTCAATAAACTTAAAAAATATTGTGATTATTTCCCTATTTAAAATCCTCAATCATTTTTACATTATCCAAAGAATGAAATCCACACTCTACAACAGAACATGCCCCTTATTCTATAATTTTCTCCGATTAGCCTACCTAAACTTTTTTCCCCATTTATTAACTATATTCCACATTCTGTTAAACTGAAATAGCCAATTCCACAATAAACATGACCTATTACTTTCTACGTGAATATGTCATAAATTTATATAATACTACTCTGATGTGTAGAACTACAATTTTCTTATTTTTTTGTAATTATAATCACTTTTCTCCTAAACTCACATTTTAAGTCAATAAAGGAAAATATATCTTTTTTTAAAATGTATTTTATTGATTTTGCTATTACCATTGTCCCATTTTTTTCTCCCTAATTCCTCTCCACTTTCATTCCTTATTCCCTCCCACCTTATGCCCCCCACTTAGTTCATGTCCATGGGTCGTACATATAAGTTCTTTGGCTTCTCCATTTCCCATACTATTCCTTACTTCCCCCTGTGCCATTCAAGTTAAAACAGTCTCTAGAGATTAATTTCTCAATCAGTGTTGCTTTTAAGGTAATTTAAAATTCAAACTTAATATTGGGGATATTGTCCCCTCTTAATAATCTTATTTTTTTTCTCTGTCAGCTGGAGGGAAAATATTTATCACCTTGTAGCATTAGAAGGGGATGTGAGTCTTGAATTGTCACCACGGCTCCTTGTGGCCTGTCTAACGTACCTTGATCTATCCAGTCTCTAGCTCATCTTCGGACCCAGCATCTGCTGTGGCTTGCTGTGTCTGTCCATTAGAATGGGCATATGTTGTGTGTCAAAAGTATTTGTGATGACATCCGCTTGTAAGGTCCATACACCTTGTGTCATTCTTATCCAGGCCATAGACCCCTTCTGGGTAATTCAGCGACATACCCGTATGTCCCACAGTGTCGTAGCTTAAAGGAAAAAAAAAACATGAGAAGTCTTCTGAGCATTGAATTTTTTCAGTTGTGTGTGTCTTAATAAAAAAAAAAAAAAAAAAAGAAGAAGAACACATTTGAACTTCCATCTGCCTGGGCCTTAGAATCTAAAAACATAGTTATTAAAAGGTTGTTTTGGTTTTTGTTTTGAATCGGGCTTCACAGAACTCTTTTAGAATTTGAAAGTTAAAAACAACAACAAAAACAAAAAAACCCTCCTTTTTATTCTGATTCTAAAAATCCAATCTCCTGCAATAAAATAATGACTGTGGGTATACAAAAGCAGGAAACACAAGCAAGGAAAAAGTAAGCGATTATCTTGAAATATATTTTGCAACATTCTCTTCTATTCCACTCCGTTCCTGAGCTGTTTCCTCGGGGCTTTCGGAATGAGTGGCGTTTGTACCTGATTTCCAAAGACTGTTGGTTGCCACTTCCACGTGCTTCCTCTGTAAACAGTCTCCTCCTTGTCAGTAACTGTCACGTTTATGTAAAATGCTCCTTCATTACATTTTCCACTATGATTTATTTTTGAATGTATAAGGTATTTGGATAGGTGTTTGTTTTCTATTGTTCTAAAAATACGATGAAAAGGATTCTCAGCTCCTAACTCCCCGCCCCTTTGGCAACAGTCAGCTCGTTTTATATATCGATGGTTTCTGTTTTGTTTTGTTTACTTTCGTTTCAGATTCCTTATGTAAGTGAAAACGCGTGGTGTGTGTCTCTCTGACTTACTACACTTGGTATGACACTCTCTAGGTCCCTCCACGCCATCCCCAATGGCGAGGTGTCCTCCTTTGTTATTGCTGAATAGTATTCCATTGTGTTTATCACATCTAGAAGTGCATTTTTGTGTGCAGTTATCAGTGTTCCTTCCCGAATTCATTAGTAATTCGATTGTAGTGTAGTAAGAGAACATGCTGTGGCAATACTGATGAGTTGATGTTGGAAAATGTGCTGAAATTTGTTCGATAGTCTAATGCCAGTGATAATTCTTTGGATATTCCATATAGTCATTAGTAGACATATAATCTTTGCATATTGAGTACAGTGTTTTATATATTGCTCAGGAGCAATATGCAAAACATTTGAAAACCAATGCTGTGTTGATTCAATCAACAGAAATATATGTTTAACCAATCAGAACAGCAAGGAGCCCGAATGCCTTACGTAGAGATGGCAGCTGAAATTAGCTCTGTGTACAGTTAGTGGGGAAAGCTTGGTAATTATCTTGTTCAGGTCTTACATATCTTCAATACATTTTTGTATGTTTAGCGTAAACTTATAATGGAAGAAATTGGTGTTGAAATTTCAGCGTGATGGTAAATTTGACAATTTCTCAAAGGGCTTGTATCCATTTTTGTTATATTTGAAATAACTATATTGTCCTCAAGAATGAGATCTTTTATGATTATTTGGCTCCTCTTTATCCTGAATAATGTTGTGTCTTTAAGTGCATTTTTTTCTAGAATTTATTACCTGTATATATTTTTATATCTCTTCGCAAAAAAATTTGGAGGAGATATTACTCATTTGTTTTCCTATAGAGACAAACTTTGTTAAAGATGTATGTAAATTACAGACAGCTCATATTTTACCATCATATCTGCCCAACTATCTAGGCCCTTTTATTCCTTCCCATAGCTTTTTAATTTTTCTTAGTTATTACTTTTTTTTAAGAAAAATGAAGCTATCTTCTGTTTTTTAAATTAAATTTATTGGAGTAACATTATTGGCAAATATTTAAGGATGTTTCATAGTTGCTCTTCCTCAGATTGAATACTAATAATATTCCTGGCAATTGTTTAGATAATTATGTTCTGATGTGCTTGTATTGTTCAAGCAATCGAGGCCAGGAGGAATTGCCTGAACGTCAGACACGGCTGCGTGGTTGTTTAAAAGTCATCTGTGCATGTGTGTTCACCTCTAAGTATCGGGCACAATAGGGTCCAACTGAAGCAAATAAACTTGTTTCTCAGGGAGAGTTGGCTTGGTCACCTGAAGAAAAGAAGTAAAACAAATTGAGGGCTTTGTGTCAATAGGGTCAGCGAGCCAGGGATACAAGCAAGTGTGTCTAAGATGCCTCAAGGTTATAAAACAAATTCCTGAAAGTTCAGGCTTGTTGCTTCACACTGAGTCACTGTACAACCTTCTGAATCCCATAGAGAATCTTTTATTGGAAAATCAATGTTGGAGTTTGAAGAGAAGGGACCTGTCTCTGAACCAGTGTTTGAGCAGTTTGGAAGAATCATAGATCTCTGAAATAAACTTCTAAGGAGCTTTTTAAAACTTGAAGAATGGGCATAACAACTCCCTTTTACTTAACCTCCACAGAAACGCCACTGAGTTTGGTGGCACACAATACGTGTGGTCATTAAAGATTTTATGGTCTTTGTGGGAAAGCATTTTTATTTGTACCAAATGGAGATTAAAATGTGCACCCTACATATTCTGGAAATTTGACCCAGGCTTGGGAAAAAAGGAGAAAAATTGCATTTAGAATTTACAAAGCATTTACAGGTATTTATAGCAGGTGGCTATACACAGTTTCAAAATGGTGACACGAATAATCAAAATGTTTATTTAACTGCAATTAGATACACAGTTTTTATTTATCATGAACACATACAGATAATAGGATATAATGTTTGTTCTCTAGAGATCATGTAAAATGCTGAGAGGGGTTTCTTGTTTTGAATAGCTTAAATGCTAGCTAAGGAGGTTAGCCACATACGAATATTCTACAAAAGTCATGGAGTAACGAGCTAAAGATTTTCCTCGGCCTTCGATGGCCTATTTCCCTTGCTCAGGTGTCCCCTGCATCTACCCAAGCGCTCACTGGTGAGTGTCCTGCTGCAGCACTGCAGGTTCGGGACCGTTCTGCCTTGCTGGGGACCTTGGAAAGCTGACATGGGGTTTCCTTGAACCCGTGCTGGAGGGACACTTCATCTTGAGTTTATTTCCTCCTCCTTTACACATGTGATTTAAAATATTCAGTGAGAGGTTGAATATTTGAAAGTAGTGTGACTCACATATGTAGGGGTTAAGTAGGTAATATGAACATCCATGTACACAATACATGTGTGTTTTGTTATGTTTTCAGCTTGCACAACCGAAATTGATCACCTCTCAGTTCTGGAGGCCAGCAGTCTGAGATCAAGGTGTCCGTCCACAGGCTGGCTCCTCCCGAGGGCTGGGAGGGAGGGGTCTGTCCCTGGCCGGTCTCCTTGGCTTGTAGATGGTCTTCTCCATACACCTCTACACACTGCCTTCCACTTGTATGTGTCTCCGAGTCCAAGTTTCCCCCTTCTAACGTGCTTTTCCTCGGTCTCTGTGGTCCCAGGGCGTGTTTCAGCCTTACCCGCCTGTTCCAGGAGTTGCTCTCTGGCATCTTGTGTGTGGAGGGCTGCTAGATGGTGTCCTCGTGAAGGGGCATTGAAGTCAGGAACAACCTATGTTGATATCTGGATGACGTCCCTCCACACACAGTTGAAAAACAGCACGTGGACTTGGTTTCTTCCCCGTGATAGTTCTCCTCGCTCCCCAGGATGATATAAACACGGGCATAAGGCTGAAGGACACCCTGTTCGGATTTTCCTGGACTTAGTATGCAGTGTGAGTACAAGGAGGATCAAAACAACCTACCTTTGGTTTTTTTTTGTTTTTTTTTTTCCCTGCATGATTCTTAAAGATAAGCAGTAAAAATGAACTGGAAATGATCTGTTACAACATGGAGGAGGCTTGTGTTTTTCAACCAGTGCATCTATGCCTGGATGATTATTACTTACTGCTGGGATGAGAACTTTCACTATATTTTACCTCATTATAGATGTAAATGATGGGAAAATGTGTGTGTTTGGATGAAGAGATATACACGGAAAGAGCTCTGTAATAGCTCTGTTTCTCAGTTTTTCAAATGCTTTTTAAATTGTACTCCAAATAACATAGTGGTGTCTCATAAAGCCTATTTTTAATGTCATATCAGCTGACAACTTGATTACTTCTCCTTCAGTTTTATTGATAGCAAGGAATTGGAAACGACCCAACTTTCAGAAAGATTTGTTACTTAGTCATGCAAATCAATCACGTACTCGGTTTCTAGAAATTATACCTAAAAGACTTTGCGAAGACTTTTCAAACGACTATTAATTATTTATTTTAATTCATTCTCAATGAAAAGGCAACCTGTTTAACCTGATACGCTGAAAATGTATTAGAATATAATAAAAATAGAATTTCCATATACCCTTGTCAGTACAATGTATATCTTAGTAGTGCTTTTGTCTCATCTCATGTTTTTTCTTGTTTTAATTGTAGTTTTTCCATTACCATATATTCCCCCTTATAGCCCCTTCCCCCCCTCACTCCTGCAATCACCTTATCTCATGTTTTAAATAATTTGAATGAAAATTATGGAGTTTAACTCATTTAGTTTATGGGAAATGATGGTCATATAACCTAATTGTCAAAATCCATCCTTGTCAAATCAGCCAAATGAGATTTACTTTCTATTAGAAAGTAACAGGAGTATGTTAATAAGCTTCCCCTTGGCAATCATTGAACTTCTACATTCCAACGCTAAGATAGGTAGCTCCACAGCATGATTTCATGGTCGGGATAAAATGACAGGCTACCCCATCACCGTTTCTTTCACTCATTCTCCCTCCCCCTCTTTTCTTCCTCTTCCTCTCCTTCCAAGGGATTTCCCCCCAGGAGTTGGGCATTAAGGCAAAAACAAACAGGGAGAGAGAGGGAGAGAGAGGGAGAGAGAAGGGGAGAGTGGGGAGAGAGGGAAAGAGGGAAAGAGGGAGAGAGTGAGCGAGAGCGCGCGCGCACAAGCACGCACCTGAGCGTAAATGATACCTTTACCAAGTGTATTCTCAGGCCCAGAATGTTAATGAAGGAATAGTCATCGACTTTAACGATCTGGAATTGTTTTCTGTTGAAACTATTTGTGTGTGTGTGTATAAGATCTGAGCAGTACTTAAGCTCCTCCTGTTTACACATGCCGGTTAAAGGGGATTGGTATATGGTGTGAGATGGAGATTTATTTACCTTTATTTTTTCTCTGTGTACAAGCAATCGAGGTGTCAACATATATTGTTGATGCCAGCAGTCTGCACTGGTAGTTGGGCATGTAATTAGGTTTCATTATGCATGTGGATGCTTCGGGGCTCTCCACACCGTTTTATTTTTCCTTGTACCAATAATATGCTATAATTACCATGGCTTTGTAAAAATTCTTAATATGGCAAGGCAATACTCCTCTTCCTGCTTTTTTCTTCCTATTTCAGGAGTAGCTATTGTCTTTTATTTAAACTTCCAATTAAAAGTTAGTATTACTTTGTGAAGATCCACAAGAAACTCTTTTGAGATTTTACTGGAATATGATCAAATTTAATATCAGTTGAGAATTTATATATTTCTGTTTAGGAACACACTGTCTCTCCATTTACTGTAGGACCTTATTAGTGTTTTACATTTTATAATTTTTTCCATAAAGTGTTACCCTAGTTTTCAGCTTTAGGCCTAAGTACCATTCATTTCTATTGCTATTTTCAATGATATTTTGTTTGTAAGCACCTATGAAGTGACAAATTTTGTGCTTAACCCCTTTTATATATCTCAGCAAACCTGGAAGCATAATTTTCAAATATTTAAATTTTATAATCGAAGTTAATTCTTAGAAGTTAAACAACCGTTTAGCATTAACTGAAGGGTAGAGAATGGTTTTCAACATAGGTCTGGCTAATTTCGAAGGCAGCAAGCATCCTTGACTACCTCTGACTTTCTAGAGAAGCTTGAATACATACAGGGAGACCAAATGTGAGCAAGTAAATAGTATCCAATGTAGGCTTTCCCAGAAGTGAAAATTGCTCATTTAAATTTTAAACATAGTTAAGAACTCTGATCGATATTGTTTCCATTTATTCAGAAATCTCGAGCATTTGATCTTCAGTGTTTAAAGAATCTCTGTAATATGGCAGATGAATGGTAGAGGTTACAGTTGGCTTTATCTGGGTTCATAGTTTGAGGTGAAATGAGAAAAGTATGTTAAGCAGTCATTGCTCATATGTGCACTTTTTCCCATTTTCTACCTGTTTTTCCAGCTGTAACGCTATTCAAGCTCTCTTCACTGTGATCCATCTCTCTCTCATCCGACGCCATACACTATTAAAAGGGAAAAAGAATTGCATATTGAAGTACAACCCATTTATTCATCCCTGTAACCGCCTGTCCCTGAGCGTTATGGATGTTTATGGTCACTTTTCCCCAGCATGTCTATGAGAATCATTCATGTTGCTACTTGCGCATGTCAGTATTTTGATACTTTTGATTGTTGAGTAGTCCATGATGTGTATACCACTGTCTTTTCCAGTATTGATGACCATAACACCATTAACATTATAACAATAACTAGCAATAAGAAATATTTGGAAGTTCATTATGACAACTGTACCACCTCCCCTCAAAAGGTGATTTTCTATAATTCTTCAATTCGGAAGCTTGGTTTTACTCTTGAGTCTTTATTTGTCAGGGAGCAGAAATTTTTCTAACTCAAAGCAGACAGGCATTTCTACTTCTAAATTTTCTTTTGGGTAAACTGTCAATTAAAAATTCTTAGTGAATGTCTATTTCCAAGGCCGAGGTTGAGCCAGTTTGCATACAGCCTATTATAAAACATAGGAGTCTCCTAAGCTGGGGGTTCCTCAGCTAGGAGGCCAACTCAGTCTGCCGGCAGCATCTGCCTGGGATGCCCCCACCCCAGGGGGAAAGTGGTGCAAAGGTGAGTCATAAGCCTTTGTCTCTCACCCACCAATATCGTGCCGTGTGGTAGGGTAGCACCCATGACACTACTGAGGGCTTACATGGACGTCTACACTGCTTGCTATAGGCTGAACGTCTGTGCCCCGCTCCCCAAATCCACACGTGGGACCCTAATCACCAGTATGGGGGAACTGAGAGGTGGGGCCGTTGGGAGGTCATTAGGTCACTAAGGGAGGGGATTAGGAATGGGATTAGTGTCCTTACAGAAGAACCAGAGAGTGGCCGTGTCTCTTCTGCCATATGAGATTTTTGTCTGTTTGTTTGTTTTAAATGACTACGAAATAGGAAGCCGGCTCTCAGCAAACAGTGAATCTGTTGCTGCCACAATCGTGCAGCCCCCAGGACTGTGAGAAATCAATTGCTGGTGTTTATAAGCCACCTAGTCTGCGGTGTTGTTACAGCAGGTGGAACAGACTAAGACGCTGCTTCATCTTCACTAGCAACAAGGGCTCACGCAATTCTAAACGTTTCCAATTAGCATAACCACTTAACACTGGGTCCAGGGCAGGCTTAGCGGGCAACCCCTATAAAAGACAAACACCACATGAAGCTTCCCCATGTAGTAGCCATTCCGAACACACATTCAGGTAAAAGCTACTTAATCCCTGCAATGTCTCTGCAGTCACACTTTGCAGTTAGTGATTTCACACCTGTTCCCTGAAGTGGGGCATCGCTGAACACGTGGGGTTTCCAGTGACAACCCGTCAGCACGGTTTCCACCTTGTCCGTGGAACAGGAGCGTCTTAAAACTTTAGTGGTTTAAGCAAACAGCTAGAACAGGAACAGAACCACAGAAATGGAGATCATATGGAGGGTTAGCAACAGGGGCGTGGAAGGAGGAGAGAGGGGGAAAAGGTACAGAGAATTATAGACGGTGGGTAGAAAATAGACGGGGGGAGGGCAAGAACAGTGTGGGAAATGTAGAAGCGAAAGAACTTATGACACATGGACATGAACTAAAGGGGGGAATGTGAGTGGGAGAGGGTGTGCAGGGTGGAGGGGAATGATGGGGGAGAAATGGGACAACTGTAATAGCACAATCAATAAAATATATTTTAAAAATTGCTACATAACAACAACAAAAAAAACTTTAGTGGTTTATATCCCTTCACCCCAATCACTGCACATTTCCTAAGGTCCCCTGGTAGTGGCACTAATTTCTGCAGTTCCGCAGGAATGGTATGTACTTCTGGTTTTTCCGGCATTGTTCGAGTAAGGAAATTCAAAACACTTCCACCTGCATGTTCCTATTAGGTCGGCCGTTTCTCCCCGGGTCAGAGAGCCAATGTGGACATTCTGAAAATTATGAAATGTAGCCATCTCGCCTTTACATTCAGGAAGTAATCACAGGATGGGTCATTGCCTGCCCCTACTGCAAGTTGAACTTGGACTGATCCCCTCTGTCACAAGACATCAGAAGTACACCCTTTGCCCCATGCTGCAGGGGCACTTTCGGGGTCAGGAATTAGTGTCAGGTCAGAGCCAGTGTCCGCTGATCTGGGAGAAGCCTCAGAATTCCTTTCGCCCCAGTGCACCCTCACTCACTGCAGTACATGTCCTGAGTCCTGTAAGGGATGACTCAGGGAAGCTTTATGTTCTACGCTGAGACAGTGCAGCGAATTCTTTCCTCAAATGGGCCGAGCCTCCCTGTTAATCTGTAAGACTATTTTTTTAAAAGATTTTATGTATTTATTTTTAGAGAGAGGGGAAGACAGGGGAAAGAGAGGGAGAGAAACATCAATGTGTGGTTGCCTCTTGTGTGCCCCTCACTGGGGACCTGGCCTGCAACCCAGGCATGTGCCCTGACTGGGAATCGAACCAGAGACCCCTTGGTTCACAGTCCGGTGCTCAGTCCATGGAGCCACACCAGCCAGGGCTGATTTGTAAGAGTATTTTTGGACAGTTTTATATCCACAGAATGAATTACATAGACTGTACAGACAATTACCTATAGGTCTCCTCCCACCTTCCCTCTCGTTAACCGATTAACTAGTGTGATTCATTTCTTATGATCAATGAACCAGTATTGACACGTTATTACTAACCAAAGCCTGCACCTACTTTATTTATATTTCCTTAGTTTTAACCGATGCCCCTGTCCATTCTGTGATCCCATCCGAGATAACCTGCTGCCTTTGGTTGTACCTCTTTCTAAGTTCTTCCTATGACTTTGGCTATTTTAGATTTCACATGTAAGTGAGATATTAGCGTATTTGTTCTCCTCTTTCTAAATTATTTCATTTAGCATACTACCCTTAAGGTTTGTCCAAGCTCTTGCTAATCTCCCTTCCTTCTCATGTCTGATTCATGTCCACACATACAAACATAGAGACACAAACCACTTATCCATCCATCAGTATTCTTGGTTGGCAGGGGGTTTTTGTTTGTTTGTTTGTTTGTATTGCTTTTCAACAATTTGAATATATTATTTCATTCTCCTTTGTCCTGTAAGGTTTCTGAAGATAAAACCCACAAATGTGTCAGAACCTTGCTAAGATTAGGCTCCTAGTAGTTCCTTACTATAAAGCTAGTCCATGTTTAACCTCTCGCAATAAAAAAAAAAAAAATGGTTGTTTAAGTGTTCCTGTGAGTTTCTGGTTCCAGCAGCTTTTGTTCCAATGAGCAGACTTCAGCTGTGATTCTCTGTATTTGTCTGTCCCTTCAAATTTTGGGTTGTCAATTTGTCCAGTGTCATTAGTTCTCAGACAGGTCTGAGAAAAGTTATTGGTTTTCATTAGTTCAGCATCATGTTCTTATAATAAAAATTATAGGTAATGATTCCTAAGGTTTTCATATGTCATAGCTGAAAGGCCTGGACAGATTTTAAAAAATAATACACTGGTTTTCATTTTAATCGAGGGGTTTTGGGCTTAAGTGACTTGGGCCTGGAAGTTGGTGTGACGTCATGAGTATTACGGCAAAGTGTGTGGGGTTTTGGTCAACCCGCACAGTTGTTGATGATGATTTTCCATTATACAGATCAAAGAACATTGTAGTATCTTGAATATCTCATTCCTGGGGACAGTGTGATCAATTAGCCTGCTGCAGAGATCCCAGGAGACCAAATACCCTGATTAATGGTATGACCCTCCTGTTCTCGATGATAAGTGAACACCTCTTATTTGGTGATTAGGTACCATCAGTGGCCTCTGTGTCATCCAGTCTACCCAAATGAAATCATGGTGCCACTTCAGTTGCACCTTGTCCCATAGTTACACCTGACCCACAAAAGGGAGACAGCCACCATGGTTTTCAAGAATGCAGGTGCTACCCTCACTAACTCGAGTCTCATCAGCTTAGTGAAGGGAGCGTACTAACCTTCTTGTGAGATGTAGTTGAGGGTTGTTGCGAGTCTTGCAGAAATTAAGCACCTTCTCACCTGCTTGTCTCCTAACGTTGTTTGCCCTTTCCTTCACACCTTGCCTGAGAAGGTCTCTCATATCAACCTCGTTAAATGTAGCTACCTACAAGTCCAAGTTTTAGTCAACCAAGCAAGTAGGCAAAGTAGACTTGTCAGAGCTGCCCTTAGCTGCATAACATAAATGCAGAACACATTAAGTACAGAGTCTCTAGTAAAGGCATGTCCTCGTGGTTTAATCTAACCTCCTCCGTCTATTCTAACCTCCTTGGTCTAACATCCTTGGAATCCACTGTTATACTTGTGCGCGGTATTTCTGCTGACAAACTTGTCAAATCTTGGAATTGTTTCGTGAGTAAGCTAGTTCCTCTCGGGTCATAGTAGGTACCTAGCCCCCCGAATCACACTAATACTTGATGTTAGCTATGAGTCTGGTGCCAGTTGGGGTAGCGATGGTGGGTTTGAAGAAAATAAGGTTCTTCTTATTTACGTACGAGAGATGTACCCCAGGCCATGTTAACAAAGAGTTTTCGGCAAAGGAAGGCATTTGCCCTGGACAGCTGCTGCCACCGGCCAGGGAGACCGGGTGTACGAGGCTCTCATTTTCGATACTGGACGCCTTCATTCCAAGTGTCCAAATCCCTCTATTTCCCAGTCAAGCCTAACTTCCATGGGAGAAACTCAGCAAGATCATCAATTAAATTAGCCTTCTAGTTCTATAAATAGCACGATTAAATTTTTTGTTTAATAGTCTAGCATCTTAACTACAAGAGTGCAGGAAATAAGAGATTTCCCTAGTCTAATCTTGGAAGCTATCCGGTTCTGAGATCAGATCTTGAGCTAATAACCAGCTGCGCTCCTAGGAGCTTATTTCAGTGGTCATCATATCACAGCCACGTGTATCAGCTTGATTCCCTGCAGTGTCAGTGTAAAACATAGATTCCTACTATTTCATTTTCTGTAACGCGATGCTCAGCCAGACCATGACTAAATCAGCCCCCAATTCTGTGATCGAGGACCAGTATCCCAGGACC
Organism: Glossophaga mutica; assembly: GCA_039655065.1. Lineage (NCBI taxonomy): Eukaryota > Metazoa > Chordata > Mammalia > Chiroptera > Phyllostomidae > Glossophaga > Glossophaga mutica. Next base: position 6,340,504 of record CM077313.1, on the reverse strand, counting down.
ACTGTGGGCACCAAATCTGTATCAGCCCTGGCCTTGTCACCAGGCCATACCACAAGGCCACTAAGAATTTGACGAGGCCGAATTCACTAAAATGTAACTTACTCAATGAAACCTTCTCTTAACACCCTGATTAAAACTGCCACCTCATGTACTACCTAAATGTCATGATTTCCCTCCAATATTCTCACTGCCATTTATAAAATATATGTTTTACTTTTATGTGTTACATGTGCTCTATTACACTACACCATAAACTCCAGAGTGTTAGAGATGTCTGTCTTGTTCATTGTATTCTTCCCGTCACCCAGAATGGTGCTTGGGATAGGAGAGTTCTCAGTAAACATTTTTCAAAGAAATTAAACTCCATTCCAGATGAAAAGAAAGAATGTCTCCTGTTGAAGGATGGGTTTGGATTTCCTTCTCAGAATGAGTACACAATATAATCCAAATATTTTACATATACACACACACACACACACAGATATGTATACGTGTGTGTATGTGTGTGTGTGTGTGTGTGTGTACACACACACCTGTGTCTAATGAGATTTTTCATGGTAGATTTTTCTAAAAATGATGTTGTCTTTACCAATGGTTTTTTGGTTTTAAACATTAAAAGTGTTTCTGTGGGATTGCACAAAAATTTTTCCTATCATTTGAAAAAAAGTAAAGAGGCTTTAAAAATCATTTAAATTTATATTAAGGATATTATATGCCTGATGAGATTTTCATAATAGATTATTCTGAGAAAAATGATATTGTCTTTACCAATGGTTTTTGGCTTTAAACATTCAAAGTGTTTTGTGAGGACGCACAAAATTTTTCTATACTATTTGAAAAAAGGTAAAGAGGTTTTGAAAAATGATTTAAAATTTATATTAATGAGAAAATTAAAATGTGATGGTAAATATCTGGCGACATAGCAATGAAGTTGTACATTTAATGAATGTTTATTGTGTTTAGCTTCATGAAACAAACTAATATATCTGACATTGAAAAGTAATATGTCCTAACATCCCACTTTAGAAAAAGAATTTTATCTGTACATTGGTTACATTTGTCTTTTCCATTTATGTGTTGGCCTTCTTGCCCTGGGCAAAAGGAATGAAAAAAAAGACAAAAACCTCTAGTAATGTTATTTATTACAAAAAGCAATCAACCATAAAGACTATAATTGAACTCACAAGTGTAGTCATTACATGATTAATTACTTTGGTAAATCAGCCTCCTGCATCCATCATGAAAACATTCAAAGGAGCTAGAATAGACTGGTCCAAAAATGACTTCTCTTCTACAGAACCACTGCCATCCATGGTGTGTTGTCAGTATTTCTTAGTTTTCATCATTTTTCCTCCCTACTAATCCTCTATCTTAACTACATTTGAAGATAAATGCTTTTATGATTAAGTGGAAGCAATGCAGGCATTGGCTGAGGCAAATTTTTTTCCAGGTTTTTGTCACACATAACAAAGGATTAAACTCAACAGTTCATTTGTCATCTTACATGTCTATTGTTGGTTGATATAATACTGCACTCATTTCTAATACTTCTAGAATGCTTCAGTTTTGTAGGTGATATATCAATATGTTTTTTTTTCCCTCAAGTTAAAATCAATTCAATGGCATACACAAGGCTCTGAGAACAGCAGGGCAGAGAGTGAGGGCAGATGAGAAGCAGAATGAAATGTAAGAGATGGTCTCTTTTGTTCTGCATGTTCTCATGTCTGGATGCAAATAAAGATCTAGGACTTGTCCCTCCATCCTGCACCCTTGAAGGGAATCAGCCTGAGAAGAGAACTGTCATACTGCAGATGACAGATTAGAAAGGCAGGAAGAACCTAGGTCATGGGTAATGTCAACAAACTGCTGAGACAAATAAAGTTGAAGTGTGTCCTGAATCGGGGTTTTCAGTCCCAACAGGCTGTTTCTCTTGCTCGAAAATCAATCGTGACCCTCAGTGAAACCTCTGCTCTTATTAAAATCCTGTAGCTTTACAATGAAAAATAATAGGAATGAACCTTGAATTTATTTCTCAGAATATAACTCTAAATAATCTTTATATAATCTCATCCTTCTAAATGACTTTTCCTCCAAAATTACATTGAAATTTCTAATATAGGTTTTGATTGAAACACCTATGGGATGGCATACCATTCTCTTACCTATTTAGTAAAAATGTGAGTAGCCACCTCTATAACACTTGTTTGCCCCTGGCCTGAGCATCTCCTACAAGCTGGGTCTTACAAGGTCTTCCTTCGGTTTTAGAAATGACTCTAAAAAGTTGTACTTAGCCTGTTCTAATAAATCACAAAGATGGAAGTCCGGAATGTTGGTATTCCTGGTTTCTGTCAAAACGATTTAAGAAACGGTGGAGATTCATGATAATTGGACGAAATAAAAGTAGCAGAACTAGTCAGGTAATAGAGAAATAATAGAAGAGTTTGAAAAAGAAGTTACGAGTTGCATGTTCTGAAATACAGAAATCATGTTACATATTGAAAAAGAAAAGAGAAAGCCGAGAAAATACAGTGGCAGTATGGTGGAATATGAAAGTTTTTTTAAATTTTGTGTTTTTAAATTTATTGAGGAATAATTAACAGTACAATTGTATATATTTAGTGATTTCATATACATCTATTTGTAGAATGATTAGCAAGATCAAGATAATGAAGACATCCCTCACCTTACATAGTTACATAGGTAATTGTTTTTTTCGTGTGTTTGGTAAAAATGCTTGAGATCTGCTCACCACAACTTTCAAGTATTCAATACTGTTATTACACCCATAGACACAATGCTATACATTAGGTACTTAGAACTTACTCTTCTTACAGCTTGAAATGGGTGTCCTTTGACCTAGAAAACCCTTTTCCCATCCCACACCTCATCCACTGTTTACCAGTATTCTATTCTCTGTTTCTATGAAATCCACTTTTAATGTTTTGTTTTGTTTTTTAAGATTTCACATATAAGTGATACCGTACAGTATTTGCCTTTCTTCATCTGTCTTGTGAATCTGTCTGGCATATTGCCCTACAGTTTCGTCCATGTTGTTGCAAAAGGCACCATTTCCGTCTTTGTTATAGCTGGCAAATTTAGTTAAATCACATAGAGGTACTTGAATATGTGTCTGCTTGTCCATGATTTTGTCATTTAGAACTAGTCTATATTTGATTCTGACTATTTTCAGCAGGGGATCTATATGAAACAAGTGGCAACATATCTAGTCCTCGTCTGCTCTTATTATTGCCACTCACTTCTCATGTTCACACTCATTTTTCCTCCTGAAGATTTCTCTGTGATTATGTTTGGCAGGAGTACCCACTGAGCAATGATCAGTATTATAGTGCTCATTTTGGAACGGAAAATATAGCACGTTACAGTTTATCAATGAAATGTGCAAATGGTCTGGTGCCAAGTTTTATCATCTGGAATTTGCCCCAGAAATTAATTAAATCTCTTTTTAGTATAACTAACTACATGATTTGTGAAAGCTTATGAAGATTATTTCTAATTGACTATATTGTCAATGAGAAGAATATATGACGAAGTTAAAATATAAATGACAAAAAAAGAATATCTAATTATTCTGAAATAATTATTTTGGTGTCACTATATGTTACTTTTATGGCTTCTGTAAGTAATTTTCTTCAAAAATTGAAGGCAGATTTTTTTTAACAAAGTGCCAACTATATAGCCTAATCAAAGATGAGAATGTTTTACTTACCCAGAGGTTTTTAATACAATAAACTAACCTTCCTAAAAGGATAGCCAACAAAACCGAACTAAGTGAATTATTTCTGAATAGCAACCACAGATATACATCAGGATATAAAAATGATATACACTCATGGAAAAGGTGAACATATTTAGAATATTATAACAGATATGAATGCATTATTATAGTTTAAAATGTCATAGAAGACCATATTTAATTATTTTTTCACAGACATTCCCTTTAGCAATAGGTATAAATTGTTTGGGATTAATTCAGACGAAGTCGGATAAAGAGGGACGCGTGGCTCACACTCAGCAAATGTGTGCTGGTAGGGAACATTTCCGTGGGATGTTTCCACGTGCAAGGCTTTTGCTGGCTGCAGAATTAATGTACATACATATGTTTATATTCTTTTTCGTTTAAAGATTATTTATTTTTAGACGGAGGGGAAGGGAAAGAGAGAAAGGGAGAGAAACGTCAATGTGTGGTTGCCTCTCCTGTGCCCCCCACTGGGGACCTGGCCTGCAACCCAGGCATGTGCCCTGACTGGGAATCGAACCAGCGACCCTTTGGTTTGCAGGCCGATGCTCCATCCACTGAGTCACTCCAGCCAGGGCTACATGCGTTTCTATTCTAAGAATGCAAGTTGGGATAATATTTTGTGCAAAAATAAAAATAATTTTGATGTGTATGTATTTTCCCTTCAGTCTGTGGATTGTTGTTTATCATTTATTTAAATGTATGTACTTTGCAGGAGAGCAGAAATTAAAAATTCTTATGACGTTCAACCTATTAGATTTTTCAATAAAAACTTAGGATTTTTTTTGTCATATGTAGACATCTTTACCTAAATCAAAGTTTTTTTCTGTATTTTTCATCTAAAGATTGAAATATTGTTAGCAGGATATTTAAGTCTGTGATCCATTCTGAGTTAATTTGATTCTCATTTCTCTATTATTTTTTAAACTTTGTAGAAGAATCAACTGACTGCTTTATATCTGTATGTACGTACGTGCCTTTGTATTCCTTTCTCTTGGTCTAGGTGTCTACACTTTCACAAACAGCACATAATTGTGATTACTCTAATTTGCAGTAGATAATGAACATTCCAACTGTGCGTTTTCTAACTTTGTGCTAGTCGCATAAAATCATTCTTGTTATTTTAATTCCAGTATTTTACATAGATGTTTTAGGATTCCTTTATTCGTGTCTACTAAGACCCCTGCACATGTTTTTTATTTTAGAGAGAGAGGAAGGGAGGGAGAAAGAGAGGGAGAGAAACATCAATGCGTGGTTGCCTCTCATGTACCTGCCTTTGGACACCTGGCCTGCAACCCAGGCATGTGCCCTGACTGGGAATCGAATCAGTGACCCCTTGGTTCAAAGCCCGCACTCAATCCACTGAGCTACACCAGCCAGGGCCCTGCACAGATCTTAACAAAATGCTTGTTGGGATTTTTGCTGAACCTGTGTTGGATCTCTAGATGAGTTGGAGGAAACCTGACATTCTGCAAACATTGATTCTACAAATTTATTAAACTAGAATATATTTCTTTTTATAAGATTTTATTTATTTATTTTTAGAGAGAGGGGAAAGGAGGGAGAGAAACATCAATGTGTGGTTGCCTCTTAAATGGCCCCCACTGGGGACCCCGCCCACAACCCAGGCATGTACCCTGACGGGGAATTGAACCGGTGACCCTTTGGTTCACAGCCCATGCTCAATCCACAGAGCCACACCAGCCAGGGCATATTAAACTAGAATGTATTTCTGAACATTTAGTTTTACTTTGATTTCCTGTCATCAGTATTTTATTTACTTATTTATGTATTCATTTTGCAAACAGATGCTGTTGGAAGCAAACACATCTGTTCAATTGTGTGAACATGTTTTGGTTCTTCACTGATTTTTACTGAGCATTATTGGTTCCCAGTCACAAAATAATGACTCGCTATTAGTGTACATTGTGAAATGATCACCACAGTGAGTTTAGTTGACATCCATGTCCCCACATCATTACCACGTGGTTCTCCATCACGAGAACTTTTAAGATCTACTCTCTCAGCAACTTTCAGAAGAACAACTCGGCATCGGCTACCCTGACCGCGCTGTGCATCATGCTTCCAGGCCTTACTTGTAACTGGAGGTTTGTCTCTACGGCCAACGTCGTCCGTTTTCCCCACCCTCCTCCTCCAACCTCCCTCAGCCACCAATCAGACTCTGTATCTAGGAATTCTTTTTTTTTTGTTTTTTTTTTTAGATTCTACATATAAGTGTCTTTTGCTGTCTGACTTATTTTACTTAGCAAAATACTCTCTAGGATCTTCCAACATTGTCACAAATGTCAGAACTTCCTTCTTCCTCATGTCTGAGGAATATTCCACTCTATATAAAATCCTCCCTATCCCTGTATTAAGTATTAACAGATACGTAAGTTGTTTTCATTGCTTGGCGATTGTGAGTATTGCTGTAATGATGAAGGGAGCTCACATATCTTTTGGAGTGAGTGCTTTTGTTTCCTTTGGGTGAATACCTGGAAGCAGGAATGCTGGACCATGTGGTAGTCCTATTTTTAATTTTCTGAGGAATCTTCATCCTGTTTTCCTTAGAGGTTATACCAGTTTACATTCATACCAACAGTGCACAAGGACGCTCTTTACTCCATATTCTTGCCAATTCATGTTATTTTTTGTCTTTTTGATCATAGCCATTCTAACAGGTGTGAGGTGATATCTCATTGTGGTTTTAATGGGCATTTTCCCGATGATTAGCGATGCTGAACACCTTTTTATTTATTTACTTGCCATCCGAGTGTCTTTTCTACCTATTTTTAAATCAGATGTTGTTTTGCTGTTTAGTTTTATGACTTTTTCTATATTTGGGAGCTTAGCCCCTGAGAAGATACGTGATTTGTAAGTATTTTCTCCCATTTGGTAGGTTGCCTTTTCATTTTGTTGATGGTTTATTTTTCTGTGCAGAAACTTTGGAGTTTGATGTAGGCCCACTGGTTATTTTTCCTTGTGTTGCCTTTGCTTTTGGTGTAAAATACAAAAAAAATCATCACCAAGACTGATGTCAAGGAGCTTACTGTCTGTTTTTTTCTAGGAGGTTTATTATTTCTGGTCTCATGTTCCAATCTTTAATCCATTTTGCATTAATTTTTATGTACTGTGTGTCAGATAATGATTCTAACATCATCTAAAATAAAGGGCTTTTTGTTCTACTTTCTAAAGAAGAAAATTGTCTTCTACAAATTCACGTTCAGATTAGAAATAAGACTGCTGTATATGAAATACAGAAGTCAACCTTTCTGAGCTTTATAAGCTTATGATTACTCTTTTATTTGTTGTATGTTTATCTCTTTAAGCCTTTAGCTAAATTGTGTTGTGAAGAATACTATTTTATTTCAGATAAAAATATTGACTTACTAAGTTTTGTAGGCTTTCTTTGGTGAAACACTGTCAAATTACTGAACCATCTACAGGATTTTTCCCCCTCATTTCATATTTTGATGAAAGTTGTAAGTTCTTTAATTAATCGATTTTCTATCCTCATTGTATTTTTCAATTTTAGTGTTTTATCACCTATGATTTGGTACCTTGAATAGCCCATTTATAGAAGTTTATTTCTCTTTAAAACTGTAATTCGTTAGCATTTTTTAAAAATTAAAAAAAAAACTGACGTGGACTTTTCATGCATGAAATACCTCTTTCAATTAAGTAGCTTCCACAAGTGAGGACACTGAATTCATTCTTGTCTGTCTTAACTCCTTATAGAAATAAGAGCTAGATTAGCTGATACAGAGAGAGACACAGGGTAACCTTCTTCAGTGCTTAATTACCTTTCAAATGTTTTCTTCCTTAAAGATAATGCATGAAATCACTCCTGGAATGTTCTCTGTAATGGCACACATACAAATTATTTTAATATTATAAAGAATGTAAATTCTTTGGCCTGGGACTTATATCTAATTTAAAATGGTTAGGTGACTTTCCCCTGCTTTCTCATCTACCTGATGCAGGTGGCAAACACAAGGCCCGTGGCCCGAACCTGGCCCTCCACCTTGTTCTATCCGCCCGGCACCTTGTTTCTACCTGGCGGCAGTGCCGAGCTCTCGCTTAACTGTTAAGGAGTCGTTACATTGATACAGTCCTAAAATTACATTCAGCCCTTTGAAGGCAACCGTGAGACTGATGTGGCCCCCGGTGAAAATGAGTTTGACACTCCTGTCTTCACTGAAATCAGACTACCTTCCTGTTACAAAGCAACTTGCTCCCTGACAGCCTAAAGCATGGGGCAAAGGCATGGATGTTCTTCCAGAAACCTGGACTTTTCCTCTGGCTTTCGTGCCCCAAGCCTTTCTCATCTGAGTGTTCCTCCATGCAGACCCAGTATGTTGTAACGATCAGAAGCCCGTCTAGCTACTTCCTGTCCGCCCCTGACTATCCAACTCTGAGTCCTCTCTGTGACAGGTTCAGACACCACCCTGAACGATGTCAGCATCCTTGGGATCAACCCAACACACAGCTGAGAGCCAACCACTTCCAACATTTTGACAAATGCTCACTTCAGCTGCAAGCTCTCAAGACCATACTCTGCATCTTGTCATTGCTGATTTTGATCACAGCAAATCTCATTTCTACCCCTTTTTCTCATGCTATGTAGACACCCAGGCCCTTTTCTATGAAACACTACTTCTCATTATGATTTTATTTGTTTATACTGCCTAGAACCTCATGGTTCAAAAAGTCAACCACTTCTTGTCAGCACCTTCAATTCCCAGGGTTTTTTGTTTTTGTTTTTGTTTTTGTTTTTTCCCTTCTGCTGTCCTGCCTTACAAATCCTCAACCTTGGATTAATCCATCCAAATGCCCTCTCTGCTCCTAATAATGAGGCTTTCTGAGTGGCTGGACCAAAGAACATCATCCATCCATCCAGAATCGGTGCCGTGACCAGGCCACAGTCCCCAAACTTAGCTGGGCCCTTGGCACTGTTTTGATACCATTTTATATGGTCCTGGCCAGACTTAGCTCCCCTAGCCACGGTAACTGATCCAAACCCACATGTCTATTTCTCAGCAGAGTCAGGTTCCAATTTTGCAGAGAAGAATTAAGAAATTAAACTGCCGGTGTGATTTTCCTCAACTCCTGTCCCCATTCTTAATTATTATCTGTATTTTTGTATGCAGGCTTACTCTGTCCCTCCTTCCCTTGAGTAACACTGTATCATCTTTCAGTTCAAGGTAAACCTTTTCACTGCCAGCCCTGGGGACCCACTGGAAGATTTCAGTCTTGCATGTCACAAAAACTGGTGACAGTGACAAAGAAACAATTTCTAGAAAGAGGCTAGTATGGACTACAAATAGGAAGTTTAGTTTGAGTCATGGTTAAGAAAAAATGTTTACATTATGCATGATAGGTTTTAGAAATATTTCCTGATAAATGATTTAAAAATTAAAAAGTAATTTAAAAAGTAATCAAGGTTTATAAATGATATTATTATTGGGTTTCGTTCTTGGATGAATCCATACAAAATTAAAATGTTTTAATACGGGACCATGGTATTGGCATTTTGCTGCTACAGCATCAATTATAAAATTTAACTCAGGACTGAACTCTGATTTTGACAAATTTTCGAATTTTGGATTAACACATCAGTCACAGGGTAGCATAGGAGTTAAGAATACAAATTTTTTAGCTTAGATTTGTGATGTGAGTTCTATCTTGATGATTACTACAATAGTAGGCAATGTAAAATTAGGAAATATATTTAATACTATGTGTTATATCTTATCTGTAAAATAAGGATAATGAAATACCAAAATCATAAGCTTGCTTGAGTTGGAAATTAATGTGTATGAAACAGTTGGTACAGTGCCTAAAGCAGAGTAAACACTCGATAAATAGTATCTATTATTATTTTTACTTCTTCATTGATTTTACCAGCCATTTAAACCAAGCTAACAGAATTGTAGTCTATCTAAACTCAACATATTGAATGATAAGTAAAAAAGCATAATTTCTTTTATTTGAGGAACTGTATGTTTTTAATCAAACTAAAATAACTTTTTAAGATCATGTATTTTTCTTATAATTTTTGTGCTTTAAGCTAAAATAATTTTAATACGTATTTTTTATATTATAACTTTAAGTCTTTAAATTGAAAGTTGTTGGAAATTTAAACATCACTGAGATACTCTAGAGTTATTCTCCAAATTGACAATAATATTCACCAAATTGGCCTTTAAAAACAATACATACTTTAGTGTAAAAAGTAAGGTCTTACCTTATGGATCAGCCGACCCCTACATATTTGATTTTGGCTTGATGGCATTACATAATTAAATGTGTACTTGAGTCTAATGTTCTCCCAACTGAGCCATAAAGAAGATGTGATACATACATACGATGGAATACTACCCAGTCATAGCAAAAAATGAAATATTGCCATTTGCAACAACATGGATGGATCTTGAGAATATCACGCTAAGCAAAATAAGTCAGACGGAAAAAGTCAAGAGCCATATGATTTCACTCATATGTGGGGTATAAAACTGAAAGCAACAAACAAACAAAAACTCATAGACACAGGCAACAGTATGGCGGTTACCAGAGGGAAGGGGAGTCGGGGAGTAGTTAAGGGTAAAGAAGGTCAAATATATGGTGATGAAACATGATTCGACTTAGGGTGGTGGGGACACAGTACAATATACAGAAGATGTATCATAGAAATGTATACTTGAAACCCATATGTTTATTAACCAATGTCATCCGAATAAATTGAATTTAAAAATATCTACTCTGACAATGTAACACAAATCTCCTAGTGTTTTCTAATGCTTAAAAATACATTAAATGTTTATATTTAGGTGCCAAAATACATGTTAAAATACTTACTGCATTTTTTGGACTTTAAGATGCACCCTTTCCCCCTCCAAATTTGGGAGGAATAACGGTTGTTGATGCTGCTGTTGAGTTCTGTTTACATTTACATTGGTGAAATATCATGTTATTTGTTATTAAATATTTTACCATGTTTTTGCTTCAATTTTTTTTCTATTTTCCACCTCTAAAATGTAGGTGTGTCTTATGGTCCGAAAAATACGGTATGTTGTCTAAAGCACTGCGTTATTTATCAGAATTACTGTCTTGATGATTTGGAAAAAAAGGCCCTGACAGCCCGAAAAGATGGGAGCCAAGATTGATACAGGGGCTGAATCAGAGCAGCAAAAACTCTCCAAGCAGTGAGAACCCCAAGCCCCTGAGGAGTGGATTGCCCTAGGGAGTGATGTGCCGAGAAGAGCCAGCGAGACCACGAGACATGAACAGGCCCAGGCAGGTGGCCCGTGGTGTTTGGAGTGGTCCGCGGAGGCTGACCATCACGGCATGCATTTCGGAACCGGGGTTTCCAGACATTGCGTTGTAAGTGGTATGTAAAATTAAATGCACCCTCTTTATAAAATATGCTCTCATGCGGAAATAGCTGTTACAAATGAAATAGTGTCTCTCATTATTGTTAATTATACCATGCTGTTCATGATTAGTTTACTCATTTTTTTTATGTCGCTGCCACTCTATGTAAACGATGGGATATCAGCATGAACAGAATGGCCATATTTGACAAACAACTTAAAAATTATCATACAAATCTTTACATAGACCCAACTAAATATTATAAAATCACTTGGCATAGAAGCTCACAAACAGGAAAGGGGTTACATTAGAAAGAATGGGGGCAGTTTCTACTGAGTAAAAACGAAGTATGAAGAAGTTGTTTAAATATAATTTATAGTGTATATAATTTATACAACATAACTGATATGCAATATAAATTATATTGTATACAGTAAATTGTATAAGTTGTATAAATAAAATTTATATCAGAAATATAAACATATATATACACATATATGTATACATGAATCATTATCTTAAGCAATACCCAATTTTTTTAATCAATTTGCTATTTTAAATTACTTTATGGTTGTGCAATTACAGTGGTCAGTATTGTCTCCCCACCCCTCCCCCACCCCCTCCAAACCCACCTCCCTCCCTTGCTTCCACCCTCCCCCTTGGTTTTGTCCACGTGTCCTTTATGGTAGTTCCTGAAAACCCTTCTTCCCACTGTCCCCTCCTCCTCTGGCTGTTGTTAGATTGTTTTTAATTTCAGTGACTCTGGTTATATTTTGTTTGCTTTTTTCTTTTGTCCATTATGTTCCACTTAAACGTGAGAGGTGGTGAGGGTCAATTTGCTATTCTTCTGCTTGTTAAAGTCTGCTGCCTTATGATCTGATGAATTAAAGGGGATATATAGCTATAACATACCAAATGCATGATCACACAGCATTAGATATACTACATGTATTTTTACAGTAAAATGTTGGTGGAAGTATTATTATTCCCATTTTATCTATTGGAAAATTAAGGGGCAGGGAAGTAAAATAATTTGAACATACTCCCAAAGTCATGGAATGCCTGACCGGTGCTCCTAACTTAGTACTACCTGACTCGAAATTCCCGCCTTACACTACCGTACTCACTGCTTGGTTATGAAATAGAACGCAACTAGAGTGACATGTGAACATCCAATCAGGTGCCTCAAACTCATGTCATAGCAGAGCCTTCTCAAGCTGGGGAGACTCTGTTCTTCATTTTTAGTTTTCTAATGTTCGATATGCTACAATGTCCTTCAGCTCTGAGCCACACCTCCTCTATTTGTCCTTACAGACTAAGTTAACTTCACCTTTGCGGATCTCTCTGTCACTGGGGGCCAGCCTGGTGCTCCGGAGCCCTCTACTCGCATCTGTGGCAGGACTGAACACACTTCAGCGTGCTTGCCCATTTACTCTCCCCACCCTCCCACCCCCCCAGATTACGTGCAGAGTTTACGTGAGATGCTTTAGAAAGTCACTTGGAGATGGCAGGAAAGCAAAGGCCACTAAGCTTCATTTCTCTCTTAGTGAGAGTATCCCACATTTAGCAGAGAAGCAAAATTAGGCTTTTGAGCCTTTACAGAAAGGCGTTTGGCCATCAGGAAAAATATCTACTTCACTTAGCATAATACTCTATAAGTCCATCTGTGCTTCTGCAAAAGGTAAGATTTCTTTCTTCTTTATGGCTGAGTATTCCATTGTTTAAATGAACCACAGGGTTTTTTTTTTTTTTTTTTTTTAATCCACTCATCTACCAGTGGGCACTTGGGCTGCTTCCAAATCTTTGTTATGGTGAACAGCGCTGCAATGACTACATGGGCGCATGCATACTTTTTTCAAATACATGTTTCCGGTTTCTTCAGACATATTTCCAGAAGTAGAATTGCGGGGTCATAAGGCAGTTCCATTTTTAATTTTTTGAGGAAACGAGCCAGTCAGAGAAGGACAAATGCCATATGATTTCACTTATATGGGGGGGGGGGCGTCTAATGCACAAAATTACAAAAACAAAATAGAAGCAGATGACAGCTGTCAGGGGGCAGGGGTTGGGAAGCTAGGGGAGGAAGGTGAAGGGAGTAAGCAAAAAAAAAACAAAAAAATAAAACTCAGACCCAGACAACAGAACGGCGATTACACGCGATAAAGGGGGTGGGAGGAGGTAGAAGAGGGTAAGAGGCGGGTGTATGGTGATGAAAAAAGACTCTGGAAGATGAACGCACAATATTACATGTGACGTATTATAGAATTGCGCACCTGAAATCTATATAATTTTATTAACCCATGTCACCCTAATAAATTGAATAAGATTTTTGAAAAAGCAAGGTTTTCGAATAGCATGAGGCCAATAACGAGATCTTTCTCCAAACGCCTTTTGACTTGGACTTCTGCACGGCGTGTAGGCTCCACTCACGGGGATCTCCGGGCTCTTTGAACCGGACCGAGAGCTGAATGCGCGCAGCACTTCTGCGGGACCCGATCTGCAGCAACTGCCTCGGGCGTGGTTCTGCGGATGGATAATGATGTCTGCAGCACACATGACATTAATTACCGTCTCCGAGAACATTTCTATTTTCAGCTCTGCGATATTGATTTTGTCATACTGGATGTGACTGCCAAGCTGCTCTCTGCCAAGTGTCTTCAGACTCAGCTGTATGCGGGGCCTAACGAGCCCTGGTGCGCACTGCAGGCACCTGCAGGCTGCACGCTGCCCGGGAGGGTCCCTTCTGACGTTAAACACCTGCGGAGGGATGGGTTGTACAATGTGAGAAAAATGACCCAACGGCATGATCGTTACTTGGCATTGACATGTGACGTCAAATGTGATCAATTCTCTGCAATTGAACGTCTGTGTGCAGGGCAGCGGAAACGACCTTTGGTGTAGTAGTCAACATCCATCTCTACAATACGTCAGTTAGCAAAGGCTAGCTATCTTCCTTAAAACTGCTACGTAAGATTATTTTTAGTGGGACGAATATTCCCCGTGATAAAAATGTATATCATCCTGTAGGTTTTTCTAATTTTCCAGATACTTTTACTTGCAATATTAATTTTGTCCATTATTACTTACAAGTAGAATGTCCGGGAGGAACTTACACTTACCTGAAATTATACTCAGTGATAGTTTTCAGCCAGACCAGAGTGCTGTGTTTGTGCTTTGTCAAGGCTATAAATGTGTGTGCGTAGAATGAAATAACACATGCAAAAGTGATGAAGTACAGGTGATATATGTTTATCCTCCTGAGGATTATAAAATGGACATTCATTTTTAAATAATTAAAATGGAAAAATCACCATAACTGATGAGATGAATGTCTTTATAGGTATTTTCTATTTGGATTTAAAAAACCATGATTAAGAAATTAGTTTGGAACATTTAGAAAATGGATATATATACAAAATTTATATTTCACCCCTCCAAATCTAAAAGGCACTTCAGCAGAAAAATAATAGTACACATTAAAGGATCCAAAGATATACTAAAATTATGAAATATGAAAAGGTACCAATTCCCAGAAAGTAAATCATTTCTGCAACTTACAGCTTATAACTTTGGGCTTAGCAACAGACAAAAGAAAAGAAAAACTAAACTACTTACTCAATCATTAAGTGATGCAAACAAATAAATTAGTTTTTTCTTAGACTATCACTTTCTTGACAGATAATTGTATAAAGAATTAATTTCTAAATACTGACATAAACCACACTGCATAGTAGGTTGGGCACTATCTCAGAGTAAGGTAAATTGTATTTTTATGTTTGTATATTGCTTATTTCTGAACAGCCATACTATAAGAAAATATCACCTCTAACCTTTAGAGAAATATGTAAAACTTATTTTACATATTTAGACTATCCTAGTTGGAAGTCATTAGGGTACTCTGTAAATTTAACACCATTATTTCCCAAATTAAGATGACTCTTTGCTTGTGAGGCATAAAGCATTTAAAATTTGGGGAATTCTCTTTAAAAACAAGAAAAAAAGTGAAATTTTACTTTTGGAACATTTACCAGGTTGCGGGGCCATGTATTCACATAGCATTTAAAAGAGTCCAGAAGGTTAAGCTTTATTTGTTCCCTAGGCAACCCACTTGTGTTTTCCCTGGCTCAGACATGCCCATTTTCCTGAGGAACCTGGGGTAAACATCCAGATTCTTGGGGCAGAAATCAGAGTATCGTAAACATGTTCTTCCCACAAAGTTAACACCATCTCCCTCCCACCATTCTTACTCCGCATTTAATACCCAAACGTATTGGTAACTTTAACTAATACCTACCATTTGCTTTTGCTTCATTAACGAAACAAACTCCTGGTCCTTTGTGATTCTAAATACCCTATTTTGCCATGTACAATGCACACTTTTTTGCCCAAAATTTTTAGGGAAAAATAAGGATGCGCATTATACATGGATATAAGGATTATATACCATTGGTATGATAATGGGCATAATAATCCTGTGTATAATACACACAAAACATGTGTGTGCATTTTACATGGCAAAATATGGTATTTCCGCTCATTTAACTGACATATTCAGCCCTGCATTGCCCTGGTTCTCCCAGTTAGTGTATCACAGTCACTTGCACAGGTCTTGAAAACTTGAAAATATCTGGAATCCCTTATCATAGATTCTCATTGATTGCTTCTGGGTGATACCCTGAGATTATTCTTTGTTACAGTAAACACCCGACACAAGTTTTCATAGCACTTTAGGGCAAGGATTACTATTCAGGAATCATCCTCACTTCTCTACAATTTTATCAAGCTGTGTTAAGTATTTAAGTGTTAGAGCTGAATTCTTGGGGAACAGGAGGCAGATTGAAGAACTCGGAAGAGTGACTCTGATGAGTTTCTGCACTGTATGTAATTTATCTTGATTTTACACAATCCTAAAAGCATTAAACCACCCCCACTTTCGGACCAAAGTGTTACCTTGAGAATGGCCTCACCCCTAACATGGCCCCGCTCATCCCCGTTACACTCAATGTTTCATCTCAACACCTCGGTCTCCTGCTGCTTCATAGAGATGCAGCCGCTTTATCCCCAAGCCTTTCCTATGTCAGGGCTTCATTTTACGACATGGATTTTCTGTGTCGACAGAGGAAACTTTCCTTTTAGCATGCCAGGTGCAGTTTGAGCAATAGCCACCAGCAGAACAGCAGATCATCAGAGGTTCTATCCATCAAATTGTCCACGATCACCATTCTTATTTGCCCAGTTGGGAACAATTCATCATCACCAAATGGTGCGGGGGAGGCCGTTCCTAAAGAGAATGTGTGTGAAACCCGTTTCAGGTATTCCTGACCAATAGCTGGTATGAAACTATTTGTTTCCAGGTGCAACAATATACAGGGTGCGGCTAAAATAGGTTTTCAGTTGTTCGTATGGAAAATAACACAATAAATCAATAAAGAATAAACTGTGTATTTCACATACTCACAACTATAAATCTAATTTTGCCACACCCTGTAGAATAATTTCCTAACACTTTATTTATCAAATTATTTTTGGCAATTCAGTATGAGGTAGCTTTTGAGGTGACCCATAAGAGTGTTCTACAACACTTGAAAGTGTCCTGCAATGATTCTTATGGGTGTTAATATAACGAGGCTTTTCCTCCTGCTCTGGATATTAATAATGACAATACCACAAAAAATAGAACAGTATGTTTGCATAAAAATCATATCTAAGACTCCTTCCCATGAATTATTTCATCACAGCAACGGTCTGTGATGTAGGTAGAGTAAATTCTAGTGTTCCCATTGTACATCCAAGAGACTAAAGCCCACGGCAATGGGACAGTTTGTCCAAGATTAAGAAATGGTGAACCAAAACCCATGTTTTCTTACACCGTGTCCAGGGCTTATCTCAACATATAGCTTACCTGTAATTACCAATTGTATTTCCCTGTAATTGTATGCATCAGATAGAAGCAAAGCTGGCAGGTTGAACCTAGAGGGAAGTGAGCTCTGGATTCTGTTAGCTGGGGCTGTTACCGCCTAATAAGCCATAGAATGCAGTTTTCAGGAAGGAGTAATAGATCAAGTCTATGTTTTATAGAAAAAGAAGATAAAACTAAAAGAGAGAGAGAGTGCGCGCCCCCTGGCTGGCTCAGTGGATTGAGCGCTGGCCTGTGAACCAAAAAGTCACTGGTTCGGTTCCTGGTCTGAGCACAGGCCTAGGTGGTGGGCCAAGTTCCCAGTGGGGGCGTGGGAGAAGCAACCAATCAATGCATCTCTTACACGTTGATGCTTCTCTGCCTCCCTCCCTCTCTCTCTAAAAGTAAATAAATAAAATCTTCAAAAAAGGGAGATAGAGATTACTATGGCATAAGACATTGGTATACAATGGCATGAAGGACCAAAAGTTATCATCTATCAACACAGTAGGTGAGAAAACCATAAAACTGGAAAATATGTTGAAAATGTCTCATGAATTTTGTATGAATTGGGTTTACACTGACTGGATGTCTGGACAGCTTTTGCCTGACTAATTGTATTCTGGATGAGATCTTCCTGACATGACTTTATTCTTTCTATTAGTAATCATTGAAAAAGTACCTTTAAGTACTTGTGCCTTCCACATGCTTAAAAAAAAAAAAAAAAAAAAAAAACTCATGTTACGACTGCAGTTCTCTTGAATATTTTATACAATAACCCACAGACGACCTAGAAAATGTTTAACACGATAAATCCTGTGAGCCTTATCCTCTTAAATATTGCTTTGAGATTGTACTCAGCTTCTACTAATGCTTATTGTTACTACAGCACTAAAACCTGGTACAATAGGGTAAGGACCTGATTTCTGGTGAGTAGAACTTGTTTCATAATTGAGTCTGCTCATGATTTTTAAGTGGTCTTGGACAAGTTCCCTAACTGTACGTCTACTATTTCATCATTGTAATACAGAGATAATGACACTTATTTTGTGAATGAATGTTATATACATATGAATTAGTACATAGAAAGCCAGTAGCAGTGCCTGACATGCGGTAAATAAATACACAACAAATATTTATCATTACTACTAACACCTAATGGCTTCATTTGGAGTAGAGTTGGAAAGAAAGTCAGTGATGGTCTGAGAGTCAGCCTGAATGACCAAACAGATGTCTAGAGCTGGTCTTTGAACCAGGACTCCTCAGACATTGATTGACTCCAAGGTTTAGGAAGAGTAGTTACAAGGTGAACCCAAAGTATAATGCTATTCCAAAGAGTAAAGAAATGCTCGAGATAAAAGTAAAGTTAAGGAAAAGCAGGTAGGGTCGGGACACATGGATGAAGAAGCCAGCTCTGGAGGTCCCACCAGTCAACATTGGAAGCATTATAATGGATTATAAACCCATGAAAAAATGAAAATTCATGAGCATATATTGATAATAAGTAGATGAATAAATAAACATATAATGCATACATGCATACAAACATACACAAATAAGAGAGAAAGGGACCTTCTGAAACTTTAGGTACAGGTCAAGAAGAAAATCACTATTTTTCTGTCCTCATAGGAAGGTTTAGACCAGGCAAGAATCATCAACGAATGCCAAATTGGAAATTTTTCCGAGGAAAAGCAGCATATTTTCATGGTCTTAAGTTTCTCTTCACTGATGCCTTATTAGTTACAAGGGAAGGAAAAAAGTAATTCTATGTAAAGATAATTGTTCATATGACCAATTTCATGATGGAGATCATGTGTCTTCAGAAACGACACCTTGATGATGAACTCCTTTAACTTGAACTTACCTGGGAAGCACTTTATCTGCCCTTCCCTAGAACAGGAACAGAGTCACAGAAATGGAGGTCACATGGAGGGTTATCAGCAGGGAGGGGGAAGAGGAGAATGGCAGCAAAGGGACAGGGGACAAGAAGCATGAATGGTAGGCGCAAAATAGACAAGTGGAGGTTAAGAATAATGCGGGGAATGGAGAAGCCAAAGAACTTGTATACATGACTCACAGACATGAACTAAGATGGAGGAATGATGGTGGGAGGGGGGGGGTGCAGGGCAGAGGGGAATAAAGGGAAGAAAAAAAATGAGACAAGTGTAATAGCATAATTAGTAAAATATATATAGTTTTAAAAAGAAAGAACACCTGGAGTGTATGTACCACCTGTGCTAAAATCCTGGTCAGAATGAAAACATCTAGTCTCACGAATGAACACCAGATAAACATGAAATGAGAACGTTTCTATTACATACTGAAGAACAGGGAGCTTCATTCTTCCAAAATAATGTGAATGTCATAAAAGACAATAAAAAAGGCTCTGGAAACAGTCCAAATTAAATAAACCTAAAGAGACGGGACAACTAAATATAGTCTCTGACTCTTAACTAGACACTGCGCAGTAAGGAAGGAAAAAACCCACCTCGGTATGACATTATTGGGTCATCTGTTGAAATTGAAACATAAAAATAAGAATGGTAAATTAGAAAAAATATTTTTCTGTATTGATTTTGTCTCCATGGTGAAGTTTTTGAGGTTGATACCGCTACTGTGAGTATGTAAGAGAATATTGCTACATTTAGGAGATAAATGCTGAAGCCTTTATGGGTAGGAAGCCATGATCTATGTGACTTACTACTTAAATGACTCAGGAAAAAATTCTGTGTGTGCGTAAATTATATATGCGTGTGTGTGTATAAATAGTGCATGATAAACAAATGTGGGAAAATGTTAGCAATAAGTGAATCTAGATCAAAGACATATGGGTGGTCTTTGTACTAACTTTATTTTTACAACTTTCCTCCCAGTTTAAAATTAGTGCCACGTCCGGAGTTAACAATGTAAAAATAGGTTTTTGGATAGCAGCACATTATGTCCATCAAAATAAAATAACTATAGTGAATATCCCTGAACTCCAAGGTTCCTTGTGTGTTTGCTCTGCTGTTCCTTTTTCTGAACGGTCTACATTTATCTTGTTATCCAACTGAAGCAGGTATTTAAAACCGTAGAAGTGAGCCCTGGCTGGTGTAGCTTAGTGGATTGAGCGCGGGCCTGTGAACCAAAGGATCGCGGTTCGATTCCCAGTCAGGGCACATGCCTGGGTTGCAGGCCAGTTCCCAGCATGGGACACATAAGAGGCAACCATACATTGATATTTCTCTCCTTCTCCCTCTCTCCTACCCTTCCCCTCTAAAGATAAATAAATAAATAAATAAATAAATAAATATTTAAAACCGTAGAAGTGAGAAAAGGTTGCTTTGGTTCATTCCTGGATCAACTGTCTTGATTTTCTCACGGAATTTCGTTCCGCTTCTTTGTCATTCTGTTTGTTAAGCTGTCAACAATGGCTCATTTTTATGAATAATAAAATGCATGTGAGTTTTACTTTGTTTTTATGGAAGAGAAATA
This sequence comes from Glossophaga mutica, assembly GCA_039655065.1. Lineage (NCBI taxonomy): Eukaryota > Metazoa > Chordata > Mammalia > Chiroptera > Phyllostomidae > Glossophaga > Glossophaga mutica. The sequence goes on along the minus strand of CM077313.1, from coordinate 6,320,003 downwards.
ACTAAGGACTGGGACCACATCTTATAAATTTCCTGAATATTTTTATTGAGGGTTTTTTTTTTTTAATTCGCAGTTCTAAGACTTTTATAGTTTGGAAATAAGGTACATTGCCTGTTCTCTGCTTCTCTACTCTGTGTGTAGATTTGCACACAGGTATGTAGGTAAAAATATCCTTCAAGCTTTGAGATTTTTCTGCGTCAATTTTGGATGAACTTCAAGCTCTACTGGCTTGTTCTAGATGTTGTAAAGATATTTTTGAATTTTATAATCAGTGAATTCCACATTGATATTATCTTCATCATTTCTGTTTTTATTATGTTTTTAGTTGATGGTTTACAAGAAAACACCAACTAAATAAAATGCCAATTTTTACCTCAGGAGACTCCCAATTTACAACACTCACTGGGTTAAACACTGACCAATACTTGGACATACAAAAAGAATGCCGAGTAGAGAAATAAAATGTTTTCTAAGATGGGAATTTTGATAATCTCATTTTCAGTAACCTGTAATGGACATTTTTTGGGGTACGAGTAGATGTATTACATTGACATCTGAAAATCCAGGCATCTAAAAATAGCTACAGTTGAACTACTAAAAAAATCTATTTGAATTTCCCTGCCCTATTCTCTTTCATAGGATATTTTGGTGTCCAAAATCTAATAGAATTGCTTCAGGCTTCTGGTTTGAATTTTCAATGCACTGTCTGAAATGATCCCAGCACTGAAATGCAGCACATACATTATTTCTAAAACCTCGTAATGGGCCATTTTCACTAAATGGGCAGAGAAATTAAGAGACATACAGGGTGGGACAAAAGGAGGTTTACAGTTGTGAGTATGCAAAACAAAGAGTTTATTCTTATACTATTATTTATTAATTATTGTGTTATTTTTCATCCGAACAACTGTAAGCCTACTTTTCCTGATCCTAAATAATGAGCATTTTAAATAAATACATTTCCTAAAGGCTGTCATTAGAGCATTTGGTTCTGAGATTTTTGAATTAAAAATACATTCATCTTCTGTGGAATTGCTTACTGTAACTAACTCATGGATGTGTTCATCTGCTCAGGTTTAAACTGGGCATTTTCACCTTTGGAGGCCCCAGGAGCAGGGCACTACATGTGCATTCTTTGACCTTGTAGTGATCTGTTTTATCAAAGTTTCAGATCAATTTATAACATTTTTTTAGTGTCTTCCGTGAGAGTATTTTCGATAGCATTTTTAAACTACTTGCACGCCCAAAGTCACTAAGTAAACACTGGCAAAATAATTATAATCTAGTTTTTCCAGTATATGTTTCCTGACACTTTAAAAAATTTTATTTCAAAATAAACAGGTCATATGTATATCCCTTTGCAGCTAAGAGTCTGATTTGTATTTTTCTCTGCTAAGAAAAACAAAGTAACATTCTTTTCTTACCAGTGATTGTTGAGTTAGATGTGTGCTTGGGGTGATATCAGGGTCAGCAGCCTCCTGAGTCTGAACTCTGAAAAGATCCTTTGGTTTTCACAGTACCACCCAAGACTACTGCTATGGCCATGGCAGCTAGAAGTTTACCTCAGTGTCTCTGAACTTGACCTCCATGGAAGCATTCTTGGGCTGTGGCGGGGTGGGGGGTGGTTTGATTCCTGATTGTATGCACGAAGTAGAAGAAGGGTGGGGGGCCAGAGAGGGGACTTCAAGGGAAGTGCTTCCTCATTTCTCATTTCAATATAGGGAAAATAAATATGCAAAGAGCTCACACGCTGGGAACACTGTATATTCTAAAATAATGAAGTGGCTGCATTTGGGAAGAACATTTGTAAAATATAATTTAAGATTTTAAGGTAAACAACAGGCAGCAGCTGCCTCGCTACAAAGACCAAGGCACATGAGCTGAAGGCAGGGAGGTGACTAAGGGGAGGGGGGATGGAGACAAGCTGGGTGACAGGTGACATCAGGGAGGGAGGGATGGAAGAAGACCCACAGCCTCCTGGGGCCCACAGGAAGGCAGGGAAGTTAGTGGAGACAGAGCTAACAGACCCGAAGGAGTGTTTAACTTGGAACAAGGAGGGGAAGCAGTGATGCTGTGTGAACTCCACAAGCAGAAACTGAGAGAAATTGAGTGTCTCAGCAGACCCGTGTGTTTGAAGCAGCTCACTCCAAGAGCTGCATGAGTCAAAGCACATCGATGCAAACAGGGACAGACAAGGGCAACCAATTGGAAACGCCCTTCCAACCACCCAAACTCCCGACTGTAGGACTCCAGAATGGCAGATCAGGAAGAAGCTGTTGAGGCTGGAGGGGGCTGGCGTTAGGATTGGAGAATTCTGAAAAGACTGAGCTGAAACCTCTAATACTGAATTTAGCTAGAATTGATGGATATGTCTTCTGGCATTAGAGGGAATAGGAGGCTTGAGCCCTGGCTGGTGTGGCTCAGTGGATTGAGTGCCAGCCTCTGAACCAGAGGGTCCCCATTTGATTCCAGGTCTATGGCATGTGCCTGGGTTGTGGGCCAGGTCACCGGTAGGGGGCGCATGAGAGGCAGCCACACATATTTCTCTTTCTCCCTTCCCCACTCTAAAAATTAGATAAAATCTTTAAAAATTAAATGAAAGAATAGTGGGCTTAAAATTAAATGTTGCTGAGTGGTAAAGAAATTTCTTACCACATGGACAGATGTCTTATCATTCCCCCACTATCTTTTACCTAATTCAAAATAATTAATATTTTTAATGTTAATATATGAATCACTCTCTTAGTGATAATATGAGTCCTTTGACCTTTCTGTTCAGAAAAGTAATGTTAAAAACATACATGCACTAAATGGATTTATTTTATGCTCTTAAACTAATAATGTGCACATACATCAATGCCATAAAATAGAAATGAACCCTGTGTTTTTCTCTTCTCAGTTAGATGTGGCTCAAAATATTTGTGCAAATTGTTCTAACTTTTGCATGTCTTTTAATATAGGAATGTACTATATACAAAACTTTTAGTATCACATTTTCCTGACAAATAATTTACTGCAAATGCTTCTATGCTGTACTTGATGAGTAAAAGTTCACATCCCTTAACACCTTCCATTCCCTTAGGAAATGGAATTTATTTGTATACAGTAAAACTATATAATAGTGATCTGATTCTCTATTTTCTTTTCAGAGCCATTACAATATACTAAATTCCCTTTAACATTAACTTTGGAGTTACTTATTTCTTCCAGATGACTACAAAATATTCTGTCTAAATGTCCAATAGATTACACAAGAAAGAAGGAAACACCTTCATAATAATAGTATCTAACACTGGCAAGTGTGGCTCAGTGGATTGAGTGCTGGCCTGTGAACCAAAAGGTCACAGGTTCAATTCTCACTCAGGGCACATGCCTGGGATGCAGGCCAGGTGATCTTTCTGTCTTTCTCTTTCTCCCACCCTTCCCCTCTTTCTAAATGTAAATAAAATCTTTTTTAAAATAGTATCAATAGCCATGTCCATGGAAATCAAACAGGAAGAGGCCCTGCTCTCGGACCATATACCAAATCAGGACGGGAGAGAGGCTGACAGTTACCCCCAGATCAGGAATGTTTTCTTTCATAGCACTGAGGATGTTTCCTTAACTTGAGACTGTTTGAAGACAGCAGAAGTATTAGTTATGAATGGCTGAACCTGCTGTCTTGAATGAACTATTTGCGTCTTACTATGAATATAGCTTGCCGAAAACGTGATGGGATCACACTGAATCTACAGATCCAAAGAAGGAGAAATGGCATCTTAACAACACTCAGTCTTTCAACCTATAACTACGGTTTACGTCTCCATTTCTTTCTGTGTTCATTGATTTCTTTCATCAAAACCTTACTGTTTTCAGCATCGATCCTGTACCTATTTTGTCAGATTTATAACTAATTATATATATATACACACACACACATATATATATACTTAAATTTACATAAGTAGTCCATGCTGCTAATGCAAATGGCATTGTCTTTTAAAATATTTTTTACATTCTAGTTTTTCATTGCTAGTATAGAAATGCAATGAAATCTTTATTTAAAAACACTTTAATTTTTTAAAAGATTATTTTTAGAGAGAGGGGAAAGGAAGGAGAAAGAAAGAGAGAAATACATTGATGTGAGAGAGAAACATTGATTGGTTGCCTCTCGCAAGCCCCCAACCAGGGACCTTAGACCGCAATCCAGGTTTGGTGCCCTGACTGGGAACTGAACCAGCAAACTTTCCTTCCTCAGGCCAGTGTTCCATGCACCGAGCCATACCAGTCAGGGCTAAAACCACATACTTTTAAGGTATATATTGAAATGGAAGTCTTGGCACTATAGGAAAGGTAAATCTCAATTTAGGTTTATTAAATGTCTTTCCCTACCCTTATGAGTAAGTAAAATATAATAGTTTCCATCTTCTGCCTTTTCACTTCCTGTTTTATCAATTAGATAAGACACTCTGTATTTGATATGTCATTAGTAGTCATGATTAATGGAGATAATTAAAAGCAGTAGTTTTAATTGAGAATGATAGTGAAGGCTAGTACTTTTATGAAAAATGCTATTAGGATTTTAATTAACTGATTACTGACTAGAACCAAGTTGCTCATGGCATCCCTTCCCCCTCGCTCTCTACTTAGATGAGTGAGAAAATAAAATGATCGACATTTTCCCTGCCACAACACAAATTCCAAAAAATATCATCTTTCTACCTACAGCTGAAACCTAGCAAAACATAAACTATGTTAATTTTATTTTAATGTCATTCGTGACCGAGGAGCTTTTCTTTACCATAAACAATTAATTACCCTGAATATAAATCGATCAGTGCATAATGTATATCATCCCTAAGAAATGAAAAGCTGAAGCGAGAGTAAAGGTGAAAAAGGGCATGAGACAAATTTAGAGTTCTCCAGACACCTGGCTCTCTCCAAGTTAAATCAATACGTGCGACTCTGCGGCCCTAAGGTCAGATGAAATAAAACAGTGCAAATCAAACATTCGACAGAAGTCATTAGCCCTGTAGACTAGACATAGCACCGTCTTATATTTTAAAAACTAATGGTTTTTAAATTGCGTGTAATCCTATGCTATTCTTCACCTCCCCCTGTCTACTTTCTACTTGCCATTACAGGAAATGGAGAAGCCAAAGAACTTGTATGTATGACCCATGGGCATGAACTAAGAGAGGGGGATGTGGGTGGGAGGGGGTGTGGAGGACTGAGGGGAATAAAGGAAGGAAAATGGGACAACTGTAATAGCATAATCAATGAAATATATTTAAAAAATAAAATTGTGTATAATCCCAATAGAATATATAAAAATTCCTATCTTTTGTTAGCTGTTTACCTCAAAGACCTTCATATATTTAAAAATTAATCATGAAGATGTATAGCAGGATGACTTCAGTTAATACTACTGTATTTCATATTTGAAAGTTCCTAAGAGATTAAATGTCAAAAGTTCTCTCACAAGAAAAAAATAGTAACTATGTATGGTGATGGGTGACAATTAGACTTACTGTAATGATCATTTTGCAATATACATGAATACAGACTTAGTATATGGTATACGTGCTACTGATATAATATTGTATGTCAATTACATCTCAATAAAAATATGTGAGAAAGGAGAATGTTAGGAACATCATAAGCACAGATACCGCTCTATTTTAGATTGCATGAAAGGTCAGATGGGTGAGAGGGTAGCTCTGTCAGAACAAAGACAGACCATCATGCCATGGGACTGTAACTGCTCCAATGGCATGCACAATTATAAAGAGAATTTTGATGAACAATTTAATAATTATGCACTTTTTCCGGAAAAATTAAATGTCCATTGGTATAAACTAAAACATCAAATAAGACTTGCAATGAAATACAAAACAATAGTTGCTTTCAAAGAAAGAAGTATGTGTGGACAGTAGGTAAACAAACAAAGCTACCTGAAACTCGGGGCCATGGTTAAGGTAATGTTGCCTGGAGAAAGGTAAGTGACCTGACACCTTCAAGATGGTCAGGAGCCAACTGGAAATAGAAAGGTCACCTCAGTTGTTCCACAGAGAGGCGTCGAAGACTCTTGAGGCTGCTATCAGTCAATTTACTCTCAATTAGGCTGCGTGAGCCCAAACCCCTACAGTCCTACAATCTCAGTGGTTTATAACACACAGCATTTCTTTTTCCAATCAGATCAAATGTATGTTTCATGGGTCAGCTGCCCCTCGTTTGCGAGAGGACAGTCTCAGGGCCAAGGGACAAGGACAATGACAATCATATGTTGGTTTTTAACTGCTTGGGGGGGGGCACACAGTGCCCCCAAACACACTGACTGGCAAAGAAAACCAGGCCAATGACCTTCTCCAGGGAAGGGCAACACATTCTTGGGAACAGAATACAACTTATCAGAATTTCCGATGCTTTCAAATAATGTTTATAACATAACTTCGTTTAAAGGGAAAAACCATTAGAATGTATTTTGTTTCTAAATAACTTTCAAATTCCAGTGCCCAACTTATCAATGGATAAAATATTGGCCATTGTGTCTGTGAAATGCTAGCTTTTGATCATAGAGACTGTGGCATTGAAGGGAAGATACTTTTTCCTTGTTATATTGTTGTTGTTCCCATAAAAGAAAATCTCACATATAACTGCTATTTCTATTCATTGGACACAGGCATAAAGACCATTTCTGGGCTTGGCATCTAGAATTCACCGGGAATTGGGTATTTGGTTCAACTTGCAACCCAACAAAGTAAAAGGGGTCTGGGGTCCTCTTAATCGATATTGGTCTGTGGGTCCTTCAGTGACTGTGACAGCTTTCCTCATGCCAATCTCTGCTCTTGAACCCAGTATGCTCAAATGGCACCAAGAACAAAGTTCTTCAGATTTGGGCTCAACTACATACATCTCAGTGAGGTGAAGCTGACTCTTCAGCTATCTCTTCTAGTATTTCCTGCGGTTCAGAAAACCCTAAACCACACACCCTATAAATAAATCTAGTTCCTTCTTTTAGCTGGAATTCTTGTCCTTCTCACGCCAATTCTTTGCTTTTGGTTCTATGCTTTTGCCTCTCTTCCTCCTCTACTCTCCTCCGCAGACATTGTTTCCAGGTGTCTATATCAGTGGGTTCCTTGCTAGTTTGCCTAATGGGAGGCACTGGTGGAAAACTGGCCGGTGGAGGATGGGAAGGAGGAAGACAGGAGAAGGTAGGTTGTTCCTCTCTTACCTGTTGGTCTTGGGTGGGGTCTCCAGCTGTGACTGCCTCTCCCTTCTATATCCTATCGCTGTCAGACAGGCCTAGCCTTGTTCCGGTAGGTAGTTCTTCCCCGAGACCTGGGGTAAACACTTCTTTCTTTGCTTGCTCCAGCTTAGGGACTTCGAAGCTTCCTGCTGTTGGTAAATTCTGGGTTGTTCCCCATCTGCTCTTTGGATTTTCAGTTTATCCATCACCTGTGTGATAATTCCCTGTAGTAAATTCTCTCTATTTTAGGTAATTAGAGTGATCTTATTTCCCAGTTGCATTCTGACTCAGTACCTGTCCTACATATTACTCAAGATCTTTTAACTGGATGACTTTGACATTATTGGAAATAGAATGTGTCACAGTCACATTATGTACAGACATAATAAAGTGCATTATGGCCAGTCACACAATAAATCCATTAATTATTATAGATAGTGCATTCGTGCTGATAGAACTTAAAACGTATTACTCTAGTATCAATAATATAGCAACACCAAATTTTATTTTTCCTATGTCTCATATCCTATGCTAAGTCAATTGTAGTTGTACCACTTTGCACTTATAATTCATTGTAACTGCACAGATCGATAAGCTAATCCAGTCTTTAATAGCTACTTATTTATCCACGATGCCACATAAGACTGACAACCAGTGGTACTATTTAGGAGTGATGGGCTTCTATTTTAATCCATCCTCCAAAGACCGCATTTGTCATTGAAGGATCTCTAGTCCACTTGTCCTCTGTTTTGAGAGTCATCCAAGTCGTATCACGGGAAACTTCGAATCATATCAGCATATCTCCCAAAGTTTATTTAGACTCGTATGGTTTAGAAAATTTGTTATTAAGAGTAGGTAACTTTTCATAGGATATTATAAGCATTTTTACCTTGAAAGATTAAAAAATACCAAGTTTCACATTTTTTCCCCTTAGTAAACAGCAACTCTTATGATAAAAAATAGAATCAACAAACATCTTATACTGGTCAAAAAATTTTTAATAATCCCACTGTTGATAAACCCTGCCTCTCCAAGCAAGATTTTTTAAAAAGTGGAGCCATTTTAGCATGACTTTTCTTGCATGTATCTTCCATCTGATGAAGCTGCCTTGACCCTGGCCATGCAGACACCCGTGGGCCTGCCCTGCACCCACTGCAAATGGATGGGGCGGGGGCCAACACGGGGGCCTTGGACCTTCATCACAGGGTCCAGGGTGTGACAGAGGTTCTGCCGGCACAGTGCTCACATCTTCCCACCCATGCCCTCTGCTCAGATCAGCCTACCAATTGCAGCCACCAACATTTCCCCAACGGAGGGCTTCCTCTTGCTGCTGGAACCTCATTTCTGCTTGTGTGAAGGGATGGAAGTGTCAGAAAATTACTCGTACTGCCCCTTCACCAAACCCAAGTTTCTTAAGAGCTGGGATGTAAATACCCCGAGATGAGCTAATGCCCACAGTCCCCCAGTGCAATAATCTTCCAGCTGTCCGTGGAAACAACCTGTTATTGGCTGCCTTACCACTGCATCGGTCTGTGTCTCTCCAAACTGGGCACTGAAACCCTCAGATGGAATGTGTCAGATTCAGGTGATTCATGAACCGGTGACATGAACCAGGTGTGGCCCCAGTTACAGCTGCTGTGCTGGAGGGGATGTGGCATCTCCCTAAGAACAGCTCACCAGGCATGTGGGGTGTCTGGTGTTTAGCTACTGATTTGGCAAACATCAATTGTTTTCAATCCCTGTTGGGAAGATTGGGAATTGGTTTGTATCCACTTTGAATTGAGGGAAATGTACATTCATTTTTTTACTCACATCATATAAACTCCTTTGATCTCTGTCACAATATAGGTTAAAAAAATTGGGAAAGCTGTTTAATAGATGTATGGTAATTTTCCTGGTTATTTAAGCTTTGCATACAAATATTGGATACCACTATAAACATGATGAGTTTAAAATTAATCAGCCTGTGCAAATCAGGGCAAGAAGATTTTTGAAAGATTAAAGTGGGATTTTTGCAAATTTTTGCCTATCCTTTAGGTTAAAATTTCCAGAAATAGTATTATACACATTTTAAAAGACGCAGTACCTAAAACAACTTAGGTGAGAATTCAAGATAATGTGCTAATAAAGCTTTTAGAAAGGCTACTGCCGATAAAGCAACAAACAACAAGTGCTGATGAGGATGTGGAGACAGGGAACCTCATGCATTGTGGGTGGGAATGCAGACTGGTGCAGCCACTGTGGAAAGCAGTATGAAGATACCTCAAAAAATTAAAAATGGAACTGCCTTTTGACTCAGCAGTCCCACTGCTGGGAATATACCCAAAGGAAACCAAAGCACTAATTCAAAAGGACATACACACCCCTATGTTCATTGCAGCGTTATTTACAATCGCCAAGATATGGAAGCAGCCCAAGTGTCCATCAGTAGATGAGGAGATAAAACAACTACCGGACATCTACACAATAGAATACTACTCAGCCATGAAAAAGAAAATTTTACCCTTTGCAATAGTATGGAGGGACCAGGAGAACATTATGCTGAGTAAAATAAGCCAGTCAGAGAAAGACAAGTACCATATGATCTCACTCATGTGGAATCTAAGGAACAAACTGAACTAACAAGCAAAATAGAGACAGACTCATAGATGGAGAGCAGGCTGAGAGCTACGGGGTGGGGGTGAGTTATGGGTGGAGGGACTGAGCAAAAAAGGAAAAAAGACTCATGGACACAGACAATAATGTGGTGATTGGAAGAGGAGAGAATATAAGGGGACTAAGTGGTAATGGAAAAATACAGTTAAAAACTTTTTTTAATGTGCTAGTGAACACTGTGACAGACGACTCAAAAATTGTCTGTAGCCCTGGCTGGCATAGCTCAGTGGATTGAGCGCGGGTTGTGAACCAAAGGGTCGCAGGTTCGATTCCCAGTCAGGGCACATGCCTGGGTTGCAGGCCAGGCCCCTAGTGGGGGCCACGTGAGAGGCAACCACACATTGATGTTTCTCTCCCTCTCTTTCTCCCTCCTTTCCCCTCTCTAAAAATAAATAAATAAAATCTTAAAAAAAAAAAACATAAAAAAAATTGCCTGTAATGATGACATATACTGACATCAAAATTTCAAGAGAAGAGTTTGAGTAACATTAACTTATAAAACGTGACCGTAGAAAACTGCTTTTTTATAATAATACGTTACTTAATGTAATATTTTTAAATATGTTTCTAAAATTAAATATAACAGGTAGGCATGTGACCAGATAACTCTTAGAAATGGATACGTTCAAATTAGCCATGGTGTGCTGTTTTCATTCATCTAGCTGGCTCAGACATGATACAGTACCACGTCCCCAAGGGAGCTCCTTGCAGCCAGGATGTCGGTATCAGACAAGTTCTAGAGGCAAGGCGCTGTATTCAGAATGACTAACCCCACTGGACTCAACAGCCCCGTCCCACCATCTGACTTTCCATAGCAAGAGAATTCCTGGTCAAGTGATTTTTCTTGAGATCTCAGCAAATCATTGTTGCTCCGTGCTTCTTTTGACGGATCTTTTCTCTGCCCAGTCTCCTAGGCACTTTAACATCTCTCTGAAAGTGAATCATAATATGGTTCCATTTCTTCTCCAAGAACTCCCTCAGACTTTGGTGAAGCTCAGCTTTACCCCGAAGCCGGCACCTATTATTTTTCTGTAGTAAAGAACTGTTTATTTAACCATATCTCTGTTTCGGGGCACTCACTTTGTTTCTAATGGTTCACTATTACAACTTATATTATAATTAAATCTCTGCATAAGTTTTCAAATAATAACAAGTTATTATTATTTAATAATAATAAAAATTATTATCCCTAATAATTTTTTCAAGACAGATTCTTGGAAGTATGATTCAAAACCCAAAAATACGGTCAATTGGAGTCCTTGATATATACTTTTTGCTACAGATAAATATGTTTTTGTAATTTTGTCACCAAGGCTATATTATTTTCCAATTAATAATGGATCAATTTAGATAAACCAAATCATAATAGAGAGAAAAAATTGTCTTTCTCAATTACTGGGAATTACCATGCAGCCAATGTTTATTTTCCCTCTTCTATTTAAAGTACAAGCAATTCTTATCCCCCAAAAGAAAACTGCCAACGATAATCAGAGAGCAGATTTCTGGTCAGGGCAAGACCACGACATCAGCAAAGGTTCCGAAACTCTGTGAATGTCCTCATTGCAAAAGCTTAAGCAACAGGAGGCAATAAAGAGAAAGACACCCACAGGCGCCTTCCCCGAGGGGGGGGGGTGCAAAGGACCCTCAGGGTGTGGAAGGAGAGTGAGTTCGGCCAACCGCCAGGGGCATGACCGGGGTTATGCAGACGTAGCACAGTCAAATAAACGGGTTTAGACACAAACCTAGCAAGAAACGTTTCCAATATATGTGGGAAAATCCACCGAGAGATTTTAAGAAGCATGAGAAAAACTCGAACAAATGAGAAAACGTGTCACCCTGTTCCCTGCAGACCACGAGTGTGCAGATCAGGTCTTGGTTCACGCGTGGACTTAAACCTGGGCTTTTTCTGAGGATTTCCTAGTCGAGACCTATTTCTTTTTTTTAAAGACTTTTTTTAAAGATTTTATTCATTTAGAGAGAGTGGAAAGGAAGGAGAAAGAGAGGACAAGAAACACCAATGTGTGGTTGCCTCTCACACGCCCCCCACTGGGGGCCTGGCCTGCAACCCAGGCACGTGCCCTGATGGGATTCGAACTGGCAACCCTTTGGTTTGCAGCCCAAGGAGACCTATTTCATATACTAGGATATTCCACTGATTATCCTAGGATAATCCATATATTATATTAGGATATTACATAAATTAGGCTTAGAAGGGAAATAGGCAATATGTTAGTAAGGTGATAGAAATAGGGTACATGTAAAATAAAGTATATTAATTATACTATACTATATGTTATAATATATTATATGTAATGCTATAATTATGAGTTATAATTAATATCATGTATACATAATAGAATCCTGTTATATGTATGCATTAGATATAGGAATACATATTCTGTTTCCCTAGAGTCTAAAACCTCAAATGACTTCGTACCTATTGTAGTCTCTTGCTTTCATTTATTTCGGTTGTTTTATGTCTTTCTCCAAAAATAGGCGATAGGGACCACGAGGGCAAGGAGAGCTCGGTTTCTCCGCTCCCCGCTTCCAGCACCGTGTCGAGCAGCTGCAGGCTCAGTGTGTCGCACACGCAATGCACATATGGTTCCCAGAATCGTGTCCAACTCAGCAGTGCTCTGAGTCCCAGACCAGGAACATACAGTTTTCTTGACCATCATTTCAAGGCTACAGACAATAGGTGTGTTCTGAAGGTAAACACAGAAAGGTTTTTAAAAGAAAAAAACATTTTTGGTGGGGTTTTTTTGTTGTTGTTGTTTTGGTTTTAGTCTGGTCGCGGCTATTACGTAGTGAGGGGATGGAGCCTTAGGTGTCAAGAACCACACCTAAAACAAAAGCAAACAGCTAGAACAGGAACAGAACCACAGAAATGGAGATCACATGGAGGGTTAGCAACAGGGGCGTGGGAGGAGGAGAGAGGGGGAAAAGGTACAGAGAATGAGTAGCGTAGAGAGTGGGTAGAAAATAGACAGGGGGAGGGCAAGAATAGTGTGGGAAATGTAGAAGCTAGAAAACTTATGACCCATGGACATGAACTAAAGGGGGGGAATGTGGGTGGGAGAGGGTGGGTGGGGTGGAGGGGAATGATGGGGGAGAAATGGGACAACTGTAATAGCATAATCAATAAAATATATTTAAAAGAAAAAAAATAAAAGAAAAAAACAAATTGCTCTCTAGCAATTACTTCTCTAGATGTGAAACTGGCCTCCTTGAGGTGAACAGCTATCCCTCCAGGTGTTCAAAAGGCCGGAGGAAGCGGCCTCTGGTAGCTCAGGGAGAACTGTCCTCCCCACCACACTGTGCAAACAGTCAAAGCTACTATGGTTTGAGTGCTGTTTTCTGATACCAAATAAGAGGCACGGAGTTAAACAAAATAGTGGACCCTCCGCCACAGTAACCGTGCGTTCGATAGGTGCAATGAGTCCCCTTTGCCTTGTAATCAAGAAGCAGCTTGTACCCTTGAAACGATCGTGCTGTAACCAATGGGATGAGTGCAGGAAAAGGAATAGGATCCGCGAGGATAACAAAGCATTAAGGGTGTGAACAACAATAGGAGCCAGAAACAGTCGATGAGGTGAGCAGGCAGAGGAGACACTGCGGCAAACCCTGGTTAAAAAGCATCTGTGGTAAGCCCTGGCAGGTGTGGCTCTGTGGACTGAGTGCTGGACTGCGAACCTAAGGGCCGTAGGTTTGATTCCCAGTCTGGGCACACGCCTGGGTTGTGGGCCCCCGGTAGGGGGCACGTGAGAGGCAAGCACACGTCGATGTTCTCTCCCTCTCTTCCTCCCTCCCTTCCCTCTCTCTAAAATAAATAAACACATCTTTAAAAACACCATTGGTGGTAAAAATTAAAAACCAAAACTACAAAGACCTTAGAAAGGATTGAGACACAGCAGAGGCAGCGGCCCGAAAGGAACGAAGATCTGACTGCCAGTGTGTTTTCTGACCCTTTCTAGATATCTGTGATTTGGTGAGTTCCTTAATCTTTCTTCCTCACATCCGTGAGATGGGGCTCATGATACCTACCTAAGAGAACTTAAAAAATTAACCGAGCTAATATTCTCAAGATGGCTGCCATTTATTCAAAGTCCTCAATTCTCTGGGGAAAAAAAGCACATAATGTGCATAGAATAAATGATGACCATTATTATCATAAAACACTTATTTTATCATTAAAGTCCTAACTCTGATAAATCTTGAAATTGCAGAAATACCAAAGCCAGGTATATTCTATCCGAAGACATGAACAGCAATATTAACTACTATGGTTACATACGCAAAACTAAATGGGAATTCCCACACAACTGAAATTCTAAAAACACCACCAGCATACATACGAAGTGTCATGGACATGCGGTAAGGGCTTCTTAAGTGTTTATTAAATCCGCTAGAATTACCATAAATACATTTGTATAAAGGCTGCATCTCATATTTTCTTGTGCAGCTAGTTAAAAACCCTTTCGATTTAAACTTCCTAAAGTTACTTTCATTTACTTTGCATTCAGTTAAAATTTTAACGTTTTTGGTTAATTTTGTAACATCCGTCAAAGCTATCGTGACAAGCTTTAAAATAAACTTTTTGAAAAGTTCACTTTTTATGAGTAAGTTGTGCTTCTTTTGAGAAAAGAAAGGAGAAATCTAATCTTAAATAGTTTCCAATAAAATTGGAACTCTGAAGAGAAAACCAATGAATGGCTTATAAGTTTTATGTGTTTCCTCCAGCATTGTGTCACACATCATTCATCCAAATCCCTCACAACGTGGGGTGACACTCCGTGAAATGTTACCACTGGGGACATGTTATACGAGACATCAGGCAGTTGGTAGCACTACAGCATTGCTCTGTGTATATATAGTGATGAGGAAAGAAAGGGGCGTCAGATCTTCTAAGCTTCTCATCACCTCAGCCTGTCCCTTACTAATACAAAATAAAGTCAGAGCAACATGCCGAGACGGAATAATGAAGGCTACATCACTCCCAATTCCCCATGAGTTTATTACTGGCATGTTGAATTACGTACGATCTAATATTTCCCCTTAAAACTATCAGAAGTCATGAGTTACCTCTAATGGGCCTCATGGATATAAAACTCCTGGTAACTAATCAGACCACATCAGGAGAGAAAAATTCCTCTTGCACATATGATGGAGGATACATTTAATATTTTTAGCTTCATCTGTTATTGTCTGAATAATCTCTCTAACCTCAATGCTCCCATGTAGTTCTCCAAAGTGCTCTTGCATGTGCCGTGAATACATCTTCCCTTCATTAAGCAGTTGCGTGTTCCTCTTCCCTGCTCTGGCGTCTACCCTTCAGGAGTTGTCCTCTCCTTGAAGTAGTCCAGATCATTGCAACCCACTGTGACTCCTCCTTTTAAAGCACAATATTTCTTAGGTTAATTTTGTTAGCTTGTTCTTGTGTGAAATGCCCCAATTTCTCCATATTTCTGTTTGTGGTACAACAATAATTTTTAGAAAGTTGACTTTAATGGGTCAAAATAATTTGTGGTTTGTGGTGTTGGTCATTTAATTTTATTTTTAGTTTTTCTGTTCCTTCTGTCCATACCATGTTGCATTGTTCTTTGAGATAAAATCAGTCTTTATAACATAGTTTCTCATAATTCCTATAGCCTTAGCACATGTTCTAAGAGATGGCATATTTTAAACACATTTGATTATTAATTACATAAGGTTCAATCAGTGATAATGTGAAAAGAAAAGAGTGTTGATAGGTTAATTTTACTATAGTAGCTAATATTGCTTCATAAAGTATATTTAAATATCAGAAAAATATATCATATTTCAGAAAACATTTTTTAAATGAAGACCACAATATATTCTTTCTTGTACTCTGTATACATCAAAGGGATTTTTTTCATTCTTTTAAGTACCACGTGCTTATTTCTACTCCAGCTTTTTCTAAAATATGTTTTTAATTGTACCTATGAAGGATTTTTCAAAAAGAAAATGTCAATACCTTTACATTATAATAGAGTAAGGAAAAAGTGCATATAAAGCAAAAATGAGTTTAAGTATCTTAATCTGACTCTTCTCAGAAGCCAGGCTCTGTGCTAAAAGAAACATTCCCTACTTGAAGGAAGAGAACGGTCAGCATATAAAACTAGAGCAGACCACAGGAACAATGAATGTTATCTACAATAAGAATTGTTGGAATTTAGAACAGAAATGAGGCCTCAGGATGTTCTGAGAAAAATGCGCAACACCATTAGTCAGAGAGGACAATCTGAGATCTGATTAACTTCACAACAAGGCAAAGAAACGGAGTGTTTCTTGAGCATCTGCTACGTGGAACCCTTTGTTGGCACTTCTCATAACCCACACGAGAGCACTGTACCACCATTCTGGCTTTTTGTGTCGTTTGAGGAAACCACAGCTCAGGAAATTTAAATAATTTGCCTGCTGCTATAAAGCCAGCAGACTATGAAATTCAAAGTCAAACTCAGGCTCAACCAGAGCACGTTCATTACATTATGCCTCTTTTCAAGGACCTTACAGTTTGATAAAATTTTAAGAAGTTTGCTAAAGGTCTTATCAACTCCTATAGGAGCAACATTTCAATAAAAAAGATGGGGGAATCTACTATGGCTGTATAATGTCCTAGGGGACTTCATAGGAAAATGGATACATCCACAGAAGGGAATTAACTGTGTGGAAACTTGGAAAGAAAAGGGCCTGTGACTTCTTCCTTTCCCCTTGAGAAAGTTCAGGGGAATGAGCAACCTCAACCAGCTCTCCTTTGCAAATATGCCGTTGACCTTGGACTCAAGCCCCCTTATCAACATGATATAGTGTTTACATAGAACAGAGAAGTCCCTACGTACTCGACAGTTATGTGGAGATATATCTGGACAGTTTAGATGCAGAATTGTAAACTAACCTGTCGTGGGTGATTTATGCTGAAGGGCTGCCTGGAGAATTGGAATTCGTAAATTATATAATTCACAGTGTGGACAAAATTCCCTCCTGTCTCCTCCCCCTCAAATTAAGTGGATCTCTTGGTGAACCAAGATGTCCTAAGAAAGGACAAAAGAGAACACTTGTAAGTGTTGTCTGATGATTTCAGTCTCTTTCTGGAAAGGACTGCTTTATCCGAACTGGGTATTTGCTGGTATCCTCTGAAGGGTTACTAAAGATTGGTGCTGGGTCGTAGCTTGAGTGTTCGGAATTTGCCTTGAGGATTCCAGTCACGTTGCTGTCACAGATGTCCAGAGAAACACGCAGAGAAGACGGAATCTTAGGAGAGGAGAAATGCCAGGAGAACCTTCCCAGCAGCTCCACTTTCTCATCCTCAACTAGTCGTCTCCAAGTGAATCACCCATTAAACATTCAACGTATTTAAAGGCAATTCATTAGGCTGACCTTTCCTCTTCACACTTCAAGATATCAGGTATCTTCTACTTAGCAGTAATGTGTGATTAAAGAGTGTCTATAAGTATATAAGCCCTCTTAAATTGGTCTAACTCACTAGATGGGCAATTGAGTTATCTTAAAGTGATTAATAATAGTTGGATGAGCACATACAAAGCCTTCCCATGACTTTCAGAAATAACTCACTTGTGATGAATCTGTAATTCTGGCACTGCAAATGATTTTTTAGGATGATTTTTTTTAGGATGATTTTTTAAGTATTTTTTTTAATTTGGTTTCAACACAAAACTGATTCCAATGCATAACAACAACAACAAAAAAAAAGAAAACAGAAGAAAGAAAGAATCAGAACTATGACTAAGTGTGAACAAAGAATCTTAGATAAAGTGACATAGTCATTCTGAAATATGATTGGTTGAAAAAATTAAGATTTAGAACTTAAAGAGGGACGGCTCAATGTCAAAACCATTTCTGAACATAAATTTTAAAGAAGAAATTCACAGGGGTTAGGAAATCAACACACTGAAAAGCAGCCTAGGAAATCAGTGCCTTGGGCTTTATAATCCCTGTTGGGTATAAATCAAAACAAAAGCAAAGAACAATGACCATTTATATAAATAAAAGAAATGGAACTCAGAGATATTGATAGAAAACCATAAGCCAAAGAAGTGATATGGATCTATAATGAAATAAGATTTGATAGTTTAAGAAATTAAATGGGTTGTCAAAACCAACCAGAGACACAAACAGTGCCGCCCACGTTCAAGGTGATTTAAAAGCATTGATGGGCATAAGCAGGCTCACTCATCTAAAAATACCCAATTACCAGCTTAAAATCTTCTCTACCAGAATCACTTGAGTTATGGCATGGATAATTCGAAAATAAATCATCTTGGAGGGGTGGTATATCAGCCTGCTCCTGTCCACCAACCCAGTTAACTTGTCAAACACAATCAGGACAAAACTCGAGGGATTTGGAGCATCGGGAAGATAATGTGTATAACAAGGAAAAAATGAAAAAGTAGTTCCCAAGAGACAGTTGTTTCAGATTTAGATGGGAAAGGTATTCATGAAGAAGGATGACCAGGCTGTCCTTGAAGCCTAGGTCCTAAGAACTAGCTCCTGGTATATAACCTTCAACAATTCTCAGTTATTTGTAATACATGGCAGCTGACCAAACAGGTCATGGAATTTTCCCTGTACATTTCCTGGTAATTAGGAAGAGTAATTTTTCCTTAACAAAATCTCTGACTCAGAATTGTTCATTATATTTTGTATTTTAAGTGTGCGTTCCTTGGGGATTAACTGAGTAAGACTGTTGGGTTGTAAAGCAAATACGCAGAGAGAGGACAAGCAAAGAAAGAAGATAGAAACCCTGGAGATCACTCTTGGATGTACGCTCATAATCTAATTCATTTGTTCTAAACTAGTAGGGTGCTATAGGCGCCATGGAAAATAATGAAGACTTTTTAACAGTTAGCATTATCCAATATAGGAGCTCATACAGCAGTGGTCCTTGCGCATAATACACTCTAGTTCAGAGTTTTACCACTGTTTTAGCAAGGAACAAATATTTACTAATTGCTACATAGATCTAATTACCATCCTGGCCTAGGGCCTGAGATTAATGAGATTAGATCTGAAAAACCACGCCATGGATAATTAATATTGAAAAGTATAACCCACTGAATTAATAATGCATTGCTGCCAACCAGTGATAATCATTTATACCAGATGCAGCTTCTCTGTAATAGTACATTGCTGAAATGGTTTAAGATTCTAAAGCAGTTTGTTGGCAAGAACTTAAAAAAAAAATGAAACTTGTTTTAATGAAGATTAGCAACATAGCTCTGAATCACCTACCTGCAATATTAAGTTTGGCCTTTATAAAATAATCTAGGTTTCATAAAAATAATGTTATATGATCCCACGATCTACTGTGTATCAAAGTTCCTATCTATTCTTACTGGGATGCTTTGGGTCAGCTTCATTACAGATTATTACATAACATAAAGAATAATAATTAACACCTGAAAGTCACCAAAATTTCAACTAAAATCTATATAAAGATACCAGTGACATATCTGTAAAGTTAAAATAAATCTTGAAAGAAGTTTCCTAAATTATTGATGCTTCTACTTCTCAAACATACGTATTTTTATTTTTTATTTTTTAATATATTTTATTGATTATGCTATTACAGTTGTCCCATTTCTCCCCCATCATTCCCCTCCACCCTGCACACCCCCTCCCACCCACATTCCCCCCTTTAGTTCATGTCCATGTGTCATAAGTTCTTTAGCTTCTACATTTCCCACACTATTCTTGCCCTCCCCCTGTCTATTTTCTACTCACCGTCTATGCTATTTATTCTCTGCACCTTTTCCCCCTCTCTCCTCCTCCCATGCCCCTGTTGCTAACCCTCCATATGATCTCCATTTCTGTGGTTCTGTTCCTGTTCTAGCTGTTTGCGTATTTTTAATTTTTTCAAATTGACTTCCACATCTTTTTCATATTCGTACATGTGTTACAATCATACATATTTTAATATTCTTGCCTTGAACCATATGACCTTGTCATTTTTACCTATAAAAATGGCAATTATATGTGTCATAAGCCATTCCACGTTAATATATTTTCTTATTTGCTCAGATTAACTTGTGTGGCACCTTATTTTCGCAAACTTGCAGTTTAACTGTAGAAGAAGATTGCCTCTCTAAATAATTTGATAAATAAATCTGAAATGTTTACCATAAGAGGCTTAAAAAATAAAAATAACTTTCACAATTTTTAAACCTAGTTTGAACAAACATGAGAATCTGTCAAAAAGTTTTCATATTATTGCTGAGTTTTTAGGTACATATGTCCCCATGGCGTACACAGTTGGCTTTCCTTCAATAGATCCCAAATTTATTTGCTTTTTAGTTTTCCTTTTTTTTAAGTCTTTTTTTTTTTTTTTTTTAAGAGAGAGAGGGAGAAAAACATCAATGTGAGAGAGAAACATTGATCAGTTGCCTCCTATATGCACACTGACCAGTGACCGAACCCTTGACCTCGGCATGTGGCGGACTGGGGAATAGACCCCATGACCGTTCAGTGCAGAGGATGATGCTCCAACCACCAAGCCACACTGGCCAGACTCCTTTTTTAATGTTTAATCATTCAAACTACTGGCCACACCCACTCGGTGAAAATGAACTCATCCTTCTTTTCCAGGACTCATGTAAAAAATATTTTTTAATGCTGATTCTGATTTTTATTCCTTTTCTATAACAAGATTTGCATATGATATCAATATCAAATATGATCAGCAAAATCATTTTTCACTTAAGAAGTTACATTCAGGATCAGCTCTTCACAAATTTTTATGCATTCTGATATGGATTTAATAGAAGCTAATCATATGTTTATAAAAAAGTACCTAATTCCACAGACTGAGAAACTACTGATCCCCTCAGGTTAGTTGATTATTCATTAAAGGATTTCTTTCACCAGTGATTTGTATTGTACTTTTTTGTGGCACATAATTACCTGGAGATAAGGAGGAGTTGTATCTACATAATTTTTTAGCCTGGGAAAATTTACTTTCGGTACATCGAACACATTACAGCATATTTTTAAAGGGGTTTGACCATTTGTATGTCTTCTTGAGAGAAGTGTCTGTTCAAGGCCTCTGCCCATTTTTAAAGTTGGATTGTTTGTTTGGTGTTGAGTTGTGTGACTTCTCTATATATTTTGAATAGTAAACCCTTGTTAGAGCTGTTGTTTGAATGTATCTTCTCCCATTCGGTTGGTTGTATGTATGTTTTGTTGGTTTCTTTTGCTGTGCAGAAGCTTATTGGTTTGAAGTCCCATTCATTGAGTGGTGATTGGATAAAGAATGTGCGGTGCGTATATACAGTGGAATACTGCTCAGCCATAAGAAAAGATGAGACATTGCCATTTGCAACAACATGGATGGACCTTGAAAATACCATGCTAAGTGAAATAAGACAGAAGAGGTTAAGAACCATATGATCTCACTCATACCTGGGATATAAAACAGAAAGCAACAAATGAACAAACAAGAAAAACAAACAAAAAAACCCATAGACACAGTAAACAGATTGGTGGTTACCAAGGGGAAGGGGGGTGGAGGCATAGTACAAGGTAAAGGGGTAAAATATATGGTGACAGGTGAAGATTGACTCCAGGTGGTGGGCACTCAGTGCAGTATAGATGATGTATCCCAGAACTGATGATGTATCATAGAAGTGTGAGAACCTATACAATCTTAACTAACCAACGTCAGTCATTCCAATAAATGGAATTCTCAAAAGAAAAAATAAATGAATGGGCCTGACATGTCATGAGATTGGTGAATGTTATTTTAGAAACGCTGTGTATTTCCAATGCCACGATGTATTCCTAAGGAATACTTCCTGCTAATATACTTGTAGAAGAAACACACATATGTTAGCCAAAATAAGAATAGGGAGTATGCAGTTGAGATATGCTGGACCTAAGGGAAAGGGAGGTACAGCCGGCTTCAGGAGCCTGGGAATACCATTGTGGAAGCTATCAGGAACAGAAGCTTTTGTTTTTCCTTGACCCATTGCCTCTCCTTCACTCTTTTCTCTTTGCAAACTGGCTTTTGCTTTTCTCTGTTGGTGGGTCAAAACTCACTGTTCAAGAATCGTACCATATAAATAAACATTGTATGAATGTGTATATTTGGGGGCATTTCTCTATCTGCTAAAGTTTTTCACTATAGATACCAGTGTTTTGTTTTGCTATGGTCAGATGAACATACATGTAGATTATACTGATGCATATAAATTTGTCAAGGAGACCACAGGACATGATATTCACATCACTAGGGAGAAACAAAGATGAGCAAATGTCTAAATCGATTGTAAAAAATTAGATACAGAAACCAATGAACCAGATACAGAAATCCAAGTTTCTAAATTCTGAACATGTATACCAATGTCTGCATGTCACCAGCATACATTTTTCAATGCAAAAATTCAATAAAAATATAAAGTTCAATAAGTCAAGTTAAATTTTATGGATATTTAAATGACTTGTTTTAAGCATGTTTTCATAATACTTTGTCATTTGTGACTTTTTAAAAGTGAAATATCAATAAAGCATGATAATTTACCATTGAAAAAACTTCAAAAACAAAACAAGACATTTTATTTCACTTTCAGTAGCATTCATTAACTAGGTGGTTGCTAGTTCTTGGGAAGTCAAATGTGAATAAATCTCAAGCACTATAAAATTTATAATTACTTTATAAACTTATTTTTATAATAAATTTAATGATAACTTTAGTGACTAACTAGAATTCCAAATTGTCTCTTTAATGTGTTTCTAGATGTGTATTTTACCCTCTAAAATTCTTATTTGTAAAATGGTAAAGGTTTTACACTATTAATAAAACATACTATCCATTTTCAATAATGAATTTGAACCTATTTAATTATAATTTCTTTAAAAGCTTTAAAAGTTAGTTCATTTTATACAACAATAAAAACATTTTCTGTCTTTTCAAAGACAAAGTTAAGCTGTATCTTATATAGTCGAATATATAATTAATATTTAAATTATATTTCTTCATATCGTTTTTTGTTATATTTAGAGAAGCTTTAAATGACTAGAGGGGGGAGGGGATATTGAATAATTATTATAGCTAAATGACTTTTAAGGACACTTTTCAAATATTGAATGGCTTCGTGACAAGCTCTTCTGCTCGTTTGAAAATTGAAAAAATCACCAGTTACGTCGTGCATCGCGGATCCCGGCCCCTGGGGCCGCGGACCGTTCCAGGACCGTTGGGGTCCGTGGCAAGGGGACTTCCCCTGAGCTCCGCCTCCCGCCCTTTAGAAAGGCAGGTATGAACAATTTCATCCATGATTAATATTATAATCGACAATGTCTTTAAAAAAGATTTTTACCATACTAGATAAGATTGTTATTTTTATATTTTTTTCTATAATTAAACAATGAAAGAGGTAAAGAAAAATAAGGGATGTATGATTAAAGATTAGAATTCACTGTAAGATGGCAAAAAAAAAAACCAAAAACCCTCTTCTGGTTAAGTAACCGAAATGGAAAGAAAATGCACTTTAGAATGTCTCGAGATTGCGATAAAATTTTGCTTAATTGGTTCGTTAAATTAATGCAAATTACCTTCCCACACACGCAAAAAAAAGTTAAGAAAGGAGAGGTTTTCCGAGGAAGACAACCCATCGCGGAGGCACTGGGTGTGCTCTTGCCCTTCTCAGCTGATCTTGTCTTCCAAGCCCGCAGTGGTGAATCCTTCCTGTGCAGTGCTTAAAATGTGGCACTTCACGTAAGGGGACTACGAGGAGAGACCGAGGACCCGTAAAGTGCCACGGGAAGAGGCTCTCGTGGTTGATGAATAGTGCTAATCCCATTGGCAAATTCCAGGGAAGAAACTGTAGCCCAGGAAAGTGCCTCCACCCCAGATTTCAATTCCAGTACGATGGGTAGCAGGGACCAGGGGTATGGAAACACGTAGGGTCTAATAAGTAGCTCTTCCCGCTGCCTAGTGCTTGGGGAAGACATGCCGTTCGCAAAAGTGAGTTGGGAGACTCTTACCCAGCTTCTGAAGTTTTCTTTATACATCTGCTGGGCCACAAAATAATCTAATGTGATCTCTCCACATTGGAGAGGCAACAGCTCCACCTTAACGAGGTGATCTGGACACTATATAGCACACTCGCCACCTAGTGGATATTCGTTGTAATTTTCCTCTTTATTTTGTGTTCTTAGAATGCCTTCTTGAAACGTAAATCACCTGTTACATTTCACGATATAAAACGACAGTGTACATAGTATGTGCTGCTTGATACTGTGGTCAAGGCACATCGAACATGCTGTTTTATAACCCGAATAGTGTTGGAGATGCGAAAGGAAACTTCCCTACATAAATTCATATAAATAATCAAGCACAGTGGAGAGGACCAGGTCTTATAAAAGTGCTGCTAGTCCACCATCCTTCCTTTGGGGATCATTTACTATTGCGGGGCCACTTGAAATGCATTGCGTACGCCGGACCACTCATTGGATTTCTATCCAACGTTACACTTGGGATGAATTCTTTCATCTCCCTGTCTTGGCTTGGAAAGTTCAACTCCACTGTGAGTGAACAGTAATGATGAAGTCTTGTCTTTCCTTTTCCTCTCCTTCTCCCATTATTTTACCTGTTTACCAGGGCACTCTTGCAAGGCCCAGAGAAACAAATGCCTAGCATTGGAGCAGCTTTAGGATTCCCAGCCTTGGCAGACACTTCTCCTATCCCGGGAGTACAGCTGACCTGCTTTTTTGAAGTACTAGTTACAGCCAAGGAGTTTCATTTTACCATCAGAACTATCTCCCCAGAAAGTAATCATCATCCTGACCTCAATATAATGAAATTAGAGGTGGAGGTATACAAAGGATTTCCAAGGTTTTTCATGTCTGCTACCAGAGTTTCAAGAATTCTTGATAAACTTATCTATGCAACAACTCCATATCTGGTGACTAAGCCTTCTCTATTTTGCCCTCTTAACAGCAGCCCTGTGCATAATTCACACTTACATGTAGTTTTTTAGTGACCTGTCAACTGACTTGTACTATGGAGGGAGTTACCAAGAAATATCGCCATGCATATAAACAAAACCTCTACATCCTTGCATTACAGTCCTTTCTAGGTACCCATATTTCAGGCCCTTTATTAATGGGCCTCAAATAGGGGCCTTCTGCTTTTGCAATAATTCGTTCATCTCAGGGTCTTTTTTCATCTCTGCTTTGGTACGAGATACTTGTATCTAATCCCTAACACCATTATCAGCTTACCTCGCATGATGTTTTAAGTACATAAATCAAGCATCAACCAATATAACACATGTTTTCACACAGCACAATATGATCACAGAAAAAAAAGAATCTGGAGAAGTAATGTAGTCCATTAAATGAAGTGGCATCACTATGTAGCTAATAGAATGACAATATGGTAACAGACTCACTGTTAAACATAGTCTAGCTCTCGTGGGTGGTAGTGTGGTAATTCTGTGGTATAAATATTATATTTAACTGGCAAAAGCCTTTCACGTGAAAAATGAAGGATGAAATCATAGTAAATATTTATCTGGATAAAACAGAGTAGGAAATCTCCAGAGAGCCAGGAGGAAGGGGCATGAAATGCATGCATTACTAAGTGTTAAGAAAAATGACTATTTTTCAGAAACTGTAGACAGTGATGTACAATTTAAACACTATAGGAGTTTGTGGCATCACTAGTACCACATTTAATATAGAGATTGAACAATTTTGGCATATCACTATCACATACACACACACACACACACACACACACGTACAGACCACCAAAAAGGGGGAAAAAACCATGATACAGGACCTGTTGGAAATATTTTCCAACAACCACAATGACATTTTTTGGTGATCCAGGAGTATACTCGAACCTGCTTGTACCAGCTTGTAAGAGCCAGCTGAGCTAATAATTGTCAAATATCCAAGAAGTCAGTGAGCCACGTGTTAAATAAAGCCATTATTAAGATTAAGAGCTTGGAAATCTGACAGCCATTTAATTAGAAATATTTTAAACAGAGCTCTCTTTTTGCTATATAGGAAAGAAATTTTATCAAACACATACATAACCTTTAAAAAAATCACCCACTGCTATTTTTAATTACATTTGTTCAACAAAGAAGTGTTAGACTTCCTTTAAATTGCTTCTGTAGTATGTATGTGTTTAAAAAAAAAAAAGCACAACTCTATCTTTGGTCACGTTTTTCCATACATAATCAGGCTGTGTCTGATCACCAAAGCATCCTGATTAAACTTAGTCAGGCACTCCAAAAATTCTGTGTAAAAGCTAATTGTCTATATGCAAAGTTCTCATTAGGACAATCTACATCAGTCACTCTTTGACTTAACTTTTTGTCTGGAAAAACAACTATGTCTGATTTCCATGATTTTAATTGTTGCAATCTCCACCGGAAATGCCACTAAATTCTCAGTGAATAAATTCATAATCAACGCCATGTGTTTTACTTTGAGATGCCTCCTTCCCCTAAAGCAATGGAGACTCGAATACAGCAGAAAAAGCAGTCGACTGGGTGTCAGGAGACTGGAGCTCTGCTCTGAGCCCCGCCAGCAGCCAGGGTGCACAGGTGGGACGGCCGGGTCAGCCCTCTCAGCCTGGCCACCCACTCACTGGTCAACGACTGAGTCAGAGTTTAGCTCTGGAAGCAGGTTTAGCATCAGGCTGATCTTCCTCCGATTTCAGCCCCAGCACTGGCTGAATCTGAGATTTGGGGCAAATCATGTAATTCCTCCGACTCTCCGTTCCATCAGCTTTTCATTAAAATTTAAAAATACTGATTCAGGGTTTTTTTTTTGGGGGGGGGTTGTTTGTTTTGTTTTCGAGACCCGAAATAACTTACACAAAGCATTGGCAGAGAGGGTGGCCCATTATAAGCAGTGTTCGAGTTTCTTATTCTTTGCCCTTTTGCAGAATTCAGAGCGAGAAGCCGCTGGCCGAAGCTCTCTGCGACCCTGTCACGCAGCCTTTCCTCACAGATGCTAAGGCCTGGACGTCCCTCGTCCCCCGAGGGCTGAACTTGGGCTTCCCACGTCTTCCCCAAACCCTGGCCTGCTCCATCTCCTCCGGGAGGCTGGCACGCGGATCCCGAAGTCTCGCTCTTCCCTCATCAGCACAGACACACGTGCTCTGCTGCTTCATCCGCCGTGTGTGTGAGTGTGCGCTCCCTGACACCGTGTCCCCCTGCAGCTGTTTCCCTCTTTTGTCCCCACGGCATTCTCCAGAGCTGTCTGCCCAGTCCACCGCCACTTCCTCTCCCCTCCAGGCCGCACCCCGCCGGTCAGCCGCTCCCGCACTGGTCCATGCAAACTCCTCTGTCCAGGGTCCCGACCAGTGCCCAGGACGTGACCCAGCACAGACTTCTCTGTCATCTCAGTCCCCTCCCAGCACCTGGCAGCGGAACCCAGCCCTCGCTTTGTCTGAGGACACTCGCTGTCTGAGTTCCCCGACACTTCTCCATCCTGAGTTTCCTGCCAGTGGGAGTTAGTTGACTGATTGCCAGTCTCTTGGCCAGATTCATCTTTCTACTCCGCCTGCCCTGTCGGGGTCAGCCAGGCTCAGTCCGGGTTCTTCTTCTCTCTGAACTAAACCCGTCCCCCCGCAGAAAAAAAAATCTTAATTCCATTTCATAGTGTTATCGGAAGTATTAATCAGTGTTGAGTCCTTTAAAAAATGTCAGGCACATAATAAGTGCCATATAAATATTTAACATCATTGCTATTTTTACAGTAATTTAGATCGTCACTCCCTTACTTAAATGCTTCTTCCACTGCGCCTACAGTAAAATTCAGCATCTTTATGTCAGCCTAGCAGGCCCTGCCTCGCTTGACACCAATCTTAATTCATATCCTCCGTCCCCTCCTGTTCATCATCTTCTCATCACGTGGCTTTTTTTTTTCCTTTCAAGCTCCTCAGACACGACATCTTTCTTGTCTCTGGGATTCTGCACACATCCACTCACCCTGCTTTCCTAGGCGGCTCCTTCACACCCTTTGGGGTCCAGTGTGAGTGTATCTTCCTTTCCTTACACACTGTGCCATGGCCACGTAGCCAGGGTGGCCCCCCACTTCCCTACCGCAGTCTTCCACCTGGATCCTTCTCTGTCTCCTTCACAGCACCCATCACAGTGGAATAGCTGGTGTTGATGGTTTCTTGTTCTTCTCTGCCCAAGTGTAAGGTTCAAGAAGGCAGGAATTCTGTGTTTCTCTGCACAGTTCAGTGTCCCACACTGCAAGGCACTCAAAGCTATGTGTGCAAGATTAAGTAAGAGAAGGTATTGGAGAGTAGTTGCTTCCCAGCCCCCCCCCCCCCGCTCTCAATATGAAGTACACCTTTAAACAGATCTACCAATGAAGGATCTTATAAAGAAGTATTCATGCAACATTAAAAACACACTGGCAAATGATGACAGAGTGAAAGTCTGCTGGCCTTGACCAGTGTGGCTCAGTAGGTTTGACATGGTCTCGCACACTGAAAGGTCTCCAGCTCCATTCCTGGTGAGGGCACATGTCTGGGTTGTGGGTTCGGTTCCTAGTCAGGGTGCATGCAGGAAGCAACCCATCGCTGTTTCCTTCTCACATCGATGTTTCTCTCACTCTCTTTCTCCCTCCCTTTCACTCTCTGGAAGGAAGGAAGGAAGGAAGGGAGGGAGGGAGGGAGGGAGGGAGGGAGGGAGGGAGGGAGGGAGGAAGGAAGGAAGGAAGGAAGGAAGGAAGGAAGGAAGGAAGGCCTTTTGTATTTCTGCATTTACTGTATTTTTTAATGAATGAAGAAAAGGGTTGATACTATTTGCAACATGTCTCCATAATACCACAAATTTTCCCTCCTTCTAAATAAAATGGAACATCTTGATTTTACCTTTTCAAAAAATTTGAAAAAATAATAGTCTCTCTCTTTTTTTTTTTTAATTTGCAGAATGGTACTTCAATTAATAGACAGCGTAGATTTCATACAGACTGAGTATCGGGCTGACTGCTCAGCTCCATCACCTTCCAACTACTCCGCCCAAAGCCATGTGATCTGATCCGCTCCCACACCTCCCCTCTGCTGGGACCTGCCCTTCCGCTCGCCTCCCACATCTTCCCTCTGCTCCAGCAGGTCTTCTGGTGGCCTACGAACCTTCCGTCTGCTACGACCTGGTGCTGTGCTCACTGTACACACCACCCGGCTGCTCCAACTGGGCCTACTGCTCGCCTCTGACACCTTCCCTCTGCTCGGACCAGGTCTTCTGCTCACCTTCGACACCTTCTGTCTGCTGCGACCTGGCCTTCTCCTGGCCTCCCACACCATCCGTCTATTCCCGCCAGGCCTTCTGCCGGACTCCAACACCATCTGTTTGCTGTGACCTGCCTTTCTGCTCCGTCCCCCACCTCCCCTCTTTCCTGACCAGGCTGCCTGCTCTGCTCGAAGTTCCTCCATTGCCCTTAGGCGGATGTCTCTCTGCTGAGCCTCCAGTGAGTTGGCTTCTGGAACACCAGAGTCATGGAGAGGTAATTCTGTGGTTTTTCTAGGGAAGCTCTTTTCTTTTTATCTGATCTTACTTCCCTTTCTTTCTAGTTGGGGGACCAGTGTTTCAACCAGGCCAGACCTTTCTGCCACCGTGTGCTGGTCGGAGGAGTTTTGGATGCGTGTGTAACTGACACTCGAGGGTGTCTTCTTTTCCACAAGCCAGATAATCCCCCTCTCCATGCAAGTGACTGACCCCACAGGTCGTTTAATTTTGCTTCTTTGCAGAGATCTTCCTGAGATAGCTCAGCGTGCCCGGGCTGGTCT
Source organism: Glossophaga mutica (assembly GCA_039655065.1). Lineage (NCBI taxonomy): Eukaryota > Metazoa > Chordata > Mammalia > Chiroptera > Phyllostomidae > Glossophaga > Glossophaga mutica. The sequence goes on along the minus strand of CM077313.1, from coordinate 6,290,325 downwards.
TCAGTGTTGGGCTCTGAGCCACACTGGTCCCTGCTGGGACTCTGAGGCCTCTCTTGTGTGTGAGGGAGGGTGTCCAAAGTGTCAGCATCAAAGGGCTGGTTCCTGGGAGAATTGTGTGGGGACATGTGGCTGCAAGATGCCACAGACTTGGCCTCCGGTGTGGATTCAAGGGGCTGTTGCTTTTGAATGTCCTGCTCTTTAGAAAAGTCTAAGTCAATGTCACTCAGGCTTAAGATTTTTTCCACCTTGGGCTAGTCAAGGTCATCATTACAAAGGGTTAAGACACAGCCTGTCCTTCTGCTCCCCTCACCAAGGTTCTCCGGCAGGTCATTGCACGAGGCATCGCGGTCCTCACTCAGCACACTGTCCCGGCTGTCGGGGACAGCAGTCTTCTCTGCACCAGAGTGGTGGAGGCTCTGTCTGCAGTATCATGTCTCATTTGAAGACTCTCCAAAGAGGGCAGTGAATTCCTCTCCAAATATCCTACAGCAACTTTCAATCAGAAATTGAATAAGCGGAGTACTCTTTTTTAAAAAAAATCCTTTTCTTGTTCTAAGCTGAAAGAAATAGGAGGCCAAAGCATGCTGGGAGCGATACACACCGCTAAATTAAACAGTCACCTGACGGAACGAGGAACGTTGTTCGATGGCGTGCAATGCCCCGGAAAGGGACCGCAGGAGAACAATGCTGGCTCTTGGGAGCTGGTCCAGCAGTCTTTGCATGCCGTTTATTTCCTGTTCATCACGTTCCTGGTCCATCACAGAGACCCAGGGATCACAGAGATTTGATGACAGAGCACTTCCAGGAATATTTTTCAGGAAATCTTCGGAAACAGTTGTGATCACAAAAACAGATTCGAGGTCTAGGTGGACTTCGACTCCAGAATTCAGTTTCTCTTTCAGCTCTCTGCAAGGTTTCATGCTGGTGGACTGTCTAAATATTCCTTTGCTGAGGGGTCCTTTCTGATGAACACAAACAAGCATCTTCCAGACAGGTATGCGCACAGTGTCACGCCTGCGGAGATTTGGCAGAGACACTCCAAACAGCTGTCCTGGCACAGGAGAGGCTGGTGACGTGGGCGAGTCATCCACGTGAGTGCCACAGTGCTACCCAAAGAGCTGCTTGGGGAAAGATCTTCTCCTTTGAAAGGTCTTCTGACCCGAGTCCCTGAGCTGCTGGGCCGCAGCCGAGCGTCTGGGCCTCGGGGTGACCTGGCACACGTGTCCTGGGGCAGCCGTTCCACGAGGCAGAGCTCTGGGAGGCTGAAAGGCTGGCAGCGTCCTCTGAGCCTCGCACGGGAGTGCAGTGGCTTGAAGATGGCTCATTTTGATCCCGTAGGGACGTTCACACCCAGTAAGTGGCCACGATGCCTTTTCTTTGCCAGAATTGACCCAACACTGGTCATCTCTCTCCAAGCCAGTCATGCTTAGCCTTGGCAGTGACATGTGGATAATGTCATCCGCTTTATCTGAACTCTTCCTTGTTATGGTTTCAGAATAGACAGCATTCCAGACGTCCTTGGTGAAAACTTTGATGGGAATGGTCTTCGGACGGCCCTTCTCTTCCTCTAGTCTCATGTGCCTCTGAAGGAGAAAAAGAAGAGCTATTGGTCCTGTTCTGGGGAACTGAAAGTGACTGCAAAATTCACCTGGGGCCAGGCCGGGACAAACGATGGTGTGGCATCAGGGTGACCTCCTCTGACTTCACTCACACAGCTTGCTGTCCACGTGTCACTCAGATTCATTTCACTTTCTATCTTCCACCTGCTACCACATGAGGTCTTGGCCACCAGCAGCAGATCCTCCAGCAGGAAAAGGTGTCGCCCCCACCTCTGCTGGCCTCTCTGGAGCTCTACCTGGCCCTCGAGGAGCAGCGGGGCAACCAGTGAGGATGGGAACGCACGCGTACCCAGGACACCAGAAGGCTTTTTCTGGGTACTAGGCCGAGTTGGGTGAGCTTTACCCAGGCCGAGACATGGAGCACGCCCCCTGCCGCTTGCTAACGGTTCCATTTTCTTCATCTCGGTTGCTGGGAGCCCTCCCGGACACCAGCAGCCCTGATGACCTGGAAGCTGATGCCTGGAGACCTGCGGGGAGACCCCGGTTGGCATCTAGAAGGGCCCGGAAAGACTCTGGCCCAGTCTTGGCCCCGCCCCCTGGCTGGGAGAGGAGGGGCAGCCTGACCACCTGGAGGTGGATGGAGAGGAGGGCCAGGCGCTGCTGGGTCCACTCAGAGAGGGTGATGTTCAAACGCTCAAACGCACAGAGAGTCGCGGGGAGATCTGGGAGAAGGCGAGGGGGCTGGGGTGATCTAGGAGGGGCGGTTTGGGGTCTGGTCCTGAGGGCGGTTAAGGCCGGAAGTTGTAGACTTATAACCGAGGGTCTGTCATTAAATCACCGTGGCGAAGGTGTCCGTCTGGTGCCCAGGTGAGAGGCAGGGGGGCGCACAGTTCCCTTGGGGGCCTCCCGGGGCGGCAGGAGTCCTCACCTTCCTGCTGCGGGGCCTCCATCCTGTAGACAGGACCTTCGGGGGCAGGTACTCAGGATCTCTCAGCTGCAGGGCTTCCTGGAAGTTAACCGAGTCCCAGCCCTTCATCTCCCCTGGCCGGCTCCTCAGTAGTGAGATAATAGGGCACCTTGGGCACCATCTCTGGATCCTGTGAATGGGGGGAGGACTCCAGCCTTGTCCTTGCTTTATTCCCAGTTCCAGCAAATGCTGGGTGCGCCTCCCTGAGCCACTGCAGCAGCGCTGTGGGAGGCAGAGGGTTGGGACCTGGTGACCATTGCTCGGTAACGGAGGCAGGCCAGCACTCAGCCATAAGCCAGTATTTTAAATGTTCTAAATATTCGACTCCGTGTCCTTATATTTACTTACTGGCTTTTCAGGCATTCAACTATAGGCATCTGTAGACGCTGACAGTCTAGTTGTGACGATTGCATTGAACATTGGGAAAGCTTTAGTCTGTGCATCAGACATAATCCAACATCCCACTTAAAAAGTGGATCTCATCCTGTAGAGAACCATTGGGAGCCATCTACTCTACCAAGAGCAAGTCAGCCCTTTGTGGCAAATCAGTCCTCCAGAGCAGTGAGGTGCCAGAGGCAATTTACCTCCCCAGGGGCATGAATTGCTACCCCAGAGCCCTGGAAAACTCAATTTACCTCCTACAGTGAGTGCGGACACTAGAGAAGGACGCTTAGTGTATTTCGGAACAAAGCAGGATTATGACAGAAAATAAGAACGGCTTAAATCTGTACGATCACACACATTCAGGTCAAAACAAAGAGGTCCTATGGCTAAGATGCCATTTTTCATCCACAGGTGTTTTGGAAATTTGTAGTTTTTGGATGTGGTGTCTTCTTCCTCTGCTTCATATAGCAGGATCCTGCTGCACACTATTGACACATTTGCAATTAACATAGGGCATGGAGATCAATCATGGGGAACAAGGACAGCGACACAGGGAGAGGCTGCATTAGTTACCCATCGATTTTCTTGAAACTGAAAACAAACTGAGGAATACACGTTGATGTCACAATGTACTATTGTGATAGTAGGAAACACCTGCAGTTTTCAAATTTTTAATTTTATTAAATTTATTGACATGACACTGCTTCATAAAACTGTACAGGTTTTACGTGCACAACTCTACGATCCATGATCTGAATATAGCATCGTGTGTTCAATGTTCAAAGTCAGTGTTCCTTCTGTCGCCATGTACTTGAGCCCCATTTCCCTTTCTAACTCCCCCGAACCTCCTTTCCCTCTGGCAACCCCCAATCTGTTGTGACCCTGAGTTTTCGTTGGATTGTCTTGTTTGTTCATGTGTTGCTTTCAGATTTAAATCCCACATACCAGTGAAATCACATGGGTCTTCAGTCTTTCTATTTTGCTTAGCATGGTGCTCTCTGTCCATGTGGCTGAAAATGGCAGTATTTCATCCATTTTTAAAGCCACAGAAACCCACTGGAGCTACTATGATTGAACTGGCTTTTGGGGGTCGAAGACCTACAGACTTGGTCCTTAGGTCATCACCCAAAAGATGGGCTGAAAGGTGCCTTTAGGAGCTGAAGGTCCTTTGAGCCAATGGAGTTTCTAAACTTTTAGAGTAACATCAGAATAAGCTGGTTTCCCAAATTCAACAAGAAGTGGTCACCCCACCTCAACACCCATAGCACTTGGAACTCCCACGTGACACTTTGCATTATTCTTCGATGTGACTATTCCACATCTTTCCCCACAAACAAAGGCCCGTATCTTGCTCACATTTATATCCCCTGTGGCATTTTTACACAAGAGTTGTGGGGGCACAACTGAAAGACTCAGGGACATCACTCAGTGTTCCAATTATTAGCAAAAATGCAAGCAGATGGAGCAGGGAGATAATATCTTTTGCTAACTATCCAAATGGATGAGCCGACAGAACTTTACACCCTCCCACGGGAGCCAAAGGGTCATGGATCTCAGGCCAGTTGGGGCCCAGCTGGCCGCCTGCCACCCCTGTGCCGTCCCTGTGTCCTCTGCTCCCACTTGCCTGAGGCTCCTAGAGAAGGTCCTGACACTTCACTTTGCTGGGGGTGGTGTGGAGGAGGGCTTTGATTATTTTCGTTTCAACAATAGTTTGCTTTAATAACAGACTCTATTCTTCTGTTAGACAAAGACACTTAAAAATCAAGTTTACTATAAACACAGCAGCCTAGATGTGTTTTTCAACATCTACACATCCATTTGGAATATGTTCCGACATTTCTGTTCATTATTTTTTCTAGCAAATAACACCCAGAAATACCATTAGTGAATTTGCTAGCCACTCAAGTATTCATTAATCTCTCCCAATCATCTCACAAAAGACTCTTTCTCTTTCTTCCCGGCTCTGGCTGCCCAGCAGCTCAGCAGAGCGCTGATGGCATTCCGCTTACAAGCTTAATTTGTGCACAAGCCTGTTAGTTCTGTTCTGTTCAACAGCTCTTGGCTGCCCTCCTCACCCTACACAGGTGTTCCACAAACCCATGCTCCGCTCCTGGAGGACGGGCAGAGGAAGCACGGCGAATCCATCACCCCAACAACTCAAAGCACAGGACCTGTGGAAGGTGAGCGAATAACACCAGATCCATATGCAAAGTGCATTCGCACAGTATATGTTCTGCCCAGCCTCTGCCCTTACGTTGCAAATTTTACACATTTGCGGAAAATACTGTGAGCTTTCTCTCCACCTTTTCCACTTCATTGAACCCCTCAAAGGCCCTCGCATTACCTTTCTTCTCACACCATTACCTCCAGTACAAATGAGCTACTTCTGAGGTTCATGCTTCTCATCTTCCCAGAAATATTCCATTTCCTCTACGTGCTTCAAGACCCCGAGCCTTCCTAAACTCCCCTGAAGTTCCCTCCACTAAGAGAAATAATGTGATCTATAGTATTATATTAAGGGAAGTATTAAATTTCAGATAGCATTTCTAGCTCTCTCCTGGATAAGGTAAAGATGGCACAATGAAATTTGCTAACACAGGACCTCAGAAAAAGCAATAAGTAAGTGTGAACTGATAGGGATGATGGACCCTCTCTTATTAGCCCGCCTGCTTTTGCTCAGTAGAATTTGACTTTTCACATGGCAAACTGCGAAGTCTACTTCATTTGGTGTTGAAAACATAACTCTCTGATGAATTGTATGACCCAAGAAATAACGTACATCATAATATCAGTCTTGGGAGGGAATAAAAAGAAATGCCATCCAAACGCCTCAGTAACTCATCACGTGAAGTGGAGTTTGCGTTGTCATCCGTGAATTACCAAACTGCACACGAGTTCTTTCTGGCTGGTGGTCACTTCTGGGAACGGAAGATCACAGGCTGAGAGCTGGAAGGGACCAGAGAGGGTTGATGCAATCCCTTCAAACACTGTCCTATCTCTATCTCACACATGTTTTTTTTTTTTTTTTAAACCGACTTAGGGATGTTTTAAAAAGGGCATCTTACCTCAATCCCCATAGGTAGTTTGTGCTTGAGCTGGAATCTGAGCACTGGTCCATAGCTAGTGCTTTTTTGACACTTTACTGTACAGCGATTTGACCTATAAACTATCTGTCTTAATTCTTTTTTTTATTTTAAATATATTTTATTGATTATGCTATTACAGTTGTCCCATTTTTCCCCCATCATTCCCCTCCACCCTACACACCCTCTCCCACCCACATTCCCCCCTTTAGTTCATGTCCACGTGTCATTTAAGTTCTTTAGCCTCTACATTTCCCATACTATTCTTGCCCTCCCCCTGTCTATTTTCTACCCACCGTCTATGCTACTTATTCTCTGTACCTTTTCCCCCTCTCTCCTCCTCCCACGGCCATGTTGCTAACCCTCCATATGATCTCCATTTCTGTGGTTCTGTTCCTGTTCTAGCTGTTTGCTTAGTTTGCTTTTGTTTTAGGTATGGTTCTTAATAGCTGTGAGTTTGCTGTCTTTTCACTGTCATATTTTTATCTTCTTTTTCTTAGATAAGTCCCTTTAACATTTCATATAATAAGAGCTTGGTGATGATGAACTCCTTGAACTTGACCTTATCTGAGAAGCGCTTTATCTGTCCATCCATTCTAAATGACAGCTTTGCTGGATAGAGCAATTTTGGATGTAGGTCCCTGCTTTTCAAGATTTCAAATATTTCTTTCCAGCCCCTTCTTGCTGGCAAGGTCTCTTTTGAGAAATCAGCTGACAGTCTGATGGGAACTCCCTTGTAGGTGACTGTCCCCTTATCTCTTGCTGCTTCTAGAATTCTCTGCTTCATTTGAATCTTGGCTCATGTAATTACGATGTGCCTTGATGTGTTCCTCCTTGGGTCCCACTTCTTTGGGACTCTCTGAGCTTCCTGGACGTCTGGTAGTCTATTTCCTTTGCCAGATTGGGGAAGTTCTTTATTATTTGTTCAAATAAGTTTTCCACTTGTTGCTCTTCTTCCCCTTCTGGGACCCCTATAATTAGGATGTTGGGATGTTTAACGATGTCCCGGGGGTTCCTAAGCCTCTCCTCATTTTTTTGAATTCTTGTTTCTTCCTCGTTTTCTGTTTGGTTGTTAGTTTCTTCCTTCTGGTCCACTCCATTGATCTGAGTCCCAGTTTTCCTTCCATCTCTATCGGTTCCCCATTCATCTTCCTTCATTTCACATATTGTAGCCTGCATTTTTTTTATCTAATTTGTGAGCAAAATCAACCAATTCTGTGAGCATTTTGATGACCAGTGCTTTGAACTGTGCATCTGATAGGTTGGCTATCTCTTCATTGCTTAGAGGAATTGTCCCTGGGGCTTTGATTGGTTCTCCGGTTTGAGCCATTTTTGGTGGGTTGTTTTTTTTTTTTTTTGGTTCTGTTTTGTTTTGGTTTTAGTCTGGTCACGGCTATTGCATATTAGGGGTGGAGCCTTAGGTGTTCCCCAGGGCGGGGCAGCCCAGTCGCTGGGTTGTGACGCTGTATGTGGGGGCGGCGTCCGAGAGGGAACAATGGCACCTGCTCCGCTCTCTCCTGGACTCCAGTCCCTTCCGCCGCTTCTCCTTCACCTGGATTATCTGCGCACGCGCGCGTGCTGTTATGTATGAGGGGTGGAGCCTTAGGTGTTCCCCAGGGCGGGGCAGCCCAGTCGCTGGGTTGTGACGCTGTATGTGGGGGCGGGGTCTGAGAGGGAACAATGGCGCCTGCTCCGCTCTCTCCTGGATTCAGTCCCTTCCGCCATTTCCCCTCTGCCTGGACCATCTGCGCGCGCAAATGTGGGACCACCTGGTCAGCCAGCCGCCTTGTGCGGCCTCACTGGGTCTGCACTGTTGCCCCCCTGTGCCTGGGGACCACCAGCTGCCACCCGTGGGCCTGGGGACCACCAGCCGCCGCCTGTGCACCTGGGAACTGCTAGCCGCTGCTGCCTGCGTTCCTGGGTCCACACCTCCACCTTCTCCCGCCGAGACTCCGCCCCTCTCCCTGTCTGGATGAATGGTTGTTGGACTTCCGTACAGTTCAATTTTCTATAAGTTCTGGTTGTTTTCTTGTTTCTAAATATTTGTTGTCCTTAATTTTGGTTGTGAGAGGAGGCACAGTGTGTTCGCCTACACCTCCATCTTGGCCGGAAGTCCCAGATCTATCTGTCTTAATTCTTACTCTCCTTATTCATCAATGGATGCATGCATTAGGTTCCATTTGGTCTACTGTGTTGACAATTAATTACAAATTTCACTTAGGATCTTGAGAATGCCATGCTAAGTGAAGTAAGGCGGATGGAAAAGTCAAGACCACATGATTTCACTCACATGTGGGATATAAAACTAAAAACAACAAATGAATAAATAAGACAAACAAACAGAAACTTGTAGACACAGACAGACAAGAGTATGGTGGTTACCGGAGGGAAAGGGGGTAAGAAGAGGAAGAAGAGAGTAAAGGGGGTTGAATATATGGACGGAAGGAGACTTGACTTGGGGTGGTGAGCACACAGTGCAACATACAGATGATGTGTTATAGAATTCTACACTAGAAACCTATATAATTTCATTAACCAATAGTCACCCCAATAAATTTAACAATAGAAATAGCAGCCAGTGTTAGAAAATTATAGAGATACCTGAGGCATCATGCATTACTGGTAGTGCATTTAAATTGTAAAAAAAATAAAGTGGCAATATATATCACAGGCTGAAAGAATTATTATTACATCCCTTTGAGTGTTTTATCCAATTCAGGCAGAAAATGGCTGACTCACCCAGTGGATATAAATTAAGAAAGATTAGTGACTGTTATTTACAGAGGTGAGGCCAGGGCTGAGAGAGCCAAAGCATGGTGAAGTCTTTAGAGACCAGTGACATGGGGAAGCCATCCCCACCCAAGGCTGAGGAAAAAGGGGAGGAGATTAAATCACAGAATCAGTCACTGTCAGACCTGAGGCCAGTAGCGAGGATGGGGCCATGTGGAATAAATGCCCCAGCTCCTCTCTCGGCCCATCAGCTAATCTGCCACTGACAGTGCCACCAATAGGACAAAACCAGCAGAAGCCCAAGTCCCACTTGACACTTATGCAGGTGCCTCTCCCTGAGCCCAGGCTTAACAGAGAAGGGCAGCAGATAGATGTCGGGAGACACTGAAGAGGCACAGAACAGCCAGCATCATGTCCAAGCTGTTTCTATGGCAGTCAGCCGAGCTTTGTGCTAAAACCAGTGCACAAACAGTAACTGCACTACTACTTATAAATGTAAGATATTGTAAATCATGTAAATAATCAGAAGTAAAGTACTGGAGAACTTGATTTTAGATGTTATCCACAATTTTTCATTTGAAAATTTATAAAATGATTTTAAAAGCATGCTATAAAGGGTATTTATTAAAATGGGCATATTTATGCTATGTTAAATTAAAATGAGAAGGCTATAGCCTGGAGCACTGTCCTGTAAACCAAAGGTTGTGGGTTCGATTCCTGGTCAGGGCATATGTCTAGGTTTCAGTTTGGTTGCAGTTGGGACATATACAGGAGGCAACTGATTGATGACTCTCTCTCTCTCCCCTCCCCCCTTTCCCCTCTCTCGGTACTCAATGGTTATATTCTCAGGGGAGGATTTTAAACAAAGGTTATATTACCTGTATATGTGTTTTTTATGTGTGTACCTATTTTGGAATATGAAAATATATGTAAAACTACATTATTTATATGAATACTTTCAACAAACTAAGTTGATTTGAAAGATCAAAAAATGAAGAATTTAATTAGACCAGAATTAGGATGAGCTAACCTGTAAGAGAGTGGTATTCTTCTTAAGGAATTTTAAATATTATTTTTCTCTTTCAAGTTCAACTAGAATCATAAGACAGCATGAGAGAAGGGTCTTTGCATTGAAATTGACATTACACTATGATTTCAAAAACACTGAATGCATTTTTTCCATACAAGAACACATTCCAAGCTATTCAGATAAACAGAGCATAGATTCCCTCAAGGTGAAGGTCAGTTGGTAGGGAAATATTTGACCAATAATTCCAGTTGCAATGGACCTCTGAGCCTAGAAATGCAGGATCTTTTTAAAAAATATTGTTGACTATTGTCAAACAAAATTAAGACCAGTAGACATCTTTAAATTCAGATTTGTAATTATTCATCATTATAATATATTAATATCCGTAGCTTCTGATTTCTCTCTCCTCTTTCCTCTCCATTCATATGAATTTCATTTGAAAATCTTAGGAGGACACGAAACGCTTATGCACTAAAAACATTTATATTCTCCACAATGAAATGCCATCAATAAGCATTTAAAGCATTTTCAAAATCTCAGTTTTTCCGTAGCCCACAGACATACATTTACTCTTCAAGGACTGAGGTCTTTAGGCAACCTTTTATCAGAATTTAACCATCAGAAATGTGAGAAGCATGTTAATCTAAGAGAGGAGACAATATATTACTTCATATCCTCTTGACTGGAAGGACATGTACTAAGACTCATGATATCCTTGTTTACTTAAAAAATAAAGTCAAAGAAGTATTGCTGGAAAAAAACACAAGAAATATGAATGCTATAACAGCATTGGAAAAATATTAGACACAGATCCCAAGTTCTAAGCACTCAGAAAATGCCAACAAAACTCTAATGCTGGCACATTCAAAAGAGATTATTGTATATTGTGCAGGGAATGAAAAATAACATCAAAATGTAAATATTTACCAAATGATAAGATCTGGAAATCCACAAAGGATAAGCAAATGCTCAACAATAAGCAAAGGCTAAAAACTTGACAACATTTAAAAAATAAAAACAAATAAAACTTAGAAGGAACTACAAAATCAGAAACAACAAAAACAAAAATAATGATGACTGTTTCCGTCTTGTGGAAATTTTATGTTTTCATTATTCCCTGACCATCATTACTGCTTCACCAGAAGCTTCTCATAATAATTAGAACGACCTGATCTCTGGGAGTAGCTCCTCTTCCCTAGCCATGCCCCAGCAACAACTTCTATCCATAAACCGCCATCAATACACAGATCTCAGTTCATGTTCTTAAATGTTTACATAATGTTCTAATCACGTCAAAGAATATGATGTCACATGCACCTGTAGAAAACGGAAGCTGAGTGAAGAAAGCTCTAACTGAATTATAGAATCCCGGGGAGGATGGCACAGACAGAGAATATACATCCATGAATAATAAAGAAAGGGCATCTGTCCCGACAAGAAGAAAATCATGATAGGTTCACCTCTCCCATGGCAAAGAAGCCTGGAAATTGGGGGTGGTTGTAGATGGGCTGGCTCCAGAAAAGATGCCATTTTTAACAATCCTTTGGGTGAGGAAGTCAAACACTGGAAATTTGTCAGGACCAGGTGGACAAGAAATGGTCAAACTTCCCTTCTATCAATCATCGCTCTCCTCATGCTGTTTACTTTGCTTTTTACCCTAAACTTACTTCTCTCTCTCGTTCTCTCACAAGCAATGGCAACTTTTACATAATTTTCCATTTATTGTAAACAATTGATCTTTGAGTATGATCTTCAATTGATTATCCATAACTAATAAATAATGATCAATTTTGTTTAACTTAAGTGAAAAACATAACAATCCACCCTGGCTGGTATGGCTCAGTAGACTGAGCACTGGCCTGTGAACCAGGGAGTCGCAGGTTCGATTCCCAGTCAGGGCACATACCTGGGTTGCGGGCCAGGTCCCCAGCTGGGGGCGAGCAAGAGGCAACCACACATTGATGTTTCTGTCCCTCTCTTCCTTCCTTTCCCCTCTCTCTACAAATACATAAATTAAATTTTAAAAAAAGAAAAACATAACAATCCCTTTATTTAAAAAAAAACTAAAAGCAATATAGCCTACTTCTGTTTGCTCAGTAGTCTTTTGAGTGCAAAATTACTATAGCAAATGCACTCTCATTTGATATGCGGCAACTTTAGAAGGCATCGTAGCTCAGTCAAGTCCACAGTCAGGCTCTGCCACTTCTGGATTTCTCACCATAAGCAAGTTCACCTGTTAGTTCCTCAGTTTCTTTTTCTGCATATTGGGGATAATAAAGCAGTCGTTGTAAAGATAAAGTGAGCTAATATTTGTAAAGTTTAGAATGATTCCTGGCACTTAGGGAGTTAGGAAGTACTCTGCATACCTGTTAAAAATGGATCCCAAACCTTTTCAACTTCACAGAACTCAGCAGGTAGCCAATCAGCTTCTGAGCAGCCACATGGGTGCCACTAAGGATGCTGAACTTTGGGTTTGAGGTTGAAATTGTGAAGATATATGCTTGCAATGTAATGATGACCTTCCCTCTGTGCTTCAAAAGCACTTGAAGTGGTTAGTTAAGCATCTGAATAAAAATAATCACTGTTTCAACGACTTAATAAACATTTTCTTCTTTTCCAATCACTTTAAATTGGGAAACAACTTGGAGATTGAAATAGCAAGATAATCCACCATGGGGCTATAATGTTTTGGAGGTGCCCGACTACAAAAAAAAAGAAAAGGAAAAAGAGACAGGTCAACACAAACGATGTTGTGGAAAAGATAAAGCAGCCAGCCCCAGCGGACACAGCGCTACTTTAAACAAATATTCTGTCACACTTTCTGAAACACAGGTCATAGAAAATAAAACCTACAATTTCCAAAAAAAAAAAAAAATGTGTAAGGCAATGCCTTATGTCTGATAAAGGGGAGCCATAGGAAACATGATTTATAACGAATGGTATGCATTTCTCTATGTTAACAGTCGAGCGCCCTACTCACCACGACTGTGTAGACTGCCCACAGGGCGGAGGCAGGGATCTGAGTTCGTCATATTGTTAGTCCCGCATGTGCTGCTGGCAGGAGTGACGTAATTTTCTGGAAAGATGGATAATGTTAAGCAAAGTTTTGAAGGACTAAAAGAAACTAAAAATTTTCCCATTTACACTGTTCTGGCCATTCCAGAGAATCGAATGTATTTTAAAAGTGCACAGAAAATTCTTTCAATTTACTGTGAAACTAATTTGGGCTCTAGGCTCGGTAATTATTAAGCAGCGTTCCACCATGCAATTGAGAATGCACAGTGCCCGGATCCCCTGGTTCAGAATGTGAATAAACCCTCTATAATATCATGCACCAAAGAGCACTTCGATTTTCTAAAATTCTCCCTAGAGGTGGTATTTCTATCATTGGAAACCGCTGCTCTAGACTTTGGGAGTTTAGAAAAGATGTCAACTTTTTCCTGAATGTAATACATCTTTCAGAAGTCAAAAATATGTAGTTATATATAACACCTGATGAATTTTCAGAATGTAAAACTACTCTGGTAACCAGCGTTAAGAGACTTTAAAAAGATCCGCATTAGAAATATAAAAAGGAAATCATTGATTGCTAAAGCTCTGAGGACGGTTAAAATCTTTGAAGGGAGAAACTGGATAGTGCTTTGTCTTCACAGATGAGCACCTTGCAGTAAAGGGAGCCTATATATAACCAGGGTTCTAGAAGTTACTCAAGAGACTGCAGACAGGTTAACTTCATTTCCATATTTCTGTTCTAGCAGCCAGGTGAAATCAATAACAAAGGCTTGCTTCATTGCACACCTAACCAGATATGACACAGCGCAGGCACGACAATGGAGCCACAGAGGCCACGCCTGGCTACTCAGCTACGTGACATAGCTTAGTCTGGTTCCATTCAATTCTCCTTCCAGACAAGCATGGGAGGAGGAAAACAGAGTGAAAAGAAACTCTCTTTCAGACGCAGGATTGAACTTGGGTCATTTTTCTACCCTAACTGTGTGTGGGGTGGGAAATCTCCCCTCCACCTGGGTGCACCCCCACCACGGAACTCATGCTAATGAGCTCACAGTGCGCCCAGAACGAGCAAAGAAGCACCTTCTCTTTTGTGCTCCCCGTGTGTGCACATGGGCTGGAGGGGAATCATCACCCCAAATGTCCTGGTAAAAGCAGCTCCTTCATGCAGTGCTGAAACATCATGGACATATCGGGCATGAGTTAAAAAAAAAAATGGTAGAAGCACATACAGGAAGAGGTGGGAAAGGAAGTTCATAAACCACAGGTTCATAAATGTTACCCTAAAATGAATTTAATGCATTCTATTTCAACCTCCAAGGCGTTCCTGCCTTCATTTTGTGATACACAAGCTTCTGGGTTTCCTCCCAGCCAATGGCCACTTGTTCCATGTCACCTCTGCTTCCTCCTCCTGCCCAGTTTCGGTTCGAGGTTTTGAAGTGCTCTGAGACTCCTTCTTACACTCCTTCCCTTGCCAATCTTTATGTTTTTCTTCAGAAATTTTACATAATTTATTTCTATCTTTCACTCCAGGCCAGCCATGTTATCTACTTACCTGGTATCCATAAATTATATATATTTTATTACTTCTTCCCTTTCATTTTTTTCTGCCTCTGTGTCTTCTCCAAGGACTTTAGAGAATAATTGTGTTATTCAAAACTATGATATGGGGATTTCTTTATTAATATCTTCAAAACCCCTTTCTTTCTATTGTTTTAATAAGTGTTCCATTGACGTTAACTGAACAGTCTCTGTATTTACAGAATTATGTGATTACATAGTATAAGTGTTGAGGTAATATTTGGATTTAATACATTTCTAATTATGTTTAAAATTGCTCTTGTTACTTTAGGGAATCTAAAGTAACCAGGTATAAAGTACTTTTTCCTTCACCCAGTTTTTGTCCATCGATTTTACGTACTTAATGGTACAGCCATCTTGGGATACGAGGAAATGGTCTGAATTCAGGGATAGAAGTTTCAAGACTTAGCCCTGTACAAACGGTTTCATGCGGTGATGATCTTTTTCCTTCTTTTTGTTTTTTGTTTGTTTTATTATTGTTCCTTATTTTGCAATGAGAAATGGAATATTGCCATCTTCTTTAAATTCCTTTGCACTATAAGCAATTCCTGCTCAGTGGAGGAAAGTAATAATTCCAACAACAGTCTTTAACAGTGGTAAGTAGACAAAACGTCCAGGATGGCTGTAATTGTCTGGATAACTTTCCTCTTCATTTTGCTTAGAGAAACAAATACACAATCTTTTTTCCTGTGGACATAAGATCCATGTGCTCTATGGTCTTTAAACTCAGATAAGGTGGGGTGTGCTTCAAGTTTCCTCTGTATATTTTTCCAGACTAGTCTAAAGTAGATAACTAGTTTTTTAATTATTACAAAGAATTGTACCAGATTTCCAGAATGTAGTAATTTGAAGAATGTAGTGATTAGAGGAGAATTCAGTTGAGAAACTAACATGTGAGAAATGAATTAATGAGAATGCTTTACACATGAAATTCTGTATCTAAGTGGTATATACTTTAATTAAATACTTATTATAAAAGGTCATCACCAAAGCATAAGGGGGGATACAATTGCATTACTGATTTCTTCTCCTGAAGGCAGTTGAGTTTGATTCAGTTTTGAAATCTGACTTTAGTTTTATGAAATCCCATCTTAGTTTTATGAAATCCCATCTTCTTTTCAAATGGACACTTGAGTAATACTTTGGCTAGAAGTTTTGCAACCTGTGAAAGTTTGGGGTTTTGTGAATGTGTTGTCATAATTACAGTGCGGGTGACACTTAATTCAAGTGGAAATAGCACCACTGCCTTTTTCCCAGGACTGGCCTCCCTGTGCCCAAACTTTCTTTGTGACCGAGACTCCTCCACTTGTTCACCACACACCTCTGTGAGTCCTAAATTACAAGCAAATTCTCGCAAAGGATGTCGAGTTGGATGAGGAGGAAAGGATGAAGCAGGCTGTGCTGTGTTTGATGCAATGATGATGACTTGGAAGAGGAGGCTGAGAGAGAGAGAGAGAGAGAGAGAGAGAGAGAGAGAGAGAGAAGGTGGGGGAGAGAGAAAGGGGAGGGTCAGTTACAGACTCATCTCACACAGCAGCTTTGGGCCTTTTCACACATGTTTGTGAGGCTGCCGGGGGGTCGCTCGTTACTACTTCAGTTTAATTTTCTATGTGCTCATCCTGTTCTTTAAGGAGGCACTGGATAATCACGAAGGTTGACTATCTTCGCTAAGTTGATTGTTGTAGGGTGAAGTGAATTATCTTCGGGTGAAATCGCCCTACAATTTTTCCTTTTGGAATGCTAACACTAACAAGGAAAACAGACACTAAAGAATTCTTATTAAGGTTGTTTTGATTACAGCTGTTAACTAACAACTCTGATGAGCTAGAACAAGAGCTCCATTTTAGTCAATCAAGAGTACTTTATCGAGTGTCCACGAAGTATGAGTTGAAGTCAGTGCCAGCCCAGGCAGAAGAAGGGACAGGGAAGTCTCCCCTAAGCCCCTCCTTCTGGTTGCTCACCCCAATGTGAATGTGAACCACACGTTGACAGCACGTGAATTTAAAAAGCAATATGGTGAACGCACTTCTCACTAACTCCAGATGCTACAAATTGTCAAAATGAACAGTCACACTTAAAGTGTATTCAAAGACGACGACAGTGGTTTTAATTCTCAGATTATGTAAGAACAAAAAGTGTGCCCCACATGGAGGAGTTCTTGAGTGCTGGTATATGAAATTACTTTTTACTTCTCAACTAGAAAGTGTATTTATAAAGGCAATATCGAAAATGAGAATATGCGCAGTCTTATGAGTCAGATACGCATCCCTTTTCTTCATTTCCATCAGGTCTTCTAAGAGAGTGGAGAATGACCTTCCAGGTGGTAAGTGACTTGAGTCTCAACTTGCTGTGTGGGCTCTTAGGCATTTAAGAAGAAGGGAAGATCAGAAAGAAATGTAAAAGAAGATAACACTAACTCTGGAATCAGAAAATTCCAATCTCATATATTCAATTGTAGTGTGTGTAGTTAAAATGAGAACTGCATTATCAAAGAAAGATTCAATTATGTCCATCTACTCAACCTATTAGAAAAATTGTTGTACGAGGTATAAATGGAAAAACCATTTTCTCAGTCTCCTCCTCATTCCCGGCTAAATGCTAATCAAGCAGAAAGTTCAATAGAGCAAGAGATCATTAATTATTGTATTATCACATAAACTACCTTGAGTGTCATTCAATTATAATACCATATATACCTGAATGTTGGTAGAATCGCTCTAATTGAGCTTGAATATTTATATATTTAAGTGAAAAACATCTTAAAAGGAACAATTAACCATGTTTATAGTGAAGCATGCAGTGAAAGCCATGTCCCAAATTCATTTTAAAATCATTACATGAATCAAACTGAAATAGAATTGACTCTTGGTTTTATGCAGGTGATAGAAAAGACGCCCACAGGTTCCATATTGTTCTTCAACTCTGCATAAGAAAGAGAAGCCTTACCATTTCCTGCCTGATGAGGCTCTGTGTCCTTATGAGAAATCAGGAATACTGTGGACTCTAGAATCTAGCCATAAATGTTTTGGCAGTAACTATGCAAACTAGCTGAAAATGTTTCAGGAATAATTATCACCTCCAAGTCTGCTCTAGTTCAGTTCAATATTATAATACATTATATAATGTAACTGTATATATATTACGATTTTTTTCTAACTATACCCTTCCCCATTCATATTACACTGTGTCCATATGAATCGTTTCTAAAGAAATCTTTCCAGAGAGTTTAGTCCTCGGAATGTGCAACTGGACTGCAAGAGTTTCTGTTCTAGAAACATTTTCGAAGGGTCTTGACTGATTTCTGGACACCGTTGAACAGCTCACTTTCCAGGAGGACATTCCACTCCAAGGACTTCCCCTGAGACATACCGATGTTTCTGTACTTACTAAATTTATCCAGTGCTTCTTCCAATATTTAGTCACTTCCAAGTGTTATTAAAACCAAAAATACTTTTACTCTTTTTGTCATTTAAGTTCGAAACTTTGGAGAAGACTCTTGAGATAATCTGCCATATGTCAGATTATTCATAGACCACTGAAATGACAATGATGAGAAGAATATATTTTCTGTTTTGATGATATTCATTTTTCAAGAACATACAGCGTGGGGCACAGCTAGTTTTACAGCTGGCAATATGCAAAACAGTTTATTCTTACATTGTTTATTAATTATTGTATTTTTTCCACATGAACAACTGTAAACCTATTTTTGCAGCACTCTGTAGGAAGATACTAGAATAATCACCCAGTTGACATTTACTTGAATGGGTACTGGTGTGAAGGTGATGCCAACTTATTTTGATCTCTTTATTCAATGATTTGCCCCCCAACTCTGAGGTCAAAGGTGTTGTCTGCCTTGCTCAACATCCAGCACAGTGTCCAGTTCAATAACAGGAAATTCTCAACCAATGTTGATGATGTAAATGAACGATAAATATATTGCCAGTGAAGCAGTCACTCATCCCCAAATGCGAGGTCTTCTTAATAATCAATTGCTCATGCTTTCTCCCCACTGTGCGTTCATTTTCTGCGTGTGCCGTTGGTTCTCTTGGATTTACTATCTATTCTCAAGCTTCGACTGTGTATCCACCGAAGGAAACACATTTCGGGTCATCATATGCTGTCTTCGATTTTTTGCACATACAACGTAATGCACATGTAATGAATTCATGGTCTGGAACAGGGCGGCCCATGCTCACCAGAGCTAACAGACACCTGGTAGAACTATTATTATGAGTCCGCTGATTGGCTAATCAGTTTGATAGGACCTTCACGGCTGACCAGGTCAAACAGGTTTAGTAGTTCCTCTCTTCTCACTGTTAGTTCGAGTTATCGTTGAGGTGAAAAAGAAGCTTCTTAACTCTCATACCTAAGGATGAAAAGGGTGAAGTGGATAGGGAGAAGGTAGCGTTGGAATCTAAGAAAGATCAGACCCTGCCAACTAGGAAAGTCCTATTTCTACCAGTATATTGTGAACCGAAGTCCATATCCAACGTGCACAAACTGGAGCAAAGGCAACGACAGCACCGAGAACACGGCATCCTTTCAAACTTGCGTAAAAGCACGGAAAACAGCACGGAGTCAGGCCATCCTGTGCAGTGGTGCTGCTACAGGTTGTATACGAATGTGTCACTAAACCAGGTTTTGTTCTGGCTTGACTCATTAAAATAGATGGTGACAAAGTGGTCAGAAAGCTTTTTGGAGAGGGAAAAAAAAAACCTTCAGGTGTGTCATTTTCTGTTACAAAACAAAAAGGTAATACTGCCAGCTCCTTTTGCTTTGGACGCTAAGAGGTAAAATCATTTCAGATGTGCTTGAGAGGCCAATCGAACGCCACCCATTGTGATACTGAAAGGGTAATACTTTCACCTGCTTCCTCTTCCAGTCCTCTATTTAAAAACCTCAGTGCCACGTTAGTGGAGTTTACGGCAATGCTTAAAAACAGACACAAATGATGGGCTTCTGAAAAGTTGGGCTTTCTCACAGTGCAGTTCCCCGCCTAACATTGGTTTCTCTGAGGTCTAACCAACAGCTGACAGCACCAGAGTCCTTTCGAAGGTGTTCACTGACTTGTGACAATCTGTGGGAATTCTAATAAAACGGGCATTGGATAATCCCCGGGACGGTGTTTACCGTATGGTTTGACGACAGGTGAGTTCTCTAGCACGAGGATGCGGTGTTTCCTGTCGGACAGCTGTGTTTCTTCATTTTTCAGATTGTACCCAATCTGCAGTTCTTTCTAGGACAAAACACCGCTCTAAATCCACGAGAAACAAAGCTCTAGTGAGGAATGCTGAATCAGGCCCATTACCACCGCGCTAATTACGCAGTGAACGCACGGGACTGTTGACATAGGAGCTTTCTGAGACCTCAGCAGAACGTTAAACTCAGAGTCTCGCCCAGGAGTAGGCAAGCATCCCTAGAAATTTTATTTATCTTGAAAGACCAGTGCTTACTCATTGCATAATGCTGACAGGCAGGGCTGCTCCTACTGGGCTCTCCCTCAACATGGTCAGATAGTTAAGCGGCCAATCATTCCTACCTGTGTCAGTCAAGTCAGGGAAAGGACTGGTTCTGCGGGGAGAAAAAGAACCCAAGTACTTTACGCAGCCTGGGTGGAAGGAAAAAACTGCATGGAGGCTGCAGTGTGGACAGGTGTGGGCTGGGGAGAAGAGCGTGAGATTTATCAGGGAAAACAGCTAAACGGGAATAGGAAATCTGGGTGTCTCTACCTACATTGCTAATCCTTGGTATTTGGGATGCGTTTGAGACCCCGGCGCAGTGATCCAGCCGTATGCCTGCTTGTTTATTTTAGTTCGGTGTTTGTGCGTGTTTACCTGAATGTAGTCTTCCTGGCAGCAGCGGCGTGTGGGGTGTCCGCGTGCGCGAGTATGAATTAATTACATCTTGAAAACATCTGCATCAGGGGCGTCCGCAGTCCCCGCTGCCCCAGTCGGGAGGCTTCGCTCCGTCACTCGCTGTGAGGACCAGTCGGCAGACCTGCCTGTCCGAGGCCTGGTTGTGGATCCCGGGGGCCGGAGCTCGGGGAGCCTGTACCATCTGTGTGTGAAGGGGAGGAGAGGAGGCGAAGGGAAGGCGCTCGAGCGCAGGGATTCTGCCTCCCGGGGCTCGGCGGGGTGTGTTGGCGGGGGCCTCCAGGGTGCCAAGACTGCCCAGCTAATTCCCAACTTCAGCACCGCCCCCCGCCCGGGGAGGGGCGCGCGCCTCCTACCTGGGCCCCCGCCTCGGCCGAGGACGCCGGGCGGTGGGTGCCCGCTCCCGCGCGCTGGCCGCCGCGGCGAGGGATGGGCTGATGGGCTCTGCCAGCGGGAGGGTGCGGGGGGGACGCTGAGGAGCGAGAGGAGCTGGAGGAGGAGGAGCCGGGGAGGAGACTGGAGCCGGGAGGAGGAGGAGGAGGGAGAGGGAGGGCTCCCCGCCTCGCCCGCCGCCGGGTTTGCAGGCGCTGCTGGCGGCGGCATCTCCTGCGCTCCACCCGCCGCTGCTCCGCCGCTCCGCCGGGAGATGCTGCCCCGCGCCGCGCCGCGCTGAGGCCGTGCGTGCGCCGCGCCGCCGGCTGCGTCCCGGCCGGGTCTCTCCAAGTGAGCCGAGCTGACTGGCGGCCGCCACCCGCTCGGAGTCCCGCTGTCCAGTGGCGAGGGGCGCGCTCGCTCGCAGTGCCACCAGCAGCAGCCCCTCCGTCCCCGGCGCGAGACCCTTATTTTGTTGTTTTGTTTTGTGTGTGGGTTTTTTTTTTTTTTTTCCCCTTCGGCATCCCGCACTCTTCGGATTTGCCTCCGCGTCCTTTGGTCATTTTCCACCCCCCTCGGAGGCACAGGGCGGGGTAGGTGTCCCCTCCTAGGCTCCCCTCCCTTTCTTGCTCCGTGAGAATTTCTTCCACCTGGCATTTCTCGGGCGAGCCGCGCAAAGGCCAGCCCGGCGCGCAGGAGGAGTAAGCCGCGACTCCCTGCTGCTCGGAGCCCGGCTGGACTGGAGCCTGGAGCAGCGGAGGGGCTGAGAGGCGGAGGCGGCGGGAGGGGCTGGGCGTGCTCTGGGGTCTGAGGACAGCCCGCCTCCCTGGGAGAACCCCCGGAGAGGCGGACGGCGCCCTTCCGCAGCGAGCTTTCGGAGTACCGCGAGCCGGGAGGCGAAGGATGTTGGCGGCGCGGCCAGCCGGCTGCGGGGCAGCGCTGTGGCTCTGGCTCGTCGGC
Source organism: Glossophaga mutica (assembly GCA_039655065.1). NCBI lineage: Eukaryota > Metazoa > Chordata > Mammalia > Chiroptera > Phyllostomidae > Glossophaga > Glossophaga mutica. Next base: position 6,268,774 of record CM077313.1, on the reverse strand, counting down.
TGCGTCCTCTGCAGAGCCTGGACGGCCCCCTCCACATCCCGTAAGTACCCTCCCGCGGGCTCGCGCCGCGCGGGAGCCGCGTCGGTGCCGCATTGATGTGCCACCCCGGTCGGTCCCCACTCGGAGGTGCATTCGCAGTGCTCGTCCCCCGGTTCGTGTGCGTGTCTCCTCTGTCACGCACTTTGCAGCCAGCCACTGCAGCAGGCAAACTCCAAACCCCACGCTCCTGGGCGAGGGCAGAGGGTTTGGACGCTGGCGATGTTTCTGGAAAGTTGTGCCTGGTCGTGGAGATGGGTTGGCAACTGTTAGGTTAGAGTGATTTGTGTTGGTGACAGCTTCTTGGGAGTTATTCCTCCACTTCGGGTGTGTGTGCGCGCGCGCGCGCGTGTGTGTAAAGGGAGTTCATGGCATTTTGCTTAGATACGTCAGTGACCGAAAAGTAAAGACTAGGGAAGAAATAAGTTTCTTATTTTTATTTATGGTTTCAGCTTAAATGAGCACGCATTTTGGGGTGAAAAATAGCGTATTTTGAGCGATCTGGACACCTAAGGACTTGTGTCGGAACCTCCCCCAACAAGTTAATGATCCTTTCATATTTGCTTCTTGAAATGGAGACCGTGGATCCAATATTGTCCCTGGAATTGCTTAAATTCTTCGGCAGTTGGCAATACTGCAGGCTAGGGCTTCTGATACTCAGTGCAAAGCATCAGTAAGGCAGCAATGAACAGATTTCTTAGGAGTTCAGGAAAATGACGCTGTTCCATCTGTTTATCTCTGTGTGTTTTATTCTGCTTTTAAAAAATCACCATGTTTTCATGAGTCTAGAAAGACGTGGAAGATTCTAGCCCTTCTTCTGCATTTGCTTTGGAAGTGCGGACTGGGGTCTACAGAGGCAGTGGATGTTGGCTTCTTGGTTCAGAAAGAGTTAATTAAACACTTCTAAGATTGTAGCAATGTTAGAATAACGTTCATGGGCACAGACTTGTTTGTGAGAATGAGTAAGGTGTTAGACAATAATCGTGAAGATGTTAAAATTTAAAAGTACATGTTTTCCACTTAGAAAAAGAAAAAGTTTAGTGTTTTCCAGAATTCATCCTGTGTGACGTAGCCCTGTCTCTGTATACAAGACCCTGGGATGTGTTCATGCACCTGTGTCTGTGTATTTAATATTAATGTTCTCGTTCCAGCGTGTACATATTAATAACAGGAAGTATTGAAAATGACTTTCTATGGCGTGCTGAGCTGCTGCATGATAATGTATAAGGAAGCAGTATTGGTTTTGAGATGTTTTCCCAAACACAGTACTCGCTTTGCTTTTCTTGCGATTAAAGATAGGGAAGCTACTAAATGGCAATGTAAGTTTGTAAGGAACTGAAAAAACATTTTATAGCTTCCCCTCCCCCAAAACGGATCAAACCTAAAAAGTGATGTGGCATTAATATCTGTATGTCAATGTATAGATTTAAACAGAAATTGTGAAGATATAATGCTTGGCACATTAGTATTTACATAAATATCTAACTACAACCCGAGGAGGTTAATTTTGCTGAAGTTTCCGTTTCTACTTCAAGGTCTGGTGCTGTAGATCTAACTGCCACTTTTCTATGAAAATAAACTTTTAGTAAAAGTTTATTGCAGCCCCTGATGGAAGGCGCTCATCTCCAGGGTTTTTCCTGGGTTACTATGTCTCCTTTCCGTGCACTTTGATCACAGCGGATCCGTCCGAGACATCCGCCCTGTGTCAGGCCTGCTGTGCGTGCAGCCGTTGGGTTCATACAGTTTAAGAAGGAAGAGTTGTTATGTCAGAGATACATTCTTAGTTTTTTCAACTTAGCACTTGGAGATGAGGAAGAGCAGAGACTATTACTTGTAAGATAATTAACAGTTATGTTTGGTTATTAAAATGTATTTATTTAGCTCTTGTTCTTAATTGTCTAAAAATGTATAATGGCCTAATTAAGATAACTTTGTACTTCATTTGAATTTAAATTGTGGGACCAAAACCCCAAGTTTCCTCAAATCCTGGAAATGAATTAAATGATAAGCATGATATAGACTGAAGTAATTAGAATGAACTTCAAGGGTTTACTACTTAAATTTTCTATTTTTATACTTTATGATAAATTTTATTTGTACTATCTATAGCTGTAGAAGAATGATAGCTGTATTCTTGATACTAAAAACATTCAAAGGAGAAAAATGTAAGATAATGAACAACTCAGCCAGGAGAGGTCATCCCAAGACAAAAAGTACTGTGGAAATCTCAAAGTAACGTTTTTATTTGGTACACTTTTCAAAATATGATGATTATGCTAAATCTTTCTGTCCCCACATAACTTTTTAATATGATAGACATTTTTTAGAACACAGTTTATATATATATATATTTTTTTTTTTACCATTTCAGTACCATTTCAAATATATACTTGCTTTTGGCTTATTTCTTCTTCTCTGTTATTGAAATGTATATAAAATGGTATTACTGTTAATACTGTTTTTTTTTTTTTACAACTAGTCCAAAATAACTTTAAATAATCTCATCTCTAGGATTAAGTAGAAATAAAGTTTAATTTCCAGACAGAGAGTGAAAAGGAGCCGCTGCTGAGCGGATGGCCTTATACGCGTATAAGCCTCCCTTGTTGTAAATGTCAGTGCCTGGGATCACATACGAAAACTTTAAGTAGAATATTTTCTCTTAGGGAATTGCATTTATTTGAATATATTTGAAAGAACCTGATAGTGCAGTTCTGAATGAAAAGGAGTTTGAGTCAGCCTTTAATGAATTTAATTTATTCTTAAAGGAGACTCAATTTTGGCTTAAATAGTGCTTTCTGATTAAGGTCACTTTACATTAAATTGTATACCCATTAAAGTATAACTTCACTGACATTTGTTACATTTGGGAAATGAGTCTTTGGTTGATAAGATACTTTCTAACAAATGTCTTTACTTATTCAAGCATATATAAACATATATATTAATATGTACACAAATATATTAGGTGAAATACTTTAAATGCATATAATATATTATTTCATATTGGATTATATTATGTATTTATTGTATGTAAAATATATATTTGTATATTTTGTAACATGGCTTTCAAGGAGTCTAACTTGCTTACAAGTTTATAGATCTTTTCATAAGCAATTATTTCAAATAACAAAATGATATCAAAATAATAATATATCAGTCTATTTTCTCTCCCCTTGATTTACATACCATGCCACAAAGGGTATCTTTCAAAAAGTTGAATTATGTATAAAATATATAATATAAAACCAGATATTGTTGGTTTACATCAAGCTTAAACATAGTCTTAATAAAATGAATTTAAATGATATCATTTGAATTTAAATTGTGATAAATTAACAAAATAATATTGTCTTAATAAAAGGAATTTAAATTGAAAGGTGCTTTAGGCCAGCAACATTCATTGGTTGATAAGAGGTAATATGTTATTTACTTAATGTAAACTGATAATAAGGAAATTGTTATCACTCATTAGAGAGAAATATATAATCCTGATTTTATTTTCAGCATTAATATTCAGAAAACAGGAACTTCAGTCCAAATTTTACTCCTTTAACATCGATCTATGATAAAATTGGGTAAAAAATATTTCACAAATTCAAAATAGGTTTTTATTAACCTTAATACCATTTTAACAGACAATACATCATCTTTAGATGACAAGTAACATTAAAGTTGTCTGATGCACATCATATTGTAAAAATCACATTTCAAATTTATGTTTTCTATTTTGATTGGCAGGGTGTTTGAAGTTCCGTAACTTCTCTGAGACTTGAAATCACTTATTTTAATTAGTGGATTCTTCCAGAGAACATCTTGATAAGTCTTTAAAGGGAGAACTAGTAAGTCTTCTTGTCTGATGTATCCTTTTTATGACTGAACATAAAAGGGATTTGCTAGAGTCTCCCCCTTGTCTTCCTTTTCCTTTTGAAATAGACATTAATTTGCTGTAAATGCTGTCCAGAGTAAGGAGAGATTCTAGGCTCAGAAATTCTTTCTTTCTTTCTTTGTTTTTTATTTCTTAGGTTCAGAAATTCTTAATTCATCTAGGGTGTGATTTTCTTAAAAATTGTGAACATATGGAGAGCCAACTTTTTCATGTTGTCTGTGCAGTGATTGATGTTAACAGGTTGAAGAAATAAAACATGTAATTTCAAAAATTTGCCAAATTTAGTCAATTAGAGACATGCTTTATCACTTACTATTACTTGCAAAGTTCAACAACAGAGTACATAATAATCTCAACGTCAAAATTGCAATGTTGTGGAGATAAAAAAAGTGAACACTATATTTACATTTAAATAGCTGACATTGAATGCTTTCAGTGTTTCTGGAGAAATACGTATTTTAAGTAGCTATTAGAGACATAAGGTATATTTCTATAATCATTTAAGGGTTGGCCTTTGGAAGAAATGACATGTTTAATTTTGCCGTTTCGATGTGTAAGCGTAGGGATGGAGCGATCTTCGTGGAATCTTTAACTTTTCCACTGAGAAACATAAAATAGACTGCTTCTCAACAGTGATCAGCTAAGACATTGGATCTCTCCACCTCCCGCCATCTGTAGAACCTGTGCTCCTGGGTTACAGTTTTGACCAACGAAAGATGTTGTTGGGAGGGAGGTGCCACTTAATCTCTCCATCCTGTTTCTTTGTATGAGGGGGCAACTCCGTGTGCACCTCTGTTTGCCTCTCTCGCTCTCATTCATCCCGTGTTAGTTAGAGAGACTTACCTGGTAGGTAGGTGGCTTTGGGATACGCATTAATAGCTAGCACACTGAGCATCTCCTCCTTCCTCCCAGGCTGCCTGCAGAAGGTATCGATTCTGCAGAAAGATATCCAAGAGTAGGCTATGTCTCTGAAAGAGTTTATGGACTAGTATAGGGAACCTTCCAGACAGCCGGCTCTGGCTGTGGCTAGAAAGTCTGATTAATTTCAGCATTCAAGTTAATGCCTCCAATTGTTGCTGTATATTGAAGCCACCTTCCTCTGTATCAGTAATAATTATGTAAGGGGTCATATTTGCTCTCCAAGTCTGACTTCTTTTGTAGTCTAGAACTCAGGCAGAGAAGAGAGGGCTAGTTATTATACCCTGTCAAACCCAGAGATATTAAAATTGCCAACGGTAAGCTCAGTTACTACTGAACTAAATAGACATGGGAACATTTGAGCATGTTTTAAAAACAAGCAATGTAAAAGTTTTTTTTTTTTCTCTGATGTTTAGTTGGGAAATTGAAATTACTTTAATCATCACCTGTAAATCCTGTCATTCATTCATTCACTCATTCATTCATGTCTGCATGGGCCTGTTAGTGATAGGATTTACTTTAGAGACACACTTAGAACATAATTGCTTTATTGATGTTTAATAATATGACCAATTTAAACACATCTTCATTACAGGCCTTAAAGGCGAACACATTCAATTCCATCCTGTCTGTTTCAGTCTCGTGTGAATTGGACATGCTTTGAACTGGAAGTTACTTCATGTTCTTCATCCTTCTAGATGTTTCGAGTCAATTATTCTTCAAAAAAAAAAAAAATGAGTCATGTGCTCTTTGAAAACAACATTGGTAATTTCCTCAACTGTAAATGTTGAGAAAGAGCTTGTTAAATTCTTACTTAGTTCATTTCGGGGGTAGACTATTCATAACAACAGCTTGAAGTAACTGATTTTTTTCATAGCACTCCAGATTTTTAAACCTCCCCTGATAGTAGGAAATCTGGAAATAAAGATGTATGCATTGACTCTGAGTTTGCTTGCTGAAGATATATTTTTGGTACACTGTAAAAATGGTAAAGAAATACAGAAGCACTCCCAAGGGCCATATTCTACATTTTCCTTATGACTTAAGTTTGTTAGAAATACGCTCACAAACATACACAGTGATATATTTGCTAATATTTTCATGTTTAGAGAGGAAGTAAAATTAGTCCTGAGAATACTTTTACCAGGAAAAGTATCCCCAAGTTTCTCCTTCCCTCCACCACTGCATCCCTCCCTCTGGTTTGTCTGTTTTGAGCTCATGCCTCCGAGGTCTGGGGATGTGAATTGGACGAAAATGCCGCGCAGAGGCAACGCTCACACGCTCGGGTTCTCCGAGTCTGTGATGGGTGGCGTGGCCACATCGGAACCAAGTTATGTAAAGTTGAATCAAATTCAGCGGAGATTGCCTATGTCTCTGCATTGGATATCATGTTGACAAAGTCTGTACAAAGACTAATTTTGCATTGACTCCTTATTTTTTACTACTATGATGATGCCATCCTGTTACTGGATTATAGGGTTATTCCAAAGGAGTACATGGAGAAAGTAAATACACTCTAACTTACTAAAATGGCTTATGAGGCAGTGAGATACCATGATTTGCCAAAGAGAACAATATATTTACCTCTAAGAATATGCTCTTAAAGTAAAAGGTACCTGTTGACAATTTTAAGTCATACCGACTTAAATAGTTATTTTGAACTTAACATAAAATGTATGTTCATTAAATTACATCACTCTGTAAATCATTTTACTCTGCAGTCACCTCTTAATGGAAATCAAATTATTAAACAAACTTATAAGTATTTACCTTTATACACTCTCTGTATATCTTTTCTAAATATTGGACAAAATATATGAGTGGAAGGACTATATGAAAAATTTCAACCTAAATTATGCTATGTGGCAAAATATTAGCATATTTTAGGGGTATTATTTGTTTAAAATTTACTAATTATGCATTAATATTGGCCTGTGTTGTGTTCAATTACTAAACTGCTCATAAATTTTAACTCAGAATTTATGGATATATGTAAAGCATTTGAAACATTTTGGGCGCAACCAAACATAGTATGTCTGGAAAATCATATGTGAACACTGAGTTTCAGATGAATCTACTAGGTTCCTCTTTTTAATGTCAGCTAGCCTGAGAACATGTGATCTGACTGTTCTGTTTCCTATGTGCCTGTAGCAACAAACCTGTAAGTTTGGTGCCACCGTGAAGACAGGTGTTGCTAATGAACCATGGCCTATTTTTTTTCTTGGTGCCTCTGAATAGAGCCACAGTATCAAAAACTTCTGGACACAATACACCACGCAACCACATATAATCTCATCAGTTTTGCCCTTTCAGATAAAAGTTTATTTTTGCTCATGTTATATATAGAACATGTTGTTTATATGGGAAATAATTCAATAATTAATAAATAATCATACAAGAGGGAGCTCTGTGTTTCCTATACTCACAACTATAAACCTACTTTTGCCCTCCCCTGTACAATACCAGAAAATGTTCAGCTAACGTTTTGTTAGTGATAAAATGCCCTCATTGTTATTTAAATCATTTGGTTAATATTAAATGTTCTCACGTGAAAAGAATATTTAAAAGAGTATTTTAGCTTTTTCTTTAATAAATGCTTCCTCACTGAGTTCCACGAATGTGTAATGACTTACATTTCCAGCAGCAAACAATACATGCCCTTTTCCAGAGCCATGCACAAATAGACGTCATTATACTTTAAAAAGGTTTATGCTAATTGATGTGAATAGCTAATATTTGTTGAGTGTTGACTCCAGGCCAGGCCTTGCTTTATAGATGTGTTAACTCACTTATTCCTTACAACCTCGCCCCAGCTTACAGATGGGAAAACTCAGGCAGAGAGGTTGAGTAGCCTTTGCCCAGGCTCTCAGCATGTGCTATTCCCCAAGCCTCTGTCCTGCACCATGACCTCCCGGCTGAGTATAAGATAGGATGTCACTAAACCTCCATGTCTCCGAATTGAGCTCCAGCTTGCTCCCAGGCAATGTTCCAGGAGTGTGTGCCCCCCGGGGTGGGGGTGGGGCGTATGCCATCAGGATGGCTATGAATTTGGGCCGAACACAAAATCGTAAACGTACTGAAAACCTTTTTCTTGCTCATCAGTTTTTGTTAGCGTTTATGTATTTAATGTGTGGTCCAAGACAACTCTTCTTCTTCCAGTGTGGCCCAGAGGTGCCAAAAAGTTGGACCACCAGCATTAATTGATTCTTGTATAGACTTATAGGGGGGAAATACATTATAATGTTTCTTTGTTATTTATTTTTAAATCAAATCATTATATATTCTGATGACTTTAAAAACTAGACTTGGAAATAGGAAAATGTGTATTTGACATAAACAGAGCACTACACCTTATTTTAGTGATAGTAGTATTAAATAAGAATACATATGCTATCATTTATGCTCCTCCTTTCAAGAATAAAATAATCTTACAATATAATTCTATCTTTTTGGTTCCGTTAGCATACATGTAACAGTCGTGTGGTGAAAATATTTATTTAAAGCTATGTAAAATATTTAATGTTAAAATATTAAAGTGCTTTGTCAGATACAACTAAAAGCTATTTTAAACTGGTCCTGGGGACATTTTTCAGTCTGTGTCCAAAACGGTGTCATCTCTCCTTAATCCAGCATTGGCACCTCATGAAACCTAACCACACTGAAATCCTTGCGGTTTCTCCAGGGCAACACGCTGTCGCCAATCACATTTTTCTTATGCCTCCATACATTCTGTTCTCACCTTCTGGGATGTGTTTTTCTCTTTTGTCTGTGCTGGTGTGGGAAATAATCATTGATGCCCCAAGCCTCAGACTTTGGAGCAGATTGGAGGTACCATCACCTCCCTGTGGCCATTTGGTATAATCACAGGCAAAACTATTGAGGCGATACTAACCAATTTCTTTGCTCTCTGAAGTTACAAGGAATAAAATAATGATAGATAATGTAAATCACCTGCAATTATATGATGTTAGAAATTATGCCAAATTGTTGGCAATAGAAGGAAGGCAAGAAATCGATATATATTTTAACGGAGAAAACATACTTTTTGTGATAGTTTATACATGATATCAATCTGTCATTTCAAGGGAAATAATGAAACCAAGCTGTGAAAGTTCTTAAACTTCTCTAAACTTTTCTCCCATGCCTTTGTTTTGCAGCTTTTTCTGTACTTCGCTTAAGCCACATGGTTGGTCAGGTTCCTTAAAAGCCAAGCATGCCCGCCCTTTTCAAAGCATATTGATTTAATGAAATACCTATGCCCCTCAGGCAAATTAAAGACACATGTCTACAAAGTAATTATTGTATTTAACAGGTGCTTTAAATAGAGTGCTTCGGATGTCAGAAACTCTTGTAAATGGTAGAGGTAGTTGTAGAGAAACTTGATAATTATATATAGTTAGTGTATAAATAACCTAGCGTATTAGTTGATATTGTCAAAGTTGGTAGGGCGTGCCAAGGAATTTTACTTATTTCTAATAGAACAAAAATATCCTTTGATGATACATACAAAAAATAGTCACATATGCCATTTGCTTACCTTTTAAATGAACTCTCTTCATCTCTGCATTTGAAACTTTGCACAGTCTATGCCCCAACCTTAAAATATCCTCCACCCTATAAACTCTTGACCTTTTCAAAGCCTGCCAGTTCAGCACAGGCTCTTTTAAACATTGTATCCATTACATTCCCTGCCCTGGCTCTGCCTGCTGTAATACACTTTACCCCCTTTTCTCTTAGCCCACAATTTGCACAGGCAATGCCTACATTTTGTTCTTAGATTAATAGACACAGGGTGTGGCTGTATCAAAGGAACTAACCTTTAACAACCCTCTCTTATCATGCTAGGCACTGTACTAGCTGCACTGAATTCATGTATACAATTAGTGAATTACCTCTCTGCTGGAATAAAGCATAATGGTGCTCAAAAAATTTAAAGCTCACCAGTTTCATTTTTATACAGTTCTTACTTTTATCAAGTTCTCCCTTATACTGACATGAAATGTACATCCTAGTTAATTCTAGTTGTGCTTTTAAGATATTAAAAGCTTAATATTTCTCCAACAATCACAGCCACAAAATATTTAAAGGCATATATTATAAAGTCTTATCAAATATAATTTTAATGTGTACTCACCATTTTTGTAGATAGATAATACCTCAAAGATTAATATATTCATTAAGAGAAATGACTGTGATTTATACTTAGTTGTAACCTTCAAATTAGCTACAATGTCTCTAGGTACCTAAGTAGTGTTAAATCAATACAATTGAATTGAAATGCGTTCTGTATATAAATTGTGCATATAGAAAGGTGGTAGCAACTAGTACAGATTCCTTAGTTTTATTTTTCTAGCTAAAAGCATTGTATTTAGAAGTAATGTAATTTTAATATATATTAGTTACAATATATTTTTTGTAACTAGTAACCCTCATGTTATAAAATTACTGCCTTAAAATTTATGTCCATATGAATTAACAAACAGAAATGAAACAAATAAATATTTCAAATGATTGTCATTCAAAAGTAATAGGGCTATTAAAGTTATTTTAAAGGGTAGTTTATACCTACTGCTTAATGTGAAAGACAACATATTGAATTTCAATTTATTATCCATTCTTTGCCCAAAGTATTCTAGGAAAATATTACTCCAATACGAGGGGTCTTCATATTGTGAAAACATGGTTTAATGTTACATAATTATTGTATACAATGATCTGAGGCATTTTAGATTTATAAAGATCATATAACCCCCCCCAAAAATATAAATTGTGGTACATAAAACATGATGTTACCACACCTGTTTAGACTACAGGCGGTAAAATGAGCATAACCTCTCCGTGTTCGGAAAGAGTTTTCAGGGTCTTTTACATAAAAATGACGTTGTATTGCCTACCAAATCGGCATGATAGGGCGTGTTTGCGGAAGGCTTTCGGAGCTGTCGTCTCCCTGTTGACATGACTAATGCTGTAATTACGGTATTCGGAGCATCTCGTACTGTGCTTGCTTCTGCACGTTGAGCCGGCCAGTGGCAGATGCGCAAAGGGAAGACAAGCCGTGCTGGTGGCAGAAGGGCCGGCCCCCTGGACTCGTCCCAAGGGCTAGGGGACGAGGGTGAAATGACTGACCGAGGTCTGGAGCTACCATTATTTCTCATCATTTTATTTATTATACTCCTTCTGAGTTCCCACTTAATACATATATTTTATAAAATTTTAGTAGGAAAAAATCTGCCGTGTAATGATATGCCTTCTGCAAGTCCAATACTCTACGGACTCTGATTTCAAAGTTATGTTAACGCCATTGTCACATTCGATCTTTGTATGTTACGTTAAATCTCCCCTTTATTTATTAGGCATGATCAAATTTAAATGAGAAAGTATGGGATTCTCTCAGCCCACGCAAAGGCAAGTTCATCAGTGGGCGATTAAGCACATCCGCTCCGTGAGGATGTGTTAGCTGGAACGCAGAGGGTGAGGAGGAAGTAGCCAGAGCTGAGGGGCGCGGGGGCGGGGAGGTTGCGGGGGGGCTGTTCCCGGCAGAGGAGCACAACCCCGCTGTTTGACAGCAGCCCAGTCTGGACCTCCCTTCGATGGGGAGGGAGGCGGTGCCTTTGGAACGTCCTCCGTGAGACATGCAATGACAGGGAAGTTTGGAAAGAAAACATGAGAGAAATTACATCTGCACTGGTTGGAAATAGAGACCAAAGGCACTTAGTATCTTTAATTAGTGAATAATCTATGTTTTACCCGTTCTGTTAAAAATCGGCACTGAGGAAACCTCCCTCATTCAAAGGATAAACTTGACTCCCTTCCAAGTCGTCTATCTGGAATAAAAAACACGGAAATTGCTGCACAAAAAATGCACAGCATAGATTTGGGTATAGGGTGGAGATGAGACTTTCCCAAAAAGTGTGCCATTTTAAAGTATATTTGGTCTTTCAAAGATTGTGGAAAATTGTTATCTGTTTCTGTTTTGCTTTGTTTTGTTGTTGGGTAGTTGTCTATTGATTATATGAACTACAAGTAGCTGTGATCTACTTCAGTCAACATAAAATGGTGCATCTGGTTAGGATGGCTTCACCGAAGCAAGCAGAAATCAAAATACTGTATGTATTTATGTTTTATGTGGTACGTATGTATTTATCTACCACCCATGAGTTTCAGACATTAGATGTCTTCTCTATAACAGAGTTCACAGCTCTCTCTACTCTCTGCGGTGAGATTTCTCTGTTGTCAAAACTAATCTTAAGTGTGTGAAATAAATACTCCTATGCTAGGGAGGGGCGTCCCATCCTAGAACTCCAAAAATAAAGAGCACTGTGACCTAATGTTCTACGGTCATTGAGGAAAATTAGTTTTATGCTGATTATGAGCTGAAATGTATTGACGTTGATCTGGTAAAAAATATTACTGGCTTGTCAAAAACAATCTGCATATTCTTTGATAAAGTATCAAGCAGTGGGGGTTAGCTCAGACAGTCGTGTCAGAAAGTCTGGGTTTGGTCATTGGCTTTGCGTGTCAGCACTTGGACAAATTATTTAAACTTTTGAGCCCCATTATTTTAATATGTAAAGTGATGAAATAACAGTACCTACATCAGTGATGTCAGGATTAAATACAGAATCTGCAGCGACTGACATAGGATGGTAGATTAATTAGTACTTCTTTGTTATTTTTAAATGTATTATTTATGATATAGTTTCTGTGAGATTAATAATAGACCAGAGCCCCCCAATGTTGCAGAATCATTTACAGTTGTCTTGGATGTTGCATTTATAATTTAATTGTAAGCCAAGACTTATATTTGGAACCATTAGCAAAGATAAGACCAGTATATTATCTAATTTCTACCTAACGCCACATGTAAATGGTCAAAAAATGAAGTAACAATATAGCTCGGATAAATTAAGGAAGACTTAATTGAAGGAAGGAATGCATGCATGACCTGCATTGGCTGAATGTGTAACTTGTCATTTACATGTAACAATGTATATGATATTGCTGTGCTCTACACAGAGATGTTAGCACTGAACAGTCATTTATTTAAAAAGTATATTCATGTTCAAAAGTGTGGTAGGAATTATTAAGACAGTGTAAAGTAATGCATTCAGTTGCGCTTATTTTTCAATGTAGTAGGTATTCAGCTACCTCACAAATGTTTCTGAAAAAACACCTTTGCATTGGAGGGCATTAGAGGGCATGAGGGACAGCCCCCAAAGCATCGACATTTTACTTTTACTGCATTCGTGCAGATGGTATGAAGCGGCTTTTCGGAGATGTGATAGAAAGTATAAAAACAAATTTGACAAGTTTTCCATTTTGAATTTGACTAAGTAACTAGAAATCTGGGATGTCAAACTGAAAATTATTCAAAGTCCCCCAAAATCAGTGCCCAGGAATTTTGGAGGTTCAGCTGATATTGTTTCTAGACGTTTATTCATTATTAATGAAGACATTTGAATGTATATTAAAAATAGATCACTGTGGTAAGTTCTGCACACTATAAAATCTTTAGAGACAGGGTCTCTATCCTGTAGGGTTTTATAATCTCTAGGAAGGTTGAAAACATTTTTAATTAAAATTTTAAAATAAGCCACTACCTCTAATAAAAGCTATGTGATTTCCTTGCCTAGGCCCAGGCAAAATTAACAATTACCTTTTGCAACATAGATAATGAAGGTATGAATTAGAAATGATAGAATCATAAAAGCGACGGAGAAAGTTGGTCACTGGAAAATTGTACTTAGAGACATTAAGACCCTTTTGCCGCCGTAGTGAATTTGTGGCATTCTGTTCTCTGGGGCCCAGCAGAGCCCTTGGGCCAGCCAATCTGCTGGACCTTAAACAGGCCCTGCCTCGAGGCCCTCCAGGGTCAGTCCTGGTGAGTTTATTTACCATTTTCCGTCTGAGCTTGGCAAAGTAAGTGTGTTAGATATGTATTTCCACAATTTCCAAATCCTTGCCATGGAGACTTAAAGGCTTAGGATATAGTCAAACAATGTTGAAAGCATTTATTTTCTTCTCCTCCTCAATTTTTAAATATTTTTTTCGATATCCAGAACTTAAACTTTTATTTTTGGAAAAAGAATGACAGGAGAGAATGAAAAAGATGACATTCTGTTTGTCATTCTGTTTGTACCTCTGGGGAATTTACACCTGATCTGGTTTTCTTATTATTCCTCGTTTCCTTCTTTTCCCACTGAACATGAAGATAGCGAGGTAGAAGGAACCCTGGTTACATCACTGAAGAAACAAACCACTGGCCCCTCATCTCTGCAGATGATAAAAATTAACAGTAAGAGAAAATATCCAGCTCTAGTTTATGTCAAATAACTTCTTGTTCTTTCTCACCCTGGAATATTAGGCCCCAACAAGTTAAATGCTGCATTCTCTTTGAAAATTAGATACATGATTTAATACAGTAATAAAAAACACCTTTAAATCCAAAAGGAATTAAGGACAATTGAACAATAGTAATACTAAAATATTTTTTCAGTAAAGTCTAATTTTTAACTGTTGAGGAAGGGCTGGAAGTGTTCATTGAGTTTAAAAGTGCTTTAATATATAGTTATATTGTATGTATGTGATTTCCAGAAATTTTTCTTAATTTTTTACAGTCATATTGCAGTCAGTACATATAGCCTAAATAATTTGAGTATCAAAAAGGAATGTTTCTTCATTATGTAAAAAAATTATTTTCTTCCTGGACAATATTGTCTACATGAGAGATCATTCCAGAGTCATTAGAAAGTCAGTACTAATCATTGTGATGATTTAATGATATTTAGGTCAAATGATTTTTTCTAAGAAGATAAATCATTTTTATCATTTGGCATATATGTGTGTTATTGAAAGATCAGACATTTATGAGAGGCAATTTCCTGAATAATGTATATTTCAGTGTATTGTTCATAACTGAATTTAAAGGAAGCAGATAATAGTGAATATAAATATAACATACTTTCACACAACAAAACCATATTGACATTATAACTCAGTAGTTAACAGAATATTTGTGGTTATTTTAAATTGTGACTAATGGCTTTATTCTCTTAAGTATTTACCTTTGGTATTACCATGGGCTATACTTGAAAATCTTTCTCATTTTAGTGAGATTTCAATTAGTTGAGTTGCTACATACTTTGGAATGGATAGTGGCTGAATTCTTCTAAAAACATGCATGTTAATGAAGTGCTAGCAGGTCCTAGGATTATTAGAAGCCATTCCTTGTATTCTTATTGCAAAGGGGTTTCATATCCATTGTTTGTTCTTAAGGAATATAGCATTACAATAAGGTTATTTCAGACGTTGAATAATATTCCACTTCAAACAGAGAGTAATACAAAGCTTGCCATAAATTGTTGACACTTTCAGGGTTTCTGCCGCTTAACTTTGCAACATCGGCCATTTATCAAGGCTTAGCCTGTATCAAGTTTGATATATAGGATAAAGCGTAGTCCGAGAATGCCAGTTGATTATGTACCTATAACAAACCCATGAGGTGCCTGTGTCTATGATAACCTATATCTCAGATTATAGGCTGTAGAAAAGTATGTTCTTTAGTAGATGATCAGTTTACTTGAGACACAGGCCAGCGAGAGGTTCTGGGTGCAGACGTGGGTGTCTGTCGGGCATCGAGTGCTAGTCAACACTGGCCATCACTGGAGCTGCCGGTGAGCAGGCTGGTGTAGAAGGAGGAGGAACTTGATACAGCAGCTCTTCTCCCCTGTCCATGGGCACATGAACTGCCTGGCAGGTTCTGACTCAGCAGATCTGGGTGGGACCTAAGATGTGGCATCCAACCTAAGATGATGCTCTGAGTGGGCCTTGAACCATGTGAGTACCAAGATTTTAAGTTTGGGATCTGTAATGCAAGATGCCGTAACATTTCTTGCATATTTTGAAATTGAGAAGCACAGTTTAAAGAGAGGAAATGGAAAAGAAAATGTGTAATCATATCACTATTATATATTTTGGATGTAAATAGAAGGTACAGACTTCCAGCCAAGATGGAGGCATAGGTGGACACAGTGTGCCTCCTTGCACAAGGAAAATTAAGAACAAAAACATTTCGAAACAAAAAACCAACCAGATCTGACTGGAAAGTGAACTGTAAGGAAGTCCAACAACCATTCATCCAGACGGGTAAGAGGGGTGGAGTCAACAGCTGTCAGAGAGCAGTTAGGGCAGGAAAAAGTGGTGGTTGCTGGTCCCGTGTGCACAGGCGGTGGCTAGCAGACCCTGGGCCTGGGGTGGCAATGGGCAGACCCAGTGAGGCCATGCAAGGTGGCTGGCTGACCTCGGTCACACATTCGCACACGGACAAACCAGGTGAAAATGGGCAGTGAGACAGACTGCGCAACCCAGGGCCCCAGCACCAGGAAATAAAGCCTAAAGGCACCGATTGAAAACATTTGTGGGGATTGAGGTGCCAGGAGAGACTCCCAGCCTCACAGGAGAGTTTGTTGGAGAGACCCACAGGGTTCTAGAATGTACACAAGCCCACCCACACAGAAATCAGCACCAGAAGGGCCCAATTTGCTTGTGGGAAGTGGCAGAAGGGACTGGAATACAAGAGGGTGTGGAGGAAGCACCATCGTTCCCTCTTGGACCCCACCCCCACATACAGCATCACTACCCAGTGACTGGGCTGCCCCGTCCTGGGGAACACCTAAGGCTCTGCTCTTAACTACATAATAGCCATGACCAGACCAAAAACAAAAGCAAAAAAAAGCTCAAATGGAAGAACAGATCAAAGCTCCAGAGCCAATACATCTAAGCAAGCAAGAGAGCCAACCTATCAAATGCACAGTTCAAAGCCCTGGTCATCAGGATGCTCACAGAACTGGTTGATTTTGGTCACAAATTAGATGAACAAATTAAGGCTACAATAAGTGAAATGAAGGAAAATGCACAGGGAACCAATAGTGATAGGAAGAAAACTGGGACTCAGATCAATGAAGTGCACCAGAAGGAAGAAAGAAACAACCCAACAGAAAAGAATGAAGAAACAAGAATTCAAAAAAATGAGGACAGGTTTAGGAACCTTCAGGACATCTTTAAGTGTCCCAACATCTGAATTATAGGGGTACTAGAAGGGGAAGAAGAGCAACTAGTGGAAAGCTTATTTGAATAAATAATAAAGGAGAACTTCCCCAATCTGGCAAAGGAAATAGACTTCCAGGAAGTCCAGGAAGCTCAGAGAGTCCCAAAGAAGCTGGACCCAAGGAGGAACACACCAAGGCATATCATAATTACATTAGCCAAGATTCAAATGAAGCAGAGAATTCTAGAAGCAGCAAGAGATAAGGGGACAGTCACCTACAAAGGAGTTCCCATCAGACTGTCAGCTGATTTCTCAAAAGAGACCTTCCAGGCAAGAAGGGGCTGGAAAGAAGTATTCCAAGTCATGAAAGGCAAGGACCTATATCCAAGATTGCTCTATCCAAGAAAGCTTTCATTTAGAATGGAAAGGAAGATAAAGTGCTTCTTGGATAAGGTCAGGTTACAGGAGTTCATCATCACCAAGCCCTTATTATATGAAATGTTAAAAGGACTTATCTAAGAAAAAGAAGATAAAAATATGAACAGTAAAATGACAGCAAGCTCACAGTTATTAACCACACCTAAAACAAAAGCAAACTAAGCAAACAACTAGAACAGGAACAGAAACACAGAAATGGAGATCATATGGAGGGTTAGCAACAGGGGTGTGAGAGGAGGAGAGAGGGGGAAAAGGTACAGAAAATGAGTAGCATAGACGGTGGGTAGAAAATAGACAGGGGGAGGGCAAGAATAGTGTGGGAAATGTAGAAGCTAAAGAACTTAAATGACACATGAACATGAACTAAAGGGGGGAATGTGAGTGGGAGAGGGTGTGCAGGGTGGAGGGGAATGATGGGGGAGAATGGAACAACTGTAATAGCCTAATCAATAAAATATATGTAATAAAATATACATTAAAATAGTGTAGTCTATGATGTGGTTTTGGAGGAAAAATATGCACAGAGATCTAGATACTAGATTTCTTCTACTAATTAGTTAATTTATGAAAATTAACCTGCCAAAACTTGGAAAGACTATATAATCTAAGTTTTAGTTGCACTTATAGTATTAGGGAATTGGAACTAGACTATTTCTAAAATTATTATAATTTTAGTAATGTGTGATTCTAGTTTCCTAGACTCTCCAGGGTTAGAAAAGAATGCAGAGCCTCTTCCTAAACCTCAGTCTTGCTTTTCCTTTTAACTGGAACTTTGGGACAGAGTCTCAAGGGTGTTACTGAAGTTTAAGTAGTATTATGTATTTAAAATGCTTAACAAATTGCCTTACCAATAACAAGTGGTCCATTAATGTCACTTATTAGTAATACCATAAAGATTAGGGAAAATGAGTCCCAGGAAGAAGTGAGGATAACTTGTTCCAGGACATACAGTTTTCTAGAGATCTGCTAAATGACCCTATTATATGCTATAATAACAAAATAGCTGTGTAGTTGATCAAATACCAGAAATAGGCTTTCTAAGAAAAGCCAGTCATTACCGTAGAATGTCACAAATGCAAAGGAGGAAACGGTGCTCTATTACACAATTTTTCTTAAAATTAGTGAAGTTCTGCTCAAATCAGTCTAATCTCAGTTATCAAATACTCTTGCCCTTATGTTTGATAAAGTGTGCATGGGTGCATTCCTTTTTATTATAATATTACCATGCAAATTTTAAGCTCACTGATAGGCAAATATCTCCATCTTTCTTTGTTTCCTTCCATATTTTAAAAATATTAATTTGCTAATGTAATTGTGTGTTGTTATTTCTACTTCTATACATTATTCCTACTTATATAGAGGAACATATATTTGTATGCACAAATAAATGGATAGGAAAAAGTTTAATAGGGTGGATGGGATTCGTCAGCATGCCCTCTGCTCTTCTTCATCCTCGGGGAGCGTGGTTTTTACACGGGATTACAACCAGACGCTACCACAGAGGGCATGACAGATGGCTGCCAATACTCCTGTTACCCTCCTATAAATTACATGGCATTTATGCCAATAAGGTGATTTTTCAGTCGTAACATGGCACCCAGAGCCAGTCTTTGCTGTGACATCAACTCACAAGAGACCACAAAGCATGACTGTGAGTATATTCTATATCATAAGTTATCCTAAAAAGGCTTTGAACGTCAGGGATTGATCGCCACGGGGAAATTGGCAGAAGAGGCGTGATGGCACCTTGCCTCGAGCCAGGGCCTTTCAACATTTGGGAGACATTAGTGTGGTGAAAGGGGTGCCAAGGGTTGTAATGAGGAAGCTCACGATTCCTTGGAACCCCAGAGTTGGGTCGTTGGGTGGTTCCTTTGGTCCACCTCTGCAGGGGGGGCCTCCTGAGGGGCGTTAAGATTGTCTGCCTGTTTTAACTCTCTGAGCGTGGGCGGGTGCAGGCGGCTGAGAGCCTGGCGCTAGCTCATGCCCTACGCCCGGGTTCCCATTTCATATCCAACCACTTGGTGTCTGCGGGTGGGTGGGCGTTGCTTTTCCCTGGACGCGGTCTGCGCGATGCGTCAAGGTAGCCCTCGCCATTCCCAGGGGGTTTAGGTGAACCCCAGCACAAGGAGCAGGTGGCGTGTTTCAGCTCTGCACTGTGCAGTGAAAGGTGAAAAACGCCGTGATTGTGAGATTTAAGATCAAAGTGGCCATTTCTCCTGATGGGATAAATACATGATTACTACAGACAAAATGAACTTCCAAATTCAGTAATTGGCTAACAGGTAGGACCAAGGTTACTCTTTTGAAAGGAATATTTAATTGCAACTTAAAATAATTTTAAATAAAATTGAAATTTAAAAGTAAATTATAAACATTGAGAAGAGCCACATTATACCTAAAATTATAATTCTTTAAAAGATTACTGAAAGTTGTTAGTTATTTCTTCATGTGTACCATGTTTATCAATATTAATAGTGAGAATTTTTTCAAATTATATTTAAGTATTGTTCAGTCAAATTTTGTTTTTACTGTGTTTTACATATCATGAAGCGAAAGCCTGGTGTGTGGCATAATATAAGAAAAGCATCTTAAGAGAAAGAAATATTCTCAAGTTCTAAAACTGTAAAACTTTAGCTCTAAATTGATGACAAATGTCACATTGTCATTTTGGCATATTTCTTCTGGGAATTCTGCAAGGAAATAAGTGTGAAATGATATTTTCCAACTTTCCTTATGCAGTGAAAAGTATAATGTATTTTGTGTATTGAATTTTGAAATGGTATGGAAGGTCTGAAGAATACAGAATTGTCGGTAGCCTACCATAAATTTATTAGGTATATTCATGTTTTATTTTAAAAAAAATTTAATCACTTGACTTGGAGTTTATTGTTTTGTTGTTATTATTACTGACAGCTTAATGTGTTACTGTATAGTTTTCAGACAAGTGATCTTTTAATGCTGCCATTAAATTTGTGAATAATGAAATAATGAAAAATAGCCAAGAAATTAGCTTAGATATTGAACAGTGCAGACAATATCCTTCACAAGTATTAAATTGTGGTCTACATGTTAGAAATACAACTCTTGAACATCCAGACCTTGGAGTTCATTTTTAGTTTGACTAATAAACAGTGTACCTTATCATGTGTCTAATTCCCAGTATCTCTAGGATACACGTGTGTGTGTGTGCATGTGTGTGCATTTGTGTGTGTGTGGTGTCAAAGTTCAGTTAGCCTGCATTATTAGGGAAGCCATTGTTCGCATAGTTGACATTTCTGTATAAATAAAACTCTCTCATCTCGGTGACATAGTAATTGAAGCTCATTTGTGAGTGGCTTACATACCCCATGCCACCTTCTTGGCCTGAGTACATGTAGGGTTATCCTGAGTACTTAGGGATGTTACTATAAAAACTTATTAAATGTGCCATTTCAATTATTATTTATTGACCATTCATGTCTGGGGAGCTGCTTTTTCACCATTAAATGGCTTAAAGACCACCATACTTTTCTATTTCACCCTATGTATGTCAGAATTTACTTTTGAACGTTGACTTTTAAATTTAAAAGGACTTCTGAAACCATTTAGAAAGATTATGGTAGCTCTGATTGTGTAGGAATATGCATTAAACCTCTGTTATAACCAACCTAGGCACACCCCAAGGTTTCTTCTGTGCTTTTTATTAATTTTCTTCAGAATTCTGCAGGTGGCATTTGAATTTTTCATTCATTTTTATCAGTATACTCCTCCATCCTGTCTGTCAGTTATTTTTAAAATATTGATTTGTTGTGTGAATATGATAGATTTTGTATTAGTCCAGATTCAACTGAGGGACCCAGTAAAGATGTTTGTGGAATTAGAAGTGTTTTTAATGTCCGTGAACATGGGTTTTCTCATTTGTATTCTCATTTCTCATTGGAATACAATACCTCCTCGAGTGTGCTGTAGAAGAAACGGTGACATATTGAAATTGGCCCGATGTAGGTATTTAGTAAATGTCAGTTTTCTTTTCATTATCTGTCGTGTAGAATTAATATATAATTGATGCACGGTTTTAGGGATTTAGCATTCTTGTTAGGTCTAGCCTCAGCCCGAGTCCCTCTGCCAGCTTGCTTGCCCAGGTGCAAGAAGCCTTCTCTGTAGGGTAACACCTTCACACCTGTCTTGCCTACCGGTCTTAGTTTGGTTGGCCGCCGGCTTTGTCTCACGTTATACCTCTGTAGATTGAACTTTGCCATCTGCTGTAGAAAAATCCATTTCAAAAATTCGGTCTGTAGACCATTCACTATGGCAGATGAACTAGCAAGGAGAAAATGAGACATTCCCCTGTGATGTCCAAGGCGAAGAAGGGCGTTTGTACAGTCCCGGGGTGGGTGGCAGGGGCCACTTCTGTTCAGTGAGTCCAGACACTGATGTGATCTTCCTCCATCATGCGTGGAAAGGGGGGAACTGTCAAGAAGGGGGTTTGGCAAAGAAAAAGTGACAGGTGTATTAAATTTCCTGGCGATGTGGACCAATATGCTTGGGACATGTTCAGACCTCCCTTTCACCTCCATTCCTTGGCTTTGACTCCTTTTGAAACCGGCTTCCGGGAAGATCTCCCATGCCCACATTCCACCATCTAATTGTGTATAACTTCTAATTGCCCACACCACACCCACCCTGTTCCCTCAGCACCTTGTTTCTCTGCCCTGAAGTGTCTGTGTTTGGTGACCAACGTTTCAGCACCGTGTCATCGAGGTCTGGGGAGTAATTAGGTGGATAGTAGGACAAAGTATCGAAACATGATTCTCGTTTATTAACTCTCATCGTTCCTACCACTGACAATCTCCATTCCTACAAGTGTTTTAGTTCGAGGCTGGGGAGTTTGAAGGACCTGCAGCATCTCCCCTAACATGTGTCTTGGAAATTCAATAAAAACCGTGATTCCAGCCCTCGGCAGGGGCAAGCCATGTTTCGATGATAAGGCCTCTCGCTGTAGTTGAATCTGTGTGTCAGCAGTAACTGTGAAGGATTGAAAGGGGGGTCGGTGCTCTGTTCTTCCCTGGACCAAGAGGGTCTCCAAGAAAGTGGAACTGCAGGGAGTGTTTTGGGAGTCCCTGTGGCGTTTCTCTTGGCTGCTGGCTGTGACGTGAAGAGCGTCAGGGGTGAGGATGCATGACGTCGGCAGCCCGTGTGTCAGGCCTGCTCTGCAGAGAGTTCCCCGCCACCCCGTGCCTGTCCGGTTCAAGCAAGTGAAAAAAAAATCTTTTCAAAGGTATCTGAATCTGGGACCTAACTGGGATTTAAGGTATATCACAAAGCTTTAGTGTGCACTCATTTTCCAAATATGGCTGTGTACTATGGAAAGGGAGGAAACCTCGTTCTTTTTCAGGTCATTCATTTGGACTTGTAACCGTATCAGAAAATCACAAACAGCCAAATAGCGCGATGCAGAGTATCTGAGTGGCAAGTACCGCATATTAGCATCCGTCTGCCTCTGTGGCTAAATGTTCATGGTGATTCTACATAGAAGGAACACATCTGACTGCACTGGGTTCCAGTGCGGAGTCCTTGGCTACGTCCATGTTGAAATACATAGTGTCACTCATTATAAATCACATTCCTTTTTGTATCAAGATGATTTATGTATATATTTCTGCATAGATTGTATTTGAATGAGCTTTTATTTCAGGTTATAACATGAGAATTAAGTATTTATACAAAGGAGGCCCTGGATTTGATAAGGTTAAGAAGCACAAACTAACAAGCAGAAGAAAGACAGACGCATAGACAGAGAACAGGCTGACAGGTGTCGAGGGGAATTGGGGGCTGGGTTGGCAGGGTGGAGGGATTGAGCAAAAAAGAAAGAAAAGAGAAAAAAACTCATAGACACGGGCAACAGCGTGGTGACTATGGGGAGGGCAAGGAGGTGGAGGGAGGAAGAGGAAGGTTCAGGTGGGGGGATGGGGATGGACCAAGACTGACGTGGGCTGCTGAACACACTGTACAGGCGGTGTGCTGTAGAATTGTGCACCTGAAACCTCTAGAATTGGGTTCACCAATGTCATCCCAACAAATTCAATAAAAAGGGAAAAACAGAACAAAAAGAAAGAAAGAACCATCGCTTAGGAACTGCCATCCCTTTGCTGTTTCCCTTCTGTGCATTGGTGTGTTAGCTTCAGCCTGAGGCGTAGACCGTTCTGACACTGTCTCTCTTTAATCGCAGGGGTGAGCTCCCAGTGCAAAAGGACGCAGCTCCCAGTCAGTTTGAAATGGAACACAGGGTTGCTCCACCCAGCGACTCTGTTCTGTGGGGTGGCTCCCCTAGAGATTTTTAAGGGATAGCCTTCTGCCCTGTGGCGGGCCAGAGGCAAGCTGAGTTGATTGTGAAACCCTCCGAGAAATACAGTTTGTATTTCCTTAAAAGTTAACATTTATGTGTAAGAGTTCTATATTAAAATAACAATTATATCACCCTAAACTCTAGATTCATTGGGGGAATTCTTTTTTTTAATTGTAAGATTACACATTTCAAGAGCACAGCCTTAAATACCCTTTTTTGTCACATGATATGGTTTTCTTTCATGGTTTTCATTAAAAATGTGGTCCTGAGTGCTATTAATGAATGTAAATAATTTGACTTCCCCTTTATTATGTAATTTACTAGGCATCACTAAATGTTCACTAATGTTGCAACTTACAAATCCATATCAGGCATGCGTGCCATGGTAGACAGGCAAATGGAAAATGCTGGCAGTGGGCAGCTCCCGGTGAAGTTACCGAGGACGTTTGGATGGCATTGGCCAGCACGCACAGTGTCCACGTTAGTACTCCTCACCAGTGTGATTCGTGGGGAAAGATGGCCTCAGGCAGGGCTCAGCACCCAGCCCCTGTTCGGAGGTATTGCCAGCTGCTCTGCCTTCTGCTGTGTTTCCTCAGCTCTCCACACACCGACTTGCCCCTGCATTTCCTCCTTTCTGACCCCAACCTCAGGATGCTGCTGCTAACGTCCATCCTCAGCACTCTGCTGAAACCGTTAGAAATATTTGTGTTGGGAGTGGTGACTCTTAAGACGAGAGCTGCTTCTAGTCTACGGGAAGCCTACGGATTAGAAAAAGTTGGCCCCCACCTTTGGCAGATACAGCCCCCAGGTTCAGATGTTGGTAGGCAGAGGGTTTCTTTCTCTTGCCTCTTTCCTTTCCTCTGGAGACACCTTCCTGCCACAGCTTCTGTGGCACTTGGTGACCTCAGGTCAGCCAGGGACTTGCTGCCTACTGCCTGCCCCCAGCTGGGCACCTTTGTGCAAAGTGCAGACTGAGCGCACAGGCACACTGGTCCTGACCACAGCTTTGGCTACGGGAGGACAGGGGGGAAATAGAAAACACACAGGCGCTCAGTGAAGTCGCGGTTAACAGGGGAATGGAAGAGGCTTTGTGAGAGAACAAGAAGGAAACAGTTAAAAAGCAGAAATTAAAGGTAGCGAAGTCTGTCCATACCAAGCTAATCTCTTTTACATTTTTAAAAAAAAATCCTACCATTTATGTGCAGAAAACAAACACTATGCCACAAGTCGATCATAGTCTATATAAACTTTTACTTCGTATTATTCTAATTGGTGTTTCTCTTTAATTCTCTATACAAAATCTCTTGGTTTATGCCACTAGAGAACTGTCCTACGTGACTCTCAGTAGAGCATGATTTTGCTGTTATGTATAGTCTTTCAAATTTATTTAGAATAAAAATGGAAAGCTTTAAATTTTCTTCAAGTGCTACTTGCTTTTTATTATACCAGTTTAACAGCCATTGAAAATAAAGAACTTAAATTCACTTTCTCCTGAAAGTCACAAAGTGAGAAAACGGAGATAATGGATCGTACTTTGTTAATGGCGTGCCTAAAATTAGATAGTAAGTTATTAAATTTTTAGTTTTTTTATGAATGAGGACAAAAACCTCATTTCCAAATCTTGTCACACTGAAATTGTGCTGTCTCATTTGGGTTCCCAGTGGTTTAAGTCCAGTCTTATGATTGTCACTCATATAAATTTATTTTTATCCAAAATGACATAACCTCCCAAAATATATAAATCTGAAACACTTTTCAGAATGACTTGCATTATAGTTTGTTCTTCCAGTGAAATGAAGACAATCTACAAGTTTCACTTTCAAATATTTACAAATATTCAGTTTCCCAAAGAAATTATTAACTAATGTGTTTCCTGAGATAATTTGCTTAGTGAATAAGAGCATTCAAAAACAAGTTTCTAGTCTTATTTAAAATCCCAGAGACCTATATCATAATTATTTTAAATGTCAAAATTTTTTCACACAAGGATGTTTTAAAAATGACATTAAAATATTAGAAAATAGCTTTCATTGTGCTCCTCTCTGGTCCCAGACTTAATTTTTTAGAGGTTAGTGCAGGGGTGTCAAACTCATTTTCACTGGGGGTCACATCAGCTTGGCAGTTGCCTTCAAAGAGCTGAATGTAACTTCAGGACTGTTAAGTGTAACGACTCCTTCACAGTTAAGTGAGAGCTCGGTGCTGCTGCCAGGTAGAAATAAGGTGCCGGGCTGGATAAAACAAGGTGGAGGGCCGGGTTCGGCCCAGGCCTTGTGTTTGCCACCTGTGCATTAGTGAATGAGTGTGAGTGTGTGTGTGTGCCTGTGTAAGACTCTTGGTAGGTTACTTTGCTTTTGTTGAACTTGGAGCCATACTTTTGTGATAATTTACTGTAAGAGGAATATAGTGAAGGTATTTACCTCATTTGAATTTTGTCTGTTATTTCTTTCTGCCTCTCATAAATCCTTTTTTAAGTTTCTGATCTGTCTTTTACTTTCGTCATCTTTCCCATCAACAACTTTTTGACTTAAAATTGCAGATGTGGAATGGTGAAACTTGGCCAGGTGTGACCCAAGAGAAAAAATGGAAATGTGAATGAAAGACTTTGGATCTAAAGTGCCAACAAATAAAATTCTACCGAGTTAATGTGCAGACCTAATTGGCTTTATTATATGTTTCCTGAATCAGGCAGCTGGAGGGGGTCTTCCCGGGATTGTGTGTAATGGAAGGCTTTGATAGGAAGAAGGGTGGGGCAAGGAAGCTATTGTCCAAAGAAAAGATTGGATTTCATGTTTTTAGACAAGGTCACCTTCTCTTGAGCGAAAGAGAAGAAAGGCAAGGGTTTGAATCATCCAGACTGTCTCTTCTTCTTATGAGGCTGGGGAGGTGGAAAGGGCCCACATGGTGGATTGGCTCCTTGGTGTTGATCAGAAAATGGATGAAGATGATGTTTCTGGGGGAGGTTGAAACAGCAGTCAGCGCAGGTATTGAACGTAGGTTTGGTGTTCTAGTCTTTAGCACCAGTAAAGCCGTTCGGGCCTGTGGTTTCCTCTTTAACAGAAGGAAGGAAAGGGCCTGATGAAAGTCTCCAGATGAATTTATCAAAGCCTCGGGAGCTGGGGAAAGGCAGGGCCTGGGGGACAGTGGATGAGCTGTATTCATATGTTAGAATTTGTATTGATTGTCTATCACAGTAAACCCCAAGCAGTGACCCTACCCAATAAATCCCCAAGTAGGCGATGCTGACACTGTTTTGGAAACTCAGACTCTGAGAAGCTGTTGTTCATTGTTCCTGATTGAAAGAAAGCACCTGCATCTTTAACCTCCCTGTCCACAGTCAGAGCAAGAGAAAGAATGAAGAGGGGTCACCAGCTGAGTCTCCCTTTGGACATTCCTGACCACCTTGCTTGGTGACTTCTGTTTACATCTCTTTGACTAGATCGATGTCACGAGCCTCTCTTATTTCCAAATGAGACTAGAAGGTATTGGATTCCAGCTGGCCGCTTTGCTATCCCAGACCAAATTGGGCGCTATAGCAAGGAAGAAAAGAAAATAGATATCGGGCGGCCATGTAGAGACCTTGGCAGCAATACCTAAGAGAAAGGTGGACCTTCCATACTCAGGAAAGAATGGAAGTCTTTCTGCATCTTTGCCGTGGAATGAACAGAGGCAGAAAAATGGCCTCTGTGCTATTTTCCTGACAGTTTCACATAGAAATAAGAATTGTTCCCCTCTGCATGTTAAGTGGTTCTCAAATGTGTTGTCTGTGCTCACCTAGCAGTGACCATGGTCTCTTAGCAGTATAGTGCTATTTTTAGCAAGAAGGAGGAAAGAAATACCATAGCCAAGAGACTGCTAGACAGGTTTCCGCTTTGAAAATCCATGTGTAAGTACCGCACGGGTTCTGCAAAAATAGGGTGCTTTGATATACTAGTTTTTTGTTTAATCCACACTTGAGGATATGTTTATTGATTTTAGAGAGAGAGGACAGAGGGAGGAGAAGAGAGGGAGAGAGAGAGAAACATCAACGTGAGAGGGAAATGAGGAAACATTGATCGGTTGTCTCCTGTATGTGCCCCAACTGGGATCGAACCTGCAACCTAAGTATGTGCCCTGATCATGAATCGAACCCGCAACTTTTTGGTATATGAGATGACACTCCAACCAATGGAGGCATCTGCCCAGGGCTGGTATACCAGTTTTTAAAAGTAGGTAAACGTAAGCCCAACTATCCAAATAGGTAAAGAAAGCAGGTTTTCCCTTCCCAAAGCAGCCACAAGTGTGTGTTTATTGATTGCTTCCTCAGTATGTAGGATAGAATTTAATGTTTCATATTGAATTCTGATCATGCAATTTGTTGTTCAATGGTTGCCAAAGCAAATAAAAGTGACTACAAAATTTAGAACTGCTAATCTCTACATGGTAGGATTTTATTTTAGAAATAGTTAACATTTATGAATATCACTCACCTTGAGATCAGCAGATTTAACGGTATGCACAATGACACTGTAATTAATTGAAAGAAACATATTCCACATATCAGACTGTTTTGAAGTTTCTTCTGGTATTATTTTATTTTAAAGAGGGAATTTAAGACTATCTCCCATTTAAAACAATTATGACAATATATTTTACAGTTGGATGAAATGATCAGAATATTTTAATTATGCACATTTCACAATGTTATTAAGGGCAGAGATAAAGGTTATATTTTCAGGACAAACAGTATCAGCCAACTATCATAAAATGGGAGAAACCGAAGCCATAGAATATGTGTGTCCCCAAACAAAGTAAGTTTACAATCTAATGTAGGAGATAAATACAACACAATTTGGTTTTGATTTTTCTCTGGCCCATTCCTGTAATTCGAGAATATAAATCGCTCGCTATGGATACACTGTGTTCTCCTTAACCTTTGCCAAGTTAGGTATGCGCCTTGAAGCTATTCCTTGTGAAGGGGTTCTTTCTCTTTAGTAAACTTCTCTGCACTTTAGCATAAGGCTGTGTCTTTGTGGACACCCCAGGGTCACCCTGATAAGATACTGAATAATTAATTGGACAGATAATATTGAAAAACTGGCGAGCTAGAAAGCTTTTAAAGATTCCACAGTTGAAAATGGTGCATCAAATTTCTGGGCAAATGCCGTAAACATTTATTAAAGCTAAGCAAGATGGGAAACTTCTCCTGAGGAGGGAAAACGTGCCTTCTTATGTGTTTTCTTGCTGATGAAGTAGAATCCAGAGCCTATTAAGTGCATCACAACTTACTTGGTTAGAAAAGGGTCACATAGCCTGTATTTCCTTTTATCGGACAAGCAGTTGTGTTAGTGAATAGTTTGTAAAGGATGTGAAATCTCTGTGTTCAACTAACACGCAGTTTCTGTAGTTGGGCTCCAAGAACTTGAGTTTCCTACATAATGAATGGATAAATATATAGCCACTAAACACAGGCTTTTCTTTCAAACAAATAACAACCTGGAAAACAACAATTTCTGTTTCTCATTTCTCATCACAATACTGCCAAAGACCCGGTGATTCAGATTGCTTGGAACTTCTGCTTTGCTAAAATCCAGATTTTTTTCTTTCCTTTGTCAAATCCTGTAGTGAAACACTAGAACAATGGAGCAGTGTCCCTGGGGATTGAATTATGTTTAATTAGGAAGGAATCACTCTCTTCTGTTGATTCAGTTCATCAAGTCAGAAGGTCAGTTGGTAGATGGCGCGGCCTGATAGGAGCCAAGCCACGGTACAGCCTGTCAAGGGGAGAGTCATTGAAACAACTACGCATGTCTCGTGAGAGGCCATTCTACGTGGGCAGCTGGGTTATGCCTGCCTTTTCTAGCTGTAGCAGCATTGTATTAGAAGGGGAAGGCCACTGTGTCTACGATATAATGGCTTTTGTAACGCAGGTGACTAGAATAGGAAGTCCACCCACTTCCATTCTCCCCCTGGCATTTTAATTATTGACCTAGGAACTGCAGGTCTGCATTCTTTATCTGTCTCTAGCCAAGTAACATCCATGTTTCACCTCTAGCCCTTTAGATTCTCAATGAGTGCATGTTATATTCTAATGTCCATCGAGGATCTCATTTTCAGTAGATAAAAATTTTATATCACACCTTTACACTAATTTTGTTCCTTTCTGGTTGTTTGACTATAACATAGGTCATAGTATAAAAATTTCTGAAATACAGATTTTTCTTTGGATCAGGAAAATATATTTGCATTATTTTCAGGATTATCGAAATGGTTGCCCTGACGTCCTTTTAGATATGAGTTGCAAACTCCTAGAAAAATATCTGGTGTTGTGGAATGATGGTGTGTTAAAAAATGGGAGGATACCTAGTTCTATTTTTTAAAGATACCGAAGTTGTTTACCACAGAATTGACTTCTGTAGTGCTCACCTTAATGAGCATCACAATAATGTTCTTTTATGCTTAAAATGATGCATTATAATCCCATCAGTACCTTTGCCAACCCGTAAATTATTAATAAGGTGATGATCATGCTAATGAAGCAACTCTATTAGATTTTGATGGATTTTGTGCTAGAAATTATGGTGAGGACATTGAAATATAGAGTATTTTCTCCTAGGGCAAATCTTCTGGCTTCATTGAAAACTTCTCTGAAAATTCTTCATTACTCACAATATTGCTTGCCTATTTTCTAATGATGTGCTAGTCACTTTCACAGAAACATAATAGTCTGCAAGTCAAATGTTTAATTTGCTGCCTGCAAAAGAATTCACAATAGAGTTCTCAATGTGGGGTTAATTACATAGTAATGAAAGAGTAAATCTATTGGGAAATGCTCTGAGTAATGTTGCATGTTTCTTTCACTTTATATGCTGGAAAACTCAGAACTAAAGAGAAAACTTTTCAAGGGTATGTGTACAAAGAGTGAAGTTCCTATCTTTTGTCAATATGATTAAAAAACAATGACTGTGTACCATTATATATATTATGAAAACAACCAACAATTGGTCATGTCTAAGAATGTACTCTATCATAAACAGGATAAAATAGTACATTTTAAATTATTGATAATATTTAGAGAAAAACTGCTAATCAGAACAAAACACAAAAAATAATAGGACAGTCACTCAAAACTGTCTCCATGTTTTGTATTTCTACAAAGAATCCCTTGCTCTCAGTTCCTCTGAATATAGTTCGTATAGCTAGCTGTTATTCTAGGTTTACTTCATATGTGTCAGATACTTCATTCGGTACTTTATGAAGAGGGACCCCCCCAAAACTGGAATTATCTTCTGGAGGGTGGCCTCCTTATAGTACAGGCTTCCACAGCTGGTGAGTATTCTAGGAACCCTCTATCAGTGTACCAGCTGGTGGTGTTGTGAGAGGCTGCGTTTGGCTTCAGTGAATTCTTTTTGGGGAGTCAACACATTTGCCCATTTCATGATGGGTGATATATGAGCCCACCTGCCCACACCACTGAGTGTTCAGCAGTTTTTGACCAAAAACAGCCTGAGCCCCCATGCCCCACCCTCATTATGCACCTGATCTCACCCAAAACAACTTTTTTGTTTCCCCAATGTAGAAGAGATGAAACAACAACAATAACAAAAATGCCAGAAGCACTAAAAGGCATCAAAATCGACGAGTGAAGAAATGGTTTTGAGCAGTGGAAAGGAGTCTCGATAGGTGTATTGCATCAAATGGAGAGTATGTTAAAGGTGACTGAAGTTTAAACATGTAAGAATAAATACACAATTTTTAATAAATAAATCTGGGTTTTGGAGATCTCCCTCTTGTACATGTGATATTAACCACACCACAGTTTTTGGAGATAGGTAATATCCCTATGTTATTAGGTGAGGAAGATGACATTTGAAGAGCATGAAAATATTTTCTGTGAGATAGGATGTAAATTTAGATCAATTTGCCTCTAAAGGCCTTGTTCTCTTTCATTATCCTGTACAGTTCCCTCATCTGTGTCAGTTCCTGTCTGTTCGAGTTGATGTTGGAGAAGCTTGAAACTTAACAGAACATTTTCCATCTAAATTTGCTTACAATCCTGGGTGGATGGCGGCTACCCACCGTGTTGCACTGTGTTAGACGTACTGTACAGCTACATTAACTAGTCCAGCATGGAATAGGTGTAAGGATGAAAAAAATAGACCAAAACAACAGAATGGGGTCCAGAATTAGACCCATACATATGTGGTCAGTTGACTTTCAACAAAGCCCAAGTGTGATTTAATGGGGAAAGGAAAATCGTTTCAACCTCTGGACCTATAAAACTGGATATCTATATACTTTATAAAAAGCAGCTTATCCTTATCTCATGCTGTACAGAAAAGAATTAATTCTTGATGGTACGCAGACCAAATATAAAATCTTAAACTCAACAGTCTCCAGAAGAAAATCCTGGAAAATATTTTCTGGGACTTGAGCCAGTCTAAGATTTCATAGCAAAGGCTCAAATAGCATCAGCCATAATGGCTAAAAATAAGATAAATTGGATTTCATTAAACAAAACCAAACAAACAAAAAACACCTCTACTCTTCAGAGAAATCCATTAAGAGAATAAAAAAGGCAAGCCATGGGAGAAAATTTTCACATTGTATATATTTATTTGACAAAGGGCTTTTATCAGGACTCTGTAAAGAACTACAAATCAGTTTTAAAAGGACGATACAATTAAGTTGAGCAAAAGACTTTGACAGTTTATAAAGATTAACAAATGGCCAATAAGCACAAAAAAGTGTTCAATATAATGTCATCAGTTATGTGTAAATAAAAACAAATAGGAAATGCAGCTGCTCCCTAGAATTGCTAAAATTGGTGTATCATTCTTCTTTTTCATCACTTTCTCCCACATATCATTTACATGATATGATACATATATATATACTGCAAAATGATTGTCACAGTAAGGTTGACACATACACTTCCTATAGCTACTCTGTTTTGTTTTTGTGGCAAGAACATTTAAGATCTACTTTCTTAGCAACTTTTCAGTATACAGTATCATTATGTCTAGTCACCAAGCTGTATGTATGTTAGATCCTCAGAACTTATTTATCTTATAAATGGAAGTTTGTTTCTTCTGACCCTCTATCAATTTTGCTTCTAAGTGTTTGATCAGTAGGAAAAAAACACAAGTTCACAAAGAGACATGTAAAAATACGTTCATAACAGCTCTTTGTAGAGAGCCAGAAATTAGAAGCTACCCAAAATTCCATCAGTGGTAGAGCGAATAACCATAGAATGCTATATTAATAAAAGGGAATACTATTCAGCTTTATAAACCACCATTACTGATGTACACAACAACACAGATTAATATCAAATATCATTATGTGAGCAAAAGTAGCCGGACATGAAACACATCAACATTCATGTGAAGTTGAAGAAGAGGAAACACAGATATATGCTAATAGAAATGGGTTTGTTTTGGGGGAGTGCTATTTAATGAAGGAAATTAGAGCGTAATTAACATGTTCTGTTATACATCATTTGGTGGATGGCTACAGGGGTGAGTGTATTTTTCAAAACTCATCTAGCTGGTTATTTAACATCTTTGAATCTTACCACTTGTAAAATATGCCAAATAATTTTAATGCTTTATGAGAAATCGGAATGGCAAACAGGCAATGTTTTACTTCTTAATAAAACATATCTTACTGTTTAAAGTTGCCGCATGCCTTAGACTTCCCGCTGTCCAACCGTCTGTGCTAGCTTCCCTACCTCTGTTCTTTGAAGGGTTAGATTCCTGGTTTAGTTTAAGTGCGTAGTCAGGACAGCCTTAAACTAACCATTGGATTTTACAGATGGGAAATGGCTAAAGGACTTTTCTGTTATGTCCTTTGATTTTTAAAGACATGTAAAATATTTAACTGAAATGTGAAAACCATTTGAAAGGTACCTTCAGAGAAGACCCACCTTTTTGGCACGTTCTTAGTTTTTGGTATATCCTTCCATGGTTCCTTTATGGGAAATTAAGGATGGGGGGTGTGTGCGTGTGTGCATTCCAATTTTACGTCCTTTCCAGCACACACAGAGATCAGTGCTGTGTACTCTGTTCTGCACTTTGTAACTTACCCTGGAGATATCCCTGCATTGGTACCTAGTGTTTTCTATCTCTTTCTACTTTAGGCTTTCGTGGTTCTCCATTTTGTCACTGTTCCATAGTTCGTTCAAACCATCTTTTATTAATAGACTCTTGATGTGTTTCCAGTACTTTGCTATTTCAAATAGTGATGCAGAGAATCCTCTTCCTCATGTGTTGTTCATATTCTTGGAGTATGTTTTCATGCTCTTGGGAGGCTCACTCAAGAATATCGAATGGTCATTGTTTTTACAGACAAAAGTGATAGATTTAGGTCTTTATTGTGTCACCTATAAATACAGGTGATTTGGCTCTTCTTCCCAATTCTTGCATTTGTTTTTTTTCTTGTTTAATTGCTTTGAGTAATATCTCTAATGTAACATTTAATAGGAATGTTGAATAGTGGCTGGCGGTGGAAGGTAATTCCTGTTACATTTTGAGAACAGTGCTCTAGTGCAGCAGTTCTCAGCTGGTGCGCTGCGAGAATTTTTAAAACACGCAACACCTGACTGTTCAGTCGGGGGCATGGACCTGTTTTCCCTTAGACTGTCGGATACAACAGTGACAACAGCTGATGGAACGAGAGCTACCTGGTGTATGAGCGAATCAAAATTATACCCATCTTTTTTGTCAGATCGGCAAAAGAATGTATTTTTGGTTGTGCTGCAGAACTTCAGTAATTATATGTGCCAGGAGATGAAAAAGGTTGGCAATTGCTGATCGAGAGCTTTCATTTTAACATTCTTGTCTAATTTAAATGATTGGCTCAAAGTTTACGAAGGAATTCCCACATAGGCCACCTGATAGAAAATTTCTCCTGGGTTGGACTTGGTGATGAATTTTTTCTAGTGAAAATATTTCCCTAGTCTCTCTAGAGATGATTCCGTCTGTCACTGTTCAAGATCTTAAACCTTCCCATTGCTCACCCCCCAAAAATTTTTCCTATAAATAAATACCAAGTCCTGTGGCTCAATGTCTCAACATAAAAATATACATTTTGTGATTTACTACCTGACTTTTTCTGTGGCACAACTTCACACACAATGAATCTGATCAAAACCAAAATATGTTCATCAGTTCTTTCTGGCGTCGTTAATCTTGGACCTTTCGCTTTGCGTGGTTTTGTGCATTTCCGATCTGTCTTCATCATACATAGTGACATTGAGTTGAATTTTCTTCTTCTTCCCATCTCATAAATTAGGGGAATGCTTAATGTCATTGATTTCATTTTGCTGCTTATTTTAGTGTTTCTTCATGATAAAAATTTAATATATGGTCTTAAAATTTTACCATTTTCATGACATTATTAGCTTAAAATAATGAAGTATGGTTACATGTCTGCGCCAGAGCTATGGTGAGCTAGGATATAAGGGAGTGTTTTTTAGTGTGGACTGAGATACACACTGTATGGCATGTTCTAGGGGATGGGGTCAAACTCACCATACCAACCTTGGAATTTGGGAATGTCTGACTGGCTTGTTGTTTCTTCGGAAAATGTAGTCAGACTGGAAGAAAGAGGAGCCAGTAGCACAGCTGCTAAAATGTGGGTGGATTGGGTGGCATATGGCTGAGGAAACCACTAGTGGGGAAACCGCTCTGAACATCTGAGACCGCCAGTGCAGAGAAATCTAGGTGTTTGTAGCCTCCGATGTAGCCTGTCCCACGTGGAGTGCCTAATGAAGGAAAGAAACTACATTCTAAATTGTGCAGAACAAAGACATTACAAGGGAAATAAGCGCCTGGGTCTTTATTACTTTGGAGGCCTAAAAGACACTGACTTTGAAGTTAGTTCCTTATGGTTAGTCTCTTTCGCTTGATGGAAGCATCGTGTGAGTCCGTTGCCACGTGCACAAACCGGAGCAGCCGTCATCTCTCTCATCAGAATGTTTTGATGTGTCCATAAAGTCCATTTCCTATGGCCGCAGGCAAAGCAGCCTGTGATTATTGCATGTCCAGTTTCATTTTACGGTCTGCTCTACCTCTTCGGTTTACTCCACCTTTTGGATAAGACATTATTGCAGAAGAAGCAATTTGGAAATCCCTGATGATTCATTTTCATTCGGCTTCTAGTTTCGCTTCCTGTTGGCAGCACAGTATGTCAGTGCGTACAGGCTGTGATTGAAAAGGGGCCTTGCAACCTTCCTCAGGTGGCTTTGCTCTGAGTTTACCATGGATGTTCTGGAGAAAGGATGTGATAATGACCGAGCTCCCAACATGGTGAAGTCTACTGTTGCTTTGGCGATGCAGTATAGTGATGTAAAAGGGGTGTGGGAGGGTCACTTGCACTCTTATTTTATTTTTAATTGTTCAGTTGTTCTTTGGTCTTACACAAAACTTGCTCTATCCAGTTCCAGACCCACCTCTGGACACCTTTTTAAGACCGACGGTTTCTTTTCATTGATTCAAGGATTGGTTTCCTCGGGTGCACCAGAATCAAGACTGGAGTAAGAATAAACCTCCTTCTTTTGCACAGGCAGCGATGAGGTGAAACAGACAGCGAAGTCTACATTTCAGCTGT
This sequence comes from Glossophaga mutica, assembly GCA_039655065.1. NCBI lineage: Eukaryota > Metazoa > Chordata > Mammalia > Chiroptera > Phyllostomidae > Glossophaga > Glossophaga mutica. Next base: position 6,232,537 of record CM077313.1, on the reverse strand, counting down.
CCCTCACACATCTACAGGGAAGACGGTCCTGTCGACAGAGTTTCAGGTAGCAAACTGGGTGTGGACAGTGCTCGCTGGCTAAGTGGGTCTGATGCACACTTCCATCATCGCCCACGGACTGCTCCCAGCATTGCACCGAGCCACGGAAAGAAGGCACCTGCCTGTGGCCGGTACTGCGGGTGTCCTACAGGCAGCTCTGAGATTGCATTGGAGCCGTTTCATGAGTTTGCTGAGCACTACTCAGATCTTCCCGAGGGATGTCTGACATCCTTTGCGCTGTTGCTCTGCGCCCGGTAATAAGCATCTGCGGACATAAGCACCTGGGAAGAAGGTATTCCTCCCCTCTGGAGCCAAAGCCGAATGATCTTTATTACCTTCAGGGAGTTCCCTTTCCAAGCGGTCTACAGATCAAAATAAAATTGTATCCTGTCGTCTTGTCCTCTACTCTCACTCGTCCTGTTTGTAATCACAGTAACAGATGATATTTGTACAACATTACCATGTTCCTGAGCCCACATGTAGATATAAATTCTTTTGGTTCCACAGCAGATTTTTATTGTTGGTACCATTGAGTACTTTCCTTGTACAGATGAGAAAACTGAGGCTTTGAAAGGTTGCGTAATTTGTCAAAAGACACAGAGCTCCTGTGTGGATGAAGTTTGAATGCACACGGGACTGACCTCGGAGCCTAAACTCTTTGTTACGCGATGCTTCCTCGGAGCTGGGGTGAAGTATAGCATAAGTACATTTATTTTGAAATCAGGGATAGTAATCTTACTGCTTAAGGCATTTAAATCTAAATTGACTCCCCCCCCCAAGCACTCTGCAGATGGTGTCCCAAATTACAATGATATCTCAGGGCAAGAAGCACTCAAAGATCTAATTTAACTAAAGACTAAATTGCAGGAGCCAGGGAGTGTTTTTCTCTCCCATCACAGTTTATTCCTGGCATCTGCGAGTGTCCTGGCCACTCGGAGTAACAACAGATCCTTGTATAGAAATGAACTGAATTGAATTCAAGTCATAGACTGATCATCGAGGCTTGGGAAAATTCACAGAATGTGCTCTAGGAAAGTTGGCGATGAGGAGAAGAGAAGAAGAAAGAAGATAAAAGGAGAAGTAATTCCGAAAGGCTAGCATTATTACAAAAACAGAGAATTCCTTTCTTCCGTGTCCGTCATCCTATGACACAGAAGCTGCCAGCCCCTGGGGACCACCCCTCAAACACCCTAGGGGACAGGCCTGCCCTTTACCTGAGACCTATGAGCATCGCTGATGACAATGAACTCAGCCTAAGTGGGTAGAGATGTTCTTGTTCCTCAAAGCCAATGTGAGAAGGTCCAAGGGCTACTGTGCTGATTCTCACATGAGGGCAACCATGCTGGGAATGGGAGAGAGAATGGTGTCTTGTTTTTATTTTTTAGATAAGAGTGCATTGAGATATTCCAGGGTGTCCAATCTTTTGGTGTCTCTGGGCCACACTGGAAGAAGAAGAGTTGTCTTGGGCCACACATTAAATACATTGTGATGTGTAATCCCCCCCGAAAATCTCATAATGTTTTAAGTAAATTTACGATTTTGTGTTGGGCTGCATTCATAGCCATCCTGGGGTGCATGCGGCCTGTGGGCTGCAGGTTGGACACCCCCACGTGAGCATCTGCTGTTTAATCCACCTTTCGGAATCACAGATGAAAACCAGTTCTATATGTGTAATGAGGGAACTTGCAATTCGAAATGAAGTAACAATATTTCTCTTCTTTTTTGGAAGAAGGTAATATAGAAAATTCCCTACTCTAGAAACCTTCCTGTACTGAAATTAATATATGTAACACAAAGGTCATGGCTTTTCAACTACTGTCATTGATTTGCAGAATTCTCCTTTACTTAACCTTTTATACACTTTTATATACCTTCTTCTTTGAACCTACCAAGAGTTCATTAAAATCAGCCAAGACAGAGATGAAATCCAGTGAGGGAATTCAGACATGTAGATATCTTAGTCAAGAAGTGAGTTTAAAGTGTTTTGACTTGAACTTTAATATTTTTAACAGTATACTGCCTCTGATTTCAGGTAGAGGTAATGGGCTAAAATATTTTTTTGAAGATTTTTATTTATTTATTTTTTTAGAGAGAGGAGAAGGAAAGGAGAAAGAGAGGGAGAGAAACATCAACATGCAATTGCCTCTCCTATGGCCCCCACTGGGGACTTGGCCTGCAACCCAGGCATGTGCCTTGACTGGGAATCGAACCAGCGACCCTTTGGTTCGCAGCCTGTGCTCCACCAGCCAGGGATAAAATAATTTTTTAAGAGAAGGAAAGGTGACAGAAATGCTATTTCCAAACAACTGTATCTTGGGTCCTTTTTTATCTTTAGCAAGTTTTATTAACAACTGGGAAATCAGGTAATCTGAATTTCCACGTCCCTCTTCTTAAAGAAGGTTAATGCACTGCAGATTACACAGTCATCATCGACAAAGCGCTGTAGAGTGTGGAACTTCTGTTATTTTTTTTCCATTCTTCAGCAATTCTTAGCATGTCATTTAGTACAAGAAGCTGTTTTTGAAGTGTATTTATAAGAAAGTGGTCAGGCATAGAAGAGAGGCCCTTCACAGATTTACATAAAGTATTTCCACTTAGGAACTCCTTTCTTTTGAAGGATCATGATCGGTGTTCAGTAGGAATGGTGGAGGTGGGCGCGTCCCTAACCCAGCTCTCCAGCGAAGGACCCTTGGGAGCGGTGCCCCTGTTTCTCTCCCACCTCCCTCCCACTCCGCCCCTCCCCACGCCCCGCCCCCAGCCCCACAGTGAAAAGTAGTGCTCTTCCCTGAGAGTAAACATCAGTGTACACTTCTGGTGGGATAATGGTTGACCTACTGTGATGCTTTTACTGTGGTAGAAGTAGTGGTGAGTAAAATTTCCTAGATGATAAGACCTTTCATTTAATTTCCTGTATTGATTTCTGTCCAGAGAGGGACAGAGATAAATGACAGGTAGGCAGAGACAGGGGAACTGGGTGAGTAAATAGCTTAACCGGAAGGAAGCTAATGGGCAAAGGAACATATGGTGCCCAAAGTTTAAATTCTAGCTTTAATTTTACCTTAACACCAACATATAAACTATGTCTGATTTGAATAGCTTTACTTTTTTTATCCGCTTGTTTTTAAATTCTTATATGAGTTTACACTATAAATGACCTCAAACTCCAAGATATTTTTGTGTCATTTTGGGAAGGACGTATTTTCACCCCGCCTCTATTACACTAGTACAAGGTAGCATTGTGCGTTTTGAGAGAGAGGTAATATGGTATATTGGAAATACAGTTAGCTAAGAGTGTAGGATTTGCTTCACCCATATATAGACTTCTAAACACTTAATTAAACTTTCTGACTTCCAGCTTCCTTTCTGGTGGAATAAGAATAGGGATACCTGTCCCGTTCATCATGAAGGACTTCTTTAAATATCAGTGTTTTATGAAATTTCTTCGTAAAATTGATGAGTTAATATTTGGTTCCAGTTGGACATCTCAAGCATCCTGTAGCTGCATAACTTGAATCGTTTCTTCTTTCTAAGGCTTGCTTTCCCTAATGATAAACTAAATGCAATGCCATTTGCCCTGCTATGTATATTCCAAGACTTTATGAAACACAAACTAAAAACCAGAGTCTTAACTCACAGGCATTTTGGTCATACTTCACCCAGCTGCTCATTCCAAGAAAAGCCGGACCTGAACAAATGAATTTAAGTATTTGGAGAAGATAGCACACACATATATATGCATATATGTATGAAGTATGCGTGTATTTCCGTATGTAGGTGTGATTTTACGTGGCTGCTTGTTACTAGGCTCTGTGGTAACACTCAACTAACACAGTTATTTTGTAGCTGATTTCGTAGTGTTATGTTGCAGCAAGTCCCTCGGCATGATTAGAAGAGCAGAATTCCATTTCCTGAACAGCAACTCTTGAACTTCAAGGCTACCAATAGGTCACGTCTCAATTTCCTTCTCATTTGACCAAAGAAGCAGGTGTATCGCCTTCTTTATTGCATAGACTTGCACACTGAGTTAGTTTTTATGACTTTGGGCACTGATTGTTTCTTATGACTCCCAGTTGGGTATCCCTAGCTTCCTTCTCTACAGGTTTGCGGAATGTGTAAAAGGATGGTTTATATTTAGACCACTTCTTTCTTTGAGTTTTCTGAGGATTACATTCCTTATCTTTTTGTCTTCTTCATAAAGTTATTTGGAGTTTCAAATGATAAGCAGTGTGAGTCTGCGTGTGAGAAAGAACTATAAATTAAAAGCCTTGTACACACATCAAGAAGTATTATTAGTAATCTACAACACAGTAGTTTGGGTCTTTGTGTGCATTTATGTGATATTTATAGTGTGGAATCAAAATACGGTGTCCTTGCAAAACCAAATTATAGAGTACTTGTCATTAAACTTCTGAATTGTGAGGCAATAGAGAAATCTTGTGATTTGAGGGAGCATTTTTAAAAAACTTTTCTTTGGCATCTTGGAAAAGCAGAACAAATGATTACCAAGCTATATTTCTAGAGAGTTTGGCAATGTTCAATATAGCATAGAAAATTTACTTTTAGAATAAAAGGGTTAATGTTTAATTCATTGCAAATACAAAGTAAATTGGAGGTTGTCTTAATTCAAATCACTTATGATAATTTTACTATGATTCAGTAATTCTCAAAAGGAAGCATGCTTGAAGTATGAGATATATTTTATACCAGTCTTTAGCAGGCAATGGAGTAAAGGCATGTTATTAAAACACTATTATTCAAAACTATTTTTCTTTCTATTGTTTGTTTATCTATAATACCTTATAAAATTTATCAAAGTTTTTTCTCTTATTTCAAGTCAACCTATCCATCAGTACTTTAAATTGATTAATTGAACTCTTACATAAGCAATGTTTTAAAATTGTTCAATGGTTTCTTTTTCAGATAATAGAGATATCCCATCTGTCCAATTAAAAGCTCTACTTCATAGTGTCATAAAAATGAATTAATGTTGGAAATACATGCCATTAAATGAAAGTTTCATGTGAGATAAATGTAGCTCAAAGCAAAAGTTAGCAGGTGACCATGTGCACTAATAAAATGCTTTCCCTTAGCACTGCTCAGTGTGATCTGTGTCATCTACAGTGGTAGCAGCTTATGAGGCCATGCTAGGTCCCAACGTGTGGTCTTATTGTATACCAAGAAGTAATTCAGCCCTGACTGGTGTGGCTCAGTGGATTGAGCACAGGCCTGCAAACCAAAGGGTCACCGGTTCGATTCCCAGTCCAGGACACATGCCTGGGTTGTGGGCCAGGTCCCCAGTGGGGGTCACATGAGAGGCAACCACACATTGATGTTTCTCTCCCTCTCTTTTTCCTTCCCTCCCTGCTCTCTAAAAATAAACAAATAAAATCTTTTAAAAAAAAGAAGTAATTCACCCCCTTTCCCCCTGGAGTGTCATAGTATTTGTGTGTGTGCGTGTGTGTGATTTTACAATTAGAAACAATATGTACTTAATGTGCAAGAGAACATGTGCATATTTCCCCTTTGGTTAATCATTCACTAAGCTTCCAATGGACTGTGTTCCAAAAGTTAATTTGTTTGGAGATTTACATTTATTTTTACATAATCAGCATAGTAACATTAGAAAAAGATTGATACTGACTTCATGACCTTCAGTCATAATGCAAACAAAACACTATACAGTAGAAATGCTTTTTAAATGTAGACATAAACATGGTTACAATCTACTTATCAATCACTAGTTTTTTCATAAGAAAAAGAAACCAGGGCACTGATATTTAAACTATTTTAAAAAACTTTTTGTGAAATCTAGTATCTCCCAACCCAAGCTTCTTGCATTGTCCTCACGGATTGTCTTAAATACGATCAGAATTGAGGAGGGTGTGGGATGGGGGTGTGGCTGGAGGAGCAATTCTCTCTGTTAGGGAAAAAAAAAAAAAAGAGAGGGGGTTTGGGGAGGATCGGGATTTGGGGACCCGAGAGCTCTGGAGGATTAAACCAGGCAGTCCAAGGTCAAATCCAGAACCAGAGCTGCGATGTTGTGTGGATGAAAGAATCAGAAACAAAATGTGTGTAATGTGAGGGACACAGAGTGAAATAGATCTCCCGAGTGACATCCATATGATGTAGTGGGAGAAAAACAGGCACTTTGGGTTTCTTCCCGAACATGGAGCTGGGAGTTCCAGCTGGGAGTATATTCCCCAGTGACCGCTGGAAATACAGTAGCTGCTCTGGGAACTCAGTTACAAGACAAAGGGCTTTCTAGAACTCTTTTTTCCAACCAATCTCCTAGTTCTTTCTTTTTATATCCACGTTCCTTATCATGCCTCACAATGAAACCCATGAACCAGTGTGGTCAATTCTAGTAGCGCTGATATGAGTGATCTATGCGTTAAACATTTTGTGTATACATGCTACTAATTGTTGGATCATAAAACTGTTAAGGGGACACACTCTTGGGTTTTGTGGGAACATGGAAGCGTGGATTCAGACCAAACTGGGTCAAGGGTCATGACGGACTTCAGATGGTAGCAATGCTTTAGCTAAAATCTGAGGGGAATCTTGCTAATGACATTGCAGCTCTCGTTTGCTGGGGTATTAATGAGTTGCTGCAGTGAGTGAGTGGAGAAATAATACAGGACTGATCTGTAACAAAACGATGTAGAGAAAGACCCAGATTGGAGAGGTATTTAAAAATTTAATGTGGGTGGTTAAGAGGAGAAGGGAGTTTAGGATGATGTCTAGATATTTTACTAGTACAACCGTACACTTGGTCTTCCCTTTTAAAGCTATGCAGATACCAGAGAAGGAATATGGTTGAGGGATTAGGTACTCATTTGTTTGTTTGAACACAGAGAATTCAAGATGGTTGTGGATCGTCTAGGAAGAAAAATTCAATACGATGTTGGAAATATGTGCTCAAATTCGTATCTGGATGGAGGGATAGATTTGGGACTAAAGATCATACTAATCACGGACACTCCCATTTCTTTTCCAATGTGGTTGAAGTGGATCTGTCCCGTCCCACCCACTGGTGTCCAATCATCAGCTCTCCTCACAGATTATGGCAGTTGTGTTTTTTCCCCCCCAGTTATTCAACCTAAGAACTTGGTTTCATCCTTGATTCCAATCTTTATCTCACACCCACATTTAATTGTTAAGGAAATCTTGTTTAAACCACCTAAAAATATACCCAGAGTATAAGGGGTTCTCACTGCGTCCACTACCTCACCCCTGTCTGACCCATCATCTCACCCCTGGGTCCTTATCGTAGGTCCCATTGCTGCACCAGCTTCCACCTTTTTCCTGCTAAGAATGATTTGCAACACAACAGCCAGAGTTATCTTTCCGGTTAAATCATGCCATTCCTCCCCGCGAGATCCTGACACGGCTCTTTCACTCAGGATGGAAACCACGGTGGCTCCCAGACACTCCCCCTCTCACGCCCTTTCTTCGCTCGGCCCCAGCCCCGCCGGCCCCATCTGCCAGGCCCTGGAGGACGCTGGGCACACCTGAGCGGCTTCCGGACCTGCTACGGCAGTTCAGTCTCCCGGACACACCACTTAGCGTTTGCCCCACTTCCCACTCTCCGCTCCACAGTCGCCCTCCCAAAGACCCCTGCGCTGTTTGGAAATGCAGTCCCTGTAACTTCTCATGTTCTACCAGACATAATTTATTTATGCGTGATAGTTTTTAACTGTGTCTCCTATTCAAATGTAAGCCGCCTCGAGTTAGACGTATGTCTAGCTTTTTTCCCTGACATATGTCAAGCATTTACGATAGTACCTGACGCATAGTAAGTGCTTGATAAGTATTTGTTAGATTAAAAAACAGAGATGGCATGGTATTTTTCAGGAGGTATTTTTTTTTTTTTTTTGGCAGAGTCAGATTTTAATGTAATCACAAGAAAATAATCAACCATTTTAGAAATAATCATTTTAGAGAAATTGAAGAATATAGAGGTTTAGATAGAATATGAACTGAATGTTTTCAGGGCTCTGTAAACAAAACAGACTCACAGGAAACACAATTGGTGAGGAGGTGAAGGGTTATTCATTGGGTGGATCTTCATAAAGAAGGAACAGTTGGGGGTTTTTCCCCATTGTGCTCTGCTGTACTGAGTAGTTTTCCATTAGAATGTGTCCCGATTGATTGTAGGCAGACAAGGTCACATTCATCTTATGTCCAAATAACCTTCGTAGGCAAACAATAACTAAGAAGGGAAAGAACACTCCATGGGGCAAAGCAGTTGGGTGATTATTGCCTTTGGGAGTTGCAGTGAATTCAGTTATCTTTTTTGGTGGAGACTATTTCTTTGCTATTCGTTCTTTGAAGGTGCTGGATAGAATAGTATAGTCAGAAGAGGAAAATACCAGAGTGAATCACATGTAACAAGTGTACATACAAATAGCTAAGAGAACAATGAAATAGTTAAAATAGCTAAATATCATCACCTTGAAAAATCTGACTTTAATTATGATTATTATAGGCTTCAAATTTGTTTTCATGAACTCAAATAAAATTCACTCAAAAGCCATGAACAAGTGCTTTATAAATTATAACTCCTTGGTACCCAAAATAGAAATTATCCTATTTCCTTTTTCTGTCATGCATCTTGACAGAATGATGCAGATAAGTTACTGGCCCTCATGAAGCCAAATTCTGATGGTGTTTCTTGATTGTTAGATAATTGGTAAGCAGATTTGTCATTGTCTCTCCTAAATTATAGTGGGACTTAAAACATCTGGACAGTCTACCTTGGTATCCTGATACCCTGCTACAAGAGGAGGTACCAGTTAGGGGAGGGTCCTGTGCCTGCAGCTGTGGCCACAAGTGGCCTCCCACTTTCAGAGGGGGTCCGGAAAGCCCAGGACCAGCAGGCAGTGCGGTCAGAGGGACATTCCGGACACAGCCATGCTAGTGTGGCTTTGCTTCCGCGAGAGAGAGCGGGGCCTCTCTGTTCTGCTCTCTGGCCTTCCCGTGAATTCAGTGAATTCCGCCGCCCTTCACTCCAGCCTGCTCCGCTCAGCACGCGTCCCTCTTGGCACTGTGGTCCTTTCATGTTGCTTATGCAGGGGCTGTACACTTTGAGTGACGGTGACGGGTACAGCGTTTCCTGAATTGTAGGTCTGGGCGGTGCTGAAAGGCAGCGAGGCCACCCAGAGAGCCTGTTTTGCTTGACCAAGTTCTTTTGCTGTGTTGACTTGTTCAATTTCTTTGTGATTCTTAACAATCTGAGGCATCACCAAGGGCTTTGTATTCCAGGCAAGAGACACAATATGGAAAAAAAAAACCCCAAAAAACTATTGTTAAATTGTCCAAACACACAAATCTTTACAGGTTTGAATTTTCTCCGGCAGCTGCTGTGTAATTTTCGTTAGGTGTTCACCTTATTTGCTCTTATAGCCCCTCCTCAAAAATAAATAAATAACACTGCAAAGATAAACTGATGCAGAGCAGCTGTTACGCTATTACACCTAAAAAATGCTCCCGGCCCTCAGTGTTCCTTTCTGGTTTGTTGGTCCTGGATTTTTCTTCACATGTCAATACGAAGACATAAAAACAAACTGAAAAATCGAAAGGTTGGCTTCCCAGTACTTCCCGTTGAAAATAATCCTTGAACGATCCCACCGGTAACGGAATATGTATTTCTATATAAGACATCATTGGGGCTTTCATTGTTCTGTTATTCATAATATTGGGTGCATTCTCATGCAATTTCTTTTGCGTTTATTTTATTTCTTTCTACCTCTGCACACAGAGGATTCCATCTTGTTATTTCTTCCATTTCATCAGTTTCAGAGGCCTATACTTTTAGTACTAAAAGAACCGTAGTGCCAATAGTGTAGAAATTTAGAGGGTGTCGCTTTTAATCCTTCCTCTTCTTTTGGTCGGAGAATGATTTTCCCTCCATTGAATTTAGTCTGGCAGCACTGGACACTTTTATGTTGCTTCTACATTGTCCTATTCCTTCGTAATCTACCCGGAACACAGTCTTCACCTGCCTGTATTTCAAGCCATATAATCTGTAAATTCCGATGCATCAGATTTATGAAACATGCCTCCACAAAGTAAGTTATATTATAGTTTGCTACTTTCTTATAAAAGGTTTTACTACATACAATACAAAATATTAACTTTGGGTATAGTTAATGAAAAATTAAGGACTACTTTCTACCTAGACAGGGAGTGGCCTACATATCTTTCATTTGATCTCTAGTATGTAAACCTATCCGATTGATTTTTCTGTTAAAATTATATTTTTACTTTAAAACATGTTCTACTTTGGTGATACTAGTTCTTAGAATCTCCAGATGTCAGGTTTTACTGTGTAAAATTTGTATCTCCTGAGTTATTTCTCCGAGTAGTAAGAAATTGGATGGTTTGTCTCTAGGTCGAATGTAGAGAAACAAGTAAAATTACACTTTTAGTTCAATTCCTTCACTAAATTCGAGGCTCTGGTCACACAGCAAGCTATTGGTCCTGTCATGCGGTATGTTTTGACAATGTCCTGGCCCCCAAATACCAGCTCTAAATTAACAAGTGAATTCATCGGTTAGAAAAACAACAACTGAGGACTTTATAACATAATGCATTTCTTTGGCTGAGATAAAGTAGATGACCCACATGCATTTCATTTAATGTAAACTAAACTTCCTTAGTCTAACTGACCTGCTCATCTCTGATTGCCTCGCTAAGATGGGCTGTACCGGGGAAATGGAGTTCTGAGAAAGGGATGAGGGGGTGAGGAGGCGAGATGGGGGTTTGGGGCTGGGGTGAGGAATGAAGCTATCAGCAGAGAGAACCAGAAATGGGGTCAGGGCGGTTCTGGTCAGGGTCTCCGAGTGCAGGACCTTGGACTCCAGTGCGTGGCTCGGGTCATGGAGGACCATCAGCTGTGAAGGTCTAAGAAGGGGAGTTACGTCGATGACCCAGGATTAACTGATTTTCCGCCTGCTCGATGACGAACTCCTCTGTGTGAACACGGGTGTTAGAGACTGGTGTGGACGGATCTGTCCTGCCGTTCGTGTTTGCCACCGTCCTCTGGAAAGTTCTGTATGTCTGGCAAGGGACGGACATCCTCCTGGGCTTCTATACCCTGGGGCAGTGTGAGGATCTGGTTCCCAGGGGGTTGGAGGGCAGATGGCTGGCAGGCAGGGATCCCCTTACTTCTCCCATCCCATGCTTTTGCATGGAAAGCTGCCTTCCTCTGGGCTGCCTGCTTCCCTTCCGCTCTGAGGCTGGCTTCGCAGCACGTGGACCGCAGAGCAGGGGCCTCTTGAGGGAAACTCCTATGATGGGGCCAGAAGGGACAGAAGGCACATCTCTGGGACACGGTGGCCCCTTACAGCCCCATCCGCGTGGGAACTCAGTGAGAAAAAGAGTGGGAGGAAATAGTTTGCAGGCTCTTCAGTTTCATCACAATATTACATATACGCTGAGTCAGTCTTGTTACAATTCTGTAGAATATTTTTTGAGTGATTAACATCTCAGTTGCAAGGGGTCAGATATAATTAAGATGTCATGTCATGTCTGTGGAGATGGTGGATTCAGCCTCTCTCTTCACAGAAAGAACATGATAAAATCTAGACCGACTTTAAAGAGCCCATTGAAACTGGTCCCTTTGTCACAGCTTAAATTTATTTACTTATTTTGCTCATTTCTCTGCATTGTACCTATAGATGGGCTATTCACTTCCTATATAAACAGTTTATACTAACCACATGGATTTATTTATTTGTTTTATTTTACCAATGGGGTAAATTGACCATATGTCCATCATCACTTTTATTGTCTTAAACCCTACTTTCCTCTTATTTTTTAAAACCAGAGAGGCCCCACAGGCACCAATATTTATCTGGTAACATCTCCAGTTGCATGTCACTTAGTACTTTTAAACCTATAGGCATAAATGACAATCTGTGTAAGCCCATTCATATTTCTTGGCATCAAAGAAATGTGACATTAAAAAGTCAGAAAAAAATTCTGCTTTTAGCTGACTAAAAGATGTAATGACTGAAGGTAATCGATACACTGTATTTTTGGACCATAAGATACACCTAGGTTTTAGAAGAGGAAAACAGGGGAAACTTTTTTGAAGCAAAAAGTGTGGTAAAATATTTAATAACATAAATAACATAATATTTCACCAATGTAAACATAAATGCAACTGAATAGCAGCATTAACAACCATTATTCCTCCCAAATTGGGGGGTGCATCTTATAGTCCAAAAAATACAGTACCTACCTAAGCACAGCTTCCTAGGAATGTTAGGTTCGGGCACCCTCCCTGGGGGAAAACAAAAACAAAAACAAAAAATAACGAAACAGATAAAAAAGCATGGATTCAGAGAATCATTGAACCTCAGGGACTCGATAAATGAGGGAATGAGGCGAATGAAGCCCAGAAATTAAGTAACTTGACCAGATCAAGGATCCAGTCCAGTTGTCTAAAGCAGTGATTTTTCATCTGGTGTGCCACAAGAATTTTTTTTAAAGATTTTATTTTTCTTTATTTTTAGACAGAGGGGAAGGAAAGGAGAAAGAGGGAAAGAAACATCAATGTGCGGTTGCCTCCCATGTACCCCCCATTGGGGACCTGGCCCGCAACCCAGGAATGTGCCCTGACTGGGAATTGAACCAGTGACCCTCTGGTTTGCTTGTCAGTGCTCAATCCTCTGAGCCACACCAGCCAGGGCAGAATTTTTAAAGCATGCAATACCCGACTCGTCCATCAGGGGGCACTGACTTCTTTTCTCTTAGCCTGTCAAATTAAAAAATGACAACAGCCAACACAACAATAGCCATCTGGTGTGAATGAATTGGCTTTTTTGTTGGTGTTAGATTGGTAAAAAGTGTACATTTTTGGTGTGCCACTGAATTTTAATAATTAGTTCATGTGTGCCCTGAGGATGGAGGTTGAAAATCATGGGTCTAAAGTGATATTTTCAAAACTGAGGAACAAATGCTTCAAACTTAAAAAAAAATAATTATTATAGACTACAAATGAATGTTTAAGATGATAGGAAATGAATAAAAAAGATTCTTTCTTATTTTAGATCAATGCTTTAAAAAACAATAACATATTTTTACAGAAGCAGCGCATTGAATACATTGTCTAATTGTCTTTAAACAATATGAAATGACTTTGAGTAAGAAGGCAACAGTGCCTGTGCGGGGATGTGTGTGTGTGTGTGTGTGTGTGTTACACGTGTGTGTTACACCTTCTTACCCATTCCCAGATGGTTCACAGCTAGACAGGCTCTCACTCAAACACTGTAACAGCAATTGCCAAAACTCGAGACTCCACATGTGGTTGGATTATCTTGGCACAGCAGATAACAGGAAAAACACCCTCCGGGAAAGTTCAAGAGACTGTTTGTAGCTTTTCACTTTAATAATTGCAACAGTGCTAAGTCCTAGCCGTTTGCACTAGACACTCAGGTGTTGAGTAGCCTGGGAATTATAAATGTTGCCTTCAGCTATAGGTAAGTCCTGAATTGTTATCAGATGTTTCTCTTTTCTCCTTTTTCTCTTTTCTTTTCTTTTCTTTTCTTTTCTTTTCTTTTCTTTTCTTTTCTTTTCTTTTCCTCTCCTTTCTTTTCTTTCTCTTCTCTCTTCTCTTTACTTTCTGGTCTTCCTTTTCTCCTTCCTTTCCTTCCTTCCTTCCTTCCTTCCTTCCTTCCTTCCTTCCTTCCTTCCTTCCTTCCTTTTCTTTCCTTTCTGCTTATATTTAAAGTTGTTAAATATTAAGGTGAAGTATATATGAGGAGTTACATCTGTTCTCTATCAAAATAAATTTGCTTTATAGATATTTTTCATTTCAGACTGACTAAATTTTAAAAATTATTTTCTGAATACTAATGTATGATTATTTTATTTGCAGCATTTTTTTTTTGCCTAGTAAATTAAAATAGTCAACATCCGGTTGTTGAGGTTCTCTCTCTTACCTCTACTCTTTCTCCTTGAATCAGCCGCCTTCTCTGTGCTGTGCACTGTGCTAGGAAATAATGGCAGTTGTAGCCTCTTTTTGCATCAAGTCAGCTACTGAATTATTGATGTAGGACTTACCTAATTCAATATCCACCACATTTCTTCAAAATGTGCATCATTGTCCTTAGGTATTACAGTAAAAACAAAAACGAGGTTCAGGGAAATTAAATGATTTCACTGAGGTTCAGATTTCACTAAGGTTAATAACTTAGAAGTAGCATAGCTGTGATTCCAGCCCAGTGCTTCTAAACCTCAAACCCAGGGCTTGTGTGTTGTGCCCTTCCGAAGGTGATTAAACCCGAGAGCAGGCGGAGGAGTGATGAGTTCCCCCCGCCTCCCAACTGCTCTCCAAGCGCTGACTGGCTCCACTTTTCCCAAGGCTAAGAGTATGCGTTTAGAAATCCACATTGCACTCTTAGAGTGAATAGAAGGTCTGCCATGACTTCGATTTTAAATTGGAATACATATGCTTCTCAGAAATTCACAATCGTCCATAACTTACTTGAAGCATCTTTGGGAAAGATATGATGGAGGTAGCCAAATGTGTGATACAGCCATGATGTCTGCTATTCCATTTTCGTTATTTTCACATTAATGACACCAAAATAAATAGAATAAGGGAATTGGGATTTAAGAAACTGGGTTTTCCGTTGTGCCACTAACCATCTCTGACTTTTGGGGCTAATACTTTGTTTATTGGCATTGGCATCCTATCAATAATATAAAAAATTAGCCCTGGCTGGTGTAGCTCAGTGGATTGAGCGCGGGCCTGTGAACCAAAGGATCGCGGTTTGATTCCCAGTCAGGGCACATGCCTGGGTTGCAGGTGAGTTCCCAGCAGGGGACACATGAGAGGCAACCACACATTGATGTTTCTCTCCCTCTCCCTCTCTCCTACCCTTCCTCTCTAAAGATAAATAAATAAAAATCTTTAAAAAAAAATTGCCCTGGTGACATTTAAAGTAAAATACAATGCTAAATTTTTATCATCATTTCTAATAACAGTCATACAAAGTATGACAGGTAGTCATGTCTACAAATCTTAATTCAGTGACGTTTTACATGTCTTTCCATACCCCGACCAGAAGAGAACACATTTCCTTTTATGTCTTCTAAGACTATTTAACTTAAAGAAAAAATAACCAGTGTAGGAATTATTGCATCACTAAAGACTTAGCTTTTCCTCCGCTGAGATGAATATTCAAAATGAATGTCCCTTTGGCTTTTGTTGTAGTTTCATGCTTCCATGGAAAGGTAAACCTGGCCTCGTTTCTGAAGACTTTGAGACTCAAGGCATTGACGAACACGGATGTTATATTTTGGGATCAAAACGTTTCGTGAGTTCTGTCCCGTGAAAGAAAAAAAAAAAAAACTGTTGAGGTTCTAAATGGAAACTGTTCAGTCTCTTACGCGGTAGAGTTTGTGGCACTCACAATATTGTTCCCCCATCAGGACAGATTTAATATTCTGCAATGCGCTGATATGTTCCAGTCTGATTCTGTTGTTCTGTAGGTTAGAGCTATGAGCCCATCCTTATCATTGGGATTCCTGGATTTTAATATCCATGTTATATGTTGGAAGTCATTCTAACACTCGGTCGCTACAACATAAAATAGCCAGTGCTCAGAAAAGCAAAGCACAGCAGAAGAATAATTTATTTAAATAATCACAATTTAAGTCTATAGTTATTTAGGCCTTTTCCCTTGAAAGCAAATGGAAGTGTCAGTAGGAATGGGATCACTGTGTGTGTCTGTGAGGAAAGAGTTTGAAGACCAAGGGACTTTCTGGAGCAGTCTGTATTGGTTGGTCGGCCTTCTGTGACACCCCATTGGCCTAATTGTCTTTCCCCTAATATTTAACAGCATCCTTACCAGGACCCCTCCTCTAAATGGATAGGCAGTTAGAAGGCTTGAAAATTTTTAGAGACAGGTGCATATGATTTGTGCACATTTCTCTTCTTCAAAAATTAAGTCTACTTTATTGGCAAGAAGTAGAAATATATCCTTCCTTTCTGGAGCATCACATGGCCCCAAGAATACACACAATGTTTTCTTCTAACACAGCACCAGGAATTCTCCTGAGTTGATTTTTCCTAACTTGTTGCATTTTTTTCTATGTGTTTCTGTTGCGACACGTTGGATCCCTGCGTATCGTTCCAAGAGCATCTTTTTCCTTCTGGCATGGCACATTAATCCTTTTCAGATACTGTGTTTACCCTTCGAATTATTGATTCAGACTTTCCCTTCCCAAATCTAACTTCATTCCATTCGATTTCACAGGCCCTCATGTCTGGTCCAGCCCCACACATCTAATGTGCTGTCCCGTTGCTCTGGAATCCAAACGCATGCCTCGTTTACTCATGTACCTCTCTGGACCTATCTCCTCTCACCTCCTCCTGAAATGTGGTGTCTTTACTGCGATTCTTATCTCATAAGTCCTACCCAGTTTTCTATGTCCCATTAAACAGCACTCTTTTAGGGCACCTTCTCTTGTCATAGAAGTTCTTATTTCTTGGTCCTTTCTTTTAAACATTACCATGAGGGATTTTAAACATACATTAGGGATTCAAGAGTACAAATTGGTAGTTAAGAATAGTCGTGGGGATGTAAAGTACAGCGCAGGGAGTACAGTCAGTAATAGTCTAATCATTACGTGTGGTGTCTGATGAGTACAGATTTGTGCGCATGATCACTTAGTAAGTTATGTAATGTCTAACCACTGGGGCGTGCCCCCGAACCTAACACAGCATGGTATGCCTATAACGAAAAAATAAAACAAACATTGCCAGTTAATTTTTTTCTGCTTTTTCAAACATTAATGGGTTTGTTGTTGTTGTTGAAACAGGTGTGTTATATGTACTAGATTCCTTCCTGTAAATGTTCTCTCCTGGGAATAGTATTTTGGACTTTCTATGATTTAAAAAGCCTACTTTCTTTTTATAAAAAAGGTGATGAGATTAAGCCCCACCCCCTACTCCCCAAAAAAGCACCCCAACTCCTAGACACAGGCAATAATATGGTGCTTACCAGAGGGAAAGGGAGGTGGAAGGAGGAAGAAGAGGGTAAAGGGGGATAAATGGGGATGGAAGGAGGCTTGACTTTGGGTGGTGAGCCTGTCGTATAATAATACAGATGACATATTATTGAATTGTACACTTGAAACCAATGTCATTTTGTTAACCAATAGCACTCTAATAAAATTAATAAAAATTAAAAAAGAGTAACTTTCAACATTATTTACAATTTCAAGAAAAGATTAGTTAACATTTTAATGGGATATGCTCTACTCTTCATTTTTGTGCTGTGTTCTACATTGGGCTCCATTAGGATACCATAGAGGGGACGCTGCCTTCTTCCTGCGAGTACAAATGATAGTTTCCCAGGCGGATATTAGCGCTTCACTAATACTTTGCAAAGGGAAAGTGTATGGCTCAGTTTATGAACGACAGTTTAGTTATCTTGATGAATTTCTCCTGTGTAATTAAAGAAAGAGAGTTTGAAATATTGGGCTTCAAAGAAAAACAGGAGAGAGATTCAGCACATATGGAAACACCTCGTAATCCCAGTAAAGTGGTTGGTGGAAACACCCTAATTTGAATGAGATAAGCACATGCATTATTTTACATTTTGCAAATAAGGTCACTGTCTCATTTTTTGGCATATTCAGTAATGATTTGCTATGTCCTTTCTGCTAAAAGTTAAAGAAGTGCAAATGTAAGAAGTACTTCCCTCACATGTCCTATTTCTAAAAGCATGCATGCTTGAACATGCAAGATTTTTCCATGTAGAACTCACTTTTTCATAAAATCAGTATTACGAGATCTACGGTGGTCAGTTTCTGAGACCAGTTCACACACACAGAACTCCATAATAGTTGCTTGAATGCAACACACTTGTGTTAAAAGACATAAAGTGAACAATCCTGCTGAGGGGGTACAAAGGATCCCCCAAATCGAAAAGGAGCTATTTTTAGCGCTCTGGCTACAAAGGGAAGTAGGTTCCGTTGGCAGAAGTCAGGGGACTAGGCTGCCGGGGAAGTCCTCCGCCCCCTCCCTGCTGTCTACATGTTCCTGGCTGCATCAGCCGGCCCCGGCAGAGGTCAGGAGGCATGACAGACACCATCTGGCCTTCAGCGCTTATCCGCTCCATTGTCCTTTGCAAACAAAAATAGCCGTCCCCTGAATTAGAGGAGGAACAGAAGCTAGAGGGGGAAAGCTTTGCCAGTTCTAACAGTGACTTCCACACTGTGAACTCCGAGGGGACGATGGCCGTGTCGTGTTTGTCATTCTGTCTCCGGAGACAAGGCATGTGCTTGGCACAGAGTAGGTGATTTATATATATAATGGGTATATATATATGTGTGTGTGTGTATACATATATACATATATGCATATATACACACACACACACACACATTGAGGCAATGTTAGTGAACTTTCAAGGGCTTGGCAAATCATTGCCTCGGCTTCCTTTTCATTTGGTATCAGTCGTTATAGGTGGAACTAAACAGTGTCTTCAGAGAGGGCCGTTTGCATCACATCCTCTTTTTGGAATACACACAATTTCCCTTCGTGACCTAAGGTAGGGTTGACTTTTATAGCTATTGTGTAGGCACTTGGGATTAAAATAAAGAAATAAAGTAAAATAATTAAAATATTTTGTTTCAGGAGTATGTGGTTAAATAGAATGCCATCAGGTAAAACTTAGTAACTATTTGATTCAGTCCTCTTTTTCTCAGATATTTCTATGTATGGAATTTATCAGACCGTGGGAGGTGTGTTCAGATGGCTCCTCTTGGCTTTTTCTCGTGCTGCCGACAACTGTTGCTGTACCGATGTAGCAGCGCATGCAGCCAGCTTTTTGAGATCCCAGTCTCCGTCAGCAAAGCCAGCCGTCTCAAGGCCATATGATAAAATGTGTGCCGAATTCAACTTTGCATATTATTGATGTCGCATTCCTGTTTCCAGTCGCCTGATCTTACTTGGTGGCATCTATTGATAACCCAGAGGATGCAACAGAAGGGGATTGCGTGTCGTCTTCCTCTTCCTTTCCTCTCCTTCCCTCCGAACCGTCACCGCAACAAAACCAACGGAAGGAAGATTTCTCTTCCTGTGTTTAGTCGTTTCTCCCTGTTGTGCTTATTTTCTCCGTGTGTTCTCCCTCGAGAATTGTATGTTTTCAATTTGATCTGAAATCTGCGTTTTAAATTATACATGTGACTCGATAAAATAACTTTTGTCATAGTTATCGGAAGCTAGATTGTGTGTTTAATTAAATCTGTGCTTTCTTCAGTTTCCTATCATGATGTATTTACTCATGTCTTAAGAAAAGACATCTTACCTCTCTTGTAGTGTCTTCTTGCTTAGATTTTCTTTCATGCATTCTATGTTTAAGATTGACTTTCTCTTCCCTGCATACGTGAGGGATGATTTGCCAGCGTATGGAAGAAGCCTTGGTCCCCCTCTTTTGTCTCCTCAACGCCATTACCTTCTGGCATCTGATGGTGTAGAAGGCAAACCTGAGATAACTAGACGTCCTTTTACATCGAGGGCGGCACCTTTCTTCTGCCTGGAAGTTCATAGCCATCTTTATTCCGAAATTCCATAACCTTTGCGGAGAGTGTTTCTGTGTGGCTCACTTTCATTAATTTTATAGTGTCTGCTTTTTAAGAATACACAGTGCATTCATATGACTTGCCTGCAGTTTACACGCCAAATACGTGTCAGTGCCAGGACCTGAGTCAGACTCTTGTAGTTTCCTATTACTGCGTGCTTCCTCCCCGGCTTCCCCCCCTTGTCCTTCATCTGAAAACTTACTCCAGTGTAGTAAGAGGCCTACATGGTGATTAACTTAGACATGGTTTTTAAAACCGCTAGTCAGAGCACTAGTACTTTTGAAGGACGCCCAGGAAGGGTCTTTCCATTTGGGAAAAGTAACTCCAAAAGAGCACGTTCCTGCCTCAGCAGGTCATGCCGCCCAACTCTGATAAGTGCGTGCGGAAGGTAAAGAACCATAGAGCATCAGCACCCTCAGTTCAGGCAGCTTCTTCTCTAAAGGGAGATGGGTCAGGGTCAGTGGTGTGGCATGAAGGAGGGAGATCGCTCCAGGGACAGGCCTGATAGCTGGTTCACCAGCCGCAGCAAGTGCCGCTAACACCTTGAGAGCAGAAGAGGACCATGACGACCATCACAAGAGAGCCCAGAGGGCTCTGCTCCACAGGACACAGGTGGGCGACTGCTGGGGAACTGGCGAAACCACATGTTATCATGGGGTTAGAGCCTAATCCTACTGTTTTGTATCTGTTTGCAGCCCTGTGACTTCCTACTCTCCCACTTCCGCATGGCCTGACTTGTACGTGACACCTTCTTTTCTTCTCCTTTCTCCCTTTTTATCATATCCTCTTACTCATTCTCATATTCATTCATTCATTCTGTCTGTCTGTCCATCTACTTTCCTCTCTTGTTCTTTTCTCTGGGTACTTCTCAAGGGGCATCCTTGAAGACGGGAAACTCAGAGAGCCTGAAACTCTCTAACCCAGGCTTACCATGAGCACATGCTCTGTCATCCTGAAACAAAACGCGGATTATCACGAAGCACGGAACCCTCGGGTCTCGAAAGTGTCACAATAAACACAAGGTCATTTTCCATAACCTACTGACGCTTTAGGTTGCTGACTGGCCCGCTTCCACAGTCTCCTGCATTCATATTATCAGAGTGAGCAGAGGAATTCCTCTCTGAGTTTCCGATAGTTTTAAAACCCACAATTCTCTGCCTTTCTCACAGTCTTACTGTATAAGAGCAGCTATTATGGTGTGGGTAAATTAAAACATCTTATCATGGAATGCAAATAAAATCTCTTTTATCAGTTTATTATCAGACATGACAAAAATTCTCACAGCTGACAAAAAATGATCTTCGTAGAAAAATTCCTACATCGAAGTAGACTCATAGTAAATAAAGAAGAATCCAAGAGGAAGTCCATGTAGAGATTGATATCACATTCAGCCCATCAATTGCTAATTGATATAAACAAGATGTGGGATGTGTAATTGTGTGGTAAACTCTCAGTGCAGTATTTTTGGAATGTTTGTTACTATGTGTAGCATCTAAGCCAGAACTCAAAGTGTATTAGTGTTTCAAGAGATCTTAGTAGTCATTCAACCTAACTCCACTACTTTTCAAGTGGAGAAACTGAGGCTCTGAGAAGACAGTGGCATTGCCCTAAACACTGAGCTAGTTAGTGGTGGAAGCGAGCCTAAAAGCCCATTTTAGGGACTCTAAATGCCAACTTGTCCCTACTTTACCAAATTTCCTTGTGTCCCGCAGCCCACTGCTTAGATATGTAAATATGTACTAAAGGACTTTGATATCACCTGAAGCCCTCTGATCTGAGGGTAGCATGTCAAAATAATGAGTCACTGCCGATGACTCCCTAATGTAGGTCACAAATGACCTGTAGCATGGAAGGTAGAATGGTTGCAAAACATTGCAGTCAGCATGCCCACAGACAATGATCTAAGTTTATTTATCTTTGTATCTTATATCATGTGATTAGAACAGAGCACAGCACACCGTCGTCCTTGATCTTACAACTAGTAGATATCAGTTCGATGTCTCAGTTCAGTTATTTCTAAGCCACGTGAGTCATGTCGCAGTGTGTGACATTGGTGGTTTTCGAGTGTGGCTGCACTTTACAGCAATCCAAGGGCAAGTTGCATCAGAATCTTTGCAGGGAGGTCCTGAGTGCTGATATTTAAAAGCTTCTGGCTTTGATAAGTTCATGAAACTTTCTGCTAATAATGAAGTGTCATAGTACTTATGAATTCCTTTAGCACAAAAGTAATTTCTTATCACAATGCTTAGAAATATAGATTAATGAAAATACATTTATGGTCATAGAGTAAAAATTAGAGAAAGAAAAATGCATTAATTATAGATATTTTCTAATTCCCTCCTGCAATAGAATTTGGACTCCCTTTTTTTGGCCCATACTTAATTTGTAAAATAAGAATGAGGATACTTGTCTCATAAAATAAGAGTGAGAATTAAAGTAGCCACGCGATACATTGTGCACATAGCAAGTAGTCGATGACAATGCTGCTAATGATGGTGACGAGGGTCGTCATGTGCAGTAATAACCATTTAGCCTCAAGAAATTTAATAATTTTCCCATAGTGATACACCTAGTTCAGGGTAGAGTTAGGATTCCTATTTGCCACATACACATCTTAGTCTGAAATTACCACCACCAGTTACAGCTTATTTAGTGAACAGTTAATGATAGTTTAAGGCGAATGGAATGGCAGAGAAGTGCAAAATATGAAAGAATGTCTCAGCTCACATACAAAGCAGCTTAAAATTAAAAGATTGCATGTGTTTAAACATTGTCAAAGAAAACGTTAAAGGAGAAATGGTCAGGTTTGACCTTAAAGCTCGGAAGTAAATAAAAAGAGTGTAGAGATAAGGCCAGGAAGGTGGTGTTTGGCAGGCGTGACCGTTTGACGGTCCTTGAAATTCAGGGTGAATCATTTGAATTGCAACCTTCAGATGCAATTTTTGAATACGTGTGCTATTATAATGCAGTCGTGTGAGGGCTTATCACACTTCCATTGAGAGTAATTAGAGCTGTTTCTATTGAGAGTTTGTCATGTACAGCAGCCTTTGAACAATACGAAATACTGTCCAGTCACTATGGTAGCCATATCTACTGACTCTTCTGTGCAGGATCCCATAAATTCCTTTAATGGAGGACTAATTTTCTCACATACGTTTGCAATTTTGTGGCTAATCTTCCTGGAACATATGTTCCCAGACACTAAAGACAGCGTTCTGACTTACAGTGCAGGATAATAACAGAGATAGACTTCAAGGGAGCGGTTTCCTTGCTCGAATGGGCCCCTCAGGAAAATGCCGCAAACCTCCAGAATTAATTTGTTAATTGGGAGACTGATCCTTCATCTCTGCAGGAAGGGTGCCCGCTCTGGCCGCATCCTACAAGCCGAGGAGATAAGAAGCATCGTGTAGCTGTGCTCCTTACTTCTTCTGGGCTTTATTTCTCGTTGCAAGAGCAAATATCAGCAGTCCAGATGGACTTTCTCTCAAAGACTGTTGAGATACGGTAGAGGAGGAACAAAGCTGTTCTCCTTCGGAGGAGCGCATGTATCCCTGTCTGTGCTACCTGTACAGGTAGCGTGGCTCTAGCATTTCAAGAAACCATCCAGCGTGTGCGTTTTACCACCGCTATGGCGTGTTTTCAAAACAGGCAACAGTTGGTGCTGGTTCCAGATTCCTTCAGGAAGGGACAGTGAAGCAGGGCTCCCAAAGAAGAGAGAGGGGTTTTACCTGCTCCGCCTTCCAAATGTGTTCTATTGATTCATATTTGATGAGGGAACGAACCGCCTATAAAGCACCCCAAAACCTCTTGTAAGTCACAACCAAAAGCAAAACAGGGTTTTAAACAAAGTCCTGCTGCTGATAGCCATTGGAAATGATGCTGATCGTGTTCAAAAAAATAATTTTTTTAGTCTTCCCCTTTCTAAACAGATATTCCATTTCATCATGAATGTGGAAAATATCATTATTTTTTTAAAAAACATTTCCTAAAATGTCATGCTCAATGAAGTAAGCCCCCAGGATAAATTTTACCAGGTAGAAAAAAACATAAAAAAATAAAACATAAAAACAACAAAATTTGAGAGACTTCAGCCATGTGAATCAATCACAGCGGCAGAAGTTTAATCAAGTCTATTGTCTGTGTTATGCGTATGTATTATTCTCTTTGGTCATCAGGGATTTTCTTTGGTATATTTCAAATATAGATTTATCTCCAGAATCTGGTATTCAGAATACTTGTGACTCAAGTCTTTGAGTCTGCCCCCAAATATTCTGCAGCTCCCTTTCACAGCTGTCTGCTAAATGAGAAACTCGACTATATCTTGGTCAGTTCTTGTCCTAAACCAGAAACTTTTAAAATCCAGTCCAATCTTCGATTTTCATTTGTAGAGCTTTATCTATGTAGAAATAATAACAAAAGTTACATGTAGCCTCTTAAACTTATTTTCACTTGAGTTTGGTGACACTTCATCCTTTGAATGGAGCTAAAAATATCCTTGCAAATATCACAAAATGCTGCCTCTTTTGAGTCCAGGGTTACTATGAGAGACAGAAAAGTGCAACAGGAAAAGAACTGCTGAACTAAGAATCAGAAGACTTCAATTTTAGTCCCAAATCTGCTGCTGGCCACAACCCCAACCTGGGGTTTCTTCCATTTGCAAAATTACATTCCACAGACATTGAAACATTTAAATACCAACCACTGAATGTTCGTTTTCTCAACCCCACTTTGCTGTGGTAAAACCAAGCTTGATGATTACTCTACAGTGCAAAATGTAACAAAAGGAATTGTCCAGGATTCTCATTTTATCCTTTCTTCTCTAAAGCTGATGCCACCAGCAGTACTTGGTGTCTCCAAACGTGGGGGGAGGAAACGTCCTTTGCTTGAGACCTTATACATGTGTGTAGTCCATCCTAGAAACGAGGGCTGCATCTCTAAGGATGTCTTGATTTCTTTTGAAAGCAGAGTGTGCCCTAAAAACATCAAATCAGGTACAGGAGTTTGTGGCGATGAACCCAAGAACAGCAGGAAGTAAATTAAGCAGAGAACACGGCACAAACGCTCAAAAAGTAAGCGAGAAGAGGAGAAACGGCATCGGCACTGAACAAGGAACTAATGCGTGGGGCATAAACCACGCAGTGACCGGCAGTCTCAGTTTGCTGACATTCCGTCGGAGCGCTTCCCTCTCGGTGGCTTCTTTACAACTTTCACTTAACCCGCTCCCTCTGCCTG
Source organism: Glossophaga mutica (assembly GCA_039655065.1). NCBI lineage: Eukaryota > Metazoa > Chordata > Mammalia > Chiroptera > Phyllostomidae > Glossophaga > Glossophaga mutica. The sequence goes on along the minus strand of CM077313.1, from coordinate 6,207,661 downwards.
CTATTTCCCTTTTTTATAGCCAGTGATATTTAAAAAGGATAGTAAATTATAGATTCCGGCACGTTTAGAAGAGATCTTTTGTTACTGTCTTTGGTATGCTTCTGATTTAACATTTTGAGGTGCGCAGTACTCACTAAACTAAAAACAATCGTGCATCAGGATTCAAGGCCAGCACAGCTGGGGGCTGTGGCCGGCCAGCCAGCTACTGAGGCAGGGGTTGCTCTCCTGACAGTGGAGAGCCATCTGACACTTTGCCCTGGAGCCTGCCTTTCTGCCTGTGACATGCCCTCCGCCCCGAATAATGCCAGCGTGCACATAGGATTTGTGCTTACCACATCATTTCTCTTTATATGAGATCTTCTTCCCATATAGTTCCAGTGAAAACAAATCTTTAAATTCAGATTTACATAACAATACAGATTAAGGACACATAGTTTATTTCCTAGTTTTCAAAAACCTTTTATCGTGTGTTTTTCATAAATAGGAAAAGCTGATTTGCATGGCCTGAGGACCCTCTTCATGACACTGCTTCCTTAGTGACCTGGGAAGCTCTCACCACATAAAAGATCCATTGGTTCTTGGCCACCAGCCAGCTCCTCCAGACCACAGTTAATTTACGAGACCACGTGAGCTCTCTGGGTCTCGATGTTTTTGTGAAATCTGACTTTTGCTTTCCCAGCCTCTAGAACTCCGGTAGAATGAGAGAAGTCCGCAGGTAACTGTAGAAAGATTGTGATGACATCACTATGTTGGAATGCACAGTGAGTAATGCAGGGTATGAGGTTACAGTGCTTAACCTTTAAAGTCATTCGACAAAGAGTAACCCATATTTGTGGTCAAATTAAAATGAATATTTAGAAATAATGTTTCCTGGCATTACTCTTTTTTTTTCTGGAGTGAAATGGAATAATTAGAGACTCCTACACAGATTACTTTATGTCTGGCATTACAGCACATACAACCCCTGACATACATACACTTGTAACTACAATGAAAAGGAGAAAGAAACGAGGAGCACCAGGCATCACTTAGGCATTTTGAGTGGACAGATTATTTGTAGCTTAGAAGATCCTAGACACCATCTTGACACCATTATTTAAGGCGAGTTTAAGCCTCGGGGAAAACAAGACCATAGATGGTCCGAGAGCAGCCAAGGAGGACCACTTCAGGAGGGACCCATCAAAGAAATGATTGTGTGTGGCTTGTATAGGACTTTACAAAAAGTTAAGTCCAGATGACATTTATCAGTGGCAGGAAACCTATGTTTACTTACCATTAAACACAAACACATATATTCATCACATAGTGATCTATGCGTGTAAAAGCATGCGGGAAGAGCTAGAAGAGTGGTGTGTTCATGCACCGTTATTGGAAATCTGTCAATCACTTTGCCCACACCTATTGTTCCGGAAGACTTCCTTTAATTTTCTTGAATGATAGTTTACTTCTACTCTCTTGTTAGCGTTGAAGCTGTGGGGTATTATCTCCAGAATCCTGAGTGATATTGGCGTATGGTGTTTTTTACCAGTGAGTCTTTCATTTTTTTCTGTAGTTAGTACTCTCTTCTTTTGCAGGTGTTTTCTTCTGTTCAGCTAAGAAAAACAATTCTCCCCTGGAGTAAAAAGAAAATATTTGCACTATTAAAGGCAAACGAGACCTTCCACATTCTCTCTACTATAGCTTGCAACGAACTACTTTTACAATAGTGTAAATACTAGAATGGTATAAAAATCAGAAAACAATCGTTCTTAAATTCATACTTTTTCTTCCTTGTTGCAAATGATATCACAAAAGAGCCAAAAAAATTATGTGTAGGAACTATTTATTACCTTACTACCCATGTCTGTTTGCACTAATTAAAATTTGCCATGTCTTTTTACCAAATAAATATAAAAGCTTCCTATAAGGATTGACAGGTAGTTAAACTGACCTTAGAAAGCAGGTAGGTAATTGCTGAACATTTATTAAAATTAAGCATGACATTGTGATTGGAATTTAAATTTAATATGTTAGACCGTGAGCCTTAGCTTTCAAAGTACCCATAGTTACTTTTTTTATAATTCTATTTTAATAATGCTCTCATAGCTTACAGGTTTAATTACAGTCTCACTAATTTGTTTCCAGATATATTAGGCTTAAGATTTAAGTATAATGTTAACACAATATTTAATCCCCGTTCTTCAAAATACTCATCTGCTTTACATTTTTTTTTGGCGGGGGGCTCTCTTCTAGTCTGACAGTATGTTGACTTCAGTTCTTTCCCTAGCATTAAAATTGCATACAAACGAAATATTTTTTTCAAGGTTTAAAAATATGCCTCTAGCTAGTAGTGAATTTTTGAGATTTTTCTAGCACCCCTACACTCTTGGCTTACAGTTTGGAGATATACCCCACTGAGGTACACTTTGGAACTAGAAGAAAGAGCAATGAAATTCCTGAGGGCGGTTTTCCATGAAATGTCAGTTGGAAGCTGAAGATTTGGGAAATGTTCAGGACTTACAAAGAACTGTGGAACTGGAGAGCATTATGCAAACGAAACAAGCCAGGCAGTGAGGGACAACTGCCATATGATCTCACCTTCAACTGGAACCTAATCAACAAAAGAAAAAGCAAACAAAATATAACCAGAGTCATTGAAATGAAGAACAATCTAACAATAGCCAGAGGGGAGGGGGAAGGGACAGTGGGGAGAAGGGTTTTCAGGAACTTCTACTATAAAGGACACATGGACAAAACCAAGGGCGAGGGTGGAAGCAAAGGAGGAAGGTGGGTTTGGAGGGGCTGGAGGGGAGGCATGGGGAGAAAATACAACTGCAATAGAACAACAATAAAATAATTAAAAAAAGAATTGTGACCAATGGACAGATATGTGACTTCAACAGCTGAGCAATTTAAAATTGAACAGCCTACTTCCTTTATTAGAAAATGGAAAGCCTCAGTCCCCCCAAAAGAGACGTATTCTAAACTCCGCATGGCCCCTGGGGCTTGCGCTGGCCATTTGGTTCCTTGGGAGTTGCTGGGGAAATGACAGTCTTTTTAGCTGTACCCTACTTAACTTTTTATTCCTGGCTCTCATTGCCTCCCATTTACACAAGGCCCATCAGCTACACTAACACATGCTCTTATGTTTCCTGCCTTCCATGTTGCACGAGAAGTGCATGAAATCCCACATCGCCTGTCTCCCGTGTGGGGGGAATGCTCACACTGTCGCCGAGTTTGTATTCCATTTGGTGATTTGTAGGTGTGAACCTTCATTAGAGCCAACAAACATGAACCTGGTACAGAACATAGCTTTGTTGGTTTTCAAAACTATATTCTGCATCCATGCTAATTGGGGCCATTTTCTGGCGCTGTGTGTGACTTCGAAGGTAGTGTTTCAGTTCAGGAACTTGTTTAGTGACGGCGATTTCCTTTGATTTTTTTCAGCAGTACACAGTTAAGTGCCAGAGGCATCTCTGTTCCTTTAGAAATGATCTCACTACATCATACTGTGCTGTCTTTCCCCAGTTTCAACCCTCTATTTATTTGTGCAACCAAATATCATCTCTTACATATCTGTGCTTTTAAAAAAATTATTTATTTAAAAATGTATTGACTTTATTGGGGTGAAACTTGTTAGTAAAATTATACAGGTTTGAAGTGCACGGTTCTCTAACACACCATCTGTGCACTGCACGGTGCGTTCACACCAAAGTCGCATCTTTTGCATCACCATTTATCCTCTTTATCTTTTTTATCTCTATCTTTTCTACCTCCGTTTCCTCTGGCCATCACCGTACTGTTGGTGTGGCCCTGAGCTGTTGTTTGTTGCTGTTGTTTGCTTAAAAGACTGTTATGCTGAGTGAAGTAAGCCTGTCAGGAAAAGGCAGATGCCATACGATGTCACTTGTACGTGGAATCTGATGACCAAAATAAACTGACGCACGATATAGAAACAGAGGCACGGGTACATGGAACAGACTGATGGCTGTCAGAGGGGAGGAGGGGCCGGGGAGCTCCGTGAAGACCGTGAAGGGATTAAGGAAAATAAATAATAAATACAAAGTAAAACCAAAGAACCTCATCGCACTTCTTGATCCCTGCCAAAGACCGCTTTATTTTTCAGTAGCTTCGACTCCAAAAGTGATTACTGTAAGCTCTCTTTAAGATCCATCTAGTCAGCAGGTATTATCTTTTAATTTTTACTTTAAAACATCCCTAGAAATCGTCTCTTCCTTGCTAAGTGTTGGAGACATATAAGCTCTCAGAAATGAACTCCAGCAGATGGGTCATGATCTGCCTGGACGTATCGACCTGAAATTCTGGATAGGAGTTGATCACCTATGATTAATCTTTTTTTTAATCAGTATTTTTTAATTGTTGATATTGTACATTTTTCTGTCTTTTACCCCGCCCCCAGCCCACCATCCCAGCCCTCCCCACCTTCCTCCCATTTCCACCCCCCCATAGTTTTTGTCCCTGTGTCCTTTATACTTGTTGCTCTAAACCGTTCCCCTTTTCCCCTAAAATTCCCTCCCCTTCCCCTCTGGTCACTGTCAGACTGTTCTCAAATTCAGTGTCATTGTTTATGTTTTGCTTGTTTGTTTGTTTTGTTGATTAGCTTCCTGTTAAAGGTGAGATCATATGGTATTTCTTAATGCACTGATCCAGGATCTCAGAGACTAATCGCTGGGAGACAGATGAAGGGATTGAGCCACAGCCATGGCCTGTAGAGGAGGGTAGGACAGAAAAACAATTAGAAGTGAAACTGCCCGGGTAGCACAGGAGAACGAATGGAGAGAGGGAAAGATGGAGACTAAACGTGGGAGGAATCGCTACCACCTACCGAAAAGGAAAAATAAGATGATGATCCCATCAGTTAACTAATTAGGGCTCTGGTTGCATCACTGTGCCAGCCTGAAGGAAATACCGTCCTGTTTGGTCCTTTCTTTTGGGTATGAGAACAAGGGTTTGAGCTCTGCGAATTTACGGTTTCCCTAAGAATACATTTTCCATTTGAAGATACTTGGCCTTCTTTTAAGGGGGTACCCACCTCCATTCTGTAGACCAGTTAATGACGCAGCAAAAGAAAGAGATCGGGAGAGCTGATGGAGCTGTGACAGCTGATGGAACAAAACGTGAGAGTGTGATTCATCTCATCCTACGTTGTAACATCGGTGAGACAAAGCTTTTCACCGCTCCCCCCGAAAAGCTTGTGAATGGAGATTTTTATATTTCTCTTCCTGTGCTTGGGGGTGGGGGCGGAAAGTCTCCCTTCCATCCCCTGCCCTTGCCCCCCCCCCCATTAGCAGTGACCAGCTAAGATAAGCTGGTCAAAAAAAGTGTGAGTTTACTCCTCAAAAATCAGCCTGTGGAGTCTGAAAACTAGCTCTAAAGGTAGTTCAGGTTGTGAATATAGTAGCTTCTGGTAATATCAAGAAATGGAATCCTCTGAAAATGCCCACTGTGATTGCTCTGTTCTTTTCCCAAGACTATCATTACCTAAAATGCACACACACAGGGGTGGGCAAAAGTAGGTTTACAGTTGTGAGTACATGAAACACAGTTTACACTTGCTTCGTTATTTATTGTATTATTTTCCACACGAACAGCTGTAAAACTACTTTGCCCACCCCTGTATGTATCCCCTCTTCTAATCCTTGTGTTTCTGGAGGTGGGCAGACTCGGTCACTCATCAGAATGGTAGTGACCATGGCCTCAGAGTGGAACTGGAGAGTAGTTGGATCCTAAGGCAGGAATAACAGTAAATCTTTTTGTAGCCTGAACAATTTCGGTTAAAAAAAAAGTTTCAATAGGAGCAGACCCTGAGTAGCTGAAACCAAAAGGGAGGTTTCAGAATGTTACTCAGGAGGAGTGGTCATCAAATCCATATTTCTGCAAAATGGGGTTTTCCACTATTTTAACTGCGCCCCATTGAAGACATTCACCGCTCACAGAGGGGAGTACAAATCTCATTAGATCGATAGACAGAAAGCACAAATGCAAGATCATTTGTGTTAAATAAAAGGGGAAAAACTAGTTTAAGGTCAAGAGCACACACTCAGCGTTGGACTGAGCTTTGTGGGCAGGAGTGAGGGGTGAGAGGGAGCAGAGAGCATTAGAAATAGTCATCAAGGTCCCACCTAATGGGAACTCTGAGTAATTACATGAGATGTGTCAGAATAATCGGAAAATAGTTTTAAGGGTCCTCATGTAAAGAAGACATGTTGCATACAATTAACCTAATCATTCCATACAGACCTTACCTCCTTCAGCAAGATGACAGCCAGCGAGTAGGGCTTTCCGGAATTTATTACAGTAGGAAAACAGTAGTAACAGCAAAAGAGGACCTACAGGTCCTGAAAGAAGAATAATTCAAAATGAAGCAGAAATGCTGTTCTTTAATCTACACTGGTTGTATGAGTGTGTGTGTCTGTTAGATTTCTATTAAGAAAAAATTGAGGACTGATATCTGATCTCAACTAAATCGTATCTGCAAGTTTTTTATAGTTTTCAGTTAAGGCTTTGTAAAATATATATAATTCTATCCCTGAGTTTTGGGGGGGGTCACAGATTAATTTGCCATCTTCTTAAAATTCCGAGGTAAAGCCACACACAGTGAAATCACAACTTTGGACAATCAGTTTTCTTTAGCGCAATCGAAGTCGAGTTGGTGATATATTAGAGAAAAAATGCACAAGAACAAAGCCCCCTTGTGGTTTCCAGGTGTTCTGTGCAGCAGGGACTTAGGGGAGACAGAGCTGGTGGGGGCTGAGTGTCTTGTTCGTGTAGGAAAAGCATTTTGTTGGCGCTGCGTGCTGCTTTGTGGGTCTTTGAAGGGGTTGCTAGTGGAGGTCACGCGGGGTTTAGACTGCACCAAGCCATCCTTGGAGCTGCCGCAGGTAGTTAAACATTTACGTGAAAAGACACCGCCGACAGTGGAGAAGAATTGCTTCTGGCTACTATGCATAACCCATATTATCTGATTTTAGCCGGGGTTCTTTATAAAAATTTTTTCCTGATGGTTACATTTTATTGGAAGTTGTATTTCCTATCAAAGATGAAACTAGGTAAGTCTTCTCGAGTGAGGTCATCAGATTTAGTTGCAGAAAATATATTTATCAAGCTCAGGTTTTAGTGTTAAAAACTCAACTTTGACCCAGTAATTCCATTCCTGGTCATCAAGCTCAGCTTAAAAAAAAAACCCAAAATATTAAAAAACCTATACACCCCCCCAAGAGTTTTATGTTGCATACTCATGGTGGGCAGATATTTAAAATAGCCAACATATTTAATGGTATAGAATATGCAAATGATGAAGGGTACTAGATGTAATACTACGCAGCTATTAAAGTTACATTTATAAAATGTTTATAATAATATACCATGAGATTCTGCTGTCATTTGAATATTACTATCATATAAAATTTCATGTTAAGAATGAAGTGTGGATACTGAACAACTACATTGTAATACCAGAAAGAAACACATCCAAATATTGACAGAACTGTCTCCAACAGTTACATTTTGCATTAGTTATTGTTTCTACGTTATACAAAGAACATATAGTGATATCACAAGAATATAAACTTCTCCACTATTTTGAAAACTCTGATCTTTGATATACTGCATGGCTGTAAGTGTCTGCATGGTTTATGCAAAACAGTATTTTTCATCCACTTTTCAAGCCTAGTTTTTTTTAAAAACTCTCCATCTTATTACAATAAGTTATGATTTGTCAGAGATTCTTTTAAATTCAACACTCGAATGCTGTACTTTAACTTCATATATGAAATTAAATTCATTTAATAAATTATTTAGAGCATCATAGCATTAGTCTCAAATATTTTCATGGCAACTTACCATCAATTCAAGGCACTCTTTTGATGCAGACACCGGCTAGCAGTGTCCGTGTCATTATGGATGAAATAAAAACATACACACGGACTACCGAGTCCGGTGAAGGAAAAAGGACGACAGAGTGACTTTTCTCTCAAGGGGAGCAAAAGCCACAGCCTCTGCCATGACAGACCTTTATTCTGTATCTCTTCACATTACAGGATGGTCCTCATTCACTATGCCAGGTTATAACAAAAGGAGCCAATGCCCCTAATCACATCACAGAGGAAGGATATTAGCAAATGAAAAGGCAAAAGTGGTTGAGCCAGTTACACTGGTCCCGGCAAGGTTTAGCATGGATTTTAGGAAGTTACAACAAGCATTTGCAGGGTGAGGGAGTTTTAGCAAAGAGCAAGTCTCAGAAGCAGCCTAGGTATATTGCAAATCTGAGTACCCACAAGAAAACCTATCTGTGGGTGTGGGTCCTGTGCATCTCCGAGTGGGAGCTGGGCCCACACCATGCAGAAGGGTCTGCCACACTCTTTAGGCTAAATAAAATATAGCTATGGGGAAATTTTCTATAAAACTTTGTTTTATGCGATAGTTATAACTCAAGGGAGAGCTGTATTGTCTATTCTAAGATCCACAGGTCAGATCATCCCTTGAGGAAAAAATATGTTAAACTCTCAATAGAAAATTAAATAGAACTTTATTAGTGAGTTAGTAGGTCCATTAATGCTGTCTCAGTGTGACAGAAATATTCTTTGCTTTTACTGACTTCCAGTGCTAAAATGGTTCTTAAACATAACATCAGAGAAAAGATTATAATGCCTTTTTATAATAGCTACCCTTGCAATATGCACTTCTGTGAATGCTTCCATGCATTGTGGGTAGGGGGTTGGTGTGCATTACTTCTACGCCAGTTTCAATAGTTGCATGCCCCTCTCAGAAATAGTTGCATGCCCATGTAAGTGTCAGTGGCTTACATGACCTGCCCATGGTCCCCAAGCCAGAGAAGGGACAGGTTGTCTTCTGTACGTGGTCTCTTTCACATCAGCCTTTTGGTACCAGCAAGCTCACTATGGTCAGGGATCGTGTAACTTAAAAACGTTCAGCTATTTTAACTATATGGTTAAAGTACACTGGCTATTTTAACTGTATCACACTCTATATGAAAATAGTTCCGAATTATGTGACTTCCATTTTTTTTACAACCAATTATTGTATCCAACCACTTCTGTCCCATTCATTCTTCAGCAGCCTGTCTTTAACATTTCCAGATTCTAATTGTCACCATGCAATGAAACGGGTCATGTGCCCAATGCCATAGTTTCAAATTGAACGAAGATATAAAAAAGGCATAAAATCTACCTCCCCAGGAGAACATGAATGCTCCACAAGATGAAACAAAGCAGCACAGCAATGCACTGATCACCATCCATCTTCCTGAGTTCCCCATAACAGGAAACTACAGAAATGATAGGAGTGGATGTAACATACCGGTAAGACGGGGGCATGTAGGTGAGTGTTTGTAACTCTCCTCTGTCTTCCTCTCTCTCAGTGTAAAGACATCTAAAATCCCATTCTCTGTTCTAGGGACACATTTAGTATTGTTCCCTGACAGCGTACGTTTCTCCCTCCCATCATATTTATTATTGTTTAATTAAACAGTGACGAGTCAAGTGGTTCAGACAGAAACCAACTAAGTGAATCCCCATCAGTTTTTAGCTAATTGATGGTATTCCCTGGGGACAGAGGCGTTCATTAAATTGCTGAGCAGATCCATTGCAGATACACAGATTTATGTATTCTGAATGAAAGACTAATCCAGAAACGTCAGAGTGTTCGAAAGCCTTATATGGCTTTCAGGTGCACAATTCTGTAATATCCAGTGTCACCCCAATACATTCAATATAAATAAAAAATTTAATAAATAAGTAAAATAAAAAGGTAATGTTTTAAACTAAAATAAGCCCATAGATTTTTAAAAATGTTGGACACTGTTTAGGACCTCACTACTGCTTTTTTTCATCTCAAGAAAACTTAATGTATTACTATAGCAATTTTGAAATTAACATGTCTAGGAAAAATAATGTGAGAAATTAAGAGATTAAGAGTAAAGTATAGAATAAAAATGTATTTGGTTTCTAGGGGGAAAAATTAAATCCCTACACATCTTACCATGCACTCTTCTCCCTATAGACTAAATTACATCTCAGATCTCACACTTGAGTATATTCAACTGTAGTGTATATAAAATAATAATGAAATGCCTAACACAGCAACTTGCAGGATACTATTCAGTCAGAATCCATTAACAGAAGAACCCAATAATTTTAGCTTCTTTTTGTCTAATGCGGAGAATTGGAGCTATTTTCATAGCATATGCTAAAAATTCAGTACTAGAAGATGCCAACTTATGTTTTAAGAATGCATTTATAAGAATGAAGGAACCTAATCAACGAAACAAACAAACAAGCAAAATATAACCAAAGACACTGAAATTGAGAACAGGCTGACAGTCACCAGAGGGGAGAGGGGAGGGAATTTCAGGGGAAAAGGGGAAGGGTTTAGAGCAACAAGTATAAAGGACACATGGACAAAAGCAAGGGGAGGTGGAAATGGGTGGGAGGTGGGGAGGGCTGGGGCAGTGGGCTGGGATGGGAGTAAAAGACAGAAAACTGTACAAGAATAACAAATAAAATAAAATAAAATAAAAGAATGAAGGGTAGTATTTGCATAGTATTACCAGTTCTCCCTTGCATTTAGTTAGAATGCAAAGGATGATGTCCCTGCCTTAGACGTGATTCAAAACTTCTTTGTTGTTGGGTTTTTGTTTTTGTTTTTGTTTTTTGTTCTGGCTCGTATCAATCCTGCTCTGCATCCTATATTTTCTAAAGTTGAAACACCAGTGGCAGCATGCATTTGTCTCCGTGATGACTTAGTTATTAATCCTGTAAGATCAACACTCTCTCCTGGCCGAACTCTTTACCTTCATTGTCCTTTTCATCTACATGTTTATTGTTATCTAAAAATCTCTGTAAGCATAGGAGTTGAATCTCTGTTGTTTGACTGTAGATCATCTGACCCTTGGAGGCCTAGTGACTTAATGCTACAGTCTTCCACAGTTTATTAAAGTAAAAAGGAGTCTTTTCAGGAGAACCCGTTCCTGGGAAGCCCTGTTGTTTTATTCAAACATTCTTTCTTCTGTTGAGGCTGGACTTTGCCCAGCCATTTCAGTGTCCTTATTGGCTCAGTTGTCATTTCATAAAGGGTGCCATTTACAAGCAGGATATGAACTGGATGAAAGAAGGTGAAGGGATTAACCAAAAAATGTGCATGTGTAACGCATGGACACAGACAACAGTGTGGTAATGGCCAGAGGGCAAGGGGGGTGGGTGCAGGCGAAGGTGGGCAAAGGTCTGGAAATGGGGAAATGGGGACGGAAAGAGTTTCGCTCAGGGCAATGGTTGCGTGATGCAGTGTGCAGATGATGTTTTGGGGAATTGTACCCTTGAAACATGTATTAATTTGCAAACCAGTGTCACCCCAATACATTTAGTTAAATAAACTAGTCAAAGAGCATGTGTGAATGACTCAGGGACATGGACAATGAAGAGGGGACTGACTGGGAGCGGGGGTAAGCTAGGTGGAGGGGGGCAAAAGGGAAAAATTGGGACAACTGTAATAGAATAAGTAATAAAAAAAGAAAAATTTAAAAAATAAACTCAGGGAATGAAATTGGAAAAGGGGCAAATCCTGCTACCATTATTAAAAATAAATAAATAAACAATAGTATGTCCTGTGATGTCTGCTTAAGCACGAGTTGAGTTTTTCTAGTTTTTTTTTTTCCTCCAAAAAAACAAGTGTTAAAAGTCGACAATGTGATATTTTCTAGCCAACCAAAGACTAGATTCTCAAAGGAAATTCTCTGCTGGCGGCGAAGAAATGATTTGCTGCTTTCCAGTCTTTAATACAGGGATTGGAAACCATCAACTCCTTATTTTACACACTGTCTTTAATATTTTACTGCTACAAATGACGTGCACTTTAAAGAAAGTGGGGAAAGAGACACGAGAAGCACTATCATGCTGGCCAGTATCAGGTAGGATCTCGCCAATGCAGAGCTAACGGATCACTCTGAAACGAATAAATGAATGTGTCTGTTTTCATTTCCACCGCGTTGGGCCGCCAATCTACTAGTTCACCCCTCAGAGCCCCCTTCACCTTCTCCGCTCTTCTTGGTGTGACGGGAAGCTGCACATGGACTATATGAATGGGGTCCCTTTCCCTCTCATGTCCAGCTGTGTTAAGTGTGGGAGCAGCTATTAAAAACCTGGAGAGGGAGAGGAGACAGAGGTTAAGAATGTATTCCCCCAGCTCTCTTCCTAGAAGCTGTGTGGGCTGGTGGCCATGTCTTCTCTGAATTGAAGCTCACCGTGTCATCAGACATTCTTCTCCTCCTAGCTCTTTGTCACAGCGGGCTGTGCTTTTAGCCTTATCACCTCAAGGGTACGGGATGATAACTGCTTTCCCCTTTTGGGACCGGTCCCAGCACATGGCAATCCTGCAGGTTCCCCTCTTGCGACTCCATTTTTGTAAACAGTCTTTTTGTTAAACTCTCTACTTGGAAAGGTAGGCTCCTGAGTAATTCACTGAATTCTTTTATTGTTTTGAATTTTAAAATTAGAAGGTAAATTTTTAATGCAAAATTACCCAACAGCTCCCATTTCAGCTTTATATAAAGGTTATATGTGTTTCATTGCATGCAATGCATAATATCTTTGATAATATTTAGAGCTAATGGGTTGCCATAAAATAATCTGTGGTCATAAAACAATCTAATTCATAATATGAGCTCAGGCTATTGAGTATATTATCTTAATAATGTATCCTTATTTGATGATAGTTTCTCTAAATTTGATGAAAATTATTATACTGAGAACAGCGACTAGAAGGTAGAAAGAGAAAAAATAAGGGATGGCTTATCCTTTATCTGTTATTACTCACTTCTGAAAATGAGCAAAAAGACATGAAATGAGAAAGGAAGAGGAGCTGAATTAATATTTATTTAATAGCTTAGCCTTTATAAAATCTCTGTAACATACATTATCTCCATTCTTACAGTTCTGGAGAAAAGCATTCTAATTGCCTCTGTTGAAAACATGGGGATGCTTAGGAGGAAGCAGTGTAAGTGATTCACAGACACAGTAGCATCGGCCTCTGGTCTTACAAACAGACCCACTCACTACAAACAAGAGCTCTAAGTATTTTGTTATTCATGTTTGGTTTTGGCAAAATTCTGCTTTAGTATGTTTGAAACACTGTTTTTCAAGGGCATATCAAAAATTGAAATCATTGTCCCAAGTAAAGAATATTATAAAATAAATTTGTATTATGAATGTCAATCATAGCTGTTAAAACTGACATGGTTTTTTAAAAAGGGTATGTTGAACCATTCTAGCAAAGTTTTTAGGGGGAAAGCACATTGCAGCAATTAGCTATTAGCTTTGAATAAATTCTTAAAGGAAAAACAGTGTGCTACACTGTGTTTGATAAAAACTCCACATGATATTATTTTTAATTTCTAAAATGTATCATTTCGAGTGTAACAAGACTTAGCTCCTTCTTTCTCCTTCAGTATCAAAGCTGTCTTCATGTGTTCTCAGGACATATTTCTGGGACACTATTAATCAGGCTGAAGAAGGTAAAAATAGGTTTAGGAAATAGTCTGGACCCCAAAGAAAGGGTAGGCATTAACTTCTTGTGATAAATTGAATACATTACTACACAATGCATCTTCAGTACTTGAGCTTAAATGTCAGGAATTTAATGCACTAGTTATCGTTTTATAAGCAGTACTTTTAAGAGACGTTTCTTGTCAACATTATTTTGTGCTACGCAGCGAAAATGATGAAATACACTCAAACAACTATACCACTAATTAAAAATATAATCAATCTCTTTATGTACATATGTTCTTTTACTACTAGACCTCACCAATCCAACTTCCAGATTTAAATCAATCACTGACATGATACTGCGACATTGTAAACTTTATTTTTTTTAATTTTAATTTTAATTGTTGTTCTTGTACAGTTTGCTGTCTTTTACTCCCACCCCAGCCCACCACCCCAGCCCTCCCCACCTCCCTCCCATTTCCACCCCGCCTAGTTTTTGTCCATGTGTCCTGTATACTTGTTGCTCTAAACCCTTCCCCTTTTCCCCTGAAATTCCCTTCCTTCTCCCTTCTGGTGACTGTCAGCCTGTTCTCAATTTTAGTGTTTTTGGCTATACTTTGCTTTGTTTTATTTAAATCTAGCTTTTAATTCCTTTCACTATCACTGAGTTAATAGCACCTTTAACATCCATAATCAAAATACATATTTAGATTTTTGTTTCTTTTATGCTATGATTGCACAGATTTTTTTATTCGTCTAGACTCTGTGACTTCTCAGCTAATACCAGGTATTCACTGGTAATGAACTTGAGTCAAAGAGCACAAGAGCAACACTGGCTTCAAATATTCACCTAAAGTTGACCTTGACTGAGTCACATTGACAATGTTAGTCTCAAAATACCAGAAATGTCCTGTCCCTTCCTAATGGAGAATTTTAAGGGAATCACATGCTGATTTATTCTAATCCGTATATTTATTGCATTTTTAGAGCTTTTAGAACAATACGAAACTAGCAGCATAGTGGAATATATTGTGTAGTGGGGGAAAATGGGATTCAGAATAAGAATGCCATTCATCTAACTTCTATGTAAAGTCTTTTTTACTCCTTGGGAGCCTTGGTTTTCTTATATTTAATTGGGTATTAAAATGCTTCTCATTGAAGGTGTCTTGAGTTTAAAATAACATTATACAAATAATATTTGGTTCATAGCAGGTTTCCATTCCTTGAAGTGATGTTATACAAATAGTTACTGGTTCATAGGTTTCCATCAATCAGTGGCTTCCTTCTATCTCTTTCCTTTCATTTTTCGACCTTACCAATATGCCAGACAATACAACATTTGTAGATGACAAAACGCTTCTTTTTATATACATAACAAAAATGTGTTTGTTATTCATTCACTTAGCAAGCGTATTTTGTCATGGTTATCAGCAAAAATGAAATAGAGGGAGAGACAGAAATACCTGGATGCATGAACCTGTTCTTGGTTATTTGCTTTGTTCAAGATAATAGATACAGAAATATTTTAACAATCGTGATTTGAACAAAGGTCTGGGTTATATAGGTCAAGTTACTTTAAAAATCTGTGATAGAACTGGAAACATAAGAACAGGTTAGTTGGAAATTGGGAAAAATTTTTTTAAACTTGAGACAAAATAAAGCCTAATATTCTAATATATTCCCTGCCAGACTATTTTCTATCTTACAGAGACCATAAAGAAATGTGTGTAATTGAAAACACGGGTCCAAATGAGTATCACACTAACAGGGAGATGATTCGCAGGAATTTCCTATGGACATAAAGATGGCTATTTTAGTGAATTTGGGGAAGATATTGAATCTAATAAAATCTAAAATTAAGTAGGTGATAAAGTACACAATAACAGAATCATCCTGATCAGATGCAGACTGAGGAAAAATATGGTTACTTTAGGAAAAATAAAATAAGAATACAGGGCACAGAGCACATGTTGTGGAATTGCGCACCTTAAACCTGTATAATTTTGTTAACCAGTGTCACCCCAATAAATTCAATTAACAAGGGAAAATAAACAAACAAATAAAAGAATTTAACTGTGGAAAAACCAATGGGAAGAATGGTTTGTTTTTCCAAGTGAAAGCTAGAAGGACAAAGAAGAGATATGTTCACAAGAAAAGATGCATTTTCACAAGCAGGCATGTTTGTATTTGATTGTCAACTAACTTGTCAACGATCTCAGACAAGCAAGGGTAATCGCAACCATCAGAACTATTCTGACTCAAGAAATAGTGATTATTTGAATCTTGGAAATTATTTCAGTTTGTAATAATGCATTTTTATTGGTTTGATGTTTGCCTTCCCCCACTTAGGGGTCGAGCTTGTATAAGAACCACATGTATTTTGTACAACATTATCAAGTAAATACAGCAACTAGCACAGTGCTAGGGACCTAATGTTTGCCCAGTAGATATGTGGTTAGTGGCCAATGTGTAAGTGAATGGCTGCGTGAATGACAGAAAAAAAGATATCTGTTTCAATGTAGGAGAAGTTACCCAAATTCAGTAAGCAAATAGGTAGGATGTTATTTTAGTCCCTAAAATCTGCTCTTGCTATTACTATTTCCTCAGTAATAGTAAGACTCAGAAAATAGCAGACCGATTTGGGGATGGGGGTAGTGGCATAATAGCCCGTGTGTACCCAAACCAAACAAACCATCAAATGGAAGACCGTGCTAGCTGATGACAAGGCAGTTCTTCCAAGTTATTATTAATAAAAAGTGTTTCCATTAAAAGTTATGTCCTGATATACATTCCATAATATTTGAATCTTGCACTTGATATTCAACATGCAAATTTTCATTCAGTGAGAAAACATTTTGAGGCATAATAAAATTTCTATATTCACTCTCCTCTCTCCAGAGAAATAAAAAGACTAATTATTTATAATTGCAGTTAGGATTAGTTAGTGGTGCCTGTCCCTATGACTAATTGATGAGAAAATGGCCTGTCCTTACCCTTTGATTTGCTGCTGATTAATAAATCAATACAGTATTACTGGTAGGAGAAAAAAAGAACAGGAACGCACTTATATAATACGATGATGGTTGCCCTTTTTCTCTTTATGAATACTGGCAGCCTCAAAAAAAAAAAATCCACATCATGAATGAAATTAGCTGGGCCCATCTCCAAATTTTTGAAGGGGAACTCGGATTGATGGTTCACAGAGATTAAATTATTCGCTCAGCCCTGGAATGTGAAACTCCAGGACAGGGTTGGGAGACAGCCATTGTGGTAGAAACCTGTCAGACCCGCACTGCCTTGAGCTTCATTTCTTAGTAGGTGCAAAGTTCAAAGTTCAAACTTCAGGGTTGTTGTTCTAGTCAGTTCTTTAGAGAGTGCCTCAGCCTGTGTACCTGGTCGTGACATGTCTAAGATAAAATGCTGTGGAGATTTTGAGTCACTCAGTCTAAGAGTTTCTAAGGACATCAGTCATGACAAAAATTTTGCCTACGTAATATAGGCAAAAATGAGTCACATTGGAGCCTTTTATGCTGTTGGGATATATCAGCTCGGAAATGAAGAATTGGGGCTTCATAAATGACCGCTGAAGCTTCTGCCCCTTTGATGCCTCTTTCTGCTGGGGATATTATCACTATTTCACTAGCTAGACATGGGGCATATGTAGAGAGGGCAGAGCCAGCTTTAAAGGAGAACAGGAAAGGCTTCTGCCTTCCCTTGGGGCTTGACACATCACAGTCAGAACTGGTTTGCTGTGCATCGGGGCTGCCTCCGTGTCTACAGAACTCTCCTGGTTTCTTACTGGGACTCAAGAAACATGGCCCTCACCTTGGAGCTTCCTTGATGTCAGCCCTTCCGAATTATCCTGCTCTTATTCAACACCAACTACCACTTCAAGCCTAAGTAGTCCATTACCTGAAGGTCAAGTACAAACCTCGGCTGACTGTTCTGCGCCTATTCAAAAAGTCAACATTTTAAGACAGAGAAGCACCGGACTCCCACTTGGCTCAATTTGTCAAACATTGTGTCGAGCATCCTCAGGACCTTTGGTAGATGCTAAATCTTCCACCACCTGTTTAGTAAGTTGAGTCGTTGAAGAAATCTTTTTTTACAGCTTTATTGAAGTATAATCCATGTACAAAATCCACACTTGCGTAGGGTATGTGATTTGATGAGTTGGGCCTTTGCTTACACCAGGGATGCCATCACCGTGATCAACGTGACAAACCTCTGCCACCTCTA
Source organism: Glossophaga mutica (assembly GCA_039655065.1). Lineage (NCBI taxonomy): Eukaryota > Metazoa > Chordata > Mammalia > Chiroptera > Phyllostomidae > Glossophaga > Glossophaga mutica. The sequence goes on along the minus strand of CM077313.1, from coordinate 6,189,923 downwards.
AAAGTGTGGGGGGCTCTGGTGGGCAGCATAAGGCCTGTAGTCAACCTTCAAGTTTTGAGCACTCAAAAATGTAAGAGAGGAAATCTCATGTGAAGCGTTCTTACCACAGGAACAAAAATACACAAACACACAAAAACCAGAAAGGACATAAATTCGTACAATCTTGGTAGTGTCTGCAAAACTCACATGCTTCTAGCTGACCCCTGACCCCCAGCAAACGTGTTTCCCATGATTCCTGCTGTTGATTGATGCCAGATTTTAAATCACCAGATCCACTGAGTTTAATCTATGCCGCGTGATCTGTTTATTGAAGACAGTCTTCTCTCTGGGTATGTTTTCAAGGAAGAAGCAACTTGTATGTTCAACTAGAATATTTTTGTTTGAAAAAGATATTTTGACCTTAAAAATTATTTATCAGAGTCTTAGTCTTAGTTGAATGACAAGCACAGTAGCAGACTGCAGTTTATAAATCTGATAGGATTTTGCGATTTCCACAAATAAGAAAAAAACACATACTGGTAAATCATTGTCATTTCATAGTCATTCTATGCCTAGTGATTCTAATATACTTTATTGAAAAACTTAAAAATATCTAGAACTTTGTCCTTATATACCCTACAGTTTAGCACAGTTCTGAACATGTAAGTTTCTATTATGTAAATGTATAGGTGTAATCCCTGAAAGTTCTTTCCTTACCAGCAGTTCTGTAACTAAAATATTTACTAACAGCTTGTGCTATTAGTTTTGAATAAATAACTTATCAATTTTATGGGGGTTTGACTCACGTTTACAATTTTTTAAATATATTTGACCCATTGACCTTGAAGTGGCCGCACTGCACTGACATACCTATTCAAGTTCCCGCCAGTATGTGGTCAAAGCACCTTTACGGAACTGTAAGATTTTACTACTTAAAAATTCCTCTAAGAATTAATATAAATCCATTAAGACATGAACCCAGGCAGAAAACTGTTACTAAAATGTGTACCAGTACAGACAACAACAGAAAACCTACATAGAAACATTATAAAACAAAAATGACAACATTAAAGATACAGCATTAAAAAACTAATGTCACCTTCACACACACACACACACAGAAGCAAGAACTAACCAATTTTAGACTGGTGATGGTCATTGATTTTGCATCAAGAAAATGATTGACTTAGGAAGTGATATTTGAAAGGTAGACTTTTTTCCCAAGATTTTTTACTTTAGGAACAAAATAAACCTCTTTCAAAATTACCTGGGGGGGATTATTATTATCCCAACTTAAACCTGTATTTCTTCAGGTATCTAAAAGTCTGAAAGTCAGCTTCATGCGGAGTAACCGACTCTTTAATTTTTACACAGCTTTACATGTAGTATTAGATGTGTACTGCTTTCATGGTGAAATCAGTTAATGAACTTTACTTCTATTGTTTAGTGGAAAGGACCCTCGGGTTGTTAATGGGTTAAAACGCGTTTATGTTAGCAAGGCCTACACCTGAACCTAAACACGAACATGGCTTTGTTTTTCTTTCTTTGCTCTCAAAGAAACATGGAAGTTCCGCTTTATTTTCTGTCACACACTGTGCGCCACAATTAAAGCAAAGCATGGAGGACACGGGCTCGCACGAAGATGGGCCACTAGCTCTGGGCGATTTGGCCTTCCTGCCTTTGCACCACATTTCACCGGAAGTGAGATGACTGTCCAGGGTGAGACAAGCGATGTATGACCATGAAAAGTAAAACTGACGCAGGTTTACTTACCCCCCGCCCCGCCCCTGTCCATTCACAGTGCAGCAGTAAACATGGCCCCTTACCCTTAGCCTCCTGTTTTCTGATAAGCATTAAATAAATGGACCTCCGCCAGACTTGCAGTGGTCAGCGGGGATAATAGCCATGTTTTCCTGATAAGGTTATTGTGAGGATTATTTGAGTGAGTGTATAGGTATGGAATATAGCCAGCGGAGAAAAACTATTAAGAGCATATACTCAGATTTTCCTCAAATGATTTAATCTCACTTGTAAGCTCCTCCCTTTCTCCTGTGGAGAGCAGGGAAGCCTAAATCTCATTGAACTGAGTCATATACCTGCGATGAAATCACATGGCATTGAATACTCTCAGATTCCCCCTTCTCCTTTTTCTCTCTGTATGCTTATGTCACCCAGTTGCAGAGAGGATGGTGGGGAGATGGGCCTGTGACCCTGTGTGCCCCTGCTGAGTGTCTGCTCTGAGTCCTGCGCAGGTGCTGGCTGCTCCAGGTTGAGATGCTGTTGGTCTAGGCTTGTCTCTGGTTTTTCTGCTGGCATTAGCTAGAGCAGTGGGGTCCCACCTTCTGGTGTCTCTGGGCCACACTGGAAGAAGAAGAGCTGTCTTGGGCCATACATTAAATGCATTGAGACATGTAATCACAAAAAAATCTCATCACATTTTAAGTAAATGTACGATTTTGCATTGGGCCACATTCACAGCCATCCTGGCTTGTGAGCAGCTGCAGCCACAGGTGGGACGACCCGAAAGCCTGTCATCGTGATGACTCTGGCTGATTTCCGAGTCCAAGAAAATGCCTCCAGGAAGCTTAGGCTGGCCCTCTTGATGCCTGGACCCCACTCGAACTCCCACGTGTTATTGCTCATTACTGTAAATCTAGTCCTGACTCTTGGTAACTACGTGACCTTGTACTGTCTTTTCTGCGTTGCGTCTACTCTAACCAGCAGGCTGGGGAAGAGGTGGCCTACGAGGTTATCCTCTACTGGATACCTAAATAGGAAAGAAGACAACATACCCTCTACTTTAAGGGTCTCTCTATTCTGTCTAGTTCCCCACCTCTCTCTCTTATACAGAGAACAAATGCCAAGAAACTGGTATCTTGCCAGTAGGTCTCCTCATCTCCCGAGACGCACCAGGGTGAGAAGAGATGGCATTCCTATTTCTTCTCTATCCTGGGCTATGATCTGCTCGGGTGGGGTTAGTGTTTGATATGTTAAGTTTAATTAAAGGAATTAGGACAGTCACTTTCTATACGCAAGGCCTGGCTTTTGAGACCTTTGCAGCTGGATTCACCTGTGCTGGGCAAAGCCGATCAGTGCCTTTCTATGCTCTGCGCAGAGTGGAGCAACGGGGCCATGTGCTTCCTCCCCAGGGCAACATGCGTCCTGACCGTCTCTCCAAATGGGGGGCCTGGGAGGGGAATATTTCAGGGAAAACTAAACATATGTCATTCTGCTATCTTCCCCCAAATCATCCTTCTGTGTGAAGTGTGTTTCTGTAACGCACACTCAAGTCTTACACACTCTTAGGCGAAGAGAACTATGCCATGGTAAACACTGGGATTCAAAGAGGTTAAGCACCTCATCTAGATCTCACACTTAGTGCTGATTGCAAAGCAGCTTTAGGATTCAGATATTGTAACTTCAGAGGGCGTATGTTCATGGATCTTGCCATGCCTTTTTGACAACACATTTCAAGTATCTATTGAAAAATGGAACAGTTTGGGCATTTCGAAGCACTAACAGATCTGATCTTGGGATGAGGAGGAGGAGGTGAGAGTACCATTTCCTAGAACAGAACCTTCCAGCATCTTGAGGCCCACACACCACCACCAGCCAGACCCCCTGCGGTAAGTTTTCCTCTGTTTGCAGTGATGCGCCCGCTGTCCGTGGTGCTGAATTCTTCATCCGGACAATTCAGGAATTGCTTCAAATTCCGACAGATGATTTCTATCCCTATGTTCCTGTTTCAAACAGTGCTTCAGTTACTGGCTTTTTCAATTAAAAGAAACCTGTAATATAGAAGAGTTTTCTTTACTAAAAATGTTTGAATTAGTCCACTGATTTTACAATATAACTACATTTTGGATAAATTTTCTTTTTTTTCCTCTTTTTTTTTTTAACAACACAATCAATAAAAAACTTTATTTTTTAATTTAAATTATTTTATTATTGTTCAGTTACAGTTGTCTGTATTTTCTCCCCCCCTCCCCCCCTCCAAACTCTAGAAAATTCTCTTTATTTTAGACATTGACACAACAATTCTAGAAAATGCACATTTGCATTTGACTTGTGTAAAAGATTTCTGGTTTATTCTGTCTGTAGCCACAACACAAAATCATCTATAAGTATTCTCCTTTGGGGTATAAATAATAGACTAGTAAACTCAGAGTTCTGTGAAAAATATTTCAGTGCCATCCATAAGTGTGCAACCTGAAACTCACAGACTGGGTAGGCCCACTGTCTTCACACTTGAGGACTTTTTTGAGTATGGGCATTAAATGCTCAAAGTAATCAGTCTCGTTGAAAGATAACTAAAAAGATCCCAGAACTGACCAGAGTATTTTTTCCTTAATATTATCAAGGGTTGTTTGTTTTTCCTCTGTGTGTATGTGTCAGAGAAAGAGAGAAAAAGAAGAGAGAAATTAAATCATCTCAGAGCGATGCAAGAAAGCATCAAATCTTTCCATGCATGTAACAATCGACTATGAGTCTAATGATGAATCATGTGAAGATTTCAACAGGGGTGAAGAAAAGACAGATAAAACGATCATGAAGTAAGAACACAGCATAGTTAGGAAAAACAGACTCCCCCAACATGTCTAGTGTATGGGGCTCTTAGAGATAAAAACAAAACACTCCCCTGGCTAGTGTAGCTCAGTGGATTGAGCGCGGGCCTGCGAACCAAAGGATCGAGGTTCGATTCCCAGTCAGGGCACATGCCTGGGTTGCCAGGCCAGTTCCCGGCAGGGGACATACAAGAGGCAACCACACATTGATGTTTGTCTCCCTCTCTCCTTCCCTTCCCCTCTAAAGATAAATAAATAAATAAATAATAAAAATAAATAAATAAAATATTAAAAAAAAACACTCATCATAGAGAGTTCTTGGTTTTTCTTCAGCACATTGTGTTCTGTATCCTTGTAATAAGTTGATCATTTGGAATGTCTGCCAATATCACCCTTTTATGGAGATGAAGCGGACACCCATGTGACAGCCAGGGCTGACTAGTGTTCACCCGTGTTCTTCATTGACTCAACATCAAGGGTAAAAGTGCTCTCCACACTGTGGCCCTTTGCACCACTGGGAGGCTGTAGAAACACCCTTGGAAAACACTGAATTTCATCGAGGAGTGGGGAACCAGTGACTAATCTCTAAATACCTGCTTCTCTAAATCTAAATGTGCTGTACGCACACTAATTTTATTTCAGGAGAGCTGTGTATGTGCATGTGAAAGTATTGCTTTTTTTTCTCTTTCTGAAAGAGGAATTTTATTTTACTTTTTAAAGATTTTATATATTTATGTTTAGAGAGAAGAGAAAGGAAGGAGAAAGAGAGGGAGAGAAATATCAACATGTGGTTGCCTCTCACGTGCCCCCTACTGGGGACCCAGCCTGCAACCCAGGCATGTGCCCTGACTGGGAATCAAACCAGCGACCCTTTGGTTCACGGCCCATGCTCAATCCACTGAGCTATATCAGCTGGGGATGAAAAGTATTGCTTTTTAAAAGGAAAATTTCAATATATGTCCAACTCTTTTTGCAAACCTCAATATTAAAAAGAGAATATCTTTATATTTTTTAAAGTATGCTTTCATGCTGCCACAAACCTCAGTGTACTTTTCTGGGTACATAAGCCTTGGCTATTGATCAACACTTTTATCCTCTGCAGTGGAGTTAAATATCATGGAAATGTTAGTGTTTAGAATGAAATAGATGAACTTGTAAAATCTCTTCTACTTAACCCAGTGACACTAGTATTTTCCTTTGTCTACATAATGGCACTGGAAATCAATCAACTGTCAGATCACTCTTAGCAACTGTGTCAGAATATGGGACATTATTGCATGAGAAGCAATGCTTGAATTAGTTTATCCAAACACTAGTGGTGGAATTTAAATCATGTGACTGACTGACATGATTTTTCTGGTTTGTAGACTGCCTTTCATCCCCAGGCCATCAGTTGAAGCACTTCAACCCACTGACACTAGACTCACATACCCTGGTCTCCAAGGCCTGTTCTCTAAGTCACAGATCAATATTAGTGCTATGGATGAACACTTTATAACCACTGCATTTCCATCTGCGGAAAGAACCTGATGTTGTCAGTGCTGGAATCAAATAGGCCAGTGCGATGTGTCCATTCCTGTCCCACAGAATTTAGAGGATTTGGTTAGAGAAGGTCTCATTTTCTTCATATGAAAAGTTGGTACAGTAACAGTGGTGGGAGGAAGATATCTAACAAAAATAAATCTTCCAGGCTGCATGTGCATCCTGACCCTCTCAGTCTGCAAAGTTCAGTCCCCGTAAAACCCAGATCTACTGTACAGACTTCATAAGAATGCTACGAGGATCAAATGAGATTATATAACCCTTTTTGCCAAGTGAAATTCACAGCATGTGATTAAAGAGAGACAGTTCCCCTCTATATAGCATTTATTCAGCATAGGAGTCTATACAGTATTTCAAATACTCATTTGAAATAGTGACTGTCACTGTCCTTAACACACAGCATTGTTCATGTTTATACACCTGGCTTCATTATTTCCAGAGGAGAAAATCTGTGTGTATCTTGTTTGCCTCTCAACCGTAGGCACTAGCATGGGGCCTGACATACTGAGGACACACTGACAATACAACACACGAAAGACACACTTCAATAAACCTTTATTGTATCAATGCATACTGAACCTGATTTAGCACTGTGGAATTATATTCAAATTGTAATCAGAAACTGAGAACAGGCTGAAAGTCACCAGAGGGGAGAGGGGAGGGAATTTCAGGGGAACAGGGGAAGGATTTACAGGAACAAGTATGAAGGACACATGGACAAAAACTATGGGGGGGTGGAATTGGGAGGGAGGTGGGGAGGGCTGGGGTGGTGGGTTGGGGTGAGAATAAAAGACAGAAAACTGTACAAGATCAACAATTAAAATAAAAATTAAAAAAAAAGAAAAACCAATATTAAATATGTTAAAAAAATAAAATGTGTTAACAATCAACACTACTATTTTAAAATGCTCTTTCCCCTTAGTTGTGCAATTAATCATCAAGTTTCCATGCCTTCTTCCCAAATGCTCCTTCAATCTGCAATAATCAAAAAGTGTCTCAGTTTTCTTTATTTATATACAGTTCATAGATATTCCTGCAATAAACGGGTTGAAGTGCATTGTCCCAGGAACCCCAGGAAAATCACATTAATATAAGTAATAGAATTAAATATTCATGTAAGCAATTATTCTTATGTAATTGACTCATCTGTTCCAGTCGAACACATTTTAACGACAATATTGCACTAACCCCACGTGAAAGCATCTGCTGTTTTGATGCACAATCCGCTCGCCACCACTTCCTTCCATCCCCAGGAACGTTCCTTTGAGGTCACAGAAAATCTGCTCGCTTTGATAATGTCAACCCATCACATTTCATTTCAGGAAAGCAAACATCAAGTCAAATGATGCATGTCACCGATGCATAAATATTATGTACATGCAAAGGAAATTTTAAGCCATAAATACATAGAATCTTCTGATTTGTAAACTCGAACTACATTCTTAACTTGTGACTGTAAGAAGAAATGGGTGAAAAATAATGCATAGTTCCCATTGCCAACTTACTTGAAGACAATTTTTGTAAAATATTTTGCATACAAAAATGCCTTCTCCTTGAAGTTATTATTGTAACAACCGAAAATGTAATCATTCTGCTAAAAATAGACATTTCCAATGAGCACATACTGAGCTATGGAAACATCATACTCTCTTGGAGTTTCTTTAAAAATAAAATTAACCCATCCATGTCCTCAGGGTTATTTCAAGGTAATTCTAAACCATCATAAGCTGAAAATCATTACACAATTGAACCTCATCACTAGATAAGTGATTCTGACAAAATTGCCACTTTAAGGGACTGATCGGGATGAATGTCGTTCCCAGAAAGAATTCTCCTTCTGAAAATGGAAAACATTTACACTTGAAGGAAACTAGGTAAAAATTGTTAAAGTTCCAGTATGGAAAGAATTTTCTTATTCAATACTTTTCTAACCTTGTTAAATACCTGGGCCAAATGCTTTCTGTGTAGAAGGCACTTGATAAATGTTTGTTCAACCGAATTGAATTCAGACAAAAGTCCAAAGGCATTTGGGAGAAGGTGCTTCTCAAATTCTTACCCTGTCCTCTGCCTCCTGCTTGCTGATATGAAGAATACTTTATTTTCCCATTTGGTGTAGGGACTGTTTTAGTCTGAGTCTACCCGAAAGCAGACCCTTAAGGAGGATTCAAGTGCAGGTGGTTTATTTGGGAGTTCAGGGAAATACCAGCAGGGTGTGGGCTGGGTTGCTGATAAAGCTGCACCATGAAAGCAGCCGCTCTTGAAGGCGGTGGCACATAATGCCACAGGGGACCCCCCAGGGTCCAGGACCAGTGTGAAGTGGAGCCCGGTGCTCTTCCAGCCAGCGGGCCATGCTGCTGGGGGATCTGTACGTCCACTCGCATCAGCTTGAGCGCTGCTCCTACTGGGGCTGACTCCTGAGCTCCTCCAGGCTGCAAAGTGATCTTCAGAGACAAGACAAAGTCCTTAGGAGAGAACGCAGGTGTTGGCGGGCTCTCAGAAGCCAGGCTGTGGCCAATGAGATGGCAAAGGTGTGGGGACCAGAGTGGGGGACCACAGCACCTGTGGCTGCGGTGGTGCCATCCCTAACAGAGCACTCTTCCGGAACATTTAAAGATGTTTTGGAGTAATAACTAGAGAGGGTTTTTATTTTTTTAATGCTGTTATATTTTAACAACAGAACCATCATTTGATGCTGTGGCTAAATAGTGACTTCCAATCTCTGCCTCCAAGCCTGCTGTACACCCTGAAGCCAGTGTTTCAGAAGCAAGTGCAGGTCACACGGGCAGCCAGGGCCAGACTGACCTCAATGCCAAGGTAGGCTCTGACCCAAGAGACCCATCCGGTCCACTTCGCTCCCCCTACCCAGGATCCCATGCTTATTATTGACTCCCTGAAAATCTGATTTTCTTTTGCTCAAAGCTGACAGACCAAAGGACTGCCTCCCACTCTGGAGGAAACACGTGAAATCGTAGGCTGCCCAGTGATGGTCATGCTGTAAAATAGCACTTCCGTTCCATTGCATTACGTAGAAATGGGGTTTGTACTCGGGTCGTTTCATTCGAGGTTGGTTTCTGTCATCAACCGTTTCATTGAAAATCTGCCCTGGACTTGAGTCATCTATAAAACCAGCAGAATAAAACTTGGAGAAAGTTGTTGGGAAGTTTTTTCATCCTTAAAAAACTGGGTTAATGCGCTTTGACACTTTTGATATTGCTCAAACGTCTTATCAAAAGAGCCTGAATCATCCCCAGGACTACATTTTAATTTGATATTTAGGGACTTTCACTTTGAACTTTCCTTCCACGCTTTGATCTTTTATTTAAAAGTCTGAGAAGACTTGACCTATGGCTCCTCTTCACAATGAGTCACGGAAAAATCCACATAAATTTTCCACATTTATGGATAGGAGGGAGTGTAAAGGTCAGTTTTAGAATAAGAAGCCTCAAAAACTAACATCTGCTGAATATACACACAGTTTCCAGCATAACATTAACTTATGGCTTTTTTTGGCTCAAACTTTCAGGAAAAAAATAATTTATTTTAATTTTTTAATTTAATTAAAAAAGCTCAACAAAATTGATGATCGTATTCACGGGTATTATTTTGCATATGAATACCATTATTGCTTTCTAGAATTCCATTCTTCATGCATAAGCATAAATAAAAGAACTAACAACATTTACATAGATACAGCATTAGTACTACCCATGTATGATGCGCCTCCTTATTTTTCCCTCAAAAATTTGGGCAAAAAAGTACAAATTATACCTGGAAAAATATGGTATTTTCGTTATTTTGTTTGCTTAGAGAAACTGAGGCTTAAGGAACTTAAAAATCTCCTTAAGGTAAGAGTGAGGAATCAAACTCAACTTATTCTATAAGAAATTATGCTTGAAAGCATTTCATTCTGCCAATGCATGAAAAAACATGTCCTTGTAAATAAATAAGTATTCATGTATATACACAAAGTTAACCGATGGTGGAAAATGTTACAGTAGTGGTTACCTCTGGGCAGGGATGGAAACTGATGGGGCGGGGGGGAGGGTTACGGGTACACTTTCTGAGGTAGTTGAAATATTATGTCTTGAAAGGCACAGGGCCATGTAGATTATATGGGTCCATACAATTGTCAGGATGCAACCAGAGGCAGCACCTATGACCGGTGCGTTGAACTGCAGGGAAATTACACAGGCGCACATTCTCCGGATGCACTGCTCCTTGTCCTGCTCTCTAGCTGGGGCATCTGACTGAAAAGGCCTGTTGCTTCCCCCATCCTACCTCCCAGCCACAGGGCAGGCCAAGGCTTGTGCACAAGATCCAGTCCAGCTGGTCAGAATCCTCCCCAAGGACTTCCAAAACTTGGGCAAAGAGGTGTAAAAACTTACATTTTTCCTCTAAGGTGATAACTTTGTAAGGCGATGAATTCTCCTTTGTAGAGAAGGTGGTCTAGCACTTAAAATGTAACTAAGACAACATTTTGAGGAGGAACGACTTAAGTCCTTGTTAATAGTAGTTTTACTTAAATAGCTGTGTATGACCAGGAGCTAACACGCTGGACAACCACAGTGGAGGAGAATAAGCCCTGTATCCAGAGGGTGTGAGCTATGAGGAATGAAGAGGTCAGCGCTGGCGGATAGGGATGCCCTTCAGGGCTTGCTCTGTCCGCACGGCCCTGTGGTTTGCAGAGGTGAGCTGATGAGTTACTCACCTCTCCATCTGTACCATGCTGCTCTGCCCATGTGACCCTTTGCAATAACTTTAAAAAGATTACGAAGTAAATACAAATTGCTCATCGTTGCAGACCTTTCCTATTTTATAAGAATGGGAGATGGAATAGACAAACACAGTGCTGGTACCTTCAGGGTTATAGGAGAGAAGGAGGTTCGCAACTGTTTCTAGAATTGGCTGTTAATTTTCAAAAGTCTCAGGTAAATGTAATGTGTCCGGAGCCATAACTCTGAATAATTAATGATGTGATTTCTTTGCACCCTTGCCTTACTTAAAGGAGCCTTCCAAAGAATGTTTCAACATACAGTGACCAATCGTATCACGGGTAATGACTTGGCATTTACTAATAATGTGCCTTGGAATTCTGGTGATAGTATCAGTCTTGTTGACAGATTTATAATTTCATGAAAGAAGCTATAATGATAAGACCAGTACTCTCCAAAGATTATAGGTTATAGTACTTTAGATGGAAGGAACCGTAGGGAACCTCTAGCCCTGCCTCCTAAGTTTACAGATGAAGAAACAAGAGCTCAAGAGAGACAAAATGGTAGGCTCAAGGTCACAGAGCCTAATTAGGGGCCATTTAGAGACTAGATCCCAGGTCTCCTAGTCCCCAAAGTGTGCTGTCAGCGAGCCGACAACCACTACATGTTATTATTCCAACTTCTGCCTCTTCGAATGACATCTTAGTTGTCATTCATACTGCACGAGTCTTAAGAGCTGACAACCTTGTTAAAACAAAATCGCACATAATCCAATAATTGTTGTGACTTTAGCATCACACAACACTGTATATGATGTTTAACCTTGATGAACATCTTAAATGGTTAAGGACGAAACCCTGACCATAATAACTTCTAATAATGTTCTGCAGATGGGTCCAAATCCATATATACAAAGTTATCTTGAACAAAAGTATCTTGTAATCATTTGTATTTTCTACCTATATCATTACTTGAAGCACCATTGTGGGAAAGGCACAAGCTTGGAATTGAGCAGACCAGGTTCAAATCTCAGCCATAGCACTGCCCAAGTCTTCGTTTGTTCTTGAGACAGAAGGATGGAGAAAGCTACAGACTATATAAAACATATAGTATACTGCTTAGCACATAGAGTTAAAGACATCGTAAAATTGAACCCATTGTTTTATACCCTATTTAAAATATTTCCACGCTTGAATCAATTTTTGATTAACATGTGATTATGTAAATAAGTCTATTTAAAACCAAAAATAGTATTTTTCTATTAAGAAGACAGATGCTTGCTGAGTGCTGTGTCTTTGAGGAGCTGTTTAGGCTGGGAGTTCATCCCTCAGCAGAACGGAAAAGGATTTCTGTTCTGCTGGAGCTCATATTCTGGTTGGTGGTCAGTGGAGTGAGGACGGCAATGAAAAATGAATATAAATACATTATAAGGCATATATAAATATAGGCAGCTGATAATTAGTATTAACTATGTATTTAGACAATTGTCACTTATCTAATTTGTCAAGGGTTTTTTTTTATATGAAAAATACAAGGTTTTGCTTTGATTTTGATTTACCTTTGGAACACCTGATTTTTTTTGAAAATTAATTTAAAATATTACATATATACTGTGAATAATTACTAACTGTGATTTACTACTATGGAAACTGAAATAGACAATTGAAGTATTTCCAATAATTTTTTGTTTTATTTGAATATGATACATTGGCCATTCTGTACAATGAAGACCTAGTCAGGGACTGTGTCTTGACCTATTAGAAGCTCATGTTAAATTTAAAACATAGAAACTGATTTAATGATAGATCAGCACACAAAAAACCTTAAAGTATTTCTTGGGTTTTCATATCTATGTGAAAAACATATTTCTTATGCTTGAATTTTATTCATTGGCATCTGAGATTTCTCTGAGGCTTGGTATTATTTGTCTTACTGCAGACCCAGAGTAGAAACACCTCGGAATTGAACAGGAGATTCAGCTTTGCTGTACTGTCTTCCCCTGCCCCGCTCCTGGCCCTTCAATATTTTACTTAGAGGTTGAGTTCACAGAGAGAGCAACAGACATTAGTCTTCAGCCCGTGCCCACATTTTGATTAGGCTTTGTCACCAGGCCATGTTTTTGCATATCTCCAGGAAGTATTCTTATAGGGTCTTTATTAGGTTGAATGTTGCTGTTTGCCTCGGAGTAGACCACACACATAGTACGCTTGGACCTTAGGCATCTGTTATCGGTATTAGAATAAACCTTATGAGCAGAATCCCTCTGTTTCTGTACAGGAACCCCAGGTCTTATCCCCACAACCACGAACGACCCCCAGATCCTCAGAGTGCCCCTCCTTTATCTCCTTCCTGAGAGGGCTCACACGTGATCCAACAACTGAAATGGTTGTACTGAGTCTGGAAGGGTACCATTATCCCCAGGTACAGGCCCTCACCTTATCCTCCAATCTGCTGGGCAGTACAGATACCGGTAGTCTTACAGCCCTGGAATCTGAAACTGGAGGGAGACCTGAAGACTGACTTCCTGTATCACTTCTCCCAACGTCTGTCACCAGTTAGAGGATCCCATATCTCCTAAGCAAAATCCTAGATATGGTATCGAAGAAACTGGTCAGTTCATCGAAAGTCCTCAATATGTGGCAGTTTACTAAGCGACTGAAATAAACCAGATGGAGATCAATGAGGTGATAGCATATTTAACATAAGATTCTTTTTAGAATAGCAGATTTCACCCGAATTCTGAAAATGCGATATCTATCCAGGACTACATTATCTGTTGACCTATCAAAAAAGACCTCCATTTTGCTGGATGGACAAGTGTTTATCTATCTATCTATCTATTTATTTATTTGTTTGTTTGTTTTTTTAAAGCCAAGTCACAGAATGTGAAGATTAAATTCTCATTGCATTTAAGGGAAGGATAGTGAGGTCCCTATAACTTAGATCGTCTCAGTGTGAAATGTGGAAAGAGGCACATCGATGTATATCGGAGTTTACTAAAGGGAGGAAGGAAAGACAGAGGACAGAAGAAAGGAAAGAATGAAGGTTTATTACAGCATGTTAAGTAGAGATAGAACTTGAATTTAGGACTGCTGGCTCTGACTTCTATTTAGAACATCCATCTTTTTTCTTTGATGCCTAAGTTATCTGGAAGTGGTGAACACCAAGTCATTTATTCTACCAAGAAATGTCTGCGCTGGCACTCTGTGCAGATGCTTCCGGAACTACACCAAAAATAAAATGCCACTTCTCTGCGCATCTCCAGTCTGGGAAGAGGACAGCGTGCTCTCCAGATTTGCATAAACTGCTGTGACAATTAGTGAAGTACTGGAGTCACGGGATGGAAGGCGTCTGGAAAATGCTATCAGGGAAAGCATGCTTGGAGAGGAACCACTTGAGCTCAATTTTAAATAGATTGAGTAGACAACTGGATGGTTGGAAAGCCAGAGAATGCAGTTGCAGGTGGCAGGAATGGCCGGTGGAAGGGCTGGACATGCATCTCTATTGTGAAATTTCTTTAGACGCTTAATTCGTTTGGTTTGAGTGAACATCGCCTCTGTGTGTGTTCTTGTGTGTGTTTGAGTGTGCCGACGTGTGTATGAGTGTAGCCATTTGCATACACAGCCATGTATACCATGGCGTGGGGGTGGGAGAAGATAAATTTAAGAAAATGAGAGTGAGCTGGATCTAAATGACAATGATGAGAATAACAGTGGGGACTATATATGGTACCTGCAGAGTCTCACTCTGTCCCCGACACTGGTACAAACATTTCATGTACTCTAACTCATTCCATTAAAACATAAACACACACTCACACACATGTCTTTGCAATATTTACTGTCATGATCATCCGAGGCAGACAGAGGCATACACCGGTTGAGTATTCTGTCCTCATGTAGCCAGTAAGCAGCAGAGGCAAATTTGAACTTGGCAGTCTGTGGGGTGCCTTGGATTCCATGCCCAGGTGTTGGGTTAAGCATTGACAAACATCACGGATTCCGACTCAGTTTGCGGAGGTTGAATTAGAAAGAAGAAAGCTGGAGGACTGGGTCAACAGCCTTCTTTCCGAGATGAGACAGGTAGCTAAAGATGGAAATGAGTGGTCAAGGGGAAGATAGTTTATGAGGCGGGCCGTCGGGACCAGGTCGCTCACTGCAGTGGAAGGGGAGAGCCGGCAGCTGCCCATTCCTGCGTCGAGTGGTGTGTGGGCCCGAGGAGGTGGTTTGCATGCAAATATAATACACTCGGTTTTGGGTGTGCGGAGCTTGATTGTCTTCCTGAATAGGGTTGGGATACATAAGGAGGCAACTTTGGCTATTTGAACTAGAGATGAATAGAGGAGGTAAGAATATCTCCTTAACAGGTCTAGGTGGAAATATGGGGCAAATAAAACTGTGAGGAATTTGCATTTTCCACTTTTATTTCTGTTATTAAAATGTGTCTATGGAAGATATGCAAAGAAGGGAAAAAAGTCACCTTTGCAGCAAAATATTCTTATTAATACAAAATAAACACCTAGCTCTTATCCTAAAGAGATTGCTCCCAAATGGAGAGAAATAGTCACAAAATATATTAAATACATATAAGCCTTAAATTCTATGACAGATTTACATAATTTAGCATAACTTGTGGGTAATGATGATGATAAAACCACTAAACATCTGCTAAGCATTTAAAAAGCATTTTCCTTCCATTAGCATTAGTAGCCAGAAAATAACATACTTTGACTCAAATTGTCCTTTTAAAAATCTAGTTTGGAGCCAGTAGAATTTTATCCCATATTTTATTGAGGGTCCTTGCTTCCCCCTCAGAAAAAAAAAAGGTTATAAAAGCAGAAGCTTTCACCTGATTGGGAATGAATACTCCATTAATACCCTCATTATTTTGATTGTGGCAAGGTCAGACTTGGAGAAAATTTTATTCACCCCTCTCTGTTGCTCAGCATCAAATTAGACGAGACTGTGTTCTGGTCAGGAAATGTACAGTCTTGTGAAAGCAGGAAAGTGTTGCTTATTATTCTTCTAAGATATTATAGTTAACAGTTTTATTCTAATACAATAAAGATATCACATATGGTTCCAAGCCCTGATTTGGTTGTGTTGTAACCAGTAACTTTTTATCAAGGAACATGTTCATGCATTTGTTTCTCTTTGAGAATTGGGTGATTCATGCACCTTTATTTTGGTCTCTGTAGAGTTTTCCCATCAACAGATGTAAAATCATTTACCGAGTGTGGCTTTGGATTGACTGGACCTGTATAAGATAGCCAAATGTCACCTTGCAGGGGAAGGACTCTTTATATCAATGGATAATCACTCAGTTACATTCTCCACGGAAAGGAAAAACTAAGGGATCTTATTACTTTTATTTTTTTTTACAAAAATAGAAGTATAAAAATATCAGAAAATTATGGGGAGAAAATATTTAGAGGGGATGGCTTTTTAAATTAAAGGTACTTTGAAAGCTAAAATTAGTGTAGCTGCCTTTAACACTATTTAAAATATACAGAATGTACCCTGGCTGCTGTGGCTCAGTGGATTGAGCACAGGCCTGTGAAACAAAAGGCTGCTGGTTCGATTCCCAGTCGGGGCCCATGCCTGGGTTGCGGGCCAGGTCTCCAGCTGGGGTAATGTGAGAGGCAACCAGTAACGTATCTCTCACCCCTTGATGTTTCTACCCATCTCTCCTCCCTTTCCCCTCGTAAATAAAGTCTTTTTTAAAAAACTTAAAAAATAATATATACAGAATGCTTTAAGTACAATCAACAATGAAATTAACTAAACGAACAGAAAAAACATACAACTCAAAACATGTGTTGGAGTAATAGCTTTTCAGAGCAAATTCACCCAATAAACTACATCAAGTAATGGCATCCGAAAATGACCACGGCTTCATTTAGAAGGTACACAGGGAAAAATATTCAAAAACCACATGGTATCCAGGGAGAATTTAAACATAAAACAAACTACCTGTTCAAATTATTTTTACTGTGCGTAAATTCTTCAAGGTGGCAGTTGTCCAGTGACGTGAATACGGGGGCGGTGGACAGGGAACAGGATTCCAGTTTTCAAGCCTAGTTTCCAGCAGGAACCTTAGAACTCACAGACAAATGAGCCACAGCATTTACCTTGGGAAGCTCAGGAAACTGAATACCTTCAGCCAACAGAGCCAACTAGAATCAACCTCCTGCATACCTACTACGTGCCAGATGATGCTGGGCACGGGTAGTATGCGGGCACGGCTCAGGCTTCGACACGCGGCCGTCTGCGGGGATGTAAGTTATTTAACTTACCGTGCTAGCCTGGCCCTAGTCTCATCACAAAATATGGGAACTGTAGCAGTGTCCTGGCTGGTCTGTCTGAAATCCACCACTTCCTTCCTCATCTAACCTGGCATGTCATTGTTAGGCTGGTATTATTTTTTCTGCCTCTTGAGTTGATTGGGGTGACACTGGTTAACAGAACTATACAGGTGCACAATTCCACAACACGTCACCTGTACTCTGCATTGTGTGTTCAAACACATCATCGGTGTACTGCGTTGTGTGTTCATCACGCCAAGTCCAGATTCCTTTCATTACCATTTATTTCTCCTTTACCCTCCTCCCCCTCCCCCTCTCCCCTCTCCCAGTAGTCACCACTTTGTTGTTGATGCCCATGAATATTTTTCTCTTTTTTTGCTCAATCCCTCCACTCCCTGACACAGCCCCACAAGCCACCCCCCCAAATAATTGTCAGCTTATTCTCTATCTTTGAGTCTGTCTCTATTTTGCTTGTTCGTTCGTTTAGTTCATTAGATTCCGTATATGAGTGAGAGCAGATGGTACTTGTCTTGCTCTGACTGGCTGGCTTATCTCACTTAGCATGATGCTCTCCAGGTCCATCCATGCTGTTGCAGAAGGGTAAGATTTCCCTCTTTTTTTATGGCCGAGTAGTATTCCATCATGTCAATGTGTACTGCCTTATGACCCAGCGACTCCACTCCTAGGCTGGTAGTTTTAAAACACAATTTCATGTGATCCCTTCCTGGTCAAAATTCTGCTAACGTATTTATTGCTAACCTAAATTCAGACTTCTTTGTTCAGCTCCTTAGCTCTTCATCATTTACTCCCATTCTTCCTCACCAGCATTCATTTGAGTTAGTTCCCAAATCTTGCCACGCTCCAGGCTTTAGATGCCCTCTCACTTCCCAGAGCCATCCCAGCCTGAACCAGGCATTGGCTGGGGGCTTCCCCCTCCTATGCCGTGAGGACTCACCCTCATTGCGCCCACGACTTTCTCCCACTTTTACCAGGCCAAGGAATGAAGCAAAGTGAGTGAGGTCTAGAGTACCTTCGAAAAAGCATGCTGTGTGGGATAATTCATATAACATGGTAAACTCAGAAGGGAGCAGAAAGGAAGTTCAAGGGGGTGACGTTGTCACATTTGTGAAATTTAAAATAGAATCATCCGGAAAGCAGGGTGGCTGGTAAGTTAATGGGTGAGGGGAACATTGACTGAGACAGAGATGCAAACTAGGACAAGGTTAGTTCTCAGTAATCTGCATGGGAAATGGCAGGGGCCAGTGTTGTCTGAGGTACCCTAAAATGGCCAGGGGTTTGTGAGTGATGTCGCTTTGCTGCTTTTGTTTTGAATTTTAAAATCTTCTACCATACGTGCACCTTTATTTTGTTACATTAATAAATTTAATTTTGAAACCAAAAACCAGATGTATCCTTCAGCCCCCAGAATTCTCTTAACTGGTCATTTCCACTAAATGGCTGAAAATGCAGTCCATCAATAAACTTATGTATAAAGCCTGATTTTATATAAGATATGCTAATACATTGCCAGCAGACAGGGAAACAGATGGGATGGGGGACAGAGGAGAGAAGAGAGAAAGAAACTAAAGGAGGATATGCAAAAAGGTGACATTGGTTGACTCTAGTCATTGCCATCACAAATGATTTATATTTTCTTGTACTTTTATAATTTAGAAAATCCAGCTATGTGTATGTGTTTCTTTAATAATGAGATCATGGAGTTTACATAAAGGTCATGTTGATGAGTAGCTAGCAATAAAAATAACCAGGAGAAGGCAGAGCACTGATGCTAGGAATATCAAAAGGGTCACGATTTGGACTGTTGGGTGCGCAGGGTTGTTCCAGAGAGGAAGGGGCTTCCGTGATAACTCTCAGGTTTTGGGCGGAGTGGCTGAACAGCTGTTGAGGAAAGCGGCCATTCGGGAGAAGGATCTGTTTCAGGGACAGGCGAGAACTCTTGAACGTGGAAGGTAGGTCGGCAGGGGAGCAGTCAGTCTCAGAAGGGAGGAGGATTTTATAACACCGTAGTTTAAAACTGTCTGCCCATAGCGACAATAAAAAGAGCATCAACCTCATTCAGTTGCGTTTCTTTATTATTTTATATTTTTTACTAATGGTGTGCTCCATCATTGCCTGCACCAGACGGGGCCTGTTCCTACCACCGTCCTCTACCTGGGAACGTGATTGTGTGAGAAGAGCAGGAACTTGTGGGACTTATTTTGAGGATACAGCCTTCAGAGTGCTTCCAGCGTTCAAGTTGCAGCTCTTCAGGAGGTAACTGAAGACATGCCTGACGCGGATGCATAGGCAGAGTTTGGGGTTCACGGTTTACCGTGTTGCTCAGTAGCAAAGGCAGCTTCGGGGAAGCCCCAGCACCAAACCTTTCTAGCTGTGCAGCTTGAACAAGTTCTTTAATCTCACTGAACCTCACTTTTCTCATCTGAAAACAGTAATAGTAGTATTGGAAGTAGTAGGAGTACAAACTCCACAGAGTTATTGTAAAGGTTGAATGAATTGTAAAAGGCGAAAGGTTACAATGACATGCATGTAGACCACAGCTTCGCAGATACAAATACTAAGTAAATGGTGGGTGACTCGTCATTTTCTCTGTGGTTTTGTTTCTACAAGGCAGACTCTTCATCTATGAAGTCAGCATAAGTCTTGCTAAAAATTCAAATCTCTCCTGTGTGTGTGCTGTAGCGTTATTTTCTCTCTATAGAAATGTTATCAAAATTAATTTTCTGCTTAGATAAATTTGATTCACATTCATCTCTTTTTGTAATTTCCTTATTGTTTTATTATCTTCCTATTGTTCTATTCTATAAATAATGAATGCAGCATTTTGATAATCCTAACAAGTAGAGACCATATATTTTTTTTGCCCATGAAGCACGAGGACAAGATTTTTTCATAATATTTTATTTCTGTCATTGTGCTTGAGATTAACAGCACAGTTTTTCCTCCACAAAATTTATTATAGGTCGTAAAAATAAATGGGACCTTCTTTCTGATTGGGTGAGAAAAGGAATTTAATCTTATGTAATTATCTTTCAAATCACACATGCATCAGTATAATAAAACTATCTCTTAGATCACTGGACCATTTCATATAATTTTAAAAGATTAATGTTCATATACAATTTATATATCTCTTAGGCTATCTCCCCATGGCGGACTTTCTTAAAGAAAAACGAAATAGACTAGCAAAATCAAGCACTGGATAACAGAAGTGCTGAATAAGAAAAAGTTTAATGAGTAGCCATGGTAACACAATTTTTTCCCCTTCTAAATAAAAAGGCAGGGTGTTACAACCTATCATAGTAACACAAAGATTGCTATGGGGAATAAAGAATTTGAATATTAGAAGAGACTAAAGCATTGTAACTCAATGGTGTACAAACTTGTGTTTGCCTTCCTAAGCCATGAAACTTTTTTTTTTTTTTGCAACAAATGCTACCTCAAGGGTTCAGTTCCCCTAATAGGTAACTGATGGGGAAGGGGCAAGTCTGTGAAGTTGCTTCTGAAACCATTTCCAGGATTTCTGTGCTCTAACAGTGGTTTGAATAACATCAGCCTGATCCAGACACTACCTTTTCAGACCTTGGAAACAGTTTTGTCACCAAGGTTACAAGGCTACCCATGGTAATGCCTACTAAAAGTATCTTACTACATTCTGTGCGCAGAGACAGAATAATGCGTTGCATTATCATTTTTTTTTAGAGAGACCCTACTAGGGAAACTTTTTAAGATGGCTTCTGCTTTTCAGAACTGCTGCCGCTGCACACGGTATTCACCTTTTGTTAGTCAACTCCTTTGTGCGAGAGTTTATTTTTCAGCCTCTAAAGACTTTTTTTTAGAAAAAATTCTCAATTTTAAAACTTAAGAAAATAGAAAAAAAATATAGTCAAAATTTAAATGTGTTTGATTGTGGTTCCTATTCTTATTTTAAAAAATCATTACTGCCACCCAACACTGCTCTCACAAGAGACATAAAATTCAACATAATTAAGTAAAAGTGAAGTAGGAATAGTTTGGACATGGTTTACTGAGCTACCAAGCACGAGACATCTCTCTGGGATTCAACAAAAGTAAATAAATAAGCTCATTAGTAAATAGACAAGAAGAACAGTCATTTTCCCAAATGAAAATTTCCCTGAAAAAGAAGAGATTGAATGAACCTTCCTCAGTTTAGATCCAATACAAATTTCGATTAAACTTGCTATTTAGAACTGGGTACTCTAACATGTAGCTAAAGACACCCTGGGTCCTATTGCTGATTGGGGTGAAGGGACAGAACCACCCACCATCAGAGATTTGGGTAACCGTGGAAATGTCCCAAGGATTCTACTCTGTTTGAGAGCGGCTTTTGGCAGGAGCAAGAATGAAAATGTCACTGAAGCCCAGAGGTAGCTCTTCCTCGACTGGAGAGTGAGCTGGCATCAGCCTGGACATTCCATCGTGCCATGTCACAAAGTGACAGAACAAGTTCCCGGCCATCTCTCAATATTCATCAGCACCCTAACTTATGTTACAGTTTATACACAGTAAAGAGGCTTTAAAATGCGCTTCCTTTGGATGGACAAAGAATGAATGCAAGTCAGTAGAAATGAAAAACTGGAGCAGTGGCTGCCACGGGCTGTACCTGGTGAGTGAACACAGCAGCACGTGGGAGCCACGGAGCCACAGATTTGAATGCTCCGCCCACTCTTTGTTATCCCTATTAACGTGGGCAATTTATATAAAGTAATTGCCATTAGGCAATGCAGTTGTGAGGGTTAAAAATAAGTTCATGTCGTTTACCATGTTTAATTTATTTTAAAGATTCTTGAAGAATGCCTGGAACATGACGAGCCTCGGGTAATCCACAACTGTGGGCCCTTGTATCTCTTGTGATTGCAGGGACTAGAGTTCCCATGAGGTCCTCTCAATTGATGGGGAGATTAGTTTGAGGATCTTTGTGGATTAAGAAGCTAGGAATTCTGACCCTGCATCAGATTTTTATGGAAACAAACCAATAAACAAAGCACATCTAGGCCTCAGTACAAAAACTAGGTAAAGCTAAATAGCGATATTCGCCAAATCCGCGTGAGCCACAGGACTGAACCTG
The DNA here is from genome assembly GCA_039655065.1 of Glossophaga mutica. Classification (NCBI taxonomy): domain Eukaryota; kingdom Metazoa; phylum Chordata; class Mammalia; order Chiroptera; family Phyllostomidae; genus Glossophaga; species Glossophaga mutica. The sequence continues at coordinate 6,167,714 of CM077313.1, read as the reverse complement.
TTTTCTGCTGTTACTGTGACTACGTCTACTCAACCTCCACATCTACCAATTCCATTTCTAGCCACCAGTCACCGCCTCCTCTGTTCCACAGTTTTCAGCCTTGAACATCCACTTGCTCAGATATCTGCTGACTTACATGGATGTAGAAAGTGAACACAAAAATATAAGTAACATGCAGTATCATCATCAGAAACTGTGCTATTTTCTTTGTGGAGCCTACTACCAGCTAAATGTCTGAGTCCTAGCTGCACCCCTCAAGACTTTCTCTCATTGATTAAATTAGTAAGTAGGAGACCTTTTTCAGCAGAGCTGTTGTGCTAGACAACATCCCAGGCTGTAATCCTTCTTCGAAGTGCTGTGGGGGATGGGTGGGGGTGGGACCTAATGTCACATATCATTTCCTTTTATGCTGGAGGGACTTACTGGAAAAGGGATGAGCAGGTACCATACACATTTAGGCTTAGCGTTTTTACAGTTTTCTATTCATGCAGACTGGAAAAGAACCGATTCAAAAAAAGGACTAGTTTAAAGCTAGAACAGATGTATTTTCTACCTCTCCCTACTTTTCCCAACATCCTTAAGGTTGAAATACGTGTTCTTCTGCCGTGGTTTTTATACCCGTGCTAAAAGGGGGCTGGCAGGCCATCCTTCAAGGGGCATCCCAAGAGAGATTTTCCACTGCTCTGGGTTTGGATTTAAATGTGAGTTTACTAGGAAGATTATTTCTGTCGTGAAATGAGTCAGAGGGTCCAAAGTAAAAAGAGGCTTGGTAGATAAAAGAAAAAAAAAGATGAATTCATCAATTTACAATGAACAAAACATGCTCAGCCTGTGTTTTTGCATGGCTTGTACATTCTTCCCTGGTAAAAGGTAAATAGAGAACTAAATTGAAACCTCTGGATTGCTTGATGAATTTCAAATTGGGAAATGTGTGTAGTTCAAATACACACACACACACACACACACACACACACACACACACCTGTAGCAGCAATTTTCAACTGGTATGCCGCAAGAATTTCTAAAATATGCAATACCCGACTATGTCATCAGGAGCATTGACCTCTTTTCCCTTAGACCGTCAAATTAAAAAATGACAACAGCCAACACAACAATAGCTGTCTGGTGTGAATAAATGAAAATCATACCTATTTTTTGTCAGCTTGGCAAAACTACATATTATTCAGCATGCCACAGACTTTTAGGAATTAGTTTATGTGCACCACGAGATGGAAAAGGTTGAAAATCGCTGATTTGTAGCAATACACCTGTTAAAAGATCCTTGAGTCTTTGTGCCAGAATTTCCCCTCTTTTGGAGGGAGACTCGGTATCTCTGACTCAGGACTGCAAGAATCTGTTGTTTCTAGGCTGCTGTTGCGGAACGCCTCTCATCTGGGTGAGCACATTCTGCATTATTTACTTCAGGATTGCAACTCAAGGCACAATCTTGTTGGGCAACTATTATATTTTCCTAATGAGTCTATGTGCATATTAATTTGTGCTGTCAAAAACTTACTTATTCTGCACCTGTTATGTGGCTGGCACCGAAGAAGACATTGGGGGTAGAAGAGAGAATGCAGAAAGTATTGTTTTTGCCAGCTTTTTCCTTAGAATCCAGTAGGCAGACAGACAAGAGCCTAATTATTTACTTCATCCCTCACTCTTATTACATAATAACAAAATGCAGTCAGTTGGGGAGTTATATGTTACAGAACTTCACCTACACACATAGTAGAGTTTGTAATCCTGAATCATCTCACAAACATTTCCCCAAAATTCTATCAAATCAAGTTAATAAAATTACATAGACAGTAACATAGAAGCAGGTTGAACTTTTAAACATTTGTGCAAGAAATGTGCTTAGCTTAAAACAGAAAAAACTTTTTCAAAGCAGTGACTCTTCCGTAAAGGTTTGATCTTACAACATGATTTTTAGAAGGCAACAATAGTCTCTCCAGAGGATACTGTGTGACTGTATTTAAGGTCTGCAACAGTTGAAAACTCACATTTTGACGTATACAGGTATTGAGAGCTATCAAATATATACCCACACTGGAAGCATTAGCAAGTAGCCCCTCCACAAATATGGATGCTTTTTAAAAGAAACTGAGCATTTTTGCAGCTGCTTTGAGGATTCGATTGTCCTTCTGCCTGATTTTATATTCAGCTTGTCTTCGAGTAGTATTGAAATTGGTTAATAATCGTGTTTACTCCTCAAGGAGTTGGATCTGTAGATGGTAATGCATTTGCAAACACCCAGGCCCAAGTACGGACCAGTCGGAGTGCCGTCTGTTTATGGGGCTGGAGAACATCACCAGAAAGCAGAGGAGGAAAAGACAGAGGCCACCTTCCACTAAGGTGCAATGCAATGGTTCTACATGGAAAATGGCGTAGGTCAGAGATTAAAGGTATAAAAGAGGCAAGAGGAAAAAGGTGAGAATTCATATAGTCTCATTTATTCTTCCCCCTTTTTTTCTTTTTTAAGGGGAAGGTATCAGAGTTGTGGGGGGAGGTGTTTAGGGGACAGGGAGTTAGGGACTATCCCCATCCCCTGTAGGTCTCCTCTCTGCATCAGCCCCTGAGAACACAGGGGTAACACAGAGAATGTCTCCCCGACTGGCAGTATTTATCCCTGACTCAACAGTTACTGCTCCTCCTAAGGGTCATCCTCCCTCCTGAACCTCTGTGCTGTTTTCAGGCAGAAAGACAGCAGCTGCATGAGAAGGCTCCCAGTCAGTTAGGAGTCAAGGGTGTAGGACCCACTCACGACCTTGGGGGCATAGGGAGGGCGAAACAGTTCTGCTGTTCGTGGACTAATTTGAATAGAGTTATTCTCTCTATGCCTTTTTTGCCTTTCTATTAAAACAAAATCAACAGAGACTGTGGTAGATTAGTTTTTGGTGTAACCCATTATTAACTTATATTAGTTCTCCATCAATTGTTCTCTGACCCAGAGTTCACACAGAAATATATGTGTGTGCATTTCTCTGGGGAGGGGTCACTTTTCCTTCGGTCTGCTTTTGTGTTCTGCATACTTCGTGAAGTGCCTCTGGTCCTGACTCTCTTGTATTCACCCCAACTCAGAACTCCGTCACTTCGCTGTGTCCGAGGGTGCATCTCACACAGTAAGTTTGTAGCTGATGCGAGTCTCCCAGCACAGCCCTTCTCTTAAATTAGTTACAGTCTCATTTTTGTTATGAAAATTGCTAACTCATTCACCAAGAGCTAATTAGAATTAAGAGTCAAAGTGACTGGGATAATTTCTCAGATGAAACTTAGTGCTTTTATTTTTTAAAAAATTGCTAAGTCTTTATTTTTATCCCTTATAAATTGATGTACTGAATAAGATTTATTCATGTTGTATTAACAATAGAAAATTTGAGTGAGAGCAGCATTTATATGGAAGGTTCTGCTTGTATTTTTTAAATTAGTGAGTAAATAAGTTATATTTTATTGAGAAAACTCTCATCAGAAATGGCTTTTAAAACTTTCCTCAAAATCGATTTCTTAAAAATCCTTGATTTTACTGGACTGATATAGAAATGCTACATAGCCATATTTTAATGTCTTTGTTTTGTTTTCTTCCTTTTTTAAAAAAATATCAACATTTCAGCATCTGGGTGTAGGCTATGCTGCATGCGAAACAAAAACCAAAATCTGGGATATCTGTCTCTGATTTGTCTGATGTTAAGGTTTTCTTTTTATAAGGTCATGAATGCAGGGTTAATCCCAAACTTCCAGTTAGCCAGGGAGAGCTGCAAATGAGTCACACAAATGAAACATTGCCTTCTCCAAGGAACTGGGAATCCCCTGAGTACTTGATAACATGCCCCTGGGGTATGTACCCCAAATTCTGTATCCTTCACCCCCAGGTAGATTATTTTATTAATCTGTACATTATTAATGAATTAATTTGTCTCGTTAACTTTACTTGGTGATTTTTTTTCACCACTCAGAAGTCCTGAGTTACCCAGCTTCTGCGGGGAGTTAACAGATTCCTCATGTTTCAGAGTTGAACAATGAGGTGGAGGCAAGAGTTCAAGGTCAATAGCATTGTTTGTGTTTTTCGACCATTAGACTGAGTTATGGAAAGGGAAGTATTCAGGCTGGTACTTTGAGGGGTAGAGAGGAGGGGCCTGGAACAGGAAGGAGAAAGAAGATTTGATGCCCTTGGTGATGAGAGAATGGTAGCCATGCCATGCCTGTGCGGGGGTGGGGGGGGTGGCTGCAGAGCAGGGGGCTCTGGGAGCTGAGAGGACCTCCACTGGGGAGCCACAGAAGAGGTCCTGGTAGTCAGAACTTGTCTGGAGGGAGGGGTGCTGTCCAAGAAGTCACCGGAACTAAACAGACAGCACCTCTGTAGAAAGCTACTGACCAGCGTCCTGTCCAGGCTCACGTACAAAGAGGCGAAGGGAGCATGACAAAGAACAGATATTGGAATCCTTGCTCATTTTATCGACTGGGTAGTTTGGACCAATTAATTTGGACAAAATTAATGAAATCTGAAATGCTGTGCACCTTGAGCATTTTGGAATAATTCACAAGTTACAGGGTCTTTGTGTGTATGAACTAAGGCCAGCCACTTAAAGGAGAGATCAAACAGCAGTTCATCTTCCCATCCTGACAACTGTCTAGAACAGCATTTTCCAAAAGCAAGTACCAGGGGGAATTAGTTCTGAGGCGAAATATGTTTAAGAAATACCAGTATTAGGGCAACGTGAGGCTCTTTGATGATTCACAAAACCCAAGAGCATATTAGAGACATACAGGAAACCTGTACTTACCAGTCTATCTGTAGCCCAAAGGTTTTCAAACTGATTTGATCATTAAAGTCTATTAACAATTCTGGGGAATAAACATCCTTTGAGATACTAAATACTTATGGAAAATGAGTTAGTCTACCAAGCAATATACACAGTTTCAAATCTAAATGTTTGTCCTTTCCCAGAAAGCAAGAGTGTATAAATATGAGTTTTCACTTCCTATGTTGACACACAAAAGAGGAGAAACAGAAAATGTGCCTCTTTCCTCAGATCCCTCTCTGACGTGGTAAAGATCCTAGACAGGGTTACAAGGGGGATCTTTCTCATACATATGGTGAATGTTTGTTTTCTGCAATAGATATTTTCAAAAAGCCATTCTCTCTGTCAAGGATTGAGGATGTAGCTCATCATCTTTAGAAAACAGAAGTGAAGAATGAAAGGTAGCTTTTCAAAGGCATCGTTTCTAAGTGGGTTAACAGAACAGCCACATGAATGAGTGAGGAGATAATGATGTCAATACACACAGTTTCACAGTCATTAAAACACCTACCTGTTCTAACTCAGTATCCAAACCTTAAGGGCGCTGTGAAGAGCCAGGTGATAAAATGACAGCGGCAAATACGCCTGAAGCTTGGAAATGAAGGAACAAAGAAAGAGATTTTAAAAATTAGAGCTTTGGAGAGAAAACCATGAAAAGGCACAGACAATGCCTTTACAATAAGAGCAAATACATTAGCTGACTGACAGTAAACAATTACTGTTTTTCATTATGAGAAAACAAAAGACAGTTTAGTCAGAACCTGCTATAAAAGGAACTCAGGTTGAACATTAGGAAGAAATTTGGGAGCATGATGCTGAAGTGGGCAATGATAGCTGCAAGAAACTGTTCTAGACTGAGAGTAGATGGGTGTACGGAATGATCTAGATACAAAATATCACATGATTTTGTGAGTAACAACAGTGGTTAGATTTAAATTGGTGATTTAGAATGCAGGTCATTTAAATTCTGCAATATATTCTTTGGTTCCATTGCCCCCTTTTCCCTCTTGATTTTATTTTTCTCCCACACCAGGTTTGTGCATACATAGCTACTAGTGCTCCCTGGTGGCCCATTTAAAAAAAATAATTTTATCATTGTTCAATTACAGTTGTCTGCATTTACTCCCCATCACTCACCCTCCCCGACCCCAGCCAAACTCTTTTCCCTCCCTTGCTTCTGGTTTTGTCTATGTGTCTTTTATAGTTGTTCCTGAAAACCCTTCCCCCGCTCCCCCATTATCCCCTCCCAACTCCCCTCTGGTTACTGTGAGTTTGTTCTTAATTTCAATGTCTCTGGTTATATTTTGCTTTCTTTTTTTCTTTTGTTGATTAGGTTCCAGTTAAAGGTGAGATCATATGGTATTTGTCCCTCACCACCTGGCTTGTTTCACTTAGCATAAGGGTGTCCAGTTCTATCCATGCTGTGGCAAAGAGTAGGAGTTCCTTCTTTCTCTCTGCTGTGTAGTATTCCATTGCGTAAATGTACCATAGTTTTTTGATCCATTCATACCATTTTCAAGTTAAAATTCTGTCTCATTTTCTGCTGATGTCTAACATTCCATGAATAAAAAGCAAGCCCTGTTCCACAACCACATTCATGATTAAAATGACAATAGGTTCACAGGAAGGGTGGCTCCCCCCACCTTGGGACCCTGAAAGAGTCCCGGTCAACCCTTAGGCATGGTTTCCTCAAGTGAAAATTGAAGGCGAGCCAATGGGATAACCTGGAGAACTCCGTAAGTGTTAACATTGTGTGCACACGCCACAGCAGTGTACTTGCGGTCGGTCATCAAGCTTCCTTCCAGACCACTTCCGTGCCGTGTGATGGTGTTAGTTATAAATAGGATTTGAGGTCTGCTTCCTAGTGTTCAAATCAGCAGTGGTAGATCTGACACTTGTGTCTTCGATCAGCGTTGGCGGGCATTTCGTGAATTAACCTTATAAATATCATCAAGCAAGCACTGGAAAACAATTCACAGACTAAACCAGAGTATGTATCTAGATTTGCCAAAAATGAAATGCGACATCTCTCAAGGAAGCAGGAATTGATCTTTTCTCTAAGTTCTTTATATTGGGTTAATGGAAACCAATTTTTAAAGGTAGCCTTCATTGGGTTATGCTTTGATTTAATTAGATTTACAAAGGGACAGTATAAAAATACACCTGGAAGGTTTTATGTAATCTATAGAATAACAGTTAGGTCACCCAATGGCCTTTGTATAAAGGTCTACCTCATACACTGCACCTAAAATTTAGTGTCAAAAGCCTTGAGACAGAGTAGAATATCTGTTCAGGTTAACTTAGACCTTTAGCCATTTTTAGTAAGTGAGTACCTATTGTGTCTATTTCTTGGTATTTTTATGTACTTTTACACATTAAAGTGCATTAACTATTGGGTTCTACATATTCCCCTGGCTTCCAGGAAGCTCTGGCTTAAATTTACGCTCAGTTACAGAAAGGTGTTAATCCAGGATATCTAGACTATCTCCTCTAGAGAGGAGAGTCCCTCTCTCTCTATCTTCTTTAAAGTAGAATCTTATTTACATTCTATTTCTTGTCCTCTTCTATATGCATTTTATACTATAAGCTACATTAAGCCTCTGAAGGCAAAGAGTGGACTAGAAAGTAATAAATGAGTAAATTAAAACTGTGTATAATACAGAAGAATCAATTACCTTGAAATAAAGGCTTAATGAGTTATTTTTCAGAGAAGAACTCTTCCTTTAATGAGAAATACGACTCATAACCATATTCATCAATTAATAATTCATTAATAATGCCTGATATTTATGTGCATTAAGATATGTATATAGTCTCATTATCTCATAATAACCTTAGGATGTAGACAAAACAGATAGTCTTTCTTGAATTAAAGATGAGAAATCCGAACAGAAGGCATTTAACGCCATATTAAGTGATTTGTCCTTTACAATTGGGGGTTTGAAAACTTAAGTTTGCTACTCGCACAGGGCTTGAGTATGAGAAGAATGTTGGGAGGAATGGCATTGAAATGTATACCTAGACTTCAAAATCTTACTGCTGCATCTCCAATCCATCAAAATGAAGCATGTTTGAAGACTCAAAAGTTTCACACAGGCCTGTTCTCTTGTGGAAATACTCATTGACGTTGATAAGGATTTAGTTATTCAAGTCAGGCTGTCACATGAAAACCAGTTCTGCTTCTCCAAAGGGCAGCAGGGATTGGGTGTAGGAAGACACACCCGCAAACATACATGCGACCGTTTGCTCAATGACGACATTTTCTTTGCTCCAGCCACCAACTTATCTTCAAGACTTGAGCTGGACACCTCACTACACTAACTGCAAAGACAGTTCAGGAGATGCAAAGCCCACAGCACGGAGATACTTGAGATGTTAATGTGACATTTTGGAGAAAGGTAACCTTTCAGAAATCTATTTCTAAATCTTGGAGGAAATTGTGAAATAGTTTTGATACACGGTATGTAGTCACGGTCTACTGTTTTCCATATGTGGGAAGACTTGGAACGTGTTCAGAAGCCACCAGAATCTCAAGTCAGTCCGTGCTCTACGAAGAGTCCGTGACCTGAAATTGAAAACTGCATCTACATGAATGAAGGTCTCAGGCAGGCTGTGTCTCCTACGAGCCTAATGTGAACATGAGGGTTAGGATGGCTGACACTGAAACTTTTTGGTTATTGTTATTTTATTCTTAACTTTTTTTATTGTTGCTCAAGTACAGTTCACTCCATTTCCCCCCACCAGTCCCCCATCCCAGGCTTACACTGAAATTAAAATAAAGAGGTTTAAATTTGACTGTGTCATTTAAAAATGTATAGGACTCATGGAGAATTAGTTAACCTCTTCCAAACATTATTTTGAAGCAGTATTTATTGCATCGTATGATTATGAAGTTATCCTTTATAAGGAAATTAAATTCATCACATCAGTGACTACACATGTATTTATTGTTCTCTCCCTGTTAATGGCTAGTCATTTGATCTCTTGCACTTTACATTTAATAATACATTGTTCTTTACACATTTTAATATACATTTTGTTTCTAATTTCAAAACACACGATTCAGAGAATTCTCCTTAATTGCTTTAAATGTAATGAAAACTTCCTGTGTGACTAAAAAAAATGTGAAAAGTGCTTAATAAAGCTTTCTTTCATAATGTTTTAAATAATCATTCAACATTCGGAAAAAAAAACTTGAAGGCCTTCCTCCAAGGGACTATGACAGAAGTGTTAACACGTGTCATTCAGTGACGCCTTCTTACCCACTCTCTACTTTGGTTTCGTATTTTCTTTTGCAGTTTTCTCTCTTTATATATATATATATATGCATGCCTTGTAGGGTCTGGGAAGAAGATTATACTTCATAAGTTGATTAATGAAAAGGGTAAAGGATAATGAGACATTCCATCCATTTAGTATTCAAAAGTTATCGAGCATCTACTGGTTTCATAAGTGTGTGTGTGCGTGTGTGTGCACGTGTATGAATTATCATCTGCGGACAAATACAAGAGGGGGCTGGAGTGTTGTCCTTGGAGCAGATCGACGTTTAATTGCCTAATTTACCCTCGTCTTTGTAGCCTTGCCGTTATCACTAGAATTTAAGCAAATGATGATAATACTTGGTCAAATTACAGTTTTACAAAGATGCGGTGCTTTTAGAGCAACGGAAAATTGTTATCTTATATTGCTGACATCCACATGAAGAGAGTAGCGAAGAAATTATTCGAAGAAAACATTCTACACATGAAATGAATATGCTTATGTAGAGCTGTTGTATCTCCATCCATGATATAAAATGAATAATTTCTAGTAATATTCCGAATAAGGCCTTAATCTCCTATTTGGATTGTATTGTAAGATCAGGACTCAAGTCTGATGTAAAAAATGTTAAAAATTTGCAAGCACTGTCGATTTAAAATCCTTTTATTTTATTAAAACCATAGAAATGAATTTATGTATCTCTCAAAGACTGATATTTATTTTCAGTTAGAAAATAAAAGGAAAACAATTGATATATTTTCAATTAGAAAATATGATAAACTCAAAACTATCACTATTATCACCAAGAACTCAAGTCTTAAACATCATCATTTTTATCAATTCATAAAAGTCACTCTGGGTAATATAACTTTTGTTTTTTATTAGAGATTACTTAGTTTGTATGTTCCTTTTAAAAAGGAAAATAATTTTGGGGTATGTCTGTTTCAGATAAAGGATTCACATTTGTACTATAAACATAAATCATAATGACCATTAAGATAAGCAATTGTCCTTCACTTAATTTTGGATGCTTTAAGGAGAGAGTTGTGTTTAAAAGCGGAGGCTATGCTATTAGACAAGTTGATTGTTAATCTTTTGTAAATTTTATATTCATGTTGTGTGCTAATGGCTGAGATTTCAAAGTTACATTGATGTGAGTTAAGAACATGTTAAGGGTATAATTTTACATTTACAACAAATATAGTTTGTTGTCTATCTTTTAATTTTCTGTTTCCTACTTGGGGTCATTCCCATTTCCATTTTACATAATTAAATTTCTCTCTCTCTTTATTTGTGAACTCTTCCATTTCTAAACTTAGTTTTCTTCCCCCCAGGGAGTTCAGTAGTCTACTTCTGTTTTCTTTGTGTTTCATAAATTGATTAGAAATGTTGAATTATTAAACCCATCAAAATTGCTTTCTGCAGTTGCGCAAAGGAGATCAAAATTGCTCCTCAGATACATGGCGCGGGTATGCAAGTTGCAGTCACTGTCTAATATTTCCATTTACTGATTTATCATGTCTCCTGTATGTATGTTAATACCTAATAGGATGTATTCCTGGGCTGCCCTTTTATTATTTCATTTTTAATATCTATTTGCCTCATTTTCTTTTGGTTTAATTATTTGAATGCCCTTCTAGACTTATTGATCCGTGTGTCTATTCTTAGGTCAGTATCAAATTGCATGTACCTCATTGCTATAACTTCTAGATCTTCTTGCATGACCAATACTTCCTGGTCTGAAATAAGGTACTGAGAAAGATTTGAAAGGGGGAAGAGATGTATGTTGGCCAATGGCATGATTTGAAAAGCAAAATGTTTTGTGTATGTGTGTGTTTTGTTTGAAATAGAGGATATTACTATTTAAAGGAAACACACTTAATGAATACCTGAGTTTTGTTGTAAAGGCAGTTGTGGAATCAAATATTAACTTTGTAACAATGACTGTTTCATTTAGTAAAATCACTTAAATTCTTTGAGGCTCCTTCCTATAAAGGAGACTATTCATAAAAATCTCATCAGTTTAGAATGAGTTCTAAAATGATAAAGGAACAAAGAGATCATAGTTCCTTTTGGATAGTAAGTGCTCAGAAAATTCATTTAGTATAATTATTAGTGATGTTTACTCTCACTGTTCTAGAATATTCTGGAGATCTTTGTTTTCTACTCTAGAAAACATCTTACCTAATACCATTGCTTTAAAAAAATCTCCAAATTACCATTTATCTCTCTGTCTCTTAACTGAACGGAGGCAATTTCATTCTTCTTCTCTTAATAGGCATATCAGAACATATAACTAGGTGTTTGGGTTTTCTTTTCATCGCAGGTCTGCTTAGAGCAAATGAATGGAATTGGCACACGTGACCTCACACACGTCTCTTGCCTGGTAGCGTGGACCCTGGCCTTGAGTACAAGGCTGCAAGTGTCTTCGAATCACTCACGAGTCCCTGTTAGTGACAGTCTCAACTCTCAGTGTTCTTTCCTTCATTCCTGACTTCCGGCCAGGGCCACTCAGTCCCGCCACGCAACCAGCTGCCTTTCTTGTTTCCACGTAGGCATTTGAAAACCTGTCGGAGAGCTGTTTTCATTATACACTTTTCATTATTAGGCTGTCATCCCTGAACAAGTTTATTTCCAAGCCTTTTGGGAAAAATGACAGGGAACACAGCATTTTATTTCCTTGTCCCTTCATTAGATTAGAAATGTCAAGGAAGATTTAGATTGTACTTATTTTTATTAAAAGGAGTGATAGGTCTTTCTTGGCAAAAGGAAAAATAATAGGGAATTTTAATTTTCAATACTCCTGGAGTTGAAGATCTCCGTGTGAAGACACTCTTCACTAAAGGGCTGTCTCTTCGTTACTGGGGAAGATTTGTATTTCATTTTGCAGACTCCAGGCCCTCTGCTTCGTTGACGGTATAAAATAGTCTAGTCATGCTCTGGAACACAGCTTCATAAATGGAATCTGTTAGATACCAGGAACAAAGTACAGAAAGTAAACCTAAAATATTACCATCAGGGCTATTTAATATTTTGCATGAATTTCAGCAGCTGTTTAAAAAAGAGGTGATGATAATACCTTTGTCTGAGGCTTGTTGCAAGCATTATGTGATTCAACATCTGTAAAGCTTCTAATACCACACCTGAGGTGGAATCCTACGGAATGACTGATATTCAAGCATTTTTTGCCTATAAATGCAACACTTCCATGTGGTTCAGTCTAAGCGCGCCTACATAATGGCGAATTTCTGCTTCATCCTTGGTGTTTATCCCATAGAACTGGCTTTTAGTGAAGACAAGATTGCTGATTACGATCTAGTGTTCCCAGGGACAGAGGGCAAGGCGGATTTGCTATGTAGACATCTCTTCAGCCTCTCCTAGGATAGTGATGCCACGGTCGGCAGGTAAGGAACTAGGCAGGTATCCCTCACGGCCTGGGAAGCGAGGCTTGATGTGGATATGGGTAGGTTGCTATGCTGTTGGTAGGTAGATGTTAATCATATTTGATCGCCTCAATTTTATAAAATTAACAGACATTACACGCATTTTAGATTGAGGACAGTAGCATTTCTGTGGGTTGTAAGTAGGCCTAGCAGTTATGTAAAAAGATTACTTTGCACACTGTCTTTCACTAATAGAGCAAGATCATAGTTCAGAGAATTCAAGGTGGCAAAAAATACATGTTTTCTTACAGATAGAATTACTTAGTGTATTGTTTGTATTAGTGACAGTCTTCCCAACTAGACATTCTTGGCTAGTAGTCTTTTACTTTTTAATCCTCATCCAAGGGCATGTTTATTTATTTTACAGAGAGTGGAAGGGTGGTGGGGTTGGGTGTGGGGAGAGAGAGATAGAGATAGAGAGAGAGACAGAGAAGGAAACATCAATCAGCCTGACCTGGACAAACCTGCAACCCAGGCATGTACCCTCTCCAGGAATCAAACCCATGACCCTTCAATTTACAGCACAATGCCCCAACCAACTGAGCCACACCGGCCAGGGCACTAACAGTCTTTCTTATACATAAACATAAAGTAAGTGGGTGATGTAAACCAGAATATTATATCTATATGAGTTCCTAGGGCATCTCGTCCATATTATAACAAAACAGTGCTAAACACTACCGTGTTATCTGAGTGCCTGCTGAATTGTGTGTGGCTAGCCCAAAGGAAGACACTGATTTTAGTTATTTAGATTTGCCTTTAAAATGCATTTACTATGCCATAGTGTTTGTGTCCTCACTGCCTGCCCCTTCCACTTCAGACTCTCTTCTTTTGCCCAAACTCTCAGCATCGCTGTTGTAGCACTAGAGAGGGGAGAAGCATGCGGAGGAAGCGAAGACAGAAACGACGGGACCTGAAACTTCCGTGTGTGGTGGGGCGATGAGATGAGGAAGAGTCGGAAAGCAAGTCTGCAGAGTGGACGCCGCTAGACCCAGAACAGAGAATGTTTTCTCCAGAATATTCACCCTAGTCCAAATGCAGAATTGGGTAATTACATTTCTGCTCTCCAAGGTCCTATCTTTATTAAAAGAAAGGAATAAAAAAAAAACGTAATAGCCAATAACAGAGTCAATGGACAAAAATAGACCCATCAAGCCACAAACACAATCATGTTAATGTCCTGCTTAAAATCTGTCTGTGGTGTCTCTTTGTTATGCAATAACGATAGTGACAATAGTAGCAATAACAACTATTTCTACCATTGCCTGTTTGCCTATTAAATGCTGTACCACATGCTAGAAGCTTTAATGCAGTTCTTGTTCCTCACAACGAGCAGAAGAAACAGAACTTGACCAGTGTCGCATGGAACAACCATCATTCCCATTAACCACCACAATACTCTAAAAATGGGTGATACTCCGCTTTCCTGATTTCGCCCCACCCCAGCCTTCCAAAACTATCGTCTCTCGCCTTCCCCTCCACAGCAGGTACACTGAAGTCCTTGCATTGTCTGTTCCCCCATCCCAAGTCCACGCCTCTGCATCCGTGGCCTTCTCTGCGGGGTGTGTCTTTTCTAGTCCATCTGCCCCTTCCCCTCCTGCATGAATTCTGTCCCTCTGCGAGAGGCAGCTGTGGCCACCTGCAGTAGGAGGGCCTTCGCCCAGTGCAGCTCACTTCTCCGGGTTCACACCATCATGATCCTTTACACGGGGGACCCATGCGGTCACGGCTTGTCAGCCTTCTCCTTGGCCCTCCCAAGCCTGCCACCCTTCCCCAGGTGTGGGCACCTTAGGCGTGCTGTTTATCCATATTTAGTTTTACCTGCCAGTGCCTGATCTAAGAATTCCTCCAGAGATTTCCAGGGACATCCCAGGAGCCAAACTGAATTATTGGCTGTGTATTTTGCAGGGGTTCAGCATTCATTTTTATTCAAAAAGAAATGGCAATTTGAAAATTACGCTATTATTATTCATTTTTTTTATTTGTCCCATTTTTTCCTTTTATTCCCATCTGCTCTGCACCTGCCATCTGACCAGCACCCCCACCCCCATTAGTTCATGTCCAGGGGTTATACATAGAAGTTCTTTAGCTTCTCCATTTCCTATACTATTCTTTTCTCTCTCTCTCTCTTTTTTAAATTGTTGTTCAAGTATAATTGTCCTGGAGAAAGAAAGGGAGAGGGTCATTAAGGAACATGCATAAAGGACACATGGACAAAGCCAGAGAGGAGCAGGATCGAGGGTGGCTGTATGTTTTTAACAGTGACCTTTCACAGAGTTGGATCTTTTGGATAAAATCTTCTGAAATGATCAGATATGATAGTTAATACTGACTGGGCTACTCATAAAAATGAGAAATGAAGAAACACCCTTACCAGAATCCTGAAAAAACTAAAACCCTAATAACTCTGAAATATACAGGGTCTGGCAGAAGTAAGGCCTGCTTGAGTGTGGTTGGTAGTGCAATAAGTTATAGTTTTAATTTAAACATTTCACCTAAAATGTCATATGGTGTGCTTGAGTGTGATATTATGTTACAGAATTGCAGGCTTATGATTTTGTAATGAAAGACGTTGTAATAACAGGGGCATTATTTGTGCCACACCTTGTATAATATTCCAATTTTTACATATACCAGCGTGGGTAAAATGCAATATTTTGCTTTCATCATATACTTGCCATTTTTTTCCTAGGGGCACTGAAAGATTGAATGCATTTTATGTTTTTCAAAAATAAATCTAGGCCTTTAGTTATAAAAATTCAACACCCAAGCTCTAAAGCCTCTTTGTCCCAGGGGAGGGGGCTCACACGACTCTTATATGTTAATAAGCTATTGCTAAAATATTTTAGGATGAAAACCAGGCATCACAAATGCATAACTACATACTTCATCGTGTTGAGAGAAAGAGTCTTATGGTTCAACTTTGTTAGCCTGGCAAAGTAGCTGGCAATTATTTTACAGAAAAAAATCTATAATTTGTTACAAAGGGGACAGAATGTTAACAGCATCAAAAAGACTCACATGATCAGCAGGACCTAAGTAGTGTACGCAAAATTCTGTGTCTAAATCAGAAAGAAGTCTGAGAAGCTAAGCAATGATCTGATGTGCATCATCAAACTGGACAGGTCCTGTGAGTAATTCCAATCACTAAAACTGCCCCTTCCCCCCAAGGTTCTGCAAGAGACTGAAGTATATGTGTATAATCCATAAGCTTAAAAAATCATATGTAGGCCCTGGCTGGTGTAACTCAGTAGATTGAGCACTGGCCTGCGAACCAAAGGGTCGCTGGTTCAATTCCCAGTCAGGGCACATGCCTGGGTTTCGGGCCAGGTCCCCTGTAAGGGGGCACATGAGAGGCAACCACACATTGATGTTTCTCCCTTTCTTTCTCTCTAAAAAATAATTTTAAAAATCATATGTATTTTAGCATTTAATTGTATTGACTCACTTCTTCATGGGTGTGCTTTACAAGTGCAACAGGAAAAAAAAAAAAAAGAAAAGATACCACCTGCATTCCAGCTCAGGTGGAGCATTTTAGGACAACGCCCCCTTCAGTCTGATGAACCCTCTCACGTCCGAAGTTGTAGAAGTGCGTTTTCAGAATTGGATTCTCCTTCATAACAGAGGAGGAAAGATTTAACTTTTTTAGTGTCGAAGTCATTCTACATTTATAGAAGCCTTACGAGGAGAGTGTGGAGAGTTCCCATATTCCCCTGCGAGTAACATCACACACAGCTATGTTATGTTTGTACAAATTAAGAAATAATCCTGGGTGGACTACTCTTAGTTAAACTGTAGAGTTTATTCCAGTTTCACCGGTTTCCTACAAATACCTTATTGTTTTTGCTGTTTCAGAATCCACATTTCTTTTCATCATCAGGTCTAAATCTCCACCAATTTGTGACGGCGTGTCTTCCCTCATATTTCAGGATTCCTGAAGCACCCTGTTGTGTTACCTCCTTCGACTGGGATCTGTGGGATGTTTGCTCGTGAATAGACTGGGGTTGTGGGCTTTTGCATCCTACCTGGGGTTACATGGTATCAACATGATTGGTTGCTACTGATTTTAACCTGGATCACTTGGTTCAGGTGATGTCAGCCAGGTAAAGTTTGTGTCCCTCTCTTTACTCAGTTATGTTTCTGTGTCCCTTTTCCTATTGTATGTGTGTGGTAGGTAAGTTTATCCCACGGAACTTAATGGACTTATGTTCCATTTCCACAATGGAGGCATAGCGAAGACTTTGTAGATAGATGTTCAAATCATAAGATTGATAAATAAATACTTGAGTAAGAACATTTCAGGCTATGGAAATATCCTGTTTCTTCTTAAAGTTTTGCTCACTGATTTTATTGTTTATCAGTGAATGTTGCCCTACTCAGTTGTTATTGTAGAATTCTACTGGCAGTCTTCAATGTCTCTCATTCTTCACTTATTATTTGTAATTCTTTATTAAGGGGGATTTGTCCTTTTTCTCCATAATTAATTAATTCAGTAATTTATATCAATATAGACTTATGGATATTTATTCTATTTTTTGGCTTACACTCCAATACTTCAATTCATTCATGTATTCATTGATTCAAATTGTCCCAACTTTGGACATGGGGGGGCGCTTTTTAATTGGTTCCTCTGTCCTTGAAGTCTTCTTTATGTGCCTCCATCCTTTTGCTTTGTCGGGGATGTCACTCTCTTACTTTTAGTGATGATAGAGCATTCTGGGCTCCTCTTATATTTTCCCTGACCAACTATAAAATGAGTCATCTCTCCAAGAGCTTTTCCTTTTACTGTAAATATACTGTATTTGGTATGCTAAGGGAATAAGATAATGCATTTTAATGAAAATGCTTAGAATATTTCTGGGCACCTGAGTCCTTAATAAATATCTGTTTCACCACTGTCCTTCTCGTATAGGTCCTACACCAAGTGAAAATGATAAAGAACGAAAAGGAAGGAAGTGGGGGAGGGAGGGAAGGAAGGGAGAAGTAACTTTGATTTGTCAGTATGACTTCCAAATGTATGTCCATTCAGATACATTCAGAAGAGTACTTTATTGGCTAAATTTATGGGCAAAGAAGTTTAGGAAGAGTGGAACTAGTGAGGTATGTGCCAAACTTAGGGAAACGGTATATATTTACCTTTTAGGTTTACAATACTCCATATTATAGTAATTAAAAAATAATTAGAAAAACTATAATAAATCTTAATAATAAAGATCCAGCAAATATTTATGATGAGATAAAGATGTTATCAGAAAGTTGAGTTTCAGTGATTTGGCTTGTAGCATATTTAGGCTGCAGCTACTAATATAGGAAACTAACAAACAGGCCAAATTGAAGCTTTCCATGCTGAAGTTTAGAAATGCAGATTCGTATTCCATGCTAGGGACCAACAATAATGATGCACAGTAGAGCGGATGCTTTGACATTATGCAAATAGCGAGTCAAGTGATATGTTTCTGTAACTTTCCTCAGACATATATGGTACCTAGAATCAAAGTAGCCTAAGAAAATGTTGCAACGGCAGGCAAATAGAACATGCAAAGAGCTGAGAGAAGAAGGCACGTGGGGTATTTTTCAGGGAAGTCTCAAAGCGGGTTTCATGGACGCACTCCTGGGCGGCTCACTGCACTGACTTGTTTTAGATGCGGTGTAACAAGAAGGAGCAGTGCTGTGCGTTTGTGACTTGCTCTGGGGCTGCCTATGAGAGATGTGGGGCGACGTGGCTGGAAGGCATAAGAGCAAGGCTCCGGGCATTGCATGGGAGCAGTCCGTCGGGATGACGAGGTCCTGGGTTTGACAAAGAGGGGAGCTTTCGGAGAGGAATGGAAGGGAAAGAAAGACGTGTGCAGATAGATGCGCAGAAGCTGGATCATAGAACAGTACACCTGAAATCTGTGTAATCTTAGTCATCATTGTCACCCCAATAAACTTAACTAATTTTTACAAAAAAAATTAAAAATAAGCAAGAAGGTTGAGCCCACTTCAGTGGAATGTATATGGTCTTTTTCTCCTCTGATTTTGACTGTGTGCGCATCTCGTTGCAAAAGGAAAGATCATCACTGACATTCTCAGTCATGGAGGAAAAGAACAGCTCGTTCATTTTAATGAAGATCATCTGGCAGCAGAGCCGTGTTTGACTAGTAAGCAAGGAATTCACACATGCCTACAGTGTGGTGGGGACCAACCCTGTTGGAAGCCTGTTCAGGCTGTAGGTCTTCCTGGATTTTTTATTCCAATTGCTCAAACTCCTACCTGACTCTTTGTGGAAAGGTTACTGAAGTCCCCCAGATTTGGGGGTAATTTTCAAAGGGTATTTACTTTTACATTCACTTATGCCACAGACTTCTCCCTTTGGGTAGATCAGTTCAGCCTCAGTACTCCTATCTTATCTCTCCTCTGTCGAGCAGGTTTGGGAGAAAGATAAATGTACATTAACATGAAAGCAACCTAAACTTCAATAGTGAGTTAAAAACTATGCTTAAAGTAATTCTCTCTTTTGACTAGTAAACTCTCATTTCTCTCCTTATTCTCACCCTCATTTTAATTTTATTTCTTCTCTAACCCTAACCTCTCAGGAGAAAAACAAAAGAAAAGTAATAGAAAGAAATGTAATCTCAGGTTTTTATATCAAAGCAATTCCACTTTTCTAACCTCACAGGAAGATCAGGACTTATATTTTCCAAGAAAGTACTGAAATTATTATTTGTACAACCCTGCCTGATTAACTCTTTAGATAAAAGTACACTCCCTGTGCCATCCTGGGGCCAGAGGGTGCAGGACACGGCTCCGCCGATTTTCTCACACAGAGAACAGAAGATCTGAATGAGTCAGGAATAAAGTTTGCAGTCAGGAGTCCTCTGTGAAATAATAAATGAGATGCCAATTAAAGTGAGTTAAAGATATATATGTGAAGGGAAAATAGGGAAGTTTCAATGTTCACCCACATTTAAAGAGTAGGGGAATAAATTGAATCCAGCGAAGGTGGCTCGAAAGCAGTTATGATAGTTGTGTGGGTTACATGCAGTTATTTTAATTTACTGACAGGGAGCGGAGAATGTTAGATATGGAAATGAACACATTCGCCTGCGGTCACAGAGCTTGCGTATGGGAGGGAGGCTTCCTCTTCACATGCCTTTGACTTAAGGGGTACGTCCCCTGTAGGATGGTTGGACCCTCCCCATGCCGGCATCCCCTCTGCAGAGTCAGCATTGAGAATAGATGAGTGATAAAGTAGTTTCACTTGGGCAATCCCAGTGCAAAGGAAACAAACAACTATAAAAGATCCCTATATATAACATAATTTTACAAACAACTTGTATATAAAACAAATAACTGTAAGAGAATGAAATAATTGCTCAGTAAAAATAAGATGTATCCAGTAAAATTGGATGACTGAATATATATTTTTATGGCTTTCTCCAACAAAATCCATTAATTGCAGATTTGACATAAATGATGGTGGAAGTGACCCAGACTTTGACATTGGCATGAGAGACCCAAGGAAATAGAAATGGCACACGGTCAGTGTGCTGTTTGATGCACGGAAGGGAAAGCTGAAATAATATAGGGCAGAAGTATAAGTGGAACAAGGAAGCAACAAAGGAGAATATTCAGAGGTACAGGGACTGTCGACACATTTAATGTGTGGTGGCAGCAATGCAAAGGAGATAGAGGGATCACAAATATGGTACTCCATATGAGATTGCAAATGGATGACTTACCTACTCGAAATGCTCCTCTGGTCGTTACATTGCAAAGATGTTAAAGACCTGCAGTTCATCAGTTTCAAAAGAAGACTAAATGAACACATTCATTATGAGTCCAGAGAAAAGATTTTGACTTTTATTAATACACAGAGACTGCAAACTTTATGAAATTGTAGTGACTTTGTATAAAGTGGACATGGTGTGAGTTTGGGAATGCTAAATGTAGTCCTGTTTTTCTTTAAAATTATGTAAAATGTATAAAATCATTATCTTAGCATTATATTATACATGAATAGTGTATTATAGCACTATATATTATAAAACTGCCATACATAATGCCATTATACGAGGTCTGTTGGGAAAAAGCCCAGCCATTGTTAATATAATGAGAATGGTTTGTGTGATATAGATGTAACCTGGCAGCCAAGGAGAGTGGACTGGAATGCGCATGTGTGAATAATGATGACTTCACTGTACTAGTCAGTGGGGGCTGTAGATGCTGTTGAGTGAGCATGTGTGCTGTGTGGCCATCACAGTCAAAATGAGTGAGCGAGTAGAGCACCAAATCTGCATCAGATTTTGTGTTAAACCTGAACATTCCTCTGTGGAAAGTATTTATATGATTTAAAAGGCCGCAGCTATGATTGGCAGCTTCATCACAACAAAACTCCTTCTCATGCATCATGTACAGAGATTTTGGCCAAATATCAAATCACCCAGGTGACTCAGTCCCCCTACAGCCTAGATTTGGCAGCTTGCAACTTCTGGCTTTTCTTAAAACTAAAATCACCTTTGAAAGGGAAGAGATTTCAGGCCATCAGTGAGATTCAGGAAAATGCAACAGGGCACTTATGGTCGTTAGGAGAATTTCATGAGGTCCCAAGGTGCCTACTTTGAAGGAGACTGAGGTGTCATTGTCCTGTGTACAAGATATCTTGTATCTTCTTCAATAAATGTCTCATGTTTCATATCATATGGCTGGGTACCTTCTAGACCAACCTCATGCACGGTAAGATGTTGAGGCATGTTTGTGAACTTTCTTAAATACTCTGTTTAAGTGGTATATTTTCATTTGGGCATATTTTCAAATGTGGAGTACTGAGTTAGGCATAATTTGATCAAATTCAAATGGAAATGTCTACATTGTTCCATTATTGTCACGGGACATTCAGTGTTCTCATCATCATTTTGTTTTGCTTCTGCAAGGGCCTCCTGCGCCTCCTTCTTGTGGTCTTGGATGTTAACGACCTTAGACATCTGAAAGGACAAACACGCCTTCTCCCAGCCTGCCTTGCAAGTGATCATAAAAGTTCTGTGGATGGCATGCCAATGACCCTAGTTTATTGATGGAGAAAGTGAGGGCACGTAAGCACAGGGCCTCAGCTCAGCCCATCTTAAGCATCAGTCTGTGAACCAGGGAAGCAAGGGGACGAGACTAGGAAAGGACCCTCTGGGTGCTGTCAGTTCTCAGTGACTTCTGATGTTTGAGACCCAGAGGTGGTAGGAGCTGAGGCAGGTAGTGCTGAGAACTGCTTCCAACAGTGTCTTCACTAGACACTTACGTGGAGTGATGGCTCGACTCGGATTCTGACCGCCTAGGCTTCCTCGGTTTCTTCTTCTTGTTTTCTGAGCTGTATTGTAAAACAACTAGCCGGTCCTGTAAACTAATATGATCGGTCCCAGGAAATTCCTTCTCTGTCCTCACCCTCCAGAGTTAGTTTCTGTTGCTCTCGACTGAAACCATGGACAAGTAGAGTAGAGAGACTATCACTTGATGTTTCATTTTGGGAATGAAATTCAACTTGGGGAGAGACTGATGTTCTCTATCGCTTCAAAAATTGTTTTTGTTACAAGCGCTATTCATAAGTGAGTTGTAATGTTTAAAAGAAAAAGAAGGATTTTAAATTGCTTCCTGAGGCAGAATACGAGGCAGTAAAAAAAAAAAAATCTGCTAGGCAGAGAACATAAGACAATAGAAAGAAAAGACTTCACTAAAGAGAAGCTGACAGGAGTGATATGAAAATATATATAATCTAGGTGTAAATTGCAGATGTGACAAGAAAGGTGTGTGGCGGTGGGGCGGGGGAACATGTTTGCTTGTTCAGAAGCCCACCGTAGGCAGCCTCCAACACATCAGCGCCTGCGTGTGCACACACACTCTCCCAGGGAAGGCTCCACCTGGCTGGGTTGCATTTTCCAGTTGAGTGCCAAGTTATCTTCAGTGTAATAGATGTTCACATACTTGAACAACAGGTATGGTACGGTGATAGCTGTTTGGATATTTAAAACAGAATTGCAAGATCTGAGCTGAGGCAAACTGCTTTGCATGAAAAAGGGAAGGTTGGAGAAGGGGTGGAGCAGCAAAGTGAGGAAGATGAGGGTGTTCTCAGAGGGAAATGTCGAGTTGCTACTTATGTAGCCCTCCCTCCAGTGTCTCATCAGTAGACATGAAAATCTCGTCTGGTGATCAAGTTACAGTTTGTGAGATGCAGAGCAGGTGATGCTATAGAAAGCACTGAAACTTCCAACAAGGTGGAGAGAAAGGTCAATGACGAGAGGCCGGTTACATCTGGGAGATTTTCATATTTACAGGATCTTCTCTTTGTGGATTGGAGCTACTGCAGGTGCTTATTGGACTAGAGCTTTAACTCCTAGATATTATAGAAAAAAGTACCAAAGGTTGTGGGTGTATAAATCCTCTAACACAGGCATTCCACAGATTATCACAGTAAAAAAGAACTAGCGTGCACGAGTCCCGATCTGCGACATGAAGTGGGATTTATTCATTTGATTGAGGAACTCCTGTTTCTTAATCCAGGATCGAGGACTGGCAACATGAGGAAGCTGCAACCCTTGTCCTCGTGGAGATGTTTGAAGCCAAAGAAATTAATTTCTAAAGATGTGATGATTATAAATTCACTTCATAGTGCTCCAGTGAAAAATACTTCTCTGTTTGTTTGTAATCATAATTCTACTACATATGTTCAGAATTCCAGCTAAACACAATATTAAGGCATGCAAACTACATCAAGTCTTGGAGAATGCATAACTCTGCCTGGAGCTGACTAAATAGCCAGGAAGCTTGTATGTATGGTACCCGGGAAATAAGTAGGAGAGATCGGCCCTTTAGTCCCTGGTGTTCAGTGACTAAGGGGAAGCTCTCTAGTTCCCTTGCTCTTTTTGGTACAGGGCGGTGTTACGGAATCCCATCCTCAGCCACATGCTGCAGCCCTGATCCTGCGGGCAGCCCTTCTGTGGCTACAGAACCCAATGTCGATTTCTTACGGCCATCCTACAGAAAGTCAGCTAACCAAGGGAGGAGTCAAAGTAGGTCAGACAGATAGGTCTTCACCGTGGACAGAACTGTTGGATTGATTTTTCTGAAAAAGCAAAGGCGTTTTCTTACACTATCAGTTAGCAAGCATTGCTGTAAGTGGCTAGTAAGATAGTTGTGTATCTATCAGCATACGAATAGATAGATAGAACAGTGAACAAACTAAATATGGAAACCAAGTCAGTAACATTTCTGGAAGAAAACATGGAGTAATATCTTGATGACTTTGAGCAGGCAAAGTTTTATTTAACAGGATACAAAGGCACTACCTATGAAATTAAAGTTGGATGAATTGTACTTATGTAAAGTTAAGTAATTTATTTTTACATTGTTTTTTTTTGTGGATTTTTTTAATGGAACTCAGCCAAAATATCAGTGGGAGGAGTTGTGGAAATCTATAAGGCAGTGAGAGAGAACAGAGTAATTTACAGCTGCAGTGTTCACTTGGTGACCAAAGCCTTCGGCACTTAGTAGACTCTTCATAGCAGCTGGCAAAAGAGTGTCATGCTGGGGACAACAGTGTGAGGGTGAAAAGGGGTCATTATCCCACGGAAAGGTAAGGGAAATGTCACGTCGGTGGCCATAGGTGGACTCATTAATGTATGCCAGGGAGGAATACCAAACTGGAGCTTTTATAAATTCGAAATCTTAATCCAGAATATTGAGAATTTTTTTGGGGGATGATCCAAGATTTACATTACATAATTCATAGTTGAAGAAAAACATCATGTCAATCATATTTCAATTTAGAGAAAGAAGGAAAACCTAGTATAATAACACTGTATTTTACTCTATTTTATTTTATTTTTATTGAATTTGTGGGGTTATATTGGTTAATAAAGCTATATAGGTTTAGGGTGTACAGTTCTATAATTCATCATCTGTACATCGTACTGTGTGTTCAGCCCCACAAGTCAAGTCTCCTTCCATCACCTTTATTTCCCCTTTGCCCTCTCCTGCCTCCCTCACCCCTAATTCCCCTGGTAACGACCATACTGTTGTCTATGAGGAGGGTTTTTTTGTTTGTTTGTTTGTTTGTTTGCTTGTTTTGCTTAATCCCTTTACCTTTTTCACCCACCCCCTCCCACCTTCCCTCTGACAGCTGTCGGTCTGTTCTCTGGACCTTTGAGTCTGTTTCTGTTCTGTTTGTTAGTCTATGATATTCATTAGATTTCACACATTAGTGGAAATCATATGGTATTTGTCTTTCTCTGGGTGACTTACTTCGCTTAGCATAATGCTCTTCAGGTCTTTGTGTTGGGATTAAGTATTAGGGAGCAGAACATTACTCTTCAAGTCCCAACCGAAAGGATGTAATTAACTGGACTGACTGTGCACACATTCCAGCACTGGCAGTTGCTGGTCCTGATGCTTACATTCGCTGTGTGCGTGCAGGCCCGTCAGGTCCACGTCCTAAGGAGAGAGGCCACCGTGACTGGCCGGCCTCCGCAGCTGCTGCGGATCCCCGCAGGCTTCCCTCAGGAGAGGTCCCCTCTGCCTTTCCTGCTTGCCAGGGTCCAATACCTTGCACAGGCCACTGTCCTTGCAACAGACAGGGGACTCCCCTTCATGTCCCTTCTTCTGCCCTTCACGCCTGTCTCCTCTTTCAGTGCCTGAAGCTACTGTCTTCTTCCGAGCTTTCATGTCACCCTGACTTGGACCGTTTCCAGAGTCTCAGGACTGACCTTCCTCACTCTGGTGGGCCTGTTACCCACCCCATCCTCCACGTTGGCACTGAGAGGTCATCTTTAAATTACAAATCTAATCCTGTTAGTCTTCTGCCCCGTTGCCTACAGCATGAACTTGCATTCCACACGAGACAAGACCCTCCCCATTCCTACACTGGAGATGCTGGTCCCTAAGGCCTGAACTCGGGGCCCAGCACCAAGCAGACTCTCAGCGGATGGATGTGCTTGGGGTAAAATGAATCAGTGCGTGCGTGAGTGCCCCACCCCTGGTCCCACACACCAAACGATGGCCTGTTCTCCAAAAATGGATGGATTTTACTTGGTTTTGGCAGTTTGGCTTAAAAAAATATAACTTAGAATCTCTTAATTAAAGAAATAGAATTTCTCAGTTATGAAAAATATTATAATTCTTATGAATCTATTTCATTTTCCGAGTTGCTTTGGTCATCATCTATAATATTTGTATTACTAACTACAATATAGAAGGAAGATAATTTTTAAACAATCCTTTGTATTTTAAAAATAGGCCATTTCAGAATCAGGTTTTTGCATTAAATCCACTATTCTGTCATTGGAACATATTCATTGCAGCAGAATTCCAGGGCCAAAGATTACATAATACTTGTAGCTGTAGGATGCATTTTGTAAAACGATTCTGTAGATGCACAGTGGGTTCAGACGCAGACTTTAAATGTTATAACCAAATTCCTATAGTTACTGGTCGTAAACAAAAGCACATTTTTTCACACATAGTACAGATTTAACTTTGTTGGCTTGAAAATCATGAAAGCTCAATTATCACAAAAAGAGAGATTGATATATTCAACAAGCATTTCTTGAACACCTAATATGTACAAGACACCACTTGGGTGAATAAATAGAGATATAAGGACTACAGTGTAATGGTGGAGATGCTTGTGTAAACCATCAAAATTCATACATTAATGGGAGTCAAATAAAACCATATGTTCTTTGAAAATATTATGATACCCGCCAGGATTATTCTTTAGTGGCACTTATTGAATATTTTTTCTCAGAATGTATTATCTTGTGATTTACTTTTAAGTTAACTTAGTAGATATCACAGGTTCACAGAGAGAGTCTAACACCTTTTCTTACAAGATATTTTAAGCCATATTTAGTCATCATGACCAAATTTATCATCAAACTTCAGCCCTGAAACCAAACAATTTCTGGGTATTTTATTTAAACTTTAGTTTCTATTTAGCTCTCAATGGTGCCAGATGGCCTCCTATGGTTTTAAGTATTTTGTACAAAAGCACCATAAGATTATTATTTTGCTATACCTAATATTAAAAATAATTTCAAAATAATTGAAATAGTTTTACCACTTTCTGTCATAGTGTAATTCTTATCTAAATTCAGCAGAGCCCCTTAGATTCAGAGGACCCAATAAAGAGTGAGACATAATGAAAAGTATTTTAATAAGGTTTTCATTTTTAAATAAAATGTTTTTTATTTAATCATATATTACAGAAGAATTTATGAAAACAAAGAAACAGTGTACTTCATAACTGTTAATATTGTTCTGTTTTAGGTTTTATTTTTGTGCTATATTTTGTTTATCTTCTTCAACAATAAATATTAAATACATTGTATCTGTTATTTTTTATAATTTATAAAATGTATTCTATAATTTTAATATTTTGGAGTCAAAAATTTTATAAATCTTGATATTATTTCTTGATATTTTCTCATTTATTCAGATACTATGCCCCTCTTTGTTTCAGGTAAATTATTGCTACATTAAATGTAGCTGGCTTAAAACAAAAAAAAAATGTTTTTCACAGTTTTTAAAAATTATCTTATTTTAAAGGCATTTTACATTAGAAAGAGAAGAAATGTTTTCAAAACATTTATACTGCAAATTGGATCTTAATCCTCTACCAATGAAAAGACATAAAATTTTGTGAGTAATCACAGAAAACAAAGTGAATACAGCATCGCAAATCGATTGCTTTCTCTTATCCAATTGGCTAAATGCGTTTGAGAGAATAATACCGAACTGTCAGCATGACTGGGGAGTGAAGTAGTCTTGCTACTCAAACTTGCTAGTGGAAGTATATAAGGCACAGCTTCTCAGGATGGCTTAAAATGTCACAGGTCTTTTAACCCAGCAGTTTCACTAGTGTGACTTAGTCCTGAAGAAGTAATGGGTGTTTATAGCAAGGTGTGTGAGAGAGAGAGAGAGAGAGAGAGAGAGAGAGAGAGAGAGAGAGAGAGAGAGAGAGAGAGAGAGAATGTAGTTGCCCATGTGGGCTGTGATGCCGACAAAAAGCCGAAGGCAGTGGATTGGGAGTCAATGGCAACAAAGTGAGTGATCCCAGACAAGTCTTCCAAGAAGCTCAGTATGAAAGATAGGAAAGAGGAGAAATGGGTAGCTTGAAGGGGCAGTAGTACCTGAGGAATATCATTTATATGGGGGGGTGGATTTGAATCTGTTTCAGCATTAGTGAGGATGAACATATAGGCTAAAAATAGAGCAGCGAAGGGGAAAGTAATGGAGGAGGTCCCTGCGAGGCCAGCGCCAGGCGTCTGCGGTCCTGGTGGGGGCGCCCCTGGGGCAGTGGGCCGAGGCCCTTGACCTCACTCAGGTGGGCTTGTGCGTGAGGGGCAGAGAGGGGGGCAGAGCGCCAGGGAAGAACCAGAGGTGCAGCCGCACGTGCTCTCCGGGAAATAAACTTTTAATAGCAAATGCCTCGCATGCAAAATATTTCAGAATTCCTTCCGTTTGCGTTATGCAGTCTGCCACTCTCCTAAGGTTGCCTAACAACCAAGAAATGATTGTTTGTTCAACAATCATACCTGAGCCAAATATGAAAATAAAGGAGAATTCCTGTATAATTTGGAATAGGAATTGGTAACTTTTGTTTTCTATCCAGGGCCAGATATTAAATATTTTAGACTTTGCCAGTTACACAATGGATGTAACAATGACTCAGTTTTGACATTGTAGATGTAGCCCAGAATCAATCATAGGTGCCACCTAAACAAACAGAGGTGGCTGTGTTCTAAGAACAACACTTTACTTAGAAGAACAGGTGTCGGGCTGAACTTGGCCAGCAGACCCATAGAATGTTGACATCTGGTCTGAAACAGAAGTCGGTGATGAAATTCACAGTGGTAAGTTCAAGCCTTTCATGCTCTCGGGGTATTTTAAGCTCATGCTTGAAGAGTCATTGTACATTTTATGGGTCAAGGAGATGGGGTAGGAGCCTCTACCGTGTGCTTAGCAGATCTGGATTTCAGGTTAGGACCTCCCGCTACCAGAGTCCAGTCACTCAAATCTGTGACTAGACAGATAAACCTTACGCCTTAGTTCCTGCCTTTGTGAAGTGGGGTCATCATAGGCTATAATGAGAACAAAATGCACACCTGTAAATTGTCTAAAATACCTGTATTATTCAAACGTAAAGAACTCACTAGCCTTTGCCACAAAAATCTAAAAAAGTTAGTTCAATCCCCATGGGTAAGCATGTTATGGAGTCCCTACCACAGGATTGCTGTAGATGTTAAATAGAATAATATGTGTGACATGCTTAGTCACAATGCCAGACATATAGTGTATACTCCACCAATGTCAAGTAATATTCGTGACTTTTTAAAGATCCATTAAAATTGTCCACCGATTCTAGCACATAGCCCCTGAAAAGATGAAGCCCAGTTATCCCAAGTCCAAGGCCACTGTCGTCATCTGTGGGCAGGGAAATTAACGATAATAAACCTTTCCTATTAGCTTCCCAAGGTGGCTTAGTAAATGGTGTAAGAAATGGGTGTTGACAATTGCCATGGAGGCCAATAACTCCTGAGCTGGGTTTTCAGATAAATATCAGAAGGATTTTCATTCTTCTGTGTGGGTAGGAGCCACTGCCCCAGAATAAAAAGAAGGAATCTGTCTGATTCTATGATAACACAAACACGAAGTGGCCAGATGAGACGGCATGGCTACCCCGAGGCCACTTTAAATTACGCCGTGAATGGACTCATCAGCCCTTTGGAGGGACGTTTGCCCCTGTTTGATCAGTACATGCAGTTTGTTCACCAGAGCAGGGAATGCTTGCTTATTATGTGATTCCAGCCCATTAAAGTTCTTCGGGCCACACAGGAGGGTAGGGTAAGCATCCACCTGCTCTCCATGGATGAAGAAGGGCTTAATGAGGGAGAAATGTGCAGCGCAGGTGGAATTCTGACTCATTTCTCAGCGAGTGCATAGGCGACCTGACTGGTCGGAAGCAAAAGAACTTCCTACAAGAGTCAACCCACATTTTAAGCAGAAGGTGGGCTTTTTCTTTCTCCTTTTCTTTTTATTTTAAATTTAATTCTTCTTTAACGGTGGCTCTCCCACTGAGGTCAGCGGGAATGAACACAGATGCAGTCTTAGGCGATGCTCTCAAAACATGGACTTTTGCCTGGAGCACCTGTTATATGTAGTGGTGATGGTGAGGGCTTTGGCATTTCACCAGCCATTTGTCTTTGTAGTTTTAAGTCCCTGGCTTCCATGTAGATGAGTTTCTGACACAGTACATTTGTAAGGCCTGCATGTAGAGGCTTGGCGTGCTGAGCACCCGAGGCTGGGTCAGATGCTGCATACAGCTGTCTACTTGGTGGAAATTCAGTATCCAGCTTTTCATGTTGTCTTCCCATTATGGTCATGGTCATCACATGAATCATTCATGACACAGTTTACGAGGCTGTATTTTTATCTTTTAATTACAGATTTAAAAAATAGTGACTTCACAAGGTTCCAGTGGCCACCCACTAACTGAAGAAGGATTTGAACTCAGCCGAGAGCATGTTTGTCTGGTTTTTAAAATAGTATCTATTTATTTTTGAATTCAGAATGACAAATTATTCCATAAAGGAAAACTTGGGGAATGGAAGGCCATTAATATAAAAGGTGATGCAAAATGAGTTGTAAATGAAATATGTTTTGCAAGGAGTTTGCTTCAGTGCACATTTCTGTAACAGTCATTTCAAAATCTGAAAATGAAGGCAAACCCACGTGTACGCGTGCACCTGCTGCTTGCACACTCAAACTTGGCCGGTAAAATGCCCGAAGAATGCTGTTCTAAATTCCTTTCTTCTAGGTGGGGGCAGAAGATCCTACGAGTTGCAAGATGCTCTCACATCCATCAAGAAACAGGGACTGTTAAGCCAACTTCTCCCATTGAGCTCCAGGGTCCCCTTTCTGACATATTGTGGTTGAGAGAAGCAAATCACCTAAGATCCTAAAAGCTGGTTGATATGCGTTTCCATGCCCTCTAACCTAAGGACGTCCATTGGCAACCACAAAAATACAAAAATACAGTGAGGGCACACAGAGAGCCTATGCAACGCTAATCCAAGACTCTTTCTAACAGAACCAGAGGTTTTGTGTTTTCCATTTTTACATAATCCAGTAATTCAGATCACCCTGAAGTACTCTTAGGGCAGTGGTACTCAGCCAGAAATAGTTTTGTCCCCAGGGAATATCTGGCAGTATCTGGAAATATGTTTGTATGTCGCAAGAGGTAGGCTGTGCTACTAGCATCCCATGGGACAAAGCCATGGATGCTATTAAATGTCCCATGATGCACAAGACAGCCGCCCCAGCCTAGAACCCTCCTGCACAAATGTGCATTGGGCGTAGGTGGAAATGGGCGCACACACACCCACCTCATTCCCAGAAGCGAATATACAGACCTCGCCCGAATGTTGTGTTATGAATTGTCAGTGATAACTAGACTTGTCAGGAGGACCATGGCAGAGATATCTACTGGTGAGAACATTTCCTGCCTTAGAAGACAACAAGGGAAAGCCAAATTAGAATCAGAAATGTATTTGCAAAGCAAAGCAGACGGTTCTAAAGGAGATAGATAATCCTCATAGAATATATCGCATGTCAGCACTTCCTGAGTTTATGTTTGTTTGTCCTCACAGAAAACTTCCTAGTATTTCCTAAGGTTTCTGGATTTTGCCAAGAACTATGAGTAGAAAATTGCATTATAAAATTATGAGCATTTTAGCAGAAAATAAGTAGAAGATGCTAAGGGAACACCTAAGAGGACTCTTGGTCCAGCCTGAAATTTCACAGAAAAATTTCTGGATGAAATGATTATTTCTTTTTTGTTGTTTTGCACATGGAACAGTGATTTTATTTATTTATTTTCCTTTTTTTATTGTTCAAGAACAGCTGTCTCCATTCTCCCCCCACCACTATCCCCTGCCCCACCCATCCCCACCTCCCACCCTCAGTCCTATGTGTCCTTCTTACATGTTTCTTGATGACCCTTCCCCTATTTCCCCCTTATTCCCCCCCTCCCCTCTGGTTACTGTCAGTTTGTTCTTTATTTCAATGTCTCTGGTTATATTTTGCTTGCTTGTTTGTTTTGTTGATTAGTTTCCACTTATAGGTGAGATCATATGGTATTTGTCTTTCACTGCCTGGCTTATTTCACTTAGCATAATGCTCTCCAGATCCATCCATGCTGTCACGGAGGATAGGAACTCCTTTCTTTCTGCTGCATTGTATTCCGTTGTGTAAATGTACCATAGTTTTTTGATCCATTCACTTACTGATGGGCACTTAGGTTGCTTCCAGCACTTGGCTATTGTAAATTGGGCTGGTATGAACACAGGGGTGCATAGGTTCTTTTGAATTGGTGTTTCAGGATTCTTAGGGTATAACCCCAGCAGTGGAATTGCTGGGTCAAAGGGCAGTTCCATTTTTAGTTTTCTGAGGAAATTCCACACTGCTTTCCACAGTGGCTGCACCAGTCTGCATTCCCACCAACATTGCACTAGGGTTCTCTTTTCTCCACAACCTCACCAGCACTTGTTTCTAGCATGTTTTAAAAGTTAGGTGTTGGTACTTTTTAACTTACTAATAAGAGATGGAGGGACAAGACCAAAAAACAAACAAACAAACAAAGAAACAAAAACAGGAAAACCCTAAGGCAGATGCTGTCGGGTGATTTTATCATCTTACCATCTTACCATCTGAGGGTACCAGGCTGGGACCACTTGGGGGAGACAGGAAAGCAGAGGGCATTGCAATGTTACTGTCAGCAGGTTAGAATGCTCTTGTCTTTGATATGACGGTGTATCTCGATGGTTGCAGTCTCTTCTCTAAGATTGTTTCACAGTTACTAACTCAAGATATCTTTGAAATTCTTTTATCAGTTGCCCCTTTTTAGACGGCTGGTGTAATTGACTACATTTCTTCCATAACATTTTTTCTGATGAAGCATACGCTTGAAATTCCAGATGCCTTAAAAGATAGCAAGACATAGCTCTTTATTCATTTTCTCTGGAATGTGAAGCAATGTTCTCTGTGCAATATCAGTATAAAGATGACTCATTGGATGTGATGTAAAGAAAGTAAATTTAAAACTATTTGAAATAATCGAATGAAGCAGAGATCACCTCATTTTTAATCTCTTTTCATTCCTTTGCCCTTAAATTTGTTACATGTTTAGCCTTCATGCTAGTCCCCTTAGCATGAAGAGATGGGTAAGAGAGCATCTCCACCCGATACATAAATTATAATTTGGTGTGTTTCGAAGGTATCATTTCCCTTGACAGTATGAGCAAAAAGCAGAAAACAGTGATTGATTAACCTTATTTTTGTGGTGATGCAGAAATCTAATAAACTCAGCCCATGGAGTGAAATGAAGATAAGAAAATGGAAGTAATCAATATTTCTGGTTGGTGCTGACTTTCATTACAGTGCTGAAAATAATCATTGAAATAAGAAGGACGAGATGAATACCATCTGGCTGTTGTCCTGCACCCGCGCGGGTGGAGACCGGCATGCCAGGGATGCAAGCCCCACGCTGCCCTAGCTTTGGTGCACGTGGGAGCTGAAGGGAGGCAATGTTAAAAAACTTCAAAACTTAGCCTCAGAAGTTCTCGCTGGGCCCGCAAGGAAAGAAACCAGGAATGGTGGACCGTGTGACTTCTCCACACATCTCCTACACAGTGATATTCTAAACCCTCTAAAGAACATGGTGAAATGGATAGAAAGCTCTTGAGATACTCCGGTTGCCGCTGTGTTGTGAGAGCTGGAGTTAATCACTCTTGGCACGTACTCCCAGTAATGAGAACTGCTCTTTTGTGGGTCTTAGAATATATGATAGATACTGCCGTAATGTCCATGACAACATGATACTATATCATCAAAGCAAAAATAGCGCCCTGTTACCACAAAGCTGCGCATTGGTTTTTGAAAGCCAATATGTAATCGCCGAAATATGTAGAAGCTGATCAGGGGGAAATCATTCATGCTTGTCAAACACATTTTTGTTCTTCGATAACAGAAATATGTGAGAGGCGGGGACACACAATGCGGACAGAGAAACACCCAAGTAAAGATCGTACAGCTAACTCTCCACCCCCGGTGATATGTCGGTATAACTACTTCAATCTATTTTTTAAATTTTATAATTGTAATCTAACTTTATATTACCTTTTATTTATTAATGATATCAAACTTCATATTACATATTTATCATGAGTTCATTTTAGACGTCTCATGTCTTCGCTACATATTTATAATTATTGATAACATTTTAAAGATCCTGACACAGACTGGATTTTATTAAAAAATTAAAATAATTTTGCTGAGTGAAACATTTAAATTGGTATTTTTTGATTACCACTAGAATTGAAAGTTCTTTGCTATGTTAGCAACTTTTATTTCCTCTTTTACAATTTATTATTTTTATGTTTTTTTCCATGTGTAACAGTTGTGAACAGATTACTTTTTTTAATCACTTTGAACAATAATGCTGTTATAATTTGGAAATTTCTAATAAAATTTTAATAGTCATATTAAAATATGGATATGCATAAGAGACTACAAAATTACCTACTCTGGGGTATTGGTTATAGCATTTTATTAGTTGTGATAAATTATAAACAACTAATATATTCATCAATAAATAATAAACAACTATATATGTTCATCAATTAGGGCTTGACCAAACATATTTGGCAATAATTTATTGTTAGGGA
This sequence comes from Glossophaga mutica, assembly GCA_039655065.1. Lineage (NCBI taxonomy): Eukaryota > Metazoa > Chordata > Mammalia > Chiroptera > Phyllostomidae > Glossophaga > Glossophaga mutica. The sequence continues at coordinate 6,133,466 of CM077313.1, read as the reverse complement.
AAATGAATTACATCTCTAAAAACTGGAAAAATTAGACAAAAAACATAAATAAGCAAAACAAGAGAGTAATATTTTTATAACAATACACAAACCTGGAGGGATATATACCAACATATTAACATGCAAGTCCCTGAGGATGAGCTATGAGGGATTTAATTTCTAAATTACTATTTCTGTGATGTTTGAACTATTCACTATTATAAACAGAAATATACCAAATAGTTAAAAATTCCTTTTTGTAGCATTTTCTGTATTTTCTCTTTTTTTTTCTTATTTGGGGCTCTTTTGTTACTTAGATACTTGATACATCTTATTTCTTGTCTAGTTATTTTACTACTTTTCTATTCTTGCATGAATATAACACCGCTAAATACTGTGCCTTTAAAGTATTTAGTATTGTCCAGAACTACTTCCACCTTCTTATTTTTATGTGTCAACGTTGTCTTAGCTAAGCTTCTTTGTATGTTCTTTCCGGAAATGTTTAGACTTAATAAGGTCAAAGTCCACACACACACACACACACACACACGCACACACACACGGAACTCAGTGAGCTTTAGACTGGCCATGCAGTGTGCATATGCTTAGATGTACTTTGATATTTTTTATGATACTAAAACTTGTACTATATCTCTATTAATCCATGCCATCTTTTTACAGAAATAATTATCAGAGAATTTTTAATTTGACAATAGCCTGAAACTCCTAAGAGCAGCTAAAAATTAGTGTTTGCAAATGACTATAGATGAGAAAGCATTTTAAAAAAATACTTCATGTAAATGGAAGTTACATTATTGTCTTTAATATTATTATTGAGAATGATCTTCACATAAAACAGGAAGTAGAGACTTTCTATATTCTTCCCCCACCCCCTTTATTCTGTATTTCTTCCATGTTCCTTGATGCCTACCCTTTTCCCACATATCAAGGGATCAAGTCCACAGCTCGCTGTCTTCCTGTCATCAATGCTTGCCCTTGGACACTAGAGCTTGGTATAGTGTCCCTGTCTCCCCTTCTCGCCACTGGGTCCCTCCACACTCTCTTGCAGCCACCTGGGTTAGGTAATGGATTGATCCCCATTCCAGAGTCTGAACCGGAGTGATGGTAAATTCCAGGTGCACACTAACATCATTTCGGGAGGCTTTTGTTGTTATTAGAAAATATGATTGTCAGTCATCCGCTTTGTGCATCCCTCCACCTCCCCACCCTGGATTCTAATTTCACTTGTCCGGATGCAGTCTCAGATAGGCATTTGCAAAGCTCCTGAAGTGGCCACCCCTCTTTGTGGAAACCCTGGTGGTCCTGCACGCCCTGACCCTGAGGACGAAGGCTGCTGAGGGGCAGGGCGGAGCCACAAGAATTACAGAGGGGAGTCAAAGTTCTGCATGGACCATACCTGGTGTCACCTCTGTGCCTGGATTTTGTGAGTTAAATGAAGCAAAATATTGCGCCTCGTTTGTGTTGTTTCAAGTTCAATTTTCTGCTGATGTGAGAATATCCGAACCAGCATGGCTTCCCTTCACATCAAGGTCTAAGGCATTGATGTGGCTTAGAATGATTCTATAACCAGCAGTATTTTCATTTTAATAAAGGTTGAGTATCTTCCTGCTAAAGAATAAATCTTTTATGGTGGAATTTCAGGCCTCAGTAACCAGATGAGATAGAGATGGTACTCTCTTGGCATTCCTGAAATGAATTTTATCCCATTGAACATTTAACAAAAACTTATTGAAATAAGATTCAAAGTCATATCTCAGTACTAGCTTTTTCACTTACTACTTATGACTTTATTTAAATCTTAAGTTTTATCTAATTTCTTTAGATAACTTACCTGTAAAAAGGTACACATATTACACAGTTGTGATGAGGATAAAAGGGAAAAATGTATGTAGAATTTCTCATCACAGTGGGTGGCACATTCATAAAGAGAGGCCGTTCCATATTATTATAGTGCAAGGGATCTTACAGGTGCGTCCAATCCACAGCCACCAGGCTGCATGCAGCCCAGGACAACTATAAATTTGGGCCCAACACACAATCATACATTTACTTAAAACCCTTTTTTTTTTTGCTCATCAGTTTTGTTCATGTTTGTATATTTAATGTGTGGCCCAAAACAGCTCTTCTTCTTCCATTGTGGCCCAGAGATGCCAAAAGATTGGACACCCCTGGTCCAATAGCCTCTGTGTTCTGTGTCTGTCGGCTGTAGAGAGCTAAAAGTCCTAGAACCTAAACAGAAAATTTTGAGGAAAGAACAGTTCACATTAGCACTGCTGTTTCAGTCTCCTAAGATGTGGATACAGTCATCAGTGCTTACCTTATTGACCTTTTTTTTTTTGACTTGATCATCTGTAGATCCATAAACAGAAGCCCATTTTTTAAATTAAATGCATTGGGGTAGCATTGGTTAATGGCATTACATGCGTTTCAGGTGCACCGTTCTGTAAGCCTTCGTCTGTGTGTTGCATTGCGTGTTCACTACCCAAAGTTCAGTCTCCTTCTGGCACCGTATATTTGGCCCCGTGTGCCCTCTCCTACCTCCCCACCCTCCTTCCTTCTGGTAATCACCGTACTGTTGTCTGTGTCTCTGCATTTGTTTTGTTGGTTCATGTGTTGTTTCACACCCTGAGTATGAGTGAAATCACATGGCTCTTTTTTCTTTTTTTTTTTGGTCTGACTTCCCTTAGCACGATCCATGCATGTTATTGCGACTGGCAATATTTCATCATTTTTACGGCTGAGTAGTGTTCCATTGTGTATGTACGCCACGTCTTCCTCATTCAGTCACCATTGCGGGACACGCAGGTTGTTTCCAGGCCTCCGAGGGAGCCAGTTCTGTAGAGACTCATGGAAGCGATTCTATACCCAACGCGTCTGCCCCATCCTTGTTCTTGTACCTGTGTTGTATCCCCACAGCTCACGGAGGGGCAGCTGTTGAAAGGCAAGGGGGGAACTGCTTCGCGGCTCCAAAGCAACGTTAGGCCTCCTGGGAGCTGAAGACATCATGTACAGACGATGCTCCACGCCCTGCATCTGCCCTTGCGTGTCTCCCCCTCCGGCGTGAAATGGGGGGGCGGGAGGCTGAGCCCACTTCACCTGCCATCGCTTTGGAACACTGTGATTTGGTCGCCTGCCTGATGTCTGTAGGAACAGGTTCACTGTACGAGCGAAATCCAAACCAAAGGTCACAGGGCACCCAGAATAAGGCAGGAAGGTCCATTTGTACCATTTCACTGACCGTTAGTGGCAACAAGTATAAAGGACTCATGGACAAAAACTATGGGGGGGTGGAAATGGGAGGAAGGTGGGGAGGGCTGGGGTGGTGGGCTGGGGCGGGGTAAAAGACAGAAAACTGTACAATATCAACAATTAAAAAATACTGATAAAAAAAAGAAAAACAATAAAAAATGTGAAAAAGAAAAAAAAAAAAAAAGAATGAGACTATGCCTTAAATTACTATAGGTCCGTTGTCAGAAGTGAAGACCAATTGGTAAAGGACTATTCAGCAATAAATTTTGAGACATCAGGTATTTTTAGCCAGGGTTACCGAAAGGTAGGCTGCATTTTTAACATCCACTGTGTTTAAGATTTATGAATAATAGACACTGTCGCCATATTCTCAGAATAAATGTCGTCTGACAATAGATCAGAAACTGGACATTTTGAGATGCCTCCGAGAAGTTTAAAGTGCACGTTGCTGAAGTTAGAACTTCTCATGGCCCTGTGGCACAGCCCGGTTTGGTACGCTATTTCAGTGATCGGTTTTAGTATTCAGGTTTTATCTTTTTAAAACAGCACTCACGATTCTGAAACTAGAATATCAAATCCTCAAGTATTTATGGAGTGCGTATGAGCTAAGTACTGCCAACTATTATGAAACAGGTAACGGTGCCGGCAATTTTATAATTTTATAGATGAACAAGATGAAGCTTTATGTACCTCTTAACACGTGTGCTGGTTTTTAAAATAAATCTCACCTAAGCGAACACTTTTAAAATTTAAAGTCATCTTTTATAAATAGGTAATGTTGTGAAGATTGAAAACATCAAACGTACCTTTGAAAGTTTTTAGTGATAATTATCTCATAAAGAGTTTATGCAGTAGATCCGGGAATTTCGCCTCTTCTAAATTCATCTTCATTTAAAAAAAATAAAATCTTATAAATGAAGTAAAGATAATCATGTGAAAAAAAATAAGTCGCCCTGGATATTTTTAAAGAAATTAAGATGTATTGATTTCTTGTATTAGGGATCATTAGCCCAGGTGAGTGATACCCCCAGTATAGATGTTAGTAGTGCATCAAGTATGGAAAGACAAATTTTGATCTTCTATTTTTATCTGTTTTTACATAAAAATAGAAATAAATGAATCCTCATTCTTGATATATGGGTATGCATTGGTGTATATACTTTATTCGTATGTGACATTGTCATATTTCACATATGGTGCCAATATTTCCTACAGAGAAGAGAAGATAGAGCGACAACAAATATTTTGGTTGTCTGTTAACGCTAAGTCAAAGTGACGACAGGAGATTCTTACGGAGAAACCTTGTCATGAATGATACACTAGAAATGCAAAGGCAACGAGAAAATGGCAAGGTTGACGTTTATACTCCCCCTTTCTTAGCAACATCATGAGGTAAAAATCAGTGGTGATTTCATCAGATCTGAGAAGAAATTGGCCAACGAGGCAAAAAATTACCCAGGCAGTAACTTGAGATTGTGGATAAAACAACTATTGTTTATAATGGGCTTGACTCTGCATTTTTATTGATGACAAACTAGTGATAATGGTTTGTATACTTTGTTTTAAAAACATACATATCGGAGGGTTTGCAAACTCAATTTATTAATAGGATTGCATGATCAAAAATACTGGGAGAAGACTAATGTAGGGGAGGAATGTACTCCAGTTATTTCTCCCGCTTTCTATAATAAAACCAAGAGCATTTATACTTTTTATAACGTATCAATCTCTTTTCAAATACATTGCATATTAATTTACATGAAGACCTTATGAGGTTGATGCTAGTTTCCCCGTTTTATGAAATCAAGATTTTGAAAGATTACAACTTGTCCAAGGGGATAATTAACAAATAGAACAGCTGTGACCTGATCCCTGACCTTCTATTTTCAAATTGTCATCTTCTCGCTTCCAGTTTTAGTTTCAAACAATCCACTGAGATAAAACTGAATTCAGTTCCTGGCAACCCAGATGCCAAGACAAAGTCCTTGTATGATCTGCATTTTTTCATGTTTACTTTTTAAACGTAATCAGCAGGTCAGTGTTACATCGATAGTAAACTGAGCAGTCATTCATGAGATGAACCATCTGAAAAGATGATTATCTCATGCAATAGGGGCGTCCTGCCGGGGTTTGACCACTCCGTTTATCACTGAGCAGGGGACAGGAAGGCTTGTCTTGGGAGCAGGCACTCAGTCCTACCATCAGGGCTAGCTGGGGATTCCACTTTCATCCTCCCTGCCTCACCTGCCTAAGGACTCTGAAAGTGTCCCTGAAGCCAGATGACGCACTGCTGAGTTGTGTTAGCAGCTACTTGACCCCTGGCTTCCAAATGGAGTTCACCTAGTTTTTCTCCAATGTTCAGATGTTCCGTAGCACTGCGCACAGCAATTCGAGGCCTGTAGACATTTCTTGGAAATTTATTGCATGAAATGTCTTCAACCGATTTCCCTGTAATAGACAATGTAGATCAAAGTTCACAGAGATTAATATAGACATTTTAAAATGAACTTTTCTTTAAGCAAAGTTGCTCTAAATGAAGAAGCTATTTACCCTACAGATATTGACTTGATATAGACATGGGTATTGATATGTGAAACAGTGATCTCAAATGAGTTTTGGAAACAGATATAAATCCTTAACTAATTATCATTGACTGTCACGAGCACATCCACATTGTCACTCACTTATTTTCCAGGGCATGGGAAACTACTCAATCTATACTAATTATACAGGAACATCTGAATCAGACATAGAGAATTCGACTAACATCAATCTTCTGTGTTCGTGACAGTTGTGCAGTTTGTACAACAAAGAGAAAACATTTTCAGATTCTATGAAGAAGGCAAGAATTTTTAACTCGCATCCTTGGAAAGAAAATGTTGCATTTCCCTTTGTGGGTGTGTGCTAAAGTTGACATATCAGTGTCTATTACAGACCAGGGTTTACCTTTGCTGACCACAGGATGGCTTCCTCTCTCAGAAACTCTGAAATGAGCCCATGGATAATTAATCTCCCAAATATGCTGAGGGTTGTTTTTGTTTGTTTTTAAGGAGCCGGGGACTGACTGTGTCACTCGGGAACGCTATCTGCTGTATCCGAGCCTGAGTTTTCTTTATTCGTTCACTGGGAACAATGCTTCCTGGCTTTTGTAGTTCTGAGATTTCATGGATTTTGAGTGAAACTTCAATCAACTTGTTTCTGACGCTGCAACGCTAGGGTCATAAATTTGCTAAGGTAAATGCCACTGAACCATTAGAATCTTTTCCATAGAAACTTCTGTAAGGACAGACCAGACCAGTCTCCTTTTTTTTTTTTTTTTTTTTTGCTGTTGCCCCAGGCAGTTTCCAAATTATTAAGAACTTTGCTTTTTCTCTACACTCAGCCATTCTTCATACTCAGTCAGAATGATCTTTTCAAATAGAAATGGGATTATGTCACTCCCTGTTAAAAACCCTTGAATGACTTCCTCTTGTTCCTGGGAGAAAAGCCCAAACCCTTATATAACTTCAAAAGCCTGGGCAGGCTGACCCTGTCTACCTCTGCCGAACAGAGCAATAATTCAGAATGTGCTACCGCCTACCGCCCACCCCCCGTGCTGCGGTTAGTGACATTCCGTCTTTCCCCAGCACCTGTCCATAAGCCTCTATGCAATCATCAGAACATGAGGTAATAGGACAGGTCTCACCGTTAAAAACACACAGGTGATTAGAATACCCATCGGAAGCAAATAGAAATCTCAGTAGGCACAACGAGTGTTGCTAGGACTCCCATAAAGCCAAATGCAACATTAACGTGAATTGAAAGAAAGATCATGTGGGGGCTGAAGGGTTTGTTTTAGTTGCCACCTTTTCCTAGAGAATGAACTGCTTCGAAGTTATTCTTTTAGCTAAAAAAAATAACACCTTTAACAAGAACCTAAGCAACAAAACAAACAAGCGAAATATAACCAAAGACACTGAAATTGAGAACAGGCTGACAGTCACCAGAGGGGAGAGGGGAGGGAATTTCAGGGGGAAAGGGGAAGGGTTTGCAGGAACAAGTATAAAGGACACATGGACAAAAACTAGGGGGGTAGAAATGGGAGGGAGGTGGGGAGAGCTGGGGGTGGGTGGGCTGGGATGGGAGTAAAAGACAGAAAACTGTACAAGAACAACAATTAAAATAAAGTTTTTAAAAAATCCGCTCACCTCAAGGGGGGCTGTCTCATACTACTGAAAGTCACATGAGCTCAATTTGTGGGCTGTAAGATGAATTCAGCAGTTTGCATTTGGGAAGTATCTCTTCTGAGTAGGTGTCCCCACCCTCTACCCCCCATCCCACCCCCAAACCATGGAGTGAGTGTTTGGAGGCTAGCCTGGCAAACCTGGAGGCTGATTGCAGCAAGTACCCAGAAGCAGATGAGCCTGCTGGACCTAACAGGTGGCTGTCAGGGGCTTCTCCCCTGGGTCCTGAAGCCATATTTGCTTGTTTTTTCCTTCACGGTCCTCATTTGCAAAGATAGGAGCTCATTGTTACCTTTGAATTAACCTGTGGGGGGTGGTGTGAGGGGAGAACTGAAGCCTCAGGGGGGAGAGTTCCAGCAGACAGGAATTTTTTTCTAAGGTTTATTATGACTTCTGACCAAGTTCTTCCCAACTAGACAAATCCGATTGCCCAGGTGCAGCCTTAGATGGGGAGATTTCACGTGCATTTCAGTGATCACATAGAGGGGATATGGCAAAATCTCAGATGGAGCTATTTTTAAGCTCGCCAGGGTGTTGCTACTTGGATAAAAGGTTTTGTTAATGTAAAAAAGGAGAAAAAAGTGCCAGATTTGAACCTTAAAATTATAAATATACATCAAAAGTTACTGTTATCCTACTTGGTGAGAAATACCTATGATTTTTTAATGTTGTATCTGCTTAAGGAGAAGTACAAAAAAAGTTGTGTCCAAATATTTAAATGCATAATAAACCCCCTCTCATTATTAGATTCGGAAAGCCTGTTCCAGTGCTTGATTAATTATGTGATGAAGGATTTACATTTTCTTGATTCAATCATTAGGGTGCACATAACTTTGGAAGATATTGGGGAAAGACTTTATTTTTACTGATTTTATAATATGCTTTTGACAACTTAAATGAATCTCTGGATATTCATATTTGCAGGCTGACTGAATGAATGAAGCTTCTTAATAGAGTTTAAATACTGAGTGTTCGTAAAGTCGGGACGTCGTAGATGGCACTACACTTGGTAGAACTATGGATAATTTCATCAGTCTTCTCACCTGCCATAGATACAGTATAAGAACAAATAGCAAGCTTAGTGCATTTTGTGCCATAGCCCTCCACGCACTTAGATAAAGAGGGGACTCTTGTCCTGGCTGGTGTGGCTCAGTGGATTGAGCACTGGCCTGTGAACCGAACTCCTGGTCAGGGCACACGCCTGGGTTGCAGGCCAGGTCCCCAGTAGGGGTTGGCCAAGAGGCAACCACACATTGATGTTTCTCTCCTTCTCTTTCTTCCTCCCTTCCCCTCTCTCTAAAAATAAATAAATAAAATCTTTTTAAAAAGAGGGGACTGAAAGCTTAAGAAGAAAAGGCCTTTCCTTTCCATTCACCTTGGTACAGATGTTCTCTCCTTACGGGAAGAGCGAATTTAAAGAACGCATATTTTTATGTGTATGATGCACTTAGCACTTGATTAATGGTGCAGCGTATTAACTTGATTGAAAACATGAAAATATTCAAAAAGTAGGGTGCAGACCGTGCATCCAGGGATGTGACTTATGTTCTGCATCCATGCAAATTAAATGCACAATGAAAACATGGACTGTGTTTAATTTTTCCTCATCCTTGATACATTTTTCTGCCTTGATTCATTATTTTCCTTTAAAACCTTGAATGAAATTATAAACAGTATAAATAAGTCTGTCTTGACTGATTTTCATTATTCAGCAGAGTAATGTAAAAATCAAGGAGCACAAATCAGTTTCAGTCCAGCAGCCCGCATCGGTGTTCAATATTATGGAAGAGTGCTTTGGGCTTCTGGCACATTTATATTCCAAGTCTCATTTTAAATCTATCTGTATTTGTATTTACTCCTTTAATGGGAAAATGCCAGTTTTACACTCACAATTGGTTTTATTAAAAAATAAATTTCATTATAGGAAATTATCTCATTTTGTGTTCCAGAAACATATGAAGAAGAGGTAAATTCTTAGTACAAAATACTCTTTTTTGTGTCAAATGTCTAAAACAAAGAGTGCCCATTCCATTATTTGTAATATTCTGTTTGGCAATAGAAACAGAACTGCTAATATTTTTTGCACTTATTTGTTATTATACTTTTAACAAATAAATGAATACTTGTTTATACTATAAACTTGGGAGATTATTGGCAGAAAAGACTTTTGTTTTATTCTTTGTATAAGTGAAAACCTTAAAATATTTAGGCTGTAATAACAAGTAATTATATATGTAATAATTAATTTATGTATTAAGGAGAGGAGGGTGTGGGGGAGGGGTGACTTTATGGCTGTATTTAGGAAGCAATGTCATTTCAGAGAACCTTAGACATCATCTACTTCAGTTCTCCAACTTGAACCCAAATACCACTTTCAACTCAAGAACAGCAAATGCTTCTCTGACTCAGGCATGAGAAAGCGGATAAATCCAGTACTTCCGTAGGGCTGAGATACCAATGCAAGTGGCTCCCCCTTGTTAAACTGGCTCCTCAGAAAGCTTATCTGCTACTATGCGATTCTCAAGCAGGGCAAAGCTGTTTCTCTGTTAGTGTTAATTATTTATCAAGGCAGAGAAAACACTTTCAATTCCAATTAAATTGTCACTAATTACTTGTGAACTAGAGGCTTAGATTCCTGCTTCCTTCTGAGAAAATATAAATGTACCTCCATTCTTGGAGTCAATTTATAGGGGAAAGAGCATTTATTTTGGAATCAGGAAAAAAAAGAACTGGGTTGGAAACCACCTCTGTTTTCTTGGGCAGACTACTTAAACGTCAGCCTCAGAGTTCTTCATGTATCATGTAAGCAGTTTAGATTACTGGTTTGAACTTAATGGCTCGTTTAAATTAAAGCATATAACATCCCTGTGTATCCTCCCCACCCCGTATACTCAAATATCTTAATTGCAGGGCATTTTTAAATGCCAGGAATGTTGTCACTGTGTGTCAAGACAGCTGGGGTTGCTTTTATTGATACTTATTGGTTGCTTTGAAAACTGTTGTTCTTATATTGCCATACTTCTGTTTCAAATGGAGGTGGCAGAAATGACATTAGAGCTCCCCTGCCAACTGCAAAATGTTCCATTTCTTTCTTTTTTTCCTTTTCTTGGAATCCGTTACACCAATTCGGAGCCAAGTATACTAAGATGGCCAGTGGTAAATATCTGTGACATAAAGACTTGATGATAAATCCTGACAATTTTCCGAAGAGAAAGGTCTATGGGACTTCAGAGGATAGGGAATATTATGTAGAAACAGAAATCATATCAGAAAAAAACTTTCCTTTTTCAACGCTGTGCACCAAAACATCATCAGACTATAGCCCAAAGGCCAAATTCAACCAGGCATGGTTTTTATACAGCCCTTAGCTAAGAGTGTTTTAAAAATGATTTTTTAAAATTAAGAGAATGTAATATTTTATGTCACATGAAAAATTATGTAAAATTCATGTTTGAATGTCCGTAAAAGTTTATCAGAAGGTAGCCACGCCCATTTATTTCTATGTTGCCTACGCTGCTTTCAGGAAGTTGAGTGGCTTCTGTACACCCCGCTATGGGTAGCAAAGGCTAAAATACTTGCTACTTGGACCTTCATAGAAAAGAGTTACCAGACCCTTGCCAATAAAGAGTTGACAGAAGAGACGGTAGCACACCTCGCACCTGGCTAAGTGTCTGCGTGTCGGCCTGTGCATAATGTCTTCAGACAGGAAGAATATATAAAAACATGCAGGTTGCTTTTTCATTATAAGAAGAAACAACTATCTTTAAATTGTGAAAAGTCAGTAAAACTGTGTTGGGTTAAACCAATGAACATAATATATAAATGACCAGCACGATTACTGCTCATCAATATTTCTGATGCCGTGAATACAGGAATTCGTTCACAGGAGTACATTTCAGGCTTATGAGGCTGCGCTTAGTGAAAACTTGAACCGCTTTTCTTTCTTTCTGTTTCTGAAAACTGTTTGGTTCTAGACAGGACTGAATTTTCTTTAATGAATGAATTCTTCCCTCTTAATGACAGTTTTCTTAAAGAAAATCATTCTGTATAATTGATCATTTGACCTACGCGTTCAAGATTGCTGACTGATTAGTTCAAGTACAGAGATGGCTAATACTGTGCAAATTCCTGTAATTCCAAATGTCTGACGGCAGATCTCTTCATCATGGAGGTCTGCTTCTGGAAAGAAATATCATAATTATCTGTCGACCCTTGGTCACTGAGTTCATTTTACTTCAGGTCATTGGATTTCCCTGAGGAGAAAGTACCTTCGAATCCATCCCATCCATGTCCTCGAGAATTTTGTCAAGTGTCTAAGTATGTAGATTTTGATGCTGTCATTTTATTGTTCTTTTATGTTGGCTTATGGGTTGGTGTTTGTGATTAGTTATTCCTCTGATTTCTTTAACTTGAAAAGATTACTGCTCGTACACTCCCAAGTACTGAAGAAAAAAATAATATGTCACTTCAAAAGAATTTAAAGCAAAAACCAGCCATGTGACAAGCTTCCAAAATATAAAAGGCGTTTTGCTTTGTTCCTTTAAGAGCCTTTTGTGTACCACTTAAAAAATACGATGTTTCAAAATTTCTCCATATAGCAACTAAAAGTTGCGCTGGCAAGGGTCCTTGGTTAAGGTGCTAGCAGGAGTGGCATGACTCATTTGATGAGAAAGAGAAGTCAGCCCCAGGAAGAAGAAGCCCTCTTCACTCCTGTTCTGTCTGGACTGGGCTTTCCTTCCGGCTGGTGATTAGAGCTGCCTAACAGGGCAACGGCATCACCAAGTGGAGAAATTCTTCTTAAATATGGGTTAACGACTTTGCAAATCTAGTGCCTTCAGCAAAATTAAATGAAACATTTAGTCATTCATCTTAAGCATCCTTAACAATTCAAACCTTCACAATATACCCAGAACCAAGGAATTTTTGCTGAGAGCCCCTTGGGCCAGACTGTGCTAAGAATAAATGAGCTGAGAGGATCTTTGGGTTTTGGCCTCTGGGAGCTTCAAGGGGGAGGACCAGAAGTCACCAACAGATTAACAGCCCCGTCAGAGGGGGCGTCACCTGTGAGGCCAGTGCCAGGTGGTCGGTCTCCAAACAGCTTCTTGCTATGGAAACCTTGCGTGATACAAAATACTGCAAAGATGTGTGTCTAACACACTTGTCAGCGCCCTGTAAACAAAGCCTCCTCACAATGTGTTCCTTATATCATAGAGATAATTACTTTCACTCGCATGCCTTTGATTTAAGTTCTGGCTTATGAAAGTGATCTGGCGTTAATCATTGACACTCTTGTCTTTAGGTGTGCATCCAGGGACAGCGCCTGAGCATGTGAGGTTTAAGCTCACGTGAGGGTGAAGTAGTCATCATTTAATAATGTCCATACTTCTCCATGTTTTGATTTAACTGCAAGATGTTATCAACCATAATAAGATGTGATACATCAATTTTGTTTTTAGATACAATGTTGGGACCGTTAGCTCTTAAAAGAATAGCTTAATTTTTGTTTGCAAAAAAGGAAACCTATCCTACCTGAAAGGAACTTTTATGGAGGGAGTATTTGCTACCTTTAGTGAGTAACTAATAAAATTATAAGGATATAGAGATGATAATTCTCTCTTTCATACTTTAACCAACAAATACTAAATTGTCATTGAGATGAAAATAAGGAAGTTCAAATTTAAGGAACAGGCACAGAATGTCTTAAGTTTTATATCTACAAGTTAACAAAATAGCCATAGTCTCTCCATTGTAGCCCACAAATATTAATAGAGCCTCCACTAAGGGTCAGTGACGGTACTGAAGGTATCAAGACGAATTTGACAAAGTGGTATAAAATCCAGCCCCATTGCTTATACTGCCAGGCTCAGGGGAAAATGAGGAAAAATGAATTTGTGGGTTAGAGGTTGCAAAAACAAAAATAGTTTTCTACGAAAGCATGCACGGGGGTGAGGTTTCACCCTCTGGTTTTCTAGTCTGGTTAACCTTTGCGACCATGTTCATAAAGACATGTTTTGGTAAATAAGTTCCACATCTTAAACTCATGTTGAGTTTGGTTTTTGCACAGTATTCAATTTTTTAGAAGTGCAATAACCTAAACATAGAATAATCTAAGAAGATATCATGCCCCCATTCATTGATTAAAATATTTTTCTGCAAATCCAAAGGAAAATATTTTCTATATATTTTCCACCCCTCAAAATCAAAGACAATAACATTTTCTTTATTTTTTTCATACACAGTCAGATGAGTCTTATAGTCCTCACACAAATGCTCCATTCCAGAAACCTTAAAATCATTGCCTAGAACATAGAAATTTCTCAAGAAAACATGAAAAATGACCTTCTGTGTACCTTCTCATTTTGCCTTATTTAACTTTTGCTTGCTGGGACAAAGGGCATTTTTCTGTGGAGTACACAGAGGTCCCCAGGGCTGTGCTGATTTCAGGCCTCAGGCTTCTGCAGGCAGCATGGGCTGGCCTGCTGGGAAGGTGGGAGGGAATGGAACATGCTGCCTGGCCCCGCACCCCCTCGCTCCACGCCCCATTGCTGTGCCCTGCGGATGCACCCGAGTCCAGTCACAACAGAATGCAAGTGACTTTGACTTCTTATTTTACAGTAGACAACGAAGTAGTTATAGACAATAGATCAGCGAGGCAGTGAATTCCTTAAGATAAAGAGAATGCAGATTTTAGCACCTGTATTATTTTTCTATATATTCCTAGAATGTTATTCCAGTATTAATAGAAACAATAGGAATACTAAATCTTCCATGTAGTAAAATGCAAGAAGTAAAAGAGTTTCGATTCCCAGGTGTTGATTCCCCTTTTCCCTTGAATGAACGTACCCTATTTGTACCACATGCCCACTGTGGCGTTTCTCAGTAATCATGGGTAATAGATTCATAGAAAAGCATTTTAGGGATCATTGCTATTGGTACGATCTCTTAATATATCTATATTCGAATTCTGTATCTCTGTATAAAGAAAAGGATACCTTCTAGTTTTTGAATAAATGATATTAAGGACTTAAAATTTCACTGGACTAATCATCTTCAATGGCAGGAATATGGTTTAATTCCATTTTGTAGTCATTTTGAGAGAGTAGAAACAGTGAAAGGGAGAAGAAGAGGTAGGTGACCAAAACAGAGAAAATCATGATGAAATAAAAAAAGAGAAGGGTGTAGCCAATGAGGAGAGCAGATAAGCAAGCTCGGGAGAGGTTAAAGGTAGACCTAGAACATGTGCTAGGAGGAGGAGAAAGGAATAAGTAGACGACATAGGAAAAGACAGGATAAGGTTCAGTAGATACTATCCGGATTCCATGTAAGTAATCACCATCGGAGAGTTATGATGTTCATGTGCTTCTCTTTGAAATGCTTACTACACAGTACTGATAGCTGTTTGGGGTTTTCCTAATGTTTAAATTGTGTGTAGTTCTACGCTCATTAGCATAACTAGAATGCACCCACTTCCTGCGCTGCAGGCCTCATGCAAGCTGTATCTGGTGTCTGGTTTTCCAGGCTGAAGGTAACAGACACGCACCCTGAAAATGTTAGTGTATGCATGTGCACAAACACATACATATAAACAATGAGAAACGTATTCTGTTAACTGATAGTACGAAGAAATTGACTTTGTGTAGGCAAACACTGTGATCAGCCTGTTGCCACTTGATATAAAAGATGAGATGCTGCGACATGAACAGAAGTGGCTGTCAACATAGCAAAGGACAGGGCGCAGCTGCCATACAATAAGGAAACGAACGGTTGGTTTTGCTGCAGAAAGGGGAAGACAGAGGCAGAGAGGGAGAAAGGCAGATGATAAGGGCGATGGAGTCTGGGAACTAAGTGAAGTTCTGTGATGTGCCTGTTGAATATGTTGGCTTGCTGCCATTGTTCTGTCTCTCTTCACAAATCTTCAAGAGGTCCAAGGTGTCCACAGGTGCCTGCAGTAGGGATTTTTTTTTTTAACAGAAAGTGAGACACTCAAGCATAGAAAGAGCATATATAGCAACTTAGCTCAGGGAGTAGAAAATGTTATTACAAAGTAAATCACCCCATGCCCACCCCATGCCCACCCCATGCCCACCCCTGCAGAAATTTAGGACAAGTTCGGGGAGGACTTGACATCTTATCGCCTGTAGAATTGGTGGTGATTACTGGGTCTCCATCACTTGTACTTAAATTTCTGAGGGGTTTGATGCTACAATATTATACATTTTTTCTGTCCAAAAGTAGGATTATAAAGTTATTTAGAGTTCAGTTTTGCTTTGTTTTTCCTTGTCTCATCTGTTTATTTCCTTTTAAAAATATATTTTATTTACTTATTTTTAGAGAGAGGGGAAGAGAGGGAGAATGAGAGGGAGAGAAACATCGATGTGAGAGAGAAAAATCGATCAGTTGCCTCTCACCCGTGCTCCAACCAGGGACTGACCCTGCAACCTGGGCCACGTGCCTTGACCAGGAATCTAACTGGCGGCCCTTCCCTTTGCAGCATGATGCCCAACCCATTGAGCCACACCAGCCAGGGCTCATCCGTTCATTTCTCACAAAATCTGCCTGAATGTTTGATCCACAGTGGATGTGTCAAAAACAGTGTATTCATATGCATATTCATCACTGAAGGCAGTAGGTTGGGCATTTCTGCTCTTGGGCAGTTATGCTCAGGCAGCACAGGTGGAGGAGATGAGCATGATGACCGTGTGGACCCTAAGGAAGAACGGCGTGTTGATTACTTAGAAGGAGGGTAAAAGCGTGCCCTTGCATGTCAGCCTGACATGGATTTGCATCTCAGCCCTTCAGTTGAGCTCAGGATTTCTTTAACTTTTAGTTCCTGTAGAATATAGTTGATAATATTTTCTACTTCAAAATTTTAGTGTGAATATTAAAAGAGATAGCATGTACAATATTTTAAGCACACTCTTTGGTGCACAAGTACATAGTAGTTATTATTGGTGATATTATTAGTATACAATAAAAAAAATCTCAAAACTAATGGGAATTTAGAGTTTAGTATGTTCCCCAAATACAAAGTAAATAAAATTTAAATTATGTGCCCTGGCTGGTATGATTCAGTGGGTTGAGTGCTGGCCTGCAAACCAAAGGGTCACTGGTTTGAGTCCCAGTCAGGGCCCATGCCTGGGTTGTGGGCCAGGTCCCCAGTTGAGGGTGCGCAGGAAGCGATCACATTGATGGTTCTCTCCCTCTCTTTCTTCGTCCCTTTCATGCTCTCAAAAATAAATAAATGAAACTTTTAAAAACTTTTAAATTATGTCTTAATGCACAGATTTTATAGAGAAGGAAATAAGAATCTTCAGATATGAGAAAAAGTGTGTACAAATGTAGTAATGAACATGGCACAGATTTGGGGGGGGGCACAGTGGTTGCTGTCCAATGAAAATTTGGGCTAAATAGAAGTTTTTAATGGCAGGAATTGAGGTCAGGTGTAAAGGATGGGTCTGGGATATGGCAGGCCTTGAACTCTAGGGGTGTTTTAGCCCAGTATGAAGGGTCAGCAGGAGCCATTCTGTATTTTAGAGCATGAAAATAATATACGGTGGTGTTAGGGAGTTTAATCAGTTGTGTCATGCAAGAGACTCTTTTTAAGAGAAAACTGGAAGGCTTTGTGGTTACCAAAGAGTGAAGTGAGGAGAACTTGGAATAGTTTTGGCTGACAGGAAAATAAGCTTTTATCTAGAGCTACAATTCTGTATGTTAAAGAGGAATCTATAAGAATCCATACATACAGAATAATAAATGAAAATGCTGTGGGTAAAACAGTAATGAAAGAAAAGTATTATGGTTCAGGCATAAACTTTAATCACGTGTCCTTAATTTATTGCTGAAGGACCTAAAGATTAATGAATAAACGCTGCATACATTATATATGGTGAAATGAAAGTTTTTTTTGTGAGCTCAACCAATGAGATATTGGTACCGCTGGATAAATAATACAACCTAAGCTTGATGGATTAAGACAGAGAGCATTAACCTAAATAGACATAACTTTGAGAGTTCCAGTACAGTAAAATTTAAGAACATTACTAAAAACAGACTCTCTGTAGGTCTCCACATTGTACAAAACTGTTATTTTTTTAATATTGAAAATAATATGGCTGGTTGATTTTTATGGAAAAAATAATTAGTCTTTTAGGTTGACTGTATAATTTCAGGTTATCAATTTATCAAAAACACAGCGAATTTATTTATGTAAAAGTTACATTCACCTCCTTTAAGACAGAGTTTTGAAATGTACAAGTTGCGTATCATAATAGGCACTAATTAGAAATACAAGCCATTAGGACTTTACAAGGAGTTTATTACTATCGTGCACCGATGTTCTGAGTTTCTTGACAGCTAAGACAAAAAAAGGAAATACATTATGGATTTTATAATGTTTATTAAAATTATATTATGAAACTTGACCTACAGACTTTTGTGCTTGTATCCAGATCCATATTGTCCACTGTGCAGATGTTTATCTGTAACCTAAATTTTACAGACACGCTATTTAAGACTATCATTCCATGTGCTCCTTATAAAAGTTAAGAGGACACACTCCAGCAGTCACATTTCCTAAAATAATAGGAGATCCCAGTTTCCCAGGTCAACAAAATCAAAGTTAATGCTCCAAGTAATTAGTATAATTTAGAGGTACAAGTAGTAGATTTTGATGACATTTCTGAGATTTACTGTATTCTGTGCCACTTAATTTGAGAGGCAGTGAAAGTGACTTGGGATTAATTTGGGAACAGAAGGAAAAAAATGATCCCTATTGCTTCTGTATAGAATTTTATTTGACTCCTTTCCATTTAGAAGATCTGCCTGGTGTTACTTTAATGCTGACTGAATGCCTACAAGTTCTGTGAGCCATCTCAAAATAAATACACATGTGTATTCACAAAAGCATTAGGAACTTTCTGGAAAGAACGACTATGGACCCAGGAGGGTACAGGCCTTGTGCCTGGTGTGGACGTAGTCAAAATGCTGGTGTGGTGTTGTGATAGAGGCTAATGGTAAGCCTCTTCTCACCTGCAGAAAGAAGGAAGTTATGGTCGAGACGCCATTCTCATTTTTAGCAATTTCCTTTCTGGGCAAACCAGCACTCCGGGCTTGGCAAGAGGACAGCTCTTCATTCATTCTGAGAAACGAGCAGCTCCGTGTGGAAATGGGCTTGTTTTGCACACAGAGAGGAGAGCATTGTCCTGGGTGGTTTTGAAGTAGTGATGGTAGTAATTGGATCATTTCTGGAGGCCAGCAAAAGGTACAATTAATCATGGAATGGCTGGACAACTGTATTCTGCAAAGCAAAAAGTTTTAAGGCATAGTGTGGAACTTTT
The DNA here is from genome assembly GCA_039655065.1 of Glossophaga mutica. Taxonomy (NCBI): domain Eukaryota; kingdom Metazoa; phylum Chordata; class Mammalia; order Chiroptera; family Phyllostomidae; genus Glossophaga; species Glossophaga mutica. The sequence goes on along the minus strand of CM077313.1, from coordinate 6,114,658 downwards.
GTGCATGACAAAATAAAAGGATTTAAAATAAACAAATACCCAGTTCCTTTACAGTCTCAGATGTGTATTTTGTTGTTGTCTATTGATGAATTGAAAGCATTATAACATGTCAACTTCTGAACCCATCAGGTTGGGAAGGCGGTATTTATTGACATAACTCTTCAACTAAGTCAAAATGGTCCGTGTTCATTCATTCACTTACTTCAAGAAGTCTCGAGTGCCTACTACATGACAGAAATATTAATAGTTAATGCATAGAGTGTCTATTATGTTCCAGGCATACTATGAATCTCCTTACACATATTAACTCAATCCTCACAAGGAGCCTTTGAGGTAGATTATTTTCCAAAATTTATGCAAGGAGAAAGTGAGACATGAAGAAGCTATATAATTTGCTCAGTATTGCATAGCTAATAAGTGTTGGAGGTGGGGCTTGAAAAGGCATTTAGACACTGGAGTCAGAACTCTCAGATATAACTAACAGACTGCCTCCTGAGTTCTGAGTGATGGGCTGAGGATGAACTGTGGGCCAGACCATCCAGTTACCCTCACCCAAGCCCCTGGACGTAGAGCCCTTTATCATCGTGACAACCTCGTTAGTACTCTTGACTATTACTGTTGTATTACCTTGCTGTCACATGTACTCTATTTCTGTTAGTAGAAATTCATCGCTAGAGACACGCTTCATATTCAAACAGGTGAAAAAATCCCCCCTGCCCAAAAGAGACATGACCTTCATCATACATGTACGAGTCAACAGGAGTTGTCCATTTTCTGTAGTAGAGCAGACACAGTTGTTACTGTGGACTGCTCTTGCCCTCAAGAGGTTTAGCTTCTAAGGGCTGAAAGGGACAAGTGCACAATTGTGATCTACAGTAACGCTATGCAGGATGCAGAGGACGGAGCAACCATTGTGTGTGTTTGTGTGTGTGTGTGCATGGGTGGGTGTGCGTCATGGGAGGCAGGAGTGGTGACGCACAAGAGGGAATGGAGTCAGAAAAGGAGAGGGCAGACTCGGGCATAATCTTTACATTTCTTTATTTTTGGCCCTGGCTGGTGTGGCTCAGTGGATTGAGCACCAGCTTGCAAACCAAAGAGTCTCAGGTTCGATTCCCAGTCAGGACTCATGCCTGGGTTGTGGGCCAGGTCCCCAGTTGACGGCGTGTGACAGGCAACCCACAGAGTGATGTTTCTTTCCCTCTGTTTCTCCCTCCTTTCCCCTCTCTCTAAAAATGAATAAATAAACTCCTTTAAAAATAAATTTCTTTATTTTCAAAGATAAAATAATTAACAGAATAATAAACCATTATAAACAACTTGCCAGTCTCATACACCCTCCTTCATATTTTAATGTAAATGCAAAACACCAGACTATCTTCCACACCCAATGTTAAAACTGAATTTTAAATTTTAAATACTGAATACCAGCTAGGGAACTAGATAGTGAGAAGAAACACCTTGGCCATCCCTTGAAATGACTGGGAGCACTGTTTGGGTTAAGATAATTATAAGATATTTCTCCACTGAGCTTTGAAATCCTAGAAGTGTTTCCCATGTGAACTTGGGAGATAGCCGTTTAGGGCCTTTTGCTGTGTCTCCAGAATAAGTCGTTTGTCTGAAGAGTGTTCTCAGGGCTGCTGTGCATGTCTGTGTAGGTTGTGCCCTGAAGGGGGCGTACGTGAGCTGAAATAAACAGAAGTTGGCTGGTGAGGCATCCTCCAGGCCAGTGGTCCCGGCTGCAGCAGCTAAAACTCCGTGCATTTCCTGGGCTATGGGATCCGCACGCTGATTCCACATCAGACTTCTGGTCGTAAAAGGGAACTGGAATTTGACAGTCTGAACTGACTTCAGAGAAATGTCTTGGCTGCCATTTGACATGTAATTATGAACATAGTACTCGTATAAATGTGTCATTGGGTAATGGCGGTGCAAAGTGGTGTTCTGTCTGATCATCTCATATCATGTTCGATAATACTACATACTGTCGAAAATTAAACTTGGTGTTTTTAGTGCAAACGAATCAGAATGCCAGCAGGTACAATATCTCTGAATGAAAATACCACATTCAGACAGCTGTTTGTATTCTTTTTGTACATGGCCTGCATAGTTAGTATGATAAATATGAGCAGAATTTTCATGCTGACATTTAATTAAAATGAAATTACCTATCATTGTTACCCACTACACAGAAGCTATTATTTATGTTGATATTATTCTAATACCGTATTAGACTGAGATTGAATTTGTTTCCGTGGTTTTTATGAATTGAATTATTTCTGATTACTCAGTTTTTTTTTTTTTTAAAGCAAGGGAATAGATGATGTTGCATTGTGCATAGATGTAGCATTTTCCTCTTTGAAGAGTTAAGAGATAGAAATTGAGTGATTCTGTGTAATTGTTATTGCGTACCGTTTTCCTGGTTTGTCTCTTTGGCTTCATTAGATGTTTCGGTACTTTTAATGTGTCCTGTGTTGCTCTACATTTTAGTATCTGAGCTGACATTGAGATTTTTTTTTCACAATGAATAGCCCTCTGTCAAGTCTCTCATTTCATTATCAATGTGGTGACTACTTTAACTTACCACATTCAAAATAGCACTTTGTAGTCAGTAGAGCAGTGATATTTATGGTCTGTCCGTCCGTCCCTCCATCCATCCATCCAGCCCCCTTCCAGCCCTCCAACCATTATGTACTGTGGATTTCCAGGGATGACTTATACTTAAGCTAATTGAGTTTCATATTATAAATCTCTTTTTTTAAACCAATGGCCATGCAAAACCCTTAATATGCAATTCAGAACATCCAGATACCAGATACTTGGTATTTTAACAGTTGTTTCTATTGGCTGTTACAGGCACATCATAACACTCTGTAAAAGCTTTCTGCTACAAATGTTTCAGTTTCGTTCTAAGGACACAGCACGCAGTACAGTCCAACAGGAAGAAATGTCTGATTTACACTGTCCTAGACTTTCTAAGTTAAGCAAATCACTTCACTGTGATTCTGAAGGTTGTTGGTGTCCCCCCCACTTAGGGTAGATAGTATTATATTTATAACAAAGCGATAATTGGGCACAAGGATTGAACTCCACTAATGCGATTCTGAATTTTAAGACTAGACTTTGCTTCCCCTTAAAAGCCATGTATATCTTTTTAATTGGACAAATGGAAGTGAAAAACATTTCTCCGATTCAAACCCATGCTCAAGTTTGTGTACAGTGTAGTTTAAGTCAGAAACAGTTGACCAGTTCCTTTCTACACAGAAAATAACTAAAACAGCAAATACTGTGCTTAATTTTTAGCTGAGAGGAAATCCACTGGTTCCGCAACAGAACATACAAATTATATTAAGCATTCATTCATTAGGTGGCATGGAGCAGCTAGGAAGGAAGGAGGAAAGGCAGTCAACATATATCGTGTAGATAGCTACCCCAGTCAGTTGATTAAAAGCTGGTTGGTATTGTATCATCTGTTTTAAGTTCTTGTAAGGGTTTTCAATGAGAGGAAAGCGTGTCATTCCCCCATCACTCACCCTACCCTGCAAGAGACTCTGAGCAATGGGTAAACTACCAATGTGTTGCGACCTACTTCTCTGCCCTCTGAACATTTGAGATAAACCAACAGGGCCCATGGAATTGTTCTTTTAACTTCCATGACCTCAAGTAACTTCCTAAAATTTTTGACGTTAAGTCACTTCAAAGGAAACGTATGATGAGTTTAAATGTTCGAAATTGGTGCTGACAGGTGAGGGTTAGTTGATGAGTAGTCTTGGATTTTCAGAATCCCAGAAAAACTGGTAACACACATTTTTTGCAATGCAGCATTATTGTACGGTTAGGTTCTAATGTGTGCACAGTTTTTAGCTTGTAGTTTATTTACACTTTGTTTATGAATTTGTGTTTTAATTAGTATGCTACAGTGCAAGAATGAGGCTTTTTGCTATCAATTATGAGTAGCCTTAGGTTAATTGTTGTATTTAATTTCCTAGTGCAGCTACTTAGAACTGACTTAGAATGAAATAATTGTAGTAACAAAAGGAAATAGATTGACATGAACCCAACAGAAATTCATCTGTTCTCTTTTTTTATAAAGAGAAAATGAACTGATTCCAAAGAATATAGGCACCCTGTGTTCACTGCAGTGTTATTTACAGTCACCAAGATCTGGAAGCAGCCCAGTTGCCCATCAGTAGATGAGTGGATTTAAAAAATAAAAGCTGTGGTACGTTTACACAACGGAATACTACTCAATTGTAAAAAAAAAAAAAAAAAAAAAAAAAAAAAAAGCGGGGGGGGGGGGGAAGCTTACCTTTTGCGACAGCATGGATGGACCTGGAGAGTATTATGCGAAGTGAAATAAGTCAGTCAGAGAAAGACAAACACCTTATGATCTCACCTATATGGGGAATCTAATGAACAAAACGACCTAACAAACCAAATGGAAGTAGATTCGTCGATACTGACAGCCATCAGAGGGGAGGGGAGTTGAAGGGCTGGGTCAAAAAGAAGGTGATGAGATTAAGCAGAAAAACAAACAAATAAAAAACCTCTTAGCCACAAACAACAGACGGAAAAGGGGATGGGGTATAGGAGAGGAAAGGGGGACAGTGGTGGGGAAATACTTGACTTGGGCTGGCGAACACACGATGCAACACACAGATGATGCATCGTAACTGTGCCCCTGAAACCTGTGTAATCTGATGAACCAGCGTCGCCTTAACAAAGTCAATAAAATAAATAATGTGTTGAATCCTAAAAAAAGAGCAAACAAAAAAAGTGCTTATAATTTGAGACTTTGCTGTTTATTTGAAATAATAAACAGCCTCTGAATTAAGACACAGCTGCTTATTTTTCTTAGTTCTTTCAAACAAATCAAGTAAAGTATAGCCAGAAGTTATATGATTATATCTTAAACGATTTAATTTTGGGTGACAGCTTAATCTTTTGAGTTCATTTATATTAAAGAGGTCATTTTGTGTATTAATTTGTGTTAATCAGATGAGCTGTAATTATTTGTAGGAAATGGTATACAGCCTATTACTTCGTAATATTTTTATTAACTTCTTTTCTTTCCCTCCGTTTAAAGAGATACAACCTGGGCTTCACTTCCTTGTCAGTTAGTGAAATAAAGTCGAGAAGGAAGAGGTCGAATGAATGAGCCGAGGTCAAATCACGTGTCTCATTGGAACTTTGTGCAAATGCCCAGCCCTCTACTCCTCTGTTGACATTGCACTGTTGGGGACTCAGATGAGCCAAGCAAAGAGGAGTAAGAGTGATATTGGTTATTGAGATAAGAAGCATAAGCCAAAATGGAGCCCTGGGAATTAAGAGCACCGGAGAGTGGGGAAAAGCTGAGTATAATAAAACTCCTGTTACAGCCCTGGCCAGCAGTGTTCAGTTGGTTGGAGCATCACCGCATAAACTGAAAAGTCACCGATCAGATTCCCAGTCAGGTACATGCCTGGGTTGCAGATTCAGTCCCCCGTTGTGGCACATGTAGGAGGCAACCCATTGATGTTTCTCCCTCTCTCTCCCTTCCTTCCTCTCTCTCTAAAATTGATAATCATGTTGGGGAGGGGGAGAGAGAGGGAGGGAGAAAGAGAGAAAAGTAAGAAAGGAAGTTACATCACCCTAAAAAAAAATCCTATTGCAAATCCACCCGTGATGGGAGGTAACAATAGCATGGCCGTGTTTGCCTATGAGATTGCTCGGCTTCATTGTGAGGTGCGCTATGTAGACTTGAGGGATAAACAGGATGGTATATATTTGTAACTGCCTCATATATTATATATGGTATGTTATGTATTCGTAACTGCTTTGACACGTGATACATGTATTCAGGCAAACGTTCTTCAGAAAAACTACTCACTCCAGCCTCCCTGTGGCTCGCCCAAGCTCCTGCACGCTCCCCGAGCACTTGAACTGTTTCATCAAGGTGGCCCTGCTCCCCGACTGTGGGCGCCTCGAGCACCCAGCAGAGAGACCCTCAGGACAGGCAGTCCAGTGGCCTGAGGGCCTTGTTCAAACGGGGACTCTTTCTTTCTTTCCTCCCTTCCTCCTCCTCTCATTTCTTTCAACCCATATTTCAAATCAGTCAAACTTTGGTTTCTTAATCCGATGGAAAATGTTATTGTTTTCCACTTTACATTGTGGATAATCCCACACCTTCCTGTCTCTCTTCCAGTGGTGACTATTGATGATCATTTGTATTTTCTTAATCCCCTTTCATGTATTCATATTCATTTTAATATTTGCATGTCATGATGTTTGAATTTCCCTCTGTTATAGGATTCTTTGGAGATGTAATACATTGAAATTAGAAATTCAATGAGCAGTTCCTCAAAAAATTAAACATAGAACCAGCTATCCTACTTCTGGGTATTTATGCAAAGAAAACAAAAACACTAACTAAAAAAGGTACCCACCCCCCCATGTTTGTCGCAGTATTATTTATAGTAGCCAAGGAAAGGGAGCAGCCCGAATGTATATCAGTGGGTGAATGGATTAAAACAAAACATGTGGCATAGCCTTGACCAGCGAGGCTGGGTTGGCTGGGCCTTGTTCTGCAAAGCAAGAGGTCTCCGCTTTGGTTCCCTGTGAGGGCATGTGTGGCCTAGGTTGTAGGTTTGGTCCCCAGTGGAGTCGGGGGGGGGCAGTGTGAGAAGCAACCGATCGATGTTTCTTTCTCACATTGATGCTTCTCTCCCTCACTCACCCTGTCTCTAATAATAACAATAACAATAACAATAATATAATCTTTAGAAGGCTTGGATACAGGTGATGGAAGAGACTGGGAATCCAATTTTAATAAATACATGGTATAAATATACAATGGAACATTATTCAACTACAAGAAAGAAGGAAGTCCTGCCATTTGCGACAACATTATTTTAGCATTACGTTAAGTGAAATAAGGCAAACAGAGAAAGAGAAGTACCAGGTGATCTCATTTATATGTGGAATCTAACACCCCTCCCCTCAAGAAAACACAAGCCCATAGGTACCGATTATAGGTGGCAGATTGGTGGTTGCTCTGGTGGAGTTGGGGTCTGGTAGAGGGTGGGCAAACAGGGTGAAAGGGATCGAAGTGTAAAAGCTTTCCATTATAAATTAAATAACTCAGGGGGATGTAATGTAGACCATGGTGAGTATAGTTCATAATACTCTATGACATATTTGAAAGTGGCTAAGAGATAGATAATAGAAGCTCCCATCACAGTTGCCTTTCTAAGAATCATTAATAAAAAGTATAGTTCTTCAGACAGCACAGAAAGGCAATCATATAATACTAAAGTCTAAGTTCCAAAGAAGTATAAATTCAATGTGCTTCCCTGCCTTTCTGTCTAGTCTTTCTGAGAATCCTTCTAAAACTTGCCAATAATGTCAAGTCTAACAAAAAAATAATGTCTGCATGTATTCCTTTTCTTGCATGCTGCACTGTACCTGGAAGGTTTTTTTTTTCCTCCCCTAAATTTTCTGGTGCTTCTTTCGAAAAGTTCTTTCAGCACCAACAATGAATTCTAGTAAACATGCACTCATGGCATGATCTGGAAAGAACTGTTTTGTTTCCATAGTCACACACTTTTTTCTGTTTTCTGAAACAGGCGGTCTCTAACTTTCTCCATTCCCCACAGCTGGTTTGAAACGAAGCTGTCCTTTCCTAAATGATTCTATGGCGTTAAGGCAAACATGCCCCACGGTTGCTGATGCTGTTAGGCTCACAGACAGAATTTCCAAAATTTCAAGTTCCCGTTGCGCATGTCAACTGTCGTTGAAGAAGCCCACATGATAAACTTATGCAGAACAATGTAATACTGTCTCAGGGTATTTTGTACATGAGAAAAATGAATTTAACATTTTTCATTGCAGCGCTGGTTGTAAAATGATGATCAGCGTGGTTATGAAACGTGTAGCAAGATGGATCCTGGTTTTACATATTTAGTGCTATTTTATCTATATGTTTATATTAAAAGGAAATATTAAAATGTTCAGAAGTCTAAAATGTTAAAAACACGAGCTCTAATCTCAAAGCAGATGTTGTCTTTGTAAGCTATCTTATTTCCATACCGATGATAGTGTCATGTCAGTTCCTTGTCAACGTAGTAGGCAGGTAAAATAACATGCAACACGTCAATGAAATATTTGTTAAAATTATAGTATAGGCTTCTGAAAGTCACTCTCCATGTGTTAGAACTTTTTTCTATGACATCAAAACAGAGATATTTATCAATATTCGGAACAATCTTACAACTGACTTTAATATATGCTCTCCTTAATTATAAATATTCTGTGTTTGGAATATGCATTTTTGCAAACTGCAGGTATACTGAAAAGAATAAACTGGTCCCATTTCAAGAGAGGTGCAGGAAGGCATCGACGACAGTGAATTACAGAATTACCTCAAGTGGAGTAACTGGTGATGCAGGGGTGGGGAGTGTATATAATACTTAAAACACATTTAGGAATACCTGACTATTTATTCTATTCCCTGTTTTAAAAGTGTTTTGTTATATGTTTATATTACTTATTGTATTATTATTATTGTTATTATTATGTTATATTGTATATTTATCCATTATTTAAAAATTTAAGTTCTAGAAAAAATATAATTGTAATGAGTCAACCTTTAGTTCATTAATTTAGCAAGCACTTTGGAACACCTACTCTTGCTAGCAAATACAACTGATTTGAACATGAGAGCAGCCTCAGGAGACAGATACCACTGTTATCCCATTTTACAGTTGAGAAAACGGAGGCACAGAAGGTAAAGTGACTTGTCCAAGTCACAGGTCTAACATGTGGTGGAGCTGGGACTTGAACCCAGGCAGTGTGGTTCCCAGGAGTTGCTGTTGAGTGCCTGGCTCTGTTGCTCCCCTACAACGAAGTGTGGTGTCACAGAATTGTCTTTACTGTTTGTCAGATAAATCTTACTGTCCTGAGCCTTTTAATGCCTTCCTGAGACTTAAATGATGATTCTTTCTTCTTTAACGTGTATGCAATTTTAAACATATCAAATCCATCCTACCCTGTAATAGCAGTAGAAACGCTTTTAAATAAGACCTCACAAGTATGCACTGATACAGAAATTTCATGTCATCGAATCATACAGGCTATTGTATTGATATAAAGATGAAAATATGTTAATAAAAGTCTTCATCTATGTGCTTAGGCAAAACTTTCCGATAAAGCCAGAGACATTTTCAGTGTTGGGTGTGGCTTACCTAAAGAAATATTAGAAAATCACACTCAATATCTCCACTATCGTCTTCAGCAAAGCTTCTTTAAACTATGCAGCTCATGAATTTGGGCTGACATTGTTGTCCTTTCTTACATATTCTGAAGCCAGACTTGACCTGCGTGAGCCTGTTTAGGACTCAATTTCCCTCTAACACGAATTGATTATTCTGCTTGATGTCTGTTAACTTAAGTAGGCACCGAATCTGGTTTTATTCGTTTTCACACGTGTTGTTACAAACAGGTTTCTGGGTAGCCCTCTGATGGAGCTGCACAGCAGAGCAGCCAGCACCTGGGCTGTGCTTGCCTGTCCGTCATTTCAGGGATTATGTCACATAGAAAGTTCCTGTAATGTTTCTGAATGGCCATTGTTGCAAAAAATAAACACCAGACATTCAGTTTCAAAATTCTTCTGGTTTTAGCCTGTACTTTGCAGATATTATAGCTCTGCCCTTATGGGTTTCTTATTTGTTTGTTTGTGTGTTCTGAATGCCCGTGATTTTTCAGGTAAAGATGTTAATGCAAAGAGATAGTGCCTGGAGTTGAACAGGTGTCAATGGCTCATTTCCTTTGCTTGGGGAACATGGTATATAAATTCAGTGTTACATTCAGGCAAAATGCTATTCACAGTATAACAGAGAGGCACCAGATTATACAGAGACCTTTAAGATGTTATTTTCATGTTAAGGTTGTGATATAAATTGATCCCCTCCAGGATCTGACTTGGATCACAATTTTTTTTTCCTCCTCGGGCAGACTGAAGGTTTGGAGAATAGTTTATACAGCTTTCACAGCAGCAGATTGATTTAATTGACCACAATTTAGCAGGGAGTAGTCATCTGACAATAGAAGTATGAAATTAGATAGAACAAGGTTTTCTATTTTCGCTCCTTCGAGTTTCTTTGACTTGCTTAGTTCAAACATTACAGTTAAAAAAATCACCAATAAGAAAGGAAAATAAAAGTATTTTTCTAAATGGCTTGATTACCAGGGAACAAGAAAAACATATAATTATACCGAAGCATTTTTCTGGTCTGTAGAAGATCAGGTAATAATTAAGAAGTGTTTACAAATAGACTAATGAGCCAATTTAAAAATAATTTTCAGAAATATGAAGTATGGACATGGTGAGATTTTCATCGATAATATTTTTATTATTGTGTAAGCTGTTACAGTTGTCCCCACTTTTCCCCTGCCCCCTTCGTCACCCAACCCACCCTCTCCCCACCCCCAGCCAATCCCCACATCATTGTCCACGTCCATGGGCTGTGCATAAATGTTCTTCCGTTAATCTCTCCATCATCGTCCATCCCATCCCTCCGCCTCCTTTCCAGCAGCTCTCGGTCTGTTCTACATAGCTAGGCTTCTGTTACTGTCTTGTTCATTAGTTTGTTGTGTTCATTAGATTCCATAGGCAAGTGACATCATGTAGTATATTTCTTTCACTGACTGGCTCAATTCACTTAGCATAATTTTCTCCAGGTCCATCCATGCTGTTGCAAAATGGAAATTTTGTCTTTTTTTTCCTGCTACATAGTATTCCTCTGTGTAAATGCACCACAGTTTGTTTGTTTGTCCCCTTTTCTACTGATGGACACTTGGGCTGCTTCCATATCCTGACTATTGTAAATAGTGTTGCTATGAACATAGGGGCGTTTGCATTTATTTACATTGGTGTTTCCTGATCTCTGGGGTGTATTCCCAGAAGAGGAATTGCTGAGTCAAAAGGCAGTTCCATCTTTAATTTATTTAAGGATACTCCATACTGTTTTCCACAGTAGCTGTACTAGTCTGCATTTCACCAACAGCGCACTAGGGTTCCTTTTTCCACATCCTTGCCAATACTTGTTGTCTGTTGATTTATCGATGGTACCAATTCTGACAGGTGTGAGGTGGTATTTCATTGAGGTTTTAATATGTATTTCTCTGATGATTAGTGATATCGAGCATTTTTTCATGTGTCTGTGACCTCTCTGTATGTCCTCTTTGGAGAAGTGTCTACTCAGGTCCCTTGCCCATTTCTTAATTGGGTTGTTTGTCTTCCTGGCATTGAGTTATATTAGCTCTGTATATTTTAGAGATTAAACCCTTGTCAGAAGTATCATTGCGAAAATGTTCTTCCATACAGTGGGTTCCCTAGTCATCCTACTGATCATTTCTTTAACTGTACAAAAGCTTTTTAAGTTGATGTAGTCCCATTTGTTTATTTTCTACTTTGTGTCCAGTGCCTTAGGAGATATATTGTCAAAAATATTTCTAGGTTGAATATCTGAGATTTTACTCCCTATGTTTTTCTCTAGGATTTTTAAAAAAGATTTTATTTATTTATTTTTAGAGACAGGAAGGGAAAAAGAAAGGGAGAGAAACATCAATTTGTAGTTGCCTCTCATGCGCCCCTACTGGGGACCAAGCCTGCAACCCAGGCATGTGTTCTGGTCTGGGAATTGAACCGACGACCCTTTGGTTTACAGGCCAGTGCTCAATCCACTGAGCCACACCAGCCAGGGCTCCTCTAGGATTTTTATGGTTTCACAACTTACATTTAAGTCTTGCATCTACTAGTTAACAAAGTTTTGCCTTTAGGATGATGACATGCTCATTATAAAAAAGATAGGAAAAAATAGGGTGGCTTGGATGAAAACATAGATAAAAGCAAGTGCTGAATATTCAAGGACTCAATGAAGCATTCTTTCCATTTGAGTACTTTGATTATCGTAGTCAGATGTGAATTTTGACCTCGTTGAAATAGGAAAACATGAGAAAGCTTCACTTTTTTTCAGGGACCTACAGCCAGGTGAATCCTGCCTGGTTCTCACGTTAGAAGAGGAGAATTTCTGTCTGAGCCTTTGGTGAGGACAGAACTCCCTGGGAAGACCTGAGGGCTCTCACTGTCAGTTTGCCCAACTGTGCTTTGCAGACCTTGAGCCTTCATTCATGCTGAGAGCGAACATAGGCTACCCAGTCACCTTGGTAATGAGAGTGTGGCAATAACAGTGGCTGCAGCAGCCTCCAAAATGGAAAAGATGGAATGTGGCCTCCTCGTGGCCTTGCCTGGGAATCAGGTTCACTGGCTTCAAGCAAGGGCATGACTGTGGTGCCTGGAAGTGATAGACGAAGCCAAGAGAGATGCCCTCCCTTGGGTACCATTGTGCATGCCTACCACACAATGGTACACTCCAGTCTCTGGATGCTTGGAATGATAAAAAGGAAAATATTGTTCATCTGTGGTTATACAAGCAAGGCTTTAAAATAGGTGGAATGGGGAGTAGCATCCATGCGGACATAGTGGGTATGTTTTCTTCCTGCCCATTGTACACAAGACCTGAAGTTCTCCTATGTTAGAGGTTCTTCCCTTTGTGCCCTGAATCTTTCCCATTGCAACAGTATTATTTAAATATGCAAAAACATCTGAGAGCAATAATGCCACTGCTTTGGCACAGCCGCTAAGCCTTTAAGTATGACTTGCTGGTGAGGCCACGTGGAAATAAACCCATCGGGAGGGAGTGGCTACAAAGAGAAAAGGATCTGGAGAAAGAAAGGAAAACATTAGGTGACCTTTGCTTCTCTTTTTGCCGAGGGCCAGCACTGTTGGTTACATCCCAAGTGACATTCAAGTTACAGCACATTTTAGAGCTTGTCACTGATAGCTGCCTGAAAAATACTCACAGGTTTTGATCATTGGGTTTTATCTCTTTTCTGTGGGCCAGTGCCTAGCTTTTGATTTGGCTAAACTCAACAGCTGGGCCAGTACAGACACAGTAGAGTATTTATACCGTCAGATAGATGGCATTCCCTGCTTCACTGCAAAGAAGTTGTCTTTCTAATTCTTCACCATCCAATAGGTCCCTCACTATGATGTGCGAGTTTTGGTAGGGCCTCCGCTGGCCTGTAAGAAATGCATGCGATGTTCAGGGGCATTTTATGGTGTTCAGAAACATAATGTTCCCATTGGGAACTTAGCAGCTCTTCAAGTGCTCAGGAATGGTGTTCTGCCAGTCTAGGGCATTGCCATTTGTATTCTGGAATTAGCTCATCTCATCCATGGGGACAGTCTCAGAATGAAATGCAGAAAGTTGAATTTGGGTAAATCTGTTGGATCCTCTTTTATTTTTAAGGCACTTTTGTCCTGTGAGCAAGATGAGACACTGCTGTATTCCTTCTCACGACTCCTGTGACAAGACCTGCCACTCAGTAGGGCTTCACTCGGTGTTTGTTGACTGAATAGTAGATGATCACACAATGGGAAGAAAAAAAGGACATAAGTGTGAAGACAGCGGTAATGCTAATGTTTGTCGCTACAAGTTGTAGAATTTGCAAAAGAGAAAATCTGGTTTTAGTAGGTTTACTGTACAATACACACCATAGAGTAAACTTGGAAATCGGAGGATGCGAATTTACTTTTACTGTCGTGAAAGAGAGAAGAGGAGGGGATTAGCGTTGGAAAACAAAAATGAAAATTAGTAATTTTTGTGATTTCTGGCAAAATATTTTTGTGGTCTTCCTAGTATTTCAGATAACAAGGAGTTGTTGGAGCGTTTGGATGTTGAGAACTGAGAAGTCTTCTACCGTATCAAATTAAACTTCTTATTTTGCACGTGTTTGGGGAGACTTTCAGGAAAAATCCCTGTGTACGACCTAAAGTTCCTGAGAAACACCAGGCAAACATTGTTTTCCGTTGATAGGAAATACATGAGGTAAACATCGTAAGTTTAAGGAAAGTACGCCGCAGCCAGACTTGTCTGTCTTAAGGATTGTGTGATGTCTGAAGATCTTTGCTGAGATTTTTAAACTTACATTATGTTAGGCCTACTGGTTCTTTTTCAAATGTCTGTCTAGTGTTTAAAACTGATAGGGAATAAAAAAGAGCGGACTGCTCTGATGCCCGGCTCTTGGTGTCACATTGAGACTGAAAGATCCCCCAGGAGAGGCTGATGTAATGACTGTGGTAGAGAGGGTGGCAGCAGAAGACCCAGTGAGGTGTGATGTTGGCATGAAAATGACAAAATCAAAGCAAAAAAATAAAACCATGTTGAGCACCTTTTTGCTAAGCACCCTCGTATCTATAAACAACATAAACAGATTCATACACAATAGATCCTTGGCATCACCCTTAATGTGAATCCATGGGGGTCCATAAATAACATTGTCCCGGAGGGGGAACTACAAGCCAAGCATATTCCTAGGAAGGTTTTAAAATAGACTTGGATTAAAGATAAGCCCAAAGTAATAGCTTTTACCCATATTTTAATTTAGAAGCTTCTGCAGAACACTGGAATCCTGAAAAATGCAGAAATCCTGTTTTTTTAGGAAATGCATCATTTATTGAAATCGTCTCTCTTCCTACACCACCGGACCTTCTGACGTTAGTGAAGTTCATGTGTGATCATGCATGGGGCACGTCTCCCCTAGGCCCACCCCCGTTCCGGGCTTTTTTTGTTTTAGGTATTTATTCTCACCGTATCTCCTAAAGAAATTCATCTTACAAGGACTGTGCTTTGGTAAACTGTATCTTGAAAGAGTTAAAGTAACTTCATGCCCTGGCATTCTGGGGCTTATTTGTATTTTAAGAAAGTCGAGGTTTCTGATGTTCTGAAAGCTAAGCTAAGCAGAGAGGGTTATTATGGGGTGTTAGAACCAATGGTCCCGACCATGGAGGCACATGAAGAGACACACACACACACACACACACCCATTATTGACTGTTCTGTGTTGTGACTCCCGTCTGCCCTCTGTGAAGGTTCTCCTTCTGTTTCTTGTTAGCATTGAAATGAGAAGTGCCCCGTGCTTCTCCCTGTAGATAGTAGGGATACTTAGATGGCAGTAAATGGTCTAGTGTCTCTCAGTGTTACTAAATTTCTGCTATCTCCCAGGTAGGATTCCTTGTTGAAGACTCAACTGTCTATTCTTATTTTATTTTTCATTGGTTTTCTTTTTTCTGTAAATATATCCATTTTCTTAGGATACTGCGCATATGTAAAATAGCTCTTTCCTTTGTCTTTCTCCAAGTTAACAAAATTTGTTGGGGAGAGGCACAAGAATACTTTGAAAGGTAATCTTACATAGTTATACGCTAATAGAAAAAAATATTTGTTTGACCAAATGAAAGCAAAAACAAGTACACCAACAACCCGGAAAATAATTAGATGCTAACAGGCAATTTTAGCATAGCAAAACAAGAAGTCAAAATTCCTGGAATACTGTTAAACAAAACAAAATAATGAAAATAGCAGCACACTTTTCATGCCTACTTGCAAAATACTAAACACCTAAGAATTAGAAGATAGATATTATATCAGTATTGTAGGTATCCTAAAGTGTGAGATACTAACAAGTAATCCAAAATATCATATTCCTGTCTTTGTGACTCTAAGACAAATGTGTTTATATGTAATGTACATATCAGACCTACATGACTTACTGAATAGGGCTTTTCCTTTTTCCTGTTTTCTATACATTCTTATAGCTCTCTATATAATTACTACTGAGAATTTTGATTTATAGAGTGAGAGGGGAGACACACATGTACACAGAGAGACAGAGAGAGATTAAATGTGAGTATGAAATGAACATAAGACTAACGCATAAAAGGTATTTAATGAATCGGTTCCTTATTTCTTTCCGTCTCCTTTCCTACTTTCCCTGCTTGATGTATTTTCAATAAAAAACTCTAAAGTTAATATTGAGTCACAGAGACAAATTGTGTGAACATAGTTTAGGTAACAATAATTAACTTGTAGTTTCAGTACAACTAGGTAAGAAGACCTTAGAGACACTTTTTTTTTTTAAATAAATTTTTTTTTTCTTTTAGATTTTATTTATTTATCTTCAGAGGGGAAGGGAAGGAGAGAGGGAGAGAAACATCAATGTGCGGTTGCCTCTTGTATGTCCCCTGCCGGGAACTGGCCTGGCAACCCAGGCATGTGCCCTGACTGGGAATCGAACCGCGATCCTTCGGTTCGCAGGCCCGCGCTCAACCCACTGAGCTACACCAGCCAGGGCACACTTTTTAAGATTTGTCTAGGTATTCATCTAGCCACAAACTGAACCTACTTTCTGTAATACGTCATCTATTGTATTGTGTGTTCGCCACCCCAAGTCAAGTCTCCTTCCTTGTATATAAGTTTATTGACCAATGTCACCCCAGTAAATTCAGTAAAAAAAAGAAAAGAAGTGAGCCTACTTTCTACCAGTCTCCAAAATGATTGCTCCAACTAGAAGTTCTCCACACTCTTCCATTCTTTTGTGTGTTTATGTTGATTAAGTTCTGAGAGCCTATATTTTGGCTAGATAACATTAAGATTGAAGTTAATGCTCATATGTTCTCTTTCTTAAAATCCTAATTTTACTAAAGATCACACTCATATGCGTGCACACACACAAGAGCTAAGGAAGAGGGGAAACAGGTATTTCTGTTGAGGCCAGTGAAGGGCACTAAGGCTAATTTTTCACATACCTGGCACCCGCATGATTCAGAAAATCCACAAACTGTTATTTCTGTCCGTTTTCTCAAAGTCCTCGAAGAGCAGTAAGACAATCCATTGCAAAGTCCAGCAGCCAGCCTTGCATACCGCCTCCCGGAACTCCCCAGCCTGCCTCTGTCAGAGAAGCTATGAATCAGGTGCCTGACAGCGGGGGTCATTTGCTGATAGCAGATTAATTCACACAGCCCTCATTCCACGGAGGGCGAAACTGTCAGCTGCCTCTTGGTACTAGTCGTTGTGATTTGGACAGAAGGATTTCAGCACTTATTATCCCATTTACAATTTTGTATACGTTGATGCCACTTCATAGCCACAAGGAAGTGCATGGGGACAGATACATGGCCCAAAGCGCTGTAGATCAGAAGAGTGATAGCTTTTTGTATCTAACTTAGGACAGCCCTGGATGGCCCTGCCGGCATCCAGCTCGCAGAACTATTTTATGATCCAAGTTGTAACTAGAGCAGCAAGAAACAAGGTGTATTAAACACATGTGAAAAATAAGTCTCAGCCTCTTGGGCAACACGATGCCTATGGGATGTCCAGTTTTCTTATGGAAGGAAAGTCACATTGCATTCATTTTATTCATGTTTAGATGTCAAGAAATATCTCTCACCCTGTGGGTAGAAGGAGTTTGATTTTTCCTTTCTCTAGGGAGAAGTACAAAGATAGAACAGCCACCTTGTGCAGTACTCAGGATGCTCGTGCTACTTGTTTTATACTGCAAGTGCTAAACTGTGACATGATGCTAAAGTAGATCGTAAAATTTCATCTTTACTATGGAGTGAGCAAGGGAGACATTTTACTAATTCCATGAACTCAATTCTTCAAGGCTATCTGGGAAATAAAAAAGAAGACATTTAATATTTAGAGGATTCGATAGTTCCATTCCTTTGAGTTGAGTCTACACAAAATCTTGATTGAAGAGCAATCTGAGCTTGCTGAATAATAGGGGAATTATAAACTACCTGCGGTCTAACTTTCTATACCCCGTGGATGCCCTGTGTTGATTAAACACGACATTCTGAAAACTCCTGCATCAGGTAGATTTCAGAGGGCATCTCTTAAACGAAAAAAAGCAATTGTGATCTGGTCGCACCAAAACAGTAAAACATCGATAAATACTTGGAAATGCTGTCCTATTCATTCTGCAAAAGTTTGCAACTACAGCACAGCAACACCTCAGATCTTCAAATGAAATTTAAAAAGATGCATCAATGACTAATAGTTCATCTAGTGAGCAGCCCATTCGTATTTTCAATGCTTGTCAACAACCGAGAAGGCTATAAACACTCAAGACAGTTTGAAGGTCAGTTTTTATGGCTGCGCAATTTTCAACTAGCTTAATCCTCAGTGGCTATTACAATAAATGGGGATGAATGAATGGTCTCTTAACTAAAGTGAACTTTTTATACAGAAACAAGAAAAGAACATTAAGCACGCCTTGCCTGAAGTGAAAAGAGTAAGAGCTTTATTCCATGGAATACGCTGGGCAGCACCTGGGATCCAGGACTTTGCCCTGATATCCAGGGTGTTGAAGGGGTGACGTCATGACGGCTGGGGAGTGGGCTGTTGCTGGAAAGAGGCACAGGGGATGCGGCATCTGTTAAAGAGAAGAATTTCACTCTCACCTGTAGGAAGCGCAGGGTAAGCATAAGTACTAATGTGAGGTTCTCTCTCTTAACTATGTCTTCTAAAATATCTAGATGTTACCGCCTTGGTAGAATTAGAATCAAGCTATGTTTTTTAAAGAACTACAACTCATTCTGTTCCAGAAAGATAGACAGCATCTTATCTATAAGTGGGCACAGCGACTGACTTCTCTTTTCTGTCATGCCTTTTTCTTTATGCTTTCATCTACTGTCTAGAGGCTAGCTACATGTGTGAACCTTGCCCACTGTTGACTTCAGGGTGAGGGCAAGCCTTACCCATATTTGTATTTTGATTGCCCAGCATGTCTCCCATGTAGTACATACTAAATAAATACTTGCTGTGTTTAATTTAATGTTCCTGAGCATCTTTGTCAGTGATAATGTTAGTTTCTTTCACTTAAGTACCTTAACTCCAAACTATTCAAGTTCCTCCACTCTCTTGTTATACAGGGTCTGGCAGAAGTAACACCTGCTTGAGTGTGGTTGGTAGGGTAATAATGTAGGTGTAATAATTTATAGTTTTAATGTGAGCATTTCATCTAAAATGTCATATGGTATGCTTGAGTATGATAGTGTTATGTTACAGAATTCCATACTTCTGATTTTGTAATAAAAAGGGGCGTTATTTGTGTCGGGCCCTGTATAAAAAAATCTTACATTATTTGGTGGCAGTTCTGTTCTCATCAAGCGGACCCTCGTTTTAAAACACTGTCACTACAACCTTTTGAGTTTACCTCCTTCCCTGATCTTAGGTTCTTCTACCTTGAATCCATTTTCTATGCAACTGTTGCATTGAATGTCTTCAATTACTTTCCTGCTCAAGAATATACAATAATTCTACATTTCCTATTATATCAAAAAGCAACTTTTTCTCTCTATTTTATATCCTCCATCGTTTTATGTAATTTTCTCCAACTTCATTTTTCATTACACTTTAGCGCCGTGTGTCAGTAAGAAATTCTCGTTTGTGGATTCAACAAATACTTTCTTATCAACAATAATATGCCAAACACCGTTTGAGGTTCTGGAAATATTGCAGAGTTTCTGTGCCATCTTTGGGGGGAGAGTAGTGGAATGGATAACTATAAAACAAACTCACAGAGATTATGGTCAGTGAAGTGAGTAACAAGCCATATGGGTTTCTGGTCACTGAACTTTCCATTTTAAGAGAATATCAAGAACAGAAATTCTCAGTATTCTTGGCTGTTGGAAAAAACATGGTGGTTTGGGTGACAGTGCTTGTTGCAAAAGCAAGGAAAAATATTAAATGTCACTTCAACATTTTAATTCGCCAACTAGCAAATGTGTACTAAGTGATATATTACACGTCAAAGTTGGTCCTGGATTCCTGTGCTTCCTTTTCAATAAGCCCAAAAGTAATTGTGTTGTGGTTTGTGGAGACAAGTTATATCATGATTTAGTGATTCCAAGGTCTGATATATGATCAAACTGTTTAGAAAATATGATCAATTATCAGAAGGTATTACTCAATAACCAAGTATCAAATAAATTATTTTGGCTGTTACCAGGTTTGTTAGTTTGTCCATTTATCCAACCGTGTGATTTCTAGCTGCCTCAGTCATTCAGCGTGTGGACTCAAGCTCAGTCTAGGCAGAAGTGAACATTAGAGGGAAAAGAAAATGTTAAAAATATACCACCCCCAAACATAATTTGCAAATCCAAACTCAAATTTTTTTCCCTGGTGGGAGAGGAAAAGAGGCATGCTAGCTCCCAGATTAGGGTCTGTTGATCACTGGGTTTATTAACTTTGATTTATCCTAGTCACTTTGAATTTATTGATGTTGTTCTAGTTTTTTAGTGTGGTATGACAAAGTCCTCCCAACTTAATGTCATCAAATTTTATTTTGCTCATAACTAGATGGGTCAGAGATGCAGAAAGGGCTCAGGTGAGTTACTCACCAGACTTCTGTGGCATCGGCTAGGGTAGTCAGGGCTGGAAGACTCCTCCCTGGTGGAGGGTTGACCACTCACTGGCGTGGGGCCTCCCTGCCCTTTGGCTTCCCTGTCTCTCCACGTGGCGTCTCATCCTTCAGGAAGCCCTCCACCTGGTTTGGGTTTCTTGCGTTTAGTGCCTCTGCGGTCATGCGTCCACCGTGGTGGCCATCTTACCTCGGAGCCCTTGTTCCGAGAGCCCTGCAAGGCAGCTGAGGGTCTCTGATGTGCCCAGTGCTTCTGCAGTGTTCTGTTGGGACCAGCTTTTGGGAAACAGGAATTACATTGCGGCTGCGCATGGAAGGAGCAGTGAAGAATTTGCGATCACCTTTAATCTGTCGCAAAGATGATGCAGACTTTAACAGTGACCGCATTGAAAAATATAATGATGATATATACATGAAGATGCCTTTAATCTCTCTAAAAGTTAGCGTGTGTTCAAAATACGGTGTTTATGAAGTCAAGTAACAGGTTATTATATATTTAAAAATGTTTATGGATAAAATTAAAACTTTTTATTTCTAAGTTATTGTTTACTATGTATGTATATACATAGACATATAGATGTATATATAGATATTTTACTGATAAGTAAAATGGTATGATATTTAAATTTCTAAAAATGTAGCAGTGTTTTTATTACTAGTGGCCCAAAGTGATTCAAACTATTAAATCTTATCATCAAATGCATACTTCTATCTTGGGATTACTTATTTTAGAATTATTTACTCAAAAAGTAGAGAGGGAAAACAATCCTAAAACTCTAATGTATTCACACTGCTGGTGTCAGTTGAAAATGAAATTGGAAACATCAGGAAATCCATTGCCTCCAGGAAAATTTAAATTAATTATAATGTCTTAAATATTCCGTGAGGGGTAATGAAGCCGAACACATGTGTCCTTTATTGTAGTGACTTTGAACCAACTGTTTTCTTTCCATTTAACATTTTTTATTTACTTATCTACTCAATCAGAAATCAGCAGTTATCCTTCAAAATATGTCACATATTCCATTATCCCCAAGTGTGCATCCTCAGAGAAATTTCCAGATGGAAAGCTGCATTTATACAACTGTCAAAGGGAACTGTGAATGTAGGCTTTTCTTATTTATTAACAATGGCCACACACGAATCATTCATTAACGTGTTTTATTTATGAAACACACAGTAAGTATCACTAAATTATCACAGGAAAATAAGTATCGATGCCACCTTTTGTGGACACTAGATTCATGTTTGATTTTTTAATTTTTTTGGCTGTATAACATACCCTAACCAAGCCAGCGACGTTTATGAATGAAGAAATATACAAGGAGGGGTAAAGGAAGAATATTCTGGAGGGCCCCCAGAGTGATTTGATTAGGATCGAAGTCAATCCCTAGATTATGTCAACCTGAAACCCCTTTCCAGTTGAGGGGACAGGGCTATCCCCTGTCCCCTAATGTTGTAGGGTGAACCGGGTGATGGAGGTGAATTACATTTGCATTTTCTAAGAATTGTAACTGCCCTAAAGCAAAGGTAAAGATGCAGTGTTCAGAGAATACCGTGTCGGTGAGAACGCCTAGTAAATGTCAGAGTTGAAACATAGCCCTCATCTTTCATGCCCTGGAAAAGTAAGTGTATGGATTAAATATGTTATTTCTTAAAATGCAATAGACACTTTATCTCTTATTGTTACGAATTTCCCACAGTACACTTTCCTAAATAAGGTGATGCAAAAATCCATTTTAAAGTTCAAATCATATTTCTTCACTTAGACAACATATTAATGATCCCAATATTAATATTAATTAGTAGGTTTTTTTTGTCCAAGTCATCTGCTGTTAAAACGTAAACTCCTAAATGTGTTCTAGCTGAAATATGATAGAAAGTTATTTCTTGCTGATTTACAAAGCTGGTATTCCCAATTGGTAGCTCTTTTCAGAGCAAAAACTCGATTCCTGCATGCTTTCTCCCATATCCATGCCATTTTCAGCAGTGAATTCTCAGGTCACCGTATTTATCTTTCATAGGCCTGTGGCAGCTGAAAAAAATAGGAAAATTACCTGGAAAGTTTTCATGGGCTAGTCCTGCAAGAAATGCACTTAAAACTCAGTCGCAGAGTCCTACCTTGTTGCCATGTAGTCCATGCATGCCTAGGAAGAAGATAAAATGAGTTCGATGATGTATTATCCAGAAAGTCTGTTTTATTTAAGATCCTGAGGTCAACAAAATGAAGTCAGGTGGACAGGTGGCATAGAGAAGGTTGGAGGCCCAGCAGTAGGCCATGGTAGCCTTGGCTCAGGCCTCAATTATCAAGAATTTGTTTTTGAGAATCTTATAAACTATATCCAAACTAAAATCTACTGATCGCTAGCTCCTCTGCCCTCTCTTGCTCGGCATAAGTAACGATTCACAGCTTGAAAAATAAAAGAGCAGGAATGGTGTGCGATTTCTGTATTGTGTATATGAATCCATCAAAGAGAGTTCTGTTTCCACCAGTACGTAACAGCGCCTTTCCTAAGAGATCTTCAAGCCACTTCACAAGGCCAGCGCTTCCACTCCGCCTCGACGCCCCGGGTGAAGAGCGGCTTTCGCTTCTCCCCTGGAGGACTTGACAAGTGTTCCTTTCTTATCAAAACGGCACCCACACTGCAACCATCATTATTTCGCCTCACTCACCTGCACCCCTCCCATCCAGACAGGACGTGATTTACATGGGTCATATCCTCCCCCCACCACCATCACTTGTAGTCCCGTCAGTGTCTGCATGTTTCACCCATGACTGTGAGCTTTCACCCAGCCATCAGTACCTTGATGTCAGGGGTCATTTTATTGTCATCTTTATGCCCCGAGCCCCATGCAAAAGATCTGGCAGTGAGCGGGCGCTCAGAAAGGCATTCATGAGTAACTTGAAGGCCACCTCTGACTGCTCTGGCCTAACCTATTCTGCAACTCCTATTCTGAGAGTTCCAATTATAACAAAAATACACAATGGTCTACTTTTGATCGCGGTGTTGCCTGTGAGCATATATTCAGTTCCCAAAACTCATCCATCTGTGCACTGCGAATGGGAACATTAGACTGTACGCCAATTACATCTCAATAAACTTAATTTAATTTTGACTATATTTTTAGTTATATTAAGATATAATTTACATATCACATTAGGTTTAAGGTGTACAACATAATGGTTTGATATATGTATAAATTATGAAATGATTCCCACAAGGAGTTTAGTTAACATCTGTGACCTTACATAGTTACTGGTGATGAGAATTTTGTTAGTGTGTGGCCTAGGGAATGTAGCCAATAGCCTTATAACTTTGTACGTGAGAAATGGTTACTAGATTGATGTGGTGATGACTTCATAAGGTATGCAAATGTTGAATAACTATGTTGTATACCTGAAACTCATATAATATCGTATGCTAACTATACTTCCATAAATTAAAAAAATGAACTTCTTGCTGAGTTATTTAAATTATCTGGAAATTTTCTTTATATGCATTTATTCCTTTATACAAAATAATATTTTATGGACAATTCCAATAACATGCATGAGTTTACCTATGTATAAAATATATTATTAAAATTCTTAATCACTTTTTTCTGTGGTTAAACACATAGTAAAACAGAAAAATCTTAAAAGTGTAATGATTATGTGGAAATGAAGTGAATCCCGGAGGACCTAATTTTAGATGTGGTTGTATGATCGGTTAGTGGAGTAGAAATGGGATTATTTTGCCATTCCTTGTGGAAAGATCCCTTACAGTGCGCTCTAGGGGTAAATCTTCACTAACTCGCAACTGAATTAATTAGGTTGATTGCAGCACAGCTCATGGGATACAAGTACGCTTTGGGCCGGAGCATCAATGGACATGTGCCTCGGGTGTCAGTGATTGCCTAAGGGACAGATGCGTGACCTCGGGTAAAACAGTCAAAACTAATGCCTGGTTTTGTTTGGACCTATGAGAAGAAAGCACCCCTGTTTTTCTCTCTCCTATGCCTAACTATAGGAGGATATAGTTAAGTAGAGTTACTGGCAGACATCGTAGGGCTATATGGAAATTATGACTCAATCCAAGTAGAGGTGAACAGAGCCAAGAAACTCACATTCTTATTTCTACCTGACAAATATAACCTTGTGGATTGGTCTCATAGCTGTCTCTCTCTATATTTTATGAATTCTGGGTAGACAAATCTTTGCAAAAATAAGATTTAATTCTGTGCTTTAATGTTTTATTGATGATCATATAAAAGTGGTAATAAAAGAATATTTCTTCATTTTTACAAAAGGCAGTTGAAGATACTGTCTAGCATTTTCCTAGTAAATCCGCCTGGATTTTAGTGTCAGGAAGAAAAGATCTCTTTCAAGATTATTTATGGAACTTATTTACCAGCAAGAAAACTCTGATTCACTACATTTCTTTTGCCTTTCTGCAGGGGGCTAAGAGTTCAGTTTGTAGTGGTCAGTAATGATTGAAATCTACTTGTCCATTCTTCTGTTTAAACATTTTAAGACATTTCCCTGTCTTATGTTTATTAATTGTCCTATATTATTGAGCTTATTCTGTTTGATAAGTTTTTATAAAGTAATCAGGTTGTAAGTTATAAATGAAGTGCCACTAATTTGATTAATATTCAGAATGTAAAGTATTGTTGAGAAATTTTACAAAAATAGTAGTTATGCCATGCAGAATCCTGTGTCTTAAATCCACTGTACCTCTAATTAAATTATTTTAATATTTATTTTCATTATAGTTAAAAGATAAAGCTTATAAGTGTTTATGATGGTGTAAGGACTTGGAATAAGTTTTGATTAATAGCTACATTGGCACAAATGGAACAGTGATGCAGGCAATGTATCACTGTGTTGAATGTATGAAAGACATAAAAAGAGTTGAGGCAATTTTATGTAGGAACGTAAAATTTGGCATACAAATAAAACAGTTTTATCATAGACAATATAACAATGCTCATGGATTGCAAAAAAGAAAGGATTTGACAATGGATTTAAAAAGTTGAAAAACAACTTGTAGAAAAGTAGTTTCAGGATTTATTTCTTGTGTTAATTTTGAAAAACATAAAAATACCAAAAACAAAAGCCAAAAAAGCAAACAGATTTGCTAAATTCTCTAAGATATATTTACTTTTAGGGAACTACATGCTGAATAATGCTGCAAAATGTAAACATTTTATAGGCATGCCTGATTGCATTTAAATCCCAAAGCATCTTTCAGGTTAGGTATGGCAGGTGTTGTTATTCGTTGCTTTAGATAAGAGGTTGGAGACGTTATTGTTTCTGTACTTTCTTGAATAACCCTTCATTTTCAGCAATAATTCTTGATGTCTGTAAGACACTGAATTTTATTGATTCTAAGATATGTTTTTATTAGAACATTTACAAAGAATGAAACCTAAAAATCACGGTCATGCAGGTAGACTCAAACCACTGGTTCCCTGTACATGTGCAAACCTCAAAGGCCCCAGCATTGAAACTTGTAGAATAGGTATCTCTGAGGAAGATCATTCTCCAGAGACAATAATGGAACACACTTAATTTCTAGGAACCAAATGGTTGGAGAAGTGTTTGGCAGAGGTGGCGAATCAAATATGTTTACCAATATGCCACAGGATGAAATAAAAAAATGGCTAGCCCCACGTAATTCAAAGTCAAATTTCAAATGCTAATTACAACAATGGCTTTTCTCCTGACATGCCACACAACCAATGCTCTTAGTAGCCCATGGAATGTCTTTCTTTGGAAAAGCAAAAACATCCAACTCTAAATCTAAACATGATTGAGAGGAGTTCAGTGCCAAATATAAAATAATTGTAGATAGTTCATTTATTTTGCTTGTATATTTTATGTATATGCATGGTAAAATCTTTAATACATATAATATAAAATTATAGATTTTAGAAAGCACATAATTTAATTGGCTCATTGTTTTTCTTCTTAGTGTTATGTGAAATGACATGAATCTACCAGAAGGTGACCTCTTAGGTTTAAGTTACAGTGTCTAAATACTTATCCTAAATTTGAGCATGGAGTAGTTTGTTCCATTTATGTTTGTTGATTCTTGTGCTGATACCACAGCACTTCAATTATTTTATGCACACAGCACATGAAACTATTTTAGCATTTCTTAAAGCATATTGTGAAAAGAAAAAATGTATCTGAGACAATTCGAGGTAAGTAAATAATAAGAAGTTGTCAAAAGGCAATTTAGAATCTTTAAATTATCAATTTATATAGTTCATTGTTTCATCCTAGAACTATTGCTTATTCTTCAAAGTTCAGGAGACAGTAAAGGCTGTGTTTCAGACCAGTGGTAGGTCTTGCTCATATCTATACACAATTGGTAAGTGGGAATAATCGCCTTAAAATACTCATTGAGATTCTGGGAGCTTTGAAAGAGTAAGAAATCCCAGCAGTGGAATCTCTGGGTCAAAAAGCAGTTTCACTTTTAGTTTTTTGAGGAACTTCCATACTGTTCTCCACGGTGGCTTCACCAGTCTGCATTCCCCCCAACAGGGCGCTAGGGTTCCCTTTTCTCCGCATCATCTCCGGCACTTACTGTTTGTTGATTTGTTTATGATGGCCAGTCTGATTGGTGCGATGTAATATCTCATTATGGTTTTGATTTGCATCTCTCTGATGGCTAGTGATGTTGAACATCCTTTCATATGTCTCTGGGCCCTCTGTATGTCATCCTCAGAGAAGTATCTGTTCAGGTCCTTTGCCCATTTTTTAATTGGATTGTTTGTCTTCTTGGTGTTGAGTCGTGTAAGTTCTTTATATGCTTTGGAGATCAAACACTTGCACCAATTCAAAAGAAGCTGTGCACCCCTATGTTCATAGCAGTGCTACTTACAGGAGCCAAGTGCTGGAAACAGCCTAGGTGCCCATCAGTAAATGAGTGGATCAAAAAACTGTGGTACATTTACACAATGGAGTACTGTGCAGCAGAGAGAAAGAAGGAACGCCTACCTTTCATGACAGCATGGATGGAACTGGAGAGAATTATGCTAAGTGAAGTAAAGCCAGGCAGTAAAAGGCAGATACCATATGATCTCACCTATAAGAGAAACCTAATGAACAAAACAAACAAAAGAGCAAAGCAGAACCAAAGCCATGGAGACAAGGAACAGAGTGGCAGTGACCAGGGGGGCGGGTAGGGGAGAGGAGAAAGAAAGGGAAGGGTCAAGTCAAGAAGCAGGTATGAGTGACCTGTGGACAAGGACAACAGGGTGGAGATTGACTGTGGAGGTGGGAGTGGGTGGGGGGGGGTAGGAATTGAGACAACCATAATAGAACAGCAATAAAATATTTTTCTAAGAAAGATAAAAAGTGAAAAATCTTTAGAAAACAAAGTTATATTTTTATAAATTGTGCAAGTAATTCTATTGCAATTATGGGCAATATAGTTACTTCTTTTCTGTAGCTTTCAAAACATTTTTGTGGATGTCTCATAATAAAAAACATGATTGACTAAAAGTATAAGAATAAAGGGGATGGGGAAGATGCTATTGTACAGAATATAAAGAGCAGTGTTTTTGTGCCATTTAACTTTCAAACCCTGAAAACTACAGGATCCCATAGACAGGAGGCCTGCTTGAGTGTGGATGGTAGGATAATAACATGAGTGTGCTTATTTATAGTTTTAATTTGAACATTTCATCTAAAATGTCATATGGTGTGCTTGAGTGTCATATTGTTATGTTACAGAGTTGCATGCTTATAATTTTCAGTAAAAGATCTTGTAATAACATAGGGCATTATTTGTGCCGGACCCTGTATTTCTTTTGCGATAATTTTTCACTATAGTACCCGAGTTCTGTGAGGAATGTTTTGGGGCTACTATGCCTCCACCAGCATGTCATCCTTTTTGGAATGCAGTTTCCTATAGTATCTTTGCCAAAATAAATTGTCCCTCCTAAGACAAATATTTGACATCCTAGGTCACAGGTGGCAAACCCAAGGCCCGCAGGCCGAATCCGGCCCTCCGCCTTGTTCTATCCACCCAGCACCTTGTTTCTACCTGGCAGCAGTGCCGAGCTCTCACTTAACTGTGAAGGAGTAGTCACATTTATTCAGTCCTGAAATTACATTTGGCCCTTGGAAGGCAGCCGCGAGGCGGATGTGGCCCCCGGTGAAATTGAATTTGACACCTCTGTGCTACGTGATCCTTTAAAACGAAGTCATTTGTTTAAGAAAAATAACTGAAATAAAATTAATTCTTCATATGTAACTTAAACTGCTCTTTCAAACAAACCTTTGTGAGCTGGTGTTTGTTAGTTCTATGTATTCTTCGGTGGACTACCATTTACTAGAATATTACCTTTAGCCTGGCCGTTACACAATTGAATCCATTTGTTACATACCTGAGCACTTAGAGAAAACACAATAAAATTACTAGCAGTGTGGGCAAAAGTGACACCCATATTAGAATGGTGGAAGTCTGGCATTAATTAACATGAAGAAGAGATGCCAAAATAGTCTGGTGGATGATATGTATGAACAGTGTAATGCAAGGTCAGTGAACAGCTGGTTCTCCATTTTTATGGTGAACGCTACTAATTAGAATGGATTGAAATTTTATTTAGCAGAGACTCTGAGCTCTGTAAGTGTAGATTGTTAGGGAAGGAAGGCAAACAAGCAAAGTGGCCTTGGGGGAGTTGTGCCTGACTGTTATGGACTTGATATATGAACTAGACAGTGAGTTACGGGGTTGAGAAGGGCTCCATCTACATGTATCATGCTCCAATAAAGGTACTCTCATTTTTTGGATGGCAATGCATGATTAAGGAGTTTTTTTAATTTCACACGCTCTAATGAGTGTGTTCTCATTTTCTTCCTACTGCAGGGTTCTCAGATGAAAGAAGGAATCTCAAAAAGGGGGGCATTCGTAAGGCAAGTTAGGGTCCTTTGGGGTTAATTATAGTAGATTGGCCAATAGTGCCTGATGAGACTGTTGGTGGGGAGCTCTGGGAGATTGGCATTTCTTCCCAAGTGCAAGAGTCCAGTGAGCAAAGGCCAAGACAGACGGCACTTCCCACTATCTCTATAGCGCTAAGTGCTCTGCTGCCAGGAACACACGCATAACATACGCACACTTTCACCCTAATACCCACACCCAACCTGAGAAGCTCAAAATGCCAAAAGTCACACAGTTCGTTCATGACAGGGCCCACAGGATGCCTCCGAGCCAGCCATTTGTTTTTCCCACTACCCTGCACCTTCAGTAACCAATTTCAGACATCACGGTTTTTTACAAAATGTCTTCTAAGTGAACAAAAGGAAATCGAAAGTAAATGGCATTTGCTTTAGCTACGAAATAAATTCAGAGGTGAAGCGAAACTCTTTCCTGGCAGTCCAGCTTAGAAAGAAGAGGATGAGCCCTGGCTGGTGTAGCTCAGTGGATTGAGCGCTGACCTTCGAATCAAAGGGTCACTAGTTCGATTCCCAGCCAGGGCACATGCCTGGGTTGCGGGCCAGGTCCCCAGTAGAGGGTGCACAAGAGGCAACCACACATTGATGTTTCTCTCCCTCTCTTTCTTCTTTCCTTCCCCTCTCTCTAAAAATAAATAAATGAAATCTTTAAAACAAGAGAAGAGAAAAAGAGGAGAACGAGGAGCAACGATAGGTAAGACACAGGTTCTCACTAGTCCCTGGCCTCCCCTTAGAAGCGAGCCTTATCTGGTAGATGACCTCATGTAGTACTGTGGACCATAAATGAAGACGTAGCTATCCAGCACCTACTGAGAACTCTGCAATGCTTTGCCTCCGTAAAAATGAGCTATACACTGTTCTCACAAGGGCATTACAGGGAGCTGCAGGGCGGGGGGCAGGGAGGATACTAATGAAAGATGCAGATAAAAAGGGCCAAGGTCATGGACTGAACGATAAAGACAGCAGGGTTGCCCCAGAGGCCTCACAGGCTGTGGTCACTAATTTGTCAGATGAGCCTAAAGGTTTTTCAGTGTTTATTTTTGTAAAGTCCTTTCTAGACAAGTAGGAGCAATACATGAAAAATGGTGGATGGTGGGGGTCGAGTGTAATGTTGCTTCTGTGGGCACGAGGCCATGTTTTGGAGCATTTTGGCAGGTCACAGTGGAACGCCAGGACAATGTGGTTACTGTGAAGAAGACCGGCCTTGTCCCGTGACATGTTTATTTCAGTCCTTTTGAATGCTGTAATGATAAAGGATGGGTGGGGAGAAAGGATTTCAGAGCTAGAAATGAAACGGGAAAATGTCCAGACAGAGACCCGAGGCAAAGAGAGCAGAGAGCACCACAGCCGATATTACTCACATAAATCAGACACGCCACACACATCCTAACTCCCAGCTGGTAAGAAAGGGCTCGAAGCAGATGTTGGAATCAAAGGTTGCTGCAATTGGAAGGGCCGGTACAGGTCATCTTGTCCAACTTCTGAATCTTTATTCTGTGATTAACCTGGATCCTATGGACTGGTCACACTCAGGAATATCTGTCCTAGATCAGCAGTTTAGAGCTTTTCAAAGTGCTCGCATTAAGGTACTGTGCTCTGTTCAGTTTCCCAGTCAGGGCCAGTGTTTCTCCATTGCTTCGTGGTAGACCGTTAGAGGCTCACAGTAGGAGATTCTTCTACGTTGAGCTTCCCTTACAGAAAGTCTGTGCCTGAAGCACTTGCCACAAACAGCGGACATTTCTGTATCATTTGGGAGAAAACAAAACTCCGTGACCTTTCAGAGTTGGTTCAGCAAACTGGGAATGAGGTGAGTTCTGGTGACTAAAAACATAAACTTAGCCAAATACACTGTAGCATTCTCTTTTCCACATTGGCTCTTAATAGACACAAAGCAAAGAAACATTGCTTAGAGCAAAATTTCCAATATAATCTTAGTCAAAATAAAAACCACCTAGGACTCGATCCCTTCTAACAAAACATACACTGTTCCCTCAAATGAATGTAATTGGTCCAGAAGTTTTCTTTTAAAAACTTTGGCAACTTGTTCCTATTTAGGCTGTTCATCATCATTGTGTATGTTCAAGTCACGCATCTTTGGAATCACTGATGTGGTCACCTTTTTATTATTAAAATTATCTGTTTTTTATCTGCTATCAGTAGGAATATTAATAGATTGACTTTCATATCTTATCTCAGTACCAAACAAAATAGATGTTAAACAACAGATGTTTTTTTTTTAATTCCTTATTTTCATGTAAAAAAAAAAAAGCATTATGGATTGTTCAAATATAAACAAAGAATGATGGAATGAATCTTTATGTATCTATTAATTAGTCTCAAAATAGTCTTGAATTCATTCCCTTCACCTTAATTTTACTGTTGTTTTGCAGGAGAAATGTAAATGTACAGGTTGAAATCATAGTGGATTGCTTTTCTATTGCTGTCCCCCACAAATCCCCCGCAAATCCCCACAAATCCCCACAAATTCTGGACCTTTGATTAGAACAGGCCCACCCGAGACGATCTTCCGTTGAATTAAAGTCAATTGCTGAGGATTTCTAATTACACCTAAAAAAAAAATCTCTTCGCTTTTGTCATATTCTCTTTTGCTAGAAGTCAGTCACAGTTTTTTCCAGCACTCCAGGTAAAGCATGAGGTACGGAAGCGGGGGGTGACTTTCACGCAGGTGTGGATCCCAAGGGGTGGAGCCATGGGGCCGTCTTAGAAGTTTGTCCCCACTCATGGAATACCTTAGCAGCGGCCTTTCACCCTGAGTGGTATATCTGATTCCTAATTATTTTACTTCTTGAACTGCATGTGACATAATGAAGAAGGAAAGAAGAGGCTAATTGCAAACCGATATATGGATGGACATTTTCAGATACATCAAAGGAAGGCTCGGGATGAAGAGGATTGAGAAAATATGTTTCTTGGAAAAGAAGTTGTAACAAAATTTGATTTCAGAAGAACTGGCCCATGAAGCAAAAACCACAGTGTGCAAAATCATGCTAAATTATCATGTTTTCCAAGTTCACATTGGTCAAAGAGTTTGTTTTGTGGGATTTTTTTATGTTTACTTCGGCTTCTTTTTTAATTAAAAAGATCAATTTGTTAAAAATTTTTTAGTTTTGCTCAGCCTCCAAAGTGCATGTATTTCAGTTATTTATGTATTTTCTATCTGTACATACTAACATATAAGATCCAAGAGCAGGGACTCTTATCTATTTTTTTCTACTATATACCCATCGCTTAGAACATTGAGGGTCATATATTTGATTTTATATAGGTACGTGTTGAATGAGGGAATACTGACCGTTTGTGTTTGTGACTCTGGAAGACATGCTGACCACTTCTATGG
This sequence comes from Glossophaga mutica, assembly GCA_039655065.1. Classification (NCBI taxonomy): domain Eukaryota; kingdom Metazoa; phylum Chordata; class Mammalia; order Chiroptera; family Phyllostomidae; genus Glossophaga; species Glossophaga mutica. The sequence continues at coordinate 6,082,049 of CM077313.1, read as the reverse complement.
ATGAGAGCCACAGCAGCGTAGGACTGCCACGGAAAGTCTTTCTGCAAAAATATGCCTTCTTTTCATACTTACAAGGCACATGGGAACCTAACAGCAGCTTCCCTCTAGAATGTTTCTCGGAGTTGGTGTGCGGAAGGGTGAAAATTCATTAATCAGTTTGACAATTTTTGCATACTGCTACAAAACACTGGGCTTGTTTTCAAGTATTCATTCCACAATTGCTTAGTGCACTGCTGTGCTGTGATCCTTCCGGCAGTGGGTACCAAGCCCCGCCCTCCTCCTGGCTGTCTTGAAAGTTTCTGGCAGAATTTTTTTAGCTGTGCCTTCCCACTGAGGTGTTTTGAAAACTTTAAATAACAGCTAACCAGAGCTGTCAAGCTACTTTGTAATTTGCAGATTGGAAGTAGAGGCTATATCCCCATATACTTGAAAAAGATAGCAGGAACATGCGAGTAAAAGAATGTGTTACAACCTGTTAGGTTGTTATGTTAACATTACAATAATTATTAAGTTAACTATAGAATAATTATTGTATTATTATGGTAGTATATACTATATTATTGTTAACATGATATTGATTATATTAATACTATACACATTCTTTTAATATTGTAATTAATAATGATGTTATAATACTGATAGGAATAATAAAATGATAGAGCTGTAGGGTAGAGTTATATTTATTGGTGTCCATGAGTGAGAAAGTATATGCCAGCAGAAAGTTTCTTTAAGTTGCTTTACAATTTAAATTTATGTTTTATGCATTAAAACACTAACAGCATATATTTTAGAAGGTTGTTATCATAACTGGTAATAGTTACTCATGTTAGCTAAGTTGTGCTAAGCCCTTTCCAGAAAAAATGTACTCCGAAGCCCTGTCGGACTCCAAAGTTCTGGCTTCTAACCTTTCTGGAGAGAGAGAGAGAGAGAGACAGACAGACAGACAGACAGACAGAGGCATGAGAGGAATGGGTCAGGGCGGCTACCGCCTAGTATTCCTATACCCCCAGTTCTGTGACCCCCGACCAGGTAAGAATATTTGTGAAGAACACTCATTCTTCAGGTGAGTCCAGGTGCTGGTGGAGGTGTATTCACGCTCGATGAAATGACTCCGTGGCCCTTCATAACTTGCGCCCCATGTTTAGGTGACTACTCTTGTCGAGGAGAAGTTCTCCACTAACAGTCAGAAAAACCTGTTCCGGTCTAGCTTCTCCTACTTGCTAGTATGTGACCATGCACAAGACATGGGCCGTGAGCTTTAGATTCTCTATATAGACATGAGTATATTGTTGATAGCTTGGTCTACTTCTCGGGGCTATCTAAGATTTAAATGGAATTATGTTTTGATAATATCTGAAGATGAGGCATTGTAATTGTAAATATCGTTGTAGCTATAGGCATATTTCATGCTTCTGTTTCTATTCTATTAGTCTTTTAAGGCTTCTTTCGATGTTCTTATCTTGGGTGGGCAACCTAGTCTCATTCTTAATAGATTCAATTTTGGATCATTAGGGATGAAAAAGAAATTGAGCTGGGCCTTTGGGCCTAGTTCTGGTAAGGTAAAAAGTGGCCTGATTTCAGTGGGTAAGGAGAAAAATATGAGGCGCACCTCTGGCTTAGATTTGTATTTGGAGACAGGATCCATGGAATGGCGTAGCAGGCAAAAGGATTGGCTATAGGTAAATGTAGGATTGGCCATAGTGTCCTGTTGGCACCATGGGACAATGTTGTTGAATATTCAAAAGCACGGTATAAACTGGGTTTCAGTGGACATGTGCGATTTCTAAAAATAACCACAGTAAGACTGTGCTCGTAGTTCTTAAATTTTCCCTGCTTTGTTCAAATTCCATACACATCAAAACAAACAAAGCCTTTTCAACTGTTTGTTTTCTTATATCCATTCTTTAATTCTTCTTTACCCATAAAGAAGAAATGAGACTGTGTTTTACATGATAAATAAGATGATGATTTAAATATGCAAAAGCTTGATTTAAGCGATGGAAAGTCCATACAAAGTTATTTTTGGTTAACAGATTCATGTCTAATTAGCTGACCAATGGGGGGTCATGCTAATCATGCCAGATAACTGAAGAAAATGTCATTCAACAGCATGGGGTTCCAATTACACAGGAGCCACCTTCTAGGCATTCTTTCATCCACGTCCAGGAAGCCCCCCACAGTGGCCGCCTGCATTATTTAACATCAGTTAATCACATTCCTTGTGGTTGTTGGCCACCTCAAAACCGTCTCTGGTCATGAGCCATTTGTGCCTGCAGTTGTGATGATAAATGTCTCCCATAATCTGTAAAACTCACGCAGATGATGTTTAGAGAGTCTATCAGAATAGAATGCCAAGGGGTTCTGCTCTCTGCCTTATCCCTATTTAAATAAAATCAGATTTTATGATTGTGCTAATGTACATAATCCACAATGCTTTTGTCTTACTTGTTTTCATTTTACAGTTGATATTGTTTTACTCAAGCGGGTCTTCCACTCTTGGTTTGTCAGCTGGTGGAGGGTGACTGAGGGACAGAAGTATGTGGTCATCAAACTAGTACCTTTTCCACTCTTCAGTCTCCCAGTGGGGTTCCTGAGTTCTCCCTGTTTTATGAGCATTGATTTCGTCTTTGCCCAGCTCGGTGACAGGGCTGGAGAGCGGGCTGGTTTATGAATATCCTTACCCTCATGGCATGGTGAATAACTGGGTCCTTGACTTAACTGTATATTTCAAACAACAAAAACAACCCTCTCTAGCTAAAAGTCTCCATCAAGAAGACATAGAAATAACATGCACATGAACACCTGCATGATAGACTTTTGCAAAATCAAGTGACTATCTTACTTTCTGGGCAGCTCTATCCATTGACATCAGATGGAGTATCGCTGAAAGTCTACACTGTTGTCTGAAGACCTCCAACAGGAGATTCTGGGATGGTAACCTAACTGAGGTTACAATTCTAATAATCGGTGTATGTGATATGAATGCGAGTTCCTGGGGTGTAACCGATAGGGTGCTGGTTACCAATCTTTAGCTTCCTGCTCGCAGAGCCTGGCAGGCAGACCTTCCCAGTCCTGTCCCTGTTGTTTCCTGGTTAATAGCCTCAAGGAGTCACCGGACGTAACTAGCCCCTAGGTACCTCCGTCTTTTATATGAGTGTGGAGAGGTGTTTACTTCTGATCCCAGCTCTGATTACAGGAACATTAAATTCCACAAATGTTCAGAGGAGAAAACAGAGTAGGTGAGGCCCAACTGAGCAAGGTGATAAAAATACTAAATATGCTTATGGCAGCCAAATAATAGTTATAACCCTGAATTTAGATGCTATGAATTAAGGATTTGAAGGACTTACTGTCTTATCTGTAGGTGTTTGGAAAACATCAATAAAAACTGCTTTTAAAAAATAAGCTGATGAAAGTCAACACAAAAGAGATTCTTGGATTTCTAATTTGAAGGTGAAAAAAGATTAAATTATTATTAGGAGGAAATGATGTAAAATTGGCAAATATGTCCATTTATTTTTCTTGTTTTATTTGTTTCCTCTAAACCGCATAGTTAGGGGTTCTTTGGAGAGTTTATAAGTGAAAGTGGAGCTATTATAGCATACGAAACAGTGATTGACATGCTTTTTTAACTTGACTCATCCACACACACACACCCACACACCCTCGCACACACTCTCTGTAAACATTATACTTTCAAGGTTCCTTTAAGCACTAAGCAGGGTGACTTGGGAGCCCACTGAAGGGACGTTTCTCCAGGTCACTGCTTATGGCTGCAGCATCCACACCGAAAACAGTTCTGCCTTGTTTTCTGTCATTTCCTCCAGCACAGCTTCCTGGCTTGTGAACACAACATCCAACCGCAGTGATCAAGGTCATTAATAACATCTTGTTCAAGGTCAGCAAAACTGACTCCTTCAGAACACTGCTTGACTGGAGATCAGACACTCCGGCTCAGTTTGGGAAAAAGAGTAACGTTGAAAGGTTACAGATCTGTGGAGTCGAATGAAAGAAAGAGCAAAAGGAATCATTACAGCTAGATTATGAACATTGGATAAAAGACAGTATTAATATGGGCAGACTTTTGATAACATCTAGCTAAAGACTGTTGAATAGAATTCATTATTCTAGAGAGTGTTACCAGTTTTCAAAGAGTGGTCTCTCTCTCTTTTTTGATACCTCCAAAAAAAAGGCCAATCTAAAATAATGATGTGTCAATTAATCACTAAACTTAAACTGAACTCGAAGTGATTTTATGTTAAGAAACAGACTCTACACATGAGTGAAGGGAAGACATTGGTTTACATTCTCTCTCCGGAGGCTGTGGAACTAGGGGTGGTCTTTGGAGATGCTGATTCCACAGGTGAGGAGAGTCAGGTGCTTTATGTATCCATGACCTCACTGCGTGAGGCCAGCGGAGGTGGTGAGTGTCTGAATCTTATCTGGGAAGCTGCTGTTTTGCTTTTGTTGGTTGATCTCAATTAAAAAGAGTATTTTATGATAGAAGAAGCTGTGGTTTCATTTATTTTTATTATGCTACAGAAGGAATTCCAAGGTCAGGGGAATGACTCAATAATTTAGAAAACCTGGGTAGGTGTAGAAGTGCACAGGGCTATCGTGTGTAATTCAGCGTAAGGTGCAGAAATACCAGTGGGCGGGAGGTAGGTTGTTCTATGTGGTAAGTCTGGGTAGTGGGGGGGAAGCTCTCAAAACTTGCAAAAGCTTTCTCCTCTGCACCTAAGCAATAGATCTAAAAGGACAATGAGCAGGGAAGTGACTGTCATTTCTGAGACCTCTGTCATCTCACCTGTGGAAATGAGATTGGGTCCCCTGATCTCTAAGGTCCATCTAACTCCATCATGCCTTAACTGTTAACTCTTGAATTTTCTGGAGGCAAGGAGCATTCTAATGGACAAACAAAATATTTTTCTTTATTACCTTAGAGCAAACTCTCGTTCTTTGGCAGATTGCCATGACTAATTATAGGTGGCACACCACTGATTGTTAATATGCCCGTAGAGTTTTCTGTGCTTTTTGTACAATTGTAGGCAAAAAAAAACAAAACTGAACTATAAGAATAGTTCAATATTTCTTCTGCTAAAATATTCTGAAATTATTGTAGGGTTGGATAAATAACATGTAAACCTGAATTTTAATAAGGTAATAGCACATAGGTATCCCAAGTGAGTTGGTAAGAGGTATTCTATATGGATGTGTGTGTGCTCACATGCACAGGTGTGAGCTTTTGAGGTTGGGCTGCAGGGATAAACATGATGATGATAGCAAAAACAAATTTAGGAATGTCTATATTCTTCTCTCCCAGTCCAGAGGAGAGTTCTGTAGTCCAGCTGTTCTCTTTGATTTTCAAATCTGAAAAGCTCTCCCAGCTAAAGGGTTCCAAATTATCTTAGGATAAAATGCAAAACTCTTCACATGAAATAAAAGGCCCTTCAGTGCCAGAGTCGCATTAACTTCTCTAGGCTTTATGTCCACCACCTCTCTCCCTGACACAGTAATCTAGGCCACAGCCATTCTGACCTACTTTCAGATTGCCCTATTTTCTTTCCAGTGCCAAACCTTGAAAGTGCCTGTCACCCTGGACAGCAACACCCTTCCCTTGCCCGCCAACTCCTTCTCTTCCTTCAGGTTCCAGATGGGTGTATTTGACTTTCAGTGAAGGAGAGTATCACCCTAAAATAATATCAAGTCTGCATTTGAAAAAGGAAAGAACCTAAGACTTTAATTAATTCATTCATATTTTTGGACCACCCACGACTCCGGTGTAAAAATGCCACAGGTAACATAATACGAGCAAGATATAGACCTCTGTGAAAAAAGATGCGGAATATTCACATCAGAGAATAATGCAGAAATCCAAGTGCTATGGGTGTTGAGGAGGTGGGGTGATCACTTTTTGTTGAATTTGGAAAACAGCTTATTTTGATGTTAATCTACAAGTTTAGAAACTCCATTGACCCAAAAGACCTTCAGCTCCAAAAAGTACCTTTTAGCCCTCTCTTGGGTGATTACCGAAGGACCGAGTTTGTAGGTCTTCGACCCCCAAAAGCCAGTTCAATCACAACAGCTCCTGTGGTTTTCTGTGGCTTTAAAAATGTTGGATGAAATACTGCCATTTGCAGCCACTGGGATAGATCTTGAGAGCACCGTGCTAAGCAAAATAGAAAGACTGAAGACCCATGTGATTTCACTGGTATGTGGGATTTAAATCTGAAAGCAACACATGAACAAACAAGACAATCCAACGAAAACTCAGGGTCACAACAGATTGGGGGTTGTCAGAGGGAAAGGAGGTTCGGGGGAGGTAGAAAGGGAAACGGGGCTCAAATACATGGCGACAGAAGGAACACTGACTTTGAGTGTTGAACACACGATGCCGTATTCAGATCATGGATCGTAGAGTTGTGCACTTGAAACAGTTTTATGAAGCAGTGTCACTCCAGAAAATTTAATAAAATTAGAAATTTGAAAACCGCATCTGAAACTCCTCCGACCAGCACATGGTGGCAGAAAGGTCTGGCCTGGTTGAAACACTGGTCCCCCAACTAGAAAGAAAGGGAAGTAAGATCAGATAAAAAGAAAAGAGCTTCCCTAGAAAAACCACAGAATTACCTCTCCATGACTCTGGTGTTCCAGAAGCCAACTCACTGGAGCCTCAGCAGAAAGACATCGGCCTAAGGGCAATGGAGGAACTTCAAGCAGAGCAGGCAGCCTGGTCAGGAAAGAGGGAAGGTGGGGGAGACCTGCGAAAGACCAGGTCAGAGGATATGGAAGTTGTCGGAGGCCAGCAGACAGCCTGGTTGGAGGAAAAGAAAAGTGGGAATCAAGCAGAAGGCCTGGTCCAAGGACACGGAAGGTATTGGAGCCAAGCAGGAGGCCGTGTCAGAGGATATGGAAAGTGTTGGGGGCCCGCAGACACCCCTGTTGGAGGAGAGGGGAGGTGTGGGAGGCGAGCAGAAGACCAGGTTGCAGCAGAGGGGCGGTGTTGTAGCCAAGCAGATGGCCATGTCCGGGCAGACGGAAGGTGTAGGAAATGAGCCGTCAGCCTGATACTCGGTATGTATGAAATCTGTGCTGTCTATTAAGCAAAGTACCATTCTGCAAATAAAAAGGAGACTATTAATTTTTTCAAATTTGTAAACATGGAGAAAAGAAGATACTCCATTTTATTTAGAAGCAGGAAAAAGTTGTGGTATTACACAGACATGTTACAGATATGTCAGAGATAAGAAAGATGTTGTCTTGTTTGAGGAGCTTGAAAAGAAAAAAAAGCACCAGGTGATGAGAAGATGATGAACAGGAGGGGACGAAGGATATGAATTAAGATTGAGGGGGAAGCTGGTGTCAGGCGAGGAGGCAGGGCCTGCGAGGCTGACATAAAGATGCTGAATTTTACTGTAGGCGCAGTGGAAGAAGCATTTAAGTAAGGGAGTGACGACCTAAATTACTGTAAAAATAGCAATGATGTTAAATATTTATATGGCACTTATTATGTGCCTGACACTTGTTAAAGGACTCAATACTGATTAATACTTCCGATAACACTGTGAAATGGAATTAAGATTTTTTTTTTCCTGCGGGGGGACGGGTTTAGTTCAGAGAGAAGAAGAACCCGGACTGAGCCTGGCTGACCCCGACAGGGCAGGCGGAGCAGAAAGATGAATCTGGCCAAGAAACTGGCATTCAGTCAACTAACTCCCACTGGCAGGAAACTCAGGATGGAGAAGTGTCGGGGAACTCAGACAGCGAGTGTCCTCAGACGAAGCGAGGGCTGGGTTCGCTGCCGGGTGCTGGGAGGGGACTGAGATGACAGAGAAGTCTGTGCTGGGTCACGTCCTGGGCACTGGTCGGGACCCTGGACAGAGGAGTTTGCATGGACCAGTGCGGGAGCTGCTGACCGGCGGGGTGCGGCCTGGAGGGGAGAGGAAGTGGCGGTGGACTGGGCAGACAGCTCTGGAGAATGCCGTGGGGACAAAAGAGGGAAACAGCTGCAGGGGGACACGGTGTCAGGGAGCGCACACTCACACACACGGCGGATGAAGCAGCAGAGCACGTGTGTCTGTGCTGATGAGGGAAGAGCGAGACTTCGGGATCCGCGTGCCAGCCTCCCGGAGGAGACGGAGCAGGCCAGGGTTTGGGGAAGACGTGGGAAGCCCAAGTTCAGCCCTCGGGGGACGAGGGACGTCCAGGCCTTAGCATCTGTGAGGAAAGGCTGCGTGACAGGGTCGCAGAGAGCTTCGGCCAGCGGCTTCTTGCTCTGAATTCTGCAAAAGGGCAAAGAATAAGAAACTCAAACACTGCTTATAATGGGCCACCCCCTCTGCCAATGCTTTGTGTAAGTTATTTCGGGTCTCGAAGACAAAACAAACAACCCCCCCCCCAAAAAAAAACCCTGAACCAGTATTTTTAAATTTTAATGAAAAGCTGGTGGAACGGAGAGTCGGAGGAATTACATGATTTGCCCCAAATCTCAGATTCAGCCAGTGCTGGGGCTGAAATCGGAGGAAGATCAGCCTGATGCTAAACCTGCTTCCAGAGCTAAACTCTTACTCAGTCGTTGACCAGTGAGTGGGTGGCCAGGCTGAGAGGGCTGACCCGGCCGTCCCACCTGTGCACCCTGGCTGCTGGCGGGGCTCAGAGCAGAGCTCCAGTCTCCTGACACCCAGTCGATTGCTTTTTCTGCTGTATTCTAGTCTCCATTGCTTTAGGGGAAGGAGGCATCTCAAAGTAAAATATATGACGTTGATTATGAATTTATTCACTGAGAATTTAGTGGCATTTCCGGTGGAGATTGCAACAATTAAAATCATGGAAATCAGACATAGTTGTTTTTCCAGACAAAACGTTAAGTCAAAGAACTCTCTGTGTGACTAATGAAGATTTGCCTAATGAGAACTTTGCATATATACAATTAGCTTTTTACGTAGAATTTTTGGAGCGCCTGACTAAGTTTAATCAGGACACTTCGGTGATCAGACACAGCCTGATTATGTACGGAAAAACGCAATGCAAGAAGGAGTCATGCTTTTTTTTTTTTCCTAGCACATACGTACTACAGAAGCAATTTAAAGGAAGTCTAACAATCCTTTGTTGAACTAATGTAATTTAAAATAGCAGTGGTGATTTTTTAAAGGTTATGTATGTGTTTGATAAAATTTCATTCCTATATAGCAAAAAGAGAGTTCTGTTTAAAATATTTCTCATTAAACGGCTGTCAGATTTCCAAGCTCTTAATGTAAAATGCCAAGAGAAACTTTTAACTTTCACGATGTAAGGAGACTAGATGTTCTTCATTTAATTTTATTATTCACTTTATAGTTTCAGTCCAGCCCCCTGAACACTTCTGGCTGGTTTGTTTTACTTTTTCTCTGACTCCCTTTTCTGCACCAGTCCATATGTGCATCCTTTGCACCAGCCCGTGTGTGTCGTGGCAGCCTGTTCAACACGGACATCAAACAGCTTAACACAGGGGTGGCCTAACAGCATCTCAACTCATATCCCACAGACTGAACTTCTCAGCCAGGATCCTCTGAGGTCCCGCAAGGTCACATACCTGTCCCTCCAAATGGTGGCTGCTGTGTGAACACGACTTGGATCGGTTTCCCTTCTTCCCTTTCATCCCCTCATTCTTCGCACACGCTCCCCAGGATGGCATTTCCGAATACAAAAGTGCGTGGCCCAGGCTAAGACCCTGACAAGAATTAAATTCCTCCCTGCCAAAGCATAAAGGGAAGGCACATAGGTCTTTAATTTTCACATCCCAGTGCCAAAACGGATCTGTTTATTAAAACCCACAGACATGCACACACATTTTTATTTCGGTGTTTTTCAACTACTTGTCTAGGGTTGTGTTTTCCTAAAATGAATGTTTTGGGTTGTTCAAGATCTTGGAATTTACAAGATTCATTCTGCAAAAATGAGGGAAATTATGAACCAATTAATGATTAATAATATGGTAATGTGAGTCGCTGGTGGTTTGTTGTTTAAATAAATCCCACAATCTTCTCCAGTTTCTGAGCCAACCCCTTTTTGATCCCTGCCATTAGATGAGAAGAAATGTCTATAATTTAACATAAAGCCAACATTAGATCAAATGGACTGCTCTCATCAGAGGCAGACATGAGAGAAAGCTTGCAAAAGAATTGTTTGAAGTTGGGTTAAGAACAAACATAAACCTGGGAATGAATTAGCCAATGCCCTGTACTGCCTGTTCAGCATGTAGCTCTGCCTCATCCTTTGTGGTGTACTCAGCAGGGCAATTCTTGATGACACCAAATGGGAGAATTCTTTTGTCCGACAACATTGCTGTACCATAACGCAGGAATTAGCACTGACAGTATCTCTAATAATGGGGGTGTGTTGCTTTTAGCTTCTCACTATGAAGTTGACTGAATTTGACCCAAAGGCTGGGTGGGTGAATTGAATGCATAGATGGATGAATGGATGGATAGATATATAATTCTAGATATGGACATGGATTATGATAAATAGATATTTGCATGCTGGTGGTTATTTACATGGATTAAAGTGACCCGTGCATATTCTGCTAGATCTAATCATTATCTCATTATTGCTTAGTAAGAATTCAGAGCTGAGAATTTTTTCTTAAAATGATTTTTATCCATAATGTCAATCCAGAATTTTCTAGCTGCCGGAAAAATGGATGTGTTTACATTTTTGTAATGTGCATCTGATATTTCTTTTTTCCTGATATTGCTAAGTTATTAATAACCTGAAAAATATACCTGTGCAAGGTAAGCCAGTGGCTTTCAATCCACGGAACAGGGATCTTGTATCACATTACTTTTTAGACAACAATAATAGGTAACAAACCCACAAACACCGATAAAACCTGAAAGAAAGTTTCTCCACACAAGGAATTGTTGACATCAGATGATGTGCCCAAGATGACCAAAGGGACCTAGGATATGTGCTCAAGGTTGGTTTTGTGTGTGTGCGTGTGTGTGTATTCAGCTGGTCCATCCATCTGGAGCTCCGCCTGTCCTAGAGATTGTGCCCATCACTTATTTCTCTGCAGGGAGACCGGAGTCTAAATTGCTCTGTATTTCAGTCATGTCCTGAATGAATGTAAAAATGTGAAGAGCAGTTTGGAGCCGGGATACATCCTTTGTCTGAGCGAGAAGTTGTACTTCACGGGGGTCTGGGGTCTTGCAGATCAGATCTGCTTTTGGAGAATGACAGGAAATCGCAGTCGATTTTTAGATGGATGTGGACATCTTGTTGGGTCAAATCATGAAACTAAACCTGGCATAAGCGTTCTCAATTGTGTCTTTCCTTGAAAGACTATAGCTGATTTCGAAGCTATGAACGACATACAAGTAGCGGCTCTCTAAGCTCTCAGTTAAACTATAGCATTGTTTGGATGAGATGCAGTATTTTGAGACCCAGAATATTCCCCATCTCCATTGTTTTTCAAAACAGTGCATGATTTCCTCCTTTAGTCAAGGAAATCAATTAATGGTGACTACTAATGATGTTTGGTCACGTTTTCCAAGTTCTTCAAATGAGTTATTTAATCTTCACAAAAATGTCCTGGGGTAATTATTATTAAAACTATCTTAGGTTTAGTGACCCGCTCACTTAATTTTGAAGTGGCAGAACCAGCGTAGTTCAGCATTTCACTCTGTGCCTGTGTGATTCAGAAAATAAAAATGGTTGTATATTTATATATCAAAAAAATTTTAATGTAAGAATTTAGAAAGCTGTACACGACACCGACAATAGCCAAAACAATGTGGTATAGAAGAGGGAGAAATGGAAACTATGGTTTCAGTCTTAAGAGGCTTACAGTCTAGTAGTGACGATAAAGCAAATGCACACAAGTTCGTTATGGACTTTCTCCTCTATGTATAGGCTTAACGATTTACACGGCGCTTCCAGACATTTGATTCCACTTCCCCTGTCAGATGTTGGCATCACTGAGGAATGCGCACCCTCAGTCCGTTCTGTACATAGGGCTTGATTGCCTTCTCAGCAATCACATTTTTTGATTTTCAAAAAATCAACAACTTAAATTTATCAGAACTTAAAAACCAAAACATTTGATTGCATCTTCCTCCTTAGTCCTAACAGATAGTGTTGTGAGACTAAGCTATACTAACTTTACTAGTAAAAAAGTTAATATAGAATACATGCAAATGTGTTCTCGTGGCCTTGTTTTGCAGTATAATCTAAACATTGGTTTGGTGCAGGCCTTGGGGGAAAGCAGGGTAAGGACCTTTACAGGCCAGCGTTCTCTGCTACAACTTCCGTCCATCTTCTTCCCCTCACAGGGTGAGTAAGAAAAGCCTCCACTCCCCTATCTTCTCTGAATTCGCTCTAGCTTGGTGTTGTCAGGTTTGTGTCTACCTATTAGACATCATCTCCCTTCTCAGGCCCCAGTGGCTCCTTTGCTCCTCATCAGCAGTCAGGTGTGTTCTGTCCTTAACGTATGTTTGTACACGTGCGTGCGTATCACTGCGTAACGCCACGCCCTTTCCCCACCATAGCTCTGTCTGTATCCAAAATCCCAGCCAAGTGACAAACAGTCAATTCCTAGAAAGCATAAGAGAATTATCATATTTAGAGCTGGGAAAATAAACTGCAAAAAAAAAAAAAGAAAAAAGAAAGAATACCCCTAGGGGACAAATGTGTGTGTGTGTGTGTAAAAATATCATACTATGTTTATTATACTATTATGTTATATTATTATTTTATAGATGAATATACATATGAATATATATGAATACATATTGGGGTCAGCAAACTAGACGTAAGGAAAAGAGCCCAAATTTTACATCAAAAGTGGAGCGTTTAGAGCTGGCTTGGCTGTTTCTCTGCCCCTATGAAATGGACCACATCACCCAAAGTCAGTTTCTTCTTCCATAATAATAGCTTCCCTTGCTACTCACAGTTGTTGCTCCAGTCAAAAATAAAATGTCAATTTATGTTGGAGAGCTTTATAAACGGCACACGCCTTACATGATCCAAATGGAAGATGGCATTTTCATTGCCTTTCATTGAGATCTATGTCCTAGTGGCTCTTTAGTTTTCACAAACAAATCATTCTCCTATCCCCAGTCTTGCTGATTTGGGCAGCTCTGCGTTTACCTGGAACATACGATTGCTATATTCCAAGTAATTGTCAGGGACTATAGTATCGAATTTACTGCCGCTCAATTCTTCAGTGGAGAAAAATAATACCCATGGACGCTTATTCTAAATTGTATTACTAGATTAAGCCCTACAGTCAGAAAGCCTGAAATCCACACTAGTATACCTCTATAAAATCTATTTTTTCAATGTTCTGAGATAAACTTTGGAATACTAACATTACATAAAAAGAGAGCTTTCTGTAAATTGTGTCACTTTCTAATGTAAGGATCCAGTTAAGTGTATTACACATTGTCTCTTCCAGCTGGCAGGTCTCTGGAGCAGAAATAGTTATGCTTGTTTTAGAAATTCATACTCATTCTTGATCCTGGTGTCATCAATGTACAAATGGCCATGCACTCATCACGACAGGCTTATTTGTGTCACGACTCTTGGAGATACACAGACTTCATGGAGTAACTTTTCAGACATTTTGCGAATCAGCCTAGTAACTCTTGACTTTATTATACTTTTCCACTCTTCATTTTTCTATTGGATCATTTCTTCTTTACTAGCATTCTCTTATGAGCGTGCGCGTGTGCACGCATGTGTGTGTGTGTCTGAATTTTAAAAAGTAACATATGTACTTAGTGAAACATCAGTCAGCCAGAAGAGGACTGCAATGAAATGTCACTTTCCCACCCTTGAATCCTAAATCCAAATTTTCGTTCTCACAAGCAATCACATGTCCATCTAATTATAAAATAACTCTTTTTGAGGGAATATTACTGATATTTTGTACCATAATTAGTTGCAATAAGTAAAATGCACATCTTTGCAAGTATACCTTTGGGTATGTCCTAATAAATTGAAGGTTAATGGTGTGAGCATTATTTTCACAGATAGGGGCTGTAGAATAACCTTTAATAAAGTAGGAATTCATGATTTCCCCTAAATGTGTTAGTTCCTATTTTGGTATATTCATACCAAGTGGAACTTATTAAAAATGATATTTTATTGATTATGCTATTACAGTTGTCCTAATATGCCCCCTCCCCCCCCCCTCCACCCTGCGTCCTTCACTCCCTCAGGCAATCCCCCCACCACTGTTCATGTCCATGGTCATGCGTATCAGCTCTTTGGCTGCTCCATTTCCTATACTGTGCTTTACATCCTCGAGGCTATGCTGTAACTACCTATTTGTACTTCTTAACCCCTCAGCTCTTCACCCAGTCCCCCTCCCCCCTCCCAGCTGGCAACCTTCTGATAACTAACTTCTTTTCTCTTGCTGCGTTTAAGAGTCTCTCTTTATCTTTAACCTTTGGCCTTTAATAATGATGTGTCTTGGCGTGGGCCTCTTTGCATCCATAATAATTGGGACTGTCTGTGCTTCCTGGACTTGCATGTCTGTTTTCTTCATCAAATTAGAGAAGGTTTTTTTTTTTTCATTGTTTTTTTCAGATAGATTTCCAATTTCTTGCTCTGTCTCTTCTCCGTCTGGCCCCCCTATGAAGGGAATATTGGACCTCTTAAAGTTGTCCCAGAGGCTGTTTATACTATCCTCATTTTTTTTGGATTCTTTTTTCTTAACGTTGTTCTGTGTGGTTGGTTTTTGCTTCCTTATGTTTCAAATCATTGATTTGATTCTCGGCTTCATCCATTCTACTGTTGTTTCCCTATAAATTGTACTTTATTTCAATTAATGCATCCTTCATTTCTGACTGGGTCTTTTTTATGCTGCTGATGCCCTCACTAAGTTCCTTGAGCATCCTTATAAACAGTGTTTTGAACTCTGCATCTCATAGATTGCTTATTTCCATTTTGTTTAGCTCTTTTTCTGGAGTTTTCATCTGTTCTTTCATTTGGGCCATATTTCTTTATCTCCTCATTTTGGCAGCTTCTCTGTGTTTGTTTCTATATTTAAGTAGAGCTGCTTTGACTCTGTGTCTTGGTAGCATGGCCTAATATAGTAGGTGTCCTATAGGGTCCAGTGGCACTGCTTCCCCTGTCACCCAAGGTGGGTCCTCAAGGTGCGTCCTTTGCGTGGGCTGAGTACACCTTCCTCTTGTTGTTGAGCCTTGACTGCTGCTGGCAGATCAACGGGAGGGATTTACCCAGGCCAGTCAGCTGCAAGGAGAGGCTCTGACCACTGACCACCAACCTCCATCCTCCGTGGAGGATCAGCTGTGCAGGGGTGGGTGGTGGTGCTCCGACATGGTCTGTAGCTGTGCACTGGGTGTGTTGGCTTTGTGCTTCCCCCCTTGGTGCAGGCCAAGGTCAGCCCCCACCTGTGTTTTGCCCGGGGCACCCTGCCTGAGCTGTAAGCAATCTGAGATGGCTGCTACTTGTGGTGGGTTTGGAGATTCCTAGGTGGAGCCAAGCTGTGACTCTAATCTGTCTGCTACTAGGGCTCACTGAAGCCAGCTATTGCTTGATGGAAAAGCAGCTGGACAGGGCTATAAATTGGGTGGGGCAGAGGCTCTGTTGATCTCCAAGGTGGGTTACACAGTGTTAGCCAAATAGGACATTTTAATTTTTCCCATATGAGTGCTTAAAAACTGTAATTTATATTTTAAATTAATATTTTTCCTTCACATAAGTGTGATGGTGTATAGAGCTTAGGTTTAAAAGGCACTTCAGTCTCTCTAACTGTAGTCCATCATTTACTCATTTTCTGTATTAGCATCTGGTTATTTTTGCCTTTCACTGATGTTGAAGTCCTTTGCTTGTTAAGAAAGTAAGGTTTTTGTAATAGATCCCATTTATCATCAGTTGCTCTTTATCTTGGAATTTGTTTACAGTGTTTCAACATCCACAGATTGCTGATATTTATTCTTCTTTATCATGTTATCTTTTGTAACCTCCAGATTTGGGGTGATGCTTAGAAAAGCTTTTGCTAAACGCAGACTTTTGTGTATTTTATTTATTGTCGTGGCTAAATCTTTGCTAAATCTGGGATTTGGCATTCTGGTGTAAGAAGTGATATAGAGGTCCCACTTTGCTTTCATCTTGTTCTGTTGTTGTTTGTTATACACTTGTTATCCAGTTGTTTAAAGACCATTTGTTGAAACTCAGGTTGGTTCTTAATGAATTTAAGTTTCATCAGTATTCTTCATTAGGTAAATATTTGCACATTTCACTGTATTTGGGACTTTATTCTTTGTATCATGCATGTGTTTATGCAGACACCAGCACCAAACTGAATCAGTCTAACATTAAAATGTGCTTAAATATAATATTCAGTAGAGCTAGTCATCACTCATTACTTTTTTCCCTTTTTTCTTAAACATTAAATTTTCTATATGAATGTTAGTGTTAGTTGGCCTAGTTTCAAAACAAAAGCAAAGATAAGACAAACAGGAGAACTTGTCAATACTCGTATGGGAATTGTTTACATTGATAGTAAAATTTGGTGATAATTATTACTTTTAAATTTTGAATCTTGTACAAAGTGGACAAAAGTCAATTTTTCAAGTCTCACGTGTACCTCCGTAAAGTTTCAAAGCATTTTATGTGGATAATGTACATTTCTTGTAACATTTATAACTTCATAATAGAGTTATCCTGTAAACCTAATTGTGTTGCAGGGCTGAATATAGTTTGTATGTGATAGCTAACAATTTCTAAAATTTTAATTTTATATTACACATCATACTAAATTATCTGATAAGTTGTAATACTTATGTCTCTACTTGAGTTTTCTAAGTACCACAGGCAATCATAATATAATTATGATTATAATTGTACAATTCTGCTTCATCCGTTTTCTGTGTGTATCTGCTATTTTATCCCTTTGCCTATTGTTACCACTTTCCACCTATAGAAAAATATTTAATAATTATGATGATGGTGGACTTTTTATAGGAATGCCTTTGCAACTTGACTAAACAAAATGTAAACATAAAACTTTACACACACACACACACACAAACGTATTAAATTAGCTATATTGCAGTATTGCATATAACATTATCAGTTTTTTTGTAACATTCCTTAAACAAAATTTTGCATATGTAGAATTTTTAAGAGGTTATTGCCCTAAGTAGAGAAATCAAAGTAATTGGAAAGAAGACCTATTATACGGGGTCGATGGAGAAGCTTCTAATCAGGGACAGAATGAATGCAAAGACCAGATGTTGAAACCTCCCTAGTAAGAGGCATCCTTGAAGGTTCATTTCTAATGTTCTCAATGCCCATTTTTGGGGGGGCTTTTATTTTTTATTTCATTTTATTTTTTAAATATATTTTATTGATTATGCTATTACAGTTGTCCCATTTCTCCCTCATCATTCCCCTCCACCCTGCACACCCCCTCCCACCCACATTCCCCCCCTTTAGTTCATGTCCATGCATCATAAGTTCTTTAGCTTCTACATTTCCCACACTATTCTTGCCCTCCCCCTGTCTATTTTCTACCCACCATCTATGCTACTTATCTAAGAAAAAGAAGATCAAAATATGACAGTGAAAAGACAGCAAACTCACAGCTATTAACAACCACACCTAAAACAAAAGCAAACTAAGCAAACAACTAGAACAGGAACAGAACCACAGAAATGGAGATCATATGGAGGGTTAGCAACAGGAGCGTGGGAAGAGGAGAGAGGGGGAAAGGTACAGAGAATAAGTAGCTTAATACCCATTTTTGCAGTGACTACATCTCTGAGTAAGTATTGAGTAGAAAACGAACTAGAGAGATACAATAAAGACTGTTTACAGATTTCTGGTCCTCCTCAGTGTCACGGAATGGCTGTTATGTATTATAAATGGTTTCCAGAATAGTAGATTGCGTAACATTTATGTGGAAGCATAAAAGAAGCAAATCAAAACCAGATAAACAAACAAACAAAAAACCACTTGGAAGTTTTCAGATAAAAGTTCTCTCAGGATTTATCGACTTTTTTTTTTTTTTTACTTATTTTGTTACCTACACTTTCATTTCTTCATTTACATGAATACAAGTTTATAGACAAATTCATCATATATATTTTGAAGTGTACTCAATTTTTAGTTTAAGCAGAGGAAAGACATTTTTATTTTCCTAAATGATCACCCCAAGTTAAGAGGAAAATAAAAATCAGAAAAATAAACTGCGTTCTTGGTACACCATGAAGAAATGTATAACTCAGGACTTTTAAATGAAGAGTGAACATGAGTGAGTGAAGGAGGAACCCAATTTTAGGGTTCTTCACATAAAATATAAGTGCAAGAGATCATTTGAAAAAGGCTAAGATATAGGAAGGCCCCCCCCCCACCAAAAAAAGAGAGAAAGGAAATGGAAAAAAAAAAAAAAAAAAGATACCCTGTAGGCAATAGTGAAGCATGGATACATGTATTTTTTTTCAACTTTGTATAAGAGGCACTTAGACTCCAAGGTTCTCTTACAAATCTGAGGTGGGTCACGTGTTGTCTGAGATACTGTCTAAGGAAACCACATGAATGACGGGCTCTCCATATATGGATAGAAGATAATGGGGAGGCGTAAGACCCGTAGATGAAAATAGGAATAATAAGGACAGCACATGCTGAGTGGTAAGATGGCCCACTCTGTTCTACTTCCGAAACCTGGGGACATTAAAAGGTCTCCTCAATGTAAGTACATCCACCCTGGAAGAAAGGCATCGAAGCATAGACATTTGCAGATCTTCCACCGAAAGATCAATAGCTGACTCACTGAGCAACAGTGAGACCATGAAGTGGACAGGACTCACTTGGGTGTTGCAACATTTCTGCTTAGCTGTTGAGCACCTCGCCTGAAGCCAGAAACAGATCCCCGGATACCCTCAGGCATTTGGAGAAGCCCATAGTCGTACAAAGGGAGGTAGAAACTATAAACACGAAAACAGAAGATACTTATACACACAATGGAGGTAGAAGGATGAGGCAGCAGAGAAGCCAAATATATCCTTCAACAGATAATGTGATCTTGTGCCGTCAGGAAGCTTGATGTTGATGATGTTAATCAACAAAATTCATGAATACAGACAGCAAAGAGGTTGAAAAATTGACACAATTTCCCATAAAGTAGATCAAAAAGTTAGCGATGAACTCTGTGACTAAAAGAGAAGAAACTAGGGGTATTAATGTAAAAGCTCCAACACTTAAGTAATAATCTTAGAAAAAGAGAGCAAATGATGGTGAGAAATTATCAAAAATACGTATAATGAAAATATTCCAGATCTGAGAGGCACCAGTCTCCAGATTTAAAACATTATCGAGAAACCTCCTACTACTAGGGAGTAAAGAAATAAATATCCAAAGTAGGTTTCAGACATGAACATTTTAGAAGTCCCGTGTGAATTATCCAGGATTTCATTGGAATCACCGTCCTGAAAACTGAAACCAGGGCGGGCAGCGCCCTTCTAGTTTTGCAGGAAGATGGTTTTCAAACACCTTATCAAGTAGGTGAGAGAATAGATTATAAATACTTTCTGTCGTGCGAATTTTTAAATATTTGCCAACTTCATAACCAAAGACATTGAAATTGAGAACAGACTGACAGTCACCAGAAGGGAAAGGGGAGGGAATTTCAGGGGAAGAGGGGAGGGAATTTCAGGGGAAAAGGGGAAGGGTTTACAGGAACAAGTATAAAGGACACATGGACAAAACCTAGGAGGGTTGGAAATGGGAGGGAGGTGGGGAGGGCTGGGGTGGTGGGCTGGGGTGGGAGGAAAAGACAGAAAACTGATCAACAATTAAAATAAAATTAAAAAAAATATTTACCAACTTCACTCAGCCTGAGTCTGTACTTCATTTAAACAGGGATGCCAACGAAGAAAGAGCAAATAGGAGCGTTGGAGTAGCAGCTCCCAGGCGGTAAAATGGGAAAAGGGGGAAGAGTACAAAACTAGAGTTCGCTTTACTTTTTGTTTCTAATCAAATTTTACTTTTAAAGTTTTGTGCACGACCGTGGGAAAAATAAAATAAAATTGACTTTAAAAGTGTACCTTTCAAAACAGGAGTTAATTAGAGTTATGTCTAAAACATCAGTGGTACATAGCCTCCAAATTTAAAACATTTATGAGGTGCGTAGAGTTTATCAGAACTTAATGAACAATTATCAGCAATCTCAAGAGCCAGAGAAGTATTTCATCTTTCTTCACTAAATCTGCTAAAAGATCCAATTATGCTTATACACACACAAGTACACTGAAATAGTTAAGAGAAGGGGATGACAAGGAAGATATTCACAAGAAGCCATATTATCGTTAAAAATTCAGTTTAGCTGCAAGGAAGGATTTAATGGAAGAAAGAGTCTGTCCTTAGTATGGGGCCTTTGATGTAGCTGAAAAAATGTGTAGCCAGCGTGACCAGAACCTTTTTAATTGATTCTTACATCAAAAGCAGATATGCTGGGCTCCTCCTTCGGGTCAGAGGAGATGGGGGAAATTAAACAATGTATTTTAGTTTTTTCCCAAAGCATATAAAAATGATCAAATGGAGGCATATTTTCAAATCTGTGAGTCCTACCATTTCCATGTATGAAAGTAGCTGAGATTTCAGTATTTGTGGCTTTGGCTTATTTTAAGGGTCTTTTCAACAATATACAATTGAACGTGATCGTTCTACTCTAGAGTTTATTTTAAATCTTATAAAGTTTTATTATCAGATATTCATGCTGATAGGCTAGTTTAAAAGTGTCTGGTCATAGAGAAAATATATCAAAGGACCATTTCAGATATTATTTTAGCTACTGATGCAACCAGGAAAAGAGGTATTTGCTCATAACACCTTTTAATAATACACTCCAAACTTTAGTTCTGAAGTTTCACTTAAGTGTTAACAAAAAACAACAATAACTACAACAAAAAAGCTTCCTATAGCAATTTATTTCCCTCGTGTCACTTGTTAAAAATAATACAGCTATTAGTTCCTTATTTCTCTGTTACCAGACTGTCTCTTCAGAATCATTTCAACCATTGATTTTCCTTCCTCTGCTCAAAGGAAATCCGTTAGCTTTTTCTCGGAAGCTCTGGCCAGTCATGTGGGAGGAGCGTGGTTCCAATCAGGATAAATCCCCGTGACATCTGGGGAGACAGGAGCAGTCTCGCCCATGAGATCTCCAATAATCTTCTTCTGAGGCAGACCGCACAGAGGGGGCAGCCTCCACCGGCAGACATTAGTGTGTGTGTTTTGCTAGATGGGATGTGATTCATGTTTGTGTAATGAAAGTCTGTGTTGAATCTCAGTCTTAGACTCCTCAGAGGACAGAATGAAGAAAAGTTGTAGGTGCCCTGGCTGGTGGGGCTCAGTGGTTGGGTGTAGTCCCGAAAAGCAAAAGGCCACAGGTTGGATGCTGGTCAGGGCGCATGCCTGGGTTGCAGGTTTGCTTTCCAGTTGGGGCTTGTACAAGAAGCAACTGATTGATGTTTCTCTTGCACATGGATGTTTCTCTCCCTCTCTTTCTCCCTTCCTTCCCCTCTCTCTAAAAATAAATAAAATCTTTAAAAAAATAAGAAGTAGCATAAATGGTAGGTAGAAAATAGACAGGGGGAGGTTAGGAATAGCACAGGAAATAGAGAAGCCAAAGAACTCATACATATGACCCATGGACGTGCACTAAGGTGGGGGGATGCGGGTGGGAGCGGGTGTGCAAGGTGGAGGGGAATAAAGGGGGGGATGGGACAACTGTAATAGCATAATCAATAAAACATATTTTTTAAAAAAGAAAAACTGTAGGCATAAAGAATCTAGCCTTTTCTATTCCCCAGCTTTTGATCAGTTGTTATAGTTTATATTTTCTTCTAACAAATCTTGCCTGGTATTTGACATATCTTCATAAAGAACTCTTTTATAAAGCTTTATAACGCTTTTATAAAGAAAACCAAACAACGAAGTGTTTTTTTCTTACTTCACTTACTTCATTTAAACATCTTTAAGTATGAACAGACTGCCCTGACATTTCAGTGAAAGCAATTAAAACCACTAGAGACAACCAGCTTCCCACAAGCTAATTTACAAATTTTCCAGTACGCGTGTCCCCCAAAGTTGCTCCTGCTCTTTTTTAAATCCGATTGCTTACTTGAATCCCTTACCCTCTTACAGTCTTTAAATTTAATTTGTTACTGCTGTTTCTCTCCTCTCCATACTCATTCCCTTCAGGATACAGAATGCCACAATGACCTCCCCTCCATAAAATACAAAAACAAAAAAAAAACAAAAAAAAAAAAAACCAAAAAAACAAAAACAAAAACACCACATCTTTACCTTAAACCATGAACTCGCTCAGCTCTCATCTCACTCATTTGCTCTTACACGAGTTGTCTGAATAGATTCTTTTTATTTTCTCCTAGTTCATCTGTGTTCGCTGTTCGTATCTAGATTATATTCCAAACAGGAATAGTTCAAACACTTTGGTATTTTCTTAGCCATGGAGTAATGAATCTCTCAGGGGCAACTGCGGGCCGTCTACTTACTCTAACACCCATTCCATTTTGGTGCATGGCCCCTTCTCCCAAACCTCTTTTCTCGGAGTCACCAGTTCCCAAATCCAATAGACAGGGACGTGTCCACACCTTACTTTGTGTCATTCAATTCCATGGAGCCTTCCCCGCTAGGGACATTCTCTTGTTGGAGGCCCTATAACGAACGTCACACTCTTCCTGTTTTTCATTTATTTTCGTTGTTGTTTTTTTTTTCCCAGTCTCATCAGCTTGGTGTTTTTAGGGTCCTTTCATTTTGCCTTCCTCTTGTCACCTACATGCCCAAGGGCCTAGGACTAGGTCTCTTCCATATTTATTTACCTTCTCCTTGGATGCTGTCATGTACCTTTAAGGGCTACCTATATATGGATGACTGCTGGGCATGTATTCCAGCTTGGAGAGCTCCCCCAAACTCCTGGATCCTGTGTCCACCTGCTTCCTCGCTGGTTCTACCAGATTGCCTAACGAGACTTCAGTTTACTCTGGCAAAAGGGTGCCTCTTGTCCCCACTGATCATTTGCTGGCCCTGTCCACCCACCCTCATCACCTTCCCTCTCCATTTTCTATATCTTGGTTTAAAAAAAGTATCTCCATCTATTTGGTTGATCAAATTAAAAGCCTAGGAAAAGAGTCTTTATCTTTAATGGTGCATACGTAAGTGTTTATAGGTATAT
Source organism: Glossophaga mutica (assembly GCA_039655065.1). NCBI lineage: Eukaryota > Metazoa > Chordata > Mammalia > Chiroptera > Phyllostomidae > Glossophaga > Glossophaga mutica. The sequence continues at coordinate 6,058,843 of CM077313.1, read as the reverse complement.
TCGTATGATGTCAAGGATTCAGTTCAAAATAATTAGAGCAAGGGCTATAAAAGAAGCATTTGTCATGAGCTGATAATCCTGAAAGTTGGGTTGTGGGTCACATAAATGCAGATTCTGATGCACCTGGGATGGGGTCCACGATTCTGCAGCTCCATAGATGACAGGATGACAAGAAGCAACAAAATGGGGGTCTTCCTTGACTATTGTGTTTTAAGTACCCCCTTCCATATTTACAATTACCCTCTATGTCATCACACTGCTAACTTTCTTAATACTTTCACAGTGCTTATCTGTATTTGCTTATTCATTATCCTTGTGAATTGTTTGCCTTCCCCACTATGCAGGCATGTATCTTACCTGTGTTACCTGTTCTGCACCCCAGACCAGCTCTGTGCACAGATTATAGGTGCTTAGAAATTTTGATGACAGAATAGCATGGAGGATAATCTGAGCCGTGATAACAGGTGCGTAGTAGATTCCAGGCTCATTAATAGGTCAGTGTCAGGAAACTGAAAAAAAGGAAAAGAAAAAGTATACACTCTTGGTTCTGAGACTATAGATTATTCATGTTTGGGTCTTACTCCGAAACTTCTGGCTTAGTTTGTTTGAGATGCTGCCTTCTTAAAAGTGCCCCAGGCTAATTCTAATTTGTAAGCAATGTTAAGAATTACTGCCAATAATGATGATGGTGAGAATATCAACAATAGCCATCCTCTACCAGGTACCCGCTATTTACTTGCAACCATTCCACGTGCTTTACATTTTCATCTTTCTAAGACTCCTACAAAGTAGATGTGTCTATATCCTTATTTTACAAGCGAGGAAATTGAAACACTGACGTGGCGTATAACTTTCTTCACATCAGCCACCCTGTACATCGTGAAGCCAGTGTTTAAACAAAGACGATGCGACTCTAGGCTCTTAACCTTGATGTATGATGACAGCATATGACATTATAAGCCATTATGTAAACATAGAATTGTGTTCAACATTACTTTAAAAAATACCACTCAGCGGAATGATATGGAACACAGGATTCAAACATGGCAAATGAAGGAGTCAACTTGATTCGGAGGACACAAATACTGTATTAATGCTCTCAAACGAATCCTTTCAGGGAAATTAAGAAAGACGAGAGGGCAGTAGATGGAAATGGAGGGAAGGCAATGAGTTTGCCACAGATAAGCATCATGGCACTTACAGTGAGCAGCCGAAGCCACTGACAGGAGCCGTGCACACTGTAGGGTCAGCCTGCCCCCGACATGGAACTGAGTCCAGAGAACCTAGAAGACCGTTGACATGGAGTCATGCACCCATGCCCCCCTTTAGCCCATGCTCTGGGTACCCGGGACCTTGGCATTGCTGTGTAATGGGCTCCATTGGACTCTCAGAGCTCCCGTGACTTCTCCCTGTGGAGCCTCCCAGTGATGACTAGGAGGCAGTTCTAGAGACATGTAATTTTAACTTGGACCAGTCAACTGGGCATTTCTTTTCAAATGGGCACCTTTTCAAAAATATTTTATTTATTTATTTTTAGAGGGAAGGGAAGGGAAGGAGAAAGAAAGAGAGAGGAACATCAGTGTGTGGTTGCCTCTCACGTACCCCGCAGTGGGGACCTGGCCCGCAACCCAGGCCTGTGCCCTGACTAGGAATTGAACTGGTGACCCTTTGATTCACAGGCCCGTGCTCAGTCCACTGAGCTACACCAGCCAGGGCTCAACTGGGTATTTCATGTGAGTGCTGGAGAGGCCAATTCAGTGTAGGTCTGGAAAAGAGGGTCTCAGGGAGGGCAGTGCAGGGCATGCATTCAGCATCTAATTTATGTTCTTGCCTTAAGGGTACCCTGAAGATGCACCCAAGGTCAAATTCTAATTCCAGAGATAAGGATAATGGTTCATCTCCAGGAGGTACAAAATTAGGGTATCTGGCTGATGGCAACTTCTCCCCTTTCCAAGTCTCAGACTCCTCGATGAATTTCAGCCAAAAAGTAAAACTGTTCGTTCTGAGTTGCTATAAGAAGATGGAAAAAGGGCCTGTTTTTTCACTTCTGTGTTTGAATAAGGACATATTAAGCTGGCCTTTTTCTGGGTATTACATCGTCACGTAGGTGGCCTCTTCTGCCTCCTTCAATTCCGATTTGTAGACAAACAAGACAATCTTCTGAGGATCATTTGGGATCTTTTTGTAGGTGCTTGGGGCTAACATGGGGGTCATATCTTAAGATTTTTGCATGCATTTCAAAAATACAAAGCGGTACCAGCCTTGTAAAGGGAAACACTTTCACAAAAGGGCTTTTTTTTTTTGTAGCTTTCAGGTTCAGCTAAGCATTTGTTTCCTACTGAATAATCAACACTTAGAGAGCCTAAAGTTATAAATGTAAGCTGTTTTTAAATTATGTACAGACTTTCTGCAATTATTTTTTCTAGTACAAGAAAGTGCATTATTTTCTCTTTTCAGGTAACTTTAAAACAGCTGAATATGTTGAACTTAATGTGTTTTCTGAGAATGCTGACTTCTTGAATGAGAATGAAAAATATTAAGTTTCTGCTTAGAAAATGTTGAGACCATTCAGTCTTACAATGATTTCGCTTCTTAACAGAGCATATTCCTGTCTATGGCAAAAAACACCCTCAAATTGCCTGTAACTACCATAAAAGGTAATGGCGCAGCGAGTTTACTTACTCTTTAGTTGTGCTTTTTATCTGAACATTTCAAAGTATTAGTAAAAGTGTTCTATCTCATATATCTATGAGGGCCTTAAATAAAAATGGGGTAAAGGCAAGTTTGTTAAATGAGAATTTCAGGACTTGGACAAGTAGGATTGTTGTTCTTTTTTAATTTTTATGTTTGCTAAAAGTAATTTCTGTCATCTTCTCCAGAAAAGGGAAGATGAACAAAATTAGCATCGCTAGGGTCTCTCATTTTGTCTTTTTGTTATTTTTGGCCCAATTACCAAAGATATTTTAAAAAAGCTTGACCATCATGGCCATCGCTCTTATCTTTAACCATTCTGATAAATTCCTGATACATCAATCACACTAACATATGTTCCAAAGAATGTTTCAGAATGTTAGCTGTTTTGCATTTTCCATTATTCTACCTGTGTCTGTTGTGGTGGCAGATCGTGCCAACAGTAGTTTTCCTTTGCATCATTTCTTACTGTATTTATTCGTAAGCATTTATAATATTAACCTCAAAAATTGTTTAAAATCCCTACTACTTCCTGCTTTCCATTCTCTTGTATACTTCCCTCCACAGTATCTCTGGACTGAGCCATGTGATGTGCTTTGGCCAGTGAGACATCAGCAAACATGTCCTAAGCAGACACTTGATAAGCATTTATATAACAGGGTGTATTCTTTTGATTACTGATGTGGATTGTCTGCAAGGAATATAAAATGTAATAGGATTTTGTTCATAAATTGGCAAACATGCTTGAGATGAGTAAGGCTGTCATTGATCTATTGCTGTAACAGTTACAACAGGAATCAAAAAGGTATTACCTAAATTGTTAAATATGAGAAGACCATGTTTGCTAGAGCAAAACTGTGTGATTTAGAACCCCGGCTCATCGACTTACTGGGTATGTGATCTTGGGAAAGGATATAAACTTTCTGTTCCCATTTCTTCATTCATAATGTAGTCATGATAATAGTACCTCCCTAATAGGGTTTTTGAAGAATTAAATTAGATAATATTTTATAATCTTTAGAATAGCACAGGGTGCATGTAGATGTTATATAAATATTTGTCAAATAAACAGAGTAGGATACACATGAAGGGTGTATGAGGACGAGCTCCTTGCAAACATTCCAGGACTTATGTGAGTTAAGGAGTAGATTCCAGAAAACAGAGCCAAAGATAAAGGCTTACAGGAATTAATTTTATTTTAGCAAGAATTCTCAAGGTCAGAAGTAGAGGACAGGGGGAAATCAAACAACGATGGAGGAGAACCCAAATGCAAGAACGCTTTCTCCTGCTGGTCCGTAGGGCTGGATCCTTACTGGACGGATGGAGGCTGTGCCTTAGAACTGTCTGGGCCATGGAAAGTGAGCAAGGAGCATTTGCCCTCTGGTTCCCATTCCTACTAATCAGGCTTTGACCCTAGGGTGATAACTTCCTTGGAACTTGCGTGTTGTTACTAAAGAGACTGTGGCCAGGTTCCTCCAGCTGGCCTTTGCAGAGGCATCAGAGATTTATTGCAAATATCAAGAGATTCTTTGGACAGTGGTCAGGTTACATTTGTTGAAAGCATATTGACAAATCGATTCATAGACTCAAAGGTAGACGGAGAAAATGCGGAGCATTTCTCAGGGGATGTACTTGGGGACAGGTGGGTGTGGAGCATTTCTCAGGGGATATACTTGGGGACAGGTGGGTGTCACTGACTTCCAACTGTGTGTGGCCCTTACATTGCACAGTGAGGTGCAATCTAAGAGAAAAACAGGGAGAATGGTGCATAGAAGAAAGGAGGTCTTAACCTTATTTGGAGAGACGGAACGGATGAGATAATTTGCAGAAATTAGGCAGAGAAAGGACAAGGGAAGGAGGTAGTTTAGTTAGGAAAGGACTCCCCTTCCGAATGCTTTCCTATGCCATTTCGTTTACCCCTACCTTTCGATGGGGAAGTTTGCTTGAAAACAAGGCAGAAATTTCTGCTGATTTTTGAAAAATTACATCAGTGCTCATTAGGCTACATAGATTCTACTATCATTAAGATTGCCTAATTGCTCTTCATGGTACATATAATTACTTCCCAGGTAGCTCCATCTAGTAATTTAACAAATACAATAGATACATAACATTTGAAAATTTCATAACCAACTTGACTATGGCAATGGGGAGCTCTCTGTAAACAGAATAATTTGTCATAAAACCTGAGGTGGCAATCCAATCTCCACATCGACCTGTGTTTGAATAAATTAAGTTAGCAGTTTTCATTAGCTCAGTGAACTGTACTCAGATGCTTTCAGAACTGTCCTGCTATGAGAGATGATGGACCTAGAAATATGTATTCTATAGTCAGATCCAGAGAAGAAATGGTTTTAAAATATCTGTGGCAAGGCAGAGGTGACAAATTTGAAATAAATATATAAAATCTTTGAAATTTAACTCCAAAAATAAAACAGCATTTTCTGTTTGGTTTAAAATAGAATTTTCCTCATTCACTGATAAGTTTCCCCCAAAATCTATGTTGTTTTTTTACAGTTGCACTGTAATTGGAAGAGCCTCTGGTTTAACTGGAGTTTTCACTGAACTTGTTGGTATTTAGTCATGGAAACTGTAGCAACGGGTATGAAATAGTTCACATCATAGAAGTTGATGCCCTTTTCCTCTGGATTTTAAAAATCAGAAAGACAAATAATGTATGATTTCACTCATATGTGGAATCTAATGAAAAAGCTGAACTAACAAGCAAAGTAAGAATCATATACCACACAAGCATGCAATTTTTAGGGAAGACATCAGTAGCTGAGACAGATTGATGACTTTGGTGTAGCTTTGACTTGCTAAGATTTGTTCATCTAGTCATCCCTAATGCAATTAGTAAAAAATTAGAAACTGGACTTGGATAGCTATTTAACATTAGCCCTTCGATGCAATTTTACCCACAGAGTGAAACCAAAGATTGCAGTTGTGAGTACATGAAACACAGAGTTTATTCTCATGTTATTATTGATTAATTATTGTATCATTTTCCTTATGATCAACTGTACACCTGCTTTCGCCTCACACTACATCATTTAGCAAAGAAAAAAGATCGTGAAAGTGGGAATCGTGGGAACCACGTGTCTGGCTTTTTGGTTCAGAGGGTCAAACTCCCATTTAGGTTTCTTCTTACACATGCATATACACACGGATGGAAATGTTTGGAGGTAATGGGTGTTTATTACCTTAAATTGTGGTGATGCCTATGTCCAACTCATCAAACTGCATATAATAAAAGGAGCAATTTTTATTTAGTTTATCAGTTACACCTAAATAAAGCTGTTTAAAAAATGTGAGTTACCTGATCTCTAAGTACCCCATACTTTCTAACTTGTAGATACTTTTAACGCAGATTTATTTTTTAGTATAACATCAGGGCCTGACCTATCAAATTATTAAAATTTTACAATTATTGTAAGTTTCCTGATCTATCAAAGTATTAAACTTTTACAATTATTGTAAGTTTCCCATTGTTTACTGGTATGGAATGAAATTGGCATGCTTCACATTGATTTATTGTTAATGTTTACCATTTTGATTGCCTTTGGTAAATTCTGGCCATAGACACTCTGGATTAAAGCACAGTATATCATTTGGGAAATAGCTTTGTCTTTATTTTTGTGTTACATTTCATGTTATAGGAAGCTGGGGATATCTTCCTGGAAAGAGTTATATCTGGAACTATTATCTATGGCTTCCATTATGTGTTAGGCTCAGGGAGTTTTTTGGCAGCATAAAAAGTATCACTGAATTGAGTTCTTTTTTCTTGAAGAACGGACAAACCCCATCTCTAGCACATTCATTAGTTTCCGTTGGATAGATTACCCCCCATCAGGGATGTCCAACCTGTGTGGACTGTGGGCCCTATGCGGCCCAGGATGGCTGTGAATGCGGCCCAACACAAAACCGTACATTTACTTGAAACATTATGAGATTTTTTTCCTTTTTGGTGATTGCATGTCGCAATGTATTAAATGTGTGGCCAAGACAACTCTTCTTCTTCCAGCGTGGCGCGGAGATGCCAAAAGGTTGGACACCCCTGGTCGTGGAAAGTTTGGCCCGCTTTCAGATCACTTACACACGTGAGCCAGAGCAAGCCCCTGAGCTCCCAAGTCTCCTGCTGAGCGAGAAACCTACAGAATTCTCAGAAATTCATCGACTTTCTCTCACAAAAATATCCAAGGAAATACAGACGTAGATCAGGGAAAACGAAAACAATGCTTGAATATGCGATGTCAAGTTAATTATGTGCTCCTCTTCTCAGACTAATTAGCAAAGCGAACACCACTCTCTGTCCACTTTTATGGTTAGACCCATCATTGTACGGCAGTCATTTCTGCATATCGAAAATAAAGCTCACTGGAGCACAAGACTCCTGCTTGAAATATTTAATCGGACTGTGAAGACGTCCACCTGCCATGAAATGAGAAGCATGAATGGAGCTGAAGGGACTCGGTGCTTTGGCCCTTTCCGAGTCATCAGAGACAGTAAATATTTATTAACAGAATTAGAAGTTGCGGTTTATTATATCACATCTTCAAACTTCATTTGAGCTACTATAGGTGTTAAATGTGTCCCGTTGTTGAAAATTAGAAGGAATTAAACCGAAAACAAAAACTTGTAAACACAGACAATAGCGTGGCGATGGCCAGAGGAAAGGAGGGTGGGGGAGGTCGAAGAAGGTGATGAGGGGGATAAATGGTGATGGAAGGAGACTTGACTTGGGGTGGTGACCACACAGTACGATACACGGGTGATATATCATAGAATTGCGCATCCGAAACCTATATAACTTTATTAACCAATGTCACCCCAATAAATTCAATTTTAAAAAAGGAGAAACATTAGCACATAAACCATGACATCTCGATTCCCCCTTTCCTTTTGCATCCACTCTCATTGCACAGTGCTAGGGAGAGAAAGTTGCTTTCTTGCAGTTTATTATTAAGCAAAATGCTGCCGACAACAGATAGCCAAGCTGAATGGTAGAAATTGCATGTATATGAATTCCTCAGTTAAACAACATAATTGGCCTGAGGTGTTAAGGTCAACCCACAAATTGCTTAAAAGCAGGGACTGTCTCTTTCCTTCTTCAGGGTACCACCCCTGAGAATTCCCTGGTGGCTTGTGTGAGCTTCTTTTCAACGTACTCACAGAGGAAACTTCCTTCCCCTAACATAATTTCATCCCACTTTAATAGTTACTTTCCTTGCTGGATGGGCCATAATCATCACTGGAGGCAGAAAATGCTTACTTGGGTTCACTGTTTTATCCCCATCATTTGTGGCAAGCCAGGAATTTAGCTGGCCTTTGGTACATTGGGTGAATGAGTTCAGTTCTGTAGTCTCTAGACAAGAGCCGAAAGCAGAATTTGCTCTGTATACACTTGTGAAAATGAACTCAACTCTATCGTTTCATTGAAACTATCGATGTTATACCCTTACATTGCATCAACTCCATTTTTCCATTTCTGAGTTTCCTTATAGCTCTGAAATTCCTTCATTCTACCCGTTTCAAATTTTTATCACTTCTATTTCCTGTAATCTTGGTGCTCTTCCAATGGCTGGTCAAAGTCCTAAAGGCTATTAAGTTCGCAAAGTTCTTAAAAGCCCTTAAAGTTCTTTCTCTACAGTATTTCTACCTGTAGACAGTTAGGTGCTTGGGTGGTGCTGCCACCAGGAAATGATTCAGGTCTCATTTTGTTTTTCAAACTAAGATGCAAATTATCCAGTAAGCAGCTACACCTTTAAAGTTACCTATGGGAATGTTTACGACTCAGCTAAAACCATTTCATGGACATCCTAAGTCATGACGCAGTACGACCACTTCAAAATAGGAAACAAAATAAAAAGGCCATGCAAATGTAAGCCTAGCAATGTCTTTTCTATGTCGAGTGAGATTTATTCGGCCTTTTCTACACACCGCTTCAAGTTGGGACACTCTTGCTTTTCCGCTCTCTGGTCAGTTGAGAGCCCAAAGGGTAGGAGTTTCTTGGAATCCCAGGGAAGCCCATTTTCTTGTCATATAAGGGTTAAAATAATTATCTGTCTGTTGCAAAAAAAATGCATTTTCTAAATTACTTGTGACAAAGGGCTTCACTCTGTGCTTCCTTGGATGAGATTTCATAGTCAGCTGTCACTGTATACCAGCTGCTACAAGGACAGAAAAAACAACAGACCACTTTCCAGGCGGTAAATGAACCAATTATACAGCTTTATCGAGTTTTCATTTTCATCAACATATTATACATAGATAATTTTTTAAAATTACATAATATGACAACCAACTTTGATAATGCTGGGTGTTCATTCTGAATGATGGAGCTTTCTTCTGTGGCAAATATTTCTCTTTTCTAATAAAGCTTAAAAACATCCCATAATGATTGGATTGCCTACACTTCTGCTTTTTACTCTGACTTTGGAGCAATTCCTTAACATACGTGGAACGTGTGGTTTGCAGTACTGGTCTTACCCCTATGGAAGCACAGAAGAAGGTCTTGGGAAGCGTTTAGGTGTCGGGGGAGGCTAATTGTACTTCTAGCCAAAGGATAGTAGAAAACTCCCTCATGCTGGGATTTCCAATCATCTTCAGATCTTCTTTTGATAGAAAATGACTTCTGAGGAGTCCTTTGCACTTAGAGCTTTGCAAAATACTTGAGGTTTAGTTGAGGAAAAGAAGAAAGGGCGGGGCTACTGGTTACCATGGTACCCGGAGAAATGCAAAGCAAGGGGCATCAGGAGGACAGAGCCCAAATTAAATAAAGAAGAAAACGTTGCTTTTTGTAATTCCCTTCTTACTGGTTGCTAGTATAAACTGCTGGGCTTTTTTCCCCTCACAATGCTTTCTGTCAAATACATGGGATAATGGATCTGACTCTAAGCCTAACGACATTCATTTCCTCATAAATTTTCTGTGGGGTGCTTTTCACTGTCAAAGTTCTTTAGTGTTTTTCCTATCTGGAAATATGACGACTTATTTGTAATAATGTTCACCCCCCAAGTGAGTGTTACGTAGGATTTAATAGAGGCTTCATTTCAACTTGGAGTTGAAATAAATGAATAAATGAATAAATCAATACACCAGGCAGAGACATTTACACTGTCTCGCAAGGTACTCTTTGGTGTTAGAGACCTTGATATAGGTCTGTCTTACCTTGTAAGCTGTCTTACTTTGTAAGGTTTTTGACATAAACGATAGGGCCAATCAATGAGGACAAGTCATGGCTGTCTTTTGCACGGTCTCCTGCCGACTTTGCCAGTCTGGGCCTGGAAGAGAGCATCCATTCACCGGGAGAACTTCCTGTCAGAGCCTCCCTTCCCCAGCCCTCTCCCTTGGTGGAGGTGAAGCCTCAAGCGAAGGGCCCATTGGTTTGGTTTGGTAGCTTTTGGTTCTTGCCTAATTCTCTGGAGTATTTCTGCCTATGTGACTGATAGGCAATGCCATATAATGTGGTTGCTTTTTTTTTGCCTTATAGAGAAGAAATAAAAGGTTTTGGATAACTAATGTTTGAAAATTCACCCCCAAATATAAACATTTCAGATAGACAAATTAAAAAAAAACCCATAAACCTAAGTATATCTGCATCACCTATACTTTTTGTACAAGGCTGCATGCACATTGAGTGGCTAATTTTAATGCCCCATTTGTTTCCAGAGGAGCAAAATTTATTGTTCACAGGTACTCTTTGAGGCAGTTGTTGTTAAGCGACTTTTTTTTTTTTTTTTCCAGACCTTCTCAAAGCTTGGTCATTGTTGCTTTATTCAAAGGAGCTGATAGATGTGTCTGAGTCCACCTGGCTGACCCACAGCAATTTGTGTTTGGAGGAATGAGATTCATTGGCAGGGTTATCTTTGCGTGTGGCCAGCCACGGGCCTTTGGACGGCCTGTCTTCTATTAGCAAGGCGTAGATAAGCTTCACTGAAATGGCATGTGGATTCCTGGACTCCAGGAAGGAAAAGCAGAAACCTGCGATGCGAGTAGTCGCAGAGTAAAGCAGGTAACCAAACGCTGCTTCTATGGTGATTTGCACCAGGCTTAAAAGATCCCTCTGGAGGCTAAGACAGACCCTGAACGTTTGTTAGCAAGACTGGCGATTGGATTGGATTGTAGAGAAGGATCTCCATCTATCCTTTATCACCCAACCTAGAGCACAAGACTGACGTCCCCATTTTAGAAATAGTTACAGCGTCTTTTCAGGAGAAGGCCAGATTTGTGACAGAATGCTTCATTTCTTATTACTATTTGCAAATCAAATGCCTGACTTTGGGCCTGGCTCAGAAAGGTGTTTGATGTGTGCTTCGATGTGTCGTGGTAAGAAACGTCCAAACCTGTAAGGAATGTTTATAAGATTTTATTTGAACCAAACTGATGACAGTGGTCAGGCAGCAAGATCTCAAGTGCTTCGAAGAATGACAGTTTTACAGTTTCTTTTATGCATTTGAAATTAAGGAGGGAAGTCAGGAGGATTACATGGAGGTGGGAGAAAGCAAGGGGAGGGTTGCGTTGCAGGGGAGGTAAGATTCTGTGCTCTCTTGAGGGTGGTTATGCTAATTTCAAAGGTTTGTTAACCTAGATGCATAAAAATAATGGACAGGGGCTTGCTTAAGGCAACGATAAACCTTTTACTAGAAAAGTTACATGCCTGGGGCATGACTACCCAGAGTGACCTGCCCAGTTAGGAATTTATGGTCCGATCACCCTGTGAGGTTACTTTCCATAGAAGCCCTTCTCATCTGTATATGAAAGGTTAAGTGAATGTCTGAGGGAGGTAAGCTGAAAGTATTTAAGTTCAAAGGGTATTCCTTGTAGTTTTAATTTATATTTATGTCTCAGCTTTCCATCAAGAATAAAAATACTATCTGTTGGATGTATCCGGAACCGCTCTTTCTGCTTTACACCTAAAAGGCGGTGTGGTTTGTCCGCACAGTGACCTCACAAAGTAGGTGTTTTTCTCAGCTCTTTTCTACAGCTAAGGAATCTGAGACCCAGAGCCAGTCAGTGGAGGAGGTGACCTTCAGACCCAGGGAGTCAGATACCAAAATCTTAACCATCTTATCACATGCCACCGAGGGAAGCCAGGTGCTTTGCTCTTCTTTATTCCAGTTGCAGCTCAGTTTACAGGCGTTGCTTTGTGTTCAGTATATGTTCAACACAGGGCTAATGCTAAATAGTTTCTTCAGGTAGCTTCCCCTTGGAGGGTGCGTTACGGTAGGACTTCCCAGGTGCCCCTCGTATTCTCCACCCAGGTGATAGGTACTAAGTGTTTGACAGATCACAATCGGAAAGCCTTGTAGAAAATGAATGAAATAAATAGTGCCCTTACTTTCAGAGCTAATATTCTCAATCAGATTAGATTTATATAAGTTGTTTCAGTATAATAACATTGATAAATGGATAAATAGCCTCACAACCATAAATATGTCTTGCAGCAAAGCAGAATATAAAACAAAATGAAAAGATGATAGATAGATAGATAGATAGATAGGTGGATAGGTTTACATGTAAACAAAGGGCAAAAAGAATAAATCGGGAAAAACATTTAGAAAGCATTAGAGAAATTATCCCAGAATTTTTTTTAGTTAATCTGAATATTACAGAATATTTTCATTTACAGTATTGTTGCAAATTTAGGCAAGTTAATATTCCTGAATATTCTTGGCGCAGTGTAAATGCTTAATATCTTTAATTAATATACTTCCCTCCTTCCATACTTGTCCTAACACCTAAGAGATCATTTCTTCAAATCCACTACAGCCTGTCGCATGTATTAAGTGCTATTTCTACTCCTTGTGTTTCTAGGAAAATAATAACACCAATCTAATCAGTTTTCATGTTTTCGTAAGACTTTTAAAAACATATTTCATAAAATACATGTTTTTTTCTTTGAGGAAATATAGGTATATATTTCATTTTATATATTTATATTTTTCATTTTTATATATTCTACTGTACTGAGGCCTGCCTGGAAAAAGTCCAGCCATTGTTATATTACAAGAACAGTTTGCCTGACGTATATGTAACGTGGCAGCAAGGAGAGTGGACTGGAATGCACATGCGTAAACAATGATGACTTCACTGTACTCGTCAGTGAGGATGCTAGGCACTGTTGAGTGAGCATGTGTACTGTGTGGCCCTTGCATTCAAAATGACTGAGCGAGTAGAGCAACAAATCTGCATCAGATTTTGCATTAAGCTGGAACAGTCCCCTGAGGAAATTATTCTGATGATTCAGAAGGCACAGCTATGGGCACCTGGTGATTGGCAGCTTCACCAACGCAACACACCTGCCCAAGCATCACGTCTCTTGCAGAGTTTTTTGGCAAAACGTCAAATCACCCAGGTGACTCAGCCCCACTAGGGCCCGGATTTGGCACCCTGGGATGTCTGGCTTTTCCCAGAACTAAAACCACCTTTGAAAGGGAAGACATTTCAGACCTTTGATGAGATTCAGGAAAATACAACGGGTCAGCTGATGGTGATTGGGAGAACTACGTGAGGTCCCAAGGTGCCTACTTTGAAGGGGACTGAGGCGTCATTGTCCTGTGTACAGCGTTTCTTGTCCCTTGTATCTTCTTCGGTAAATGTCTCTATTTTCCATAGTCCATGGCTGGATACCTTCTGGACAGACCTTGTATATGTTTTCATTATATATAATATAGTCATTTAATATTTTAATTACAGCATTTTAACTACTTTTTAAATGCATACCTATTTTTTCCTGGTGTTTCATATAAATAAAATTTTCTAATTTAACTATATATTTTAAAATAGGATATTAAGCAAGAACATCCATCCGTTAAGTTTTTTTTCCAATGCATGTGGTTTTTATTCAATAATTGTAATCAGTCCAACTAAATCATTAATTCTAGGCTAGAATTATAAAGCATTGTCAAAGATACTCACAGTATATGGCAATTAGCATTTACTTGATTAGGTACTTACAAGAAAATGAACATTTTTTTTTCTGTGTGAACAAGGAAGTCAGCTGAAGTGTTTTATGGAAATGCGGTGATGATAGTGGTGCTATAGAAATATAGGTGGAGTTACTATTGCAAACACATTCCATCTTAACCTTTGGAGACGGTGCCTTTCTTTATTGAGACTCTGTTTGAGAGAATTTCAAATATATATAGTCTGTAAAATATATGCATTTTTTTCTCAGAACAATACTGGAAGGAAAATTATATTTTATATTTCAGATGTGTTAGACATTTGGAATTTATAGGTATTAAAATGAAAATCGCAGTATTTATTTGCTTAATTGGGAATGATAATGATACATTAATGTGCATATTATTCCTTTGATACATAAATAAATATGAAAATCAGTGTTCTAATTCTTATTTAAGACACATAGCATTCTACATTTTAGAAGTTTGTGGTTTATTACAGCCTTTTAGTTAATGTAGTCCACTTTTTTCTCCCAATTTATAATGGACTTCCAAATCATATTCACCTTCGAACATTTATTTGACCTGTATTTCAGTTTCCTAGATGGAACCCTCCTTGAAGTTCAGCGTAAATTGGCTTCATTCTTTTGAAAATTTTAGACCTGATGGCTTTAAGCACAGTTTGTAGTCGTTCTGGATCCATTTTCTCTTGATGGGAATACACGCTTCCACACGTCAGGGTGGAGGCCCTCCCTGACTTCTCTGCTCCTCACCAGTAGATTCTTTTCGCAGATTTACATACAAATGCATTTCCCGGAGGCCACATCGACAACATTGACCCGTGACAGGGGTGGTCCTTGGGTATTTCACACCCAGTGGTTATGTGACCTTCCGGCCCAGGGTACTGTTAATCGCCTGTCAGGCCCACAGCCTCGATGCTATTCCGAGGGTTATTTGCTATTTTAATGTATAAGAATCTGAAACATCAAGGTCAACTGATCCAACAGGGCCACAGTGTGAGTCAAGTTCAAGTGACAGTTTCAGGTGCTACTCGTGATAACTGCCACTAAAGATGATAAAGAACTTTGTATTAATGACCGAACTGTGCAGTCAGGATATCAGTTGCTCTGAGTATCCCCACTCCCCATGTTCTCGATTTGTGAATAATTGAATAATTATGAAGTCAGTATTTTCAAAACATCTGGCTATATGCTCCCCTCCCTTGTTAACACCCTGTATCAGTATGAAGAGGCATTGCATGGACCACGCCAGCGTACGAGCAGAATAATCCACTGTTATAAAAAAAAAAAAAATCCCAAAGGTACAAAAGACAACAAAACTTGAGGGCGGATTGGGATAATTGAGACATTTTATTTAGCAGAATGCCAAGAATAAGTTACATACCAGAATATCACATCCTTTTTTTTTTTTTTTTTTTTTTTACATACCACAGTCTTATGTTGCATTTTCTTTGAATCTAAAACCTGAAGCCAAATGTGCTTTAATGAAGACTATGACAGTAAGAAGCATCTCTGATCTCCAGGGTGAGGCAAAGCTGTGTCTAAACACATTTTTTTTCCCCCTCTGAAAAATAAAGTCTGTCCCTCAAGAGAATAAGTTAGTTGGAACTCTATAAAAGTCAGCCCTGGGTACTTTTAGAAAATATTTATTTGACTTTTTAAACTTTGGAGCTAGCTAAGGAAGACAGAGGCCAAAAGTAAATATTTTTCTTATGAATTTAAAATTGCAGAAAAATGTTTCTTTTTAAAATATTTGAATTATTTAAGTAAAAGTAGGTGGGATTTCTGCTTTTATCATTATCACAATTACATATGTAGATAGAATACCTTAAACTTGAATTTTTTTCTCTATGAAGTGTACATGTTTCTCATCACTTACTCACTGGTGGTTCCTTTTGTGTGACAGATCCCAGTTGTATTATTTCTATTTCAGATTCATTTAACTAGGCGAGGAAATGCATCATCTCTTTATTATATTGCTATTGATTAGAATAGAATGGCTTATAGAATTCATGTAGGCTTTCTGAAAACTCGGAAGGAGGTGTCCAACTGCAGTTCCAGGAGGGGCGGGAGAGAGAGAGAGAGAGAGAGAGAGAGAGAGAGAGAGAGAGAGAGGGAAACGCTTTAGTTCCAGTATGAGAATTCTCTCTCCTTTATATCTTCCCTGAGCCAGGTATGGTTCAGGGTAAAACGGCCTTCCTACTACCACTGTGAACCAAGAGGACCCTCAATCTGTGCTGTCCAGGTATGTCCTACAACTCCCAGCTATTCACTGAAACATCTAGAAGGGAGATAGAAACACTTTCCTGAATGTAATAAGCTAATCAGAGAAAAACTATTGTAGTAAAAAGTATGAATGAAGACAATGTTTGGAAACAATAGGTAGACTATTAACATTTTCTCCTGCATGTCTGCTTAGTTGGCGTGCGTAGACAGACATGATGACCTGATGCACAAGAAGGCTTGGGCATCGATCATATCTAAGTTGTTTTAATTATTTCTTGCCTCGATGAGTTAAGAGTGAAGGATGTCGCACAACTATAAAGTGAAATTTAGTATGAGGTCCAACAGGCATATAATTCTGGAAAGGGAATTTTCAGTTCTGCAAAACAGCTGAGAAGTGTCAGTCAGGCTCCAAGTGAGAATACACAGTAGGAGCTTTGGATTATGTCTTTCAAGACCCATGACATAGCAAGCTTTTGGTAATAAGTAAATGGTGTGAATCTCCCATTACAGCTTTAACGTTGGTATTGATTGCACCCTCAGAAACCCTAACAGGATGTAGAAAAATGGGCTTGGGATATTTAGAGAGTTCCAAGTGCTGAAGACTTTGGAACTTTCAGGCACAGAACTTGGAGCAACGTGGCAGGAATGATGGGAAACCTCCTTGGTTGATCCGGAGAATCTTTACAAAGGATGACAAGCAGATTCTGCAAATCTGAGAATCCTGCTTGAACCAACAGCAACCAACCCTAGCTTAGATCTGTTTAATGGCTTCAGTGACTTGCTATTGTTTGAGGGTAATTAATAACAGAAAACCAAACCAGTAGGTCTTCCAAAGAAACATTTAAGGGAAGAAACCAGAAAAAGGGTATAGATGAAGAACAAACCACACCATTTAAATTTTATCATACACCAGGAAGGACTTTGAATAATACCATTTTGTACTTTTTAGAGTCTATGTAACTGCTTTAATGTCTCCTCTTCAAACCACCTACCACCTACCACTGGGCTAACAGCTGGAACTCAGTTTGTTAAACAAAAGGAGAGGGGTTGACTCATAGAAATAGTGTAATACAGTGGTTGACAGAGGCTAGGGGTTGGAGGGGTGGGCATTGGAAGAGCTTGATAAAAGGCTTCATCTCATTTTTCAGTAGATATGGCCAGAGGTCAGACAGCTCACAGAGATGGCACAGAGAAAATAAAAATTAGTGAACTAAGAAGACATTAAAATAAAAGCAAGCTGGACTAGGAGTGAACTAAGAAGACATTAAAATAAAAGCAAGCTGGAGTAGGTCGATAAACTTGAGAGGCAGAAGTTCATGTATCTTCTCATTTTTTTCCGGGTGTAATACTTTGTGATTAGACATCTATTTGGTACCCCACAAATCTGCTCTTTGGCACTTTTGTAGTGTGGTTGGTTATGTAGAAAGACATATGCTTTTCCCCCACACATATGCATAGTGTTCCTAATAGCACTTATGGTTTACAGTCCAATTAATAGAATTTGATGATATTTATCTTAATGAATGCTGTACAGTGACTTTACATCTTTGCTATTTTTTTTATTACATTTCTATTCCATAAAATTTTGTGAGATATATTCTCTCCCATAAGTTTACTTAAATTTCTACCCAGCAAAAGCCATTTGGGGAAAACAGTATAATTTAGTAGCTATTTTTCCCTAAAAATTTCCCCAACAAAATTTTATTACATCCCTGCCCAGGACATATCCCCAGTACTGTTTATGCAAACAGTATTTCATGTTATAGTAGGTCACAGTATGAAGTCAGTATTTAGGAAAAAATTCTCATATTTACAGCTGTAATATTAAAAGCATAAAATCTAAAAGATGAAAATGTGGTTTATTTTCAAATGAGGGCATATATATGGATATAGATATATATAGGTATATATAGATGCCCATGTATATATATGCTATAAATATTGTATCTAGTGATGAATTTTCCTCAGAATTTTAAGTTCTGCCACATAAAATATGTTCATATATAATGATCTTTTGTATAATTTACATTGGGCAGCTGGAACACATATCCTTAATAGAGGAGTATGTGATTATCTCATATCATTCATACCTGCAGTGAATCTTCAAATTACCCATTATTTTACTGAGCTTGTGTTGTACAGAGCATCGTGAACATAGGGATTTTCAACCTGTGAACATTTTGAAACTTACAAAATTTTAACGATGAATTCAAATACATTTTTTCTATTTTAAACTTTGTTTCATTTTTGTTTTTTAAGTATAAATCTTTGAATACTTCATAGCTTCAAATCCTTGAATTTATATAACTTAACCAAAATGCTGCTCTGGATTTTAGATTATATTGTATATTTGTATAATTTTATTTTTTACTTTTGCTTTATTTGAATTACCAAAGGAAGCCTTTATAAATTACTCCACTATGCAATAGGATTAATACCTTGGTAGTGCATTTCTTATATTTGTATGTCTCATGGAACTTACCCATACAGGAATAAAAAATTTTGAGCTTTTAATGAATTTTATTTGCTACCTATATTTGTCATTTTTACTTTTTTGTTAAGGGCATGGCTAGATAGTTTAGTTGACTCCTGTTAGGGTTTTAACCATAGTATTCATAAAAGTTTTGAAAGATTAATTATAATCTTTTCAGCATTATCAATTATGAGATTCACAAAATAACTTGAGTGACAATTTAATAATTACCTATGGCCATTTACTACCATACTTACATGAAATAATTATATATCTTAATCAAATAAAGTCATAATCATCTGATAATAAAGTGGCTTCCTTTTATTTTATTACTATTATATGAGAATTATTAACAATTTATGGACATTAGGCTAAAGTTTTGTTACTATAGCTCTCTGTCACTTTGTAATAAAACTTTGAAACACTATTTCAGATCACATAAGGTGTCACTATTTTAAATTTTGATCAATCCCTAGTTAATATTTTTAATTGAAGGGCATTGCTCATTAATGAGCTGAAATGTTATCTTTACCCGGAACTAAATATAGTTTTGAAAATAGATGTTATCTTTATTTTTTGTAGAACTTTTGCTTAGTTTATTATTATTATTATTTTTAACTTTTAGGTTTTGCCAGTCTGGTGGATTGAAAATGATACAATTTATTTACTTATTTTTATTGTATTTTTACCATTACCATTTAGTCCCTTTATACCCTCTCTTCCCTTGCAGTCACCACACTGTTGTCCATGGCCATGAGTCCTTTTTCCTTTTTGCTCCATCCCTTCACCCACTAACCTCCCTACACCCCTCAGCTGTCTTCCTGCTCTCCATCTATGAGTCTGTCTCTGTTTTCCTTGTTAGTTCATTTTGTTCATTTCAAAAAATTCAAGAGGAGGGAAGGCTCCCAAACTCTGTCTATGAGGATAGGTGTTCTCGTAAAATGACAAAAATGCCTACCAGCAACAGAACCCCCCACAGAATAAGAACCCAAACAAGGACCCGTATAAATCTAGTTTTTCAAAGCTGTAGTTAATATTCCACAATATTGAATAACACTATTGGACAAAAGAAAACCCTTTAAAAAACTTCTTCCCAAACGTGAAGTAGAACCCTGACTACTGTTTGCCTCCAGAATGTGAGACAATATATTTCTGATTTATGTTTAAGCAGCAGATACTCTTTGAACAGGTGTGTCTTGCTCCTGAATGTTCTCACCTCACGAAGAATCAGCGCCTGACATGTATTTGAGATTGATTTTGGATGGAAGGAAATGGGAATGATGAGAAGCTGGTGGCAGACAGGCTGACCCGGGTTACACCACGTGACTTTGAATGGCGGCCTGGGTAAATCTCGTGCACAGCCCTCTGACCTGTCCCTTTGAGCAAATGCAGTGTCCCCAGCCACCTTTGCAATGCTGTCTTCCAAATTCAAGCTCAGTCTCTTCCCCCAAACAACTATAGGGACAGCCTAACTGATCTCTCCACATCGCTTTTAACATCTTCTAATCCACTTTCCCAGAGTGATATTTCCGCATTATAAACCAGCTTGCTAAATTTTTGCCCAGTGGTCACGCATCTCTCTTAGAATAAAGACCGAAGTCTCTGAAATACCTGCCCGGCCCTGCAGGCCCTGGCCCCGCCCCACTCC
This sequence comes from Glossophaga mutica, assembly GCA_039655065.1. Taxonomy (NCBI): domain Eukaryota; kingdom Metazoa; phylum Chordata; class Mammalia; order Chiroptera; family Phyllostomidae; genus Glossophaga; species Glossophaga mutica. Next base: position 6,038,878 of record CM077313.1, on the reverse strand, counting down.
CCAGCCTCCCTTCCTGGCTCTGACCATCAGTCTCAGCCCTTTACTCCTCTCTCCTTCCCATCTTTCCCATGTGGCCACTCCTTTCAGATCCTGGAACACACCAGGTCTCTAACTTACTCGGAATTTGCCTTGTGTCTCAAGGGCTGTCAATCCTCGCTGCCTAGGTAACTTTTATTCCTCCTCTGCATCTCATCCTGCACCCTAGTCCACTCAGAAAGCCTTCCTGAGGCCCCCAACAAGTTTCAGGACCCTCTCTGACAGTGTGCCCCGCACAGTGATCCCATATTTTGTCATTAGCTGTGTGGTAAGGATTCACACATGTGACTTTCTGAGCAGAAAGTTGTTGTCCTGTCCAGCCAGCATCTCTTCAAAAGGAAATATATTTCTCTTTATTTCACACTGAAAATGTATTTCCCTTCTCATTAAAAAAAAAAAAAAAAAAAAAAACAAAAAACCAGCAACAGGAGAAAGAAAGAAAGATGTGGAAGCCACCCACATGTCTGTCAATAGATAAATAGATCAAGAAAATGTTGCAATGTTATAAATATACAAGGGAATAGTATTCTGCTTTTAAAAAGAGGACATTCTGTCATACGTGACAACATGGATGAACCTTGAGGACACTGTGCTAAGTAAAAGAAACCAGTCTCACAAGGACAAATACTGCACAACCCCACTTCTGCCGTAGAAGCGGAAAGCAGACAGTTGGTCGCCAGGGGCAAGAGGGATGGACACTTGCTGTTCCATGGGTGTAAGGACTCAGTTACGCAAGATGAAAACTTTTTAGAGATCTGCTATACAGCACTGTGCTTGGACTTAACAATGGTGAGCTGTTCACTTAAACATTTGCTAAGAGGATGTACCGCATAACATGTTTTCCCCCCTGCAACAACAACAAAAAAATTAGTAATAAGGGTTTCTAGAGATCAAACCTGGTCCCGGTGTCCACGATATGAGCAGATGAGCCAATGTGAGCAAATCGGAGGCTTCCCTCACAGTTTGTGGAATTGGAAGAAAAGGATACAGTCCCTCTTTGGGCTATGAAGCAGGTGTGCAGAGGCGTGGATGGAATCAGCCCACGGAGTTTAAAGGAAGAGCTGGGGAGATGGTCTGGTGGACATTCCAGTTCACCCTGAAGCCACAGTTATATATGCACATCACTAAAACTTCTACTTTCACTTGTACTCCAGATATTCGGGGTTCCCTCAGTGGTGGGCTGTCAGTCCTGAGTAACAATAACGGCAGCATCAACCACAAAACCATGTGTTACAAGACCTGAGACTCCATGAGGCCGGGAGCTTGCCTTCTTGGCTCGGCGAAGTTGGTGCTGGACAAAAATTAGTTAAATGAATACATGTATGGCAAGGGTCAAGTCCTTTTTCGATTTCTAGTAGACATAGCCTGTAATTATATCTTTGTTCTGATGTGGGCTGAGTGGAGTACATTTTTGAGATATTCCGGGGTGGCTGAATTTAAAGGGGAAAAAATGCACATGTAATTTTCTCCGTGAATTTCTAAAATTATGCATGCAGAGAGAAAGTGATAAACAGAAACAGGTGACAAATAAGACAAACTAGGTAGTGAATTTTGTGAAGTTTGGACAAACTAGGTTTTTGTGTTTGACGCAGAGACTCAGGTGGGCTCGAGTAGACTTCTAAAGGGTAAATAATTCCTACCTGGCCCCATACAGGGAACGCTGGCCGACCTTTGCCCTGGAGGAACACCTGCAAACCCATTGTTCCGTAAGTGGGTAGATATCACCGCAACTCCAATGAGCTCTTTAAATGACAAGATACTAATTTTTGTAAAAATAGTTATAGTAGTTCCATTCCTGCCATGCCTAGATTCACAGCTTTCCCCCGGGATGAGTTATAGACCACCACATACACTGGGCACTGAGACACAAAATGGGCTTTAGGTAAATCGGCGTGCTTTTTGTAAGGTGTTTTGAACAATCCCAGAAATTAGTACCTTAAAGCATGATCTGGGTGAGGGGAGCACTACCTGGGGCCCTGAGGTTTTCTCACGTGACCCCGGAGCCAGGGACCCGCCAACCTGTAGTCCTAACTTCACTGTACTCACCACAGCACCAGGCTTCTTATTTGCAAATCAGAGAAAATGTTTGCGCCATGCAGGCCTGGAAACGCGTCCCAGTGAAGGAAAGATTAGGTTTGTACGAGTCCTTTGTTATCCTTCCATCAGTCTGGGACTAAGGACCGGGCAAGAGTGTAAGGAAGACAAAGCCCTCATTTGATTTAATTCAGTCAAAGCAGGACAAAGGACCGAGACAAGACTTAGATTTCTCCAGGGCACACGTACGACTGCCTTCCGGCTGTGAATGATGCCAGCTCAGGCCATGTGTTCCTTCTACCATCTGAGAGATTTATGTCGCCTGCTTCCCTCCAAAGTGCTGAAGGCCCGTGGGGGAGAAGTTTCAAGTTACTGCAGCAATTTCTTTTAGTTGCATATTAAAGCTGGAATGCCTTATGGAGGAGGCGGGGCTGTATAGGTCCCTGTGATGTCTAGCTTTCACTAGTGATAGCCAAGCGACATAGATGTAAGAGTTTGAGCTAGTTGATAGAGCTGGTGGATTTCATGTAGCTCCTCAAATAGTACTATGAGCTATTCTTAAAGGCAAAAGTAAAAGATTTTAGCATCATCACAGGGTAAAGGTGAAATTCTGGGATGATTGCCTCATCTGCGCCTCTCGGAAATGGATGCATTTTCTGTCACTTGTCAGGTAGACTTGCTTTTCCATCCCAAGCACGTGGAAAGGGAGACCCCTCTGTTTGAACAGGCCACACAGCATAGCTGCTTGTTGACAAATCAGGGTTTTGCAGTCACACAGACTGGGTTTTACGCAAAGAAACAAAACAGAAAAACAAAAGAAGCAATTTCCATTGAAAGTAATGGAAAAAAGCAAAATAGAGCCATAGAATGGTGAAGGAATGGGACTATTTTATGATACGGAATGAAAGGGGACCTCGGGCTGGTTATTGTCGGCACCTAATGCATGAGAAAGAGGCAGGGAAGAACGTGAGCAAAGTTACCCCACTGCACGAACACGAGAGAGGGCCGAGCTCAGTGAGGACAATTGCCTGCTGCCCTTGGTCGTCATCGTATTCCCTGTCTCCAGGTGGTATTTCCTACTTAAAACTTGGTGGGGAGGTATTCTTGTGCATTTCTCAGCCTCCCAAGAGAGAAATAAAGAAGTTTCAGTACTTCCGAGCAACATAAAACAAGGAGCTGAGGAAAGACTCATTACATCTGGCTGGAAGCAGGTTATTTTCTATTGATGGGGAAACAGCGCTTAAAACAGCTGTGGGGCAGCTGCTGGGCAGGTGGGGAACACCTTCAGTCTTGTAGGAATGTCACAGACTCCTCTGTGAGTGATCGCATCGGGTCACACTTCAAGGTTTTGTTGTTGTTGTTGTTGTTGTTCTGTTTCTCTTTGTGTATATCCAGGGGGTGAGAGATTTCACCTACCCAGGTGAATTGCGCTCATACCTTTCCCAAGGGAAATGCTTTCAACAGCAACCTTGTAAAGGAACTCCAAGGTTTCTTGGTCTTTCCTTCCTTCTTTCTGGAGTTTGTAAGAGGTGAGGTGATGCTCACCTCTGTCAGCATCAGGGGCCTGTCCATGACCTTGAAGGGCAAGTATTCGGCAGCCTCTTGTGTTTGCCAAGCCTTCTAAGTGGATGCACAAAACTGTTGTTTGTGCAGGCAAAAGTCAGGCATATTAGCTGTCTCAACTACCAAACTTGCTTGCCTTTGTGTTTCTGTAAATGTCCTGTTTGCAGTACAAGCTACAGAGCCTATGTATCTCTGTGTATGTTGTTAACTGACAAAAAAATAATACAGGTTAGTAACAAGTTTGGTGTCTTGTATTAAAGGGAAAATAATCCACAGACTGGGTCAGTACAGAGAATCACAGGAAGTGGAGCACTCTTCCCAAAGGATTTTGGGCAAGAAGGAGTTGATTTTCCTGTGTTTTAATTTTTCTATCATTGTTGATGTACAGTAAGTACTACATTAGTTTCAGGTGTATACATCGTGATTAGACATTTCTATAACTTACACAGTGATCACCCTGTGAAAAAATGAAAACATGCGTATCGGCAGTTATAAAACAGTCATGGGGGCGTAAAGCACAGCATAGGGAATGTAGTCGGTAATATTGTAATAACTGTGTAAGAATGAGTTTCGTGGCACGTTAGAAGAGGAAGCAGGGAAGGAGGGCAGGATTGGCTAGTCGGTCGGGGGTTTCCTCGTAAGGCCCCAGGGCCTGCTTCCTAGGGTCAGCTAAAGGAGCTAAAACTAAGTTGGAGGACTGTGATTGGTTAAGTTTCCTGGACAGGCATTTCCCCTAAGTTTTACTTGCGATGGTGGCCGGGCCTCAGGAGTGGCCTCCATGTTGCGGATTCTGATACATTTACAATGACAGAAATTCTTAGCGGCCATCAACGAAGTGCTTAAAGGATTTGAAGAAGGTGGTGTCGAGGTGGCTGTCTCTCTGCCCACCCCTGGATTACAGGCATGTTCTGTCTAACTTAATCACACAGTGTTTTGGACTTCACTGCGTGTCTGCTTTGGAAAGTTCCCGTGAGTATCAGGGACTGTGGCTGTTCTTGGGAACCTGGACTCTCTGGCCGGACTGGTCCTGCTTTCCCGACAGGCCGGTACCAGGAAGGTGGTGGCCGCCCCCAGCCTGTGTGTGTGGAGGGGCACGGGAAGGATTCTTCATTTTTCCGCCATCGGCATCCAGCTACTGCCTCACCCCCAGCTTCACCCTTGTATCTGGGTCCTGCCCTGTTTCCTTTGGAATCGCCCCCCTCCAGGACCCATGAGGGTAGCTGAAAGGTGACAGGGAAGAGTGGGATGAGGGGAGGGTTTCCAGCGAATGGGGCAGAAGGGCTGGGTTTGGCGTGGTAGGTGGGCTCTGGGACCCAGCCGCAGGGGAATGGGGAAGCACTTTCCAGCGGCCTCCCCCTGCCCTACCCCAGAGCAGGGCACCTGGCCAGAGGGTCCACCTCTTGTGGAGAGGGATGCTTTTAAAAGCCTTTGTTCTTTAATTTTTACTTTTTATTGCGTTTATTGGGGAGTCATCGGTTAGTAAAATTATGTAGGTTTCAGGTGCACAATTCTATAACACATCATCTGTATGTTGTACTGTGTGTTCACCGCCCCAAGTCAGGTTTCCTTCCATCGCCATGTATCCCCCTCACTTCTTCTCCCTCTCCCACCCACCCCCCGCTTTTCTCTCTGGTCATCACCATGCTGCTGTCTGTGTCTAGGAGGTTTGCCAAAGCCTCTGTTGTGCCGAATATCAGCAACATGCTTTCAAAGGACAGATTCATGTAGGCTTTCCACCCGACTTTTTACCATTGATACAATTTGCAGTGAAAGGAAGTAAATAAAGTCTCCTGTGAGGTGGGGGCAGCGAGGAGCGTTCTGTGGGGATGGTGCTGCGAGGGCTGGTTTTCATCGTGAGGTCTGCGGGCCTGCGAGGCCTGGTAGTTGGCAGCAGGGCTGCAGGGAGAAAACTCGGAGCTGCCAGCCTCGGTTCCTAGGGAGCAAAGCCCAAGGACCCAGGAAGACGTGGCCCGCCCTATGAACACGCAGTTTCAGAAGAAAAACTGAGGGCTTCACCGAAGGAACAGTGGCGGGTTTTCAAAGTCTTCTTTGAGTTTTGTTGACTTCGTTTACTTACAATAATAGGAACCAATCCCTGGCGCATTGGGTTTTTACTTCAAAGTCATTGGACAGGTACACCTTAAGTAAAATTTCTTTATTTGCAGTTGCAAAAATATTACACCTCATAGAATGAAACTCTAATGGTTTTTATTGCCAGAAGAAAAATTAAATGTAAGGTTTAATGAACTCTTTGAACATTGTAACTGTTCTCTTAATGGAACTAATTCTGATTTCCATTAAATATACCTGTTGTATTTGACCCACGTAGTTGAAAGTCCCTGTAATTAAGACTTTCCCCTTTGCAATCACAGGAAAATCTCTACATTTTACTTCCTTTACAAATTTACAAAACCATGTTAAAATATTTTTGCCACCAAAGACTTTTGTTAATTCTCACCTTAGTATTCTTTTTTTTGTATTTCCAATAAGAAGAAAAACCACAAATGATATCTGCATATCTGGAATGTTGCAAAATTGTTTAAAACTATAAAAATGACTCAAAGACAGCGATGACATAGTTGCCCACCTTCTTCATCGCTTTAACATATGGAGAATCTATGCACGAAAACTATGATACAGTAAGGCACGACTTCCAGAATCCCCCCAAAGAGAAGACTGATTTTTTAAAAAAATAAGGTTGTGGCATCCTGTGCCCTGATTTTAGAAAAGCTCAATGAGGATAACTTGGATTGTATTCTCAAATATCACGCAGCGGACTCCTCTCATGTGTGGACAATAGGTTTGACATTTGATGAGAATTAGGGGACAGAAGAAGGAGTTCTTCACTCTGTCTGCTCACATTCAGCTACCCTAAGGCATTCTCATTCTTCCGCACCCTTTAGTCTGGTAGGATGTCACTGAACCAAAATATCCATCTGGGCGAGGCACTCTGTACGGTCAGGAAGTACAGCTACTCGGAGAAGCTTATGGGACTTTATGTCAGTTTTCTACTTGAATTATAGTTACTTTACTAAGTAGTTATCTTTTTCACATCTATTGGGACCGCAGAATGAGATGCAGCAGCAATGATTCCGCAGTGCCATTTGTAAACTGAATTTATGCTGCAGATTTGCATGCTAAGTGCCGCTCTGGCAGGAGAGCTCTCAAAGAGAGCGTGTTTATGTCGTCATTTGTGTTTAAATCGGAACTTTAAAGCAGACCCAAGTTAAGCATGAAGACAACTTTAGATATTTTTCTGAAGTCAAATACAGATTGTTTACTTACCATTGAAGTTACCTATCTCTGTATTCTTGCCTTTTGGGGACAGCTATTGGCAGCAACATGTGATCATTTGGCATCATCTCTCTTTTGCTAACTATGTAGTTTAGAAATTTGGGGTTTGGGGGCATTGTTATGAAAAGTACATATTTTAAAATTTGTGATTAGTTAAAATAAGGTCTGGAGTTTAAAAGGAGCCACAAGAGGCAATTTAGATATAAAGCTATACGTATTTAAGTATACCATGTGGTTACTTATTAGACACCTAGCCAATCTGGTCAGATAAATCAAGATCACCTTTGCCACAAGTTCCCACTCATTCATTTCACATGGGAAGGTGAGGCGTGTCCCAGGCAGCAGGCTCTGCCCTGCACTGGCAGGTGCAGCGGTACAAAGGATGCTCAGGATGCTGTTCTTGAAGTGCTTTCCTTGTAGTGGAGAGAGAGAGGGAGAGAGAGATAAGAAAATGATCCAGAGGATAGGCAGTGTGAAATCCTGGAAATACATGGACTGGTGGATTTTAGTCCCACTTTTCATTGTCACTTAACTTCTCAGACATTCCTGCTCATCCATGAGAGGGCGTTAGAATATGTGATGGGCCTCTTTTAAAGGACATTCAGCAAGGGCCCAGAGAAGCCTGGGCCCCAAGTGCAGGGGTGGGGGGGGGATCTCAGGAGTTCTCAGGAGATCCTATCTGCACAGTTCTGTTTCACTCTCAGCAGACTGGGGGATTATGGGACACATTCCAGCGTTCAGCTAGCACTGGAAAGAATCCTGATGGGGGGGTGTCTTTAAAAGAATTTTTAAATTGTAAATTTAAATCATAAACATTTTTTTTAAATAGAAAGGGAAGAAAATAAATAAAAAATGAAATCCCTGTGCACTTCCTTTAAAACCTAAGTTTTCCTTCTCGAAGGTAATTACTACCAACTGTCAGTTTTGTACTATTTTATATAGCCTAAATTGTTGTATAAACAACTTCCTTTTTATTTTCAGAAATTGAAATTGGATCATAAAATATGGTAATCTGCAACTTTTTCTTTTTGCTTAATGATTTTCTTAAATAAGTAAATAATTTATACATATGAATACATCAATGATATAAAACATATATATGCAATATATATTCATTGTGAGGTACACAAATATTCTGAAACATACAAATGAAAATTCTTCAATACCTTTCTTCCCCTCACCTACAACTCCTAGAAAATCAATGTCATATAAAAATAATAGAGAATCTTTTATTAGATAATTGGTATAATTGGATTGTTATTATTGTTAAGAGAACGCTATTGTTTGAATCATATTCCCCCCAAATGCTGATGAATGACGTTATTCTTACATACTATATACAAACAGTTAAGAGCCAGGGACGGTTGCTGGAAAAGAGGAAGTGGAACTCCGTTACCTAAGTTTCTCATAGCTTCCTACAGCACAGGAGCATTTTGACCAATATTTGTAGCCATGAGGAAGAGGGAAGAAACTGAGGCAGTTATCAGCACATTCTCCCTGTGCTAATTTTAACTTTCTTTTTTATCTCTTGTTGATTGTATTAATCTTCCTGTAGACTGGTGCCAAACTGAGTAAAGGATGGCCAGCAGGAGAGAGCTTTACATAAATTGCGAATATTCCATTCTATTGTGTATTACTTTAGTGTTTTATGAATTCCAAAGTTGTTGATGTAACAGTGCAAGAAAACACTTAGAAATCCCATTACAGTAAATTTCATCTTATCCTTGGGGATTTCCCAGCTTTCAGATTTCCAAGCTTTAGAATGCCTACCAGAGCTATTAATAAATACATAAAAACTCACTCTATTATGGTTCTCTAGAGAAACATAACTAATAGGAAGTGGGTGGTGTGTATAGAAAGGGGGCAGGGACAGAGAGGAAGGGCAAGATGAAAGGAGGGAGGGAGGGAAGGAAGGAGGGAGGGAGAGAGACAGAGAGATTGATTGATTGATTGATTGATTGGAAGAAATTGGCTCATGTGATTATTGAGGCTGATGAGCCCAAATCTGAAAGAAGCCTGGAGACTACAGGGACAGTAGATGTTACAATTCTCTCTTCCTTGAGAGAAGTCAGTCTTTGTTCTAAGAAGCCTCTGATTGGATGGAACCCACCCACACTGTAGAAGGGAACCAGCTTTACTCCAAGTCTACTGATTTAAATGTTAGTATCATCTTAAAAATATCATCACAGAAAAATCTAGTATAGTATTTGACCAAATGTATGGGTACCATGGCCTAATCAAGTTGACACATAAAATTAACTCTCACAGCCCTTTACTCTAGAGAATATTCTCATAACTTCATTTTATCAGTTCCAAAAATATGATGGTAGATCCTTACAGAACATTTTATATGTGACTATTGAAGTTGATATACAAAGTTAGCCAAGTTGCAAAATTTGAGGAGCAGACCCTGCAAAACGCCCTGACTTAGGACACCAACTGCTAGCGTTGGGTGGGGGCCAGCCCCAAAACCACCCTCATGTTGGTAATTCGCCAGAAGGTCTTCAGGAACTCACGGTGAGTTTATTATACTCATGATTATGGTATATTGCAGGGAAAGCAATGTAGAATAGGATCAGTCAAGAAACAGACGAATAAGGCAGAATCTGGGCGGATTCCTAACACAGAGCTGCTGGTCATCCTCCCCTCATGGAGTCATACCTTCTCCTGGCTGTGGCAAGTGACAATATGCACAGGGTGATGCCAGCAATGGGTGCCCACCTGGGCTTGGCGTTCAGAGTGTTTACCAGGGCTTCATGAAATAGGCAGGGTTGATTGAAAGATGGCCCACGTGGTTGAATTCAGTCTCCAAGTCAGCCCCTCCCCTAAATCACATGGTTGGTCTTTCTGGCTCTGGCACCCTAAAGCTGTTGGGTGTGGTCAGTCCTTACTCAAAACAAAGATAATTCTGTTGGGAATGGCATAGTTTGCCTCTCCCAAGGGCAAAGCCCGAACCTCCCTTTAAACAAGGCCCATTGTTTAAATGCAGAGTCAGGTAACGTGACACCTTATTATTTGGAGACAAGGAGCAGCAATGGAAAAGTTTTCAGATGAAAAGCCACTAAATAAACAAAGAAATGTGATATAATAGAAAGGTTTTCAAGCTAGACACTTTTCTGTGTTTCACTTACCAGCTCCAGAACATGAGACCATCATATCAAATAAAGGCTAAGGGTCCACCACTATTTTATGATGTTGTGATGTAACAGGGCCTGCAGAAATTTAACCTATTTCTCTTTTCCAATTTCACAAGTAACTTTACGTTGTTGAAGAAGTCCAGGCAACTTGTCTATAGCCCAGTTATAGGAACCTCACCTTCAAGCTGGAGGGCTCTGAATTAACATATCCTTTAACCTCAGAAGGAATTAATGTCAAAGACCTCATTTGCCTTTACGAGTGTCTCTTTCAGTGAACAAAGTCCATGCCTCACCTTCTCACTTTCTCCTCTAAAATGTCTTTCTCCTCGCTGTTTTAGCCAACTTCACTAGATCCCTAGAGAAAGACACCATAATGAATTTGCGTTTTTAAAAAAGTGAGGTCATTGCTTCCTCAGTCTCATTTTTAAGATTCCATTATTGAGGTGAAAGAGTTTCTGAAGAAGCGTTTTCTAGCAACGTTAACGTTGGGCAGAAATCTAAAAATGGCAGGAACCTGCAAACAGGAAACTGTCACAATGGGGTGTGGTGTGAGTTGTCCCCCCCAACAATCAAAATCTCCTCTCCCACAATCCTTGTGGGTGGTTATCCATTTTCCCATTGAATTTTCCTATCAGTAAGGAGCTCATGAAACTGTGTGGTTCGTTTTACAGTAGCTCGAAACCTAAAAATGTGGTATTCATCATATTAGAATATTTGAATTGATTGATGGAAGATACAGGATGAATGAAAGAACTGCCGCTGGGTTTCGTTTTATTGTTGATCAAGTGACATTCCTAGAACTTCGTTGGCTCTCACATAGCTTTGGGGATTAATTGATGAATGAAGGAAAGAAGGAAAACTATGCAAGCTCGTGTGTTTATATATTCAGAATGTTCTCATTGTCATTTTTTAACTGTTTATGACAACACATATATCATCTTGTATTATGCAAAGATTTTCTGCACTTATGTGAAGGATTTATGGAGGAAAATGGACTTCAAAAATGAAAGGGCAATTATAGGAATAGAGTAGAGAAAGGCATCGTGTCAAGAGGAGTAAAAATGAGAAAAGGAATTTTGATCTTATAGAAATATCATAATGTTGGCCATTTGTTATGTCTACTCCTAAAATGATGAAACCTGATATTGGAATCTCTCTTGATATTGACTACATTTCTCCTTCCTCAACTATGTACAGAATGTTATTGACATAGAATTGGAATGAGCTATCCCAAAAGAAAAAGTGGGCTATCAATTGTTATTAAACAGGTATAGAGAAATAATGAAGCACACTACTAATCATGAAAAATTTAAACAAAAATCCCATGGCTCTTGTTTAACTAACTTCTAATCCATTGATCTGATATAATGATCAGTGAGAATAATATCAATGTATACATATACAAAAGATTTCATGGCAAACAATTTCCAATTAAAATTGAATGTTACAACAAGTAAAAATGTAGGTAAGGTATGGTATTATTAAAGCAATCATTTTACTTTAAATGGTCATTTAAATATCATTCATCTAAATATTTTAAGAGTCATTGAAACAGCTAATGTTCTAAATATTTGTAATTTTTAAATAATGTGCAATTTTCAGAATTTTTCAAAATATTATAAAAACCACCTCCATGTATTAAAAGTCAAAGCCCCATTTAGTCACATGTCGCTATCAAGCGAACCTAGAACCGTAGACTTCAAATGTGTACATAAGACAAAGTACAGCAGCCCCAGTCTCCTTCCAGGGACTCATCAATTCTATGTATCAGTAATATCTTTTGTAACTTTCCTGAACTTTTCCAATTATATGCTCAAGCACATCAATACATATGTACACCAATATAGACAGAAAAGATATTTTTTTACACAAATGGACCTTTATATGTAGGTGCTTTTTTTCAATGAGGTCTGCTCATATGAGCACACAGAGATCAACTTCATTCTTTTAAACAGGAGTGATATCAAGTGTATCATTTCCTTATGAAGGAAGTTTTATATGTTTGTTGTTACAAACAATATTGCAGTGAATGTCCTTTTTCATTGAATTTATTGGGGTGACATTGGTAAACAGAATCATACAGGTTTCACATGTACATCTCAACAAAACCTCATCTGCGCACTGCATCATGGCCCATCGCCCCAAGAAAAGTCCCTTTCTGTCCCCATTTATGCCCCTTTGCCCTCCCCCATCCCACTTTCCCTCTGGCTATCACAATACTTTAAGTCTATGCATGCGTGTGTATATATAAATATATTTTTAACTAATCCCTTCACCTTTTTTTACCCAGCCCCTTCTCCCTTCCCCTCTAACAATTGTTAATCTCTTCTGTGTTTCTATGCTTCTGTTTCTATTTTGTTTGTTCTTTTGTTCAGTAGATTCCACATATAAGTGAGACCACGTGGTATTCATCTTTCTCTGACTGGCTTATTTCACTTAGCATAATATTCCACTAAATTGAAAGACTATATGCACCCCTGTATTCATCTCCATGTTGAACAAAGCCAAGAAAGACAAGAAAAGAAAAGCGTTGAACTTGGCCTTATTAAACTAGCCAAGATCTGGAAGCAGCCCAAGCTCCCACCAGTATATAAGTGGATAAAAAAGCCGTGGTACATCTGCACAGTGGAATACTATTTGGCTATGAAAAAGGAAATCTTACCTTTTGTGAATGCATGGATAGACCTGGAGAGCAGTGAACATTCTTATACATGTATCTCTATATTCCTGGGTAAAAATATATGAAAAAAGCAAGACACTGAAGTCCCAGCTTCATTCTCTACCCTCGTAGAGGAGTTCGTATGCCATGTTGGCCTTTCTCAACCCTACAAAGTCTCCCCTATGTGACCTGAAAGGCCTGCTTCACTTTTCCATTGGACACCCACCTCTCCCTGAGAGGTTCTCTCTCAAGTGCTTTTGGGAAGTCAGTTTGTAAGAGCATAGCGAAATGGCCATTAGTAGGACTGTACGTTTTTTAGGCTACCCATACTATGGTCATTCAAAAATGAAGTTGGTTCATCCATATCTTAACAATTTCTTAAATATACTGTATCTGAATTATACATAGTTTACCATAAGACAAGAGGGGCGAGACATAAATCACAGTCGCTTAAGAAAGTTTCTGTCTTTCACCCTCTATATATTCTATGGAGAAAATACCATTATAGCATGCGCAGACTTCTTTTCCGGTGTCCTTCAAAATATATCTAATGTTGGTTATTTAATGCTTGTAGTTAAAAACCTTTTAATGGGTACTTTCCTTCCTCATTATTTTTTATCCTTTCCTTTCGATGCTCTCATCTCTAGGGCAACTTTTCCTATTATAGTTCACATTTCATTTCTTTCTTTATTCTCTCTTCAGAAGGAAGAATGGCCATTTATGAAATAACGTTTTTGAGCCCTGCGTCCTTTAAATAGTTAGTGCATATTCTAATTACATTTGAGCTGAAACTCTGCATGTGGATTTTTTTCTGCGTGTGTGTGTTTCTGTCGCTGTTTTGCTTACATTTATTTTTCTGAAAAATGAATGGCCCAGTCCTTTCCCACCAACATTTTATGATTAATGGCTTTATTGTCATCACTAGTTAATTCTACGGGGGGAAGAAGTGGGGTTAGAATTGTCCAAGGAGGACAGTGACAGCCGGGAACACATGGAGGCAGGATGGCTAGAGAGATAAACGAGCGACCGCCAGGCCTCCATCATCATACACGTCACGTACGAACCCAGGGTATCCATGCTCTCGTCTTGGAGCAGCTGCCTGATCTGCAGCCCTTCAAAGGGGAAACACAAGTGATTATGGTGACACCTGTCAGGAACGACCATGACCGTTATCCAAACGCCCTAGGTCATGCTGATGGGCCTCCTCTCGCCTCCACTCCTTTCTCCCAGGCACGGCAGTTTGGCACATCAAGGAAGTGGTATTATGCTCAGCATCACTCAAAATCCGCATACAGTTCTAACAAACAATTTTAGAGTGGAACCGAAGGCAGCTCTCCTCTCTGTATCTCTACGAGAATTTCTCCAGCGGCAGAGTCGGAGCACAGGCTTTAAAGTCAGGCACACCTGAGATTGAACTTAGATAAAACAGCTATTAAATCCATCACCATCATATGTCAGAATCACTCGGAATATTCACTGGAGATCAATACCTTTCATACCTCCTTCCAGGAGAACTTGGGAGGAATTTCGTAAAGGACTCTCGGCCGGTGGTGATAGATTTAAGAAATTCAATTTCAGAGTTAATCTAAAAGGATGGACCAACTACTCCGTGGGACTCCTCTGCGTCAGATTCTCAACAACGTGGGGTTGGTGGTGAGTTCCGGTCTCCCAGGCTCCTCCGCCTCCCTCTTCTCAGCTTCCCGGTTCCTCTGACTCATGAGGACACGCAACACTCAACATCTGGGCATGTTCTTGACCACAATTTACTACAGCGAGCGGGTGCACAGCAAAATCTGCACAGAGAAAAGGCAGGCGGGGTGATACCAGAGAAAACTACGTACCACCTTCCAAAGTCTTCTGCCAGAGTCGCACAACTCCTCCAGCGATGAGTTGGGACAACACGTGAGAAATGCTGACGCTAGGGAAGCTCCACGCAGACTAGAGGTGCAGGGTTTTTGTGGTGGGTCAGCAGGCACCTTCTGTGTAGCACCTACCAAATCTCAGCCTCTCGGAAGGAAAGCAGGTATTCAGTAGAAACCATAGTTTGGACAACACAGTTAGGCACAGTGGACTGGTCTTTTCATTTCGGGAAAGTTGTACATTAGTGGTGGGGACTGTTTGCCATTCAAGTTCCTGGACACCTGCCAGGTGCTAACCTTGGAAGCAGCCCTTTTTGAGGATAGCAGTCTCAAGCCTATGTGGTATCTTGGTCTTTTCTGCATAGCTTAATTTTTCTGCATAGCTTGTCTCTATAGAGCAGCAGCAAAGCGTTTTGGGAAAAGACTCAAGTAGTGTAGAAGCAACCTGAACGGTAAATCCATCATTCAAAGGCCAGCTGTACCTCACTGACCCGGCTGTTGGTCACACACTCCTGCAGAGCTCCCCAGGGACCATCTGAAACCAGACGCTTTCTGGGAAGGGCGTGGAGAGACTGAAGGAAAAGGTGGATCAGCCTGGTGGGTGGCGGGTCTAACAAGCAAGGGGACTAACTGAGGCTTGTCTTGGTCGGCCACGAGATGAGTGGGTTTGTGCCCCTGCCCACCCAATTTTTTAAAACTTTTAAACTTAAAAAATTATTTATTGATTTTAAAGAGAGGAAGAAGGGAAAAAGAGAGAGAGAGAGAGAGAGAGAGAGAGAGAGAGAGAGACATTGATTTCTTCTTCCACTTATGGATACATCCACTGATTGCTTCTCGTAGGTGCCCTGACCAGTGATCGAACCCACAGCCGTGGCACATTGGGACGACGCTCTGACCACCTGAGCCACCTGCCAAGGCAGATCTTAAACTTATATGGAGGCCATATCAGGGTTCAGACACATACCCAGTCCAGATGGGCTTGTCGACACATTAGCATCTCGAGCCTTTGTCCTTGGGCAGCTTCTAGGAAGGGGGAGACTAGTGCAGTGCACATTCCAAGCACAGGGATAGCGCAGGGACCCTGCCATGCTGGCTTCCAGTCCGTGGGACCGGGCGGCAGTTGTACCTTCTTGATGACCATGCCCAACACCAGTCATTACAACATCGTCATGAACAATTGTTGCACACATTTCAGACGTATATTGAACACAAGTTTTACAAATCAAGCTTTATGACTATCAGTGGCTCACAGTCTTGATACATTTATAATCTGGATTACATATTATTATTCATCTCTGGCAGCAAAAAAAATCTAATCCAGCAGGAGAATGCAGTAGATCCAGCATTACATACATGCACACAAGCACTAGAAGAAAGGTTAAACAAAACAAAACAACTGAAATGAAAAAAGCCTGTTTCTCCCAAAATGTTTTTTCCTCTTTCTTAAATTTTCAGAAGCAAAATTTATGACCTTTGAAGTTATTTTTCTATTAAAGTTATTAAAATGTCTTTCTAAACCTTTCCCGATACAATTTTTGGTATCTCCTATTCTGGTATTTTCTTTTTCTTTTCTTTCTTTCTTTCTTTCTTTCTTTCTTTCTTTCTTTCTTTCTTTCTTTCTTTCTTTCTTTTTTTTTTTTTTATGATGATAAAAGAAATCTTGCTGGAAGAAAAGATAAGCCTCCCTTACCTACTGCCATAATCCCTAAAAGACAGTGGAAAATGCCCAGAGTTCTTTTCTCCCTCCATCTTATGAAAGCCCCCTCCCAGTAAAGACAAATAATTAACTGGCAGGCATTTTCAGTGTGATCAGCATGGCTAAGGGTGATAGAACGGGACAAATCTTTGTTCCTGTGATCCCTCCCACCCCATCCATACCTTTTATGACAGACACGATTATTTTTACGGTGAGATATTCAGGTTAATGGGGGCCATTCTTCCCTAGGCTGACAAGAAAGACGGTACATCCCTGAAGATGTTTCCATCCATCTTCCAAATGGTGGGGAAAGGAAAATGCAACAGCCGCCATAACCAGAGAATAATTGTTGACGAACCTCGTGGAGGGTTTAGTATCTGCCGCTCTCTGCCCTGAGGGCTTCGTATCTGGACCTATCTAGTTCTGTAGATTAGCAATACGAAGTAGGTTTTTATTATCATAATTATTACCGTCTACATTTCAAAGATGAAGAAACTGAGCCAAGGGCAGTGGGTCCCCAAATGTCCCCTCGAGGAGCAGAGTGAGCATTTGGACGCTAGCATTGTGAGACCAGGGACGGAGGGACTAACCATCCTCCACCCCCAGAATGTTCTCATGTGTGTTTCTGTGTGTAGGCTGGAGGATAAAACGTGTGTTTATCTGTATATATCTGTTCATGCAAAAGTACATCCCTTAAAACATTTAAGACATTATTTAAAAAAAAATTAAGTCAGTTAAATCCATTTTAAGTCAGAATGGATTTCAGGAACTGACTTGATTGTTACTTAGTTGTTTTATACTATTTGTCTAAGTTTCTCATTTCATTCCTAAAATAGAAACAAAACAAAAACTAGCATTCTAGTGAAGTGCTTCCACACATTAAATATCTAACAAGATACTATTTTTTTTTAAGAAAGAAGTTAAGCCCTGGTCCGTGTGGCTCAGCTGGTGGGAGCACTGTCCCTTACACTGAGGGTCTAATTCTCCGTCAGGGCACGTGCCTGGGTTGCTGGTTCAGTTCCCGGTCAGGCACATATGGGAGGCAACCAATCGATGCATCTCAGACTCTCTCTTTCTCTCCCTCCTTCCCACCCTCTCTCGTGTCTTCCCTTCTCTCTAAAAGCAATGGAAAGGTGTTCTTGGGTGAGGATTTGTTTTAAAAAGTCAAAGTTGCCTTCTATGGTGATAAAAAGGGTGCATATGTATGCGTTACCAATATACACTTGTACATGCTCACCTCCAGAGCTGTATTTATTTTATGACTTGAGAATACACAGTAAGCTATATAGTGTTCAATGGAAACGGTTCTTCTGACTTCAAGATATCTTCATCTCGTAAAAGAGCTGACACTTAATTGACTGTTTTAATCGACATGTAGAATGGTTACCTATCTCTTTGATCTTCTTACTGCTATAATTATTTTTTAACCAAAAGACCATGTTTTGAATGTTTCTGAACAGCAAAGTGGATGTATAAGCCAATGATTAATTTTCCTCATTTTTAATAATGAAAACATTTAGAGCTTCATATGCTCAAGACCCTGAGGTGTAATATATTAAATCAACAGAATGCTCTATAAAATAAAAGATCTGAAAAGTTTAGTTAGTCCATTTATCCTCATTTTGGGAAATAGTTAGTGTTCTCTCAGGCTCTTTGAAATATTAAAAATATACAAGAAGTCACAGGCTCTTTTTTCCATTTTGTAAACTACAGATTCGGAAATTCTATAATTACTCCATTTTTCTGTATTAGCAGAATAATAGCATTATGCTCAGTTCTGGGTAAAACCTTTCTATGGAAAATATTTGCACCTGGGAGGAGGCGGGGGGGCTAGCCTTGGCAGAAATGAGGCCGGACAGAGCCAGGCTGAGTCAGGTAATGTATGTGTTCTGGTAGGATTTATTTCATTGGCTCATATAACCTCAAAGACCCTTAAAGTGGGGAAGACCTTAACTTTGCTCCTCCAGCAACAGTCGGCCGAGAAATACCTGTTAGTATCTCTGAAAGGCATCCTCCCTGGTCCTCAGCATCTTCAGCGAATGGGGAGCTTAGCTCCTGTTTGGGTGGTCCCAGTTGTCAAGGAATATCCCCTTGTGTCCCGGTTCAGTCTGTGGTCCTCAAGTCTCCGTTGTTAGTTTTGGGTCTCTTCTGTAGAGTAACTCTGCTGAGATATACCTTCTTTGGTAAGTGAAATTTGCTGAAATTATTCATATATGATATGATCTGCACATGTCTCACCATCATCATTATAGCTAACGTTTCTTAAGTGCGCACTATTTGCTAAGCACAATGCTAAGTGTTTTGTACGCATCAATAATTTAATTTTTACACAAGTCTGTGAGGTAGGTTCTATTACTATTTCATAATGAGGAAACTGAGTTATCCTAATGTCTAACAGCTATATCAAAGTCACATGGGTAATGAATGGGTGAGTTATAGAAGGGTTTAGCAGCTGGAACAAAGTCACACAGCTAGGTAGTGGGGAGGCAGGATTCAAATAGACAGTAGCTCTAAGACCTGAGCTGGTAACCTTGAGATTACTGCATTTCTTTCTATGCCTATTAAATTTTTGGTCATCGAATCATATCCCTGTGACTCTAATTTTTTACAAATAGCTTTCTCAGGATTTGAGAAATACACTTACTAGCACATTGAACGTTTTTTCACCTCACTATTTGGTATCTCATGCACAGGAGAAATATAAACACCCAATCATTCAAGGTGGCTGAGATCTAGCCTTTTCTCACCCTGTGGTCGGATTGAAGAGTCATTGAAAACCAGGAAATCTTGTTCAATGACCCTATTGAAAATAAATTAAAATGTAAAATTTGTTCTGAACAAAACAAATGAATTCTCAGCAGTCACATGATTTCACCTACTCACTGACGTAGAGAAAAGATATGTTAGGGGCAGACATGTAAACCAAAGTATCAAGGGATGGCAGTGTTTTCTGTTACATAATGACAGAGAAAGTTGCTTTGATGGTTTTTCAGGGAACATCTTGTTGCAAGTTATCATCTTGAATCATGCTCATTACTTTTCATATATACCAGACCATTAAAAATCACTGAAAACAAATGTTTAGATTTTCTGAAGCTAAACCATACTTTTTTAAATTTGTAAATATTTTATCTATTTTATTATTGTTGACACTATTACAAGTGTCTCCTATCCCCCCCCTTTGCTCACCTCCTCCCAGCCCCCACCACCCCTGGCCTCCACCACACTGTTGTCCTGTCTGTGGGCTTTGTTTTGCATTGACGTTCTTTGGCTGACCCCTTCCCCGCCTCTCATCCATTCCCTCCACCCTCTGCTGAGAAGCTCAGGGCATTTTTTTCTTTCTTGCCTCAGTGAGTTCAGTAGAAGAAATAGGTTGAATTCTGTATGTTTTGATCATTTAGACTTTTTCTTCCAAAAACTAGTTCTCTTCATAAATCACTGTAAATGGAGAAGATATGGAACCAAAAATTACATAGGATTTTGTCAGGTGACCCAAAATAAGTAAATAAACAGGCAAACTAAAAAAACAAATGAATAAATTTCAAGTAATTTTGGAAGGAGTGTGGGTCAGATAGCCAATAAGAGTTCTACACAAACTCTGCCCTGGCTTGTGTGGCTCAGTGGGTTGAGTGCCGGCCTGCAAACCAAAGGCCAGTTCAATTCCCAGTCAAGGCACCTGCCTGGGTTGAGGCCACGACCCCAGTTGGGGGCACATGAGAGGTAACCACAGATTGATGTTTCCCTCCCTCTCTTTCTCCCTCCATCCCCCTCTGTCTAAAAATAAATAAATAAATAAAATCTTTAAAAAAAAGAAACAATAAGTTCTACACAAACTCCAACACTAATTCACCTCTTCTCTCATTTGGGAAAATGAAGGAATGGGGTTGAATGGCCTTAAAGGTTCCACTTAGTTCTTACCTTGCATTGTAAACAACAGGTAATTTTTTTGTTGACTCCTTATTTTTAAAGTGTGAAGAGCAAAACCCAAACAGGAAGCATTTCATTAGCCCTGTTCTCTCTGATGCAGTTCACTGGGTCCGCATTGGGTTCCTCAGCATCATTGAGGCCCGCGTTCTCCAGGGACACAAAACTCTGGCGAGGCCTAAGCGTGCTTGTCGTGGCTTAGATGTGAATGGATACACAAAAGTGTGATTGCGTTAGAAGTAGCCCTGTCTTTCCTACAGGGACAAACAGCAAACGTAACCGAATCCTGACAGTCAGGGTCATCTCTCCTCAGAGACAGGAGTTCATGAAAACAAAAAAATCAGCTGCAACCCCAAGCAGTCCTGTTGGCGGGGACAGAACCTTCCTCCCTCCTGTGTTCCGAAGCCTCTTGCGTTACCGAAACCTCAGTACTCCATTTTAATTGCTTTTGTTCTGACTGCAGAGTGTTCCATGGGTCCACAGCATAGGGTGATTAATGAGCTCAATATCTATGTGTTCTCTGCCAAATTGAATTTAGCATATTTGCTGCAAGTGATCACTGGGGCCTTTGTAGACACAGAAAGAAAGCAAATTAATAATTAAAAACAGAACAGCTATCTGGTGGTCACTTTTAACTTAATTTGTCAGGGGCCAGGCCTACACCTTATAGTTCAACTCTCCACTTCAGTGACTCTTGCGCCGTGATGTCCAGGGAATGGAGATCACATAGGCGTGAGACAACAAATCTCCTTAAACCCAGTAAAATCTGCCGCGGGGAGCATTCTGGGGTGCGGGTGTGGTTGGGATGCTATCTGAAAAATGCCTTCTCTGTACTCCTTCCTTTTATAAGATAATCTCAAACATATTTATTCTTCTGCCTGGTGGAGGAATGCAGAAGATGGAGTAAAAAAAATAAATAAATCAAGGAAGGAGGCATGAGTTCAAAAAAAGACTGCAAAAGGCTCCCCTGTCCAGATGGCGCCTCTGCCGCCTGCGGGGTGTGATAAGGACACGTGCGAACCCGGAGGGCACAGTCCCGCATCTCCTGCCAGGCGGCGCCTGGCGCAGGAGAGACTCCGGTTGGGTTGAATGGATGCACAAAAATGCGATTGTTTTAGAAGCAGCCCTGTCTTTCCTACAGGGACAAACAGCAAACTTAACCGAATCTTCTGCCTTTTAAACATCTTCTTTTGATTCCTGAAAAGGCTTGTTCTCCATTTGTTTGCTGGAAGGAACAGAATGCTGTTGACCTTGAACATCTGCTGATTCCCTTTCCCCCAGGAGTAACCAAGTCCAGGGTGTGGTTTTGAGACTCCGTCTTCACAGAGTATTTAAGGGCCAAAAGCATTTATTTTTGCCAGACAAACTCTGAGTTTCACGAATGATACATGAGGATTAGTGAACGGTGTTCACTGTAGCATTAAAAGGCTTTTTTTAATGGCCAGACACCATATTAATCTGTACCTGCAGGAGCTGTTCAGGAAAGCGTTCCCCTGGGAGGTTACATTTGGATTGGTTTTACTCAAGAAAGTGACAGAAAAATAGGAGCCAAAGTATTCCACAGAACGTGTAAGGCAACAGTATTTGTTTCCTTATTCATGAATGCGACTGAAGTTTTAATGGTGCTTTCATAAATTTAACACCGTCATGAATGCGTGATGTCAGAAGATGCTCTATCTCTACAACACTGTGAAACTTTCCAGAATGAATTAACATTATTTTACCATTAGCTTATTATGATTCCCTACATCTCAAAATTGATGTCCACTGTCTAAGTGTCTTCATAAAACACGGTGGACAATGGGGTATGAACACAAGGTAAGCTTCAGAGGTGTGAGCACAGTGTTCTGAGCAGGTGGGGAAGAGCATTTAAACAAAGGAGGATTGCACACCTGCATTCCAGATAATATCTCACACAAGCACTTAGTGCTTCTGAGAGACGAAGTAGTATGTGTGTATGGCGTGAGTGCTAACCATGTGTGTGTGTATATATGTAAATACATACATGCATATATGTATGTGCGTATATATACGCATACACGTATATATACACACATACATATATATGTATGTATTTCAAGCCTCTCCATTCAGTGGTTTTCCTTGGAGATATGTTGCAGGACTGTCATTTACTCATCATACAAAAAGTCGTGGGCATACTCTGCTTATTTTAAAAGAGTTGATTCAGGAAATGGTCGCAATGGAAACCTATCTGCAGAACGCTGCTTCAGTCAAGCCCAAGGTAAAGAGCTAGTCAATAATATATTTAATAAATATATTTCCCTATACTGAACATGAGTTTTTAAAAGAGACTATGAGAGCTTAGGGAATGTCTGTACTATTCGGAACTTATAGTGTAAAAGACACTGATAATCCGTACCTCGTCTTGTGTGCACCTCTTTGAGGTGGACTCTTGGTCAGAATGAACCCTAGGTCTAACTCAGAACAATATTTTGGAGGTTTTGTGTTTCTGATAGACAGTGTATAAAAATTCTGTATTCACCTATTGCAAACTGACAGTTCTGGGGTTGGTTTAACTACCAAACAGTGTCTGCCAAATAGATATGCTCTTACGCTGTGGATATTATTACTAGGCATGCCTGTGCAAAGAATTAGAGTTTATATATAGTTAATCACTGTCAATGACAGAGATTATATGTGTGACACTGGTTTTGATAATAGTGTAAATTCATAGTTCCTCACATGGTATATTGAAAAGCCACTCCACTGTGAAATCTCTGTGTTCACGTATATTCCATATTTAATATAAAACATAAAAACATTTTATTTTTAGCCCTGGCTGGTGTAGCTCAGTGGATTGAGCGCAGGCCTGCGAACCAAAGGATCGAGGTTCAATTCCCAGTCAGGGCACATGCCTGGGTTGCAGGCCAGTTCCCAGCATGGGACACACGAGAGGCAACCGTACATTGATATTTCTCTCCCTCTCCCTCTCTCCTACCCTTCCCCTCTAAAGATAAATAAATAAATAAATAAATAAACATTTTATTTTTTAAAAATAAGCCTCTAATTCATCAGGATAAGCAGATTAAAAGAAAATTATTCCAAGTTAAAACAACCTAGTCTACTTATTAAACTCCAATAAGTGACAAGAGCAAAATGAGAAATATTCACAGGAACACTAAAATAAGAAATTAATAAAGGAAACACAAAACACAGAGCAGATTATTTGCCTCCTGAAAATGAAAACTTCTGAACCTTAATAGATATTTTTTCAGAATCCAACTTTGACTTTGAAATATGAACTATAAGAGTTTCTGGCCTTTCTTAAACAGCGCAGTAGGAAGTGATCGGCCCATGAGCTCTCTGGAACAGTAAACATATGAATGTTAATCATAGCAAAGAACAGAGAATATAATACAGATAGAGGTTAAGCTGACTTCAGTGTTGACAAGAAATGTCAAAGGCTGACATTGTTTACACTAACATTGTAGAAATATTGGAAGGAAAAGAATCCCTTTATAACTGCTTCTTTAAAGAGGTAGGAACATCCCTGGCTGGTGTGGCTCAGGGGATTGAGTGCCAGCCAATGAACCGAAGGGTCACTGGTTTGATTCCCAGTCAGGGCACATGCTTGGGTTGCAGGCCAGATCCCCAGCTTGGGGCACGCAGGAGGCAACCATGCACTGATATTTCTGTCCCTCTTTTTCTCCCTCCCTTCCCCTCTCTCTAAAAATAAATAAAATCTTTAAAGAAAAGATGTAGGAACAGCTCATGGGTATATGAGTGGGTTGTATACTAACATAGAATAAAATAAATGCCATATGGAGTCAAAACTATATTTCACGGGGCCCAGGATTTCCTTGTTAAGGTTCCTAGAGATAATTTTGGCCTCTGTTTACTAGTATTCATTGTAGTCGTATCAAAATATCATGGCTGCATTACGAGCATGTTGCTTGAATTCTTTCTTATCAAACAAAAGATTATTTAAATTGGTATTTCCAAAATTGTTTCATCAGTACTCAATTCTAAAAATGCCACACTAAAAAAAAAAATTCTACACCCCCAAAGTTTTGGAAATGCTGTATTTTAAATTCTCTCCTGGATTCCGGGGAGAAAATATTAATACTCACCCAGTATAATGTTTTTTTGAAAAGATGCACCTTAATCATAAGAAACTCAATGGAGTAAAAGTAAATGAAGCAGACTGGTTTTTTTTTTTTTTTTTTTTCATTTTAAGGGGTGGTCAGTTAAAACTTAGTAAACCTAATATTTAATAAAGTATATGAGAAATACTGAAATTACCCATTAACTTTCCTCACAAGAAAGTCTCGATCTTTTCTTTCTCTCCCCCCCAAATTCTATTTGACATTCAATTTAAAATCTGAAGAATGTAATGAAAGCACTTAGGATAATGACTGTGAAATTGCAATATAAGCTGGCATTTAATGAAGTGGGTGGGTGAGTCTCGCACCTGAGGAGAGGTGAGGAGTGAAAGTCGCCCTGGTTTTAGAGGGTCTGTGTTTATCTTCATCTTCTATCAGTGTCTCTGGGGAGCATTACTTAGCTCTCTCCTAAATATCTTTGTAGGTATTCCACAATTTCATATGATTTGAAGTTTACTGATAAAGCAAGAGCTAAAGCTATTTGATACTGTTTAGTATTTTGCTTTCAAAATATTCACAGTCCCAAAAGAGCCCATGTGTCATGAATGATAATATAGGTAGATTCCTATTTCTGGTTCTATTATCATGATGATTTTGTGTCTGTTGCATATTTAATTAACTGAAAACTTGATCTTGGAAGCTGACACAGGGAGGTGCGTTTTGTAGGCATCATTTTCATGGTCCGGTACCTGAGGTGACTGTTCACTGCACACCTGGGATGTCACACAAGTCATTCTAGTTCCCATTTGATGTAAATCAACAGGTTACATTAACGGCTTGCCCTAAATTTCTGAAATGAGCCAGAACTTTAGGTGTATTTCACTTATTCATACAGTGGAGAGTTTGCAGAGGGCCAAGAGGGGGTCCGAGGATCATTTGGTCACATGATAGACCTTTGAACCTTTGAACCATCTTAGTATGAAAAACTTCAGGTTAAAACTATAACCATAGGTAGTGGTTATGCGTTTCAGTTCAAAAATAGAGCTGTACAAGAAGCCAACTGAAGAGCCATCTCAAGAACTAACCCCCTGACCTGTAAGAGACACGTGACAGGCTATGACCATTTGATCCCTCTTTTTGTGGCAGAAGTGTAACTGAGATTATCCTGATAAATACTGAAACAATTATTGTAATCTCATCCTTACTGCCTCATGGGTTGGACTCTCCGTAGGGCAAAATCAAGTCAAGAAATGGTAGATTGAGTGCCTGCTCTATACACAGCACCTTCTCTATACAAAGGGAAGTATAGCTGGGACCAAAATAATGTCTCCAAGTGCATCTGCCTTTGCGACATTTTAACTATTAAAACAGAATGCCTTAGGTTATATAAGCCCACAGCCATTGATTTAATATGGGATAACAAAAGGATCGCAAGCAAGGTTTTCTGGACCACTGACAGACAGAAGTACAAGAGAAAGAGAAATTAAGAAAAAACTGTTTGAGACAAGAACTCTTGTCCCCATTAGGGAATCAAATAACTGCAGAGAGGTGGAGTGCAAATGTATGTTCATGTGTTTATCTCTTCACCATTTTTTTTCTTGTCCTTTGTGCATTCACAATTATCTAGGCAGTTTTTGAATAGCCCACTTTCATTTGATCAGCATTTCTGAAATTGGTGTGAAAAAAAAGATAGCATGTAAGAGTGGAAAGGGAAGAGGGAGAAAAGAAGGAAGAATGAATTCATAGTGGAAATAACAGTGATGAGGGGAGGGGTTCCTGATATGCTAAGTAACTTGAACTTGTAACAAATATCCCCTTGGTGATTGTCTTCTTACATAGAATTAAATGTCGTGTATAAAAAATTTGTTGCAGGGAATCTTTAGAAGATATATTCTCTAAAACATCCTTTAGGTTATGAGATCAATCTTGGTAAAGTGACTCAGTTGCTTCTTGCTAATTTGGTACAGTGTGAAAAATGAGAGTCACTGTAACTCCAGAGCAGAAAAGAACCATAGATCATTCCTCCTAAATTCATTGACCTAGTATGTAGATTGAGAAAGATCGCCAAAGCAAGTATTCCAAAGAATTTCACTCGAAATCGTGAGGTTACATGAGTGTAAAGTTCTTCTGTTTCAATCAGCATTCTGTGGTTCGGTAATGACCATGAAGTACGCGCATCGAGACCCAGAAAACGATCTTGCCAGCAGTTGAGTTGTCGTCAATCACTAAACCCATTCAGAGGACAGTGGTGGTGAACATTTCAATATTTCACTCAGTTCCACATTATCTATAGAAATCTCTTGTACAAACTACAATCTAGACACCCTTTCCTTCCATGCACAAGGCTGAGGGTATGGCAGGAAAATAAAAAAAGAAAAGAAAGGAAACAAGGAAATTATATTTGCAAGCGCACTGGTGCTTTCTGGAAAATACAATGGTGTCAGATTCACATCAGTGCACATTTACCCTTAAAACAAACCTCTATTATTTTTGGCTTCAGTGGTCACTGAACTAAGAAAAAGGCCAATTGGTTTTAGGGGAAAATGAACCAAACATGGGAGGCATTGAACCAGTGACTGAGAAGTTGCTTTGAGGTGGATTTTACTCCATGCACATTTTTTTAAAACTCTGAATATTTGCTATTACGCAGAGCTTAGATGCCTGCAGAGAAATCTAGTGAAAATGTACAATACACATAGCTAGGAGTCTTCCCCTAGCTTCACAAAACTTCTCATTGCTTTTATTATTTTGTGTCTTATAAAAGCCCCAAGATTCTGACTATGGAAATAGACAGCTTACAGATTTTTACCCAGGTCCAGCTCTGTACGCAGCTTCTGAACTTTAGACACTTCACTTGATTTCACGTTTTCATCGAGTAGTAATTTACGTGAACTGTAGTTTCAACGTGTATAAAGATCAAATTTTTATTTCATTTTAAATTTAGCTTTAAAGGTTGCCTATTTTAAAGTGAGGCACCAAAAGCAGTGTTTTATAAATGTTCTTGTCAACATGCCTAAAAAAATAAGCCTTGTTACGTTATTCAAGTCACATTTTAAATGCTATGCTTCTGTTAGATTTATGCTGAATCCAAAATTTGGCAGACAAATGTATTAATGTGATTTTAAATGCTGCCCTGAGCTTAACTTTTATTACTTAATGAGAGTATATGCCACAGCACAATTATGCCAAAAATATAGTTTCGGTGAAGGAGAAAAGATAATTTATTGTCCCAAAGGCTAACTCTATTTTTATTTTATATTAGAGGAAGGAATACACATTTCTGAGGTTGAAAGTCAACCAGCAGCATTCTTTCTGTTCGAATTATGAAAGACCTAAACATGTGAAAGATCACAAAACATTAGTTTCCCCCGTTGTGTTCTATGTATTTTAATAGAACCAATTTGCTATTTTCAAATTGTCACCTGAGTTGTTATCGATTTGATGATCTAGCCCAGAGTACACAGTGGTAAAGGTGGTATTCTTTTCTTGGGCATTATGCAAACTTAAACAGAATGGCATCCCCTCTAAAGGATGAGAGTCTTGCAACTAGAAGTCAGGCTGGAAAAGTGTTCATGCCTCATTAACACCTGTGCCATAAATGCAAGTTTAGCAGTTGCACAAAGTAGTATTTCAAATTGCCATAATCACAGGAGTGTTTACTTAATACTTCCAAATGCCAAGCAGAAGACTGTGAGAGTTAATAAACATCCCCAAATGGATTCTTTATGATTAAAGAATATCAATGTCATTTGCTTGTTATCTTGGGGATTTAGATTGAATCACATCAAAGAACCAATTCTGTCTTTCAAGCTCCACGTGCATTTATTTTCTTTCCCTAATTCTCAGAGTTTTGCATTTACATGATGATGGGCATATCTGAGAAAAAGGGGCCATAGATGTGTGACCTGTTTTAATAAAATGGTGTTGGCTTCCAAAATCGAATAAATAGTCTTTGAGAGTCTAAATAACTTTCTAAACAAGACACTCCCTCCGGAACTTCCTCCACATGCTTCCAACTTCTCTGTCACCTCAGCGTTGGCTCCTGTCAACTGTACTCTTCAAGTCAAGGTGTTCCTGGTGCTTGGTATGATGAGGGATTTTGATATTACCCTGGACATGTTCAGGTATTGCGTTTTGAAACTCTGGAGAGTAACTAAGTTTTCCCTTTTAACAGTTCTTCTCTGACATCGCATGGCCGGGTTGGAGTGAAATTCCAGCTTCTTTTTTTTTTTCTTAAACTCAGATATCATGCGGTGGTGATATTTTGTTACTGCTCTGCGGAGGTAGGATTTTAGGTTCCCAGCTAAGCCTCAGCTGATGCCATCCTGGGCTGGGAGAGAAGAGAAGCACCTCATTACCCTTGAATGGGGAAGGCAATCCAGTATGATTCTGATGATAATTATTCTTCCCCTCCTCCTCCTTCTTCCTCCTTCTCCTTCTTCCTCCTCCTCCTTCTTCCTCCTCCTCTTCTTCCTCCTCCTCTTCTTCCTCCTCCTCCTATTCTCCTTTTCCTCCTCTCCTCTGATCTTTGCTGATCAGGGGGAACCGGATCACTTTCTGCGGTATTTTGTAAGAGCAGGTATTAATAGTATGAAAGTGCTCTGTCTTGCCAGGATGCCCCTTTGCTGGTCCTTTGGCTAGAGAAACCTGGCTTTTTCGGGCATGTTTTGTTGGTCTTCGTCCATTGGTGTTGCTGGCCTTTCCACCACCCTGTCGGGAATAAGTGAGGCACAAAGGGAACCCGGGGAACCTACACTCATGTGGTCCCCAGACACCAATGTCCCTAGCCAGCCTGCCTCTGCACTCCAATTTTCAGTCTCCTTATGCTTGCATGCAGACTCCAGGGGTCCGGGCTGTGCTCAGCAGGAAGAATGAGCTGTGTGTCCCTGCATCTAGGTGCGGGCTGGAAGTGCCCGCTGTGGTTCGGTTCCCTGGATGTGTGTGTTCCAGAGGGTAGCAGGCTACGGATGCTGAAAGGCTGGTGTCGCCACAGACACATTTTTCAAAATTTCTGTCTATTGAGGTAACGTTGGCTAATAATACAATGCGTGTTTTCTACTGTATATTGTAATGTACACCTACATACTCTATTGCGCGATTAACCGCCATAAAGGTAGTTTCTATTTGTTGCCATATGTTTGACCCTCTTTACCTGTTTAGCCCTCGCCCCCACCTCTGGAAACCACCAGTCTGTTGTCTGTATCTATGAGTTGGACTGTGTTTCATAGCATGTGTTCATTTGTTACTTTTTCTGTTTTATGTTCACATATGAGTGAAACCATATGGTTTTTGTCTTTTTCCATTTGACTTATTTCACTTAGCATAATATCCTCAAGACCCAGCCATGTTCTTGCCAATGGTAACATTTCACCATTTTATTCTTGTTATTCCTGAGTGTATTTTATGTTCACAGCATTAAATATGGTATTATCCAAGGTGCTTACTAAAACTACTCATGTTTTGTGTTTTCTAAAAAATTACTCAAGCTGACATGAAAATAGCAGCAAAAACAGATCATAGTGATTATCCCTTTAATAATTAATAACATTTAAAATAATAACATGCTTTAACATAGATTGCATTTTAAAGAAAACATGTGAAGTTTAAAGCTAATGATAGTTTACGTTTTATCTCAGGACAGATTTAATTTGTTTTAATGTTTGCTTGCTGCATAAGCACCCCAAAACTGACTATCTTAAACCAACACTAACTTATTATTTCTCATAAGTCTATGAGTCTGGAATTCTGCAAGGGATCAGACGGGTGATTTTTCAGTTCCACCTGGAGGGTGTTGGGTTTGCTCATTTGTCCGTGTTCAGCTGGTAGCTCCAAGCTGAATGCAGGTCCAAGGAGGCTTCATTTACACAGCTGGCACCTCGTTTCTTTCCCACAAGACCTCTGCACATGGTAGCTCAGACTTCCGTATGGATCCAGGCAGAGTTCCAAAAAGGAAAGCTTCAAAAATGGCGTCCACGAGTCATCTTCAATGAAGCCACGTATCAATTCTGCTACATTTTATTGATCAAAACTAATCACAGCACTAGCCTCAGTTCAATAGAAGGAGGAAAAGGCCCTACTTCTAGACCAGAGGAGAGATCACATTCGATTGCAAAGGGTGTGTGGAAAGAAAGATGCTGTTCTCTGATCATGTTTTGAGACAGTGTGCCATGTAGACTTCCTAGGTGGAGTTGCTTCTTTCCTAATTTGCAGCTAGAGATGTTGTCACTTTAGCAGCAAAATCGCTTATTGCTAAAGAGTTGCCATGTTATAAAATGCAGATCTAAAACACACAATCTACCGTTATACGTCAAGGGACTGGAAGACAAGAACAAACTAAGCCCACGTTAGCCAGAAGGAAGGAGGTGATGAAGATGAGAGTGGAAATAAGTGAAACAGACACTGGAAGAATAACGGAAAAGATCAACAAAACTAGGAGCAGTTTGGGGAAACACGAGGTTTCAGGAGTTTTCCATCAATTTCCTTGTTCTCTGGTGTGGACTCAGAAGACCTTGACACTTTGTTTTATGCTCTGGTCTTGCGCTGTCTTGACATTTTTAAGTCTTTTTGATCAAGAGGCCTGCATTTTCGCTTTGCGCTGGGTCCCCCAGGTTGGGAGCCAGTCTTGTTTTTATGTCTAGAATGAGCTTTTTATTCCTCACAGTATTCCACCTGGCAAGTTCTCAAACATTTTTCAAGATACAGCTTAATATCCGCTTGCCTCTGAAAGTTATCCTGATTCCCCACCCTGACCTGCAGAGGGAATAAGTGGCTGTTTTCTATATATATCTTGGTTCCATGCCATTTGGCAGAAACTCCTTGTATAGTAATTGTTTATATGAATATTTGTGTATATATTTTTCTCCTCCATTAGTCGAGGCTTAAAAGCATGCCTTATTCATTATTACTCACTTAGCGATATCCCAGGGCATAGTCAATGTAGAAAATATATAGTAAATATTCAATATATATTTGATTGAATCAGAGAATAGATGAACAGAAGAATGGAATATAGTTATACATACTTGTCTTCAAAATAGTAAGAGCGGGTACTATAGATTTAACACCAGATAAATTTGTTTGCTAATAATATTCACTACCTAACTCTCCCAAAAGCACTCCATTATCATTTTTGTCCAGTCTTCCTATTTGTTCTTTATTGGAAGTATAAAACATACTCTGTTATCAAATATTGAATAACCTTCATGCAGTTATTACTTGAACTTGAATGCTTCCTTTCAGCTTCACTTCCCAGCACCAGCGGGAGCTATTGGTTTAACACTTACCAACACACTGCTCTGCCTGTCTTCATGAATTCATCTTTGCAAACCCACCCACCACTAGATTCTCAGTTCATGAAGGGGCTTCCACTTCTGGCCAGGATGGGGTAGCAGGGACCAAATTCAACCCTCCATCCGGAAGAACCACAAAACCAGAGGAAAAATATGAAATAGTGATTTTTTGAAGACCATGAGCAAGAGCCAATAAAATACAGTGATCCTTCAGCATTAGGAGCAGATGAGAAGAGACCTACGGTTGTTTGCTCAAGCCTACCTCCTGGAGTGTTTCCGGGCTGCAGGGCAAGGACAGGAGGAGGCCGGCTGTGTCCTTGGGTCGAGGAGGCAGAGCTGAACGTCTTGAGAGGCCAAGATGGGGTGAGTTCTCAGACAAGAGTGTGGGAGAGGGGAAAGCTGCACAGAAAGGGGACTCTGGGCTTCTCCAAAGGATCCTTCTGGAATCTTCCATGGGATACTGGCTTGGCATTTGTGGGAGGAAGCTACCTGGGGCCGGAGGAAGAACTACTGTGAATGAGGAAAGACAATGGTACCACAGACAGACAGAAAAACGTCCTGCTTCATGGGGCACAGGATGGAGCCCTCACAAATGCTTGCCTGAGCAGCGGAGCAAAATTAGTCCTAGACCCAGTGCTGCTCCGGACCCCCCAACAGGGCTTCAAGCAAGACCCCCCAATGTTTTCAAGTGACCTGAGTCATAAAACAAAATTTGAAATATTCATAAGCATAAACACATAGCCAGGTGCAACAAGGTAAAATTTACCATGTCTACTATCCAACCAAAACTGATAGACAAGGAAAATAGTAGGAAAGTGTAACCCATCGTGGGGAGCAAGAAAATAACTGATGAACAAAGACTAAGGAATAACCCAGGTAACAGAATGAGTAGACAAGGACATTAAAACAGTTGTTACTATTATAGACCATAGGTTGAAGAAATTAGAGGAAAGATTGAACTTCTAGAGATTAAAAATCATGTAAGATGCAATTAATATAAACTTAGACATTGGGGAAGATGAGTGAACTTGAAGGTGGAACTAGAAAGTATTAAAACCCCGAAACCCACAGTGCATCGGGGAGCTGTGGGGCAACGTGGGTCCTGACGGGGAGGAGAAGCAGGAAAAATGTTTAAAGATAACCAGAAAATGTCCAAATGTGATTAAAACTATACATTTAAATATATGCGAAGCTCAACAAACCCCAAGTAGAAGAATATGAAGAAAAATACCCTAAAGTGTATCAGGATCAACTTGCTTAAAACTGAAGATAAACATAAAGTATTTAGCTCTTTGAGTATGATTGAATATAGTTCAAAACAGTGATATACACATAATTGTCACTTATTCTGTACTCATAGATTAATCTTAAAAAGTTAAATCATTTCTCAGCATATTTAAAACCTAAGGTCTTTCCTCCATTTATGAGTATTTCTTAGTTGCAAGTATTTCTTATTCCACATGCTTATAGGAAGGCAGAAAACACAAGGCAAAGAACTTGGCAATGAAAGTTTTATTTTTAACTGAATTTTTTCATGCAGAGTAAGAGATTTTGCAAAAAGAAGTCTTGTTTTTAATAAGATAATGATAGCCTAGTTTATTTTCAACTAGGTCACTCACCTTGTAAAAATTCCCCTTTGTAATGAGAACCTGGAAGGGCAGTGTGGATTCACGGACTTAATCTTGGCACACATTACTAATTGGTTAATCGATACATGTTTAGGTCAGATAAAGTGAAGTAATATTTTCAGAGAGCAGTTAAAATGAGTCAGTCGCTAAATTCTCACAATGGTGCCAAAGATAGTTGATAGGTAGGTAAACAGATCGATAGACATCCAACCTTAAAGACACATGGATTTAAGAAGTTTAGGGAATAGAGCGAGTATAAGAAATACACATTAGCTTACAAATGGCATTCATTAATAGAGGGCCCATATTATATATTTTTCCCCTCAAAGTTCATTTCTTACTCCAAAACTAACCTACCTAAAACCCTCGCTGGTCCTAATGGGGTAGCTGTCCAGTGTGTACCCCCTTCATTATGCACCCCTCTTTTTCCCCAACTGTGGGGGCTCTTAGAACCACTTCTGGGGTTCCTCTGTCAGTCTTAGATTATGTCCTTTTATTCTTTAATCTCCTTATCTATACATCTTCCTAGCACTAAGGCATTGCCTGTCAAAAGTGTACAAAAGTAACTATTCCAGAGGTGAATCAATCATGTTAAAAACCCTTTCAAAAAACAGTAGCTTTATATGGATACATAAAAGGCAATTGTCTTCTGTTTACCAAAAATGAATTTCTAAGGGATGATGTGATCGTTGACCTCCAAACTTCAACTTAACCTTGCCTTCTTCTTACTAAGGCGTGCATAGGTCTCTTTTTCTCTTTCCAGACCACATCCTTCCATTTTCCCCAATGTTAGATATCTGTGTGTTTTTTCTTTTCAGTTTCAAAATGTTTATGCACAGGCTCTTCTGGAAAAGGTCAAGCTGATAAACAAATGTGGGCTAAATGGCAGGGCCAAGTATGGGTTTGGCACAAACACTGGCACCCTTGCCAGGCAGTCTGGTTGAAGCACCAGGAGTATCCCTGTCTCCTTTGCTTAGTAAGTTCCTTCTTCTGAGACCTTCTCTCGCTGCACGTGGGATTGGCATGGTTTTTTCACTCTTAGGGTCTTGTGTCAAAGGACATCAATACTGTGTGAAACAGGGAATGAAAACTCATTTTTAGAATGGAAGAAGTTAACATATACAGCTTACGATTGGAATGGCATAAAAGGTACAGAATAATTAGATGACTTCCTAGTTGAATTGCTTTTCAATGAATTTTACTGGGGTGAGATTGTTTGATAGGATTATATAGGTTTCAAGTGTGCATTTCTGGGATACATGATTTGTGTCTTGTGCGTTTACCACCCAAAGTCAAATCATCCTCCATCACCATCTATTTAACCCCCGTTACCCTTCATTACTCCCCCTCCCCCTCCCCTCTGGTAACCACTATACTGTTGTCAGTGTTTATTAGCTTTTGTTTGTTTATATTTCTCGTTTGTTCCCTTTGTTGCTTTCAGTTTTATATCCCACATATGAGTGAAGTAATAGGGTTCTTAACTTTTTCTGTCTGACTTATTTCACTGAGCATGATATTGTCACGGTCCGCCCATGCTGTCACAAGTGGCTGGCCGTATTTCGTCTCCTCTTATTGTATTTTTTCCATTATTGTTTAGTCTCCTTAGACCCCTCTCCCCCTGCAATCACCACACTGTTGTCCATGGCCATGAGTCCTTTTTCCTTTTTGCCCCACCCCTCCACCCACTAACCTCCCCCACCCCTTAGCTATTATCCTGCTCTCCATCTGTGAGGCTGTCTCTGTTTTTCCTCCAGGTATGAGTGAGATCATACTGTATTTGTCTTTCTCTGACTGGTTTATTTCACTTAGCATAATGTTCTCTGGGTCCATTCATACTGTTGCAAAGGGTAAAATTTTCCTCCTTTTTATGGCCAAGTGGTATTCTATTATATAAATGTCCCATAGTGGTTTTATCCATTCATCTACTGATGGACACTTGGGCTGCTTCCATATCTTGGTGATTGTAAATAACGCTGCAGTGGACATAGGGCTGCTTATGTTCTTTTGAATTGGTAATTTGGGCTCCTTCATATATATTCCCAGAAGTGGGATCACTGGCTCAAAAGCAGATCCATTTTTAATTTTTTGATGTACCTCCAAATTGCTTTCCACAATGGTTGCACTAATCTACAATCCCACCAACTGTGCAAAAGGTTCCCCTTTCTCATCCTCTCCAGCCCTCGTTGCTTGTTGATTATTGATGATGGCCATTCTGACAGGTGTAAGATGATCTCTTCTTGGGGCTGAGCAGTACTCTATTGTACAGATCTACCCCATCTTCTTTATCCAGTCATGTGTCGGGGGACACTTCCGTTGCTTCCGTGTCTTGGCCACCATGAATAATACTAATAGCTTTTAATACTGACTGTGAACTCTTACAGAAGAAAATAATGGTCAGTGTTCTTCGATTTTTTTCATTCAAGAAGACTGCTGATGGGAGGAAAAGTAACAATGAAACACCAGACGATAGTAACCTTAAAAATCACTTAAGTGAGATATGCAGAACACATCGAACATTTCTTCTAAGTTTTATGTTTATAAAAGTGGTCTGTGCCGGGTATAAACCATGAGACAAGGGGAGTCTTGAACACATGTGTGCATGTCTCTCATTTATAAGTGAATAATTTCTTCTTTAAAAAATGGAAAAGAGTTGCCCTAACCATCATCCCGTGCACCAAAAGGTTGTGGGTTCGACCCTCAGTCAAGGCACATACCTAGGTTGTGGGTTCAGTCCCAGGTCAGGGTGAGTATGAAAGGCTCCCAGTCGATGTCTGTCTGTCTCTCTCTCTCTCTCTCTCTCTCTCTCTCTCTCTCTCTCTTTCTCTCTCTCTCTCCACCCCCCGCCCCACTCCTTCCCTCCCTCTGTCTCCAAAATCAGTAAACATATCCTCAGTTGAGGATTTAAAAACATTAGAAAAAAGGTTTTATTTTTCAATATATTCATTCAGTTTCCTAAAACATGTAAGTCCTTACTGATCTCCATAGTGAGAATTCCTGAATGGTGACTGATTAAATGTGAATTTTCTGGAAGCTTGAAAATGTCCAGAAAAAAAGGGTTGGTTGGTTTTCAGAACCTGGAGTAAGAGCTCACGTTTTTATTTATTTAAATTCTGTTTTCCGATTTTAGTTTCTTCAGCAAAGCTACCTTGGAAACCTGAAAAACAGCTGCAGAGCCCTCAGTGTGTGATGAAATGTTCAGGCAAGGCTGCTGCTTAAACAAAAGCCCCTTTCCACTGGTGACTGGCTCGTTCCTATTGTGGAACTGGAAATAGAATGAAAAGGCTCAGATTCATCCAGGTCTGAAAGCCTGGGTAGGTAAACCTGGTTCTGCTTGGGTGGGACCTGATCTTTCGATGAACTTTTCCAAGTCTGCGAAATCCTCCCCAAGGACTTGCCGGCACTGAGAATAGAACTGAAATGTCCAAATTCCTCCAAATCTGAACATGTCAGGCCAGGATTACTTATTCCTTTTTGGTTTTGATCTTTATATAATCTTTCCCTAAATCTCTCACATTCTCCTTTAAGGCCTCACAGTGTTGTGTTTTGTTTTTGTTTTTTCTGGGTGTGACATTGCCACCTGCTGCCTTTTTAGCATCAGAGCTAAAAGAGGTCAGAGAAGGTCACCTGAATCTGTATCTCAAGTGTCAAATCAAAAAAGAAATATCTCCATAAGCATGCAGCCTCATGTTGACGACTTCAACTTTCTATTTGCAGCAGCCCATTTACAATTTTGCTCTCATGAGACAAAAAAAAAAAAAAAAAAAAAAAAAAGGCAGAACTAGCATAAAGAAATTGGCAGGAAAGACATTCTTAGAAATCATCTAATCCTTGGGATATCAAAAATAACCGTCTGTGCTTTGTTCATATAAAACATTTCGAATAATTTAATTACCTTTAAATTTATTCCTTCAAAAACTTGCATGCCACCGTGGTCTTTATTTTGCTGATCTCATTCAGATTAGATTTTTGCCAGTTTTGATGTGGAAAGAAAGAAAACACTGTGGAATTGGGCTCAAGAGGATTAGAACCTTTACTTGTCATTTACTAAATGCGATGTCAAGCCATAATTTAAGATAAATGCCTTGAAGACAACTCTGCAATCACAGATGTATTTTTAGAAGTGTTGAATTAGATTTCATATTATCAACACTTCCACGATCCTTATAGGAAGTAATGAATATTTGAGATAGAGTATACAGGGTTATGATTGTTTTAGAAGCGGAAGCAAAGTGCGGTATCATCAAGGTACTTCATATGATGAATAAAACTAATGACTAGAAAATTAATCAGAAAGGGTATTCTAAAGATTTATGATAATACTTCATTTTTTAAGGTGCCAATGAATCAATGTAATATATTTTTATGTTTAATATGTGAAAAAATTATTTTTAAGAAGCACAAAATTAAAATGTAATCACCATTCAGTGGATGGCTTCATGTTATCCATATATTGGATGGCTACTTCAGAAACATTCCATCTAATAAAACAGTCTATCCAGGAATGTATACGGACAAAATCCAAATTCCAGTCACACTCACATGGGCATTTTTCCTGGGATTTTGGGCTGCAGTGCACGTGAGAATGTTGGATAGTCTCTTAGATTTTATGAAACACTAGATTTCTCATATGTTGAATATATAAAATATTGTCTGTATTAAATACACCTAGTAGACCTAAAATACCTGCGATGGTTAATTTTATGTATCAACTTGGGTGGGCCACAAGGTGCTTACGTGTGAGATCCAACATCATACCAGATGTGTGGATGAGATTAACATTGCAATCAGTGGACTGAGTAAGTAGATTGCCCTCCGTCATGTGGGTGGGCCTAGTCCAATCATTTGAAGGCCTGGCCAGAACGGGAACACCAGCCTCTGCCTAGTGAGAAAGAATTCGCCAGCAGATCGCCTTCAGACTCATCGACAACATTGGCTTTTCTTGATTCTATAGCAGATTGCCTTTGGACTTGAAGTGGAACATCCACTCTCCTGAGTCCCCAGCCTACAAGCTCACACTGAAGGTTTTGGACTTGCTGGCCTCCATGATCACATGAATTCATCTCTAATAATAAATCTCTTTCTGTGTACACATTCATCCAATTGGTTCTGTTTATCTGAAGAACACTGACTAATATAATGCATGAAATATGTTATTTCTTGGTGGTTATACCCTTGGACATGAAGAACTCTCTCAGCATCCAATGTTAATTAATCATCAAAAAGCAACAAGATTGAATTTCATTCGAATGTGACTTACAGAATTCCCCTTTTAATTCCTAAAATGTAATGGGAAAATCAAGCCTGCTTCATTGAAGTCATCCATACTGGGCCTCCACATTACCAATGAAATTGATTTTCTCAGAATAAGCATCAGGATTGAATTTTTCCCCCATGGGTGTTGACTTCTTCCACTCTGCTAAGAAAGAGAAAACACATGAATGATTAATATAGGCGTGTGTGTGTGCAATAATGAACATGTACTTTCGCTTGCTCTAGCGCCTCCCATGGCTGAGCAGACTCGGGTAGTTCAGATTCTGATAGCAACGCAGATAAGATGCAGGATCGGATTTGCTTATAATAACATCAACGTCACCTCATGAACTACATCTATCTCGGGCCATTCTCTCCAGTCTTCTCCTGGCCTCCAAGAACCTGGCTTCTCCTTGTAACTTGACTCAAACCAGTAGAGTGTTGGAGGGCCAGAAAGTAAAATACTTCCTGAAAATGGTATTTGCGTAAACTTTCGATTATCTCCTTATCATGAGAAGAGGAAAGGGAAGAGGTACAAAAGGCCAGGAGAAGATTTTAAAACAGAAGCCACTGGATTCTTGTGAGAGGTGGGGCGAAGCTGATGTTTAACATCAAAGTGGAAACTCATCATTGGACCTGAAACAGCAGAATAAGACCAGGTTACTAAACTGGCCATTCTCAAGAGGTTGTTGACATGATCTATGATGTTTTATATGCCATACACTGGAATTGTGTGAAGAATCAAATCCAGCGTCTCAGTGAAAGCAGTGTGGTGAATTACTTGTTTCAAGAAGAAGTTAGTAAGATATAGTAATAATTTTCAGTGTCGTGTTTATTCCTTTGGAAGAACCTTTAAATTTTTTTAAAACCTGATTCTCATGAAGAAAATTCTCTAACACTGGCTGGTGTGGCTCAGTTGCCTGGAGCGTCATCCTGTAGACCAAAAGGTCATGGGTTTGATTTCCCATCAGTTCATGGACCCAGGTCGCAGGTTCAATCCCTGGTCCAGGAACCTACGAGAAGGCAATCAATTGATGTTTCTCTCTCTCTCTCTCTCTCTCTCTCTCTCTCTCCCCCCCCCCCTCCCCCTCTCTGTCCTTCTCTCTCTAAAAGCTATGAAAAAATGTCCTTGGGTGAGGATAAAAATAGAATAATACTAAAAAAAATTCTAAAGGAGTTAAAAAACAGGCGGATGATATTTAGATAAACATAGATAAACTATCTAAATTCAAATCTAGTAAATGGTAGACTCAGAATTCAGCCCCCTGTCTTTTGATGTGAGACACCATATGTGTTGAGGAACACAGAAAAGGAAGGTGTATTGGGGATAGATAATAAACCCTCATAGCTAGAGAGCATTAAAAATATACACAAGCCTTGCATATAATCATTTGTAGGTCAATGTTCTGGAAAAAGAGCAAATCAATGTGGGCTGATTCTTTTTATGCCAATGTGATCTGTCATTGCTAAAAATGGACCAGAAATGGAAAAGTCTCCTTTTGTTCCCAGAGGAGCCTCTTCACTCCTCCACACATAATTTGTAGTTCTGAAGCACAGTGCAAATACCATTTTAAAATACTCCAATGTATATTCATTTTTAATAAG
The DNA here is from genome assembly GCA_039655065.1 of Glossophaga mutica. Taxonomy (NCBI): domain Eukaryota; kingdom Metazoa; phylum Chordata; class Mammalia; order Chiroptera; family Phyllostomidae; genus Glossophaga; species Glossophaga mutica. The sequence continues at coordinate 5,998,840 of CM077313.1, read as the reverse complement.
ATGCTTTTTAAAATTAAATTTATCAGGGTGACACTGATTAATGAAAGTATATAGCTTTCAAGTATACTCTTCTATGGTACATCATCTGTATATTGCACGGTGACCACCCAAAGTCAAATCTCCTCCATATCTTTGATCACTTTTACAATTAAGATGCTTCTTATTTAGCGCATCAAAAGGCTTATTCTCTGAGACCTAAATGTCTTATAAGAGCTTCCAAAAGAAACTGATATAACCCTGATAATAGTTTAGGCCCCCCAAAAATAACAGCTCCTGTTCCTGCTTGGGTTCATTAATACTTGTGGGTGTATAACAAGCCACTACATTTCTACTGAAATTGCAAAGCATCGCCTTGCTTTGTTGTGTAATTTATCAGTTCTCTTTTCCTCTTTGTTGCTCCTTTACAATTTGTCTTTCCTTTCTTCAAGAAGAGATCTGAATGAGAATAAGTATATTTATCAGCTCTGACTCATATGCAGAGTCCTGATAAGGAAAAAAGATGATTCTTCCTTTTCCCACACAGCCACTCCCTGCCTGCTAATGTTAGGGACCAAGCTGAGCCTATTCTAATTCAGATGCATTTCTTCCCTTCTGACCTTGGAGGTTTCCTTTCGGAGCATCTCGGGATGCTCAGTACTCCTTGATCTTCATGCTAAAGTGACACCTTTCCTGATGGTGAAATGTGCTCATGAATACACTTTGTTTTCAGATTGCTTCTTATCAGAGCCAGGTATAATATAGCATACAAAATTGGATGTGTTTCAGAGCATCAGAAAAGAAGATTCTGTAGTCAAAATCCATCATTAATACTGGATAAAAAATGTCTATGAGGCGCACACAAGGCTGCTGACATTGGGAAGAACTTACTTTGTTCACTGCGTGGAGAACGATTTGTTGACTTAATAGCATTTTGGATCGCATCATTGATTCCCAACAGCACTTGGGGTATCTCTCTTGTCATCTCTTTCTGAATAGTTCAGAAATCAGTAGTATTTCTAAAAATTCTTTCAGTTAGTCAGTGCCAGGCCAGCCATTTCCCGGAGCCCTCTTTAGGAGGAAGTAAGCCAAGAGATGGGAGAAGAAAGGATGCTAACCACAACGAGACAGGGACCCCCTCCTTTCCATGGGGAGTGCAGTCCTAGAGTCGCCCATTTTTCACAGGCAGGGAGAAGGAGTAAGAGGAGGGGGAAGAAAAAGAACACTGGATAGAGTGGAATATTGTAGAGGACAAAAGGGAAGAAACAGAAGGAAAAATAGGGGCAATAAAAATTGGGAAAGACCTAAAGGAGAGAGAAGAACACAGGGAACAATCACCTGGCTTTGTTCGTTCCATCATCCATGGATTTACTCCAAGCTTCTCAAGGGCTTTGTTATGCCAACTGAGTTTTGTCAGCGTTCTAATTTTGCCAGAGTCTCTATCTAGTACCTCCTTTAGTTCATTTTTCCATCTTCCCCTTTACCTCCTTTTCACCCCCTCCTTCCCCGGTGAGTTCCAAATTCAAGGCAAAAGTAATCTGTTTTCGGATAAATATATTATTCTCTCCCTGAAAATACCGTGGAATCGGAGCATTGAATTATTTTGCCACATTGGCTACAGACATGCCAAGGACATTGTTCTCAAATCTGATCACGATGCGGTAACTGGATGGAATGGTAGTTACGTAATGCACACAATCTGAGATGATAAAGTAAGTTGAAGTACATTTGCAGGGAAATAATTAGCCATCAACACTAATATGGGTGTGTGTTAACACGTGTTGAAATTTAGGAAAAAATGGGAGAAGGGTAACTATTAATAAAGTGCAATCCATTCATTATTTTTTCTGCACCAAAATAGAAAACAGTTGGCATCGTTCATTTGGAGGGAGGCGCTGTTTGGGGCATCACCTGGGGAGGGCAGTTTGGAAGCAGCGATATACAACATCTGAATTTGAGAGCAGATCTGGAATCATGGATATAATTTGAAATAGCATCCCACTCCTTCCCACTCGTTTTAGTGTACTCAAGTCGGTCACAGTGCATTGTCAAAGTAAAGGGTCTATTTTCCATCACTAAAAAACAATTCATTAGCAAACCATCTCAGCAGAATATTTTTTACTCAATACTCTACCTTTCCTCTGTTTCTGAAGCTTTTACTTTTCGTCCTTCCCTTTTTCTTTCTCAAAACAAACCAGGGACTAAACAAACAACTGCAAAACCCTTGTCGTTGCAGGTAAAGTCCTCAGGCAGATTTATAGCCCTTCTCCCGTGTCCTATCGGAATATCGGAAAGGGGGGTTCATTTGGGGAGGAACTAACTGCAGTGATGGCAGATGGAATCTGCATAAGAATATTGAATGTGTTTTCCTAAAATGAATTATACTGAAGAAGAGAAGCACACCTCTTACTTGTTCACTGATTTCTGCCCTGCAGAAATGGGAAACCGTAGCTAATTAAAAGTAATCCATAACACCCATTAGGGAGATGGGAGAGATCCTTTTTGAGGAAATAAGTGTATAAACACGTAATTACATCTCCTTCCTGTTTTTCCTTTCCCCCCTCTTCCTGCCCTTCCCCCTCCCCATTTCTTTCCTTCTTTTGCCCTCCCCCCTTCAGTTCCACCAATAAAACCTCCCGTATTTGCTACCTGATCATTTTTAATATTAAAAATATCCTTCTGAAGTGATCCATCATGTACTCTAATATTGAATGCTTCATCTTTCTAGACTTTGTATTTGTCTAACAGATAAATGAGGAGCCTAGCTGCACACTTAGTACAATATGTTGAAAATCTTATGAACAACTTTGGTCAGAAAATGTTAAGGATCCGTTCACTGGTTTCAAATTGGCTGGGCATGTGGGAATGAATTTTCAGATTGTGTCACTGTGTCATTCTTGGTGCCAGGTGCTTTCCTGAATTTGAATGACTTCGCCTTTCCCTGTGCTTAGAGCTCATCAGCCTCACTCCAGCTTGGGAGCTGCCTGTGGTACTGTCAGATCGCTCAGTCTCTGGGCCTGGCCTGGCTCCGGCTTCTATTGGCCTCCTTTCGTGATTGGTGCAGTCACCTCTGACCCGTTTAGATGGTCAAAGCCCCTTCCCATCACATATCTCCAGTTAGAGCATCTCTCACTGTCTTAACGACAGGCCTTCACTCAAATTGGGGTTTTTTAGGATGGTGCAGTTTCGGGTCCAAATATTCAGAAAGTAGAAAGGGCAAGGGTAGAGCTAGCTACACTTTCCTTTCCACGAGGATGCAAAGATGACAAAGTTTATTAGTTTGCTAAAGGGATTAGGAGTGGGCAGAAGAGCAAAAGGGCTCATGGAGTAGACTGGGCCTGAGCAAACCATTAGGATGCAACCTCACAGGAGATGGCACCTACAGGTCATTTTCTCCCTCTGGCCAAGTCCCAGAGCCATTAGCCTTTCCAGTGCTAATCACTGGACGTGAGTTTTCCTGAGGTGTATGAGGTGCACTGAAGTCCTGGGACTGGACTGTATACTCCAGTCTCTTCAAAGCATCAAATCGTAGACCTTGGCCTGTACATCCTGTATATATGTGGCAGAATCAGTTCCCTTTAACCGAATGTCAAACATCTCCCAGCAGCGTCTGGCGAGTCATGTAAAAATTGGATGTTCTGGGGCTTTGCAGGCATGCTCTCTTCAGAGGACTAGGGACTGGCCTGTAGAACAGGTTACTACATGGAAATGTTTTCATAGGTTTGAGCTGTTCATATGATTCTTTGGCTAAGACCTTAAGAGGCAAGTCCAGCAATCAAATTCTTTTCTGCAATTAGGACGCAGAAGACTATGCACGTCTTTCATAATTGAGGTTGGAAACTGTTGCGTTTGTTCTTCTGTTGGATCACGCGTTGTCTTAAGTGGCAATGTTTGCTGCTTACCTGCTACGTAACTGAGAAGCAGGCATTCAAGGTAGAGGCTTCTGCCTGGACCTGTAGTCTGATTTGGAATGTTGAGGCTGTAACCGAACGTAGGTCTGGCTGCTACAAAAGCCAATGCTGGAGACGCAGGTGCTGATATAAAGGAAAGTGGTTTATTTGCAGGTGCCAGCCACCTGGAAGATGGGGACTGATGACTTAGAGCCCATCTCCTGGATAGAAGGGGCACTCACATCTCAAAGCCCCTTTCCTGGGAAGATGGGGACTCATGTCTCAAAGCCCATCTCCAGGTGTCAGTGGAGGCAGAGGTTTTTATAAGGAGGAAGAGGGAAAACAGAACAAAGAAATCAAGGGCGGGGGTCGCAAAGTTCTCCACAAGCAGACAAGCGTGGTCCATCCCGATAAGGTGAGTGACAGTCCGGTGTGCGTTATCCTGATTTAGTCATCCTGGCTCCGTATCATCCCGGCTTCACATCATCCTGGCTCCACCGTCGAAGGTCAGCAAATTTCCCAGAGCTGGGATGCCTGAAGGCTGGGGTCTGTATCTTCTGCAGTTAGCTCCTAGGATTCTTATACAAACATGCTGTTCGTCTACAAGCTCCATGTTAGTCAGTCAGCACTCACAGAAGCAATGGCAAAAGAATGGTGGGGTGGGTTACTATCCCCCACCATTACAATTTTCCACTGTTCCAAAGCCAGGCTAGGCCACAAAAGCTGGTTTTCTTCTGAAGACTGGATGAAATGGTGATTCAAGCCTGCCTAAGATTGCTTTTACTCCCTTCAATCCAGCAAAGAAGCATAATACAAAGAGTACATTAGAGTACCTAAAGCTCTCTTTTGTCCCAGTGAAAGCTGTTCATATGTAGATATTTGGTGTCCTCAGCTATGCACACAGAGTGAAGAACTGGCAAGCTCAGAGGACCTGAGATGGGTGGGTGTGTAGACTTTTATGTGAGTGGCTGGGGGCACGATCACACCATCCTTTAAAGACGTTTCTGTTGTGTGTACCACACCTACGAATTCTGCACTGCTTCTTAATGCATCATCTTGCCTACTCAGAGCTTCGGTGCAGCCGCCCTGAACTTGGACTGCAGCGAGGCCGACCAAAGTTTGTGAGCCCCGAGTCGTTTCCAGTGTTGGTCAGCTAACCTAATGTGAGCTGTTGAAAAAGATTGTTATTGCACTGAAATGAGCAAATGCAATCCATCTTCCCACCCTTGGCCAGGATCACTTCTCCTTTGTCTCCTTGGGTGACTTTTTTTTTCCAGGATCCCAGTAGGAAATGCTGATTTTGAAGTGATCAGTCATTTTAAGCATAATAAAATGGTAATAATTTCAAGCATAATATATGCCTGAAATCACTCATCATAATTAGATTATTTTAGACTTTGGGAAGTCTGATTAGGGTTGGCCTTTTGATCAGTTCAATTACTAAGTTATTGACAGGCAACCAATCCATCCTAGAACTTGAGGATCAGATCTAAACATCTCCACATGGTGTTTTATTTTACTTAGAACATTATAGCTTTTGAGACAGCTATGGTTGCGATGATTATGTTGATATTTATGAAAATTAACATGACTTACATATATCTGTTTGGGAATACACTGTTCATATATTCAAATGTAATCTACTTTTATTTTTGTCCCCCTCTAACCAGCCATTGGGGAAACATGGAGATTTAATAACTCAGGACTAACAAATGACAATACATGAAAAACTTCAAGAATTCAAGTAGCTGAAACTATTCTTACATAATTTCCAAACTGTGTAATATTTGAAAAATGCAGCATTCATTTAGATAAGTTTTAAGCATACCTTTATAGTACATCACCACCATATGATCTGCTGTTGTTTAGTATGTAGAGTATTCTTATAACGTGTTTTCTTCAAGGAAAACTTGTGGAAAAAACCAAGGGTGTGTGTGTGTGACAGACTCAGCGACATGACTGATTTTGGTGTCTCTAAGTAATTAGTGAAGTTATGCCTGTCTCTCTCATTCAAAGCACTATTACACAGGCTGATGCAAGAGATGACGGTGGTAAATGGGTTTTCAGGTCATTTCAGATAAAGGTAAATGTGGTTGTCATTTCAGTTGATCATTCTGCATCTTTTCAGGACTGTCCATCCATCTCCTGGAACAGCCTGTTCAATAAGCTCTACAGGAAGTAATTTGGGCAATTTTAAACAAAGTATACCTTTAGAGTAAGTGGCTTTGGAGTGGTATTTATCTCCTGCCAAGATGGATAAGAATATATTTTAAAGGGGGTTAATTTCCTGTGTTATAATTATTAGGTGTCCTTGGGAAATAAGTATTTAAATAAAGATCGTAGGAGTCCTTTGGATCTCAAGCAAGATGCAATTAACTCAAGTAACTTTGGCCAATGAGCATCTGGTGTTCACGTAACTCTACATTTTCATCTGCTAGATCAGATTATTAATTATTAACCGCAAATTTATAAAATCCTCGTATTAATGACATTTTGAAGAATAACTTCGGAGCAGTGAGTGGGGGAAAGCTGTTCATTGCAATAACAATTGGTTTAAAAATACATACTGATAGACTTAAAGACTCATTCTTATTTTGGGGAAAATATTTAGGAGGTAAAATAATCAATTTCATAAAGAATGGTCATTTGTAGTCTCTCATTGAATCTCTAATACGATTCTTTTAAAGGTAACTAGAGGAAAACAATTTTTACAGAACTAGAGAAGAGTAGGTCAAGGGGAAGAGGAGATCTAGATGTTTCAGGTAAAAGAGAAGCACGTTAAGTATATCTCCGTCCAGCTTGTGGACAAAGAAGAAAGATGACGGTAATGGCACAGTGTAATAAGAGCACAGTAGGGGTCACGAGTTCGTGTTGAGAGTGAGCGGAGGGTGTGCAACCCAGTCTAATGAACGTGTTCAGTGTCGAGAGACTGTAAGATTGAGCTGAATCTGATCAATATCAGTAGGAATTAGTCATGCTGTTGTTCTGAGGCTCATGAAAAAATGCTAAACCCATGCTTAGTTTTAAAAAGAAAATAGAATAGCCAGGAAGAAATAAACCCTCTGCCTGGGAGAGTTTATGAGATGCTATACTACAACCAAAAAGGAAAGGCAAAATCTGACCCATCTTTTGCTCCCATATTCTTCAGTGAGAAGAAATGGGAGGCCAATAGAATCTTGTTGTGAATTTCAACAGCACTACAAGATGGAAATTACAGACTGAAATCAGTGAAGCGAATTATAAGGGATGGCATAGCAGCCCCGGATGAGATCAGGCTCTGGAACCTGGCCATATGTCCCAGGTTCTGCGAGAAGTGGAAAATGTGTTGTCACGGGAAAACTGTGGAAGAGAAAGAGGCGCAGTATATTGTATGTCACGTGTGTTTTCTTTGATTCCCAGTAACGTGAATAATTAGATTCTCAGAACTATACATTGATAAGTGGAAGTTATTTTTAAAATACAGGGTGCGGCACAAATAATGCCCCCATTTTATTACAAAATCATAAGCACATCATCCTGTAACAGAACAACATCACACTCAAGCACACCATGTGACATTTTAGGTGAAATGTTCACATTAAAAATACAAATTATTACACCCATATCATGACCCTACCAACCACACTCAAGCACGCCCTACTTCTGCCGGACCCTGTATATTCCCTAAAATATTGTGTTGTTACAAAGTCCTGTGTACCATCCAGATCCCCCCTCGAGGAAGGAGCTGCTGTCCCAACTGTCACCTCCTCAGGAACAGCCCCAGCTGCATGGGATCATGCTCTTCTGGGGACAGGTCACATCTGATGAGGGATGAGGCAGGGTACCAAGGCCTATCCACTTCTGGCTACCGTAGGACAGCTCTGACAGTTGAGCTTTAGGATGCCTGTGGCTGTGGCTAGGGTCACAGGCCTGTACCACAGCTGGCCATCTGTCTCTGCCCTGCCCCCTGCCCTGCCCATTCATGGGTGTCAACCCCAGAGGAAGCTCCAACAGGCATCCTGTGTACTAACTTCATCTCAGAGTCTGCATCCCAAAGAACCCACTCTCTGAGATGGTACTCACAGTGATGCCACTCAAAAGCTAAGAATTGGAGTGTAAGCATTTCTGTGGAAGCCCACACACACTCATTCTCAGTCTGCATCATTTCCACTCAGCTCCGAGGTAATTGCTCTCTCGATTGGTTTTTACACTTACCTTCCTCCTGTTTTCCTTTGTGGATTGAATGCACATCTTGGTATTTGTAAATAGGGTGTTTTCTTTCATGTGTTGTCTGAAATGTATATACATGGAATTAATCCGTTGTTATATTATTCTCCATTTTGTTTTTGGTACCAAGGCATCTGAAGTTTCAAGGGGTAAAAAGAGGAGCTCACAAAGAAAAAGAATGAGATAACTAAAAAGGTGGGCATCATTGATGAAGGGCAGAGAGATATACAACTGACACTTGATAAAGGCTTAGCGTAAACCATCCCTACTTCCTAATCTGCCACTCTCTCCATTCTCTGCCTGGTGGAGATTTTGCCCAAACATCACCTCTTCTTCCTGAATGAGTTTTCCTAATTCTCCTTGGTTGCCATCTTATAGTTTAGTACCAAAGTACATATTTTTTACTTTGATTCCCAACTATCTATTTTACTAAATACTACAGCCAGATAATAATAAGCCTTGCTGAGGCAGAAGTCTATAAAATTGACTTTCAGAATCTTGGACCCAAATACCATTTTTCTGTTTGCAAGTTTACTTACTTGGGCTCATTAACAAATTATAAAGCCCACAGAATGATTGGGAATGCAACGAGAATTATGTATAATTTCTCGAAGAGTTAGATGAGTCTCAGTTCTATTGGAAGCATACTGCAAATACCATACTGAGTATATCCGATATGTTTTAACCCCTATTTTGTAGAGAATATGGTGAAGCTATGAATTGAGAGTGGTCTTGCTCTTCATTTTCCACTGACCTTTTTCTCTGGGTTCCACAAAGCCCATAATGTGGAGGCCACTCCCTTGAGTCAGAGTTTCAGACAAGTCTTATTTTCTGCGCTGAGACATTAAAATCCTCTTTCTCAGGCTATATGCATGGAGAATTGATTTATAATTCCTGTAAGTGAGGGTTAGCTATTATCTATAATTGAGAAGTGCAGAGATTCTATGGATAGCAAATGATCCGAAATTAAGGTCCCTGAATCATTCATTTATGGTGGGATATGGGGACCCACTTTCATAGTTGAATAAAGGAAAGTCCAAAAGAGTCTGTCAGTTGCCCAGATTTCTTAAGAATAAAAAATGGATTTTCTAGTTTGAATGAAAAAGACCTCAAAGTAGTAAAGATAAAAGCTCTCATGGGTGTCTTGGTTTGGAGGAATATTATAAACATTTAATGTAGCTCAATGTAACATCCCTACATTAGCTTCATTGTGTACATGCACCGTTCCCTGGGCCACTGTTCTGCACTGTTTTAGGTAATTCTGTTTCACAACGGGTAGGTATGACTATTCAGTTCCACATCGATGTATTTATACCCAGTGCAGGGGCTATGGAGGGCTGTGCTGTATACGGCTCATAAATCAATACAAAATGAGGCCACATTTATGCACCATTTACGGTGAAATTTTATGTATCCTGCATCCAAATAATTACACCTATTATGTTCCATGTTTTAAAGAAAAATCACATCTTTCCTGCTGCAGAAAATTGCTTTCTAAGTAGATAACTGATTTCTGAACCAAACATAATATGCAGGCTGAGGGCTGAAGCAACACAGTTACTTTGCACTCAGGTAGTCACTAGGAGCTTGGAGCATCGTTGTTCTAATAGATTTTGTTTCAGATTATTTGTCCACCATTAATCTAAAAATTTAGTATAAACCAGTATAGGTACCATAGTATGAATTAATATAAACATTAAAAAGTAAAATAGTTATATAACTATTGATGGGATGTGTGTGTGTGTGTGTGTGTATCCAAACTTTATAATAATACAGATCAAATTCATATATTTTGTCTTCCATCTTTCTTGGATTAACAGTTTTTTTTTTTTTAAGAGGAAAGGTATTGTGTTGTGGTCACATAGTTGATATTTTAAAAAGTCAATCAGCCTAGCCAAGAGTCTGATTAATTTAAGTAGATCATACTTTGGCCACCAAATGCAGTTGTAAGTCTACTTCTTGATCTTAGAGCCCCATTTAATATTGTTATTCTTTATACAAGGTATGTCCAGAAGGTATCCAGCCATGCAATATGAAACATACAGACATTTATTAAAGAAGATGCAAGATACAAGAAACGTTTCACATAGGACAGTGATACCCCAGTCCCCTGCAAAGTAGGCACCTTGGGACCTCACACAGTTCCCCCAATCACTATCAGCTGCCCCATTGTGTTTTCCTGAATCTCATCGATGGTCTGAAATCTCTTCCCTTTCCAAGGTGATTTTAGTTTTGGGAAAAGCCAGAAGTTGCAGGGCACTGAATCTGAGTTGTAGAGGGGGCTGAGTCACCTGGGTAATTTGATGTTTTGCCAAAAAAAAACTCTGTACACGACATGATGCATGAGCAGGTGCATTGTTGTGATGAAGCTGCCAATCACCAGTTGCCCATAGCTGTGACCTTCTGAATCATTGAAATAGTTTCTGTGGAGGAATGTTCAAGCTAAAAGCAAGATTTGATGGATATTCGTTGCTTTACTCAATCAGTCATTTTGGATGTGACGGCCACACAGTGCACACACTCACTCAGCAGCATCTACCGCCCCCACTGACTAGTACAGTGATGTCGTCATTGTTCACACATGCACACTCCAGTCCACTCTCCTTGGCTGCCAGGTTGCATCTGTGTCATGCAAACCATTCTTGTTATATTAGAAATGACTGGGCTTTTTCCAGACAGACCTCATTGTATATCACCATTTTTGCACCCTTTTATTTAAATGAGAAAAAATAGGCTCTCATGGCATTAGCAGTGGGGCGATAGATAAGCAAAGCCAGTGTTATCTGTGTAATTGTTGCATGTTTAAAGTGGATAGGGAAGAATTATATTCAAAGAAAGAGAGATGGATATGTATATTTTGCATGACTCACCAGCATTTGAGATGGAAAGGCATTTTGAGCATAAATGCACTCAGGCCATCTCCTGGAGTGGTAGTGGCAACACGTGCCTGTGCCCCTACAATCAATTCTCCTGCGAATTCAGAGTCGGGGTTCAGAAATGCACCGCAGATCATATTACTCAAATCCCTAGGGGAAGATGCCATTGACTCCTGGACCAGCGCCAGGTCCTGGCGGCTCCTGATGGTGTGTGTCCTTCCCTTCCAGTCTAATCCCGCTCCTTGCCCTCGTGCTATTCTACAGGTGAACCGAATTCCCATCAGTTTTGCAGAAGGACATGTCCTATCGTGACAGCAGATATATTATTTGCCTAGAATACTCTTACCTATCTCTGATCTTACTCTCTAGATTTCTGCTTAGACATAAATATGGGATTTGTTCCCCTGGAATGTTACAAAGCCCTCTTATAATTCAGTGAGGGGAAAGCTCACCACAGCTGGATGCCATTCGAAGAAAAGTGGCCGAGAAGAAGTAAGGCAATGGATGGAGGTTAGAAAGGAAAGTGTGGCTGAGGGGTGTGTGCTCACAGCACCCCATGCTGGCAGTTCATGATCTCACAAGAACAGAAGGGAAGTCTACACACTGTAGGGAGAGATCACTCGGTCAGGGTCAAGCAGGAAAAGCTTTCACTTCCTTCCGGTTAATTCCCAAGGTGCCTATAGACAACTCTAGGAGTGGAAAGATGTCCACGGGGAATGTCTTATTAGGTGATTTCTAGGGAGAGTATATAAGAAGGTTAAAGATCCTTGTGTCATCCTATTGCTCTGTGTGGCTTTTTCTTCCCTTTTCCTTTGCTTCTTCCTGTTGGGTTTTTTCCCCCTTTTGTATCAAGACGTAAAAGTGCACTTCCTCTCTTTCCTCTTTCCTAGTTCTTCACAAAGCCAAATACTTAATTGGATGTTTTGGTTGAGTTTTGCTGTAAACAGTGTTTGACTGCCTGGGAGAAAGGATGAAATATTCTTGTAATCTTTCATGGATACTGTGGTTTTCTTAAGGAAATTCTTCTCTTGATTTTAAACTACTTTTTATCACTATTTACCTCTATTTAGTCGATGTTTCTACTGGCAACTGAAAATATTTAATAGTTTTTCTGATACGCTAAATACTTACTTTGACTTTTTTTTCTTTTTCTTTGTCATTATTCTGTTCCATTCAGTCATTCAAATGAGATCCGGTGTCCTGCATTTCACAGGTTTGCCTCACCATTGCTCTGTTCTCGCCATAGTAACATCCTTGAAACTCATTGTTACATGATGGTTTCTTCTGTCTTAGAGAGAAAATATTCCCAGATTGTGTCCATAGTACAAACTCCAGCGCTTAGTTTTAAGAGCCATCTGTCGAGCAGAATCTGACCTTGCTCACTGGGTCCAGGACCCAGACCGTTTCAGACTGGCAGGCGGGTTTAGGTCTATCTGTGCAGTACAGAGGGCTCGGTTGGCATGGTTGCTGATTTGGCTAAAGATTGAAATGGAGTGTTTGAAGACTTTGGGTATCAAATCATCAAATCAAAGTTTTTGCATTAACATAGTTCAAGATATCTGGGGGCTTCTGTGTAGGGATTGTTCTAGTTTCAAAGTGTGTTTGTCTCATTTTGTTTATTTTCCCCTTGAGATAGTTGCTTTTGGAAGAGGGCACAACCCAGTTTATTAAGCTGCTTTTCCAAATAAGTGACTTGTATGTGTATAGATATCTACCTACATCTTGATTTTTTTTTTTTTTTTTACCACCTACCTCTGTTCAGATATCGACATATGAACACAAGGAGGTGGGAATGCTATATTTTTCTGTCTGGCTGGGACATTAGTATTCAAGGAAGGTGACATTCTCTGCTATCTTTCCTGTGTCATCAACATGCTTTGGTGGGGCTAAAAGACTCATTGATTTTATATAAACTATAAGTCATGAATCCACAGGAAAATAGTTTGTAACAGCCTTAGTTTCAGTAATGAAAATAACACATCTTTTTAACACTAAGAACATCTAAACTATTTTTATGTTAATTACATTTTTTATAAGAACACCGGTGGATTATTAATGAAGCAAAAGAGAAATAAAAACCAGACCTGGATGTACCTGGATGGAGGAATGAAAGGTGTTTACATTTCCCTGCGGTGGAAGTAGATTACTTAATCTTATGAAGCTTCTTATCTCTACTCTTTGTAAACAGAGAGCTGCCACAGTGCGGGCTATAGAGCAAGTCACCTCCATTCCCCGGGGCTCAGTTTCCTAACCTGTAGAAATATGGAAGTGCGAATGTATGAGTGCCTTTCTGACCCTAACATGCTATGCTTCTATCGTCGGCCTGAAATAGACACACCTACGTGTTCGAACGTATGCATATACACATGCGAATCTATACACACAGTTTGTTTTTCTGTACATTGAATGTGAAAAAAGCATGTGTTTGAAACATGGGCAACTTTTGGATAATCGAGTCCCGCGGTGTTGTGATCCTACTGAATATGCTTTCTGGCTGTTCTACGCTTGCTGGTTTCAGCTTTCCCTCGGCTCACCTGGCCCCGGAGTGGTTAAGACCGGACGTCTTGGCAGAGAAGGGTGTTGGCTTTTTATGGGGAGAGAGGGATGTAAATTGGTGGAACAGAGGGGAGAAAGCTGTCCAAACCCAGAGGAAGGAAATTCAGCATTAAAATTTATTGCAGCACTTCTTGAGGAGAAGAGAAAAGTGGTTCCAGTGAATGAAGGCTTTCTCATCTGGGACTAAGGAGAAATAAATTTAGACTGAAGAGCACATAAAAGACCAGCCTATGCTCAATAGTTTGCAGGAGGCAGGCCTAGCCATTGGATGGTTTGGGGCAAAGTGACATCATAATTCAACTGAAGTTTGGGAAAGATTATCCTGGCAGTAAATGGTATGCAGTCTAAATTTGGCAGAATGAGATTGATAGACAGTATATCCATGGAAAGCTGTTGTAGTAATTGAAATAGAAAGTGACAAGAGCCTCTGTCACAACGGTGACAAGAAAAATGGCAAGGAATGAGTATAGCTGAGATCGACGGCAAATGAGTAATGGACGGTATTTGATCATACTTTGACTCCTCCCAATATCCAAAAATATCATCTGTATTTCAGGCCAGGGAGTTTGAGCTAAGGATGCGGACAGGATGACAGTAGCCTGGAAGAGTGGAAGTCTCCAAGAAGATGAAGAATTGTGTGTTTTCAAGCAAAGTTTGTGTTTTAAGGGTTGGGAAGCTTAAAATATCTTAAAGGCACTCTAAATTTGAGAGGTGGCCCAAGTGAGACATCAGATGAACGGATACTGCTTAGAGAGCCATCTTTATAAAGGCAGTAGTTGAAACAAACAAACAAACAAACAAACAAACAAAAACCCAACAAAAAACCCCCAAAAACTGTAAACCAGTGCTCATCAAAAGCTATTCTCTATTAGGGCTCCTACTCTTTAATATACAAACCCAATTTGTACTGGTTTCAGATACAGTAAAAATATCACGTACACCTTTATTTTTTTTCTCCTTTGCTGTTAAGTGTTTTCTTCTCTAATTACAAGTGTGGATTTTGAATAGATTTGCAGTGTCCATTGCCAAGTAATCACAATATTCACTGAAGGCGTCTTGCAATATTTCCTTTTCATTTGCACTTCCATTTTATAGCCAAAATTTCAGAAAAAGAAAAATTATGTACTTGTTTGTTCAAGCTTAATACTTGTGAAAATACTATAAAATTTATATTAACTATGGAATATAAAATCAGCCTAACTAACACTAAGTATTTATTTTCTCAGAGAGAGAGAGAGAGAGAGAGAGAGATTTGATACCTTTCCCCCTTTTGGTTCTCCCCCAACCCCCTTTTTTTGTGCATGTGGTTGCAGGTGTTGTCATTACTTTGAATTTTGAAAGAGGGAAGGATTTTTGCTATGAATTACTATGAGATTATCATTGTAGTATAGGAGTATTTATTTTCATGTTTTCTAAATTACACATGAAAAATCTAGATAGACTTAAGATACTCTTTTGAAACAATTGGATTAAGAGTAAGTTGATTTGGTTCTCCTGAAATATCAGGGACTAACCATGAAACATCTACTAACTTTTGAGACATTTAGCTATCTTACAACGTAGTTTAAAGAAGAAAAATGGGATGTATCCGATGAAATGCAACCTCAGGTGGAATCTCGTGATTCAGTTGCGTGGGTAAGTGACTCGGAGATGGTGCAAAGGGTAGGCACACAGCCGGTGGATGAACTGCAGGGACCCTCGTCCCACGGCCTCACCTGCTTGCAGGAATTTCCCATCAGTCCTGAGAACATGTAAAGATTAAAGCTAAATGCAGGCACCATTTTAGAAAGCTTTCATACTTTAAAATGTTTTTAGAAATGTAAGATTTGCTCTAGTGTTGCCTTGCATGAACCACTTATGTTCCCCAAATCTTGGAGTAAAGAGCGTTCTATTTCCTGAGGAATGTAGGACATTTGCTATGACCCTGGCAGAGAAAGGCATTTTCAATGAGTCAAAGTGAGTAGTAGGTCTGTTATGAGTCAATTAGCAACAGTTCAGGTTATTAGAAAATCTGGGCTTTAGCTGCAACTGAGGCATTAACTGGTTACATGAAACTGCAAAGAAAATATCAGAACCTCAGTTTGCAAGTAATTTTTATTTACATGGTTGTTAAAGGAAAGCATCTGTATGTATGTAATGAGTACAAAAACCTAACATTGGGAATATGTTACTAGGAGAAATATAATGTTATTATTTGTCCATTCTATATATTTTAAGTTGGTGCTGAAATGTTAAGCTTACTCAATGATTTCTGAGGTCTCTGGCAGAGAGATTTACTATAAAAAGGGAAGCTGTGTTATTGCATAATTTTCCCATGATATGTGGAACTGTCCTGGATTCATCTTAATCATGTCTTATTTAACTATTACCTAGTAATTATCCTTAAGGTTCCTGTACCGAATGATTCCAGTAATCATTCTTCTCCTTCAACATACCCTCCCCCTCGCTCTCACACATACACAAACACACCATCTTCCAAATTGTATATTAAAATTTAATAGATTTGGACTCTGATTAACTTTTTAGAGACCCATGTGATGACCCCCAGATAGCTTAAATTTTTTAGCATAAAGTAAATTTTTTAGTGTTCAATTTTTTACCTTGTAAAGTAGATACAGGAATACGTAAATTAGATGGTCAGTGGCAGAATGAGACTCGACAAGGAGCACAGTGAGTGATGTGAGCTCCTGAGTGACTGGCGTGTCTCCCAGTCCCCCACAAACACACCCCCCACGTACACAACAAACATTGAATATAAACCCCCCAGAGAGAGAAGAGGGTAGGCATAGTTCACTTCTGCTCTTTGCAGCCCTACACAGAGAATTTGTTTGGGGGCAGGGGGTTATACACAGGTAAATTTCACAGGCGAGAAACTGAGTTCAGGCGGTTTCATGGCAGAATGTGGAGATTTCGTCCACGTTTGGAGGTTTACTTCCCTCATGCGTGTCTCGTTACCTAATTCTCCTAAAAATCATTCAAGCTGGAAGGAGGGGAAAGGAGAAATCCAAAGGAAGACTGGAAAGATGAAAAGAACAAAGAAGATTAGAGGGAGGAGAGAAGCAAAGACCGGGCAGGTGAAAAGGAATAGTGAGAATGAGGAGTAAACACCCCAGGGCAGGGCCCTGGCTGGTGTGGCTCAGTGGATTGAGCACAAGCCTGCAAATCAAAGGGTTGCCAGTTCAATTCCCAGTTAGGGTACATAACTGGGTTGCAGTGAGAGGCAACCACACGTTCATGTTTCTCTCCCTCTCCTGCTCCCTCCCTTCCCCTCTGTCTAAAAATAAATTAATAAAATCTTAGGAGAAAAACCAGTATTTTATTTGGCTTATTTAATATTCCAGCAGGGAGGAAGAATGAGTAGGAACTTTTATGCACCCAGAAAATTGATTTCTGAGTAGCAAGTAATAGGATCTGAGAGAGGGAGGTGGGTACCTCTGTAACTCAGAACTCTGCCTGCCCACCTGCTCCCAGGAAAATGACCCAAGCTACTCACTTTTGCTTTTGAATGGAGGCTGCAGGATGCTACTCGTTATTGTTTTTTAGACCAGCATCTTCCCTTGGAAAGATGTCACATCACTATTACCATGGCAGCAGGCACCCTATGAAGACGAGGTGTCTCTCCGTCGTTCTGCTCAATAAACACACCCTTGCAATTCTTCAGGAAAAAAGATTTAGCACAGGCCAGATCTATTTGTGTTTTGACAATTCCTTTTCCTAAAGCTCCATTCAACAATAGATAGTTGTTCCGTGGAAGTGTTTAATCTAGATGCATTTCATCTTAGCTCTATCACCAAAACTTTAGAACACTTTTCTAAATTTAAAGGTGTTTCATTTAGAAAATTATACTCACATGGGAAATAAAATTATTCTTATGCCAAAGAGCATATAAAGTACCCTCCCCTCCTCAGTGCTTCTCAGCGTTTAAGCATAAAATCAACAATTAATTGATAAGCAATTAAGTGTATCAGCTTTATAAATAACTTTACTAACTTTATAAGCATAGAGTCAACAATTTACTTTACAAATGGAAAAAGAAAATTGTTTAAATTAAGCATTTTTAAACAAATGCATTTAAGGGGGTGGAAATAATACCTCCCAAAATTTTAGAAAATAAAATTGTGTCCACAAAAGTGCCATTCTCTGGGACTCAAGTGACAAGAATCCACTTAGGGCAAAAAATTTATACAATCAAATCCTACTATTGAATCTGTAATATAGAAAATAATTGACAAACTAGATCCATGTAATATAGTTAGGAACTGTTAAATGCAGAAGGGTCCATTTTTTAAATATATAAATAGAAGAATAGAAGTAAGTTTGGCTAGTAAAAGAAAGCAATAAGAATTTGTTAGCAATGGAGAAAATGATTGACTTAAGGTAGGCAACTCCACATTTTTATAAAGATAAATATGATTTTAATAGGTTGTGATAACTTAAAAATCTATGTTATATACATATAACATATTTGTGTGTATATGTAAGTCTCTCTGTATAATATATATAAATATAAACATATAACATTAATATACATATGGATATAATATTTGATTTCTGACTCTGGACCCTTAGAGAACTTAGTCTTCTTCTAGGGTGACTCGTTTATGAGGACACTGTCTCCATACACATATTCTGCGTCTTTGGTGACAGATGCAAACTCCCCATGTCCATTAGAAAATCACAGTGGTTTCAGAGTTTTTTGTGACTGTGAAGCAATTTCTGAAAAACCAAGTCTACAAATAAAATGAACTGTTGAGTTCTTGGAGTTAGAGACCAGATCTGAGAAATCCAATGACCCCACTGATAGCCACCTACTCAGAGTGGCCCAACTGGGAAATGTCAGTCAGTAATGAACACTCCCCATGAAAGGTTTGTGGGCTTTTTCAAACCAATGAAATGCATCACTTTATATTCTGGCAATATAAGTAGGTTTTCTCTAGATTTACTTAGGGTATCTCCCCCAAACCCTGACTTTCCTTCTCTAGTGCTTGCTAACCTGTCCTATTTGAACATTTTCTTTTCCTTTTTATACATTTCGACATTTGAACAAATGTCTGGGTCCAGAACATGTTTTTGAAAACAGTTGCACAGTGGCTCTCAAATCAGAGAGTCTGGAGTTTAATGCAGCATCAGCCACTGGTGACCTTTGGCAAGTTAATCACTATTATCTTCAATCTACTCAGTTGTAAAATGAAGACAATAAAACCATCTACTGCATAGTGGAGTTTTGTTTGAAAATTCAGTATGATTATACTGTCAAACACTTAGCACAATTTTTAGGACATAGTAATTGCTCAATAAATGTATTTCTCCACCTCCTCCTCATCACCATCATTGTAATTACATGGTTGTTATTTTCCACCATTATTCAAATTCTACTTGGAAACTTATACACTGTAGAGAAATATTTGCCATGAGTTTCACTGTTGCTTGGAGTAACCTATTTATGGAATAACCTATTCTTAGCTCTTTGAGCTAATACTATATTATAACTTCAGTCACCCAGGAACGGGAGTAGACGGTTAGGTATAGCCAAGATCCAATGGGCCATATTGTCAGCAAAAGTAAAAGTGGTGTGGGGGTAAGGTGGCTTGTAGAGTAGGGCCAGTACACGAATTTACCTGACCTTAACTTTGAAAGGGGAGGGGTACCTCAGCTAATAATTTACTGTGAAGTATCCCAGATGGACAGTGCCCTCAGAAACCTGTCTGAAGCAAGTCCAAATTGCCTCTGGTGGAAGGCACCTTCAATCTCAGTGTCAAAGAACACCTAGATTCAAAGCTCCATTTATTATAACAATTAGTAATAGAAGTATAATAACCTAAAAAAAATATGATAGCCAAAGAATAGATTCAGGGGTGTCAAACTCATTTTCACCAGGGGCCACATCAGCCTCTGTATAACTATAACTACTACTCTGTATAACTATAACTACTCTGTATAAATATAACTGTATAAATATAACTACTCCTTAACTGTTAAGGAGTTGAAATTATACTCAGCCCTTGGAAGGCAACCACAAGGCTGATGTGGCCCCTGGTGAAAATGAATTTGACACCCCTGGAAGTGTTAGCCAATGTAACAGTGCCAGTTTCCAGTGACGACTTCTTGGAGGTGCTAATTAGAAACTGACAAGCTGATTCTAAGACCCATAAGCAAGAGCAAAAGACTAAGAATGAGAAAAAAAATGCATGGCAAAAAAAAAAAAAAAGGTAGGGGGAATAACTGGATTGTAAAGTGCTTGTAAAGAAAGTGTGAACTTTGGATATGTGTATACATTTATACATATGATTTGGATATATGTAATTTTGTCTTATGTGTATACATGCATACATACATAAATACTCACATTTGTGTTAATTTAACCAACAAAAGTTTTCTTAACATCACGTACAGGAGATCTTAATTGAAGAAATTCATATGCAAGGTTATAACGTACATCCATAGTTAGGAGAAAATGATCATCTTTTAGTAGTAAATATATTTAGTAGAGTTAAAGATCTAAACTATGAAAATAGCTTTTATTGTTTTGAATTCAGTACATTTCATTTGCCAGTTGACTGTAAAACAGTAGCTGTGAGCCCCGAGTGGTGAATAATATGCATTCCTACATACGAACGCAGGTACCACCGCGCTATTTCACAGATGACTGAAGGCGGACGGAAAGATGGCCAGGGGAAGGGCTAAGGAGCTCATTTCTAACACAGGTCTTATTTTTAAAGTCTCTATTTTTGTTCCCTGGCAATGTGGAACTTCTGAAAACTGTGATCTCTATATGAACTTTCTTTTTTCACTTAGTTTATACAGATCTTACCAAGATTAAGAGTATTTTCACCATGTATGTCTTTTTTTATAAACCAGTTCCTGTCTCCTGGGGGGGCCCAAGGAGGAGGGTGCTTCACAGTGTCTGCCTTGCACCCATGGTGTCCACCTCCAGCATGGCGGGGGGTTCCTCTGTCTGTGCAGCGGTTTTGGTTGGCACACCGGTGAGCACACTGGTGGCCACAACCGGTGAGCACAACTCTGGCACACCGATGGTTGGGTGAAATGGTGCCAGGATAGCACAGAAGTGGCATCTCACTGAGAAAGAAAGTCTCAGTGAGTCGGTCCCTTTGCCAGAGTTCATCCTGATGCCGTTCAGATGGAGCTCCTTTTTGCACAACATGTTAAGCCTACTGAACCTTGGGGCATCAAAACTTTATCGTTCATTAGAGAAGAGTGTACTGGTGAAGGCTGAATTTTCTCTGCAACAGTAAGTGATAGCATTTCTCTGAAACTGTAAAAGAAATAGCCTTTGGGATCTACACCCTTGGTGTGTATGGGTTTTGGGAATCAGACTTGCTCTGGGACCAAACTTGCTTTGACTTTTAGATGTTGTGTTAACAGCCAAGGTGCTCTTGTTTCTGATTCGTGGAGAGAGATTAAGTGCACTGCATGTGGTCTTGATCCATTGTTAATGACTCTTCAATCTGCAAGGTAGGGCCTTGTATGCCTCCCCAGCCCCAACGCCTCACTCCCCCACCCCAAGGCTTTCATTTATTATTTTTAAGGTGCAGTTGTTCATCATCCAGTCATTTCCAATTTCCCTTCCTCTTGGTTCAAAAGCCATAAAGTCATTTAGAAACTGATCCTGCAGACAATGACCAAAGAGAACAAGATCTTATTAATAACATTTAAATATTGTATGTGTACGCACACACGTGAGAGAGAGAGAGAATGAGTTTCTGAGTTTTGTCCTGGTTTTGCCAGGTGACCTTGCAAATGGTAGTCACTCCTTCATTGACTTTAGACTTTTACGATCTTTTAAAGGCATAGCAAAATGGGAAAATAACCCAGTGTATAAAACAACGAACAGAGCAAGGAAGCAGTCTTCACCATCACCATCACAACGCAGCCCTATTTACTCCTTGCTCGCTGGAGACGCCGTGGTGGGCAGCAGGCTGGAAGGGAGGATGCAGAATGTATTGCGATATTAACCCTGCACGGTGGGTCGTGTGAGTCCCTTGTTGCATCCCACTGAGTGTGCCCAGGGAGCCTAAGAGATTTGGGTCATTGTGCCAGTTTAGAGACGAGGAAAGTAAGGTTAGAGGTATAGCCACCTTCTCACACTGCACATTTACTAACAGGTGGCAGAGTTGGGGTGTTTATGTCTATCGATCTGATGCTTAAATATTTGCTATTCCCTTTATATTTCCTGGTATGAGAGAGTGTTTATTCTTTTGAGAGACAGCAATTCCCAGATAATTCTGGTGACTAGATAATCCCATGAAGCTTGCATTTCTTTAAATAATCAATATAGAATATATACATAGAAAATCAGACAGATTTGTGTTTTTTTCTTTTTATCAGTTCGTACTAAGGTCAGTCAGTACAAGTTAAGAAAGGGGGGGAAAGGCATAGCACAGCAGCATTCAACATGATAAAAAACCTCCCCTTTCTGTCCCCTGCAAAGTTTGGAGATGCTCGTTGCAGGGCTGGGGTGCTGCTACAAAGGGGTGACTAGACACCGGCCCCGTCTATCCCTTCCTGTGGGTCCCACAGCCTGGAAGAACGGAGCTGTGTTTTGGGGCGGGGTTGCCTTTGGCTACTGTAGTGTTCACTTGGAGCACCCCTAGGTGGGTCTGGGAGGGTCACCAGCAGGCCACTGGCTGGTCCCCGAGATCATGGATGTCACAGAAAATCAGAGCACAGGTGGGATCCTTCTTGGGGAATTTTGCAGTGGTGGATGTGACAAGACTTGGAGCACATTTAATTGCCAGGACAGTCTGGAGAGCTGGAGGCATGGCTCTCTCGGGAGAGCCAGGAGAGGTGCTTGACAGATGGGACTTTGCCTGGAGCCTCAGAGAATGCAAAGGCTCAGGTCTCATTTCTTCACATCTGTTCTCAGCTCCCTAAGAATCACTCTCTGTGTTTCCCCTCACCTAGGTGCCAAGTGTTTTCTCTAATAAAACACTGCATCTTTACCAGCTTTACAAGTCAACCTCACACCGCACTTGAATGTAACACACTGTTATTGCGGATAAAAATGGAGAAGCATTCAGATGTCTCTGTTATGTATGCATTGCCAAAATGATATTTTTAAACTTAGAATAATATTTTCTTTAGAGAATGAGATTTTCTAGGACCCATGTGTCCTCTTTGATTAAATATCAAAACATGATCTCATTGAAATAAGTCATTGATTCATCCCTTTCATATTAGAAGGTAACAAGAGCAGATTATGCTGAACTAAGATAGATTCTGAGTTCTTTCCATGCCAAACAGTGATTGTCACTTAATTTTCGAAGAAATGTTATCCTAATGCTCAGTTTACTCCGACAGGCCTTATCTGGATTTATTAATGAGCACAGGGTAGTTGATAGGGGAATTTAAAGTATTCCTGAAAGTATTTCATAAACAAAAATATTTTCTAAGAAATGAAATCATTGCAAATGTGTCTTCTTGTTAACAAATTCCTATTTTTCAAGGGGAAAGTGCAGTGAACTCCTAAAGCAGGGATGCCTGTACCTTAGGAGAGTGAGTTTACAACTTAATGCTAATATCTTTAATTTCTTTAACAAATTGTTAGGATGAGTTACCCTGGGAAAGGACAAGTGAAGAGAGGAGGATTGACTTGGTGAGAATTTTTCCAGCAGCAAACTGAGACAAGAAAACGAGCTGGTTGACATTAGGACTGTTCTGGAAAATTCAGAATACTTTGTCACTCTACAGTCTGGGCACCCTTTGGGGGGGCCATGCCTGGGCAATGACCTGCGGTAGAGACAGGGCACTAAAGGAGGGACCCAGTGAGAAGTATGAGTTTGGTGGGCACTCGGTACCTGATAAAGGCGGAGAGGCAGAAGTAAGGGACTGTGTAAGAGGCCCAAGCCACCCGACTGAGCTCGCAGTCTTTCCTAGAGCCAGCCCTGCTGTCAAAGGAGAGTCAGTGGTGGCGGTCCAGGATGGGGGAGTGGGGAGGGGAAGGGGGAAGGCAGGTGTGAGATAGAGACCCAAACAAATCCGAAGAGACGTTGAAGATCCACAGAACCACAAAGTTAATGTTCGGAGAGCCCCCGACAAGTGTGAGATCAGAGTTAAAAGACTAATGGCTTGAAAACCAATCATCTTCAAATTCAAATTCAAATCATCTTCAATGCCTCCAAATGTAGCCCACCATCCGGATGGCCCTTTTTCTTTCACGTATTTTAGCTGTGAACATTTGGAACACACTTCAATTTGTTTCCCCTCAGATTGTCTCTCCACATCGAGTGGCACTGGGAGTCATCCCTTTCTTTGTCCAAAGCCTTTCCCACATGCAGTTTCCAGTCCCAACATCCCTGGCAGGAATCACAGAAAAACATTCCCCTCCCTCTGTCCCTTCCCCGCAGTGTGTGCATGTATTACTGAAAACTTACAAAACAGTATCATTACGTCAGATTTATTTAGATTGGGCACAGATCACCTTTATTGAAAAGAATACGATTATGTTAAATCAGGACTGGCGGAGTATCTGAGAGGCGTAGTCTCTGTAAACCCAAACGCTTTCTTTCATCAAGACCACACTGCCAAGGGAACGTCCCACCTGGTCCTCCTACCTGCGTGCCCTTCAGTCCACCCTGCCTACTGCTGTGTGATTAAAACTCCCTAAAAGCGCAGGCTTTCTTAGCATGTTTTAGTAGCAAAAATCTTTTTCCTAGTGACATCCTACCAGGGACGTGGAAACCTCAGCAATGTCACTTTGAACAGTGGCACATGTACGGAAGAGGGGGCAGAAGCCACACCGATAGGAAATTCTCTAACTCATCATCCATCTCGCAGTCTTTTGGGGGCCATGTCCCCAGATC
Organism: Glossophaga mutica; assembly: GCA_039655065.1. NCBI lineage: Eukaryota > Metazoa > Chordata > Mammalia > Chiroptera > Phyllostomidae > Glossophaga > Glossophaga mutica. The sequence goes on along the minus strand of CM077313.1, from coordinate 5,974,516 downwards.
TGCATTTTTAACTACAACTGCCCAACCCAGTTCATTCCTTGACTCAATTCTTAGCTCAGAACCTGTTAGCATCTCACAAGTTGCTTCAGGATCTTTCTCTCCTGATGATATTCAAATGTTGTGTCAGAAAGAAGAGATCAGAGTAGAGCGACACACAAAAGACTGAAGGGAAATGATTCCATTTTTAACTTGTGTAATGAAAGCTGAGCTTTTTTCTTATTGCTGTAATAGTTGTTCTAATATTGTGTACAGGCGACATTAAACAGTGTTGGATAAAAAGTTCTTCTACTGTATCCTTGTATCAGAATGCTGTGTAGCAGCTCAGAGGTTTCAGTAATAATTTTTTTACTCAGCTCATACTCACTGAACATCTCTGATATGCCAAGCCCCGAGCTAAGCCCTAAGCAAAATACAGAGCCGTGAATACAACAAGCACGGCTGTCCTCTTGAAGCTTATGTTCTAAAGAGGGAAAGAGGTAATAAGGTAAATAAGAAAAGTACATTGTGTGATAGGCAGTGGTAAGTGCTAAAGGGGAAAAAATATCTCGGAAAAGGGGTATGAAGTGTTCGGTTGGGGTGCAGGTGGGGTGGCCGGGGAACTTCTTACTGGAATGGTCACTTCTGAGTAAAGACCAACACGTGTTCATCAAAGGAAGCAGGTATAAAAAGAAAACAGGCATTTAAGGCAGAATTCCATTTAACATTGTATTTATGGAACCAACACGTTAGGTTAGGTGCCCTACTAACCAGGAGGAAAATACTAAGATGAAACCCTGCACTCAATGGCCAATTCGTACTTTCAGTGAGGAATTGGTCACTTTAGGTAAGCGTGGGTTTGTATCTTCAGCATTTTCTTTAAATTATCGAGCTCATTCTGGGATTTTCACTGGATCTCTGAATCCACTTCAAAATAAGGGCTTTCAGTTCAGATTCTGTATCTGTCTTGGGGATATAATACCTGCCAGTGGTGAAGCGGAGAGATGTCTCTGATTATGCAGTCGTGGCTTATTCTACCTAAAGTTTAAGCCAATTCTGTGATTTTCCCAGTGGAAAAATACGGTATGTATGTTTGTAGACATTTATGTGCAAACATGGTTTTGATTTCTCTCACTCTTATTGAAAATTCTATTGTCTAGGGTACGTACAAGATGGATAAAAGTGCATGGATTTCTGCAAAGCAAGAAAAACCCAGATAGGGGAAGTGATGAGGACTTCATATGAAAATAAATTCTTAACATACAACTAAAATGATTACATATACAAGAAGGCTCACGAGTGGCATTTCATCTGTTAGAGTACCTGGAATGTTGTCACGGAATGGAATTGTGTGACTGCTCTTTTTAACCCACACCTACAGGAGCTTTGGAGGGTTGGGTTCTGCTAATTTCTCTTACATAACAACATAATGATACTCGTGGGACATGTATCTTTTCTTTCTTCTTCTTTTTAAGGGAAAAAAAAATTATCCCAAAGTAAGAAGAAATCAGAAAGTTAAGCTGCTGCTTTTTTAAAAAAAACACATTTCATCTTCCCTCGAGGGGGCATTTTCAGCTCAGATTAACATATTTTGAAATTCATATCTGAGCTGCTGGTTTAACCCCCTAAGGGAAAAGTAATGGTAGAGTCCGAGGGTCACGCATGAAAGGCTCATTCACCTCAGTCCTTTGAGGGGGCCACAGGCGAGGGGGCCAGGTGCTGTGCGAGCATCCCTATCCCTCGGGCTTTGCTCCTACCTCGAACCCCAGTGCTACTGAGTGACTCTTCTGTGGATTCAGAAAGGGAGACGGAACTAATGATCCTTGCCTATGGGTTCAAAGGAAATAAAGACAGTATCAGCTTTTGTACAAGTTGTGCAGTTAGACTCAGCCTACTCCCTAACAGCATTTCTCACAATTTTCAGAGAAAGTGTCTGTCTCTTTTTATGATGTGTGTGCTGATGGGATACTCTATATATACGCATGCCCAGAAGGCTAGCCCGGAGACGCTGAATCTGTAATCCAAAGGTATGAGGACACAAAATTGGCAATGACTATTAGATAGGAAGATGGCATTTTTTTGCCCTTGACTCCCAGGTGGGTCTCTGAAGGGTGAAACTGCTGTGGTTTCCTGTACCAGAGAGACACGGTGTCTTGGAAGCATGGTGATTGGAATGGGAGTAGCCAGGATCCAAACCACCACAACAAAAAGTATCTTGCTAGATTTCATTTTTGCACAACACAGTGGCCCACTGTCAATTGGAAATGTTTGCTAAGACAAATACGTATAGAAAAGGCAGAGAGGGAGGAGGTGGAGGCAGGGGTTAAGAAAAAGAGATTGAGAGAGAAATGAACAAGTCATCTGTATGATATCTACAATGTAAGAACAGAATTTCTTGTTGACAAACCAGCTTTCCCATGGCAAAAGATTTGTTCATCTTCCCTATGTCTTGTTCGTAAGAATGGTTTTGGCAAACTGTTTCATTTAGGTTAGTCCTCATCAGTTATTCCACCTTTCAGAATTTCTTTTTTTGAAGTTGGGTGATGGTTCTTTGCTTTTTCCTTTGTTTATTCTGAGCATCAATTTGTAAATATTTTGACAGCCTCCTTCTTTGTCAGGGTTCTCTGTGAGCAATTCTAGAATAGATAAGTACCTGTGGGATTCGGGGCCTCGTCTCTGTGCACAGAGGTGCGTGCACTGGTTATATCCCCGTGTGTCTTCAGAGGGGAAGAACACTACCTAAACGCTTGCTGTTGGTGGTTGTAAAGGGTCCTGTTTGCCTCGTCTTACAGAGGTTTGATTTGAAGTGGTTAGTCTGCTAATATTTACTAGGCCTTTGTAAATAAAGCAAAGCAAAGCAGTGGGCTTACAATGCACTGCACAGATCATGTATCACAGAAAATGTGCACCTGAAACCTGTGCGACCTTATTCACCAACATCGCCACAATAAACGTCATTAGAAAAAATAAACGAGCAATGAGACATGTGATATGAGGAACTCTTGATCAATCAAAGCACATTTTATTTTAATAATGCTAAAATCCAGGCAGATATATTAAAATATTAACTCTTATAAATAAGAGAGTAAAAGAAAAAACAGATTCTCTCACTTACTTTTGCTTGCCATGAACCAGGAGCTCAATTTTGAATAGTACACATTTTTACTTTAATTTATGTACTTTTGTTTGTACACATGTATCAAGTCAAAATTCATTTTGGCAACAGCCATAAAGCTATATAGGTTTTGTTTAATGATGTGAAATCTACTCCTGACAGATGGCCCAGTGTTACTGTTCTTGGCTAGTATTGTTTCAAAAATTCTAGAAAATGAAATTTTCTGTAGAGCAGAAGCTCCATAGTGATCAATCTCTGAAATGAATACAATGTTTTGGAGGCATGTTTGGGTCCTGTTCTAAATCACTTTAATGACTGTGAAAATAAAATTTGATAGGTTTTGCAAAAGGCTATGTTTGTATTTCTGTTGTTGGTGTGTAGGCAGTGTTTTCTGGAATGATCTAGAAGGATAAAGTAAGATAATTAGGGAACAGAAGCAGCACAGTGAGGTTTCTGGGAAAGATAAGGAAATGAAGACCCTAGGTCTAAAAAATCTATACTGAGCAAGTTACAAAAGGCAGTTCCTCTTATCTGTACATCTAGCAACCCAAGTTATCCATCATCTCTGAGTTAATTCTTGCTAAAAAACAAACATTGATAAGGTCATTATTGAGGGGAGGGATAAAGAATATATATAAATATATAGTCTTTTGAAAAATCTGACCAAATTTATTTACAAAATTCACCCTGCGGTTCAAGATAGAATGGGATGGCATTAAATTCGTTAATATTAGCCAAAAATGCTTTCTTTGCAGTGAAATGCTAGAAGATACAAATAAGTTCAACAATAGCTATTTTTAAGAAGTAACAATAAAATCATTTTCCTGACAGCATAAAGAATGTCATTTTTCAAACTCCGTTACAAAATACTATGTTGTAAATAAATTATTTGTTTTCAATGAAATGCAGTAGTTTAATCCCCTGTCAAGAAAATAGAATGAAACTTTAGTATGAAACGCAAATAACACATAGTCAGGAGAAGATAAAGTGCTTTGTGATATATGTGTGACTGATACGTGTCCATTTATATAGTTGACCAGAAGGTATGTCGCTTAATCACGTGGGATTTCAAAGGGTTTGTGTTTAGTAGTTACACTGTAATACATTCATTTCACTTTATATTTAAGTGTATACTTTTTACAAGATATAATTCTTTTAAGTAGATTTACTGAACTGGCTATTTGGCCAAATTTTTGAATTTTCCACAAAAACGATTGGGTGAACTGTTTTGTAAAGGCAATTTAGGAAAATGTTCAAAATCTAGTGCGCATTTCTGTGTGCGTTGCTGAGCCTCATACTGCGCTCACAGCTAAAGCTAAAAGAGATTAGTGCTTCCCAGCTACCAGAGGATAAGAGCAATTTATCATCTAGGCCAGCAGAAGCCATGGAGTTTTCTAAGTGATTAAATTGAAGATGATGCTTTGGGCAACATAAATAGAGCATCTCTTGATAACATTATGAGTGAAGTTGTCAGATCTGAAGAGGCCTGTGGTGCAGCTAGGCAAGGTCAACTCCTCTGGGACCCTAGTGACAATGACATGTTCTTATGTTTGACTTGTCTCTGAATCCAACGGAGGGAGCCGCTTTCTTCATGAAACCCCTTCTTGTTTCCCCATTTCCATGTTGAATAAAGAAGGAGTACATTACATACCATGTGTTTCCTTCTAAATGGGGTATGTTCTCACTGGCCATAGATGAGAGACAATAAAAATGCATGAAGTGGAGGGAGGGGAAAGAGGTTAGTGCAGGGGATAAGCCCAAGGCCTGGCTTTGACTCTGATCCTTAGTTACCTTATGGCCTTAGGTGAATGTCTTGAACCCTCTCGTTCTCACACTCTTCATCGCAAACTAAGGAAGATGCACCGAACCCAATCGAAGAGCCGATAACTCGAATGTTCCTCTTCCCTTCAATGAATGCATTTACTATAAACATCAAATATTTCCAAGAGTGGGAATGGCAGAGAGAGGAGCATCTATTAGGATATTTGAGATGGAATGGTAGCTTTTCAACTGTTTTGTTATTTTAATTCGCATACCAAGAATCCATACTAAGTGTGCAGAAGTGTAAGCAGGGGGTGAAGAAAATTTGGAAGAAGAGTTAAGTAGGTGAAGGCACAGGTAATTAAGCAAGAGCAAATGAAGTAAATCAACTTTGATAAAGGTCAATCTCAAAATATACCATGCCAGGAGTTCAGCAGGTCAGAAAAGATCTAAAACATGAGGGCGGGATTAGAAGGGCGTGTCAACTGATGACCCCCCGGAGGCACAGGCGGTGAATGCCTCTCATTTGCTGGCTCTACACATCAGCCACCTGTGCCTTGATGGAGGATGGCAAGAAAGAATGTGTGGCCTGTTGGATAGGACCTTGCCATAGCTCTTCTCTGCCTTGATGCCACCAAGATTATTTGTTGCGCATAGGAGGTGCAAAAGGGAGAAACAAAGCCTTCTTAGGTGATAGTTGAGTCTCCTAAGCCAAGTGGTCTCCCCCCACAGCTGCCAGTTTCGGCAGTGATAGTACGACTACATTCTTGAAAGCCCACAGTGCGCGCGCACGCAGCCACACACACATGCGCAGGCACACGGAAAGGGGAGGGAAGTTAGGAAGCATGCGAAGCCTTCCTCGTACGTGGTCGCATCTTGAGTCTTAACAGTTTGCTTTTTATGAGATGGTCACCAATTAACCAAAGGTGGTAAATATATTGAAACCAATCTTGCCTGATTGGGCCATTTAAAAAAAAAGGCTCCATTTCTGTTTTGTGATGAGAAAGCCTTTAAGGGCAAACAAATGAAATAAGACAAAAATAAATGAATAAAAAGTTCAGTCAGCGAGGGGAGGGAACGTGGCACAGATTAATTCTGCAAAGCTAGACATGCATTGCAATCATGAGATCCTCGAAGAAGGGTTCTGTCCCCCAGGGATCCAACATGCTGAACAGAGCCTCTTGCTATCCTGATTTTCATTTTCGTCATCCCCGCAGCCTTCTTTTTCCCACATTGAGATCAAAGACTAAGTCCCTGACCAGAAGGCACCTCACAGATTCTGTCATGAAATGCATGGCATTGAGCATCTGTTAGAAGAGGCTATTTGAGAACAACAGCCTAATGCACCTATTAGCCATTTGGATATAACAAAAATGGAAGTGGTACACTTTTCATTTTGCCATACCCTATGTAGTCATATAATCAAATTAACACATTAATATGGCCTCAGTACTTCAGTTATGATTAACTTAAAGCCATTTGCTTTTGTGAAGGATGATTCAGAAAGTGCTCATTTGAATTACGAAGAGGGTATTATCCTTCAGTGAATACCTACTGCCTATCAGCTGCATCTCCCTCCCCCTTTGTGGCAACTCTGGGATGCAGGTTTCATTGTGTTCGCTTGAGGATTTGGAAGGGGAGGCTCAGAGTGAGGGATGTCCTAGTCTCAGGTCCTTCTCAGGGGAGGGCAGCTCCTTAGCACCTCTGCATCTGTAATCTGGTCTCAGAATGCAGTCTTTTGTCTCTTCTGTTTCTAACTTGTTCTTTAAAGCCCTGTCGGTTGGTGAAAAGTAATGAGTATTGAGAAATCTTAATTTAAATAGATGCTTACTTCGTAATGATTTTTATTAGTTTTCTGATTAAAACCTTGTTTATCCTTATCCATTGTGTGTGTGTGTGTGTGTGTGTGTGTGTGTGTGTGTTTATCAAGGGCTCAGTGTAATGTTTTCTCTAATTTGAGTTGTACCGTTTTGCATATACTATTTGTTAACAACTAAGGCCTTGGTGTTCTTATTCCTTCCAGTAAACAACAGGTTCCTTTATTGAGCAAACCCAACCATTTCAGCCACCTTCAGGCTTCACAATACCTCATTCCACAGTAGTCCACCTAAACTTACCATCCTATACTTCCTGACCGCCCTCAAAACCCTCACCTTCCCAATGTCCCTCTCTTCCTCAGAATGAAAAGAATATGTCCCATTCAGTGGATTCGGATTGAAAAATCCATGTGTTGTCATTTCTCAAATTCCCCTTCCTGAGTCACATTTCTTTTTAAAAATGTATTCAAATAAAAGAGATGGCTATTTATTGATCTCTCACTAAAGGTACTGCACTATTGTTGGAATGAAGAAACAGAAATAAAAGGAATTCATGAGTTAGTAAGAGGACTAAAAGTAGAGAATAATAAAAAATAGTACACATTGTATATGAGGACCTCAGTCAATATGAGCAGAAAATGCCTGGACGTCTTGCAGCTGGTACCTGGACTGTTTCTGAAAGATTAAAGACAGGGGAACCGCCAAGGTGAGAAGAGTAGTTGAGGAGGAAGCGCAGGAGGAGTCTGCTTAGACCGCGTGCACATCTTCCGCTACAGAATGGGGTTCCAGGACGGTGACGGAGAATTTGGGGGCCTTGCTGGCCTGCTCCCAGTCGCTTCCTGGAGGAAAACATCAACACTTCCTTCGCAGGAAGCTGCTCCAGGTCACTTCGTTGTTGTTCTCGATGACGTTCCTCTCTTCTAGTGGAAATAACCCGTGATTATTTAAAACCATGCTTTGAAACTGAGCTTGCTGTAACTTGTGAGAAATATTTGCTGTAAGATAAACCAATTTAATAAATCACTTAAAATTCTACAAGCTTCTTATCTGAAGTCAGACTTGGATCAAATAGGACTCCGGAGGCCAAATTTTTCATTTCCAATTATATTTACTTCCAGTAATGAAATGAATCATTTTCAGTTTTTCTTCCCTTTCATCCATTTATACACACTGTGAACAAAAGAAAATAATAATAATAACATAAAGATGTATAGGAAAAATGCTGCCGAAAGTATTGTTAGTTCAGAGTTCATCGAGATAGGAGCCTTCTGAATTGGACTGTGTGCTTTCTGGAGGGGAAAACTGATTTTATGCCCGAGGATGGTTCATAGATCAATTTAGTGAGGGAAAATAGCACAGAAACACATTTCCAAAAGCATAGCTGCTGAAGAGCCTTAGAACATTAATTTTCTGTCATCGGTGGTAACGTGCTAATGAAGCCAAACGTGATCTGCTGAGGTTCAGGACCTGGAATATAACGTGACATCACATGTTAAAAGTATGCACTGTTTCCAGAGAAATCTCATTCATCTCAAGGGAGCCCCCTGCGAGAATCTCTCCATACAAATCTTTGTTGTCTATGCCTTCAACATGCTCTGTCTTAGATATAGATTATCTCTACTTTATGAATTTTTACTGATCTATTGACATGAATTGTAATGTATCATTTCAATGTAATATATATACAATGTAATTGTATATATAATTCTAATTAGACTTGCTTTAACCTTGCCCCTTGCTAAAACGATATTTATTTAAGAGTGCTGTAGATGGTGAAACCATACTACATCTAAAGAAGTAATAGGCTGTTGTTCTTATACTGTCATTTTAAACAATCATTGACAAATTATCTTCAAATTAATAACATATAGTGTTCCTCCAAAATTCTTCTTTTGGTAGAGAAGTCTGTTGCCAAGCAGAAGGAAGCCCAAGGCTAGAAGTCAGTTTCTGATTGTCGTTGTTGTTCATTTTGTTGAAATCTTTATTGAGATATCATGCATAACTACAGATTCTCCATTTTAAATTAAACAGTTCTATGTATTTTAGTCTATTTGCAGTGTTGTGTGGCCATTACCAGTATCTAGTTTTAGAACATTTTCATCCTCCTCCTCCAAACCCCATACCCATGAGCAATTCTTCCCCATTCTCATCCCAGCCATTGTCCATATCAACTTTCTGTCTGTATGGTTGTGATTATTCTGGACATTTTCGATACATGGGATCATATAACATGTAGTCCTTTGTGACTGACTTCCTTTACTTACCATTTGATTTCAAAGTTCATCAATGTTGTAACAGGTATCAGTGATCCATTCTTTTTTATATTTTATCAGTATGCCACATTTTGTTTATCCATTCATCATTTGAAAGACGGTTGGGTAGTTTCTACTTTTTGACTCTAGTGAATAAGGATGCTGTTAACATCCATTACATACTTTTGTATGCACATATACCTTCAATTACCTTGGGCATATACCCAGGAGTGTTGGGTCATGTGGCTACTCTCTTTGATGTTTTTGGGAAGTGCCCAGCTATTTTACATTCCCAATGTCAGTTTTCTACATCCTCTCAAATACTTTATATTATTCTTTTTTAAAAACAATTATAGCTATCTTGGGGTGTGTAAAGTGGTATTTCATTGTGGTTTTGATTTGCATTTCCCCGAAGACTAATGAAATTGAGCATCTCTTCATGTTTTTTATTTTTTGTCTATTTATGTATCTTCTTTGAAGAAAGGTCTACTCAATTATTTGCCTACTTTTTTCCATTGGTTTATTTATCTTTTTATTGTAGAGTTGTGTGATGTATATATTCTGGATACAATTCCCTTTTATCGCAACATCAAGGACTCTCTGTAAATATTTCTTAGGACAGAGGTCTGCTAGCAATGAATTCTCTCCATTATTTTTAAATTTTGTTTTGCTTGATATAAAATTTTTGTTTTGTTTTTTTTTTTTTAGGTTTACAATTGTGAGTACACAAAATTGTTTATTCGTGTTTTATTATTATTTATTAATTATTGTATTATTTAATTTTAAGTATAGTTTATTGATTATGCTATTAAAGTTGTCCCTTTTTTTTTCTCCCCTTTATCCTCCTCTGCCAAATACCCCCATTCCCTCCAGCATTCCTCTCCTTAGTTCATGTCCATGGGTTGTACATATAAGTTATTTGGCTTCTCCATTTCCTATACCATCCTTAACTTTCCCCTTTCTATTACCAGAAAAGGCCAAATTAAAGGATTTATCATCACCAAGCCCTTATTATATGAAATGTTAAAGGGATTTATCTAAGAAAATGAAGAAAATATGAACAGTAAAATGACAACAAACTCACAATTATCAACAACTGAACCTAAAAAAAAGCAAACTAAGCAAACAACTAGAATAGGAACAGAATCACAGAAATGGAGACCATATGGAGGGTTATTAGTGGGAAGGAGGAAAAGGTACTGCAAATAAGAAGCATAGTTGGTACATGCAAAATAGAAAGGGGGAAAAAAATTTTTTGATATAAAATTTTTGGTCATATGATTGCATTTGGTTCCAGTATTAGATTGATTATAAACAAGACCTTATATTTATTTAGAAAGAAACTAATAAGGTATATTATTTATTTAAAAATTGGAGATTTTTACCCCCAAATTATCAAAATCACAAAATGTATGCATAATTACTCACAACCAAGATTTTCACCCAAAGTACAGCTCACCACCCCTATTCATTACACCTACTCGTGGATACTATTTTACAGAAATGCATTCAACAAGCACTTTTGATTATCATCTATGTGGCCATATATTCCTGGAATGGTCATTGTAAGATTTGCTATAACAAAAACTAAATTTGTTTTAATATCTCTTGTTTGTCTTCTGGCATTTACAGATACTAAAAACGTGTCTCCTGTTGAGAGTTGCAACAAAACAATATATCCGACAGCACTTTAGTACTTATGAAGCTGTGATGTGGGTATGGCAAAGGGTAAAGCTGACTATTGTATGTGCAACTGAATGAGAGCCAGATGGAATCTTTGCCGCCTAGAGTATGGTGTCAGATTCTGTTCTGCTACACCAGGTGATAATTCAAGTGGATGAGTCTTGTCCTAGGGCCGCCCACATTATCTCGTTATTGCATGTTATGGGAAGGTAAGAGGGCACCATTTGTTTTCAGGCCCTTCCTCATTGCATTTCCAGGACTGAAACGACTGCAGTTTAATGCGCTGTGTTGTTCTTGCCCAGCGTCTGTAGCTTTCAGGGACTCAGGGTCAATAGCTGGTTGGTTTCGTCTCTCTCCCCTCCCACACTGGGCAGCCCAACCAAAGTGAGCCGTACTCCTGGCAACTCTGCTGACCCAGGAAAGAAGGGATCATCTAAATGGGAACTATGGATGTAGAGCATTTTAGGAACTTTTCTTCAAATGAGTTGCTAATTGTACTAATTATTGATAACGTGGGAAAGGATTTGATCATGATTATAGCTGAAATTATCTTCCGCTTGAGAGCTTTTCTGAAAGGTCATTATTAATATTTAGAAAAATAAAGATGAGATGAAAAGGCTAAAGAAAAAGGCAGAAAATGCAGGCATGCTGGAAAAAAAAGAATGTAAGGATTTTTAGAAATTTATTATTTTACACTATTTTATGGAAATAGGTGTGTTTTCCTTCTAACTCTTTTAACATAGGACATTTTTCTACCACGTTGAAAGTACCAGCAACTCAATACATAAGTAACTTTTTAAGAGCATTTGGTTAGTTTATCCTATGCCATAGATCATCTAGTGAAACTTGGAACACGTATTGACACATCATATGGTGTGAGGTGTAGACACCTGGGAGGAATACGAGGGAGGGGTCAGCAGGAGAAGGCACAAGTGTTCCAGACATCTTGACTTGCCCCACAGAGGGACTTTCTGTGTTTGTGACGGAAACCGTAAGAGCGAAGAAGACATTCTTGACTCAGAGACAAGAAGAGTTTTTCAGATACCCGATACCGGAAGACCCTGGGCCCAGTGGAAATTTGTAGCCTCTATTGCCAGAGCCAGGGGCCTGCCAGTCCTAGGGGAAGGGGGTGTGGCCGTAGTACCTGCAGGTGCTGAGGTGTGGGGTGGGGCTGACTCAGCTGGCCCATTGTCCAGGGACTCCCAGTGAACTCTAGGATCGTGGGTGGTGACAAGGAGTGGGTGTTGAAAAAGACCAGCAGATTTACCCATCTCCCCTTTTTGGCCCACATTCCCCTTCTTGCACCAATTTCCTTTGCTTTTCAGGCAGTTTTTGTTACCTGAAAGTAAAAATCAAACAGTACTTAGCAAGATACTCTTCTCTTCAAAATCCCACTTGTAGTAAAAACCACCGTATATACCATGTTATGTATCCCCCTCTATAGAGAGTGACCCAGTTTATTTAACACATTCTGTGCAAGGTGTGGAAGAGACGAGAAGAGGAAGGACCACGGGAGATTTGAGAGTCAGCGGGGTCCTCTGAAGAAGATGTGTCAGCCGAAACTTAAATAAGAGCTAGCGAGGCGCTGATCGGGGAGAAGGGTAATTTAGGATGATGAACCCTCAAGAGGGAAGGTGGCAGGAAGCTGGGTGCTGGAGAGAAGTCTGCTACGGCTCAGATGTGAGGACAAGAAATGGCATTAGACAATAAGCACGGCCCGGATTTAGATTTAATTCTAATAGGAATTGGGAGCCACGGGGTGGATGGGAGGAGATTTAAGCAGAGGGGTGATACGGTATGATCTCTGCTTTTAAAGTTTACTTGGACAGCTTTGGGGAGAAGAGGCTAGTCAATGGGTAAGAATGAAAGCTGACCGAAAACGCTTGAGGCTCCAAGTTAGTTCATTAAGAGCACAAAGCAACAGAGCGAGGTAGCAGCCATGGAGACAGAGAGAACTGGCCCGATTGGGGCTGTTTTGGAGGACAGGCAAAACGATTTGGAAACTATAGAGCAGCATGTCAGAGCCCATGAAATGGATAGACCATAATTGATTTAAAAGCTGCAAGGAAAAATGTGCATATTCCGAGATCTCCTATGAAGTTCTTAATCTCTGAATCACCCTCTTTTACAGCATTTATACCTTGTGAGTATTCATTAAAAAGGAATATGCAGAAAGAAAGAAGGAGCTCCTACCCTTTGCGACAGCATGGATGGAATTGGAGAGTATCATGCTAAGCGAAATAAGCCAGGCAGTGAAAGCCAAATACCCTATGATCTCACCTTTAACAGGAACCTAATCAACAAAACAAACAAACAAGCATAATATAACCAAAGACACTGAATTTGATAACAGTCTGACAGTGACCAGAGGGGGAGGGGAGGGAATTTCAGGGGGAAAGGGGAACGGTTTAGAGCAACAAGTATAAAGGACTCATGGACAAAAACTATGGGGGGTGGAAATGGGAGGAAGGTGGGGAGGGCTGGGGTGGTGGGCTGGGGCGGAGTAAAAGACAGAAAACTGTACAATATCAACAATTAAAAAATACTGATTAAAAAAATAAAAATAAAAAGGAATAAGGTAGAACCCTGACTGTACATAAGAATGACATTTTAGTCATCCTAACATTCTCAACTTTTATACTATATAACAGTATAACTTTACATTTTAAAATAAGAATGAATGTAATATAAAAAGAGTATTCTGTATATCCTTCAAATATATATTAACATTGCTATGGATTTCCTGTTATAATTTTATAGATTTTCATTTTTAGGTTTGGATAGGGTGGACTTGAAGAAATGTGGTGATTCCTGCAGGAATCAGTGACTATCTGATAATTAATCCACCCTTTGGCTTTAATTAAATCTTAAACTCTGGGGGAGTGCAAATCACTTAAATAAACCACTAAAAAATTGGCTATGTGATTTAGAGCTCAAGTTAAAATGAAAACATATGCATCCAGTAATATTTCTAAGGGCTGCTTATTTTTATGCTTATTATTAGCTTTCATTATATTCATTTAAGTGTTAAACTTCATCCTGAATCACTCAGCGAATACTTACTATGGGGTTGTAATTTAACTTTTGCATAAAACCATTTTTTTGTAAGAGAGAGGAAAATGTTAGAAAAAATTATTCATGTGCCTAAAAATGCAAACATTTTGGCCCTGAATGGAGGCATAACATCTTAAATGTACGGAATTTAATGGAATGAATAACAGCAACATACTTGCAGGTTAGGGTTTCATCAATTCTTACTCATTTACTGGGTTACAGAACAACATACCATCCACAACCCTAGCTCACGATATATTCAAAATCTAGTTGGGGGTACCAAAGCACACAATGATTTTTTGTGACTTGGTGTATGCTGTTTCTTTTCCTTTTTGTTGAATTTATTGGGGTGACACCGGTTAACCAAAATGTGCTATTTCTTTTGCTTGGAACACTGTTTCTACCTCTTGGCCACACAATTGCAAATTATTTTTCAGTTGACCAGTGCCTCATCTGTGAGGCGTTTCTCTCTCTGTCAGGTGGAATTGATTATAATCCTGTTTTTATACCTGTTGGATGCACAATCGCTGTCTCTATAAGACTACGAAGTCCTTCGAGGGGATGACTGTGTCCCAAATCCCCAGCATCATTTCTGAAACACAGTTGGGCATAATCGATATGGATTGTTGATAACTGACTAATGATAATGCAAGACACCTTAGATGCATTCTTAATCTTTAGTGCTGACAAGAAGTGCTTTGGGAATCTGCAGTTCCAAAGAGGAAGTGATCTCTAATCCTAGTAGAAGAAATAGAATCTTCTGGTCAAATCTTTATCCATCTGAGGCTTCACTTGGCTCAACAGTACATCAGGCTGGGAGAGCCAGTAGATGAGGAAGGGAAGATGGACTGTGGGAGTTTTCCAGAGAGTTTCATCTCTACTGATCTATGGATCTACATTTCAAAGTATGAATTTTAAAATAGGTCCGTTATGTTTAGCAGCTTTACTTGGGGATCTAAGAGTAAAACAGGAAAGTCTGCTTAACATAACAATATTCTGGACCGAGATAGTCCCCTCATCCAGTCAACTCTTCACCGCGTGTTACAGAAGGAGGTTACAGAGTTCTCTTTGCTTTTTGAAAATCCATTTGAGTTCACTGTTGCAAATCTTTTGATGTTGACTTTAAGAAGGGAATTGAAATGAAGGAGAGATCTAGAAATATAGTAGAGACAAGGGATCAAAACCAAGCAAGCAGCAAATACATACAGGGGAAGGAGATGATATTCACTGAAAAATTTCCCTGAGGATGCTTGAAACTCTGAAGCCAGCCTTTGAATTCTGCATATGGTATCAGTTCTTTGGTTTACAAATTCAGTACCCATGATACCCCATCAATTAAGTATCAACATAAAAAGATATATCTTCATTAATACTTTTGCTCCCTTTGCAGCTTCTCTGAGGAATTCAAGAAATTTCATTGAAAAAGAAAAATCTTAAAATTTGAGGCTACTAAAATTTATATTAAAATCATACAGAATTAGTGAATAAAGTGTATTTAATACAGGCTTCTTTTTCCCAGGCGCTCTCAACATAGGAAATGAATGTTCACCCCTCCAGCCAGGAATTAGCCATTGAGACACATGCAAACATTCACACAATTTTGTTTTCCCAATTTCTACAATAGCTTGAGATCTCATACAGGGGCGGGGGGAGACTTAAACTAACTAAATAATTAAGTTGTCAATAATATTATCAGCATAGGCAAAATGTATTGATTTTCTTCTTTCCTACATATATAACTTATTATTTGGCATTGTTAGTGTACAAATACATATTAAGATAATACAAACACAACTTTGAAAATCATGACACCTACTTCTGAAGATAAAAATGACATCTATCTCCATGGGGAAATACAGCATCAGTAGGTATTCAACAAACAAACGTGTGCCGAATTAAATTGAATGAACGTAGTAGCCTCCTCTCTAAATGGATGCTAAAGCTGATTGATAGTGGTGTTTTGTGCTGGTCTCAGCCTATGGAAAACCAGCATCGTAGTTGGTCTGCCCTTGTGGTTTTCTTTGTGATTGCAGGATGCCTTTAGCAATAACTGTCAAGAAAATGGAACAAATAAAGGTTTATTACTTATAGAACCTGGAAATTACACAGCAAAGTCACAGGTAGAGAGAGGGAAAGGGAGAGACAGCGAGAGCACGTGAGCACGGGCCTGGCGTTCTGCTTTTATTGGGGTCGAGGGTGGGTGTGTAGAGTTTTGCGGGCTTGCTCTTTATTGGTCCATTTGAAACAAGGTGAATTGTGAGCATGGGGAGAGAAAACAAATAGCCCAAATGGTTATCGAAATCAACCCAAGTCTCTAAGGCCTGGCTGTCTCTAGGCATGTGACTGGCAGGCTGGTGATGTGTTTATTCCAGATAGCATCTCAGAAGTGGGTGCTAGGCCATCAAAGTTGAAGTCAGCCACTTGCATTTCAAAAAGGAGAAAGTCCAACTGGCAGGGCTTACCCCACGAATAGAATCTGAGCGACGAAGCTGCACAAAGTAAAAGTTACTTGAGGAAATCAGGAAGTCTTATGGAACGAGCAGGATTTCTTTTAAAGCTAGATTCTCTGCTGATGTGCAACGACTAATTTGTTTTTGTGTTGTAGTTGTTTCTTCCTAGGTTCCCCTTATAGAGGATG
Organism: Glossophaga mutica; assembly: GCA_039655065.1. Classification (NCBI taxonomy): domain Eukaryota; kingdom Metazoa; phylum Chordata; class Mammalia; order Chiroptera; family Phyllostomidae; genus Glossophaga; species Glossophaga mutica. The sequence continues at coordinate 5,958,220 of CM077313.1, read as the reverse complement.
TAGGAACTGGTCTTTTATTCCCAGAGTCAATTCTGGTACTTACAACTATGTTGGCTCCTCTCGCATTTAAGGGGAGAGATACAGTGTGTTACAAAGTGAATAAATGTATACTCTAACACTATTAACTGTCAGCTATTGGTAGAATTTGGAAAAGACTTCAGTAATATTTTTCATTGTATTATATTTTGGATGTCTCCAAGAACAGATTGGGTTACTCTATTTTCTTAAGAAATTATTTCAAAAAGTGAACATTGCTGACCCATATGGTTGGAGAATGTTAGACTGTCCTCCCAATAACATTTTCCTATCTCTGGGTGTTTATTTCATTAAGCTTATCTTTGAATATGGATAAAATTAGTAGATGGCCTCCATTTGGAGGAAATTAAGGTGTTATAAAATAGTTATTATAATTGTATAATAGTGGTGAGGGTTGATTCTCCCATTCATTGGAGCATTGAAATTATAATAAATTAAAAAGTTTTTCTCTGCAGCGATGAACTTTGTACCAGAAATTGCTTTGTGTATTACAAATGACATAACGGTTTACCTTCTTGGACGCAAGGCTTTTCTATCTTGGTTGGACAAAAATTAAGGTCTTGAAGTCCCTTTCTTCCTTTCTGCATCCTGTCAATAACCAAATTCTATCACTCCTGTTTTTCTTTTCAAGCCATGTCTTCTCTATGGCCCCTTCAGGCCACACAGCCACTCACCTGTTCATGAAATAACCATTTACAGGGGCCTTCTCCCTGCTAAGCCCTGTACCAGATGCCAAGAGTACAACAGTTAGTAAAATTTAGTCATTGGCACTGGGAGCCGTTAGATTTGCTCATCACCTCATGCCTGGACTATTCTAATAGTTTTATTATTTACTATTATTTTAAACTACTTCCTTTTTTGTCTCTATTCAGCGTAATCAAATTATTTTATCCCTATAATAGAGCTGAAGAAACTGTTGTGGCTCTTCGATGCTCATAGAATAAATGCCCAAGTTTCTTTACAGTATGATTTTTAATTAATTTTTCAAATGTTTTAACCCCCCGTGGCTCTCACCGAACCCCCTGTGCCTACTCTTTGGTCTAGTTCCATCTCCTGCATGCCCAGCCTCCTTCCCTTGGCTCATGCTGCACCCCCGCTGAAGAATATCTGACTCCTCTCTTGATTTAAGCTGAGTCCACTTTCTGTACCTTCTTCCCCAAGGCTGCAGGGCTCTGTCTGGCACAGTGACATCCAGGGAGGCGTCCCTCCTGACATTTACATCTACTTGAATGTCCGTCTTGCATTGTTAGCTACCCGTATTCTTAAAACTGTGTATTTAGAGCAATGCTAGCTGCTCTAGCAAGCCCCTGGATTTCACTGCGTTCACCTGGATTCACAATAACAATCAAGACAAACATTTTGATTACATATAGATGAGTGCAAGAATATATTTGCGGTCACTCCATTATAATTTTTCTCTGGCAAAGAATTTTGCTTTTAGGAACTGCTCTACATCACCCGCAGGGCAGTCCTGAGATTGCAAGAATGCTTTGAACTTCTTGGCGAGTTCACGCCTTGTTCTGTCTTCCTTGGGTCATGGAATCACTATGCGTGATCATCTCCTGGCACATGGTGGTTCCCGCTGGTTTCTCATTGACTACTGTCTTGCCACTCTGGCTCTGAGTGACCTCGAGATGTGTCTCAACACATCTACTACCATATGCCACCTCTGCCCCCACTGAAGCCACGGGGCACAGTGTGCCGTTATGGGAACTTCTAGGAGGCTGCTGGTCTCTCATGTCCCAGCTGGGACTCTGCCACAAATGCGCTCTTGCCTTATATTTTCCCAACATTTATCTGGGGTTGTAACCATCTTCTAGAAAACTTGACTTTTGTGGTCTCTCACTTCTCCTTGGTTTAGGAGCAAGTGAGGGGTTGGCATGAAAGATAAAAGCATGGCACACCTGACTCTCACCCAATTCGTATTTCTTGCCTGGTGTGCGATTTGTGACAGAGGTTGGCAAACTTGTTTCTGTAAAGGACCCAATAGTAAAAATTTTAGGCTTTTCAAATTATAGAGCCTCCTTCACATCTACTCAACTCGACCATTCTATCATGCAGGTTGCCATACACAACACATAAGCGAATGTCGTGGCTGTGGTCCCATAGCATTTTATTGACAAAACATGGGGTGGCCTGGAATTGGGTCAGCGGGATGTAGTTTGTTCACTTCTGGTTTATGGCATAAACATTGAGTTTGGCAAACAAAAAATGGTCTTTCACTCAGCCTATAGTTCTGCCAGAAATTTCCAAAATCAATTTTGAATGATTTTCCGTCTTCATTTATCTACTGAAACCTGTAAAAAAAATAAATAACATGGGAGAGGGAGGAAAGTCACACAAGGGAATTACGTACCAATACAATCTAGGCATTATTGTGTAATAAAAACAAATATCCTGCTCACAGTGTTAGAAACTGTAATTACTGTATTAGCCCAGCTCTCAGGCATTTGTGGAGCATTAGTCACATTTAGATGCCACAAATATTTAGTCTCATTCCTATAACCACTCGCCGTCTCCCAAGTAAGGAAATTCAGATTTAGAAAGAAAAAGTAGACTTATTAAAAAGGAAATAGCAAATCTAAGATTTGAATTCTGATCCTCTGCTTCCAAATCTTGAGCTGATGAGAAAACCATTAGATTAAAATTTTATAAAACACATTCAAAGGCTTGAGTGCTCTTCGCTGCTTCTTCAGTGCCCAAGAATTCTGTAACAGGCAATTCTCAGTCATTGTAAAACACACAAAGGATGACCACCATCACTGTTTTTAGTAACAAACAGTAACTCAAGGCAATTTTCACTGTTATTTTAATGGAGTGCGTTGTAAAACAAAGCAACTATGCTCTCTTTTTTTCCCAATACTTTTCTAATGAATTTTAAGAGTTTGCCTCTCCTCATACTTCAAAGTTTGACATTGTTCCTTAAGAGCAACGGGCCATCGAATGAGATGTTTGCAGTAGATGAAATTGCTAAGTTGAATGTTTCAATATTTCTTTTCTTGAGCAAATGACATAAAATGATATGTGAGCATATAGATATCGAACAATATTGTCTGAGATTATGAAATCTTACACAGAGATTATTGAAGCACCTGTTGTTCATAAAATACTGTCATACTAGAGAGAAAACTATCAAATTTTATTAAAATTTAGTTATTGCAAGTCAGGCTTGAGATTTCCAAATAGAAATGGTGAACAACGATGTGTCAATGCTCTAAATTTCATTACCGAAGCAGGTGTCATTATTTAACACACACGACCAGTGTATATGGTAACTACGTTATACAGCCTCAAGGGGAATAGCGGAAGCATCCATTGAAAACAAATCTTCTGCATTTCAGATAATAACATTTTTTTGAACAGCCCAGTCTAAAGACAAAAATATTACAATCTTGAGGTCAAGGCAGTGAGGATTTTCGTGATACGATCAAATTTGAAACTTAATTCCAGAAAGCATTATCAATGTTTATAGTATCGGGAAAAAAATAAGGGAAAAAAATAGCCCACAATGTTAGAAACGGACTTAGGGCCAGTGAAATGTTTTCATACAAAATAATTTACTGGGTTTTTGTTTATTTTTTGAAAGATTTTATTTATTTATTTTTAGAGATGGGGAAGAGAGAGCGAAAGAGAGCAAAAGAAGCATTGATCAGTTGCCTCTTGTAGGTACCCCAACCAGGAATCAAACCCCCAACTCAGGCATGTGCCCTGACTGGGAATCAGACCCGTGACATTTTGCTCTGTGGGACGATGCCCAATGAACTGAGCCACGTTGGTCAGGGCAGAATAATTTACTATTTTAAATACAATGGTTAGCAAATAAATTTATATAGTTAAATATTTATATAGCATTAGTGAAATTTCAACTCAGGGCTCAATTTTTAATCACTTGTGCTGTTAAAGTTAATAATTCTCTCATATCCATCAGTAAACAAGCGGATCAAAAAACTATGGTACATTTACACAATAGAATGCAATACAGCAGAAAGAAAGAAGGAGCTCCTACCCTTCGTGACAGCATGGATGGAACTGGAGAGCATCATGCTAAGCGAAATAAGCCAGGCAGTGAAAGACAAATACCATATGATTCCACCTATAAGTGGAATCTAATCAAAAAGACAAACAAGCAAACAAAATATAACCAGAGACAATGAAATAATGAACAAACTGACAGGAACCAGAGAGGAGGGGAAAGGGGGATAAGGGGGGAAAGAAAGGGAAGGGCCGTCAAGAAACATGTATAAAGGACCCATGGACAAAGCCAAAAATGGGTAGGATTGAGGAATGGGTGGGGCAGGGGAGTGGTGGAGGGAAAATGGAGACTACTGTACTTGAACAACAATAAAAATAAATAATTTTAAAATACATACATATATATTTAAATTTATTTTCCATTTCTCATGTCTAGGAAGCATTTCATATTAATGATTAATTTTTTAAAACCTATTTTTGCTAGGACAAAATGTAACTTCTTATAATACTCTGGTTCTCATTATCCATTACTATATGAGAGCATCTATTTCTCACCGATAGCTTTTAAAATGTTTAAATAAAATGAATTGCTCTCACCACCTCCTAATCATCCCTTGTCCAAGATAAACTTTCCAACCCCTTTTAACCATCTTCTCACTATAAGGTTTACAATTCCTTTTTTGTCATTGTAATTTTGGACATACACCATTTGAAAAATCAAAGTCCTTTTTAAGAATAAAACCAAGTAGAGTAATACAGGTAGAATATGAGGAAGGCAAAGTGGTACTGGTGTGTCTTGGATCTAAATAGTAAATGCCTACTGATGAAGCCTCAGCTTATAAAAGCTTTAAGTATCAGCCCTGCCAGATTTTTAGCTAAGATTTTTTTCAACTTAATCCCCAAGACTCTATGTTTTTCATTTGAGGTATTATCGAGCCCCAGCCTGCCGGATTCTATATTTGTGTAGTTAATTCTCTAATCTAAATATAGTACTCTTCATTCTTTCCTATTTAATTTTATTTTGCTTATTCGGCCTTTGCCTTTATTCAAGTTGTTGATTAAAAATGTAATCAGAAGAAGTGTGAGCAGCATTCTGTGGCACACTCCCTGTTAGCCAAACTCCATGTGGACATCCAGCATGAATCAGTATCTTGGGGAACTCTTACTAAATCCCATTAAAACTCTCCTGAACTTTTTGCCATTCTGCTCACAATGTTGTGTGTCTGTCAATTGCTTCATTGAAACATGGACTGACTTAGTCTATGGTCCACGTGAGGCCCATAAAGAAAATTCAGAGTACTTAAAAAGTTGCTATGAATCTGTAATCCCATCATTTCCCCTTATCTCTGGTAAAATATCTGCTCTCTGTCTCCCTTCAACTCATATTAGAGAGTTTATAAATGGATGACAGATATCTCGGATCATCTTGCCTCATTCATAGGAGTCTCAAGGCAGAAATCACCATGACCGTATTTCTTTCTTTCACAGATCTGTGCCCTGGCTGACAGGAGGTATTTGCATGGTAGCAAATCAAAGGGTCTTCATTACTCACTGCAGTTTGCTGTCTTGTCCTAGACCTGGGAAAGATTTTGACTGGTGCCAACAGAACACAGTTGTATCTGACCCTCTCCCTGGCGCCCCCCCTCTGCCCCCCGAATCCCGAGCCATAACAGCATTCCATACCAAATGCTAGCGCTCTCATGCTGGTCTTATTCTAGACCCAGATTCTTCCCCACTCCAATGCCTCAGAGTAGTGCAGAAGGCTCCGTGTGTCCCTGGGGACCTTGTATTATTGAACCTTGTGCTATTTGAACTACAGGCCTCTTCAGATGTAAGAGGATGATAAATTATCGGGAGCGAAAGTTACTTGGTCACGACCCCTTTCGAGTCAACTACAGAAAATAACGTGAAAGAAAACTTCCTTAAAACAATATATTATCTTTTTTCTACAAAAGTTATTTCTATCGAGGAGACACTTTTCAAGGGCTCTCCTGGCTTCTGAGTAGGCCTTAGAAAGACTTCTCCATTTTCTGCCATTACGGACTATGGTATGGGATTCCACACAGGTGATGGCTTGCCTTGTAGTCGGGAAGCGATCAAGGGGAAAGCAGAGCGAGTCAGCAACAACGGAAAATCTCTGCTGTTTTCGAGAGCAGAGAGTGCACAGGGCCAGCGGAGCCTGGTTATTGTTTGGGTTGCGAAAAAGATAATAGGAAAGTCGGTCGTAGGTAAGGAGATTATAATTCGATTGCTACTCGGTGAAATGGCATTGCTGGGGCCTCGCCTTGGTAAATCCTGTGCCACTACTAATGCACACAGTTTCAAGACCCTGATTCTCCCCCAGTCTGAAAATCACTGATTCCCAAGGAAAGAGATGAAGTTTTTTATCCTTTTCCCTTTAAAAAATGTATTTAGTAACACTGCCACTTCATAATTTCATGTTACGATGTTTGCTTTTGAGAACGATTGGTGGAGAAGTGTCATAGCTGTTAAAAATTGGTTTCCAGGCTAAATGCAGCATGGCTTAGCATTAGGTTCTTTTTTTTAAGAGCAAATTTATTCAGAAAGTTACAGAGGTAGCATAGAAGTGAGCCAGCTGGACTGCATGGGCTCAGGACACAAGTTACAGAGGCAGAAGAGGGGCCCTTGGAGCTTAGGAGAGAGAAAGGCAAAGGTAATATGCCTGGGAAAGTAGGGGGAGGCGCCCTCCTGAGAGGGAGAGCGCAAGAGCATCCGGTATTTTTGAGTATCGAATAGAGAAAAAGAGGTGTGCGTTTAAGCTCAGCAAGTGTGATGAAATGATGGTAAAAGTGGCTCTTTGCCTCTTCTCTCTTTCTGGTTCACTGTCTGCATTTATTTATTATTTATGGTGATAGGAATGATTTTGGTGCATAAAGGCAAATTGGTGTTTTGGTGCCATCTCTTTGGCCTGCAGATGTGGCTTTGGAGTGTTCCGGAGGGAGGGGCTGCATCCACGGCCTCTGTGGAATTGTTGGACTGGCGAATGAATAACTGTTGCACGTCAGGCCCTTTACCATTTTCTGGGACTGCAGAGGGAAGCCAAATAGACAGGTTCTGTCTCTTATACACGAGACAGAAAACAAGCAAGAGAACCACGTGGGTGTGCGTCAGAGGTCTAGGATTCATCTGTACACAGATGATGCTTAGGAGCACTATTCGAGGACCACGAAAATGAGCTGAATTTGGAAATTGGCGATTTTGCATTAGCTTTCTGATTGTCACATTTAAGGACTGGATTACACTTGCTTCAAAATGATTTTTGTCATGAAACTTTGCGTGTCAGAATCCCATATTAGGAATAATGGCATAAAAATAGTACAACTCTCATCATTCCTTTCTTTACACGGTAACATACAAGCATGATACTAGGGAAGTGGCCGATGTTGATGGGATGTTCGAAGCACATATGAAATAATCCTAAATGGGATTAAATCACTTGAAATTGCACTGTTGAAGTCTTGTTTTCATCAGAGTGAAACTGAATCATTTAAAGGTAACAGTTCCCGGGATAGATTTTCTTAACCAAAATCCTCCTTGAGCAAATTTAACTCTGTAATACATGTTAGAGCATGTATTATTTTAATCCTGGGCCCTAGCCAACAGTGAGAGGTGAATGCATACAGAGGGGAAATTTGTCTTTTTACTCTCTTCTTTCTATTGATATTCTTGCCAGAATCGAAGGAGAAACTCTGGAAATGTAAACATTGTGGACTGTTAAATTTATGTCCGACATTATTGAAAATGTCCATTTCATACATTGCTGAAAGGGAAATTATGGTCTTAAAGAAAGCACAATTGTTCCTGGTGGGGCAATAATTTATTGCAAAGCGCCCAGTACAGTGAATATGGCTGGTTGCTGGAAAATAAGATGAGATTTTTGCTTCATGACTCATCATACTCACCCTTGCTCCAGAGTGCTGAAAACGTGGCATAATCTCAGTAACGCCTCAGGGTCCTCTCAGCTCGCCTGTGAGATTTCTCTCCCTCTTGGCCCCGTCTCACACGCCCCCTGCTGCCAGGACTCCAAGGGGCCAGGAAGCTAACTTCTTGGCTTTATGTTGGGAGTGTGTGTATGCAATATCCATTTCCATTTGTTTGTTTCCTAAGTCGTTGCTCCTCCCACTGGGCCACCCAATTGTACAAACAAAACAATTCTGTGCACTGGAAAGGTGGATGTAAGAAATGTCCAAACCTGTAGAGAATTTTTAGAAGAGTTTATTTGAGACAAAACTGATGACAGTTGCTGGGACACAAGATCTTACATGCTTTGGAGAATGACGATTTTACTGTTTCTTTTAATGCATTGGAAATTCAAGAGGGAACAGAAGGAGGATTACCGGAAGGTGGGGAGAAGCACAGCAGGCATTGGATTACAGGACAGTTAAGATTATGTGCTCTTTCCAGGGTGGTTATGTCTTCGAGGGATATCACCACTGGCGTTGCAACGGTGCATGAGCCTGAATGCGCAAGAACAATAGAGAAGGCTGGCTTACACCTGTTCACTAAGGAAGTTACTTACAGGCCTGCGGCGGGACCACCCACCATGCCCTGCCCAGTTAGAAAGTTAGGATTTATCACAGCACCACTTTTTTGTCTGCATACCCTTTCTTAACCCCAAATTGCCAGCTGTTTTTCTTAACCAATAGTTATTTACTCTCAGGTAATGTACTAGACATTGCTGGCAATAATATAAAGATCAACAAGATTAGAGAAGAGTTAGGAATATAGTTTAATTAAAAAAGAGTCTATGCAAAATTCTTATCTTATTGGGAAAGTCATGCCTCATATAAAGTTTTACTCATAAGTCATCTGTCACTTTAGATAATATATCATAAACTAATTTATAAGATGTTCATGATTATGAGTATATAAATGCGTGATGTCTGCAAAGAACATTTGCTTTTTTTTTTTTTTTTTTTTGGAGGATGATCAAATAGCTGTCTTGCTGCACTTGAAGGACTTCCGGTACTAAACCAGACTTACCAGAGGAAAGGGGGTGGAGGGATAGTTGAGGGTAAATGGGGTCAAATACATGGTGACAGAAGAAGATTGGACTTTGGGTGGTGAACACACAATGCAAGATACAGATGACCTTATAGAATTGTGCATCTGAAACCTATGTAATTTTATTAACCAATGTCGCCGTGATAAATTTAATTAAAAGAAAAAGAAAGGAGAAAATGTAGGGGCTGGAAGCCTTCCTGGTACACAGTAAAAAAAAACCAAAAAAACAAAAAACCGAAAACAGAATTCAAGCCTATGAGTAAAAGTAAACTTGATTTTTTTTTCCTGTGGATCTGATCTCATATTCTGGATAATTCTTTTGTAATATAGTTTAAGGAAGGAAAATGTGCAAACTGACAAAGACTGCAACACAAACATCACAAAGGTGTTTCTCTGAGGCTCTGGGAACACCCTCCTGGAAGTGGGTTTGGCTGACACAGAAATCACAGTGATGCTCTGTGCATGCCTTTTACTTCTGACAACATCTGCATTTATCAATTGCAACTGTACTGTGTACACAGCCAGCAATTTGTCAGAGAGTGTAGTAGAGATGTGTTTGGCCCAAATAAAAGGACCTACATATAGAAAAGTTAGGTTTATCTCAACGGTGTGCTCAGTAATCAAAAGGAAATGAGACTAACATTTGTCTAATCATTTCTGGACTGCAGAGGTAGTTGCCATGGGGAAACCAGCTTCATATATTATGAAATCTATATGTAAACAATCTATAGTAATAATGAGCTTGCTGTCAGGCCTGGTCTTAACATAAAAAATGCAGACGTCATCAACAGAATTATATTACATTCCACCCTACAACGTCAACTCCCTCTCTCGGTCGGTCTGTAATGTCTGTGGTCCACTCAAGATTTAGATCAAATCCAAACTGAGCGATTAACTATCTGGATAGTCTTACGTGATCAGAATTTCGCTTTTCTTCTGTAGCACTTAAATAAAAAAAATAACAACACTTAACCCAATGATGAGGCATCAAGATTTTGAGAAATCATATATGTGAAGCATCTTATATAAATTCTAAAATTTTCAGTAGGTGATAATTTCTCTCACACCCATATTTAGGCCTGTTACTTCCATCTTTTCTATTCACTTACTTTGTAAAAAAAATGCTCCTTTAATAAAAAGTGAAAATAGTATCATGGCCATTGCTCAAAAGTATTCCTGTACATGGGGCCCTACTCTGCGAAGCCTGACACCAAATCCCTTAAAAGCACATTTAAAAAAAATTCATTTCACATTATCGTGTTCCCTACTTTTGAGGTTATTCAGTAGGGATGGATGGGGTGCTTGTTTATGGTGGAATTTAATTATAGCCATGAAAAAACTATGATAAAAATTAAGGTCCAAAGAGGAAACAAATGAAAGATATCTCCTTCATCAGAAACTTTAGTGAAATAATTAACATACTGCCACCGAATGCAATCATCCAATGATTGCACTTATTTCCCCCTTTTTTCTTCGCCCTGTAATAGAGAGATAAGAACAGATAGGTACGAATCCTGATCCAACATGGAGTTTTGCCACCTGGTGAAAGATCTTGATTTTTGAACCCTGTTTGTCAAAGGACTGTGAACGACAGTCAGAAGTATGCAGTAGTCATTGGCATCTGTGTCTCTTCCCTTCCTGCAGCGGTCTCCTAGGCAGAGGCAGGGGACTGCCAGCAGCTTATATTCATGTAACGTAAGAAACTAGTAGAAATCGATTGTGTAAGATTTACCGTAGGTATTACTAGTAAGACTGTCCATTCCAACTCAGGACGTCAGTTTGGAATTTAAATATTTTGGTCCAAAGGAAGAAGAGCGAGGGAGGCCTTTGGACACTGCTTTGCAGTTTCGACAGCCTTTGGAGGAGGGTTAAGCAGGAAAGGGAACAGAGAAGCGGGTGGCAAGATATGGGAGGGACGAGAAAGACCACGCTGACCAGCACAGGAGTGCTCACTGCCCGCCTAGCTTTCTCATCCTCCTCCTTATCCCCGCATCGTCCTTAAAGGGGAATCCCTTGTAGCTTCATACAGGAGACACAGACTCATTTGCAACAGAAAAAATACTGCCCTTGGATCAGTTTTCTGTCACCATGTTATAATGGACCCCAAGACATCCATAGTCACCTTGCAAAGGGACAAGGACGTGGGGAGGCATGATTCATTAGGGGCCGTTATTGTAAAAAAAAACTACCAGACATGATAATAAATTTCTCCAATACACTAGTAAGCAGGTGAAAGAAATCAGTCTTATTAATTTTATAAATTTATATATTTGTAACTACTTAAATGGTATAATACTTTAATCAAATAAGTACACTTGAAATTAGTCATTAAAATAAGTCCAAATATGAAATTAGCTGTTTCTCAACAGTGAGTTTTAGCTAAGTTGGAAAGATATTAATATTTTGGGGATTGGGAAAATTAAAAACGGATCGTGCTTGGCATGTCTTCTATGGTGATACAGTAGTAAATTTTGATAGAAATTTTTGTGGGATTCTGAAATGTACATAACAATATATATATTCTCTCAACCATACGAATATGTTCTATTTAGGTGAATAAAAGGTATTTAGATGATAAAACCAACAGAATTTCTATCTACTATTACAATGTTAAATTTAAAAAATATATTTTGAAAATAAGTAGGAAAAAGTTATCTCTGAGAGAAAGCACAGCAAAAAGTACTAAAACAATACAATACTGCACCTTGCCCTTAAAAATATAATTTCTGTCTCATCCATCCAACAAATCTACCTACTTGCTAAATTCTTGTGAAGATTATAAACCTCAGCAATAAACACAATTTAAAAAAAGAACCCCACCCTGGCTGGTGCAGCTCAGTGGATTGAGAACCAGCCTGTGAACCAAAGGGTTGCCAGCTTGATTCCTGGTCAGGGCACATGCCTGGGTTTCAGGCCAGGTCCCCAGTAGGGGGCATGCGAGAGGCAACCACGCATTGATCTTTCTCTCCCTTTCTCCCTCCCTTCCTCTCTGTCTAAAATAAATAAAATCTAAAAAAAAAAAAAAAAAAAAAAAAGTCCCTACTAGCATGCAGCATTAGACAATGTATAAATCAGTGAATACATTTTATTTTGTTAGAAGGTGTGTGTGGAAAAGCTGCAACTGAAGGAAGGGGGAAGGGACCTGCTGGGAGCAAGGAAGCTTTGCCATTGTAAACTGGCCAAGTGGTCTGGGAAAATGCCCCTGAGTAGATGATATTTAAGTAAAGGACGCAGAGCACGAAGAACTAAGCCTTACTGTCCCCTAGCAGAGAGAACAGGTCAGGCGCAGGGACGAGTCAATGCCAGTGCTGAGGCAGGCCCATGCTGGGTTTGAGATACAACAGGGAGACCAGATGGCTGGGGTCGAGTGAACATGGGAGGGTTTGTAGGAGAAGATGCCAGCGAGGGCAGGCAGAGAGGAGGCATTGTGTGTGTGTGTGGGGAGCGGGGGGACTGCCACTGGGAGCTGTTCTTAGAATTTTGGATGCCCCCTCAGCACCTCAGTGATGTGGGAAGCCATTGAAGGGATGTAGGCACAGGAATGACACAATCTGTTCTACATTTTATAAGGACGATTGTGACACCATGTTGAAAGTAGATGGTGAGTCAAATGATAAGGGAGGAGACATCCAGGCCCACTGCCAGGCTCCGACAGTGTCCGCGTGAGGCTCGATGGCCTAGGCCTCTGTCACGGCAGCAGAGGTGATGAGGCATGATCTCGTGTTGGAAATGCACAGGAGAAAGAAAGAACAGGAGTATTCTGCGTCTTGGACAGGGAATGCATTTGTCAACTCTAATTATGTTGCAATCACAGATAGCCTCAAATCTCCCTGCCAAATTCAGCAGTTTACAACAGGAAGCACTGATTTCTTGCTCAGGTTACACGCAGACGGCTGTGATTCTTCCCCCTGCCCCCAGGCCAGGGGTCTGCCTGGCTGTGCTTGACTCTTCCTTATGTTTTCCATAAATTCCAGCATCCAGGCTGTGGGGACTTTGTCGTCTTCTTTAAAGCAGCCATTCTTCTTGAAACTTTTTTGGAGACAAGGTATAAATCGCATATGTTCACATTCCATTGCCGGAAGTGACATTGCTAAGTCCATGGTCACTGGGATGGGGACATTCACTGCATCTATTGGGAGGTCCTTCAGGTGTCTCTTTGACAGACAAGGCAGCAAATAATTGAAAATCATAATATGATCATCGCATCCCAGACTGAGAGAGAAATCAGGGCTTGGTCTGAGCAAGTAGAGAAAGAGTTGCTGCCCTGGCTGGTGTGGCTCAGTGGATTGCATGCCGGCCTGCAAACCAAAGAGTCGCTGGTTCAATTCCCAGTCACGGCACATGCCGGGTTGCAGGCCGGGTCCCCAGTAGGGGGTGCACAAGAGGCAACTACACATGGATGTTTCTCTCCCTCTCTTTCTCTCTCCTCTCTCTAAAAATAAATAAATATTTTTTTTAAAAGAAGAAAAGAAAAAGTTGCTGTTCACTGAGATGGGAAAGACAATAGGTGAAATAGACTTAAAATATACACAAAATGATAATATTTCATCATGATGTGATATTTCAGTGATTTTAGGCACTATTTTAAAACTCTATTCTGAGATACAGAAAGCATAAGTTATTCTGGATGTCTGTTCAATTTCACAAATGCCACGAGATAAGGCAGGTACCTGGTCATTATCATCGGAAGTGAAATAACTACACGGTTCGGAACAATTAACATGGGATCATGAACATATCTGTATTCATAAGTGTAGCCCATTTCAAAATCACATCATTATTCACAGATCACCGGCTGCATTGAAGGAATGGGGATATTCAAGCTGTCTTGTGTTGAATACTTAACATCTCTAACAGGCATAAATACTTCCCTCGACCACAGAAACAGACAGCTCGCATAAAATTTGCACAGAATAATGATCAACATAGGTATTTACCCCTTGTGTAGAAGAGGTCTTTTGCACACCTTATGGAAGTGCTTTTTCACATCTGTGAGTGTTTCCTGCGCCACCGAAGCCGGCTGGTGCATGGGTTTCTGAAGAATGAGGGAGGGTTAATCAGCGTTGGCAGAGATCAGCAAAATTTGCAAGCATTTTAGCCACTCCATCAAGACGTGTGAAATATTTTGGAAACTACAGGACAAAAACAATGCATCCAAGCAGAAAATTAAAAAGCAATCTCCCAGTTCAATAGAATTCAACTTTGCTAGGTTGTGAATGCTGGTACAATAGTTAAATATTCATTCATGATTACCCAGAGACACAAAACTATAGGAGGAACATGAATATATATATATATATATATATGATATAGATATAGATTAGATATATTTGTGTGTGTGTGTGTGTGTGTGTGTGTGTGTGTGTATATATATATATATAAAATCAGCTATGGGAGAACTGACATGGTAGGGAAAAAATAGGGCTAAATTGGGCACCTTGTAGAGAAGTGTTCTGTTTTGCTGTGTTTTGCTCGTAAACTGGGTTTCCACCAGGTGCCCTAAACCCTGCATTTAGATGGGATGGGAAAGAGAAGGTGATGTGGGAGCAGCCTCCCAGCTGCTGCTGCTCCAAACAGGGGGCGGGTCTCCTTTCTGGTGTATTATTAATAACTTAGAAGGGACAAGACAGCTACCATCACAGTTTTGTCAGTAGAAAATATTAAGGATTTTGCAAAACTCCTTAAAGAAAGAAACTCTGTAATTAGTCATTTACATTTATTTTTATACTGTGAGGTGACTGATTTGGACATGTGTAACAGTTCCAGTAGCTACTAGTAATGCAGAGCCTAATTTTTATGAAAAAGAAGCATAAAAATTATGAAGATATTCTTTCCGTTTCAAAAATAGCCCAAATAAATCTGAGAATTCTGTGCATACGAGCAATCTTTCTTTTTCTGTTTTCATGTTGAATTGCTACTTAGGATTTCCACTGATTCCAGAATCGTGCTTCTTTTCTTGAGAATAACATACTCCCCAAAGTTACCAGTTGTGTGACTCAAGATCTGTTTGTTGGGTTGACTGTCAACTTCCTTCAAGAAAAGAAAGAAATGGTTGACGAGGCACAGCTGAGTTCATTAGCGGTGGTGTAGTGAAGAAGACCATGGCCTGCTCAGGGCGGTGTCCTGAAAGAGGAAGTCGAAGGGGGATCTTTATGGAGGATTTTAAGGCCGGGCTAGGTGAGGAACAGTTGTTAGGGCCGCTCAGTCTGTGACCTGATAGGTGCAGGTGGGTGAGCGCCACCAGGCAAGAGTCTTAAAGGGGTTGGACGAGCCAGGTCTTAATCTTGTCAAGGGATCCACTTAGTTGGGTGTGTCCTGATTTTCAGGAGCAGGCAGTTTAATGGTTGTTAAACCATTTTTCAGCTGGTTTCAGTACTCAGTTGAAAATGTACCTGTTCTGTGAGGTTTTGAAAGAAAAACTCAGACAAGTTTAAAGAGATCTATCTGCTCCAGCCCCAGACTCCCAGATGAGTCAAGGTTCTCCAGTCTCGTTCTTTGCCGAACATGGCATCAAAAAACTGATGGAACTCAATGCCAGGGAATGGCAGACTTCAAATGGGTGAATTTTAATATATGTCACAATAAAATATAGCTTTACAAAGGTAAAAGCAGCTTGAAAAAAAAAGAGTAATGATAGAATGCCGAAATGGAATTGCATTATAAACAGCAGAAGGCTAGCAACAGCGAGAAATATCGCAATTAGGCTGTCCTCCAAAGGGGACCAAAGAAGGAAGCGATGCATGACGGGAGGGGCTCCCCGTTCTGCCTGTCTAGCCCTTAATACTATCCTTTTGTCTCTCTTTTGCTTCCTATGTGTCCCCTCGTTTGGCACAGGTACGTACTCCAAAGGGAGGAAGCAATCATCTACCCACACTAGTTAGGAGCCCAACTCCTGGAACACCAAAAAGGAGGAAGGCCTCAGACTCTCCGACATGCGGTCCTGCTGCGTGGGGGCTCGGAGAGTGAGGGGGGTAGGCGTGAGGGTCCTCGAATGCCCCCGTTTCTCCTATTTCTGAGAATCAGACCTCACACTTAGTATTAGAAGACTGTTTACTCTTCTAATTAGAAGAGTATTTTTGGAAATGTTTCCATTACAGAATGTGTTTTGTTATGAAAATCCTACGGTTGGATAATTAGCCAGTTGTCTCATTTGACCCAGGGAGAGCTTAGATGTCAAGCCCCACATCCCAAATGCGCCATCCTGCTGAAAACTTGTCTCTGCCATTTGGATGTCTGACGGAGATTTCTCTGAGTCTGGGAAAACTGCAGAGTGTAATTATGCTAAGATCCCTCTACTTTTAATCCTTTTAAGTACCCATTTTTCTGGCAAACTGCAACAAGCAATTCATCACTTCTGTCTCAGCCTCCTCCTCTTCCTCTTCTTCCTCTTGTGTTTTAGAGCTGAAAAGGAAGGAGTACAAAATTGTTTCTGTCAGAAGAGAGAAACAAAAGATCCAGTAATTGCCCTGTCAAGAGTGTTGGTGAGAGAAGTATTCTAAAATCACAATGGCTCATGGAGGATTTCTAAAACCGTGTGCTTGTTAATCTCCCAAATGAATAAAAACACCTTATTCTACGTTTATATCCTCTTTCAGGTCTAAAAAGGCACGATCTATCAATGACTTTAGCTCTACTATTAAGATAATTTATTTTATTTCCCCATCTTTATTGAGGTATAATCGACAAGATTATATTTAAAGAGTGCAATGTGATGATTTGATGTAGGTATACATTATGAAAGGAAGCTTTTTTGGGGGGGAGATTCGTCATATTTTGAAATCACTAAGTACAACTTAAAACGTCTTCGATTAGGTGGAAATGCAGGGTTCTGTGGTCAGCCTTTGCAGGCAGTCTTTGCCACTTCATGTGGTTCTGTGAGAACATTCCCTGCATCGAGGGCTTGCTCAGGCCTGCTCTTTTCCCATTTCTTGATGATATCCTCTTTCAGTTCTGCATCTTTTGGGTACCCAAAAGTGAGGTTACTAATGACAACAGCAAACACAGAGTGAGGGACATTTGTAGAAGACGAGTGTCTATAGAAGATGCTGCCATCACAGTAGGAGTTGTACAGGGTGGTATTTGCCTCCCTGTGACTGATGGGGCAAAGAGATCATACCCTAAAGACATCGTGAATCTTCCAAGGAACCTTTTCACCAGAAAACCCCAAACTTTCCTCGCCTTTGGTGTGCGATCCCTCAATGATTTGTTGCTAGGATATTAATGAATTGCCCATGTTGCTAATTTAATATTCACAGTAAGAAACACTAGCCATGACATGGATCTAACAGAAAATTGCGGTCATCTCAGGGCAGAAATGATTATTTTAACCCAGCCATGAAAAGAAACACTTTTTCAGGTTACTCAAGTCCTTACAATTTAGGTGACAGGTGCTTATTGGGAAGTGGCAGCCTCTCCAAAGAGGCCGGGCAGAGTCTGTCAGGGACATGACACCCATGTGACATCTCTGTGCCAGTGTGCTTGTGTTCATGTCCTCTGGAAATTCATTCTGATGGGGAGCTCTGGAAAATGGGAGAGTTTTAGTGGTTTAATGTGATCCAGGGAAAGACATCCGCTTGCAGCTAGGCTAAGCGGAGTGTTGGGAATTGAGTCAGAAGGCGCAGTGGACAAAGCAGAAGGCGCAGTGGACAAAGCAGACCGCGCTGTGACTTGCAGAATACATCTAACCAACCAAAACATCATCACAGGCAATTCCAGCACAGACTCCTTCGACAGGAACAGCGTGTTGGTTTGCTTTGAGGTAAGACCACACATAGACCAATCCAGCAGAAACTCTCTGCTTAGATGAGTTCTAGCAAGGGTTCATTCAGTTCAATGCAGCTTTGACGTATGTAAAATTCAAGTGACTCTCCGCAGTCAAGGTGTGTCTCGAACACCCGAGATTGTTGTCTCATGCCTTTTTCCCTTGTCATGTCCCTTCACGTAGGCAAGCGGTGTTCCTTTTACCACCATTGATTACTTTTGCCTATTCTTCAGCTTCACATAGGCGAAATAACTCAGTGGAGAGGCTATTAAAGATGGCAGACATAGATCAGGAGACGTTGCCCTGAATGGCGAGTCATCAGCTTTGAAAAGCTTTTCAGAGGTCGTTTCCTGGAATTCCTTAATTTTCCTCTTGAGACTGAAAGCTCTGTTAAGTGATCCAAGATTGTGTAAGTAGTTACTTGCATAGTTGAGATCAAATTCATGAACTTCTAATCCCTTTTTGTTGACATCTCTTCTATCATTCATCAACATCCTAACAAATACTACCTAAAATAGAAACTACAAAATATCCGTAAACCCAAATTGGTACTACCCTTACCTTGGGTCAGGCCCTCTGAAACCTTTCTCTAAACTGAGTCTAAACCATTGAGGAACCTTACTGACTAAGCCCTTTGCCTTTAGATTGATCCTTCCTTCCTTCCTTCCTTCCTTCCTTCCTTCCTTCCTTCCTTCCTTCCTTCCTTCCACCAAACAATAACACACCTCTTGGGAGCACATAGTCTAATGAACTTTATTTTTTTTTTCATTTTGCTACTAACTTTAACTTCATAAAGTACAGATGTGATTACAGAGCCTTCGCTGGTCTTCAGTTGCCAAGCTTACCAATACATGGCCTGCTGAATGAATCCTGTTCACAGGGGTGGCTTTTTTCCCGTCACAAAATTATTTTAAAAATAGATTGAGCCATTAATATTTAAAACTAGAGCAATCAGTTGTGATAATGGCGTATTCTGGCTCTTTGTTTTTGAAGTAAGACTGTCTGGTGATTCTGCACTCTCCCTGTATCATGGCTACAGTGATTTGGAACTGAGGAGTAACCGTGTCGTCCAGCCCATTACAGCTCTCGCCACATCCTCATGGGCTCCCTGACACCGTGACCGTGTGCAGGCCCACTCCATTAATCCGTGTCACCTTCTGAGTCTCTCTAGGCATTTTACTTTTTGATCCTGGTCTTTTAAGACAAAGTCTAAATTCTTTAGTCCAGATTTTGAGGCCTTTTGCCTTTAAAAGCACCTTTTCCATGACATCTAACCAAGTTATCTTCAGCCGCAGGTAATTGTTCTCCCCTGAGTCACAGGATATGAATGATGACATGGTTTTAGTTGGACATCTAATGGTTTTGCTCATCTTCTCAGGTTCTTTTCTGCCATAGAAATAGTGATTGCTGATGTTTTCCTTTGCTCCCTGGGAAGGTTTTTTTTCTCATCCCCATGATGAAAAAACTTGGTTCTCAGTTGATTAATGCTTTAAATTTCATGAGAATTTAGAGTCTATATTAAAAGAACAAAGTAAAGATGGAAGAATACCTTGGAGAAGTCGACATTAAGCATGTTGTGCTGCTGGCACCAGGTACTGAGTAGGCAATAGTAGAACTACAGTAAAAAATGTGGTTCCTGCCCTGGCTGGGAGTAGTTCCGTTGGTTGGAGCATCATCCTGATACACCGAGGTTTCAGGTTCAATCCCTAGTCATGGCACATACAAGAACCAGCTAATGAATGCGTAAAATAAATGGAACAACAAATCAATGTTTCTCTCTCTCTCTCCCTCTCCTCATTCCTCTCTTTCTCTTCTTTCCCTCCTCTCTCTCTCATCAATACATTTTTTTTGAAAAGGTGGTTCTGGCCTAAGAATACTTCACACTAGTGTCAGAGACTGACAGGCCATGGAGAGTGTAGGAATAATCACAGATAATCACAGGGTTCAGGGGTAGTATAGACACAGCATATCCCAGGGAACCCACCATTAGGACTCGAGGATGCTATTTCTAAGAGTCTGAATTGTAGACAGGTTTGAATGCTAGTCTGAATAAACCAAATGAAAAGGATTGATTTCAGGATTCGGGCAGAAGAAGACACATAGACGGAAAGACAGAACACTGATTCATGGTGTCTTGTGGGTGGTTTGTCATAGAATTTGGGAGGGAGGAGGCTCCCTTTGGGAGGGAAAAGAGGCTGGGCAGGAGGAAGGGATCAGAATCATTAAGGCTTTTATTTTATTTAAGGTGATTTTGTTTCTACTCTGAGGTAGTGGGAGTCATCAAAATGCTTTTTGGAGAAGTGCATGAGAGAAGGATAGTATCAGGCCCCGTACACTGTTCTAAGTTCACTTCATATCCAAAAAAAAAAAAAAAAAAAAAAAAAAAAAGTGAACTGACCTATTCTGTTGTTTTTATGGTATTATTTGGTGGACAAGAGGAGCAAATTAAGATACAAAAAACAATGGAAGCAAGGTACCATAATATGGCCTGATTTGCATTCTCAGAATTCAGGGAAAAAATGGACTTTGGTGCAGTTGTGGCATCCAGAGAAGGCTTTTGTGTAAGACTGTGTGCATGCATCTCGTATGTGGAGCATGATCTTAAAAGAATCATGGATTTTGAACCAGAATGAGGTGGGGAAGAGGGGGAAACATTCCAAGTTGAAGAGGGTGAGGTGGTGTGTGTGTGTGTGTGTAGTTTAGAGGGGGTTCTGAAAGACACTGAGATGTGGCTGGCAGCTACAAAAGGAGCTCATCATTTCGAGATTGACTTGGTAGCAAGATTCTGACTGTTCCTGAGCCTGAGAGTGGCCTGTTGAAAATAGTAAGTTTGGGTTATCTGCATGTGGTGTTCAAGTATTCTAGAATGCAGAGTGGTATTAGCAAGATCTGGGCAGCGGATCCCAAATAAGCTACCAAGGAAAGAATTTAGAAAAATCTCAAGGTGAACTAGACCGTGGAACTTGATGCTTGGCAAAGTGAAAATGGCTCCAGCACTAAAACCAGTTAGCGCAGGCCCTGCTAACTGAACCACCTTCTCTGAAGGAGGAGTAAGGAAATCCATCGGATTTCCTTGCGACACAGCTGCCTCCCCTTCTACTGCTTCTGAAGAAATTGCCACACACGGCCATTCCCATAGTAATGGGTATCTCTGAGTGTGTATCTATAAGAAGCAGGGAGACAGGCAGGGTGACCGCTTCCTCAGGTCATAAACAATTAATTTGGTCTGGACGCCTCCATCTAAGTCTGAGCTTCTGGGTGCACAGGACCTGGATTTCCTGGAACTTACCTGGGTTCCAATGGCATACTTATTTTACATGAGAATCTAGTGCTCTTAAGATGATTTTCTTTGCTATTATTTTGAAAATTTCAAAGCCATAGTTTGAAAATGTAAATTTATAGGCTCTCAAACTTTTCTTTAATTCTTACCACATAATTCTTAATTTATGCATTTCAAGCCATTTTAATGAGAATTGATGATACTGTTTATTCTATGAAGAAAATATATGCTTAAGATAGTGTAAATTACTAAATAGATAACATAGGCCAGATTAAGTTCTGTTACAGGATCCTTGTCCTGTAATATTTTAAAGGTTTTTGTGCATCAGTTACAGGTACACAGTAGTTTTGATTTAAATAGAACGGAGCAAATGCATTTTACTTATTTATATTGAATTAATACAAAGGAAACCTGTACCCAAAGAATACAATTAGGGATTTTAACTATTTATGTCATAAAGGAAAACATACTGGTTTGGGATCCCAACAGAGTTATTGAAAATCTGAGGAATTGTCAGAAAAGGTGGTTAAAACAATCATCTAGTGATTATTTTGGTGAACGGTTTGGGCCATGCCACCTAAACCTCCGTTGTCCTCATAAGATTGCAGAGCAAGCCCAGATGTCTTTGCAGCCCGTCCGGCACGAGAGTGGGAACGGAAATCACTGCTTGAAAACTATGCTGTTTCACAGCGGAGGGCTCTGGTTTTCTGTAAATTTGGGTTAATGTGAATTTGAAGTGCATTCAGGCAAATCTTACTCATTTAACTTCATCCTGTTAATCTAGGGACACAGCTCACTGCTCTTTCAACAAGAGCGAGGAGAGTGAAGGGTTGAAAGAAGGTCAGTGAGTAACATAGGCATTTGCTGAAAACCCTTGTCCCGAGAGGCAGAAGTCTGTCCGAGTATAACACTCCCACAGATCAACCCCCTTGCCAAGGACATCCCAGCAGCTGCAGACTCAGCTCTGTGACGGACTGGGCGAGGCCAGCCTCACTGCTGGGCCTTGCTTCAGTCTCCACGCCATTGTTAGCCAGGACTTCGAAGGTTCAAAGAGCTGGACCCACATGAAATAGATTTGAGAAAGGGAGAGCATGGAATGTGAACAGCTGTGGACAACACCAGTCATGCTGAGGTTTCTAAGCATAAAAATTTTAAAGGTTAAAATTAGATTGATGAGATCTGGGGGAACAGGGCACGTAGGCAAGAGAAGTGAATTATTTGAAAGCCAACTGAATTCTTGAGGATCCGCCCTTTCTGAGCCTCGTCTCTGTGCTCCACACTTGGGCAAACGGTGGGACCGGTAGCAATGAGTCATCCCACTAGGTATCCAGGGGTCAGCAGTCTGAAACCTACCAGGGAGGGGACCCCCTCATCCTGGTTTGCCTGGGACTCTCCTGGTTACCAAGCCCAACTAATTCATCGTTAGCATCAGGGCCAGCAACTTAGAGTCACTGAGTCCAGTGTATACCAGTGGAGACAGTAATCTGTATTCATTTTATAAAGCACCTAAGGGATTCTGATAATACCAGTGCTTGGGACATTACATAGAGTTGCCTATTTTGAGACATCGCTGCCTCAGTAAGCTGTGTGTGTGTGCATATCCCCTTCCCTTTCCCGAGATGCCAACAACCACTTCTTTTGTAGTACTGTAGTATTACGTCTATAATGTATATGGCCAACATGTTCGCATGCATCATGGTAGGTTCTAATTATTAGGATAGTTTTGAGTACTAGACCAAGAATTTCTTTAAAAACCTCTCTCTCCCCCCATCCCCACCCTTCTCTCTCCTCTCTCTCTGTCTTCATGGACAAAATGGGTACTCAGTAAATAAATCATTTGACGAGAGAAGGTACTTAGGAATAATTTAATCATTAAAGTATGTTCTAGAGACCATAAAGAGAAATATTCAGAGAATGCTTCATGGAGGAAGTGGCATCTGAAGAGGGTCTAGAATCTAGTAAGTTTCAGTACGGTAGAAGGAGAGAGGGAGGAAGGAGTTACAAGTGGGAGGAAAAGAATCCACATACCAAATTGACAGGCGTGATTATAGGAAAATGTGTAAATGGTGAAAATGAAAGTTGATCACATAAAACATTTTAGATTCCTCACCAGGGAGTAATGACATTAAAGTGGTGTTTAGTAAGGCATCTGATCACAGTGAATGTATTTGGAGTCAAGAGAATAAAGAAACCCTTAGTAGCTGTTTATGCCACATGTCATGAATGCACCATTCAGACTCAATTGATTTTGGTTTCAGAAGAATAAGTGAAAGAGCCCCACGGTGTATGTCTTCTTTACACACACCCAGTATGTCTGTTCTGGTTTCTGTATGGCTGATGGCACAGCACTGCATTGGTGCCTGGCCTGGTCCCTGAGCATGGTTCCGAGATGGGCAGCCTGTGACTATAGACAAAGCTTTCTTTTCTACCCCTCCCCCTTCTCCCCCACCTCCTCCTCCCCCTTCTTCTCCTTCTCCTTCTTCTCCCCCCCCCTTTCTCTCTCCATCTCCTGCTTCCATTTTTCTCAGCTTTTCAGAGAAAGAGACTGCACTGATCATATCGTAGTTATTTAGCTAACATGCAATCATTCTATTCAATCATACATGGTCAATCATACATATACGAGTGAAAAAATACAGTCCCCTTGGTTTTAAGTAGAGAGTATGAAATAATCTACATACTTCATTGGAAACATAGACAACAAAATGCAATTGATGTAAACTGGGGTCAAAACGTGAAGTGTCCTGAGCAGACTATGGAGTTCGGACTGTCCTGAGGGCCAGGGGGAACCACAGAAGTGTGTTCAACAAAATTGCAACTGTGTTAATATGTTTATTATGCCCAAATATTATTGTGTAAAGTGCTCCTGCTCTATGTCAGAAACAGTAATATTCTGAAACCATCATATTAAAGTGTTTTGTCCATATGCACCCGCCCCTGCCTTCAACAGCTCCTTCCTCAGTTTCACTAACCCAGTTAATTCGGTTCTATTGATTTTAGTTGTGCATGTCAAAAATCTTGCTGTTATCCTTGACTCATCGCTCATTCTTTCTGCCTTAGACCTAACACCTGGATGCCACTTTAAAACTATACTCTTGGTTGACCACTTCTGACCAGCCCAGTTTAAATTAACATTGTTTTTTCCTCACCTAGCTTATTAGAATACAGTGTAATCAGGTCCCTGCTTTTGCTCCTGCCCACACCATGGCAGCCGGAAAGATCCTGTTCAAACTAAGTTGCATCATGACGCTTTTCTTCTAACAGTTCTCCGCTGGCTTTTCCTCTCGTTCCGAGGGAAATCAAAGCCTCTTGCTGTATGTACGAGGCCCTTCTTGGTCTGCGCCCCAGCTGATTTCCCTAACTTTATCTCTTACGGCAGGTGCTTCCCCTCCGACCTCTGATCCAGCCACAGCGCCCCCTTGCTGGTTCTTGACCTCTGTCCTTCTCCCGACAGGGTACCTGCTGTCCCCTTTGCCTTTCCTTCCATAAACCTGAGAACCTTGCCAGGATCTGCATTCTTATGATCTGCATGTTTCCAGAAGCACCTGCTTTAATTAGATAAATGTAAAAGTTGTATGATTTATTCACAGGTACTGGCATGCATGCTGCGATGGTGTCATTGGGTTTAGATAGATGCACAACGTTTGTGAGACACACACAGACACACACACAGAGCAGCTAAATCATTGTCCTTCTGGGGCTTTCCATTGGGTGGGCATGTACCTGTGTCCACGCTGCTTCCCTTTGCCCGGGCTGATGAGAATTCCGTTTGATGAATGCTGAACCGGAGCCAGAAAGCATCTGGGCACCACTGGCGCTGCGCTCTGACAATTTCAGGCTGCACTCCAGTGACCGTGTGACTTCCACCTTCTGTCTTGGCATATAGCTGTGTTGATGCTTTTGCTTTGAAATAGTGCGATTTGAAGCCCCTAACAAGTACTCATCTTATGGCTTCTAATAATAGTCATTTGTCCTATGGGTGGGAATTATTTCTCACCCCAAAGCCTTAGATATTGCTCTTGTTGATTTCAAAATACATTTCTTAAAGGGGACGGGGTTCTAAAACAGATAAAACCCATGCACATATTTTCATTTGAAATCATGCTCATTTTGCCACCCTTTGTATTAAGAAAATTAAGATACATAGCAATACTTTAAAAAGTATCTGTTATACCATTTGTATTTCTTTCCCAGGACAAGTTCCTCAAAGCCCCATAAAGCTTTATTCCTGCTATTCCCTCTACTCTTATTCCGTTCGTTTATTTTGTGCGCGGAGGTGAGGGTGGTGTGATTTTTGCAAAAGATCTGTGGCTCTCTAGGGAGATTGTGGCTTCATTGAATTTCCGAGGAGCCGTGTAAATGGATGGAGGCCGGCCCTGCCACCGGCTCTTGCTGTGATTCACTCTAAACTAAACATGAGGGCACCGGCCACAGACAGCTGCCCAGACGGGTCACCTGCATGGCCCGGAGCCCCTGAGGCCGGTCAGCGCGAGGGCCATCAAGACCTCTTGACAGAACTGGGGTCAGGCGGGTGAAAAAGAGGGAAACACGCCCAAGTGTTTGCAAGCGGCACGTCACTCACTTTTTTTTAATTGAACCTCATAATTATCCTGTGATCTACTTAAGTGTTACTTCCTCCTCTTTACAAATGAAGAAAACAGGGGCTACAAAAGGTTAATTCATATGCTCAAGAAGAGATAGAGTGAGGGCTCAAATCTCAATCCTTGTACTCCAGTGTTTGAGTCTTGACTCGGGGGGGCTCAGGGGCTCTGGTGCCCTGCTGCGTCCTGGAGGGAAGGAGTAGGGAGAGCTCTGTCCTCACTCCCCGCTCAGCGACCGCTGGCCAAATCAGCCGAGCAGCTGAAGCCATGGAGTGACCTCTGCCGAATCTGACCAATGCCAGACACACCTTCCTACCCCACCCCACCATGCCCACCTTGAATAGAACCCTTGCCTTTGCTTTAGGTTTACATTACCTATGTCATGTTTTGGGCTATACATAAAATTATTCTTTCTATCTATCTATCTATCTATCTATCTATCTATCTATCTATCTATTTATCATCTATTTATCTAAAGTATTTTTTCAATATAGCAAGTGTTTTTAAACACCTAGCTCACAAAAATGCAGCCGTGAAGAAAATTGTAATTTTTAGAAGGAGATACATTCATGAAAATCTAGAGAACAATAAAAGAGTATAAAATAGTATCATATTTAATGTCACCATCTTCCACAGCATGTGATGTGAGCAAGTGTGTGATAAGTGAGGGGTCATCTCTTATAGGTTTAAATGCACAAGCTCAGGTGTCGGAAGGCTCGAGGCCACCTCTGGGATCTGCAAAGTAACATTGGGGGTATCTCAGTGACCGGTCTAATGTCTGAGTCACACAACCTACTTTTGCACAACCTACTTTTGGGATGCTAATACATTTATAGAGGTGTTTCCAAAGCTGAATGGTTAATGTATGTAGAGCCGAAGCTTACAGCCTAGCCTCTACAACACACTCTGAAGAGAAAGCGCTTCTTCCCACACCTGTCACTCTTATCAGCTGCATTAAATAAAGCAGCTGATGACCTCCTTAGATACCAACGTTATGTCAGCAGTGGTGACTGGATTCCAACCAACATTCTGAAAGCAAAGGCATAATGAAAAAGTTTGAAGTTTTTCTAATGTAAACTGCCCGTGTGGTTCTTGCTCAAGTTGTAATAAAAACCTTATTTAAAAGTGCCAATGTAAGCTAAAAAATATATCCCTCCACAGTATTTAGAGAGGGAAAACAACACAGCTCTGTGGAACGGACAGGGGACTGGGTTCCAGTTACATATGCTCTTGATCTCTAGCTTTAACCTCACCAGCTTTGCAACTTTGGATAAATTACTTCATCTCCCCTAGAGTGAACACACTCATTCATAACACTAGGAAAATTATAATTACTTCGCAGATGATAGCAAGGGTGATAAAATAGTGCATGCATATTATGTAGAACAGTGCCAGTATTATGACAGACACTTAAGCAATGTTAATTTCTCTTCCTCGATTCCTTTTATTTTGTTTTACTTCTCCATACCTATTTTTCTGAACTTAACACCTCTAGGGAAAAAAAAGGAACATGACAGAAATTCTAGGACACCTACAAAGAGCCAATGAGAAAAAATCCATATAGAGAACAAAGGATTGTTAAAAATTCTAATGATGTCATTGCAACTGATATTTGACTGAAACACACATTACTCCTAAGAATGGCTGGGCGATTTATTTAGGAAGCAAAGCTTATTTATGGGGGCAAAGAGGGAAGCAGAGAGAAAAAGAGAGTTAGTGAAATTTGACTGTGGTGAGCTGGCACTATTTGTAAACCTCACTTTCCCCGGTGAAAATGATTAACTTCCCAAACAGATCATCCTACATGGGGGAGAAGCACAGGAACCTTAGACTGGGGGGTCCTGCTCTACATGGCCAGGATCTTTTCAGACTAGTCTGGTTGATTAGACCAACAGGGGAAGTAATTCTTCTGAAGCTGTATAAATACTAAGATTCAGACAGAACAGGCATGTGGGCATCGCTGCGCTGCTGGGATGACACATTTCCAAGCAACAATTTCCATTAATGCTGTTACACTCAATGATGGTGATTTTCCAAGTGATCTACCTGGAGTGATGTCCATGTTTTCTGACTTTTCTCCCAACAATGCCATTAGAGCTGGAAAGGGGAGGATTATAGGTCAAACTGACTCCTGGTAGTTTGGTTATGAAAGGAGAGTCTTTTGGGTACTTTGATAAACACCATGTGTGTATATCCCCTCCCCAAATATCACCACTGTTTCCAAAGAGTTTATCTCCACATCCACTATTATCACTCTTTATGACATCACCCCTCTTTTTTAAAAAAGAGACATTGAAATAAAACTGGCACCGTTGATGTGCTTCAGATTCCCTCCCTATCTTTGGCGTTCATATTTAACTTTAAATTATGTGATTGAAAAATAAATGTTTTTCACAGTCATGCATGAAATTTTCACTTAGACCAATGTGGCACTTTCCTATTAGCAGGATTTAGGCAACACACCTCGTCTTGTTAGGTTTTGTTTATCTGCACTTTGCAGATACTGTTTTTGTTTTTTGTTGTTGTTTTGTTTTTAACAAATGAAAGGTTTGTGGTAATCATGTGTTCAGCATGTCTATCAAGTACCATTTTCCCAATAGCATTTGCTCACTTTGGGTCTTTTTATTGCAATTTGGTAAATCTCACAATATTTTTCAAACTTTTTCACTGTTATTTGTCATGGTGATATGTGATCAATGATTTTTGATGTACCCATTGTAATTGTTGGGGGGCACCATGAACTGCACCCATATAAGATGGTGAACTTAAATGATAAATGTTCTGTGGGTTCCAACTCCCCACCCACCAGCTACTCCCCTATCGCTCTCTTTCCTCGGGTGTCCCTGTTTCCTGAGAAAGAACAGTATGTAAATCAGGTCGGTTAGTAACCCTACAATGGATTCTACATGTTCAAGTGAAAGAGTCACGTGTTTCTCGCTTTGAATCAGAAAGCTAGGAGGGATTAAGCTTAGTGTGGGAGGCGTGTTGAAAGATAAGAAAGGCCCAAGACTGGGGCTCTTGCACCAGGTAGTCATGTTGTTAGCACCAAGGAAAGTTCTTGAAGGGAATTAGAAGCTGTCCCCCACTGAACACACAGATGATAAGAAAGCAAAAGAGCCTAATGGCTGATTTGGAGAAAGTTTTAGATAGAAGATCACACCAGCCATAACATTTCCTTAAGTCAAAACCTAACCCAGTACAAGGCTCTAAGTGCCTTAATTCTGTGAAGGCTGAGAGAGGTGAGGGAGCTGCAGAAGCAAAGTCTGAAGTTAGCAGATGTTGACTCATAGAGTTTAAGGAAAGGAGCCGTCTTCATAACGTGCAAGTGAAAGGTGAACGGCAAGTGTTGATGCAGATCTGCGGCAAGTTACCCAGAAACCTAGTTAAGGTGATTAATGAAGGTGGCTACAGCAGACAGCGGATTTCAGATGTGGGCAAAGCAGCCTCATCTTGGAACAGGACGCTGCTGGGATTTTCATAGTTAGAGAGGCAAAGTCAATACCGGGCTTCAGAGTTTCAAAGGACAGGCTGACTCTTTGGTTAGGAGCTAACACAATCACTTTAAGTTGAAGCCAGGGCTTGTTTACCATTCCGAAAATCCTGCCGCCCTTACGAGTTATGCTAAATCCACTCAGCCTGCACTCTAGAAATGGAACAACAAGGCCAGGATGATAGCACATCTGTTTACAGCATGGTTTGCTGAATATTTTAAGCCCACTGGTGAGACCTTCTGCTAATTGACAATGCACCTGGTCACCCAAGAGCTCTAATGGAGATTACAGCAAAATTACTGCTGTTTTCATGTGCGCTAAAACGATATCCATTCGACAGCCCAGGGATCAAGGAGTGATTTTGACTCTTAAGTCTTCTTACTTCTAAAATACGTTTTGCGAGACTATAGCTGCTATAGATAATGATTTCTCTGATGGATCTGGGCAAGGTAAATAGATATCCTCCCTAAGAGAATTTACCATTCCAGATGCCATGAAAAACATTCATCATTCCTGGGAAGAGGTCAAAATGTCAACATTGAAAGGAGTTTGGAAGAAGTTGGTTCTAACCCTCATGGATGATTTTGAGGGATTCAGGACTTTAGTGAAGAAAGTAACTGCTGATGTGGTGGAAATGGCAAGAGAACTAGAATTAGAGTAGAACGAAAGGAGGTGTACAGTTGTGAGTACACAAAACACAGTTAATCTTGTATGTTATTGTTTAATTATTGTATTAGCTTGCATACGAACACCTGTAAACCTACCTTTTGCTCCACTCTGAAGAAGTGGAGCCTGAAGATGTGACTGAATTGCTGCAATCTCATGAGAAAACTTGAACAGATGAGGAGTTGCTTCTTGTGGGTGAGCAAAGAAAGTGCTTTCTTGAGATGGAATCTACTTCCGGTGAAGATGCTGTGAAGACTGTTGAATTTTCAGACAACAAAAGATTTAGAAAGTAACAGACACTTAATTGACGAAGAGGCAGCAGGATTTGAGTGGATTACTTCTAATTTTGAAAGAGGTTCTTTGGGTAAAATGCTGTGAAATGATATTGCATGCTGTAGAGAAATTGTTCATGAAAGGAAATGTCAACCAATGTAGCACACTTCACTGCCGTCTGGTTTTAAGAACTTGCCACAGCCATCCTAGCCTTCAGCAACCACCCCCTGGTCAGTCAGGAGTCGCTGATATCAAGGCAAGAACCGAACCTTCCCCAGCCAAGAGATGTCAATTGCTAAAGGCTCAGATGATGATTAGCATTTTGTAGCAGTAAAGTATTTTTTATTTTACTTATTTTTGTGAAGATTTTTTAACATTTATTTTTAGAGAGATGGGAAGGAAGGGAGAGAAGTATTGATGTGTGAAAGATACATTGACTGATTGGCTCTCACATGCCCCCAAACAAGGACCTGGCCCACAACCCGGGCATGTGCCCTGAATGGGAATCAAACTGGCAACCCTTTGGTTCCCAGGCCAGCGCTCAACCCACTGAGCCATACCAGCCAGGGCTAAAGCACTTTTTTAAATTAAGACATATACAGTACATTTTTTAGACATAATGCTATTGCAAACTTAATAGTATAAACATGCAACTAGTATAAAAATAACTTTTATATGCACTGAGAAATGAAACAATTTGTGTGACTTGCTTTGCTGTGCTATCTGTTTTATTGCTGTGGTCCGGAAGTGAACCTGTAGCATTTCTTACGTATTGCTATCGTTGGAATCAGCCCAAAGCATCTTCTGGAAGTGGTTTTTCATGGGATCTGATGGAATTCATGGCCTGAGGCAGCGTGAAGAGTAGAAGGGATCATGCTCACCAAGTGCTTGAATGTTGTGCGTGCAAGGCCGGGGTGCCTACGTGGTATCTTAGCAAGCCCACGTGTCTTGTTTCACTAATGGAACTTACGCCACTGCTGAAAAATCATCGCTACTCTCTAGGATGAGAATGAAGAAGCTGATGAAGGTTATTAGATATCTGCATAGTTGAAGAACTATAATAACTATATCTGGAATGTGCGCCCCTGGTTTCTCACATACCAGCAACCTCTGGGGTGTTTGCTGTGTTAGGTTTTTTCAAATGCTTCCTAACTGCCCTATACAACTAGCTAAAATGCATATTAACTGCTGTTTTTAGAAATATGAAAAACCAAGAAAATCTTTCAAATTCTTTTATCTTCTTTTTATAAGACATTCCATTGCTTGCCACAGAAGGCTCATCTGTAGTAAAATTGTCTCTTGAATATCATAAGTTTTGATAATTAGTTCAACCATATTTTTAATATCTTTCAGCCTGTTGTTAACATCCGTGCATTTCTGTGTGCGTGATTGTTAAAGATCATTTCATTCAACTTTGGATAAATACGTTTCCATAAGTAAATAAATAGATAAATGTATTTGGCGAATGGTAAGCGGTCACCTAAATTACATTCCAAGAATGACACAACACAATTAAATAAATGTCATTTAAATGTCTTCCCTCCTCTCTACGTGGTCACACATGTTGACACATCTGCACATTTGGTTATTTAAATCTCACAAATTGTAACTTTTGTCCCCTTTTATTATCTTCCATAGATTAAAGCGCCTTCCCTTGTGTGCAAAAATGTTAGCGTTTTCTAATAAAACAGTCACAAATGCTGCTGTCGTTTCCAACTGGGATTTGGTTATTGTAATCCCATTGCCAATTAAATTTCTTTGCAGGGTAATTAGATTGTTATCTGATTTCATCTTGCTTCCACTGAGTCAAGATGTCCACAGGTAGAAAACGTATGAAATAAGCCACCTTTCTTTATGGCTTCTTTTCAATGTCAGCGAGTCTGTGTAAACACAGATGGGATTATGTAAATTACACTCAGTATTCGAGGATTTAAAAGTCAGGCCATTTACTATACAACATATCCAGATGATATTTTTGAGGTTCATTCTGAGATGCTGTTGGTCCACCATTCATAGCTACCAACCTCAGCTCCTCACCTGGGGCCACTCCGAATTCCCTTCAGAACCCTGCCACAGTGGAGGAGGAGTATGTGATGGTCCCTTTGTGTCCGCTGACGAGAGGGGGGATGTGTCACTTGTCGCATTGAGAGAGCAACGCGTGACGTCTTTAAAGTGAAGTTCCTGACCTCCTCTTTTTGTCTCTTCCTAACAAAGAAAACGTCATCCACATCCACCGCTGGACTCCCACGGCACCCAGGACATTTCTCTATTCCAGCATCTCAGTGCACTCTGCTGTCATTATGTGATTATGTGTTGGTCTCCACCGCTCATGTCAACTCAGGGGACCTTGATTTACCTTCTCACTCATGTTATAATATGTCTGCATTATAATGTAGACATTATGATACGTGTGTCAGAATAGAGAGATTCTGTTTAGGAAAAAAATTAGAGCATCATCTCGCATAATGGTAGTTGATACACTAACAGTGAAAATTATTGGACGAGTGTGAAAATTCCAGCAACTTATTTTTTAATACAAGTTATCTCTTTTATAACCTACAAGTTATAAAAGTAGGCTTGAACCCTACTTTTATCTCCTTAATTTGTTTATAAATCACTTCTCTTATTTCCGTTGATAAAACAGAGAATTGGAACAGGCAGTGAAGCTGTCTGGCTCTTATAAACACTCTCAAATCGTAATTTATTGTTTTTAGATCTCAGTGACTTTTACTTTTTGGGAAAGTGATATTAATGAAATATGTTTTACTTGCATTTTAAAGGTATTTTTCCTTTTTCTTTGACAGGCTCAATATTTAAAAGAAAAATCAAGCCTTCTATTAATTAAAGCTTGTTCTAAGTGATTAACAAGATTAGCCCTTTGACTTTCAACTGTAAATAAAGAAAATGTACATATTATGGGAATTTATAAAATGCGTACTTCATAAAGAAAACTAATTTAAGTAGAATAAGTAACATTGTGTGGGCGCGCTCCCTGCTGCGAGCAGGCCTGTGCCGTTCTTCCTGTGCAGGTGTGCATATTCTAAACCCCAAGGGTCCCCAGAAGATTTGCAACCAGGGGAATAATGGGCAGCAGCAGCATGGCCTGAGCTGACCCCCTGCCTCTGTCTCCAAGGCCCCTTTTCTCCGACGGCCCAGTGAGCTAAAGCAGCCCCGCCTGTGCTCATTTCTTGCTTATAACATTTCCAGAGGCCAAAGCCGCCCTGTCTAGGCTCTCTTGTTTCTTCTCTCCTAAGCCCTTCCTTGTTTCACTGTCCCCAGCTTTAATAAATGCACTCTCAAAAAAATTAAAAAATAAGCAGTGTGAAATGTTTAAAGACAAATATGTGAATGTTAAAATGTGCTGGCAGTAGCCTCACCTATGAGACGTATTGATTGAATTTATTATGGCAAGGCTTTGTTTCAACACTTAATGACAAGTATGGTATTTAGTTATTATTTTTTAAAGATGTTATTTATTTATTTTTAGAGAGAGGAGAAGAGAGGAAAAGAGGGAGAAACATCAATGTGTGGTTGCCTCTCGTGCACCCCCTACTGGGGACCTGGCCTGCAACCCAGGCATGTGCCCTGACTGGGAATCCAACCGGCAACCCTTTGGTTCTCAGGCTGGCGCTCAATCCACTGAGCCCCACCAGCCAGGGTTATTTAAATTATTTTTAATGCTACTGTGTATGTCCTAGAGACCTCAGTCAAATTTTATGGCCATTATCGTTCACTTTCGTGATGAAGAAACAAAAAGTACTATTGCTGAAAGGTCATTTTTACCAAATCTGTAGCTAAAAGTGAATTTAAATTTCTAGGGTTTCTATAGAATGAAAAAAAAAGAATTTCTTAATTCAGTTTATTATAACTAAAATTCAATTTCAGGAGGCTATAATCTAGTCTATTATTCTGTTATTACTTTTAAATGCTTTATAGATGCCTAAACTACATGCCAGACACTCTATTAGGTTCTTTTTATGTAGAATCACATGCCCTTTTCTTTCCTTGAGCAAGTATTTTTGTATTACAGACAGAAACTAGAGCTTTAGCAACATTAGCTTGTCCAAGGTCACACAGCTAATGGCAGACACAGGGTTAAACGTCACCTTTGTTTGACTCTGTAACAAATATAGACACAGTGATTGGCTCAGTTCTCAGTTTTCAGGAACATCCTTTATAGTAGAGACCCTCTGATCCAGCCAGATGTTTATTTCACCTCATTCTTGCAGGTCCTCATGTCTGGAAGTTCTCTGTTTTTCCTTTCCTTTACATCTTACCCATCTTTCAAGACCAAGTGAAAATCATGTGTTCAGAGAAGACTTCCCCACCTTTGCACTCTGAACCCTCACAGCTCTTACCTTGAGTTCATTTGAGACCTTCAAGGCTCACCTGATGGTCTTAGACATACCCTGTGTTGCCTCCTCTCTCAGTATCCTCAAGAGAATGTGTTTGAGACTTTGCTACATAGCAATTTTCCGATGTATTCATGTACTGCCAGCTGCTGGTTCCTGGATCAGTCTGGGCTTCCCGGGAGAGGGAGTTTATCCAGTACAACCAGAGAGCTGTTTGGTTCGAAGAATTTAAGTAAATTTCTTGATCGCATGGTGCCTGCCAGCATCGTGGGTGTGGGCAATGCAATAACGTAAGACAAGCTCAAAAGGATTAATTGTGAGAAGGTTTTATAGAGGTTGCACTTCTTTGCCTCCTCACAAAATCCTGCACTGTAGTTTCAAACCTGTATTCTCAATTTCCTCCATAAGTTGCAGGTGGATTTTCAGGAAAGATGGTAACAGTGAGCCTATCAATGGAATGCTGGCTCTCTGATCTATTCAGAGATGTTTGTCCTTGGAAATACTATTTGGTTATCCTGCCTGACAGTACCTTACACCAAAGGGATTGCTCAGATTCTCATATTCCCCCTCTAATGTATAGCATTAGTAGAGAAGTCACATGCCCTTACTCTTTAAATTCTATGCATCCACCAAGAGTCAATGTGTGACATTTGCCAAGTATCTTGATAAGTACCAAGCTCTTATTAAGTCTAATCAACTCATCAGAGAAGAAGTTCCTACTAATATTTTGAAATGGTTGGAAAAATACAATCTCCCTGAAGGTAAACTCTTGAACGCAAGGACCAGCTGCACAGTCCAAAGCAGACACTGATGATGGAACTCACCTTTTCTGCCTTAGAAAGATGACCTTGCTTATGAATAAGCATCAAGTCTGCAGTGGTTGAAGTCTTCTCTGCTCTTGACTCAGGGTGGCATTACCTTAGGCAAGGAGTTTACTTCCCAAAGCCTTGATTTCCTTATCGGTACCGATATCTGTTAAGGTTACTATGAGAATTAAATTAGATCACTTGAGAAGCATAGTAAGTAGTTACACTTAAATTATTTTTAGAATAAGGTACTTGGTTTTGTTTGAGTGACCAAAGTTTAGGCCCATCATAACGTAGTGGGTAATAGGTCCTTGGTCCTTGGTAGATGGTCACATAGCCCATATTCGAATGGACCTCTTTTACTGGCTATTTTCTTTGGAGAAAACTCCGTTTGGCCTACCCATGCGTTGTATGTAAGTTATGTTCTGTAAGCTATTTTCTGACTTCAGGACTTGGAAGCCAGACCTCACTCCTGGCCATTGCTCATGTGATTTTTATGTTTCCGTATTAGAATGCATTTCAGTATTTAAAAGCTATAGTTAATGGTGTTGAGGTGAAAGCAGGTCCTCATGTATTCTTCCCATGTATTCTGTGTTCATTAAGGTAAGTGGTTGGGTTCAAAAGCTTCGTATGCCTAAACACAAATAAAGTGGGAAAAGAGAGAAAAAGAAGGTCTGAATCTGATAAAAAGCCAATCAGAGGCACAGCAGGGAATCAGCAAGTCAATAAGGCCAAGGCTAAGATGCCCATTGGACAATGGCTGTGGTCAATTTTCAGGTCTAAATTCAGTCATGTCTGTTCCTGAATTATTTGATTGACCAAATCTAATAATATGGCATTTGTTATCTACCTCTAATCAATATTAGCTTCTGTTATTTTGGCTTCCTCTATTCGTCCCCACCTCTTCCCCACCGCACGGTAGCTCCAGGATAATGCTGTACATCCCTCCTCTGCATTCTTGGCCCTTTCCTTCTGGCTTTGCAACTGCCTTATTCCGTGCCTTTAGCCCATAACCTGTTTTGTATTTTTAAAAATGGCACTGGGTTCTGTCAACAATGTTAATCCTGCTCCTCTCATTTTAGCGATGAGAAGACTGAGCTACAAAGACATGGGCATTAGACACCATCAATTGAATTTATAGGAAACAGATAAGGTGTAGTGCACTTAGTAGTTTACAGAATTCATTTACATATGTCCTTGGATTTTATCCTCCTGTGGATCCCATGAGGAAAGCAGTCTGCATTATATGTTATTTGCAGAAAGGACCTGTGTAGCTGCGAGTTAAGTGATTGTCCATGGTCATGTGACTTCGGATTCTGCATCCAATGTTCCACCCCAGAGTTTCACTTCTGCCTTTTCCATCCACTTTGAGTCTCATTATTTTCCCTCGATTCTAATTGCCATTATTTTCACTTGATTCTCATTGCCCTTTTTCAGTGCCAGACTGAGATATTTGGGATGTGACACAGTCGCACCCATGATTCAGGGCACAGTTTGCACTTCCAAGGTTCCCACAGGGCTTGGACGAGGCGACTCTTTCGTGAGAGCTTCGGTGGCTCCGCTGGTGCATTTGCTGAGCGCATGTTTTCGATAGAAGCCACTGGTACACTTTAGAGAAATTCAATTAAAAAGAGAAAAGAATTAGGAAGCTTCTTCAGGGATTCCATGTTGCTCATTGGATGGTATATTTGTAGCCATTTTCTTCCTTGTTGATGTTAAATAACAGATTTCTTTTTTCAGAAGAACAGTATATGTCAGAGTTAATTAAATAGTACTACCATTTCCGGGATAATAAACAGATGGGGGAGAAAAACCTACATTGTTGTGTTTTTTCTTTTCCTTCCATTTCTGAAGTGATTTGCTTTTGACTTTCTTTCCTTTTACAAAAATAAAATAAAATAAAATAAAATAAAATAAAATAAAGAAGCAACGTAAAGCTAGTGAATGGGACTGATTAGCTGTAGAAAACCATTTGCGGTCTATCGGCACATTAGAAAGTTTTTGCTAACAATTTAGAAAAGACTTCTGCCCACTGTTATTTTTAACATTGTTAGAGGAAATCTGCCCATGAACTGTTTATTTGCCGTTTAAAATAAACTATGTGGGCCGTTAAGGGCCTCCTTTCAGTGGCCCATGCCATGCTTAAAATATGCTAGGACATAAAACTGCAAGCTTCAGGAAAAGACAGATTCTGATGCCGGCTGCACTTGCCAAGTAATCAAGGACTGCGGTATATTTATCCCATTCCCTCACTCCTCCCTTCTTGTTCTGCCAGCCTCCCTCATCAACTCACTTGCTTTTCCCAGCACCCGTGCACATCAGCTTCTCACGCGCATTCACCGGCAAGTCACGCAGGGATTCGGCAGCGGCGGCAGCCCCTCGCCACCAAGCCATTGCGGAGCACGCCTGCGTTAGGCCTGCCTGTCACAGGTCGGCTCTCGCAGACAGCGCACGCACGTTAGCTTCCCGGCAAGGTGACGTTGACCACGACTTCATGCGACAGCCCTTCCAACCAGCAATTCTTTAATCTTCGTGAAGGTGGTGCTGCATTTCTGATGAGAAGAGCACACGGCGAGGAATTGAATCTTATTCACAACCGGAGTTCTCCTAAGGGGAGATGACCTTTCATATTTTTAATGACGATTTTATCTTCCGCTTTTCCTTGGCAAGGGGTCAGACATTCTGTTGTGTTGTAGGAGAAGGCATCTCATAGTGATTATTTTTCTAAGACTCATTTCTTAAATGTATTGGCTTTTCGTGGGAGGAACTCTGTTTTGAACAATTCCATGGATAGAAGAGAAAATTTGCAAGTAACCTAATCTGATTATAATCCCCACCTTGAATTTTTTTCCTTTGATTCTAGGAAGCACTTCACAGTTTAAGGATACTTTTGGAATTTTGTGTCTGAATTAAAAGCTAGAAGAAAAATGCACCCCCTAACACCCACATTTATTTCTTTTTCTTTTTTTAAGGTGATTTTTTTCTTCTATCTTTATAACAATTGAGTGGAGGCATGTAGTAAACCATATAAAAATACATCGGATGTTTTTCTTCTACCAGAAATGAGGGGATGTAGTTGTTGACGCAGTTGGGAAATAGGACTGAAATTAGGAAGGACCCTCCTCCGCCCCGCACTTCCGTAACAAATGTTTTAAGGACCATACCAAGTACTAGAATAATAAGACTCTGAGAGGGATTTTGTAGGTCATCCAAATTATATTTTCCAGCCAATACAGACATTAATTTTATGTCAGTCATACTATGTTCTCTTTAATAAAAATTCTTGGGAAAAAAGTTATATAGTTTTATATATATATAAATGTATATATTTGTTAAATGCATATATTTATTATCATATATAATACATTTATTAAATATATTATATATTATATAATATAGTATATTTAATGTTTATTAAATATATAAATATATCATAATATTTATTAAATATATGTTTATTATATATTATATTTATTAAATATATATATTTGCCTTTTCCTTTTTAGTTAGTGTCTCAAGAACAAAAAGTTAATAAACTATAATAGATAGTACTTTCAAATCAAATTTCTGAAACAAATAGACTTAGATTTAAACATCAACCAACTTGTATTTGAAAGTATACTGGAACAAAAATATATAATTTTAATTATTAGACCTCAGTCTAAGAACTGACTCCCTTCATTGCTCTTAGTAAAAAGAAATTTTAAGATAGGAATATACTTTAAGTTGGTTTTATTTAACTGATTCTTGCAGTAAATTACCCAATTATATTTCCTTTCCTGATTAGTCTAATTCTTGCCAAGGATATATCAGGAAACCCAGTAGATTGCTATGTTCACTGTTTTAAATAGTTATATTAATGCCTTTTAGTGAACACTTAGCTTGATTAAGTTGGGTGTGCATTTTAATTTGGAACACTTTCATATATTGAAGTATTTTTCAAATTTGATAATATAAAGAAGTAAAATTCATCCCAAATATTTAATTTCAAGAAGTATGTACAGCATCATCTAAGTGGCACCTAGGATTGACCCTAGGCTGACGCCTTGCAGGACAGAGCAGTCGGGCCACCAGCATCCTGATGGCAGAGGCAGTTGGATAGATCCATGTAAACTGTGCGCGTAGACCCAAATGGTTTCTTTCAACTTTGGCCTTTCAAAAGATTTAATAAAGATGACAAAAAGATTACTGAAAAGCTGAAACCTTACTGTGGAACCGATATGTAATCTACTATGAAAAGTTCCTTCTTAGTATAGGTGGCAATAAACCTTTGGTCAGACTCGGATGGGGCAGTATCTCTGGCTGAATCCTTATCTACTTCTCATCATCCTTTATTTTCTGTTATTCTCCTAATTTTCTTCAGAGAGGTAGACATTTTAGTCCGCCTTTTGATTAATACAAATGAGCAGGCCCCTTAGATTGGCACTCCTACACTGATTGTATGGGGTTCTCCATCTTTTTCCTTGTTCATCATTTAGAGTTAAAATAATAGTTGGGCATCACCTCTGTTTCTATAGCTTTAACCATAGTAGTTCTGGGCTTTCCTCTGAATTCTGTCGGGTACAAGTTCCCTTTTTACTGTGACACGTACCTGTGAAGACTGCTTATGAATTCCCGAGGCAAGATACTGTTGTCTCTGTACTGTTGCCTCAAGGAGGGGTTGTACGGATTCCCCTCATTTGTAGTGGGAAGAGACCAACTCCTCACCAGTGTATGCCCTGGAAAAGTCTTTCCAAATACTATAAAGGAAAAAAGGCCAGCTTTTGAAGTCAGATAGACTTGCATGGGACTCCTGGTTTCATAATTTACCAAATCAAATTGCGAGACTACGGTGGTAATATTTATGATACCAAATGACATAATTTATTTAAGTGCCCCCAGCTCACGTACGTAACAACTTGCCATCCTCCGTCTTCTGTGTGGTGACTGCTGGCCTTAGACGGACCGTCTCGCCTCCTGGCTTCCCGGTGGGGCGTTTCCTGTGGATCCAGGCCATGCCCACTCACATGTGGTTCGCACTGACATGCTTTATCTTGAGCGAAAAGAAAGACCACTTCCTGATGGGTATCCTCCTGAAAATTTCAATGTTAATTTTCCAGTAAAATAAATCAGTCCTTCCCAAAACACTGAGTAGTAACTCAGCACACCTATGGCATCCCAGTTCCATTTGAGAAATAATTTTTATTTTCAGAAATGCTGTGGCAACTGACTTATTCAGGTGGTGTAGCCCGGAGCCCGTTGCCGACTTCCAGACTCACAGATGAGCACACAAAAAAAACCCCAAAACATTTTTCTGCCTTTTTGAGTGAAATTATAGAAAACAAAAAGCACACTATCTGTTCAGGTAGGCAGATGGCCAAATGAGTTTCCTATAAGACAGTGTCACATGTCACCTAATCTGTGTTGTTATACCTTTCCTATCTGACAAGACAGTGTCAGGATCTGTTAACGAGATG
Organism: Glossophaga mutica; assembly: GCA_039655065.1. Taxonomy (NCBI): domain Eukaryota; kingdom Metazoa; phylum Chordata; class Mammalia; order Chiroptera; family Phyllostomidae; genus Glossophaga; species Glossophaga mutica. Next base: position 5,917,501 of record CM077313.1, on the reverse strand, counting down.
GCCTTACAAGTATATATTTGAATATTTTATGAAAGTCACTGTAGCTTTCTATGGAACTGACAGTAATTAAATGCATGAGCTCCAAAGGCCCATTTCAGGGGCTACATGTAGATTTTTCCCTCCCAAAGACACATTCAAGGTGTGCAAGTCACCTCACTGACTTTTGCAAGGAAAATGATTATGCTTCTTTGCTCCTTTCTGCAATTACCTAGTTCTCTCTGCTGCGTTTCAGCACTGTTAGCGCATAAGTAAAACTCATTACTGCAGAGAACATTTCCATATGAATTTTCACTTAAGATGCCCAGTGCTGTGGTCTGGAGACACAGCACACTCTCATTTTTACTTCTCCTTGGCTACCACGGAGTAGTTGACTGGCCAACAATCACTAGTAATATAATACGTAACATTCTAATAGAACAAAGATAGTGAGTAGGCACTTTTGAATAAGCTGTTTCTAACTATGGGCCTCACGCTTCTCAAATGGGCAGGAAAGATGGAGAGAAAGTACTTTATCTTGTATCAAATCATTATACTTGTGTATATGTTTGTTGCATAAACATTTTTTTTTAAATACAGAATTTATTTTTTGGTACTAAGAAACAAAAGAATTGACGTTGAAACCTAGACTTTTTTTTGCAAGGCATCTGAAAATTGATGCAAACGTATCTCTCAGTTAATGGATGATGATGATTTCCATAATAAATGTGTACAGTTAACATTTTCCTCTTGGGATTATGCATTTTTTTAAAATAAAGACATTAAACTTCCTATCACGGTCTTGAGCATTAAAATCCACATTAGCATAGTTTATAAACGTCAAAAAAGTGCAGAGGCTTGTGTAGCCTAGACTATTAAACATAGAATTTCCTGAACTTGCTTGAATGGCAAACCTGCGTTTTGCTTGTTTGTTTTTTCTGTTGTCGATTTGGTAATCCCTAGTAACATCCAGAGCAAAGCACACTGGGAATCCCTGGTGGTGGAAATTCCAAAGAACTCAGGAGGAAGAGGAAGGTGAACACATTCTTCAAAACTGGGGGAATTTTAGCAAAAACCTTAAAGGTAATATGCAGCCATTATGGTTGTCAAGACTACAAATAAAATATCTTAGACAAAACAACATGAAATGTCACAAAAAAGTAATTAAAGAAGGGGATGGCATTCCTTTATGTGTTAAATTATGATACATGTAATTCCTATTGTGTGTAGGATTTTAGGTAAAAACCACCATATTCTATAGAAATATGGTTTGTATAGTAGGCCTTAGTGCCAGGGATAGAGTGAAAGTTGCAACAAACGGGAAAAGAAGCGTTCACAGAAGAAGAAGGGATTATTCAATATGTTGGAGATACGGATTCTTGATGTTAGCGTAGACAAGCTGACCAAAAACTAGATGAATTAGTGAGAGATGGAAAACTAGGCCAAAATATTGATATCATAATACCACCTTGAAGGTCATTGTCGAGTGGCATTTGCCTTTCTGGGACTGTCCATAACTGCAGTGTATATAGTACGTTAGAAAAAGCCATGTGGATGCGTGTAGTCTCTCCTTTTTTTTTACCCCCCTGGTGGTAACATGAAGAAATCGGGGGCATGATGGAAACATGACATGGTAGGATCATGGCCCGAATGCAGCTCAGGCACCTGACATCGTGACTTTTCAAAATACTGCGTTCCGTCATACTTAAGTGCACTGTCCTGCATTTGGCTGGAGCAGGGCGTCTGCCTAGAGACCCTGGAATGACGTGGCAGTGGTGTGCATGAAAGGGATTCTGTGACTTCTACTTCCCTGCCTTCGAGTGGAGCAGTCTGAGGATTTTGTCTTCCTGAAGCTTCAATGTCAACTGCTTGGGTGTTAATCCAGGCGGTGACACCAGTTACGGGCTCTTGGGCAGTTTCCATAGTGCTTTTGAATTTATTCTTTGTCATCATAGGGTTTTCTTTGTCTGGTTGCTAAGAGGATTAAATGAGATAAGTATGTAAATTGCAGAGCATAGTGTCGGGCACCTATTAAACGTGGTATTATTTCGGTAAGCAGGAGGTTCTATTATTTTGTCTCGATTGGTTGTATCTGGACACTTTAGGAAAAGTGTGCTCTGCTGAAAGAGAATGTAAGCCAATGGGAACATGTGAAGAGGAGGGGAAGGAGAACATGGTTCTGTCATTAGAGCCATGGGTGATAAAATTAACGATGTTAAGACTGCGGAAGACATAGTTATCCTTGAACACTCATAAAAGCCATTTTAGATTCGGTCTATTGGATGACGTAGACGATAACTAAGAGTAAACATTTAGGAAGGTAAATATTTTCCATCATCCATATAGTTTAAGTCTCAGACACACAAGATCGTTTTTGGGTTTACCCCTGAGGAGGTTCAAACCCTGGGTATGGAGGTTGTACAGGTCTCTAAGCTTCATTCCATACCTGAGATGTCCTGTTCCCAGCATGTAAAGAGTATTCCCGATACTTGGCTGTCCCTCCATTTCTCTCTTAAAATAAGTAAATAAACAAATGCATAAATGCATAAATAAATAAAATACAAACACTAAATTTTCTTCACAAAATTCAGTGGTTTATCTTGTTTGTTTTGTTCTTCTACTATGGATTCTGCACACACACACGACTCATACCTGTGTAGTATAATGACTTAATTCTACTTTTGACATATATAAAGTTCAGTTATTTTAACGAGGTCAGGAATACAGTGTTCATCTCTGCTAACTGGTTCATAAAGACAACACATTTGCTTTTAAAATATCTGTGAAACCGAGATCCAATTCATTTGTCTTATTCTTTAATATGTTTAATTGTTGTTCAAGTACAGTTGTCTCCATTCTTCCCCCACCACTTTCCCCCACCCCACCCACCCCCACCTCCCACCCTCAATCCTATGCCCCTTTGGCTTTGTCCATGGTGCTGTTTTAATCCTCAACTCGGGTATTTTTCACTGCTTTCAGAGAGGGAGAGGAGGGAGGGAGAGAAACATCAGTGCAAGGGAGAAGCATCGACTGGTTGCCTCCTGTACACATCCCGACTGGGGATTGAACCCCCAACCCAGCAATGCGCCCTGATCAGGCATAGAACCTGCAACCCTTTGGTTATGGGACCGTGTGGCTCCAACTGTCTGGGCCACACCAGCCAGGGTCATTTCTCTAATTTTTTAAAGCAGTAGGAGCCGTAGATAATGACTGACCTGTTGGTTGATAAAATTGGTGAACTTGTCCTCATTTCCAGGGGTTGTTACCTCTGGGTAAAATCCTGTTAGGAAGCAGCAGGGTGCAGAGAAAATCTGCAAACCTTTTTCTTTTTTTCCTTCAGGATCCCTCTCATGCATTCCTATGTCAAAGAATGATTGATTTTGGCAAAAGACCAATAGCTTAGAATAAAAAGATAGAACTCCAATAGCCTCAGCCTATGTAGAGACTGCTTACTTTCAACTTTGGTGATATAGTTTAAACACTATATTTTAGAAGAAGAACTTATTAAAGCCTACCATTTTGAGTACATTTTTATTTGTAATAATCAATAACTAATTATTTGGGAAAAGACTTTAAAGAACTCAATGCTCAGATCTGATCTAGCAATTATGTTGGTATATTTAAGTAAATATCATTTACACTGATCCATTAATTTAGTCAAGTTACCCAAAGGAAAGCAATATTTTGGGGATTTCTCTTTGAGGGAATTTCAATACTTGTGGAAAATGGCCAGATTGTCAACTTTGAAACTGAAATATGTTATCAGCGGGAACAAAGTGTGAATGAAATGTAACAAAATTTTATCACCAGAGTCTCTAAGGCAATAAAAACTTTCTAAAGTTGGTAGAAAATATAAGACTTCAACTTTCTAGAAACCATATGGTGGTTAATTTTGGCAAAAGATTTAGGATGATTTTAACCCACAAATAATGACTGAAAGGCTTAAATCTTATCTGTAGAATGGCTTACAAAAAAGAGAGAGGAAAGACCAAGGGGGCGAATATGAGGAAAAAGGTGAAGACACACCTTCATTGAGATTCAAGGCTGTAGCCTATTCTGTGTACAAATAAACAGGTTTGAACACCTGCTGATGGGCCAGCATCTGGCTTGAAAGCAACAAACATCTGTTTGTAATTTGCAGTGGGAGACCATGACAGTGAAGAACCGGATACGGCCACAGAATGTACAACTTTGTCAAGCTCCTGGCCGGATTCAGAGGAGGGAGAATGTGTGGCTAATTCGGGGTGTATGACTCCGTGTGATAAGCTGATAAGATGTGTGGGGTTTCTGTTCCAGGTGGTCCTTAGGTTTCTATCTTGAATTGTTGTAGAACGGACTTGAAATAGTGCAAAGCAGTTTGCCAAGGAAAGCTCTACCCCACCAGCTTCTACCTTCCCGGATCCTAAAAGTGAAGTGGTTCTCAGTAGTTGATGGGGCATCCTAAACGCTCGTGTAACCTCCAGTGTGCTTGCCCAGGCCCGTCTGGGGAGAATCAGGGGTGCGGGCCGCAGTCAGAGCTGGGTTTGCGGTGAGTCCCAAGGCTGATGAGACAGGTACATCAGGGTTCCCTGCCCTCTGGGTCTCTAAAAATCCTGGCATTTTCGTGATCTCTGATGATGGTTGTGATTGCCATATTTTAAGCAGTTAACTCATCATTTTAGTGGGTTTTTTTTCTGACACAGATGCTGATAATTTTGCTCCTATCCCCAAGGCCAGGAAGTTTCCAACCTTTTCCTACATTTCTGCTCAAGAGACAGATGAACAGCCAGGGCCTTAGGAGCCTCGCTCCTCATTTTTCTGAGGATTTACATGCAGGACTCCATGTTTGGCTTGTCCCCAAATTCTGGAGTTCTAGAGATGGCTTTTGCCTACATCTGTTCTAGTTGCTGTATCAACAAACCAGAGCCCGGGTGGCTTACAAATGACAGAACTTTCTTTCTCACAGTTCCAGAGGGTGGAAGTCCAAGATCCAGTGGCATGCGGACCTCTGACTTTGTGCTGTGTTCTCGCCTGGGAGGGGCTAGGGAGTGTTTGGGGTCTCTTTTAGGACCGTAAATCCCACTCATGAAGGTTCCAGCCTCGTGACCTAAGCACCTCCCAAAGGCCCCACCTCTTAATACTGTCATGTTGAACAGTAAGTTTTCGACATAAGAATTTTGCAAGGACACACACGTTCAGATGCTAAGAAGGATGAGGCTCCCATAATAATGGCTGTGGGTGTTAGACCAGCCCGATCATGCAAGCTTTCATTTGGAATTGCCACGGCATGAACGACGTTATCTTAATACCTGACCATTTTATCACTTGGCAACATCTGTTTTTATAAATGTGAAGTTCTAAGTGTCGCTTAGGTACCTGAATTACATCAGCCTAAATAATTTAACAAATTCTCATGTAATTTATTTTAATATTTAAAGTGAAGGATCTAGAGTGGCCTCGGCCCTTTGCTTGTTAAAAGATTAATGTACCAATAAGGGTAGAAACATGATTATTGTTTTCCTGATGGGACAGAGATAGATATCTGTGACTTCTGTCTGTTTGCTCTTTGGTTTTTACCTGTGTGCTGAGTGTTGATTTACAGCATCTCTCTTGCAGGAAGATTTGCCTAAGTTTATATAGCGTACACCTCAAGCCTGTGTGCTGAACTTCACAAACCTGGTTTCTATTTATTAAGAAATTCAAAACATAAAGCACTTCTACTGTGATGTACAGTATAACAGTGGCAGTAATTTTGAATAATCTAATATTTATATCACAATACCAAAGTTATCATGCCATTAGATTTTTAAAATTCGATTGCCTAATTAGCTTTAGAATATACATGCAGCCAATAGGGAAATTTTAAACTTAAAAAAGAAGTAGTTTTTTTAAATTTGGGTAACATACAAAAGAAGCTTGGTGTGTAGGGATAAAATGATTGAATAAATGTAGGGGGCTAAAAAGATCGATATTTATGAAGCAATACCCCTTGCTCATTTAAAATGCACAATAAAAGTATGAATGCATTAGTATTTAATTTCATTTCTAATTAGAATGGATACATGTAAATGTGGAAGTTCACTTTTTGCTACATTTGAAAAGTAGAGAATGGGCTCAGTGAGTGAGTGTGTGTGTGTGTGTGTGTGTGTGTGTGTGTGTGTGTGTGTGTCTCAGGGCTGCTGGGAAGGGACGGAACCCGGAAACGCCAGGTCAGGGCTTGGGCACAACCTTCTCCACTACAGAGTACACTTTTAATGTTTTCTATTTGGTTAGTATTTTAATCCTCTTAATTACTTGTGCCTGATGTCTTTCACAATGACTTCCTTTCGTAGTTTTAAAATATCACTGCTTCTGAGTTTTAATATATTTTTGGGAAACAAAGTGAACCCAACCACTGGAATTTAAGCTGTTTCATCTTCAGGGAGATCATTTCGCCTGCAGCTGGTGTTACCTCTGCACTTCTCTGAGTGTTGATTAGTGAGTCTGTATCGAATTGCATTCAGATAAAATTTGAGGCATTCAGTATTTAATTTTTCATTACACAACCGTAGTGGTCGCTTGGTTCCTACACTTGCACCTTGGATGTGTGCATGCCGTCCTCTGCTCAGAAAACCACATCCCGAATTAGACACATGGGAACCTCATGTAGGATGTATTTTGCGGATGAGGCCCTCAGTGGTATTAAGTTGCATCATGCTGTTTTGGAAATAAGGAATTCCATAAGACATACAGAGTTCAATGTACTTACATTTTGTTTCTACTTCTACTCATTTATTGAATACGTACTATCACTAGGCATTTTTCTGTGCCTTCTTATGTAACTATTCCCTGAACACCATTTTATCTGCATTTATAAATGAGAATATTTGAGATATAGAGCAGTGACCTACCACGCATGTGCAACGTCACCCAACCTTTATGTGGTGAGCGCCAGGACATAAACTCCAAAGCTTATACTGTGTTCCATGCAGCATATTTACAGCTGTGTCTTTCTTACTTGCTGTAGACATCTAGTACATAGTAAACAAGAATTAAGTCAGATCTTTTCAAGTCCTGATCCTTCAACTCCTCTTTCAATTTCTTCTATTTCCAAGAGTGTACTTCATATCACTCTGTGTGGGAAAGCCCTTTAGATAATCTTCAGTGATTGCAGATGGTTGTACCCTTGAGATTTGGGTCCTCCAAATTATGGCTAAACTATTTCACTTGGAGTTTATTTGCTGATTTACTAAAATACTCTAGCTGGTAAAAACCACCGACTATGACAGTATGAAATCACTTTCTCCGGATGAGTTCATTACATGTTTGATCCAACCGAGAAATTTCAGGTCTTGAGATATTTCACTTGGGTAAGTAGTCAAGACCTGATTTCCTCGTGGGAGCATTTTGTGGTACAGTTTCTAAACACGGGTTATTTGTATGGAGTCTCAAATAGCTACTCTCAAAACCTTATTCACTGCTAAGCTCCATAAACGAAAGACATAAATAGGGCAACATCCCGTAGAAATTCTTTTTCCTTTTTATTAAGTTTATTGGGATAACACTGATTAACAAAAGTATATAGGTTTCAGGTGCATGATTCCATAACACATTATCTGTACCCTAAATCGTGTGTTCGCCATCCGAAGTCAAGTCTCCTTTCATCCCCATTTATCCCTCCTACACTGTCCTCGCCCTCTCTCCAACCCCCATAGAAATCTGAGAGATGGATTTTATTGATGATAATAGAAACCTACACAACAACCTCCCTTGACTAATGAGAATGTCATAAGATGAACCACCGCAGACCTCTGTGTGTGCCAGCCCACTGAGAGGTTAACATCATGTAAATAGTGTTTGCAACCTCCAGAAAGCTTCCCAAATTCAACAGACTCTTAACCTCTCCTTAAGCTTTCCAGTCGGTCAAAGGGGGCTCTGTCTGCTGCTGCTGACTGCCCAGGGAGACTCGCTGATTGAAACGTAGGCAACTCAGCATTGGTCATTACACGGATTCGATGCCAGGAAGAGACCAGGAATTACTGCCCAAGCCAGAGATTTGATTCCACCCCCCTCACCTGAATCTAAGAGGCAACCAAAACATATGAATGGCATTGTGTGGAAAATACGATGTGGTTTCTGGCACGGCATTATCATATGACACAGAATAATTCATTGGCCTGAAAATAATAGCTTGGCCTCAAGGTTCTCAGTCTCTGAAACAGTGCAGCGGATCTGCTGAACCTCCCCCTGGTCCTGTTTTCCAACTCTTACATGATGCTCGCCGCTTTTCACTTGTATTTATTTCTTGTAATTACAGTCAGCATCCCATATTATTCTGTATTAGTTTCGGGTGTGCAGCATAGTGCTTAGATAACCCTATAGCTTACAAAGTGTTCCCCTTGATATTTGCAGTACCCACCTGGCACTGGACATAGTTACTGCGATATTATTGATTATATTCCCTGTGCTGGACTTTACATCCCCATGGCTATTCTGTAACTGCCAATGTGTGCTTCTCAATCCCTTTACCTTTTTCACCCAGTCCCCCAGATCCCCTCCCCTCTAGAAACCATCAGTCTATTCTCTGCATCTAGGAGTCTGTTTCTGTTTTGTTTGCTCATTTATATTGTTCTTTGTATTCCACATATAAGTGAAAGCATATGGTATTGGTCTTTCTCTGACTGATGTATTTCCCTTAGCATAATAACCTCTACTTCCATCCATTCCATCCATGCTATTGCAAATGGTAAGATTTCTTTTTTTCCCCCCCCTCCTGTGGCAGAGTAATGTTCCATTGTAAATATTATGTACCATTGCTTTTTTATTTCCTCCTCTATTGATGCACACTTGGGCTGCTGCCATAGCTTGGCTATTGTACATAACGCTGCAATGAGCTGTTTAGAATTCTGTGGCTTTAGATCCAACCAAGGAAGCATATTCAAAATTGACCCAAAATCACTCCCCCCTCACCTAATCACTTACATTTCCTATACTTAAGGCATGTATTTTTCAAAATGACTTTTTAAAATATTAAATACTAATTCTTAAACACTAAATACTAATTTTAGCTCTTCTGATGTACTAATTTCTAGGGATAGAAAGTTTTATTGCAGCGGGAATTTTCAAGGGTAAGTTACTCATAACTTTGGATCTCATCCATGACTTAGAAAATCAGAATTGTGTCATTTTTGTATTGAAAGCCACCCCAGTAATTGAAGGTGACTTTGATTTTTTTAAATTGAACTTTGTATCTCAAATTAGGTTTTAAAGTTTGAAGGGATGTAGGTGGCGAGATTATCTTTCTGTCATCCTTATTACCTCCATCAATTGCTACATAGTGAAAATGAAAATATTGCACACAATCACAGAATCCTCAGAAACAACTCTGAGAAAATAGGTTCTTAACATAAAAAGTGAAGAGAAAAACTGATGGCTTGAGAGGGTTAGTAAATACCTCAGCGAGATCTCAAAATAAGGAATACAATAAGGAGCACCAGCTGGAGTTTTTCTGAGAGTAAAGCCCAGACTATTTATGACCCACTGATCCCCTTTTCTGGTCAGTGCCTCTGTCAGCTTTGTCCCACTTTATGTTATTTGGCTTATTAGATACCAATAATCATCTAGGGAATATCTAGGGAAGATACCCCTAGAAGGCTTGTCTACTGTGAACGTATTTAGGAAAAGTTACAGTCACTGAGGAGTTATGTGATGTGATGGGGCAATTAAAGTATAATCTCAATGAGGGATAGAAATATTGTGTTTTAATCATAGCTTTATCACCATTACCCACATTCTTGCCTGAATAATAGCAGGAGATCAGTAATATATGTTGAACAAATGAATGTTTGTATACACTTGACCAAATGACACTCCCACCACACACACACACAAAATTATGCTAAAATTATCCAAGAAGTAAAAAGCCAGTAGAGAAAATTGGAAAATTAATTCAGCTGATAGAACTGTCAAATATGACTTGATTCAGAACAATATGATTCAGTCATGACCAAGGCAAAACTTCTGGGGGCATTCAACAACTTTCAATCCTTCCAAAGAAAGAATGTGTGGCCAGTATACTTTCTATGTGTAATCAATGCCACAATATATACACATTGAAGAATTGGTGGAAGTCTAGCCTCATTTTCAGAATAATAAATTATCCCTGAATTGGAAAGCCTCCATTACTAAGTGACTTGATGTGACTTTCCAGAAGAAGCTAACTTTTTCCAGGATGTTATATGCAAGAAATAAAAGCAACTTTTTTTGCCTTTCTCTGTTAGATTTTGGCAAGGTCAGAAGCAGCATCCGTAAGATTGTCTCTTATTGGAAAAATATGTAATGTTTCAATGTTATTAAGAAATAAAAAAAGACAATGACAGATTATAATAGTGATAGCTGAACTTTTTTCAAGATTATATAAATCTGATTTAGAGTTGGGATTTTATGAAAACAATACTTTAACTGGTGATAGAATATTGAAAGTGACCCATGTTGAGAAGAAATAGAGGAAATTTAGGTCACACAAAATCAAGTGCATTAATCTCAAATAGTTTTTTAAAATAGCTATTAAGGGTTAGCGTTCAGTATAATGTAGTGTATTCAACAGGAAAATGGTGGCTAGTTTTAAAATGTTTTTTTTTTAATTTTCTGATTTCATTTTATTTTATGTGAGATGATATTTTTCTCAAATTGATATGAGACTATTTATGTTTTGAAACTATTTTATTCTTATTTTTGTACTGTGGAACACAAAACAGAAGAAATAAGGTACAGAGAAAATAGGCTTTCAAATAGATTGATTGCCAAAGAATAGGAGCAGGCCATTCGTTGTCTTTTCTTCCTGTTTTCTTCCCTTTTCTGAAAAATGATGGGGAGAGTAGGGAGGAAGGGAACAGGGAAGAAGAAGGGAGTAGTTTGGCTCTAAGGCAGGGGTGTCAGACTCATTTTCACCGGGGGCCACATCAGCCTCGCTGTTGCCTTCAAAGGGCCAAAGGGAATGTTAGGACTGTGTAAACGTAACTACTCCTTGACTAGAAACAAGGTGCCGGGCCGGATAAAACAAGGTGGAGGGCCGGATTCGGCCCGTGGGCCTTGCGTTTGCCACCTGTGCTCTAAGAGACCTTAGGATTTCTATCCCCTGTCAACAAGCTTTCTCTGGATCGCTAAGGCCATCCTGAGGAATCTAATCCTGGTGCTTTCAAGGGAAGATTTCACCAGAGCAAAATCGATTAGAACTTCCCAAAGGTTTCGAGTATATTTTCACACTTTTTTTTTTTTTTTTGGTCTTTTGGTTGCCATATAAATATACGTAAGTTTCTCTCTGTTTCTGCTACTGGGTTACACAGAAACACCTGGATGGGTTTTCTCTAGAGGATACTTTGGGATGATCTGATTTAAAGTAGAGGTTATGTCATCATTTAAATGGACTGTCAGCAGGCTTGGAAGATACCCCAAAGACATAGGTTATCATGCTGGAGAACGCAGTAACTGCTGATCATAAGCGACGTGCCATAGATCTTAAGATGCTACAGGGAGAGAAAATAAACAGTGATTTATAACATGAGCCTCTATTTGAAAGTCACAAGGGCAGACACTTGGAATTACAGGTGCTGATTTGTGGTTAAAGTGTTTCTCACATGGGCTACTCCAGAAAGCCTTACCCAGAGCAAACAACAGCAGAGACACGCTAATAGAACATTAGGTAAGAGTTTTCCACGCAGTACAGGGGGCCAGATTGTTCTGAATGCATTTCTTTTCTCATATGTTTACCAAATATAACATAATTGGGTCCAAGGACAATGGAGCATGAACTTTTACTATATCTAAAAATGAAAAAAAATTATTTTCTTGCTTTTAAAAAAAACCTCAGTAGCTCTCTACTATCTATACAGAATATCATTAACAGATAACTAGGCAACACTGTTATTTGGGTCATGCTCCCTTTTGGGGATATTTATTTAAATCAAGTTTATTGTTGCAACATTGGTTAATAAAATTATGTAGGCTTTGAGCATACAATTCTATGATACAGTATCTGTACACCGCGCTGTGTGCCCACTGCCCAAAGTCACATCTTCTTCTGTCACCAAGTCTCACTTTGGTTGAATGTCTTGGAGATACTTACCTCACAGTATGTTTGTTACTGAAATGTGGGCTCCACGTGGGGGCTCTCAGAGTCATCGGTAGGACGGTGGCCATGGAAGCTTCAGAGGAGATGGAATCTCTGCTCAGGTGGAACATGTCAAATGACCATTAACGGCAATTCAGGACATCGAGTGAAGGAACTGGCCCTGCAACAGCGACATGAGGAAGTAGGGTGGGAGAGGCGGCAGCCGGGAGACGGGCTGGGAATCGGAGTTCCCAAGCGCAGGAAGGTGCACCTCTCACAGAAGACACAGAAGTCGGGTTGGGAAGATGGAGGGAACGGTTGGAATGATCCATGAAATCACCACCTGGTCAGGAAAGCGGTTCCTTAAGCCCAGTGAGGGGCCCCTGTGAGGTATGTGGGGGTTGAGTGAGCAAAGTGGAGGGTGAGAATTAGAAGCTAGAAGGAAGGCCAGGAAAGGACACAGGCTACTTGTAACTAGAGAGGAGGTGGAACCATTTTTAAAGACTAATGAGAGGAGCCCATAGAACAAAAGAGTGTTTATGGATGCTAGACTTCCAGCCAAGATGAAGGCGTAGGTAGACATACTGTACCTCCTCCCACAACCAAAATAAGGACAACAACAATTTAGAAAAGAAAAACAACCAGTACTGACAGAAAATTGCACTGTATGGAAGTCCGAAAACCAAGGAGTTAAAGAAGAAACATTCATCCAGACCGGTAGGAGGGGTAGAGTCGGGCAACCTGGCGGAGAGGACTTGGGACAAAGCAGTGGTTGGCGGACCCCGGGTGCACACACAAGGCAGCAGCAGGCAGACCCGTCGAGGTGGCGGACTGTGGAGGGTGTGGCGCACAAGGAAGCTGGTGGACCAGGTGGTCCCGCATTCATGCTCAGATAAACTGGGCGGAACTGGGGAGTGAGACAGACCACACCACCCAGGGCCCCAGCGCAGGGAAATAAAGCCTCAAAACACCAACTGAAAACACCTGTAGGGGTTCAGGTCCCAGGAGAGACTCTCAGCCTCGCAGGAGAGTTCGTTGGAGAGACCCACAGGGTCCTAGAACATACACAAGCCCACCCACACAGGAATCAGCACCAGAAGGGCCCAATTTGCTTGGGGGAAGCAGCGGAAGTAACTAGAATCTGGCAGAGAGTAGAGCAAGCGCCACTGTTCCCTCTCGGACCCCACACCCACATACAGTATCAACTGGTAAAGACCTAAGGCTCCGCCCCTCACACGTAACAGTTGCAACAAGACCAAAAAAAAAAAAAAAAAATGGCCCAAATGAAAGAATAGAGCAAAGCTCCAGAAATAATACAACTAAGCGATAAAGAGATTGCCAACCTATCAGATGCACAGTTCAAAGCCTTGGTGATCAGGATGCTCATAGAATTGGTTGAATTTGGTCGCAAATTAGATGAAAAAATGAAGGCTATGCTAAGTGAAATAAGGGAAAAGGTACAGGGAACCAATAGTGATGGGAAGGAAACTGGGACTCAAATCAATGGAGTGGACCAGAAGGAAGAAAGCAACAACCAAACAGAAAAGAAGGAAGAAACACGAATTCAACAAAATGAGGAGAGACTTAGGAACCTCCAGGACATCTTTAAACATTCCAACATCCGAATTATAGGGGTACCAGAAGGAGAAGAGGAAGAAAAACAAGTGGAAAAGTTATCTGAAGAAATAATAAAGGAGAACTTCCCCAATCTGGCAAAGGAAATAGACTACCAGGAAGTCCAGGAAGCTCAGAGAGTCCCAAAGAACTTGGACCCAAGGAGGAACATACCAAGGCACATCATAATTACATTAGCCAAGATTCAAATGAAGGAGAGAATTCTAGAAGCAGCAAGGGATAAGGGGACAGTCACCTACAAAGGAGTTCCCATCAGACTGTCAGCTGATTTCTCAAAAGAGACCTTCCAGGCAAGAAGGGGTTGGAAAGAAGTATTTGAAGTCAAGGACCTCCATCCAAGTTGCTCTATCCAGCAAAACTGTCATTTAGAATGGAAGGGCAGATAAAGTGCTTCTCAGATAAGGTCAAGTTAAAAGAGTTCATCATCACCAAGCCCTTATTATATGAAATGTTAAAGGGACTTATCTAAGAAAAAGAAGATAAAAAAACATGTACAGTAAAATGCAGCAAACTCACAATTATTTACAACCACACCTAAAACAAAAAGAAAAGCAAATAAGCAAACAGCTAGAACAGGCACAGAATCACATAAATGGTGATCACATGGAGGATTAGCAACAGGGGAGTGGGAGGAGGAGAGAGGGGGAAAAGGTACAGAGAATAAGTAGCGTAGAGAGTGGGTAGAAAATAGACAGTGGGAGGGCAAGAACAGTATGGGAAATGTAGAAGCTAAAGAGCTTATAAGTATGACACATGGACATGAACTAAAGGTGGGGAATGTGGGTGGAAGAGGGTGTGCAGGGTAGAGGGGGGTGAAGGGGGAAATGGGACAACTGTAATAGCATAATCAATAAACCGTATTTAAAAAAGAATGTTTATGAAATAGCAGGAAAAAATACATGATCTCAATCAGTCCTTATAAAACATTGACAAGATCTGGTTCTTCTTAAGAATAATGCAATTTACATAATTACCAATTTCTGTTAGCATTATTTTGGATGACTTCAACCCTTGTGCTTTACTCATACATATTTGTTTTCTTGTTATAAATGACATCATTCTTTCAATTATATTTAAAATAATACCCTAAACATATCATGAGCTCTACTTGTATTCAAGGTGTAAGGTCTTCCTGGTACAAGAGAGCTTTTACAATAATGATTTGGAATTGAGGTCATTTTACTGTGAATGTATACATGTGTCACTTGTTTTCTGAGCAAGTGTGAATGTAGGCCATGTGTATTTATGGTATCTGGTGTGGATTTTAAATACATATTTACAGAGCAAATTTAACTTAGGCCCTAGCTGGCCAAGTTTTTGTATCTATTTTTTAAGCTATAACATTTAAAAATTATCAATAAGCCGTGAAAGTGCTGATAAAAGAATACTGAAATAATACATTAGTCTGTTCTTAATTTCCCAAGTGAAGCATCTTAACTCACAGGCTTTGGGGTGAAGCAAAAACAAACACACTTGTTTAAAATGGACCTCCTTTGCGTTAACACTGGTTATAGTACTGAACAGCCCTGTGCTTCTCGTCTCTGTGAAATGTGCATAACCAATCCCATAGAATGATAATAAAACATGAAGTTAGGCAATGGTTAGTCAAGGGCCTACCACGTGGTAAAAACAGCAGAGAGATGTCTTCAGGTGTAAGACATGGAACCGTAATGACGTCTAGCTTGAGCAGTTAGGGGGTATACAGAGTCCGGCAGAAGTAACGCCTGCGTGAGTGTGGCTGGTAGGGTAATAATATGGATGTAATAATTTACAGTTTTAATTTGAACATTTCGCCTAAAATGGCC
The DNA here is from genome assembly GCA_039655065.1 of Glossophaga mutica. NCBI lineage: Eukaryota > Metazoa > Chordata > Mammalia > Chiroptera > Phyllostomidae > Glossophaga > Glossophaga mutica. The sequence goes on along the minus strand of CM077313.1, from coordinate 5,902,018 downwards.
TATGGTGTGCTTGAGTGTGATATTGTTGTGTTACAGAATTCCATGCTTATGATTTTGTAATACAAGACTTGGTAATAAAAAAGGGGCGTTATTTGTGCAGGACCTGGTATTTTCTCACGCAGCTGGCAAGATGAGCTGGGGACAGCAGCTTCCTTTCCCGTAGTGGGACAACCTTCCTATGATTGCATCGTCTTTAGGTGCCTCCTTCATCATGGTTAGTCCAGAAATCTGGCCGCCCTTCCTCCCGCTGTGTCATTCAGAGGAAGAGTCATCAGAAACCCTGTGTCCTAGTAAGGTCCTTTTTTCAGAAGCCACCCCAACCCCCATACCTGATTGAGGCCACATGCCATTTCTTTAGCAATCCTACCAGCTAGAGAAGGCCTTGGTCTAACATTGGCTAATGTTCTTAAACCAGCTATTTCAGAGTTTATGGGATTGTCCTCTGTGCAGTCAGGGTCACCTTGGGAGCTGGTGGTTAGGTCAGGGTCCCTTGAATCATTGTGTGGAAGAGGAAATGATCCTGAAAAAAAATTAGAGTTCAGTTTGGAAAGGACAGCAGGGTGCTGCTGAGGCATCTAAATAAGAGCTACAGTGCACCTCATCCTGGGGCTCCGTCCTTTCCCGCTGAGGAGTGAAGCCAAAGGGTGGGGCCCATCTGAGCTGATGTCTGTTCTCGTCGTGGATCGGAGACCTCAGTGGCCTTGAGATCCCTGGCCCATTACCTGCGTTAATTAATATCTGTGCCCTGCCTTCATTACCTGTTCTGGCACTTGAATATTCAATGAGGTGATGGAATTAAATGAGTTCTGTGCAAATGCTTTAAAACATAGGAAGTTAAAGAAGGTGTTTATCCAAAAAAGGTAAACAGATGTCATAGGTGTGTCTTTGTTACATGATTCTCCTACAGATGCCAAGTAATTTTAGGTCCAGTTGACAATGAGATGTAGAATGAACAAGTGATCAAAGACAGACCTAGAGATCAAGTGTCCCCACGAAGTCACACACTTACCCAGTAATCTAACTTACAGAGTACAAAGAGAAAAGAATGTCACCCGAGACATTGTAGTTTGGTGACAGCAGGCCAGGTGCATGAGCATAGTCTAAAGATGACAGGGTCCACGTGCCATGTTTCCCATGCTACTGTCATTCAGCACTTCAGCTTCAGGGAAGGGTCTGGTGATCTTAACTGTCCCCCTCACCATCAACTGCTTCCAGGCCTGTCCGTCTACATTTCACACTTCACCTTTATTCACACCCCCAGTCAGAACTCTCTATTCTGTGCAAGAACTATTTTCAATACTTTAAGCAAAGTGATGCCCGAATTTTAAAGCTGTGATAAACTAGTCTTCTTGCTAGACTCTAGAAATGAGAATAAGTTGTCTGCCCCCAAGGAGCTGAGAGCCTGGTAGAAAATACTCATTATTCAATGAGTATTTGCCATATAACCTAAGAGGTGGGATAAAAAAAAAAGGCAAGGACAGGTAAACATGGGTGCCAAGAAAGGACTGGCTTGGCACTGATTGTTACATTGTTTCTACCTATGCACCTTCTTCAATGGCATCTGACCTGGTGGAAGCAAAAGGCAAACTGGAAGAAACGTATCATTTTTAGCGTGTGACCTTAAAATGTAAAACTTTGAAATGAAGAGTAATGAATGAGTTTGCATACAAAACCTAATATACCGTGGTACCGATATATTTAATAGGAAATATTTTTGAATGATTGTGGCATTCTTATTGTTGCTCTAAAACATTCTATCACATGTCAGAATAGGATTTTGCTCATAGCAAATGTGACCCAGACAATTATTTTTATAAAGAGATTGTGCACTTGCTGGCAAAATAATACATGCCCATTCACAGTCAGGTTAGATAAGATCTAGCTGGGTGACGTGCAAATTAATTAGCTCATCTGATTGTCAAAGGAAGTATCTTTTTATATGTGAACTGCCATCAACTTCTAAGTCACTCATCAAAGTTCCTTGAAGGTACACTGGGTTTCTCTCCACTTTTCCTTGCTATAAATGTACGCTTTCTCAATTATCGAATTTCCTTTTCACTGCTTACATAGCATTTTATGCAGCATTTTTATAGCCTCCCACAAAATACCTTTATTAGCCTAATGTAATCCTGCTGGTTCAGTGAAAGGCTGAGGCGTGGGGACCCCCTGAGAAGATTGTCCCTATGACCTCTAGAGACTAAACATGTTTGACCACAAGCTATGTGTGATTCTCAACACCTGTGTGACCCCACATCCTTACCAGTCAGGTGTAGATCAGGCTAACTGCCCTAATCACATTCAATACTGTAGTTTAAAAGCATATATTTGAACGTAAAAATCACTATATGTGCATATGCGGATATGTGGATAATTTTCTCTCTGTAGAACCATGTATAACCAATTTTATATCCTAATTATGTATCATATGCCATGCATGTGTATGTATGTGTGTGTGTGTATATATCACACATGTATGTATGGGCATAAATATTAATGGTTTACAAAACAGCTACTTTATATTAATCCTGATCTTAGTTCAAGTTGTTGCATAGAACACTCTAGGAAGCCAGGTGTACGATGTGCATTCTCCTACTTCCAAAAATCTGCAATAGGTAGGGATTTTGGTGTATGTATAATTTAGTACAGCTCGGTTAAGGCTGGGCTCACATAGTCCTGATTTTTCAGGAAATTTTAAAGCTACATGGAATGGCCACATAGATCTTAAACTTATGAATTTAGAGTAGGTAATTATAAGAATGAGGCATTCATTCCACAGTTTATAAATTTGGAAATTTTCTTTAATTCCACTACTTGGTTTTTGGAATACTGAGAACTAAATCTTCATGAGTAGAAACAGAAAACCATTTTAAAAGTATTTTTATGTCACTCCAAGATATAGTCATTAAAGATAATTTTAACACAAAGAAAATTTGATATGTGTGTGTGCATATAACATATGTATATGCTTATGTACTTTGACCCAACAATCATTTGAGTCTTTTAATACAAACTGATAAAAAATGATGTTTTAGTTGTTTTGACCAAGAATTTCTAATAATCTATAATGTTGATTTCTCCATAGTTCAGTGATAAAATACTGTGTCATTATAATTCTTAGAGGTTCCTGTATTAGTCAGGGACCTTTAGAGAAAAACAGCCAATAGGAGAGAGAAAGAGAGAGAGATTGTGAGGTTTGGTTGGCTCACTGATTTTGGAGGCTGAGAAGTCCTACAATCCATCACCTGCAGGCTGGGGGCCCATGGAAGCTGGTGGTACAATTTCAGTGTAAACCCCAAGGTCTGAGAACCAGTGAGCCGACGTGTAAGGCCCCGTCTGAGTCCAAAGGCTGAGGAACCAGGGGCACCCATGTCCGCAGGTGGGAGAAGAAGGAGGTCCTGGCTTATCCTACAGCACATTCTCCTTCCTCTGCATTTTTGTTCTATTCAGGCCATCCAGGAATTGGATGATGCCCACCCACAGCTGAGATGGAGGTCTTCTCTACTCACTTCTTTACCAATTCAAATGCTCTTCTCTTCCAGAAACACTACCAAAGATCCACCTGCAAATAATGTTTACCAGCTCTTGGGCAGCCCTTAGCCCAGGCAAGTTGGCCCATAAAATAACCACCAGTCACCTAATTCAATATTTCCTGCTTCCTCTTATCTCCGGTAGATTGCCGCAGAACCTTTCCTTGAATGGTTCCCGTCTACTTTAGTTCACACACTCATAAGCCCCCTGAGGCTGTTGCTAGAATGCTGTTGGAATGTTCTATAAAATGTGGTTATTTTCCTAGCCATATGGGCATTGTTGTTTTAAGCATGTAATTCAAAGTGGAATGGAGATATGCTTACCATACACAACAATGATATTAATTGGGGCAATGCTAGTTGCTGTAAAAAAAAAAAATCAAGTCCCAAAATGTATACTGGAACAATATAAGAAGTTTATTTCTCACCCAAATACAGTGTGAATGTACGTTCATGGCTCATGGAAGGCACTTCTCTGTATCCCACCGGAAGCCAGAGTTCTCTCTTATTCCTCTGCCCCCAGATGGAAAATAAGGAAAAGAAAGAGTGGAATATCAAACAGCACACAAGAAGGGTTTTCATGAGCCTGTTCTGGAAGGAATACATGCCACGTCCAGTCATATTACCTTGGCCAGAATGCATGGTCATGTTTAACCACAAATAAGACTGAGGAATGTATTCTAGCTGTGTGCCAGGAAGAAGGGAGAGCAGAACTAGTACGACTTGACATCCACCTATCTCTCTGGATTCATTTTCCAACATGTCTTCTTCCAGCCATCTCGACTTTTTCCTCCCCCAGTTTCCAGAAAGCACTACAGAGTTCTGACACTTCTATTTTTTTAGTTTGAACTTAATTCAAATGTTTGTTTTTCAGGGATGCCTGCTATCCACTCTTATGGTGCCTCATATTACTATTTATAATACACACTTTATAGCATTTATACTATTATTTGGCAAATGCTTATCTCCCTAACTAGATTGTAAGCCCCCACGATGGCAATGACCATGGCTGTCTGCCCTGCTTTATACCATAGAACCTACCAAGGAGCCTGGAGCATGTGTTTAAGTAATGAATACAACAAAACACTGCCCTCTGACTCTCAGTGGCAATACTATGAAGCCTTGGCCACAGGAGCAAAACTATAGGTTCCTCAAAGCCATGCATAGCTTAAACTATATGATTGAAGATAATTGCGAGAATGACCAAGCATATTTGGCTATAAAGTAGATGTGGACTTGTAGCACGCTCATTGTAAAATCGACGAAAGCCCCTCTTATCCGGCTGCTCTCTATGAGTATCTGGGCATAGGATCCAGAACAGTTAGCGCAGTTTTCACATCTTGGTCCGGTAGGAGAGGCACTGTTTCTGTCTGTCTTCAGCATCTATGACTGCATTGTCATGGTCTCTTTCCGCGGCTCCTCCTTCGCAGTCCAACATTGGAACCTTATCCAATGTTCCAATTCTCCAAGGGACACGTGCCCTTGTTTTCTTAGTGTCCAGCCAGCTCTTAGTGGGTGAGGTCAGCATGACCTGTCATCAGTACATAAAATGTAATTCAAGCCCTGTCTCTTCTTATGAGTCCTGATTCCCACGTGTTCTTCGCTGATCTTGATTCAGAGGTGTTGCACACCCACCCGAGACTTCATCCGCCCTCTCATTAAATTCAGGAAACGCTGCTCCCTTTCTTTCCTCGTCCTTCTTCTCCGGTATTGTCTGTGTTAACTCATGGTATCACCTGCTGACAGTTGTCAAAGCCAAAAAAAAAAAAGTCATTTTCCATCTTCCCTAACACATTGGCTGTGACCAAGAGAAGGAAGAGTCTCGACTTCTGAGCTCAGGATGCCTGGTCTGCTCAATTGTGCCAGTTCAAACCCGCTGTCCTGAAATTTGGATGGGAAAAGAGAGTCGGTGCCAATGTTGTTCTGTAGGATGGAAAAATCTCCATGGCTGGGAAGCCTCCCAGGTTCCCGCAGAGCAAGTTCGTTCTGGGCTGGGGATGCCTGTGGCAGCTGGGAGGAGAAGGATGACTAGGAAAAGAGTATCCATGAGAGAATAGTCACCAGAAAACAAAATAAAAAACCAAGAGGCTCTTGGAGGGTGTGGTCAGGGCTGAGTGGATGAGGCCCCTAGGTGTTTGGTTAGTGCTTGTGCTCCTGCCTTTGGACCAGGTGGTTCCACCAGTTCTGGAGCCCACAGAGAAGCTGCCGTGTTTGCCGTGTGTAAGCCCAGGTCTCAGCACCATATGTGTGAGCCATGCGTTACCCCAGTCCCCGAGAATTCAGCCAATCTAGAGATGACTCTGAGTGCATGAAAAAAATCTCCAGATTCTCACTTCCTGGTGTAGAAAGGTTGTTGGGAGAATGAATGCGAGAATTCAGCATCAGATAGGAGAGACTAAAAATCATCCCCCTGGGTTTAAGTGTGTGGGGAGGCGGCAGGATGGCATTCAGGACGAAGCTGCCCTTACCAACCTGGTCTAGGACCACTGCCTAATGCAGGTCCAAACCTCCCCTTGCTTCTTTCCACCTCATTTGCAGGGGCATGCTTGCTTTGTTCATTAGCGTGGTGCACACGGCCACAGGCATGTTGGCCTCTGACTGGGGGCACCCTCAGAGTCGGTCTCACCGGAGAGCTTGTGTCTCCTTTGTCCATTCATGCGTTCCCATAGTTACCTTATTAAAAAGTTCGGATGATTGTCTCGAGGGATTTTGATCATTCTCCTATTAGTTTAAAATAGCAGAGACGTTAAGAATAATTCTGACAAACTCAGTATCATATAGTAGATGTCTCAGTAACATTGATCTAGAATCAATTAACATTGCAATGTCTGTCTGGAGTCAACTCTCTGTTAGGCCAGCCCACTTGTAATCAGACTGCAGTTGGGAAGTCTGGTGAAGTGTTGAAAAACCCTTCACGTTCCCGGGGCCCACTTTGAGGAATGCGGAAGGCATCAGGGTGAGGGGGATGCACTAAGAAGAAAAATATTTAAATGGTAAGGCTTGCCTTTGAGAGGAGAAACCTGGGCTCAGTTCTCTGAGTCAGAACTCTATTGCTGTGCTAATAGAACAATGGCGTTCAACACCTTTCAGGACCTGCTTCAGTCTGCTGATGGAGTCAGCCTCATCGCCACCCCTCCCCCACCTCAGCACCCAGTCCCTGACTCCTCCATCCTGGTCAGAGACCACTGCCTGGCGTGTGGCGGATGCTCACTAAACATTTTAGACTCGACAAAAAAACCCACAACCAACCAGTGCCTTATATTCCCTCATCCGTGTATCTCTGCTCATGCCACTTCTCATTTACAATGACTTTTCTTTCTTTTTTCTTTGAAAATTATATCCAATAGATTGCTGAAATAAATATATTGAGTGTCACTTTCCATAGGAAGCCTTCACAGACTTGTCCAGCCTAGCCTAGGTCATTAATCACTCTGTCTTCTGGGCTTTCATAGAAGTATTTGCAATTTCTGTCTCTACTAGTTTGTTATAGAATTGTTTTCTGACTGGTGTTTTAGGCCCCCCCACACGCTATTAGTATTGGCACTATCTACATTGTCTCAGCAACTTAAAAATAGCACCTAAACTTTAGAAGCTATTTTGTAAACAATTGAGAGGAAATGTGACTTCCTCATAGTGTTAACTGTTGAGAAAACTTTATGCTAACCTTCCTGTAGCCATTGGTGGCTCATAGCTCATAGATGCTTGAACATACCTTGGATAACTAACCCTCTGCAATTTGTGTCCTCATGTAAGATCTACTCATTTTAATAAATGAAGAGAAGCTATGGCATGCGTAGCAGGCAATGGTATACTGGTGAATATTTAACAAGTGGCTCCTCCTTTCAAATTTAAAACCCCGATTGGGAGTGTTTGCTGATTTATGTGGCGTTAAGCACGCCCACTGTGACAGATTGCTAATGACCAATATGATGTTTCTGACACGAGGTGCACGGTGACGCATTGTCCCATGGTATCTCCGCCGTCCAGATACAATAGATGTAAATAACTTCAAGGGCATAGTAATAGTAAAATGTAGCTTTTAATGATGGGTATGTTTAACAACTGGCTTGCAAACTCCTGAAAATTTAGCTTTTAGCATGGAGAGCTGAGGTGAGTTGTCTCCAGGACATCGGTAGAATGGATCAAGGCATATTCAAATTCTACACCTCACCTTCAAAAGTGCAACCAGAATATTGACTTACAAATAAAGTTATAAAATTAATTGATTATATGTCAGTGTTATCAAGAAACATACTATATAATATTTTATTTCATTGGTATTATTCCTGTAAATCCTGAGACAGTGATCTAAATATATTTATAATCTACTTACCAAGTTGTATGAATGTACAGAGAAGGCACATCTGGAAAATATATATAATAGTGTTAGTACAGGGCATTATGGTGATCAAAATGGTATTATTCTTTAAGAGAAATATTAACATTTCAGGAAGATTTGGATAAATTGATTTTCATACTCCTAGTGTCTACTAATTCACAGACCAAGATGATGGTACATCATGTAGTTACAGATCTTACACAAGTGCCCACAGCCTTCGGCCGGAGCACTTGTGCAAATAGGTGGAAATCTACTCACCCAGCTACCAAGTGGTCTCTATTGAGTACCAGCTAGGGATTCCCTAAACTAGCACCCGAGCTCGTCTTATCAAAGATACCCAGAACAGTGGTTTACTGAGTCTCCCTATGTGCACTTGTGGTTTCTACAGTGTCCCTTGAGAGTCGAGTCATTTCTCAATTCCATATGCAATGTTTGAGTTCGTTTGTGGACATAGCTCTGGCTGTGACCTGGCCCAATGGCTGTTCTTGAAGTGTAGTCGATCTTCGCTGTCCTGTTGGGTATTGATGTGTAGTCATGTTTTCCATGTTCAGGGGTGAGTGGTAGTTGCTAAGGCCTTTATATAAAGCAGATTTGCTGTTACTGATACATTCTCTAAAAATTATTTCACTTAAAACCTATATAATTTTACTAACCCATGTCACCACAATAAATTTAATTTAATTTTTTTTTAATTCAAGTACAATGCTACCTCTTACCACAACTCATTGCTGGTCAATTTCCTAGAATTGAAACATTCACTATGGTTTTCTTTTCAAGGCATTCTTTATTCCCCATGAATTCCCATTTTTTTAAAACCGGTTACTGAGAAAATAAATGAAGTACTGTCTTAATTTGGATTTCCTTAAAAACTAAAAAAAAAAAAAAAAAAAAAACTTCAGTAGCATTGTGGCACTTAAAGTTATCATCAGATTATCTAAAACTGATGGAAGTTGTGGATAAATCCAATTGTAGGCCAATGTCTTCAACTCCTTAAGACTGCGTACCAGCATGGCATCGGACTGCAGAGCGGTCCATGGGGTGACACTAATGGATTCTATGCATCTAGAGCGCAGGTTTCTGCAAGTGGGAGGCAACACTGTTATGTAGAATGTTAGTTAAATCTGCAGGCATATTAAGCGGATGGATGACGAGGGGAAACCAGCTGCTTTATGACAAGCTGAAGCGGGGTGAAGTGCTCCAAGGACACCCAAGCAAGATGCCTGGTGATACAACAGATTGCGTAATAATGAGAGGAAGCCGCAACAGGAAGGATGGCGAAGAATCAGCCATCAGAAGCGCCATGATTTAAAATGATACGTAGGCTCGGAGATGATGAGATTTAAGCTGTAAACACAATCACTCGTTATAAACACAGCTACAGTTATAACCCAAGAAGAGCTTTTTCAAACAATTTTTGGCTGTGCGAAATCCAAAAACACCATAAAAGAGAGAAAAGAGAAGACGAAATCGCTGAATGTTCTAGTGTGAGCCAAGCTGGTCTTATTCTCCACTGTAATGTAACGGTTTAGAAGCTGGGTCTGGGAATAGACACCATGGATGTGAACATGAGCTCTATCCTTTACCTACTTCTGTGGACGAAGGGCAAGTGAGTTTACCTCTTTATGTCTCCTTCCTCGTTTGTGAAGGAAACCTTCATATGTGCATTTTGATCACACACCTAAAAAGATGCAGATAGTATATATAGATTAGAGATTTTTGGTGGTGGTATAGGAGTTTGTCCAGAAATAGAAAATAGTAGCTGGTTATGAAATATATACAGGTAAACAGAATTATCCCTGTTTAAGTAGAATGTGTAATATGTGATATGTTTTGAGAAAAACAGTGTTTCTCTACCAAAAAAAATCAAGCAAAAAATGTGCATGTCTTAGTTCTGAAAGGCCACTACAGGACTTCCTACATTTTATTTTATTTTATTTTATTTTATTTCTTTTTTTAATATATTTTATTGATTATGCTATTACAGTTGTCCCATTTCTCCCCCATCATTCCCCCCACCCTGCACACCCTCTCCCACCCACATTCCCCCCTTTAGTTCATGTCCATGTGTCATAAGTTCTTTAGCTTCTACATTTCCCATACTATTCTTACCCTCTCCCTGTCTATTTTCTACCCACTATCTGTGCTACTCATTCTCTGTACCTTTTCCCCCTCTCTCCTCCTCCCACTCCCCTGTTGCTAACCCTCCACGTGATCTCCATTTTTGTGGTTCTGTTCCTGTTCTGTTTGCTTAGTTTACTTTTGTTTTAGATGTGGTTCTTAATAGCTGTGAGTTTGCTGTCTTTTCACTGTCCTATTTTTATCTTCTTTTTCTTAGATAAGTCCCTTTAACATTTCATAGAATAAGGGCTTGGTGATGATGAACTCCTTGAACTTGACCTTATCTGATTTTAAAAGTTGATCAAACCGCTAGATAATACAAGATTCTCCTGGAGATTTCCCAAGAGTAACTGCAGGACAGGGGTCCTCAGAGTGCACTCTCTGGACCAGAGCCTGCACGTCAATGGGTGCATATTAGCAACGTAAGAAGACGGCTCGCAACCCCGACCAAGTCAATCAGAAGTTCTGAGGGCGGCACCTGGCAATCTGTGATTGACCTTCTAGGTGCACTAAAGGGTGAGAACCATTGGTCTATACCAATTAAACTATGATCTGCAGGCGATCCTATATACTGCCAAAACTGAGAAACGTTGAGAATTACGTCATCTTCAGATGGTACCACTTAAATGAACAAACGTGGGAATATGTGCATTTTGTATCCATTCACACATTTATATGGGTTTCTTTTCAGAATAATTGTCTCCCAGCAGAAGCAGGGCCCCGGGGAACAGGTGGTATACATGGCATAGGGAAATCGGGAGATCGGAAATGCGGGGCAAGTGGGTAGCTCCCTTGGGATCGATACTGTAGACTTGATGTGCCGGGAATCGGGGAAAGTCTGAGAGGCATGGAGAACTTGTGTGAGTGGTTAAATATGAACACTGGCTTTGCTCGTGTGTGCCTGTGTGCAAGTTAGGAGTGAGGCGAGGTAATGCTAAAAGTATAGCAAGAATCGAAAGACTATTACATAAAAAAAGACTATAAATACTCTCTAGGGAGATATTACCAATTCAGAGTAGAGGGCAAATGATCCCATTAAATCCAGCATTAGTAAAAGTAGTTAATTTGATTGTAACATCCTATTATTGCCTCAGTATGCATCAATATTTTAAAGCCCATTTTTGAGACATGATAGCATTTTCCTCTTAATTAGTATCTTCTTCCAAAATGATCTTGATTTATATTTGTACCAATCCAGACCCTAAAAAAAAGTGTTTTCAACATGTAGTTGGGTCTCTGAACATATTAGGTCAAGTAGTTCTTCTAGATTTAGAAATGGTGCTAGTCATCTGTTAGCACATTAGCACTTGAACCTATTTTTGAATTGGAATATGTCCTGAAAATGTGCTATCCCCAGGGTAATTCTGTTCTTGCCTTGAGCTGTGGGGATCCCAATGCTGTTTACACATTAATTTAGTCAGTCTCTTATAGATTTAAGAAGAAAGCATATTCATGAAAATGAGAAATCCCCAACCTCTGGGATTTGAATCAGGAACTTAAAACAATCTAAAAGAGCATCAAACATGGAAGCAGAATTTGCCAGTAAAACTTTTAATGATTTTAAGGAGCATTAACACTGTACCGTGAATCTGTAAGTAAAGCTGTTTATGTGTTTTGCTTTGAAAGTTAATAAACCATTAAAGTCCTAGTTGGCAAAATATTTCATTCTATTGTCTGTAGAAATACTGGAAAGGAAAAAATATTTCTTAAAATTTGCTTCCCCTTTAGAAGTGAAAGTAATTGAGACCTAATATTAGAAATGTCTGAGGGAAAAAAGCAGGTTAATGATGCCAAAATAGGGTTTCTGTTGTGCAACAATGTTAAGATCTTTCTAAGAAGGACTTACACATGTTTAAGGTAAACTCTTTGAAGTAATAGCAAAATTTTCTATTTTGTATTCTGTATCTCCCTTCAATGAGAAGAACTGTTGTTAAAACTATGCAAGGAAATAAATAACTTTATCTCTTAGTACAAGCTCAGCAAGCTTTACACAAACGTGCTGCTTTTCATACGTATGGTGCCTTCAGCATGCAGACTGCCCTGGCCGGCAGCTCAGGGCACACCTGTACCACCTGGCACCTCAGGGCACACCTGTACCACCTGGCACCTCAGGCACACTCGCACTGTCCTCAGGCCACATGGAAAGTCTGCATTGGAAAATCACCTTTCAGCTTTTTCGATACAAAGGTTTGTTGCGCTTTTTCTGTTCCCTGCTCATAGGTGCATAACATTAAATTATTCTTATTCACAGTTGAGAAAAGGGGGCAAGTATGTATTTAACACTTTCTTGAAAAAGATAAGAGATTTTACCTTTCGTGTCAGAGGACAGCCCCAAGCTTTATTGTGAGCTCAGGAGGAGCAGCCTCGAACACAGCTGTCAGAACTGGACCGCCTCTTTACCGAGTGAGTTCTCTGGATGCATCTCCTGAGTGTCCGTCCCCAAGAGTAGTTTCTAGGGCCCCTTTTGGAATATTTTGTTTTCAGCCTGTTTCAAGCTGTTACTTTAGCTCTCTAATATTTAGTTGATCTTTTTTTTTAACTTTATTGATTATGCTATTACAGTGTCCCAATTCTCTCTCTTTGCCCCCCTCCACCTAGCATCCCACTCCCTCAGGCAGTCCCCACACCATGGTTCATGTCCATGGGTCACGCAGATAAGTTCTTCGGCTGCTCCATTTCCTATATTCTACTTTACATGCCCATGGCTATTCTCCGACTGCCTATTTGTACTTCTTAATCCCCTCACCTCTTCACCCATTCCTCCACATCCCCCTCCCTTCCATCTGGCATCCATCAAAAATGCTTTCCCTGTCCATGATTCTGCCTCCATTCTTCTTCTTTGCTTAGTTTGTTTTTTAGATTCAATTGTTAAGAGATATATATTTATTGCCATTTTATCGTTCGTAGTTTTGACCTTCTTTTTCTTAAATAAGTCCCTTTAACATTTCATGTAGTAATGGTTTGGTGATGATGAACTCCTTTAGTTTTCTCTTGTCTGGGAAACTCTTTAACTGCCCTTGGATTCTAAATGATAGCTTTGCTGGGTAGAGCAATCTTGGCTGTAGGTCCCTGATTTTCATGACTGAATATTTCTTGCTAATGCCTTCTCGCCTGCAAAATTTCTTGTGAGAAATCAGGTGACAGTCCTATGGGAACCCCCCTGTAGGATATTAACTGCTTTTCTCTTGCTGCTTTTAAGATTATCTCTTTATCTGTAACCTTTGACATTTTAACTATGAAGTGTCTTAGAGTGGGCCTCTTTGCATCCATAATAATTTGGACTCTGTGCTTTCTGGGTTTGCATGTCTATTTCCTTCACCAAATTAGGGAAGTTTTGTTTCATTATTTTTTCAAGTAGATTTCCAATTTCTTGCTCTTCCTCTTCTCCTTCTGGCTCTTCTATGATGTAAGTGTTGGAATGTTTAAAGTTTTCCTGGAGGTCCCTTGGTTTTTTTTGGATTCTTTTTTCTTATTGTTGTTCTGGCTGTTGCTTTCTTTTTGTATTTTTTTTTCTTCTATTCCAAATCACTGATTTGATTCTCGGCTTCATCCACTCTACTGTTGTTTCCCTGTAAATTGGTCTTTATTTCAATTACTGTATCCTTCATTTCTGAATGGATCTTTTTTATGCTCATGAAGTCCTTACTTGGTTCCTTGAGCATCCTTATAAACAGTGTTTTGAACTTTGCATCTGATAGGTTGCTTATCTGCATTTTGTTGAGTTCATTTTCTGGAGTTTTGATCTTTTCTCTCACTAGGACCGTGTTTCTTTGTCTCCTCATTTTGGCAGCCTCCCTGAGTTTGCATCTGTGTATTAGGTGGAGCTGCTGTGACTCCTTGTCTTGGTAGCATGGCCTAACGTAGTAGGTGTCCTGGAGGGTCCCATGGCATAGCCTCTCCTATCACCCAAACTGTGTATTTCAGGTGCACCCTTTGTGTGGGCTGAGTACACCCTTCTCTGTAACTGAGCTTTGACTGCTGTTGGCAGGTCAGTGGGAGGGATTTACCCAGGCCAGTCAGCTGCAAGGACTGGCTATAACAACTGACCACCACCCTCTGTCCTCCATGGAGGATCAGCTGTGTGGGGGCAGCTTGGTAGTACTCTGGCGTGATCTGTAGCTGCCCGCTTTGTGGGCAGGCTCTGGGATTTCCTCAGTGGCATAGGCCAACATCAGCACCCACTTGTTTTCTGCCCAGGGCCACCCTGCATGAGCTATAAACAATCTGAGATGGCTGCTGCTTGTGCTGGGCTTGGCGTTTCCCAGGAAAAGCCAAGCTGTGAATCTAGGCTGGCTGCTGCTAGTACTGGACCTGGGGCTACTTAGAAAGGGGTATGAGGGCTTGGGGCTCACTGAGGCTGGCTCTTGCTTGTTTGATAGGATTTAGGAACATGTGAAGGATAAGCCAAAACCAGCCATTCGTATGGAAAAGTCATGATTAACAGTTTGGTTGGACCCATTAGTTGGGTGGGACAGAGTCTCAGGGGATCTCCAGGGTGGGGCATACAGTGTTAGCCAGGATGGTGGAGTCTCATATACGGCACCCACCTGCCAACTCGGTGGCTCTGTGGGGGAAGAGCTCGTAAAAGGGACGATGGCATCTGCCTGCCTTTCTGGTAGAAAGCTTTCCCCCAGCTCTTACCTTGATGTCAGACACTTTAGTTTCTCCCTGTATACCACTGCTCCTCAAGTCTGCTCTGTTTGTGCTGGAGAGCAGAGGGGGTGAGTCTGAGTAAGTCCATGTGTGGCTTCTTTAAGGGGAACTGCTTGGGATTGCAGAAGTTTCTTCTACTGATGCAGTTCCTGCTTGGTTTTGCAGCCAGAAGTTATGGGGACTTATTTTCCTGACACTTGAACCCTGAGCTGCGGGCCTGCTGTGGGCTGGGACTCCTTGCTCCAAAAATATCCCTCCCAAATTTTTATCTACCATACATGGCTATGGGACCAGCCCATTCCCTGTCTCTGTCCCGCCTACCAGTCTGGATGGATGTGGTTTCATTAATTCTGTAGTTGTCAGACTTCCATTCAACTCAATTTCTGATGGTTCTGAGAGATGGTGTATATTTTAGTTGCAATTTTGATGTGGTTGTGTGAGGAGATGAGCTGTGTTTACCTATGCTGCCATCTTGACCAGAAGCTAATAGATCTTTAAACTGACCATAACAAACAAACAAGCATAATATAAACAAAGACACTGAATTTGAGAACAGTCTGACAGTGTCCAGAGTGGGAGGGGAGGGAATTTCAGGGGCAAAGGGGAAGGGTTTAGAGCAACAAGTATAAAGGACTCATGGACAAAAACTATGGGGGGTGGAAATGGGAGGAAGGTGGGGAGGGCTGGGGTGGTGGGCTGGGGCGGGGTAAAAGACAGAAAACTGTACAATATCAACAATTAAAAAATACTGAAAAAAAAATAAAGAGTAGGACTCATAGCATTGGAAAGATTGAATTAGGCACTTAAAAAAAGAGAACTCAGAGCAGTTCCTAGTAGATAGGAACATTATTTAATAAAAGTAGTTATTCCTATTAAATTGTGATTTATATTCTTAATGTTATCAAATGATATATTCTCTTCAAATGCTAGCATGGACCTTCTCTCTTGGTACACATAATATTAACAACGAAATTAATTTGCATGTCAGAAAGACAATAAGAAATGAAAGGGGAGGCGCTATTTCAGATATAGTCTTCCTTTATATAGATAACATTTTAAGAAACCTAAGAACAAAGAAATGTTCAACATGTCTTTTTTATTTTAAAAAAAGTATTTAAAAAAACAGATACTACAAATAGTTTCAGCATAAAAGAAAAAAAGGAAGAGCATTCTCAGAAAACCTGGACAGAGTTTATGGGGGATTTCATTCTTTTTGTGAGTCCTTATTTATATTTTTAAGGCTATGAGCAAGAGTCAGACTGCAAGAGAGAGTTGATAAGATGTTTTAAAAATATTTTAAGATATATTTTTATATTGTAAGAAGCATAATTGTCAACCTTTTCTGACTGATTGAGATAGGAACTGCTTGTATCATTCATTTTAATAATAATATGTCATTCTCATCCCTTATAACCCCTAGCCATGGACACATACAGAGAAAAATATTATACTTAAGTACTTATCATTATTTTAGCATTTTCTTCTCTTAATGACAAATTTATTGTTGTATAAAACTCACAGATTTTTTTATGTCCCTTCTTTAGTTTATTTCCGAAAATGCTAAATGACATTGTTCAGTATTGCTTGATGTTGAATAAAAATTAGCACTAATATCTGGGGACAATTTTTCTTCCGCTTACCTACGTGGGTATCTGTCTCTTTTTTTTTAATTTGCTGCAGAATTTTTTTTCCTGCACTGAAACTAGTAGTTATCCATGTGTCTTTGTTTTGTTTTGTTTTGTCCTTCCACTCACTACCAAGGAAACTCAGAATGATGACAATTTATCAAGAGATTTGTAGGCAGGCTAATTGGCTTCCATGTGTTTTCTTCTTTCCCTATAATGCTTTTTTCTCAAACAGCTCTACGAAGTGTCAGACCATTGCAGATACACTATCCTCGTTGCATCCAACAGGCATTAAAGTGTTCACTTTCCCAATGAGACTCATTCATCTATGGTTTCTTCAGTCATCACCGGAAGATTTTTCATGAATAAGTACCATCATGGTGGCCACAGGAAGACTCTGACACAAAAGTCCTCAGACAGACATTCCATCCGAATGACTCTTATTTTGGCCTGCCCTTCCACAATTTCCTTCTTTAATTATTTTAAAACTTGAAGGAAATTGCCATCAGGTCTCCACGATAGATTCCTACCTAATTTGTTCACTTGGCTTACGTTGTAATTTTGGGCGACAATAAAATCCAACACTCCATTAGAAATACAATGCAAGCCATCCATGTGAGCATAAATTTTCTAGTAGTGATATTTAAAAATGATTTCAAAAGGATGAAAATAATTTTATGAATATATTTTACTGAATCTAGTATACCCAAAATATTGTCACTTGAACATGTCATCAATACAAAAATTATTTGTGGGATATTTGACTTTTTAAAACTAATTCTTCCAATTTCAGGCTACATTTTACACTTGAAACCTGACTCAGTTTGGATGAGCTCCATTTCAAGTGCTTGATAGCAACCGTGGTTGTGCCTACTCTATCGGACTGTGCAGGATTAATTACAGAATAGAAAACATAAATTAGATGATCTTTATGACTGTTTTCAGTTTAACTCTTACATTTCTCTATTGAATTATTTTTAGATCTCTAAATTGTGTGTTCCAGGAAACAAGTGGAAAGTGGATGTCTCCCTAAAATCATTGGCAGTAAAGAAAGAAGTAATTCATATTTTCCTTGTCTTCAGTTGTCTGCTTTTGGAAGCATCCCCGAAGTAGATCCTTTGTCCTATTATCTTCAAGGAATACCACTTAGATCTCAGTTGCTAGTCTCCCTTTGATATACTTCAATACATTTTCAACTTTTATTATGATATCCTATTAATCCCATTTAATTTTAATATATTAAAATTATATATTAATATAATTTTACTGTAGTTAACTTTGTTTCCTGCTCATTAGAGTTTCATTTCAAAATACATTTAAATAGCCATGTTGTAAAAGGTATTGAGTAAATTGATCAATAACTGATTAAGTTACGGACTATAGCTCACAGAGAGTCTTCATTTACATAAGCTGTGCTTATACCCTTCCTAACTTAAGAAGTTAAGGGAATGCTTATAAATGTTAGCAAATGATACCGTAAGTTCATAGTTGAAGTTGATTGGGAAATTTAGGGAAAAAATTTTCACCTGGTGGGAGGCTTAAATGGTACCAGCAAAGCCAGAGTCATCAAGAAAAGAGAGAAAAAAAAATACAGGGACCAGGACTGGTTACCCAGGTGTGAAGAGGTGCAACTGGGGATTTACCCTGTAATGTTATAACCATCTGGCTGATCCAAAAGCCTGCGGGGAAAATGTTAAGGTCGACTTGTTGAACGGTGAGCTTGCAATCTGTTTCTCCGCATGCCTCTAAAAACAGACAACGCCGTCGCTCTGGTCTGCAATACTGCACGGTCCTGCTGGAGAAGATAGCTAGCTCCCTCCTCATCCCCTACAACAGTCTGAAGTTATAAAATACACACACATGGGTGACCTAGGAAAATTGAGGTTCAGCGGGCTCACAATACAGAACACAGTGGACTGTGGCCATTATGAAACAGATAAAAGGAAAATAAAACGGGATGCTTTCTTTTTAATTTTCTAGCCCCCACTCTACACATCCCACTAAGCTAGCTGCCTATATCCCTATGTCAGAGATGAGAACAATATAGTTAATAAAAGAACACAACACTAGGCCTTTTTATGAGGAAAGTTGTAGGGAAATGTTACCGTTGTCATTTCATGGGTTGTAAAACCCTGATCTTGGTGACTGGGAAGCTGCGTGGGGGAGCTGATGCAGTAACCAACGAGCGCCGAACATCTCGAGAGGAACAGCACTGTGTTTCTGCCTTCCTTACTTGGTCTGTTAGTGCTGGCAAAAAAGGGTGCTGTCGAAATCTCCTAAAAGGTGAAGACACAGGGGCTGAAAGGAAATCAAGGCAGCCCTGGCTTGTGTGGCTCAGTGGGTTGAGCATGGGCCTGAGAACCAAAGGGTCACTGGTTTGATTCCTGGTCAGGTGCATGCCTAGGTTATGGGCCAGGTCCCCAGCAGGGGGGCCTGGGGGGCCAGTGTGTGAGAGGCAACCACACTTTGCTGTTTCTCTCCCTCCCTCCCTCCCTCCCTTCCTTCCTTCTCCCCCCTTTGTCTAAAAATAAATAAATAAAACCTTAAAAAAAAAGAAATGAATTCAGTTGCACTGGATCCCTCCATCATTAACTGAAGTTCAACCGAAAAACTAGATCCCTGAGCACCTCACTTCCAGGTCAGAATAAAACTAGAACTATCCTGAGTTTGACCAGTTTTCCCCTGAAAGAGGCGTGGGGCCCTTTGGACCTTCTTGTGAATCCCTACCTTCACCAGAGCACAAACATGTTCCAACCAGCTGGTGCAGGAACGGGGGATGGTGTGGGAACGGGGGCTGGGGGGAAGCCGGGCAAGGGGTTTCCCCGATAAAACAGTAAATACGGAAACAAGATATTAAAACCTACTCTGTTTAGCAGGCACTCCGGTATACCAAGGGGATTTGTTGTAGGTGCTTTGGGGGTTTCATTCCTATCTCATCAGCACACACCGTTCCTGAACATTCCAACTGGGACTCTCTCCAAAGGCTTTTCTGGCCCAGGGGCCTGCCTCAGCAAAGGCCAAGCAGAAGGACCAGGAGCCGAGCTCAGCTGTGTGCAGCCCGGTCGGTGACTGGCGGCTCTGCTGGATAAGTATCCTGGCTTCTTTAGCTGCGTGGTTGGGATAACACGGAGACACGGCCTACCAGACTCGTCATGGGGGTTGGGTTCCAGAGCCCTTCAGGTGCCCGCAGCAGCATCCTGCTCGAGGATGGACTCGATGACTTCCTCTCTCCTGTGCCTCATTCCCCTCCCTCTGCTGATGCTACCTGGGACCACTTCTGCCACCCCTGTGATTGAATGATTGAGTAATTTCTGTGTATTGGTTCCAATGGAAGAATTGAGACAGGTGAAGTTTGCTGTGCAGATGGTGCTTGTTATAGTTCACCTAAGGATGGACTTTCTAACCAACATCATTTACAATGGTAAAGCTCCCTGACCTCGACTTAACCCTTGCACTGCTGAAATTGTTTAGATGGTATGGTATTTTTCACAGATATGTGACTTGAATTTGGATTATATTACTCTATAGTTCTTACCAATTCTACAAATCTATATAACAAAAAAGAAAAATTAAACTGATTGAAGGAAGATATTCATTAGCTGTCAGCTAACACCTTCAGACCTGTTTGCTGCTTTGTAATATGATTTAACCGTGAACCACCTCATTTCTCAGGGAATCTAGCACCTCTTAGTACACTCGTGCCAGGCACCAACAGCCCCTATCTAATTTTCAAAGCAGGCCCATTCACTTCAACTCAAGAGACATTGACAGCGCACTGGGTGTGTATTAGGGGCCTGTTCAACCCCACCAGGGGGTCAGGGTCTACACAGTTGTCACGTGCAATGAAACACGCAGTGACAAGATGTACTTGTGGGTACCGATAAAACCTCAAGTTGTATAATGGGCTTAGTTATTGGGAATCCTTTCTAGGTGACCCTCAATATAATATTTGGTTTGATAGAAAAAGTGCTGATTCTAAGAAACCTGTTCTCAGTCCACACTTAAGGAGCGGTTTAACCTTGGAAAGTCACTTAACCTGTAGGGACGGATGTTCCTCTGTTTATAAACTGAGGAGTTTGAACAATAGCCCCAAATTCTGCAACCTGGGACCCACAAATAGACTCCAGTAGACCCGAAGGAGGCGGTTATTCAAAACATTTTTAAAGTGGTTGAATTGTAGTACCTTGAAGCTATTACTTTTGTCTGAAATTCTTTGATTCATAATTCTATGACTCATTACCTCTGTAGTGATTTTGAATAGCTGTTTTTATGAAATGGACTCATCCCTTAAATCAAAATCAAACTTACACATGAACTTGAAATAATGGTTTATCTACCCATGAAGTTTTTCACGTATAAAGGGATGTTTTATTAGGCTTTTTGGCAAATAAAAATTGATCCATTGTCAACTATTAGAACAAACTAAAACTATGATGTAGAGTTGGGCAAAAATACAACGTAACTGTGGCATTTAAATAACTCTAGTAGTAATAACTCATCCTGGCTGGTGTAGCTCAGTGGATTGAGCACAGGCCTGCAAACCAAAGCGTTGCTGGTTTGATTCCCAGTCAGGGCACATGCCTGGGTTGAAGGTCCTGTCCCTAGTAGGTGGTGCACAAGAGGCAACCATACATTGATGTTTCACTCCCTGTCTTTCTCCCTCCCTTCCCCATCTCTCTAAAAATAAATAAATAAGATCTATTAAATTACTTAATTAATAATTCTAGTAGTTATTAACTGAATAAAACAGAAGATATTCTTTTTTTGATGCTTGTGAAATTGAAGTGTGGAAAATAGTTTTTCTTCCTCAAAATGCACATAGTTTAATAGAAGAGAAAATGTGAAATATTTTACTTGAACCTCCACTTGCTTTGTTAAAAAGGTATAAATGTGTACACAAAATAATTGAAGTCATAAGAGGTAAGGCTAACAATGTCAAACTTGAAATAAACAGAAAGATACAAATGGGAGTTCCTAAAATTAAAAAAATACTAATAAAAGTAGTTTTAAAAATTCTTAACATGTAAAGAAAGCAGCATGAAAGTTACCAAAACAGAGCTAATTTTGATATTAAGCAGTCAGAAATAGTGTGTGGTATTTAAATTATCTTTGTCTAATTTCTTAGTATTTTTAACACTATTTGTTAAATATAAGGTATACCAAAAACTCTAATGATGGATTAAACCCAAACTCAGGTATCATATGAGGAAAAAGACTCTCTGTTTCTTATCACCATATGTTTTATGCCACATTTAAACAACCAGTGGAAAACTTATTTTACTAAACAGGGAGTTAAGAGATAAAGTTATCATTTTTGTTAATGTAAACTCCCTGTATAAACTCATCCAGATCCTGTAACTTCATTGACCTTCATTATTCATCCAGAGGAAATCTGTTCAGTAATTAATTCTACATAATTCTATCATTTTATAATTCGTATGTCTATACTGCTAATTTTTCGGGAAACGATGACATAAGAATAGCGTATAATGAAGTTGGTAGGGATTTGTGACCACAACATAGCTGTGTTGTTCCTGCATCTGAAGTGGCATGTGAATGACACCTGCTGAACCATCATGCCAAGATCAACAGCCTCGCTGTGTCCGTGGTTGACAGTACTCCGTGGGGGTCGATCCAAAAAGTCAGGCACCTGCCAGAGATGCCGGACAAGGCATTGCCACCCACTAATGTGCTCCTTCGCCTTTCTCCCTATAAATGTGAATGATAGCTGTGAAATCTCAAGGCATTTCTTCAGTATTGCTCTTCTTCTTCTGAGAACCAGAGATCGAGGGGGTGTTCATCAATATTACCCAGGGGTCTAAGAAAGGAGAATTCTACCAGGACCCGTATCTCCATTCATAACGTGCTGAGATTGGGTGATGTTTGTAAATAGACTAATTCTTAAGGCCTTTTATAAATCCTTAAAGTTGAGCCCCATGTATTCCGTGCGTATTAGGTCACATTTAGTTTTAAATTTATGCGGACACCGGCTAGCAGTGTCCGAGTCATTATGGATGAAATAAAAACATACACACGGACTACTGAGTCCGGTGGAGGAAAAAGGACGACAGCGTGACTTTTCTGTCAAGGGGAGCAAAAGCTGCGGCCTCCACCATGACAGGCCTTTATTCTGTATTTCCTCACATTACAAGAGCATCCTCACTCACTCTGCACCTTACAACAAAGGAGCCAATGCCCCTAATCACATCACAGAAGAAGGATATTAGCAAATGAAAAGGCAAAAGTGGTTGAGCCGGTTACACCAGTCCCGGCAAGGTTTAAAATGGATTTTAGGAAGTCACAGTAGAAGCAAGGCTCAAAACAGCCTAGGTATATTGCAAATCTGATTACCCAGAGAGAACCTATCTGTGGGCGTGGGTCCTGTGCATCTCCGAGTGGGAGCTGGGCCCACGCCACGCAGAAGGGCCTGCCACCTTATATATTCTGGAAATATTATACTTTTCCTAAAAGAAGACCGTTGTGAGGCTCAGGTGACATTAGAAAGGAGAGAGCATTTTGAAAAGTACAGTGCTCTGCATTCTTACAAAGGTTGTTGCTATGTATACGCACCCCTCTCTTTATAACTTTAATTCATGCCTGTGATTCAATTGAATAATTTAATTTTTTTTGCAAACCAAGTAATTCTAAATATCAACTGGTAAGAGGGGAGGAAATACAGTGGTTTTCTTAAATAAGAGCTAAGATGTATTGATTATTTTCTAGGTGTCAGATATACCATTAAATGTTTTTTTATTGGAATATATTTTTCAAATGTATTTTTCAGTTCAAGTTGACATTCAGTATTATATTAGTTTCCTGTGCACAGCATAGTGATTAAACATGTATACACCTTACAGAGTGATCATCCTGACAAGTCTACTACTCATCCGACACCATATTGGGATATTGCAATATTGCTGCTTATATTCCCTATGCTATTCTTTACCTCCTTGTGACTGTTTTTATAACTGCTGATTTGTACTTCTTAATCCCTTCATTGTTTCAAGGCCCCCCTCCATGTCCTCTCCCATCTGGCAAACCTCACTTGGTTCGCTGTATCTATGAGTTTATTTCTACTTTGTTCATTTAGTGTTTGAGATTCCACGTAGAAGGGGCATCACATGGTATTTGTCTTTCTCTGGCATTTCATTTAGCAGAATACCATCTGTGTCCATCCTGGTTGCTGCAGATGGCAAGATTCCGTTCTTTATATGGCTGAGTGATACTCCATTGTACACATGCACAACATCTTTATCCATTTGTCCATCAGTGGACACTTGGGCTGCTTCCATAGCTTGGCTACTGTAAATAATGCTGCAGTGGACATAAGGGTGCAGATATCTTTCTGAATTAGCGTTTTGGATTTGTTCAGGTGAATACCCAGAAGTGGAACTGCTGGGTCGTATGGTAGTTCTGTTTTTACTTTTTTGAGGAATCTCTGTACTGTTTTCCACAGCAGCTGCCCAAGACGGCATTCCCACCAACAGTGCACCAGGGTTCCCTTTTCTCCACATCCTCGCCAACACTTGTTTGTTGACTTTTTGATGATAGCCATTCTGACAGGTGTGAAGTGACATCTCATTGTGGTTTTAATTTGTGAGAAATAAAGTGACTTATGGCATCACTCTGGAATTATAAAATGTGGAATATTTTATCTTCTCCATTAACTGCATCATCTCTTATATATATATTTTTTACTTTTGTGGCTTTCCTCATTCAGCCACATTGAATTTGAACACACATCCATCATATTAACTGTTTTTTCAATTACAGGTGACAGGCAATATTATATTAGTTTTAGGATTATAGCATAGTAATTAGACACTTAAACAGATATCACCCCGATAAGTTCATCATATTAGTCTTGACTTTGACTCAATTTCCATAAGTGGCCAACGCCAAGCTCAAGTGAAATTGAAGAAGGCCCAGTGATAGAGATCCTGGCCTCTCCTCCCCCGTGTTATTAAGTGCCAATATAAGGTTTTGTAGCATCTTTCTTAAATAAACGTTTTAATTTTAGAGTAGATTTACAGCACAGTTGTGAAGCTAGTAGAGTTCCCATTTCCCACATAACCAATGGCAAGTTCCCTCCATTATTAACATCCTACCTTAGTGTGAATATTTATCATAATTAATGAAGCAATATTCACACATCATTATTATCGCCAATTTTTATTCAGATTTCTTTAGGTTTCACCTAATTCGTTTTCTGTCCCAAGACCCCATCCAGTTCATGTCACCTTAGATTTACTTGTTGTTACTTCAGGGTTCTTTGGATGGCGGCAGCT
Source organism: Glossophaga mutica (assembly GCA_039655065.1). NCBI lineage: Eukaryota > Metazoa > Chordata > Mammalia > Chiroptera > Phyllostomidae > Glossophaga > Glossophaga mutica. Next base: position 5,877,468 of record CM077313.1, on the reverse strand, counting down.
CCTTGGACTTACTTCTTTCTGTTGACCATAACAGTTTTGGGGAGTACTGGTCAGGTGCTTTGTGGAATGTTCAACAATTGAGATGATCTGATGTTTTTCACATGTTGAAAGTGGCCAGAGTGGGTTTTTGGGTGGGAAAACGCACACATACTCATCGTATTATGTCTAGGGTACACATTGTCTGTGTAAGTTTTACTGGTGGTGCTAATCCTGGCGACCTCGCTGAGGCAGAGTGTGTTAGGGTTTTGCACTGGCAAGCAGACACTCCCCTCACTATGCTTTTTGGGAGGAAGTTACTATATGCAACCACATTTAATGAGTGGGGAATTATGTCCTACCATTTTGAAGGAACAGTATTGACAAATTTTTTGGAATTATTCTGCATGGGAGATTTGTCTGTTCTCCCCATTTATGTCATTAGTCTTTTGTCTTCATATGGACATAGTGATATTGATTTTATGCTTTGGGTTATAATTGAATACTGCTGTATTTATTTCATTGCTCAGATTGTCCCAGCTTTGGCCACTGGGAGCACTTTCAGGTGTCTTGTTTTCTTTGGACATATGCTTATCACTGCAGAGTGTTTTAAAGCACTTCCTTATATCTGGTACTAAAAGATGCTTGGACTTTGTCTTGTATATCTGTCACCTCTGTTTTAGGATCAGCCATATCTCTAATGGGTCCTGGTTTCTTTCATTGAGGAATGGTGCTAGAAATCAAGATTTGGGTGTTAGGTGTGCTCATCCATAAGGGAGTGTCGTTGCTTCTAGATCACAGGTGGCAAACACAAGGCCCGCGGGCAGAACGTGGCCCTCCACCTTGTTCTATCGGGCCTGGCGCCTTGTTTCTACCCGGCGGCAGCGCCGAGCTCTTGCTTAACTGTTGAGGAGTCGTTACATTTACACAGTCCTGAAATTACATTCAGCCCTTTGAAGGTAACTGCAAGGCTGATGTGGCCTCCAGTGAAAATGAGTTTGACACCCCTGTGACCTTCTGAATGAGAGAATTATATGTGTATATACTAACCCATATTTATGCCTATCTATAACTATGTCTATCAATACTTAGATATCTATCTATATCCATCATTATCCATATTAAGCTATCCATGAGTTCATACTAATGTCTCTATCTATAATCTATGACCATATCAATCATTCTAGACTCCTCCCTTGGTTATCTGTATAGTCCCACCCTCACAGTGAGAAAGCTCCACCCACTTAATTAATTATTCATTTCTACTCTACGTGCACAGTAGTTTCAAAATTGTTAACTCATATGTACGTGGGAATAACTTTATCTGCTACAGTACAGTATCATGTCCAGTTGCTTTTAACTTTAATTTTAGACTCCGCTCCATTACCTCGGTTAGCATCTTTTGCCCCTACGCTCACATCAATGAGGTTGTTGCTTGCATTTTCGTGAGTTAAATTATCTTGTCACTTTCTGTATTCTATCTTTTAATCCCCAGACTTCCTAAATAATTTTTAATTTGCATGTAATAAGGTTCACTCATTCTTTTGTAAAGTTCTGTGGGTTTTGACAAATGTATAGTGTCATATATTCACCATTGTGGTATCATACAGAATAGTTTTACTGCCCTGAAAAAGTTCCCTGTGCTTGGCCTGTTTTACCCTCGTCCCAAATCCTTGTCAGCCACTTACCTATTTATTCTCTCTGTAGTTTTGTCTTTCCCAGGATGTCATAGAAATGGAAGGAAAACGTATATTGCCTTCTAGACTGGCTTCTTTCACTTAGCAATATCACTTAAGATGTCTTTGTGTGGTTCATTAGCTTATTCTTTTGTAATCTGTTGTTCCATTTTATCCGTTTTTATCCATCCACCTATCAAAAGACATCTTGGTTGCTTTCAGCTTTTGCCAATTATAAATAAAGCTGGTGGGACTGGGTGTGCATGCATGTGCATGAGTGTGTACGTGTGTGCACTTACATTTTCAGTTCACTTAGGTAAATACCTAGGATGGGATTTCCAACTGGGTTGTATGGTAAGATTGTGTTGATAGGTGCATGGTGGCATCTCATAGTTGTTTTAATTGTGCATTAACTTAATAAAAACGGGACACATTTTTCCATATATCCCTGATTGTCATCTGCATACCTTCTTTGATAAAGTGTCTGTTCAGATATTTTGTCCATTTATTAATCAGGTTGCTTGTTTTCTGTTACTAAGTTTTAAGTGTTCTTCATTTATCTTGGCTGCAGGCATTGGACATGTCTTGCAAATACTTTGTCCCAGTCTGTTCTTTGTCTTTTCTCTTAACAGTTTCTTTTGAAAAGGACAATTTTTTAATTTTAATAAAGTCTGACATTTTTTCACAGACCATGCTTTTGATGTTATATGTAAAAACTCATCTCCAAGTCCAAGGACACAGATTTTATCTTATTTTTTCTTCTACATGGCATATATGTTTTTATTTAACATTTAGGTCCATGGTCTCTTTCAAGTTAATTTTCCTGTAAGGTGGACGGCCTGTGTGTGTGTATGTTGATTTTTTTAATCATCTGAACATCCAGCACCATTTTTCTCCACCTGTATTCTTTCTCCATTGAATTGCTACCGTTAAAGATCAATTGATAGGGTCCATGTGGCTTTATTTCTGGGCTTTGTATTGTGTTCCCCTGATCTATGTGTCTGTTGGTCTGCCAGTCTTGACAGTACTCAACAGTCTTGATTACCATAGCTTTACACCGTTTTGAAACCTGGTAGTGTGTCCTCCAGCTTTATTCCTTTCTTCAATGTTCTGTTGGCTGTTCTAAGACTTTTTCCTTTTCATATAAATTTTAGGAATGATTTGTCAATGCCTACAAGAGTGTTTGCTGTTGAATGTCCAGGGGGCGATGTGGGAAGAGTTGCCATTTAAGAATACTGAGTCTTCCAACCTGCAAATACGGAACACATCTCCAGCCACCTCTTGTTTTGAATCCTGTGAAATCGCAAATGTTTCTATGCCACTATTTAATAACACATATATTTGCCCCGTTAAACATCTTATAACTGATGTAATTCCAGGAGAGGCATAAATAAACCTTGTCTGGCTGAAACAAATACCAAAGATCAAGATTAAATGGATATGCAAAAATCAGAGTCATGCTAATAGGTTTCCAAATATATTCAGATGAGAGCATTATCAAAACATGTTTTGATTTATATTAATTATGGGTCTGCTTTGAATATTGCAGACACTATGAAATTTGAAATTCATTACTCAGAAGATTACCACATATGGGAAAAGAAGAAAGAAGTCTCGGGGTTCAGCGCCTTAATTAGATGGTGGAGAAGACTAGATACAGCACTCTTTCTGGAAGAAAAAAAATGTCATTAGATTGGGTAGAAGCTGAAACAGTTTCTTTGGGGAAAGAGAGAAAGTAGGATTTCAGAACAGAATACTTTGGAAAGAAATAAGTAAGAATTTCAAGTTATGGGGCCAGGAACCAATAACCTAGAGAAACCTCCTCCTCCACCTAAAAATGGAAATTTAAAAAACAATGCCCAAGATATCATAGAATGTTTTAAACACAAATCATGGGTTTATTAGTCAAAACCCAATATTTGTCTTTAACTTAATGGCCTATTATTGGTTGGAGAGTTGGCAAATTCTGTTGTTTAAACAGGTTTCATTTAGCAAGTGAAGGACCATTTTCTTCCAAATAGAAGAAGGTATTTTAAAAATTCCAAAAGGCAAGTGTGGCAAAGATGTGTAAGGGAGTAAATATTTCAAATAATTATTTGGCTGTTAACATGCCAGCAAAAGGTTGGGTTTGAAAAGATCTTTTTTTTTTTTTTTTTTTTTTTTCAGTTTCAGAAAAATCTGGTTTTGGTGATTCCTGTAGGTAACTCAATCACCAGCTTCCAACTGCCGGTGATGAATTTGCCTACAGAGGAAAGATTGCTTTTTAGTGTGCCAGGAAAGCAGGCATGCTAGTGCAGTTTGAAGCTACAAAAGGACCCTGTCTTTCTTATTAGCGCCCAGGCCACACTCACCGTATATGTCTCATGAGCTGCGTATTAAATGATGAGAGGCTATTTATGTTCCATACACTAGATAGGAAAAAGATGGATTATTTCTCACTTCTCCTGGAAGGTGTATACATTGTGTTTCTGTTCAAATTCCAATTTCAGGGCTTCAGATGTGTGCTGCTCTACCTAATTGAAGCGGTAGCGTATACATATACACAAAACACAAAGCACAAAACAAATTAACTGCCGTCTCTAAAAACAGTGGGTATCAAACATTAAAAACACTAACAATAATGAGTTTTTCCTTCTCTAAAAATTTCCAGTTATATATTAAAGCAAAATTACATTGCATTCTCTTTCTAATCAAATATTTTTGTTGTAAGACACCCAACGTCATAACCTATCAAACAAAAAATATAAAAAGCAAATGTGTTGACTTAAATTTCTAACTTTCTGTTACACTGTGTAAGAAAGCATTGTGCATCATCTGAATACTCTGTAGTGTAGCTAGTGTATGATTATGTGTGTGTGTGTATACATACACACATATATAAATAAACTAATGTTGATGATGAAATCTCAGTATAGTCAATGTTCATTTATATTCCCTATCAGTATTCTTAAAATGCTGATGGGAATCTAAATAAATGTGGAATACACTGAGGTTTCATGATCAATATTAATTTTGTATTATTCTTAAGTTTTTCCAAAAATGCAATTATTATGATGACATTCATGGAAAACGTCAAAGATTGCGTTTAAAGTGATCATACTAATCATAAAACTCTCGAATTCACACATCACAACCCCTTGAGGCTCACTTTTGGAGGTCACTATGAAGTCATCTTCTCTAAGACTTTAAATAATTAATTCTGGCAAAATTATAATCCACAACTGCCTTTATAGATCTTTATCCAGACTACTAAAACAATAGCCAAAGACACATTTTCTAAATGACATGGCAGACATTTTTTTCTTTACAAAGCCTAAAAAGATTAAGTTCTAATATTTCTTTGCTTTTAGTAACATGTTTTTTTAAAAATTATATTCTGTACACATTTATTGGACATCTATACTATGTGAGAACTTGCTAGGGACTTGACTTGGAATATCAAAACCAAAAGTTTTTTCACCAAGAAACATGTAGACTAAAGAAGGAAAACAAATAGCAATTATATTAAAGGGTGGTGGGTGTTTTTCTGTCTGAAAATTACCTTATGACATGAAGTGGGAGGAAGAACTGTGTATTTCTAGGGTGTGGAGGGTTTCTTGCTGTTTCTTCCTAGTGATGCTGTCAGGGAATTACATGCAGGAAAAGGAGATAGTTGGGATAAAAGGAAAAATACCACCAAGTAAACCAGGGTCAGAGACTCTAGCACAAGCAAAGACCTGGGAACCAGCTTTCAACAATGAAGTTCAAGTAAATGCATCCAAAGAGTTTGAAAAGGGTGCTTGGATACTCTTTGTATATAGAGTATATGTGTATATACTGTGTATGTTACTGAGAATGTTATATATGTTTTATGTATTATAAAGGTCAATGATGTTCACTAATTTATTGGCTGAGTTTAATCCAAATCTCAACTGCGATTTTGAAGAAAACAAAGAAAAAAGATTTTACCGTCTATATGCAGGAATAAACAATAGGATGAAGGAGCAAGAAGGGGAACCTTCCTCCTCAATATTGCAGCATTAAAACTCAGTACAAAGAGCCCTGGCTGGTGGGGCTCAGTGGATTGAGCACCAGCCTGCAAATCAAAGGGTTGGAGGTTCGATTCCCAATCAGGGCACATGCCTGGGTTGCGGGCCAGGTCCCTAGCAGGGGGCCTGTGAGAGGAAACCACACATTGATGTTTCTCTGCCTCCCTCTCCCTCTCTTTAAAAATAAGTAAATAAAATCTTTTTTAAAAAGTACTAAAGAAAATATCAAGGATGGCACAAAAATAGAAATGTAATTCTGTGGAAAAATAGCACTCTATGAATGAGACCAAATTGTCTGTTTTAGCATATAGTTAAAATAGACATCCAAACCTGGCAAACATAATTATTTACTCAGTCGTCAATGAACAGCTGGTTAGTATTGGACAGTAGGGACTGTTTATCTTCATTATTTATAGCATATACAGACATAAACTCATTATGGAGTAAAGATTAGATCAAAGAGATATAAAAATGAACATGCACAAAAACAAATTGTAATAGTTTTTTTCTTGGGTAATATCATCATTGAAATAAAAGTTATTATATATCGACATGGCAGTTTTCTCACATATCCGTTTCAGGTGCTGTGGGGCACTCTCCGTGTGTCTCATTGAAACAGTCCCCTAACGTGCTAGTTATAACTTTACAGGCGGGACCCAGAGGTCATTCTGCAGATCCAAATCGTGCGGGTCATCTCTCTGAGCGCACAAGTCCAGGCTTGTTTTCGTTTGTTTTCTCAATGGACTGCTTGATACTTTTATGTACTATCCCTGAAAATACGTATCGCTTTACGTTAACTGAACAGTTGATCAAACAAGAGCTGACTGATTATTCTAAAGAAAGCAATTTTGTACCACACTCCAAAAAAAAAAAAAAAAAAAGCTTCATTGACCAGGACTAAAAGAATGAGTAAAAGGCCCCAAAACCCAAAGTTTAGAGACATATTGATTGTCATTACCTCTTTATATCAATTCCCTCTAAAAACTTGAAATAAAGCTGACTTGGCTTATATTGGGGATAAATTTGAATTTAAGCCAGAGAACCCAAGAGTTATATATAATCACTTTTACAAAGACATTTTGTGATCTGTTATTTTAGAGAATCATTATCGCTAATGTCTCAGATCATGATTTGAACTGCAGTTATAATATTCTTCTCACTCACATCAGTACTTAGATCTAAAAGGTTTTAAAAAATCTAGAATGTACATGCATTTTAAATTCCAGCAGCACTGCAAAGGGCAACCTGAATGAGTGCCTATGTCTAGGATTTTTTCCCTGCAACTCGGTTGGTTTTACATGTCACCTGAAGTCTTCATTTTGGCTTGGTTTGGGAAAGCAGTAAGTTCATTCTATTTCAACTTACGGGCATACGTGAGTGAATGAGGGGTTACCTGTGTATGTGTGAATGGTGATGCAATAACACTGCATCCAGTTTTCCCAAAGATTTCACAGCGCTGCGTAGAAATGGGACGGCACCCACGTGAGTGCACGTGAGAAGTCTTTTTCCACTTCATTTAAGTAAGAAGTGATTCTTTAGAAGGAAATGGCCCTCAGAGCGTGCCCATCATCCCAGCTTGCAGACAGTACTGGTCCCTGAAGGAAAGATAAGTTGCGTGTAGATGGAAAACACAGCATTAGAGAACTCAAGAGCCAGCACGCCCGATTGTCCTTTGCGAACCTTTGAGCACATTGGAGAGGGTAAAGACTTTGCTGTCAAATTTGTAGGTTAATCTTTAGAGACTTGAAGCAAGTCCATGAGCCAAGAGAGACCTAGTCCTCAGATCCACAAAGCAAGATCAGTTGCCCACGCACAGATCGAATTAGCGTGACCAGAACCAGAGCACTAACCCGCACTTCCAGAATGGCCTTTGGCCACGCTGCTTGAGGGCTGTCCTTTATGAATGAACATTGAGACTTATAACAACCTGCTTTACTCTGCATAACTCATTGTAAAGAAGGAAGTATGGGCAAAGAGTGTGGCCTCAAACTCTTTGAGTCATTTTAATATAAAAACTGTTGAGATATAAGGTACAGTGAATATCCAGTGCATATTTTCAAGTTACTTATCTGAAAATCAGCAACAAATTCTGAACGGAAATGAAAAACACATAACATTTAACTGTAATGTTGAATAATATTTATAATCCAAAGTCTTTTAAAAAAGTCTTTGTTATTTTTCTGAAATTTGCAAGACTGTCAGTAAATGCTGGTCTATTTTTAGATAGGCCATCTCAGTGATTTTCAAATGGTGTGCTGCAAGAATTTTTATGACATTCACTACCTAACTATTTAGTCGGGGCCATTGACTTCTTTTCCCTGAGATTGTCAAATAAAAAAACGACCACAGCTGACACAACAATAGCCGTCTGGTATGAATGAATCAAAATTATACCTACCTTTCGTGTCAGAATGGCAAAAAATATAATACATTTTTTGGTAAGTCACAGAATTTTAGTAGTTCATTTACGTGTGCCATGAATAAAAAGGGTTGAAAATCACTGGGCTATAGTATTTTTAAACGTAATTAAGGAATTTGAAATTACAGTCATGTAATCCTGAAGAATATACAATTCTAATCCACAATGTAGACATTGAAAGCTGCATTAGAATTCAACAAGACTCTCAATGTATAGTCAAAGGTTTATTATTTACATGAATTAGCAACTTGGGTGAACTGGTTTGTAAAGGATATGGTCACATAAGTGACTATAATAAGAAAATGCTGTTGGCAAAAGAAAGAAACTATATTGGAAGAAGTAAGGAAATTGACAGAATGAAAGCACTCTCCCAGTCAGCATCATGGAAAAAAAATTATATCTATTCTGAAACAGGAAAAAAGGAAACTAGTTTGTCTTTCTTTGTTCCCTTTTCAATAAACTGTCTCTGGTTTTACAATATGAACCCTTTTCTCTTTCCAGTGAGGGACATCCAGTCGTGTCAATATTTATGTATGTACATCCTGGTTGATTACATTTTTAACGCTGGATACATTTCTAAACTCCAGGTCTACCAAATACTTCCACAACTCTAACTGAACCACAACTCTAACTGAAATGAGAAGTTTTGAGGGCAGACCCCTTCCTAGGGTGTGGTGTCCAACCTGTGACCCAGGGTGGCCACGAATGCACCCCAACACAAAATCGTAAACTTACTTAAGCCTTTCTTTTTGCTCATCAGTTTTTGTTAGTGTTTGTGTATTTAATGTGTGGCCCAAGACAACTCTTCTTCTTCCAGTGTGGCCCAGAGACGCCAAAAGGTTGGACATCTTACAACCATTGTGCATTTGATGTAATGAGGGTGAAAATTAACAAGGTTAACGCATTTCTATTTGCTAAAAAATTCTGCATCTGAGAAGGGGTAGTGTTTTTCTACTGCATTTCTGCCAAATCATAAATTAACCTACAGTAAATGACATTAAGGCGATAGCTTTGTTCTGTAGATGGGTAGGGCACCATATGGCATTGATGTTAGTGTAAAGTTAATCACAAGCTCCATGATAGGCTGTCATATAATTCCATGATAAATTGCATATACAAATTGCATATTACCTACCCAGCATGCATATTTGGTTATCAGTACCCTTTAGGGAAAAATGAAGAGAAAATTCAGATTATAAAATAGATACAAGGATGCTGTGTTAGGAAGTCATATATAATGAATAGGGAGTCAGTAGGTATAATTTTTGAGTCCCTTCAAAAGAAATGACAGTCTTTTCTCCCTTTGCCTTCTGGCAGGGTAGCTACAATGTAATTGGCCAAGTATTGAGAGGGCCTCATAAGCCAATTCTGGGGTGCTCTTAGCTCTCCTTGAAAGAGGGCAAGATGCCTATCTTCAGGACACTGACTCTAGCTATTTACCCCACTTAACCATGTCCTTTTTCCTTTCCTTCTCCCGAAATTAAGCACAAAGACCATCAATGAAATCAGCTGCTCACTACAAGGTCATGAATGTACCAAAATATTTGACGGTCCAGATTGCTTTGTTCTGAAACCATTTGGAAAATTAGACCAAGAGCATCCTAGTCTTAATCCTGACTTGGGAGAATTAGGATAAGTAATACAGAAGTAGCATATTGGTGGAAAAGAATATTCGAGAATTAATAGAAACTGATCTCATACATTTTTCTTAAAAATGGAGGAAATAATCTTTTGTGATTTTTTTCCCTGCTGTTCCAAGTGCAGGTATCACATAATTTGTATGCAATTCACACCCCAGTGGAGAGGGTTTTCATATTGATTGCTTTCACTCTAATGGGGCTCTACAAACAAATAAAGAAATTAACTGATGTTACTCCTGATCAGATGATCTTTCTTTGGAGATCTGACATTTAATCTGATTATTCATGAATATTTTAATGAGAGATTTATCACATGCCCGAATATTAAATGCAACCAATCATGTAGTGTTGATAACAAGCTTCCATTTCTAATTTGTGAGAAAAGAAGCAGCAAATAAAATGAGTTTAATAGTTGGGTTTTGTTTATTTTCTATTTTATTTTTTGTTAAATCTCACATGGCACATAACTGCAGCAAGGAAAAAGGGAATTTCTTACAGCCAAAACTCGGTGATAGCAATTAGCTTTTTCCTCCCCCAGTCCAATTAAATCAATGGTACTTCAATTTAACAGGAATTAGACATATTAATGATTAATAGAGGATTAGTTGTTCATTTCTAATATGCAAGCAACTCCAAATTGATAAATGGTTCTGGGATTACCAAAGCTTATTTGTAAATCTACTGTTTGGAACTTCAGTGAGTCACACATTTTTCATAAGAAATGATTTAACAAAGCGTGATCTTAGATCAGTTTCTAGAAGCTGACTTAACCTCACTTAATTTGGGCTCTCTAAGGGCAAAAACAAAAATCCATCCGGGGATGAGCTCAGTGCCTCAAGCATAGCTGGCGTTCAATAAATATTAGTCAAGTGAAAGAAGGAAGAAATGAAAAAGACCTGAATGTGTTACACGGTCAGAGTAATAAAACCTCACCATGCTTTAAACTGTGCTTCTATATGAAAACTTAATTCATGTTTTAACACTGGTTCTAAGAAACACAACAGCACCTTTTCAAGCCCTCTGTTTGTGGGTCCCACACAACTGGTCAGCTGCCCAGCATCCTGTGGAAGTTAGGGATAAAGATAACCCCTGTGTGTCGTGGGGGGGCGGGCATGAAGGCTGTTGAGCTCCATAGGTGAGATGACACCTTGCAGAAAAGGACAGAAGGTCACACTGGCAGCAGAGTGGGACACTAAGCATTAAGCCTGCCTTGAAAATGTAAAGCAGAGAAGAACATGGTATTTAGCAGAATCCTTCCTAAAGAGACTGCTGGATAGATTAAAAGGAATCCTTGGTTGAGCCACCCCAGGGCAGAATGTGAGATCCTCTCTTCACTGTGGTCACAGCAGCGTGTGTGGGCTCCAGGAGTTGCTGGTTCCTTGTGTGTGTCTTTGCCTCTGTGGGTTATGCAAGAAGCACGAGGGATGTCTTCCAGATCTTCCTTTTCTGCCTGTGAGGTCAACCAGGTGCTAGGCTTCTCCTCTAAAAAGTGTTGAGTAACTATGTAGAGGATCAGTTTGAAGGGGTATTAAATTATTCTGCCAAGAGAATGCACATCCTTCTCCAACGCTGGGCCTGGAAGGAAGGCCGGAAGAAGATGTTACTCTCCCAGGACCAAATATGTGGAGCAGACTTAGGTATTGCCTGCTCACACTTAGGAACCCGCCTTACAATGTCTGAGCGGTATTTTATAATACCGTTTCCTTCAAACACCTTGAAAAATAGGCAAGTGCATTTTTCTTGCTGTTAAAATGTGGGTTCTGTGGCAAAGCTATATAAATAGAAAACAGGTCAGTGGTTTTCAGATCCTGGAGGTGGTGGGGGAGGGATTGAGGATGAAGATGCTTAGAGGGATTTGGGGGGGGGGTATGGCGACTCCTCTACATCTTGATGCTCTGGCGATCCCCCAACTCGAGCAATTGTCAAAACTCGTAGAGCTGTATACTAGAGAAGGTGAATTTAATGTACGTCAATTCTACTTTAAAAATGAATTTTAGAAAACATTTCATGCTATGATTTTAAAGGTTCAGATGTATAAATATATAATTCAAGGGTGTTACTGAAAACAAGCCTGAATTTCTCCTCATCTAAAATACCGCTGCCATGGGCTTGGATTTTCAATACCTTTTCCGGTCCTTGCCTCTTATGATTGATTCTATGTTTAAATACCTAAATGAATCAGAAATTCTTGCTACCTTTGGAGTAGCAACGGTCATTGTCCCGCAGTCTGTGTTCAGATCATAATTATTACGCTCTCTGTGATTGTCTAGTAGGCAACTAAGGTCAGCCACTAAAAATTGTTTTTCATGTCCCTTCAGCTTCATTGATTACTGTATTTTTTTGGACCATAAGATGCACCTAGGTTTTTAGAGGAGGAAAATATGAAAAAAAAAATTTGAAGCAAAAAAATGTGGTAAAATATTCAATAACATAAGTACGTAATATTTCGCCAATGTAAATGTAAACAGAACTCAACAGCAGCATTAGCAACCATTATCCCTCCCAAATTGGGGGGGGAGGGGGGGCGGTGCATCCTATAGTCCAAAAAATGCGGTATTTGCAGAGCTTCAGTTTCTAGGTCAGATTTCCTCTGCACACAGCGAACTCCAGCTCGCCAAACCAGATTCCTTTCAAAAGCTCTGACATGGAGGGTCTGAGCCGGCATTTCGGTTGTTTGTATAGAAAATGTTAGGACTCTCTTTGCCAAGTCTCAGCCGTGGTTTCCAAATCCTCTTATAACCTTGCCTCTCGACTGTAGCCCAGACCGAAAGCCGAAATTGACCTTGCAGTTATGGCCAGAGGTATACATAGAGATCAAGGCATTCTCAATGTCATTAGACGCACGTATAAATTGCACATCTCTCAACTTTAAAATATCATACGGTATTCACAATTTGGTCAGTAATGACAGCAATACTTAATTAAATATAAACCTAAGGAAAAATTGTGGTTTATTCCTGAAAACCATATATTGAAATGTTGCCAGGTGGATCATTTTAAATGATCAAATGGCCACTTCGTAAACTCTAGCAGCATTGTGAGTCCTATGGCCAGAAGATTCCCTGGTACATTGATCAGGATGCCTTGTCAACAGCGAAACTGCAGAGACAGAAAAGCATACTTTCTATTTCACATTGTTCAGTGTATAGGACACATGAAGGCTGCTGGGAAGTCTTCTATGAAACAAAGGAGGAGTTTTGAGTTTGTGCTTTACACAGGAATTGATAAGATGTTTCTAACATATTCTGCATAGCCCTGATTTGTGCCTCATTAAGTTGCCTGCTTTGCTTTTAATTTTTCTTGTGTTCCTAGCTGTTTTTTATTCCTTTGCATCTTAATCAGAAATCTGTGGCTCCAACCTAATCGACTTCAATGGCTAAGGGCTTCATTACACGGGGCCAGTATTCTCCCAGCTGTAGACCCAGGGCATTTACTGCTCTTGCTCAATATTGTTTGAATTATATAATCCCTGCTAGAAAATGCCCTTTGATTTCATCTTTCTAATCTCTATTTGCTCAGAGCATGGGCTGTTTCTGCAGTTGAACAGGCACTGGTGTGTAAAGTTCATGTGCCTTCCACACATGCTGAGAAAGAAATGCTTCCCACGTCCCACGTATGTGCGGTCTGTACTGGTTTACAAAGGCGATTAAATTTGAAATTGTAAAATGCTAAGATATCTGAAAATATTTATACGTCGGTTTAATGACTTAAGTCAGTACTAGCCATGTTTATTCTATTTCTGTTTTTTAAAAGAACAAAAACCGATGTTAATATTTAATATTTAAATTATTTGAGTTGTAGAAATTAGCATTTTTCATTTCTTTTGTTTTTAAAGATTTTATTTATTTATTTTTAGGGAGGGGAAGGGAGGGAGAGAAACATCCATGTGTGGTTGCCTCTCGAGTGTCCCCTACTGGAGACCTGGCCCACAACCCAGGCACGCGCCCTGACTAGGAATCGAACTGACAACCCTTTGGCTCGCAGGCCGGTGCTCAATCCACTGAGCCACACCAGCCAGGGCAGAATTAGCACTTTTCTACAGAAGCATCTGTGTCTATCTATAGTCCATAATTATTGTTCTAACCCATCTAATTACATGGGGAAACTATAATGACTTTATATTTAGTCGTATGCACAGCTGTTGTCACTTATGCTGCGTGACAGGTGGTAGGACAGTCCAGATCCATGCTAGTGATAAATTCAACCTGTTTGTTGCCTGCGTTGAACATTTTACAGTTCTGTCTACGAGCTCGTAGCAACGTTAAAAGAAACTGACTGAATAAAGGGAAGTAGAAAGCTACTCCCAACTGACATCATATCCGAAAGGATAACCTGGTAATGACTTCAATTGTGAAGCATTGCAGGGAATTATTAAGCATTAAGAAATGGCAATCTCCCTGCCATGTTAAGTTCCTTGAGGAACTTATTTCTCTGCTTCTGAGTCATCTTCTGTTGTCTGTGCTTTGCAGTGTTGACTCATTTGTGGAACTTATTTCTCTCCCAGCCTGGGAGTTTCTTTGCTCTTCTCCTTAATTTGTCCCAAACTTCAAATGATTATTTCCTCTCTTACATGAAGCTTTCTCTTGGTTTTTGTCTCAGACTCGCAGATACAGACCCATCCAGGAGCTTGGTAGAATTAATACACTATCACTTACTCTTACTAGCTAATTCTAGGGTTAGAAATAGAGAAATATGCATGTTTTTCTGTCTTAAAGAAACTACTGAATAGTCCCGTTCTCATCTCCCTTACCTACAAAGGATGAAACACATTACTAGGAAGAGCAGAACATGCCATCAGTCTCCACAAGAGAGAAAAACTAGGCAAACCACTAACGTTCAACGAGGACTCACTGTGTGCCCCGCCCCCCGCGCCTTCTGACAGCTTTGCGTGAACACCATCTCATCCCCTGTAACCCCACTGGAATCATCCAAGTTAGATTCCGATACTATCCCCGTTCTATGGGGAAAGGACACTAGACTTTAGGAGGCAGAATACAATGGCCGTGAGAATAAACTGACTTCTCCTTACCCCTCGCTATCCTTTATCATGACTCCTTGTTAGGTCTGGGTCAGTATCACCTCCACATTGTGTTTGTGAGCTCACCTTCCCCAGTCCCTCCTCAGGGGAGGGGCAGAGCTGATCCGAGTAATCCGTGGTAATGAGCCCAGTGCTCGGTGACTGCTGAGCACTTCCCGTGGGCCAGGCATGGCGACTGATATTCACCAGGCACCATCTCAGGAAATGCTCAGAGCATACCAGACATGGTTGTTACCCCCGTTTTAGTAGAAGGGGAAGCTGAAGCTTATACGGGTTCAGTCTCCGCTCATATCTATACCATCGCTAGGACCTGACGGTCGGGAGAGGAAGAAGGGGACTCCGGCTGCAGAGATTGTTCCAGCCACTCCTTGGACATGGCCAGCACCACCCTAGTCTTTGTAGCTTAGGGAACTTTGCTGTTTAGAATGTGCTTTTCGTAGCATGAGTTCAGACTATAAGAAAGTCTTCCCAGGATCCCTCAGGGGACGTGGCAGGGTGCTGGTCTGGGCTTTCTGCCTCCCGGTTCTGATTCTGGAGGCTGTGGCTCATGGAAACATACAGAAAACAGAGAAAGCGTTTTCTGTGAGCGCTTTCTGTGAGTGCCTCTGCTTGTCTAATGGGATTTCTTAGCAAAACCTTTTTATTTCAAACACATAAACCACTTGTTATGTGTATGGTTTTGTTTTGTTATTTCCTTCTTTGGAATATTCCTACCTGGCATTTACGAGGAAATTATATCAAACACTGGTGTGAATCCCAGAGGGAAGGCATCCTTCTTCTCTGAGGTTCTGAAATGTCAGGAAATCATTGAGTGACAGAGAGTGTCTTCGGAGGCTCATTATACTTTTCCCTGTGGTTGGATAAGGTGCACGTTGTACATCAATTGTCTAAAGATCGCCTTAGGGCCAGAAGGTCGTCTTTGGAGAATTAGTCTGATCCCTTATTAAAGATGTGCCGATTCTCCCCTTATTTTATTTTATTCTTTGCAGTGCAAGGAGTACACGCTCTAAGTGGAGTGGCCTGGTGTGCGTGAGGGGAGAAACTTAGCAAATTAGTCTAATGAGGACCACACCGTTTATTCAAGGACTTCTATTTGATTGAAAGGATTTTGCCTTATTGGTTTTCCGCCGGGATTATCCCGAGCATCCACTAGGAACGCTTCCTGTCGGGGCACCAGTCCCCTGCTGTCCAACCTGCTCTTCCTTGGTAGGTTTTCTCTTCTGTAGTGTCAGGCAGCTTACCTGGGAGAACTTCGAACTTCAGTGTTTGAAGGATAGAGTGATGTTGCATTTCTGCAAAGGAGAATAACTGGTAGGCTCGGAGAAAGAAAAAGGGAAATAAATCTCACTGTTAGAGGTAATGTGGAGAGAATAACAAGCGAGCATATGGCAGACAACAGGTGGTGAAGGGCCTTTCTAGTAACTTGCTTGCGCTACAGGGGGAAAGCCTAAAACCTGTCCAAGCCAAACCCTCACTGGGAATGACTGAAGCGAACCGTCCCGCTGTCTGGCATCTGAGAGGAAAGAAAACAGGGCTGTCTCGGAACAGGATCGAATGTCTGGGTAGCTGAGCGATCATCATCGATGAGAGAAGAACATATTTTATTTCAACTAGTATGCAAGTTGTAGTCTGCGAGGAGTGGGAAGGCGCTGATTTACTTTTGGCTTCTTCTCCCCTTGGGCTTCCTGGCTTCTTCATTCTCGGTTTCTGCCCTTGTGTTTCTCAGCCTCGGCGCCCAGCTCTTTCTGATCTTTAGTTCGTGGTGCTGTGGATAATGAAAGGCAGGTGGTAGCGTGACAGCGGCCCATCGCTTACCGCACTCTGATACATTGTATTCTCTTTGATCTCTAGTCAAGAGTTTGTGCAGGTGTTTGGGAGGAGAAAGCCAAAAAAAAAAAAAAAAAGTTTTTCTAACGGCTTTGGCATCACAGAAAGAGACACCATTTTGCAAAGACACTGCAGATTCAGAACAGAAAAAAATGTACACCTAGCAAATGCAAAATACTGTTGAATGTAAACTGTGATGGAAAGAAAATTGAAAGTATATATACATACCTAACAGAGAGTGAGCATACTAAAATCTAGGTTTTTTTCTTTTTATTATCTGTCCCCTTGGGACGGCAGCTTGAAAGACAAAATTACTTTGAAATATCTGTGAGAGATTTTAATTTTTGAAAAGCACCTCCAGTTTATAAATGAGAACATTCAGGAAAAGACTTTATAGAACAAAGTAGGAAGGATGGTAGATATGAAATATGGATAATCGAGAACTTTTCGTTTGGTGCAACTATGTGCTCTGTTTTTTTAAAGGAAAAAAGGAAAGCAAATCCTAACTTACTTCCAAAGTATAAATGAAACGTTCAATTAGTAAAATAGACAAATACTTTTGAAAACAGCATTGATTGATTACCCTGATGCATATGTGAATGAATGAATGAATGAATGAACGAACATGTGTATCCCAGGGAGAAGTCAAGGATGTTACAGCGATTCACCACTCGTGGTAAGAAGGGTGGCTGTAACATGGGATCCCTGGGGCAGAGCGGTGGGGAGACCTCAGGTCAGAGAAGCAGTGCGAAGCACAAAGGCCCCGGACTCTCAGTGCTGGGCTGAGCGGGTCTGCACACCCCATGATGTTCTACGTGTTTACGTGGAACGGGAGCAGGGGGCATGAGCCAGTGAAAACAAGGAAAGCTCCTTAATGAGGAGGCAGTGAGGGGCTCCGATGGAGATGAGGGTGGAGTATTTGGGAACACAGAGACCATATGACGTGTGTGTGTGTGTGTGTGAGTGTGTTTAACAGCTTGATTGATATATATTTGCTTACTTAACCATACAGTTGACTCATTGAAAGTATACAGGTCAGTGGCTGTCAGGATATTTAGAGTGTGTATCCTTGACTGTCAGACCTGTGGAGTCTGACAGTAATTACCTCACTCATCTCCCCTCTGTGGGTGTGTGAATGTGTGTATGTGTGCCCACATGTGTGCCCACTCGTGTGTACGCATGGTGGGAGGAGGGACAGCGAGCCACCGGGAACTCCAGATCTGTCTCTCTTCAATAGTGTTGGTAATATCCTGATAAAACTGGCGAATTTCTCCTGAGAGCTCTCTGAACTATATTTTATCTGAGATATTGCCTGAAATCTCATAATAAGCTATGGGAAAAAGTCATATGTCACCATTTCAGGTGACAAATGAATTGCAATATTATGACTTTCAGTGAAAAGTTTGCCAACATTAAACTCACTTTAATGATGTACAGTCATTTGTTCACAACTTACACATGCTTTTCTGAGGTTAGCTAAGCTCTGGCCATTTTTTAAAAATATTCTATTTATTAATTTATAAATATTATTTATTTATCCATTTATTTTTAGACAGAGGGAAAGGGAAGGAGAAAGAGAGGGAGAGAAACATCAATGTGTGGTTGCCTCTCATGTGCCCCCTGCTGGGGACCTGGCCCACAACCCAAGTAGGCGCCCTGACTGGGAATCGAACCAGTAACCCTTTGGTTCACAGGCCAGCATTCAACCCATTGAGCCACACCAGCCAGGGCTATTTATTTATTTTTAGAGAGGGGGAAGGGAGGGAGAAAGAGAGGAAGAGAAACATCAATGTGTGGTTGCCTCTTGTGCACCCCCTACTGGGGACCTGGCCTACAACCCAGGCATGTGTCCTAGACTGGGAATTGAACCAGCAACACCCTGGTTCGTAGGCTGGAGCTCAAGCCACTGAGCCACACAAGCCAGGGTGCGGCCATTCTTTTAAAAGTGAAAACGTAACTAATTAAAAGTCTGGCAAAATGTGGCTTAGAGAAATTTCTATTTTAGAAAAATAACATAATGTAGTTTACTGACATGTCCTGGAAGGGAGTGCAAACATTTTCATTGTCTGTTTTTGTGTGTCTATACCATAGAATTATGCAGTGTGTGTGTGTGTGTGTGTGTGGTCACACACTTTTCTATGTATGTTTACATTGGCACGAGCAATTCAGATACCTATAACATTCTTCAGAGAACTCAGAATTAATAAAACGTGTAGACTACTAGTATATTTAGTAATATACTAATGTATACTTTACTATAATTATATATTTTATTGCATGCAATATAGATCAAATATATAATGTGTTTATGTATAATTTATGTACATCATATATATTCATATATGTGATTTATATGAACTATATATCAAATACATAAACCATATATAAATATATACTGTATGTTATAGGCTATTTATAAAATATATAATGGTAATATAGATCTAAATAGTGATAGATAATTTATATGTACACAATTATAACTGAGGACACATGCATTCCTAAATGTTCTTCTGAGAGTTGTCCTATTTGTGGACCAAGTTTTCAAATTTTCTGGCATAAATAACACCGTGGCTTCCCTTTACATCCATTTGTATTGTGCGTGTTGGGTAGACTTGTGTGTGGCCGGTGTTATTTGTCATGGTGGGGTCGCGACTCACCATGGTGGGGTCGAGACGCACCTTCTGCCCTGACAGTGGCTCCATGGCGGAGCTGGGCTTCCTCACCCTGCAGCCCTGAACCAGCCAGAAAGGGCCAGGACCAGGTCTGCTGGTGGCACAGTGCCAGTCACTGGGAAGGAACCAGATGAAACCGCAGAACCGAAGCCCCCTGCCACAGGACAAGTCCGAAAGCAAGTCCTAGAGCGCCCTGGAGAGAAGGGACATGCAGTTGTTCTTTAGCCAAAGATGCTCAGAGACAGGTACCATTTCAGCAGCCACGGGAGCAGAGGGACTCCCTGACTTTTGTCATGTCCCAGCGGAGGCCTGGTGCAGGGCAGAGTCTGCAGTGTCAGTGACGGGAGAATCACAGGAGGCAGGTGACCCCGGCAGCCGCCCTCTGCATCGGTGCGGATGGAATGGAGATGTCCTGCCGAGTCTCAGCCCCAAGGTCCGCTTCCTTCTTGTGTCCCCACACCCCATCCAGGACCTTGTCTGGACGTTAGGCTTGGTTCCTATCCTTGCCTCATTCCTCTGCAGAAATGCCAGAAAACATGAGCATGGTGACTGGCCTTTGTTGTTTGTTTGTTTGTTAAATTTGTTGGGGTGACATTGGTTACTAAGATCACACAGGTTTCAAATGCCCATTTCTATGATACACGTCTGTATATTGCATTGCACGCCCACCATCCAAGGTCACCTTGCTGAACGTCTGTTTAAAAAAAAAAGGGAAAAATATTTTACCTTGGTCCTTTGTGTATACTGAAGGAAAGAAAATGCAAGTACCTGTAAGAATCTCTCTTCTGAGGGATTTGGTTAAAAATGGTAATTAAAGACATAATGTACAATGTTGAGGCATTTTTTGTTGTCTGTTTCTTTATTGTTACTATGCTGTTAAAGAGCAGTAAGACATAAGTTAACCTTGGACAAATAGAGACAAAAAGATGTGAAATTTCACCCTGTGCCTGATGCACAGGAAAGAGAGAAAGTGGTGGAACTGAGCAAACCCTGGGAGAAGGACCCCCCTCAAGGTGAAAAGAAGACAGTCAGAACCGACCTGGGAAGCTCCTTGGCAGAAAAAGCCCAGGGTTCCAGCTCAGGCTGCCTTTCTCGGTCCGAACAGTAGAAGTTATCCCTTTCTCCTGGAAACATTCATCTTTTCACCTTTTCTTTGTGCTAGAGTTGTTGCGAATGTTTTACTCCACTAACCTATATCGATCCCAAGGGGGATTCTCATGCATGGAAAAAAGTGTTTTATATTCATGAGACAATAAATACGGAACAGTTCATGAGCATTTAGGTGGGGCTGTGCCCTCACTGCTTCCCCACTGACATGCTCAGCTGAACACTTCATGCTCTGCAGCTCCGACTCTGCCAGAACCGGGCTCCTGGGCACGGATGCTTCTACGGGGCCCCCGGAACAAACGGACATCACACAGGGTAGTGCGTTCTTGATATCACAGGTCGGGTGAAACTGTCTCGAAAAATACTTTCCTCTTCCTCCACTTCCGGGGTATTATGCAGACTAATTAGCAACTTAAATGCAATGTTTACTATCTTTGAAAAATAGATTTTGAGTTCTGAATAAGTTATTTTCAAGTTATCTGTCAGAATAAACTTTCTGTGTCTCAAGAATGAAGCGGGCTGAAAAGCTAGGATATTTCTTCCCATGAGAAAGAATTGAATTCACTTTAAATGTTTAAGTTTATGCCTGTTCTCTGTATAGGTATAATCAAGATGAGGTAAGGAAAGAATAGTAGGGGAATATTTAAAATTAGGAAATTTCTTTCTCTAAAAAGAAAAAAAAAAAAGCTAAGAGACAGGTTTTTAATCCATGAGTGAAATTTTTATTATGCAATGCTTTAAAAAATTTTTAAAGGAAACTAAATTTTTCTAAAATAAACTTATTTCATAATGATTTTTGAGGAAACTTCTTTGGGTGTAGATGTTTACAGGGGTTTCAAACTCATTTTCACCGGGGGCCACATCAGCCTCGTAGTTGCTTTCAAAGGGTTGAATGTAATTTTAGGACTGTATGGATGTAACTACTCCTTAACTAGGGGCAAGGAGCTCAGCGCTGCCACTGGGTAGAAACAAGGTGCCGGACATGATAAGACAAGGTGGAGGGTTGGGTTCAGCCTGTGGGCCTTGTGTTTGCTACCTGCGATCTACAAGGAATTCTTAGGTATTTTAGAAGCAAGAGAAAGTAAATTTAAAGTATTCTTCCCTGTCTTCCCTGATGTGTAATACATATTTATAATCTACAGATTGAAAAACAAAATCATATTTTGGATCTTTAAGACCTGACTTAGCAAAAAGCTAATTTGCTTTGAGGCCCTTTGATGCATTTAATTTAATTTATTGGAAGCAAATTAATGTAAAATGATAAAATAATTATTAAAATGGAAATGAAAGAAAGGGAGTGAATTAGATCAACAGAGGGGGAAGTGGCTGATTAACGAACTTCACGGAATAATTCCCAATTTAATCACATTAAATCTAATTGTTACCGCACAGATTAATTGGAAAGATAGCTTTGCTTCCTGATGGAGAAAGGGAACAAAAAGGATTAAAAAAAAAAAGCCAGAATGTCAGTAGGAGAAATCCAAGAGTAAATTGATCATGGAAACCAAAATGGTCTTCTTAAGGAGACACTGCCTCTTGGCAATCCCAAATGAAAACTTGTTAAATGAATGTCACATGGCTTTGGAAAACTAATTGTAGTTTGCGAGGCATCCATATTCAAGTCAATAAATACATATTGAATGAACGCTATTTTCAAGACATGAAGCTGCTCATCTGTCTTCCAGCTGATTAGGTTTTGCTGATACCTAGAGCAACGGCGAAGCCAAGTTCTATCGATCAATGGCAGTCCCCATTAAAATGGTAATGAACAATCCGTGCAGTATATACCTTGATCTATTTTCTTATGCTGAGAGTGATGAATGTGTAAAGTTGTGCAATTTACTATAATCTGACTACTTACATGTATCCCACCAGCAGGATTAATTTCATATCACTACATATTGCCATGGTTTCAAACTTCTATGGAATCAATACACAAGTTTTTTTTGTTGTTGTTTTAAAATTTTGTGATTTAAAAAAAAATTGCTATTCCAAAATTAACCTGAAGGATATGGGGATTATTCTGAATATTGTAGAATTTTTTATAGACTCATTTAAAACTTTTTCAAAAATTGGGATTTTCTCAATGGGAAAAGAGTCCTTTGTTTAATTCTGCCCATTTGTCTCCATCTTTAGTGATGTCGGTTTAGTCTAAATTTCTGTCATCTTTCTTCTGGACTATACAGGAGTCTTCTAGCAGGCTTTTCCTCACCCAGTTTCTTGTCATCTTCCTCTTTATTCCCCAAACCGTGTTCTGGGAGATCTTGAAAAGAAATATACAAAATGAATCATTTCACACCCAACAACATACTAGAAAGTGTATGGGATAAGGCATACATTTGAAAATGTGAAACAGCATAGTGATCATAAGCATAAATGCATAGTCGTAGCTTTTGGCAATGTGGCTTACTGGTTACTCTGAAGATTCCTTACATTAAGAAGCAATAAAAAAAAAGAAAGAGAGGGAGGGAGGGAAGGAGCGAGAAAGAGAAAAAAGAGAAAGAGAGAAAGAAAGAGAGAGAGGGAGAGAGAGAGACAGACAGACCCTGGCTGAATGCCTCAGCTGGTCAAAGGATTGTCCGTGCACCAAAAAGTTTTCAAGTTGGATCCCCAGTCAGGGAGTATACAGGAGGCAGCTGATGAGTGTTTCCATCTCGTCTTTCCCTTTTCTCTAAAAATCAATAAACATACCCTTGGGTAAAGATTAAAAAAAGAAAGAAAGAAAGAAACCAGATCCTCTATAAACTGGATTATCATATCTTTTTAGGTAGTGCATTTTTGGGGTCACAGAACTTTAGAAAAACTCAAGTGTTCTCAACCTCATTTTCCAAAATCCATGGCACACAGTGGTGGTAACTTAAAGAGGGGTGTTTTCTGAAGGACAGGGACAGTGAAATCAGGGAGGAAATGCGGCTTTTGGGAAATTGACCTAGGATTATTGGTCTTCTGATTCGCCCACTGTGGGCTACCTCCTTTTCCCGTCATTCTTTGTGGCGTGGGCACAGTACCAGGCTGCTGAAAGAACTAATTGATGTGCGAACTGCACTGAGATTTTTGAAGATTCTTGACGAGTATTCATGGTAACTGAGATTTCAAGACATTTGACTTCACTGAGGAGTTTTATTGTCATGACCTCTTTAAAAATCCCGTTACTTCTGGAGATGCATTAGCAATTTGGGGAATTGCTAATGACAGACTGATTCTTCAGGAAAGACAAGTCGAAGGATATTAGAGACTTCTCTCGTATGATGTCAAAACATTTACGATAACTCTGAACTTCACAAAGCAGTAGTAGAAGTGAGTGTTTGAACACATGGATCTTTTCAGACTAACTACATCATGACTGAGTCAAAGCGTGGGGAGTCATCGAACGGTCTTATTTCAGTTTATTTCTACGGGGCATTGCGATTTGGCAGAGCAAAGGAAAAAGAAAACAATGGTCTGTAAGCAGCCGCGAGGACCTACCTGTTATAACAATGGGTGCCCTGCCTGCGTTTCTTGCTGCCATCGCGAGAATGAGACTTCTTTCTGGAAAAAAAAAGATAGAGGAGAAAACCCTTTTCCCCTTCGGTTGGCAGGATGTCCGTATTCACAGGGCAGTGCTTTCAATGCAACAAAAACTGCTTCCCGATGAATAGAAGGTTGGGGTGGGAAGGCTCGCCCGCTTGTGCTCTGTACTTTCTCGCCGAACAGTCTGTTTCTCGTTTGGGTCCACGTAAAACTTTTCTTAACTTCTCCTCCCTGGGGAAGCTGTTCTTCTTGGTCACCAGTTCCCACCTGCAGATCAGCTAGCGGTTCCATGGAGGGATCTTCTCGGATCTTAGTTCGTATGTTTACTCTTTTTTTTCCCTTCCTTTTTTTATTGTTGTTCAAGTACAGCTGTCTCCATTTTCCCCCTACTGCTCACCCTTTGGCTTTGTCCACGTGTCCTTTACACATGTTTGTTGATGACCCTGCCCCTTTACCCTCCTGTTACCCCCTCCCGCACCCCCTCTGCTTACTGTCAGTTCTTTATTTGCATGTCCCTGGTTATACTTTGCTTGCTTGTTCGTTTTGTGGATTAGGTTCCACTTACAGGTGAGATCATATGGTATTTGTCTCTCACCACCTGGCTTATTATTTCACTTAGCAGAATGTTCTCCAAGTCCATCCACACTGTCACAAAGGGTAGGAGCTCCTTTTTTCTTTCTTCTGTGTAGAATTCCATTGTGTAAATGTACCATAGTTTTTTGATCCACTCATTTACTGATGGGCACTTAGGTTGTTTCCAGTACTTGGCTATTGTAAATTGTGCTGCTGTGGACATTGGGGCGCATAGGTTCTTTTGGATTGGTGTTTCAGGGTTCTTAGGGTATAATCCCACCAGTGGAATTGCCAGGTGAAAAGGCAGTTCCAATTTTAGTTTTCTGAGGAAATTTCACACTGCTTTTCACAGTGGCTGCACCAGTCTGCATTCCCACCAACAGTGCACTAGGGTTCCCTTTTCTCCACATCCTCGCCAACACTCATTTTTTGTTGATTTGTTTATGATGGTCATTCTGACTAGTGTAAAGGGGTATCTCACTGTGGTCTTAATTTGCATCTCTCTGATGGCTAGTGATGCTGAGCATCTTTTCATATGTCTCTGGGCCCTCTGTATGTCCCCCTTGGAGAAGTGTCTGTTCAGGTCCTTTGCCCATTTTTAATTGGGTTGCTTGTCTTCCTGGAGTGGAGTTGTGTGAGTTCTTTATACATTTTGGAGATCCAAGCCTTATCCGAGGTATCATTTGCAATTATATTTTCCCACACGGTTGGTTCACTTTTCATTTTGCTGATGTTTTCTTTAGCTGTGCAGACACTTTTTATTTTGATGAAGTCCCGTTTGTTTATTTATTCTTTCCTTTACGTTGCTTGCCTTTACTCTTAATCCTGATGGTTTAACTTCTTTCCATCGTCAGTGTATATGTTGGATGTTTTGTTAGGCACCTAAAAATATAATAGTGAGCAAGACATCCGTGGTCACTGTTTTCATAGAGCATCTCCCACAGGATTTTGTGTAAATATTAAATATACAGTCTATGCCTTATGTTTTCATAGAAATGGAACATTTGCATTGACACTTGTGAACATATGGAAACTACTAGTTCCCTAACTCCCAAAGTGTCTTTTGGAAAAAGAATACTGTATTTTAAAGTTAGACCAGGTTTGCCAATCGTTGAATGCCAACACAGTAGTCAGCGACTGAGGAGGGGGGGGTGTTGTAATTCAAATAGATTAAAAGGGTTTCTTTGCAATCACTTGGAACCATTACCTTAGGGGGGGTTGGAAATTATCTTGAATATTTATAGGGAGAAATGAGTTGGACGCTTTTGAACACTTAGTCTTTTGTGTATGTGTGTGGCTGAAAGGAAGCCTGTCATTAAACGAGAGAGAAACAGAAGCGAATTAAGAACCGAACTAAGGGATCTGCTAAGGTCTCTTAACTGGTTAGTGGCAGAAATAGAAATCGAAGCTCTTTCCACTTTATCTAGCATTGTCCCCATTACTACCCTCTCACGAATTTGTTGTTTCCATCGACCACCCGGTAAGAAAGAGGACTCTCAGAACAGTTTCTCGCTCAGAACAGTTTCTCGTGTCTTTTAAAAAGGCAAATACCTTCACACAGTCCACAGGAAGCAGCCTGCGCTTGTAAAGCTGGGGACCTGGGGAAACTTGTTCTTGCCCATTTGGCCTTTCCTGTCCCCTGCTCATGCGCGGGGGCAGAGAACTAATAGCAATAATGGAAGCGATGTCCTTGCCCATAAGCGTTTGGCCACTCGCAGGGTGAGATGTCTTGTCAGCACCGGGGATAAAATAATGGTGTAAAGATTTACTGTCAGGGAGCTGGCCCGGTCCCAGCAGGATGGCAGCTCGGAGCAGACAGATAGCCTGGCAGGCTTTAGGTCGCCTGTATTTACACTGATGAATGAGTGTGGTTTCCCTGGTCGGCATCATTATATGGAGCGTGTGGTTTTTGTAGCACATGTAGCTCCTGCTCGGCTGTATCTTTCTGTTTCCATTGAGAGACAAGTCGCCTCATTCCTTGACTTCCCAGAAATGAATGGTAGGACTCCTGTGAAAGCAATCTGCGGCTAGATGAAATGACTTATAAATACGATGGATTCATGACATATTATTTGCATTAGGATATAGGATCAGTCAAAAACAAATGTTTGGAGCTGCATAATTTGTTGGTGAAGCATTTACTGAATGTAATTTCATATATTGATTTGGTTACCTGATTAAATATTTATGCTGACGTGTTTTAATTGACCATTTTCTGGAATGAAACGATTGTGGTATGGCATTTTAAGAAATAATGTCTTTGGCTTATAGTAGAAACGGTTTCTTTTAGGTTCTTGTATTTATCCAACAGTTTGATACAACAAACCATTTGTCTCAAGTTCTAAAGGAAGTTTTAGACATTTGTCATGAAATCTTACAACTACCAGGAATTTAGATGAAAATCCTTGTATTTATGAATATTTTAATCGGAAAATTAATTCTATATCTCTTGTAAACATAAAATGCCCTTTTGCACAGTGCACAAATTTATCAAAATGTATATCATTGTACCTGTCAACATAGAATGTTATTAACTGGTATGTTACATGCTTATGAAGTTATGTGACTGGCACTTACCTGGCATAGTGAAGCTTTAGTCCACGTGATACGGACTAAACACATGATATGAATGAAATTAAAAAGTGCAAATTTAAAAACCTTTTTTATTTCAATATCACTGTCATTGACTAAAGTCACGCCATTTTGTTTTTTTCTACGGCTACCTTGTTCCAAAAGTCATCCTTATTGATGACCTTGTTCCGTTCCAAGGCAGATTTGACTTTTGGAAGCCGATAAATGCCAGTTAAAATCAAAGCTTGTATATGTAGTAAAGAATTGACCATTCTGGGTGTTCTTTATTTAAAAATAAGTCAAAAACAGCCCTGGCTGGTGTGGCTCAGTGGATTGAGCACTGGCCTGTGAACCTCAGGGTCACCTGTTCGATTCCCAGTCAGGGCACATGCCTGGGTTGCGGGCCAGGTCCCCAGTGAGGGGATGCACAAGAGGCAACCACACACTGATGTTTTTCTCCTTCTCTTTCTCCTTCCCTTCCCCTCTGTCTAAAAATATAATAAAATAGTTAAAAGATAAAAAATAAAAATAAATAAAAAGTAGAGAGTGACATTAATGTGATACAACAGGTGTTTCCAAGCATAGCCAATGGAAAATGCCTTCGTCGTTGAGTTTCTGTTTTATCTATTAAGTCTTTTTAAAGATACTTATGAAAACCATTTCTCATTAAATTATGGCTAGTTATGCTAGACCTTCATAAAACCAATGTTGCATGATTTCCCCCTGATTAAGTGGAATAAAATTTAATGGGGGGATGTTTTAATTGTACACATTCCCTTGCCTGCCTTTTCCAAGTAGCTCTCTAGAAGTGGAGGAAAATGGCGTGGGTTTTGTTTGGGTGGTTTCTAGTGAAGCTTAGCGAGGCCATGCTCTGTACTGCCTATTATCAGCTATAATTTCTTGAAAACAGATGGCAAACAGGCAGTGTTAGAAAATTTGTCATTTACTGTCCTGCACTACAGACAAGCCACTGAGTAACACTGCAGCCCCTTTAAACATCAAAACAACCTTCAGTTATTCTGGCTGGTTCTGCATGTTCCACCATTTATGGTCTTTTGGCTGAAGAGCCAAGTTCATCTATTATCGCTGTTTTCTTTCCGTCTGCTAAGATCATTGCACGCGTACTGGTTTTGCATGCCAAGATGTTTTACCTGGCAGAGGAGCTAAGCAAATCTGTCTTCCATCTTCATTAGGATTCATTTTCTCTTTCAAATACTCAGCCATTAAAATTAGAAGTTACCAAAAAAAAAAAAAAAGAAAGAAAGAAAGAAAGAAAATTAAAACTGCTCAGGGTTGGAAATTGTCACGGACCCATGTGAAACTCAGCAAGCAAAGCTGAAGCGAGTTCCTTTCCCATTGTACTGAATGGAGCCTCCAGGAGAAATTGCATCCTCTCCAGGGTGGATGACCAACCAGTGGGGCTTCTCGGCCTGCTAGGTGGGCCAGCGGGAGCAAGGAACACCAGGCGGCCATGGCTAGAGAAGCTAGGTAGGCTTTTGCCAAGGCCTGATGCATCAGATCTCTTCTGCAAATTGGTGATTAAAATACATGAACTTCGGCACCATATTCTTGGACTGATTTATTTTCTGTCTGACTTCAAAAAGTAGATGACAAACACTTTAATCAATGAATATTTACTGCTAGACTGATTGCCTAAGAGACTGAATCATTGGTCAGTGCCCTTCTGGTAATCAGGAAAGAAAATAGATGTATTGTTTCATCGTATCCATCACCTATTCAAATGCTTCAATGTTTTCCCATAGACTGTAGATGAAACATGTTTTGGACCTTGAAGCCCCGATTTAATTTTGCCTCTATTTCCACATCTTATCACAACCTTGGCTAAGACAGTATCACTTAGCTTGAGATTGAAGTCCTCACCAGGCTATGCAAAGGGCCTCATTGCCCATGTGTGCAAGTATGTATTATAGGCATGGATACTCACTCAACTAGCGTGACCTCCACAGCCCCCAACACTAGAGTCCTCTTCATCCTAGTGCTGAGGTTGACTTCTAACACAAAATGTTCTTCAACTATCCCACTAAGAAGCGGTATGCTTCTCCCCTGAGTTTGTATCCTCCTTTTAACTTATCCAGCATTTTATCCTGTGTAAATGCATGGTATTGCTTTATGTATTTTAAAGGCTGTCTTGTACTTATCTTTAAGGTGAACATTATGCATTTAATTTATCATGAGGGCCAATCACTAGATTTCCAACAGAAACTTTATGTAAAGAAGAGGTGTGGATTTCTTTCCTTTTTTTTTTCACCTTCCAGTATCTGACATAGGATGCTATAATAATAGCTATTTCATAAACATTTTTCTGATTTGCTCTGGTATTTCTCCAAATACTTTCCCTTCATCTCTCTATTCTTGGATCTGATTTATGGTATATTCCTATCCTCTCTCTCCCCCCTGCCTCCTTCCCTGCCTTTTCCTCCCCTTTCTTTCCTCTTGTGTGGGTACCAAATTCTGCCTCTCTCTTAGATGTTGACCTTTTAACGTTGGATGCAGGCCTGGTTCTCTGAATTACTTGTTATTTGCAATAACTGTTTGTTCTTCTGGGTTTTCACTTTGTTCCTCAGCCCTGGTTTGCTAACTTGTAGTCTGATGTACCGTCCTGTGCAAATGCAATATTTTGGTCTGGCCTTATTGAGATATCGTATAAGTTTAGGGTATACAATGTAGTGACTTTATATATATTATATTGGAAAAAACAGATGACCACGATAAGGTTAGTTATCACATCTATCACTTCACATAGTTATAATTTTCTTGTGATGAGAACTTTTAAAACCTACTCTTTTAGCAACTTTCAAACACACAATACAGTGCTGTCGGCTCCAGTCCCATGCTGCGCCTCACATGCCCAGAACTATTCATCTCATAGCTGGATGCTTCTACCTTCCCACCACCTGCACCCATTCCTCCACCCCTCACCCTCTGCTCCTCCAACCACCACCCGGTTCTTGCTTTCTGGTTTGATTGTTTTACATTCCACAGATAAGGCAATGGTTTTATGGGCATGATATTCCAAAACACACGCAAAAAAACCAAAGATAAACAAGACCCAAAAGCTTCTGCACAGGAAAAGGAACCATTGACGGAAGGAAAGGGAAGCCTGCGGAATGGGAGACAGTATCTCACCGCACGTAGGGACCAACATCCAAAATACGTAAGAAACTCATAACGCTCAATAGTGAAAAACCAAATAATTCCATTGAGAAATGGGCACAGGACCTGCATAGGCATTTTTCCAAAGAAGATATTCAAATGGCCCGTGAGTGCTTGGTAAGGGGCTCCCATCTCTAGTCATCGGGGATGCAAACCCAAACCACAGAGCAGCATTTTGTTATAAGAGACACCTCCTGCATGCACTCCCGTGAACCACATGTTCATCCAATGAACAGTTTTCATTGTTAAGAAGAGTCCATTTTGTAAAGTAATGATTTGTCAAAAAAAAAAAAATCCTTTGTAATGCAAACCACCTAGGGATTTCAGTTTTATTAAATAGCTACAAAAGCAAAAGAGGCAATGTGGTCACTGTACCTTTTTCTTGGTCTTTTTGACAAAATTGATTTATTATTTGGAATATCACCAGTGCCCAAATCCTAAAACTAAATTTTAGCCTATGGAATGTAATTGAAAGCATGCATGCATATGAAACAGTATATTAAATATAATGTGTAAAGTCCACTTTGACTCTCAGAGCTCTTGACTTGTGAGAAACTGGGAACATCCCTCCGTGTGAGTGGTGATGAGGTGGAGAGCAATGGTGGGCCTCTAACTTTGAGTCACGACGGGCAACCAGCGTTGCTGGTTTGGAGATTGTCCTATTCAATCTGCTAGCGGTATTTCGCATGAAAGCATAGAAGGGCAGCTTATAAATTTTACACATGGGAAGGACAGAAGAGTGAAAAACAGATGCTATCTTGAGTGTGTCATGTTCCAAGCTGATTTATGGCGTTGGTGTTGGAATAGAATTTAAATATAACTTTTGCATGTTAACGTGATCTCTGCAAAAAAGCAAGTGCAATCAAAGGTTGCATTGATGGGGGGAGAGTGTTCAGATGATGATAGAAATATTGGTTCTTTTCATTTGAAGTATTTTATTATTAGACCAGATCTGGAATGGTGTGTTTATTTCTACCTGTAGCATTTTAAGAACCAGGGAACTGGGAGAGAATAACAGGAGGAGGGGATGGGAACACTGGGGTATTTAGAGATGATGCTTTATGATGAACAAAGATTAATTGGTCGTGTGTAGTCTAAAGAACAGGACTCTGAGGGGAGATGTAATTGCAAATGATAAAAAATTTTCACCCTAATGTTTAAGAGGCAACTGCTAGATGTGATCCTCATGACTGACCTAGTGGTGAGGGAAGGTGTGAATGCAGAAACCTGTACCAGAATGCAGAATGCGCTAAGTGTTATAATAGCTCATAATCAGTGTGGAGCCAGGAAAACAGACACCTCCAGCATCACAGAAGGACAGGGATGTGATATATGTGAAGCCCAATTCCTTCTCTCCTCTCTGGCCCTCAACCTAACTTCTGAACCAAATCTAGCTCAAAAGAAAGTCTTGGAAATGGTAGTTTTCAGATTACCCATGCTCCAGGACAGGTCAAGGGCACGAGGGAGACTGTGGAAAGGGTAGATATAGGGGTGGTTACCAGCTGGCATAGATAAGGTTACAAGTTGCTATGGAGACAGAGGCCCAGGCAGGATAGAGAGAGACAACCATGAAACGGTCACAGAAGGCTTCATACCCACCCATAGTTGAAGGCCGCCTTGGGAACGGCCGAGGAGAGACATTCTGTGGTTCCCCAGAGGTCAGTAAGTGACACAGTTATTCAGAGATGAAGTTCAGCTATTTATGAAAAATAACTTTTCATAACTGGCATTCATGGCAGAATGGTCTGCTCTGTCATTATGTGAGATGTTCAAGCACCAATTTTATGCTGATTTTTCATGGATGCTGTGGAAGGGATTCCTGTAGCAGGGATTCAATCAAATTGGATGACATCTACCTTAAATTTTACAATTTTAGGACTTCTAAACCACTCAGCATAAAACAGCAAAATGAAAAAAGTAGATGAAATGCATGTACAAAACATGAGTAGGAACTAACAAAAGGAATTCAGTATTTTCCATGTGTTTCAATAACCTGGGGAAAAATGAGTACACAAAGAGGAAACAAATATTAAGTCTTTTTATCAGCCCTTTTCAGGATCCTGAACTTTTTAAATAAATATCCATCAATGCTCCGAATAATCAGCCCTTGGGGTTCTCTGTATGGCTTGGGTAGGAGAAAGCGCCTCTTTTCACAGAGATGTTGGCACAGGGCTGAAGGGTCACAGCCAACCAGCCGGCCTCAAATGTCAGGGCTCTCGGCAGCACCTGGGTGAGAGCAGGCTCGCCCATGTGTAAATTCTACTCCCTGGGAGGGCCACAGTTCCATTGTTATGGACTAAAAAGCCTCCTCTTTCACCTGGACCCATCGCTAGTGGTGCAAGGTGATGAAGAAGGATGCACCTCCTTGATACGCAAAGGAAATTAATTCAGAAAGTAATGGACACATCAAAAAAGGGAAGAGGACGGCATCACTTCGTTTATTATGTGAGTAAGAAAAGTGCACTCGTAAAGAATGTCATCCGTGTCTTCACTGGATAGTATCTAAGTAGCAAGTAGCTGGAATCGAGCTGATCCATGGTGCAACTTCTGATAAAGCATCCCAGCCTAGTGGTTCCCGGTAGGCTTGAGTAGAGTCAATGATGGGAAGTCAAGATCTTCACCTGGAGCCCAGTGGGAGGCAGAATAGCAGAGCAAGGGGATCTTCACTACGCTGACCCTTTGCTGTATGAACTGCAGTATTTTATATGATGTGTCCACTTCGAACGATTGTTATAAGATTAAAAGCGGTAACGTATATAAAACTATCTCAGTGTATAGTATCTGTTGTTATTCTTCAGTTAGAGACCTTCAACATTTCTTTGTATTAAACTAATTCCAGGTTTCCCTGTAACCTGAACTCTCTAATCCTCATTATGGCTTAGGAGCTACACATTGTAAAGGAGTTTTATCTTCCACAGACAGATTTTTGAGTATTTGAAAATGGGAATCGTACCTTGGCTCATTGTTTCTTTTACAAGCTAAAGGTCCTCATTCCCTCGCTTCTTCTCAGAGTTTATGGCTCCAGGCCACCTCACGATCCTGTGAGGAGAACCGTTCTGAACGTAAAGTGAGGCTGGGGATGGGAGGGGTGGTGACAAAGAGGGTGAAACGCAGAATGAATAAGCATGGGACACGGAGGGTGGAAAGTACTGGAACAGGTCCAGCTCTGATTTCTGGACTGGCCGATGCAGTACCTCTGCTCTGCTTCCTGACTGGCGTTGGTCCAGAGGTACAGAGCTGTGTACCACTCTGCTCACTGCTGCTCACCTGAGTCTACTCCCAGGTGGACTAAGGGCCACCTGCGTGGTGGCTTATGGGTTTCCAGAAACACTCTCCTCTGATTTTGCCTGAAAATCACACACTTAATGCTTTACCGTTTTATCTGAAATGCCCACAGGCAACCCTGGGTTAAGCCATAGTTCAGCTCCTTTAATCAGAATGTGTAATTTGTAAGCCGGGCTCTTTAAGTCATGCTTTAAGGCATTAAAGTTCATCCTTTGCAGATACACAGTTCGATGACTTTTGGCAAAGATCGAGAATCATGTAACCATGGCCAAAATCAGATTTAGGTACCACTGCTCCAAAAGAGTTCCCTCAGGTTGCTTTGTAATCAATCCGCCCTCAGTCCCCACCGCTGATAACACACGTTGATTTTTTTCCTGTCTATAGTTTTTGCCCTTTTGTGGGAAGTCATGTAAATGTCATAGTCCAGCCTGTAACCATTTGCTTTTTGCTCATTTCACTTCGCCTAATGCTCTTGAGAGTCATAGTCGTATAGCATGTGTCAGTAATTTGCTCCTTTTAATTGCACCACAATTTCTTTGTCCAGTCATTAGGTAATAGACGTTGGAGTTTTTTTCTTGGTTTTGCAGATTTTGGATAAAGCTGCTGCAAGCTTCCATGTTCAGGGTGTTGTGGGCACATGTGTCTTCATTTCGATTGGGTGGAAACCTAAGGTGGTAGAGTTAAGTTTGTTCTTTTTGTATGTCTAACTTTATAAGAGGCTGCCAAACTCTGGTTGTGCCATTTTTGCATTTCCACCCAAAAAATCTGGGAGTTCCGGTTGCTTTGCATCCTTGTTGGCACTTGTATTGTCTATACAAAGAGGATGGGGGGAAGTAGGTTTACAGTGATGAGCACGCAGACATGGAGTTTATTCCTGTATTGTTTCTTATTAATTATTGTATTGTTTCCTATACAAGCAACTGTAAACCTACTTTTGCCCCACCCTGTATATGTATACATTTATTTTCATGGGTTTCTCATTGTGGTTTTAATTTGCAACCTCATGTTGAAAGATGTTAACAGATTTTTTTCATGTGCTTATTTGCCACCTTTATCTCTTCTTGGCAAAGTGTGTGCTCAAGTCTTATGTCCTTTTTAATTTGGTGGGTTGTTTCTTATTGAATTGTGAAAGTTGATGTTTATATATTGGGTACCAGTCCTTAATCATACATGTGTGGGTTTGTTTTTACTTCCTTCTTTTTATTTTTTTCAATTACAGTTTACATTCCCTATTATTCTGTATCAGTTTCTGGGGTGCAGCGTAGTGATTAGACAGTCATGTACTTTACAGAGTGTTCCCGATGCTGCTTCTAGCGCCCACCTGGGCCCATCCATAGTTACCTTGCTTCATACATGTGTTTTGAAAATGTTTTTCTCCAGTCTGTGTTTTTCAATGTCTTCGCATTTTCTTTTAAAGATCATTGGTTTCCAGTTTTATTTATCAGTTTTAA
The DNA here is from genome assembly GCA_039655065.1 of Glossophaga mutica. Lineage (NCBI taxonomy): Eukaryota > Metazoa > Chordata > Mammalia > Chiroptera > Phyllostomidae > Glossophaga > Glossophaga mutica. The sequence continues at coordinate 5,842,521 of CM077313.1, read as the reverse complement.
TGGTTTATGCTTATTTTGTCCTGCATAAGAGAACTTTGCATAGACCTATGCCACGAAGGTTTCCTCCTATGCTTTTTGGGAGAAGAGTTCTGTCTTTTACATTTGGGTCTATGATAGACTTTTTTTTTTTTTTTGTACAGACTACTAGCATTTATATTATTATTATTATTATTATTATTTTTAATCAGTATTTTTTAATTGTTGATATTGTACAGTTTTCTGTCTTTTACCCTGCCCCCAGCCCACCACCCCAGTCCTCCCCACCTTCCTCCCATTTCCACCCCCCATAGTTTTTGTCCATGAGTCCTTTATACTTGTTGCTCTAAACCGTTCCCCTTTTCCCCTGAAATTCCCTCCCCTCCCACTCTGGACACTGTCAGACTGTTCTCAAATTCAGTGTCTTTGTTTATATTATGCTTGTTTGTTTGTTTTGTTGATTAGATTCCTGTTAAAGGTGAGATCATATGGTATTTGTCTTTCACTGCCTGGCTTATTTTGCTTTTTTGGGTCTATGATAGACTTTAAGTTGCTTAAAGTCTTTAATTTTTTTTGCATATGGATATCTAACTGTTATAGAACACTTTGTTGAAAATATTTTCACTTTTGATTGGCCTTGCTGCTTTTGAGGAAAATAAATTGACCATATATCTGTGAGTCTGTATCCAGACTTTCTGCTAGTTCACTGATGTATATTTATACACTTTTACCAAAACCACAATGTCTTAATTGCTTAGAATTATATGAAATATAGAAAATGGGTAGTATAAATCCACCTTCTTTGTTTCTCTTTCTCAATGCCCTTTTGTCCATTCTCAGTCCTTTGCTTTTCCATATAAAGTTTAGAATGTCTGCAAAATTCCACCCCAAACTATGCCTGAATTATTTTTTGAGATTGCTTGGATCTATAGTTCAGTTTAGAGAAGCATTTACATTCTTACATTATTGAGTCTTCTGATCCTTGAACATGTTACATAGTGCCATTTGTTTAGGCCTTGTTAAATTTATCTCTGCAGTGCTTTGTATTTTTATAGCATACATATTTCCATACATTAGGCTAGCTCCATTTCATTTTTGTTGTCGTTTTAAAATGGTTCTGTTTTTTTCCCTTAATTTCAGTTCCTAATTGTTCATTTAATATAGAGGAATAGAGTGATTTTTCAATCTTGCATCCTATGACCCTGCTAAACTTACTTGTTGTAGTACCTTTTGGGAAACTTATGTGGGATTGTCCACTTAGATCACCATGTCTACTGCAAATAAAGACAGTTTTATGCTGTTTTCCTTTCCAGTTTATACTCATGCATTCATTCCTGTTTCGCTTGCTTATTTTTTATTTGCACTGATGAAGACCCTAAGTCACAGTGAGGAGGGGAAACCTCCTGCCTTATTTCCAATCTTAAAGAAAAGCAATCAGTCTTTGTCTATAAAGTATAATGTTAGTTTTAGGCTTTTTATAGGGACAGTTTATCCGTTTGAGGAATTTCCCATCTGTTACTAGTTTGTCTGGAGTTTTTGCATTATGGTTAATGTTGAATTCTACCAAATCATTTCCTACATGTATTTATATGATCACATACTTCTTCTTTTTAGTTTGTTGATACACTGAGCCACACTGATAGATTTTTTTAATGTGAAATCAATTCTGTATTCCTGGAATATAGCCCACTTGGTATAATATGCTATTTTTATTAATATACTATACTGTTAATTTGTGTAACAATTTTGTGCCATATTCATGAAGTATATTGGTCTGTAGTTTTCTGTTATATGATTCCTTGACAAGTTTTCATATATGGTAATGTTGGCCTCGTAAAATGAGTTGGAAAGTTTTTCTTTCTTTTCTATAGTTAAGAAGATTTGTATAGGAGTGGTGTTCTTTCTTCAGCATTGAGAAGAAATTACCAGTGAAGCCATTTGAGCCTAACATGTACTTTTTTAAAAATGATTTTTAACTGTGAATTTAGTTTCTTTACTAGATGTCAGACTAATCAGGCTATCAATTTCTTCTTGCATTAATGTTCATATTTTATATCTTTGTATGTGTGTCTGTTTCAACTCTAGTTGTTTAATTGATCACATAAATTTGTTAATATGTTCACTAACCTCTTTCATGTCTTTTTTGGTAACTGCTTCTCCATTTGTCTAGTTAGAGGGTTTATCATTAAAATTGATAATTATGAAGAACCAGCTTTTGGCTTCACTTCCACAATTTTTACATGTTTTAAATTTTATTGATCTCTAATTATAATTTCTTTGTGACTATCTCTTTGGCCCATGGTTTAATTCAATTTTTGGAAGCTTTTTAAATTTTCAAATATTTTGGATATTTTTAGATCTATTTTTGTTATTGGCTTGTGGTTGAATTTTTTTATTGTTGGAGAGTTTACACTGTATGACTTTAATTATTTTAAACTTGTTAAAATATGCTTTGTGTCACAGAATATGCTATATCTTGGCGGACATCCCATGCATACCTGAAAGTGTATATTTTTGGTGGTTGGGTATTTCGTAGATGTCAAGTAAATTGATAGAATGCTACTTTCATAAGAACATGTTTTGAAAGATAAGGAAAAAGTAAGCAGTGAAGAGTTAAGATGCCTATAGTTTTTAAAAGAAAGTGTTCAGAAGCAACATGAAAACCTTTGTTCTTTATCTGCCCTTCCATTCTAAACGATAGCTTTGCTGGGCAGAGCAGTCTTGGCTGTAGGTCCCTGCTTTTCACGACTTTGAATATGTCTTACCAATCCCTTCTAGCCTACAAAGTTTCTTTTGAGAAATCAGCTGGCAGTCTTGTGGGAACTCCCCTGTAAATGGGGGAGTAAAAAACTAAAACTAAAGGAGTTCATCATCGCTAAATCATTATTATATGAAACATTAAAGAGACTTACTTAAGAAAAAGAAGAACATCAACACTATGAATAATAAAATGGCAATAAACACATATGTATCGATAATCGAATATAAAAAATCAATTTAAGTAGAGAAGAAGAACAGAGACGGAATCATGGATACGGAAAGCGTTTTGATGGTTGCCAGATGGGAGGGGAGTGGGGGGATGGATGAAGAGCTGAGGGGATTAAGAAGTACAAACAGGCAGTTACAGAGTAGCCATGGGCATATAAAGCACAGTATAGGGAATGGAGTAGCCGAAGAGCTTATCACATGACCATGGACATGAAGAAAAGTGGGGGGATTGCGTGAGGGAGTGGCGGGTTCTGGGTGGAGGGGGGCAAAGGGGGAAACATTGGGACCACTGTCACAGCACAATCCATAAAACATGTTAACCCCACTGAGAGCACAGCGGCTTTGTTCTCAAAGTCTTAGAAGTGAGCGGTTGCGGCCGCGCAGAGGCGGTTGAAGAGAACACAGTGCTCGTGTATCTTCAGCAACCCGCATCCTCCATTGGTACGTTCCGATCGCTTTCACGTAGCAGACTGTAGTTGTTCGCACACAGACCTAGGGGAAGAAACCTATCAGACTTCAGACCTATTCACTCAGTCTTCACCCCCATTTACAGTGAATCACAGACTAAATAAAGCTCATGGGAGAAGAAATCTCAGAGGCGTATTTATTCCCATGAATTCAGTTGCAATATTAATCATGTGTAACACATCGCATGCCAAAATTAATCTGCATTTACTTAGGATTGTATTTGTGCTTTTCAGAGTATATTAATATCTGCTCTGGACAACGTGCTTTAAAATATACCTGATTTTTGGCGATCTGGGATTTTGATCAACCTATAGATGCCCAAACCACCCTAGAGCAGCACTAGGGAGACATGAAGGTCGAGCTTTCTCCCCCACCTTAGAAATGGGTATTTGGAAGACGTTTAGAAAAATCAATGTCCTATATTAAAAATCATTCCGGCCTTTTCCTTGAAACTCTAATACCAGAATTACAGCATTTTTTTCTAAGCAACTTTGCAGTTCCGTTCAAACATAACTACTTTCTCATTTCTTTTTCTTAGACAGCTCTCAGGGACAAAAAGAAATGAACATAACGTTTGAGTAGGTTTGTTTTTCAGACCTTCTGGAGAGCAATCAAATTCTGCGGTCCATAAAAGAGCATATTTATGTTTCGTTCAAAGACAATTCAGTCTGCAACAGGCCCTTTAAAGGAATAGATATAAAGGGACTTTTTTCCGCCGTTTTGGTCCTCTAGTGGAAACATTTGTTCAATGCAGTTTTTTACTTTAGAAAAAAAATGTTATGTCATATTTTAGGAAGAACCCGTTGCTACTGGATCAAGCAAATGCCTTCTGAGGAACTAGAAATCCCGGGTCTTCTGCTTTTCTGTTGGCAGCATGAGCAAAGAGACAGATCTACTTACATGCCTCTGAGCCGAACAGTTTCCAAGTCTTCAGTTAGCGAACTCTTGGAAAACCAGGATCGTTGACTATCAGTTGTAGAACTAGTAGCTTGCAGAAGAAACAGATCACTACATTCTAACCGACAGGCTTTGTCGCAGGCAGGGTTTCTATAGCCGTGAAAAGCACAGCCAGAGATATTCCTGGAGTTGAAACCCAGAGGACAAGACAAAACTCACAGTTCTGGGCGTCTGAAGTCTGGCAGTGGAAATGTAAAAAATCTGCTGCCCTACTTACATAGGCTTCCAGACACATTGTGATTAAGGAAGATACTTTCAGCACTTTCTTTCCTAATAAAATAGATAAAACCTGCTCACCCAGCCTGGAGTGTGAATACAAGCACCTCATTTTAATTTTATCCATGTAATGGCCTGCTCTCTCACATGGCTTGTCTTAGTAACAGGAAATTTCAGATGTCCGCCTCAATCACATCACCCCGACATATGCAAGGACCCTGGTACTTGCGCAGCCTGAGCCAGAAGCGGGGTGTCCATCACAGAGTCACAGCCGCTTTCTGTACTGGCAGCCCCCGAGGGCTTGCCCTGCCAACTCTGAGGGACCATTGCTAAAAGGCAGCCTCCCTCACAGCCCAGAGTTTTGAAAGAAGGCAACCCTACTCAGTTACTCCTTACTTAGAGATTCTCCACCCTGCTCTCTAACCGCGGCAACTTTTCGCACTCAGCTCTCCCAACTCACAAACACAGTCAGTTTTCCTGGCATGAGCCCGCTCCTTGAGTGCTTGACCAGAACAAGTTCACTGAGCGATACAGAACTCCCAACCCTCTCCTCTTCATGACTCCTTTTTGGAATTAACTAGTTCGTTGTTATTTTGTTTTTCCAAAACCTTCAGAATCCAAAGGAGCTGATTATTTATTGTCCCTTTTCCTGAGACTAAGGGGCTATTTGTCTGCCCTTCTAATGGAGGCCACCGTTAATGAGATGGGGATTTTTCAGGACCCCTCGAGTGATGTCGAAGGGCATATACCTAGATTAGTGAAGGGGTGCGAAGAAGAGGAGGGTTCCTTTTAGTGTCTGTCTGTGCTAGGACTCTCTTCCTCTAAGCATAGTCTGCCTCCCCTTCCCCCCACCCACTTTTCCTCCTCCCCCTCCCCCTTCTTCTCCTTCCCCACCCCCTCCAACCCTCTCTCTCTCTCTCTCTCCCCCCCTGCCCCCCACTCCCTCTCCCCCTCTCTCTCCCTCTTTCTCTCATACACACACAAACACACACACGCACACACTCAGGAGGCAACTCTGGAGAAGCCAAACCAGAGCTGTCATCTCCACTAGAGCCTGGGTAAAATCTTAACTGCACTTGGGGTAAAACTTAGTTATGAAGAGCCTGATGGCTAAGCTCCAATTTTCCCATCTGCAAAGTGAGAGTCTAGTAATTCAGAACTCGTGTAATGCTTGTGAGGAAATAACTCACAAATAGCCCTTCAAAGAGTACTCAAACCCGAGTGAAAATAAATATAGCCATAATTTAGCCCTATTTCTTCTCCCCCCATTTTATTCGAAATGCTTTTACCTGTGCAGATTCGGTTTCTGGGTTCCACCCGAAGTTTCCCCGTGTGGTGTACCCTCAGCAGGGACTCGGCCCGCTTCCTGCTCAGACCAGCCCTTCTGCAGCCTCTTGTCCTGCAGACCTCTTAGTGGAAACGACCCTCCTTGCTCTCCTTTTTCTTTTTTTTTTTTTTTTTTCGTAAACATCAGATATTAGACTTGTATTCATTCCAGGAGGTATATGGGTTGTTGTCGATTCCGTGGAATATTCTACCTAGACAGTCAGGTCACCTGTGAACAAACACAGAGCTCCGAGAACGGAGCTGCAAGGACGTCTAAGGCTCAAGTCTGGAAGCCACTGGGAACCACAGCTGCGTTCTCTTGGCCTGAGGACCGCTGTGGATGGAAGGTGGGGGCAGGGGAGGAGGCTTCTGCTTTGAGGGGAAGGATGGCAGTCATGTTGCAGTGGGCCTGTGGGATGAAGCCCTGGTTCCACCTCTCTATGAACTTTCAACCTCAGTAAGGCAGCCGTGGCTGGCGTAGCTCAGTGGATTGAGCACAGGCCTGAGAACCAAAGGGTCACCAGTTCAATTCCTAGTCAGGGCGCATGCCTGGGTTGCAGGCCAGGTCCTCAGCAGGGGGCTCGTGAGAGGCAACCACACATTGATGTTTCCCTCTCTTTCTCCCTTCCCCTCTCTCTAAAAATAAATACATAAAATATTTAAAAAATAAGCTTTAGTAAAGCAATTGGCTTTAATGATGTTGCTTGTCTTATTATTACACCCAAATATCTTACAAGTTCCATAGAATAAAAGCCACAGTTTGAGTGCTTCTGAAGTAGATAAAATGTGCCACAATATTGGAAGATTTCAAAAAATGAAATTGTCCCTGGCCGGGTAGAAATCTGTTGGTTAGAGTGTCCTAATATGCCAAGGTTGCAGGTTCAATCCCTGGTCAGGGCACATACAAGAATCAACCAATAAATGCATAACTAAGTGGAACAACAAATCAATGTTTCTCTCACTTCCCCACCTAAAGTAAATAAATAACTATTTTAAAAAATAAAATAAATAAAAATGAGACCATTAAACAATCACCTATGTATAATGCATATTTTAACATGGACAATTGCAACCTCACATTCATGCCAGAATCCTTTATTTTTGTATCATCTTGTTCGTCTACTGAGAAGACCAATATTTTTTATTGATCTTTTATTTTATTTTATAATCCGAATGTTTTAAAACAATAAATGTAATTTTTCACTTCCAACTGGTTTTGCTGACTGTCTGGTGCTCGGCCTTTTTTTCCCTTATCAAAATTCTTCCTGGTTGATTTACTTCTTAATTTTTTCCCATTAAAGGATAGACATTTTAGGAGAGTGTTTTTTCTTCTTACATTAGTTCAGAATCATAGATTCCAGCATAATCTCTTTGATATTCAAATGACCCTCATTGGTTTGGATATTTCATAACTTTCACTTCAAAAGCCTTTATTGCCTTTCATGGAATTCTTCTGGTTTGTTTTATTTCCAGTAATTTGTAAGCCATCCATTCTATTTTTAAAATCACTTATCTGCAAATTTTTCTCAATTACAATACTCATTTTGGTTTTAAGCAAAGTTCAATCATAATATAGCACACATAATGGTTAGTTTAAATTTTATAATAGAAATATTTACATTCCTTATATAACTGTTATACCAGGAATGGGATAGAAACTTGCTGTTTATTAAATAAAGTATATGTCTTGATATAAAAAGCTGTGTAGTATTGTATATATTATGCACTGAAACCACATCAGACCCTCTGAAAGATACAAAAAGTATCCAATATTGCCTCAGCTCAACACCTGTCCTTCAGGTCAAAGTTTCCTACCATATACAGGCTAAATGATAATTAACTAAACTCCAAACTTTGTTTGAATGTTTACCACTTTTTCCCATTAATGTCTCTTTCTGGTCCAGGATCCAATCCAGGGTACCACTTGATCATATTTGTGAAATTCGATCAATGCCTCCTTTCTGGCTTTTAATCCAGCTTTGTCAGTCTTTCCACCCCTTTTGATGATTGACAGGTTGATTGACATGCTCAGCTCTGGTGGAGTTAGGTCCCATCACTGGGCTCTGTCTCCCATGGTAACCCCCTTCTCCAGATCCTCTTGGGGAAAGGATGTCCTACTCACCCCACTTTAATTTTTTTTATTTTTCGATTATAGTCAACAACAATATTATGTTAGTTTCAGATACATACTAGAATGATAAGACATTTATATGGCTTAGGAAGTGACTGACCTGGTAAGTCTGGTACCCACCTGATAACCATATGTAGTTATTACAGTGGTCCCTATGCTTCTCACCCCCCTTTGGAAACACATTTCAGGATGCTTCAGGATCTGCTCTGCCTCCAGGAAAGGGATCTAGAAAATACGGTTTTTACCCTCCTGAAATTGAAACAAAACTGGAGAGCTAAGCAATACACCAATGGGGATGTTAAAGAAGATCGTGAGACAATGTTTATGTGGTAGGGACTATAATAGTACAAACAGTAAATAAGGGAGGTCTTTTCAGAGAAGATTGCATGAAAAAGAGAACCTTAAACTAGGCTTTGAGGAAAATGTTGGAGAGACATTTTTTGAGAAGTAGGAGGAAATTGTTTTAACACAATGAGTTACGGCGTGGGCTAGAGATAAATTCAGAGTCAGCTGAAGGTTGATAACGAGGTGCTGAGCTTACTAGAACAGAAATCCCATTTGGGAGAGCAGCGGACAGAGGTGGACTGTACTGAGGAGGAAGCGAGATCAAGCAAATGATTTGGCTTAGTTTAGTGTGGACCTATCTTGGAGGACTTTCTCTGTCACTCATCAGTCATCCTCCCTGATTTTGAGCATGCTATTTCACCGCTCAAATTTTCATGTGCTTTTTCTTTAAAAGATGAGCACAGCAAGCATCTCTATTTCATGTTTTTTAATAAAAAATAAATGGAAATACGGACAAGAAATGAATGAGAATCATGATAAATATTAATTGTTCAGCAGTCCTTAGCTATTCTTTTGACAAGGGAAGAAGCGGTGTAAAATTCTGGATTCAAGAGTCTTGGTTTTACCTTCTAAGCTGTTTAGAATTCTGTTTTCCATTATGGTGATGTGAGGAGAACTGTGTGTAAATCACAGCAGCCTGGCAGGAACGTGCAAGAAGCGCGAGGTTTCCAGGCGTGAAGACGAGAAGAGGAACAAGGCCGTGCCAGAAAACTGCACCAGGATCCTGGAAATGCAGAAGGAGAGGGGAATTTCGAGAGGCAAATCCAAAGAAGAACCAGCAGAAACGAGAAACAGGAGGTCGTTTTGGAAGAAAGAGGACATTAAATTATTGGAAGCCTGGAGGGAGTATGGCTAGTCCACACTGGAGGAGTGAGACGTCCGGTTCAAAGCGGTGTGTGGGAAATAAACTATTTCCTTTATCCGGTTAGTAGCAAAAACTAACAACACAGAACAATTCATTAAAGCTGTACATGTACACACAGCTGGAAAGCAAAGCCCTAACATTTATGAGGCAAAAAAAAATCAATCTTCACAAAGAAAGACAAGGTACATTAACTGGTATATCAGGGGAGAATACTCAGAAGAGCATTTTGAGGAAATTTTAACTGCCAAGGGTCATGGAGCAGCCGATAAACTAAGTCCTAAGACCACTGGACTTAGTGATGAAATTTTGCTAACTCTTAAGTGGAGATGCTCTTTGTGGAGATAGAAGCAAAATGAAGCAGCTGAAAGGGAAGATCTTTTCAGAAGTGGAATCACATTTCTGTAGCTCATCTTATGATGCCCCCTGTCCATTCATGCAACTCACGTGCATGATTCATCTCTTTCATGTAATCCACACAAGCAACTCTTTGCTCTTAGCCTCTGACTTTATAGTTTCATATTTGCACTAAGCAAGCATGTATGATAATCAAGGGTGCTCTATAAATGAAAAAGCTGATCACTGTTGTTATCTTTTTACCGGCGTGAGGCATCCCTGAAAGTTTTTGAATAGGGAGGATGGAGCAGGATTGTCTCATGTCTAAATGTTTTGCAAAAATCGCATGTTTGAGTGATAGGAGAAGCCGTATGCTGGAATCCACGGAAGCCAGACGGTAGGTGACAACTGAGAAATGCTGTCAGTAGCATCGCTAGCAGTTAGTACCCAGATATCCAGGGGAATAAATCGAACTTCTTCACACCACAATCTAGTTTAAAATCACACAGAGTCAGTCATACTACACTCACTCTGGAACAAGTCCATACTTATCCATTTTATCTTAACTTATTTGTGCCTTGGAGAGATTGGCCCGTACCATTTTTTTCTGCCAATTATTTGCCGTCTCTGGTAAAATCGCATTATGACAGCTGCAAACTAGTTTTGATTTAGGAAACAGCATCTCAGGCAACAACGAATATGCTGTTGACCGATGTCACTTTCGTGCTCTGTGGGAAGGAGCCCCAGATTCTAACACAGACCAGTACTGCAAAACCAAGTCCAGATCCAATTACTCAGGCCTCTGTGTTCTAGGTGCACTCTTTACATATCCCTACTAACCCGTTTTTATGCAGTTACTTTTGTGGCTATTTTCAATTTCTCTCAGGTAGCAGCTGCTGATGCTAGATGTGTAATGAACCGTGTGCTAAAAGAGAGGAAGAAAAGGAAGGGAGAGAGGGAAGACAGAGAGAGAGAGAAAGAAAGTAGTAATTATCAACTACAACTGCTGAGCTGCCATGACTAATACTCAAAAGGAAATTTCTGAAATCTCTGTAAATTCAGCCCTGGCTGGTATGGCTCAGTGGATTGAGTTCTGGCCTGTGCACCAAAGTGTTGTCAGTTCAATTCCCAGTCAGGGCACATGCCTGGGTTGCGGGCCAGGTCCCCAGTAGGGGGAGTGCGAGAGGCAACCACACACTGATGTTTCTCTCCCTCTCTTTATCCCTCCTTTCCCCTCTCTAAAAATGAATAAATGAAATCTTAAAAGATAAAATCTCTGTAAATTCAGGTTTCAGCAATTTCTGCGTAAGGGAGGAAGATGATTTTCCTTCTACCTTAGGTTTTCTGCTGGGTCCCTTTAACAAGAGACAGGTGAACAGGAGAAAAAGCATGCAGATTTATGTAATATAAGTTACATGGCACAGGATCCTTCACAAAGAAATGAAGATGTGAAGAAGCGGGTGCACCTGAGCAGTTTTATGCTATGTTTGACAAAAGGTAAAAAGTTCTGGAAAATCATGATAGGACCCAGGGTCTGAGCTAAGTGGGGTAACTGGGGGCACTTAGCGAGGCCTGTTTGTTGAGATTCCTCTGGGCATCCCTGTGTCTTCGGAGAACAGGTTGCTCCTCTCCTCTGGGCCTGCCTGGGGCAGGCACCTCTCCCCTGAGGGTCTCATGCTCTGCTTCAGGGCCAGGTCAGAAAGTCCTTCCCACACCTGCCCCTTTGCAGGCTCCTCCAGAAATGAAATATGCCCAGGGGCCCTGATTTGGGGTACCGTGTCCTGAACTCTGTCACTTTGAAGACCACAGAACTACTGCAAGGAGTTTCTCCGAACTAACACAGACCGGCGACAGTGGCAAAGTCCTATATATTAAGCAACTGTGCATCAGACATTTAATAAATGGTCTGTTATTTACTCTTAGCAAAGTTTTGGGGTAGATATAATTTTTCTAGATTTAGAAATAAGAAGACAGAGTCTGTGGTGAGCAGGTGGGGCTTATGAAGCTGCGTAAGCTCCCGAACTAGCAGGTAGTCAAACCGCTATTGATCACTGTTCTGATTGAACGTATAGAGTCCCCCCTTTCTCTCCTCCCCGCTTCTCGCCTCCCCTCCTGATGTCATCTGCTTTTTCTCTTGTTTTCTGTGCCTATCTAATAAGACCTTCTTCTTCTTCTTCTTCTTCTCCTCCTCCTCCTCCTCCTCCTCCTTCTTCTTCTTCCTCTTCTTCCTCCTCTTCCTCTTCCTCTTCTTCTTCTTCTTCTTTCTTTTTTTGACATTTGATGATTTGGCTACTAGCTCCTCCCCAAACCATCAGAGGATTCCCTGTCCTATCCCCCAGGCTGGACAGGAGCCTGGCCTCCAGGCCTCGGGATCCAGAGCACGGGGCCATTGAGGTCCATCAGTGTTGTCTCTTCATTGAGTGTTCTAGAGTTTTCCATCCCAGCTTCCTCACCGACCCCACAGCCAGCACGGCTGTGACTCCTGAAGGTCAAACATGACATCGTCTTCACCCGAACGTTTCTCGGCTCCAGACCCATGCGTAGCACTGAGGAGACATGTAGTAACGGTTTGAGAAAAACAAGGAAATCGAGGGATCAACTAGTCAACTAGTTAATACCTTTGGCTTTGGGAAGATTGGTTATTTATACCCTGTGTTCACTTTTTCCCCATTTTTCTTTCTTTTTTTTCTCCTACTGGCAACATATCCTCCTGTGTGGTCAGAGAACAAGCTCTTTGGTCACTTGAAATAGATACAAACGATACCATTATAATAGGTGTTTACACATCGGAGACTCGCCGGGCTAACGGGGCAATGGTTACACAGAGCTGGGGTTCAGGCCTTGGCTAAACCGGCTGACTTGCTACATTGCCCTAGATTTTATAGCCTATTAAGTATCAGTTTTTCATCTGAAATGATGGGGAAGGCTTTTCGATGTTTTATTTACTTAGCAATCCTGAATGCCTAGGATGAAATAGATCCCTCAGTGCTGAGCGTGGAAGAATGCACCCTCTCGTATCTGTTTCTGGGGTTGCCGTGGGTTTAAGCATGATAAATATGAAGTGTTTCAAGACTACCAGCAAAGTAAGAGTTCAATAAACATTAGCCATTATTGCCACTCTTCACACAAGCACTTCCGCTAGCTACAATTTATGAGGCCATTGGCTTTCTCAAAAGTTCTTATGTAAATGTCTGTCTCGTTGAAGATAATATCCTCAATGCCATTCATTGTTACAAATTTATGACTGAAACAAGTTGCCGTCCACACTAACATATGTGTTTTCTTTAATACGTCCTTGGGCATTGCATAACCATTCTCTTCTCTATTTCTCTTGGACACCAGGGAGCTCAAAATGAAAATTTAATGCTTGTAATGCATTAAAATTCAGACATGTAATGTTGGCAACATTCTCTGCCCTTTGTGAGCTATTTTTGAAAATGTAAATTTGTTCCTGATGTTCTATATTCTATAATACTTTCTATACTATTGTGTGTCCTGAATATTGACTGATATCATTCTATCATATTTGTAGGGAATTTATTGTTTTTAAAAATGTTTTAATATTTATTATATTTTTACATTATCATTTAGTCCTCTTATATCACCCCTCCCCCAGCAATCCCCACACTGTTAAAAATGTAAAGTGTATACCATAAAGCAGTTTGTGCATAATCACATTATGTTTTCCAAGTAATTTAATAGTTTTAGTGTGATTATCAAACAATTTCCATGGACAAATATTGTGAAAAATATAATAAATTAGCTCTGGAATTTTTATTATTGAAAAATTAGACATTAAGAGGCTTAAAATGTAATTTTATAAACATATAAATGGCATGTTTACCTTTTTTATTTTTATTTCTTGACTGTAGAGAAAACGGAAGGGGGAGAGAGACAGAGAGAGGGAAACATCGATTTGTTGTTCCACTTTTTGGTGTACTCATTGGTTGGTTCTTAATATGTGCCCTGACAGGGTATTGAACCCACGGTCTTGGCATATGGAGATGATGCTTTAACCAGTGGAGCCACCTGGCCAGGGGGCATGTTTGTTATCTTAATTGTGGTGTTTATAATTTTCATGTGCAGTATTTTAAAGCAAAACCAAGAGTCTTCAAATACAAAAAAAAAAACCATGTGAAATAATTACCTTCATTTTTAACATAATTGAGAAAAAGCTCAATTTACACTGTTGAAAAATTGCACATACAGTTCAGTAAGAAATAATGCCACAACACCCAACAGGATAAATTAGGCTCGATTAGCATAATTTATGTTAAAAAGTTACAAATTAAGGCCTAGGCACTTTTTAAGTGGAGTAAGTCCTCAATGTTGTCCATAGCTTCTGTGACTTTAAACTGAACAAGGGAGAGTGAAACCAATTTTATCATAGGCTCATTGACGCCTAAGCTCCCAAGAGATGTCATCCCTGTTACAATGAAACAGTGTTGAAAAAAGTAATGTTATCCAAGTGCCTGCTTCATATGTGTTTCCAAAGAAAGCAATCTTTGGATGAAAGGTTTATTAAAATGTCTAATTACCATATTTTGCAGTGAATAATGTGTTCCCGTGTATACTGCTCACCAACATTTTTGGCCCCAACTTTCAGGAGAAAAATCTTTCCTTTTAATTTTTAATTCAGCTATTTATTTATTTATTTATTTGTTTATTTATTTATGTTTAGAAACCAAAACCAATTATTTTGTTCCAGGGTATCATTTTGCATATAGATATCAATATTGCTCCCCAGAGTTAACTTTTAATGCATAAGCCTAAATAAAGGAATTCAAAACATTTGTATAGATGTGGAATAGTACTACCCATGGACAATACACACCCTTATTTTTCCCTCAAAAAGTTGGGCAAAATGTGCATGTTATACATGGCAAAATGCGATCATTGCATTCATGTTTTGATGCCTTTCGGTAGCTTCAGTATTCTTTGACCTCTACATCGCATTTGTCTGTGTAATTGCTACAGGCTTTCTCTTGTGATTACTGGCTTATATACAATACCTTAAAATTATAACACCCTATTTTAAACTGATAACAGCTTAACTTCAGTAGAATTCTTAAACTTTACAGGATTTTCAATATGTCATCCTATTGTCTTCCTCCCTGAAATATGTCTTCTGAAAAATCCTCACAAAGTATTCTAGGGTTTCCCTTGCATGTGACATGTCTCTTCTCTCGAGCCACTTGTAAAAGCCTTTCCTTGCCTTTGACTTTTGACAGTTTGATTTTAAGGTGTCTCGGTGTAGTTTGGGGTTCAGCCGATTTGGAGACTTTGGGGCCTCGTGGGGACTTTTTCTCTCCCTGGGTTCAGGAAGTTTTCAGCCACTATTGTTTCAAATAGATGTCCCGTCCCTTTCGCCTTTTCTCCCCCTTCCAGAGTTTCCTAATGCGATTGTTGTTTCTTTTTGTTGTGACCCGCAGGTCTTGTAGGTGTTCTGTACTCCTTTTTAAATCTTTTTCCTTTTGCTCCTCTGACTGGGTGATTTCTGATGTTCTGTCAATCCAGGTTGCTGATTCTGTCTTTGGTTCAGTCAAGTCTGCCTCTGAAACTCTCTAGTGAATTCTAATACTTAATTATTGCATTTTTCAACTGTACTCTGTGTTTGTGTTTTGTGATGCTTTCTTTGGTTTTATCGATTGACGTATTTTCGTTCATGCATTGTTTTTATGATTTTATTTGGTTAGCTGTCTGCTCTTAGAGTTCCCTACACATTGTGAAAAGGATTATTCTGAATTCTTTATCTGACAGTCCTTAGCTCTTCATTTCTGTAAGATCATTTATTAGAGCTTTGGTGGTTTCCTCTGGGGATGTCATATTTGCCTGCTGGGGGTTTCTGTGTGTGTGTGTGTGTGTGTGTGTGTGTGAGAGAGAGAGAGAGAGAGAGAGAGAGAGAGAGAGAGAGAGAGAGAGAGAGAGAGAAAGAGATCCCTGATTTCTTATGTTGGTATCTACACATTTGAGTAATTGGGTTTCTCTTCTAGACTTTATAGGTTTGTTCTGGTTGAGGCAGTTCTTCACCAGTCAGTTCAGTTTGAATTTCTGGGTGTGTCTGTTGGTAATGACCTTAGGCAGCTGGGACCTGATATTATGGCCTAATTTTGGGTGAGGCACAAAGGTTCAAGCTCCGAGGTCAGGCCTCGGGGGTGCCACTGACTGAGAACATTCAGTGTGACTGCCAGCTCAGTTCCCTGCACAAATGAGCCTGTACAATGGACTCCAGGTTGTCCGCATTTACTGGACAGGCGTACTGGAGTCAGGACTGGGTATTACATTCAGTAGCAGATGGGGGTGAAATTTGCTTCCCTACAGGATGGGACCCTGCAGCGCTCACGATTGGGACCCGGATCAGGCACAAGTGTGCACTGAGTTCCCTGGTCAAGGGAGGCCACCAGTTTTGCCCTGCTGACAGGGAAAGCCACTGGCTGTCGTCTCCGTCCAGGTGCCACTGCAAGCAGCATGGACTCTGCAGCTTCCCATGTGCTCTGGTTAGTTCCCAGGATGGGCCGGCTGGAGAATGTATCCAGCAATTACAAATTTGTTTCCCTGCCCATGCACAACGGTGGAAGCAGCTGTAAAGCCAGAACACCTCTGTTTGTTGTCTTAACTCAAACTGACCTGTGCGCCAGGCTCCCGGGCCAACAAGTCCACCGGCTTTGCACGGCAAATGCTTGGCTCTGCCTGTGCCTCTCTCAGCCAGAGTGTTGGGCAGTGGAACCTTCCAGATGTTCTCACCAGCCTTCTGGTCAGGTGGGGCTGAGAGCCACAGCGTGTGGGATTATGTCTCAGTCCCTCCCCTGGGCGGCAGTGAGGGACCGGAGCTACACCAGGCCACTCTCGATTTTCCAAATAGGCTCTCTGGTTGATAGGGGCTGGGAGCTACCTGCAGCCTTTGCTCTGAATGGCTCCCCCTGCCCATGCGTAGCCGGGGAAGCTTCCACACCCCGCACTGGCTCTGCTCTGGGTCTGAGAAGCTCTAACTGTGTCCCAGCTGAAGCGTTCCAGGCCAGGCAGCTTCCAGATGTTCCTGCCAGCACCTCTGGTCAGGTGTGCCTGGGAGACTCTCTCCGCGGTGGGTGAGGCTGTGAATCAGCTCCTTTGTGGCCACGATGGCAAAAATGCCTCGCTTGGGAATTCAGCCAGGCAGGTGTGCACCCTGATGAGTTCCCTGGTCAGGGTGGGACCGCAGACCTACTTCGGCAGGTTTGCCAAGTCTCTGGCCAGGACTTCTGCATGGGCACCGAAGTTCCGAGCTGGGTCTGCCGAGGCCCCCGTGGCAAGCCCCTCCCCTCTCCATTCAGGGTCCGAGTCCCCTGGTTGAGCCCTATATATTCCCCTGCAATCCTTGGTGACGAGATCAGAGTAGGGGTTCCCGCCAAGCTACTCACAATGCTGGGGGGGGGCGGGGCTGGTTACCCTTCCAGGTCCTCCTTCCCACCGGAGGAACTGGAGGGTCTGGGAAACCTCTCCTTTGGGTGCCGTGCTGGCCTGGGGGAGGAGCGATGTGTGGTCAGCGCACAGCCTCTTCTCTCACCCCTCTCGAGCCTGTCTTGGGCACCATCGTGCAGGGGGGGCCTCGGCCTCACCCCCATGCTCTAGGATTCTCTCGGTGGCATCTTGTTCTCTGGTAGTTGATAGCTGTTGCTCTTGTAAGGGAGAGCAAAGTCAGAAACGACTCCTGTTGCTACCTGGGGACACTGCTCTCTCAATTTTATTCAAACATTATAAAAAATTAGCACAGTCAATTTTTGTTCCTTCTCTTAGCTATGGACAGTTAATTTGAAAGGTTTGAAAATAGATTAATTAAATATTGAAAATTAAATGGGCAGGTAAAGTACGTGAAATAAGTTGAACTGGTAGCCTCATGCCCGTAGTAACTACTTTGTCTTCAGGTTGAGAAAGTTTCTTATGATGCTTTTCCAACACTCATAAAGGCTATCAACTTAGGTACTTTGATTAGTATGTCAACTTTCAAAATGATCTTTTCTGCACTCATTTTAAGGCCGGCCTTCCTTCCTTCCTTCCTTCCTTCCCTCCATCATTCTCCCTTTTTGTATTTTTCTTTCTTGGTCAGTTGCTCTTTCTCTTCTATCCTGTTTTAACTGTTCCCAAGTAAAGCATTAACATTGATTCATGTAAGTTGCTGGGATTTTCTAGTTTAAACCCTTATACTTATTTATACTCCAAATGTTCACCTGCCCCCACACCCAAGCCTAAATCTTGTGTTGTTCCACACTTCCATTTTCTACACTCCAAAATATTAAAAACAAGTTGCGGTAGCCATAGTTCCTGTTATATGCAGGTTAATAATGGTACATTATGCCCTGTGGCCTATATTTTATGTGTGTTTTGCAGAATAGGTGGACTTACAGGATAGGAATGGGTACAGGCTGTTTCTTTTTAATTCTCCCTACAACCCTTCCTGTAGATGCTGAAAACAGCCCTTCAAAAATCAATGCTTTTTTTCCACCCCACTGGCAGATGGTGTGCCTAAAAGCCTCCCACGTTCCACAGAAATGTTGGGGCCTCTGTACATGTTAGTTCCATTCATTTTCCTTTCTTGTTGCAGTGTCCTTTTCAAAGTGTATTAATTTTCAATGAAAAAATGTTTTTCTACTGGTCTTTTGCAAAGTTATTAAGGAAATTTCTCTCTCCTTCTGTGTGCGTGTGTCTACGTTGGGTTTCAGTACTTTCGATCAGCTAGTCGGGATGACCTATTTATATATTTCTATAAAATTTTTGATATTTCCTTCACCTATGGAACATGTAAATCAGTCACGTTAGGTTGCTGGTTGACCAATATTGATTGCAAAATGTCATGAAATTTGCCACAAGTTGGAGGCAAGTAATGCTCCCTGCTTTAATTTTGGACTAATTATTGGTCCCCACCCCCTGCCCCACCAAACCTGCACACAGAAGAAAGACTTAGACTGCACGTACATTGATTAGTGCTCAAAGGAAACAGTAGAATCCACTGTTTCAGTAGGTTTTGGTTAAATTGTAAGATGCTACACATTTACTGTGTACCCCAATTTTTTTTATTTCCACCTTTTTTATTGTTGTTCAAGTACAGTTGTCTCCGTTTCCCCTCCCCATCATGCCCCCTGACCCCAGCCGTCCTCTCCCACCCTTGATTTTGGTTTTTGTCCATGTGTCCTTTATACATATTCCTGAAAACCCTTCTCCCTTTTCTCCCCCATTATCCCCCTCCTCCCTCCCCTCTGGTTACTGTTAGTTTGTTCTTAATTCCAATGTCTCTGGTTATACTTTGCTTGCTTGTGTGTTTTGTTGATTAGGCTCCACTTACAGGTGAGATCATATGGTATTTATCTTTCACCACCTGGCTTATTTCACTTAGCATAATGCTCCCCAGATCCAAATATTGTATAAACACAAATATTATCTATATGTATAAAACAACCAAACTTCTGTCAAATTCCATGAGTTTATTTATGACATATACCATGTATCTAGAGTTTACCAGAATTTTGATCTTTTTTAATCTAAAATCATTTTACATATAATGCTTGCTTATGGAGATTAGTGAATGTTGGAGTACTATTACTTGTTGTTGGTCCTCAGATGTAAAGTAATATTAAAGACCAAATAAAGTTTTTCTGTATATAAAAAGACAATTTTCACTTTGCATGAGGAACTTTAATTTGTGTAAACAATTTGAACTACTGCTGAGATTTCTTTTAAGCCCAGGGAAAAATTTACTTCATTAATTTGTCAAGGTTACTGGTTCTAGAATTGATATGTAAAATAACACTTATAAGATTGTGTTCAATTAAATATCCAAGTAGACTTCATTTTAAATAAAACTACAAAATCCTTCAGTGCCTGTTGAGGCAGAAAATTACATATACAGGTGACACCTCCCAATTTTCACATTTGCTTTTTATTCCCCACATATAGTATTTAGTACTTAAACAATTTACAAGCCCTATTTCACTACATTTTACAATTTTATTCTTGGGGTATCTCCTTGCTTATTTTGGAAACATACATCTCGTTGTAATAACAGTCCATGTTAATTTTTTTTTTAAGATTTTAGGGGAATGGAAAGAGTGTTAATTTTTTTTTTTTTTTTTAAATTTTAGAGAGGGGAATGGAATGAGAAAGAGAGGAAGAGAAACATCAATGTGTGGTTGCCTCTTGCACGCCCCCTCCTGGGGATGTGGTTGGCAACCCAGGCATGTGCCCCAACTGGGAATTGAACCGGTGACCTTTTGGTTCACAGGCCCACGCTCAATCCACTGAGCCACACCAGCTGGGGTAATTTTGAAAATTCCTATTGGGATGTTTCACATGGAGTTTCTCCCCTAGATGACACTTCATAAGCACTGGTTGACTGTTAGATTTTGATGTGTTACGTGTTCTTTCTCAGCCGTTCCCTGTGTTACACAACAAGTCTTCCCTGGTTAGCAGGCTAATCACCGGGACCATTCCTTACTGTCCTGCTCTCTCCCAAGGGCTTCCTTTGGGCTCACAGCCTGTGTCACAGCTTAGCTTGATGTACATTAGTCACTGATGACATCTTAGCCCTTTGTCTTGCTCCTGAAGACCTGGCACGTGGCTGGCACGTAGTAAGCATTTATGTGTGTATATTGAGTTACAGCTCACAAAGTGATTTCATATTGGTCGTTCCTCTGACCCTCACATCAGAGCATAGGCTGGCAGGAAAATTTCTGTTATCCCTGCTGCATATATGAAAATACAGAGGCTTTAAAAGTATAAATGACCATTACAGAGACATACACTAAAGTGTCATATCTAGAAACCTAGGATCTCAGTGTTTCCTTCCCTCCCCCTCTATAGTAGCTGGTTTTCTACTTGATCATCTGTATCTGGATACTGCACACTGTATCTCAGAATACCCACTATTTTTGTGTCCTGTGCTTCCAGATAAAACCACCCAAATCTCTCTCTGGTTGAAGACACAGAAATGCATGTATCAGCTATGTAATCATATATGATGTCTTTGATGTTAGAAATCACAGAATAATATACTATCTGTGGAACAGGACAATAAAATGATGGCTTATGAAATGAGAAAGTGAATTTTACATGTGTCATTGATCTTATAAATTCTCTGCATCATATCTTTAATTAGAGTTTCGACCTAGTTTCTTCACTGTTGGAAAATCACATATACATAGAGAGAGAGGCAAGAACACACTCTCATCCAGAAGATTCTTTCCACAGAGTGATAAACCAAGGATAAGAACATGATAACTTCCAGCCAATAAAGGATATATATCAGACTGATCTTTGAACACTGCTCAGGAGATAAGAGTCTAGGGACTGTTTAGTGGAAGAATCCTGTAAACAGGGTTTATCAGTATCTTCCTACACAGGTGGCAATCAAACCATGATTCCTGGGCTGAATGCTACTCCGTAGACTTAATACCCAATACACTTGTTCTAGTTACTTGGAGTGAGTAGTGTTTCTTCTGGGGTTGCAAGCATAACATGGTGAGAAAAAATAGCAGATTACATAAGCCAGAGTCGAGAAACATTCTTTTTCTTTTTTTTTTAAGCAACACATATCACAGAGACATGTTGAGCTACCAGTCTAACTCTAACACTCTTGTATAAAAGGGCTGTAAAAGTGACAGCTAAACATACCCAGAAAAACAGGGGGAGGGTGGGTCAACAGAAATTTGGGGTCAGAGATTTCTGCGTTGCCCAGCAGACACACAGCATGCATCTATGATCAGTAGATTAAAGCGGGGAAAAACGAACCAACAGTTGAAGACCTACCTCAGTACCAGATGTGCTCCCCACACTACATTGTTTAATCCTGATGATTATCTATAGGTTCACATTATTATCCCAGTTATCATGAAAGCATTCCATCTTGGTGAGGTCATGTAATTTGCTAAAAATGGCAAAACTGCTATGCTATTTCCCAAACCTTAATCTCTCTCTATTGTATCTCTGTGTGTATATAACATTTAGTATGCATAATATTTGTTGAAATACCATAATAAGTATATGTCTTCTCTTAATCTAAGATGTTTGGGGACCGCCTGTTCCTTAAAATGCTCAATCAGATAATTTTGGAATTCCTTCATTGATTATCTCTTTCGTGGTATTTGCATCGATCATCATTATGCTTAATTGAGGTTCTGGGAAACTCCAGAAACTAGTGAAACTCAAACTAAAGTTTTACAACATGTACATAGAAATTTGGTGGTGTGTCTTACTGGACATGACATTATTTACTTTCCAAATCCTTTGAATCACCTGGGACAGGCTACAAAACCAAATACGTATACACCTAATTAACTTTGCATTTACTGAATTGGGAGCTTTTGTATGTCTGTTAAGAGAGTGAGGGACCACCCATCCTGTCTGAGGGGTTTGCTCACAGATTTTAAAACCTGCCTGAGGACAATGGGTGAACCAATTCATCTGCCGACAAGACAGGAGAGCACACCCTGTGTGGCATATAACAAAAGTCATGTCAGACGCACGCTCTTAAGACACACAGCATACAAATGACATGTGTGCCTGGAGCAGGCATCCCGCAGAACCACTGGGTCCTAGTGACTCCTTCCTGGCTCTCTCCTCTGGCAGTCTATACTCAAGGCAGCTACCCTCTTCCTTGGACCCAAGGAATGTCTCCAAGCTCCTCCTGTCATCCTCAAGTTCAAAACGTGCTCTTCTTTGGCGAGCCCGTCTCTTCCCTCCTGCTGGTCTCTTCGCCCAGCAGGTCAGTAGTGCCCTGTCTCACACGGCAGCCCCCCTGACCCATGTTTGTGAGCTGGTCCAACCTCAGTGGCAGAGATGCTCACACTGGATCTGGGTCTCCATGCTCCTGCTTCCCAGGGATGGGGATGCTGGACATCATACGGCACCCCAAAATCTAAGACTGATTTATAGACCCATTGAAAACCTCCATGGAACAGTTGTCTGAGGGCAAAGGGCAACCTTAAGAACTGTTAATGTTATTGAGTGAAACGAGGGCAAAAACACCTACAAGAATGGGATTTCATTCAACAATGGCATTTCTGTGTTTACCTAAAACGGCTATGCAGTGAACGGTTTTTGAATGTGTGCTTGGTGTAAAAGGAAAATACAGGTTAAAATCAAAATCAAGAAGCATCACAGCTAGGTATCTTTAAGTTTAAAACTGTATTTGGCTGTGTTGAATTGCTGCAGCTCCGTGTGCTCCATACTCACTAACATGGCATATGTGGCCAGTGAGAGGTCGCTTGTGCCCACACGTAAACCAGAAGAGGATGAGATTTTATGTTTGTGCGATGGAAAGCCCACTGTGATGAAATGGGAGATTCCCCCCAAACAGCTTTGATCGGTAGATACAGCACAGAATTGTTGGCTTGTGATCTGGTGCAAATCCTTGAACCTCTTTGATGTTTGCCAGTCACACAACTTCATTCCACAAGAAGGGAGACGCATGGCCTCCTAGGGCTGTTTTCAGAGCATCAGGGAAACCAGTTCCAGGAGGCAACTCTCACAGGATGGTCTAGTGAATGTCACCCGACAGCATTGCTTAGCCTGTCATCTTATAGCCGTAGGCAGTGGATTTATCTGTTGCTGTTCTGGTTGTTTTTGGACAGTGAAAATTAGGTAATATATGCTAAAACACTTTGCAACTTTTAAAATGATGCATGAATGTGAATGACAAAGCTAATGAAATAATCATTCCCCCAAGGCAACACCAAATGATAGAGAATACAGAGCACTTGACTCCTCATATACACAAAACAAAAGCGAAGGTACTGTTATTCTCAACCTTCTGAAGACGAAGAAACTAAGGTGTGGGGATCACAGAGTTCCATAGTGGAGGAGTCTCGAACCCAAACAAGGTGCCTTGTCCAGGTGGCTCAGTTGGCTGGCGCGTTGCCCCAGGCACCATAGGATTGCGGTTCAATCCCCTGTTGGGGAGCATACCACAGGAGGTGGGGGACGGGCGGATGGATGTTTCTCTTTCATAGCAATGTTTGTCTCCCCTCTTCTCTCTATATCTCTCTCCCCCTTCCTTTCTCTAAAATCTATATATATTTTTAAAAAAACAAACAAGAATGACAACATTCTTAACCACTAAGTTATCCCTAACTTACAGCATTTCTATTTGAAATCATAGCATGGCATTTTGCCACTTTATGTCTCGTAAAACAACCAAGGGTATGAAAAACCTGGGACATGCCTACGTAGTGATGATTTTAGGATGGCCAGGATACTTGAGGTGCATCTCAGATTACCGACTAGAACATAGTACCCCATGAACGTCTGTGAACATAGAGCATCATCAGACCTTTGGTTGACCTTTCGGGTCCAGCTGGTACAGACTGGGGAACAGGGGGTGAAAGGGCGCAGACCCTGGACGTACTGCCTTCCTCTGTATGACCTGTGTTAATATCCTGAGGAAGTAATTCATACCTGATTTATCTCTGGATTTTTACTGTCACGAAAGAGCAATGTTTTGCACGGAATAGGCACTGGAGAAAGATCGTCTGAATGAACAAATTCTATGCGGTAATAATGTAAAAGGAGCAATTATTCTGTCATAAAGTCAAAGAGACTATTTAAGAAAGACTTTTGGGTGTATATTAGAAAACATGTTTTTGACATCTAAGAGATATGTATATTCATTTCACTTACTGTTCCATTTCCTTTTAAACTTAGAAATAGCAGTCAAGTGAAAAGAATTGTTTGTAATTGAGGTGCATGAAAATGAAACTTAAAGAAGAAAACATTCCGTCTGAATCTCCCAAATCATGTGCTCAATGGTAGTAATCAGTACCAGAAAATGCATTTGGCTTTGTTTTCTTACTCTAAGCAGTATGTGGCATTCAAGAATGCCCAATGTAATATCGACCTTTGGATTGTAATCAACAAATAATTCAAAACCACTTTCGAAGTCACAGATAGAGTAGCAGTGTTGTTGCATTTAGCCTGCTTTATACACAGGGAGTGAATCATCTTTCCATCGATACTTAAAGAAAATTAAAATTCCCCTGCATTCGATTCTCAAGTTACCAACAAATATTTACTAAGCACGAGATATGTGCTCAGCCCTGGGGTAAAATATGGACAAAAGGTTTGCTCTCATACAGTCGACATCCTACCAGGGAGGTAGATCTTCCTTGAGATTGAAGGCATGTGCAATCCGCAAGTCCAAGTGTTTGAGTTACATCATCGTTATGATCCCTTTGTAAATGTATCCTCCCACATCCAGATGCCTTGTGATGTTTATTATCCTTGGCCTCTAAAGATTCCCCATTAAAAAGAAATATCAATACCTAGCTTAAGATGTAGTTACTATGGAAATTTTATTGTTTTATACTAACTTCCTTCTCTGTGGTGTTAGATCACTGTGGTATTAATGTGCAAGAAACAGTTTTTATACATATGAACAGCACTCACCACCTTCACACAAGACACAAACTCACACATGGAACAGACCGACAGCGGTGAGAGGGAGGGAAGGAAGGAGGTAGGAACTGATGGAAAGAAGGTGAAGGGATCAGTCAAAGAACATGCAGGAAGGACCCGTGGACATGGGCAGTGGTGTGGGAGCTGACCATGGACATGGGGGCGGGTTGCACAGAGGGGGCGAAGGGGAAAAATCGGGACAACTGTAACAGCACAAACAATAAAACAGTATTTAAAAAACCTAACTGCAAATTTCAGAAATACTTTAAATTATCCTCAGTTGATCTGGCAGCTTCTTTTTCTTCATACGGCCAGACTGCCCATTTTTCAGTGTGCTGACTTAGTGGAAAAAAAACATTAAAAAGATCTTAAGTTTTAAGAAATTCTCACGCGCCCCCATTCTGTATGACTTTTTCTAACATTACTCCTTAGATGGTATATCACAACAAAACACTGGCTTCTCAGATTGGCACTTAAAAAGAATAGGTGATAAAAAGAAATACGATTTGACTCCTTTCATCCTCTAGAACTTTCTGGATGGAACACACAGCCTCTAGGCACCACCTGCGGATGCAGTCACGCGTTCTCCAGCAAGGCCTCGCCGTGCAAGGCGCCGGTGTGTATCATGGCGCTGTGATGCGGTGCCAAGGTCCTTGCTGTGCTGTGGTTCTAACGCTGAACTACAGGAAAGGAATGCTGGGCAGGTCTTACTTATTTAACCAAGTATTCGGTCTATAATAGCGCACCCTGGTTTATAAGTCTCACTAGCATCCTTGCTCTGAGAGCGAGAGAGATATGAGTTACTTGAGAGATCACTATGATGTCGTTTAATCGTAGTTTTAGTATTTCAATGGGAAAGTTCTCATTTCTCAGCAATGGAATGTTTCTGAAACTCGGTGTTTTCGGTATCTAGCTCTCTAAAGCTACATAATCTACCAAAAAACAGGCCTTAAGATCGATGAGCATTGACTGGTATTGAAAAGCCAGGAGTCCGTGGTTCAACTGCCTGGGATGGAATCTTAGCTCAGACACTTTCTAAATATGTGACCCCAAGTGAGATGGTAGTTTCTCTGTGCTTCAGTTTCTTGTATGCAAAACAAAAAAATAATACCAACCTCATGGGGCCATTGTGAGGCTTAAATGAGACAATACATGAATATTGACAAAGCAAGCTCCTGGCGAATGTTAGATACAACCACTGACTGTGCCCTCTTAGTAGTCGGCCTCTCTTTGCCACGTATCCTCACGGCAGTGAGGGAAACAGCTGCATCCAAAAGTGCTTTTGCTGGTACTCATACGACACGATACGAATATGTGAATTTAGGCTACATGGATACATATCTGTGGTGTTTCTAGGCTTTCTGTTTTCACGTAGACAACTATGGAGTGGTTTTTAGAATCAAGCTACCAGGTGATTGCTGTCTCCGGTATTTAATAACGAATGAAAATGGAAATGGGCATGGAAAATTGGGAGAATATGTTTTGTAAATAAGACCTAATGCTAAAAGGAGAGGGTAAAGAGAGAGACGTAGACAGAAATGAGCAAAAAGGCCCCTTGCTCTTGCAAGTTTAGCTGCTCATAGGGTTAGTCCAGTCCATTGAGTTGTGCTGCAGTCCAGCACCAGCGCTTTCTGTAGAAAGAGCAATGGATGTGGGGACAACCGAACTCGAACGACAGTAAAAAAGAAAGAACGATGGGATGCGTGTGTATGTGGTCAAGTTTTTTTTACATTATGCTTGCCTAAACACACTTTCCCCAGGATAATCAATTGAGAGTTATGTTTTATGGTGGGGAGGTCATAATGCACAGTTGTATTTTCTGTGTCTGAAAATGGCCAATGATGAAGAGTTCATCAGCCAGACGTGTTAGACTCCAAAGCTATTATTGACCCTAAGTGAAGACAGAATCCGTGGTGTTAAACAGACTTTATTCAACACAAGCTCTGCAGTAAAATGATTTGTTTATAAAGAAGACACTAATTTAAAATACTGCTCTAATCATTGTTCATTTCTGTGCTTTTTCGTTTAATGATATTCACCAGAGTGAAGGTAGTGATATAGCAATAGCTATAAGGATTGTTTTTCTAAAAGTTCTACTCTGAAATCTATAATAATTATTGTGTCAACCCCATTGGAAGATAGTGCCATGAGATGACATATGAATGAAGAGACTACTAATGATTATTCTAATTATCCTAGGAAGAAAAATCAAAACTCTTCATCAGTCAACTACCACTATTATTAGCTGATTAGAGCTCAAGTGCATGAAACTGGTAGGCAAATTATAATTTGCAAAACTAAGCATTAAAACTTTCTACATGTATATTTTGTACTTGATGCTTCAAAAATAATATCAATGTTGCCATTTTCAAGACACATTTTACAAATTTTTACTTAAAAGTCCTGATATAATCAAAATTAAAGAGGCACAGTTGTATGTTGGAAATACACTGTAATAAAAAGTTAACTCTACTTTTACACTTGGTTTTTGATGGCCAATGACCTTGAGCAAATCATTCTATTTTGTAGATACTTAGTTTCCTCATCTATGAGGGGTTGTTCAAACACGAACCCTGCCTCCTGAAAGTCTAATGAGATATGTGAGTTATAAAGCAGTCAATTGTCATAAAATTCTTGATGCATTTGTTATCACATTTGTTCTGCATTCTAAGTATGTGTTTATATCTCACTAGGTGACCGTGAGGTCATCAAGCGTAGGAGCCCAATGCAAATTAAAAGGAAAAAAAGACAACTTAGGGGGGAGAGATTTTTTGAGAAAAAAAGTAATTTTTTTCAGGGGTGTTTGTTCCTTGAGATCTCACCACTAGGCCATCAACGTTCTTGAGAATCTTTCATGTATCTGTCATTCTCCTTTTATTACCAGAAGATATGAGCAGTTTATTTTAAAGTCTAAATTGTCCTTTCTAGCGACTGCTATGCATGTCTGATGAAATATAACACACTGAACAGTGATGCCATTATTAAAACAACGTAGTAAAGAGCTGCAGTTGCAAGGTACACTGAAGAATGTATTTGTTTGTTTTCAAGGAATCAAAAGCATGTCAGGTTTTGAATTATTTTCCGGCATCTTTTATATGAATGTGCTACATTTTCTTATGCCGAAACACTGTGCATCTGTCTTTTTTATTTGTAAAAGAGAGTGAGCAGGGTGTCCAAATAAGATGTTACTAAAGTATCAGGTTTTCACATAGGACACGATTCCTATAGGAAGAGGAACTGTGTTTCAATCAAAATTTGATTAACTAATATAAATATTGTTTTAATTTCTTAATCTCTAGGGAGATATTTTTGCAAATAAGCTCACAGGAGACCTTACTGAATTTGGAGAGGATTCCATTTCATATAATTATAGGAAGTCTTCTCTTGATGGAATTCCTATCTGAACGAATTTCACGGACCCCGCCCTATTTAAGTAATACCAGCCTCCCAACAACTGGGTACACGTTTCAGTCCGTGGCATTCGAACCGTAATGGCACAAAACACCATCATTGCTGCCAGCTCTTCGGTCCCCAGAGCATTCAGTGTGTAAGGAACAGACAGATGCTCATCAGGATCAGTAACCAATCACATCACTTCTCTGAAAGTCAGGCCGTGATTGGTCACTGTGCGTCTGTCCTACAGTTCCCGCCAGGACTTGCTCTGCTCCCGCCCTTTGGAGCTGGGAGAATGCCTGGTGGCCAAGCCCAGTTTATTGTCAGCATTTGTAAGTCTTTTCCACACGTGGTTATTAATTCAAAGCCTCAGTTCCCATATTCAGTTGCCCGACCTTGCACATGTCACCTAGATTCTCTTAGCATCTGTTTTCTCCTTTTCGAAATGGGGTTCATAATGTTTTCATTGCAATTTCAAAACCTATTATTAAACAGTCAAATAATAATGGAATGAATTGTGCTAGATTATGGAAGTCATAATTACCAAGGATTCACATAAATATTTTGCATCACTGAAACTTTCCAGGCTCTTTAATGTCCTCATTTACAAGTTTCTTTTTTTTTAAGATTTTATTTATTTTTAGAGAGAGGGGAAGGAAGAGAGAAAGAAAGGAAGAGAAACATCAATGTGTGTTTGCCTCTTACATCCCCCCAACTGGAGACCAGGCCTGCAACCCAAGCATGTGCCCTGACTGGGAATTGAACTGGTGATCCTTTGGTTTGCAGGCCTGCACTCAATCCACTGAGCTACATCAGCCAGGGTTACAGGTTTCTTGATTCTTATTAAAACCAGAATTTCCACTTACTCAGGAGAAGGTGACTGTCTAATTCAACAAAAAATGTATAATTGTAACAGACAATATTATGGAAATGAGTTAATGTTTTCCTATATTATGGAAATGAGTTAATGTTTTTCTATACTCTTATGTATAATTATCAAGAAAAGGGAAATACATCACAACAGATGATTTTTTTAAAAAGGCCTTTTTTATTTTTCTCACTTGTGAGACAGTTTATTTTGGGTGTAAAGGAGAAAATGAAATTTAGTTTTTGAAGCAACTAGTTCATTTCATTAGTCTTCCTTCTGAAAATGTGTAAAATAATTATTTTAAGAATCTTAAAAACTGCCACTTGGAAGAGTTCCCAAATGAATGATTACTCTCAAATTTCCCATCCTCTGATTATGCTATAATTTTGGAAAATACACAATGCATTTGTTTCTCCCTTTAATATGTTTGGAAACCTTAGTCCAAATTAATACCTAAATGCTATGTGATGCATATTCATATGTATACATACAGCTTCTTAATCACATGCAAATAAATAACTACCTTAGCAAAGTAAATTTCTCAACATTCTTAAGATTTCCATTAGAGGATCAGCTTCTTTAAGAAAATACTGAGATATAATGATACATATAAAAGTAGTGATTTGGGTTTGTTTCTTTCCTCTGAGCAATTTGTACACTGAGAAAACAGTTTAGTTTTCTGTTCAACCAAAAGGTAGAAGAGGATGCTTTGTGTGTTCCTGATATTTCATTCCTGATGCTGGAGTCAGTTCGGTAAGTTTTACCCATGGAATCCGCTGCCTCCTACCCCCACTCGGTTGCTGCCATCCTGAATCTGCGTTCCATGCAGTGGTTGAGTTGGCATGAAGGGAAGAGTTTAGTGTGTAACATCCAACAGGATTCAGAGATGTATGTGATGGGCACATTTGTTTCCAGGGACTACCTTGAACAATAGAATGATCTTTAAACGGTGATGACTTGGGTAGGACTCAAGTCGGTGACCTAGAAGTTTAAAGTCCCAAAGCCCATTCCTAGTCTGCTGAGACATCTAAGGATTCGCAGGGATACTTCCAGAATCACTGGCTTCAAAATGCCTAACGCTAGTGGAAGATGACAGTGTAACCAGGAAACAAGGAATGTGTTTCTCGGGTTCCTGGAGATAATGGGCACATTTGTGTTTTTCATCTCTCGTTACTGTCATGTCAGCAGGCTTATCTAGTCTTCTGCACTCCCTGATGTCTTGTAGAAATACTTTTCTGTCCCCGTTTATGCTTTTATAAGATAAACATTTACATAGCGGCCTGTCACGGTTGCAAGCATTTAAAATGCATTTAGAAAATGCAGCTTCATGTTGTAGTTGAATTGACATTTTTCCGACAGAGAAGCCTTCAAAATGTATGCCAGTAAAGGCCAACATCTTAAAAGCTGGCCTCCTTTTATGCAAACTGAAAGTTGGCCTTTTGGAAGTTGCTGATGTCTCTAGTCAGCACTCGTAAATTGTAACATGCTTTCACCCAGAGCTGCAACGGGGCACACAATTAGCAAACAGAGGAAATGTTTAATCTCATGCGCAGTTTTAACCTATGGTCAAGAAGGAACATAGGAAGCAGGAAAATGACCATTTGGACTGTGGCTAAGAAAACCTAAGATATGTCAGAAAGAGTTTAGACTCTTGAGGAACAGGCCTAAGTTGAGATATTTAGTTTTCTGACTTTAGACATGTCACCTTTTCATTCTAAAGATCAGTTTCCTTATCGGCAAGGTGGCGGTGACGTGGTTTCATTCAGAGTGTCAGTGGAGGGCTGAGACCGGAGCTCAGAGCCCTCTCACACGGCCGCGTGCTAGCTACTCGGGAAGTGAGGGCCATTAAGACGGGTAGTGTGAGCATCCCGAATCTTGATGCTCCTCCTACCACAAAACCAACCCGAATCTAGTTCTTTCTTCATCCTGCAGGGAAACAGTCACCATGGTGTCCAACTGCCATTAAACACAGCATCCGCCCTGACTGGCGTGGCTCAGTGGGTTGGGTACTCCCAACCTGAAAGGTAGTACTCCCAGATTGAAAGGTCACCCATTCAATTCCTGGTCAGAGTACGTGCCTGGGCTGCGGGTTCAGTCTCCCGGTACGGGCACCTATGAGAGGCAACCAATTCTCTCTCTCCATTTCTCCCCTCCTTCCCCTCTCTCTAAAAATAAAATCTTTAAAACACACACACGAACCCACACCACGTATTATGCTCATCTGCATCCATTACACCATGCTCTAACACACTGTCAAAGAACTGTGGATTTGGAACCGGGAAAGTGAGTTTTCATTCTGCTCATGTGGTTGACTCACGTGATCTTGAAAAACCCTTTTCACATCTCTGAAGCTCAGACTGTATAAAATATTGACAATACCTACTTCATGAGATCATCAAGAGATCTACAGAACATGAAAGACTCATTGTATTTAACATATGAGGCACCAGGTGTTTAATTCATGTTAATAAATTGGATCTGAGTGTAATAAATGCCTTTAGAAATTTATCCTTGGAATTGAATATGTTTCTCATTACAATTTGATGTGTTTTCTTACATTGATGCTTTGAGTTAGTTGTGTCTTTTGGGCATTGTAGCAAAAAAAACAAGTCTGCAAGCAGAATTAAATAATTTATTTAATCAAATTTCTGTAACTCCATCACTGTTCTCTACTCTTTGAGCTTTAGTTGTCTTATCCATCAAGTAATGATGGATAAGATGAAATCCTGAGCAAAGAAGTACATTTTTTAGTTGAAAAGGAGTTATTATTAAGCTAAAGAATGCCAGAACAAATAATCATGAGATGCGTTTGAATATTTGCAGCCTAGATTTATGAAGCAGCAAATAATAGTTTGTGTTGAGGGAAAAAATCAGACATTTTAAAAAAATAATTAGAACATAAGGGAAGTGATGATGTAAAGGAATCAAAGAATGAGTGCTCAGAGCCCCCAGAGAGCTGGGAGAGAGGCTTGCTGTTTATAAGGAAGAGAGAAAGGGTTTATTCTGTGAATAATCTACCAACCATACCATTTTGTGAAAAATGTGAAGGCTGTGTCTAGATTGATTTATTTTTTTCTTTGTTTGCATGTGGCTCTCCACTTGCTCCAGCACCTTTTGTTGAAGGGACTGTCTTTTTTCCACTCGCTTGCCTTTGCATCTTTATCAAACAACAGTTGACTCTAGGAGGTGTAAGTCTATTTCCAGGCTCTCTCTTCTGTTCTGTTGATCCGTTTGTCTACTTTTCCACACCACCACACTCTTTTGGTCTCTATAGCTTTGTAGGAGGTCTTTCCCTGAGGGCTATGGGTCCTCTGGCTTTGTTCTTCAGCATTGTACTGGCCATTCTGGGACTTTGGCCTTTCCATGTAGACTTCAGAGTTACTGCAGTAATAACTTCCGAGTTTTTTCCATGCCCTCATAGAACTAACATCCTTTCTTAAAACACAGAATGTAAATTGGCAACAACTAGGTAACTCTTCACCTCTCTGAAAGACTGGCTTTCTGGAAACTCAATGCTACATAAAGGCTTAGTACCTGTATGTTTATAAAAATTACCTCTGACCATGAAGAAGTGGCCTCTAGTGGCAAATCTAGGGTAGGCAAAGCAAGGTTGGAAAAATAAGAGAGCAAAAGAGATAGTTCCAACTTTGTATCCTTTTGTTGCTATAGAAAAGCAGGAACTATAAAATATCCTTCTGTTTACCTCAAATTCCCCTTAGTTAGCTCCGCATGCAAATAGGCCACTATAAATACGTGCTAACAAATCCTCATTGCTGTCCAGGGGGAGTTTCCTGGAGTTCAGTGTGAAACTAAGATACAATCCATCATCCCCTGCAAGCCAACTGGTAATAAGGCTCCCAACATCTAAGAAAAATTTGAAATCGTGCATCAATCACACTGGCCTTGGAAAAGAAATGGGAGGGCAGCACAAAAACCAGTGAGCACAGGACACTATTGAAGTCCCATTTAATATGATTTACCTGAGTGATAGGGAGTGAAGGCCCTGGGTGCGGGGATGGTGAATCGAACAAGGACATTTGCTTTTCTAAGGGATTATTTTCTCATGATTTTGATCCTTAGAGGAAACAATAAAGAAGACCCAAGGTTTATCTGATAGCAGTGAAGTTTTTGTTTTTGTTTGTTTGTTTGTTTTTCAGCCAGGCACTTGTATAGGGCTGCCTTTCAGCTTTGGTGCTTCAGTAAAGCTCTACCCATTATTAAAATATTTTTTTCCACTTTCAGTAAAGTCACTGATGCTAGTCTTCCAGATGCTTCTTACCCCTCAGGAAGAAGCTCCGTCTGAGGGTCTCCTTGGGGCCCGTGTCCTTTCTGAAATGATGGCAAATCCTTGCAGATGCGGAGTTGCACCAGCATCCTACCCTCGGGCACATCCTGGGCCAGGGCTATGCTGTAGATACTTGGGATATCATTCTTTAAATTATGCAGGAAGCTGACGATGATGTTTGGGTGTGATCTTAAGAAAATTTCTCTGTCTTTCAAAATTATTTTAATGATTTAACCTAATTTTTAGTTATCTTAATG
The DNA here is from genome assembly GCA_039655065.1 of Glossophaga mutica. NCBI lineage: Eukaryota > Metazoa > Chordata > Mammalia > Chiroptera > Phyllostomidae > Glossophaga > Glossophaga mutica. The sequence goes on along the minus strand of CM077313.1, from coordinate 5,808,696 downwards.
ATTTATAGACAGGTTTTTTAAGTGTTTAATATTTTAGAGAGAAACTATAAAGAATTTGAATTCTGCAGTCACTTAGATACAGGTTATACCATTAGATGTGATTTTTAAGTATTGTATATATGTAGAATTGTTTCAGAAGTGGAGTTGATAGTATGATATATAGGCTGGTATTATACTTGTCAATATATCATATTTTAATATGTAGGAATTTGTAGGTTTTGGAGTAAGTCATCCCTGAAATGCTCTTTCCATGAAGTTTAATGAGCATGAATGAGACAGTCTTTTATACCCAATCAACATGCAATGCACTGAACTTGAACTTGAAAAGAGACAAAATACTTATGATCCACCTGGATCATAACAGATGATTGAGAGTAGCATTTGCCTTGAATTTCTTGTGAAAATAAAAGGCAGTTGGAAGAAGAGGAAGGATGGAGGATGAGCTTCATTGGAGAGAGAAATAATCATTGTGAGGAAGATTTGCCTTTTATTATTTAATTTTGAAGATGTGGCTATGTTGTACTTTCTTTGAAAGCATGCAAAGGCAAATCTTTTTCTTCTTCATTGTGAAAAAACAACAAAAATTCTAAATGCTATTGAATAACTTCTCTTGAAGGCAAGTTCCCAGAAACCATCCAAGTCAGTATGCATTTAATCCTAGGTCATTGTATGTTACCACTAAAGCAGCACATAAAAATAGATGAGTATAAAGCAGGAAAAATCAATTACTCTGGTTCTATTAAAAGGGCAAAGAATTGAAAAATTGTTTAGAAAGAGTTGTATTGGAAAGATTTTTACATACGCAAAACCAGAGCTTTCCAATAGAATATTCAGTGATAATGGAAATGTTTTTTTATCTGTATTGTCCAAAACATATACCACTGTATTGAGTACTAGAAATAGAACTAGTGTGGCTGACAACTTGCTTTTTGAATTTATTTAATTTTTATTTATCTTAGATTTTGGTTAAAATGGTCACGTGTACCTGAGGTACTTCACTGGACAGTACAGACACACATTTTTAATGTTCAGTGACTGAAAACCTATTTACCCAGGGTCTCCCATTTCTGAATGACTATGAATAGTGACAGACTTGCTTCATTTGTTTCGTTTTCTCTTTTTACAGAAAAGTCATTTGCGTGGCTCCCATTTCAATTTTTAGATGTTTGCTTTTCACAACCTTTAAAATGCTAAGCATCATCTATAAACAGTGCTGAAAACCACAAAGGGAAGACCAATTTATTGCCACCATCAATATGCGCATGGCACAGCACCACCCCCCTGCCCCAGGAAAGCCTTGTCTTGGTCTTCCGTGCAGACTGATAGTTTTCGTTTTTACGTGGTACCGATCCTCAAGGGATGTTTACAGATAAAGATTCTTTCCCCTCACAAACTAAGTTAGCCATCCGATAAATTCGGAACTCATTATAATCACAGGGGAGGAAGCAGAGGCCGAGGATGTATCTGTGCTTGTAAGATGTTCTGGGCCTATTGCGCACTAATCATCAGTCAATGAATAAGGGCTTCCAGAACGCTTTTATTTCCAGTTCTATCGGTGAATCAGGATTCCAAACAGAAAGAAGCCATGTGGCCTCAGCATGGTGAAACAGAGGTGAGGACAGCTGTGTCTCTGGAAGGGACCCAGGAGGGCGGGTTGGGGGCACCAGCCTGATCACATGACTGCTGTATTTGATTAAGGTGGAAATCTAACCACATAGACTTTTTAAGAGCTAGTAAGTCTATCATCCATATGGTCCAACACAGCAAACCCTTGTGCTCTTACTTAGGCTCCAAACTCTTTATTATTTTTTTCCTTACATTTACTTTCTTTCTAAACTTGTTTTTGTTTGTTTGTTGTTGTTGTTGTTGTTGTTGTTATTATTTTGTCTTTCGATCTTTCTCTCCCTTCTTTGCTTCAGGTCTCTCTTTAGTTTCATTTTCTCCTCTGATACATTCCCTCCAGTAGTGATTTCTCTCACTTTATCCCTTGTATCTTTAAATATTTTGCGAGAGATTTCTACAGGGCATATGTCCATTCAGTTTTGATTGCTATGTGAATCACATTTTAAAATTACCTTTGAATAAATTGATTGATAGGAAAAGTTACACCCGTAAAGGGTGGGAAATATAATGTCAAATACATTTTATGCCCAATACGTTTTATATGCTGCAAGCATGATGACAGAATCTTTTGCATTGACATACATGATCAGTTTTTAAGTATGTCACTTCCACTCACTGTAAAAATTACTTAATTATGACAGTGGTCTTCAGTGTGCCACTTGCATTGTAAGTTTAGCCTCACTTCCCAGACCTGGAAGTTATATTATATAATGTTAAATTCTAGTAGTGAGGAATGGAGGATGGGAAATACACCATAAGTTTTAGATAATGTGATCTGGAACCAAAATTGACAAAGTGAAATGCTAAAGGATCATGAAGTTAGAGGGAAACTTAGAAATCATTTGGCAGATGAAGAGGGTGACTTGGAGATAGACCCAGTAACTTATGAAAGGTCAGGAGACAGTGGAGTTCACGGAAAGATCTTACGCCCATGTTGTTGTCAGACTCTTACTAATATACCTAAACTTAGTCTGGATCCTATGTTTGCCAAATAAGTTAGGAAATGCTAGACTAAGTCAAGGTCAACAGGTGTCAAATATTCCTCATACCCATATCATGTCGGGTTGACTTAAAAACAATCAAGGGCACTCAGAGAACTTTTAGGGATTGACAATGTAAAAATGCAGTCTGGTTCTTATGTAATATTAGGATGGAAATTTCCTGGAGCCTTATTTAGGTGTCTTTTGTTGACTATATATACCTACAAAGTAAGCAAAACCCAGGCATGTGTGTGGAATCCAAAAATGGAGGAGAAATGTTGCCAACGTCTTCTTTCCTGACAGCTTTTCTTTAAGAGATCACATCTTTCTACCTAGTTAGTCAGACCCCTAAAACTCCTGGGATATAAAGTGCTGAGACTGTCTTCTACAAGGGTCTGATGAGTTTCTCTAAGCTAAGAGAAGGGGCCCCCTGATACCAGGTTTCATTTTTTTTCTTTGGGAGGAACCCTTGACTCCTGGTTATTTCATGATTTAAAAATGCTCCGACATTTGCCTGCGGTAATGCCTCAGTAATGGCATTTGGATAAAAAGCTTGTAGGGTGAGATTCTGACCTCTGGCTCAGTGTATTAACAGATGTCATCAATCTGACCAGGACAGAGAAACACTACTGACATTTGGGGCCAGATAATTCTCTGTTGCGGTGGTGGCTGTCTTGTGCCTTGTAGAATGGATAGCAGCATCCCTAGTCCCCAGATGCCAGTAACAGTCCTACCAGTTGTGACAACAAAAACTACCTCCGGGCACCGCCACATGTTTCATGAGAAGCAAACCGTCCCTGGTCGAGCATCACCGTGGCAGCGGCATGGAAATGGAGTAACATCTGTTCCATACCGCCGTGCTTCGTGTACTCTCTCGGGTGCCGGTGATGCCTTCGTGAACTGAACAGAAATGCTTCCTGCCCTCACCGAGTTTATAGATAAAGCCAGGCATTAAGTAAGTAGGTTGTTACAGATTGTGAACTGCGATGAGCGAGTGGTAGGGGGAAAACAGTGAGGTCTTTGCAATCTCCTCAGCGTGGATGGCCAGGGAAGGGCTGTCTGGGAAAGCGTGGAAATCTGAAGAACGGTTGGCACTTATCTAGGTGGTTAGGGGAGATCCATTCCAGAGTGACAGAAGGAGGGAAGTCCCCGAGCCTGGAAAGAGCTTGGCGCACCAGAGGCATCGGGAATGTTCAGGCCACTGGGGAAGAATAAGGAAGGAGGACGGTGATGCAAGGTGAAGTTCAGGCTAGAATCAGGGCCGAAAGGGTTATAGACTTTCCTGCTATGCTGATAAACTAAGAACTTACTCTAAATAAATGAAAAAGCCCTTGAATGTGCGAATTCTGGGTGCTGGAAGTTAAAATGCATTGGGTTGTACTTTCTTAACATACAGGCTGCAGAAATTCAATGGTGGAGCTGTAGGCTGCCTGCCACAACCCATCCTTCCACTGCATGTTAGCCATCCCTGTAAAATGGGCAATTCTGATTCTACATGAAAATCCAATAATTATTTTGTACAGTCTGTTGGGGAAGAAGTGACATTTTCATGACCTTTCTTGGTGGCCATGGAAGCTTTCCCTATCGTAGTCATGTCCAGGGGCCAGGACCTACAGCCCCTGGGCGTGTCTGGACTTTTTTGGGGGAGGTCTCTAAGTTACCAGAATATTTATACAAACTCCCACTTCCGTTCACGGCCACCTCATAGGCCCGCCTCGACTCCTCTTCATACCCAGCGCATCCTGATGTCTCGGCAAGGTCCCCCCTGTTCACATTTTTAATTTAAAACAAGCTTTGAAATGGCCAAGTTGTACTTTATCTAGTTCCTATGTCTTATTTCTTTTTAAGTCTGTTGGTAGAGTTCATTTTCAATTAGCAGAAACTTTAATAAAAGAAAATTTTCGGTGCCGTACATCTGTTTTCTAATTAAAGCAAGCATGTGCACCCTTAATCTCTGAAGCATTAATTCTTCAGAGCCAGCCACAACCTGCAACTTGATTCCTGATAACTGATGGAGGTGCTTGAAGCGTAGGCATAGCACTTTTCTTGCCATTTCTCCTGGGAGCAGGTGACACAGAGCGACATTTTTGATTATGCATGCATCAGTGACTATGATTTATGGCACCTGGTTATATCTGTTCCATGAGTGATGGGCTTGTAAGTCAAAAATAAAGCTACTGTATTCATATCTGTGGCCTGAGAAGTGACAGTTTAGTTTAGTAAAAGAACTGGGGAAAGCAAAACTCTGTAAAACTACCAAAGGAATAAACACAGTGAACATGTATAGCCTATCTCCTTACCGAAGAACATACTACTTTGTACGTGGTGTTCTGTAACTTTGATACCTCTGTTTCCCCTCTGAAGCTGGGAAGTTCCAGGTGCTACTGTGACTTCAGATATGTTCCTTGCTACACAATGTCCCACCGGAGGAGGTCTTCAATGATTGCGTATTGAACAAATTACTTAGTACATGCAAATGTCAACAGAATTAAGAAGGTACCAGATTTTAGCAATTTTGGGTATCGTTCTTGTTTTGTTCCCTTTTTGGAAACTCTCTTACTGAAGGTTAAATGCTTTCAAATAATTTTCACATGATTACTCTAATTAGTACATATAAATGAGCTTTTTAGCCTGAAATATTAGAGTGCTGCTTCTAGAAATTACATTCTGTTGAAATGTCAGTTGTGTCCTCTCCAGTCTCAATGTAAGAAAGAAAAAGTGACTCCTGAGTTCAGATCCTTGGTTGGTTTATGCACGTGTGAGATATAAATTACATTTCGGAGGTATGAAGGTTCCAAATCAGGAAGGAATTACGTACGATCTTGTAAGTGATTTTGAGGGGATTATTTTTTATGCACGAACAGATAAAGTCAACGACAGCTATGTGGGAAACAAAACCGAGATTACATCTGTAAAGACAAATATAAGGTTGTGTTATGTGGATCGAAGACTTCTTTTTCATGTTACAGAATCAGGGTGTTTAAGAGAAAGCATAGGTTGGGGCGGGCAGGGTGTTTAATTCCTCCCCCCCCCCTTTTTAAGAGACAAGGAAATTGTACTCCGGAGTCTACCAGGACTTGCCGAAAGTCCTTAACTAGCAGGGAGCGGTCCAGGAGGGGTTTGTGAGCTCACATTTCCTCACACTCACGACCAGGGGTCGCTTTCATGAAAACCAAGGCAGGTGTAAGGTCAACGCCCACTGCTGCTGTTAATAAGGGGGAAACCTAAAAGGGAGGGAAATCAGTCACAAGAGTTGTTTAAGGTTCTGTTGGGATTCACACATGCAGGTCAATGTACTTGGAGAACCTTACTCATGGGAATGGGCGGGTCCAGGTCGTGCTATCCATTATGCCCGTGCATAGCTAGTGTGTGGCTCCGTGGGGAAGAAAATTGTGGATGGAAGGAAGGGTCCAGAGAATCACTTGGCTGCGTAGCCCAGGGGCGCAAGCAGAGGTGACGATTTAGAAGCACAGTAGAAATCGAAGTCTGATTTGTGGTAATGCTCTTGTCTTCACCCTTGGTCTCAGCCTTTACTGATTAAGAAGAGAAATTGGATGGGGCCAGAAGAAGGCAGACTGAGGTGGGCCAGAGCTCAGAGTGGGAACGCTGGGTGTGCGGGAGACCTTGAGAGAAGCCCTGAACACTAAGGGGGCCAGATGGAAACGCAGGTTTTGAGTGCCCGGGCTCAGCTCAGCTTCCAGGAGCTTACAGCTGGCAGATTGGGAAAACGCAGGCTGGCTCTGAGGACAAAGCTTCGGCGACAAGGTCGCTGGTGTGTAGCAGAGGCGCCTCGTTTCACAGCCAGCTGGGAGCTGAGAGAGGTCAGCCTGACAAGGCCAAGAGGTGAACCACAAGTACGTGAAGGGTGTCCGTTTGACCAAGAGCCAAGGCAAAGGCAGGAAGGGACTGGCCGGAGACCAAGGCGGAGTGGCTGGTGCCCATGGGCGCGCAGTATGGGAAAATTGGGAGATGAATCAGAGTGGGGATGGGGGGGAAGTATTTTGGATTCGATTCAAGATTGGGAGCTCCTGGATATAGGACCAGGACGCAAATAGAAAAACGATCACCAGTCAGTGGCAGGAGATAGAAAGACATGTCGTAGCAGGGATCAGAGTTAACCCCAAAGGAACTGAAGGGTTGCTCCTGGGAATCGGGAGGTGGGGGCGGGCATTGAGCTTAGAAGCAGGGCAAACGAGATATAGAAAGAAAAGCGAAGGACCAGGGGACCTGGGGGTCTCAGGGTTCCTCGTCCCTTCACTCCCGTTGACGTAGATTTTAAAAGAAGGTTGGAATTTGTCATCAGAACTGTGTCTTCCATATACACGCGCTGGCATCTTATGTGTAAATGAAAATTGACCAATCTCTTCCTTGCAGTTTTTGTTTGTTTGTTTTGATTTTTAGTTTTTTAAAAATGTATCTAGGTAGCAGAGAAGAGATAGGCAGTATGTGGCAAAGTGACTGCCTTCAGGGGACATGACCTCATCGTGACCTCATAAGGATACATTTTAGACAGTCTTCTTGGGATATTTTCTCTGCCTTTATTTTGTTGTTCTATCGGTTCAGTTTCCTTTCTTTTAATATATATACATTCCCTCGACATGGATTTCTTCAAGCTGACCTGTGTCCTTCCCTTCAAAGTTATTGCCAGAGATGAAAACGCCCTTGATAACCTTCACCTTGAGACTTACTTGCCTCCCTGAAGTACTTGTTTTGGCTTTCTAAACTAAAACTTGTGAGAAATCTCAGACTTGGAGGACCCTAAATACAGCATTAACAATGCAAGAGGGAAAACATGTACAGACAGATAGAGGATACAGTATAGAATACTCAAAGAATTAATAATAGAATGAGAAAAGGAAGCATTAAATTCACATCAGACAAAGCTTTGGACGTTGAAGCAGATGGAAATGAAGGGAAGAAATCTATATGGAAACCAAACAATTACTGCTTCCTGACAGCTGCAGTTATTTATCCGTGTTCCATCATTTACACTAAATGGCCAATCAATACCTTCGCCTCTCCGTCAGGCAATTTGCTTTGTAGCCGGCTTCCTAACGGGGCATGTTTCAGCCTGTCCTCGTGTTTGTCTTTCTGCCCCTAACGACCAGCCTGGTGGGGACGCCATAAGCTGTGCTGGCTCTGGGGAAAGGTGAGACCTTTTCCCCCCAGAGTTCGGTTCTCTCCTGACCTCTCCACCTCGCCTGCCGTCCATTGTTCATATTGTTGTCACTTACTTTGATTCTCTCTGCGTACAATGCTGGAAGGGCTCATTTTTATGCTGTCTTTCAAATATGACAGATTCTTTTCCAGCGTGATTCGAGCCTTCATTCCCAAGCTCATCTTTCCTCTTTGTCCTTTCCCGTTTATTCTGCATGTCAATCACAGCGTACTACTCCCGAGAACTTTCTTAGAACTCAAGCTCGAGAGTCGGTAGATTTGGGCTGAATCTTGGCTCTGTCCGCCACTTGGCTGTGTGACATTGGACAGGAGACTGAACTCTGAGAGTTTTATCTCCCGTCCACAAAGCTGATACCAACCCTCCCCAGGGTTATCGTAAGGGTGAAATGAATTATATATAAGAATTCTATCTATAATTATTGTATCCATATAGAAAGAGTTAACTTGTTACTTGAGGTTGGAAGACACTCAAGTAATATTTGCTGAACGAGTGGTATGGAATAAATAATGAACACATTTGGCTATTATTATTACTGTTCGGTGATGATTGCTGTTCTCTCGTTCTGGAATACACTGACTCATCCGTTCAGATCCGTCTCAGATACAACCTCCACGGACGAGCCTCCCTTGACTCACTGTCATAATTATCCCTTCCTTGTCTAATGCATCACAGTGCCGTGTGCACACCTCATTATATTATGCGTTGTACTGCATTTAACTGTATTGCTCATGAGATGGCTGTAGTAGGTGGTTATGATCACCCTGGCTAGAAGGCATGTGTTCCTGCTTTAGGATCCCATTGCTGTCATGTGCTTGGAACATAATAGACTATTTGCTTGCTTCTGTGTAGATGGAGCTGAGTAACACCCTACAGTACTCAATATGACTCGTTTCTCGCAGTGGAGTGAGGGACCAAGAAGGAACCGTGTCAAACGGGGATATTTTTTGAGGTTGTCACTAAAACCGTTCCGTATCTAAACCTCAGATGAGATGCGTGTATAAGTGTAGGGTTCCCAGGCCTAGTTGCAAGTATTATATTACTTATTATTTATTTTTCTTGGAGTGTGTGCCTGGAGGAAATAAAAAGATCCACAGCCCCGAGAACACAGACAAAGCTGTAAAGCTGTGTTGAAATGACCAGTGGCCAATTACGCAGACATGGAAATTAAATAGAAGTCTCTCTCTAGGGGCATATGTAACTAAAAAAACAAAACAAAACCTAACAGAAGCTATCCAAAGGCTTCGTGGCATGTGACTGACTTTCAACACTATTCCTTCAAAATCGGCGGCCCAGGGAGAATCTCTCCGGCAGATAATCTTGGCAAGTTGGACGTTCTGGGCCCTAGATTTCAGCCCCATTCTGTGTGTCCTCCGAGGTCAGTCATTTAATCTCTTTGCTTGCCAGTTAGCTTTTTCACTGTAAAATAGGAAGTAAGAATGTTCTCCTACCTACGCGAGTATCTAGAAGAAGGAAACGAGACACAGCAAGTGTAAGATTTTTGTACTCTGACCCTCTACAAAGGCACAGGTATTGTGAAATGGAGCGGTCCCTGGCCTTGGGTGTACCTGTGTGGTACAAGAGGACTGCCACTCAAGACTTCCCCTACTGCCCCCTGGCATCTGTCCGCTCCCCCTGCATCTCCTCAGGGGCTAGTCCACCCGCACCTCTCACCGTCTACTGCCTCGAGTTGTGATTCAAACACGGTTTCAGCAGCAAACCACTCCCCACAGGCCTGGCACTGAATTCATTTCCATTTATCACTGGGGACAAAAAGAAAATCACCATCCCCAAACTGAGCCGAAAAATGCTGCTTTTGATGAACTGCTCGTGTGTGGTTTTTCGTTTTGTTTTGTTTTGTTTTTCCAGATCCCAGCAATTATGATTTAGGGAGAGATGGTTGGGGCAAACTGAGTTCTACCCCAGATCCTTCTGTATCTCAGTACCTGAGCCTAATGAAGATGATTAGCTCATTGCCTACCTAAAGAACTTGGTGGGAAAGTACATGAGCCACCGCTTTGCCGACCTGTGAGCTCTTGACGTGTGGGTCTCTGCCATGTCCCGGTCCTCAGCACCAGTGTAGGCTCTGACCCTTCATTCGCGCTTTGAAAACATGTGCAGCTGCTGCTAATAGCGCCTTAGTCCCAGTGCGGGAGTCCAGATGGTGCCACCATGCTTGTTCCAGCTGGAGAGAGGCAAGGTGGCTAGAAGGACTCACTAGCGTGCTCTGGCCATCATTTACCTGCACACACAACTGAGCTAGAACCCAACAGAAAGAACATGGGTTTGGGTCATAGGGGATCAAATGTCTAAAGTATCGTGCTTCCAACTAAACTGTGGCCTGAAACAGTGGTCGAGTCCCCTGCCTTGAGCTCTTGTGGCCTGTTGGCCAGAAGCTAAGTCTGCAGAGAAAGGGTTTGGTTTGTGTTCTTTGCTATTCAGCAGGAAGTCCCAGCACTCAGCACGGCCTCGGAATGTCCAGGGCTCGCTGGGTGACCCTGCACGTACCGTGGGCCCTCCTTGGGCTGACAAAAGGGATTACTGGGGTTCCAAGAAATCAGAGATCAAAACTCAAGATCCTTCAACAGTATTTATCCCCAAGTGGTTTTTGTTCAACAATTTTAGCTTTTCAAATTAAACCTGTTGGGGCGACATTGGTTAATAGGGTTATATGGGTTTCAAGTGCATGCCGTTTGGGACAACGTGGATGGACTTGGTTCACCAATTTTAAATGGCCCCCAAAGTGTTTCTGAAAGGCAGTGCAACTAGACAGTTGGGCTTCGTTATGATGCAAACACTCTCCCTTCTGTTACCTTATGAAAAGCTTGGAATACGCATTTATGCTGAGTGTTTGTTCTTTGGCTTTGGCTGCATTGACGTGTTTGGCCCCTTTGACCAGATAATCAGGCTGACGCTTAAGGAGTCTATCATTCTATGAACTGCCTGGATGACTTTGGACAAGTCACTTAATGTTGCTGAGTCCCAGTTTTCTCATCTCTGCTGTGGGGAAGGTGATTATAATACCCATCTGCCTATAGCAGTGGTTAGTAGGATCAAAGGAGATCGATATGTAAGCATGCTTTGCAGTCTTTAAGTAGGAAGAAATGTTCATTAGTGAGGAAGGACGCAGCGTGGGCTGGATGACTGCTAGGTAAGACCAAACCTCCATTATGCAGTGATGGTAGTATTTTAATAAAATGCCTTCAATAATCAGGGAAAGGAAAATAAATGGGGCCGCAGTGTTCTCTGGAAAGACATTGAGGAAAACAGACTCCTTTCAGAAGTCTGTGGCAAGAGGCAAAGCAACTGTCGCACATATTGGTTTTCCTCCCTGGTTGTGAAACGCCTCCCTTGATCCCACAAGCAGACATCCACCAGGGTGGATTGTCTTGGATGCGGCCTTATAGGTGGAAGATTCTTGTGTCTGGCTGGCATGCTGCTTAGAGACAGTTCACCTGAAATTGCCAAGGAGGGAACCATCCAAAAATTCGGAGGGCTTTCCGTTGGTCACAAGATGTTTCACTGTAAACTCATTCAAGTTCAACAGACTTTCCTTAGCTCACTTTGATTTTAGTCATTGAGGGATGATGACAGGGGTGACCAGGATGGGAAAATGACAGGACCTGCTATTAACTGAGTGAGTTCTTGTACCAGACACTCTGGCCAGCTCTGTAATATTTCATGTACAGGGCTCGGCACAAGTAACACCCCATTTTTATTACAAAATCTTTTATTACAAAACCATAAGCATGTCATTCTGTGACATAACAATATCACACTCCAGCATACCATATGGCACTTTAGGTGAAATGTTCAAATCGCTGTCCATCTCGTGCGAGACATTCGCGCACCCTACCCACCACACTCAATGGAGGTACTTCCATCGGACCCCGTAGTAGCCCAGCGATCCTGGAGATCCTGTAATGTTTTATCCCCATTTTACAGGTGATTAAGTGGAGGCTTAGTGACGTGGGTAGAATGGACAGTTTGCTCAAGGTCAAACAGATGACCCTGGGGCAGGGTCCAAACAGGAACGAAATACCTTTAGATAATCAAACGACTTGTTTAAAAGATTTCTTTGAAGCTTATTCCACATGTTTTAAAACCCAATACTAGTCATAAAACACCTTGTAGGCAGCAGCCCAAAACACTGCTGAATGTTAACAACTACAGTCCTAATTTGATGTCGGGACCTCCAAGTTCAGGTGTTCTTCAAATATTCCATATGCCAACCCGTTGCGTTCCCCTTCCACGTAGCTGCGAACAGTCGGTGCTCATGTGGACTGAATGAAATACTTACACCAGCACATATTATAAAAGGCACAGTTATCTTCCTCCAGGTGCCCAAGACCGGCTGTCTCCTAAACAATGAGACATATAGAACATCCCCTTTTCTCTCAACACTCTCAGACTCCCTTTTCTCCCCCAAAGAGCAGTTCTTTAAAGGGAGGGCTGAAATGTGAGGTTTCGTGGCTCGTCCGTGTCCTCGCTGCCTGGAAGAACTGTGTCTCTTGGTGGGGGGACCTGTGCCTGGGAGAGCCGAGGACTGTGGTCAGGGTGATACGTGGGTGAGAAGGTGGTCTTCAGCGGCTGGAAACATCTATTCCGCAATCTGCTCTCTGTTTAATGAGAATGAAAAATGCGGAGGTTTTGCTCACTGGAAGAGCAAGGAAATGATGGAAAACAGCGAGTTGTACTTTTACAACTCAGGAGCCATAAATAATGCGAATCCCTGGCTGACACTGTGTGTTATCATCCAACTAGTGCGGCAGCGTGGCTGAACACATGCGTGTCTCCGTCTTCTCAGTGTTAGCTTTATTCGTTCATAGTTAATTACCTGCCAGCATGAGCCCCCTTCCCCCCACGAGGAACACACAGACACAGAAAGAAATAATGGCCTCTTCGCCCAAGAGCTGCACTCGGGTCTCATTATTTGGGTCCTTTGACATGTATTTATTCAAGAGAGCTCCTGCCCGTGTTTCTGATCTGCCCAACGTCACCATGCAACTTCTGTCTTCATGTTTACTCCCTGAGAAGGGTGTTCTGTTCCTTTCACAGTCCTGCCCGCTCACTCATGAAAAGCGGCGTCTGCCTTTCTTCAAGAGTTTTCATGTTCATGAGCTGATTTGCATTTGCCAGCTTACACAGTCAAGGAAGATTCCTCCCACAAAAATCAATCACTCAGCTTTTTATTAAATCTAATCTAGGTTCTTCCCTAACCCAATGCAGAAGCAACACAAAGTATTGTTACTGTCTAGTTCCAAAAGTTCTGGCTCCTCCCAGTCTCCGTAGCAAACTCGGGCTGTGGGCATGCGCTGTGGACTCTCAGGCTGTTGCGCTAGCCCTCTCGGCCTCTTCCTTTCCAGGTCCCAGTGTCTGCTGTATTTTGGCTCTTTGCTCCCACAGCCTCCTTTGCCGAGACCAGGGAGGAGTGCATGCCACCACAGGCTTTTAACGGGAAAGAGGGAAGCTAAGCTGGAGATTGCACCCAGGCTTATGGCTGCCGATCTGAGAAAATGCAATTGTATCCAGTTCTAATCTATGCCCTGAAACAATCGTAAATGAAATAAACTGCAAGAAACAGAGAAGAGTAGGAAATAAACGTCATCTAAACTGATCGAATTCCATTTTTTTCCGCCTTCGTTTTTATTTCGGTCTCCAACGTTAGTGAATTTAAATCATGGTTGGAACCCCCATGGGGTAAGTTCATAGGCAGATTTCCCGATTTTAAAACTGAAACAAAAAACAAAACCACGTTAGCGGTAATTTCTGCTTATATCTATGATCTTCGAGAACATCTGAGACTTTATTGATCTTTTTTGTTATCCCAGAACTCTTTGATCACGACTTTTTCTGTCTTTACGTAGTTTTTCTAATTGAAAAGGCATCCCTTCTTTATCCTTGAATTCAATTTGCAAAGACATCTGAATTTTTGAAACCCTGATCTTTCTCTCGCTCTCTCTCACCCTCCTCTCAGTGTTTTTAAAGCAAGGTAGCCTTTTGGTTTGGTTGTTCTCTCAAAGCAAACTACTGTTTCAAGTATAAACCAGGGACAGGAAATAAACTGAAAAATGCCCCAAACTGTCTTTATAGCCCCAGCGAACAGCCTCCAGGAGCCCCGGCTTACTTTGCATTAAGACGTGCGGTGACGTGAATGTTGAAATGTCAAGTGAAATGCATCTTGAACTCAATACACTGAGTTCTTCTCTCTCAGAAGGAAAAATGGGATAACAAGAAAGATAAGGGCCTTTCTTGCCTTTCTGTTTCTGGTTTCACAATTAATTGTTTAAAGAGCAAAGTTGAGTTTTTCTTGTCTCTGGCTTCCTATACACTCGTATAAAACTTTTTTCCACTTAACGTTAACAAGAAAGGACTGTGCTTCCCGTTTGCTGTACATTTCTGATTTTTGTGGTTTGTGTTTCTATTGTCTGTTCCCAAATGCTGTCAGCACGGTGCGTGCAGACCCATTTATCATCCTGTGGGGTAGCACCCCTGTATGCACCCACTGTAGAATACTGGAGTTCGCTAATGTCGCAGCTTTGGAAATTACAAAAGACCCTGGCCATTCCCCTAGGGAAGGTAATTATCTTTTATGCTCAGGGGACACAAAGAGAGCTCATGCAGAGAAGGGCCTACATTCCCGGTGCATGCCGGGGCTGACCCGAATCAATTTTAGATGCCTGCAAATACAGGCTGAGTTCTAGGTGTGAGCTTGCAAATACCACGTTCCCATTTTTACTCACGTATTACCTTCTTGGGCAACTTCACATCACAAATAACTTTGCCGGTGATTATGCGTGCTTGAAGGAACTCCAAAACAAAAATAACACCTACTGCGGAGCGTCTGATGTCCCCACCCCCCCGAGGGTTGTGTGGTCATGCTCCGTTTGTGAGTTGTATGTCTTTCTTTGGTTCAGTTCTCTAAGTCTGCCATCATGGTGTACGATAGTAAATTACTATAGAATGTGTTGAGAATGGGTGTGCGTTCAATATAGAAAGCAAACAAAGCTGATTATTAGTGAACTATCGCTGATGAAAGCACTGTCTGGACCTGCATTCGATCAGCCTTGGCCATTTGCATCCTATACTCATGTTCACGGCCACCACCATCCCCCGCCCCCAACATTCACAGCGTGGGGTAGAGAAGACAAATAATTTATTGTCCTGGTGTGCCCTAAGCCCTATACTAGTAGTGATTATTGCTCCCTTTAGGTAGGTGGACAATCTATTTGTAAGTGCAAAAGGTTTAGAATTTCTCTTCTCCTTTTTCAAAGCATGAATGGTATACGGATTTTCATTCCGATGCCAACTGGTAAAATATGGTGATAGAGGTGGGTCTCCTCGGCCTTCATTTATTAGGTGAATGGTGACAATGACCTTGTTAGAAAGCAGTGGGCTTTCTGCCAAAAGGATATTATAGGTTAGTGTTCTACGTGGAATTGTGCCCCCCCCACCCTCCTGCTCCGGTACCCATGAGTACACGTTGAAGACCTAAATCCGGGTACCCGGAATGTGACCTTGTTTAGAGAGAGGGTCTTTGTACATGTCGTCAAGGGAAAGCGAGATCATTACGTTGGGCCCAAGTTCAATGTCATGGGGGTCCTTATAAAAGAAGGAAGGCATTGAGCGACAGCGGGAAGACAGCTCCGAGCTCTGCTGCCACACGCCAAGAAACAGCTGGGGCTGCTGGGAGCTGGAAGAGGCAGGAAACAGCCAAGCAAGCTCGGCCCTGCCAACGCCTTCATGAAGCAGATTGCAGACGTCTCACCTCCAGAACGGGTGTCACAATGAATGTGCTTTGTTCGCCCGCCAGTTTGTGCTACTTTGTTGTGGTAGCCCTAGGACGTGAATGCACTTAGTATCCTCTTCCTTGGCTTGTAAAATCATACGTATCACAAAATTGTTTACAAGTTGGATCAAAGAAGCTGACCACAATGATGCCGAATAAAGCTGCCGTTAGAGTCAATTAATGAGCCACAGATGAGACCCGTTGTCACAATGATTCAGCTAGGGACGGCCATCAAGGTAATTTGAAGAGTACCTTTTATATTTAAAGAAATTAGTTAAAATGGCCAATTCCATTTGTTTAATAACGTTGATTGAATTTACTATATTTGCAGTCCTTCAGGGAAAACAAAGATACAAAGATATAAATAAGAAGTGACATTAAAAAATCTGCTTCTGTGTGCCCCAAAGACCTGATATTTTCTTTCAGAATTCTTTTTCTGAAATTTCAGAATTATTTACTGGTGAATATATTTTGTACCTAAAGCTCAGGTCTTATAGAGTAGGGTTACCAGTTAAAATTCAGGGGTCCCAGTTGAATTTGCATTTCAGATAAACAGCACACCTTTTTTTCTTCTTCTTTTTCTTTTTCTTTTTTTAGTATAAATATATCCTAAGCAATTTGGAGGGCATACATACAACACAAAAAAAAATAAGAAAGAACGAAAGAAAGAAAGAAAGAAAGAAAGAAAGAAAGAAAGAGAAAGAAAGAAAGAAAGAAAAGAAAAGAAAAGAAAAGAAAAGAAAAGAAAAGAAAAGAAAAGAAAAGAAAAGAGAAAAGAAAAGAAAACATTCAGTATCTGGAATTCTAATTTTGCTGTCTGTCTTCTATTTGCATTTGCTAAATGTGGCAGCCTGTTACTTATTGCCAATTTGCTACCTTAATGGGCCCATAATGATTTTCGAAGTCATCCGTAATACCGAAGTGTGAGGGTGATTTTGGTGATCAAATGAGGTAGCAATTATGTGCGTCAGAATGGATACCGTTGCGTAGTTAGAGCCGTGTAACGGTTGCACGGGATTTTTTTCCCCAATGTATGCAATGTTACTAGAACCTTATCTTGTGATCCCACTAAGGATGTAAGGGGTGGCTGCATGCACACATCAGCAATAATCTCCAGCCCGTTTGTGAACCCTGAATGTCAAGTCCTTTGGAAAAGGAGGGTTTTGCTTGATTTTGTTTTGTTCCGTTCAGTTTTAATCTCTTGGTAAGATTCCAGCCGAGAGTCTGGAGAAGCCCATGGCCTCAGAAGCATCGGAAAGTCCTGCTGTTGAATCTAGACATTTGCATTACCCGTGTGTTCACATGCTAGGGCTGCCGGAACAAAGTACCACAGATCGGGCGGCTTGAAAGAGGGGAAATGCAGCCTCTCACATTCCAGAGGCTGGAAGTCCAAAATCCAGGCGTTGGCAGGGGTGGTCTCTTCTGGAGGTTCAGAGGAAGAGTTCGTGTCACATCTTTCCTGGTTTCCGGTGGTTGGCTACAATCCTGTGTGTCCCTTAGTTTGTATCGGGGCAGCACCAGGCCCTGCCTCCGTCTTCGCATGGCACTGTCCTCTCTGTGCGTGTCTGCGCCCCTTCTCTTCTTATAGGGACATCCATCTGAGGATTAGGTTCCGCCCTAGTCCAGTGTGACCTGGTCTGTACTTGGTGACTGACATCTGCAAAGACCTTATTTCCAAGAAAGGTCACAGTCACAAGCACGGAAAGTTCAGGCTGTGTGGTATCTTCTGGGGGTAGTTCAGCCCACAACAACTAGTATCTACACTTTAGTGGTATTTGAAGAGCCTCGACAATTGCGTTTTTATAAAGGTAGACATGCATCTTCTTATAGCACTTGAGATGTCCTGTGCAGTGTATCATTGTGGAGCTGAACAACAATTTCTCTTTAAAAGCTAGCATTTCCCTCACAGTTTCTAGAGTAGAGTTTTAGAGCTATTTAGAGAAATGGTATCTAGGTAGTAATACATGAATACTACATTTTTTAAAGATTTTATTTATTTATTTTTAGAGGGTAATGGAGGGAGGGAGAACAAGAAGGAGAGAAATATCAGTGCATGGTTGCCTCTGCTGTTCCCCCCGATGGGGACCTGGTCCACAACCCAGGCATGTGCCCTGACTAGGAATCGAACCAGTGACCCTTGGGTTCATAGGCCAGCGGCACTCAATCCACTGAGCCACACCAGCTAGGGCTGATTAGTATATTTAAACATTTTGTGATTGTGAATGTAATTCCAAAACTAAATTTCACAGTCTAGAGGAAGAAATTTGGAAGGAAAAAGTAAAATTAGTAATAGAAACAATTTTTTCTCTTATCTTCCTTGTGGGCCCTCATTTCTGTGTTTTAAACAACTTCAATATTTTTAAAGTATCGTTTGATTTTCACTTGCATAAACAATGTTTGATAACCAATTATGCAAGTTTCCTTTTTAGGTAAAAGATTAAATGAGCTGAATACTAAAATATTTTAAACTCTAATATTTTCCAAGAAAAATCTATTTTTTTGTTTTCCAAAGAAATGTCTATAAATACTCTTATCTAAACAATAAATAAATGCCAACAGATACAGCTATTCTTAAAAATTACAACTTTCACAAATACTTCTAATTGGAAATTCCTGGATTGTGAGTGACTTCAAATTTGAGTTTACTCATTTATAAGTGAGGATTAAATATCTAATAATAACTCCATTAACAATTTTAAAATACTCCACCCTGGTAAAGTGCCTATAATGGAGATTTTTATATAGTAAACATTCAAAATATGTTATTCTCTTCCCTCTTCCATTTTTTAATAAACCACTCAAACATGCCAATTAAACATAGCCAGGTATTATACTGTTTTGCTTTTGTCTTTTTCTTATAAGTTTAAAGAGGTAAGGAGGAAAGTGTTTGAGATTTGCACTTATTTTCTGTTGAAATTGTAAATGCCTGAATTTGGGATCATTCTATAATTCTAGTTGATAGAGGAAGGAAGATTAACTGTAGAAAACATTTGGCTCTATAAACTTCCACCAGTAGTTTTCAGGTGATCATCAGAATAAATATGAGAAATACCCATGACACTCTTGTCATCCAATAAATTATCCCTTGCAGCACATTGTCCTTCTCATTGTAAAGGATACAAAGACAGATTATGCGCACCCATTTGGGTAATTTCCAGGAAACAACCGACTCGCTAAACCATCAGCAGTGCTTTGAAATATACATGCACATACTAATGGAGCTGATTTTATTGTCCTTAAAGTGTAATCAAAGTCAATAATTTACTACCACTAAAGAGAACACAGGAAGGATAGAGGGGTGAGGTCATTTGTATACCACGTCCGTCAGGCAAGCAGATGGTGAGGCAGTTTCTGTGTTCTCACAGAAGAAGTCTAGACATGCATGTATCTCAACACACAAAACCCGAGTACTTTGGGTAGCCCAGTTGTCATTTAGGTACATGTTTCTCAGTCACCTGCTCTTTCCACCCTCGTGCTGGCTAAATACAAATCTGGGACGGATGGCATCCCGTTTCCCAGACATCCTGTGGAAATCCGTAAGGATAAGATCTATCTAGTAATGTTTAGATAAGACTGTATCTGACAACGATTTCATTAGCTCTGCTAATATATGGGTCAACATCATAAGAAAACACTCATTTGAAACATTTCTTTTTTATGTGCAAGGGAACAGCGTTTTTTCCTCAATGTCCATTGACCTGCTCACAGGAGATTGGATTTGGGTGACCCAGCATGTTGCTCACCGTGACGAACGTCAGATGCGGACAAGGCGGGCATTCACGTCCACGTTGCTCATGAGGAAGATGGGAAGGTGTGGTGGCCGGAGAGACCACTCTCAGACCTTGTGGCAGATGGTATCATGAGAGTGTTCTGGAAGCATATGGGAGAGCTGGTCGACCCAACCTGCAAAGACAGGGAAGCTTTCTGGGGTCGGGGGACTGTACCCCAATAGAGTTGTTGGGATGATTAAGATTTGGGTGCAGGGCAGGGTGTGTCCAGTAAGGGTACATCTTGAGAAAAACGTGCGGACCAGCAGTCTGATGGAAATAATCACGTCCTGTGGCCAGGTATATGGAGACAAGAAGTTGTCAGTTGAAGGAGTGGAGGGGTCTTGAAAAGCTTGTGTGATCTGAAACTGTATGTCACCTCCATTGAATGCCCAATGGCGAGCCCTTAACGAGAATGGCTGTCTGATGTAAGCCCATTTGGCCCCTCCCTTTTACGAGGTTGGTTTGTTGAAGAGGTCATCTGTGTCTTCCAACAGTTCAATGCCAGTAATGGCTCCAGTTAGTTTGTTAACAGGAAAACCAGCCTCAGTCCTGATTCTGCTGCGCAGTCAAACCCTTACTACGCAGCAGGAACAAAAAAGTCGACAGTCGGTTTTGTGAAATAAATGCGATCGCAGCGTGCTGTCCGTGGAGACCCTCTAACAAGATCTCGCACTGAAGGCGCACGTCCCGATGAGCCACTACTCCGGAAGCAGTACTGGGCTCCCTGTCTCGCCGGCATCAGCACAATCCTGTCTGCCTCTCACCCTAGACCAAGACGACCTCTTGAGGCCGGGCCATCGTCCTCGGTGGGAATGTATGTGCTGCAGACGGACGGCACTGGTTTCTTAAACCCTGCTCAGGAAAGGGTAGAGGCTCCCCCTCAGCATCACCAGCCTCGCCGCACATCTTGGGTACCTCTCATTTCGCTATGAGAAATCAATTCGGTCACTCAATACCCGGATAAACTGGTCAGTGCAGATCGGACAGAATGGTCGCTGAGGCACTGAGCTTGCCTCCGGTGGGGTGGGCCTCTGCCGCGTCGTTCAGGGTTCTTCAGATGTCCGCCCACCCTGTCAGGGTATAGAAAGACAACTGATGCATACACGTGCGCCGTACGGCTGAGACGCAAATACTTAAAAGAAGCTCACTGCGCCAGGAGAGTCCGGTTTTGGAAAGCTCCCGCGGAAGGCAGAGTGCAGTATGGATCTGAGAAGGACGAGAGGATGGCCAGGGGCCAGAGAGAAGGTCGTTGCAGCCGTCGGTACTAAGCCATTTACACTAGGAAAGCAAAAGGACATCGGGAGGAAGGCATGGTTAGGCTGTTGTATCAGGCTCCAAGAATGAAAGCAACTTGTGTTAATTAACATCTGTGCTAATAATTGTTTACCATTCAATATACATACACATATATGTATGTTAATATATATCTGTGTGTATATGTATGTATTTGTGTGTGTGTGTATTTTTACTCTGTATGTGTTAGGTGGGTATATATATGTATTTTATATGTCATATATATGATACATACACATATATATGTGTGTATATATATAGATAGATAGATAGCTTTCTATCTAATAAAAAACAGGCTAGGGTTTTATCAAATTAGCAGTGTCTCCTGAATTTAATCTAAAGGCCCACTAGGCCTATTTGATTGTTATCATCTCCTCATTGTTTGCATCCATTTCTCTGCAAAATGGGAGAGAAGTCACCTCTCTTACAAACTCTGGAAGAAATGTTCACCCTGAAAATAACATGCAATGTTCAATGTGTAAATCTAATCAAAGTTCCAGTGTATTTTGAAAAGCTACGTTATTTATAAAAGGCGAGGGGCAGTAAAGATCATTTAAAAAGCTAACAAGTTTGTAGTTAATCGGTTTTAACAATCGGGTAATTCGTGGCTGGGGAATTCATCATTACTAGTAAGGAAAAACCGGTGCGTAGTACACGATTAACTGGAACTCAGCATCATCTTGCCATTATCTCTTATGTCCAAACAGCTGTTAAGGTATGTTTTCTTCATCATCTGATGGGAAACTATGATCATTTCTCTTTCACCTCTTCCCTAACCAAAAATCAAAGGCAATATTCTGAGACTTTAATGATGAAAATAATATATCTAGCGTGTAAAATAAATGGTTTGCACTGACTGCTTTGAACTGGTTGGTGACAAACTCCAAATACTCTCTATTCCTTCTCTAAACATCAATAAAGATTGTTATCTTTGTAACTAACTTTGGCATTTAATATCACTTTAACTTTTATATCATTTAATTGTTCCCTATGTGCCTCATTTTCCACAATCAAATTCAAGTCCCTCTGTCTTGTACCTCTTTTGTAATCCCCCGTCCCGCCCCACCCCAGGGCATGTATTCGGTAAACATCTACCATTTAACAGAGCAGAACTGAGTTGGTGGCATTTCCTGTTGGTCACTTGGTAGGTTGGGGATTGCCAAAGATGCTCAGCAGCACCTGTCTCTGCCACGTTTGCAATTCGGATTCCTGTAAAGGAACCAGTGGTGGGGTCGGGTGAGGGGTGCAATGAGTGACCTCTCTTCTAGACGAATAAGTTTAGAAAGAAGCTCCAAAAAACGACCTAGGCAATGATACTGCTATCGCATTGTAATTATTGGCTTAAATAGGGCAAAGTGTGTTACAAATCATAACTCCATTTCTTTTTTACATTTTTTTCAATTACAGTTGACTTACAATATTATGTTCGTTTCAGGTGTATAACAGTGATTAGACATTTATATAACCTTCGAAGTGATCACCGGAGGGGATTAAGAAGTACAAATCGGCAGTTATAAAAATAGTCACGGGGAGGTAAAGTGCAGCGTAGGGAATGTAGTCAGTAATTTTGTAATAACTTTGGATGGTGCCATGTGGGTACTAGACTTACGATCCCATTTCTTGAACACGGGGATATATTTTGACTCCTTAAGTGTCCTCAGGGGACTGTTGACCTTGGGGTAAGAACAGAGACAAGGTACAGTCATGAATTTTCAGGACATGGGTCCTGTTTCTCCAAACCACTGTGGTCTGAAGCTTGCCGCTTGCCACCCTCACCGAAACCATTGAAAAGGACTGCTACCAGCCAGCCTCACTGCATTAGAATGTGGAGCTGGTTGCCGTCTGGGCCCATCATGCCTGGGAAAACCCCAATCTCTATTGCTCACAAGGTAACAATGTGGCAGTTCCCCCGTTTGCAGCTATATGTGTTTGCCCAAATACGGACTTTCCTAGTTCTTGCCTTTACCTGGCAAATCCTTCCTATTAAGGAATCCTTCCTATTTACTGAAGACTTCCCTCGCCGTCATTAGAAGTTGCTGAAACCACTCGTTTACCCAAGTCCCCTAAAATTTCACCATTTCTCTCCTGTAGTTATAAAATAGCAACATATCCCACGAATGTTATCTGCTACCACGCTGGGAATCCCAGGGCCTCCTCACCTTTCTGGAGATCTCCATGCGGCCCTGAAAGAGCATGACACCTCCGGTCCTTACCACTCCTTAGGAATACAGGGTTTCACCCGCGTCTGCCAGGTGAAAAAAAGCAGAGGATGCCGCGCCTGCGTCAGACCTCAGCACCCTCCGCATCGTTCATGGGGCCCTGACACACGGGCCTGGTCACTCCTTCCGAGTCTGAGCTCGTTCCCGCGGGTGCCACTGCGCTGCACGCCGGTGCTGGTCTGCCTTTCGTCTGCAGGGCTCCTCCCGGAGAAGGCCCTGCCGTCACTAGCGTGTCAGCGTCCGTGTTCCTGCATCAGAGAGGCCACCCCTGACCGCTCCGTCTGCAGGAGCTGCCTCCTGACACCACGCCCCTCTTTTTTCTTTCACCCAGTTGACTTCCTTCCTAACTTCCTATTTACTACCATCTAAAATTGTCTCGTTTCTTTACTGTGCCCCTTTCTCCGCCCCTGCTGGCTACCGTGTAAATAAATATACTAGAAAACCGAGGCCCCAGCTGCTTATTTCCAGCCTCGCCGTTACAGCCAAGAATCCCACCTGCACATACGTGCTCCACAGCTTCCCGATCAGTGGCCGGCGCTTCAGTGAGGAGAGTTCCTGCTCTCCGCTTCATTGACTTAGTGGTTTGAAGTCTCCCATTAGCTCGTTTTCCCTTGAGATTCCTCGCAGTTTGTGGCACCACCCCCTTCTAACGACTGCCTTCCACACCTCCATGTTAGATGATCGCCACGTTGACAAATGGGCATTGTTAAAGTTTTCGTGGGATGCAGTGTTGTTGGCTTATTATTAAAGGGTTTCCCCAGCCGTGCAAACCAAGCTGGGCCTTGTGTTTCTTGTGATCGTAAACTCATGACATTTTCCAGCTGGAAGTGACTTCAGAGCACATCTCAGACAAACTTTTATTTTACCCCCGAGAAACCCGGAGGTTGGGCAGGTTAAGTGATTTGACAAAGGGCAAAGCACCAGTGAGTAGCAGCTGAGGCTGAAACCAAGGCCTCAAGGCCTTGCTGTGTCCAGATTACACAAGGGGCCCCCCGGTTTCTAAGCATCCAGTATCTCACAGTGCAGCTGGATGACAGGCCAGAGACACGAGAGTTGTCACACTACTGAGTAGATCACAGGCACACAAACAAACAAAAAAATGGCGCAAATTTGTGCCCACTGCCTTTTATCTCCATCGAGGCTTTAATTCAGTGTTTTGGGAACATTCAGAGACCGGAGCCCAAGAGATGTGGCTTCAATGATGCAAGCAAAGCAGGGAAGTCAATCAAGAGACCTTTCCTGAATTCAGCAAACGATCTTCAGGCTTTTCGTGTAACTCACAATGTCAGATTGGTAGCCTGAACATTACCACCTTCCGTTGAGGAACACCAGAAAATCTTAACATGAGAATCCACAAGGAACTTTGGTAAGCTAAACAGCACAGGAAGATGTGGCTTAGTAACGCACAAAACTGTCGTTTGTGCCTGGTATTTGATCTCTTTACATTTTGCAGTTTCTGTTCTGTTTATCCTTGAAACCCAGCATCCTGTGTAGGGCCTAGAACCTAGAAAGCATGAAATGATTTGATGAATAAATAGATTAGTGTATATTTCTTAGTTTTTATTGTTCGTAGTTACTAGACATTTGGTAATAATCATATTTTTACTTTGCTTTTTAAAAAATTTTAGCTATAACTGAGCATCCAAATATATCACAGAACAGTATGAAACTTGAGTGTTGATGACCCACTTAGAATTCCATGCTTATTCCCTGGGAGCGCCCGTCATTTACACGCCAGTGAATTAACCTGCAGCCTCCCTGAGCGCAGACACCAGGATCATCAGGTCAATCTTGTCTTTCCTTATGAATATTTAATGCCAGAATGTGAACTTCACGGAGAAGTTTCTATCGAGTTTTGTAGTAGTAGCCTCAAATTCCTTTCCATAGGCCTCACGCAATTTAAATCTCACTATCTGGATCCTGCAAAGCAAATACCATTTTCGGTCAGTGTTGATGACGTAAAAGAGAATACGAACACACTCCTTGCACATATTCTCAGACTGGGGTTCCCTTTGTACGCCGTGACTTCGTCTCCAACTAGAGATGAACTCACCTTGCTGTTCTAGCTAAACTCAGAATTTGTCACTCGTTCCTCGCTGCTACCCATGACATCGGTGAGGAAGGCGTTTTATGTCAGCTCCCTGGCCTAGCCTCATTTTTTTCCTGTTGTCAACATTGTCTTATTTTTTTTGTTGTTTTTGTTTTTGTTGTGGTTACATGACGTTCTATGGCTTTTACCCAGGTTGTTCTTCAGAGGAGAGATTTTCAAACTCCCTTTCAAATTGATTTGCCCATCCTATTTTTTAAAAAATTACGGCATGTAAAAGAGAAAGTGCATTTTGAAAACATTGGTATTCTAGTCAGAAAATGCACAATCCACTAATAATCACTGACTATTAACGGAAAGGATGGTAATTGGCACAGATACATGGAACAGACTGAGAGCTGCCAGAGGGCTTGGGAGACTGGATGGAAGAAGGGGAAGGATTAGCCAAAAAATACGCATGCATCACCCACAGACACAGACCACACTGTGGGGATGGGCAGAGGGAAGCGGGGGTGGGGGAGGGGACAAAGGGGATGGAAGGAGACTTTGCTTGGGACCTTGGACGCGTGATGCAGTGTGCAGATGAGGTTTGCTTGAGTTGTACGCTTGAAACCTGTATGGTTTTGTGAACCAGTATCACCCCAATAAATTAAACAAAAAGAATAGGAATTTTATTGTGGTGAAAAGAGTCTCTGGTGGGCTGTGTAGCCTGATTTTGCCGATAGCTACTCTCTCAAAGGCCCGTGTTGAATAGTTATGTACACACTGACCGGTGTGGCTCAGTGGGTTGGGCGTTGTCCCACACACTGAAAGGTCCCTGGTTGGAGTCCCAGTCAGGACACGTGCCTGGGGTGTGGGCCGGTCCCAGCTGTGGGAATGAGAGAGACAACTGATCCGTGTTTCTCTCCCATCCCTTTTCCCCTCCCTTCCCCTCTCTCTAAAAATAAATAAATAAAATCTTTAAAAAAGTAATCATTGACGCAGTTTCATCCGACATTCAGGAATCCGGACCCTCAGCAACTGGAATTTGTGAGAACTGAAAACCCAAGCCAAGGTTAAATTTACCTCTTGCCAAAAATATAAGTACTTAGGATATCACACATAAAATGGGGTATCTGGAGAGAAAGCTTAGTTCTTTTCAGTTTTCTGTCTTTTCATTTATTACTTTTATTTGATGTATTATTCCTGTTACGTTATTATTGCATTCAACAATCCAAAACCACAAAGAATAAAAATAAATGTATATATTATTATTTCATTTAAAAATTTAAACTGTATTTAAAAAAATCTAACCTTAGATTTTGAAGTAACTCCCATTATCTTTTATTCCCAATCCATTTGAACTAGTGGGGCCTTATGTTAAAGACAAGTACCGTATGATTTCCTTCATATGTGGAAGCTGACAAATAAACTGAGCTAAGCAGCTCATAGGTAGGGATCAGACAGACTCATAGGGAGTGAGCAGGCTGGCAGCTCTGGGTAGGGAGCTAGGGGGGTGGAGGGATTGAACAAAAACAAAAAGAGAATTTGTGAACACGGGTTCACAAATGATCCACACAGGAAGTCTAGTTACCATGTGGTGAGTGCAGGGCAGGAGAGCATGGATGCAGGTAGAAGAGGATATAAGGGGGTGGGTAAATGGTGATGGAAAAAGTAAAATAAAAGTTAAGAGAAAATTACCTGGTTTGGTTACTCTTCCCTAAAGTGACTGTATTGGCATTGAAAACATTGCCGCTAGTAGTCGAGACTGAGTGACTGAAACATGTGGTCGTACAGGGAGATCCTGGCCTGAGAAAGAGAAGGGTCCCTGAGGGAAAGGAAGAGGCAGGAAGGAGCCAGACAAGACCTGAGGCGTGAAGACGGGGACCGACGAGGGTGCGGGCGGCAATGGGGATGCGTGGGGACCCGAGAGGGAGCTTTCCATTCCCACGTCCGTTTCTTAGTTGTAGTCGAGGGGTGAGAGGTTCCTTTTGTTTCCGAATGTGCCTGGATTTTAGTTTTATTGACAATATTCTATTAGCTTCCAGCGTATATCACAGTGATTTGATATTTATGTGCATTACCAAATGATCCGCACAGGAAGTCTAGTTACCATCTGTCCGCACACGCAGTTGTTAGGACATTACCGATTGTATTCCCTGCACCGTGCATTAAACTCCCACGACTTACGTATTTTGTAAGCGAAAGTTTGTGCCTTTTAATCCCCTTCACCTAGTTTGCTCTCCGTCACCCCCTCCCACGCAGGTGACGCCAGTACCTATCCTGTACCCATGCGTCTGTCTCTGTTTTGTTTTGTTCGGCAAAGCATCCAGTACTAGCAATAACAACAGCAGCAGCAGCAGCAGCAACCAAGATAATAGTTAAAATGTAGCGTTTTCTGTACAGCAAGCCCTCGTCTGACCTGGCACTTTTGTAATGGCTTCACAAAGTCTGTACGTAAATTCTGAAACCCTAGTTATTCAAACCCTGGAAGATTCTTGGCATATATTTGCTATATAATTTGAAAACTACGGAAGGCTGATCAAAAGAAGGGAAAGTTACTCTGTAGTCTCGGAGAATATATTAAAATAAAAATATAGAACCTTAAAATAATTTTTTGCAAACATATTAGATCGTCCACCTGAAGAGTAGAGTAACTGTAGGAGAAATAAGAGATGTGGAATCCTGAATTTAGTGAAAATATATAATACTAAACAAAAAAACAAGATAAAAGTCTTAAACCACATCTGAAGATTTCAGTGTTCAACCCAGTTCAAAATCTGTAAGTGGGCATGAATTTATGAACAGAGTAATGATCTCCTGAGAGGTTCTGCAGCTGACTGATTATAACTGTTACATAAAATTTAGATGCTATAAATTCTTTATATATTTTGGATATTAACCCCTTGCCAGAGCTGTTGTTAGCAATTATCTTCTCCCATTCAGCTGGTTGCCTTTTTGTTTTGTTGGCAGTTTCTTTTGCTGTGCAGAAGCTGTTTAGTTTGATGTAGTCCCATTCATTTATTTTTGCCTTTGCTTCTTAATATCCAAGACAGATAAAGAACTCATACAACACAACACGAAACAAACAATCCCATTAAAAAATGGGTAGAGGACCTGAACAGACACTTCCCCCAAGAAGGCACACAGATAGCCAACAGTTAGATGAAAAGATGATCAACTTCACTAGCCATTAGGGAGATGCAAATCAAAACTGCAATGAGGTACCACCTCACACCTGTTAGAATGGCTGTCACCAACAAGGCAAGTAATAATGTTGTGGAGAAAACGGAACTCTCATTCATTGCTGGTGGGAATATAAACTGATACAGCCCCTGTGGAAAAATGTACAGATATTCCTCAAAAAATGAAGGATAGAGTTACCATCTCACCCAGCAGCCCTTCTTGTGGGTATCTACCAGAAAAAAAGTTGAAAACATCTATTCACAAAGATATGTACACTCTTATGTTTATTACATTATTATTCAGTGGGCCAGACATGCAAACAACTGAAGTGTCCTTCAACAGATGATGGGATAAAAAAGATGCGGTGTGTATATACAGTGGGATACTGCTCAGCCACAAGAGAAGATGAGATGCTGCCATTTGCAGTAACGTGGATAGACCTTGAGAATATCATGCTGAGCCCGATAAGTCAGACAGGAAAAGCTAAGAACCATGTGATTTCACCATATGTGGGACCTAACATGGAAACTCACAGACACAGACTACAGTATGGTGGTTACCAGAGGGGGGGGTTCAAATAAGTGCTGATGGAAGATGATTTTGTTTTGGGTGGTTGGCACACAATGCAATATACAGATGATGTACGCTTGAGACCTATATAGTTTTAGTAACTACTGTCACCCCAATAAACCTCATTTAAGAAATTAGGTGATACAGATTCTGCCGAAGTCAAGAGAATAGGTTGAATTGTGGCTGATATAGAGGGAAGAATTCCAGATTGAGTATTTAGGACTGTATATGCGAGGTTAATCATATCAATTGCTAAATAATTGTAAGTAGTGGTGATGCTGCTGGTATTTGAGCAAATGAATTTCAGGTAAACTCCCTAAGTCTGAAACTGCCTTTTCAAGTGGCTCTAGAATGTGTGACATCTTTCCTCGAGGAAGCTCAATGTGTCTTCTAGATGTAAAGTGACTGTCTAAACTAAGTCACCCAAGCCCTTAATTTGGTGTAATGCTGTTTGTTATCTTTTACCTCCTGAGTTTTCACAATAGCTACAGAGTGCGGCAGAAGTAACGCCTGCATGAGGGTGGTTGGTAGGGTAATGATATGGGTGTGATAATTTATACATTCAATTTGAACATTTCATCTAAAATATCATATAGTGTGCTTGAGTGTGATATTGTTGTGTTACAGAATTCCGTGCTTGTGATTTTATAATAAAAGATTTTGTAATGAAACAGGGGCCTTAGTTGTGCCATACCCTGTATTTTTGTTTTCTGAAGGAGTAGAGAGTGTCTATAGTAAATGCAGCCCAGCGAACCAGGAAAGAAACCCAGACGTTTAACCCTGAAATCTAAATTTGAGACAGTCCTTTGGAAATACGCTGAAGTGTTTCCAAAATACCGTGAAACAAATTGCTGTTGAAATGACCTTCACTGTGAGCGGTGTCGCCAATCTATGATTTATCTGGAAAGCTTTCTTTCTCTTTAATCTTTTTTAACTTCACCACCGACAAAAATAAATTCCTGAAATGTCATTCTTACTCCCAAACCAGTCAATATGATAATGCATTAAAACTCTCAAAGAACTTAGTTGGAAACACATGTACCCTTAAATACAGGGTAATACCCCATATTTATCTTAGCAGCACTTTTCATCCATGTTTGCAGATATGTGTAGCCTACCTATCTGTTAGATTCTAGGTATGGCTTGGAACCAGTCTGCATAATAATCTCCTTCAATAATCTTTAAGTGCATGAAAATAATGGAAATAAGCATAATGCCTATTTTAGAGTTGAGGCGCAAGGTTACGTAGCTTTGCCAAGGACAAACAGACCATGGAACCAGCGATTCAGCCTCCATGGTTCACACTCTGGACCTTGTGTTATACAAACTGTACACTTCTCTTCAACAAACACGCCCTTAACCGCCCTGGCTGGTGTAGCTCAGTGGATTGAGTGCAGGCTGTGAACCAAAGGGTCACTGGTTCAATTCCCAGTCAGGGCACATGCCTAGGTTGCAGGCCAGGTCCCCAGTTGGGGCCATGAAGAGGCAACCGTACATTGATATTTCTCTCCCTCTCTTTCTCCTTCCCCTCTCTCTAAAAAATAAATAAATAAAATATTAAAAAAAAAAAAAAAAACACACCCTTAACCTTATGGAGGATAATTGGAAGAAACTGCATCTTAGTTGGCAGCCATGATTCTGAAATCCCTAATTACATCAGCTCTCACTTGCTAAGAACCTGTTCATTGATTTAAGTCAAATAGAACAAAATGGATAAAGTAAGACTCCAGTGAAAATGTGTCCTCGGTTACTTTATGTTTCCTTCAAAAAATAGGTCAATTATTTTTGAACAGATCATGAGGCATTTTTTGGGTGATATCTACCAAGTAAGTTGAAAGATGATTAAAAGTAAGGGGAAGGCTATTTTGGATACCTCCTGTAAAGAGACACATCCAATATTTGTTCTTCTGTGACTGGCTTATTTTGCTGAGCATAACGTCCTCACGGTTCATCCGCATTCTCACATATTGCAGAGTTTCCTTCTTTTCTAACACTGAATCATATTCCCTTACAGATATGTTGTAGTCTTTACATGCATTCATCCATCGATGGCCATTTACATTATTTCCACATGTCAGTTCTTGTGACTGGCGCCTCTGTGACCATGTGAGTGCTGATAGCTCTCTGAGATTCTTCATTCTTTTGGATAAAAATTTAGTTACACAAGGCAAATAGGTTCTGGAGATCTGCTGTCTAACATTGTTCGTGTAGAAAACCGTACACTTAAAATTTTGGTAGGAGGATAAATTGCATGCTATCCAATAAAATAAATTGATGGAAGGCAACACAAACAAGGTCACTGGGAAGCGTTGGGGAGAATGTGAGGATGTTGGCAACAGAGTCACAGTGAAGCTCACAGAAGAAGGTTTTTCTTCAAGACCTGGGGAGAAGACTCGATCAAGTGTTCTCATTGTCTGTGTTTGAGGGTGCATCAAGGCATGGCCTTCCCGGGATCTGGGGATTGAACATTTACTTGTGCTTCCCCAGAACATTTCAAACCTGCAACAAGAGGAGGAGGGAAGAACTATTGCTCTCTTCCTTTCTGTCGTGAAGAAAGTGAGATGGGCTGATGTTGAGTAACCTGGTGACCTTTTGATTGCTGCGGAGAAAGCGTCGAGCCAGCGTGCCGAGCCAGGCAGCCTGATTCCAGATGTTTCCTTGTGCATCGCTGTGCTGGGTTGCTTCCCAGCAAATGTGTTAGAGGCGTAAGCATGCTTGGGATGTACAGAATGAGGCCTTGTAGGATGTATGGGCAGAAAAGAAATCAAGTATTTCACCTGAATAAAAGAAAGCCTCATGGACGAAAGTTGCAGAAATTCTTCAGAAACTGGCTCATATGAGTAAAAGCGCAGAAGAATAAAAAGGCTAATAACATTATTGACTTTTTTGAAATTTTGTTTTTAGATGGATGATAACCTCTTAGGAAATCTGTATTCAATATAGATATGTATATATTTTTAACTTTTCTTCTATGTTAAAGAGATCCAGCAGGGGGAGCTTGTAACCATGAAGTTTTATTCTATTAAGAAATGAATCAAAGTGTGATGAAAAGTAGAACAATCCTCAGTATTATATTTATATGAAATCATAAACATTCCATAGAATAAGCGACAATTTTCGTTTCTGGCAAGTTACTTTAGAAACCCATCCCAAGGCATTTTTGACAGCCCATATGTATTCACTGCTGCGCAGCCTCTTACGAGCTACAGCAGAAATGCACAAATGATCTCCTACACACGCCGGCTTACATCTCACTTGAGAAGAATATTGGGTGTATAAGAAACACAGAGTGGATTGATACTTTTTTTAAAAATAATTTCCTAAGAATATGCTTAGAGGGGAAGGGAGGGAGAGAAACATCAGTTGTCTCTCACTCGTGCCCCGATCAGAACTGAACCCCCAACCCAGGCATTGGCCCTGACTGGGAGTTGAACAGGTGACCCTTCAGTTTATGGGACAACACTCCCACCAACTGAGCCACAGCCCAGGGTTGACACATTTTAACAGGTAATAAAATATTATCAACACATGTGGTAATCAGCAAATGAGAGCAAGGCCAGAGCACGGGGGTGTCAGCGGGTCCTAACAGGACCAGGGGTATAGATCCGCCGTGAGGAGGCTGAAGCCTTTCTTCGGTGGAGGAAGTACTGTGAGCAAAATTTCCGATGCTGGATGAACATGGAGGGGGAGAAATCACACAGGAATAACCAAAGCACAAGGCTAACCTGGGAGACACAGGAAACGGACTCGAAAGGCGTGTCGGACTGTGAGCGCTGGCCAGGAGTAGAAAGTGATTCTAGGCTGTAGGAAACAGGAGCACACTCAGTGACAGCAGTGGCAACAGGCCTGGCGAGGGGACAGGTGTGCGAAGGATGGTGTTGGAGGCTGACTAGGAAGTAGAAGATGGTGTGGGGGGGAGCAACCCAACAAGAGGCCACAGCAGTGATCCAGGCATGAAGCCATTCATCTAGCAAGACGGTGCCGCCCTGGTTTGCAAACGGTGCAGTGGACTCTCCTTACTGAACGGTTCCTGCAGAGGGTAGCGATAATAATAGGATGGCAGTGATGTGCTTTCCCTCTCTTGCTCCTCCTTTTAGACTGCATTTAAAAATGGCTTTGGCAGTGTTCTGGGGAGCCAGTTTCGGGGGGGGGGTTTGTCCATCTGGCTGCACTCCCCTGGTTGACTGACTGCTTAGTTTGCAGTCTTTTGTCCCTCTTATTTTATTTATTTCTCCAGAACATAAATAAATAATATTTAGTTCTGTGAGGCAGCAGCCGGATACAGTGAGGATAGATGTCTGCCGTAAGTCCTCATCGCACTGAAACTGTCTCCTTTAAGACTTTCCCACGGTGCGCTCCAGAGGACCGACCAGCCCCCTGCATGTTCACGCTTCATCTCCCCGACGCATGGAGGGACCGCTAAGACCAACCCAACTGTAAGGATCATAGAGATAACTTACGGGAACGGTGAGCGTAGAAAGGTAATTTGGGGTCTTCGTTGACAGATCTAAGGGTAATAAAAGCCATTGTAAAGTTTTAAGTCGGGGTGATACTGGCAAGTAGGCACTTTATAAATACCCCTGTGGGGCTGCCAACAGGACACGCTGGCCAGAGGAAGGCGTCACAGCAGACGGAGAAATCGAAGGGGTGCAGGTGCGGTGTTGTACGTGGGAATTGATCTCAGCGGGAAGGAGAGGGGTCGCATTGATCAGGAGAGAACGGCAGAAATCAGTGATTTGCCAGGTGTGAAACATGGAGGAAAGGTGAACAAAGGTGGCCGGTACATACCATGTGCGCGGCTGGTGCCTAATGAAGATGCTCAGGGACAGAACTGGCACTGAGCTAAAAATGGGATTTTTTCGGCTCATAGTGGGATTGTTTCGGCCCAAAGTGGGATTGTTTCAGGCGTGTAGGCGTTCAGGAGCAGCATCATTAACGTGTTCGTAAAGCAATGGTCTAGATCCCTCAGAGGAGACTAACATTCTGAAGGCCGAACAGCTTGCATCCTTTTCAAACACAAAAGCCATCGGAAATTAAGTAATATTTCTATCTGTCAGGAAACTAGGTGGCTGAACATTGTGAAGCTTGGGTTCTTTCAACACCTGCATTGAAACCCTTGAGGTCTTTCATGCCACTGTTTTTTTTTTTTTTTTTTTTTTTCCCTTTGTAATCTGAAATCCAGAATTAACTGTGGTACATCAGTCAATACGCTATCAACTCTGACATAGATGGTGGAATTGATTAGCAATAAACAGTGCTTGTGAATTAGAATTAAAATGCCCCCTTTTTTATTCTTATGGGGAGCACAAATCAGAGCCCAGAGGAGATACAGATTCGTATTCTATCCCAAGGGATTTGACAAGAAGGCTAGTTCGTCTCCTTTGCAATTGAACCACCCGTGAATCTAATTAGCAGATGCCTTTTTTCCCCCGAACTTGATGCCCTGGCCTTATTTGTCAGGGGTATTTGTCATCCCCGGCAATGATTTATAAATACATCTTATTGTGCCCTGACAATTAGACAAATTGTACACATGTATTTTTGTATTCAGCTAAAAAAAAAAAGTCACCAATTTTGGAAGCTTCATTGAAACCCACAGTTTTCTCTGCATCCTGCCTAGATAGTGACGTGTTATTGAACATGTATGTGTCTTACGTTTTTGGCCGGAAATCATAGCATCCATGGCAGAAGCCCCTGGCTCAATTTCCATGGATAAAATTGGACTGTGCCCACACATGGCCTTCAATTAGGGGCACTAATGAATGACACCCATAAGGTAGAGTGGATTTTTTAAGCCCCAGGATGCAGGGAGCCGCAGCCAAAAGAAAGGCAAGCCCCACATCCTGACGGAAACACAGTCTGAGAAACATCACTTCAGCCTTCACTCATGGGATTACTTGCATTTGTTGTTTGCTTAAATTTGCAAGGATTCCACATTCAAAACAAAGTTTTCTTTAAGTTAGTAGTTCCATTGTAGTTAGCAGCCTTGAAAATCTGTTCAGTTTTAAATACCGTTTTAACAAGAATCTTGACAACCTGGTTACGTGTCAAATGATTACATTTAAATTATATATAAATTGAATATGATCAAGGGAGTAAACGTGATTTAAAGGGGTACTTTCATTTTATGCTGATTCTTCTCTTGTTATTTCAAATTCTTTTGCCATTTGATTAGCAAGGATTTAGCAAGTAGCTGCTATGTACTTAGCACTGTGCTGGAGGTTTTATGGTGCGAACATTTCAGGGAGCCCATTGCTTTTGTCTGGAAGTAGAGTTGTTAGGACCAGACCCTTCAGATGCCCGGGCCTTCCTGGTGTGTTTTGAGTCATTTATCAAGATGTCCAGTGTCGGCATGCCCCTTCATCTTGCACGAATCCAGTGGGACGCGTGGCTTTTTTCAAAGTTTCAGTGGGGCAAATGTGTTCTTCAGGAACCCAGTTCTCTGATTGAATACAATGCTACAGGCTTTGGTGCAGGGGAGAGAGACTGGGGGACTGGGTGAAAAGGTGAAGTAGTTAAGAAAAACAAACAAACAAACAAACAACAGACTCACAGACACAGCCAACAGTGTGGTGATTACCGGAGGGAAGGTGGGGGTGGGAGGAGGAAGAAGAGGGTATTAAGAAGATAAATGGTGGTGGAAGGGGACTCGACTCTTCGTGGTAAACACAATGCAATATACAGATGCTGTATTCTGGAACTGTGCACCTGAAACCTATATGATTTTATTAACTAATGTCACCCCAATAAATTCAATAAAACAGAAAAAATATTCTCCTTGAGAACATATAGCTTAATAGCCTTATTGGTCACACTTGACATTTGGAATCGAGGGCTGGGAACAAGAGGAAGAATTTGTCTTCTGTAGACAGAATTTTTGCAATTTGCAAAGCCAACAAATTTGATGTGTGGGTTTTTTTTTTAATAATCAAGTTGTGAGTATGCAACACCCTATTCTGATCCTTTTTTCTATTAGAACAAATTTGGAATTTCAAGGTTGCTTGCTCTATGGCATAGTAAATGAGAGTAACTGAGAATAATTGTTTGTTTGAAGAGCCCTGGCCGGTGTGGCTCAGTTGGTTGGAGCATCCTCCTGTAATGGAAGGGTTGCAGGTTGGGTTCCTCATATGGGCACATACCTAGGTTTCGAGTTCAATCCCTGCTAGACAGGTATGATTCCTGGTCCAGGTGCATTCACAAGACAATCCATCAATGCTTCTCTCCCACATCGATGTCTCTCTCTCACTCTCTCATTGTCTGTCTCTGTTCCTCGCCTTGTCCCTCCCTCCCTCTCTCTCTCCCCCCTCTCTCTGTGACGGCAATGAAAAAATGTCCTCAGGTGAGGATTTAAAAAAAGAAGAGCACAGAATATTAACAGGATCATTCTGTCATGTTCTTAGAAAAGAATTACTAAATTGTATACCCAAAAATAGTATTGAGGATTACATGATTCCAGAATTTCCACCATAGTTAGAAACATGTTCAGTGCTTGGTGCCCGGAGTTAGTTCTTGCATGTCAGGCATTATTCTAGCAGCTTTTAACGTATCTCATTTTACCCTCACTGTAACTCTACAAGGCTGGTTTTGTATTCTCCAGAAGGAAAAAAACAGGCAGTGGAGAGTCGGGTGACCTGCCCAGGGCCACAAGTCAGTAAGTGGCTGAACCACAATCTCCACAAAGGCTGTACGAAATAGACCCTTAAACCCTAAGTCTACCCATAGCAGCCTCTGCCATTGCTGAATAAGGTTTCCCATCATACAAGAGGAGAAGCCAGAGCATATGTGCCCCATGCACTCTACTAGCCACCAACTAGCAGAGGATGACTGGGTCTTACCAGAAACTCGTTAATCAAACAGATGTGGTTTCAATAATTATGAAACCTCTTCATTAAGCACTGGCAGTAAGTCATTACAATATCTTCTCCAGCCTTTTGGCTATGATCAAGTATAGAATATCTTCTCATTAGGGTAATGGGGTTCAATAAAAGAGCATTCCATCATGCTCCGTAAGGGAGCAGACGGGAACTTTTGTTAACGATAATCATTTAGTGATTTGTTTTATCTTTTTCAGATCTTGTTAATTCATTATCGTGCAAGGTTAATTCTTCATGCATTTAGGTTTTGATCTTGACAAAATGCATTGGTCATGAAAGTTAACTTTGTAAAAGAAATTGGAGTTTAACTTCACGTTGGGAGCATAGCGAGTAGAAATGAGAAAAGTATGTGCTTTCAATTTGCTAGGCTGGAGAACTACTCATTCAAGTATGGTTCATGTAGTTTAAATTAAGTTGTTGAGGACATGGTTGATGTATATTATTTTCCCAATGATTTTTATGACAAATAAGATCCGAAGAAAATTAGAGCTACCCAAGTTACAGATATACACAGCAATAATTTAATCTAGTGCTAAGTTCACCTCTTAGTATTATGGGATTATTGCTCTAACACTATATAAAAGTCATTATAAGAATACTAGATGCATCGAAAATTGTAAAATATAGAAATGAGGCCCCTCTTTGCATTTTTTTGCATCTAAGCTCACCAACAAATGTTAACAATATTAATAACTGTGCATTTTCTATGAAAATACTTACTTTATGAAAGTTTACCTACTGGTGATTACAGTTCACTCACTGTCTCCTGACTGTTCCCACTGACACTGATATCAAAGGCACTTTCCAATCCTATACTTTACAATCATAATCTTAGCGGCTCTAATATTTCACTGAGAAAACAAAATTACGTAATTTAGCTTTATGCTAAACTGATACTTGCATCATTTAACGTATTTTTGCTATTAAAAATAATCGGGCAACGAAAGGGTTTTTGCATGATCTTCCCCCTCCCCCCATATTTAGGATTCTTTCTGTAGAAAATAGTCCCCAGAAGTGGATCTGTTGAATCAAAGAGTATGAATATGCCTGAAGTTCCTAGGAGAGCGTCCCTGAATGCTTGGAGTCGTCTAAGCATCCTGTGTCACCTTGGCCCCTGGCATAGTACCTAGTGTCCTCGTTACTTAGGTTTTAAAGGTGCCACAGCTTTTGGAAGCACATTTATACATGGCTGATTTATCTGTGCACCTGCCTATAATAATCCTTTGTACTTGAATATACTTTCACACTTTCCAATGAACTCTCAGATATACGATCTGCTCTGAAACCTACAGTGTACTTTCAAGTGGCACAAGGAGGACAGTTTGTTCATCCCTTTTCAGAGGAAAGAGCGTGAGCCCTAGAAAGGTTAAGGACTCTAGCTGGAAGTCAGTCTCTTACTAGGACCAGGGTCAGTTTTATCACATCCTATCTCTGAGTGTAGGCGCTTCTCTTAGAAAAGGTCTGAAATAAGTTGCCTTTTTCCTTTCCCTTCAGTCAATAAGTACTTTTATTCTTTGGGGAAAAAACATACTGATTGGAAGTATTTTTGTCTTTTTGAATAATGCAAGTGCATATTGCTCCTTAATCCCCACCATGCAATTTTCCAAATGCGTAATACAAAAATAATATTAACATATTTTAAAGACATTTTAAAACAGAAGTGAAAGGTAGAAGTCAAAGTAATCTACTGAGCTTTTTGTTATTATTAGTTGAGAGAATTTTTCACTTAAAACTTTTTTAAAAAAGCAAACTATGTAAAATCTCCACTAAAAATTATGCCCATGCATGTAAATTCTCGGGGATTTGGCCAGGGAAATATTTCCATAATGGCTTAAAATCACTTATGGATGATTCCCTAGCTTTATAAAGCCAAAGGAGTGATTCCACCTGGATGGAACTGGTTTTTTTCCAACTTTAAAAATGTTCGATCACACCTGTCCAACATAAATGAGCGTTGAGCGATACAGTGGCTAAATCCGCCTGCCAAAGACCTCGATGAACGCAGCATACCGCGTGCCCCACACATTCACTTCCTTCCTTCCCTCCTGCCTGCTTCCTTCTTCTTTCTTTTCTTGATAAGGAAACTGACATCGTGATGTCAGAGATGACGTTATGGCCCGGAGAACGGTGAGGCTTGTTCACATCTGTCCAGATTGGGGGAATTGTTGCTGGCCTGTTGGACCCAATTTTGTTGGCCTCACACCTTAGCTCTTCTCACTAAATGAAAAGGCCATTAAAAGGGTGATGATAGGGAAAGTTGGACATCTGCTAATTACAATTATACCGAAGCGTATTTCTTATCTATCCATATTGCCATTTACCTGTCACTAGTGGACTGCAAAAATTGCTAGAGATTTGGACTCCATGGAATGAAAACATGTGCAATATAAGGGAAACACTTTGATGGAAATGTGTTCAACAATGAGTTCTTTTTTAAAAAGCAAAATTTCTGGTCAAATGGAGATTAAACATGTATCTATCAGGAAGGCTGGAAAATTTCTACTCCAGGTCGGAAGTGGACTAGATAATCGCTAAGATACAAAGAGTTTCTGTCTTCGTTGGTTTTCAGGTGCATCTGTCTCTGGCTTGAAGTCTTTATACAACATGTACAGCGAGCTTACCATTCAGCCATTTGCCTACAAACTACCTGTGGTTTCTTTCAGAGTTGATGAATCTCCTTTAACTTTTAAGACGTTCTCTTTCAAGGATAACATGCAGTGAGGACATAGAGTATGTCAGGGATTGTGAAAGGTTCTCTCTCTCTCTCTCTCTCTCTCTACATATATACATATATATATATAATATACAATATATAATTTATATAGTATATATAAACATATATGTATTTTTATATATACATATACACACATAGTTATATGTGTTTATGTGTATATTTATCTGGCCTAACAGCAATTTTTGAAAGTAGGTGCTTTTATTACCTGCACTTTACTGATGAATGTGAAGATGCAGAATTAGCAAGTGGCAAAGCTGGGACTCACTCTCGTGTAGGATTGATACGGAAGCCTTTGTTCTGAACAATTAATGACTTGGTGATAATTTAAACTTGTGTGTGGGTTTTGCTTTTCTATCTTCTATATTCAGCATCTTCTATAATGCAGACCGAGCAAAACCAAATCCAGCTGTACCAGAAAGCAAACGGTAGTTATCCATGATACCAACTGTTACAACATTTTTGTCTCCCGTACAGACATCAGCTAAAATTGTTGTGAAAAGATATGATTCAGGCCAGAATAAAGAAAGCTACAGAGAAGGGCCTGAGTAACAGATTGAAAGCAGATGCTACATTAGCAAAATATTTTTGAACTTGGTAAATATTTAGATGCAGAAAATGGATTTTGAGGAGAGGTTATGGTGTTGCTCCCACAACATTGGTGGGCTCTGTCTGTGTGCCATATCCCATCACTGACGCAGAGACCTGGGGGTGAGAATTATTCCTGTCACTTGTTACTCACTCTGTGTTTCAGCTGGACCAGTTCTTCAATGTGTTTGCCAGGACAGACAGTAATCTGGTTTGGGGGTAGCCGTGACGAGAGATGCAGTTACTGCCACCTGAAGCTGAACCATGAGTTTCCTTTCCCCGTTTCTCAACTACATTCCCAGGTCTGCGAGGTCCTGGAACTTGCCAATGGCCCTTCTCTTCATCTGTTAATACCAAGCTTTATCCTGCAGCACAGGGCAAAGGGCCGCTCTGAAAGATCCAACCCTGGCCCGAGAAACACCAGTTCTATCCATGTGAATTCAATTCTGACCCCACCTTGTGGTTCCTCTGCTCCTTATTCTGCGGTCTGAAGGCACATTCCAGTTTTGAAGGTTGTTGAGCATCTGCTCCCCTTCTGCTTCCATTCTGCCTGACTTTGCTCCCTTAGAATCAGAGACAAAATTCTCTGGGTGTCCTGACATTCTCTTCTCTCTGCCCTTGCATTCTCAGCAGCTCAACTCACAATTGTTTCTTTTAATTCTGTTACATAGTTCCTCCATTTCCCCCCACTACCTCTGGCCAAAAGAGACAGCAGCCTCAATTCCTCAGTTTGGTCCTTGCTGTTAGCCAGGCTCGGTAACCACCTGACCCATCCTTGAAGAAGGATCCCACACCGTACAGACCGGAGGTGACAACCTCACGAGCAGCTTGTCATCGCCTATCTAACAATATTTGGTGACTTTTTTTCAACCAACTATAAAATGCCACAATCTTTATATTGACCTCAGTCATGTCTTGTTGAAGTGAAGCTTTAATTTATTTTTTTTCCTGCTGAGCGCAGCAGGCAGCATAGACAGAAACTTGTACGGTTCTTGTATTTTCCCCGTGTGTTGTATTATGAGACTCACTTAACTGTATAGCTTATCAAGTGTATTACTTGGGGCATTAAGAAACAGGAGCTTTGTTATGGTTTTCAGGAAAAAGCTAAGTATCAATATAGTAGTGGTTAATTGCTTAGTCCAGCTTCCTGAGCTGTGAGCTGATGGAAGTAAAACGCGATTCATTAAGTGCTTTTCCTCATTCACTCCATTTTTTCTCAAAAGGACATGTTTTCTAAGACACGGATCAAAGACACAACAATTAAACATTTATATTTGTTTTCTCAGAAATGAATCCAAAAGTATTTTATAAAAATAAGTGGTATGTTGTTATTGTGGCACCTTCTCAGGTATGTATTAACAGTGTAGGAAAAATTAATTTTGTTCCCCAGATCTATTAATAATTAAAAATAATTTTTAAAAAATTACATCTGGTAAAGTTTCCTTACACGCCACCTGTTTTACCATTCTTTTAAAAATCCCATGGACAGGGGCAGCAGGGTGAGGATTGAGTGGGAGGGGGCTTGGGCAGGGCAGGGGAAAATTGGGACAACTATAACAGAACAACAAGAAAAAAATTGACACAGAAAAAAATAAAAATAAAAAACCCATTAATGATCTTTTATATGGTTGGGAATTTTTAAATTCCGTGAAGTTGAAAACACGATAAAAATCATCAGCATGTCTGTATTCCCCGGTGAGTTTTCCAGGCTGGCCTACTTCTATTGCACTGTCTAGAATTTAAGCACTGCGTCTGTCTGTAAGTCCATACACCAGAGAACACTGACATGTCAAGTTGATAAAAGAAGAAGGATTACTGTACAGAAACATTGGAATGACGTGACATTCAACATTCTACACTCAACTGTATGCAATTTGGATCTTCCCCAAAAGTCAGAACACATACACCATGTTGAATTATATCTCTTGCGTATTATACATTGCTTTAATAATACACAAGTGATACAAATTCTTGCATATATATACATTGCAAGAGGGTATACAAGTAGAAATCAATCTCCTTTTAAAGGATCTTGGAAAGCATTGTCTTGATGCTCAAACCAATTTCATCCACATTCATCATCAAAGGCTTTCATCTGGGAGAACATTCATGGGCCAACTCTCCTGAACTTTCCTCAGCCATCAGTTTCTGAGCTCGTGCTGCCCTAGATGTACCTGCAACACCAGGAGGTTTAGAAAGGGCTGGCTAGGAGAAAGGGCAAGGTTCTGAATAGCCACATGTCTGGAACCTTTACAAAGTTCCGTCTATAAGCCGTTTAAAATGTGAGCTCAGCAGTTGACTTTTGAGTCTGTATGTGGCATGATCCCAGCTATGCCTACATTTACTCCTGACTTTCTTGTGGATGGAGAGGTCACTTCTTGGCCTGCCGAGCTGGTCCAAGGCAATCGAGTGGTGCCATTACATTGGCTTTCTGCTTCCAGCCAAGACCCAAGCTGTATCCTTCCTGAAGTTCAATGTCTCCTATTTTCAGGTTCTGTTTTGTTTCTCTCCTCAGCCCCCTCCCCAGTCACCCATGAAACCTGTAGTCACAGCCTTCATTTCCAGGACCTGGTAGCATCTTCCAATTCCATTTCTCCCAGAAACATTTAAATTTGAGTAGGTATTCAGTTCTTCAGGAAAATGAATAAAATTCTGAGTCAAACAGATGTGTTGTTACCATGTCGAGTTAAGCCGGCCATACACCCTAAGTGAGGCATTGTATGGTAAAGTGTTTTTCCCTGAAAGGAGAAAACAGTATCAGTTAAATAAAATGCATTTCAAGTGGTCCCTCCTTGCAATTCTTGCTGTCCTTAGAAAACAAAAATGCTTGCCAACTGACTATTTACTTCGCACCCACCCTATCATATATTTATCCAGTGAGAAAAAAAAAACTAAATAATGTAGGTTGTTAGTATCTTTTTTTCTCCCAAATCTAGCAGGCCACAGTAGTTATGCCGACCTTGGCCGAGATGTCCCTATGAGATAGCTCTACTGTTCTGTGGAGTCGAAGAGCATCTCTGCAGGTCTCTTCAGAATTCTTGGGCAAAAAAGTGAAGCAGGTGGAAGCAGGTTTAGGAAACATAGGCTATTTATTCTGCCCCCCGCAGTTTCTGATGGAAAGAAATATTTTTAGGTGATCTGTTTTCTCAGCAATGCACTTTTTAGGAAACCACACATCCTCTGCTGAAAATTATTTTCTTTTTTTTCTCCCTCAAAATTTACTCTAATCATCTCAAAGTGTGGAATTATCCTTACCAGCCACA
The DNA here is from genome assembly GCA_039655065.1 of Glossophaga mutica. Classification (NCBI taxonomy): domain Eukaryota; kingdom Metazoa; phylum Chordata; class Mammalia; order Chiroptera; family Phyllostomidae; genus Glossophaga; species Glossophaga mutica. The sequence continues at coordinate 5,765,608 of CM077313.1, read as the reverse complement.
AAAATGCTGCCGCTCCCGTCAAATCTGCTTTCATTCCAGGATAAATCCTGCTTCAGATTTCTCAGAGATACTCTTACCTCCATTATATCTGGATTATATACCCAGTTTTGGGGGTGAAGCGAACCCCAGCACACAATCTTCTGTAGTATTGCGGGTGGCATTCTCTAGCAATGAGATGGAACTCAGCTTCCTTTGGCTTTGTGCCAGTTGGATCTGTAACTGCAGTTGGTTCTGTAAACCCCATAGGCTCTCATCCTAAGAGATAGGCATAAACGGACATGTTCAATCATTCCACAGATGTCTGTCTAGCACTGTGCTTGGAACTCTACTGGGCATGGGAAGTGAGAGATGAATGAGACACAGTAGAGAATGTCTGTAATCCACATGAAATTATATGCTGAACAAGGATGGGCTGTAAAGTGTATTGTAAATATGTATATACTCATATATATATGAATCTATTATATTATATATAATATTATATATAATATTATTATATTATATATAATATGAATATTATATTCATATATATGAATTCATATATATATTCATATATATATATATATATTCCTTTAAATCCAGGGAAAATATTTTTCATCCTGCCAATTGTACCACTGAAAAATAAATTGTCATTGGTGCACAGTGGCATTTGAAGATATTAGAAAACTCAAATCAAAAGGGAACATTGTTCGGCCATGAATAAATGATGTTCATACTTCTTTGCAAACCGCTGCATCACCTCCAGGGTAACCTGTCAAGTGCATTTTGATATGATGTTTCAAATAACAGTAACCAAGAAGTGGAACTCAGAAAAAATGTATAAATGTGCATATTCTTATGTTCTGAGCAATAAGATAGATGGAATGTCAAGTGATGAACTAATAACAAACACATAATTCAAACCTTTTCAGGTTAACTCACTACAAAGAGTCAGAAAGTGTAGCAAGGAAGTGCAACAGTGCACAGAGTGAGTCTGAAACTCGTTTACTGCATTAGTCAAATAACACAGTGCTGTTTATAGGGGACTCTTACAGATATTCCTGTAGTTACTACAGAAGAAACCCTTGGTGTGGGGTCCCCAACATAAGTACATGGCTATAGTCCTATAATGTATGTTTATTTGCCTTTCGGTGGTGCATTTTAAAAAATAGAGTATACTTAGCAAAGATTAAACATGATTATAAATATGAATGGCAAGAGGGTGGCTACCTGGAGGAATTCTCTAAACTTCATTGGTCGATCTGCAATTGTTTTCAAACTAGTCATCAATTTGAAATTCTGGAATCTAAGTGGCTTTTCTATTAAAAAAAAAAGAATAGGTAAAAGAAATTTTGTGATCTACTCTGTTGGTTTACATGAATCCATGCCAAAAATAATAAAATATGTTCAGTTATATAAAAAAGAAGTAATTGTATATTTTGGAATACCTAACAATGTCTCCTGTTTTAAGATGAACTAATCTTAAGAAATCTGAAAAATATCAAATACTTAACTCTACTTTTGTTTATTAAGTTCTGTTAGTATAAGAAATGAATGTTTGTATATGGCTTACAGTTTAAAAGGTATGTTCTTTTATATCCTTCCATGAAACTCCCCATTAGCACAGCAATATGCTTGGTGATATTCTCTCTTAGACAGAGAGAGTTGTCCTGCCCCTATGTACTCATAGCACTTTCAGGGGCCCTGTATCTCTGTTAAGAGCACGCACACGGCTGGTATCTGGCACATCAGAATAGCTGGTATGTGCTCATGTTACATTCTGTCTGGACTCCAAAATCTCATCCAGCCAGAGATAGTTATTATCTGTAGCAATCTCCCCATTCCCCAGCTCCCCCTGTAAATATAAGCCACCTATATTTACAGTGAGTAATACTTTCTATGATTTCATTACTATTTTTTTTTTTTTTTTTTGCCAGAGGTAAACTGAAGTTGTAAGATGTTACGAGATGCATCCAAAAGTGCTAACATTGAGAAGACCAGAATGCAATTTGAGGCTTCCTATTCTGAATTCCAGGTCGATGTGTTATCCTCCACATTTCCCTGTTCTTCGTATATTTGAGTTATAGGGCTATCGTTTGAGGAACATTATAATAAAGAATACAAAAATATCCTTAAATAGTACTAAAATTGGTTGCATATTTATGTAACAAAATTTCCTAATGTGTATGAAGCATATGTTTAGTACTATTTTTACTTTTAATGGTTTTATTGTTGTTCAAGTACAGTTGTCTGTATTTACCGCCCCCCACCACTCCCACCCCAGCCATCCCCACCTCCCTCCCCTGATTCCACCGGGACTTGGTTTTGTCCATGGGTCCTTTACAGTTGTTTCTGGAAACCCTTCCCCACTTACCTCCCATTATCCCCTCCCACTTCCCGTCTGGTTACTGTCAGATTGTTCTTAGTTTCAATGTCTCTGGTTATATTTTGTTTGCTTGTTGTTTTGTTGATTAGGTTCCACTGAAAGGTGAGATCACATGGTATTTGTCTTTCACCACCTGGCTTATTTCACTTAACACAATGCTCTCCAGATCCATCCATGTGTCGCAAAGGGTAGCAGTTCCTTCTTTCTTTCTGCTGTGTAGAATTCCATTGTGTAAATGTACCACAGTTTTTTGATCCATTCATTCTCACATGGGCACCTGGGTTGCTTCCAGCACTTGGCTATTGTAAATTGTGCTGCTATGCACAATAGTACATTGTACTATTTTTAAAAATACCCACTTTGCTAGTCTGTTTCCTAGGTATAGATCTCAGGCCTTGGCTTCTGGTTTTTTGTAATCCACCCCACTGTTCATTGACTCTCCACTTTAGCACATGATTGAATAATGTGACCATCAAGCAAGATTCCTCTCAGAGCTGTGCAATTAAAAGTTCCTCAGTGTGAACCTTCGAGCCAGTAAGTCAGAGCTCTTTGAATGTGTATTTCTCATGAAAGTGAACAATGGCAATGACAGAGCAAGATGATGAGCCACATTTGCTAAGAAGGTAGGGGTACATGAATGTCAAGTTCTTGAAACTCTGTGGATGTTCAAATGAGCAGAGCTGGTAGAGTCATCCCTGGGCTTTACTAACAAAGGAAGGGAGTATCCTTATCTATTACTTATGCGATTCATCTAACTCCCAAAAAGTACAGTCAGCCTGGAGCGAAGGCTTTGTAAAGCCGCAAAATACTTGTCTTTCTGTTCTTTGCTATCAACGCACGCCGGCATCAGGAGATCTGTTTTGCCATATTTTTGGAAATATGTTAAATGTCTTTATACAAGCAAGACATGATTAAGCAAGTGCCTTTTTGATGGTAAGGGATGGGCTAACTTCAGAACATGGTGTCATCTCGGGAGCATCTTATGACGTGGAATTCGGGAATGCCAGCCGTACAAGGGAGTGTGAGGGTTCCATGCCCCATGGTCCTGCTTTGCAGATGGGAAACTGAGATTCATCACGAATGTGTGACTGGCTCAGGAGAGGTGGAGACTGAACCGAAATTGGGACGTGGTTTTTCCGAATCTGGCTCGGAGGCTGGCTCTGTAAACACGCAGGTGTGTTAGGACAGATGATTGTTTCCCGAAGACTGCAGACACTGCTCCATTATGATGGGTGTGAATATATATGTCTCATTTCCATTTCGCTGCTATGACTCCGCTGCTCATTTCAAAATGTAAAACCAACAGCTTTCTCATCTCTGGGTAGCTGTGCACACGTCAGCAATACAGAATTCTGCGGTTTGGGGTGTCTCGTTGCCTATTTATTTCTGATTACATTGTTTTCTCAAGATGCATTTTCTCCTCCCATCTGGAATTCATTCTCTGGGTAGCTCCCTCTCTAAGGAAGCTTAAAAAACCAAATGCTGTTTATTTTTTTGTAACTTTCCCTGTACTTTTACTCTATAATTTTTCTGTTCAGAAACCTTTCATTGTCCCCAATTCCCGTTGGTGGGAGATGGGAAATAATCTGCTTAGTGTTCACGGCTCAACACGCTACTTACTTCTGGACCCTTTTTCTTCCCACTTCCCAAGGGGCACCTGGGCGTGAATCAAGTGCACTTTTGGTAACCCTCTAATTAGTCTTATTTCCGAGTCTTTGCTTGCTCGTGGTTTCTCTTTCTTCCTTTCTGTGGAAGCAGGGAGATCCCCTTTTAGCTGTGAACATTCCCTGGCCTTGTGAGGCTTTCCTTGTGTCCCCAGGCTGTGGAAAGAACCACAGAGAAGGAGGAGGGTCTCTAGGGTTGGTCCTCAGCTGTCTGGCTGAGGTTTGGATTTCCAGGGTTCTGGTCCCTGTTTTCTTGCCTCTAGCTGTCTTTCTTTGTGATTCTCTCTTTTCCTGACCTGAATTTTATGGACTTGACTCTCTTCTGTTCTTGCCTGTCTAAGGCCAGGGTTAAGTTTCAGTCCTTGTCTGCTTATTTTAAAAACCTCCTTCTGGAGCCCAGGCTGGTGTGGCTCAATGGGTTGGAGCATTGTCCTGTCGATGGAAAGGGTTGATTCCCGGTCAGGGTACTTGCCTAGGTTGCAGGTTCTACCCCTGGTACGGGAGGCAACTGATTGATCTTTCTCTCTTTCATGGATGTTTCTTTCCCTCTCTCTCTCCCCCTCCTTTCCCTCTCTCTAAAATCAATGAGCATGTCATCAGATGAGGAATTTTTTAGAAAACCACAATAACAACAACAGCAACAAACCCTCCTACTGCAACAGCATTCTTCATTGCCCCTCACTGCAGGGAATGGTAGCAAAGATGATCCAGTCGACCTTTCCAAACCCGAGTTCCATCAAAAATGAGTGTAACTCCACATGTGTGTGTTTGAAAAGAGTTACTTTGTTTCTGTTTTCTATTTTGCTGTGGTTTTTGCCTTTTCCACAGAAGTCTTCTGAAAAAAAAAAACACTACTGTGTTTAGAATTTGAATGTTATCAAAGAAATATATATCAAGGCAAGAAACATTCTGTGGAATGGGCCATACTCCTGTAAATCAGTGTAACATCTTTCATCTTTAGATGCACTAAGTTCCCAGGACATTTCCTTCCTGGTAGAATACAGAACTCTCATGCCAGGGGCCTGGCTGTGAGAGGAAGGGCCAGCCATACCATAAAAAGCATTTCTTCCTAAAAGAGGGAAAGTTGCATGTGCTTAAAGCCAGAGGCACTAGAAAGAAGGTAAAAATGTGATAAGAAAAATGGTGAAGCGAAGGTCCATCCGAAGTCGGAGATGGACAGACATTTGGGTACATCTACTTTCCTTTCCTAGTTCGCCCACGATGAATAGAGGTAGCAAATTAACCAAACCTCAAGGAATGGAACTATGCCTGCTGGAGGAATTGTATTCAACAACAAAGGATCTTGGTGAGAAAAAAAACAACAACAACAAAGTTTTGCAATTTAATAAGTAGATAGAAAAACAAACACTGATAACATAGCAGGCCAAGGAGAATCTTAAATGTCTTAGGCTGGGGGTGGGGGGGGTACCCATGCCGTGACCTTTGCTTTCCACTTCCTAGTGAAACAAACTTCATCATTTCAACGAATGAATGATAGAAGCTGTGACTGGTAATTTTAGTTAAAAAGCATGAAATCAATTGAGTGTAAAGATATAATCTTGGCATCCGCTCTTATATGAGTCAAATATCTTGTCTTAATAAATGCTTAAAGCAAATTAGTCCAAGACCATATTTTATAGTCTTTACTCACTAAATGACTTCACACCTCCATTGCCTCCCTCATTAGGTCTCTGTCATTTTTGCCTTTCTTCCCTCTATTGCCTTTCACATCCCATTGAAAACCAATTCCAGTTACCATCCGAAATACCTTCTGCATCTTTCTCCTATTATAAGACCATTGCCACTGGCTTAGTCACCTCCATATCCCTTCTAACTTACACCGTTATGATAGTCTCGTTGTTTCCAGGACACACCTCTAACAACTCCTGCTTCCTGTTGCCACTGCCAAAGTGTCCTTTCCTCTAAAATACAGATGGGGAAATATCGTATCACTCTCCTAATAAGGGAACAATTTCAGTGGTTTCCCAAGGCCTGCAACATAGAACCCACGTGTCTAGCATGCTCTTCACTCCCTGTGAAGTATTGGACAAAAGATACCCAGCATCAAACATAATGGGCATGCAGTGCGCATTTGTTGAAAGAGTAAATGAAAACATACAACACAGGAATGGGTGAATAAATAAACCGTGCATATCCAGATGATAGAATATCGAATGGCACTAAAGAAAAAGTGATCTATCCAGCCATGAAAAGACACGGAGAAACTTGAAATGCGTGTCGTAAGTGCAAGACGCCAACATGGGTGGGCTATTACGCACTGTACGATTCCAGCTGTATGACATTCTGGAAAAGGCAAAACCATGGAGACGGTAAAAAGATGAGTGGTCACTGGAGATGGGGCTGGGGGAGGTGAAGCAGTGTAGCACGGGGGGTTTTGAGGGCAGTGAAAATACTCTACAATAGTACGATGATTGATGTATGGCGTTATACACTTGTCCGAACCCATAGCCTGAGGAATACCAAGAGTGAAACCTAAGGTAAACTACGGGCTTTGGGTAATGATGAGATTCATCATCGATAAAAAGGGAATTCTAGTGAGGGGTGTTGATAAGGCAGGAGGCTCTGCCTGTGGGAAATCTCTGTACCTCCTTTGCAGTTTCATTGTAAACCTACAACTGCTCTAGGAAACGTCTTAAAACCAAGAGAAAAAAGAAAAATAACACATTCTATTAAACTTTCACTTCTTTCAGACCAAATTCGGTAAAATCTCACACGTTCTAATGTCAAGTGCTTCCAGTCTTTGCCTGGCACTAAAATGCAACTCTGCATATTCTCTTACGAAGCCCTTGCAGCCCAGCGAGCCCCTCATTGCCCGCCCCCCCCCGCCCCCGCCGGTGCCTCTCTCCCCTTTCCTTTTTGTTTGCTCCGTATTTCTGTGTTTCTCCTGGTCCACCCACGCAGGCTCTGAGGAATGCCCATCTGCTCTTGTTCCTGAGCTTCCTCCCTCGAGTTTCTCATCCTGGAACTACCACTTCACAGAAGGGAATGCTTTGGCTTCTTTCCTCTTGTCCGTGAGGTTGTTGCTACCGATAATCTTACTGATGCGTCTTTCTGGAACCCCTGACTTAAAAGGCACTTACCCACCCACCCAGATCCCCGCCAGGGACTCTCGTCTTCCTTCTCTGTTTTCCCCACCCCATTATGATTACCAACATCTGACACACTGCGCATTTTTTAAATTTATTTTGTGTTGTATTTTGTACATGACTAATCGTCATGAAATGATGATTAATATTGTAGTTGTACACATTTTTCCAGTCATTTTTATCCATACGTTTACACAGCAAAAGAATAAATCCTGTTACAAATACTGTTTTCTATCCCACTTGTTTCACATACCATAAATGTTTGTCAGTTAATTAAATAGTCCGCAGCTTCCCTGTAGGGACCCCACAGGGTTCGACTTTGTACCAGTGAGAGTCCGATTGGACCTGTAGTGACTGGAGTCAGGAACACCCACTGGGGGTGTTTATCGATCGAGCCCTTTGTTCAATTATTTAAAGGTAAAGAGTGGATTAAGTAGTCTAGGAAGTAGACTTGGTTGTCAATAACTACATTGCATCTATCGTTAGATTTTTGTTGTTGACTTAACTGATTAATGTCTCAAAAAAATGAGACATTCCTCTGGCTGGGTGGCTGATTGGTTGGAGCATCATCTCATATACCCAAAAGGTTGCAGGTTCGATCCCCGTTCAGGGTGTAGGCCTGCGTTACAGGTTTAATCCCTGGTTGGGGAGCGTAGGGAGGCAACTGACTGAGGCTTCTCGTATCAGTGTTTCTCGCTCTTTCTCTCTCTCTAAAACTCAACAACCATATCCTCAGGTAGGGGTAAAAAATGTGACATTTACCTGTGGACAGGCAAACCTCAATCCAGACGAGCCTCAGCCGTGGGCAGAGCATCAGTGGAAGCCAGAGCGCCCACATTTATTCAGTCTTACTGCAGTTGACACTAACACTCTTCAAATTATCAGTTTATTAAAAGTGCTAGTAGCTCTGACTTCCTGTTAGACTGCAGAATTTGAGTTAAAAAAAATAAAAGACCACTGCCACCATTGTCTTAGTAATTAAAACTTCTGACTGGTTCTTGGACAAATAGTTCATTCTATTGTTGAATGCCATTTTTTTGCATAAAGTAATAGGAATTAATTTTATAAAAATTTTCTAGACCACACAAAGTGCAAAAATTTATTTTTAAAAAAATTTTGTGTGATAGGTTTTATTTCTGTGAAGTTAGATCAACATAGAGGAGACAAAAACTTCCCTTTTTTAAGCCTCACAAATCTGTTTTTTTCCCTAGTATGTAATAGTTTAGTAGATAATTTGAAATGGATTCATCTGTTATACCATCTGTCAGAAATATGCTCCAGCTGTTAAATGTCCAGCAAAATTTGAACTACAAGTCTCGAAGTAATTTGCCCTTGGTACATACAGACCAGACAATTTCCTGTTTGATTTATAACCATGGGCCTGAAATGTGACTGATTTTCTAGCTGTATTTTAAATATTTTCTGAGCATAGCTATTGGACCAAGGAAAAGAAACATGAAAGAAATATGATCTCACTTTTTGAAGTAATAGCATTGAAGTTATTCATTGTCATACGCTACTGTCCTGATTGTGTTCGATGTTTTTCAAAGTATATGAAGAATACCTACTATGTGCTGTACACTCCACACATTGAGAAGGGGAAGAAGCCCCTGCCTTCTGAAAAAGATCAGCATATAGTAGAGGAATCAACATATACACAAATACTTATCACAATGGATTTCCAATGAAACAGGATAAAAGCGTGCTCTTAGAAATACCAAAGTCTTAGGTTCTTTTGAAAACAAACAAATAAATAAATGAAAGAGATGTAAAGTGCTAATCCAGAAAAGCCAACAGATTTAACTCAAAAAATTCATTGCTGGAGCCAACATATGTTGAAAGTTCCAGAGGTAGGTAATGATGATTTCGACAAAGCCTCTGTGTGTTTCCAGGGTTTCGAATTACAGGTCATTTTAAGTTAGTGAGGATCAGAGAGACAGCATTTCCTACATGTGATCCAGTGAGGAGGGTATTTGCATCATGTCCCAGGAATGAACCCGACTCTCTCGGTACAAGCCGTTTTTAAAACTGGAAAAAAGCGAAAACATCCTTTAGGTAAAGTGGATACCGCTCAATAGCCAAATTGAGGAAGTGGTCAGCCTTGCTGGCTTTTAAATGGATTTATTACTCAACAAGGGTCAGTAATTCACTGATTCAACAAACTTCATGAAATTCCTGCTGCAGGCCCGGTTCCTGGGCCCCAGGAATAGAGTCTCAGCAAGACAGGCATGTGCCCTGTTCTCATGGTCTGTAGCCTATCCCACACCCCCCCCCCAAAAAAAAACCCTTCAAATAAAGAAATAAGAGTTGCCTTGCTTTGTGATTTTTTTCTTATGAGAAAAAAGATTTCTAGGGGTGAAATCAGAAATCACAGATGCTGCACAGAAAAGCAAGAATTAGGCCAGGATTGTGAATTACAGAAAAGATTGAAACCTTATATTCCCCATTGACATTGATTTGGTCCTTGTAAGCAGTTGTAGGTGTCCCACATCTGACAGTATTCTATGGTTATTTCCTTTTAACCAAGTCCTAGTTCATTCCAAGACATTAATGAGTATTCATAAGGTTGAATTGATGGCTATTATTTTTTTGTTCTAAAGCAGAGATGGCTATTTCAAAAGAAAGATGAAAGGGAAAGAAAATTCTTAAAATGTAATTTGTAAGCTGTGGTTGGGTAGCTCAGTTAGTCGGAGTGTCACCCCAGACACCAAAACTGTTGCGGGTTCAATTCCGGGTCAAGGCACATACCTAGGTCATGGGTTTGATCTGGGTGTGTACAGGGGGCAACTGATCTATGTGTCTCTTGCACATTGATCTCTCTCTCTCTCTCTCTCTCTCTCTCTCATCAATAAACATATCCTCAGGTAGGAATTAAAAATAATAATAAAAAATATGATGTAAAATAAAGTCATCATAGGATCCAGCAATTCCACTTCTTGGGTATACAAAGAAAATGAAATCACTATCTCAAAAGGGAAAAAAAGTAATAAATTTTTTAAAAAGCAAACAATCAAGATTTTAGATTATGTTTGGTGCTGTGAGCAAAATAAAACCGGGCGACTGAATAGCATGCAATGCCTGGAGGGCAGGAAGGCAGCAACAGTTGAGTTAGTGGCTTGATGCAGATCAACAGGATGGTGGGGGGATGGGACAGGGAGGGCGGAAAGGCCCTTGAATAGAGGCCTGTGCTTGGTGTGTCTGCAAAGGAGAGGAAGGAGCCTGAGGCTCGAGCTTCGGGCCCAGAGGAGAAAGCTGAAATAAAATGGTGCCCATGTTAGCTCAGGGCGGGTGCAGCACAGGCTTTTGTGGAGCTGGGGTTTCGCACTAAAAGGGAGGGTCTCAGTACCTGCAGCCCCATTTTGGAAAGATCTATCTGGTAACTGTGGACACAGTTTTAGGGAGATATAGGCTGAAGCAGAAAGTAAGCACCTAATAACTACTTACTACATGAATCAGTGGAATGAATGTGATGTCCTTTGCTGAACATCTATTTACTGTACGGAGGCACAGCCATCTAGTGGCTGACTCTGTGGTTTGCTCTGAGAACATCTGTTTGAGACTGGAGGAGCCTCTCCCTTCCTGTTGCAAGATGCGAGCCTGTGTTTTCAAGGCCTGCGCTTCAAAGAAAGTCTGTCTCTGGACTCAACTCTGATCAGACTTGTGTATGTTGCACTGGGTTTATTCCAGGGCTCTGCACAGCTCCTCAGTGATCTCAAGGGGTCAGATATTGCTCACCCCATGGACGTGAAGACATGTAAAGTAGATGAGTTAGTCAGGGATGTTTTTGCCTTAAGGAGAGGCTGTTTTTCTAATATACTCCTATAACACTGATCTTTTTTTGCACAGATTTTATTTATTTACATTTAGAGAGAAGGGAAGGATGGGAGAAAGAGAGGGAGAGAAGAATCAATGTGTGGTTGCCTCTCATGCGCCCCCTACTGGAGACCTGGCCTACAACCCAGGCATGTGCCCTGACTGGGAATCGAACCAGCGATCCTTTGGTTCTCAGGCCTCTAAGTCCTCTAAGCAACATCAGCCAGGACAACACTGATTTTTTTTAAAACAATGTATTTTCATTGCTATGATTTATAAATCATAGAACAATGATTCCAAACTGGAATTGGGCTTTTGAAATCATTGAAAACCTGTGGGTAAGATAGAATTAAAGTAAGTCATCCAATTCATGTTGATAGAAATCAAACCTAGATCTTCGGAGCAGGAGAGGTATGCTCCCTCTCTCTCTGTACTCACACTGGGGAAACCGCAACCTAAGGTAACCTCCAAAAGTCACAATTATCCCGGGAAAACATGTATGAGACAATGTTAAGGTAAAAACAATGGACCTCAATTACATAAACAATATATAAAAAGTACTGGAAGAAATTGTCATATTTCCATTTCCTGTATTTTCCTTATGTTATTTAAGAATTAATATACTACTTAACTACTCCATACTATAAATTATTAAAGAACATGTGGCTTTCAAATATAATATTCCACACTTTCCCTCTAAGAATGTCATCAGGGTATGCGATTTCCACAGATGACCTGTGGAATGAGCTAAGCCGGTGTTTGGTTTTTTGGTTTTTAACAGAATGCTAAAGTTAGCAAACTTCAGAGGTGAAACATTACTTGCCTACTCAAGCAATGCGTGTTGAGAAAAGACAAAGTGCCATATTTCTAAGTGCATCAAAACAAAATAATTTTATAACCAGCTGCCCAGGTTTATGGGGAACAAAAACAGTGGGCCTGCCGCAGCTCTGTAGAAACAGATTATGAAGTGGTTGTTAGTACTGTCTTTTCTTTCCCCTTCCTTCCCTCTTCCCTTCCTTTCCTTCCTTCCTTCTCTCCCTTCCCTCCTTCCTTCCATTCTTCCTTCTCTCCCTTCCCTCCTTCCTTTCTTCTTTCTTGAAAAGGAAATGAAAAAAAAGGAAATATAATCTTGGGAATAAAGTTTCTGAAGTATAGACATACTAGACCCTATACAAGGCTTTTGCTGGTCGGAGGGTAGGAAGTCATGCTACTTATTAGATATGGAGACCATAATACGCCTTATTAATCTCAGTGATTACTCTGGAAGCACCTAAGTCAGGAGTTCAGTCTCCTTTTCATTCAAATCCTGAAACTGTCCATGAGGCTAGATAAGAAATAACACTTTATTTGTCCAAGGGGTTTTCCTACTGTCATTGAAGCAATGTAACCAAAAGCATGGTCTGTCTAGGAAGTCAGATAAATGGTATAGGGGATAGCATAGTTAGCAGAATTTGGACACAGTATCCATTAGTTAGATACATGGGAAGCTGTATACTCAGACTGGTGGATATAATAGTTACCAATAGTCAGGCAAGTGTCTGGGCACCCAGAGCCTAAGGAAATTCAGGAACAAGAGGCAAAATGCAGGCACTGCAACTCTGCAATGAACATCAGAGAAAGACAGAACATCTCTGGAAAGGCCTGAGATGCTACTGGGAGTCTGAGAAGGAAATTAGCCCAACTACTCAGCTGTAATTCAAGACGGTTTTGGCCATAAGGAGCATTGATCGAAACCACAAAGTTCAGAGGGAGGTCTGGCCTCTTAAATTTGACCTGACTATGGAGAAAAATTGCCATAAAACCTGAGGCGATGTAGCTTCAGCTTCCAAAGTTAGGACTTGAATGCCCAGGACATAAGGAGACCATTAAGTGAAGCATTGCTCTGAGAATGTGCCTTTCATGATAGCTTTTCCCCTAAAGTATGGATGCAGACATTGCTAGAACTGTTTGGTTCAGGCATTCCTTTGCTGTTCTTAATTCTTTTCTTTGTATTGGGCTCATGTTTCTAAATGTGTGCTATAAAGCCTATTTTTAGTGTTATAATTTTAAAAGATACTCTGTCCTGAAAACCGACATTATTTTGTTTAGAGATACATTTGAACGCCATCTCTAGTGGCGATTATATGTGTTCTGAAGTTTAACCTTGCAAACTCCTGTGAACTGGCTTGTTCATAGCGACCCCACCTCTCGGAGGTCAAGGGCAGCCGCCATTACTGAATTAGTGCAGAGTTCTTACATCCAGTCTGCCTTCCTGAGTGAGTGCAATTGTGTGAAAATAAAACTCGAGGCCCATCTGCTCTTCCAGCTTTCATCCAAGATTCCCTGGAAGAAAAAGCCACCAGAGACCAAATATTTGCCATAGCGGCATGGCTGTAGTTTGGGAAGACATCCCAGGATGGGAAAGTACAATGCTCTCCCATAGTACAACGTGTAATGACTATTATTGCAGAGAGAAACAGAAATGGAGAGTTCATCACGATCGTCAGTAAGGCAATATGTCTCTGCTACAGCCTCTCTGGGGAATTTCACAGCCTTTAGGGCCTCTGTGATTTTGCTTAAGCTGTTTCCTCTTTCTAGAGCATTCTTCATCCTCTCTTCACCTGTCTGCAGTCCTTCAGTTCTTTAAGTTCTATTATTATTTATACATTACCTGATCCCTCAAGGGATCATTAATGATTCTTTTTCCTGGACACCTGGAATATTTTTTTTATACTGGACCAGAGTTTGGTAAACTTTTTTTAAAAATATATTTTATTGATTATGCTATTACAGTTGTCCCATTTCTCCCCCATCATTCCCCTCCACCCTGCACACCCCCTCCCACCCACATTCCCCCTCTTTAGTTCATGTCCATGTGTCATAAGTTCTTTAGCTTCTACATTTCCCACACTATTCTTGCCCTCCCCCTGTCTATTTTCTACCCACCATCTATGCTACTTATTCTCTGTACCTTTCCCCCCTCTCTCCTCCTCCTACTCCCCTGTTGCTAACCCTCCATATGATCCCCATTTCTGTGGTTCTGTTCCTGTTCTAGCTGTTTGCTTAGTTTGCTTTTGTTTTAGGTGTGGTTGTTAATAGCTGTGAGTTTGCTGTGAGTTTGCTCTCTTTTTACTGTCATATTTTTTACCTTCTTTTTCTTAGATAAGTCCCTTTAACATTTCATATAGTAAGGGCTTGGTGATGATGAACTCCTTGAACTTGACCTTATCTGAAAAGCACTTTATCTTCCCTTCCAATCTAAATGACAGCTTTGCTGGATAGAGCAATTTTGGATGTAGGTCCTTGCCTTTCAAGACTTGAAATACTTCTTTCCAGCCCCTTCTTGCCTGTAAGGTCTCTTTTGAGAAATCAGCTGACAGTCTGATGGGAACTCCTTTGTAGGTGACTATCCCCTTATCCCTTGCTGCTTCTAGCATTCTCTCCTTCATTTTCATCTTGGCTAATGTAATTATGATGTGTCTTGGTGTGTTTCTCCTTGGGTCCAACTTCTTTGGGACTCTCTGAGCTTCCTGGACTTCCTGATAGTCTATTTCCTTTTCCAGATTGGGGAAGTTCTCCTTTATTATTTGTTCAAATAAGTTTTTCACTTGTTGCTCTTCTTCTTCCCCTTCTGGTACCCCTATAATTCAGATGTTGGGATGTTTAAAGATGTCTTGGAGGTTCCTAAGCCTCTCCTCATTTTTTTGAATTCTTGTTTCTTCCTTGTTTTCTGTTTGTTTGTTTGTTTCTTCCTTCTGGCCCACCCCATTGATTTGAGTCCCAGTTTTCCTCCCATCTCTATTGGTTCCCCATGCATCTTCCTTCATTTCATGTATTGTAGCCTGCATTTTTTTCATCTAATTTGTGACCGAAATCAATCAATTCTGTGAGCATCCTGATCACCAGGGCTTTGAACTGTGCATCTGATAGGTTGGTTATCTTCATGGCTTAGAGGAATTGGCTCCGGGGATTTCATTTGTTCTCCTGTTTGAGCCATCTTTGGTGGTCTTTTTTTTTTTCTGGTCTGGTCGCGGCTGTTACGTAGCGAGGGGTGGAGCCTTAGGCGCTCCCCAGGGCAGGGCAGCCCAGTCGCTGGGTTGTGACGCTATACGTGGGGGCGGGGTCTGAGAGGGAACAATGGCGCCTGCTCCGCTCTCTCCTGGATTCAGTCCCTTCCGCCACTTTCCCTCTGCCTGGACTGTCTGCGCGTGCGAATGTGGGACCACCTGGTCAGCCAGCCACCTTGCACGGCCTCACTGGGTCTGCACAGTTGCCCCCCCTGTGCCCGGGGTCCGCCAGCTGCTGCCTGTGGGCCCGGGGACCGCCAGCCGCTGCCTCCTGCGTTCCCGGGTCCGCACCTCCACTTTTTCCTGCTGCAACTCCGCCCCTCCTCCCGGTCTGGATGAATGGTTGTTGGACTTCCGTACAGTTCAATTTTCTATAAGTTCTGTTTTTTTTCTTGTTCCTAAATATTTGTTTTCCTTAATTTTGGTTGTGAGAGGAGGCACAGTGTGTCCACCTATGCCTCCATCTTGGCCGGAAGTCCTTCCGGGAAACTTTTTTTAAAGGAAAGATCGGATAGTCAATATTTTGGTTTTGGAGGTCATAGGGTCTCTTTTGTGACACTTCGTTGTTGTGGGGAAGCAACCGTCAACAATACGTCAACAATACATGAACATGGCTGCCCTCTAATAAAACTTTATTTACAAAAGCAAGCCATGGGCCAGATTTGACCTATAGGAGGTGGTGGACACCAGTGGCTGGCAATGCTTGTTTTTTAGAGCTTGAGAGAAACTTAGATGATTTTCTCATGTTGCGTGTGGGTCACGTGGAGGAAGTGGGTTGGTTAACTGACATAGTCAAAGTTACACTTTTGTGATGGAGCAGGACGAACAAGCAAGTCACCTAAACAACAGCCCTGCATTTGAATTTCTTTTTTCCATTTAGAATTTGGTGATATTCTACTCAGCACTGAATTACACACTGTTTGGTAGTAGCTCTTGTTTTTTCGTGTTTAATTACTTTATGTGGGGCCATATATTATTACCTGTTGTGGGGAAGTGAGCTCTTTATAGGGTTGTTTAATTTCCCCAAGTGCTTAGAACAGTACGAGGCATAGAATAAAAATCTCAATAAATGTTTGTAATTAGAATTCTTCCAAGAAAACATACTAATATGTAACATTTTCATAATTATATGCTTATAAATTACATCTAAATTTAGGAGATTATGAGATTTCCAGTGCTTAAATCCTGATAATAATTTTATAGCCACCTTTTACAAAAAATTCAAATAATCTCTTACATGCTCTTGTATTTCCTGATTTCAATTCTATTCTAATTTTCTTATTCTTAAGTATACGATTTTTTAAAATTAGTGACAAATTTAAAATGTGGTATACAGATGATCAATTTCTTACAGAAGTCAATTCTTTGAAAATGTAATATGGATAAACTACCTTCAGTTTTTATAAAGGCTCTGTGTATGTTCTAAACTTAAGTTAGCTAATGGATCAGTTAATCGATTATTATCAACTTCATTTTGATTACCTTCATATGTATGCATCAAATATTAACTTTTCAGAAAATGCCTCATTCATTGTTATGACGCTCTGCAGCAGGCTTGGACTAAGAACGCTTTCTCCCACCGCTGCACTGTGGATTTCTGACAGGGCTCCCCGCCTTGTTTCCTTCCTATTTCTTCTCAGCTGTCACCTCATCAAAGGGGTCTTCTCGACTAGGCAGCAAAAAAGACTGCTCCCTCCACCCCCACACGCCCCCAAGCTCCCTGACCCTCCTTCACAGTAATGTCTCTGCAGTATTTCTCACCATCTCAGAATGAAAATGGGCCTTTCACTTTTAGTCTGTTTCTTTCCACTAAGACGTTAACTGCCACGAGGACAGGACTGTTGTCATTTCATCCATTGCTGAGTTTCCTGTGCTTCATGCGGCACAGGTGCTCGGTGAACATTTGGATGAAAGAAAGGGAAATGAATGAATGTGAGTGTGTTCTGAGTACAATGGGAGCTTCAGGAGTAACAAAGACTCCAGTGGAATGCCGAACTATGACAGGAGATGGTAAAAAGTTAACCTCAGCAGAGTCAGAAGACAGGAAATCAAGGTTTTATTTATTTGGGCTTACTGGTGGCCACACTGAATAGCACAGTTTTTAAAACAATTGATATGAACCCCTTGATTGTAGATGCCTGCTTGGTGCTGCAATACTTTTAAACAAATTTGATGTCTATATTTTTACTCTTTTACATTTAACTTTCTGGGGAATATATTCATATACACGTGCCATATTTTCCAGAGGCACTTACAGTATAACTAAGAGAAAAAAGAAATGTAACAATGTTTTACAAGGATGGATTTGTTCATTTTAACTTCAAATTTGTACACACCTGAGGGATGAGATCGTGAATAGCAACTCGTTTCCCCAGGATCATTAGGGACTTAACTCCACTTGAGTGACTTTTCAAGAAAACTAGTTCATTCTTTCTATTGCTAAAGCATTTTTATTTTTTGTTTATAAATATGTGAGGCAGAAACCATTCTAGAATATGCAGTGTAATTCTCGGTGTCATTGAACAGAGGACAGAGCGTGTACTAACATTTGTCGGGGACTTAAGACCACCTCCTTATAATCAGGTGTTGTGCCATGTTGTAACTGAGCAGCACGCTGCAGGACTGTGCGGTTCGTTAAGGTCAGTTGCTGTTTTCATTCGTTCAGTCATTCATTCATCCATCCATTCATTCATTCTGCACATGTTTTTAGAGTGTGTACGAAGTGCCTTGTGCTGTTCAGATCCCTGAAGAGTAAAGATCAAGCAAACTGGCAAAAACTTGATTTCCATAGATCTTCCAGTCAAGAAAACAATTGCATAGGTGAAATCATAACATGGCAGGTGGCACT
Organism: Glossophaga mutica; assembly: GCA_039655065.1. Lineage (NCBI taxonomy): Eukaryota > Metazoa > Chordata > Mammalia > Chiroptera > Phyllostomidae > Glossophaga > Glossophaga mutica. The sequence goes on along the minus strand of CM077313.1, from coordinate 5,747,765 downwards.
CAGTGCTCCGCAGGAAGCGAGACAGTGCCGTGGCTGCTGCAGAGAGTGATGGGGGCAGTGCGCTCTTTCCGACCGGGGGACTTCCTAAGCTTGTCTACAGGGATGAGTGGTGGTGCTGAGCAGAGCCCGGGAGGAGGGAGAGAGCAGTGACTGTGAAGGAAGGGGAGGGGGTCTTGGTGGCTGGGCCATCATGGCCAAGGAGGCAGGAATGAGAAACAGCCGGTGCAGACTTTATTCTGAGGGATGGAGAGCGGGAACCAGCAGATATTTTGAGCACAGGAGCTGCATGACCTCCTTAGATTTTTAAGAGTGTTGCCTTGGTTTGAATGTGCAGAAGGACTACAGGGGGCCAAGGGAGGAAGCAGGCAGACTGGGCAGTCTTTCAGAGGGCTGATGGCCTGCTGATGTGAGGCGGTAGCATTTGGGATGCTCTGGGCTGAGAACATGTGTCGTTTGATGCCATCTCTTAGCCCATGAGAGCAGACGGAGAAGAACTCCAAGCAAGGGTTGAGTCCCACGGACTTTACCATGTAGATGTAAGGAAAGTGGAGAGAGCTGTCAAAGGAGTTGGAGAACAAGTTGGTTGTGAGGGAGAGGACAAAAAAATTAAAGCCTGTACAGGAGCCAAGCGAGGAGTAAAACTGAAGGCTCACCTGGCGGTGGCCATTCAAAAACGGGAACTCCTGGTTTTTGGGTGCATTTCAGGATGATGATTACCGTGTTCTGTCCTGACACCTGCTTCTTCATCTTGTAGTTTGGGTGGGATCCTTCCTAGTCTTCCCACCTTCAAGGTCAGTGTTTCTGACCTTCTGCCCCTGTGATGAAGATTGCCAGTAGATGCCAGATTCCAAAGGCTGTTGTTAAACAACCAGCCTTGACTTGGCTTGTGATCCTGAGTGAGCAAGTCTGAATGGAGGTCCCTGGGAAGGAGACACTGTGTCCCAGTTATCACTCCGTTTAAACTGGCCCTGTGACTTATTAGAATGATCACCGAGTTGCCTACCTGCTGATCCTTTGCTAAACTGACATCATTTTTAAATTTCTGCTATAGCCAATGTTATTTTAACAAAAACGCACCAATCAGCATTTAAATGTTTTAGTGAAGTTCTCTGCCTCTCTCTTTTTCTTTCAGAAAAATGCGATGAACCTCTTGTGTCTGGACTGCCCCACGGAGCTTTCAGCAGCTCATCCTCCATGTCTGCGAGCTACTCTCCGGGCTACGCCAAGATCAACAAGCGAGGGGGTAAGGAGACTTTACTTCCCTGTGTCGGCGAGCGTGTTCAGTAAGAATTGTTATATTCACAGCCGTAATCCTAAAATATGCCGTAGTGCACAGCAGCCATGAGCAGGCCCCAAAATCATTCTTCCCCCTTCTGCCAACAGACTCCTAAATACTGTTGTAACCCATTTTTTTTTTTTTTTGCAGCCACAATTGGGGAGTAAACATTTGGGCAGAAAGTAAGAAATGATAAATTAAACAGGGGAATTGGGGGGGGGGGTTGCATGTGATAATGAATTCAAAATAACATAGGAATTCTGAGTTAAGGAAATTCTTGTTAATCAGAGAATCACTTAGAAAGAAGTAAAAAAACATTGATTTCAAATACATGTACAGTGCATACAAAAAAGGCCCATTGCTTTTTATTCACGTACAACTTAGTTTTTCCACTGAAAATGCAGCATAACATATTATGTCCCTTTACAATCCCCCCCGCCCAGGACACAGAATTTAACTTTGGTATTAAAGTTTTGGAAAAAAATAGTTATACATTTGCAACTGAAATTTTAGTTATTGACTTTAAAGTCATGGTCTTAATTAGTAAATGCTAATTTCAAAGTAGAATGCAGTACTCAGAGAGTGAAAGAAGGTGATTAAGGACAGAAACTTAAAACTCTTTTGTTTTAAAGGAACATGGATACAAATGTCAGTGAACAGCAACTTAAAGAGGAAGAGACCATATTTTCCTGGATAAATTAGAATCAACCAACAAAGACCGTAATTTTTATTCACCAAAACAGGGAATGCTAAAGTCAAATCACAGCCAATTCAGGAGAAATAAAAGCAAATAAATATAGAAGGATGGAAGGAAAGGGAGGAAGAGACAGAAAGAGGGGCAGAGGAAAGGAAGGGGGATAAAAACATAAAGGTGAAAAAAGAGAATGGAAGAAAAACAAAAATAAGGAGGAAAAGTGATAGAAGAGGGGAAAAAGAAAAACTAGTATCAGCAAAGAGAGATTTAACAGAAAGATTCAGAAAGACCAAAGGGGAGAAGAAAATAAGTGAGCTAAAGATAGAATATTGTGTTCAGATTAATATGGACAGAAGATTCGCAGAAGCAAAGAGGGACCTTCATCAGTAAAAAGACTGAAAAAGATACACAGGCAAAGGTAGAGGGATACACATTTAAAAATATATACAGTTTTGATTTAAAATAAATACTAATTAGCTGCTCTGTTTACACACTCTAATATTCTTCAGATTATGGTCATGAGAGAGTTGGTGAGTTACTATAAACCATCGAAAGTTTTGCTTGAACATGTCAAACTATCAAAAATTTTAATTTGTTCCTCTTTTATAAAAAAGTCATGGAAAGCAACAACAAAAAATAATGTCAATTCAAAAAAATGTTACACGGGGAACTGGCCATATCCCCAAAATAACTACAATTCAGGCAGCCTCATTCCGGGAAATCTAGAGCAGAATGTAAGAGCCAAGAAGGGACCTGCACCCTAGTTTTGGATTCGAGAGGATGCAGCCTTTTCTGAAAGAAGTCTCATGGCCCTGAGAGACTTACGCCAGCTGTAGTAAGAAGAAGCAGCCTCACAAACTTGCTTAAAGAAAATTTTGTAGGGAAATACGACTGACGAATTTTATACCCAGTGAATTTGGCAAGGTAGGTTACACCAAGCATATAGCGTCTTTGAAAACACAAATAATACAGTCTAAACAATGATAAGATGAATGGGAAAAAAAAGAGAAAGAAAGAAAGCATGGTCAAGTGACTGGTGCTGACCAATGAATCATTTAAATACAAAACTGTGACTAGTGAACTTAGGAGTTGCAGTTGTAGAACAGAATATACATTTTATAGATGCAAGACTGTGAAAAATACCTATGGGAATTAGACAGATGGGCACTGCTTTTGTCCTAACTTTTCAGAGTAGGGGGCAACAAAGGCTGTAACTCTAAGTACAAATTTACGCTGTCCTCGACATTTTATAATTAATATTTTCATGGAGAAACATCAATAGTTTGTTTGTTGTACTCATTCAACTGAAGTAAAGTTATGTTAAAATATGCTTTGTTTTAAACTGGTAAAAGATGCCACTTTAAATTATTTAGAGCTTCTTATCTATTTAACTACTCACATATATACAGCGAAATATCTAACATAAATTTCCAAGATCTTTATTTTAACCTGGCTGCTGGGATTGAAGGAATGTGCTTCTAACAGCTTTCCCTGTGGTTTATGGAAGCCGAATCTTCGTCTATGACTCTATAGGCAGAGCGATAGATACAGTGCATTTCCAAAGAGAAAGTTGTTTCAAAAGCAACGACTATAAAACGAATGTTGCGGTTTCCCAGCTGCTGGAGCAGCCACCCCTCTCTCCGATTACTGATGCAGTGCATTGTCAGGCACTGGGGGAGGGGGAGATCATGAGGGAGTAATTTTGGGGGAGCAAGCCCTGTACGTGCTGTGGTTCCGGATTTACACTTGCCCGTGGTCCACTGCGTCAGCATTTGTTATGGGGAAGCCCTAGGTACTCACCTTTTGACCCTGAACTACCCCTTTGGCTTCTCAGGGGCGTGCTGTGCATAACTGCATACAACGCTCCCCACCCCACCCCAAACCCATCCCGCCCTGTCCTCCTAACTCTCTGGGACTGCCACACGGCCGGCTGCTGTCCGCCCCTCAACGCTGCTCTGCCTCGGCAGGGACGTCCAGGACACTAGCTGATGACCTCAGTGTGGGTCAAGGTAGAAAGCAATAGAAGGAGGGTCGTTTCCTCCTTAGGAAGAAAAACCTAAAGAGATTCAGACCTGGTTGTTTTAATAAACAAGAAAGCTTGTGCCATCTGAAAGTTCATATGCAAATGCCCTTGGGAGAGGAGCCCTGGTGGCTGGAATTCACGCTAAGGGATACACGGCTAATAACCCACATTAATTGAGGATAGGTTTCTTTTAGTATAACATGATACTACTTTTCTTAAAAATGAATAAAGGCAGCAGGTAATTGCAAAGGGAAGAAACAATGATGTACGTAAGGGAGGCTGGGAAAGCTGGAGATGTATTTTCTTGCTTCACTATTGGCAAGAATCACCTGATTGATACACCATGTGAGCATCTGAAAGCAAGAAGATCGTGCACTAACACAGAAGGGTGCAAGGATGTACCTTACTAATGATACAAACACTGCAAAGAACAAACCCGTTGATCGTTATGTTAATAAACATTGGCTTTGGCTTTTATCATTATCATGTATTTAAATTATATTCCCCAAATACATTTTGAAGAGATGGAGCTTATGAAGGCATAGAGAAGCAGAGTATAAATGCAGATACTCACTCATTCACACATTTATAAAATTTAATGTTGATGTCCCCACAATACAGATCCCTCTGCTGCAGCAGAGGGGGACCCTTTATATCAGGGGGATCCTTACAGGCAAACTGGGGAGAAACATGGTATTTGAATGGATATTCCACTTGTAACTCAGTCATGGCTTTTGGAGGCTACTGCTTTCAGTTTTGTTTCTTTGTTTGTCTGTCTGACAACAGTACCTAATTCCTGTGATTTCTATTCTGGATTTATCTCCACGTTCTTAATCCATCCCAAGTTTCCCCATCTGTGTCATTCTGAGTCAACAGCAATTAATGATTTCCTCTTGCCGAAGGGTAGCACAGATGTCAAACCTTTGGGAGTTTTGCATAAGGTGTCCACCACCTTACATTTACATAGCATTGTACAGATGAGAGAATGCTTTCACCTGAGTTTCAGATGCCACTGGATCTTTATAAGACCCGTGTTAGGTAAAATGGTAGGTTAGCGAAGCCCATCATTTCTTCTGCCGAACTGCCAACTTCCTACTTCACATGCCTATTTTTTTTATTTTAGAAATCATCCTCTTTCTTCTGGTCCAAAGGGATTGCCTTTCACCATCTGGTCCTCTTCTTCCCCCACAAACCACGGATGGTGAGAGCGAGCCCAGGATCTCAGCTGATGCCATCAGCATCTCTGTTTACTCTGTTACGTGGCACAGATTTGGGAACAGAGAGTGCTGCTGGGAAAACGAGGGCGGGCTGTGTGTAAACAGGAGAACCAGAGAGAAATGAAAGCAGAGAGAACATGGATCCGTGTAGGAGGGGAACCAAGTCCTGGGCGTCCCTGTTCTGCTTCAGGTCCCCGCTGTCATTGTGCCCCAATCCTGGCTGCACTTCTAGAGTCTGTGCAATTGACCTTTCTCATTCTGGTGGTCACCTCCCCTTGCCTGAGCTAATCTGAGAACATTTGTCTTCTGAGTTACTAAAGAACCCCTGATTAAGAACAGTTATCATTGCCCCCATTTTACAGATTAAAGTAATAAATATAGAAAGACATCAACTGAGAGTCTGCAATTTAGATTCTAGAGTGGAATAGCTTAGGGACCAGTGATCTGGGGACACAATCCGTGTCTTCTACTCAAATCTGATTCTTTTCCATTCATGCTTAAGCTAGATGAAGCAATATCAGGGCTGCCTGCAAATTTGCCCAAAGACAGAATCTACAAAGGGGAAGGAAGTTTAAGGCAAGTTTGATTTGTGATTACATAGCCAGAGCAACCCCATTGTGAGATTTCAGCACTGCTTAAGTGATGGACATCTTGGATAATTTTCTTTCTTTTTCACCCTCTTGCCCCTCCGGTTTCTGGTAGATCCTTCCATGCTCACTGCGTCTTCCAGACTCTCTCTTGTTAGATTTTCTTCCCAGATGATTCCTCCCATTTTAGGAACAGTCTTCTCTATTCAAAGCAAAGGGCAGAGCATCCTTGCTGGCAGGGAGTTTTGAAAGGATTTCACCTTTATTTCCTCCAGCAGGGAGAACAGATTGCATGTGCGGTCCACGTAATCGATGATCGCTTCTGGGAGGAACAGGTGTGCACCAGGCATCTGGAAGTCGGCCCGAGCAGACCCCTTCATGCCCACCCTTGCTTCTTAAAGAGAACTACAGTCTTTCGCCTTCCCTTAAAAGGCACCGCTGCAGTTAATAATTGCCACCAGCCAAATCATTTGCTTTTATCTTTTTATCGTTTTCTGTGTATAACGCCAACCTCTTCTTCAGGTCGCACATCCACTCCAGGCCTACACTGTGGCAGTGCCTTTCACAGGCTCCTCGGGGCTCAGCAAATAATCCCACTGGCTCTGCTTTTCCCAGGGTCTGCCCCTGCTGCTCCTGGAAAGCAAGCGTTTCTCTCCTTTATTACAGCCTTCATTATCGTGCCCCTGTGTTACATTCATAAACACCTTCTTGCCTTGTTTCTATTCTTTCTCCCCTTTGCTGCTTTAAAGAGTAAAAGGATCTGTTACCACTGATGGAGCTGCAGACCAGAGTGGTTGCGGATGCAGTAGGAACCAGGAAGTGATGACGACGCTCCGTGGGGCCGTTGGTCCTTCCGGGGGGCCTGCAGCTGGTGCCCTTCTTTCTTCCACCCCTGATCCGCTCTTTTGCTGCTTGCAGCCCACTCCTGGCAGCCAGGATCTGCTGGGTCCAGCAGTGTTTTCAACCTTGATGAGGGAGCCCTTTCCTTAGACGGGAACATCAAGGCTGAAATGGTGAAATAGACTCATCTTCCCAGCTCACGAACTTCTGTCCATGGTGGCTAATTTCATCTCACTATTTTTCTTCTTTCCCTTCTGCTGCCTCTGCCCTTTAGTCAGTGCTTCTCTTAATTAGCTCCTTCCCACTCACTGATTTATTGTTGCTTCATTATAGATTCATTGGCTGAAGTCTTACCTCTCCCAGGAGCTTTGGCCTCTTAAGACTAGGTCCTTGGAAGCAGGAAAATCCAGGAGGCTGATTTTCGAATGCAGCGTTTCAGGGTAGTGGCCACTCCTGTTTGGACTGGCTGACCTTCCTCACCTTCAAATTACTGCCCTGCAAACAGCCGCTGGTTTCGCTGGCTCCCGTGCCAGGCCGAGCAGTGGGACGAGAATGACTTTTATTCATGCATAACTGTGTTCTAATGTGGAGTCAGCCAAGGATGAGTATGGTATTCGTCAATTATTGAAACTTTCTGCAGCTCAGCTTCCTGATTTTTATGGGTACTATATAATTTATCTCTTAAACTGGGAACTTTTGACAGCGAGGGGATTCTATGAATAGTTATACCAAAGTAATCTTGGAAGTCTGGATCCCCTCTTTATAGTTTAACACAGAATCAGTTATACAGTGGAACAGGGCTGTGGTGGAGATTAAACGAAATCCACAAAGTCTGTTGCATTTAAATACTAGTCTTTGCCATCGGTTGCCCTTAATATCTAAAAAGAAAGCCTGCACGAAATGCCTTCGTCCATATTAAAAGAATGCCCCCCAGAAAGGGATGGCTAGGCTTCACGTATGTGCCAGGGTGTCTCGCCTGTCATTGACTAAGGGAAAGATGAGAATACAAAGATCGAAAGATAAAAATATGTTCCTGAGTTTTACGTAATTAGACTACCACGTAACATTGACTTCAGTGTTGCCCATGTCATTTCGCCACAAATTCCTTTCAATTCAAATAGAAAGAGTGTATGTCAGTGATTTTAAAGCGTTACTTTATTCATATTCTCTTTATAGCACCCGAATTAGACTTTATGGAATCCAAGATAATGGTTATTAATTTTATGATCTTCAGAAAAGTCAAGAAGAATTTTTCCAGACATTAGGGTGACTACTAAAAATGTTTATTTTTTTCTTCTCAGTCCTATCAATTATAATTTAAAAAACATATTTAAATGATTTCCTTTAAAGGCATTGGCAGGAATTTTTATTCACCTTTGCAATCAAACAAGAGTTGCCATCTGACACTGATATAGGTTGTAATTTATTATTTTTACTCAATTCTCAAATATGAATCAAAATTTCGGCTTCATTGGAAGCTTTTAAAAATTAAATATATACTACATGATACATTTGTATGATTGGCATTTGTTATGATGGAATCATAGAAGTGTATTCACCAGGAAATGACTCATAATTTGTTTAAACCTGCCTTTTTAATTTGCAAATAGTCTTGCTATTTTTCTGCCATGGCATTAAATTTTATGATGTTGGAATTTTAATACCTTCTTTTGTGTTCTCCATGGAACCATATGCTGGGCATTGTTGCCTTTCCCGCAGAACAGTGTTCCCCAAGTGTTTTTTGTACCCACACTTATAACACACATCTCCACGATCAGACAGCCAGACAAATACTGTGCTCTCTGGGCCTCTCTAGGGAATCGGAGACCCTCTTCCTCAGGGCATCTGGAGGCCAGCAGAACACACTTCCCCCTGGGAGATGCTATTCTAAAACCCAGCCAAGCGCTCAGTACACTACGGGTTTTAATGGGGTTTGTTTAATATGCTTTAAAGTATAGTTGCGTCCCACTGGCATATGATGATAGTAGTGTCATTAAAAGACGATTTTGGGTTTAGCAGAGGGAACTAGAATTAGCTAGAAAAAGGGTTTCTAGATTTGGGGCATTTGAGATGAAGGACTTTAAGGCTGCTGCTGTCTTGCCAGGCCTGCGGCACATACCACCATGTTTGACTGTGAGAAAAATCACAAGCTGAGTTAGGTTCAGGGCTATCCTCTGAGTTAGGTCCACTGCTACCCTCTGGGACCCGGCTCTGGAATAGTAACTCCCCAACACTCTTCTTACAGCACAGTATGAACAGTTGATGGTCCGAAAGGATGGGAAATGTGAGTAGTCAGTTAACACGTTCGTAATATGTCTCTGTAGCACAAGCTTTGTGATTTTACTTTACACGCAATATTGAAAACCATGCTATTTGATACTTGCCTTATAAAGTTTAGGCCGAATGGTGTGAGAAACTTCACATCTTAACTAACTAGCTGATAGAGACAGACTTATAGATGGAGAACAGAATGGCCGCTCAGGGTGGGGGGCAGATGTTAGGTGGTGAAGGGATCGAGCAGAAAGGAAAGGAGGACTCATGGGCAGACATGGGCAACAGGGTGGTGATTGCGGGGGGCAGGGAGGGTATAAGGGGACTAAATGGTAATGGAAAAAATACAACAAAAATTTTAAAAGAAGTCTAGAAGCAATGTATTAACAGGGTACTGCACTCATTTGACTTTCAGAATATTTTCTTGAGCAAACAATAATATCCAGTTATACTTATTGCATATATTATTCTACCCATTTTATACTTCAAATGCTTGTTGTTTCTATGTTGGAGGACTTATTAAGTCAGTAGTGAATATTTGCAAACATTTTTCAGTTTCCCAAGAAACGATACAAGCTATCTTTTCGCTGATGTAACCAAATGTGGCCCGGATAATGACGGAGAATAGATAACAATAGCAAACATTATCATCATTATTTATACATTTAAAAACTTAATATCAGTTTTATAGCATGTCCATGCAGAATAATTGGTAAATGGCCCCATGACATCCATGCTTTCAAATTGTGAAAAAGGTACATCAGGATAATGGTGTTTAGTTGGTAAAACATGCCCTTTATCTCCGGGTGTTTTTTGGCATAGCTGAGGCTTCCGTTGGAGCTGCTGTACCCAGTGACTAACAGGTGCCTTTAGGTAACAGCACATTCCTTGGGTCCTTACAGCTTTGGTCTAGCCTTAGGGAATCCGTGCTGGATTTCAGTTGCAACATTGTAGCCTTGGAGACAAAGACGGAAAATGAGCAGCCTTTGTTGATCTAGGAAAACGCCCTATCCCCTGACCTGGTGGAGGACCCTGCCTGGGTCTGTTTGTAGGACCAGGTTATGGCACAAACAGCCACCCTGGTGAAAAATGTCCTTCAAACCCTGTAATTACATTCCCTCCTTACCAGATGATACTCTGCATCATTCTTCAATATCTGTTTTTCTATAATTAGAGAGAGTCCCCTGCGTTCTGTTTTTTTTTTTTTTTTTTTTTGCCTCCTTCCTCTTATTTCATTCAATAAGCGACCAGAATAAAAACAAGATCAAATTATTTCCAGGATCACTGGAAGGATTTAATCTGGTTACGGCTCTATTAGCAACCTGGTTAGGTCATACTTATTAGAATGAATAGACCCTTATCTTAATACCTGTAACAAATTAATGACTTTTTCACACAATTTTCTTTGCAAAGAACAAGAAAATTACATTACCTCCCTATGAATTCTAAAAATATTATCACTAATAACAATTCAAAGCAGTCCAGCCTTTGTTAACATTCTGCTTTTCTGTGCTCTGCAAATGAGCAATCAACTCTGTTTACTTCGGTCCTTGCTTTACAACAAGATATATGTTTGGCATGAATATTGCTGACAATAAACTCCGACAGGACAGTCAACTCTCATTGTTCTTGCCTCTTGAACATTCAAATGTAAACTCGGAAGCTGGAAAGTTTCATTACCCAGGTTTTCACCCAAAGGTCACTTTCATTTTACTTTCCCTTCGCTGTTTTTATTTTCTTAGCCATGTAAGGAATTCATGTCCATTTTTAGTTTGCTTTGTTTTCCTTCTCGGCAGCTTCTGGAACGTATGTCCTTTGTGTCTGTGTTCCCCTTTCAAATCGGTGGGCCATGCTGTTGATTTCAGTTGGGGGGTCCTTGTCTGATTTATTTCTGTTACCTCCCCATCAGCCGAGGTAAGTAGCCAAGAAGACTGTTCCACCTCCAGGGGGGATTGTTTTGTATTAAAAGTCTGTGCCAGTGCATATTATGAAAATGCATAATTACCCACATTCTGTGGATTTTTTTTCCTAGCCCATTTCTGGCCCATGGAATATATATTTCAATGGGTTACTAATCTGAGTTTTGTTTGTTTCTTTTGTTCGGTTTTGCTTTCAACGGTTGCTTAGAACATTAGATGAGCAGTATAGGCTCTGTTGTGAAGGGGTGAAAAGTACCGCAGGGCCTCCGATAAAAGTCCCTGTGTCTGGCGTCATTCGATATCAACATTGATGGGATGCTGCAGACACTTATCTCTCATTTGTATCCAGTAGCCTGCGCTAAAACTGCCTGTGGATGTGGCGAAGGGAGGACTTACCGTATCGTTGACTCCCTGACTCCTCCCCCCGCATGATCTGAAACAGTGGGAAGTTGCCACCACAGGCTTCTGTAGTCTACGTGGTTCCATGACATTGGACTTACAAGTGACTGCTAGAGCCGGTTCTTTCATATTTTGATAAGGCCACACATTCCTATAGGGTCAGATAGGTTCCCAGGAGGAGGAGGATTAACCTGAGCTTTTCGAGGGTCCCCACAGGAGGGAGACACAGGAGGGCAGAACTGGTGACCTTCCTCATTCTTACAAGTCCAGGGAGGCTGAAAACCCTACCCCGGTCCTTCCACACCTATGTCCAAACTACATTAAATTGTAAGTGGTTCCTACTGGCATCCAGATTGTGTTATATGGATCATTCTTTATATAGAGCATCAACATTTTTTAACCCTCACCCAAGGCTATGTTTATGGATTTGAGAGAGAGAGAGAGAGAGAGGAACATTGATGTGAGAGAGAAACATTGATGGGTTGCCTCCTGTATGTGCCCTCACCAGGGATCGAACCTGAGACCTTTCAGGTTTACGGGATGGTGCTCCAATCAACCGAGCTTGAACACTTAGGGAGTGAGTCCAGGCATCGCCTTTGTAAGAAGTCACCACTGATGAGGAGGCAGGTGTCTCCGAGGTTGCTGAGGCACACCTGTCTTTCCCCCTCAGCCCTTAGCGTGTGGTGTTGGACTGCAGGCTGCTTCGTCTGGCCCCGGGCACTGGGTGCGAGTTTAGCACAAGCCCTCTGTCTCTTGTGCCTGTGTCTGCCCAGCAGCTCCCCTGGTCCCTACAAAAATCCTAGGAAAGAATTTAAAGGTCACAAGATTCAGTTTTACAAATAAAAGGAAAAAAAAAAGCAAAACTTAAATTCAAGCAAGTTTAGATTCCTGCCCAAGGCTACAACTCACAGCAGAAGCAAACATTTGAAACAAACTCTTCTGACTTTGAAATCATTCACTGTTCTATTTCCCACCTCATCCCCGCCTGTGGGAGGTGTTCTTTAAGAGAAGTTGGAATAATATTTGAGCGGGTTATAGGGCAGAGTTAAGTTTTCCCACTGGGGTTTTCGAACACGGACATGTATCTCTATTTTATTTTTGAGAAGTATTACACTTACTCTGTCATTTCCTTTTGTGTGCTTATTATCTTTGTTTTTAAATCATCAAAAGTAATAATGTTTAAATTATTTACATGTAATCATACATTTTTTAAAAGACCCATCTTTTTCCCCCTATGCTAAAAGGGTAGCTAAAATCTAGACTTGTTTATCCTTATTTCTGATTCTGAGTGAGATGAGGTCGTAGGCAACAAAGAGGTAACTGCACTTGAAATATTATATATGTGAGAACAGCAAAGCGGGGAACAAAACACCGAGACCAACATTCCATCTCCCAGAAGAGAATTGAAGTAAGAAAAACTTCTGACGTGCAGCAGCAATATGCTCGAACCTGACAGAAGCAATATTTTTGTTTAGTTGCTAACGCTCTTAATATTCCAAACACACACGGAGAAAAAGCAGTAAGACAGTACAAAGTGAAAGGGAATGAATAACAAAAACTACAACTCAACCATGAAACAGAAAATGTCTGAGATCTACCAGATACGCCATAACCTGGGTCTGTGTTTGGTCCGAGATGGACATAATCTGGCATGAGTAATCACAGCAGCCCAGCGTGGGATCACTATCAATGACCGCATTGTTTCTCCCACTCCACGTGCGGGATTCGGCATGGTTACATCTTGCCTTCCATTTTGTTATTACTTAGTAGAATGACCGCACGTTTGGGGAACCTTTCAAGACTGCCAAGGGAACTGATTCCGTTTTCCAATCCTCTACCTATCGGTATTGGAATAAGTAAGGCAAAAACAATTATTTTCAAGGTGTTATGTTCAGTCTTCTCTCTGTATAATTCAAGCTGTAACCATTTATGATGGGAAAATAATTTCCAAAAGAGAATGACAGTGGAGCAATCAATGACTGGTTCTCCGTTCAAACGGTTGTGTTTGAATTTCCACAACGAAAAGAGAAACTGGAAACCAAGCAGTTGTGTTTTGAGGAAAAAACAATTTTTCTTGGGTTTATACCCAAAGGACTAGCACCAACTGGCCATCCAGAGGGAGGAAGGAGAGAGGCCGTGTAACCTGTAAGCAGCCTCACCTGTTCCCAGGTGTGAGTGCCACACTGTCAAACTCATCAACTTGGAGGAAGCTCCCGGGTTGCCCAGTTTGAGAGATCTTTCTGGATACACCCACACAATGGCTTTTCAGCAAAAATGCTGTCTTACCTGCATGACTTAGTCCGGGATTTCTCTGTAGGGGTCTGGGGAGAGGCTTTGGTTCCCTGAGTCTGCAGTCCAGTTGTCTGCTGGTTGGCATGGGAAGATGGGGGGAGGGGGCAGGACTAGGGGTGGTCCTGGCTGGGGAGAAGGAGTCAGAGCCCACCAGGCATGCTGTTCAATGGGTAAAACAGAGGGAAAATGCCGTTTTTGTTCTTGTAGTTGCACAGTACTTTCTTGTGAGATCTTTGGAACTTTTCATCCTATTCATATGACATGTATTTGCAAATCATCAGCTCTCCACAGCAATTTGTCAATGACACGGCAAGGATTCACTAAGGAGAGAGAGACAGGCAAGATGGGGCATCAGCCCGGAGCAGGAAAGTGGTCCTCAGCTTCTGCAAGGCCAGCGATTTAAATTCAAATAGACTTCTCTCTGGGACTCAAATCTAAAACCCTGTGATGCTATTCCTGTGCAAAGATGCAAGGTTCACTTTGCTCTCAACTCCTAGGGAACTTCTCCTACTACTTTTTTTCTGGGTTGAGATGGCTTAGATGGTGGAGAATAAAAAAGGAGATTGATCCCTTCAGAAACCCTGAAGTGTTATCTTGCTCATTTTATACTCAACAGTGGGAATGACAGAAGGCAGAAATGGGGAAATATAAGTCCTGTTGCCCAAAAAGAATCCTACCTCCTACTGCTTCATGAAATAGTACAATTATTCATATTTCAGTCATTACAATTACACGCTCATTATTCATCAACACTTATGTAACCCTGAGTACTTCAGGCTGCGAGAGGACATCACTGCTCTTTTTTGTTTGTTTGTTTGTTTTCCTTTATCACTAAGACCACCAGTATCTAAAAGAAAGAATAAAAGCATTGTTTAAAAAAAAAAAAAGCCCTCTCTGCTACATGTAAATCTACATTTTTAATTTTTGGCCAAGTAACTTTAAGAAAAGTAGGCTAATATAGTACATTCGGCTAGGTCTTTTCAAGAAAGCAATCCAAACAAATGGACCAGGGCCAATTCCATTAGGGTGGCAATAACGGATTGAGATAACAGCATCGATTCTGTCAGCCCCCGGCCTCTCAGATAGTTCCCCTGTGCAGTGACACAGGTCAAGACCCGGAAAGGCCTAATAGACGAGACTGAGTAAGTATCAGAATAAGGCTGGAGATGTCGCTCAGTGGGGAGGACATGAGGGAGCCCCGTCATTCAATATACATTCCGTGAGTGGGACTAAACACTCATTTGCATGTCAGAATGAAACATCTAAAGAATTGACAGGGGAGCTGTTTAGGGACCCCGAGGTGAGGTGGTCAGGATGGCAAGAGGCAGCATTTGTCTGAAGTGCGGTGGCGTGTGCTCCCATCTCCAGATTTGGAGAAGGCGCAGGGGGCGCCTGAGTGGAAACCAGAAGTCATCGGCACTTGTCTTCCTGAGTGAAGAGGATCCGGAACGAGTTTCATCTCCTTACGCCTTTGAGGGACCTGAGTTTCCTTGTGGGACGAAACTCCTTCCTTTCTTCCTTCTTTCTCTTTTCCTTCTCTTCTGTTGTCTTATACACTCCCTAATTCCACTTTACTAAATACCAATTGGTTTTAGTTTTATATGAACAATGAGCTTCATTCCATGTGGCCGTGACAGACTCAAGCAATATGTTTTTATGGGCTGTGGACTGGGTAACTCAATGATCACCTTCACATTCTAGTCCATGGCAGTGCTGCCCAATAAAATGTAAAGTAAGCAGCCTACATAATTTTGAATGAGCCAATGCCCATATTTTAAAAAGGGGAAAAAACAGGTTAAAGATATTTTATTATATGTCCTATGTAACAATGTATCCAAATATTGTCATTTCAATATGTGATAATACAAATATTAATTTAAGAAGCAAAATGTGATGTGTAATTTACACATATAGTGCCTCTTAATTCAAAAGCTAAATTTTCATCAGAAATAGTTAGATTGTATTTAAGTTCCATAAAATTTTTGTTGAAAAAGCTAGTCTCCCATATCCAAGGGTTCCCAAAATACTTAAAATGCTGTCTAATAACTAAATACCACTTTTTTAAATATAAGTTTAAATTGATTGAAGTAAAGTTAAAAAAAATTTAGTGTCTCTGTCTTTCAGACAGGTGGTCCTTCCTTGGCTGCCAGCCATTGCTCAGTGGCCACGCCCCCGGTGAGCCTCGGTCTGTGTGACTGGTGGCCCTGAGGGGTTACTGTGCATAATCCCAGGCAGTGAATTGATCTTTTAGGAATAGTCAGAACATGGTTAAAACCAGGTGGTGGCCGGAACGCAATGGAACTGTAGTAATTGAGGGGGGTTGGGGAGGGAGCTAAGAGTTTCATGTCCACCTACAGGCTACAGCACAGCCTCGTTTTAACGGGAAAAACAAGGATGGCAGCGACAAGAATGAGGCAGCTGTGATGTCACGCTGGAAACTTTTTAGAGAAGTGTAGGGTTTGGGGATTCCTCGTGGGTGTTGGAGATGTAGTAGGGTCCAGGGCTCACTCCGGGCGGGGTGTGTGGCAGCTGCAGGGGCCAGTGCCCAAGCGCAGCCTCTGGCCCCCAATTGGATTTCTGCCGAGTGAGTGGTGTCCAGAAGTATTGTTTGAAGCTAAGGAAGAGTAGGGGGTGTGTGGGTCACGGCTATAGGATACCCATGAGGAGGAGCTCCTGTAGGGTCAAGATTTTGTTTCCTGTTGGAGAAGAAGGTGCCGTAAATTCTTCCTTATTTTTCTTCCCAACGTAGTATGAGCTGTGTGCCGTTTCTTGAGATTGTATGGGGTAGGCTCAGCCAGAACTCCTCCTTCAGGCCCTCCTCAGGTGGGACAAGGAGCTAGCTCCTTTGCCTCGGACAGCAGGCTGCAGGCCAGGCCTTACAGGAACCAGACACACACGCGGTGTGAGGGAGGATGAAGTGGTCCCACAGTGAAGCCTGAGCTAATTCTCCTTGGGCAGCCCATTTCATGGGAGTCATCCTGGAAATGTAGACCTGGATTTGCCTCTGTGGCTCAGCCGAAGTCCAGGTAGAGATGATGCCGCACTCACATATCTGAACATTGTCGTAACCTCCTGTTTAGTATTAGAGTCAAAAAGTTTGTCCAAATCATTACACATGCATAACTTCTGTTGAGTTTAAGGGAGAGAAGATTAGGACAGGACAGGAGGGCATTATTTAATAATTACAGGAGAAGGCATTCTTTAGCAAGGATAATGTGCCACATTAAAAATAGAAATCATTCAATTATTTCTCAGCTGAAAGTATCAGTGTCATAAATAGCATGACCCTAGAAGACATCAGTCATGATTTAAAGTCCCCAGATGGAGATTAAAGTATTAATAGGCCTTGGGCAGTTGTAATTTTCCAGAGGTGAGAGCTGATATACAAGAGATTCAATAATTCTCCCCAGGTACCAGTCGCATCTGCTGAAACCAGGATTGACACTAAGATCTACCCAATTTTGTGTCTTTTTCATGACGAGGAGCTGCTTACAATTTGGGATGCCCCAAAGCTGCCACAACTAAACCATAGGTGGCCTAATGTACTATAGCAATTGTTCGTGCAGGAAAAAAAAAAAAAGGTACTTTAAAGTAGCAAAAATCTGCCCAACATCATTTCATAAAGAAATGCATATACCAAAAAAAGGTAATATCAAATACTTCTTAAAAATAGGTAACTGTTCTCAAATTCAGTGTCTTTGGTTGTATTATGCTTGTTTGTTTGTTTTGTTGATTAGGTTCCTGTTAAAGGTGAGATCATATGGTATTTGTCTTTCACTGCCTGGCTTATTTCATTTAACATGATGCTCTCCAGTTCCATCCATGCTGTTGCAAAGGGTAGGAGTTCCTTCTTTCTTTCTGCTGTGCAGAATTCCATTGTGTAAATGTACCACCGTTTTTTGATCCATTCATTAACCGATGGGCACCTAGGTTGCTTCCAACACTCAGCTATTGTAAATTGTGCTGCTATGAACATAGGGGTGCATAGGTTCTTTTGGATTGGTGTTTCAGGATTCTTAGGATATAATCCAAGCAGTGGAATTGCTGGGTCAAAAGGTAGGTCCATTTTTAGTTTTCTTAGAAAATTCCATACTATTTTCCATAGTAGTTGTACCAGTCTGCAATCCCACAAACAAAACAAAACAAAACACCAAACTAATGCCTTAAAAGATATGTAAAATTACTGATTTTATAGGTCAGTTTTTATTATAATCCATGCATGGATTCAAAGTTTCTGGTTCCATGAAAAGATGAATAAATATAATTAAAATAAAAAAATAAAAATAAAAAAGTAAAAAAATAGGTAATTGAAATATCTTGAAAAAATATATATTTTTAAAATTTCTTATGTGCTTCTTTCCTGTCTTAATTATGTAGTGCCCTATATATTCATCGAGTTCTGGTCCAAAAATGCAGCATCTCTGAAAATCACCTGAATCAGCTTCATGTGCTGCAGAGTACTCAGAGAGGGGAGAATTCAGGGGCATCCTTTGCCTTTGAAGAGTTTTCAGAGGGAGTGTTAAAAGGAAAAAAAATGCCAATACACAGATATAAGCATATGAACATATCAATTTTCCTTAGAATTTGAATGTTGATAATAAAACATAAATCCTCATGATGAAAGAGTACTCCCCTACACTCTACAGCTGAGTGGGAAGTTAGAATGTAATTGATAAATATTGAAAAAAAGACCAACTATTTGAAACAATTCCATTCTGCACACTGCGTTTTTGCTAACCCTGTACTGCTTCTCCGGCCACTTTCTGGTTCTGACTTGACTTAGCATTTCCTGTAATACATTCTTGCCCCACAAATCGACATTCAAGGACCAATCACTTAAAAGAACAAAATGAATTCCAGCTAAGATGTGGAATCACAGGAAAATTAATTTTCCTGGGAAAAACTAGTAAGGGTACAGGAAATGACATGGGGAAGGGGAGCCCAGTATGCAGTCTCCGGCCCTAGTCCATGAACTCGACTTTGGTTCCAGCCCCAAAGGGAAGCTCCGGAGACAAGTCGCATCTCAGAGCTGGCCAAATCAGCAGCTAGAGACTAGAGGGTTTGTACCTCTACAGTCTTCAGTCATTGGTTATTTTCACAAATTTCAGCAATTCTTATATTCAGGCAAGGTGAGTTCTGGCCACCCATGAGCATTCTGAAGGTGCTGGCTTTTACCTAATAAACTTGAACCTGCCCATACCTGATGCCCCAATAAATCCAATGATAAGAAGCCATCCTAGAAAAATGCATGTACACACTGATTAGAAGAAATATATAAAAATGTGCGTAGAAACATGTGCAGTAGGAGAAAAGTGGAAAAACCCAAACATCCACCAATAGCATCACTGTTAGAAAAAGCAAACTATTTGATATAACGAGGGATAATTCGAAACAAAGAGAAGGCACTCCACATAAACATTTATGTGGATGAATACAAAGAATAAAACAAGTCACAGAAGAATAAGTACAATATCATGTATATAAAGTGCAAAAACAGGTAAATCAAAACAACAGTAGGTAGGAATGTATGCATATGTGATGGGACCTCAAAAGAACTAAGAGAAAGCTGAAGTGCGAATGCAGAATATTTGTTACTACTGATATTCTGTATCAGTAGGAGGGAGGGGGAGGTATAGGGAGAGTTACGCTGAGAGTTCCAAAGGGCTCGATCATACTCCTTAAATCAGTCGATGGGCTTGTTTTTAAATTGAACCTGTCTCTCAGAAAGTCATCACAAATCTACGAGGAAAAACTTCTTACCCAGCTTAAGACAGGAGGGAGAAAGGGCGTGGTGGGTCCCCTCTGGGTCACTCATTCAGAATTCTCCCACTCGGCCAATGGGTGCTGAGGAGGGGCCCGGAACGCTCGCAGGAGCTTGGGTTCTGAAGTCGAGGAGGACCTGGTGCGGTGACTGAAGAAGAGGTGCAACGATGGGGACACGTAGAGGCTGGACTATGGCAGCTGAACGACCTTGGTGGAGTTCATCAACTTCAAGGAACCTCCGCTGCCTCCTCCATAAAATAGAGGTAGCAGAGCAAGCGGTCCCACTCCCCGGTGAGGATGCCAGGCGTCAATCCCAGGAAGACGCTCCAAGGGGAGCCCGGAGACTTGGCCGCTGCTCCTGAAACAGACGTTCTTTCCATCACCCGGGACTTGCCCTGGAAAAAGCTGGGCCCGTCTCACCTTTAAGAGGAAAAAGTAAGTGGCTTTCATTTGAGACCATCCATCAGCGCAAGATGAGAAAGGTCACTTTGGTGGGAGAAACTGACGATGTGCAAGAGCACGGAACTTGAGAAGGCCAAGGCGGTGTGTGGGAATGTTCGAGAAGTCTGGGGCGGGGGTGGGAAGTAGCAGTGAACACCTGATGGCCCGTGAGGCCAGCTCACGGATCTGGAGTTTGCCCTGGTGGTATCTGTAATGCATCTGGGATTTTAGACTTGGGTTTGTATTAATCAGATTAGTGCCGGTTTAACCATGCAGGCGTGGTGGCGGATGAACTAAAAAAGGACCAAGTTGTCAGTAAAAGACCACTTAGCAGTCGTCTCAGGTGAAAAACATCGATGGTCTTAAGGGAAGCAGCAGAGGAGGAAAGAAGAGACATAAAAAAGGCATTTCTTTGAAATTAACTACCCTGCATACCTAATGCACTTCGGAGAGAAAGAGGGGCCACAGAGGAACCACACCCCAGATCTCAGCGGTGTCCGGCAAGGAAGGGTCACTTCTCACGCAGGTGCCTCCAGGTGGACGCCAGCAGAGTTCCAAAGGGACCCACTTGGGCGGGGCCCATTGAGCTGTCTTTCTGGAGCCCTGGATAAGACAGCAGAACAAACTCTCCCAAAATACGTTTCAGCCATGTCTTTGTGTGCCGTTATTACATGAATGACCACAACCGTAGGCCCTTTATTTATAGTGGCTTAACCATCGCTGCCTTATAAAAGCAATTGATAGGATGATGAAGTAGCTATTGTTTGTGACGCTGCCTAAAAGAGACACAGTTTCACGTAATTTGACACTTCTATCTAGGGTACAGGTGTAAGAGAGATGTCCGGACGAGAGACTGACAGTGTAGTCCATAAAGTAAGCCTCGCACGCATTTTAGGGGCCACATGTGATTACTGGTGCTAGGTTTATGGTCATGCACAGAAAACATAGCCATTGGTCCTCATGGAGGTTCCTTTCAAAGGAATATGCGTAGAAAAATCTGCATTCATGCAGATGGAACCTCTCCTAATTCTGAGTAGTACAGGGGAGCCTTGGGGATAACTATTCATAACTAGTCTGGGGTATGCTTTTTACTTAAGTTTTTTCTTCACTTTTAGGCACCTAACACTCAGGATGCTAGTTGTAAACAATAGCAGCCAAACAGAAAAGGGCTTGTTAGAGGGTATCAGAGCCCTGGCCGGTGTGGCTCAGTTGGTTGGAGAGTCGTCCCATAGACCGAAAGGTTGAGGGTTCAGTCCCCAGCCAGGCACATACCAGAGGCAACCAAGCAATGTTTCTCTCTCCCACTTCTCTTTCTAAAAGCCATAGGGAAAAAATGTCCTCAGGTGAGGATAAAAAATAAAACTCAATAAATGAGTAAGTACATAAATAAATAAAAGGGATTAGAGAACTGCAGAAAGTTCTAGAGAGGCTGCAAGCAAGAGCCACAGGCACAGCTGCACAGCTGTGAGCACAGCCGCACCCACCAGCCGAGCCGGGGTGCACTGCATGCTGGGACCCCACTCCGGGCTGGGACCCCACTCTGGCCTGGGAAGGCTAGCTGCCTCTGACACCCTCCTTGTCAGCAGCTCAGTTCTGCACAGCCGCCTCTTCGGCCCCCTGTGCTCTTCCAAAACAGGGCCTTGTGTCCTGTGTCCGCCACAGGCCTCTATCCTAGCAGCAAAGGAAGTGCAGCAGGTGAGCCTCTGAAATGCCCCCAATGGGGCGGTTGTTTACAATGGCCGGGTGGCCACAGAGCCTGAACAGTGTCCTCAGGCACACGGAGTCACCCGGAACAGGACTCACCAACCACTCCCGACGAGAACCCTCAGGGGGCTTCTTTAACTGATGGGGATGAAGACGCAAAGTCAGACCACGTTTCATGGAAACACTGGATTTCCTGCTGACGTTGGAGGAGTTATTCAGAAAGAAGAGGGTTTTGTTGTCAAGAAAGATATGTGGGGGAATATACAGAGAATTTTCAGGGGAGGATGTGCTATCAAATTTGACTTAAAATGTTGGTTGGCCCCAGAATACGGCGAGGTGGTGGTCAATGCCACGATAGCGAACCCAGGTTTGACTTTCTTTGTAGTACTTTGACGTTTTTCCAGCAAAGCGATGGATGTGATGAAAGCGAGGAGTTAGGAATTTTCCATTGGCAGCATCCTGTAGGTTGAATACGGTGATAAAGATGAGAAAGCTCCTTCATTATCCCAAACAACGGGCGAGGAGGATCTTAACTGCATCGCGTGAAAGAGAACGAACGGAGTAGAAAGTGAGATGCACATTATATGGATTCTACTGCTCGGGGCAATTTTTAATTTTTTTTTCAGGTGTGAAGAGGAAGGTAGACGTGTTTCTCAATTACCAGGGATTCACATCCATAGAAGTGATGGGAAATACATTTTAACAGGAAGAGCATCGGTTTAGATACAACATGTGGCAATTTATGTGTTGCATTAGTTTTCTGTGGCTGCCTAACAAATTACCACAGAGTCAGTGGCTCAAAACGACACCCATATCTGAGTTCATAGCAATGTAGCTCCAAAGTCCAGGTGGCCGGACTGGGTTCTCAGCTCTGGGAGACCCAAGGCAAAAGTGAACACATCGGCCAGTCTTAGTCTGTTGGAGACCTTGGAGAAGCATCTCTTCCAACCTCGTTCATGTGGATGGGTCGGTTCCTTGGAGTTGTAGGACCAAGGCCCCTGTTGCCTTCAGCTACGGCATGCCTTTCTCAGAGCAAGTCTCCCTCCTGCTTTGAGTCCCTGTGACTGCCACCGCTCTGAGGAAGCTGTCTGCTCATTGGATTAGATGAGGCTGCACAGGAAAAGCTCCCTGTCCTAAGGTCAAGGGATTAGCAACCTTATTGAAAATCTTTAAAGTCTTTGCTGCATTGTGTAATATAATGGTGGGTGTGCTGTTTCATTGTATGCACAGAAAAGGGAAGGCAGTCTGTGCCTCCAAAGAAAAAAAAAACAAGGAAAATGCTCTTAGTACCAGGGATTGGTCTAGCAGGAGCTTGATAGATTACTTTTTCCAGAAATGCAGATGCATATAATTTTAAAGCTATAATCATGAAATATTAAAAGAATTGTAAAAGTGGCAGTGAATTATTTAGAAACAGTGTCCCTGCATATATGATACAATATTCAGTTTGGTGTTAAAATGTGTGCTCCAAGGAAAGCCTTGGTATAGTTTTATGTGAGCTGTATATTTGCAGATACTGCTGGAATACAATTTAAAGCTGCTGAAAGCCTTCCTCTGGCTCCCCCTTCTCCTGGCAAAGTTTCCTTTGATTTCAAAGGTGCTTCATTCCCAGAATGAGAAACTGATGGTGGGAAAGTTTAATCCTTCTAGGCAAAGGTTTGGAACAGGTTTTTCAATTGACAGATGAAATTTCTACCTTTGGACTTCAGCATGGGTCAGGCTTACCTAAGATAAATCCATCAGAAGCAGCCTATACCTTCTGACTACATCTTCAGATTCCACCTGTTTTGGAGATGGGACGGAAGGGAAGAAGAGGGGCTGCGAGACAAGACGCTCCCCTCCTTGAAAAGAGGCAGATCCAGCCTGTGACGGCTTATGTGTTTAGTCACAGAAAGCAAAAATTTACTGACCCCACTTTCAGATGCTGATGATGCACTTGCCAGGAAAGCAGTATTTTTGCTTCGGGTTTCTTCATCGTGCATGCATACAAAGGAAAATGTATTCTGTCCTCAGGATGTGGAATCACTGTGAGTCCACAAATATTTGTTGAATGCTTTTGGCTGGGCTCTGTGGCAGGTGCTGGGAGGATGCGAAGAAGCTTCACGTGCAGCCCTTACCTCCAGAGACTTTTAATCTGTGAGGACGGAGAGATAAACGCTATTTTCTTTCTGAATGGAAAAACGTAATGAAGCAAAAGATATTAAAACTCACTGTAGCTATGTAAAGTGTTCTGGGTTAACCGCATCATATCTTTTGTTGTATGAGGTTGCCTGTTAGGAAATATAAGACAGTTACATACGCCACACAACAAATGTCATTTGGCATTAATCCTCATTCTTGTAGAAGAGACTCATAAACACCACTTCTAATGACACTGTAAGGAATTTCCTAAGAAGGTTTGACTAATGAGAAATAATACTCATCGGACTAAAGTATCCATCACGTGGCAGTCACACAAACCCTGCTCTCAATGATGTTCATCCTCTCCCCACCCCACACCCCATAACCCACCTCCCGTTTTAACCCAGAAGCTTCCTTTTAACTATCATAAGGCCCCATTCTCATCCTGGTTCTCAAAACTCCGAATTCCCTGGGATCCTTGGTCCTACCAGCGCCACCTACTGGCTGATGTATTTTTGTAGTTCAGCCAGGAGCACAAGTGATAAACCTGAGGCAATAGTGGAGTCTGCAGACAGAGTATGCTTATGGGAGGTTTTCTCTGGCCCCTCTCAGTAAAGGAAACAGTCAGAGTGCTGTGGGTCTGCAAGAGAGAATGAGAAAGATGTGAGCCCGTCATCAGCATCAGAGAGAACAAGCGGCTGGTGAGCTCTCAGACCAGACTGAGGTGCTTACCTGAGCCACGCTCCTTATATTTAAACTCTCGGGATAGGGGAGTGAGGTGGGTGGAGGTGGAAGAGGGCCTGGGGGGACAAATAGTAATGGAAAAAATACAATAAAGGAGTTAAAAATGAATGGATTAATTACTTTTCTTGGGAATTAATGGAAATACGTAGTAAGATCCATAAACTCTCAGGGTAGAGGAGCGTGGAGAAATAGCTATTATACACTCAGAGTACCAAGCAGATCATTGGGCATAAGGCAGATTTATACAAAATTGATAGTTGAATCTGCAAAGGTAAGAAGTAACAAAATGAGGAAGGGAAGGAAGAGGGAGGGAAGGAAGGAAGGAAGGAAGGAAGGAAGGAAGGAAGGAAGGAAGGAAGGGAGGGAGGGAGGGAGGGAGGAAGGGAGGGAGGGAGGGAGGGACTCAGGGGTGGACATTCATTGGTCTAGTGTGGGTCATGTCCAGCATGGTGACCATCATATGACCATCATATAAATGACCTCCCCGCCCCAGTCTGGAGGGAGGGTGCCCCACCATACCCAGTAGGGACAGTTGGCCAGAGCAAGTAAGGTCGCTCTTCCTGGGGAACGGAAGTGAGCAATGATCGAAGGTGTGTACTATATAAGAGGTGTATGTTTATTTAAACGGTTGTATTAGACCTCCTCTTATCAACACAGACTAACCCAACTGCAATGTTAGCGAATAAGAATACTAAAGAGCAAAAGCCATTTAAAAAATGCAGCTGGTCAAAATAATGAAAGCTGTATGTCTACGTATTTCCAGGTTCTGATGTCAGGAGTCCCTGTAGACACAGATAAGTCGATGTCATTCAGCTGTGTGCCACCGTAAATTGGATGACTTCTTGTCACTTCTTCGTCTCCATGGTTCCACAAGGGCCTGTCCAAATCTTTCACAGTCAAAGGTGGAACATGCTGATTATGTAACCCACACTAGACATCGCCCTAGAGTAAACCTTTGTGACTATGGGTGTGGGGTGGGGGTGGGCAAGGGACGTCAATATTTCAGTGATAGATTTGCAATGTACTGAGGCACCATCCTGCCAGGATAGACTCAAAGGTGCATAGCTCAGGACTTGTTTTGGGTACTCACCTTAATCTGCCTTTAAAAATTTTGGTTTTCTTTATCCTCACCTGAAGACATTTTTTACATTTCTTTTAAAGAGAGAGAAAGGGATAAAGAGACAGAGAGGGAAACATCCATGTGAGAGAGAAACATTGGTGCGTTGCCTTGTGTACGAACCCTGACCGGGATCAAACCCACAACTTTTTGGTGTAAGGGACAGTGCTCCAACCAACTGAGCCACACCAACCAGGGCTTAATCTGCCTTTTGATCACATGGGCATGCAACCAAGAAAAGGAACCCCCACCTGGGAGCAGGATCCAATTGGATCCTATATTGTCTCTAGAGAGGTATCATTCTGGCCACTGAGAAGAAGGCCTGCTAGTGAACATCCCTAAAAATGGGACCTTCACCTGACCCATCCACAGCAAAGCAGCAGAACAAGGCGCTTGAGACACAGATTCCAATTCAGGCTCCCTGATCCCAAATGCCTGCTGCAGCCTGTCCTATAAGGGTGGCGCAGTCATGCAGCCTACCTCCTACATAAGACTTTTAAAATGTTTACAGTGATTGGAACATGGGAGGCAGCATAGAAGGGCTTGTTAAATGAAGGAATAAATAAATGAATAAACTTCCTCAAGCTTCAAGTAGCTGTGAAGAGCGTCTGTTAATTAATAATTTATAGCAATTAAAATAGAATAACATTGCCTACTCATTGCAGGAAGTTTAAAAATTAAATAACTGGAACTAGAAAAAAATTAAAATTACCCATAATTTTATAAACTGGGATTAACTGCTGATAATATTTTGGTGTAGGTTTTTCTGCTTTTACACACAGAATTGGAATCTACAATATTACTGAATGTATCATTTGCCATGTCATTTTCCACTTCTAATTTTAGAAGCATGATCTTAGAGTCTTGCATATTGTCAATAAGAAAGTTAGTTATTAAACTGGTTCCCTATTATCAGATGATTTTCTATGATTACATATTGAGATGAGTTCCCTGTTTTCCCAATTTTATTTAATGCTGTAATAAATATTCTTTACGTCAGTCTTTGCCCACATGGGAGGGAATGAAATTGCTGGAACAAAAACAAAACAAAACAAAACAAAGGTATTTGATAAATATTGCCAAAATCACCTCCAGAAATGTTATGTTGACGTCCATTTGTAGTATAACCGCTACATGAGAACCTGGTTCCACCCGGGTCAGTTCACCTTAATTGACCCATCACACACCTTGGAAGCAGCTGAGCCTTCTCCCCCCACAGCCTGTTCTGTCTGACTTGTCTCTGTCTTCTCGCTGCCTCTCTCTCTCTCTTTCTTTCTTCCTTTTCCTCCTCCTCCTCCTCCTCTTCTTCTTCTTCTTCTTCTTCTTCTTCGCCTTCCCTTGCCACTAAAAGACATGTATGGTGATATATGTTCTTTCCAACATTCATGGAATTTATTTTAACTTCAAAGTAGTAACCCCATCCCACCTTGTAATTATAATAATCATCTCCAGGACTCTTAAAAATTTATGTGCTTTTCTCTTTCATTTACTCCTGACCACGGTGCTCTCCAGCCACCAGAAACTCATGTTTTGGTTTTGGTGGAGGTCTTAAGCATGGAGAAATAATAAGAAATGTCTTGGAAAATAGCAACACTATTGATGTGATGTTGTTACTGCACCCTATGAAGTTTGTTACTTTTCATTGGAGACCGAGTTTATTACATAAGCAGCCTGTCTCGTGTTTCTTGCCCTCTCTCAAGTACATTCCCTGATATAATTTATTCATTGAAGCACACAATTGTGTTTCTGCCTTAGGGGGTTATTTTCATCTTTTTACAATATACAAAATTAAACCCCAAAGACCACAGCATTCTATGTTTCAAATAAGTCTTCTATGGATATTTGTAATGTATATTTCATGTAATATAACAAGATCCTGTGCATTGATCGGGAGCGTTGTAAAGAATGTAAACTAAATTGTGAAGTGTGGCTCGAATGCATTGCGACTTGGCTGGTTTCATCAATCTAAGCTCCGAATACCCTTTAAAAAGCAGAGAGCAGGTTTCTGTTCCTTTTAAGCTGCTGTTGCTCACTTTTGACTTTAATGATCATTCTTATTCTGTATCTTATTATTCAATTTTTCCCCTTTACAAGCTAGGAAAAATCTCTTCCCTGACCCACCCAAATATAAATGAAAGAAATTACCAGATAATAAATCAAAGTCAGCGGCACTGAATTTGACTTGCACAGACTGAGTCTTGGGCCCAGAGTTTAGAATCGGCCAGGTCTGGATGTGAATTCCAACCCTGCCCTGGCCATCTGTGGAAGCTTGGGAGAATGACTCGACCCCTCAGTCTTTCGTTTTCTCATCTTTAAAGTGGGCATAGCATCCCTGTCTTAGGGCTGTGTTGAAATTTTAAAGAAATAACCTGCTTAGCTGAGTACTTAGCAACAAATATGAAGTAAATGGAGAAGATTGAAAAAAAATAACAACAATGTAGAACTCTTTTGCCATGTTTTTCTAAACAAAAGAGCAGAACCAAACCAAACCAAACAAAACAAAATAAAAAACAAACAAACAAACAAACAAACAACAAACAACCCTGTACACCAGAGACCAAGCCTCTGGATCCCATGCTAATGGATCATTTGAAAACGCTACAGAAAACCCTTCCCTTGATAATTAGCATCCTTTAAAACAATTTGTAGAATTCATTAAAAAGTTAAGATTGCAGTTCAATCACCAAACAGTCTGAAAAGAAAGTTAAGGCTGAACATATGCCAGTGACAGACGGATGAGATGAAGACACGGCCTTTAGCCACATGCATTGTCTTCAACACCCTAAACTATCCCAGGGAATAACCGTGTGTGTGCGTGTGTGTGCGTGTGTATAATTATATATATATATATGTAATTATATATATAATTATATAGAATTTTTCATAGTGCATGGCTGGATACTTTCTCCATAAGGTATCCAGCCATGTACTTTGAAAAAAGGAGACATTTACTGAAGTAGATACAAGATACAAGAAACATTGTATGCAGACTGACAACCGCATCTCGGTCCCCGTCAAAGTAGATGCCTTAGGACCTCACACAGTTCTTCCAGCATCTCTTCCACTGTTGAAGACACTCTGCCAAATCCTGTGTTGGAATTGTGGTTTGAATTAAGTCATTAGCAACTGCAGCACGATGTTCCTTCTGCTCTGGTAGCAGAAGCCATGGAATGAATTTTGCCACGACACATTTCATGCCGAGATCCTGTGTCAAAATCTCAGACACAGTAGTCTTTGGGATCCCCCCAAACTTTTAGTTCTCTCGATGTCGGTTGCCGATCTTTGTTGATTGCAGCCCGTGCATGTTCAACATTCTCAGGTGTCCTGCTTGTTGCAGGCCTTCCAGAACATGGATCACTTTCAACAGATTCTTGACCATCTTTGAAGCATTTGTGCCACACTTTTATTTGCATTACACTCATTGCATCATCCCTAAAAGCCTTCTGAACCATCCGAATAGTTTCCGCAGAGGAATGTTCAAGCTTAATGCAAAGTTGGATGCAGATTTGTTGCTCTACTCACTCAGTCGTTTCAAGTGAGACAGCCACACAGTCCACATGCTCCCTCAGTGGTGTCTACCGCCCCCACTGGCTAGTACATCATTGTTCACACATGCGCACTCCAGTCCACTCTCCTTGGTCATGCAAACCCTTTTTGTTATATTATCGATGGTTGGACTTTTTCCATCCAGACCTCATACAACAGGGCAGCTGATGACAACTCCAACAAAGGATTTTCCAGAGTGTTTTGAACAGTGGAGGGGACTCTGGGAGAATTGTGTGAGGCCTAATTTGAAGGGGACCAAGACATCATTGTCCTACGTGCAATGTTTTTTGTATCTTGTATCTTTTTCAATAAATGTCTGTATTTTTTACATTACATGGCTATACCTTCTGGACAGACCTATAAATAATCCATTAGCTATGCAATGCCAGCTTTGAGACAAATCTTTGATCCACCTCCACGCTGATCAGATCGATCCCCCTAGCCCTTAGTATATAAAAAATTACAAAGCACCCACTTATCAGTATGACATGAGTGTATGTTTCCTGAGATTCATAGCACTTACTTAAAAAAAAAGAAAAGATCTCCATTTCTGTGGTTCTGTTCCTGTTCTAGTTGTTTGCTTAGTTTGTTTTCGTTTTTGTCTTAGGTGTGGTTGTTAATAACTGTGAGTTTGCTGTCATCTTACTGTACATGTTTTTTATCTTCTTTTTCTTAGATAAGTCCCTTTAACATTTCACATAATAAGAGTTTGGTGATGATGAACAGGGGAGTGGGAGGAGAAGAGAGGGGGAAAATGTACAGAGAATAAGTAGCAGAGGTGGTGGGTAGAAAATAGACAGGGGGAGGGCAAGAATAGTGTGGGAAATGTAGAAGCTACAGAACTTATGACACATGGACATGAACTAAAGGGGGGAAATGTGGGTGGGAGGGGGTGTGCAGGGTGGAGGGGAATTATGGAGAAATGGGACAACTGTAAGAGCATAATCAATAAAATATATTTTAAAAAGAAAAGAGAAGAAATATGACTAACTTAAAGAAATACGATGGCA
This sequence comes from Glossophaga mutica, assembly GCA_039655065.1. Lineage (NCBI taxonomy): Eukaryota > Metazoa > Chordata > Mammalia > Chiroptera > Phyllostomidae > Glossophaga > Glossophaga mutica. The sequence goes on along the minus strand of CM077313.1, from coordinate 5,717,801 downwards.
TCATGATTTTAAAAATTAACTTTATTCTTCAGGTGTTGAACATGCACCCTGCAATCTACTGACTCATAATTACATTGAACTTAGAAACTATTTGAAGTTAGTCACTAACTTTCACACCCTCCGAGAGCTTATTTTCAAGATGACAAATGCTCTTCCCCATGAATTAGTGCCGAATGTCCTTTCGTGTCTTACCTGACCACTTTTCTGTTGATAAGACTGTAGCTAATACCCAACACCACACTGCATCACTGCTGGGGAAGAACAGTTTCAAGAATTCAGTAGCTGTGATCACGGAGATAGATGTGCTTAATTATGAAGAAATTCTCATCGATTTGTTTATAATATCAATTTCAGCCCTGGCTGGTGTGGCTCAGGGGACTGAGCACCAGCCGGCCTCGGAACCAAAGAGTCACTGGTTCGATTCCCAGTCAGGGCACAGGCAGGTTGCAGGCCAGGTCCCCAGTCGGCGGGGGAGGGCACGTAAGAGGCAACCGCACATTGATGTTTCCCTCTCTCCCTCCCTTACCCTCTCTAAAAATAACATAAAATAAATATAAAAAAAAGGGAGTGATGTAAAAAAAGTTCAGCCTATCCATGCAGCATTATACTATTTTTTAAAAATTATACCTCCTCCCCAGCAACACATATATTTATAATTTCTGAGCAATTGGATTGAAAGTTAAAAGCTAAATAAATATTGGTAACATGGTTCACAATTTCTATAGTTTATATTTTTCCTCATTGGTTCACAGTGGCCTTTTTCTCATTTTCTCTGCGTCTTCGTTAGCTTTAAGCATCCTTATCGGTTCTTGAACCAGATGGTGCTCCCAGTTGCGTTGAATGGGCCAATCTCTGCTAATGGATCCTAAGAATGATTCGTCTTTAACCCCAAATTCAAATTATAACAGAAGACAGTGTTACTAATGGAGCGTGCTGATTCTGCCTTTACTTCGGTACTAAACTAGTGATACTTCATTAATTTTTCAAGGGATCTGATTTACCTATTAAGAAGTTTATAGCATCTGTTTTCTTTCAGTTTCTTAAGAAGGCCTGAGTATTTTGAATATTCCTCTCTGCTTGTTGTATTTTTCCATGGTCTTTCATTAAATAGAACCAGAATTGAAAACAAAATGTAGATATTGTCAAGTGTTCTGATTGTCAGTGGTCATTTATTTTAAGTTTCTCTTATAAAAAATATCCTTTTAAAATTTTTTAAATTTTATTTTAATTGTTGTTCTTGTACAGTTTTCTCTCTTTTACTCCCATCCCAGCCCACCACCCCAGCCCTCCCCACCTCCCTCCCATTTCCACCCACCCTAGTTTTTGTCCATGTGTCCTTTATACTTGTTGCTCTAAACCCTTCCCCTTTTCCCCTGAAATTCCCTCCCCTCTCCCCTCTGATGACTGTCAGCCTGTTCTCAATTTCAGTGTCTTTGGTTATATTTTGCTTGTTTGTTTGTTTTGTTGATTAGCTTCCTGTTAAAGGTGAGATCATATGGTATTTGTCTTTCACCACCTGGCTTATTTCGCTTAGGATAATGATCTCCAGTTCTTTACATAGAGAAAGAAAGCACTAGCTTTGGAATTAGACTCTTCAGAGATTAGAGTTCTGCCCTTTGTTCTATGTGGCCTGGGCCAAGCTCATAAACCTTGCAAGGTTTTGTTTTTAAACTTAAGTAAAAATGGGGATTTTGGTAAAGATAACATGTTAGTCTCTTAATATATTTGGTCATTGAATGTAAGCTTTTTCTATTCATATTTGATTTACAGGGGTAAGGGTGAAGATTAGCATCTCTGCTATCTAAAAAGCCCACACAATAGGATAAGAAAATTATTAAGACATCAGTAAGTAATTAGACAAAGACTATAATGAGATTGTTTTATCAGTAGTTTTATTAGTAGACAAGGATAATTTTAGCCTGCAAAAAGACTAAAACACAGTGATAAACCCTTTTGCATTCTAAACTACTAATAATAAACAGAACTAGTAAAGGTGTAAGTTTTTATTCTATACTAGTCCTGGACCATAATTTTACCTACTTTTAATCAATGTATATTTATTTTCATAGTGTGCTCTTTTCACAAAGAATTTGATACTAATCTTTATTATCTCGTTTGTTGGGTACACGCTTTGTATACAATTATTTTGTTCAATGTTCCCTAACTTCCCCCTGTCCCTGAGCATTTAGGAGTTCCCAGCTTAGGTTGATTATGAATTGTGGAATAGTGGAACAAATATCACAGTCGTACACATATGTCTCTTTCCTTTGGAAAAGGAGTGGCAAGCAATGAGAGCTATTTCTATAGGAAAAAATGACGACTTCCTCTTCCTGGAAAAGCATTTTTGTTTTGTTCTTCCAGGGCACTACACTCTCTTAGTTATCTTGCTACCTCGAAATAAGCATCAAACATTGGCATGTCCACTCAAGTCCTGGACCCTCCTCTCTTCTCTCACTGGGTCATTTCATTGAAGGTCATCTGTAAATTTTAAATTTTTAAGGTCATATTTTAAATTTTTATCCTAGTCTCTGACTTTTTTTCTCAGAGGCAGACATCTAGATACAACCTACCTAGACTTTTTCTCTAATAGTCTTGCCCATCTCAGGAACCGGTGCCAATTACCCTAAGTTTCTCAGGCCCACATGTCTGGAAGCCATCCTTGCTTCCTTCTTTTACCTTCGTCATGCTGTCTCTAGCCTCCACCCTAAATCTCAGTCCCGCAAAGTGTTCTCACATCTGTCTACTTCACCATAAACCACTGATGACACACCTTAAACCAACTCACCTGTGATTTCTTCACTTCTGCTGCTAGTCTCTGAACTCCCTTGCAAACATTCTTCATGCAGCAGTTCTTGCATTACTTGCTTCCAACATAAGGCAAAGTGACTGTTGTAATTCAATCAAAAGTTGGGGGGTGGTATTATAAGCAGTGTTCTTGGAGAAATTCAGAGCATCTCACGCTGTCTGAATGATAAGAGGACACATAGAGTCTACATAATATTGGGTTGGGTAACAATCAAGGCTGGTCAGTGAGTTGTAGGGTTTTGTTTTCTTCACAGTGATAAATTAGTGAATGCAAAACTGGTGTTCTCTTACAGCTTCAAATATGGAAATTCCATTTCCTACAACAAATGTGTTTTTCCAAGGTCTGTGACTATCACCAAATTAAAAATTGTGTTCCTGAGGAATTAACCCAAAACTGTCCAGTTGGCAGTTGAATACCTTAATCTCTTGCTCTTCATTATATGTTCATGAACATAAAGAAAAATTTTTTGAATAGGAAAAAAGCGAAATACCGATTTTTAAACTCACTTTATCTCTTTGCCCTACGTGCTCTGCTCCCTAATATCGCCCATTTTTCTACCCCTACAATCATTGAATTCTAGGAATTTTCTAATGACTGTTTTTGTGAATGAGATGGCTAAGAGAACAGTGAGAACGTTACTCATCAGAGTACTTAGGCCAACAATATTGTGTCTTTGTGTTACGAGGTTCCGCATCAAATACAATTCTGACTTTTCTTTCAAGTTGTATCATAGCTGAATGAAAATGTTGAGGATTCTCATTTGGGCGCCTTTCGTATAAGGGAACACAAACTAATTTTTATAACTAGGCTTGGGACCTGCCGTAGACAGAAGGTCTCTGTGCCCCCAAAAGTCCTATGTTGGTGCCTGCCCCCCCCCCCGTGTGATGGTATTTGGAGGGGGCACCTCTGGGAAGTGACTGGGTAGAGAGGGTGGCTCCTGCATGAATGGCATTAGTACTATCATAGAAGAGGCCCCAGGGAGACCCTTCACCCCTTCCACCACAGGAGGGCGCTGTGAGAACAGGGGCACTTACAAGTCAGGGAGAGGCCTCTCACTCAGCACACCCCGAATCTGCAGTGCATGTCTGTGGTTTATAAGCCACCCAGTCTATGCTGTTCTTGTTGTAAGGTCACCAACAGACTTAAAACAGTTTTTTTCCTGATTCTAGTCCAGGGGTCTTTCTGTGATGTGACTATGATGTCAGGCTATAGATACTGCTTTTTTTTTGTTTGTTTTTGTAATGGTTTTATTTATTTTTAGAGAGAGGGGAAGGTAGGGAGAAAGAGAGGGAGAGAAAGATCAGTGTATGGTTGCCTCTCACACGCCCCCTGCAGGGGACCTTGCCTGCAAGCCAGGCATGTGCCCTGACTGGGAATCATACCAGTGGCCCTTTGATTCACAGGCCAGCTCTCAATCCACTGAGCCACACCAGCCAGGGCTTTGCTCTGAAGAGTCCAAATTAGCGATGTGGCGGCTGTGAAGATGTGGGCCTCTTTCATGGAAGTAGAAGGTGTTAACCCTCTGAAGGCGCACAAAACTTTTTGGGCCTGTTTTGTTTTGATGTGGTTTTTGACTTTTTTTCTCTAAAGTATCATTCTATCCCAATTTCAAGCTTGTATGGCAATACCTATTAAAGAAGTTCTTTGCAAGGAGAATTGATGGCTTCGTGTACATGAATATAGAATTTATACAAGATCGCACTAAAACAACCACATTTACCAGGTCCATCTGTTATATATGTCTCTCTCCTAATATTTCCCTACTCATTCAGAGCATAGGGAGGTGGAACTACTATTAATATTTTTTATTTATACCAAAATACACCTATGACTTTTTGGGTGGAATAGTTTTTTATGTTGGCAAAAAATGAATGTCAAAATCTTCCCTCTTTCCTAAAACAGGTTCTGTAGTGATGGGCATGTTCATGGCTATGTGACACCTCCTTCATAGGGATCTCAAGGGTTCCAAACATGAACTTGGGAAGAATGTAATGCCTGGGTCCATGCAGGACCTGAGGTTGGGACTGAAATAAATAACGAACCCAGAAAGTACTGGCTGAGGAGGAAGGGGTCACTTCCTTAATCCCTTTGCATTTTCTCTCTAAAAAAGGGAACCAAAGAGAAAGTCTTTATAATCTATATTGTCAAACATTTGGAATAGTCACATCCCAGTCTGAGATTGAATGCACAAACACAAAAAGTGGAGATATAAGGCAATTTTCTCCATTTGTCCAGTTAGTAGAAATAAGTAACAACCATCATGATTTTACTGGAAAATAGCCTCACCTTTGTACCTTCATGTATACCTAGCTTGATGAATCATTGCAAATACAGTAAGCTGCTTGCCTGATATCATCGCAGACACCGGTGACAGTCTGCATCGTTGCATGTCTAAATTTTTACATCAGCTATCATTGTCCAATCATTGTTCGCACCACGGACAACTTTGCATGTAACTGTGCACAGTTATCTGCATATATCATTGGCATCATTGCATATAAATAATAGACAACATGTACATTTCTTCTTCGCTCTTCTGCATTTCTCCCCATGTTCTCTTCTAGGGCAGAGCCGCTTCGCGAGAGAATAATGAGGCTTCAGTCAAGGAGTCCCTGAGGCAGATGGCATGGAGCTATCATTTGCATCCCTAATTATTTTCTTAATAAACAATAAACTATATTTAGTTACCAGTGAGAACATTTCCATTTTGTAAATGTGCCTCTGACCTTTTTCTTCTTAAGTGAAGAAAACAGTAACAAATAGCCAAACCTTATTTGGTACAAAATGCCAGCTGGAGACTAGATTTTGAGGATGTAGATGAGAAGCAGTCTTGGAATTCACTTCATTTTAGCCACTTAGCTAAACGCTGCTACAGAAGTGAAAGGAATTTTCTGCTGTGAAGAATGAAATCTCAGTTATTGCAACTTTCACTCTGGATGGTGCATCCTCTCAGCCAAGTCTTCTTGGTGCATCTGGTGTAGAACAGCGACAACATTCATCCTTCCTCATGGAATAATGGAGAAAGTCTGTGTTCATTTTCAGCTCCTTGGAGGATCCTGTCTACGTGCCCCCCTCACCGTCCAAGGCTAATCCTTCCCTCCCTGCTAAGCAAATGGTAAAGGTCACAGGACTGGATGTGCTCATGCGTGGGTAATTACTGCAGGCCATGGGAAACTTGTTAAAATTAAATTCTAAGTGTCCCTTTCTTACTTCTTTCCACTCTGAGTGCTAGAGTTTCGATGCAATCCAAGGACTTTTGAAGATAACAGCTAAAGATTTCATGTATGGTGATTTAATTGATGAAGGCCACCAAAGGATTTTTAAGAATAACACTGCCTATTCTTGAGTGAGAATCTACTTACTAGGTGCTGAGCCAAGAATAATGTTTAGGCCCTGGCTGGTGTAGCTCAGTGGATCAAGTGCTGGCCTGCAGACCAGAGGGTTGCCAGTACGATTCCCAGTCAGGGCACATGCCTGGGTTTCGGGCCAGGTCCCCAGTAGGGGGCACATGATAGAGGCAACCACACATGAATTTTTTTTCTCTCTCTTTCTCCTTCCCTTCCCCTCTCTCTAAAAATAAATAAATAAATAAATAAAAGCTTTAAAAAAGGAATAATGTTTAGAATAAGTGCAGTAAGAGTCTTCGCAAAAATTCTAGTCTCTTCACTGAAGGTACCATGTGAATCCCTAGTATTGTTAAAAAGTTATGTTCATTACAGTTCAATTTATATTTATGACTTTTATCTGCCATACAACTGGGGTCAAGGAAATTGCACTCCTGTTTCGGTCCTCTTAGTTCCAGAATGTCATTTATTTATCAATTTGTCCATTGAAATATTCATTTATTATTTAATTCACGCATGTAGCCATTCGCTTAACAGATATTTATTGATTAAAGTGCTGATCATGTCAAGAGAACCGTGGTTGGCAGTGGTAATTGAATGATAAATAAAAGGCAGTCCCTGACTTCAAAAAGTTGCTAACCCTGCATTGAATTACGTACCACATTTTTCGGACTATAAGATGCGCTTTACCCTCCCCAAATTTAGGGGGAATAATGGTTGCTAATGCTGCTGTTGAGTTCTGTTTACATTCACATTGGGGAAATACTTAGGTGCGTCTAATGGTCTGAAAAATACGGTACTTGTTCCGGGTTGGTGTTGGGTTCTGGAACTTGACTGGCTTCTGCAGCTGCAGCCTTCCTTCGGTCTTCCCTGGAAAGAGAGGTCAGATTCATTCAATAACCCAAAGGATGCTGTTGCCCGTGTGAACTCTTCGAAGCCCTTTTTAACCTATAAAGACTGACCTTCTCTAACCCCTCCCAACACTGGTCCCTTTGAGCTGCATAGAGAAAATGTTTTATTCTTCCTTTTTGGTTGGAAAGAGTAACATCTTGCAAATGATGACATTTTCCGCACGATGCTGGTGAATGTGCCCTTGGAGCAGTTGGAGACCTATTTCTAATTAACAACGTGGTGTTTCCAAAATTCCGTACAGTCATAGGAAGGCGTGCCAGAGTGAAGAATACATGTGAAGAAGCAGTGGATCGGGGAACACGATATTGACCTCTTCCCCACATAATTTTAATCTTTGAAAACATTGGGGGGCTCTATGCTTGTCCCAAACCAATGAACCCTTTGACCGTGATTGTATTTAGAGGTTCGGAGGACATAGAGATATTGGGGTACAAGGTGAAGCTCTTCAGCATTTCTTACAGGCAAAGATCAAACAGCAGCTTCTTCATGGTTGCAAAGAAGGGACGTGATTTCTGGGACGTGGGCTTGGTTACCATATGTTCATTTGTCTTTATTTTTTCATGCAAGAGACCTCAATCCTATGCACATTAAAAGCATGATATCCTTTCCCTAGGAATAAAGGCTTTATTAAATAAAAATGTATTTGTACATTCTCTAGATAGATTGAATCCCCAAGTATAAAAAGCCTCATAAAAATTGCTTATGAAAATATTTTTTAAAAAACCCTTAATGGCTAGCATATAGGAGTACTCTATAAATATTTGCTGAATGAGTAAACAGGGGAATTATTCATAGTAAAAATGGAAATGACCAGACTCTTTAATAATAAAAGTTATGTATAGTCAAGTGCTACTTAGCAATAGTATAAATAATATCTCCCCTGATGTTAATAACATAGATCAGCCAAAACTTGGATAATAAGTGTTAGTTTTAAAGCAGTAAGAAATTAAAATCACTTCACAGTGTTGCTAATGAATTCAACATAATAGTTTGTATTTCATTTCAACTTTCTTTGTAAATGAAATTAAAAGATATTTTGTCCCATCTCTCATCCTATATAAAATTCCTCTCTAAAGAAATTCATACTAGCTTTCACATAAATATCTCCAGTAATAGAGAGCTCACTGGTTTGTTTTGTTTGTAATAATCCATTCTCCTGTTGGCGTTATCTATTTTAATCTTTTAAAAGTTGTTACATTGTAACCTATCTGTCTGTAACATGAAACTTCTTTTCCTAACATCACCACCAGAAGTAACACACACACAGAAAGTCCATTTTCTCTTTGTCATAGTATTTCCAGGAAATTTTTAAAATAAGACCATAAGAACCACACTTAAAACAAAAGCAAACTAAGCAAACAGCTAGAACAGGAACAGAACCACAGAAATGGAGACCACATGGAGGGTTAGCAACAGGGGAGTGGGAGGAGGAGAGAAGGGGAAAGGTACAGAGAATAAGTAGCATAGACGGTGGGTAGAAAATAGGGGGAGGCAAGAATAGTGTGGGAAATGTAGAAGCTAAAGAACTTATGACACATGGACATGAACTAAAGAGGGGGAATGTGGGTGGGAGGGGGTGTGCAGGGTGGAGGGGAATGATGGGGGGAACGGGACAACTGTAATAGCATAATCAATAAAATATATTAAAAATAAAATAAAATAAGACCATATATCATTTATACTGTTTGGCAAGTAAATTTAAAATTAGGAAGATAAATGTGCAAAAGTTTTTAGTGAAACTTACTTATCATTATTTTAGTTTGGACTTGTATACAGGGGCTCTTGTTCACACCCTGGCCCCCCGCTACCTCCTGGGAAGATTTTCTCTATAAGATGAAAATAGAAATTGGACTGCGGTTTCAATGCAGAACAGGAAGCTGATCAAACTCAATTTTGAGTTCATATTCATTTCAGCAGCTGTTCAGCCTTTTTGCAGTTTTATGAAGCAGCATAGCTCTTTTGCCCGCCTTTCATTTTTCTTCTCTCTTATAATCTTAAGGTAACATTTGATATTTTTTTTAAAAAGAGTTGATACTGGGTGAAAAAGGTGAAGGAATTAGGCAATCAACAACAACCTCAGAGACAACAGACAGCAGAGTGTTGACTTTAGAGGGAAGGAGGTGGGGGAGGTAGGAGAGGGTACATGGGGATAAATGGGGATGGAAGGAGACTTGACTTGGGGTGGTGAACACACAATACAACATACAGATGATGGGTTAGGGAGCTGTACATCGGAAACTTGGGTAGTTTTATTAACCAACGTCACCCCAATAAATTCAATAAAAATAAAAATAAAGAGTTGACATGTTAAAACCAAGGATCTTAAGATATAATGGACATATGAAATTTCCTGTGAATATTACATATATATTAATATGTAAAACTATCTTGCTTTATAGTAAGTCTGCTTATCATGACTCAGATACAGTTAAATAACTGAAGTGATAAATATGTAACACAGGCCTCAATAGATTGGCTTGTAAGTTTGCCTAATTGCCAGAAATTTACTGATTTTAGCAGTACAATTTCTGAGTATTATCAACATTATTAAGAGAGCTCCTTATAAATTTTCTTAATGTAGAAGGCTGGGCCCTTGAAGGAACAAGTACATTTAATAAGGAAACTTTTGTTCTCCTAGAAATGCATTGTTTCATATTGATTAAGATCTGCTTGATAGTCCATTTTCTTCCTTGGTCAAATTCCAAAATGGCAAGAATTCATAGCACTGTGAGTAATGTATGGTCAGGCAAATGCTCTGGCACTATTGACTCAAGAAGTACATTTTAAAGTAAATATTAATTAAGTAACATTAATTACAAAAATAGGAGTTAAAGCTGCCTAATCTGTATGCACAAAGCATGTATACTTTTGGACTGTGTAATGTTATTGTCACATCATTGGGAAACTTTACATCTCTGTTCTTTAAATAGTAGAAGATGCAAATTACATCACTCTTTCATTTTCTCCCAGAATGCTTAAGCATCCAAGCAGTATTGTGAGATGAAGCCCCTCATCATTCTGGTTACTCTCTTTGATCATTCTTCATTTTTCGATTGTCTTTCTGAAACTGCTGATCCCATGAGTACGCACATTTTCATACCTTTTATGCCTTACAGTTAAGATCCCTTGACCAATTTTTCATCGGGTTTTTTTAATTTTTTTCCAGAATGTTTCTTATTGGTTTATAGGATTTGTTTATATATTCTGGATAGGAGCATTTTGTTGGTCACATGTTTGGAAACACTTCCCCCCACCTACGGTTAGCTAATTCAGTTAGTTATTTTACAATGTCTTTGGATAATCTCTCATTTCTAAATTTAACATAATCTAATGTATCCATCTTCCCCTAGTAGCTAGTGATCCTGAGTTCTGTTTAAGACATTTTTCCCAACCCCAAGGATATGATTTTTTTAAATGTCATCTTCTAGAAGCTTTAATGTTCTACTTTCCACAATTAGATCTACACATTTTCCACCCAAGTTTCGAGTATGGTATAGAGCAGACATACACTTCACTTTTTCCCATGTGGATATCCAATTGACCCAGAATATATTACTAAAAAAATGCCTCCTTTCTCTACTGTTTCCCTGTTCTACATCTGTCATAAATTAAGTGCTAAAGTACGCATGGATGCTGGTGGTTTTGTTTCAGGAATCTATCGTTTATTTATTTGGTCTGTTGGTCTATCCCTGCATCTGTAACACTCGTGTCTTAATTTACAATAGTTTCATCATAAGTCTTGGTACCAACAGAATAAGGGTAGTTATCAGGAAAATGCAAATTAAATTCACACTGAGGCAGAATATGTAGGCTAAACTTAAAAAAAAAAAAGGCTAGCTATACCAATTTTTGGCAAAGAGGGGAACAATAGAAACCCTCACTACAGTTCTAGGGGATGTGGCGGGGAGGGGTAGTAAAAATGTGTTTAACTGCTTTGGGAAATTGCTGGCAAAATTAACTGAAAGACACAAAACTTTTTTGGACCCACAAGACTACACCTGGGCATATGCACACTGGAAGTGCACAGAGAGGTGCTCCAAAACCTGGACAGAAATGTGGATGGCAACATTATTCCTAATAACTCCAAATGGGGACTATGCACATGTTCGGCATTAGAATGAATAGAGCATTATTTTATACACTGTAATATTAGGCATCAGAGAAAATGAGCAGTCTGTTGCTGTGTGTAACCCACACGTGAATCTCTGGAGCAATGCATTGGGGGGAAGGGGTTACCATATTTGGAAAAGGACACAATGCTGGAAAAGATCCCTTTAGAGATCCACATGCTATTACATAGCCATGTTCATTTTGTGATAATTCCTAATGCTAGATGCTTGTGATGTGTTCATTTTTGTATGTATATGTAAAGTCTTAGTGAAAATGTAAAGTGTTTTGAATGTAATACTACAAATACAGTATTTTTTAAATTTTTTTATTTATTTATTTTTAGAGAGGAAAAGGGAGGGAAGGGGGAGAGAAACATCAATGTGTGGTTGCCTCTATCATGCTCCCCCTACTGGGGACCTGGCCCGCAACCCAGGCATGTGCCCTGACTGGGAGTCGAACCAGCAACCCTTTGATTCACAGTCTGGCGCTCAATCTACTGAGCCACACCAGCCAGGGCTGCAAATGTAGTATTACAGTTAGATGTCATAATTTCAACACTGTATTTCATAAAGTAAATTAAGTTTCCATAATTATTTGTAAGTAATATTATGCATCGGTAATCATGAAGTTGATAATGTGTTTTGTTCAAAACATGCATCTTGGTTTTTATTGCTGTTAAAACAGATTTTGCCGGTGTGGGCTCCAATTTCCAGCCAGTCAAGAACATTTTACATCGTAATTCAGTTAGTTATCCTATTAGGTCTCCTTTTCAGCCTTATATAATTGACAAATTTCATAAGCATGTCGTCCATGCCTTAGATAATGAAAGTATTAAAAATGACAGAATACAGACCAGAAGCCCCTGGCACAGCGTTAGGGAGCTCTCTTCAAGTTGACATAGTCATTAATCAACAAATTTGGGGCATGACTATTAACCGTTTTTGAGTTGACCTAAAACTGTTATCTCTCAGACCACATTTTACCATTTTATCCTTATCGGAGATATTGCCAAATGCTCAGCTCAAGTTGAAGATGCATCTATGGAATTTATTGTATTCTATTAAATAAGAATGTGATCGTAAAAGGAAATCCTTACAACTCACCCGAGCCACCTCCAGTATCACCGATCTGCCATTTTTCATTTATTTTTTTTAATTTTTATTGTTATTCTATTAGTTTTTCCATCTTTCCCCCTTTGCACACCTCTGCCCAGCCCACCCCCGCTCCCACAGTCAATACCCACCCTGCCGCCCATGTCTGTGGATATTTATACACGTTCCTTGACTAGACCCTTCCCCTTCTTACCCCCCCACCCCTGTTCCCCCACCCCTCTGGTCACTGTCTGTTCCATGTTCCCATGCCTCTGGTTCTATTTTGCTCGTTAGTTTATTTTGCTCATTAGTTTATTTTGTTCATTAGATTCCTCTTATAAGTGAGATCATATTGTATTTGTCTTTCACCACCTGGCTTACTTCACTTAGCATAATGCTCTCCAGTTCCATCCATGCTGCCACAAAAGGTAGGAGCTCCTTCTTTCTTTCTACTGCATAACATTCCATTATGTAAATGCACCATAGTTTTTGATCCACTCATTTACTGATGGTCACTTAGGCTGTTTCCAGCACTTGGCTGTTGTAAATAGTGTTGCTATGAACGTTGGGGTGCTTATATTCTTTTGAACTGGTGTTTCAGGATTCTTGGGGCATATTCCCAGCAGTGGAATTGCTGGGTCAAAAGGTAGTTCCATCTTTAGTCTTTTGAGGAAATTCCCCACTGTTTTCCACAGTGGCTGCTTGTTCTCAATGTTCATCTCTTACATACCAAATTTGGAATAACTTTGTCCCTTTTTTTCTAGATTTACTAAGTTCCCTGCTTTGGAAACTCATGTTTTTTTGTTTTTGTTTTGTTTTGTTTTGTTTTGTTTATTTTGGCTTTATTTTGCAGGCAGTTCCTTTGAAAATATTCAAGGAAGCTAATGTTACATTTATGAATAATGCCAATCCTTTGGGATATAATCTGAATGTTTCAAAAAAGTTAGAGCAGCTGTGCCCCTCTTACTATGTCCTAACTTGACTCAGGACGTAATTCCCTGTACTCAGTGACTCATGCTGCTGTTTCTAGAACCATCTGAAAGCCGTTGTCCTTGTTGGAGGAGGTGGAAATGGGAGATGAGCTGTTCTGTCTTCCTGTCAGCAAATAACACAGGATCAAATCACCTCGCAGCTCTCCTTCATCCTAACTTTATTTTAGATAAGCATTAGTTGATCCTATGTTTTAGTGATGACAGTGGCACTAATGTTTTAGCTTCTCTAACTCATAACAGATGTGAATTAATGCCCATGGCTCTTTGTTTTCTTCCTGGCTACTTCTAATCAGCAAGTTAGTAGACGTGGTTGAAGCTCATTTTTCTGACTTCGCGAGAGCCACTCCAGGCCACACCTTCTAGCTGTTTATGTCCCGCCATAAATAAAATCTGAGCTCATTAGCAAGCGACTTGTAGCACTTACAATGTCAGCTGCTTTTTCTTTGTCAATGAGATAATCCCCAGTCACATGTTTAAACGTTCTCTTTTTGAATGTCTCATTGGACCCATGTTAGTATTTTAGACCAGGTTTTATTTGTACTTTCAAATATACTTTTCATAAGAGGCTCCTATTCCCTGTGCTTTGCAGTGTTCAGAGGGCCTTTTCAATGTATGATGTCTTTTTTTCTTTTTAATTTTGAAAAGAAAATACAATCATTGCTTCTTTAAATGTTTATATTCTGTGTACTGGTATTATTCTAGAACTTCTTAGCTTATCATTGAAATTCTCACTTTATCCTTCATGCCTACTTACTCCTACAAATTTTAACAGCTTTATTGGTGTGCCATTGATGTACACTAATATGTACACATTTAAATTGCACAATTCGATCTTCTTTGTGTATGGACACACCCAGAAATGATCACCACAATCAAGATAATGAATGGATCCATCACCCCAAGAAGTTTTCTTTTGACACTTTGTCACCACTTCCTCTTCCCTTCTTTGTCCCCAACCTCAAGCAGCAACTATTGGTCTGCTTTTGTTCATACACATCAGTTTACGTTGCCTAGAATTTTATATAAATGCAATTGTACAGTATGTGCCTTCTTTTCTGGATCCTTTCAATCAGCATATTTTTTCAGATTAAACATGTAGTGCATATCAATGTTCATTCTTTTAATTGCTGAATAGTATGATGTTCTATGACTATTATTATGTTCTGTGGATGGACCCTATTTGTTCATCCATTTATCTGCTGATGGACGTTTGGGTTGTTCCCAGCTTTGGGCTGTTACACATGAGGCTACTATGAACATCAAGGGCAGGACTGTGTATGTGCACATGCTTCTTTTTCTCTTGAGAAAATACCTAGGAGGGGAAGGGTGGGGGCATTGGTCCATTGGTCAGCAGCACAAGCCACTAGCAGCTTCATCCATTCAGATAACTCTTTGCCCGGAGCTGGGTGGGTAGTTCCTTTGTAGGCATATGCTAATCGTGTATGCCTACTCGGTGGAAGACTCAAGGACGCCCCCTGTGGATTATTTAGAGTTATCCATGCAGCTCCTTCCTTGACTTCTAACTACAGCCACCTTGGTCACCCCAACTCTCAGCTCTATCTTCTCAATTTAGGGGGTTTGCCACATTCTGCCTTATTTTGTTCCCATGCCTCAGCCTTGAAACTCTCTCAAGACAGGAAGTTGGGGAAATAGGATTCGCTTCCCTTATGTCCTGTACCTTAAGGATCCTAGTCCTTTGTTGCCTCATATCCTGTAGCTTGCAAGCCGTTGTTTCCTGTATTTTGTGTGCTTTTCCATTGTTTCCGGTGGGAAAGTAAATTAAATTCCTGTTACTCCATCTTGGTCAGAAGCAGATGTTCTGAAACTTTAACATAGTTTGTGTTTTCTCTCGTGACTTCTGTATAAATCCTTCAGTATTACCTTTCAGCTGACTATTTGCAAAATGATGTAATTTGTGGATTTTCCTCTGACGAGGTATTTTTTTTTCTGTCAATGACTACATTTTTTTTATTTCTAAGGTAATTTTTGGTTCTTTTTAGTATTTTTCTCTCAATATTTCATTTCTCCCTCTTGTATCTGACCATTACTGCTATTTTTAATACCTGGCATTGCTTGTTTTAAATATTTGAGAACCTAAAACATATTTGTTTTTTTTCCCACTGGGTCTTAATTGCTATCACATCCTGAGTTCATTTGCACTGAACTTCTGACTTGGTTAACTGGCTTTTTCAGTATATGTTTTTTCTGATGATTGGAGATTTTGGTTTCCACACTGTTCTTGACAACCAGTGTCTCTCTGTCCGTCTCTCTCTCACTGTCTCCTGTCCTTTTCTGTCCTATAGCTCTGTGGCCTTCTCTCTCAGCTTCCCAGATCCCCATCACATGTGGGTGACACTGTGCCTTTGCCTGGCGGTGTCTTTAGGAAATTATAGGTGTGGTGACCTGGCCAGCGGCTTCCAGTTTCCCAACTTCTTTGGGCAATGCAGTCTCATCTTGCCGAGTCAGAAACCAGCTGGTTTCAGTCTTCTTTCGCAAGCAACACAGTCCTGGGCTCATCTTGGCTCTTAGTCCTGACACACGCTCCCTTTTTCTGACACACACAGGAGCATCGACCAATATGCCCCGGAAGCCAAATGCCCCATGTCCACTCTGTGTCGCAGACCCCAGTCGAGCTGGCAGCAGCTTCCGACCTACTCATCACTGGCATTTTGGTTGCCTTTCTGGTCCATGGAGAGGTTCATCTAGTGTTTGATCCTGGCTATTTTATTTTATTTTACTTTTCTTTTTTTTTTTTAAATCTATCTTGTTTAAAAATACTGTGTATTTAGACCAGAAGGAGGCCTCCAAGACTGAACTCAGGATGCTATCTTGCCTGAAAGTCTCTTTTTCAATTTATCCTTTACATCTGATACCTAATTCTCAACCAGTTGTTGAAGATAGTTCTATACTTAATTGAAATGTTTTTCTACCATTAAAACAATTAGACCCAGGCCTATGCTCCCTGGCGGTGCTCCGTCCACGCACCCACCCACTTGGGCACACTGTCTCCGCAGGAGCGACTTATCACCAGAAGAGACTCCATGCTCTCTCTCGAACCACCCACCGAGTGTCTTTCACCTCTCACAGGCACTAATGTACAAAGCAGGAATGGCTACCACAATTATAAGCTGTCACTCAGTTTTGAGCAAAGTTCCATCCATTTCTCTGGGTTCTCTATTACAATTTATCACTCAAGTAACCCCAGGAGAGTGGGCGTCTGGAATACAAACACTATGTATCTTCACAGTTCACACATACGCACACTTCACACTCACACCTTTGCACACACGTACACGGAGGGGGAAGGATGTGTGTATGGGAGAGACAGAGGGAAAAAAGGAGAGAGAGGGGAAGGGAGGGGGGCGGCAGCGTCCCTCCTGTTTAGGGAACAGTAAGAGTTCTATATCATACACGTCTTTCAAGTTACTCTAATACTTCCCTAGTCATTTACTAGATAGTGTCGGTTTTGTTATTGCCACACAGAGTTGGTCTTAAGTCTTCTCAGAAACTCAGACTTTGTGACTATTTAAAAGTCTTCTCCTCCCTGACCTCCTCTTCGACTCCTCACTCTGTCCCTTTGAGCCACGGCGGTGTCCACAGGAGACCCCTCACCCTGCGGTGCTCCATGGGCTGACTCGGGGAGAGCACCTCCTGCCTTCTGGTGTATCGTTTTCCTGAGGTCTTGGTGATGGAAGGGTTCTCCTTCTCAGTCCCTGGATCGATAGAGGTTATACACTTCACAAGCCAAATGTACAAAGTAATCAACGTCGCCAAATTACATTGCCTGGTAGATCAAAGGGAAACAGGAAACTGTCCATCGATCTTTCTGCCACGTTCCCCAGGAAGGCCTGACGTTCGCTCTCCTCTTGGGGTTAATCACTGTTCTCTCCGCACATACTTCTGCTAAGGAGTAAGTTTTAACTTAGATTTTTACTTTTTTAGGTTTTTGCTTTCCTTAAAGTTGTCGATAATTTCTATTTTTTTAAAGTAATGAGATTAATGGGATTAAGCAGTGGGCTGTTACCTGCCTCCTTATTGAAAAATTATACTGTGGCAAAAAACAATGAATACTTTAAGAAAACTTGTTCTGGAACATTTTTGCAAGCCTAATTAGGGGAGCTAGTCTAAATTTCCACCATCAGTTGAACATATTTCTCCTCTCCACTCGCAGGAATAATTGCTCATTTATACTTCAATGGTCAGACCAACTGGTTGCTTTTATTAACACAGAGATAGGACTACATACACAATTAGCTATAGGATTTCTCCTAAGTTTGGAATTATAATCTCTTCATGTCTGGCTATATTGTTATCCCAGAAATTTATCTTCAGCTCCTCCAAAATTGTACAGAATTCTAGGTGCAACAGGCATGTGGATGATATATGACCTTGGGAAATATTAGATACTAAGATGGGAAAACATGCAGCATCTAAATAACACACCAAGTGGAAAGCAGAGAAAATTAATTCACATCATTAGTGAGCAGATCATCAGGCAAGTGGTGTCAAGGAGGTGTTGCAGACGTAATTTTCCAGGAATTTGCAATCTTCCAGGGATGGAGAACAGCACAGAGGAATTGATTAGGGACTTTTAAGGGGGTGGGACCCGTGGAAGGGAAGGGAGTGAAGAGGACACAGGCAGAGGGAGAGCTCGAGGTGCAACGTACAGTAATCCCAAAGGAGGCTCCAGCCTACTCTGCAGGGAGCTCTGAGACCATGAGGACCCTTCAGAGTTTTCCCAAGTCGGGGTGAGGGGCCTGGTTCTCTGCAACCCTGGTCGACCTGCCTTTGCATCTGCATGAGCCCAGGA
The DNA here is from genome assembly GCA_039655065.1 of Glossophaga mutica. Lineage (NCBI taxonomy): Eukaryota > Metazoa > Chordata > Mammalia > Chiroptera > Phyllostomidae > Glossophaga > Glossophaga mutica. The sequence continues at coordinate 5,699,736 of CM077313.1, read as the reverse complement.
CGGGGTATGACCTTCTTTTTCACTCAGGAAGTTCCTGTAGAGGAATTACAGCAAACCAGTGTCTTCTGGCAGTGCTCTAGACAACAGAGGGACTAAGTCCCCCGTCGTAAGGAAGGCCCTGAATGGCACAGTGCAGCGTCCACTGCAGGGGGTGTTATTTTAAGTGAACCGCACTGATACTTAAAGGAGAATTAACACTTCCCCAGTTTTATTGGAATATGATCACCTTTTTGTTTATGTTAATCTGTGTCTTCCTGCTGCAGCCGCAGAGTGTACTCACGGTCGCAGAGGGTGTATGGCCTGCAGAGCCAGGAACAGTCAGCGTTTAACCTTTGCAGAGAGAATCTGCTGACCCCCAGTCTAGGGCTCACAACCATCAAATAACATAAGACCCCAAATGTAATGTAAGAAACTCAGGACAGTGTCTATTTGTCTTGCCTTCTGTCCTTTGTGCTATTACGTCATACATTTTACTTCTACATGTCTAATTCATGATTACCGTTTTTGTTTTAAACACTCGGTTACCTTTTAAAGACATTTACAAAGGAACGAATGTCCTATACTTACCAACAGGTTTGCTATTTCCAGCATTTGTTGTTTCCATGTAGGTATGAGTTTCAATCTAGTAAATTTTCTTTGGAGCGGAAAAACTTCCATTTCTTATGGTACGTACCTACTGGTAGTAAATTTGCTCAGATTTTGTCCTAAATGTCATTGTGTTGCTTTCGTTCTAAAGGGTATTTTGGCTGGGTATAGAAGTTTCGGTTGGGAGCTTTCTTTTTCCTTCTTTGTCATCACTTTAGATACCTTGTCTCATTGTCATTCAGCTCATACTGTTTTGTATTGAGATGGTATTGCTCTCTGCTTACTTTCAAGATTTTCTCTTTAGCACGGGTTTTACCAATCAATTGTGATGTGTCTTGGTGTGCTTTCCTTTTATTTATCTTGCTTGGAGTGCGGTAAATTTCTCACATATCTGGGTTTGTATTTTTCAACCAATATTTCTTCAAATGTATTTTTTTTAAATATTTATTTATTTATTTATTTTTAGAGGGGAAGGGTAGGAGAGAGGGAGAAGGAGAGAAATATCAATGTATGGTTGCCTCTTATGTGTCCCATGCTGGGAACTGGCCTGCAACCCAGGCATGTGCCCTGACTGGGAATCGAACCTTGATCCTTTGGTTCACAGGCCCGCGCTCAATCCACTGAGCTACACCAGCCAGGGCTCTTCAAATGTATTTTTGTCTCTCTAATTTCTACCTTCTCTGCTTTTGGTACTACATTTGCATGACAATACTATCCTGTGGATTAGTGGAGTACTGTTTGTTTTTAAGCCTTTTTCCCCCTCTGGGCTTCAGTTTGAAAGGTTTGTATGACCCTATATTCACATAAACTAAAGTTTTCTCTCAGCTTCTAATCTGCTGCTAAACCCATCCAGTAAGTGTTTTATTTCACATATAATTTTTAGTTCAAAAACTTCCATTTTTTCTCTTTTGTTGTTTTTTCTCCGTTAAGATTTTATATTTGCATTTTCAGTATTTATATATTGTCTCTAAATTAATGGCACTAATTTATAATCTCTGTTTTAAAGTACTGGTCTACTAATTTGGTCATCTCTGTCAGTTTCAGTCCATTTCTGTTGGCCGACTTTTCTCTGGTTATAAGTCTTTATTTTCCTGCTTCCTCAAATGTCTAGTATGTTACCAAGTGTTTACACTAGGCAGTATGGATGCTATGTTGTTGAGTTTGTAAACTTTCATGGCCTTCCTTAATGGAGTGTTGAGTTTTGTTTGAGCAAGGAATTATTTATTTGTGGGTCAGATTGATCTTTTTTTCAGGTTAATTGTCAACCTTTGTTCAGATGTATGCAGAGTAGCCCTTATTTTGGGACTACATTATTCTGATCTTTTTCTGAGATCGCTACTGAATGCCTAGGGCTGCTCAAGTCTGCTCAATCTTGTCCAGTCTGAAATCCACCGAGTCTGAGCGCTGGGTGTCCTCCGGTTGCTGTTCATTTCAGAACGCCTTCCAGCGGGTCTCGCGAGTCTCAGTTCTCAAACACACAGCTCGGTATTCATCCAGCATCTGAACTGTAGAGACTCGCGGGTGATCCTCTGCAGATTCTCCCAGCTCTTTCTCTGCACAGCTGCCCCCTTCCCATGCTCTGCCCTACAAAGTCTTTTCCTCAGGAGCTTTGCTTCTGGTTGGTCTCCATCTCAGTGATGCTGCTGTTTCTGTTTGGAATGCTGGTCCACGTGCCAGGATCTACAGCGTGAACCAGGCAGAAAGCCAGGAAGCCGGGAGGGCTCACCCCGTTTGTTCATCTTCTCTCGCGGATCAGGGTCCTGAACCGTCTCTTTTCTAATCCCCTAAAAGGGTAACTTCACACATTTTGTTGGGTTTGTAACTTTGCGTGGTGGGAGAGCTAGTCTCCCGAAGCTGAAAGCAAAAATAATCCATACAAACATCATTAAATGAATGAAATATCTGTGATGATTTACAAAATGATTTTTATTGTACAGTCATTATTGAATAAATTATTTCTTGTCAGCCTTTATAGTCCTCATTTGAAAAGTGACACATATATTTTGCATCTGTAAATTTGATAATTTATTGAATAGTTTTGTCTTATTTACTCCTATTAACAGCCAAACTCACTCAAAAAAATTACATTGTCTCTTAGCACTAAGTATGATGCCATATTTTCTGTAATGTATTGATGTACAACCCTAGTTACTTCACAAAGCAGTATAAGTTAGGAGATCTTTGTTCTATATTAATGCTACTTTTTTAATAATTATTTTTGCATTCTTACTATTTGCCAGTTATTTATTATATTTTGCCAAAAGTGTTTTATTTTATTTATTTTAATGTATTATATTGATTATGCTATTACAGTTATCCCATTTCCCCCCATTATTCCCCTGTGCTCTGCATTTTATTTAGTACCTCAAAGCCTTTTCCTAGAAACGTGATTATCAAAAGTCATTGGTTTTATATCTGTTAACTGTTAGTGAACATATTGCCTAGTTTCCTGTATGCCTTAGTTCTCATCAGTACAAGGGCTTCACATAGGAGAAGACCTGGCAGAACACGATGACATTCTATGTAAGTGAAGCTGCCATATGAAAGAGTAACGGGAACTTGATTTTAACCGTCTCTGGGTCGGTGGCATTGAGAGATCTGGGCCGTGTTACCAGGGCTCAGGGGTAGCTGGCTCGCTTCTCATTCTGGGCAGGAGGAAGAGGATACTTCCTTTCCCCTTTCAGAAAGGGGGCCATCTGACTAGTTCCAGTCACAGGGGATGTGAATGGAAGCGCTTTGTAGAACTTCCAAGCCTAATCAGGAAAGAGTGGTTACTACAAGCTTTCCAAGCCCTCTTTTCCCTGGATGTGGGCGACTGAGGAAGCCATGTGTTCCAGGTGCTCCAGGCTGTGAGCCTCAGTCCCTGAACGCAGCAGAGCATCACCCCTCCCCTAGCTGAGCATGTACTATGAACACGAGATAAAACTTGGTTATGCTAAAAAAAAAAAAAAAAAAAAAAAAAAAAAAGATTAGGCCTCATCTTCAAAAACAAGTATTCTTTGAACTCTGAACTTTTGACAGCAAAATCTATTTTAGAGTTGCGTGTAATTACTTTTTGTTTCATTTAGAATCTACCAAAATTTCAAACCTTAGATGAGGAATTAATGGGTTGTTACATATATTTTTTCTAGTGATTTTTAGTTGAAAATTTCATGGTAAATTGATCAACCCTCAGCCAATTAGACTTTGACATGTACTAATAAGATCTAATTGAGGAATTATGAAGACATTTGCTCAGGAGAAAATGAGTGCATAATTATACCATAAAGAGGTTAGAGTATCAGTGTAACCCAGCTGGAGGAATATTAGTTGAAGTCCCAGTGGCATCTGTAAAGGACATTTCATCGTATCTATGTGAAATACAGCCCTGGCAAGGCCAAGGAAAAAAATCAAAAATAACCCACTGTCAATCACAGAAGTTTCAATATCTGTTTTCCCCTTTTGTCTCTTCCTTGTGCAGGTGCTGGTGGATGGTCTCCATCTGACAGCGACCATTATCAGTGGCTTCAGGTTGACTTCGGCATCCGGAAGCAGATCAGCGCCATCGCAACCCAAGGAAGATACAGCAGCTCCGACTGGGTGACCCAATACCGCATGCTCTACAGCGACACCGGGAGGAACTGGAAACCCTATCATCAAGACGGGAACATCTGGGTGAGTCACTGTCGCAAAGGCAGAGGCACAGAACTGAGCTGCAGAGGTCTGACCCTCCCTGCCCTGGTGTGTGTAGCGGGAGAGGGCTTGGGTGTGGCCTGGTTGGAGGTTGATCTTGCTGATTTTTTTTTTTCTTCTTGTCTTCATGTTATGATTTTTCTCTGGTACTTGCTGAATGAGAAGAAATGTGAGCAAAGCGCAGGGAGGTGGGAACGTGGACGCCACCTCAGCGTGCCCTGCCCCACACCACGCCTTTCTCACAGTGGTGGGAAACTCTTCTCTTGCAAAGTGGACATGTCCTCTTCCCCCAGTCTGAGTGCATTTCTCAGCAAATAAAACCTCCCGATAAAACGGTGATGAAATCTGAAAACATAATTATTAGGTACATAATTTAAAGATGATAAAACACTATGATGTCTTTAAACGCCATATTTCAAGTTACTCTATTTTTGTCTGGGATGCCTGTCTGAAATGGTCCACATTGGACGCTCATCCTGAACAATGAGTTAATCAGTAGAATGAAAACAGAAGTCCTGGGGTAGGTTTCCATTTCTGACACCCACTCACTCGTCTTGCCCCAGACCGACTCTCCTGTGGGAAGGGTTATCGCCAGCAGGGTTGACTTAGCCCTGCTGACGGGCGCCGGGTGGAGCCGTTCACTTCCTGCTGGAAGCCGGTCCCATTTTCTGCTCTGTTTCAACCCAGGCCTGTTCTGATGAAACACCATTCAACAGTTACCTACCGCTTCTCAAGAAGAGAAAAGTAAGGTGGAAATATGGTTTCCTTTTAAAATAGAAGAAAGTGGAAGACGGGCCATTGGTCTGGAGCACATCAGACACCGCACTGAGAATGCCCTCCCCTAACATTAAAAATATATAATATACAGAAGTGTATTCATATGAGAGAGAGAGGCATTGATTTGTTGTTCCATTTATTGATGCATTCATTGGTTCTTTCTTGTATGTGCCCTGACTGGAGATCAAACCCACAACCTTTGCGGGCTTAGGGGGATGATGATACTCTAACCAACTGAGCTACTTGGCCAGGGCATTTTTAAACATTTTAAAATTGTACTGGCCTTCACTCTCATATGCATACACTTGTCAATATTTATCTATTAAAAACATTCAGAGAAGCTAATTATCTATCTATCTATCTATTCTCATTGACCAAAAAAACCGTTTCCTCAGATGGCAGTTTCTATCCAAGGCTTAGGGCGGTGGGTCTCAGCGTGGGCTGTCCGTCTGAATGACCAGAGGCGGCTGGAAAGCATATAGACGCCAGGCACTCCCAGACCCATGAAGACAGAATCATCTAAGTAGAAATTAGATGAGTGATGCCAATAACATATTCAAAGACAGACATCTTGAACGTGAGTAAAATATTGAAATTATGAAGAAATAATCTAGAAGAGTAGGAACAGAAATATATAGTAAGACATTTCCCATATTGTAATAGTGGCTGAAACCCTTATTACAGATCTGTATTCACTTATTTTTTTATTATAAGAAAAAATTTAAAAGTTTAACCAATTTACTCCTAAAACATTTCAATTACATTGGAAAATTATGTGTATTTACAACACTTGAATAAATTATTTTAAAATACGAAGTGTTGACAGGCCTATTTTAGTTTAATTATTTTTAAAAGCAGCCATAACCAAAATCAAGTGAAGCCATCAATATTAAACAAGAAAAAAGTGGCGGAGGAGAAGGTGGGGGTACGAATTCAGTTTTTAAACTGTGTTCTTCACCATATTAGACAGAATACTAGGGAGTTTTAACCTGATCAGAACCACTCTTTGAGAATTTATATTTAAAAGTCCTCAAGTAATTTTCGTGAGTGGTCAGAGTTTGGAGCAAGGGCCCAGGGCAGGTAGGAGCCAGTACTATGGCACCAGCTTTTGAGAAAAGAAAAAGCTTCTATGGCTAAGGTGACCCACAAGGAGTCAGGAGGCAAAGCTCAAATTGAAGGCAAAGCTCCCTGGTCCAGGGTTCAAGGCAGGTTTTAAGGGGTTGGGGGAAATGGGCTGGTATGTGGAAGCATTGGTGGTGAAAGTTTGGACTGGAGAGCTTTGGAACGTGGTCATTTTTGCTAAGATCAGGGAAACAGCTTCAGCACCGATCTTCCTGGACAACAGACCCTTCTCCTCTGAAAGGGTTCCCGTGTTCAAGTCCCAGTCATGTCCTAGTCCTTTCGTTCTGTGGAGGGGACAAGACTTCGGTGTTCAGTACAACCAGAGGTCAAAGTCCTCTCCTCTACACACGGTTCAGCTACGTGACCTGTGGTTTTGGTCTGTCATCTCTGAAAAGCAATCCAGTATCTTGTTAGAAACAGGATAGGGCCTGTTTGAGCTGGTTCCGTGGTCACACTGGCTTGGGTAGGTGGTCATGTCTACAGCAGTATCCAACGGTAGTAACTGTCATGTGAAATAAGGACATAGTGTCCTGAAAAACAGGGGGTGCCACAGCAGTCCTTCAGAAAACACTTCTGTTGGGCCATAATTGTACGGCAAGAACATTTGTATATTGAAATGTATAAGGCGTAGGAAGCAAATAGTGGGGAAAATGTCTCTTTATGGGCAGTTTTTATCTTACAATTAAGATCGTTCAAAGCCTCTAGCATAATTCATGGAAAAAGTGGCTTTCAACCCTGAATACATAATGAAATAACCCAGAAGGCTTTAAAACATAGGGATGGTGAGTCCCACCTGCAGATGTTGGATTTGGTTGGTCTAAGGCTCAACCTGGGCACTGGGCTTTTAAAGGTTCCAGGTCATGCTAATAGTATGTGTGTGTATATCTGTGTATGAATGATATATTATTATGTATATTATGCAGCCAACACTGAGAACCACATCTTCGATTGGTTTTTGGCCTATGGGTCGGTAGTGGATGAAGGGATTTTATTGTGAAAAACAATAGCAGAATATAAAAAATTAGAAAGAACCTTTTTTTAAGTGTAGCAGAGAGAGAGTCAATGACCAACCATCCAACAGACCAATCACCTGACCAGTCGCCTGAGAGGAGACAATTGAGGCTCAGACCACAAGCTTTTCCTGCAAAACCCTCATTATTTCCTAACCCTCTGAGGATTCTACCCTGAAATCAGATCACCATGCTGATAAAATTATTTGAGAGGCTACAAGCCAGCCTCCAAAGTCTCTGCCACATTGCTGTTTTTGTCAAGTTTTCCTCTCACAATGGGAGTGTGTCAGTCCTCACCGATCACACTGTGCTAAGGTGGGGAGCAGATGACAGCTGGTGGAGGGGGAGGTCGGTGGGGGGAGGGGTGGAGCAAAAAGGAAGAAGGACTCACGGACACGGACAACAGGGTGGTGATTGCAGGGGGGAAGGGGGGATAAGGGGGCTAAATGGCAATGGGAAAAATACAATGAAGATGAAACCTTTTTAAAAAGATGGTTCCTAAAATGCAACCATGCCTGAGCTTTAATTCGTGTATCTTATGTTAAGCAGTTAGGAATAATTCTGTGCTGACTACATACAGAGACACAAATCCAGAGGGCTCAGTAGGGGAAAACCATCCAATGTGACTTGGACTCTTGGCAACATAACGATTACATTCCCTTAATAATCTATTACAGAAAAGCTTTAATCCTGCTTATAGGAAAATAGTCCATAGTTTTGATGTATTCGAAAAGATAAAATCCATTGTTTTCTAAAAATTATGGAGAACGTTATAGTATATGCTCTAACATGCATTGAGTGATTAAAATTTAGCATGTGTGCATCTCAACAAACAGTGCTGTTTGGCTGAAGTTTGTTCAAATGGTTACTAATATTGGGTTTTCTTTCAATCCAACTACTGTTTAACATAAGGTATACTGCACTTAAATAAAAGAGATTTCTGACATAGCAAAGACTGGCTGGCTTTTGGATGGACGGCACCTTATGTAAATTCCAGACAGTCAAAAGATTTTACAGTGGATGCTGTTTTGAGGTTGCTTTTCCTACCCATTCCTGAAATGACTGATGACCAAGAAGACTGCCCAGTAATGGAAATTCAATCACTCTAATATTGTTCTTAACAAATGTCAGTGGTTATTCTTTCTATGATTGCAGGGGATATGGACAGCATAACTAATTTTATGATCGTATTCTCCTTAAATGCCCGTATGGGGCTTCTGAATTATTTTCTGACCTTTGGATAATGTGTGCAAATAAGCAAGATCAGCTCGTGTGGATGACGCATTACGGCAGTGCCACAACGTTTTCAAAGTCGTGAATCTGACTCTGGACTCTCACTGTGGAATGAGAATGGCTCTTAAAAAAATTCCTGAAAGCGGTTTATCTGAATAGTTAATACCCACAGGTGTGAGTTGCTAAATGTGCTTCACTAGTCAACCCTTCTCATTCCTCTTTAATAATACTAAGCAGAATAGAATTCTTTACACTTTATCCACAATGACAATTTGTTTTACTTAGTGTTCCCTTTACAATGTGAAAAGATAATATGTGCATATTGGTAAAATTAAAACGTCCCCCCCTATTACATTTCCATATTCCAAGAACTCTAACTTGCATACTTTTCTTGAGGTATTTCAGGTTTCCCAGGAATGATCCATCGGGTAGGGGGAAGTCGTCTTTGTAGGCATTTCTCATCAATAGTTCATGCAACGTTACATTAAACAAGAATTCCAGCAGATTTTCACTAAGGGGCCGCATTTAGTTTTGCTTGGAAAACTCAGTTACTGGTTTTTGAATACAGAGTATGTGGAACCAAAATAGAAAATTGTCGTGTTACTAGGGAATGCTTTCTTCACATACTACCACTACTTTGTAGGATAGTAACCTACTACAAATTTACCTGTAATTTAAACATATTTTTCTTTTAAAACTTTTTCTTGAAGATGACAAAAAATTTATATATTAGATATTATAATTACTTTTTAAAACAGCTTTGATGCCTTTATTAATGGTAGGCCAGTATCAGAGTGTGACCAGTACCACTGAATGTATTAGATGGAGAATCCACAGGACAGAAACGTTTTATTATATTTGATAGCAGGGTTAGATACTCATTGATAATATAGGAATAGACAAGTTCATGTTTTCTAAGCAGTGTTAGAGTATTAATTCGCTAGATGTGTGAAAAACCTGAATGGCTGTCACAGGCTTCCTCCACACGTACATAAAACAATTGATTATAATAAATTTGAAACATTTAAAATATATGGAACACAGTTGTTAACAGATTAATTTAATAAATTATTTGATTCTCTGAATATCAAGTCAATACCTGGAGCAATGTGTTCTCCACTTTCTTTATAAGCAAAGGTCCAATCAATCGATATTTGCATAATAAAAGTTCCCGAAACATCTTACTAGATTTGCCTATAGCCAACCAGGTGTTGGACAAAGGAAAGCCAAGATATCCTTTTAAAGGTTCTAAGGATTCAAGCATCTAATTTCATTACTTGGTTAATAAGCTCAAAGGAGTCACTTTATGTCTCAAATATTTAATCTGAGAAATGGGAAAGATGCCTATTGGGAGATTTAAGTGAGGTTTTATAAAAAGTTCTGCCAGCTACAGAGATTCAGGAACATGCATTTGATCAATTCCCTCTCTCAGAAGCGTTCCCCGAAGCAAGTGTAGTATTTTCCAGTGAGAATAGTCCATCCTGACCATTGTCACATTTTTAATCTCCTTCTTTCCGTTCCGGATCCAAGCTACCTGAGTTTATTCTTATTTGTGATTTCAAATAACTGGCAATGTTTTAGATGAAGGAAGCATGACTTAAAGTGGGAGGTGGATGGTGGACAAATCTGTGGCTCATCTTCCAGTCATGGAGCGCCACCAGGAGACGGCGAGTGCAGGCGGGGCTTGGGAGGCGTGGCGGGCCGACCCTGCTCTGTGCCAAATGCCATCGCGGCGCTTGCAACAAATTGCCTGTTACCATAATGAAGGCCAGGTGCCCAATGAGCTGCGGAAGGCGACCTTGTTTTAAATGAATGCATTATTCTGTGCTGTCCTCTCAACCATTCGTTGTAGCGGTTGCACTAATTTTCCAAATCACTTAAAAATATGTTCCAGTTACCAATGTGAAGCATAAGTGTTTCACAGCTCAATAGTAAACTGAGCTTCTTTCAGACAGGTCTAGAGCTGTTGCCTGCACGCGAAATTGGGCAAGTCCACCAGCCTGGTCTCTTATTTGTGGATCTGCCATCGGCGAGTCTCCCACTTCACTTAGAACACAGGTGAAATGCTTTTCGGTGATAAACAGGAATTCCCCTTGCTTGTTTATGGAAACAATGACACGTGGCTGCCATTGGTCATTTGGGAAAGCACCTGGCAGACACATTTGAAATACTTTTATCCATAGCTTGTTGAGAAATAAAACACCTCGCAGTCATCAGCACTAAAGCCTTTCTAAACTGACCCCTGGCATAAATGGAGTAAAATCTTTAGGCCATGTATAGAAGAAAATAATTTCCAAGCTGAATTTAGTATCAGCTTTTTCTTTCTCTGAAATAGATTTTTTCTGTTTACACCTCTCTTAGGCTGGGTGATATTTTAACAGTCTCATGAATTTTAATAAGTTGAGAGGATATTTCAAATCCTTTTGCATAAATGGTAAGGCCTCTATTCGTGAATTTTGATCACCTTTCTAGACACACATTTGTGTTGTGAGATTCTCATTTTAAGAGGTCATGAGATGCTGTCTTGTGTCAATCTGTGAGTCATTTAATATTTTAAGCATAAACAATGACCTGGCTGGTGTGGCTCAGTGGACTGAGTGCCAGCCTGTGAACCAAATGGTTGCCAGTTCAGTTCCCAGTCAGGGCACATGCCTGGGTTGCAGGCCAAGGTCCCAGTAGGGGGTGCCGGAGAGGCAACCACACATTGATGTTTCTTTCTTTCTCCTTCCTTTCCCCTTTCTCTAAAAATAAATAAATAAAATCTTTAAAAAATATTCTAAACATGAAAAAGTATATAGAACTATTCTAACAAACATGGTCATGTGTTTATTTTTTCCATAAATTCGGAAGATAAAAATAAGACTTATTAATAGTAGAGAATATATTGTTGGCATACAATGTTAGGTAAAGGAAAATGGTTAATGTTATACAATAAGATTTCTTAGAGGCAATAAAAATATAGTGTATAATTGTTCACAATCTAGTGCATTTTTCATCTGAGATAAAATAGGATATGTGAAATCATTGTTCTGAAATTTTTAAGTATATTTGATTGCTTGGCAAGCACTCTGGACAAAGAAAGGTTCTCAATAAGAATCCTGATATTGTCAAGTCCTTGTTTTACTCTGGACTCAGATAATGGAGACGCTAATATTTTCTTTGCCAGAACAAGGTTGGATTTAGGTGAGAGGGCTAAATGACTTCAAATGAATGCAAATTTCCACTAAGTGTTGATAGATAGATACCCACAAATATTTAAAATAAAATATTTATCCCCTTCATGAAAGATGCATGTCCCTGCTCAAGTGGTAACTTAGCAGAAGTTAGAGGAAGACCAGTCAGCCTACCTGGGGGCATTCAGAGCCGGGGAAAGCAGGATGCTGTGTGGCCACAGGCCCCTGAGCAGCAGGTACTCTGGAGTCAGAGCACATAAGCCCATCATCAGACTTAGTTCACATAAATCTGTGTAACTTTAGGCAGACCCCTTAAACTTTCTGTGCCTGTTTCCTCATCTGTCCAATGCAACTAATAACACTACACTTCACGTCAATAGTACCTCCCTCAATAGAGATTACAGGCACCACATGAAGAGCTTTGAACAATGCTTGCCACGTATTAACCACTCAATTATCATATCTTATTAATGGGAGACTTCCAGATGCATTGCTATAGTATATTGTATTGGCTCTGTCCTTGAAAATTCAAAATAGCCTACCGCTTTCACTCTACGACGATAGCCTTTCCGTACTAATGCCTTGGTGCGTGAGTTGTATTATAACTGTGCTTCTCAGCCTGAAGTGACTAATAACTCATTTCCAAGTATAATTGGGAACGCTAATTTAATTATGACATTTGAGTCATGATCCTATGCGTTGTCACATGGAGCCCCATGCATCACAGTACAAACTGTGGATGGTGCCCAACCTGGCCGAGACAGAGTGGAAAAGCATGAGATTGTATCATGCTATTTGGTAAGGTGTATAATTTAAAACTTATGAGTGGTTTATTGCTGTAATTTTTCATTTAAAACTTCGGACCATGGCTGACCAGGGTCCCTGAAACCACAGAAAGTGAAACCGTAGATAAGCGGGGCCAGTATGCTGGTTAGCCGAGAAGTTAGAAAGCCTGCGGACAGAGTGAGAGGCCCCTCTGAATGGAGATACTCAGTGTGAGTCCATGGGCCAGCAGCATCCGCATCCCCTGGGAGCTCGTGAGAAAGGCAGACAGTCAGAGACCCACCCCATACTTTTCAAATCAGAATCCGCATTTTTTTCTTATTTTTAGAGAAAGGAGAAAGGAGGGAAAAAGAGAGGGAGAGAAACATTAATATGAGAGAGGGACATCAATTGGTTGCCTCTCATATACACCTGGCACATTGAACCTGCTACCCAGGCATGTATCCCTATTGGGTCTCAAACCAGCAACGCTTCAGTTCACAGGATGGTTCCCAACCAACTGAGCCAAAGGGGCTAGGGAAGTATCTGCATTTTGACATTATTCACAAATGATTCATATACATGTCAAGGATAGGATGTATTTGAGAAAGAAAAATAAGAATCGCCCCCTGTCTCCAAACCATAGTGCAGAATTAGAAGGATTAGAAGTCACAGTGCAAATTATATGTTGGCTTATGAAAGGAGAATAAACTTTGACAAACAGGCACTTACTGAACATTAATCATAACAAACACACACAGTTACTGCTTTGTAGGGGCAAAAAAATAGTGACAATGCTAAACATATACATTTATATGTACATATACATTTATAATTACAGTGTATGACTACCTGTATCCTAATGGATGGAGTTTTTCACAGGTTGTCCTGCGAACACACACACACACAGAATGCCTCATTCAGAGTGGTCGAAGGTCATGGTCAACAAAGGCTTCTAGAGGAGCTAAATGTTGTTGGCTAAGCAGGTAAGGAGTTGGTCTTGTAGGGAACAGGATCAGGGAGCCATGCCTCCAGATGGATCTTCTACTGAAATAGGTAGGAATGGATAGTGAGACACTATAATTAACCCTGTCTTTCCCAAGTTCTTATTACAAACCTACATACGAATAAAAATATGACCTCTCATTAAAATTCTGCAATCATATCCCTCAAATCGGTAAAGTTTAAGTTATGTCATGCGGTTATCAACTTTGGAAGAAGGTTGGAGATCATGCAGTCTTTCAGGGCCCATCTCTGTACTACTCACAGTACAGAGTCTGCCGCATAATAGACATTGGAGAGTGTACAATTGAATTGAAGTACCTCGTTCTGAAAATATATGGGCCAAAGCTGAGGGACATGATGTTACTTAAATCCAAGCCACAAATTCAGATTTACTGACCCCAGTGCTGAGCATGGAGCCAAATACCTATTTCTGGTTTCGCAAGAAGCCTCATTATGATAATGACCACTTGCTCATTTTGACTGAATGAAAACAATTTGATTGCATAACACAGATACTTGCAGAATGAGAGGGCACGAGCTCCGGAGTTGGGCTTCACGTATTCCAACTCTGCTCCAACACCTAGCAGCAGTGAGCCCTGAGCCCTATTAATGTTGAATGGTTGAAGCACGTCAAGTAAGGAATTGATACATCTAGCCTGGAGAATGACACAACCTCATTATAAGGACGATAACTGTAAGCAAAAGCCTGGTTATCTTGTGCAATTTCCCGTATGCTTGTGCGCCGGGTGGCGGTGATGATGTCTGCACTGTGAGCATCACTTATGCACACAATTTAGGCAAGTAACTAATTTAGTCAGTGTTGACTTTGAGAAAGAACTCAGAGAATGTTAAAATGTCTTGGCAAATACGTTTAGTTTGCTTGCATAAACTAGCTTAATTATCTCCCGTGTGATCATTCTGGGACAAAGATGAACAGCAGATAGCCTGTGTGCGTGGTTCCCGAAATTACCCTCAGCGCCTTTTCACAAGTCTGGAGAAAGCATGAAGCAGAGACTTCTGTGGCCGGACAGTTACATCGTGATTCCACATGAAGAGACTCTTTTGAGATATGCACCTGCGTTTCTCCCGTGAAGTGCACTGACATGTTTTGATAAGACAGTGGGTCTGTTATAATTAGCATTTGCATGGTTTATAACCTTATTAATACGAAGCTGTTGTGGAGTCTGTGAAAAGTCTCTCCTGTGATGTAGCAGAGCTGATCCGAAAAATCTCTGTGGACCAATTGATCAGTGATAACAGCCAACCAGCATTTATTGAGCGTTCATTGACTGTTTGATATGCTTTATCTCAATCTTCAAAACAACTAAAATGCAATAATGTAGATGATGATGATGATGATGATGATGGTTAAGCCCATTCTATAGATGCAGAAATTAAGGACTGGAGGAGGTGGTGAGTTCTTTGGAGCACGTGGTGAATTAACAGTGAAGCTGGGATTTGACACCTGGACGGTCTGACTAATTAGCTTATGGTCTTAACCACTATAGCCCCCCTCAGCTGTCCCTTTCCCCTTCTACAGGACACTTGGTGCCCACCACATCTTAACTGTAACATGCTATCTGTCTTTGTGACAAGGTATCATATATACCGTACCATTCTTTTTGTAAAGGTACCAGTCATATTGGGTTAGGGGCCCAATCTTCCCCCATTGTGACCTCATTTTCACTACTTTCAATACATATGCAGTGACCTCATTTCCAAATAAGATAACATTCTAGGGTCCTGGGGGTTAGGACCTGAACATATGGATTTTAGTTGGATGTAATTCAACACATAATACCTAAGTACTAGAACGTGCTTTATGACATTATACCATGAAAACCTAATTGCTACCACTGTGGCGGTGGTGGTAGTGTTGGGTGCATTATGGAGAATACGGACTGGTCTCCTAAGAAAGACTGCAGCTTCGCAGAGGAGTCGTGTATCATCATGAACTCAGGGGATATGCCTGGGTCCGACCACGAGAGACTGGTTGATGACTAGTTACAGGTGACTCGCTGCATTCATTTATTTACAAGCAAGACATCAAAGAAATATTTCCATAATCATTCTCTCTAGGGTGGCAAATGAGCCAAAGATACTTTTATCTTTTTTTAAATCAATCCTTTACCTCCCCCTATGAAAAATATTTGACCCTTAAAAAATATGCAAGTTTCAAATTTCACATAGTTTTTTCTGAATTGAACATCATTTGGGCCCTAGCTGGTGTGGCTCTGTGGATTGAGCACTGGCCTGCAAACCAAGGGGTCATGGGTTCAGTTCCCAGTCAGGGCACATGCCTGGGTTGTGGACCAGGTCCCAGGTCAGAGGCGCATGAGAGGCAACCACACATTGATGTTTCTCTCCCTCTCTTCTCCCTCCCTTCCCCTCTGTCTAAAAATAAATAAATAAAATACTTAAAATTTTTCTAAAAACACTGGCACTATAAACATCATTTAGTTCTTTGAGCTATATTACTTATTAAAAACTGGATTCTAGAGAATGTATGTTCTAAATAATTACAGACCTGTCTTCTGTCAACAAAGAAAATAGTTCTCTCAAAGATAAAACAGCTTGATCCAGTTGGATCTTGAGATTTAATTGCTAATTCATTTAGATTATAATGGTATAATGTTTTACAGTTTTGTTATAGTATACAAATTAGAAAATAGAGCTGTGTGTGATAACCTGAAAGCAACAGAAAAAGACCATGGCTTTATCATAAAGTTATTCAGGCTCCTTACAGTAGCCTGGTACAAATGAGTATTTGATAACAGAACTGTCAAACTACAGAAGTTGGCAGGTTCTTTGACAAGATTTCTTAATTGGGATACCAGAAAATATCTACAATGGTTTTGTCACATGACTTGATTAAATAAAAAGGTCAGTATAGGGTTAAATATCTATAATTTCATGACTTTATTCTTGGAATAGTAATAGGAGTATTACATTTTAGCTTTTCTGGAAATAAGCAATAATGTCGATGTTGTTTGATTTTCCAATTTTAAAGTCAAAGGCCAAAGAATTCATTATTCAGATAATTGTTTTATGTTAGGAGTTGGGGTAATTGATAATGAAATAAAACGCACACACGTGCACACTCAACCCTTACTAAAAGTAAATGTTAATCTTCCCCCAAGTTACAGAACACCTGTGGATGTTTAATAGCATCAATTTGGTTTCCCCAGTGATGCAATTGCGGTGCATAGATGTTACACATTTTCCCTAAGGTAAAATACCACTGCTAATACTGTGGTTCACACCAGACTTGCCTGAGAAGTCCTTCCTGGGTCAAATACTGGGGCAAGAGCCTAAGAGGTGATAGGCCAAGTTGTTTCCCCAGTTCTCTGTCCCCCAAATCTTTGCTGTCTGCATTATACCAGATTTAAGGAGATAAACCAGTGAGCGATGAAAACGTACGTTCTCTGAGGGGATTATTCATCTTGTCGGCATGTTGGGTCTCACCAGCTAGGACAGTGCCTTGTGCATTGAACGTCCTTAGTAAATACTAGTGAACAGATTGACTGAGTAATGGGATTTGCTGGACATTGGGATGAGTCCACTTAACCTTGATCTATGCTATAACATAAACTGTACATTTCTTTATTTATGCCCATACTTGTAGGAAGTGTAAATTATCCAGCAGTAAGTAGACATGATATGCAACGTATTCTTATGTTGTTCAGAAAATAAGAGAGAGAGAGAGAGAGAGAGAGAGAGAGAGAGAGAGAGAGAGAGAGAGAGAGAATGTGTGTATAGGGAGAAGAAAAGAATGATATGCCCTCGCCAGTGTGGTTCAGTTGATTGGAGCATCATCCTGTGGACCAAAAGGTCACTAGTTCAATTCCCAGTCATGGCACATGCCTGGGTGGCCGGTTCAGTCCCTGGTTGGGGCACATGTTTTCTTTCTCATGTGGATGTTTCTCTTTTTCTCCCTCCTTTCCCCTCTCCCAAAAATCAATAAGCGTGTCCTCAGATTGGCATTAAAAAAAGAACGATACAGCACAGAGCAACATCGGGGAATGGAAATAAAACCAGAGGGTACACAATGCCCCATACACTAGTCACGCTACTTTTCTGTAAGTTTGAAATTATTTCTGAAGAGGAGTTAAAAAGAGTATTTTCTTAAATTTTACTTTAATTGTTGTTCAAGTACAGTTTTCTGTCTTTTATTCCCAGCCCAGCCCACCCACCCAGCCCTCCCCACCTCCCTCCCATTTCCACCCCGCCCTAGTTTTTGTCCATGTGTCCTTTATATTTGTTCCTGTAAAAATGAGTATTTTTAAAACGAACAGATGCGGTGCTATCAACACATTAATTATTTTTGTTGCTGTTTAAACAGGGTATCCTTTGAAAAACAGACGCCCTTTGAGCGCACATAAGCATATTGTTCTTAAGCTGAACATTGACACCCGTTTCAGTATACGCGAGCATCTCTGTCACACCCACCCAAGGCAGGTGGATGTCCTGAGGAAATTGGTGGTTGCGTTGTGATGGGGCAGGGCAAAGGAACGATACACCACAGCAGTGACTGAGGGGCCACTGGAGGAGTGATGGCCAGGCGGGGAGGGCATCTGAATTGACAGGAGGAAGCAGGGTACCAGAAAAAAACCCACGGCCATGTGTCCACGCACAGCGGTCCCTTAGGGACCGGTCCTGATCGAAATGATGGTAGCCCATGGCAGCTAGCGCTTCGTGCTTCGTTTTACATCACACGCTCCAAAGCACCGCACAAATAAAATAAATTCTGAAGGCTATTTATTCGACGGGATTCTCGGGGTGAAGGGGTGTCAGCAGTTTGCTGCAAGCCCTGGATTATGCCCTCAGCCGGGAGGGGCTCCAGGATCCCAAGTCACACTTGTCAGAGCCAAGTGGACAGCAGAGAGAAATTAGACAGATGGGATGAGCTCCGGACAATTCGACATTTTGAAAACATCTGTAGGAAGAGGCACTGAGGGCTGAGACTGAGGAAAATAAATCACAATTAGGTCTTGCTCTGGAAAAGAAAATCACCAAGATCTACGCTGGTGAGGTTTCTCTTGACAGAGGGATCTGTAGTGTTTCCTGGGGAGGGTTTTCGGGCCGATGTGATTTACTGGTTTTCTTCATTCATTTATTGTGTCCAGGTATTGAGAAGAACATCTCTCCATGAGAAAGAGATTTACACCTAGTTACAAGGCTAACTAGGTATCAGTTTTTCTGTAACTACTTACAAAAATATTTTGCAGTTTCCCTACCAGCTCTGGTTTTTAAAATGGTTGACGACCCCTTATTTAATAATATCATCTACTAAAGGTAGTCACTTATAAATAGCATAAACTTCAGTGCTTGATGTTTTTATCAATATTATGATAATTTAAATGTATGGCCTAGTATTCCCCTCTTTTGGATAGATTTTGCTGCACATTATTTATTTCATGGAACATTGCATAAACGCCTTTCTCTCAACCTTCACACATCTGGAGTACCGGGGAGAAGCCAACGTGGAGAAAATGATATCGTGAATATGCCTCTCTAAGAATGAACTCTTAGAAACTACACGGGCTTTGCCTTTACATATCAGAGGATTCCTAAGCCTTCAGAAAAACAGGCTGAAGTCCTGACACAGTGTGTGGATTCAGATCCTGTGAATAAAATGATATTAAAAGCAATTGAAATTGAGGGTAAAGGTAAAAGTTTGGGATGCTTTATAGAAAATTACATTAGATTTGCAGGTATATTTCAGCAGAGATTAGGAAATGTATTTCGATTTCCTCATCAAAGAGCGAGTCAAATCTTCAAGGAAAGCAGGACAGAGTCTGATTTTGTTTTAAAGAGCGTATCTAAAATGGGCCATTGGCACCAAGAACGTGGTCTGTCTCCCTGAGTACTAGGACTGGGACGCGTGTGTGGACAGAAAAAGACCAGTGCAGCAGTATACATGAACTCCTACAGGTACTGAAAAAGATCAAGTTTTTTTAAAAGTTATTGAAATCAAATCCTACCCCTAACTCTGATCCGGACACCTACCCAAGCTCCAAACTCAACTCCTACTCCAGTCTCTTACTCCGTCCTAATCCCTAACCCAAACCTGTAGCTGCCTAGTAAATGTGTACTTGAACTTGAATCCAGCCTCAATTCTCTGATAAAAACCCAGGCGTGCCACAAGAAAAAAAATAGATCTTTTTAATAATTGATGATAACTTAAATATTAATGTACTTTTTTCTTATTGACCTCATGTCAAATGTAACACAAAAAATTAAAGTCATTTCTCAAATTACATTATTGATAAAATAGTTCATTAAGTATAAGTAGAAGCAAATTGCAGTGTAGAGTATATTATTTCAGAATAGCAATTACCAAGAGATTTTTCCATGTATTAGCAAGATTAAATTAGGATATATGTTAAGGTTGATAGTATTATAAATGTGCTTTTTTTTCCTCTTTCATTCACTACATTTCTGTTACTTAATCAGTAAGAATTCCAAGAATTGATTTTTTTTTTTCTGAAAATCAAGAGACTAAAGGCACGGGAGAGGATGATTAGTTGTTCGCCAAGCCTTTGTTCCTTCTTTCCTTGTCACACAGCCAATC
Source organism: Glossophaga mutica (assembly GCA_039655065.1). Taxonomy (NCBI): domain Eukaryota; kingdom Metazoa; phylum Chordata; class Mammalia; order Chiroptera; family Phyllostomidae; genus Glossophaga; species Glossophaga mutica. The sequence continues at coordinate 5,679,823 of CM077313.1, read as the reverse complement.
AATCCCCAGCCTCCCTTGCAGTTAGGCACAGACAGGAAACTGTTGGCATCAGGGGGCATGCACCGAGTCCAGGCTGGCCCACCAATTCGCTCCCGGGAGCCCCGCACACCCTCTGCCAGCCAAGGGCCCTGGAGCCGCAAGACGAGGGAGCTGGACTTCACACCCATGCCTCTGTCTACCGCCCCTCGCACCGCTCATGCATTAAATCCCATCCTACTGGTTCATTCCTATTATCTACTCTGAGACACAACTTTAGAAACTCTCCTCTTTCTCATCTCATCCCGTCACTCTAGATTTTCTCTTTAGCGTATGGATGTGCTTTTATGTCTTTGGACTTTGAAAAACCACCTTGATCCTCACCAGGGATGGCTCTTCTCCCTCGTTCTCCTTTGTTGCAAAATTCTTCAAGCGATGTCTTCACCTGCTCTGTTCTGTCCCCTGCTGTTCTCAAGCCACTCCCGTCTGACCTTTACTCCCACTCTCACCATTGCACTTGACCTGCCTTCACAGTTGCACTGAGCTGAGTATTTCCTCCTCCATGATCCTCTTTCGGTCTGCGATTTCTGGGCACCACGTTCTTCGGGCTTTCTCCGTACTTAATGTGTTGTTCCTTCTCAGTCTCCTATGTTGATTTTTCCTTGTAACCAGGATTTTTTTTTAACTGTTGGGAAACTTCAGAACTCACTCTCTCTCTCTCTTAATTTCCACCTCCACTCATTCATGTCCTTGGCAATTCCAGTCTTATGCCTTTAAATGCCAGATATTTTTCTTCTCCATTTCATTTGCTTTAAGTCCATTATTCTGGGTGATTACTACAAAGGGAGGAAGGGAAAGAAGACATGGTCGAGAAGGTGCCTGCAGAGTAGGGAGGTTGTTTTACTCCTTTCTTTTCTTTTTTTTTTATAGGTTAGAAAAACAGTTGAAAATGTGGACTAAGAGGAAATGCTCGTGCCAAGGATTTGAGGATGGTGGAGGTTATGGGCTGCAGACAAGTGTATCTCATTTCCATTTATGCAGATCCTACCATGTGCTGGGCACTGTGCCATGTACTATTTGGCTTTAGAAAAGTTCTAGAATGGTCTGTATGGTGCAGCAAGACCGTAAACTACATAGGAGCATATTTATCTGGAAGATATTTGACTTGCAATCCTCTCTATAAAGGCTGAGGAGAAAAGAAGGTCATATTATATATGTATATATGTAAATAAACATTAATATATATGCATGTATGTAAATAAACATATTAATCAGCTAGATTAGTTTTAAATATATTTCCTAAATAAATAAATACCTAAGTTCATCTAGAGTGCTCGCTTAAACAAATGGAAAACATCTCCTGAAACGTAAACGACAATACATCATTAACCTGGTGGTCCTGTCGGTTGTAGCTGCTGAAATGTATCTGCCGGGGCCACAAGGGTAGAAGTAGCTCCCGAACAATGAAAACCTCTGCAAGGCAAGCGGCGGGGTGACTGTGATGCATCCTGGCCCGCGGTTCCCCGTGGTTTGCTCTCTCTGCTTGCTGCGCACCTTCACACCCTCCCATGGACAGTGCGTCGTGAGCGGATCTAGTTTCCTTATCCGTGCCGCGCGTGGGTATCCGTTTGACTCTTATTTTCACCTTTTTTCCTTAACCTTTCATCTTCTTCAATGTGTCTTAAAATTCAAAACGTTGGTCATTATCTTATAATGAGCTGCTTTCTTAAGTGCCCGATAATTGTATAAAATGGCTTTATTTGGTAACAATCAATAGAAAGTGGTTGGTAGAGGATAAAGTAGTATACGAGAATATAATTGCTATTAATAATAGTTCTCTAACTGGGCCTCAATTCCGACACTTGGAGATTGTGAGTCCATCTCTAAGCACAAGGTAACCGTGCAAATCATCTACTCATTTAAAAACTGTCATCAAGAGAATATGGACACTTTGAGATTGTTTTTAAAACCTAAACGCAGCTGAAATATCCTATGGCCCCAGTATTCCTTCTCTATCAAGGTCATCAGGATTTGTTACATTGCTTCCCCACCCACACGAAACAGCTAAAGAACAAAATTGCATCCGATCAAATGAAAAGCAAGTGGTTTTATATAATTGACTGGATTTGGGAGCTTTGGTGCCTCATGAATATTTAAAAGGTAAATGTAGTTAAAAATCTGAATATACATGCATAATGGTCATACTTGAGACCTTGGTGAAGCAGTTAACCTCTGGGCATTTGATTTTGAATAAAGGGGTTATTATTTGTTGGCAGTTGTGTGACCATTCTAATTAAAAAGCACTTGCTAACCCTTTTAATTATTCATCGTATAAAGCATCCTCCTGAGGATAGGGTTGACATGCCTATTTTATCAGTATATTGGGAAAAAATAAACATAAAATAATTGACCTGGGGCAAAGTCCCTGCAGTGAAAAGACTGTAGAAGCCAGAACTTTTCCACTTACCAATTATTGAGATGACTCATTCAAATTAGAGCCATTTATTCTCTTTTAATTAACTTTATAATTTAAGAAATGTTTGTATTTTGAGAATATTTGACATATTAAATAAGTCCGTTACTTAAATCTTAGGCTGTATTCCAAGTATCCTGTTCAGACCGTGTAGTGTTAAAGAAGGTATGGCACCGGGACCTTCCTTAACGACAGCAAAAGTGAACAGATTAGGTGTCTCGTCAACTCCTGCATCATCGGGTGGTGTCCCTTGCAGAAACAGCAATGAGTCACTTCTTGCCCAGTTTCCTTCTGCTAACAGTACACAATGCCCATGACATCTGAGGATCTTATTTAAAAATAGTAACACCCCACGCAACATGCAACGCATTGTTTCCTTACGTGTGGGCGCTGAGATTTACTCGCACTATTTGCATCGTTATCGTGGGGGAAAGGGGCGATGCTCCTCGGCTGGAGGTCAGAGACCTTGCAGAGAGCCCTGAAGGGTCAAAGTGCATGCGATTTGTATTTTCTACCCGAAGGTTTTCTTCAACTGAACTTGGGTAGGAATTCAGAATTCTGTGATGCATGCACACGCCTTCATGTTCCCGCACTGTGGGCAGACACATGTACCAGCATGGCCCTGAGTACATGGCTCTGCGGTACAGCAGTGTAGCAGAGACTCTGGGGTATAGTGTGGTCTTTCTGGTGTCTTCGGTTATTGAATTGTCTTAAACAGCCTCAGAAATAAACCAGTGTTACATGCACTCTTGTGCTTGAACCTAATGCATGCAGATTTTTACTTCATTGCTATTTTATTGAATGAATATGGTCTGATACAGTGATCTTAAGTATGGAAATAATTAGTGAACTTTTTAATTGGGGGAGTGTTTAATGTACCTTTTGTAAAAAAAAAAAAACAACAGTGATTTGACTACTTGAAAAATCCTTCTTAGATCAGTAGCTAAGTGATAGTGTAATATGAACAGAGACCTTGAATTTCAGAGAAAAGCAATGACATAAAATTTGCATATTGATATCTTTAAACATTTCTTTTTGTCATAGGCAAAAAAAATCACACTGAAAGGTGATTTTTTTTGCTCAAAGATATATGCAGCCTAAGAAGATAAAGTGAAAGGAGGAGTTTCATTAAAGTATCAGGTAATTATTTGCTTTTTGTCCTTTCCTGCCGCTATGTAAGCATACTAACAAAAACTTTCTTTATTCCAAATGGATGGATAATTATCAACAGCCGATAATTATCCAAGATAAGAGGGGTGTCTTTCAGGACTCTCAGCTTTAATTAAAATATCAGTCACATATCCACAAGGTATTTCCACTGTCAACTTCTACAATGAGAAGAGCCTCAATTCAAAAATACTAATTAACGACAGAATGTGATTCAATAAAAGTCACTGATGGTTCGTTAAGGGAAGAATGATCAGACATGAATGAAAATATATAATACATGAAACCCTAATGAGGGAACATGCTCTCTGCATTCTTGCCTGTTACCAGACATTTACCGACCAAGTATGCAAGGTAACCTTGAGAAAAATCAGAGAAGCTTTCCCAAGCATGTACCCTTTCTCAAGTACTGAGCTGTGCAGCTTAGAGTTTCTAAAGAGAGTTCAAAGATATAATACTTCCTAGCATTCGTGTATTAGTGAATGGGGATGCTAATGCAAGGAACAAGACTCACCTTAAATAAAATGTCCTTTCGGTGTTTCATTTCTTCCTCCTTTTTTGCCCTCTTTGCTAATTATTTGAGGTTGTTGTTGAAATTATAGTGTTTTATTACCCCTTTTCTTTTGGATTTTTAAATATCGAACTTTTTTGGTGGTTACTATTAGACATTTTAAAGTGTGTATCTTTATTAGTATGGAACGTCATTTTATATGTTTACATTCCTCTTTTTCACTGTAGGACCTTAGAATATTTACCAAAGCCCAGCAAAAATCACCAGAAAATAAAATTACAGATCAATATGTATAATGAATATAGACCCCAAAATAAATTAAAAATTAAGCCCAACAATACGTATATAGAGATAATACTTAACCAAATGCCTTATTCAGGTTCAATGATACATAAAGTCAGGTTCAATGAGACCTTTTTTAACAAATGGTGCTGGGACAATGATATCCATATGGGGAAATGAACATTGACCCCTACTTCACACTCTACACAAAAACTAAATAAAAATGGTTTATGCACCTAAAAGTAGGAGCATGTGTTTTTAAACTTCCAGAAGAATAGATAGGAGAAAATATCCTCCATTTTGGACAGTCAACAATTTACTAGACAGAATACAACAGATAGTGATAAAAAAATTGATAAAAGCACACTACACAAAACTTGAAGTGTCTGTTCTGCACAGGACACCAGTAAGAAAACGAAAAGACAGACCATAGACTGGGAAAATATATTCCCGCAGCAGGAGTCTAGCAGAAGCCCTGTATCCAGATGCACCGTGGCCCTTTTCCCTGACAAAGAAGCTTTGCACCATTCCTGTTGTATCTGTGGTGGTTCTCAGAGGGCCTCAACTAACACATCGTTCTTCTTGTATTTCTTATCGAGTGTATCATTCTGAAAAAATCCACCAATGTGTGTGATCATTCTGAGGTACCCTCCTCTCCAAATAACAGGATGTTTCACCTACCGAATTCAGTGCTACTTTCCATGTAATTTTAGTGTTTTCCCCTGATAACTTCTAATCTATTTATTTTACTTTCTGTACAGATTCAGGCTTCTGGGTCTTAAGTGAATGTATAAATTCCAGGAAAGTACAATATCAAAGCAAAATCCTTAAGGTGATGAAGATTCAAAACTTTAAATGTTAGGTCATTCTCTGGGTGCCTTTGCAACCCAGTACTATTTTTCATTGTTTTCAAAATAATTTTCTTCACATAATATTTTTAATGCTTCAGTGTATGATGTAGTGCAGAAGATTTAATATATTTTGAAAATTCTACAGGAAAATATGCCTAATTTAATTTCTGTATGTAGAAAAGCACATACTAATTTATTAACTATTGACATATTTCTGTGCCAAATAAGAAAGCAATTAATGGCTCTGGTCAAGTAGCTCAGTTGGTTAGAGCCTCACCCCAACACACCAAGGATGCAGGTTTGATCCCCAGTCAGGGCACATACAAGAATCAACCAATGAATGCATTGATAAATGGAACAAAAAATCAATCTCTCTCTCTCTCTGTGTCTCTGTGTCTAAAAATCAAATTAAAAACTAAGAAAAGGAAAACTAAAGCAATTAGTAGTCATATTAACATCCCCACATGTGCTTCAACGTTAAAATAAAATGCTACATTATTTCTTTGTAATGTAATGCTAGGCCCAGGACTTTACATATGTTCGAGGCTGCATAAAGTATCGATGGCTGAAGTAGTAAGAGGAGGCTGAGAGCTTAGGTGTGCATCCCTGTGCAACAATGTAACAGTTATCTCATGCCCTTTATACTAATTCAACTTTTGGAAACATGGTTTGTACTTACTCAAAGGTATCTTCATGAATGTCTATGAAGCAGTATTTGTAATGCAGCAGGGTGGGAAACTTTTATCATCAATGAAAGGCATAGGAAGTGTATTATAGCACGCACATCCGATGGAATGTGATGTAGCTGATAGAAATAAGTGAGAAAGATGTACAGGTACCACAACAGAAGCCTAGTCTTGATACATTCCTAAGTAGGAAATAATAAGTTGAAATGTCATACATATTACATGATATGATTTTCTAAATGTAAATTATCTTATCTATAGATGCATATAAAATCTGGAAGGATATGTGAAAAAATCTTAAGCATTAAATACATATTTTTAGACAGGATGCTTTTAATATTAATACATCTAGGTATTCCAAATTTTAAGTCAGGTGTGAGTTTGTCTTGCAATCAGTTTTTAAGAATCCCCATGTAGAAACATTCCTCACTCAAACTGACTTAATGGCTTGTAACTTACACATTCTGCAATCACGACTTAACTTTCTGTTTTCTCTAAGAGTATGAAAAAAACCCAGCATTTTTGACATTGTGTTAATAAAGGGGTCATGATTGAAAGCAAGCATTTAGCATATATTTAACTATTCTAATGCTATCAAGAATTATAACCTTCCTTTATGATTTAAATTCAATTAAATATAAAATTTTAAGATTGGACTAGGTGCTCAAATGTTTGGGATAAAAAGAATCCCCCAAACAGCTATATTATTTATTCAGTAAAAAGAAAGACAGACTAAGCAAAGCATAATTTTCACAGATTAAGTTACATAGTGTCCGGTTAAAAACGTATGAATCAATGGACTCATTCATTTTAGAGTGGCTTGAAATGGATTAGAAAGTTTTCGATTGGCACACCTCTTTTCACAAGACATTTCAGGAGTGATGTCATGTGTATGTTGGGAGTTCAGTACCCTTTGATTGAAGATACTAGAAATGTTCAGTAAGATTCCTAGTGCCATTTACTTCTTACTAGTTCTGCTTATTCATGACATTTTAGAAATACGTACATTAGCTCTGTCATCAAAGTGGGCATAGTTACACATAAGAAAAGTTACCATATGTGGGGCACAATAAAAAATTGTGTCGTGAGGCATGGACTTGAGGAACACTTGCAAAGTATTCTCTCTCTCTCTTTTTTTTTTTAGATTTTATTTATTTATTTTTAGAGAGACAGGAAGGGCAGGAGAAAGAGAGGGAGAGAAACATGAATGTGTGGTTGCCTCTCATGCACCCCCTACTGGGGACCTGGCCTGCAACCCAGGCATGTGCCTTGACTGGGAATCGAACTGATGACCCTTTGGTTTGCTGGCCAACATGCAATCCACTGAGCCACACCAGCCAGAGCAAGTATTTTCTTATTTGATGCACCTTCTTCTGGGTTATCTGTTTCAAGATAATCACTTTAAAATTTTATCCCTATTCTTATTATAATCTTTGCAGCAAAGTACTTTTCAGTAAGACTGTAGATATGAGCACATTTTTGCTATAATTAATATAACTTATGATTTAATTAAAATGATCAGTGTCATTGACAGTAATCTAAACATGGAGAAGCTATTAAATTTTTCGGATATTTTTCTTCTAAATGTTTCATTGGCATAAATCTGTTTAAACAAATAGCACAGAACTGTAAGTCTTTTGTGCTGCACCTTGATACAGTACATACTGCTGCTCCCCAAAGAATTTCCTTCCTAATTATGTTTTGGTCTAGAAAATATTAAAGTTCATTGGCATTCCCGTAACACACAACAGGATGTCTGCGTGAAAATTGCCTTGGAGAAATGTTGGCTGAAGGGAGGATGTTAGCTTATATTAAAAAGTAGCCATCAAGGATACATCAATAGAAAAAAAAGAGTTAATTATATTAGGACTTATCTCTCACTTCCCCTTTTGGACAGGTTACATTATTGCATTCATTTTTTATAAATTGAATTCATCGTGGGGAAAATACATCACCTATCTCTCTGAAAACAGGTATCACAAGCAAAAAGAGCAACTACATATGCTATTTACCCTTCCCAAAAAGTGAATGTAAAAAAAAAAAAAGTGTTTCAAAAATACTTTCTTTTCTGGCTGTGAAGGAAAGTTGGAACCTTTGAAAGCCTGTGACAGGGTTCAGGCTTTGCCTACACTCGAATGTAAGTCAGCGCTGATCTTCGTGCTTACTGTTTTGTTTTTTGGTGGAAAAAAGATTCTAGAGGGCAGTGGGTTCCGTGCAACTTAATTATAACTGTCAGTTGAAAGACCTACACGGGCACTGTCAGTTACGGGGTTTCTTATCAAGCCAGTAATGTGGTACAGCTGTTGTACTAATAATGAAGTTTTAATTAGCTCTCAAAAATACTGAGAGCTTATTTAAGACCTCTGAATTGAATGGTCCATGCTTAGCTGGAAGGCGTGAACGCAGCCCAGACCTACCCCAATAAGTGTCAAATATATTTCATGCACATTAGGAGATAATGGCTAGAAGCCTTAACATCCAAAACTGTGTATGTGATGGTTTTAAGACTACTGTTCTTTATGATTTTAGCAAATATGATAGACAGGCAAATGGTTCTGTGTGTCTGTTGATCTGGGTGGCATTGTCAGGGGGAAAAACGCTATTCAACCAACGCGTGAGTTATCTTTATTTCAAATGGGAGCATTCTTTATTCATAGCTATTCCAACCTAACACTTAGGTTTTACTTGTAAATACTTATTGCTTGTTGCCAATATTCTGACCCGTGAGGAATTCTGCCACACTCCTCATTCCTCATCCTTGGACTGCTCAGAGATTCAAACAGTTAAGTAATAGTTGATTTAAACTCCCTCCACCGGAGAATTCTTTTAGGTCTTCTCAACGCAGCCCGTGGATTGGGGCCAGGGCTTTCTGTCCATGTTGCTCATGATGCGTGGTTTGAACGCGTGTTACTGGAAGTAACCCGTTCCACCCCCACTCCCTCCTCTCCACACACACACACACACACACACACACACACACTAAAAATGTTAAGCAGGGGACTGATTTTTTGGTGCAGCAAGAGAAGGAATTAAGATGAGTCGCTGCTAGAAAACTAGTACCTGTGTTATTTGTACTGCGAATTTTGACTTCTTCTCCAGTCCTCTCTTTTCACCAGCCTCTTCTGCCTCCTGCTTTTGTTTCATCAAAGGATGTGCGGCGTTGCACTGCTGTTGTTGTGGATGTTTGTTGAATGCATCCATTAATTAGTTCCTTGCTGTGCGTTGGGTACTTTGGGAGGCTTAGAGGTTAATTATGCACACAGTTCAGAGGCTGCACCGTGACCCCCTGTGGACTGGAGGCAGGGTTCCCCAGGACTTGAATCTGGAATGTGAGTGGGTCCAGGGATGGGAAATGGGGCGTGTGTGTGGAGAAGTGTGAGCTCAGAGAGCAGCACGTACCACCTGTGTGGGGAGCTGCCAGGCGTTGCCTGTGTTCGCATCAGAAGGCACAGGAGTGTCAGGGCAAAGGCTCGAGGTGCCGTGATTGCAGTTGGAGAGGGTCGTGAGGCTTTTCTGTTTGGTTTGGTTTTGATCAAATTCGGGGGCGCTAGTGACTTCTCTCAAACTCAGATTACTAAAAGGGCACACAAGTATGGGGGTGCGGCTGTAGAATCTTACCTTTTAACATTGCTTTAAAAATATTGCGTACAGATACAGTATTTTTTTCCTAGGAAATGTGCCTTTTTTTACGTATCTTGTAGGTTAGGATTTGGAGAAGACACCCAATGAAATCAGGATTCAAAAAAAAAAAAAAATACTATAATGCATTTCCGGAAACCTGAGCGGGAAGGAGGTAGATGTCCTGGGGGAGGGTCAGTTCACTGCCCCTCCCTCTCTGAGGGTTGTCGCTGGCTTCGGTAGTAAGGTCAGGGCAGCCCTGAGCATACGTTCATTAGGCATGGCTGACCTAAGTGGGAGTTAGGACTCAATGATCTTTTTAAAGACTCTGCCATTTCTCTTTGAACGGTGTAATGTCACCCTCTGAATTAAACTGAAACTCTTCCTTGTCAGAGGCCCTTCATAGATTGGGGGGCTGCTTGTCCCTCTGACCTCATCCCTCCTGCTCCCCACACAGCGCATCTCTCTCGCACCTTAGCCTTTGAGCTGCTGCTCAGCGAAGGGGAGCTCCTTCCTGCCTCGTGACCTCCCTGTGCTCTGGAGTGCTTTTCCTGCGGAGCCCCACCAGCCTCCCTTCGCCCCCTCAGCTCCCTGCGCCGACATCACCGCCTCTGAGCAGCCGCCAGCCACTTCAACGTCCCCCTGGTCTCTCCTGAACACCTCGTTCTGTTTTAGTCCACTTTGTAACATTTATCTCATGCGAGCTTTACCTGTTCATGTGTTGTTTTTTATTAATATTTTTTAAAAATGTTTTATTCATTTATTTTAGTGAGGGGAAGGGAGAAAGAGAGGGAAAGAAGTATCAATGTGTGGTTGCCTCTGATGAGCCCCCTACTGGGGACCTGGCCTGCAACCCAGGCATGTGCCCTGACGGGGAACTGAACCAGCGACCCTTTGGTTCACAGGCCAGCGCTCAATCTACGGGGCCACAGCAGCCAGGGCTCCTTGTTCACTTGTTGAATACCTTTCTTCTCCATCACAAATGACCAGGCAATGGCTGCACCACCCTCCGGATCTCCTGTGGCAGGTGCCGCCCCTAGTAACTGCAGACTTCAGTCCATCTCACACAAAACCCTGCTGCCCCGTTAATTCTAGTCCCTACTGCCAGTGCACAAGTGTTGGCAGAGAGGATGAGCTCCACTTCCATCTTTTCCTCTCTTTTTAAAGATTTTTATTTATTTTTAGAGAGAGGGGAAGGGAGGGAGAAAGAAAGAGAAACACAGATGTGTGAGAGATGCATCTATTTTGCACATCAGTCCTTTGCCTCTCACATGCCCCCCACTGGGGACCTGGCCCTCAACCCAGGCATGTGCCCTGACTGGGAATCCAGCCAGCCACCTTTGGTTTGTGGGACAATGCCCAACCCACTGAGCCGCATCAGTCAGGGCTACTTTAATCCTTTTCTAGAGCATTTAAAACTGTTCTTGACTTTTAAAAATTCGAATTAAGCACAGCACTTTATTTAAAATGTTGCCAACTGCTATATGTTGGTGAACATTTCTCAAGTTAGTGTTCACATTATATACTTAGTACACTGTAAAGACAAAAAATGGTAAATCCATTTTTTATTTGTTTTTTATGAATTCTCTTATACTTTCTACCAAAATTGTAGCAGTGATCATAAAAATATATAATATTGATTGAACAACATCTATGACGCAATTCTTATAAGAGTTTCATAGGAATTAGCTCATTTAATTTTCATATATCCTGTGAAAGTAGGAGCCCCATTTCCCAGATAGGAGGTGCAGGGACTTGAAATAACTAACCGGAGTCGAAATATCTACTCAGCAATGGAGATGGAGTTCAAACGCAGGCACCAAATACAGAATTCTCCATCACTGTTATGGTGCCCTCATTATTATTCCAACCAGGAGGCTTAAAGAACGTTCTTTTTCTACTATCTTCTTGAGAATTAGGTGCACAAGTGAAAACATTTTGTCATCCTTGGCTTTTCTATCCATATAATAGTAGAAGAAAAAGATTTTTGCCATTTTTTTCTTGAAATCTCAGTGTCCACAGAGGGCTTAGAATTTAGTTTATTTTATTTTCACCTGATGCCTGAAAAGATTCAGCGGATGAAATATCATCCTCAGGTTCGAAAGGCTTTAATAACTCCGGAAATGTCTCCAGGGATGTGTTTGCAGAATCCTGGCCTTACGTTTGCATAATAAACCAGCAGCATTTGAATGGTACTTCTAAGTCTGCTGAAGCTGTGAAGTGAGCAAATTTAATTTTCAAGAGATGTTTATAAGAAATTATTTTTATTACTAGCCAAGTAATTGTTAGAACTGATTAGATTCCAGGGAACTCATTTAAAAAAAAAATCCTTCCAGAATTTTGAGCCAAATCTGGTTTTTTTTTCAATTTTTATTTTAATTGTTGATCTTGTACAGTTTTCTGTCTTTTACTCCCACCCCAGCCCACCACCCCAGCCCTCCCCACCTCCCTCCCATTTCTGCCCCACCATAGTTTTTGTCCATGTGTCCTTTATACTTGTTCCTGTAAACTCTTCCCCTTTTCCTTCTGAAATTCCCTCACCTCTCCACTCTGGTGACTATCAGCCTGTTCCCAATTGCAATGTCTTTGGTTATATTATGCTTGTTTGTTTGTTTTGTTGATTAGGTTCCTGTTAAAGGTGAGACAAATCTGTTTTTTTTTTTTAAGTTCCATCATACAAAACAATTCTAGTTCTATTCCCATGATACTAGAGCTTAAGTAACTGAACCTGTAGACCATGTAACTTGCTACAGGGAACCCGGTAAAACGAGGTGGGTTTTGTCAGAACGAGTCTATGTGAGTTGACTTCTCCACGCCTTATTTATCAAAGCAAGGCGAAAAATTAGATGACGTCTACTTTTTCTCAGAGATTTATAATTTTGAGATTTGTGTGCACATGACAGCCCCCCCCCAATACAATGTTGTATTGGCATCCATCTTAAAATAGAGCTGATTTTAGAAAATCGTCCTCACATCCTGACCGATTTTCACTGAGGTCTTTCATTCTTGATACATGCTCTTTTTGGTGTTTGTTTGTTTGTTTTCTTTCGGGTGAGAAGGGGCTCGTGGCCTGGGTGGGGATGAAAGATGAAATGCGCCCTCAGTTATGTGCAGCTTGTCGGGTTTCAATCTTGAGTTGCAGACTTTGATTTGCCCAGTAGGACAGAGGCAGCCTCAGGATCCCGGACACATTTTTGTTCACCCAATTTTTCAGCTTTGCAGCCGTAAATAAAGAAAAATCTTACAAGGGTGAAAATTCAGGAATATATTTTTTGCCCCTGGTAAGTACAAAGACAAAGGTAGATCAGGATAAGAGTAAAGTAAAAAGAATTGGCTTAAAGATGAAGTAACTTCTATATCAGGGCAAAATAAAAAATATGAAAAATCTAAGTGGAGCTAAAATCCACATTGGAGAGAGTGAATTCACGCTGGGTTGAAATGCTGTAGAAATTAAATGAATCCTATGAAGTTCCACCTTGGGTGTTCAACAGTAATGCAAAGGTTAATGAAAAAGATTTAGGAGTATGAAATAAAAACAGACACAAAAGACAATACCAGGGTATACAACTGTATCTCTGCATAGAAAACAGAGCAGAATAGTAAGCAAAGACATCCTAGAGCTATGAATCAGCATCTTGGTCTACTGAATGGGGATCGACATGGTGGCTGTGAAGATACAGACGAATAAGACAAAATTTCTTCTTTGGATAGCTTTAAAATCCTGAGCCCTGGCTGGTGTAGCTCAGTGGATTGAGCGCGGGCCTGCGAACCAGAGGATCGCGGTTCGATTCCCAGTCAGGGCACATGCCTGGGTTGCAGGCCAGTTCCCAGCAGGGGACACACAAGAGGCAACCGTACATTGATGTTTCTCTCCCTCTCCCCTACCCCTCTAAAGACAAATTAAAAAAAAAAAAAAAAATCTTAAAAAAAAATAATAAAAATAAAATAAAATAAAATCCTGAAAATTTTTCCTTGGGTTAAGGCCAATTTTAGAGTACTCTTGTTGAAAGCTTTCTGTATTTCAAGAAAAAAAAATATGATAATTAATCCCTTACCACCTTTGTGAACTAAAAATATATATATAATTGCAGAAAAGCATCCAAGATGGATGAAAGGTATAATACAAATTCTCAATAATTTTCCCAAACATTTTAAAATCATTATAAAAATTTTTCACATTAGCCCTGGCCAAATAGCTAAGTTGGTTAGAGTGTCCTCCTGTGATATGCCAAGGTTGCAAGGTTCGATCCCCTATCAGGGCACATACAAGAATCAACCACTGAAAGCATGAGTGGAACAACAAATCTCTCTCCCCCTGTCTCTTCAATAAATACAAATTTAAAAAATGTCTACATATTACTGTAGATTATAATGAAGAAAAATCTACAGAATTTTGAGGGGAAACATTTACTTTTTGTTAATTCCAGAGCCAGCCAGTTTGTAGTTCCAACCATGAAAACAACAGAAAGATATTCCATAATTTTCAAAAACCAAGAAAAAACACAAGTCATAAAAATTTACTCAAGCTGACAGGGAGACGCATAAATATTCACAAATATTAATGAGCAAATACTGCTTAACATGACTTGCACTGAACATTGAATTTAGATTATGTTGAATTTAGACAGTTTTTGCAAACTTGGTAAATCATGTGTACATTAGATAAAAATGATAGTTTTCCGATATAGAAAGCTACCAACTAAAGAGATAATAGCATAGAAATGATTTTAAATCTGTGATTCCAGATCACCTTATCCAAGACTCCAAAGTAGGTGTTTGCTATATAAATTCGGGAAGAACAGAAACAAAAGCTTCATTACAGTGCCTAGAGTATGTAGGGGTTCAGGGCAGAGTTCATTTTATTGTTCATAATATTTAGAGACATAGGGACCCACATATTATATTTTTCAAAGCCTTTATTTTATACTAGTTATTAACAGCAAGCAAAAGAGTGTGTGTATTTAACAAAATGGGAAAAACAATGAGTAACACGGAGATCTATGAACACAGCATGGATTTTAAACAATTCACATGCCAATAATTAAAAACTTTTCTTTGGTGAAACAGAATGTCAAATGTGTTTAAAATTAAATAATATATTCATAAATATATACCTGTTCTATAGTAAAATCAATTAACATGAAAAAGCAACACATTCTGAGAAGATATTCCAAAAATACCCCCATTATAAATAGATAAATTTAATCAGATAAAACACCAAGGAGAAAGAAGGAATTTTCTGATGTACACTCAGGAGGCCAGAAATTTTTGTCTGCATTACTCTCTATTGAATTTATACCACCTAGAGGAGTGGCTGGCACATAGCAGACACTCAAAAATATTTCTTAAGTAAATGAATACTATTTTAAAAAACACAAAAACAATAAAGAGGAGAAATAAGGTCATCATATATCACAAAAATCAGTGTTTATAGGTAATATATGTGAGTCAAAAATTTATGTTAATTAGCATATAATATGTACATTAAAAAGATAAAATACGCGGAGCTTTTATAGAAATTATTTGCGAAAGAAATCTTAAATGTAGCAATATTATATAACAAATCAAGTATATAAGATAGAAAAGTAACATTGTTTAAAATATTGAGTTCATCTGTCTTCATATGACATATAAACCAGAGAATATATCTTCCTTTTAAACATGCCTTGATCATTTATTAAGTCACAAAGGGAAAGGAATGACAGATTAAAAACAGATACTATACAAGTCATAGATTTGAACCTCAAACATAAGCATGTAGGAATATACAACTAAATTTTGAAAATGTATAGATCACCATCACGAGCCCCCCTCAAAAAAATCTCTGTTATTTAAAAATGGTTCTCAAATCCGTTATTGGAGGAATAGAAACTCAGAATTTGAACAGTCATTGCAAAGAGTACGAAACCTGGAGCTCTGTACCCCAAGACTGCCTGGGTTATGCTGAAAGCTTTCTTCAGGGTACATTCTTAGCTCTTGTTTAAAATAAATTGAACTTTCACTCAAGAATGTAAAAACATAGAAAACTAGGAGGGAAGAAATTACAAGGGAAAGTGAAAAAACATAAATAACTCTTAAAAACCATCTATCACCATTTTTGTGGACCCTGGCCTTAGAGGACAGATAATCGCAGAAGGCGTGGGACAATGGCCCTGAAGAGAAAAATAGCGTTTGATGGAAAAGTGCTACCGTGGATCCATAGAAATAGCAAGTAAAAACTGTAAGAATTTAAGCCTTGAAAACCTGGTTTATTTATTCCAATCATTTATATTTAAAGACAATGCAGCTAATTTTTAGTGATAAATCTGTGTTTGAAATATTTTAGAATTCAGCTTTTCGGGCATAAGAACAGGGAATGTGTATCTGAGCCACCGGTAATCGGAGTCCAGGAGTCAAATTGATTAAAGTTCTGGAAAGGGATTCTATATTGTGTTGGAGGAAATAAGACCAGACTGTAAAAAGCATTTCATAGGTGCAACCAAGAGGAGGCCAAGGGATAAATAATTGATCCCCCGATTTAACTTAATTCTTACATTTAATCCTTACATCAATTCAGCTGCAAAAGTTTTCATCTTAAAATATCATAGGCAAGTCATTCATCTGTGAAGTAATCATTTTTTAAAAAGATTTTACTTAATTTCAGAAGTTTCTTGAGGCACTGAAGATACGTCTCCTAGAGGAAACAGTTGACCAGTACCCAACATTTCCAGATAGCGGATTTGCCAGGGATCCTGCCGATAAGGACGGTGTGTGAAGGGAAAGACTACTAAATTATTCCAGGGTCAACTAAGTTAGCAGAGACGAACAGATGACAAGCTTTGAAGGCACATAAAAGAGTCCCTAGTAAAGCACATTTTTTATTTTTGCATTTACTCACGCAGCAACTATTTTTTATCGCCTATTACGTGGCAGGCATGGAGCAGAGGTAGCACAGAGCAGTCGGCAAGACTGATAAAGATTTTCCCTTGGAGCTCACATTTAAATGGGTAATGTGAGTAATAACCTGAACGGCAGTAATGCTAAGTATATACATATTTATATATATTATATATAGAGAGAAAGAGACAGCTACACACATATTTACAGATTATAACATGGAGAAATAAGCAGAGTGATGTAAATGAGCGACAAGACCCAGTTAGACAGGAGGTTCAAGGGAATGTTTTTCCACAAGGTGAAATCTCATCTGTGTCACAGAGGGTGGAAGGGACCCACCCTTGCTAAGGACCAAAGGAAGCACATTTCAGGCCAGAAAATAGAGGAGTAAGTTTCTAGAGGTGAGAAAGGCTTCAGTGATTCAGGCCTAGAAAAGGGTGAGTGTTGGAAATGAAGCAGACAGTGGCTGGGAGGGGTTGGATGCAGCGGTGAGATCGCAGAAGGCTTTATGAAGGTATGAATAGGAGTGTGCATCAATTTAAGGATAATCAGAAAGTCCCTGGAGAATTGCAAACAGAGGCGTGACATCTGATTTATATTTTTAAAAGAGCACTCTGGCCGCTACTGCTGAGAACAAGTCAGAGCCAAGAGTGGTGAAGCAGGAGAACCAGCCGAAAATCCATTCATTCAGGCAATGAATATTTATTGTGTACCTGACCTATGCCGGGTGACATTTAAATTTGGGATGACATCATGATATTGGCAATCGATTAATGAAGGTCAATCAGAACAATGACAAGGCAAATACTTGAGAGATAATTCATTCTGTCCTTGTACTGTATGTATATCATTGCACCAGACAAAAAATGTTACCTTCCACGCACAGTATTTATGTGCAGCTAACGTGGAAGGGAGAGGGAGCCTGAGGAGCAATGGAAGAGTGAAAAATGTTACGTATTGTCTGCTCGGTGTTGCCGAAGCACCTTATCTTCCGAGGCCTCTGTGAGCCCCACAGTGCTATCCCGGGAATTCAACGAGACATTTCAATCCCGTCGCTAGTATTGAGCACGGCTGTGTGCAGACACTAGTATCAGTGTAGACAGCACCGTGTTCTTCGAGGGAGGCTCAGTCCCATACTCGTGGGGTTTACACTCAGGTGCTGAACACAGAGGTTGCACCTGTTACTGGACTAACACAGGGCCCGTTTGCCTGCGCCCGTCAAAGCCCGATAGGACCTGAACAGGAGTTTGCAGCAGAGAAAGTAGGGGGTTATTATTTCAGGAGCTGGCGCCATGCCCAGAGTCACAGGTAAGCCGGTGCTCCAAGACCCAGCTCCCCGATGGCTTCCAGGGCGTGGGTTATGTAGGGAAAACAATCGTTAAATATGGTGACTGAAGGAGTTAGGGCCATGGTCCGGGTCCTGGTCTCTTCTGATTGGTTGGTGCTGGGGCAGGGTGTAGTTGATCAGCACACCTGATCCAGATGGCGCTTCGTCTGGTTCATTCCGCTTGCCTGGGTCTGGAGCTGGAACACAACTGAGGCTAAGATGTTGCCGTTGGTTTGAATGAGGATTCTATCTCTGCAGTCAGCAGACCCAAGGCTTTGTTCCTAAGTGTGTTTAATGTTGACCAGCGTAAGTGGAGTGCCACTTAGGACTTGGAGGAGAAAGCCACATCTAAGTGCAGACAAATGATGAGCAGAGCTCACTGAGCCAAAGGAGGGTCCGAGAGGAAGCTTAGAGCAAAGTACTTTGTACACGATGAGGAGCTCCTCAGAATGAAAGTTTAATAATTATGACCATTCTAAAAACATGTCAGCCAAATTAAGGTTTATTTTCCTAGTTTCCTTTAAATGTTTTACAGCCCTCCATATCAAATAGACCCTTTCCAAGGAGAGCCTCTGGAGGTTTAATCACTGCATTTGATAAGCTCAGAAGAACATGATTGATGGTCTGGTGAGAATTTTTGCTGTCCACTTAACATCATACTCACCAACCCCAGAAAGATGTTTTAGATGGAAAAGTTTGCACAAAAATCATTAAATTAGTTATGTTAACTGCACTCTGTTTCATATAGTTAAATGCTGAATGGCTTTGTGATGATTAGGAAAAATAAGACTGTTAGAGGATAATGTCAACAAAATGGAATTATATTTGCATTCCAAAATGCTAATGCTAGTTACCCTGACATCTTTGCCTGTTCACCCTTCTAACAAAAGTCTTCTGTTTGTACCAGATATGTTTTTTTTTTATTTCATTATTTGCATAAGAAAAAATATTTTAAAAAATAATTCTCGTGTTAACGGCAGGAAGCAAGAACAACAAGGAGGCAATAATCTAACACAGGAGAGTGGATAGGGAAGTCACGTACTGACTTCTACAAGGGTGGAGGAAACATGGGCCATTGCTCGGAGTTCAAAACTGAGACAAATCTGGCAGAACAAAGCCTTCTCTATCTGATGGAACAAAAGCACGCAAGCTGCCCCTGTTTGATTCTAGCTCCTTCCTCTACCTCTCCCTGAACAAAACAGGAGCAAAACATGATGAGTGGAGAAGATATAAATGGATAACTTTAATTATTTGAGGTGAGGTTTTAATCTTACGTGGAACATTGCAGCAATTATTCTTATTGCCTTCAGAACTTCTTTTGCAAGGAAAGCAATATAGTTGAAGAGGGACATAAAAGATAAAAAGTGATAACATTTGTCATTTTTAATTACCAGATTCTCTTAGATGGTGCTTTATTAGTGTTTTGACAATGGACCTAGCATGGAAGAGATTGTTTTCAACATTAATCGTACACTGAGCATTTCAGTAATACTTGTGCTAATTTTGCTCAAGGTAGAAATTGTCACACTTTAGTATGCTATTTTTTTACTCTACATGTATATGTGTTTTCTTTAAGTTTCCTAGATTTCAAGAATACAGGCATTCAGGTATGAATTGCTCTAAGACAGGTTTTTGTAAACAACCCATTTTTACTCTGTTGGCCTTTATATAAAACTTTGATGGATTGTGTCTAAATGCACCCCTCAACCCTGAAATCTAAGTTGATTTAAAAAGGGAGAATATAAAGCCAGAAGCCTAAAGAGGATTTGCTTGTCTGTCTCATAGGATTTGGGCACCCTTTTTCCTAACCTTTCAGAGTTCATTTGCCTCTAAGGTTCTCCCTGCCTCTGTTCACTTTCTTTCTACTTTAAGAAAATAAGAAATGTTTTTTTTTATATCTGAGTATCACCCAACCTCACGTTCAGAGCTGCCAAAATCTGCCCTCCTAATTCTTCTATTGTTTTTTGTTGTCATCATTTAATTTTTCAGAAGACAAACAAAGCTAATTGCAGTACCATCATTATCGTTGGTAGTTCTATGACTATTCACACTTGTGAGCTCCTCTCTGCAGTGAGATTTAATCCTTGTCTTGGGGACACAGGGCAGGGAGAATATGGGAGACTATGGGGAGTGTCTGACCCATAAACGTTTGTTTTCTCATTTTTAATCCGATGTTCTAGCAGTTTCTGATTACTCACTTCTCAAATGAATTTGTGCTCTTATATTTTTCTTTTATACCAAACTTACTCATAATCAACTGTTTCATTCTGAATGGCCTCCTCTTATTACATGGAGTGTATGTTAATGTAGTATCATTTTCTAGTTGAATCGCAACTGTTGAGCCTTGATTACATGTTACCATTTTATGTTTACATCCCTTTATTAAAATCAGAACACTTTGTTCTTCTTTATCACATAGTCTTAGTGTGGAGAAAACAGAGACCGTAGCAGGGTTTTCTGAAGCCCTTTCCTGGTACATTATCATATAAATTACTGGGCACGTCTGTATTGATTATACTTTCCTCATCACTCCCCATATCCTTCTTGGTGTCTGGTGGTATAATTTTATCTGGGACTTTTTCCCTCTCTCTGATTCTAATTTAGATCTGAGTCTTACTGATGAAACTGGCAAGTCTCCAGGCAGACATCTTCCTGGTCCTCATTAGAAGCTCTCAGGTACCCTAGCCAAGCGCCCATCACTCTGGGTTTATTCATGGGATAAAAAGCCAAATTACATTAAAGTGCTGCCCGCCAGCAATTTAGTCAGAGTTTCATACCACAGCATCCTTTATCTTCCAAACTTCCAACTGAAAGCAAAGATGAGAAAGCCAGCTGTGCCCTGTGGTTCTCATATCCAAAAAAAAAAAAAAAAAAAAAAGGACAAAGGGGAAGGTAGGGCCCCGGTTTTGTCTTCCATCAAATGCACACTCAGAGGCTGTCTTCAGATCTCTAAATTTAGTCTTTTATTTTGCACATCATTTTAGTCCAGCCTCTTAAAAATAGTCTATTAAGTCTGGAACATTGTCCTGGGGCGTTGAGTGAGAAGACAGGCAGAGCGGCGACATCCCAAAGCCCCGCAGACGGTTTAAGGCGGAAGAGATGAGGAATCCAGGTCAGACACTTTGATTTCCACCACCGTGTTTTCCACACGGAAATAGATCCTCTTCATGTTTCCTACCAGCTACCACTGACATTGTCCGTGTCACCCACAGAGGCCATGATTTGCAATGTCGTTCTATCCAACCTCATCTCATAAGCCGTAATTAAGTGTCCCCCTTTGTTTCACCAAGCAGGCATGTTTCAATCAGAATTTCTGATAAACGTGAGCTACCAAAAGTTATCTAAGAGAACTTGAACCCAGCCCAAAGAAATGAATCTCCCTATTTGCATTCATTCTTAGCTAAATAGATGGAAACTTTCCTTTAGGTTTTTGAACATTGTGGTAATGGCAGTGACTTTGTCTCTCACCTGGGAGACCTCACTCACGTACCACAGAGCCTAACAACAGTGTGCTCAAGTCTGATCAGACATCATCAATTGATGTTCGTCCTAGAATTAAAAGACAGATTTGTACAATGTTTTGCCCAAGACATTCGCTGAAAATGTGTAATATCTTAGGTGAGAAAAAGTCAGACCTGACTAAGAAGATAGATTTCACAGAAATCCTCTGCATAGCTAAAATATCAATTATGTATGTTGTTTTGGCAAGTCGAGTGTCTGAATGAATTTTACTAGTTTTATCTTTCTGGCGAATCCTTGTTTGGAGTAAAATGACATTATGGAGGATCTCCTTACTTGACTATGACAGAATCCAAAGTGGTCCAATTGCTTAAGGGTGGTAACGACAAATTCACAGAGCTAATCAACCCGAATCAGGTTTCCCACAGAAACTGCTGTTACCCTTGACAACCTGCCACTCCAGGAAGCCACGCCTCATCTATGAAGCTGCCACCAGGCCTCATTTTCTTCCTTACGTATCATGACTCATGTATTGCTGACAATGTGTGTGATATCATTTTACATACACTTCTTACACATTCTAATCCCCGTTGTCATTTGTACCCATCTACTGATGTTTTTGCAAATGTATGACTTCCAGTTATCTATTGCTGCCTCGTGAACCACCTTGGAACTTAGTAGCTTAAAACAAGGACAGCATTCATTTGTTCATGAACTTACACTGTGGGCAGGTTGGGGGGCACGGCTCATTGCTGCTTCCTGTGGCGTCAGGTGGAGTGGCTCAGCCTGGGAGGCAGGAGCCTGGTGCGGGAGGTGCCCTCATACCACTGACAGTAGCTGAGAGCTGAATGAGGACCTCGATTCCTCCTCGTGCGTGACTCTTTATTGGTCTCTCTCCATCTTAAATAGTCCCCACATGTCACTTTCCAATAATTCTATTGGTTGAAGCAGTCACAGAGCCTGCCCATTTCAAGAGGCAGTCACATAGGCTCCACCTCTCAGTGGGAAGAGAGTCAAAGAATTTGTGGTCAACTTGAATTCACCGGGGTGTTTTATCTCAAGTTAAAAGATGAGAAATGAGAAAGTGTAACAAGTTAAGGTGACTGCCTATCTAGTCTTCAAATGTTTAGTCATTGTTCACCAAACCTCTTGCCAGACAAGAAGTTAACAATTATATAGTGATTTAATTTTTACATGCAAATTATACAACTCGAGCAAGTAAAATGACTATTTACAAAATAGTATATTTTGGATAGTATATTTCCAAGTATATATTTTGGAATGGAAGTTTCTTGTTTAAGACTCAGACTTGGATATTTTAATCTGTATATGCAGCAACAGCTGAGGCTTTATCATTGTATCATATATATACATTCTAGGGAAGGATCATGGTGTCAGAAATTGGTAGGGAAAAATACATGTATTGCCCATAGAAACGGCTTACACATAGGGCATTGTGTGGTCCGGTATGTATATAGTCAACAAAACCAAATTTGCTTTATATCTTCTTTCTTTATTTTTTTTTAATATTTATTTATCTTTAGAGGGGAAGGGTAGGAGAGAGGGAGAGGGAGAGAAATATCAATGTATGGTTGCCTCTCGTGTGTCCCCCGCTGGGAACTGGCCTGCAACCCAGGCATGTGCCCTGACTGGGAATCGAACCGCGATCCTTTGGTTCGCAGGCCCGCGCTCAATCCACTGAGCTACACCAGCCAGGGCTCTTTATTTGTTTTTTATTGCTGTATTTTTTATTTTTTTAGTAGAAGTTTTTGGGGGTTCAGATTTCAAGTGTATGACTCAATAAAACATCATCTGCATACGGCCTTACGTGCCCATCACCTCAAGCATTTTATTATCTGTTTCTGTGCCGGGAGGAAGAGGTCATACTTTGCTTGTACCTAAGACTGATACATAATGAGCTATTTCATATGCAGTTGCATAGCGATGCACAAGTCAGCCTCCTACATTCCTTTCAGTTTATTTAATTTGGGGCTTTGGATTTTATAGTTTTGATCAACAGATCTCTTCCAGAAAACATTTGTAATGCTAAAGAAAGAGAATCAGAAATGCAGTGATGTGTGTGTGTGTGTGTGAGGGGGTGTTTGTGTTTTCAAGAGGGAAACGAATTTCCTCTCCTAGAGCAGAAGCAAGTGCAGGCTAAGAAAAGCACCTTTTGAAGTAGGAGAGTAGATGACCACCTAGGTGCCTAGCTAGCTTCCTGTCTGGCTGAATGAAGTTGGGTGAATGATGGGTAAATGTTCAAAGACTGGATAGACAGCCACCAGTAACCAGTTATTCTGCCTGTCTCTTCGGTATGGTCTTCCAGGGATCTAAATATCACTCCTATCACCCTACAGTTCTTCCTTCAGGAATTATTTGTATGTCTGTGAGTGAAAGACCAAGCCTCTGGACTCCCATCGGCTTGCATACAGCTGAATTAGAGTAAGAAACACTGAGTAAGATGTAAAAGGCTGTCAAAGGGGACGCCTTCTATATTTGGGAAGACAGATATTCACAAGCTATGGGAACATTCTGCAGAAGTTAACATTTTGTCTGTCCTTTCGGCTTTGTTCTTGAAGTATGCATTGACTGTGTATGTGGAGACCATAGTGGCTGTTGCGTACAGAAACTGTGGAGTTCCACTGGTGGCTAAGCCAGCCATTGCCACGCAATTACGACCCCTCAGTGACCTCATACCCCACCCCGAGCAACTTTGCCAACCGTATCCTCCAAACGCTTCTACAGTTTACCTGGAAAGGGCATGAAGTAAACAATATTTCTTCCATCTCCTAAATTTCCAGTGACATATTAAAGCCTTTGGGATATTTCAGTGTCCTGGGCAGCTGTTCCTTAACCCAGGTCAGTCAACAAAATAAGGACCAAATTGCTTTATATGGGAATCAATACCCTTCAAAAACCTGTCTCCGTTTATATTTCCAGATTAATCTTCTGTTCCTAATCCATCTTGCACCCTTGGCTTTAGCAGTTTTTAACTCTACGGCTGGTTTGTTTTCTGCTGTTCCTTTAACTACTTGTCTTCTCATGCCTTGATCTTTTTTGTGCATACAAGTTTCTGAGTTTGGAATATTGCTACCCCTGTCCTTTACCATGAAAACTAAGTTGGTTTAAAGTGATGATTTTGGACAGTTTCCTCAAGTGCACATCCCCTTTCCAGTGTTAGTTTTGCTTTTTACTCTGGTTTTTCTTACCTGGTACATACGTCTGTAAGAACAGATAGTAAAATGTTCTTTATACTTAATTGGCTTGTCTCTTTGAAGAATATTGTTTGTTGTAGGTTATCTTTATATTCCCATCAGCACCATATAATTGATGTTCCATAAATATAAAGGAATTGTATTTGCTGACGGCTGACCTTGACTGGAGAATATTTAATAATTGAGCAGTTGAGGATTCTAAAGAAATCCTTGAAAACGCTATGGGAATCGTCAGTCCCCAAGCTGGCCTTGTGTGCGGTCTTCCCTTGCCGAGGTGATCGTGTGCTCCTAGGTACTTGAAACTGCTGTAAAGGATTCCTTGATATTTATATTGTACTTGGCATCATGTCTGTAGGGAACAGTGTTCTTCTTGCACTACCGTACCTTCTATATTATAATGAAAGGGCACGTGGGTCTAAATCTGAACTTTCTTAATGCCTTTAAGACATTTATAATTTATTAGGCTTTCAGTTTTCTTTATTTTAAGCCATTTTTGTACGTTGCAAAGCTTTCCAAATCAGAGCCATTTTGACTGACTTACTGGGAATCACCTACAATCTAAAGGCATAAATAACGGGAAAGAATTACAAGAGTTTATGTGTTGAGTACAATAAAGCCTCATAACCAACTTAAGTCTATGTATAGTTGCAAAAACACAAGATTGACACTCTTTGATATAATTAATTTAGAGCCACTTGGAAACATATAAAAAACATTACTGGATGAAAGATAGCTCTTAGGTGAATATAACGGTGTTATGGGCACAATTTTTTTAGAGAAAAGAGGTTTTCTTTTTTTTTTAAAGTGAAATGCTATGGGATACCCTCCCACTGTTCACATTTCAAATGTTAACCTAGTATCTCCTGGCACCAGAGGGCATAATGGCAGGCTGTGGAATACCAAGGCCTGGCAGAACCAATGCCCCATTCTACTTCCTTGGTTGTAACTGTGCCACATAATCGAACTTACCAAAGTGATTGTCTATGGAGACCTTAGCATAAAAATAACGCATTTTCAGTGCTGCTGGACATCTGGATATGAACTCATAATTCAAGCAAGACCTTGGGTGATCAGTTTGCTTCCTTCCAGAACTGAGTTTTTCTCTCTAACCTAAAAGTTGGGATGGATGGTGATGTGACGTGCCGTGAATATAGACAACTGTAAGTCTAAGAAACACAATGAGCTTCGGTGGGAGGAGAGGGTACAGAATCACACTAGAATGCAGACTGATTAGTTTACATCTCCAACATTCATAACTTCATCTGTCAGTCTTGGGTTTTCTGTAACGACAGCCTATGGAAGCCTGACTCAGCCTCTCCCCCACTCACCCCTCACCTACTCACATCCTTTCAGGCAGTGCCTGTTTCTTGCTCTTGCAGGACCGACTTTCTGTTTCCATCTTTTATCTGGGTGACACCTACTTGTCCCTCATTGTGAAGTCCATTTATTATCTACTCCAAAAAGCCTCCCTACAGTCCGTTTAGGTACGTCATTTTCATTCATTCTTTAGAATATCTTGTGAATATCTTTCTCCATGTTGAACACTTTGCACTATAATAACTATCTTCTTCATATGTCTCAGCCACTATCTATACTTTGAACTCTCAGGGGCTAGACTGTGTTTTCACAGAAAGGAATTGATAAAAGTTTGTCCGCTGATAAACAAACCATGCAATGTCAAGTAGAATAGATACCAAACCCCAGCCAAGTGCATGGTACTTACACAACTCTGATAATTGGGTCAACTGGCTGAATTTCTTCTGTTAAACCATAATTTTAATTTGATAAAATTAGGAGTTCTAGATAAATAGAAAATAAATACTAGTCAAAGATTTTGTTGATTAATTGTGTGGACCTTTAAGGTATTAAAATTGGGCTATGGTGCAAATACAGGGAATATTTGAAACTGCATATTAAAATATTTTGGGGTGAGATATAAAACTACGTCATGTCTAGCAGAGAAATAAACTATAAACTTTCAGCCTATCTGTCCCACTGGACAGAAATCAGTTTCATATATAAGATAAGTAAGCTCAGTTGCCAAGTGTCTCTATTAGTCAGAAATATTCAAGTCTCCTCAATTAAAAAAACCCTCACAGAGGTATGAAATAACTGGATAAATAGAAAATAAGGCCCACCATGGCACTGAGCTAATACCCAATAATCTATTTTACCTATTTTCAAGTTTCAGAGAACTTTTCTGGCACTTCTTATTGTCTAAGTAGAAGGTGTCAAAATCAAATGCCAATACACAGCAGGAAGCAGATGAGGCAATGAAATAGGTGAGCCATTTGTAAATTTGAAGACCAGTGTTATCAAATATGCTGGTGTTTTAGATATTCCTGATATCAGAAATACAGTATAAACACTCACAGTTTTTAACTGTTGCTACTAGCCCTGGCTGGTGTGGCTCAGTGGATTGAGGGCTGGCCTGGGAACCAAAGGGTCACCGGTTCGATTCCCAGTCAGGGCATAGGCCTGGGTTGTGGGCCAGGTCCCCAATTGAGGGCATGTGAAAGGCAACCACACATTGGTGTTTCTCTCCTTCTCTTTCTCCCTCCCTTCCCCTCTCTCTAAAAATAAATAAACAAAATCTTTAAAAATATAAAATAAATAAAATGTTTGCACTCAATGAAAAATATTTTACAACACGGGTTCAAATACTGCTGTGTGTGGTTTATGAAGACTGAGAACTACCGTAAGATTTTTTTGCGGCAGAAGCTATCCTGCAGAAAACTGGATTTCACGTGTGACTTCCTTGCTGGGTACACAAAAAAAATGATTTTTTTTTCTTGTCCTTTAGGAAACGCCTCTGTTCTGGAAATATTTGAGAGCTAACATTTGCCCTAACACATTTTGCTCTGATCTTTCTTAGTACATATCGGTGATGACAATCTCTTACCACTCTTTCCTACTAAAGCGGTGTTCGAAAATGGCAGTAGCCCCACCCACCCCACCCCACCAAATCAGTCGACCATAGTCAAAGTGCAAATCCATGAGAGATATAGTTGTGTACGCTTAGTATGTTTTTAAGAATTTTATATGTTTCTCTGGAGATTAGAGAAGGAAATTTTTTGGAGCATGGCTCAATTTTTTCCCCATAATTTTATTTGAGGAAGATACATACGTTGATATCTAGGAATACAATTCAGTGCGTGTCAATCACAAATGGTTTGTGGTGTATAAATTTCATTAGCACTGCAGAAATGAGTTAGAGCTCCTAAGTAATGGTTCTTAAAATTAATCATATAAGACATATGGAAGTTCTGGTACTCTTTTTGAAATATCATTAAAAACTTGAGATGCAAAATTAACTGTAAACTGTACATAACTTATTGGTAACTCAGAAATGCTCTCATTCTACATTGTAGTGTAAATTCACAATATTTCTAAAGGTTTGGGGATTTATATTATAAAAACAGAGACTATCTATTGTGACTGAAATTAGCCAGAGGGTACAATTTTTAAAATGTTCAATTTTTCATTTATATCTTAGCAAATATAAAAATACAGAGCAAAGAAATAACTCAGGAATGGGATCTAAAGCATTTATGTATTAATTTCCATTTTCAAGATGAAGAATTTTCTGAGTATTTGCTTTTCCTAGTTAACTAAAAGTTTTAAGCACTTTATTTAATTTTTTGAATATATTGATTATTTTAGAGAGAGAAGAAGGGAGAGAGAAAGGGGGAGAGAGCAGAGAAAAGAAGAGAGGAGAGGAGAGGAGAGGAGAGGGAGAGATCTATTCGTTGTTCCATTTATTTATGCGTTCATTTGTTGATTCTCATATGTGCCGTGACTGCGGATCGAACCACAGCCTTGCTGTGTTGGGACAACACTTTAACCAACTGAGCTACCTGGCCAGGGACTGAAGCAGTTTATGTTACATCACTGGTGCTCCTGGAGTAGCTTTATTTTAAAAACAAAGTCGGATTTTAAAAATAAACTCATACAGCCTAAGGAAGTGAAACCTATGCGGCGGGGGGTGGGTACCCCGAGGTGGGGGTGGGAGGGTGTTTGTATGTGTGTGTTTATTTTAAATGATCCTATAAACCATGCTATTGCCATTACCAGCTGCATTAAAAATAAGTGTCAGATGAGATCGCATTAGACTATCAGCTGATTTCTCAAAAGAAATCTTGCAGGCAAGAAGGGGCTAGAAAGAAGTATTCCAAGTCATGAAAGGCAAGGGCCTACATCCAAGATTCCTCTATCCAACAAAGCTATCATTTAGAATGGAAGGGCAGATAAAGTGCTTCCCAGATAAGGTCAAGCTAAAAGCATTCATCATCACCCAGCCCTGGTTATATGAAATGTTAAAGGGGCTTATCTAAGAAAAATAAGATCAAAAGTATGAGCAGTAAAATGACAACAAACCCATAGCTATTAAAAACCTAACCTTAAAAAAAAATAAGCAAACAACTAGAACAGGAACAGAACCACAGAAATGGAGATTACATGGAGGGTTATCAGCAGGGGAGTGGGACAGGGAGAGGCGGGAAAAGCTACAGGGAATAAGTAGCACAAATCATAGGAAGAAAATAGACAGGGGGAGTTAAGAACAGTGTGGGAAATGTAGAAGCCAAAGAACTTATACGTGTGAACCATGAACATGAACTAAAGCGGGGGAATGCGGGTGGGAGGGGGTGTGCAAGGTGGAGGGGAATGAGGGGGGGTGGGAATGGGACAACTATAATAGTGTAATTAATTCAATATATTTCTAAAAAATAAGTGTCAGATCTCAGAACCTATTTTTCTCCATCTCGGTGGTAGCTGGTCTCCGAGACAGCCCCCCGTGCGCCAGCCTTCCAGTTCTCACTACTGTTACAGCCGCTGCCTATACTCAGGCTGGGCTTTGCTGTAACTGATAGAACGCAGTGTCCAGGAAGGGACACTGTGCCCTTTCCAGTCCTAAACCTGACAAGGCCTGGCCCCATCCTCCAGTTTGTGTTTTGGAGATTCCTGAGAACCTTCATAAGAAATCTGATCATTCCGCTGGAGAGACCCCAAGGGAACAAAGATTGTAAAGAGAAGCACGTCTGCTAAGGCACTAAATAGATGAAGATATTATCTTGGATGTCTTAATTCTGCTAAACCACGTCCAAATTCTTGACTTGCAGACTCTGGAAAAGTAAGAAAATGGCTGTAATTTGAAGCCTGTGAATTTTGCAGTATTTTGTTCTGTGTGCAGCAATAACCCAAACAATCTATTTTCCTCAAAACGAAAGTCCCAGGTTTACTGACACACCATTAGAGATCATTTATTTGAGCATTAGAAAGCTGTTTTGGGGATTGTGTAGAAAAAACGATGTACAGCAGTTAAATGTTGAAATACCACCTTGATTTCACTGTAGTGCTTGGTCAATGACTTTTTACTTGCTTTTTCTACCTTCTTATTCCCACTATGGACGCTCCAGTGACGAAACTGTTTTCGTCAGAATTCTTTGTCATCTCCTCATTGCAAATTCAACGAACACATTTAAGTGAGTAGTTTTTCAACCTTCATGTGGAACTGGACACTTTGCTTCAATCCCCAATTCTTATATACATTCTCCCTTCATTTATTCTTTGCCCAGCTCTGCCCCGGTTCCTTTGTGGACCTGCCTTTTCTAGAGAACGCTGGCATCTCCCGAAGGTCCATTGACTGTTCTCTCCTCTCACCCAGGCATTCTTCTCAATTAATGTTATATTTAGGCCCATGGCTTCAAGCACACCTTGTTCACTTCCCAAACCACGCATCTCTTCCAGGCTTCTCTGCTCTGCTCCAGACCTCCATACCCAGTTGCCTACAGTACAAGTTCATCGGACTTGACTCCAGGGATCTGAAACCAACCTGCTCCAGCAGAATGCATTCTCACCTGTCACCTGCCCCAGGCCAGGCTTCCAAGCCTGTTCCTGTTCTGCCCTGGAAACTTGGGAAATGGAGCATCCGGTCACATAAGGCAGAGACAACGATTCACTCTTGACCCCTCTCCTTTTCGCACTCCCTACGTGTAACCTTTCCTCTGGGACTCCTGACTTAAATTTGTGCCTGAGCTTTGACGTTAGCAGTCAGGTTCATTGCTGCCCAACAGCTCCCGGGTAGAGTAGGGTGGTCGTGGCAGAGGATGCGCGGTAGTTCGCAGCCGAGTTACGTTCTGTGTGCGTGGCTGTCTGGAGCCTCCAACCAGCTCTGGGTGGGTAGGCTGAGGGAAGACAAGCAGAAAAGCTAAGGACGAGGGCAGGCCCTCTGGAAGGTTTCCTGTGTCCCAGTCGCACACGCTGACACCCGGAGGACCGACCCACAGTCAGCGCAGGAGCAGAGAGCTGCGATGGGAATTTCACCAGCGTTGAGCACCCATAACAAGTTCCTGGCGACCTGCTCCGTGTGCAGAGGCGTTACGATAAGAACGAAGTGGTCCCAGGTAGGGGAACTTCTGCATAGTAACCAACACCTAATCCCTTAGCGACGGCATGCCTGTGGCTGGAGCAGGTGGGGTAGGAGAGAGGAAAACAATGGTTTTTCATCTAGTTTAAATTCACGCTCCAATAATCAATTACAGATCAACTCTATTTTCCTGTAGCGTTTGGTCACCTTTCGCAAATAGATTCTTTAATCCGTAATGTCAGTGCCATCTGTCAGTCTTGACTGGCTCCTTGGAACTCACAAAGGCAGTGGAGGTTTGCTGAGTGTGCTGTCAGGAGCTCGCGGCCCCGCCGGGTGTTCTCTGGGGCTGCCCTGTGACGTGATCTACCCCATTCTGTCGTCGTAGCACCTCTACATCGACCTCATACCCTTCGTCTGTCTGTTTTACTCTGAGCTGTTACGATCCGACTCCAATGCATTGAATAATTTCCTAAGCAGCTTTTCTGCTTCCAGTCCTGACCACCTGCCAGTCGGTTCATCAGTAAAGACCCTTCCGAAAGGTCAGTTATCTATTTATGGGACCCTCCCTCCCCACCCCCGGTGCCCCCACCCCCACACCACTCCATGCCCTTCAGTTCTCTCCAGGATAAAACCTAAAGTTCAAAGTTCTTAGAGTGGCTGACAGGTCTGCATCCAGTTAGTTCCCGGCCTGTAGTTCCATTCTCACTGTCCCTGTCCGCACTCCACACCCCACTGCCATGCACAGCTCCCCATCCATTCTGGTTGACTTCTGTGAGTCCCTCCAAACTCCCCTGGGGCAGCACCGCCCTCGGCTCTTTCTGAATGTCCTTCAGAGCTCAGAGCACCCCGTTCATTCGGCTCTCCCCGCCCGCAGGGCCTCCCGAGCTCCAGCACACCCTGGAGCTGCCTGGCTCCCTCCTCTACCCACCCGGAGGTTCTGGGGCGTCTAGGCTGGCTTCCTCGTCCACTGCTGAGCAGCAGCCCTCTCAATAGCAGGCATGGAAGTCACAGCACTTCATCAGTCAGTGAACAAATGAGTCTCTTATCCTCCTGATGAAGTGTTTTATTTTATATTCTAAAGCCATCCTTCAGGAAATACAGAACCCAATAAATGCTGTCCTGATGAAAATTGTAATAGTAGTAGTAGTAGTAGTAGTAGTAGTAGTGGTAGTAGTAGTAATGTTGATTTATCTCTGGGCCTGTACTGTCAACACTTTGGTAAAATAAAAACTGTTTCCGAAGATCTTGAACTGAGGTTAAAAAACAGGAAAATTCATAAAGTGCACATAGCAGCTACAGACCAAAATATAAATAGATCAATAATACAGAAAAATATTTCTTTATAGTGCTTAATTCGCCCAAGCCATAGTGGTGACTTCTGAGTAAAAGCCCTATGCCCAGTGAAGTTTTGTGTTTCCATAGAAAACAAAATACACAGGAACTTCTTTGCAGGTGTTTACTCAGAATAAAGTATCTCATCTCTATGTCCTTTTAATATGGTCTTAAAAATAGGTTTCTGTATAATTACTCAGTTATTCTGAATACATGGATGAGCACACAGGGAGATAATTAAGGATTAAATACCATTACAATGTATCAATATTATAAATAATTGAGCATATTTTGTGTGTCCTACAAAATGGACTCTAACTAAAAGCTGAAAAATAAAATTAAAGCCAAAGGTAATGAGTCAAAGAAAAGCACTTTCTAAGATTGTATCTATGCTCTAAATCCTTTATGGAATTTTCAATAGCAAAACATTTAAAGTTAAATATTTGATGACTGTATTACAATCCAAAGGGAAATGTCAGGACTTACTTAGATTGGATGCTGCAAACTGAAAGACAGATGGTGTCAGTTATATCAGAAGCTTGAGAAAATATCAAGGTTCTAAAAACAATTATTTTTTGAGCATTCATTTAAATGCATTTTCTATTCTTTGGCTTTTGGCCATATGAACTCAGAGGAAATACATTTGTTGCCCTTCGGACCCTTTGAATTTTTCTTGGACGTACATTCCATTTCACCTTTTATTTCTTTCTCCACAATCCTTTGGCATTGAAGAAAACTCTATCATTTGCTAAATTAATAACCTCAAGTTACTTTCTCCCATAAATTTAGATCTTCTTGGATCTTCTTTCCTGAACACTGCCCTTTAATATTTATATGCTATGGTATGTACCATGTTAGCTAACATTTGCTAAATTAAAGACGTGTGTGTGTGTGTGTGTGTGTGTGTGTGTGTGTAAGTAAATAATTTTGTATTTGAGAATTTCCCAATGTTTTGAATGTCTACTTTATACAGTCAAATGGAGATGTCGTATTAATCCAATTACATATTAAAAAGCAAATACTTGCATCCCAAATGTAGACCGGTTCTGGACCATGACTGATTTTACTGGTTCTCTATGATGTAAGTAGAGAAATTGGGGTTAAGAGTCTAGAAACATTGTTAATCAATTTCACATTGCTACAAACATGCAAAACCTTGATCCATGGACTTTCGTCACTGAATAGAGTGGAGTCCGGCTGAGATGGTGCCAGTCTCATTTGTGAGGTTGCGTACTGGCCACGAGTAGTGTGGGCAAACATCATCCTTGAGTAACTGAGTAAAATCCAGGCTTCCCCCCCACCCCGCCCCCGGACAGTTCTAGAGTCACTGCCCCAGGATAGCACTTGGATGCACAGCTGCAAATGCCATCGCTGTTTCGACAAGCGTGTATATGACTCTAGCCCAGGTCGCCCTTTCCAACTCCATGCTTAATTAGCCAGCCGTGCACCCAGCAGCTTCACTGGGACGCAGTAAGCCTCTCAAATGTAGCGTGTTAAAAACCAGTCCCTGCGCACCCCCGCCCCCGTAAAACCAAACAAAGGGAAGCGGAAACCTGCCCCTCACTCCTGTCTCCCTGTCTCAGTCCACTCTGGCTTCTGCAAAAAGTTAGCACAGACTGGCCTGGCGTAGGCAACTGACACTTACTTCCTGTAGTTCTGGAGGCTGTGGAGCTGTGGCTCGAGGTCCTGAGCCACTCGGATGCTGGTGCAGACTGTCTTCTGGGTCTTTGCCCTCATGTGTCCGGAAGAGAGAGGAGAAACAGGCTCTCCGGGGCCTCTTTTATAAGGGCCCTAATTCCACTTCAGGGAGCTCCACTCTCATAACCTAATCACCCTAAAGCCCCTCACCCCTCCTAATTCCATCAAAGTGGGGTTAGGATTTCAATAGAGGAATTTGGGTGGGGGGACAAACATCGGTCCATGGCAACCCTGTCTTAGTAGTGGCAGCTTTGTCCTTTTCTCGTACAAAATTTGGGGGTTCATCATGAATGTTTTCAAAGATCCGATCTGTCAACAAATCCAGCCTTACTGTCCACATGCCCCCTGAATCTGACCACTTTCCCATATCTGCTGCCAAATAGGTCCACTTCCAGTGCCCCCGCATCTTCCTCTCATCATAGTCTCTGAACAGGGGGCGCAGTGATCATTTGAACATGTAAATTATATCCCGCCACTCTGGTGTTCAAAACCCTCCATCGCTCTCCCAGGCATTCTGAATCCCTTGCAGTGGACAATGGTTCCCTAGTAATCTCACCTGCAGGCAGGATCTTGGGCCAGCCTTCCTCTCCTTTACTCTGCTCCGCTCATACTGGGTCTTCCTGCTGTTCTTCAAATGCACCACCCACATTTCTGCTCGGAAGATTCACACTTGCTGTTGCTTTCCCTTCTCTACAACACGTCAACTTTCAGAGAAAATGCCCCTGGAGGCCTTCCATGGAATCGCCACCCCATCTCTGCACTGTCTCTCTGGTCTCCCCACCAAAAGGGGCGGGGTTCATACAGCGCTGTACTCTTAGTGGGCAGTGACGCACTGGGATCTTATTGAACACTCCACATTTGCTGAATGGAAGAACTTATCTTTTTTTTTTTATTTTTATTTTAATTGTTGATCTTGTACAGTTTTCTGTCTTTTACTCCCACCCCAGCCCACCACCCCAGCCCTCCCCACCTCCCTCCCATTTCCACCCCCCATAGTTTTTGTCCATGTGTCCTTTATACTTGTTGGTCTAAACCCTTCCCCTTTTCCCCTGAAATTCCCTCCCCTCCCACTCTGGTCACTGTCAGCCTGTTCTCAATTTCAATGTCTTTGGTTATATGCTTGCTTGTTTGTTTTGTTGATTAGGTTCCTGTTAAAGGTGAGATCATATGGTATTTGTCTTTACTGCCTGGCTTATTTTGCTTAGCATGATGCTCTCCAGTTCCATCCATGCTGTTGCAAAGGGCAGGAGCTCCTTCTTTCTTTCTGTGGCATAGAATTCCATTGTGTAAATGTACCACAGGTTTTTGATCCATTCATTTACCGATGGGCATCTAGGTTGCTTCCAACACTTGGCTATTGTAAATTGTGCTGCTATGAACATAGGGGTGCATAGGTTCTTTTGGATTGGTGTTTTAGGGTTCTTAGGATATAGTCCTAACAGTGGAATTGCTGGGTCAAAAGGTATATTCATGGAGAACTTACCTTTGAGGATGGGCCTTCAGTCCTTACTGCTGACTATGGACCTTATTATTCTGGTCACATTTGGATGGATAGCAGGTTCATCTATCTAGAAAAATCCCTTTTCCCATGTGTGCTACAGTTCCATGTGCAATGTGGCCAGGTAGCAGACACCTAGAATGGTGTTTATGAACTTCAGTGCTCTTGGTGGTTTGGACCACATAACTCTCTTTAGTGGGGGATGGCCCTCTGCCCTGTAGGTTGTTTAGTAGCATCCTTGAGTTCTAGCTACAGGATGCTGGATGCCTGCAGAAACCCCCATTCCTCACTGTGATAATCAAAAAGGTCTCCTGTCTTTGCCAAAAGCTCTCTAGAAAAGAGAGGGAGGGACTCACCTCTCACCTAGAGGGTCTTGAATTCTTCCTCCACCTTTGAGGGATACAGGGTTTCTCATAGGGTTTTATAATTTTGCCTTCCCCCAGCCACCCTTCTGCCTGAAACCCAGGAAACTGAGGAATCTTCCCTTGCAGGGACTCAGGTTCCTTCCACATTCTCATGGCTTCAACTCCAATCTCCCATGACATACAATGGAATTATTTTCTTCTTTCTCTTTTTATTTGAAAGCCCCTTTCATCCTTTCCTGAGTTCATTCCAGCAAGAATCTAGAGTAAAAAAAAAAATTATCAGAATTGGCCAAGTCTAGCTCTTGATTTTTAAAGGGAGCTTGTGGAATTCTGAAATTACTTTTATCTTTCACAAAGAAGAGCTTTCAAGGCCTCTTTTTCATGAGGCCCAAAGAACTCCGATACGTCAAACGACTCTCCTTCATACTGGCCGTCTGCCCTCCTTCTGAAGCACGGGACCCGGAGGGCGATTGGATGACAAGCCAGTGGGTATTATTTTAGAAGAATAAAGCTGCAGCAATCTTTCATATTCACTAAAAACAATACAATTTGGTTTACAGTCTTCGAGAACATCGTAACCATTCTGCACGTGATGTACGGTGCTGTTCAAGTACCTCAAACGTGCATTGTGTTTCATTGAGAGGAATAAGTAATTGCAGTGAGAGATGCAGTAATGATTCCTTTTCTCCGATTCAGAGGGATTTTACGGTGATCGTCATTATTAAACGAGATAAATATTTGCATACAGTACAGTGTATGATCCTTTCGTTAAGAAATATTGTTACTTTAACAATACGAATTGGGTCCTGAATCGTGAGAGGGTTTTTTTTTTAAACATTTGATTTTAATGAGGCATCGAATATGTATTTGCTTTTATGAGATGCACATATTTGGAATATGGCTGTATTTGTCAGCATAAGAATGATTTAAATTTCCCTTAAATGGGCTATTAGGATGCAGATGCTCTTGCTGACAGGTGCTTCCGAAGCATTACAAAAGACATAAGTATAATACTTTCTGAAAATGTGATGCTCTTGCCTCCACTCCCG
Organism: Glossophaga mutica; assembly: GCA_039655065.1. Taxonomy (NCBI): domain Eukaryota; kingdom Metazoa; phylum Chordata; class Mammalia; order Chiroptera; family Phyllostomidae; genus Glossophaga; species Glossophaga mutica. The sequence goes on along the minus strand of CM077313.1, from coordinate 5,643,073 downwards.
TTAGGTTAAGCAGATTCCTTACCTTTGTCAAACACATACACTGATGCAGTTGTATAGTCAGTGGGTACCATTCACTTCTGTCTGATCATCGGAAAAGTGTGTGGCAAGATCCAGAATAAGGAAAAGTAAAAATCAATATAATTTTGTGTGGGTGTGTGGAAAATGCTACATGAGCTATTGAGTGATAAAAGTTAACTGGGGCCTCAGGAGGACTCTTTGTTCTGAATTCTTGTTTTGGGATTACCGATAACTGACATATAATTATAACGGAATAGCTTTAATGCTAACACCATGTGTTACATGATTTCCAGTATCTGCCTTAAACTTCAGTTAGCACTCCTGCCTCCAGGTCCTATGGGTTGCTGATAAAATTCATGTTCACTTGTTCTTTTGGTGGCATGGTATTCTTAGACTTTAAACATCATTTTTTTCTGCACAGAATGAATTTACATATTTGAATGTGGTTCATTTGAGAATAGGAACAAAAACAATGCTGTTGAGTGAGTTGAACCCGACACTGTGCTGAGGACTTGGCGCACCCATCGGTAGGGGCTGCTTTACTGTTTTGATCACTTTGATGTCCCTTCTTCTAACACGTGTCTACTCCCCTCACTCGCTGATTGGAGATTTTGAAGTTATATGTAACTGATACCTTCCGGAAAATTATCGGCCCCATGGATGTCGGTCATCGTGCCGTTGGTGAGCTCTCAGAATAGAGGTAAAAACAGCCGATGGAATCTATGACCAACAGTCAGCCGAGAGTCGTGGGGAAAGAGGGCCGGAATCTGGCTCGCTGACTGAGCTCCGAGGAGGCAGGCAGGGAGGGGCCCGTTTCCCAGTGCATGTGGACAACTCGGGACTCCCAGGTCCTTCTTGGTTGTGTTGGCTGGAATGGGCTGGGTCTGGGAGGGAGCAGTTAGTGTCGGCAGAGATGGGGCTGCAGATGGGGGTACGCACACAGAGGGGGCACGTGGTGTCCTGCTCAGGAGGCTGAGCCTTCTCCAGCAGCCGGTGGAAATTGGAAGCTTGATGAAGATGTTTCTTGGAGCAAAAATCCTACTTCATACTTTTTTGAAACATGAACTATAATTTTATTTTGATGAAGATAATTCTTTCTTTATTAAACTTATTGGGGTGACATTGGCTAATAGGATTATGTAGGTTTCCAGGGAACGATTCTATGATACATGCATCAGCTATACACGGCATTGCGCACCCACCACCCACAGTCAGACCTCCTTCCGTCACCATGTACTTGACCCCTTTGCCCGTCACCACCCCCTTCCCTCCCTCTGGTAACCACTACTCTGCTGTCTGTGTCCATGTGGTTCTGTTTGCTTGTTTCTCCTGTTCGTTCACGTGTTGCTTTAAGTTTTATGCCCCACATACTCTGTCGATAGTTTATATTCTAGACAACTGAATGTTCATGAGTCGATTTGTACAGTTTATACAACTTATCCCTGCCTTTTTTACTGCGTTGCTTTTTTATCTAAAATGGATAGTACCTATACTTAAAGTGTCCCCCTGAAGGTTGAACTGCCCACTCTGAGTGACGACTGAGGACTTCATTTAACCTTTTGCCTTGGAAATGCCTCTGAAGACAAGATGTTGTTTAAATATACAAGTTGAGGGCAAATCTGGAACTTTTTTCCTAAGTTGCTCAGAAGTGTGAAAAATGTAGATAATATGTAGATTTGTAATATGTAGATAATAAAAACATAAGCCAATCAAATGGTATTTTCAGGGAATAATAAGGACTACAAAACTAAGATAACACAACAGTCAAGAATACACTGTGGGGCAACATTATGTAAGTAGTGAGGAGTGAATATTTAACTCAAACTCAAAACAAAAGGCTACCTAATAGATTACTTCACACATACTGACATTCTAGAAAATAAAAGTTGTAGGGACCGAAGACTGATCGTCGGTGTTCTGAGGCTTGAGGGGGAAGCAGGGTTGACAACCAAGGGGCCCTCGAATTTCGTGGACAAAGGATCCATTCGTGACCTTGACTATGGTGGTGGTTTAGGCATTTGTCAGAACTTACAGAACTATCCATTGAAAAGGAAGAATTTGTACTCTACATGAGAAGTAAATACACAAAAGTTTGAAAGGATGTTCTGAGAACATGACGGGAGCTGGGACCTGAATGACGAGCCCAGGTGGAAGGGTCTGTAAGTGTGGACAGGAACAGGGAGGCCAGGCTGGACCGAGTCTCCCGAGGAGACAGGAATGGGAAGAAATGGCCCCCGCCACCCCGGGAACTTGATGTGAAGACGCGGGAAAATTCACTCTTTCAATGTATATTGTTGTTAAAGGCTATGTAGTCAAATTTCTTTCTAAAAAGGTGAAATTGAAAACATAATGATAAGTATTTTAAGGGCTAATTGTCTCAAGGGAGGAGAAAATTAATGAGAAGTGGTATGGAATAGTGGTGCTTGGGAGAATTTTAAGATTAGGAAAGAGAAACAGTGTTCAAATTTCAGCTCTGCCATTTATTAACTCAGGGACTGAAAATGTTACTTCGCTTCCCTAACTCCTCATTGATAAAGTGGGAGTAGTAACCATACTCAGAGCATTTCCTTTGGGAAGTGAAATTAGATATGATGTTTGACTCATTGTCTGGGATAGTAAGTGTGTGTTCTTTTCATTCCTTAGATCAGCACGCTGGGTTAACTCAAGTTATATCTGACATTTTGCACTCCGGCAAATGAGCGGAAAAAATGAGTGAGCCATGGAAAAATATTTATTTCTTAAGTGCATTGCTAGGGTAAAGATCACAGGAAGGCATTGTTTGATAACATAAAAAAATGTTTTCAATTACTTTTCTGCGACAGTATAGCAGATGTACAAGGGACTTGGAAGTCCCACGGATCAGGACTCAAATTAGAGCTTTAATGCTTCTAGCCGTGTGAGCTGGGGCGAGCTGCCTAATCTTGAAAAGCTCAGTTACCTCTTTTGTGTAACAAGCATACTAAAATTACTTTCCTCACAGAGTGGTTGTAAGAATGACAAGGCAGCACGCTCAGCAGAGTATCTGGTGCATCCTTAGAGTTCAGCAGATGCAGGCATCAGCAGAGCGTGCTGGCAACACTTTCCCAATGAACTTGGGATCTATTCGACATGTTTACCGAGTGTTTTGTATGCACGGGGCGCTGGGAGAAAAATGTGCATAAATCCTAAGATGCACAAGGCATGGTCTCTACATTAGAGAATTTACTGCATTAGTAACGGGCTGGCCTCCACAGGGGAAGAGACCAAGTCTTAATCTTCCCCGTCATTCTACTGCTTGGCCCAGTCCCAGAACGTAGGTGCTCAAAACCACTTCTAAATTAAGTAACCCTAATGGTGAGTACACATATCTCCTTTCCAGCGCAAACGGCATTTGGGGGAACAAAGACGTAATGGTATTCACTCCAAGAAAGGGAGCAGTCTCAGTCTTGGGTGGTTGTTTTTCCTGCTCCAAATAACTGTGTTGTGGCTGCTTTTATGAATCGCCTACTACTGCTGGTGGATTTGGCTCTTGTTATTAGTGTATCAGATATTATGACTACTTCCCACTCCACCACTGAATAATTCCTCTCATTTCATGAGGCTACCTCTCCATCTTTAAATACCATGGCCATTTATTTCGTTTATTGAGTTTTAAAGTATAATGCCTGAACCAACATCGGCATCATACCCTGAAACTTGTAGACATGAGAATTATGGGCCTCCCCCAGACCTGTGGAATCAGAATCTCTGGAGGTAGGTTAAATACATAGAATCTGTGTTTTAAAGAGCTTCCAGGTCCCCGGCTACTGTGACTCAGTGGACTGAGTGCCAGCCTTTGAACCAAAGGGTCATCAGTTCGATTCCCAGTCAGGGCACATGCCAGGGCTGCAGGCCTGGTCCCAAGGAGGGAGCATGTGAGAGGCAACCACACACTGATGTTTCTCTCCCTCTCTTTCTCCCTCCCTTTCCCTCTCTCTGAAAATAAATAACATTTTTTTTAACAAACAAAGAGCCTCCAGGGAATTTGAGGCACACAAGCATTTGAGAGCCTCTGCTGTTGGAGCTCCCCCAAGCTGTGATCTCCCTCTTACATTTCATTTGCCATTCTGCGGCGATTCTTGGAACAAAGGTAGAATCTGAGAGGAACGGAGTCTTATAGTGGAATGACACCCCTTGCCCCTCAGAATGGCTTGTGCAAAGTCCCGAGCTCAGGCGGGCCTTTCCGGCTTGCTCCTGTCTCGATGCAACCTTCATTTTTGCAAGTTGTCATCTCCAGCACTCTAGATGGTTAAAAATCCCTTCCTTTTAATTTATTTTGGTGTTACACTTTCTTTTAAAATTTTTAATTTTTTTTTCAATTACAGTTTACACTCAGTATTATTTTGCATTCGTTTCAGAGGTACAGCATGGTGGTTAGATAATTAGATACCTTACAAAGTGTTCCCCTGGCATTTGCCATACTCAACGGGCACCATACGCAGTCATTATAGTATTATTGACTGTATAGCCCATGCTGTACTTTACATCACCAGCCCTCTTTCTTTAAGAGAGTTAATCTGAGAGGTACATTCTGCATCACAACATAGTTTCCCCACTTTTTCCTGGAGGCTTCAGATGCCCTGGTGCAGCCAAGTCTCTGTTCTCTTCCCCATAGTCACCGCCTTTTTCTGTGTGTTCACGAGTCCCAAAATACGTAGTAATGTGTAATAGACTCGTATGGTCTCTCACAGTCAGTGCGAGACCCTCAGAGGCCAGAGTTTATTTGCAGTTGGAGGTCATCCAACGAGGCTACTTGGAGAAGATGGCTTTCGCATTCTCCTTTTCGAACTTTGGGAGCCGCAGCTGTTACAGAAAATGAAAAAGTAAGATGATAAATATTGAACTTGTGAAATAAATATCACTTTCTATTCCTGACAGCAGGAGGGCAGCTTCCCTTACCTAAATCCTTGACCTGTCACCATTTATTAAGAATGAATTTTACCGATCTTACTCATCATTCTCATTTAAAAATCGGAAGAGATGGTTTTTTTTGTTTCTTCATTTGTTTCTTGTTTGTGTTTGAGCTGTTTTAAAGCTCATCACTAAATTACTTGGTATATTTTTTGATGTAAAGTGTTTCACCCCAGGACACTGAAGAAAAATCTTATCATGGCAATAATTTTGGTCGCATGCAGGATTGCAATATCCCATAGAAAAAACAACTATTAAAAACATGTTTTCTGGTTATTATGCCATGCACTCTCTATTTTCCCTAGATGTTCAAATCACCACAAAAATTGCTATAGATCAGCCTCACACACCACATTGTGGATAGTTGTACGTTCTAGCATAAGCACATATTATTAACCTATTCTAAATCTCTGTTTTATACAGAGAAGATAAAGCTATAAGCACCTATTAAGTTATCTTATTTTTTTCTCTGAAAATAATAAGGACATGTATTATTGAAATAAAGAGAAGGATTAATCACTTGCAATTTTCCCTTTACATATAGAAATACAACCTTTATTTCTAGCTTACACAGTGGGCAAGTATCAAAATGAGTTCAGTGGGCAAGGTTGAAAGTAATAAGAATGCTCTGTCAAACGCCCTGCCAGAATGACAAACTTCTCGGCGCCGTCTCTAGGAGGACTGGGCTGTGTGCTTCTCAGCTGCAGACAACAGAAATCATTTTAGGTATTGTAGGGAAAAGTAATTTATCAAAGTATATACCTAGCAAACTGACAGGACTTCAGAAATAGGCTTTAAACTGACCTTCAAATATAATCTCCCCAGACCACACAGTAGACCCGGATCATTAAGAGAGCTGCCACTTTTCGTTGGTTAGCAGGCTGCTGCCAAGGTTGCTTGCTCGGTGCAGCCCGTTCTGCCTCCATGCGCGTTGGTGCTACTTGCAGATGCACGCCAGGCCCCACCCTCACCATGGAATTCGGCCGCACCTCCACCCTGCGGGCCGGTGCACCTGTTGGCAAAATGCGAACCATGTCTGCAAAGACATCTGGAAAATGTAGCTTTATCTTTCCAACACCTGCTCTCAGGGAGACACAGACACAAGTCCGAGGTGGCTGCTGAGTCACGTGAGTTGCCCGTGCGCCACCGCGTGGGGATCTGTGCAGGAACTAGAAGACTCTGGCGACCAGTCAGAAGGCTAGTGTTCAGTTTTCTGGTGATAGTTTTAATTCCCCCCTCCATATTTCTTTGGTACCCTTGCCTACTTGACAGAAACAGTTTCCTTTGCTCACTGGCTTTCCCTTGGTTTCTGCCCATAGAGACACTAGAAGGAGATTGGAGGAGGAAGTTTGCTCTTTGGGGGTATATACCCCTGATGCCCTTCCCCCGGGATGCTCCAGGATGGCTGAATCTCCTGATGAAAGCTGACCTCGGATCACTTCCATCAGGGGGCCGGCTGCACAGAGCCTTTCCCCGCCAGGCTCTGCTCAGCTGAAGAAGAGCCACAACCGAGTCTCCGGGGTATACGGTGGCCCCTGCGGTCTCTTTATTCCCTGCTGGTGCCTTTAAAAGTAGTCCCTGCCTTCAACACCCGCTGATTACTTCAAATTCATGGTGCTCTTTCATAACAGGGTCTAGATGCACAGATTAATTAATTAATTAACTAATTTTTAATAGTTCATCTTTATTGTGTGTTTCCATTACCATTTACACCCCCATCCCCTCTTCTGCCTTCCCTGTTGTCTGTGTCCGTGAGTTCTTTTTCTTTTTCTTTTTTTGCTCAGTCCCTTCATTTCCCTGCCCTACCCCGCCCCAAGCTGTGAGCCTGCTCTCTATCAGACTCACAGATTTCTTGATGTAAAAATAACAAAAAAACAACATTCTCTGTGGTTGAGGCATAGCTCAGGGAGCGCTTAAATTAAAGCATCAGCCTCCATATTATAAGATGAAAGATTGCAAATACGGGTTCCATGGTAAGTATAGATTCTCTAAAAATGTAATGATTTCAATGCTTGATTTTAAATTATATCCACTTGGAATCATCAAATGATGCAATCATTTTTGTTAATATGTTAGAAAAGTGTAGAACCTGTGCATCCAAATTGTTTCATATATGTAAATTCTTTATAATTTACAGAAACAATAGTTGTATTTAACATAAATTTTGTCATTATTTTTCAAAATTACATTTTGCAATACATTGGAAAGTTAAAAAAAGAAATCTACTCTGTGTTTCTAAGATACCTGGAATATATTTGACAAATTTATGATTTAAGTAGGGTAGGGAACCAGATATTAACAATGAGTCAACCAATCTACTTTCTTCTAAGCTGCGGGGAAAAGGGGCTAATCAAACCAATTGTAAAGACAGTAGTGATAAAAGAATTGCTTGACTGACTCTTTCGTATTTCAACCAATTTTTGCATACCAAGTGGAGGGGAAGTGGATTTTGAATGCCAAGACCTTGTTCGTAAACTTCTAAAAATACCTACATGGGTTATAAAAGTGGCTTGAAAATATTCATCATTTATGAAATATGTCCTTACAACGAATCGTGTCCCTAGGCATGACATATTTTTGTGAGTTCATTACTACATCACACCAGAAAACTCATTGCTTCTGTCTTTCAAGACGACGTTAGCAACTGTGATAATCAAAAACACTAATGAAGAGTTCTTGTTTCCAGGGCATTGAATAGTCTTCAGGATATTTTCTAGAAAGACTTGCTCTTTCCACACCTGGAGCTTTTTATTACTTCTGGTCACTACTACAGATGGAGGAGTGGCAGCAGATTCCACTGACCTTCCGAGAGGGCTGAGGCGTCTCTCAAGCAAAGTATATCTACAGATACGTATGTTGTCCAACCTAAGCCAAAGAATGAGTTTACTCTCATTTAAAATTAATGTTGAGGACCAACTAAAGCACGGTGACATATCTATTGGAAAAATACTCAAATAGGAAAGTCATATGTTACAAACTTCAGTGAATTTGCTCCTCCACGATGAAAACGTGTACCAGTGAGCTCCCGTGGATAAAGAAGGGGTGGGCCCGAGCGCCCCTCCAACTCGATAGGTCACCAAGTAAACTGCAGTCGAGTCAGAACAAGGAACAAGAAAGCAGGTGCAACACGTGTTTTACAACTCTCCGAACTCCACTGAATCCCAGTTCCGATGCTCTGGCAGCACCTTGAATGTTTACGTGAGACCTCAGCCGTAATATTGTAGCAGCAGCATCTAGCTAACCAGGTTAGGGTCGGGCTATGAAATCCTTCAGTAGGCTACTGAACACGGGACCAGTGCAGAGCTGATGGCCAGGGAGGAGGCTCCTAGGGTCACAGGTTATTGAATTCTCTAGATTCCTGTACCCTATCCTTGTGGGGGGCAGGAGTGCTTTATGACATTTCTATCCTGTGCAAACTGGAAAGATCGACCATTTCACTATTTCATTTGAAAGAATACATTCTTGTTCTTAGTTCCTACTAAGCCTCTGACATTGATGGAAGACAATAGTACATAAAGTGATTATAGTTGCTGGTTCTGGTACTTGTCTTTTTGATTAAAATTTTGTTAGTTGCTAATAACCAATCTTTCACAACATTTAATTGTTAAATAACTAACCATGAATTTTTGTATTTCTGATGAGGCCATTTCAAATTGTATATTACAACTAATCTGAAGGGGAGTGGGAGTGTATGTGTCTACAGACCATACAACAAAAAAATTCAATTTTTTGGAATTGATTCTGTTCCCCCTTTAGTAGTATTCTTTCCTTGTCTGTTCTTAGCTGCCAATATACAGGGCATATTTAACCACAAAATTACACCCATCCACCTTGTGCAGAACAATTTTCTCTCTACTGTTAAGTTAAAATTTCAATTGAATTTTATCTCTGACATTGAACTTTTGTATCTTTATTCTCCATCCAGACCACGGCTTTTGTAGGTAGAAAGACAATGGGCACCTGGCATAGTACCTGACACATTACCCCAATAAGTACTTGTGGATGCATGAATAAAGGAATGAGTTGTTAAAAGGTCTTCCTTCTAGAATTTCAGTGCTCAGTTTATAGCCAGGCTTGTGCTCATTGTATTTGTAGTCTTCGAAGTTTACCTAACGAAAACATTCTTTAAAACAATAACATCATTTAAGTTACTTTCGTTAGGGTAGGAACGATAGAGCAGCAATGGGGTAAATATAAATATCCTAGAGTTGTAAGGAACTCTAAAACAAAACAAGCAGTTTTTCTGTATAAGATGGAAATGCATGTAGTCACTTGTATTGTTAGCAGATTAAAACATTATATAATGAATGCATAGTTTGATATTCCATTTCTCCATAGAGATAGAAATAAAGGTGAGAAATCGCAAATAACTTGGATTCAGCCTTGAAAAGTACTTGTGAACCCAGAAGCCACATGTGTCCACTAACCATTAATGAGAAATTCTTGAGAGAAATCTCCAGCAAAGAAACTGTTGACACAAGAACTTTGGGTTAGTCCTTAGTCTTTGCTGATTTAGACAAAGAAGCAATCTTGGCAGACCATTTACTATAAGATTTCAATAGATTCTTATTCTTCTTATGCCATGAAAACTTTAATTGTCTAAATCTGTTTACTAGGAAGGGCAAAGGTCTCTTCTGTAAGAATTAGGCATGTGTTTCAATAGTTCCAGTGGCTTAAAACCTTGACACCAGGAAAGGTTTTATATTTGTTAAAGATTATTGTAGATAATGTATTTATTCGCTTAATGTTGAAAACTAAATTTACCAAACAAAGCTGATTTTGTTTGAGATCTCGTGACAATTAATCCTTGCCCATGACCCTGGTACTGTAGCTATAATTAAGTGAATCTGTTGAGAAGATTCTGTGGTTTCTTCAGAATTAAGAACACATATGATATTTCCTTGCAAAACTCACCTAGCAAGTAAAATATATAAATATCTAACAGATTAACTTTAAAACATAGTGCAAATTTTTTTTTTATAAAGATATCACTCATGGAGTAAAATAGCATGCAAGGTCTTTTTTTTTTTTTTAAAGATTTTGTTTATTTAGTTTTAGAGAGAGGGGAAGGGAGGGAGAAAGAGGGAGAGAAACATCAATGTGTGGTTGTCTCTCATGTGGCCCCCACTGGGGACCTGGCCCACAACCCCGGCAGGTGCACTGTCTGGAAATCGAACCAGCAACCCTTTGGTTTGCAGTCCTTGCTCAATCCACTGAGCTACACCAGCCAGGGAGTATTGTCTTTTTAAATCAAGTAATGGGTAGGTATTATTTTAAAGAAACAGATTGTTTTTAAAAGATGTACAACTGAAAACAGCATTGCCTCTCTCATTCCAACCCCTTACCCCCAACTCTCTAGATGCAATCAGTAGCCATTCTGCAATGTTTATAATGAATGTGTCATTTATAAATAATAGACTATTTGCATTTTCTCCATCTTTAAGATATTTTGTACTGGTTTCCATTTATTCCACCCCTCTGCAAAATTTGTAAATATATTTCTATTAAACTTACATGAATTCGACACCATTTTTTACATTTGGGGCCCCAAGTACAGGAAATGATCAAATTTCCTTTACGAGTACTCTCTTGTTTTTAATTTTTAATCAGTACCTTTTAAAAATGAAAATGCACTTCTAAACTCTCCAGCAAAGTTTTCAGTGTCTTTCAGGATAATCAAAGTTATAAAATAAGTTTTCATGTCTGTGTGTGTTTTTGCCCGTGGGCCCGTTCCCTGAAAGGAACCCTGGGGTCATTCATTGCTCTTTCTCACCCTGCAGTGGCAAAGCTGGCCTCTCCCCCAAACTCCTCCATCAGGGCATGATCCCCTCCCCTCCCCTCCCCACGAGCCCTCCTGTTTCCCAGGAGCGTGAACCCCCCGCAGCTGGAGCCTGCCTCGTGCACTACGGGCTCCGTGCCAGGGCATGAAGGGAGCCAGAGGATGGCCCGGGACGTGCTGAGTCATGGGCGGGAGACGGAACGCGCAGGTGCAGAGACCACGCTCCCGAGGAAGGCGGGTCTCGCAGACTCTCGGGAGTCCCGGGACAGGAAATACCGAGGTGCCCGCGTGCCAGAGGCCCTGCGTTCCAGGCTCCTCGTCTTGAGTCCGCCTCGCGCCACCTGGGGAGCAAACCCCAGTCCTCGAAGACACCTGGCCCGTCGACTTCGGAGTCTCAGGAGGTGGCAGCTTGCTCCAGAGGCTGGCCAGGTAGTTCATATACATAACTGCCCCCGCCGGACTAGCCTTCCTGCGGTCCTCCATGTCCGACCTTAACGCCTGTGAAATTTCTGAACCAGGGGTAGGGGTGGTGGTGGGTGGGAGCCTCGCTGTGGTCTGGGACCTTGGAGTCCAATTTCCCCCTACACAGAATTTCAACCTTCCCCTGACCCCAGCCCACCCACACCTTGACCTTCAGAGATTGCTGTTGCCTTGAATCCCTGAACTCTTAGCATTTAGCAGGGGGTTGCTGTGTAAACAGACTCCGCTCTGCACCTCTCACCGTTGGAGTTTTTAGCTTTCTCTGCCGCGCTAAACCAGTCAGAACTCTGCTTTCCAGATGTCGTTTGTGGACTTCTGTCTGTCTTTTCTACCATTTGGTCCATATACAGTTTTGCCTTTTAAGAAATGCTTCATGGTCTTAGTGGAATTTCATAAAACACCTGTGGCTTCTGTTCAGTCTCCTGTGTTCCCTTTAAAATCAGGCGATACTGCAGTATAGGTCTACGTCCTCAAATAACGCTGTTTTCGTTGTACCTGGTTGGCGGAACAGCCCATTAAGTTTTTTCATTGCGGTGGCTCTATTAGTGCTTGGTTGTCCTTAACTTCATTCGAAACAATATTGTTAGATTGCATTGTGACAACTCTCACATCAGTGTGCATTTTATAAAAAGCTTATCAGAATTGGTGAATTTTTGTGCAGCCATTTTAACATCGAAGGTGGAAAAAGATATGCAACATTTTCGGCATATTATGCTTTATTATTTCAAGAAAGGTAAAAGCACAACTGAAATGAAAAGTAGAAGATTTGTGTAGTGTATGGAGAAGGTGCTGTGACTGATCGAACGTGTCAGAAGTGGTTTGTGAAGTTTCTTGGTACTATTGACATTTTGGCCAAATAATTCTTTGCTGTGGGGCTGCCTTATGCATTGGAAGATGCTTATCAGCACCCCTGGACTCTATCCACTAGCAGCCGATCGTGGGAGATAGCCGACATACTCAAAATATCCAAATCAATAACATTATTGGTGAAAATGAAAAATGTGTCTTTTATTTTCACGGGAAAAACTGAACAGACTTTTGTCCAAACCAGTGACATTCGAAAGCAGAAAAGAGTGGATTCGGGCCCGGGCCACGATCTGTGGAGTTTGCATGTTCCCATGTGTGTAGGTTTTCTCCAGACGCTCAGGTTTCTTCCCACCTCCCAGAGATGTGTGGGTGAGGTGAAATTGTTGTGTTTAAAACGTTGCCGTCTGAGGAGTGTGGGTGCGTGTGAGTGACCCCGCAATGCAAGGGCGATCTGTTGGGGTTGGTCTCCCCTGTTCCTGAGCTGCAGGGGTGGGCTCCAGCCACCTGTGACCCTAAACTCGGAAAAGTGGGGTGGAACATAATGATCTTACTTGTTTTTATTAATCGTTCTTACATGCCCGAATAGCTGACATTTATTTTCATGTTTAATATTGGACATGTTTTGAGGTTTTTGTTTATAAGTTTGGTGATGTTTTAGTGACTAGAAATATACAATAGAGACTTAACTCTTGTTTCTATCAATAAGCCTATCTGTGGTAAAATTGGCTTTATTACATATCATTAAAGTCACAGTTTTCAAGAACCTATCACCTCTCAACTTCACCTGTCACTTTAAGTGAGTACTTACTGTGAGTTCCTATATTTTTCCCTGGTTGGATAATATTCAACTGTATTGCTAGGCCATAATTTTTTAACGGAACCTCTGTTGTTAGTATTTAAGTTGTTCTTTTAAAGTAAATATAGTTCAACAGTCCTCCATGAAATTTGTATTTCCTTTTAAGCGTTGTTGCTAGAGGTATACTATTTATATACTGAAATTTTAATGGTGGCAATTCTAGGTGATAGGTTCATAGGTTATTTTCATTTTATCATTTAACTATTTCCAAATTTCCAACAATGAACATATATCTACATTTATAATTTTAAGGGGGAAAAAAGCTATACATGCTATTTTTAAAGTAATATAAGCTCCCAAAGGAAAGACACTATTTTCACTGACTCAAATTTTGTCAAGTTCAATGCTAGAAAGAGGGCCTAGTAAATAATAGATATGTGGCACCTTTAACAGGAACCTAATCAACAAAACAAACAAGCAAAATATAACCAAAGACACTGAAGCAGAGAACAGGCTGACAGTCACCAGAGGGGAGAGGGGAGGGAATTTCAGGGGAAAGGGGGAAGGGTTTGCAGGAACAAGTATAAGGGACACATGGACAAAAACAAGGGCGGGTGGAAATGGGAGGGAGGTGGGGAGGGCTGCAGGGATGGGAGTAAAAGACAGAAAACTATACTTGGACAACAATTAAAAGAAGAAAAGAACAGATCCTTGGGCATTTCCAGGCTCTGGCTGTCACCGAGTGGAGAGAGGTGTGCCACGGCGGCGGGCATGGCGCTCTGGACTAACCAAAGGCCACGTAAGTGATGGCCGTACTGCTTCGTGGTGACTGACTGTCTTTCTGGAATTGGACGGCCTCTGAGAAAAGTATGCAGCAAGCAGTTAACCAAACAGACCATCCGTTCATGTGGCACAGTGGAGAAAATCATCAAAGTTTTGATGTGAAATATGTTCACGTATGAGTTCTAGGGTGTTTACGGCAGTTTTGTAAGATCAAGAAAACCTACATTTAATTTCCTTTGAAAACACTGTTGAGAGACTTTTCAAAAATTGCCTCACATCAAGAGATTTTAAAAGGTGGAAATCAGCTGTTAAAATTGGTACACCATGGCAATGATGAGCCTTTTAAAAATTAATTTGGTTTTGCAAGGGTTGGCCCTGGAGTTTCTTTATTTCTGCTGAAGAGAAGCAATCTGTTTGTGGGTAGAGAGACACGAGCACATTTTTCTTAAAGCTGCATTCGTCTGGGTTTATGGGGTATATTGGGGCTTGTAAGGAGGGGCTGGGATGAGCGTGGGAAGTTGGTGGCACGGTGCCCAGGTCTGTCCTTGGGGTTGCCTCTGGTTGTCTCCCCAGATTCTGTTCTACAAAAGCCCTACAGGCAAAAGAGATGTTAACACCATCGTAATTATGCATATCCATGCGTAATGGCAACATTGAAGAATATATATCATATTGCTATATATAACATGGTATATGTTATGCTATACTGTATATGATACTATATGGTTTATAATATTCTTTAGTATATTGGCATAAGCGCCTAAGAAGACTGGCTTCTGCCCATCAGAAGCAAAGTAAATCCCTCTATTCCTCATCTGTGTTGCCATTAATTGTTTCTCATTGCCATTAATTAATTCTTGCTTGTTTGTTCATTTAAAATTTTCAGTTTTGTTTACTATAGAGGGTTATGTTTATATTTTGTTGGTTCTGTTTTCCGTGTAAAAGTATTTTGCTCATGAATCTTCCAAAGCATTTTTGAACTTGGCATGCTAACATTATTTTGTATATACCTCGTTAGTCCACCAGCTTCTGGAGGGCCAGAAACTTATGTAATTCATTTTTCTCCTCTATACCCAACATGGTGCCCAATTCACTCCTTCAACAGATATTTACTCACCTTATGATGCACTCAGCCAAGTGTTAGACATTGGTAGTCTGACAAATTAAATGATTATGGAAGGTGAGTCTACAAATTCCTTATTGTCATACCTAAGGTTGAGTGGGGAAAGAGGGCTTCTGTGCAGACTGGCTGTCATTTACTGTAGGACAAATGGAAACTTGATATTTTAAAAGTATATAATTTTGAAATGTATCCAGGAGGTCAAATACGTAGCATTATCAACACAAGACATAATAGAAAACTTAACAAATACTGGATATTGGGTCAAAGGAGAAACACATCACAGACTATATACCCATCCCCACGTGAGAAAGAATGCGTTTTTCCCACCACATACAAAAGCGTGGGTAGGCCTAGGCAAGCATCAGTCTACAATTTTGTTCCTTGCTTGACTGTATAGCTCAGAAATTCGCAGTAGGAGTTTGTTTCAAATTCTTCTCTGTGGCTCATTTTCCACTTGGGGAATCCATTTCTCATCCATTTGTCCAAAACTCTGTAGCAAATGTGTCTACAGCAAATTCAAAATTGCCTCTCATCCATTTGTGAGCGACACATAAATAACAAAGGAGACATTAAAAAGTTCACTTTTCCTCTCCTTTCTCTGAAATATCTCTTCCAGCGAAAGAAATAGTTTGAAATAATTGCCTATTCAGCAGCATCGTAATAGCTGTGAAATGTGATTGTCTTTTACCTCCCAGAAGTTCAGGGGCCCCATGAGACAGAATATTTTCTATTAGATAAAATAGAATCTTTCTGGGTTTCTTGATACACTTTTTCTTCGTGATACTCAATTCTTAACCCCTTGGTTTTTTAACATGGATTCATTCAAGGAAGCTGAGTACCTCAAGCACATTTCAATTTTGTGATTACAGACTCTACACTGAGTAGTAAAAACATTTCTTTTTGAGCAAGGGCTTGGCGACATTTTCATATCTGGAGAAAAATGAAATCAATTCAAGAAAAACAGAAGCCCAGGGGAAACCAACTGCATGAAAGGTTATATTTTTAATACAGAGAGCTTCTTCCTTAACTGACCATACATAAGATTTTTATTTTTTCAGTTTTAGGTATTTTATTTTTAACTCTTTTAAATTGTGTGAATATTGCTAGCTTGCTGAAATCTCATGGGGACTGATGCTTACCGCAGACTTTGAAACACTGCTGATAACCTGGAGATCTGATTTAAATCGCAGAAAAGAGTGTTTCAGCATAATCAGCAATTCGTAAATTCGGAAGAGTCGTCATTGTAATGGAGTTAGAATTTCCTCCCTGTACTCTTCTATGTGTTTTTTTTTACTTTATTTTTATTGATTACACTGTTACAGATGTCCTCATCCCCATGCCCTCTTTGCCCACTCCCCCCCATCTCATCCTCCCTTCCCTCAGGCCATCCCCACACTGCTGTCTGTGTCTGTGGGTCACACATATATGGCCTTTGGCTAATCCCCTCACCTTCTTTCATCCTCTGTGTTTCTCTTTTTTTATTTAGTCTTCCACTAGTGTCATGGAAAAGGTACACATGCATCATACTTTGCCTCCATCCTTTTTAAAGAATAGGAAGATAATACATAGAATGGGGGCAATCTTAATAAAGTGTGTGTAGGTTATAGATGCAGTGATGGGAAGTCATTCTCCTGTTGCCTTGTTGCCCAGACTGTGGGATGAAATAGAACCCAAGCTCCAAAAAGACTGTGAAGTTTTCCTTTCTTTCGACTTCCTGCATTCCATTTTCTTGGAACCTAGACAATTACTGATGGGTGCATCGTATTTATTTTTGGTTATTTTCTTATGCTAGTTGACCTAATAGTCATTTTTGTTTCCCGAAAGTAGAAAACAAAGATCTGTAATTGTGAATGCTCTGTAATTCACCCTTCCTGCCAGAGTTTGCAGGCTTACACTTTCCATGTTAGAGAAAAGGATTTACTCTGGTTTGGTTTTCTTTTCCTCTTAATTTTAGAATGGCGGTTCATCATAGTATCATGTATTTTTTGTCTAAAGCTAGAAACTGATGATTAGAAAGATTTACTTTTAGTTGCCATACCTCAGGGAAATTCCGCGGGCTTCCCTGACTCTGGGGCCCCTGGTTGGCATTGTCTGAATTTAAGTAGGGTGATTTATGTCAGAATGCATTTCTTTTCTGTTCAAAAATTCTCAGTCTGCATTCCAAATGGGTTTTGTACCTAGTAGTTGAAAAAAAGGACAATAAAGAGCGTGGGGGAACATATATTTGGAATTATTTTCTCTTAGTTAACTCATTTTCGATGACCGTTTTTCATGATTAGTCAAGGATTTAGGTCTTTTTCGATAGATAATATTTTAATGTGTACTTGAGAAGATTGCAAAGTGGCCATCAATTTGAGAAATTTGAAGTATAATCTTTTTTTTCTGTTTCTACAAAGAAAATGTTAAAAGGTTACCTCCAAATTGGTATCGATGTAAATTATAAAAGTGACAATGGTATGTATTTACCCGTACATTTTGAAGCTTTAGTTTTGACATTGGTCTTTTGTACCTTCTCAGTTAAGTATTTGATTAAAAGAAAATAAGCTAATAAAGCCTAAAATAGAGCTTTGTGGCATAAAACTATATAACCTTGTCATCTATCATTGTCAATAATGAATATTGTAATGAGGAGATATACTAGAGTAATGATAAGTGTAAACAGTAAGCTACCAAACAACAGTATTCTTACATTTGCAAGATTATTTACACACACACACACACACACACACACACACACACACACACGTGTAGAGAAATCTTAAGCATAAGCACAGAATGAAACTCATGCTGATCAGTTTTGGTGTCTCTGGACTTCTACAATTAACTACCGTCTGCCCCATGCTGCTAACAATGGTGATTCTGGTTTTCTTAGACTCCGCATTGAAAATGTAAGGATTATAGGTTATGCTGTTTAATCCCTCATTTTACACACAAGAAAATGAATTCAGTGAAAGTGTGAAAATTCTCCTCTCCTTCAGTCAATTTCTGTCCATCAAGTTTAGAACAGAGAAATTTGGACTCAAAGGGAAACATTGGGAGGGTTTTTCTAGCAGTAAAATTAAAAAAGATACTATTCATATTGTTTTTTCTTTAATTCTTCCTCCCTCCCTTCTTCCCTCCCCTCCTGTCCCCTCCCCTACTACCTTTCCCTTCAAAATACCCTTTTTACCACCTTAAATCAGAACATCTAACCTTAAGGCTCAATCCACTAGCCTGAGGAAGGGTCAGAGATTTTTACTGTTTCTTCTTCCTGGTCTGGTTTTCAGAAGCACAGAAATATCAAGCTCATCATTTCGTTTTGGTTATTTATCTGACTATATCTTCATGACATAGTTTCAAAAATAATCCTTGGGTACTTGCATTTATAAGATTGATAACAGAGATTATACAAAGTACATTACAATCTTCATTTTAAATGAAGTATTCAAAAATCTAAAGATTAATTATTTAGTTTTAATAATATCCTTTCCAGGTTTGGGGGAGGCTTAATAATTTGAAGAGCTTTCTGTTAGGAAAAAATTAATTTAGAATTGCTAATATGTAATGAGGTTTAAAAGTCAGTAC
This sequence comes from Glossophaga mutica, assembly GCA_039655065.1. Classification (NCBI taxonomy): domain Eukaryota; kingdom Metazoa; phylum Chordata; class Mammalia; order Chiroptera; family Phyllostomidae; genus Glossophaga; species Glossophaga mutica. The sequence goes on along the minus strand of CM077313.1, from coordinate 5,624,794 downwards.
TAATTTAGAAAAGAAATCATTTCAAGTTCATCATTTAAAAAGAGCAACCAAATACAAATGTTCACAAAGTTTAAAAATACCATCTTTGTAAATAATTTGTTTCTATTAGCCTCTTTCATTACCATTTCTTATGACAATTTCTAATAAAAAATTTTACATGGGAAAATGGAAGATCATTTGACCATTTCCCTAGAATGAGTGTTCAGTTTTTTTTCCCAACTTTTTAATAGATTTTTAGAGAAAGAGAGGTAGGGAGAGAGAGGGACAGAGAGAAGGGAAGGAAGGGGAGCATCGATTTGTTGTTCCACTTACTTATACATTCATTGCAGTTGCTTCTTGTATTTCAATATGGGTCCTGACCAGGGTCGAACCCGCAACCTTGGTGCATCACGATGACTTGATGCTCTAACCGTCTGAGCTACTCTGCCGGAGCCTCAATTGTTGATATTTAAATTATTTTTCTCTAGCTTCTCAACTTATCAGTGTCGTAAATTTATAACTTTTTGGGGTCATTGTCAACTTTGTAAACACCCCATTAAGTTCCTTTTATTTCGTTATGTACATGCTGAAAGATTTTAGAGCATTTCAAATTTCAAATACTCTTTCATTTCATAACCATTTTTTCTTGCCTTATGGAGGTGTATTCTGGGTTTAATTATCTTTGTTCATGGCAGTATATTTTGCCAAATGAGCAAACAGGTATGTTAGAGCCGAATGAGCGAAAAAGTACATCTTTCTCTTTTTTTAATATATTTATTTAAATGAATTTATTGGGAAGTAATGAAGTTTTGCTCTTGGTAAAACCTAACGTAAGGGTTACATTGGTCACAGCAAAAACAGTATGTTCTGCAAAAACTAAAATATTTGCTGTTTGACCCTTTACAGAAGAAAAAATGTGTCAGTCCTTACATGATAAAATTTTTGTTACAATTATTTTCTCAATGTCAAAACATTTTCTAGTAATTTTATTGCCCATTCTGATATGTGTTTCTTGTTCCATTGATTTTATATCTCAGTTTTCTCTTGATGCTTTCATAAATAAATTTATCTGATTAAAAAAACATAATCTTTATATAGGGCCTAATCAGGATTTTGACTTTTCCAATTTTTTAAAACAAATTCCATCTCCTTCAATAAAATAGTGTTTTAAATTTATAATTGCATATCCTACATCATCATAGATAAGAGAACTTCTTTTTGATGAGGTATTGAACCAATTTTAAGTAAATTTTATAAGTAAAATTATTGAAAGTTATTGAAAGAATGCTCCACAGAGTACCTTCTGGCTCTGTGCATGAAACTTACCCAACAACTCTCTTAATTATTACATTATTCGAGGGGGCATATATATGACATAGCTTTTTAGAAAGATAATGATAAAAGATTCCAGATACATGATTAATAATCTTCTAGCCTAGGTGTTCTTAATTTTGTCATTCTTGACTAAGAGAACTCCTTTTTATACCATTTCAAAGGGCATTTATAAGAACACAGAGACTGAAAGTATGCAATAGATTTATTTTTATACCCTTAGTAAAATGTTTTCCTATTTGGATGCTCCCAAGTTTCTGAATGTTCCAGTATTCATCTTCACAGCACCTTTTCGAAGGAACGCAAGCACATGCATTTATTGTGACAAGACTCTGAGGAGGTGATTGATCTGTGTGGATAGTCTAAGATTATATTCAGTGGGATATGAAATTACTTCTATTGAATTTCTAGGAAGGGATGGCACAGATCAAAGAGTTTTTCCGCTCTCAAGTTCTCTTCCCACTAAGGCAGCATCTGTATAGAATAAGACGTCATGGTGAGTCAATGCTGTTTTAGATCTGAGTAATCAACAGTAGATAATAAAGGGGAAGAGTCATATTTTAAGCGTTCTTCTCGCTGCTCCAGAAGGTATAAAACCCAAAGACCAATATTATTCAAGAATTAGAATCCCCATAATGGAGTAGAACGTTAACGTACTTGGGAAATACACATGCATCCATCACTACCTTTGTCAGTTGGGTAGTTGCTAAACTTCTCAAAGGAAGTATTCCATAGTGTCTGAGGCCAAGACTTCTGGTCTGTGTCCAAGATTCACCATTTACTGGATGTTTGATCTTTGGATAGCAACTGTGATGTTTGATTTTCTAGGTCAACTTCACTGGACCGTGGGGTACCTAGTTATTTGGACAAATATTACTTGGTGTGTTACTGTAAGAGGTTTTTTTTTTTTTTTTTTTTTTTAATAGAATTAACAGTTAAGGTGGTAAACTGAGTAAAGCAGGTTGCCCTCTTTAATGAAGGCCTGGATAGAAGCACAAGGCTGACTCTGCTTCCGGGGGAGAGATGGCTCCTCCCAGCGGAACCTGCGCTCTCAGCTGGCCTGCGTCTCCGGCTTGCCTGTCTTGAAACTTGCTAGTTCTATGATCGCCTAAGCCAATTCCCTACCATAAATCTCCTTACAGACCTCTCCTTGGTCCTGTTTCTCTGAGGAACCCTGACTGGTACATTCACTTAAGCTAGTCTCATATTTAAAGAGAAGGTGATAGGAATACTATCTTAGAGGATTGCTGTGTAGATAAAACAAGGTAAAATGCAAAGTTTTGCATAAAACTGGCATTTGGTATTTAGTACATAAATGCTACTAGCTATTATTTTTTTTTCCCTTTCTAGAAACTAGGGGTTAGTAACTTTTTTAATAGGTTTGTAATTAAGGTGAAAAATTACATTTGTAATGAGCATAAAGCAATGTTTGCGCATCATAAGTGACCATTATATTTCCTGTTGAACAGAAATCTTTATTTAACAACGTGTTCCTTGCCCCTCCCTCCAAAGTGTCTGTTTTTTTTTAAATATATTTTATTGATTATGCTATTACAGTTGTCCCATTTCTCTCCCTTCATTCCCCTCCACCCTACACACCCTCTCCCACCCACATTCCCCCCTTTAGTTCATGTCCATGTGTCATAAGTTCTTTAGCTTCTACATTTCCCATACTCTTCTTGCCCTCCCCCTGTCTATTTTCTACCCACTATCTATGCTACTCATTCTCTGTACCTTTTCCCCCTCTCTCCTCCTCCCACGCCCCTGTTGCTAACCCTCCATATGATCTCCATTTCTGTGGTTCTGTTCCTGTTCTAGCTGTTTGCTTAGTTTGCTTTTGTTTTAGGTGTGGTTCTTAATAGCTGTGAGTTTGCTGTCTTTTCACTGTCCTATTTTTATCTTCTTTTTCTTAGATAAGTCCCTTTAACATTTCATATAATAAGGGCTTGGTGATGATGAACTCCTTGAACTTGACCTTATCTGAGAAGCACTTTATCTGTCCATCTATTCTAAATGACAGCTTTGCTGGATAGAGCAATTTTGGATGTAGGTCCCTGCTTTTCAAGATTTCAAATATTTCTTTCCAGCCCCTTCTTGCCTGTAAGGTCTCTTTTGAGAAATCAGTTGACAGTCTGATGGGAACTCCTTTGTAGGTGACTGTCCCCTTATCCCTTGCTGCTTCTAGAATTCTCTGCTTCATTTGAATCTTGGCTAATGTAATTACAATGTGCCTTGGTGTGTTCCTCCTTGGGTCCAACCTCTTTGGGACTCTCTGGGCTTCCCGGACGTCCTGGTAGTCTATTTCCTTTGCCAGATTGGGGAAGTTCTCCCCCATTATTTGTTCAAATAAGTTTTCCACTTGTTGCTCTTCTTCCTCCCCTTCTGGGACCCCTATAATTCGGATGTTGGGACGTTTAATGGTGTCCCGGAGGTTCCTAAGCCTCTCCTCATTTTTTTGAATTCTTGTTTCTTCCTCGTTTTCTGTTTGGTTGTTAGTTTCTTCCTTCTGGACCACTCCATTGATTTGAGTCCCAGTTTTCCTTCCATCTCTATCAGTTCCCCATGCATCTTCCTTCATTTCACGTATTGTAGCCTGCATTTTTTCATCTAATTTGTGAGCAAAATCAACCAATTCTGTGAGCATTTTGATGACCAGTGCTTTGAACTGTGCATCTGATAGGTTGGCTATCTCTTCATCACTTAGAGGAATTGGCTCTGGGGTTTTCATTTGGTCTCCGGTTTGAGCCATTTTTGGTGGTTTTTTTGTTTTGTTTTGTTTTAGTCTGGTCGCGGCTGTTACGTAGTGAGGGGCGGAGCCTTAGGTGTTCCCCAGGGCGGGGCAGCCCAGTTGCTGGGTTTTGATGCTGTAGGTGGGGGTGGAGTCCGAGAGGGAAGAATGGCACCTGTTCTGCTCTCTCCTGGACTCCGGTCCCTTCCGCTGCTTCCCCTTCGCCTGGATTATCTGCGCACGTGCTGTTACGTAGTGAGGGGTGGAGCCTCTGGCGCTCCCCAGAGTGGGGCAGCCCAGTCGCTGAGTTGTGATGCTGTATGTGGGGGCGGGGTCTGAGAGGGAACAATGGCACCTGCTCCGCTCTCTCCTGGATTCAGTCCCTTCCGCCACTTCCCCTCTGCCTGGACCGTCTGCGTGCACGAATGTGGGACCACCTGGTCAGCCAGCCACCTTGTTCGGCCTCACTGGGTCTGCACAGTTGCCCCCCTGTGCCCGGGGTCCGCCAGCTGCTGCCTGTGGGCCCGGGGACCGCCAGCCGCCTCCTGTGCACCTGGGAACTGCCAGCCGCTGCCGTTTGTGTTCCCGGGTCTGCACCTCCACTTTCTCCTGCCGCGACTCCGCCCCTCTTTACCGGTCTGGATGAATGGTTGTTGGACTTACGTACAGTTCAGTTTTCTATAAGTTCTGATTGTTTTCTTGTTTCTAAATATTTGTTGTCCTTAATTTTTATTGTTAGAGGAGGCACAGTGTGTCTGCCTATGCCTCCACCCAAAGTGTCTGTTGAACATGTTGAATGTGGAGTTGGAGATTCATCTTTTAATCTTCCGTGTCTAGTACAGCACCTGAACCAAAGCTAACAAATACTGAATGAACAACTGTCTCAGCTCTGAAATTAAAATCAGCACACAGGAGAAAATTGTTGTGGAAAAAGTTTACTGCAAGATACGAAAACGTGATGAATAAGCTATAATAAATCATAATCAGACCCAAAGCTTGGGCGTGTTAAGTGAAATGTAAATATTTGTATAGAAATGACTGCCTGACCGTTGGATTTTGGTCTTAATTGAAATGAATAACCTGCTCAGAGGCAATTTCCAGGCCTGGGACAATGCATCTCTTCTTTATTTTATAATAGCAAAAGCTCCATGGCCCTACTGGTCACAGCGATTGGAAACTATAAGAATCAGCAACGTCATTTTGCAGAGAAGGGCTCATTATTAACAGTAGTGAGTCCATCTGCTCGGGACCTTGTTACACAAGGTCATAAATGTGGAAATACAGGTGAAAGGGCAGTAGGTCATTCCTATGCACTGTTTCTAGTTTTTGCTGATAGCTTGATAGAATGCACTACTATTATGATACAGTCATGTGGTCTGTATACGTACTTTTCAGATAAAATTAACCTTATTTCATGTGTTTTTTCTTAAATTGCTGCATAGTTAGGAAGAGGTTTTGCCATCTTATTTCCTGCTTTGAAAGTTTACTTCTTGCAGTAAAATTTCATCAGCGTATCATCTAACACATAACGGTGTCTTCTAGTGTCTAATAAAATGGTATTTCAGGTGACTGTTATGTTTTTTTCTAAAATTAGGATGTCACATTGAATGGACACACAGTTGGCTTGCTCATTTTACATTTTGAAATGTATGCTTTGCTGGAGCAGAGGGAATGTGACCAATATAATGAAATGCTTACCCCAGTGGCTTATTAAACCTGGAGAGAGGGCATAGATGAAAAATAATTTTGCATATATTTTCAAGTGACTGGAAGAGGCAAAGAAAGATATATGTGTGAGGGAAAAGGAAGGCATACTTCTTTCCATAAAAATTCCTACATCTGAAAGAGAATTGTTTAATCAGTCAGGAACTTGACAATGGAACTCCCAGTATTAGAGAAGCTAATTTTCTGCTATAATTAAAGAATCTACTCAACTTTAAAAAAATTTCCCCAAATCTGTCTTGTCTGTTCACATTGGTTCCTTGTACCAAGTGTTTTAAGTTTAATTGATCTACATTTTCTTTTCTGATTAGTATGGTACTGCTACAAGAAAAATCCTCTATTAAAATGTCAAAAAGACAGTTTTCTTCTACAATTTAAGACTGTCCCTATACAACTTTAATTCACTTGAACTTAGTAGATGATGTGGAATACAGGTCTAGCTTTACTCTTTTCATCCGCAAGAATCAAATTGTTCCAGAAACACTTATTGAATAGTCCATTATATTATCGATGTTTCGTGGCACCATCTTTATCTGAAACCACACAGACTTCTCTGATGTCAGGCCAAGGAGCAAGGAAACAGCACCACCCTTTCACAGAAGGAAATGAAGTGAGGATTTTAAGCGTCTCGGTGGCTTAACCTTTATTGAGAATTCTTCTATGTTTGTTCATGGTGACCTTTGACATGTTATATGACCTTACTTGGCATCTGAATGGTGTGATTCCTTCTCTGACAAAATAAAGTACAGGGTCCCGCTTGAACAAAATTGTTAATATAGTTCTAGTCTTATCGTTTACCTTTGTCACTGACCCCCCGCTGTGTTCTCCTAGCTCAGTCTGACCCTCTTTCAGCTGTGGATTACTTGGCATTGTTGCCAAAAGGTATTTCCTTTTAGTGGCTGGTAAAATTCACCTGTTTTTTTTTTTTTTCCCTAAATCTTACCCATATCCCAGAAGACTTAACTCTCTTTATTCTCATAACTATAGGATTTCCTTCAAAAGCTATTGATAATTTTCTTGGTATCAAGTCTTATATGCCACTCACAAAGTGTCTGAAAAGTTAGAATCACTCAGTGCCCTACTAACATGGAATCAAGAGAGATACTGGGAAGAAACCCTTATTTGCCAATTAAGAAGGCAATTTTGAATATAAACAGCCTATCAAATATATTATAAAAGTGTACATTTTAGGATGACTCTACAAATAATTCTTTCAAAGCATTTTATATTTTGTCATATTCCAAGGCATTATTTCTTCAGTGTTCTTTGCTGAAAGAGATCCGTGGAACTTAGAATGTTTCGTTTGCATCAGATATTTAATTTTGTTTTGGTTTCCTTTTATGGTAGCCATTCAATTTATGCAGTGTAGAATCTGAGAGATACATCTAATGGAGACTCATCAACACATAGCCTCTGGCAGTTGATGGGAATACTCGATATTAAATATATTAGTCATCTCCGTAAAGAGCAGTCAGTAGATTGGGAACTCACATATGATAGAAGACTGCTCGTGATTGATAGGTTTCTATCCCATCTTATTAAGTGGACGTCTTTCTTTCCCCAAGCAGTAAATGCAATTAAATCTGGAAAAAAATTGTTGCAAGTATGCCCAAAGCTATGGAATAAATGTGCGGATGACTTTAAACTTTCCCTGGCCATAGGAAAGGAAGTTAGGTGTGTTGCTCGCGCAGCCAGGGAAGGGGAGAGCGATGCTTCCGATGGCGTCCTTGTAGCAGACAGTGAAAGATTATTTGAAGGCTGAGGAAGGTGGCTCAGGCAGAATTAGAACAGTTAATAATGAACTGGTAGATGTATATGCTGGTACCCAAAACCATTTATGCAGTATTATATGTATTTCAGATTTCATGAAACATTCAAGAGTGATTTGGATATACAGAGCTTAGACACAGCCATTAGAATCTAGCCCGAAGGTAACAGGCAATTTTACTGCATAAACATAGTTTTGAAATTGGCTTCTGCCACGTGTTTGTGTCAGAGAACTGGGGGGCAACCGCACGCCAGGAGCATTGCCTGTGTCTCTCACGTGCGCCAGAGGAGTCTCACGCGGTCACCTCATTAAGGTGCTGCTAACTTTCTGTGGAGCTGGGATAACTGAGAAATGATGTTTGATCTCTGTCCAGAACTGCAGGTAGGAATCGTCCAGATGGATGAAGGGGTGAGCCAAAGCTGTTTGAAGACAGGTGTTTGTTCTCAAATGTCATGTGTAAAACACAGGGGAAAAGGGCGCATCTAAATGTTTCTGTTCTATGTTGACGCTTTAGTTTTTCTTCACAGAACATTTTCCTCTATTTTAAATTATCACTTCAGTTGTTGTCACTTGTCTTATACATCCTCCGTCTTTATAGACTGTTGCACAGCACATAGTAGGTGTTCAATTAAAATTAATTGAATGAAGGAAATATAAAAGCTCCTCATCAGTGGATCTTATATGTAAGGTTACATTTAGAAATCCTTTCCTCATTATTTTTCTTAATTCAGCTCCCACTGATAAGATTGCCCATCTATCATTTCCTGTGCCATTCTCCAAGACTTGACAGTTCTTTGAGTCAGGACCATGGTATTAGCATCAAAAGCGAGAAAGGACTCAGATCTTTCTCTCATTGCAATGACTCTGCTCAACACAAGATGTAACATTCATGATCATGACAACAAAGAACGCTAGTGAGAAATACCGCTGGACTAGATTTCCAGGCCGGGCGTACACAGGGAGGTCACAGTCCAGTCACTACTAACATCAGGAAAATTCCTCCATGCAGGAACACGAACTATTCTTCTTCTAAACTCTGAGTTTAGTAAGTACCTCAGTCCAGTCATTAGAATTTCGGCCAACCCCAGGCTAGGTATCTCCGAGATTGAAACTGCTATATTTTTTTTCTCTTTTTGCTTTTCGTGAGCATGTCACATTGAGTAACACGGTCACAGACATGCTGAGTATGGGGGCCCTCTCTTATTTTTGACCTCCAGGCGTGAGAGGGTAACCGTCAGGTGCCTCAGAGCAACTGTTGACAGCATTGTCTGGGCACCTCCAGCCACCGCTTTTGAATTCTTTGTCCTTTTTAAATGGGCAGGCCTCACACACTCATTCTCTGGGTGTTGCATGGAGAATGATTGGTTCCCTCCACTATTATTTTAGACAATTACATTTATCATGAGAAATTAATCCTTGAGGGATCAACGATGCATGGCTTCCTCCCGCCCATGGGAACAAAGCTATTACTCATTTTCCACTTGACAGTAGTGACCTGTGAACCCATTTATATTCTCGTTCCCTTGCTGGTCATAGCATGAACACATGGGGTTAGTCGGCTGGTAGCGACCCCTACAGGTGCAGTGACGACAGCGTCTCAGGGATTTGTAGGCGCCATAGTGAATGTGACTGCGAGCAAATCTATAGGAACCTAAATAAATAACCTTTGTTGAGGTGATGTGTCTGCCTGTGTGCAGTGACTGTGAGAACCTCTGTGACATGGAGTTGAGTGGTAAAGACAGAACATAGAAACCTAGAGAACTTTTAGGAGAGGGGCTTGTTGTTGGAACTTCCCTATTTTCTCTCCAAGGGGACATCCGTTTTCTCCATACACCCCATGCGCTGGATGCAGTCAAGGTGGTTTTAGTAACATTTAACAGCAAGTTCCAGTTGCTGCCTCTGCCTCCCATTCCGCTACGGTCTGTGAGGTGCCACGTGACCGTTCCCCCTGGAGATTTTAATGAGAAATGCGGATGCATGTCATGAGTAACGGTGGGATAACAGGCAGCTGATGCTGTTAAACTGGGAAATGATTGCGATGCTGAGCCTCGCTGTGAGTGCTGGGAGGAGAGAAAGCCACTGTTTCTCAGGTGCTCACGTCTGTGAGGAAGTTACAGGGTGATCTCATCCTCCGAAAGTGAAAAGTGAATCATTCTCTGGGGAACGGGCTAAATTTGACTCCCGAACTCACCCCGGTGCCTGGAATGACCGCCTCTGGTGCTGCCACAGACTTGGAGCGACCACTGAGCTCGTGCAGAAACTCGGACGAGCCAACAGCAGTGTACGTTGTCTAGCTCGGCGTGCAAAATGACCACGCAGTTAAGAAGTGCTTCCATGTGTAACCTGCCTAGGCGCCTCTGAACGCTGTACTTCTCTTACTTAGGTTTTGTAAAGTATTCATCCGGCATGATTTATTTGGGAACATGAATGGGACCCTTATTTTTGTGAGATTCTTGAGGACAACGACATCCTGTCTTATTTCTTTTTTTTTTTTTAATAAATTTTTTTTAAAGATTTTTTATTTATTTATCTTTAGAGAGGAAGGGTAGGAGAGAGGGAGAGGGAGAGAAATATCAATGTGTGGTTGCCTCTCGTGTGTCCCTTGCTGGGAACTGGCCTGCAACCCAGGCATGTGCCCTGACTGGGAATCGAACCGCGATTGTTTGGTTCACAGGCCCGCGCTCAATCCACTGAGCTACACCAGCCAGGGCTTCTTATTTCTTTTTCACGTTCCAAGTACATAGTTCAGATAGATTTTTAGTAAGTAAAATAGTATTAAATAAATGAAGGACTGACTAGCATAGTGCTGTGTTTGTGGACTTTTCTTTTTCTTTAATGTTTCCTGTTATTACTGAAGACCCTAGTGCTACTGATACACCGGTCAGCCTGAGCTTGTATCTGAGTCCAGAAACCTCCTGCTAAGTAAGCCAGAAATGCTTGAGATTGTGTGGGCTTGAAGGTTTCAGAGGTTACCCGTGATCTAGTTGCAGTCAGCTGCACTGGGTACAAATGAAGATGGGCTAAGAGACAAAAGACCGTAGTGAAGTGAATGTTATCATTATAGAATGTGTACTGAAGAACATCTCCCAAGTAATGGACTTCAAGATTTCAGACCCACTCCCAACTGTCCGCCCTCGGTCAGTATCGCATATTTTGAAGAAAGGCAGGGATATTACTATAACCAAGAAGCTGAGCATGAAAACTGCATCTAACCTTAGCTTTCACGGGAAACAGAGTGAGCGCACATACTCACTGTGCTCGGTGTGGGGGGACCCACAGGCGGGGCACAGATGCGATACCTCCCCAGAGGGGTCTCAGGGAGAAAGTCTTTGCACGAAGTAATTTGGCTTCCACAAAAAAGTCTGCTTCAACATAAAGAACCCAAATGAAATAAAAGTTTTAATTTCCTAAATTTTATCTATTTTTAATTTAATTGTCTAACTGACTATGAATCATATACTCACTTATAACTTTCCTTGTTCGAAAAGCAATTTTCTTATCCCAAATCGCATGTACTTGCTCTTGCATAAGATGATGGAATTTATACCAGTGTTAGAAAATTTTTGTTAGAGGAAAGAAAAATGCCCTAAGCATTTATCCACTTAACTTTATGATTTTCCCAAGACGCTTCAAGTACCACGGTCTAGTTTTCGCCTCACTCTTATTTTTGTATCTCAGATAGTAAAGTAACGTTGAACTCCCTTTTAACCTGCTTAGTTTAGAGAGTTAAAGGCCGTGTCTCAAACAGTGATGCAGTTAATTTAGATTTCTTGCAATCACAGTGTACAGTGCCTACATGTATTCAGCCAGGTTTGAAACAGGGTAGGTAAATATAAGCATCAACAAATGAGGTGTCGCATTGTTGAAAAACTGATTTGGTGTTTGTTTCATATTTATTTAGGTTTTTAAATTTTTTCTCCTCTTGTCCTGAGGCATTATTGAACAATTAAAGCCTCGCCCTGGATATTGAACAGCTTATGAAATCTGAATAGCTCCCCACAGCAGGATTCAGATTTTACAAAGAAACCATCTGAAAGCTCGTCTTCCCAGGCGGGGAGACACTGGTTAATTTATTTTACTGCATTAGGCAAGACAGGATAATTTCTTATGTTGAATGGCTGCCGGTTGGAAGATTAGACGGTTCAGAGGAAGAGGGCTTCGAACAACAAGCCATCCTGTTGCACCGATCGCCGGCAGTGGAGGCTGCAAATGAAAAAATCCATGATGTTCGTCTTGATTTATTAAGGTCCACATGTGAAGTCCAACTCCATTGGAAGCCCTCTCCGCAGCCTCAGCCCCCTGTTCCAGAATTAAAATAACGTTATAGTGCTTTTCTTGTGAATACTATCATCTCAGTCAAGACCAAACCTTCTCGACTATTTATAAAAGAGTGGAACTTACTGCAAAATGTTACTGAGACAGCCAAAATGGCTTACCATTGTCATTTCACTGAATGAAGTTCATCTGTTTTAGCAAAAGAACAGCATGCAGTGAAGCTTTCTCTTGGTGTGCCTTTAAAACTGTTTTCTTTAAATTTAATCCCCAGGTGTATTAACAGAAGATGGTAAAACTCTTAACAAGTGTGCTGAGAGTGGCTTTTAATACCCAGAACAGATCAGTTTCTTAGCTACAGCCTTGGATATCAACTTATGCTAAACTGATTAGTTCATGTTAGGATAAACCAGATGATCATCTGCAGTGTTAATGTATGTTAAATCTGGAACTCAACTCTGAGGGAAAAAATTTTTTTTTCTGTGAGTTTAGAAATGGTTTGGAGCAAGTTTTCAATTTTTAAACAAATACTTGCTGTCTCTCCTTTTCATGGAGGGCAGGGGTCCACACACTGTATAAAAGACCAGATATAAAAATTGGAGGCTTCACAACCAAATGGTCCATCTCTGTCTCGTTACTCGACTCTGGGATTGTGGCGTGGGAGAGGCCATGACAATACCCGAACAAACAGGGATGATGGTGTTGCAAAAAAAAAAAAACAAAAACAAGTTATTTATGAAAATCAGGGACTGGCCAGATTCGGTCTGGGGCCACACTTGCTAAGCCCCAATGCACAGCGTTGCATGAAGAGTTATTTAGGAGACGAAGTTACACAAGTTATATCCTGCTCACCCAAAGTTGGTCTAGAGCACAGGTGGCAAACACAAGGCCTGCAGGCCGAACCCGGCCCTCCACCTGGCTTTATCCGCCCGGCACCTCGTTTCTACCCAGAGGCAGAGCTGAGCGCCTTGCCCCTAGTTAAGGAGTCGTTACATTTATACAGTCCTAAAATTACATTCGGCCCTTTGAAGACAACAGTGAGGCTGATGTGGCCCCCAGTGAAAATGAGTTGGACACCCCTGGTTTAGAGGGATGATGATGAAGAAACAATTAGAAAGAGGATGCGGACAGGTGATATGTATGTCAGGTAACCCACACCTTTAAGTACAAACCAGGTGACCTTTGCATGACTACATATGTAGCAATGGCTTTGAAAACATTCTACTAAACCAACAAGAATTTCAGTTGTCCAGGCGTCTCCTCCAAAATATTTTCATGGTTGTTCCAAGGTAACTACGTGGTTTGCTGGATTGGCCTGGCACTCACGTGGCTCCTCTGCTAATGGAGTGGAAGGACAGGTCACCTTCTGGCGAGGGGACTCCACAAAGTCTGCTCCCCATGGTGCCTCCTTGAGCCACTCGTGTTGGCGCTGTCGATGGAGGCGGAGATCTTTGCCATTAGTCCCGAGCAAGATGTCTGTTCGAAGCCTGATCAGTCTTTCTCTTACTCCTTCCAGTTTTAGTGTAGCCTGCACAGAGGCGGGCGGGGAAAAGTATGTCACTAACTCAGAAGGGAGGCCTGCACAGCGATTTCACTTGTATTCCCACACTTGCGTGCAAAGTCACGTGGGCATCTTCTGCCAGAGGGCAGCTGTGGTGCCCCAGGGGCCTGGGTGTGCCCGGAAACCCCTGGCTCTCCGACTCAGGCTGCCTTACACGGCGTTTGGTTCATCAGTGCGGACACCTTTGGTATCTTCTTCTGCAGTCTTGCCTTGGATTGGGGCCCACTCATCCGTCTGGCAAGTATCTAGATATCTTTGAGCCACCTCGAAGGCTTCAGCCACAGTCACTGCTCCCACTGAGGACACATCCTGAGGTCCCTGTGCCACCAGGTGCAAGCAGATGTGTGGGGGGGTGGGGGTGGGGCCACAGGCATCCGTGTCTCCGATGCAGCTGTGTTCAGGAAGGGACAACGCCCGATTCCTCACCAGCGGGGCTGGAGCCCAGATGAATCGGATGCAGATGGGAACAGAAGGAACTTTGCTGTGCTCTTCTTGGTCCAGCAACGGGGGCGCTCAGGACCTAGCCCCACCTAAACCCATCAGGTGCTGAGTAGTGTGAACGAGTATCGTATGGATAGTTAAAAAGTCCTGGGTGTTTTGTTCATTTGCGTCCATACTGTAGTAAAATCACATGGTACTTGTCTTCCTCTGACTGGCTTATTTCACTTAGTATAATGCTCTCCAGGTCCATCCATGCTGTTGCAAAAGATCAGATTCCTTTTTTTTTTTTTACAGCTGAGTAGTACTCCATGGTGTAAATGTACCACAGCTTTTTCTCAGCTCATCTACTGATGGGCACTTGGGCTGCTTCCATATCTTGGTGATTGTAAATAACGCTGCAATGAACAGAGAAGCATATATTCTTTCAAATCAGTGTTTGGGCGTTGTTCGGATATATTCCCGAAAGAGGGATTGCTGGGTCATAAGGCAGTTTCATAAGCTGGTCAGAGAAAGACAGGTATCATGTGATCTCACTCGTACGTGGAATCTAATGAACAAAATAAACGAACAAGCACAACAGACTGACAGATGGAGAACAGACCGGCAGCTGTCGGAGGGGAGGGTGGCTGTGGGGGGCCTGAGTGAAAAAGGTAAAGGGACGAAGCAAAAACAAAACAACAACAAAAAACCCCAACAACTCATAGACACAGACAAAAGTATGACGATTACCAGAGGGGAAGGTGGTGGGGCAGGTAGAAGAAGGTGAAAGGGGCCTAAGTGGTGATGGAAGTGGAGCCTCAACTTGGGGTGCTGACCACACAGTACGATGCACCGATGACATACAGAACTGTACACCTGAAACCTATATAATTTTGTTAACTGTCACCCCAATAAATTCAATTTTAAAAAGTTCTGACTAATTCAAAGGGGAAAAAAACTGTCCCACAAAACATGGTATCCGAAAAATATATAATTACCCGGAGACAAAGCACAGACACTGCCCTTGAAGGAAATGTGTGTTCACTAGAATGTATGTGAACTGTGCTCCGGGTGAGAAACCCACAGCAGCCCTCACTCTGAGGCTGATGGGGATGAGAAAGCGCTCCATGATCGTGTGGGGTTGGTGCTTAGTGGTCATGTGTGTCCAATGCCTCGCTAACTGCTTTTACGTCACATCTCATTTTGCTTATTGCTTGTTACAACCCTGTGTGTAATAAATTCTTTAATAACTTTAAAGTAATGATGATTCATGCAAAAAAAAAAAAAAAAAGCTTAATATGAGCTAACCATTAAGGGAACAATTACTGTGTCAGTTTCCGTTTGCTAAAACTTCAAAGGGGTCCTTCACATGTGACATTGTCATTCCAATTTTATAGATGAAGAAATTGGGGATCAAAAGCGGACCCAACAAGCAAATGGCAGAGCCCACAAGGACGTGCAGGGGTGTTCCGTTATAGGCACCGCTCAACCTTTCGTTCCAAGGAGTGAGCCTCGTCCCCTTAGCCTGGCAGCCTCGTGAAATGAGGAAGGTGCTCTCTAAATGATGCTGGGATGGATAAAAGACTTCTCGTACCTTTGTTCGTCAGAAAAGTCCCATGGCTGCAACTAACCACATAGGACTATTTTTGAGGCTGTTTCCCCCTGCAACTTTGTCATGATTGTCAGTATGGATTGTAAACTAATTAAATGCAATGCGCAGATGCTGTATCATGGACTTGTATGCATGAAACTTATATAATCTTATTAACCAATGTCACCCCACAAAATTTAATTGAAGAAAGAACTTCAAGTGACCCTTCTAACAAGAGCTTTTGCTGCCTCTGTAGTAGTCACTCAAGTACAGGCAAAGTTAAAAGAACATGCATTGGAAAGTGCATGAGGTTTAAAATGCATTCCTCTAGCTGTAACATCAAATTAGATGTAGGATAAGAACTTTTTGGAATTAAATGAGAGCATTAGATAAATAGCTAACCAGGCCAGTTTGTCGTTACCTTGCATTTTCTCAGATTCATCTATCCATCGTCCATGTCTCAGGTGTCTGAGAACAAGAGTAGCACCTATCCATTGTTTCCTCACGAGTGGACAGTGCGGATATAGATCATTTCCATTCTCACTGAAAGTTCTATTGGCCATCGTCGGTCTATAGTGTAAGTTCTCACGTGCATTTATTTTCAGTCAAGAGCTAGTAAGTGCAATGTAAGGCCATCACAGAAGTGCTTACTTTCAGCATGATTTAAACACATCAGACTATTATTTTGAAGTGCCAGGATACACATTAGGAGTCCCAAGCCTTCTGAGATAGATCTTTCAGGGCTTTTAGAGACGAAATAGAAATTCAACTATAAAATTAAAGGATATGTCATAACTAGCAGAGAAACAAAAATAATATTTGCATCAACAAAACTCAGAGAAGGGTGGGCGGTACATGAAGGACCAAAGAGTAAGTGAACTAACTTCCTTACCTGTCATGGCATAAAATCAAGCGTTGAGTATCTAAGTCAATGGGATTGAGAATACAAAATTTATATAGTTATTTAGTCAGTGTTCTGGGTGCAAGAAGCAGAAAATAGAAAACCCAAACCCTTCAAATACAATTTAAAATATGGTGCCAAGTTTGTTAGAGGTTCATTAGCTCAAGTGATGAATTAACATAAAAACTAGAAAGGGAAAGAGACAGGAAAGAGAAAATTAGTATTTATGACTCCCCGTAGAGCTTGTGAAGAGAAATGAATAAAGAATAATACTTAGTTATACTTCTTTAAGTATGAATAAGCACACACATACACACACGCAGACACATGGCCAGGACAAAAGGAAGGGAAGACATCGAGATACTGCTGATGACCTTCCACAGCTGACACCCCATAGAATGAATGACATAGAGGATGAGCACAAATACAGGAGGGTACTAACAGGTAAGGGTCCAGGGGAGAATGAAAAGCATACAATTCAGGAGCGATCGTACGTGAAGTGACTCTCAGGAAAGGTTTACTACCTTGGATGACGTAATTGCCCACACCATCACACATGACCTAGAGCCCCTGAGTGAGAAAGATGGTGGCAGACCCCGTGTTGACACGGAAGCTCAGGTTGTTGAGTACCCAGCACAGGGGTAGTACGTTAGCTCTTCCATTGTATTAGAAATTTTCACAACCTCTTACATAACTTGAATTATGGAACTAGCTGTTGAAGTGGGATAGTCTCATAGACACATTTTTCAGTTCTTAAGCTTTTTAATGGACTCACATGTGTATTTTGGTGAGCAGGTGAGGTTGATGACTGTCAGACTTACTGCACCCTGGCCGGCTGGAGTTCCACGCCATCCGAAGCTCAGTGAGGGTCCCTGTCAAATTGTGTGGGTTGATGTGGAGGAGAGATAAGTAAGTAAAACTCCAGTAGAAAGATTTGTGTGGTATCACACACACTGGGCTTTTCCTTTTTTAAAGGGGGATTTAGCACTGTGCAAAGAAATTGAATTTTTTGAAAAGATAAGACTTAAATGACTTAGAGCATTGAAGCAAAAAGTACATTCTTGAAGTTTCTCCGTATGGACTCATACCCCAGACCAGCCGTGGTTAGGAGCCTTCGTAGTTTACCAAACTGTTCGTTTCCATTTTACCCTTTCCAGCTAAGGTATTTAGGATCTTCTTTGAAAGTATGAGGGAATTTGATTTTTTCTTTTTAAAGAATGCAGTTATTTCTGCCATACCAAAAGAGATCTGTTCCACGGGGTGTTTGTCATTTCGTCACTCCGCTGGAAGTGGGGCTGACGGTCCAGTGTTTGATGAACGAAGGGCAGGACCCGGGGACCTGGCTGTCAGCCCTGTCTGCACACTGCGACTGCAGGCTGATTGTCACCGGCAAAGGCACCTTTCCAAGGAGACCTGGGAATCTCGGCCCGTTCCCAGCTGTGTGGTTTCCAAGGGTCGGAATGACTCCATCTGTGGAGGTTTGGTTAGGTGTCTTCTAACTCTCTGGCCACACAGGTACTTTTGCACCTGTCTGCACCCCGACATAACGAGCGTTTGGGGTATTCCCTGGTTACCAGTTTTCTTATCCATAAAGTAATGATTCCAATCTACATGGTCTTAAAAGTTTTTTCTTTTTTTTTTTAAGTAAACATCTAAGGCGCTGTAATTCTATCTTCACCCTTGGGAACACATTTACAAAAGGAATTAAAAGGGGTGGTTTTCCGTCTTCACGGTGCACAATAGATGCAGGCGGTTAATCCCCCACTTACTGTCTCACGCACACATAGTCATCGAATCCGCATTATGTGCTGATCACTGAAGGCCCAAAAATAAATAAGAAAAGGTTCAGCCTTTCAAGTAGCTCTCAGTCTACTTGGAAAAATAAATGAGGAAAGATAAATTATACTAAAGTGCGAAAGCAAGACAGTGAATAAAATGCCACAGGAAGGAATGGAGGGATACAGCCTTGAAAATGTGGAGAGTTGGGCGAAAGTTAATTTGTGTTTTAGATACTACCACTTGTAAAAGTTCTGAAGATCTATCGATTTTCTTACTGCTTTTCTGAGTTCACACAAAACATTGATACCTATCAATTCCAATGCCCATGCTTTGCAGATGTGAACCCAGAAGCCTGAGACATTGAGTGGCTTCTCCACACGTATCCATCGTGCTAGTGACAAAGCCTCCCAGGTCTCTCAGTCTCCTGTTTGCCCCGTTGCCTCCCCTCCAAGTGCTGGCCAGCCTATTTAGGATCTTTAAACCCTCAGTTCTTTCCCGTGCCCAGTTTCCTGTCAGCTTCTTTGCCTTTTCTTACACTGGATAGCCTACCCACACTGGCACTTTCAGGGGTTCAGCTCAGGTCATTGCCCACCCCCCAGGAATTTGTGTGGTTGACTCCCCACCATTCAGGTATCATCTCAGGGTGTCTCCTAAGGGAGTGCTCCATCGTTTCTCACACTTGCCCTTGCCCCACCGTGGATTCCCATCATTCCAGTTTGTGCTTTTCATGGCCTTTGTCTCTGTGCGAAATGATTTGTTGATCATCTGTGTTCTTCCTCTTGAAGTGCGCTCCCTGCAAGCGAGGGTGCTGACTCTCCCCTTCCCCACGGTACGAATCTCCAACACTTTGAGCTATGTCAGCTCCGGATAAGTCTCAATGATTACTTGTGGAAGGGATAAGGAATTCTGGTTCCCAGAGATTGCACAGAGCATCAGTTAAATAAGATCTGTTCAATATGATGATTTGAGGACACCAAGGAAGATCTGTTTGTACAAGGGGCAAAAACGACCATGTTTGCTGAAATCTCTGTACTATTGACTCCTTATTGTAAGACTTTGAAGGGCAATAGTGAAACATAAACCACATGAAGAAGGTGTAGCATTTTCATGTTTCCCGTGTGTCTAAAATAGTTTAACCGAAGTCGTAAACTGTCACCTCTCTCCAGCGGGCACTCGAAGTCTGCTTCTTCCAGAGGTCTGAAGCAGGGGATACTGCTCTGGGAAGGAAAAGGCCTAGGGCAAAGTTTCTGGAAGATAAAAACTTTGAAATAGCCCTGGCTGGTATGTCTCAGTGGATTGAATGCTGGCCTGCAAGCCAAAGGGTTGCCGGTTCGATTCCCAGCTGGGGCACATGCCTGGGTTGTGGGCCAGGTCCTGGTGGGGGGGTGCACAAAAGGTAACGACACATTGATGTTCCTCTCCCTCTCTTTCTCCCACCCTTCCCCTCCATCAAAAAACAAAAAGACAGACAAACAAAAACCTTTGAAACAGAAGAAGCAAGAGCTGGCCAAAGAAGATGGAAAGGAGAAAGGCAGGAAGATCCATGGGGAGCATGGGAAGTGGGGGCTGTTGGTGGTGGGGAGACTGTGTAATGAGTCTTAGTCAAGAAGGCCAAGGGCAAGGTTAAGAGGAATTTCAAAAGGAAGCAAGTGATCAGCGCTGTGGAAAAGTTAAGGGAGATAAGGACTGAGTCGTATTCTCTATATTTGGCAACAGATGTTCATTGGCAACTGTTCTTGGTTAGTTCATGCAAGTTGCAGTAACAGATGAGTCCCTGAATGGCAGTGGTTTGCGCAGCAGAAATTTGCTTCTCAGTCACAGGATAGGCCCAAGTCGGTGCGGTTGGTTGGCAGGTAGCTTTCCCTGCGGTGATTCCCAGACCAGATTTCTTCCTCTTTTGGCCCCATCCGACCATAGGAGGGCCCAGACTCCTCTGCACTGAGTTTGGAAAACGGGATAAGAGAAGGCGTAACTAACTGTTTTTTTTAAACTTCTTAACTGAGAAATGACCCTTGGCACTTCTGCTCACATTCCCTTGGCAGAGAACGCAAGGCCCCATGTCTGTGCTGGGGAGCTGGAAAATGCAGCCCAGGGGCGGGCAGCTCTTAGGAAGGGAAGGCAGGAGTACCAGTTGTAACCGGTGCATCCAGGGCTGTACATAAATCCGCAGTGGGGCCATTTTCATTTCCCATCCATTCGTGGCGCATTTGCAGAGTAGGGCTACATAACGTGTTATGCCTATTGTCACACAAAGTTCTCATTTACTAGAAGAGATAAGACATACACAAATTATGGTAATTCAGAGCTATTTCTCATTTATGCATGTAAATTTTGTGATAGAAAAATAGATGAGAACGGTGGAAAATGTGTCCCTGTGCATGGCTAAACCAATAAAAATGTAGACTGTTTCCATTGATGCATCTTATCTGCCTATTTTCAGACGACAAGCAATTGCATACGATATCCCCGTTTCCAGATTAAAGGCTCTTGCCAACTGCGTTCAAACACTCATGTGTGCATTTGTCATGGTGTACAATGTAACCCCTACAAAATCGAGGGTAGTTTGTCACTAAAATCTTACATCCTTTATTTTGTGTTCTGCCTTACAATCTCTCTTAAAGCATATTTCATTTTCTTTATTGGATAAACTATTTGTCCTGGGCTTAGAATACTCAATAATAGGAATTATTATTTCAGTAGAGGTTGGGGTGGAGGAAGAGCTGGGGGGGTTTACATTTTTATAAATTGTTGAGTTGAAAATGAAACTTTAGAAAAGTATATGCCTGAAAAAGGCTTAAAGCAAAGCCACTAGACTTCATCCTACTATTTCTACTTCAAATGAAGTAGATGAACATGGTATAAATCCAAAGTTGGCAAATGTTTTCTTGGAAAGGGCTGGACAGTATTTTAGGATTTGCAGGATGCTGTCTGTATCTCAAGTGCTCACTTCTGTCATTGTAGCATGTAAAAATCCTCAACTGAGAGCTAATTTAGGTAAGCCGTCTTTAAAACACGTGAACTAAAACATGTTAACTATTAGAGCCTACATGCCCATTTAGGATAGAAATTAATAACGTATATTTTCATATGTACATAAAATTTGAGATGGTGGTGTGTACTATCAAATTTTAATCTAAAAATTAAGTCCCCCCCCCCAGCTTTTTGAGGTATTTAAATGAATGGAACTATAAGAAATCATCCCAGGTCTGTTCAGAGGGGAAGAAACTTTCAATTCTACTCACGCCTAGTACTCAGCGAAGGCCTTAATGGTCAATTAGGCATCAAGCGGCCAGCAGATCGAGACGTGTGCATGTGTTGGCAAGTGCGTGAGACCGAGGGGGGAGACAGTGCTGCGAGTCAGACCTCTCCGTGTCCCTTCCAGATGCCGGGAGCTCAGTCACCATGGGCAGTGGACCATGAGGTATTCGGGTGTCTTCTGCTTGGCTTCCTGCTTGACACTCCCGATCAGACACAGTGTTTCATTCCGATATCACAGACGGCAGAGGAAAATGCAGCGTGTGTTGCCGCAAATGTCACAAGGTCCCAGAAAGAAAACACAGCTCTACCTCTGTGTTTCGATTAATGGCACTGAAAAATGAATGCCCATTTCCAATTCTTGGGTCTTGTTTAAGTTTTGTATGTTTGATATTACCCACACATAGCCAGGGATGTTTGCCTAAGCTACAAAAAGAGAAGAAAAATAGAGATACAGAAAAGATCTTGGCGTGATGGTTTATGAGTGTAACTTTTAAGCCACGATATTAAAGGTGCACTGCTAACATTGTGTCCATTGATTGTTTTGTTTGATAATTACCCACTTGCAGTAACAGATTGATAAGCCGTCACAACAGTACAACTTCACCCATGTATTTCAACCTTCTCGACTCTAATTATTAATAGTCATTTCGGAGACCAAGGTCTCTAGATGTGGTTTTACATTTTTTTTCTATTGAATTGAGATGGGACTTTGAAGGCTAGGGAATGATACATTCATGTTGTACTTTTTATAAACTCTGACATTTTATATACTGTCTTTCCTACAAGACAGTATAAGTGTATTCCCCAGTACTCTGCTTGGGAAATTTAGCGTATTGTACAACCTGTACCTGAAAGAAACTACAAAATTGTACAGACCAGAGACACGGAAAAAAACCAACCCTAAACAAATGCAATAATTGACACAAAGGGAGAATTATGAAAGCATTAATGCATTGATTCCCAAATCCCCGCTACTCCCACCCCACAAATGCCTCAGAAACTCGAACTCTCTTTTGTATCACATTTGAATTTCCTTTTGTCTAGAAAAAGCAGAGAATGTGAAGGTATGTCCACAATAGGCACAGTTACTTCAAATGTTTTCCCTTCGGCAAGCTGGCCAAACAAGGGCGTGTCAGCCTGTGCCCTTGGGCTCAGCCTGTTACCAAGTGTTCTCTTCCTTGGAGCACTAATTATGAAGAACACGCTTTTCTAGTTTGCAAGAGCAAATCTCTTCTTAACCAGCCACAGAAGCTAAAAAAGAAATACATCAACCTTCTACAATATGCAAGCACTAGTTAACTGCTAAAGATGATACCTGTACCTAAAATGTTATAAATACCTTTGGTGAACAGGACCTACTTGGAAGCCGTTTTCTTTTGCATTCACTATTTCACCCAGTTGAATGAGGAATTGTGAGCGCTTATAACACTGTACGTGCAAATAGGCTCTTTTGTACTTGGCTGGTTCTATCTTCCTTCTCAGTTTTTCCTCTCCCTCATTTTCATTTCCTTTTAAAATTTATCAGCCTGCCCCCCCCCATTTCCTTCCATTTTTCTCTTTCCTCTTTGTGGTGTTTATGCTTTCTCATCGTTCTTATTCTCCCTCTTATTCTTCTTCCCCCTTCATGCCTTATTTCTAAGAAGAATTGCTTCTGATTGAGACATGCCTATAAGAAGGTGCTACTTCTGAGAGCTAATGCATCTTGCCACCGCAAAGACAAAATCATAATAAAAGAGAAAGAGGCTGCTCACCTCCATGGGTCAGAATTTCTCACTTCTCCCAACGGTGTGCCTCACTGAAATGACTCCATGACCTCATTAGGTTTATTTTTTTAATAAGATTTTTTAGCCCTAATGTCTTTTTTTTTTCCATGAAAAGATCAAGTTTTCCTTGACTCCTACTGGTTCTCCAATTTCCCCAATGTTCCCATGCAGTGGAAACCCTACAAATCAGTAAGATATTCTGGTGGTTTTGCATGCCATCAGCTATATGTAATGTTTTTGAAATGCAAGCACAATTCTTTTTAAGTAGGTATTTAATTTTAGTAGAATTTGCATTTGACAGCCCCAATTCATGTGTTTCAACATCCCAGTGAAATAGCCCTCTTTGAATTCTAATGGATTGAATATAGTGAAATTAACCTTTTACTAAAAAAAAAAAAAAAAGCTATTCTAGGCAAAAGCTTTCACACTGTTTTGAATCACTTCTGTGTAGTTATAATAGAGCAAATGCCATTAATTTAATTCACAGAGTGATGAAAGTGGTTGTGGAAGGAGAATGTAAACATCAGGCTTCCTTTACTGCTCTGTGAGGTGCTCTCCGTAAGCAGTGGGCGTTGACCTGGAATTCCACTTCTTTACTGCTTTTTTCTGTTGTGTTTGGTTTTATTGCCCAATATCAGCGGTGATGTGTCAGATATATGCAAAATACCTAACCATAAAGTGCTTGTGGAGAATGCTTGAAATTTGTCCCTGTGGTTACCCTTACCTTGTGTTTTTGAGTTTATTTGTTAATCAGTTCAAACAATCACCTTCAGTGAAGTTACCCATCGGCAGCATCTACAAGTTTTACATAACTATCTACCTGTTTTTGTTTTTGAAATAAAGAAACCAGGCATAGGAATAAGAGATTTAGATTTTAAATATTTAATGTTTCTTCCAGACAAATTTAAAGCTATTAAATGATGCCATTGGCCAACTATTAACTACATACAAAATCTGTGTATAAAACCTGACTCATTAAGTATATACTTTTGCCAAAACACTTTAAATGTTTAAAGCTGATGTAAAAAATCTTGATTAGGTCTTTTTAAAAAATATCTTCTGTGCCACTTAGGGCTGCACTTTTTACCAAAACACTTTTTAAAGATCTTTGGTCTATGCTATACAATTATTATGACTTGCTTGTACTGGCAATTGGCAATTATCTGATTCTAGTATATAAATAAAGCTGTATTTATCCCTAAAGAAATAGCAGAAAATCATCTTATTGGAATAAAACTCCTTTAACATTTCTTTCCATACTTGTTGTGAGAGGTGGCTAAACAGTAACCTTCCAGGCCGAAAGTCCTCCTGGAAGAAGGGCTGACCGAGCCAAAGAACCAGGCCCTGGGCCACACTGTCTAACCCAGGAGCATCTGGGCTGGGTAGACCAGATGGCTGTGCCCACTGTGCCGGGATTGACAGGGTGTTTTTATGTGATGGGCTTGGAGAAGAAAGACGCAAGGTGTTTGGGAAGAATTAGCACTGCATGTAGGTAAAGGGGCTAGAAAAGGTGAAGCAGGGCCAGTTCTGGGACAGGCGCCTGGTTCGCAAGGAAGATGCATTCGCCGCTTCTGGATTGGCTGTGGCCAGTTTGGAAAGTTTGTGTGTAAGCAGGATGCATGGCGTCTGGTCTGGTGGCAGCCACTCTCTCCAGGTCATAACAGAAACAGGCACCTGGAAGTCCACTCCGAGCCTCAGCGCACTCTCGGGAACCGGAGCAGTTTCTCCAGTGGCTCTGTTAGCTGTGGAGCCACCCTGATCTCTTCTTCCCATCCCCCCGCCCCACACAGCCTACTGTAACTTAATTGAGGACATCTCAGATTTATATTCCTGTCAGTGTAAAGAAAGGAAAATAGTTTTCAAAGGGTGAATAACCTTGAACTGCTCTAATTCTCATAGAATAGGGTGGTTGGGATTGACCTGCAGAGCTTGTCAAACCTCAGATAGCAGAGCCCTGCCCCCAGACACCTTCTCTAATACATTTTCTGTCTTGCTGACCAGGCTGCTCCTGAAACGAAACCACACTTCCCAAGCAAGTCTAACCAGGCTCTCCAGTAATTTTTTTTTAACTAAAAACTTCAAATGCATCATAGAAATAAGTAGTGCATTCTTAGAATCACTGGTTCAGAGCCCAGACATTGGCATCATATGGCCCAGGGTTGTATATTTTCAGTTCACGCGGTGCGGGGTTTGCAGTGAATTGCTACACCGCTTTAGGTTTCAGTATTTTACATAGCAGGTATAATATTATCAATCAGAGCATTAGTGTCAATAATTAGATAATATTTGTTAAGCTCTCCGCAAGGACCCTGGCATATAGAAAGAGTTCAATTAATTCAAGAAATCTCAAACTACAGTTTTGATGCTGAGCAAAAAAACCAATGACTAAAGACTAGAATGCCAGGTTGGTCTTTTGATGCTAATGTTAGATGTAAAATGAGTTAATAAATGTCCCCCCAAATGTTTAATTCTTGTGAGAAGTGTTCCAAAGTGTGCTTTGGGTATTAATCTTTTCTAAAAAAAAAAAAAAATGGCTTGGCATAACAAATTTCGAGCTATTTTATTGTAAAAGTATTTATTATTAGGAAATGCAGCATGGAGTAGTCTTTGTTCCAGCTCATATTACCGCATGATAAACCTGAATTTCTCTAGTGAGAGCTAAATATAAATAAATGAAAATGCAAATGTTTGACTCTAACCATGTCATGATCTTTATTGACATTTTGTGTACTTTTGAGACTAAACAAATAGTGATAAGCTAATAACAATTAGGATGAATTTCTGTTATTATTCAGAGTGGTCTCATTTGAAAAGCTTCCAAATGAATCTAAAATGGAGAACTTTTTCTTGTCTTATTCTGTCTTCCCTCTGAGTCTTTGAAGACAGAGGTACAGTTACTTTGATGATAATGTCAAGGAACTATTTTGAAACATGTTTGTGTTTCTTATAGTATCAATGCTGAAATAACTCATTGAATGACTTAACTAGTACCTTTATGGGACAACAACAAGAACAAGCAGAAAGTTACTTGCCAACAATGTAACTTTTGACATGCTTAACCACTTTTTGTCTCAAAGTCATTGTTTCATACAGTGGTTAACTGTGGGGTGTTTATATGAGAGTAATAAGCATTGTGTGTAAATTGGGGGATGATAAAATTCAAAAACAAGATCTTTTGTTAAAGAATAGCATAGGACAGCAACAGGCTCATAGTTGAAATTCAGTACATTTTAACATTTGCCCAAATCTTCCTAAACACTATTGTTCCCAAAGCCTCAATTTTCTCACTAAATGCCTCTCACTTTCTAAAATTATATGGTTGAGCATTTCATTCAATTAGTATTTGAGAAAATAAGTAAATTAATGAAGTAACATATCTTGTTGTGAGTTCACTTTCTGGAGTACATAATAAGATGGCATCTGAGGAAATATCTTTAAATGTGCAAGAACAAAATTTATGATCACATCCAGTGAATGAAATAGTGTGAAATGTAACATTTTTAAATACTGAAATTCAGGTTACCAGAGAAAGAAAATCTTTACAAAGACCGGTTAAAAAATGGCTTTTGGTAAGTGCTCAGAATAAGAAAACAAAGTATTATTTTTACATTTAGATTGGGATATGTTTTCTATCATATTTTCAGGTCACCCTTAGGTTCTAGTCAGGTTCCATCCTCTGTAAAGGCAGAAATAAAAAAAAAAAAAAAAAAAAAAAAAAACCACATTAAACTACTCCTAAAAGGTCTGTTTGAGTCTCAGTAGCCTGATTTTCTTTGAAAAGCTTGAACTTTTTATTTGTCAAGATTCAGAGCTTCCCTGGGTTCTGCCAGACTAAAATGACTTATTTGGGTGGCAGGTACTTCTTATGTCATTGGGAGATTTTTTAAGAAAACAGTTATTATGTTTTTGAGCACATGGAAAGGTTTAACATTGCTCAAAACTTGTCCAAGATGCGAATCTAAATCCTCAAACCATTCGAACACCGGATGACTGTCACACAGACCAAACAGAATTTAGTTTAAAAGAAATCTTATCAGGAATCCCGTAATGGATCTGTGAGGCTCGTTGGATTTCCTCACAGGGAAATGGAAGCAAAGAGAGTAACAGCAGCACCAAAAATAGGGGGTGGACTGGCCCCTCCCTGGACGAAGGCACCGTTTGCATCTGTTGTTAACATGCTCCCAGACTCGGGCCTGGTGTGTTCCACCTGCCTGCTGGTCACGTCCACCTCGCACCCCCGGGCCACACGTCCTCGATGTCAGCCTGCCACAACCCACTCCTGCTTCCTTCTCCGGATTCCTTTCTCACAGCCCTGGGCTCGTCTGCTAGCTCGTTGGAGCGAGGGATGCCACTTTGCTTTCCACCCAAGCTTGAGTCCTCAGCTTTGTCTTCCATTCTCTCACTCATTGGTGTTGACTCTGAGCTGGACAGTAGCATGCAGGGGGTGTCTTAGGGGTGATCTTGGGATCACTGCCTGTGAGTGGAAGGGCACAGAGGAGGAAGGGAAGGAAAGGTGAGAGGGTGGGGGTAGCAGGAGGTTTGGATGCTGTGTCCTCTGAACAAACCTCATTAGCAGCTCTGACTCTAGGGTGGCCCTTCAGCCCTGGCCTGAGCTGGGGTGATGGGCCTGGGCTTTTTATCCTCCTTCGACCAGCCATTGGATGCAGCTTTCCCAGGGAAAGGGAAGCGATCTTAGGTAATGCGATTCTCTTTAGCCAAGGAAATTCCAAAGGGGAAATAAGCCCTTCAGTTGTGAATGGATATCTGATCAGTTATAACAGTGTACACTGTGGACTCCTTCTTTTAAAAAATGGTATATGTTCCTGTGAGTCTGTTTCTGTTTTGTTAGTTTATTTTGTTCGTTGGATTCCACATGTGGGTGAGATCATATGGTATTTGTCTTTCTCTGGCTGGCTTATTTCACTTGGCATAGCGCTCTCAGACTGACAGATGTCAGAGGGGTGGGGGTTTGGGGGACTGGGTGGAAAAGGAAAAGAGATTAAGCAAAAGAAGAGAAATAACAGACGCAGACAACAGCACAGTGATTACCAGAGGGAAAGCAGGGTGGGGAGAGATGGAAGAGAGTAAGAGAGAATAAATCGTGATGGAAGGAGACTTGACTTGCGGTGGTGAACCCACAATACAATGTACATGTGATGTGTTACAGAATTACACACCTGCAAGCTGTGTAATTTTATTAACCAATGTCACCCCAAGTAAATTCAATAAAAATTTAAAAGAGGATACGTGTTATCAAGCTACTTTTTCTTGACGATTTTTGTTTTTTTACTATCCTAATTTAGGCACTTAGAGAGACACAGAGGTGCTTCTGGGTAACTGAGGCTTCCTAAATGGCCTCCTTCATCTCACCCGTCCAGTCCATCCGTGCTCAATACGTTGCTCAACCTCACAAGACTCTGCTGTGATCCTGCCATTAGCCAGTTCAGTAACTCTCTTTGGCTCCCCATTGGCAACAGAATAATATACAACTCCCATTGCTTACAGTTGGACCCCCTGGCCTGGCCCACGGAACTGTTGCAGCCTCCTGCTTGCTCCCAGGCACACGTGTTGCCTTTTTGGTGCGATTGATTCCCAGCATTCCTTCTTGCGTGTGCTGCTGGTCATATTTAGTGCCATCTTCTTTTTTTGACAAAATATTTGTATTTATTTATTTTCCCCTCTTAACTTTTCATTTCCAAATTCTGTCAGATTTATGGAACAGTAGGAAAAATAATACATGTAGCTTTCACCTACATTTCCAAATGTCAACAGCACTATGTAGGGATTTTGTATCTGGCTTATTTCATTTGATACAGTATCCTCCAGGTTTATCCTGTTGTTGTGATGGAAGAAGGTTGTTTCTCTTTTTTTTAAAGATTTTATTTATTTATTTTTAGAGAGAGAGGAAGGAGAGGGGAAAGGGAGAGAAATATCAGTGTGTGGTTGCCTCTCGTGCACCCCCTACTGGGGATCTTGCCCACAACCCAGGCACGTGCCCTGACTAGGAATCGAACTGGCAACCATTTGGTTCACAGCTCATGTTCAATCAGTCCACTGAGCTACACCAGCCAGGGTGAGAGAAGGTTTTTCTTTGACAGCAAAGAATAATATCCCATGTTGAGTGTGTGCGCATGTGCGTGTTACACTTTCCTTACCCATTCACCAATGGATGGACATATAGGTTGTTTTCATGTCCTCTGTATGGTGAATAACACTGCAGTGAACAGGGAGGTTCACATGTCTCTTCAATATCCCGTTTTCATTTCCTTTGGATGTATACCCACAAGTGGGATTGCTGGGTCTGATGGTGCTTCCATTTTTACTTTCCCGAGGAATCTCTATACTGATTTTTCGTAGTGGCCCTACCAATTTATATTCCCACCAACAGTACACAATGGTTCCCTTTTTCCCCACATCCTCCCCAGTATTTGTTCTCTCGCACCTTTTTGATAGTAGATGTTGTGACAGGTATGAGGTGGTATCTTACTGTGGTTTTGATTTAATTTTCCTGATGATTAATGGTGCTGAGCACCATTCCATGTACCCATTGGCCATCTGTGTGTCACCTGTGGAAGATGCGTTTGTTCAGGTCTTTTACCTACTTTCAATCATATTTTTCATTTTTTGCTATTGAGTTACGTCAGCTCTTTTTATATTCGTATATTAGCCCCTGATCAAATATATAATTTTCAATTATTTCCTCTTATTCTGTAGTCTCTCTTTTCATTTTGTGGAGTGTTGGCCTTGGTCTGCAGAAGATTTTTTAATTTGATGTGGTCCAAGTTGCTCATTTTTGCTTTTGTTGCTTGTGCTTTTAGTGCCATATCAAAAAACAAAAATTACTACTAATAACAATGTTAAGAATCCTTTTCCCTATGCTTTCTTATAGGACTTGGTCCAGATCTTATGTTGAAATCTTCACATTATTTCAATGTAATTTTTGTGAGACCTTTACACCGATACAGGTCTAATTTCATTCTCTTGCATGTGTATGATCAGGTTTCCCAGCATGTGTGTTGAAAAGATTGTCCTTTCCCCACTGAGTGTTCTTGGTTGCCTGGCAAATGCAGACAACTGTACCTGAACAACAGTAAAATCATTTTTTTTTTTAAAAAAAGAGTTGACAGCTGTGCAAAGGTTTATTTCTGGACTCTTTATGTTTGTTCCCACTGGTCTGTGTCTGCTTTTATGCCAACACCGTGCATGTTTTGATCACTGTCGTTTTGTAATATAGTTTGAAATCAGGAAGTGCGGTGCCGCCAACTTTGTTCTTTCTCAGGATTGTTTTGGCTGTTAGGGCCTTTTTTGTTCCATGTAAGTTTTAGGACATTTCATTCCTATTTCTGTGAAAAAAAAAGTCATTGGAATTTGGGTAGGAATGCCTTGGAATCTATACTTGGCTTTGTATAGTATGGACATTTTAATAATATTAATTTTCTTGCTTCATAAGTATGAGCCCATGGGTTTGCATTTATTTGTGTGTTTTTCAGTTTCTTTCATCAATGACTTATGGTTTTCAGTCTACAGATCTTTTACCTCTTTGGTTAAATTTGTTTCTAAGTATTTATTGGTTCTGATGCAGTTGTAAATGGGATTGTTTTCTTAATTTCTCTTTGTGATAGTTCATTATTAATGTATAGAAGCACAATTGATTTTTGGATGTTGATTCTGTGTCCTGAAACCTTACAAAATGAGTGTGTTAGTTCAGTTCACCTTGAAGGATCTCCATGAGGATGTTTCTAATCATGCTGGAGGAAAGTGATCTTTTTTCCTGCACTCTCAAAGTAATTATAGGCTTCCACTAAAGGACACACCGATACTATTAAGGTGATTTGTGTTTGGTGAAACAGTTTCAGGAAAACAAGAGCGAGAGTGAGAAGGAGGAGGAATACTTTAACTTTGTAAGCTTGACAGGCTGGAGTAACACAAACCTAGTTTTATTTTAAAGAATATAACATTTACTTTCGAAATATATATTTTACATAAGGGAAACAAAATACTGAAAAAAATTCCTTGTTTCTAAAACTATTTTTTAGTGTTCCTAGCAAAATAAAAGTCTACCTGGCTTATATTGGTACCAAATTAAAGCTACCACATAGATATTTGGCTACATGTAATAGTTGACTTGACTTGGGTCCTTTAGAGAAATAAAAAGCAGCGTGGAATGAGGCCATATTTACAGAGGTCTTCTCTGTAATGCTAGTTGAACTTCTGTGAGCGTATTTGTTTCCTTAAGTCAGCTTTTCAATTTTTAGTACTTTTCACATCAAAATTTGGGCACGATGAATGAGTTGCCTAGAACACTCAGTTTGATTTGCTTCCAAATGTACACACAGGCAAAGTGTCTTACAAATCTTGGTCCTACCAATGTGAGCCTTTCAAATGTATCAAAACAACTTCTGTCCCAGCGTAGGTGGGATCGCACTGCGGCCTCATAAAGACATGGAGCTGCACTGTGGTTACACTCCTTTCGCCTTCTGTTCTCCATTTACTCTTTTTTTCTTTATTCTTCTTGTTGGTATAATTACAGATGTGCCTACTTTCCCCAAACATTGACCTCTTTACTGAGCCGCTGTCCCCCTTCCCCTCTGGCCAGCACCACGCGGTTATCTGTGTCCTTGGGTCATGTGCAAATTGTGTTCTTTGGCTAATCCCTTCACCTTCTTTCATCCAACACCGCCCCCCCACCCCCCGACTGACCAACAGCTGTCAGTCTGTTCCTTGTATTCGTGCCTCTGTTTCTATTTATTTGCAACTTCAAATAGTAGATGTCTAGCTATGGTTATTACTGCATCAGGCTTAAGGGTGGTTTGGCTTAGGAGCATTCTACTCAGTTTTGTGGCTGATTTTTTTTTTCTTTTCTCTAATATCAGCGTATTCTCATCAGATTCAAGTAATATTTCACCAAGAAAATTTTGTTCATCATTAAACACTTTGTATCTAAAGTTTGGTTTTTTTAGGCATGTTGTATAATCCAAACAGTGATGGGATTCTGGTGTTCTGCTCTTACACGTGACCCTTGCACAACGAGGGTTTCAGCTGCGCGGGTCCACTTACATGTGGATTTATTTTCAGTAAATATACAGTGGGCCCTCCCTATGCCCAGGCTTCACTGCCACGGATTCGACCAACCGCAGATCAACACCAGCATTTTCAGTGCGCCCTTGGGAATCCGCAGACATGGCCAGCCCACTGTGTGCATTGTTCTGTGCCATTTTATAAAGGGGACCAGAGCTTTGGAGAATTTCGGTATCCACGGGGGCCTGGAAACAGTCCCCTGCAGATGTGGAGGGATGACTAAAGTTTTGGGGAGTCAGAGTTTTACCTGGAGTTTAGACGTTGGGCAGGGGTCGGGGAGGATTAAGTTCTTCTAACTCCTGTGCTGTTCAAGAATCAACTGCAGTTTTAAAAAACCTTTAAGTTTGAATGGCAAAGAGATTTTGTGGTCTGTTTGTATTTAAGTAGTGAAAGTTCAAAATTTTAATAAAGGAAACCCATCAGCGAAAACAAAGGAAAAATGTTTTTTTCAAATTGTGATACTCTTCTAAGAAAAGACCATCAGCAACTGAGAACAGCTAACAGAGACTGATGCAGCTGAGGACGATGCTACGGTCAAAGGATTTTAGAAGCAACAAGCAGACCCCAAGAGTTAGTTCATTTGTAGTTCCCCACCCCTCTCCCTCTCCCTCTCCCTCTCCCTCTCTCTCTCTCTCTCTCTCTCTCTCTCTCTCTGGTATTCTGTAGGCAAATTATCTGTGTTTAAAATCATCAGTACTCTACAGGAAATACAGTGGCAAATGTTTCTACCTTTTAGATGTTTCAGCGTAATAGGAAAGAAAAATACAATACACATAGGTTAAACATGATTCCTTAAGGCTCAATGAAGATTAAGTATAATCAGAAAGCAAAGAGGTTAGATGTGGCCCGGTCTGAAATAAAACAACTATGTTTGTAATATTGAGATTTGATCAGAGCAATTAAGGTCCTATGTGAGTATGAAGCATTTAATTTGGACTATCATTCATTTTAAAATACGGTAGAATGTGCAGCTGGTTCATGGTATCACATGGAAATTTAATTCAAATGAAGGAGGGAGGACACGAGACCTGGACGCACCATTGTTGTTACCTGCAGAAGCCAGAGGGAAGGCACCGAGGGAGAGGAATGAGTCTCTGGGACCCACCGTGGGGGTTGCCTGCTCCAGCGGGGTGTCCCTGCGTGATCAGGTCGTCACTGCCAAGAGAGAGAACACGTGGAGATCTAACGAAACATTTCAAGGTTGTTAAGCAAAAAAAAGTTATGAACAGAATAGTTATGAACATACCAACCTCTCTAGAGACTTCGCTACGTTCTTTTAAAGAAGAAAGTGCAATGTAATGATGAGAATCATTCAGTTATTCTTGTAGAAATAACCGGGCACGTATTGAATCAGGAAAAGTGCTGAGATCGTTGAACAACAAAACTTAGAGTGATCGTATTTCTTCATCGCCCATGTTGCTATGGTGATTTGTGTATTCAGAGCCTAATGGCATGTGAGTGGCATGAAGGATAAGTGATTATGAACTGCTGAATGCCTCTGGAAGTGTTCACTGGGAAGAAATTACTGCTTTCGCCTAAATGTATTGTTACTGCTTGAATGATAGCTGCGTGTTTGTTCGTTCTCTCTACTCAGCAAACACTATTCATTTCTTGGATGAGGCATTACATCAAGCGGAAGACTCCAGCTGAGAGATGGCACTATTATCCACACACATAACTTCCTTGCAGTGTGTCTGCTATGCATCCGTACTGCAGAAACACTATGTGGCCTGAATACCCAATGGTGTTCTTTAGAAAGCATGTTTAGAAACAGAAATGCTTCCACATGTGTTGCTATGTGCGCAGGAAAGAAGGTAGAAATTACATGCACTACTTTTTTAAATCCCAGAGTGATACGTCCTTCCCAGAAGTATTTGTAAAGACAACCAAGGTGATAATTTTACAGTCCAGATTTTCCTACAATCAGACCAAATACCATTAAATCTAACAGACACAAAGAAAGGGAGGTCATGTTAGGTTCCTTTGTTACAATGACCTACTCTAATGTGAATGCCAATAATTAGCAACAAAGCCACACAGAAGTAATTATTGTATGGCTTCTTACATAAATTGGTGCTAGGAGTTTTCTCTTCGAGATTTCAAAGGATATTTTTAAATAAATTATTATTATGTTTTCTCCTTCCTAGGAAAGTGTTGCTCACTTTGTTTCAAGCTGCAGATTTGAACTGTGAATGCTTGCTCTTCAGTTTTCATTTCTCCTCTGCCCGCCATGCTTAAAAAGCTATGCTGTCGTCCACCATCGGGTCTTGGGTGCAATGGTCAGCCGCGGGGTTGCAATTCCATTGCTCTGGATGAAAAGAATCAAGTTTTCAAGTGACCATTTCTGACAATGTTTAGTACTTTTCGGGTTCAACCATTACCATTTTGATGTGCTCTAAACGCTCAAGTAAGCCTCATACAGGCTCCAGCAGAAGTAAGGCCTGCTCCAGTGTGGTTGGTAGGGTCATGATATGGGTGTCATCATTTATAGTGCTAATTTGAACATTTCACCTAAAAATGTCACGTGGTGTGCCTGAGTGTGTGTGATATTGTTATGTTGCAGAATTCCATGCTGATGATTTTGTAATAAAAGGTTTTGTAATAAAAAGGGGTGTTATTTGTGCTGGACCCTGTATATCAGGTAGCTGATCGACTTTGCCCCCCAGTGCATGTTATCACTTTTTGCTGCTAAGCCGGCAGAGTGCTTCAGACATGCGGGGATACACTCCTGCCTGGAGAATACTGTAACCAACAGTGCAAGGCTTAGTGGGTAAAGGTTTAAAAAAAGTTATTAAGTTAAATCGATGGGAAAAGAAACAAGTAGCATATGACATTGTAGATCATTGAAAATAAGTAGAAAGGGAGCTGGGATTTGCTTTTTTAAAAATATAATCAGGTTTCTAAAACTTTTTTTTTCCCTCAAGCACAATACCAATTGTCTTCCTATTGGAGTTTCTCCTCTCACACTGTGTTTCCTTTTCAGGAAGGGAATTTGTGAATTGTTTGGGGCACAGATTGGTGCTATTGTTTATATCTTGAGCATTCCTATTCAAGTTCTTTAGAAAGTTGTTTCCTTTTCAAATTAGCGATTTTAAAAATTTGATGGATTCCTAAGCATAATTTTATGATAATTAGGAAAGCACTTTTTCTAGCTATACACAGTTTAAATTTTATAGTGACAATTACATGAAAAATAGAAATACACCTTGCAGCAATTTGGGAATGATTTCTGCTAAGTGAGTAACATAAAAAATGATTTTTTTTTTTGCCATTACACCATACAACTGGGTTTTTTTCCATCCCAAGTTTAAAGTTAGTGATTGTTTAGTGTGTTATTTTCAGCGACTCAATTATAGAATGTCAGTTTTACATGCCCGATATTATGTGAAATCACCACATTTGTACTGATGGAACCTAATCATTTTATGAGTGTTAATGTAAGTTACTAATTTTAAAAATGATTCGTCTCATTGTGGTTGTTTTTTTTTTTTATTTAACTACTTTTAATACCCTTTTCCTGTAACATAACTTTAAAAGGAAAACTTAAAACACACAAACAGCTCTTCATTCTTTTACCAATGTGTAGAAGACTTATGTGTGAATTTGTTCATGGTGGTACGTGTTACTTTGAAGGAACCACTGTAGATCATCACACATAGAAAACGCTCACATGTGGCTTATTTGAAAAGGTGCTACACCCTTTTTTTCTTTAACTACACCTCTCTCCAAGACAGTACTTTACTCCCACATCGATGTCTCTGTAATTTTTGTTGCCAGAGGTGGCTTCTTCATGGATTCTAGGACCCATGACCCCAGCTGCACGAGAAATCTCAGCAATCCATAGGGAAAGTCATGGAGATTCTGAAATCCAGGTCCCCAAACAAATCTTTACACTATTTGAGGAAATTGTGTAACATTGGGAAGGAAAAAGAGAGAGGGGAAGAGAGAGAGAGGAGAAGGGAGGTTGAAAAAAAGCAATATTTGTAAGAAATAGAAACTATACAGAGTGAAGAAAGGCTCAAAATTATTAACATTCTCAGATTGAAATCACAAAGTAATTTATGTACTCAGTAAGAATAAAATATTGTAATAAATTGCATTTGGAGATCAAAAATAAGATCTTACAAAAATATAATAGCAGAAAAATTTTAAATACTCAGTAAAAGTTTTGAGAGATAAAACTGAGGAAGGAAATCACTGAGAAAATAAAACAAGAAGACAATGGAATAGAAAACATAAAAAGAAAATTATAAAGTGAGATGGAAAATATTAAAGTAATAGAAATTCTAGAAAGAGAAAATAGGGATAAATCATCTATAAAATATTTGTAGAATATTTTTCGTACCTGAGGGCCGTGTGTTTTCAAAACCATAAAGAAAACAGTGTTCCCCCAAATGGATGCAAAAACACCCACACCAAGGCACATGGTTATGAAATTTCAGAACACTCAGGATAAAAGGAAGGTTCCATAAGATACCTGAGGACAAAGAGAACAAAACCATTAAAAAAAAAAAAAAAAAAAAAACCCCACACCCTCATAGACACAGATGACAGTGCAGTGATTACCGGAGGGAGAGAGGGTGGGGGCAGGTACACGAGGGCAAAGGGGGCATAAATGGGGCGGAGGAGACTCAATGTGGGGAACACGAACACAGTGTACAGATGATGTATTGTAGAATTATTGCTTGAAACCTATATCATTTTAATAACCAGTGTCACCCCAACATTCAATATGTTTTTTTAAAAAAGATTATGAATCAAAATGGCTTTGGACTTCTCAACAGCAATACCAGAAGCAAGAAGACAATACTGCCTTTAAAATTCAGAAGAAAACAATTATTTCCAACCCAGAATTCTGTATCTAGCCAATTACAAATCAGGCGTGAGGATAAATACAAATATTGTCAGTCATCTAGTTGCCATTATTTATGTCCTTTGCTGTCATGCTGGGAAGGCTCCTAGGGGATGTTTCCTTCCAAGTGAAGTGACTCTCAACAAGAGAACAAGGATTGTAGAACCGGAGATCTAACAGAGGAGACAGTAATCTCCAGCATGA
This sequence comes from Glossophaga mutica, assembly GCA_039655065.1. Taxonomy (NCBI): domain Eukaryota; kingdom Metazoa; phylum Chordata; class Mammalia; order Chiroptera; family Phyllostomidae; genus Glossophaga; species Glossophaga mutica. The sequence goes on along the minus strand of CM077313.1, from coordinate 5,587,586 downwards.
CGGAGAAAGAGAGTCTTGGGGTCACCACGTCCATAAGGAGGAGAGATCAGTTACGTCAGATGGGATTATTTTGACTCAAGAGACAACTGTCTTGAGGATTGACATCACTGTGTCTTCGTCTTTACTCCACTCTTTTAACCTGCAAAGTTTCTGAAAGATGTCTCTTCAGGCACAGAACCGTCCGCAATACCAAATACTGACTGGTAGATGGGCCAAAGCAACCTTCCCTCCCATACAGCTGAGACTCTAGTTTGGTACAATTACTTGGAGGAATGGTTTCTCGTTGCAGGTAGGGTTGAAGTTGTTCATACTCCCTGACCCAGGAATTTAACTTGTCCATAAGCATTTCTTTCTCAGGAATATTAACAATTGATGGAGTTTTTCTTCATTCCAGGAACTTCTTAGCACATACACACACATAGGAATTGATCTCATCATTACAACCTTTTAGTATTTTTTCCATTTTATAGATGAGGAAATTGGAGCCTATAGAACTAAGCAACTTCCCCAAGGTTAGCTACCTATGTATGTGCATTTGTTGGTGTGAGTGGATACTTGAAAACATAGTCCTGAGTGAAAAACATAAACAAGTTAAAGAGTGACACATATATTGTGATAATAGTATAGAGTTTGAAAACGTAAAGTTATGTCATGTGTAGTTAAATAATCCACTAGTTTGAATCATAAATACGAAAACATAAATGGAGAAGGCACATCAGGTTCAGAACAAAGTTGCTCTCTCTGGAGCAGGATGAAAATACCAGGAAGAGTTTCAGAGCTATGTGATGTTTTATTTTTTCAATGATCTAAAATGGGTGGTAAAATACCAAGTCTTGTTAAATCTAAGAGGAATGGCATGATTCGTCTTTGTTCTTCCTACCTTTCTATAGGTTGGAATATTTCCTAAGTTTAAAAAGGAAAGAAAAAACCAACTTCTTAAGCTATCTCCTCCTTTAATCTCACAAATGGTTTTCCTGGCGTCAACCCAGGCTCTTTCCAATGTATGCATTAGAACCAAGATTTTCAATGCATGACACAAAGGGATCACGTATCGTATAAATATATCAATTAAACAAATGGTATAAAATAAGTGTTCTGAAAAGAGAGCTTCTCTCTCCCACACAGAGTAATTCAGTTTATTTTCACTAAACTAAATCTTTTCTGTACTTTGACTTTTAGAGTTTTTGATGAGATGGAAAATATCTGAGTCTAAAATACCTTTTCATGCTCCTCTAATTGACTTTCTTACAGGAAAGAGGTAAAATAATTTATTTTTCATTAAAAAGCTGCAATAATTTTAGTCAGAAAGGTGATTTAAAGTGGAATACGTAAATGCTATCCAAAAATATGCTATTTAGACTGAGAACATGATATTTCTGTCATTCTATTATGTTTTCTTGTGATGATTTTCTTTATACAAGCAAATGCAGTAATTTGTCATGGTATTAAAACTGTTAAAAATAGAAAATCACCTATGCTGTGTTTTCCTATAACCTGAATAGAATGAATAAGCTTTCTATAATTAATCTTATAAAGGTAATCAAAGTCAATAATATAACTAAAAATGTTCATAAATATTGGATAGCTTAAATATTTGAACGTACTCATTTTTTTCACTTTCTAGTTTATGTTGATGTATAGTACCTAAAAAATGCATTTTCAGTCATAACAGCAAAGGAAAAATCATGCTCCCTATTCTCTAAATAAACATTTCACCCTATTACCATTATTTCTCTCCTTTGCTGTCATGCTGGGAAAGCTCAGAGGGGATGTTTCCTTCCACATGAAGTGAATCTCTGCGAGAGAACAAGGAAAATGTGTGTTACCTTCAAAGGCTTTAGAAATAATGAAGTATACTACAGTAAAATCAACACACTGCCATTCTTTATCATTAATTGAAAGAAAAACTCTCTCCTTCATTTTAATCTTGGCTAATGTAATTATGATGTGCCTTGGCGTGTTCCTCCTTGGGTCCAACATCTTTGGGACTCTCTGAGCTTCCTGGACTTCATGGTAGTCTATTTCCTTTGCCAGATTGGGGAAATTCTCCTTTATTATTTGTTCAAATAAGTTTTCCACTTGTTGTTGTTCTTCTTCCCCTTCTGGTACCCCTATAATTTGGATGTAGGGATGTTTAAAGATGTCCCGGAGGTTCCTAAGCCCCTCCTTATTTTTTTTGAATTCGTGTTTCTTCCTTGTTTTCTGTTTGGTGGTTTGTTTCTTCCTTCTGGTCCACTCCATTGACTTATCTAAGAAAAAGAAGATAAAAAAAATATGACAGTAAAAAGACAGCAAACTCACAGCTATTAACAACCACACCTAAAACAAAAGCAAACAACTAGAACAGGAACAGAACCACAGAAATGGAGATCACATGGAGGGTTAGCAACAGGGGCGTGGGAGGAGGAGAGAGGGGGAAAAGGTACAGAGAATAAGTAGCATAGATGGTGGGTAGAAAATAGACAGGGGGAGGGCAAGAATAGTGTGGGAAATGTAGAAGCTAAAGAACTTATGACACATGGACATGAACTAAAGGGGGGAATGTGGGTGGGAGGGGGTGTGCAGGGTGAAGGGGAATGATGGGGGAGAAATGGAACAACTGTAATAGCATAATCAATAAAATATATTTAAAAAATAAAGAAAAACTAAAATTCTAATGAAACAAAATAAATGTAGGTCAGTAGTCCTGCTTTTCATTAAAATGGCTTGTTATGGCAGGCGTCTATGTAATATTTCCATGGGTGGAAATATCTGTCTGGTACTACCCTTCAAGAGTATACCTCATTTCGGCTTGTCCCACCTTTTAAATTAACCCAATTACTCAACCCCTTCACTTTCTATTATTCTATTATTCGTGGGTTCCATCAGGCAATCATGCTAAATATTCTTTCATTGTAACAATAAGAAAAGACAACATGTCCTATTTATCCTGGAGGTAGACGTTTCTCATGGCCTACACGATTACCAAGAAAATAAGAAAATAAGAGAACCACTTGGTTCTAAGTCTTGCATTCTTTCCAATATCTGATGAGATGGTGAGATATATTTTTTATGGCTTTTATTTGAAAATAATTCAAGAAGAGACCAAATGTTATGATGACTTAAAAAAAAAAAAGTTGTACCCCATTCTTTTACTGCATCTCGCATTGGAGCCTGCGGAGTGTTTTAAAGACAAAGTGGTTCTCAGTCTCAAGGAAGGTCGAAGACAAACGGAAAAAGTTATGCAGATGTTTTATTAGAATCCAGGTTATATACATGTATAGAAAACAGATACACACTTACACTGGCTTACGTGATTAGTGCAAGTTTCCATGCTGAATGTAACTGAGTCTCTTGCTTAATATATGTCTCATAACATTTAGTGACAGGAATAGTCTAAAATATATTCTGATAATCACCATATTCTCCTCCTCGTCCTCCTTCTCCTTCTCTTCCTCCTTCTCCTGCTCTTCCTCCTCTTCCTCCTCCTCCTCCTCCTTCTTCTCCTCCTCCTTTTTTGCTTATAAAACACCAAAATTTACAAAAACCTAAAGCCTGAGGAAAGCATTGATTAAAAATATCAAGCCATGTAATTTCTAACAGAATCGGAGCTTGCCAGATTGCAGAATTTTGACAAAGGAATGCTTTTAAATACAGACTCCATCCCATATATGCGCTTACCTTGGCTCAGAACCATGTATTTATTTCCCTTGGAGTTTTGCTGAAGTAATAATTTCTCTTTGAAGGGGTGTCATTTGTAGCCAGTGGACTTTTCAAGCTGTGTTTATCTTGAATTTGCAATTCAATTGAATGGAAGAGAATATATTTAAATATGGATCATTTCAGATAAAAATAGGACTTTGTTTAATGAGGAGAAAGAAACTATAGAATAACTTAGCTCAACATCCAGTAGAATATTTACCAATCTAGTTCAAATATTAATCAAAGCTTTAACTAAAGGCAAATTATCTAGGTCTCCCTCAGTTTAGAGTCAGGGGTTACAAGAAAGAGGCCATAGCTTGAATGTAGGGTGTGACTTTCATGGTATTACTACAGAATCAATTCTGATTCTTCTTTCCAAACTACATACTTTTCAGAGTTTTCAACGTATATAGATGAGTCTAGAAATGCATGTTGATATAAGTACATTTGCAGTTTTAGCCAGTGGAAGGGCCTGGGAGCAATCACGGTCTGGGAGCACTGGGCACACCAGACTCTGGGTCTTGGTCCTGAACGCTATTCTCCACTAATCTTAGAAAGAAACGACTAATTTCAGGGCGGAGATACAAAAAGTAGATGTACATGAATTATCTCTTTGAGTCAGAAAGTAAGGAAGTGCTCAGGAATGATGGTGATGTGTCAAAAGTACCTAGGGGCTGCCCTGGCTCGGTGGCTTAATTGGTTGGGCAACTGTCCCATGCACAGAAATGTTGTGGGTTTGATTCCCGGTTGGGACATGTACGAGAAACAACCTATCAGTGTTTTCTCTTCTCTTCTCTTCTCTCCTCTCCTTCCTCCTCCTCTTCTTCTCCTCCTTTTTTCTCTCCCTCACTACCCCCTCCCTCTCTTTCTAAAAAGCAAGGGAAAAAATGTCCTTGAGTGAGATTTTTTAAAAAGTACATAGGAGCTAGTCTAAATGGAACTCCATTGGCCAAATCTGGAAAAATTCGAGCATGAAAATAAACAATGACCACTGCAGATTGTAACTTTGAATAAAATGAGAATCCTTAAGTTTGTCCCATCATAAATAAAAGCATGAGTAGTAAGTGAAGAGGAGAAATATTTTCCTTACGGAAGATTGCCAACTAAGCAATGCAGAAGAGGCCAGGGAATCAGAAAATCACAGTATGACAGTTATTAATTCTGCCAGAAAATACTAGTGAGGAAGAATTGGATGAGAGAATGGAACATTTCCATAACCTGAATATAGCTCCCTCTAAAATGTTAATTGAAATGGAAAAAAAGTAATTTACAGTGGAAAAGACTGGCAAGGGATCTCAGGCACCACCTGTAGGAGGCCTTACTTCTATGATATTCACACCAAAATGTATAACTTGAATTCCATCGTGAAAAGACATAAGGCAAACCCAAAATGATGGGCATTCTATAAAAATTTAGCCGGGGATTTAAAAGTGTCAAGGAATAGAAGTTAAGATTGAGAGCTGTTCTAGATGGAATGATGCATAAAAACTAGATATGATATAATTCAGAGCTGGGTCTTTTGCACATAAAGAACAGTACTGGCACAGTTGATAAAATCTAAGTAAGATTAATACATTGGTGGTAGTAGTTAATATAAATTTCCTGATTTTAAAGGTTACTATGGATATGTAGGGGAGTGCTCCTCCTTGTGTTTAGAAATGAAATACTAAAATATTTGGAAAAGTTAGAAATGACGTTGGCAACCTACTTCCCAGTAATCTGGTGGCGGGGAGAGCTCTTCGTACTAGTCTTGCCATTTCTGTGCAGATTTGATATTATTTCAAAATGAAAGCTAAGAAAATGGAGAGATGGAGAAGTCATGGCTTAGAAGAAAAAAGTATTACAGTGAAGAAATGAAAGTGTAATCCAGGGTTGGACCTAAATAGTTGTACATATAGTTGAAACTCGAAAGTAACTGACAAAAGTAATTCAAGAGACTTTAACTTCTATAGAAAGTTTACAAGTGAATTAGTCTAAGCTTGAGAATAATATTTGAAGTTAGTCAAGAAAAAATGAAACTGATCTAGACTTTTAAAATATGGTGATTACCAGAGGGAAAGGGGGAGGTAGAAGAGGTAAAGGGAGGATAAATGGTGATGGATAAGGGACTCGACTTGGGGTAGTGAACACTCAGTACAGTGTACAGATAATGGGTTATAGAATTGTACCCCTGAAACCTATATAATTTTATTAACCAATGTCACCCCAATAAATTCCATTAAAAATTCAAGTAAGCAAGCAAGCAAATAAATAAAAGCATATACATATATACATAATATATACGTGAAATATTTGTGAAGTTTCCAAGCCAAGGCTCTTAGATATATTTTTTAATTAGATTGAATGCTTTGACTTGAATGTAACTAATTTAGAAATAAAAAATGAGAGGATAGGATAACAGATCTCCCAGTCCTATCCAAAGCTATGTAGATATAAATAAATATTGATACCATTAGGGACCTAGGATTGGAGGAATGTCTTTCAAATGGCATCTCTAAGTTTGCAGTTAACTGACAACTCTTGTAGATGGGAAAAATCAAACTGACAGATTATTTTAAAAAGCACTTTCAAAGCTATTTTTGGCAAAAAAAAAAAAAAAAAAAAAAAAAAAAAGCCAGGAAGCCTAATGTAAATATATAGAGAAAACTAATCCAATGTATTTACAGAAGAATGCCGTACAGAATATCAGTTATGTGATGGAAAATGTGGCCTGGAGAGATTACAGCTAAATTCCTGAAGTCATTGGTCCTATTTCTTGATGGGCCCAGCAAATACAAGATCATTCTGAAAGGCTGAGCTGGCCTTGTCACTGGTCACTGGGAGATACATCCAGGACGCCGTTTGCAGTTTCGGCCCCTCCTGGCCGAGGCCTGGAGGAAATGTTGAAGCTTCTGTTCATTTTCAGGATCAGGACGAACCTTTCAGCTTCGCACTATGATTTCCTCAGTCTGATCCCAGCATTTCACATATCAATAGTTGAGTTTTCCTACCTTCAGCAGCCATTCCAACCGAATTCTAGCCAAATAGACTGTCCTTAAACACTGTGTTCATTATCAGCAGTTGATGCCAGCTCTTCTTCTGTCTAAAATTCTGTTCCTTGACCTCACCGCTTACCCATTCTCAGGATCTATCTCTGTCCCCTGGCTTTTCTTGGAACCTTCCTGGAACCTTTTATTCACACCCGTCTACTTCCTCTGAATACTTACAGCCTATGATGTTAGCAATAACCACTCACTGCTGTGTAGAGATCATAGACTACTGTCTTACTACTCAACTCTTTCTATACTTCCTCCACTGAATGTGAGGTTCTTGAAAGCCAAGCCCTGTCTCGTATTAACCCAGTGTCTACGGTGACCCAAATACAGTGCCAAGAGCTGCGGAGAGAAAACTCACTATTTTTCTCTGGCAGTGTGCTTTTGTATTTAGGTCAGCTTCTGGATAAATTAAACAGAGGTGCAAGCAGAAATAACAGTGCATATTAATAGATGTAAGTGTGTTAGAAGCACAAAGAGCTGTGAGTGGGGAAAGGATGTTTGTGATACATCACCCGGGGCAGTAACGGTGCCTTCCACATGGAGGTTTGGGCTGCTGTTTTCTGAAACCACGTCCTTGAATGTCATTGCATGAACCCGCTACTGAAACTTATAGGTTATTTATGCTCATTTTAATGTTAAATATTCTAATTCCCTAAAAAATATTTTTTCAAAGCGTGAATTCCAACTTCAGGTGTATAATATAAAAGATCTTGTATCATCTGCATTCCTAATAGAACATGTTAAACTTCTTATTTTAGAACACCTAGTCTTTTCCAATATATTGGTGTGTTACGTGAGCAATGCCTTAGATGCTCCATTTTATCCATTTCATACTCACTGATGGAGTAGCTCACATTTGGCCAATAACTGTGGACACTTGTATTACATTATCCAACGTTAAATAAATAAGGTAACTTTCCAGGAGTAAACGAGGGCATCATTATTTATTTCGTTATTAAGTGGGGGACATAGCATGGTTAAAAGGAATCCGCAGATTATCCAACAACCCAAATAGTCACCCTTTGCTCTTGGGCTTAATAAAGTGGGTCACTCCATCATCCTACCTCTCCCCTCGCTCCTCCTCACTCTACCCCAGCTGTCAACGCACCACACCACGTGGGCCGAGTGCGCGTTCACAGCACTCAGCTCCCCTGCCCGTCTTCGGAGGAAAGAGTGTTTCGTCAGTAGTGAAAGGCCTTGAGTGCTGGCCACAGAAAACAAAGTAGAAAGAAGAGGCCTAACTAACATACACTCTTCCATAATCGGGCCCTGGAGAGGCTTCCGCTGTTTGGATGCAACATTAAGGAAAGCATGCTCATCTCTTATTCTCTTTGTTGACTGCCGTGATTGAGATGCTTGACAAACTGGAACATAATTTTAAGATTATTGATACCAAATGGGAGGGCAAAAAAACTTGCTATAAAATGTCATGGGAAAGTTTTTTTGTTTTTTTTTTAATTTTGGAAATGCTAAGGAATTAATTTCTAAAATCGTTTCAGGGAATCTGTGACTTTAATTATGCTCAGCAAATGTTTATGGATGCTGTTGGCAGGGTGTTTTGTTTTTTAGCCTCATAATATTTGCTTTTTTGGCTAGTTTAGAAAACACAGGGCGAAGGAATGGTACTGCCGTTCAGGTTGTCTGACTCAGGACGTAGATCAAGTTTGAAAGGAGTGTACGTGGCGAGCAGAGGGACTTTGGCACACTGCTGAAATTGTCTGGAAACTGGGAATGATGAGTTTGTTGTGAGAACCGAGGGCACAGAAAGCTCATAGGGCATTTCTGACACTCCTTTATAATTATCTTCTTTTGTCTTCAATTCCAATAGATGATCACTTTTTTATTTTGTAGCTAAAATTGTGGCATGATCCGAAAAAGAGAATCCTCCTGCTTTGAAAGAGAAGTTCTGTTTAAAACCACCATGTCTATAGCACATAAAGACTCATTTTCATTAGAGAGTGGTAACGATTACATAGCTGTGACTAATTGCTGATGTTAATCCATCAGTGAGTTACTGAGGGGATGTTCGTAAAGGAGAATCTCCGCGCAGTAGCGATGATGTGTAGGTTGTAACGGTTCCTGGTTATTTAGATATTTTTTGAGGATTAAGTGAACTTGTGTCATTGAATTATTATGGTATCCATATATACATTTCACATGCTTCCTATTTTTTGAATACTGTATTCTTTTGAATTTAAGAAAGATAAAAACACTAGAAGTATTGTTTTAAAAAAAGGAAAGGGAGGCCCTAGAAATCTTACAGACCATGTTTTTCTGTTCCTTTCACCACCATTGAACTGAAATTCTAACTTCACAGGTGAGTTAGGTGCCCCACTTGGTGGGGTGTGCCTCTGGGGGTGCAGTATCTAAATATAGGGAGAACTGAGAAGCTCATACACTGGCCCTCACTTTCTTCCTTCTTAGGAATGACAGGTAAAGTAACTGTCACTCTTCTTGAGTAGCGATAGACATTATTATGAGATATATCAGGTTACTGAGTCTCTAATTGAATATTTTTATTCCACTTACCTGATTTTCGTTGCTTGCGCGCTGTGTTCGTGTCTTGGGAGCACCAGAAATTCGGTAATTTTCTATTTGAGCTCCAGGAGATTGAAAGCTGTGCCACTTTTCGAAAACTTTCTGACGCCTCCGTGCTCCTTTGAGCAGGATTTAGGCAGCTCTCGATGAGAGCGGGGAAGCCGGGGAGTTGTAACAACCTTCCTGCATCTGTTATCCGGTCGCCTGACTGAGCATCCCTGGCCAAGGCAAACCCCTGTTCTCTTCCTGAGTCCAAGCCCGGTGTGATCCTGTGCTGAGCGTGGTGAGAAACCTCAACGGCAGGTTATTCCATGGGTTTAAGGAATCGAGTACTTCTCTAGAAGGCAAATGGTTTCCCACTCTGACCCGTGACACAGCTTGCCATGGGGAGGGGGTGTCTTTGAAAAAGCGGAACTGAAAAACAGACACAGCATAGGGTTTAAATGGTTCTAAACCCATACAAACGACTTTTTTCTAAGGCTCCTTAATGAGTACTGGGCCTCTATGAAGAGTAAATACACTGACCCTTGAATAACAAATTTAAACTGCCTGGCTCCACTTATAGGTGGGCTTTTTCAATAAATATTTACAGCGGCATAAATGCATTTTCTCTTATGATTTTATCAATGGCATTTTTTTCTACCTTCATGTAAGCATACAGCATTTAATACATATACAAAACAGGTGTTCATCGACTCTTTATGTAATCGATAAGGCTTTGAGGTAACAGTAGGCTATTAGTAGTTAAGTTTTGGGGAAGTCAGAAATCGTTTGTGAGTTTCAGACTGTGAGGTCAACATCCCAAGGCCCCGTGTTTAAGGGTCAGTTGTAGTTCATTTTGGAAAGTACATGGACAGGCGGTCCAATGTGAACAACTTATTTCTACTTTCATTTTCCAAGGTGCCTGGAATTCCACTTTTCAAATTTTTTATTGTATTTAAGGTCTCATGTGTGGAGGGAAGGGGGAGGCTTCCTTTCAACATCTCCTATTACTTCCTATAGAAAACTTCAATTAAGAAAGCACAAAATAGCCCGTGGATTGCCTAGACGTTGCGATCAGGAATAGAAAGAGTGTCCCGCGGGCCGGTCCTGTTTGGGCGTGGTGGAGGTGGTTGGGGAGCCTCTTGCATAGGCCCCTGCACTCGGAAGGGGCGGGCCTGCTGTGCGCCGGGGGCGGGTCTCCGAGGGGTAAGACAGACCAGGGAAGGGGGAGGGACGACAGTGTGCTCCTGAAAAGTGCAACTGCTTTTCCTTTCAGCTGTATCTTGGTCATTTAAGTGAGTGAAAAGAAATCGATGTAAAGGATTCCCTGTCCTCTTTCTCCCACTGTCAGGGGGAAATTGACACATTTTAAAGTGCTCTTCTTCGTTTTTGTGTTTCCATCCCATCCGAGTCTGTTCTCTTCCCTTTCACCTGAGTCCCTTCCCTCCCTTCTCCCCGCGCCTTCCTTCCTTCCTTCCTTCCTTCCTCCCAGACAGCACTGGCGTCCTGTTGTGTACTGCGGCATACGCACCTGCAAATAAACCCCAAACTGGGTACCTCGTTCCACCTTTATTAAGATGTAACATTAATAGGCCCTGGATGATGTGGCTCCGTGGATTGAGCGCGGGCCTGCTTGACCCACAAAGGGTCGCGGTTCGATTCCCAGTCAGGGCACATGCGTGGGTTGCAGGCCAGGTCCCTAGTATGGGGTGTGCTAGAGACAACCACACATTGATGTTTCTCTCCCTCTCTTTCTCCCTCCCTTCCCCTCTCTCTAAAAATCAATAAATAAAATCTTTTTAAAAAGTTTTTTTAAAAGGCGTAACATTAATAGGGTGTATTTTGTCACAACACAGCAGTCTCAGTGGCTCTGCTTTCTTTTTTATGCAGTAAGCTCACTGAAACTGTTGTATTTTTGTGTTGCTTTTTATTACTTATATAATTGCATGTTTAAAATGAAGATGAATACTGTAAAATGCCTCATATAATAGCTCAAGTAAAGTTGGGCGTTTTGGTTCAAATGCTCTTTAAACTTTTATGTATAACCAGTCAATTTTTGTTTTTTAACCTTTTTTCACTGATACACTTTTTGATAAATGCCAATAACTTTAAAAAAACAGGAAGTAGGGAACAGTAAACTGATCTGTTACCACTAAATAACTCATTTCACAGTGCACTTGCCAAGTGTAAATTTCAAACTGCATATAAGAAAATGATTATTTTACAAATATATGGGGCCGTATATCAAAGATTTGTTAAGCTCATTAAGAATGAAACCTGAAGGATGCTGGAGCTGCCTCAAGACCTAAAAGACATGTGAGAATATTGTATATGGTCAGTGAAGAACAGAATGTCAAAAAAAAGTTAAATCCAGAATTACTTAATGTTGTACAAGGCAGTACATCTTTCTATCCAATAGAAACATTTCTATTGGATAGAAACCATTCGAATCTCTATTAGAAAGAATATCAATTAGAACCTATTTTTGTATAGAAGCGGGGTTTTATTCAATAATCTGTAATAAGTAAAAACAGATTTATGGCACTGCAGTTTTCACTGATGGACTGCTCCGATTGTGGAAAAGGTAAGACAAGGAGGAATAGCATATACATGCAATTATTTTCCTCACCCATGCTGTTTTTTCAGAGAAAATATTCTCTGAATATTTTCTTTTTATACAGAAAAAGAAAATAAGTTCAATTATATTATAAGCTTGTCAATAAAAATACAATGTAGTAATGTAAAACTTATAATACAATTACACTTACCTCTGACCAAAAAAAAAAACAAAACAAACAAAAAAAAAAAAACCTAGTTCCATTACATCAAAACATCTTTAGAAAACATTAGACTTCAATGAAAGGCCATATGTCAATATAAATGGAAATGGTTCTCAAAAAAAAAATTGGCTGTGAAAGCCCATGGAAGAAATACCAAAGTGTTTGGCTTAAAGAAATAAAGAAGAATCAGGTCTTTTCTAATTTTGGCAAGCTTAAGGGCACGACAGTGTACAAACCTACTTGTTCCCTTGGGCAATTGGGAATCCCACTTTAGAAAAGATTCTGAGCCCATGTCTTAAGAGTAACAGCAAAGGGCAGAATCAGCGTTAATACCTCGCAATTAATGTGTATAATTAACGACTGAAGATCGGCTGCCTGGTTTTGTTTGGATGACCCAAAGGTAACTATCCACAAATGTCTTCATTGAGTATTGTTGTAACAACTCTGAGTAAAGAATTCATGATAAAAATTCAGGTGAATTCAGACACTTTCACCTGAGGGTAAAAATAAATGGTGGTTGCAAATCTTCATTGTTGTTGCAGTAATGCCTATATTTTTCTAAGCAGTACTGGGAATTTATTGGCCAACTGCAAATTCACCTTTAAAATTGTGATAGTGCTTCCAAAACAAACCTTCAAGAAAGTGTTTTCTCCCCTGTGTAGCCTGCTATAGCTGAGTGTGGCAATGCATTTCTCAGTGTCCCTGTATTCTGGTGTGGCGTGGCGTCACCTCCTTGGGTTCGTGGTGTATGCTGTCTGACTTCCTAGCACTCCACAAAGCCACACACACACACACACACACACACACACACACACACACACACACACTTGACAGGCGGTTCTGATGGAGATCTCCTTGGGTTCGTGGTGTATGCTATCTGACTTCCTAGCACTCTGCAAAGACACACACACACACACACACACACACACACACACAGAGTTGACTGGCTGTTCTGATGGAGAGCTCTGTTCTCCAAACGCTGTCTCGTGAGTTGAGGATGTAATCATAAAGGTTCACAACAAAAGCACTAACTAATGCACATAATCCAAACATCAGAGGAAAAGGACCTGTCTCAATATCTACGTAACTTTCCTAGAAATGTTTCCTTTTACAGGTTAAACTTCAAATGTGTTTAGGATAACAGGTAAAATCTCCAACATTAAACTGCTCAACATGATGTCAGTGGCAATATATTATTTATCGATGTATTAATTTATGTCACACACTCAGTGAGCATTCTGTCTAGCATATCTCAGGCAGAGATCTGGTGGATTGAAGGAATGCAGATGCCTAAAAATGGTCCATGTCTACACGGCATGTTGCGGGTGTGATATAAGAATAAATCAAGTGTGCGAACTCCTATCTGGCAAAACAGGAAGTGCTTGGGATGGCAGTGGTGTTTCGGAGCCCGAAGGGTGCACACCAGGTTAGCTTTTGTCGCTCAAAATGGAGTTACGGAGCAGGTGGCTGTTGATACAGATCTTCAGCGAGAGAGAGAGTTGAGCTTCAGCGAGAGGAAAAGGTCGAAGTGGCCAGGAAGGTTCTGGTTTGAGCAAACAGCCGGAGAAAAGGAGCGAAGAGAAAACACACGCCAATGAGCACGAAGACAGTGGAGCGGCACCGCGGAGGGGAAGCGCCGTGCCTGTGGGGGACGGGAGCTGATTAGAAGGAACCGGCTTGTACGTATCACAGATAATCAGGGATTCTAGGCTGATTTTGAAAATTCACACTTGATGCAGTAAACACCGAAATGCCAGTGAAGGCTTTTGAATATTTATGTCAACTAGTTCAGAGTATTGTACGTGACCTCTTTTAGAATATTTGTCTGTCCCACAGACTTCATTGAGACAGGTACACCCAGTTGAGTACAGGGACACAGCGGAGTGGGAAGGCTGTGGAAGGGGTCTGACCCACAGCGATGGATGTGAGCAAAGTGCGTCTTGCCCTCACTTCTCCCCTGTGTTACTGGAGCACCGTACCTTGCACGCCCCTACGGCAGGGGTGGGGAGGCTGCCTTGATAGATGGAGTGCTCATGTATCCATATTGACCCACTTAAAGCTGTGGCAAGAAGAGGGACGCCAGGCTGCCACTTGTGCCCTGGTGCCAGGGATGTGTGGTTCTCATTCCGATCCCCCCCGCCCCCCCGCCAGGCTCAGTTTGAGGGGAAATGCGGAGGGAGCTGTGGCTGGCCCCTTACAGCTCTGTTTCCTGCAGTAACCCAGGAGTATTGTGTCATCGGTGCCAAATTGTCTCCCAGTGTCTCCTTTAAAAAGCACTTTTTACTGCACTAGGGCCCCAGGCAGGTGACACCTAGCTGCAGAAGTCAGTGCAACACCATTGTCTCAGTGTGAACCTGGGAAAACAGAATAGTGTGGCGTGGGGCACACTTCCACCCACGCTGATCGTGGGTGACAAGCACAGAATGCGGTTCCGTGTTCTTAGAAATGTCACCACTGTCATGCATTCCACATTATCGTCGTGCGGTGTTTTGTGACAGTCCGCCCACTACCCCAGGTTCACTGATGCAAAATTTTGACCAAAATCCTAAACTGATTAAGTGATTACGTGAGTCACTGAAGTTCAGTGAGCACCCAGAACTTCTAGGACCTGGTCTGTTTTCCTGATAATCCAACACGCCCCCCTGTTGTTTTTAATCACTCATCCTATAGAGAAAATTATTTAAAAGGTGAAAGTAAAATATTGAGCCTTGATTAAAACTCATTAACTTTCTTTTTTCGTTCCCTTTTTTAACCAGTTTTTTCAATGGCATGTTTTCCAGGCCACTGCAATCCGCCCCAAGGTAAAATATAGCAGGGCTACTGTTTCTCTTGGCATAGTCATTTTCTTTCTAATAATTCATTCTAAAGTCGTAGTAGTAGTATGCATTCCACTTCACGTTTTTGTTTTTGTTTTTTCACACTGAATTTAGGGTCAAAAAAAAAAAAAACCCAACTCAAAGATTTTAAAAATCTCTCTCTCCCTCCTCCTATTGGTTTAATTCACTTTTAAACTTCAAGATATTCACACTTCTGTTTACCAAACTTGATCTTGTTTTATTTTACTTTTCTTTGTAGTTCTGTGTCTTTAAATATTGTCTCAGGCTTAGCACTTTTCATTATTCCCCTCAGCTTCACACCCCTTGAAAATCTGGGAGCAATAACCTACCTTCCTTCATCAGACAGAGATGAATTTTTGGCCCGGAGAGGTTTCAGAAAGGACTCTCCCACGCACCATTGAGGGTGCCCATCCAGTTGATGGTGAGGCATTAATGAATACATTTGGAGTATGGCCATACAACCCTATTTTTCTCTTCTTATTTTTCTAGTGTTTTAGTACTAAGATGAATATTTTTTCGGTCCCCTAGTCACATGTGGAAGAGTCTATATTTTTCCGAGTATTTCCGCTACCCTCTGTGGGCCCTCCAGAGCTCCCTTATTTCTTTGTTACAGTTCAGTGACTGGGATTACAGATAGTGTTCCATGGAAACGCCATCCTTTACTGCCAGGGCGATGAAGTTCCCTTCTCGTTCCTCGGCCAGACTTCACTGTGAGGGTTCCCTGAGGCCTTGCCCACCAGGAGCAATCTGCAATGTCTTCTCGATCTGTCCTCAGTTGTAACAAGTCCACGACCCCAGAAATACAAGTTTGGACAGCCACCCCCTTCTTAGAAAATCACCTTAAATCGATCACATTAAAGCCTCTTATTATGCATCTTTTATTGCAGAATTTTCTCACTGGCCTAGATTTTCATTGTGCAAAAGTGTTTAGAGTTGCCTACCAACAAATTATACATTGTACTTTTTTTCCATTTCCCCATCAGTCACACAAATATCAAATAAGATATCTGAAGGATTTTTTGTTATCATGTTTATATCAAGAAAACACAGTAAACTACTGTTCTACCTCTGACAACATGTTTACAATAACCATATTGTGACTTGAATGTCGTTTCCATGGCATTTTGCCTAAGTTGTCTTTGCTTTTCACATCAGAAAACAAACAGGTAAAGAACTCTTCCTGCACCTTATGTTTACTTTTCTAATCAATGCATTTTATTATAGCCATCAGACACCATTGTGATGGTCTCGTTGCACATTTCTAATCAATTATATTCAGTGTATGTATTTGGTGTTCAGTGATTCTGTTTAAAATAATAGAGCCCAGCAGTCTGCCATCTGTAGAATTGAGAACCATTAATCTTAACTTGTAGTCACGTGCCAACATGTATTTAGAAATTTTATGTCATTTTAAGGTAAAAAATGAATCTTCTTCTTTTTTAAAAGCTTTTATTTATTTATCTTTAGAGAGGGAGAGAAACATCAATGTGTGGTTGCCTCTCATGTGTGCCGCTGGGGACCTGGCCCACAACCCAGGCATGTGCCCTGACTGGGAATTGAACCACGACCCTTTGGTTCACAGGCTGGTGCTCAATCCACTGAGCTACACCAGCCAGGGCAAATGAATCTTCTCTCAGATGCGGAGTTTGATAATTCAAGGACACATTTGTGATCCTGAGAATATTTTTTTCATTAAAGTTTTCTTTTAAAATAATTATAGATTCAAACGCATTTGTGAGAAATAATGTAAAGAGCCCCTCTTTTTCCCAGTTCCCCCCAATGGTGATGCCTTGAAAAACTGTAGTGTGATCTGCAGCCCAGATATTGAGAACATTTTGATGGTTACCAAGGAGTGGGGGTTTGGAGGGATGGGTGAAACAGGTGAAGAGACTAAGAAGTAGAAATGGGTAGTTGCAGAATCGTCACAAGGATGTAAAGTATAGCACAGGGAATATAATAAAAAATATTCTGATGTTGCCCTGGCTGGTGTAGCTCAGTGGATTGAGTGCAGGCTGCGAACCAAAGTGTCACAGTTTCGATTCCCAGTCAGGGCACATGCCTGGGTTGTGGGTTAGGTCCCCAGTGGGGGCCACGCAAGAGGCAACCACACATTGATGTTTCTCTCTCTCTTTCTCCCTCCCTTCCCCTCTCTAAAAATAAATAAATAAAATCTTTAAAAAATATTCTAATGTCTATGTGTGGTGTCAGATGGGTACAAGATTTACTGGGATGACCATTTAGTAAATTATGTCTAATCACTGGGTTGTACACCTGAAACTGACACAGCATTATATGTCAACTGCCACTGAAAAACGAAAAACTGATTTGATTTAAAAAATTGTTTTCATTACCTCAAGAACCCCTCCTGTTCGCATTCTGGCCACACCTCGTTCCCTTCCACCTGACTTTCCCCTAATCCATGAACCAGAGTACAGTTCTGCCAGGACCTGCCACTCTTCCTTGTCACGGCTAGTCACCCGCTGTGACGTCTAGTCTCCTGCCCTTGGTGGATGTCCTCGTGTTTGTTTCCAGGTACTTTTAGACCCCTCGGTCACCACTAGAGATGGAATTGAGTCCTCTGGGTGCCAGAGCGATTTGGGTTTCACAGGAGAATAGTGAGAAAGCTCATCCCCCACCCCCCTCCACAGGTGTGTTTTCCCACGCTGGGTGTCCTGATCTGCACCTGCAGGCAACGAGGCTGCACTGGCTGGAGGTCAGTCAGTCCTGGGCTCCTCTCCTGTCGTCCCCGAATCTCCGATTCTGGTCCCAAGTGAAGGGAACCTGAGAACCCGTTGTCTCATTTAGAATTTAGGTACAGTCTCTGTTTTTCTTCATACCTTTATTACTAACATTTAGTGTCCAGTATTTAATGCAATGGCAGTCACAAAGTAGCCTGTCAGTGGCAAGAAATAAAATAATGCACACAGATTAAGTTTAGAAATGAAAGCACAACTGGATTTCTAAGCATATTCCCCTGTGTCCTGATAAGTTTACAGTTGAAGAGAGAATTGCTTTTGTGAGATGGGACCGTTCTGTATCACAGTTGTGGAGTTTCTGTGAATCTGTGCAAGTGGTAAAAGTTTTATGCGACCCTCTTCCTTCACAAAATAGAGTAGGTACCGCAGCTAGTTAAGTCAGCTTGGGGTTTAGCTAAGAATATTATACCAGTGTCAAATTTCTGGCTTTAAAGTTTATACTTTGATGATGTGAATCAAAGGTAAATAGATCATTTCTGAGTAGAAGGAAATGAGAGTAGAATACTAATATCTAAACTATATCAATAAGATGACTAAAGCCCACAGTCTAGTTTATGCTTGTTAAAGCAACAAAATATTACTGAATGGAAATTACTCTGAAAACTGCAGCATGAATAATGTATACTTGCTCCGTTGCTTTGATCTCTTGATAAGATCTATAAAATGGCTTAGACTTTTATTTATAAATTAATATTTACATAATATATGTAATTCAAGAAAAAACTTCCTTTATTTTTATTATATGGTCAAGTATGGAAATCAATATAAAGTTTTAAATAATATTTGCTTTTTATTATAATGTGTACTTTCCAAGAGAGGTTAAGTTACTTCTTCCCAGATGCTGTCATGCTAACAGTCTTTCCTCTAGATGGTCACATAGGGTATTTCTTAAAGACAAGTTGAATAAAATAGACCTAAACAGCACCATTTTATTCTCAAAGTAGCCTAACAACTCTTTTGGCTTTATTTTTTAATGTTTATTCAAAAGGGCATATTCAACATAAGTTCTCTAATATTTTGTTCCCCAGCATCTCTGTGTATAGTTGGCTATCAAAACCTATGACTTGTTACCTTTGCTTCAGTGGTTTACCAAAAAAAAAAAAAAAAAATCCATAAAATTAGCACAAACCTTCATCTATCACACCCCGAATGCTCTGGGGAGAAAACAAACAAACAAGCAAACAAAAAGCTTGCTCCAGATAATTTTTTTCTCCAGTTGCTTGAAGTCAGAAGATGCACTTAACTTCAGTGTGTTTTCACCCTTCATCTCGCCCTTTCCCCCATGTCCCTAGTTGAGAAAATTATGTTCAGAAGTTAAAGTGATGGTCATCTATTTGAGGCTTTAAATTATTCCGTTCAGGAAGCAAATACAGTTTTCATATATACAGGAGACTATAGTGAGGCTCTAAAGGAATCGTCACACCGCCCAAGACATGGAACAGCTTTGGGAAGACAGACAGCACGGAACAGGGAAACGGCAGTACGGGTTTTCTGTAACCGGGGAGCCCTGACAACGGGCTACTGATCTCGGGTTCCAACCGAAAAGAACCCCGAGGTTGTGTACGCTTGGCGCCAGTATAACAGAAATGTTTGTTCAGCCGAGTCACTTCTGTTAATTTGTTGAAAAGAATCTGCTAAGTGAATCATTTAGCATCCTATAAAGAAAGCAAAGGCTGATCATTGTACAGATGATGCTTTTCATTTTATTGAGTCAGGAACAGGTGAGCAAAGGCAACTGTGGCTCTTTGAGATAAGCAATTGGGTTCTCACAGAATGAGGTTTTAACTTTAACTGAGAAAAAAATCCCTTTCTGGGTGGGGTAAAAAGTAAGTGGAAGAAGGGAGAGGTTGGGCCCGGGAGAATATGCTCAGAGAGCTGTAGAGGACGGTGAGGGTTTGAAAGAATGCAGGGGCCACGGGAGTGGAACACTCGTCCCTTCGGAGGCAGGACCACCGGCACCCGGGGCACCGGGGATGTGAATGAGGAGGAGGAAACGTTTCAGATGTGACGGTTCAGATTCTGGACCGGAGGACTCGGGGAGTGGCAGTGTCGGCACACACTATGCGGGCGGCGGGGGGTGGGGGGGCAGGGGAGGGAAGTGGAATCCGTTTGGGTGGTGAAAGGACAAAGGCTTTTTTCTGTTTTCATTTGAAATGTTGCCAATTAGCAGCATGACTCCATTTGTACCTTTGATTGCCATTAGCTTGATATTAATCCTTTTAAATAACCTTATTATTAAAAAGCTGAAAGATTAAAAATAAATTTGAAACATCATCCAACTGCCCAAATAAAGATGTCTGATAGACAGTGGGAAGTTTTGGCCTAGATCTCAAAATCCACTTTTGGGCTGGAGTTATGGGTACAGATCAATACCCATTATTTGGATTGGAATAAGTTGTCCTAGAAGAGGACTGAGAAGTCAGAGACCTAGGAGAATGCATGTGATTCCTATCCCAGAATCAAAATGAGATCATGCCTTGGCTGGTGTGGCTCAGTGGACTGAGTGCTGGCCTGCAAACTGAAAGGTCACCGGTTCGATTCCCAGTCAGGGTACATGCCTAGGTTGCAGGCCAGGTCCACAGTTGGGGGCACGTGAGAGACAACCACACATTGATGTTTCTCTCCCTCTCTTTCTCCCTCCCTTCCCTTGTCTCTGAAAGTAAATAAATAAAATACTTTTAAAATATTAAAAACAAACAAACAAAATGAGATCGCAGTCTCAAAGACTTACAGTAAGGAGACCAAGTGCTCCGAAGGTTCAGAACTGAGAAAGAAGCCTTGGATTTCACTGTCTTAGTACAAGAAATTATAGGAGAATAAGGAAAAATAGATAATGAGACCTAAACTCTTAGATTGCAGCCACTTTAAGAAATTTGGGGAGTCAGTAAAGGGAGATGGTGTTGTAATTGGAGAAGTGAGTAGGGTCAAATGAAGTTATTTTTTGCTTTTGGGTTTTGGGGTTTTTTTCCTCTTGACTTTTTTTTCTTCTTTTTAATCAGGACACTTGTTTCATTAAAAGTGTTCAGGCAGGGAGAGGTTTTTAGGGGAATAATATAACACAAGGGCCCCATGGAGACAGGGCTAATGAAAAACATAGAGAATGGAGTTCAATGAGAAGAAGGGAGAAAATAGCCCAAGCAAAACTTGCCCTTGATGGGCTACGAAAGGAAGTCATTTTGGCGGTGGGCTACAGCCACACCATGCTTTGTTTATCCACTTGTCAGCTGCTTGCTATTGGGAGAGTTTCAGGAGTGGGATGATTATAAATAAAGCTCCATAAAAATTCACATTGAGACTTAACCGGAAGACAGGTTTTCCTTTTCCTTGAACAGTGGGATCGCTGGGTCAGTTTAGGAAGCTGCAAAGCCATTGTCTGGTCTGGTTGTACCATTTTTGCATTCCTACTGGTGATGCCTAGCGCTTGCATTTGCACTGGTTATTATCAGAAGATTTTTGTTACTGTTGTTTTTAGTTATGAGCCTCGTATGCATGTCAGTTCCTCTTGCCTCATAAAATCTTCAAGGAGATGATGTAAACTGGACCATGAGACATGCAGGAGATTTGGAACATAGCTAAGGAAATCTAAGCTTCGGAAACCTCATTCTTGGATTGTGACTTTTTCCAGAAGAGAGGGATCCTTATCACAGTGGACTGGAAACAGATCTTGCCTCTTCCCCAGAAGGAACAGCATAGTCGTCTCCCCAGCTGCTTGCTCTACAACCATCTGTACCGAGATGGTGTGGAATGAAAACTCTACTTGCAAGAGGTTTGGAAACGCAAGCAACCCCTGGGGGACTGTCTCCCGGCACTGGGGGGATTTTTGAATTGTCAGTTTCTCTTTCCTAATAGTCATAAGGCTTGTTTATGACATACTGCTCCTTGGGTCATTTTTCTTACATTATAGTTTTGTCTTATAGCGACCAGTTCACTTTCATTTTAAATTTCTCAGGGCAAAGCTTGTTCATAGCAATCTGTTATTTACTTCATTTTTAATCTCTCTCTGCAATTATGTCTTCTCTTCGTTTCTAATATTGTCATTTTTTTTTCTTTTTTTGGAGAGGGGCAGAGGAGATTAGTCTCACCAGAGATTTTCCCATGTTACTTACTTTGTAGAAAATCTTCTCTTGGCTTCCTTGATCTTTGTGCTTTATTTAATTTCACTCTTTTAAATTATTTTCTTATATACTCTACATTCTTTGAATTTATTCTGGTCTTTTTTTCCCCCCTCACTTCTGAAGTTTTATGCTTAGGTCACTGATTTCTCACCCTTTTTTTTTTTTTTTTTTTTTGGCTATACACAATTAAGTCTGTAATTTCCCTCTAAATACTACTTAAGCTGCATGTCATAAATTTTGACACCTTACTCTTTTTATGACTAATTTGTTCTCAGTAATAATTAACTACCTCGTGGTTTTCTTTTTTGACTCCAGCAATTTTGTATTTGCCCGTGGTTGTCCCTGTTGTTTGAGTTTATTCACATTTACACAGCTAGTTGGTGGCAGAATTAAGATTAAAGCTGCACTTGTTTGAGAGCCTATCTTTTTGTTTTTATTACTACTTTGTTCGTGCAACTTAACAGCATTGTCTTCCGAGAATGCAGGCTGTGCGTTACCAACTTTTAGATTCTGCTCTGACTTCATTGTTGTACATTTTTCAATCCATCCTTTGAAAATATTTGTTTGTACAGTTTGTACATGTATCTGATTGTACGGTTTTAAAAATCTGTAGTGTTAGGCTTATGAATTCTTTTCTTTAAATATATTCTTAGTAACTTTTTCTTTGATATTTCCATAAGTGAAAGATACATGCTTTAATTTCCATTATTATGATGGTTTTATTAATAAAGTCTTATTAAAATGTATTAATAGGAATACTTATTCAAAAGAACATTCTTAATATACAGTTATTTAAAATAATAGGAAATAACAGAAGGTCTCTCCTGTCACTCATTTCCTCTCAAGGGAGTGGCTGTGAGAGAAGAGGAGGCATTTTGAGATGGGAGCAGAGTGCACAGGCCCTCCCAGCAAGACTCAGGAGTTGAGTTAAAACACGCAGAGACAGAAAAATGTATATGCAAACTAAACCTAGTATAAATGGACCGTTCTTATACAGCAACAACAGAGTAGAGATTCTCATGATATTTCAAGGTTGTTTGGCCAAGTTGATTGGTGTCAATGGTAGTCAGCCTACTTGTGTAGGTCTGTGTGATTTCTACAAAATGCATCTGTTTATCTTGCCTCTTGTACAGCATATTACTTTTAACTTATTTTTTATTTAAAAATGTCATGTTTACTTTTTATTGTTGTTCAAGTACTGTTGTCTCCATTTTCCCCCACTACTCCCTCCTGCCCCACCCATCCCCACCTACCACCCTCGATCCTACCCCCGTGTGGCTTTCGTGGGTCCTTTATACATGTTCCTTTACAACCCTTCCCCTTTTTTCCCATTATCCCCCTCCTCCCTCCCCTCTGGTTACTGTCAGTTTGTTCTTTATTTCAATGTCTGTGGTTTTATTTTGCTTGCTTGTTTGTTTCGTTGATTAGGTTCCACTTGTAGGTGAGATTATATGGTATTTGTCTTTCACTGCCTGGCTTGTTTCCCTTAGCATAATGCTCTCCAGTTCCATCCATGCTGTCACAGAGGGTAGGAGTTCCTTCTTTCTTTCTGCTGTGTGGTATTCCATTGTGTAAATGTACCAGGTTTTTTTGATCCATTCATTTACTGATGGGCACTTAGGTTGCTTCCAACACTTGGCTATTGTAAATTGTGCTGCTATGAACACTGGGGCGTATAGGTTTTTTTTTTTTTTTTTTTTTTTTAATTGGTGTTTCAGGATTCATAGGGTATAGTCCCAGCAGTGAGATTGCTAGGTCAAAAGGCAGTTCCATTTTTTGTTTTCTAAGGAAATTTCATACTGTTTTCCAGAGTGGCTGCACCAGTCTGCATTCCCACCAACAGTGTACTGGGTTCCCTTTTCTCCACTTACTGTTTGTGGATTTGTGTGTTATAGCCATTCTGACCGGTGTGACGTCATATCTCATTGTGGTTTTAATTTGCATCTCTCTGATGGCTAGCGATGCTGAGCATCCTTTCATATGTCTCTGGACCCTCTGTATATCCCCCTTGGAGAAGTGTCTGTTCAGGTCCTTTGCCCATTTTTTAATTGAGTGGATTTTGTTCCTGGAGTGGAATCATGTGAGTTCATTATATATTTTGGAGAATTTCTAAAAGTAAATAGGCATCTCTGAAAATAGCAATTATCCCAGTGAATAGGTATTTAAGTTGTGGATCTTTGGCCTTATAGTAAATTTAAATTCTGTCTTTAAATGATATGAGTTGTTTGTGTTTATTTTTCTCATCTAAAATTAAATTTCTAAGTTTATCAGAGTTACTATACTCTTAAATCAGATAACACTATGTGGTCATCTACCTCAGATTGTTTCAATTGAAAACATTTTTAAAAATTATAAATATTCAGACATGGACAATACCTATAGAATGTGAAATTCCAAAAAGAAAATAAAGACACATATGAAATAATAAACAACTTTGGGCAATTTACACGGCTATTGAGACCCTACACTAAATATCTCAGTAATCCTCTTATCTATTTTGGTTATTGTTAAATAAACATATTTTCACATCAAAATACTATTATTATTCTTATGAAAATATACAAAGAGTAAGATTAGTCTTGAGTATCATATAACTAGTTTTATATCTACATGATTTTTGCTTTAATTTTCTATATCTACTTCAATACAAGAGAAAAATTATCTGGATGAGACTAAACAAAGAATTTGGTTATTAGTGATTAGCATATTTTAAAGTGTACATTTCAAACTTGCTTGTCTATGTCTTGAAAGATTGACATTCGTTTTATAATATATTAGTGTAGTAGAATCCTTCAAATTAGGGGGCAACTTTGCCTGAAAGAGTAAGTAATGTAAGTACTGGTATTGTAGCAAGATAGTTTTTCGTAGCACATTCCAGCAAAGAATTTGGATTTTATTTGGTACAAAAAAGTATTTCCTGAAGTTTTCGAGTTGGAGACTGGGACGTGATCAGCACCGTACCGTGTTGTGGAGGAAGAAGAGAGAGTGTGGGGTGGGGGAGGGGAACTGGCTCTTCCTCTGTGTCTCAGGGAAACATCGCAACATAAAAATGGTAGGAAGTGGAAGTATATCAGACTGAGAAAGAGTAAAGTCATTGTTAATGGTCACATCAGAGAATACATTTAGTGCCAAACTCATTAATATCTCCTGGTACCAAGCCCGACCTTTCACATTTTGAAAAGATAAAATTTAAAGATGGAAATTTACTTTGCTATTATTGCTAATCCTCATCCTAAATAAAAATACATTGTGTTTTGTTGATCTTATGATTATACAAGCATTTGATTCCACATTTGGAATGAGAGGTACTCCGGGTCCTTTCCACGTACTTCTCAAATAACTGCTGTTGAGATGCATCCGATACTTGAAAACAGCAATGTCTGTGGAGGATAACCCGAGATCAGTTCAGTCCACCCATTTCTCTACATGCTCTGAGTGTGAGTAAGCCAGTCAGCAGAGGACAGAATACCTGCACTGAACTTTTGGTTGTCATTGTGAAATTGTGTCTCCTGGATTGTGTTTTGGCATTTTCCCATGTGGCTGGATTGAACCCTCCCGCCCCACGATGAAATTTGTCTCTGTCTTCTTATACAGATGTTGCTGAACTCTGCTCATTGTATTTCATGGTTCCTTTTACACAAGGACGCATCTGAGACGTGTCTTTCTGACTGAATACCAGGCAGCTTATGTTTTTTCAAGCAACTGCTTAGATTTTATTTTTACAGGCATGATGAATCTCACGACTGCCTGCGTTTCCATCTTTGTGTTGTGCTAGAATCTTAGAGCCAAAGTTTCTACCCAACCTGGTGAAAAATAGATTTGTGACTTTTATGAAAGTAGTGCATGGATAAATATTTTTAATCAAATACTACAGAGAGGACTTCATTTAAAAAGTAAAAGATTTTTTCCCATTATTTTCCATTCCTACTTCCATTCTCACTATGTATTACATAGTAGTTTGTTCACTTATATCAACTTTGAAATTACCTGTTGACTACTGACTTCTTAGTAGGTCAATTCACAGTTAACTACTTACTTTTTCCCCATACCTGGCCTGATTTTAGAAATTATATCAATATTTTTAATTGTCTCTGTTAATTTTGTGGCTGCTAGTAACATACTTAGAAATGGGTTTGCCGTTCTGTAAAGCTTTAGTAATATCTTTCAACTTTCTACCCGAAGGACACAGATGTTATTCACCATGGGCTTCCTTATAACAGCCTCTCAAACATTTCCAGCTTCAAAGTTCTGTCAGTGAAACAGTTTAACACTATGGAGCTTGTAGCCTTGCCTTTGGTTTTCTCACTTTGTCTATAAATTTATTTCAAGTGTTGAAAAGAAGAAAGGAGAATTAATATTATATATCTAATTATTTTCATTTTTCTCACAGCTTGATATGTAGGATAGAGGAAAATAGGAAACTTTGGAGCAAAAAATAATGTAGATGCATAAAATTAATGGATTTAAGTTATAGAGAAAATACAGTAGATACTACATTAAATCACAGGAGGTGGGGAGGGAGAGAGGGAGGGAAGGAGGGACCCAAGGACATGCTTATTGATTTTAAAGGGAAGGGAAAGGAGGGAGAGGGAGAGAAACATGGATGTGAGAAACATCATTCCGTTTCCTCTCACATCCGCCCTGACTGGGAGCTGAACATGCAAGCCCAGGCATGTGCCCTGACTGGGAGCTGAACCCACGACCTTCCAGTGTGAGTGACGATGCTCCAACCAACCGAGCCGCACTGGCCCGGGCCACACAGAGTATGTTTTTAGCACAGTTCAAGGGAGTTACCTTGCTTTTTGCATTTCTCCTCTGACTTTGACCTGATTTTTCCACGTTCATTTCCTTTTCTTCCCCATTTTTTCCTTTTCTTCCTCATCTCTTTGATCCATGCAAATTTTAGACGCTCATAATAGCATCCCCAAACCTCTGGGAAAACTTTGTCAGCCTCGTGTCTTCTTGGATCACACTAGCATGCTCTTATCCTTTTTCCTGTAGGATGATATTACCAAAGATGTGGTGTATTAACTCTATGTGGTTACTACTGAATTGGTTTTTGGTGCATCCTGGAAAAACAAAAACAAAAACGGAGCTATCGAATGTAACCAGGTAGCAGGTTGGGAATGGACATTTTTATGCTCTCGTTTAATCAGACAGTAAAGAGATCCTTAATTGGACACCAACCACTGGACTTGGGGCATCAGATATAATAGTGGGCCAGAGGTGCGATAACAAACTTTAAAGCTGACGCACATACTTTTGAAACGGTCATTAGGTGGCCAGTAAAAAACACAATGAAGTAACTGCGGTTGAGGAACGGGAATGGAAAGGACAGGGTGCCAGGATGCCCCCCTGCACAACAGCGGGGGCTGGCAGGCGAGGGCCCTGGGATGGCCTTTCTGTGGGGAGCTCCCTCTTTCCTGAGCCCTGCAGAGTGTGTTTGTACAGCCAGGCGAAGACGCTGGTGAGGGAGCCCAGGCGAGGAGGCTGGGTTAGGAGGGAAACAGGTGCGGGGCTGTCTAAGGTACTCCGTCCCCTCCTGCCTCGGCGGGGAGCGTGCGGGAGCCTGGAGACCCACGTCGAGGCTGCGGAATGAAAAATCCACCTCTACATTTTGATCTAAATGGCTAACACGGGGAAAATAAAATTTAAACTCCAACCAGAAATAAAATTTCACTTTAAGAAAAGTGATTATACGGATCACAGGTTTATGACGCCAGCTTACAGAGTAATCAATATATGTCTCTGTTGCAGCAGAGATGTTTTGCGCTTGAAGAGAATAAAACCCCTCTCTTGAGGAGGAATTTGTGTGTTGTGTTTCTCACCTAATTCCCACCTACGAGACTTGTCGGGAACCCTGAAATCTTCTCTGAGGCTTGCTCACACTGTGAGCTGAGTGTTTCAGACAGATTTTCGTTCTCAAGCAAAACCTTTACAGTAAGATAGTCTCAGTCACCTGCCTCAGGGGTTTGTGGGCCTTTATTGTAGGAGTCTTGAAACATGAGGCTTTAGTGAGGGCTAAATATATTTACTGTCTTCATAAAATACTCCATCAGTTACACTTTAGACTTCATAATAGTGAATTGGAGGGAAAACGATAGTTCACGTATCACACAGCATACTCCTCAATCCCTGCCTATTTTCTTGCAGTCCGGTAAATTATATGCTTTCAGTGATGATAGGATGCTTTTCCAAAGTCGATTGGTTTTTAAATGCCAAGCGGTGGAACAGTCTTCTGATGATTGAAGACTTTGACATCTTATCTGGGTTGAAGGGAGGGTTTATTCACTTGAAAAGTTCTCCTGGATCAGGGACTGACAGACTGGAGCCCGCTGCCCCCCTGGTCCCTGCCTGTTCTTTTACAGTCTGTGCGCTAAGATGGTGGTTACAGTTTCATTCTTTTCTTTATTGAGCGTATTGGGGGGACAATGGCTGGTGAAAATGTATGGGTGTCAGGGGTACAGTTTTATAACGCATCATCCGTACGCTGTGTTGTGTGTGCACTGCCCCAAGGCCAGCCCCCCTCCAACACCATCCATCCCGCTTCACCCTCTCCGACCTCCCCCGGCCCCCTTCCCTCTTCCCGCCGGTCGTCATCGTGTTGTTGTCTGTCTGTGAGGTTCGGGTGCTTGAAAAACAACAGGGAAGAAGAAAGAGAACAGGCGATGAGCATCGTGTGGTCTGAAAATCCTAAAATACGGCGTCCGGCAGAAGTAAGGGCCTGCTTGAGAGTGGTTGGTAGGGTCATGATATGGGTGTGATAATGTATAGTTTTAATGGGAACATTTCACCTGAAATGTCATGTGGTGCACTTGAGTGTGATATTGTTATGTTACAGAATGAAGTACTGATGATTTTGTAATAAAAGATTTTGTAATAAAAAGGAAGCATTATTTGTGCCGGACCCTGTACTTACTATTTGGTACACTAGAGAAGAACTTTGCCTCTCTCTGTCTTAGGCCATCCGAACTATTATTTGAGCTAGAAGTCATATTTAAGGCAATGCTGGACATTTTTCAGTTATTCAAGTTTTAGTGATGTTTAGATTATTCTAAAGTTGCCTTCTGAATGACTTCACAGTATGTTACTTTACAAAAGCTCCAACTCTTTGCTGTATATTTAACAATTTATAGGACCATAAAATCATACCATAGGTTTAACATTATGTTATATTGTTCTGAGCTTCACCAAGCATAAAGCTTTGCAGTTATATATATGCTATGTTAGTAAAACAAAACAAAACTATTCTTTTAAGTCCATGTACAAATCACAGCCAGAAAAGGAGGTTTAAAAGTGAGGACATGTAATTCACATCCTCCTGTAAACTGACTTTCCAGTCTTACAGTGATGAAGTTGATGTTTTCATGTATACGCAGATCTTACATTATTGTGTGGCATTTGTCTACATGAAGGTTGAATTTTAGAGGATATTGTTCTAGTCCAGAAAAATTCAGATTCATTTTACTCTTTTAATTTTGACGTAGATTTCTAAATCTCAATGGTTTTGTAAAAGAGCTTTAGGTCTTTCCTTGTTTCTTTTCTTCCTTTTTACATCTGTGCGAAAAGCTGCGAGTGAATGTGAAAGTCAAATGCCTTTTTAAAAAATGTCCTTTACACCCTGGCTGGTGTAACTCAGTGGATTGAGTGCCAGCCTGTGAACCGAAGGGTCGCCGGTTCAATTCCCAATCTTGGCACATGCCTGGGTTGTGGGCCAAGTCCCCAGTAGGGTGTGTGCAAGAGGCAACCACACATTGATGTTTTTGTCCCTCTCTTTCTCCCTCCCTGCCCCCTCTCTAAAACAAAACAAAACAAAACAAAACAAAACAAAAACCCACACCAAAAAATGTCCTTTTCAAAGCCTATGACCTTGTAGTCTTTACTCCTGAAAAGCTATGCGCACTATAGCAGACCAGTCTTTCTTTCCTTTTAGTGAAAGTATCATTCAAACTCCTAATTACTTGTAGTGAAGATGTGGAGGAACTCATTGCTAATGACCGCAGTAGGAGCATGTTTTGGGAAAATGTGTGAAAGAGGAAAATAGCAATTTTGTCAAACTTCATGGAAATAAGAATGCAGAGAGAAGTAAACTATGCAGGCAAAATATGCTATCTAGTAAATGGGCTGGAAATCAAACGTTAACATCTAAAGGCTATGATAAAAAGTATCAAGCTTTCTATTTGACATTCAGAGATGCAGTATGAACCATCAAAAATACATGTGTTGTGCCTAAGTGGGAGAACCTTTATTCCCAGCTGAAAATTGGATTCTTAAGGTTTGGATGAGCTTGTGACTTTGCCCTGCTTTGCCCTTACTAGCTGGTCAGCATTTAGTGGGTCCTCTCATTCTTCTGGGCCTGAGTTTCCCGGTTTGACAAAAGTAGCATCCCTACCAATTTTAGTTTCCTGTCATGCACAAACAATACAATGTGTACTAGAACCTTTTAAATCATAAAGTGATGTATAAATATTAGACGTTTTTATTAAATCAGTGGCTACACTTTCTTCTATGGTCCTTAACTTTCCCTGAAACAGCTACTGTATTTTGCCATGTATAATGCACACTTTTTTGCCCAAATTTTTGAGGGAAAAATAGGGATGCGCATTATACATGGGTATAAGGAGTATGTACCATGGATATAATAGTGGTGCAAGAATCCTGTGTACGATGCCCACAAAACTGTGGGCGCACATTATACATGGCAAAATACAGGTATCTAGAAGGTGGCGTTTCATGTATATATGCCTTCATATTCAAAACAATGATCAGCAATGCCTTTGCCATGCTCTGGAAGTGCTTTAAACTTCAATTAGGATGATATCTTAAATCCCAGTATGCTTGGAAATGACAAGAAGGACAAAAGCACACAATCTGATGATGCTGTGACTCCTGAAGAAAACCCTGTGCCAAACACTTGTTCACAAATAATAACCGTGCCCTCCAGGGGGTGCTAAACTTTATACAGCCCACCCCTCCCTAGCATGTCGGAGTCTCGGATTCTCTGTGCGCCCTTTTAATGTGGCGGTGAAGTCTCAGATGCAATGTATCTAAATCTTCACTAATTACCTTTCCCTTCAAATATCTGTGTTAGTTGATATTTTTTTTTCAATTGCTTAAAAAAAAAGGAAATGAGGAAACAGAGCCAATCATGAGAAAGCCCAGAGCACACCCTGGGTTTCGGTGCTGAAATGGTGTCCTCACGTCTGTGCTGACTTGGTCTTTGCTGACACCCATCCCTGCGTGACAGCACCGCGGCCAGCGATAAGTGTCCTGTCGCTCCTCTGCAGCACCCACGTCCACATCACACTTCCTCCTTTGTCCCCGAGGGGCCCCCACTCCTCCGGAGCACGCGCACAGTTTACATGATGCTGTAGTGTGCTGTTCTCCTAGGAACTTCACTTTAATGGGGGAGGGAGATTTCAGGCCTCCATCTTAAAAATTGTGAGATGCGTAACTTTCTTGCTTGAATCTCTCCGAGTGGATTTCCATCCAGCACTTTTATACTGAAATCTGAAACATTTTCAGGCCTGCAGGCCCTGCTGACTGACGTCACCTCTCCGGCAACCCCTCCACACCCGCTTTCTTCATGTGCGCTAAAAACACTGGCTGCCCTTCCGTGCCCCGGACACACCAGGGCTGCTCAGGACGTCTGCAGTTCTGGCTGTGCACGTATGTGCTCTCACATATACAATGTATAAGAACAGGATATTATTCATAGATAGTAGGTAATATACAATACAGTGTATGCAATGTTATGCATAACAGATACCAGTGTCAGTAATATGTATTCATTAGGTATCTATTATTTGTCTGCCCCACCATGTACTTTAGTAATATGAATGCCATGGAAATGGAAGCTCTGTCTGTATTGTTCAACCCCATATCCCAGTGGTTTGAGCAACACCTGATACAAAGGCACCTGTCAGATACTTCCTCAGTGAATAAGCAAGTGCATCACTAAGTGAATGAGTAAATGACTGGTTGTTCCAGCAGAGGTGCTCAAATTGGTCTCCGTGAGTTAGGTGCCTTCCCCACCCTCTCCACCCCCTGCTACCGAGTGGCATCTGCCTCTCCTGAATCAGGAGGGTTGAGAGTGCTGATTGGGCGGCCTCTTAAAGGACATCCTGGGCTGTTACTCAAAGGGAAGAGTTTGTGAGGCATGACTCTCTACCCGGGACTCCCCTCCCTCTCTCTCACGGGTGCCTGTACGTTAGTACCTCAGAACAGGTTTGTATCTTTCCCCCACCCCCTGCCCTAAAAATGTTACCAGTCCTTCTTTTGAAATATCAAATCTGTCTTTTTTTAAATGTTGCCACATAACCCACATCGGTATTGACTTTCGATCCCTTGTCACTAGTCATCTTGCCTGTGGCGTGAGCTTCATGACTCAGGATATCCTGACTGTGGGTCTCTTATTCTGTCGTGTCTTTAAAAAAAACAAAAAACAAACAAACAAAAAAAACAACAAAAGTCAATTGTTCTTTTTACCTAAGTAATGTTCAAAAAGTTGTCAGATTTCTAATGGTGTCATGGGAAGGTAATGTGGAGAGGATTTTTTAAAAGTGAGAAATATGGTTGGATTTTAGGAAAAATTATGTATTGTGTGACTTGAATTTTAGAACTCATAATTTGTTTATTGTATACCACAGTGGTGCTTCATTATTTTCTTAAAGATTTTATTTATTTATTTTTAGAGATAGGAGGGGAGGGAGGAAGAAAAGGAGAGAAATATCAATGTGTGGTTGCCTCTTGACCATCCCCCACTGGGGGTGCCTGGCCTGCAACCCAGGCACGTGCCCTGACTGGGAATTGAATTGGCAACCCTTTGGTTCACAGGCCAGCACTCAGTCCACTGAGCCACACCAGATAAAACAGTGGTGTTTCATTCTTTTAACATTTGAGTATATTTACACATATGAAAAGACCCAGGCAGGGAGCTTTGGCTCAGGTTCCACCTAAAATTGGACTTTTTTCAAATGAAGGAGACAGAGAAGCTTGTTTTCAAATTGCTTTTGGTGTGAAGCCTATAAAGTCCTGCCCTGGATAAGAAACTTTAAGCTTAGTTTAGCAGATAGAGAACATGTTTATTTTGGAGGTATCCCCCAGCCTTAATTTGTGAATCCCATTTTCCCTCCAGGCATTTCCCGGGAACGTCAACTCCGACAGCGTGGTGCGGCATGACTTACAACACCCGGTTGTTGCCCGCCACGTGCGCGTGGTGCCTCTGGACTGGAACGGAGAAGGCCGCATTGGGCTCAGAGTTGAAGTCTACGGCTGTTCCTACTGTGAGTATCACACAGCTTGAGTGACGGTGCTGCAAGGGAGTCCAAGCAGCCTGGTATAAGGCCAGTGCTCACCAGCACTGTTGCGAAAGGTGTGGTGGAGTTTTGCCATGTTCGTTTAAGTTGTAACCTGTTTCTTTTACATTGTTTAACATTGCTTGCCTTCTCTAACAGTAAACTGCCCTCTGTTTTTATATATAAATAGAACACAGTTTTTTTTCCCTGTTATACATGTGTATTTGCATTTCTTTACAAACACATGTATAAGAATATCTGAAGAATATCTTTAGGGTTGGGAAGTGATTTTGTTCAACAGACTAAAACA
The DNA here is from genome assembly GCA_039655065.1 of Glossophaga mutica. Classification (NCBI taxonomy): domain Eukaryota; kingdom Metazoa; phylum Chordata; class Mammalia; order Chiroptera; family Phyllostomidae; genus Glossophaga; species Glossophaga mutica. The sequence continues at coordinate 5,554,255 of CM077313.1, read as the reverse complement.
ACAAAGTATATTAATTAAATTGCCTAAAGTCTTAGGAAATATTTTAAAATTGGAAACCTGTGCTATTATCCATCTTTTTGGCTTTCTGTGATAGATTTTTAGATACATTCCTAAGAGCCTTTTTCCAGTTCCCCTCAGTTATAACATCACTATTTTATTTTATTTATTTTATTTTTTACTTTTTAAAATCCTCATCCAAGGACGTACTTATTAATTTTAGAGAGGAAAAGGGAGGGAAAGAGAGGATGATAGAAACATCGATGTGTGAGAGAAACATCGATGGCTTGCCTCTTGTACATGTTCCAACCAGGGACCCAACCTGCAATCTAGGCATGTGCCCTGGACGGGGATCAAACTTGCTACCTTGCAGTTTACGGGATGATGCTCCAACCAACTCAGCCACACCAACCAGGACACAGCATCATTATTTTAAAGCCAAACACTGAGTTGTAATGTCAGTTACATTTTGCATGTCTGCAAGTTTTATTTGCTCCTTTTTAAATTTACATGGTCACCTTCTTTAAAATCATTATTTAAACTCCCTTTTTGTATTTTTAAAATGCATTATACATAGTTCTAGTCATTCCAATACGTGGATTTGGGGGTAGTTAATTCTGCTAACTACTGTTCCTGCTTATTTTTTTTTTTTTTGACATAATTCTTTGATTTCTCCTCCTTTCCCTCCATGGCCCCTCTTCCTTCTTTCTTTAGCTTTTTAGCCTTCTTATCTGCCTGTCCTTTTCCCTCATATTTACCCTGATCCACCTTCCTGCCTGTGACTTCAAATTCTTCAAATCTTTATCTGGGGAACTTCTTTCAGGCCAAGGTTGATGGTAGATTCTAGAGATGATTTAACTTTGCTTATTTGCTTCTGTAAGTGCAGAATTACTTTGCCAACATACAATAACTCTAAAGATTGGTTGAGGTTGTTTGAGGCCAGTAGGTAGTATAAATCCAATCTGCAAAATACATGACTTACAAACAACAGCTTTAGAATTTGAACTCTCTTTAAAAATATTTTGTCCTCCTCCCAGGAGATTTTGTTCCCGTACTTCCAGCTGGCGGGGGAAGGAAGGATGCTGGGTTTGGATAAGGCCGGGAATTGGGATATCAGCTTTATGCAAGGGAGCTTCTGCTAGACTCTCTCTTCACCCTTCCTGTAGACCCATAAAAATGAAATCTCACTATAACCAGTAAGTGGCTAATGCCATATGGGGAAAGCTTTTTTAAAATTAACCAAACACTTGGTAGTTCATAATAAAAAATTCATAAAGTGTTCACCTTTGTATGAATTTAGTTGCAGAGATTAGTGAAAATAGTAGCTATAATGATGATTGAATCATATTTTATTCATTCTTGGGCGACATTGTCACATGCAAAGTGAGCCAGTTACTTCAAAGGGGCCACAGAGGTCATTTTTATCATTGTACAGAGGTTTATTTTATTTGGTCATCACTTTATTATAGCAAACATAATGAGTAGAGAGACAGATTTAGCTCTTCAAGAGAATTAAACCTTCAGGAAGAAGTTTTAACTCTTCAGGAGGAGCCTCAAGGGAGCACTGACATAAATTGAGGTCCTTTTTACTGTGAGGTATGTTCCTAGGCACAGACCCTGTGTTCACACACATTCCAGTTACTGGCATTGTGGTGGGAAGGCAAAAAAAAAAAAAAAAAAAAAAAAAGTGATATTGTAATCACATGACATTTTATAAGGAGCATGTTCACTTTCAATAAATGAAAAATATGTAATATTCTTTGCAGGAACCATGATGTATATATAATTTCTCTGATGTGTCATGGAAAATGTTGATTTCAACCCAGTGAAATAATACCACAGTGAATAACAAAAACACGGCATGACCAACTAAGGCAGTTTTTCTAGTACTGTTTATTAGGATAAAAATAGTGGAAATTAGCATGTGCCTAAGCTCACACAGCCAGAGTGATGGAGCTGCAAGGGAGTCCAGGCAGCCTGGTATAAGACCAGTACTCACCAGCACTGTTGTGTTTCCTACTCCTAAATTCCAACAAAGTGAACACCCCTGTGATCAGCACCAGGTCAGTCAAAGAATCTTATTACACCCCAGAAGCACTCCTTGGGCCCCCTCCATTATATTTGTGAGAATTATCCATGCTCTGAAGGCATTTATTTCCATTAGGATGGTTATTCTATTGTATGAATATTCTATAATTATTTTTTCATTCCATGTTTATGAACGTTGGAGTGTTTCTAGTTTTGATTATTTCTACATAATTGCTATAAACATTTCTCATGGGTATAGACTTAGGAAAAGGTCATATTGAGCATATGTATATATCCAACATTTTTAAATGACATAAAGTTTTCTAAGTGGTTGTATCAGTTTAAACTCTCATGAGCAATGTATAAGGGTTCTAGTTGCCCCAGAAATTCGGACATTTAATGTTCTATTAGCCATTCTTTTAGGTCTTTATTATATCTCATTTTATGTTAATGAACATTTTCCTGATTTTGAAAGAGGTCATGCTTACTAGTCATATATATATATCCTCTTTTCTGAGGTGTTTGCTCAGGAATCTTGCCCAGATTTCTATTGGGTTATCTTTTATTTATTTTTTATCTGTTTTTCTCATTGTTTTGAGTAGTTTTACAGTCAGCTCTGTTTCTTGTTTTCATTTTCATTAAGATATCTAGACACATATCTTATTATTTGGATGGCCTTTAAAAATAATTATTTTAAAACCAGCACAATCAACAAAGATACTTTAGAACTCATAATAAGGAATCAAATCAGCTTGCCAAGAGGAAGTAGCCCTCTGACTCAAGTGTGGCTTAAAATATGACGTGTTCTGTGATCGTTGCAAGTAGATTTGTAAAGTTTTAAGTCAGTGCTACCGTGGCTTTCCATAAAATCTTGGCTTTGCCAGTCATAACAAGAGGAGGAAAAATTCCTGAAGCTAAATAGAAAGCTGGATATTCTGGTGTGTATGCCTTTCTGGTGTGTGGGGTGGGGAAGTGGGGGAGGGGGGAGGGAATCATATGCTTTAGGAAACTGTAGGAACATGTATACCTATAGATGCCAGTGAAGGAAATGATAAATCTGCAACATAGATTCAAATAAAGAAAAATGGAAATTGAAAAATAGCACTGGAGCAGGTTGTAGTAAATGGGATGTCAGGTTCTAACTGCTGTTACTTTAGGAGGCAAATGATTACAGGTGTGATTAAGTTAATGATCTTGGCATGGGGAGATCAGCCAGTGTTATCCAGGTGGGCTCTAAGCGCAGTCATGTGTATCCTTCCAAGAGGTTGGCAGAGGGGGTTTCGCCAGCAGAAAAGATGGAGGCAAGGAGACCACCTAGGCAGAGATGGAGACATTTCCCTCTACTTGTAAGGCCGGTAGGAGCCACCGGAAGCTGGGAGAGGAGAGGAGCAGGTTCCTCTTCACACAGTGTGGTCCCGCCCACACGTTGATTTCAACCCAGTGAAACTGATCTGGGATTTCTGGCCTCCAAAACCAGGAGAGAACCAATCTCTGTTGTGTTAAGCCACCATGTTTTTGGTAATTTGTTGAGAACAGCAACAGGAAACATGCAAATATCAATATCATTTCAGAAAAGAAAAAACACAAAAATAGCTCCACAGCAATGCTCTCCAACAGAACTTTTATACGAAGATGTAAATGTCTAGACCTGCTGTAACCATGGGCGTGTGTGGCTTTGGAGCACTTGAAATATAGGCATGACACTGAGGAACTAAACTTTTAATGTAATTTTAATTCATTTGAAAATTTTAAAAAATGTGTCGGCTGACTACCATATGGGATGATGCAGTTTGAGAGAGCCAGAACATCTGCTTCTTGTTTGTCTTGTTATACTCTAAACGAATTATACCATTTATTTTTTTGAATGACAGTCTCTAAATTTTTTCCCTCGGTTTGGAAAACATCAGTTTTGTCATTCCGGCGAGTTTCTCTTTACCGTCAAACGTTTGATGACAGGTTATCTCCTTAACCAGAGCCTTAACTAGGTGATTGTCTTAACCAGTGTCCAGGTTATTTTTGATTTTTCTATTTTTGAAGAAGGCAAATTATGTCGATCTCTTTTACAACAAAAAAACACACATGTTTCTACTAAGGAAAAAGGTGTGTTAAACATACTTGTTATCAGCAACTTTCCCCAAGTTACGATGACTGAGGTTTACCTGGACTGGAATTCAGACTGGAGTGGGTCCTGAGAAGATGGTCTTTTTTTTCTTGGACTTAGTGAACTGTTGCCTCCTGGGTTTTGTTTGCTTTTTCAATGAGAAAAGGAATCTCGGAGCCTTGAGCGGGGAAAGGCAGGTCTAGCGTACCCACTCGCCCACTTTGCCCTCTCAGGAGCAGCAGTCCTGTGCCCTCAGGAGGTACCTGCCAAGAGAACGCTGGCTTTGATCCTTCTTACGGGAGAGAGAAATGAAGTGTTTCATCTTTCCCAAAACCCCTCCTCGGAGGGTGGCTCTCAGATCCGTCTGAAACCCGCAGGTTAGGGAGGGGGGTTGTACTTCCTTGCTCCAGTTTGCCAGAACTCCAGAGGGAGAAATAAATGTCCGTGTGAGCACGGCTCTGGTCGGAGCATGTTCTCCCGTCACCCCACCCTGTGGGTGTCATCTCTCTTCCAGGATGAGCTCTTCCACGATTGCTTTGTCATCTGAGAAATGAGGTTCTTCTCAAGGTGTAAATAAGAAGTTCACTCCCTTCCAGGTGGAACAATTTAGTTCTAGGCCACTGCTTTTGAAGCCTTTGGGGGCTTGGGCTGTTTTTGTTTCCTGACCAGTCTTGACTATAATACGAATTCCAGTTTCAATGAACTTGAACTCATTTTAGATTATTCTGCTCCCTCTCCACATGGTCTTCCCTCAGGTTGAGTTGAAACAAGTGCACGCTGTTAGTTTTAAAACGTAGAGGTATTCCCCATGCCTTTTGACTCCGGAAGGCGTCTCCCAAAACACCGATGCTAATCTTCGTACTGTATACCGAAGGGACTGCATGAGGGGGGAGGGAGAAGTCTCAGTCCAATAATTTTTAAAAATCATTTATGGCTGCAATGCTCGAACATGTATTTAACAAAAGCTCAACACGGTGTATTAATTAAAGTAATGAATCTGGTGATGACAAATACTGAACTGACTTTAACCAGAGTCGTCATAAGAGGAAGGTCCGCACATAAGGAAAAATTACTCCCAACTCAAGTAATTTTTGTATAAGCCTTCAGTTTGGGTGAATGATGAATAAAGCCTGGATACGTCACCCAATGCAAACCATGGTGGAAAGTGTGTGCCAAGCTGGGGAGAAAACTCTACCGGAGAAGCCAGATGCAGACGGGAGGGGGCAGGCTGTCTTGTCCTTTGTGTGCTGTGTTAACGAGAATATTCTCTCGTAGGGACCACAGCCTAATTCCCACGGCTCTCACAGACCCTCTGCAAGAGATGCTGCGTGTACACGTGTGCTAGTTTGCTAGGGCTGTCCTAACGAAGTACCGCAAACCATATGTGTGTTAGGACCCCAGAGGTTGATTCTCTCGCAGTTCCGGAGGGCAGACGACTGAGATCAAGGTGTTCCCAGGGTGGGTTCCTTTTGGAGGCTCAGAGGGAGGAACTGTTCCCTGCCTCTCCCCGAGCTTCTGGTGGTCGGCGGGGGTTGGTCGACTCGTAGCTGCACCGTCCCAGGCCCTGCCTTTGCCTTCACCAGGCCTCATCCCTCTGTGTGTCAACATTTTTGTATCCTTCGCATCGTTTTCTTATAAGGACACCAGCCTTGGATTTAAGATCCACTGTAACCTAGTATGATCTCCTTGTAAATAACTTACCATGTCTGTACAGACCCTATTTCCAAATAAGTGCCCATTTTGAGTTTCCAGGTGGATATGAATTTTAGGGGAACGTTATTCCACCTGGTACAATACATACTCATTACAGTTGGTAAGAATTTCTGTTTAGATCAATTTTGCTGGGCAGAGAAAAATAAGAAGCAGTTCTGAAAGTCAACCTGTGTTTTTCTATTGAAATTAGATGTTTAGTTTTGCATAATATAATAATAGGGTCCGAGATACATATTTATTGCGTTCATCACACACACGCACCTCTATGAAGTAAAATATTTATCATGTTGCTTGAGGATCAATGTATTGTGACACAGATTCATCAGTCACGTTAGCATTTATTGAAGTCTACTCTTTGTAAATCATTTTGCTAATTTTAGTTCCAAAATGGAAATGGGACTGTATCACACCTGTGTTTAAAAGACTTTACCGGCGCTGCATGGCCGGCAGAGTCCCAGGGGTGAGTGTGAAACACCTGCCCTTCCTTTTACCTCCGCCGTCTTACTCCCCATCCCTTCCTGTCGCACCTCGCGCTCCGCTGATACAAACTATTGCTGCCGCCAAACTCGTGACCTGCTTTGTAACACACATCTGCCCGCGCTGTCCTCTCGACTGCTCCATCATTCTTCACCCGCCCAACCTGTCTTATCTTCCGAACTCCAGTTGCGATGCAATTTCCAACAAGAAGACTTCTCTGAACTTCCAGAACACACAGCTCTTAAAATTCTTTACTTCCATTACACTGAGTTAATGAGACTATTCTTTTTCTATCCAGTGGGATATATCCAATGGAATATTTGCCAAGGCATTCCAAAATACAGCAGACTTTAAGATATTGGGGGGAGGGGCACCCCAAATCACCTTATTCATCGTTGACATTCTGTTAATTAGCAGACTCCCTGTGAATGTTTGCTGAACCCGACTAATGTAAGATGTAAATAATGTAGACCTAATTTATCCCCTCAGCGAAAGCTGATTACTATTTGATGTTGTATAGATTTTCTTCATTGGTTCAACAGAGTATGATTTCATGAAATCCTATCGAATGGGGCCTACAGAATATTGAAATAATTGCTAAGCTGAATATATTAATAGATGTTCCAAAAGAGTCATATAAAGCAAAAAACTCATTCTTTCTTTTTTTCTAATTTGAATGCATGTAGACCTACTGTTATTTCTATACAAGGTTATTTTAAACAACAACTTCTCAAGGCTGCTTCCTGGATTCCATATATAAATTATTTATCATCGGGGGAAAATATCGCAACCTTATTCATTTGAAATTTTGTCCAGATTAATCTGAAAATAAAAATGAATCAATATAAAAATTTAGTAGCTCTCAAAGCCAAGTTACACATGGCAAAGAGATCATTAAAATCGTGGTGCCGATAAGTTAGGCACACAGGACACGCTGTATTCTTCAGCTTCTATGCAGTAGATGAAACATTGGTGTGTTATCCCCAGAGATGCACTTGCCATTAAGAGAAAGGGGTTTGAGCACGTGCTGTGTTCTTCAGTCCTTCAAAGAGCAGTTTGTATTTCAAACTGGAGCTGGAATGTTTCGATGCAAAGACTGTGTGTCGCTACCTAACTGGGGCTCACCTTGGCGGTGCTAATGCAGCCACCTGCCATTCTTGTAGCATCTGCCGTTTCTGAGGTGGTGAAAAGGGTATTTGTGTCATGGCCTTACTTCGTAATGTGAATTTAAATTTACAAATATTAAACGATAACAAGGTATTAGTATTTCACATAACAAAATGTCAGATGCTCAGTGGGTCTCGCTCCCGGATAGACATTTGAGGGTGACATTTGCTTTGAAAGGAAGTTTAAGTTACGGTAAACAAAGAATGGCATTCTTGTTTTTCAAGTCCATGGGGATACAAGCTATCGGCCTTTGATTTTTTTTTTCCAGTGTGATGTCTTTACACAGAAGGTAGTTACTGCTGAGTCTATTCAGTCAGAAAGCATGGCAAATATGACCTTCTACCTCACTACAGGACAGTTACAAATGGCAACTAGTTCGTATTTTGGAGATACATTTAGTATGTCACTGATTTGGAGTTATATTTACATTGTATTACTACAAAATCCAAATTCAAATCTACTCTCGTTAATTTTCAAAGTTCATTTGACCTATAAAAGCAGTAATGGTGGATTTAAAATCAAACTAAAATCATTGGTAGAGCATAATTTGTATTTAAGTTCATGTTTGCAGTTCTGAATTAGGAAACACAGTTATATTTTTATTAAAGAATAATAGAGGATGTGTATTTTACTGTAAATATGAGTCCAAAATTATTTTCATAAAATAAATTTCTAAGAAAAACAAATACATGAAAACAAAGCATGCACACATTATGATAATATCATGGAAAAAGGACTTGGCCCGGGGAAGGAAAGTCAGTGATGGCCTGCAGAAAAAAAATATTTTGTAGACTCTACTGACTAAAAGTTGGCCCAGAGCTTTTACTGTAGGGACAGATAGGAGGAGATATTTATCAAGAAAAATATTTTAACAGTATTGCACATTCCACATACTGAACAGGAGAAAAAAATTTTTTAATTATTTTATTGTTCAATTACAGTCGTCTGTCTGCATTTACCCCACCCCCACCCCAGCCAAACCCACTTCCCTCCCTGGCTTCCACCTCCCTCCCCCCACCCACCCCCACCCCTGCTTGGTTTTGTCCCCGTGTCCTTTATAGTTGTTCTTGAAAACCCTTCCCCCCTCCATCCCCTCCCACCTCCCCTCTGGTTACTGTCAGATTTGAGCAGGGAAATTTTGAAGGACTGCTAATGCACTCCGTAATGCGCTCACTTAAGGACAGTTGGCCAAGAAGCCCAACTGGAGCTTTCCTTTCTTTTTGGTCAGGCAGTTTATCAGCCTCAGTCAGAGCATTTCCTCAGGGACTCTGGCTCCTGAGATATTTTAACTGCCTTTTACATATATGTTAATCCTATTTATGTTAGGTTATTGCAGAGTATTAAAGTCGTTACCGTCGGGCAGTCCATCAACCTGTCACTTGGAACATCTGTTTAGTGTGAGGAAAGAAGTAAAATTTAAAACATTGTAAATATATACTGAGATTCTCTTAGTAGCTTTTATTCTTGAGTTGTTAGTCTGAATTATTACCTATTTAAATGAGCTTAGCCGGGGGGGGGGGGAGAGCAAATATTTAAGATGGCAGTCATCACCCTCATGAATTAAAAGTTAACAATATCATAAAATGATCATTTAGTTTGATTTTTGAAATTTCAAGTACTCCAAGTTCTTGGATATACACTTAAAATTAGAAAACAGTCTCTGTAAACTATTTAATCATTTTATTTCTGTTAGACTATTATCAGATCCTTTATACCTGGGCTTGAAGAGAATTACAACCATTTCATTTTTATATTCCTACTCTAAATTAAACATAGAGGCAACATTTTCCCTGTGCTCCGAACAGCGTCGTGTTAGTGTTTTCAGCCTTTCCGCCTTGTTTGGGTGAACTGGGAGGAGTTAAAGAAGCTGCCCTATGTCCATTTCATGCCCAGTTACTGCGAAAACGATCCTAGGGAAGAAAGAAGATGGGGGATCAGGGCCTGCCTGTGTAAACGTTCTGGTCACTGTAGCCCTGAGCACCCCTAAATAGTGATCTTCTCTAGGGGTGAAGTCCTTCTCTGTGGAATGCCTTGATTAAGACACCCCTGTTTCCGGCTGCTTGTGGAGGACACGCTCAGCTCCTCCAGATTTGTGACCACCGCTCGCAGTCATCTCGGACCATGCTGCGAAAGGAGGGCTCTGCATTTAAGATCACAGGATGACTGGAGCATGCGTTGTGTCCCCTGCTCCGTCAGCCAGCAGTGCAGGCTCATTCGGGGATGGCCGCAAACCGCCCAGGTGGTGGAGGAAGCCCGCTTCTCCCACGGGACCCTCCCCTGAGGGTGCCCTGCCATTCATTCTCTCCTACTGCACCGTGTTTTCGTGCTTTGTGTATTCACTATCAATTACAAAAAATAAATGTATATGTTAAAACAAATTATATTTTGGCCACAGTGAGTATCAGTATAGATCAAGGACCCTTACCCTTGACACTGTGGATGTTTTGGGCCACATGTTGAACTGGGCATTGGGAGGGGGCAGGGGAGGCTGTCCTGTTCATGATGGAATTTTCAGCATCCTTAGCCTTTGCCCTTTAGGTGTTGGCAGTGCATTGCACTTCCTCCGGTTGTGACAACCAACACGGACTCCAGATAGGAAGAAATGACTCCCGGGAGACAAAATTGCCCCCTGGGTGAGAACTTGTATAGAGGGTGCTGGTCACCTGGTCTTTGGCTCATTAAATTGTTAGGATCTATGAGGTAAAGAAAGTAGACACATCTGTAGTGCCTGCCAAGTGGGGAGGTGTGTACTGCATGCTGAGATTTCCTTAGACTTCGTACTGACAAGGTAGTAGAATATGTCTGCACATACTGATCTCTGTTATACTGTAGATAGAAACAATACTGTATCACCTTATCAGCATAAATAGTGCAAAGAAAAATGGCCCCCTGCAATCTCATATCTTTTACCCGTGCTACTTACAGAGAATCATGCAGAATAAGCTCTTTAATCAATAGTTTGATTAGTTGCCAATTCATCATCGTTTGACATTCCTTACATCATGGTTTCAGCTAGGATCAATTTGCTTATCTTCTTTGGCTGATTTTACATTTTCTTTAATGTGATTTTTTTTAAGCTCGAGATCAAGGTAAGATTGACTGCATCCTACCTACATAATTTCAGCTGAGTATTATTTATAGGGTTGTTCCTTTGCATTTTTCATGTGTCAGTAGTTGAAAATGAGAGAAATATTATAGAATGTGTTTGGCTTATCATCTACAAACTCTTATTGTTTTCCCATACTCCATTCATATTTGAAAAACATTGATCATTAATGTATAGTGATTTTCCCTGAAAGAGAGGAATTATATAGATCAGTAAAATAAAGCCGTGTCCTATGTCTGATAAGCTTCATTTTTAAAGGGCTGTACTCCTCCTAATGAAGGAAAGGAGGAAGGCCTGGGTTTGCATTTTTGCTAATGCTTCCACGGCCTGTGTAACACCACATAACGCCGGGGGACCCGCTGACTGCGTTCAGTAACCAAGTCACGCTGTCCAGCCTGTGTAACGTGCTCAGCCTCCTGCCTCCCCCAGCTTCATAGGCTGAGGGAGGAGATGGAAGGCTATGGTCCAAGCGAGTGTGCGTTGGATTTTGAGGATAAAGCTACTGTCTCATCTTAATCAGGCTTGTTCAGAGATGTACATGGCAGGGCCTAACACACAGAGAGTAGAAGGGTGCTCTGTGTAGGGTTCAAACAATTTCTTTAGTGGACAGTGTCATTAAATTGGCTAGGCTGATTTTTTTATTGCTTTAAATCAAACCGATCGCATCAGAGCTATTTGGATAACTCTAGGCAGCTTCAGTTTGGTTCAGATGATTCACTTACTGTGTAAGAATTTTGACCACAAAACTGACTTTTTTGTATAGGAATTTGATTCATTTGGGGGGAGGGGAGGTAGTAAGACTGGGAATGCTCTTGACTGTGATTATTTCCCATAATATACTGGGAACACATTACCAAAATTTCAAAAATTTTCATGCTTGCTTTTCAATTAAGAAAAAATGTGATTTGGTTAACAAACTGCCATTTGTTTAAATGAATTCTTACTACTTTGAATCAGAAATATATCTGCCAGGAAACAGTGGATCTGAAAGCTAAGAAATAACTAACATCTATTGAGTGTTTCTGGCTTATATCTATAATGTCCTCACAATTCTACCAAATAGGTGATGTCACCTTGCTTTGCAAATGGAAATACCAGAGTTTGTACTCACTGTGTTCAAACGTTGTTAATCTAAAGTTTTATTTTTCCTCCAAAACGTGTTTGGTAACATAAGATCAGAGCAGTGAAGATAGCGATAATAACAATTATTCTTATTTATATAATTAGAGTATCCAGCACAAACTGAGCATTGAGAACCTGTCAGATACTGCATTAAGTGCCTTGTTTAATCCTCCTCATACTGCTACAAGGTAGGAACTCTTATTGTCTCCATTTAGGCAATTCAAAAACTAAGGGTGTGGTAGCTTTTTGTGTACTCATTCAACCAGTGAATGTCAAACCAGGGTAATGATGTATTTGTTTGTTTGTTTATTGATTGCCAAATACTTCCAAAAGAACAACCGAAAGAAAAGTGCATATTTCTATGCCCCTGACTAGAGAGCACAATACAACTAAAATGAAATATTCATAAATGTAGTTTTTTTAATTTGTGAAAAAAGAAAAATGGTCGAGTAAACTATGCGTGCAACCATTACAAATATTAAAAGAGATTTTGATGTCGACAAAAATGCTCATGATATGGTGTTAGGTGAAGAAAAGCAGAATATATAAATTGTTTAAATGAAGCAGTATCTCCTTCAATTAACAGTTGGTTAAAAAAGTAAAAAGTTACATAAAAGTATTAACCATATTTACTTCTAAGATGTGGTATTATAGATAACTTTAATTTTTATATACTTTTCTGCATTACTAATATTGTATAACTATATTACAACATTTAAAAATCACTAATCAGAATATAGCTTTAAATATACACAAATTCGACTCTCAATTTGTGTATATTTATGTGTCAGATGTGTACAGAAGTTCTCATCTCTTTAAAATTTTTAGTTTTACTTTTATTTTTAATTTTTAATTATCTTTTATCAATTATGTTATTACAGTTGTCCCAATTTTTCCACCTCCCCCTCCACCCAACACCCCCCCCAACTTCTTCAGGTAATCCCCACACCATTGCTCATGTCCATGGGTCATGCATATAGGTTCTTTGGCTGCTCCATTTCCTATACTGTACATTACATACATCCCCATGGCTATTCTATAACTACCTATTTGTACTTTAAAATATATATTTTATTTATTTATCTTTAGAGAGAGGGGAAAGGAAGGAGAAAGAGAGGGAAAGAAACATCAATGTGTGTTTGCCTTTCACGCACCCTACTGGGGGCCTGGCTCACAACCCAAGCATGTGCTCTGACTGGGAATCGAACTGACAACCCTTTAGTTCCCAGGTCAGTGCTCAATCCACTGAACCACACCATCCAGGGCTTTTTGTATTTTTTAATCCCCTCATCCTTTCACCCATTCTCCTATACCCCTTCCCATCTGTCAACCATCAAAATAGCTCTCCATATCCATGATTCTGTCTCTGTTCTTCTTGTTTGTTTAGGTTGTTGTTTTAGATTTAATTGTTGATAGATATGTATTTATTGCCATTTTACTGTTCATAGCTTTGATCTCCTTCGTTTTCTTAAATAAGTCCCTTTAACATTTCATATATTAATGGTCTGGTAATGATAAACTCCTTCAGTTTTCTCTTGTCTGGGAAGCTCTTTATCTGCCCTTTGATTCTAAATGATAGCTTTGCTAGGTAGAACAATCTTGGCTGTAGGTCCCTGCTTTTCATGACTTTGAATATTTCTAGCCAAAGCCTTCTAGCCTGCAATGTCTCTTTTTGAGAAATCAGTGGACAGTCTTATGGGAACTCCCCTGTAGGTAACTAACTGCTTTTTCTCTTGCTCCTTTTAAGATTCTCTCTTTATCTTTAACCTTTAACATTTTAATTATAATGTGTCTTGGAGTGGGCCTCTTTGCATCCATCTTGTTTGGGACTCTCTGTGCTTCCTGGATTTGCTTGTCTATCTCCTTCAGCAAATTAGGAAAATTTTCTTTTATTATTTTTTCAAATAGATTTCCAATCTCTTTCTCTTTCTCTTCTCCTTCTGGCACCCCTATGATGTGAATGTTGGAATGCATGAAGTTGCCCCAGAGGATGCTTATAGTATCATCATTTTTTTAATTCATTTTTCTTCTTATTATTCTGATTGGTTGTTTATTTGCTTCCTTATGTTCCAGATCATTGATTTGTTTCTCAGCTTCATCCACTCTATTGTTGTTTCCCTAGAAATTGTTCTTTATTTCAATTAGTTAATGAATCCTTCGTTTCTGACTGGATCTTTTTTTATGCTTTTGAGGTCCTTACTAAGTTCTTTGAGCATCCTTATAATCAGTATTTTGAACTCTGCATCTGATAAATTGCTTAGTTCATTTGGTTTAGTTCTTCTTCTGGAGTTTTGATCTGTTCTTTGATTTGGGCCATGTTTCTTTGTCTCCTCATTTTGGCAGCCTTTCTGTGCTTGTTTCTATGTATTAGGTAGAGCTGCTTTGACTCCATGTCTTGGTAGCATGGCCTAATGTAATAGGTGTCCTATGGGGTCCCATGGCACAGCATCCTATATCACCCAAGCTGGGTACTGGAAATGCACCCTTTGTGTGGGCTGAATACACGCTCCTCTTGTAGCCAAGCCTTGGTTGCTATTGGCAGGTCAATGGGAGTGATTTACCCAGGCCAGTCAGCTGTAAGGACTGACAGTGGCCACTGACCACCAACCTCCACCCTCCATGGAGGATCAACTGTGTGGAGGCATGTGGTGTTGTTCTGACATGTTCTGTAGCTGTCCACTGGGTGGACAGGCTCTGGATTTTCCTGGGTGGTGCAAGCCAAGGTCAGCCCCAACCTGCATTTTGCCCGGGGCTACTCCCCTGGGCTATAAAGCAATCTGAGATGGCTACAAGTTGTGCTGGGCTTGGAGATTCGCAAGCTATGAATCTAGGCTGATTGCTGCTAGTGCTGGGCCTAGGGCCACTTAGCAAGAGATATGGAGGCTGAGGGCTCACTGAGGCTGGCTGTTGCTTGTTTGAGAGGATTTAGGAAGTTGTGAAGCATGAGCCAAGACCAGCCATTCATATAGAAAAGCAGTTTGGGTGGGTCCATTAGCTGGATGGGACATAGTCTCTGGGGATCTCCAGGGTGGGGCAAACAGTATTAGCCAGGTTGATGGAGTCTCTGATATGGCACCGGCCTGCCAGCTTGTGGCTCTGTGGCTTTGTGGGGGGAGGTCTCAGAGAAGGGACAATGGCCTCTGCTTGCCTTTGTGCATGGGAGAAAGCTGTCCCTCAGCTCTCGCCTCGATGCCAGACACTTAAGTTTCTCCCTATGTGCCACTGGTGCCTTTCAAGCTGATACCCCTGTGCTGGAGCTCAGAGGGACTGAGTCTGAGTAAGTCCATGTGTGGATTCTTTAAAAGAAACTGCTTGTGACTCCAGAAGTTTCTTCCACTGCCTCAGTCCCGGCTGATTCTTACTGCCTGAAGATATGGGGACTTATCTTCCTTGCACTGGAATCCTGGACTGAGGGGCCTGGTTTGGGGCTGGAACTCCTTGCTTCTGAGATATCCCTCCCAAATTTTTATCCACCACATGTATATTTAGGACCAACCTGTTCCATGTCTCTGCCCCTCATACAAGTCTGGACGGATGTAGTTTCTTTAATTCCATAGTTGTCCGATTTCCATTCACCTTGATTTCTGATGGTTCTGAGTGATGCCTGCTCCATATTTTAGTTGTAATTTTGATGCGGTTGTGTGAGGAGGTAAGCCCTGTTTACCTGTGCTGCCTCATTGACCAGAAGTGTACTCTGTCAACACTTTATTTTCAAGTACCCATCCTGATGTTCTTTGGGGAAATTTAAATTTAATTGATCTTGGTGTCATTCTATTTTAGGGTCTTTTTCAATGTGATGGTGTCTACATTCTGTCTACTGAGATTGGCTCTGAGATTTACCACCTCTCCCTCTCCTAAATTCAGTAACTCCTTGTTGCTTCTGCAGGACTCTTGGGCAATTGAACCAATTAGAAACCTGTTTCATGGTGCATCTATAACTTGATACCCCAAAAGAGCAACCATTATTGTATTTGAACAAGCATATAAAGCTAGTTGCATAAACTCATTAGTTAGTGTTCAGATGCTAATTATTCTAAAACTTTTCTTTATGACAAGAAATTAATACCATAGAAGTACCTCAAGTCTGTATTTTAAATGATATATGCAAAGTAGTATAATGTCTCTATACTGTTGTGATTTGTATTTCAAAATTTATGTTTAAATGTTGCATAGAATTCTTAGATTACTTATAGTTTGAAGCATATACTGCTTATAATGAGAAAACAATATAAAAAGCATATCTTTAGATCAGAACGGGTAAAAAAAGTCTTAAGTAAAATGACCCCATTTTTGTACTTTACCCTACAAAACATCAATTGTCAATTTGAATGGTTTTTGTTTTCATCACTCTCTAACATGGCCTGGAACCATGGGTGATTTCATATGTCATTGACATATTCAGAATTAACTGCAAAAATTGGCTGCACAATGTCAGTCCTGGTTTTGAACACAGCATGCATGCGCAGAGATCGTTTATGTGACGTGCCTTTTGATGTGTCGCATTACCTTTGACGATGGGCAGTACGATATGATGAAAGGAGATGGCTCTTTGGGTTTAAATCTGGAGTGAATGCCACCTTTATTTAACGGGTGGTTTGAGATGGTTACGTAAATGTTCCGAATTCCCCTGGAGCAATAATGCTCACTCCATAGATTCTTCAGGGGGATTAAATGAGATAACAAATGTCAAGTGCTGTGCACAGTGGCTGGCTTAAGGGAAGCACTCATAAATATGAGCTGCTACAATTACCGTTGCCGTTGTTCACGTATTCTAGTTCTCTTTGGTAGCACATGGGACTATTTAGTAATTGTGCATCCATTTCTTGTGTTCTCACCTCTGAGGTGAGTTTTGTTGTCCAGCATCTGTTCTTTATCTCAAAAGAAAACATGCCTTCAGAATCAGGCATCAGAAACAGGGTCATAATGTCTGTACAGAGCAATGAATTGCTTTTTGCAAGGAGTCGTCTTCATATCAAGACATAGTTTCCAATACTTAGAAGAGGTTCTCTGAAATGATTGCCATTGAAGAAGAGCAGGAAACAGAAAGCAAGGAGTCAGGAAATATTTAGAGGTGGAAGGTCCCTTGGGTGGTATCTCATCCAGCCCCTGAGTTTGCAGAGGAGGAACAAAGAGCTCCCTGGAAGCGATCAAGGGCATTTTTTGAGACCACCCAAAAGGAACTAGCACCAGAACCACACTGAATCTGGTTTGTCTGAGTATTAGTCAAGTCCTCTTCTGTTGTTTCATATCAAAGGCACCATGTATGTATTTGTTTCTATTAGAATTCAGTCATTGGTGTAAGTTGGGCCCAAACGTTCTGCCTTGCCTGTATAGACTCTATTGAAATATTTTTAAAAAAATGAATATCTGTTTTATCCATCAAATCTATGCAAAATAGATAAGAACTAACAAACCACTCAGCAGTTTACACTAGAGGATAATTATGCAACCACTTCGATGGTATATAGTTGGGTTCCTTTACACACGTGGGAATTTTATTGACATCTAGCTAAGGGTAAGGAACCAATGAAAATCTCAGGTTATCTGGGAAACAAACAGGATTGATACAAGCCCAAGGAAGTTATGGAGGTGATGTAGTGGGCCCGGTGAAGTAGAGCGTATTCATGCTTAAACTGCCTGTAAATAATACGTTGTCATACAGGAGGCAGGAAGGGAAGGCAAACACTCTAATAATTAATATTCAGTTGCCCAAAGGGAATTAAACCAGGTTATTTTCAGAGAATGCCTTAAACTCAGTAAATCAATGCTACAAAAATCATTATGACAATTACACTTACCAAATCACAATTTTTCAAATTGTTCGTGTGCTCGTTAACGTCCTAGGAATGTGAAGATGTGCAATTTGGAGAATAATTACACGAACTGTGGACAGAGAAGGGTGTGAAGAGGGAGACATGAGAGATGGAGAGAAAAAGTGAGGGACGCATGAAAATTAATACAAAATATAATGTTTGTTAATAAGATTGTTCTCAATCTTTAACAAATGTTTTTTAGTGATTTTAAATACAGCACTTAAGCCTTTTGCAATGACAATACAATATACAGACCATGTGTTATAGAATTGTACACCTGAAACCTATTAATTTTATTAACCAATGTCACTCAAATAAATTCAGTAAAAAAGTAGTAACACTAATATTCTTTATATTAAAATCTTACCACCAATATGCTATTTAATGCATCTTTTTAATTTTTAGTTTTGGATGCTCTTTAGTAATAACATAGTGAGTGTTAACAAAAGATTATTAAAATTTTAGTGTCAACCAAATAGATCAGGATTTTCATGACAAATAGTTCATACCATTATTCCACCCATTATGAACAAGAAAAAGTAATACGCACCCATATACAGACACACAGGCATATGCACAGTGTGCTCCTGTGCAGTCTGAATTTACCATAAAAACCTCTCCACCGTATTACAAGAAGCTGGCTGTTGTTCAAAGTGTAGCCTTTCAACTGCTGCATGACCTGGAAGAACCTCTGTGCAGATCTGACATCTACCCTGTTTTGTGTGGCGTGCGTCATAGATGGGGACTTCCTTCTCTCCATCCCTCCCTTACCCATGTCCAGCCCACAGTGCTTGTAGTATATTTTTCCCTAGTTTCAAAATATTCCATTAATCAGAAAGGAACCTATTAAATGTCAAAATATCCTCAAAAGAAGAGAAATGAAGAAGAAAGGCCTGTAGTGAATGGGAAATTAGTCTCCCTGTCTTCAACCCATCTGTATCTGACAAATCCTTCCCAAGAAATTGGTAAAATCGTTGCATTTCATGGGCTTATTTTAATACAGAAAAACACACACAAAAATATAATTATATCTCTTTAAATCCCACATCAATTTTGTGAAATTTCCAGAGCTAAATGCCTTACAAAATAAGCCCATGAAAATGTGTCATCCACTCAGATAACAAGAAAATACTGGACCTTTGACTGTCTTTGTAATTAAGTCAATCTGACCCATATGCTTTTTTCTTCTTTATTCGGCATCCTATAGAAAAGTTTGTCAATGGGTTTCAGTTTAAAGTCATAAAAGGAGAGAATCCTGTTATACAGAGTCTTGTACAAACCCCACTGTTATTCTCTTATTAGCTCTGAAGTGTCAGATAAGTGATTGATCCTTTCTGAAATAAATTCCCTATTCATAACGTGAATATGAAAATATCTTATCTTTGATATTGTAACAGTTGAAGAGTTTTTATACTTTGAGATCATAGGTATTAATTGAATACATTGTCTTGTATGTATTTCTAGGTAAATAAAGGGCCAGCCATTTAAAGCTTCACTTAGACAACAGTTCGTATTTGGAGACAAGATACACTCAGATATTGGTTAAGAATGAGATCAAATTGAGGACAAAATTGCGATCTAAGTAAAAGCCTATTAATTTCAACTATTAAAATTTAAGGAAGTATAAATCTCACATACAACTTAATGTGATCTTTTCCAACTTTTATTTAAATAACAGATAAATCCAAAGTGTCTGTAATTTGTTGATTGTGAACAGCTGGTTAGTGGCAAATGCAGACTTGAACCCACAACTCACTAGTCTGTCATGTGGATAAATATTCCCCCTCATATAACATCACTTTTATGTTCATTTTGAACCCTTATTATAAAACTTCATGAGGAGTTCATTATACTTTATGAATTATTTCATGAGGAGCTCATTATACTTTATGAAGTTCATTATTGGCATATTCTCCAAGTATTTCTCCATTTCTTGAGGACATAAACTGTTTCTTATACACACAGTGTTCTGTCCTCAGCAAGCAAACTGGGCCTTACACATAGAAGGTACTCATTTTTACGTTGACTTTTTAAAGATGGGAATGATTAGAAATGTATTTCTGGTTTTACTTAGATTTTGGTGGATAGTAAAGTCATGAATCCTCAGAACAATGGAGAAAGTGATTATAATCTTGATCCCTTTTTTTATATCTATCTATTTTCCAAACTCTAAAGCCAAATTAAGGTTGGAAAGATAGTTTTGTAGGGGGAGTACATTGCAAGTTCACTTCAAGGCATGACAGCAAAAATTTAATTTCTGCAACTAGAGTTTGATGTACAGGAACTCTAAGCAACAAAAGTCACATGGACCGACCCCTTGAGTAGAGGAAAGAAAGAAAGTCTTCTAAGCGGTCCATAACAATTCTTCGGATGAGCTAAAGCTGTCTGCAGACTGTAACATTCAGCAGATCACTGCCAGTCCTTGGATTATTATTCCACTCAGTTCTGTTAGTCTTTGTTTTGTTGTTGTCTTGTTTTCATTTTCATTGCACTTATTGGGGTGACACTGGTTAATAAATGTATATAGATTTCAGGTGTGCAATTCTATAATGCACCATCTGGACGTCGTATTGTGCGTTCAGCACCCCAAGTCAAGTCTTCTTTCATCTTTGAACTTCAGCCTTCTTCTTCCTTAAAGATGAAAAAAATCCTCCATTAGTACAAAGGAGACTCATCGAAATATGCATTATTTCATTGCATTATCTTTAATCTGGCAGCCTATACTACACATTTTTTCAGCTCTATCGTGGTTAATTGACAAGCGAAAGCCACATCTATTTAAGGTGTACAGCTTGGCGTCTTGGTGTATGTGTCAGTGTGACATGATCACCGCCGTCAAACCAATTAACGTGGTGTTTTGGTGAGTTACGAAGTTTTCCAAGTTCAACGGCAACCTCATTTAGTGCCCTCCATGTACATCAGGTACTTTCCCATTTCCTGTGCTGCGTAACACATCAGCACAAACTTAGTGGCAGAAAGCGAAACACATTTGGTTCACCATTTCCGTGCATCAGGTGTCTGGGTATGGTTTAACCGGGCCCTTTGCTCCGAGTCTCACAACACTGCAGCCAGGTGTTAACCTGGACTTGTTCTCACCTGAAAACAGGGGTTCTCTTCCAAGCTTGAGCCCCACTTGCAGAAATGATTTCACTGCCCCTGTAGTACTCATGATGGTTTGCTGCTTTAGGGACAGTATTGCCTCAACCCTTTGATCTGTAGACCCTCGTTTAATAGCCCCACCGGCTTGAATCAGACCCATGCAGGACGATCACCTTTTCTTAAAGATTTTATTTGTTTATTTTTAAAGAGAGGCAAAGGGAGGGAGAAAGACAGGGAGAGAAACATCGGTGTGTGAGATGAATATTGATCAGTTGCCTCTTACTCAGCGCAAACTGGGGACCTGGCCCGCAACCCAGGCTTGTGCCCTGACTGGGAATTGAACCAGCAACCCTTTGGTTTGCAGGACAACACCCAATCCACTGAGCCATGCCAGTCAGAGCCAGGATGGGTACCTTTCTGAGTAGCAAAGAATTAACTGAATAGGCACCTGTGATGGTCAGTTATTTGAGTGCACTTGACTCAGCTTTAATCCCCAGTTGTTCAATCAAACACAAATCTAGGTGCTGCTGTGAAGTTTTTACAGATGTGATTAATCTCCGTAATAAACTGACTTACGTAGATTAGCGCCAGTGATCTGGGTGGGCCTGAGCTAATCAGGGGGAGGCCTGTCAGCAGAACGGAAGGTTCCCTGAGGAAAGAGGAGGTTGTGCCTGTGAGCAGGGTTTTGGGACTTCTGTCCTGGAGTGTGTAGCCCCCGACCCCCAGTATGACAGCCGTCCCCACTGATGTTGGACTTGGCCAGTCAGACCCCAGGCCGCATAAGCAGACTCCTCGAAATACCTCTTTCACAAATATATCCCATGGATCCATCCCTCTCTCGGTTCCCTCACTTACCTCCGAGGACACCCCTACTTCCCCTCATACCATGGCCCTGTCGGAAGCGAGAATCCATCCCCTCCACAGGTTCTGCCCGCACAGGAGGGGGGTCTGTGCAGTTGGGGTCCTCCAGCCCCCGGGGAGTCTTCGGGTCACAGCAGAATTCTGACATTTACTATGTTCTGCGACTTTTTATGTATTTATTTTCGTGGGATTTTCCCCATTACCATTGACCACCCTAAACCCTGTCCCACCTCCACCTCTCCCCCCAGCTCCCTGCAATCAGCGCACCATTGTACATGTCTGTGAGTTCTTTCCCTTTTGTTTTTCTTTTCTTTTTTTTTTCTGCTTGAACCCTCCAACCCCGACCCCTAGAGCCGTCCATCAGCCTGCTCTCCATCTATGCGTCTGTCTCTGTGTTGCTTGTTTGTTCCAGTTGTTCATTAGATCCCGTGTCCTTGTTTTCGTTTTCCCACTGACTTCTGTTTGGGGTGGGGGGACACACAGGAGGACTTCCTGGCTTGGGAGAGTGAAAGTTGCAGTAGGGAAAGGAACAGACCACAAAAACGGTGGAGTCAAAGCTCGACGCAGCCTGGGAGAGGACAAGAAGCCACAAAACTTTCACTCAGGTCGATGATCACAGACCCAGCACCCCAAAACTCCTTAGCCGCAAACCTGAAAGCTCGCATCCCCGCGTTCTCTGTCCTCCAGTGTCGAAAGCCCGCTCTCCAGGAGAACCTCCGGTGATGGAGCAGATACTTTACGTCTGCCCCTCCCGATACCAGGGCCACGGGCGGCACGTACCTTTTCAGCACTTGAAATGTGGCCTGTGTGACTGAGAAATCGAATTTTTGTACTTTGTTTAGTTTTAACTAATTTAAGTAACCACATGTGGGGGGCGGTTGCATGCTAGAGCAGCTCCAGAGGTGTAATCCGATGTCCCAGCTGGACTCCTGCGGGAACTTCGCCTTGGCTTTCATCAGACCTGTGATGCATCCGCAGTTTCAGCGTGTGTTTGATTAGTGCGAACTCAATCAACAAGTTACCTGAGCATCTCTTTTTAGCCTGGGATACAATAGACTACTTCGGTACTGTGCTTTCGTGTATTGCACTGACGTGTGGTTTTGTTTGTTTGTTTTTGGTTTTTGTTTTTGGTTTTTTGCTTTAAAGAAATCATGTTGTGCCTAACTGCTACTGGAGGCAGAAATTAAGCATATGACATAGTCCCTTTCCACATGGAAATGACAGTCTTTGGGGGTAGGCCTGGATTTGTCTGAAACAAATAAAAGTGTAAGCAGGCATCAATGTAGATGCAGAAAAAGCACTTTGCTGCCGGGGAACATGGCATCCTTCATGCCAGGTGATTCAGCCTATCAGTTCTTCTGTACTCCACGTAGGGGCGGGTTCGCACACCCTGGAGATGTCACCATAGCAACCACAGGTCTCAGCGGGTCTCTGCTGTGGGAATTCTGAGATTCCTGGCTGAGAGTCAGACAGATGCTGGGCCCCAGAGACCTCAGAGTGACAGCGGGAGAGCTGGTCTGATACAGAGACCACCGAGGGCTGGGAGTTTTCTACAAAGCCTGCCTGTGGTTCTACCTTGAGGCGGAACTCCAGGGAATTTGCAGGGCTTCCCTTTGGCCATAAAATGGAAGCACCATACTGTCTTGCCAGGGAGCGTAGGAAGCAAAGATGCAAGGCCCAAGGAGGAGGATCAGGGCTCCGTGCTCCTGTTCCTCTTAGAGCCAGCATTGCACATCGGGCAATTCTCACGAGCCTGTGCCAGTTTCTCTTGAATACACTCACTGGGGGGCTAAAGGGCATAAGGAATTACGAGAGAAAGATTCTCACTTAAGAAGGGTTTTTATCTCAGAACACAACAATTTAAACAAAAGAACTGACACCTCTGTTTTCCAAAGAAACTCAGTGTATCCCTGGCTGCGTGTGTGAGAGTGTGTATGAGTGTATAAATGTGTGGGAGAGAGTGTGTGAATGCGTGGGAGAGAGTGTGTGAATGCGTGGGAGAGAGTGTGTGAATGCGTGGGAGAGAGTGTGTGAATGCGTGGGAGAGAGTGTGTGAATGTGTTTGTCTGCACGCCCAGGCCCTGGATGTACGGTGGAGCCTCTGTTCGCTCAGGGCCGCACGGCCTCTCCTTCCCTGCCTCCGTCTCTCTGGAGCCCGGCCCTGCCCTGCCCCTCCAGGGGCTCCATCATCACCGGGCTCCTTCCCTGCCTCCGTCTCTCTGGAGCCCGGCCCTGCCCCTCCAGGGGCTCCATCATCACCGGGCTCCTTCCCTGCCTCCGTCTCTCTGGAGCCCGGCCCGGCCCTGCCCCTCCAGGGGCTCCATCATCACCAGGCTCCTTTCACTTTCCTGCGTGACGCAGTCCGGCCCAGCCTTTTCACCGAAAGCTCTGGGCCTATCATTTCGTAGCCCAGCAAGGTGTTTAGTTACATTTTAGTGGGTTTTCCTCCTTTCTCACAAGTCATTAGGTCACGTGGTGGCAGTTCTACAGCTAACAGATGACCCTGAGTAAAGGACAGGTACCTTCCTGCCCCGTGCTGTGTGGCAGCGGCGGCAGCAGCACCCCACTGCGCCTCAGCCCGCAGCAGGGGCGCCTCCCTCGGCCGTCCAGGTTATATTATGCTTTACCTGCCTCCCTCCCTTTGGGCTGCGGTGCCCAAATAGGTAATGAGTTCCTGAAGGCAGAAGGCATTTCATATCAATTTCTCTAACCCCAGGCCCTAGGGTGCTGCCTGCCCCTCATTACAGCAATCAATAAATGCTTAATAGGGTCATCATTCACTTAACAAATATTTGCAGTCCATATATAAGAAAGGAACGCTGAAGCCAAGACTTGGAGAGTGAGTTTAGAAGGGGACACCTGAACAAGAGGGCCGGGGCAGCTGGGGCTGCGGGGGCGGCAGGGAATGGATTAACTGGTGGGTTGGTGAACACTGACGCACGCAGTGCTAGACAGAGGACTAAGGGTGTTTTGTCTCAGGTCGTTCCTAGGAGGTCTGGCCATTTGTGTCACCACTGTTCAATCACAATAACATTCATTCAACTCCATAAAAATTACCAGGAGCAACCATGTGCTAGGGGCTGGGGGAGGTTCCACGGAAGGAGAAAAGCCAGTCTCGCCTTCTTGGGGGAGACTGGAGTTGTGGACCGTGCAGAGCAGGAGGCGTGGCAACTGTGCTTCCTGGGCCGCGGTGGCACCCTGAGGCTGTGGATATTGAGAGCGGTGCAACTTCCTTAGGAAGCCGTGGTGTGGCTAAGCTGCAGAGGAAGGTGAAGGTGGGAGCAAGGGTGATGTTCCAGGGTGGTAAAAGAGAACACCGAAGTCCCGGGGATAGACACAGGAGGCTGGTAGGAAATGGGGCTGGGGAATTTGGGAGGTCTTGACACCTGACTGCATAGGGCAGGTTCCTGACCTTTTTTTTTTTTTTTCTGTTAGAAGCCCGAGAGGTAGTAATGGGGAGAGGGGAAGCGTAACATCGTATCTGCTTGGTGTGAACCTTGCTTGGCTGCAGTCTGGGAGCAGCTGTAGGAGGCTCAGGGACAGCTGTGGCTAGAGTCCAGGTGAGAGATGTCAGCTTAGACTGGGAGCGTGGTGGCAGAGTGGGAATAAGTGCAAGGCCTTAAGAAACATTAGAAAGTAAACTCCCCAGGCCTGGGTGGTGCGTTGAATATGGGCCCTGGTATGCAGAAGAGCTGAGAAGGACTCGCATCTGTCCGCCTGGCCTTACCGGCTCTGGGGCACCACCGTGCACAGAAGCAGGGACGGATGGTAGAGGATCTAGTTCAAAGGAAGTTTCATGAGTTCGCTTTGTAAAATGTTGAATTCGAAGTATGATTTCAACCTCCACAAGTTTGGACAACTGACTAATAATGAACTCAGGAACTCAGTGTTGCTAGGGCGAGAGACAATTTGCAGTTTAACTATGCATAGGGAAGGAAGTTGAAGCCATATTTGAATGTGGTTAGGGTGCGATTGTAGTGCAAGAAGAGCAGGGCATCTGAGAGTGATCCTTAAGAACTCCCAAAGCCAGCGGCTCAGTTATGGAACGTAAGCTGCAAAGGGGACAGAATGAATGTAAGTCAAGGAAATCCAGAGAGGGGCATGTGACCAGAAAGTGTGCCAGGAAGATGGAAATGGGCACCTGTCATGAATGCTGCTAGATCATGTCAGAGGAGGGCTAAAAAGTTCTCCTTTAAAGTCGTGACATTGAAATGGATGGTGACCTCAGCATGAATTGTTTGTTGCAGGAATGGCGGTTGAAAGCAGACTTGCACAAATTGAGTCAGGAAGCGTAGAGTGGCATTTCCCAATTAAACGCAGCATCGTATCGTAGAACACTCGCCAGGCAGTCCGTGTGCCCCCTTAGACAAGTTCGCTTTTGGAGTCAGGGTGGCGAATGGCATTACCTTTTATCATTTCTTAGCTTACGATGATTTAGTAGCTTTTCCATTATACCGACTTCATTCTGCTGCCCCCGGATGAAGGGCCTGAGATGGAATCCAAGAACTGCGGTGGCATCGCCCCAAAACCAGCGTGTTTCTCTGAAAATCATCCTGCTCCCCTTTTGTTGTCTCTGAAGGTCTCCATCTGCTTCCCCATTTATCATCTGCCTGATTTCTTGGATGGTGTACCTGTAACCCCTTTCCCCTTTGCAGATGATGGGTATCATTTGGCCGCCAAAAGGCACTGGCTCCCTTCCTCCTGTCAGGATATGGCGCGCTACCGGTCCAGCCTTTGTCTGCCATCCTCCTATCCGTTAAGTGCATCCCTCTACCTTTTTCTATTTTTATGGTTGTCCGGTTGACATTTAAAAAATATCAACAGGAGTCTCATGCATTGATTAGCATTCCTTCCTGTTCATAATGTAAGAGCCCCTCCAGATGTAGGAAATTTGTTTGTTAATCCTTCTTTTTTCCCAAATATCTTTTATGCTAAGTTTGATGAAGAGAATGATGCAAATAAATAGAAAGGTGCCCAGGAAAGATGACAGCTCAAAAATACAAATCGAGTTAAAAATCAAAAGTGGTCTTCCTAATGATATTAGTGTGGTCCATTAATATAAAATTTTGTCATTGGTCCGGAGGTATTTGTATTCTTTTAGGGAATAAATTTCTACTGAAAGTGACGTGACAGGCAAGAATTACAGCCTGCATGTGTGAGATTTCAGGGTGCGAAGTATTCTACTCTCTGTGCTTGGCTCATCTGAAGATGTTTTGCTCCTTCTGGAGCATCTTTTTTCCTTATATTTGAAGGCACTACATTTATACCCAAGCTCCTTGCGTCACACACGATGGGGTGTGAGTGAAATTGAGATTGAGAGATGGACTCCCGGCCCATTTTAGAAAGATGTCAAATGCCCTAGGTTTACACAATAGTGTTATTCTCTAAGGATTGAATATTGGCAACTTTTAAAAAGATCCTACCCTGGCTGGTGTGGCTCAGTGGATTGAGCGCGGGCTGTGAACCAAAGGGTCGTGGTTCGATTCCCAGTCAGGGCACAGGCCTGGGTTGTGGGCCAGGTCCCCAGTGGGGGCCATGTGAGAGGCAACCACACATTGATGTTTCTCTCCCTCTCTTTCTCCTTCCCTTCCCCTCTCTCTAAAAATAAAGAAATAAAATGTTTAAAAAAAATAAAAAGATCCTTCACGATTATGAAACTTTAAGGTTGGCCGTAGGGGAAGTAGGAATCCATGGGCATAAATGCCCACTCCTAAATCTTATTTTCAGCATGCACGTTCCACTTATGTAAATTGCTGTGTGATTTGTGCAGGTCAGCAGCATCGGACTGCCCATTTGGCTGAAATTACTGGGCGAGAGAGGGGTTATTATCCTGTTCTTATACCATGTGTCGGTTTAACCTGGGGTCTGGGTTTTCTTGACCGCCGCATGGCTTCAGCTCCCTTTGCTTTTCTGGGCCCATTTATCAAAAACTTAAAAAATTCCCAAGGCAGGTGGTAGCGTGAAGTGCAGACCAAATTACAGTGTGTTTCACCTCCAGGCTGTACCCAGAACAAAAGCTCTGTTACTGAGCATTCTGGCGCTTCTTGCCTTTTGGGGTAATATATTGGGGATGAGTAAGATCATGTCCATAAAGCATTCTACATTATTCAATAATACACTAACAATAATGGTCATATATGAATGCATGAATGAAATATTGCGTTTTTAATGTGATCGAAGTGCATACATTTCCAAGAGAAATAAGTTGTGCATTTTGAAGCAATTTTGAATCTGCTGCACTTTTAATAGGGAAAGAGTATGTGATTTTTAATAATGAAAAAATAAATTAACCTCAACCAAAGCCTTCTGGATGTTGTTCCCTGTGTCTTCTCCCTGCCAGTGTAAAATTCATTAACATTATGGGGGATGTCAGTGGCTAATATGCAATATTTAGGCTGTTTATATTTTCCACTTTCATAGACGTTTTTACTTTACTACAGAAAAGAATGCAAGATGTATAACTTGAAAAACAACAAGAAGCACAGCAACACTGTCAAGTTCAAACTAACTATTTGCATTTTAAAATAGGGACTGCTCTTCCAATGTCAGATCAGCAACTGTGTAGCAATTACCCATCAGCTGGCAAATAAGGGGCATTGTATTAGCTTCCCGAGCTGCTTTCGAGCTCAACTGCTTCTTTTCCTTCCAATGATACTTCTGGCATTACAGGTTTTAATTAAATTACTTAGAAAATACTTTTACACTGAGCTTCCTAAAATAGCAAAACTACTTTCAATTTGAGGACATAAAATATTTAAATAATGTTTTCATTGTTTACCAGCTTGGTTATATTGTTTCTAGAGCTCACATTTTAATCTCTCTCCTTGGAAATGGAGCAACCTAATGTCTTTAAAAGATTACTTTTTTTCTCCTTTGGTCCATTATAAAGGTGACCTGCATTTGCATCTTTAGTTACATGACAAGAGGCCTAAATTTCTTTCTGTTTGGTGTTTGTAACAAGATAATGCACTTGTGATCAACTGTACATGCACCTTTTTTTCCAGTTGTACATGTTCCTCAGTGAAAACCAAAGATGGGCTGCTTATGATTATTGTTCCCTCACCTGGCAAAAGGAAAAGACTCCAAGCAACATTGGTGATGGGCAGTTTAATATTCTTCCACTGAAACACAATCCCCACATCCCCCGAAACTTAATCTAATAGCAAGACATTTTCTGACTGTTCAGTCTTTGCGGTTATTGCCAGTGGATACATAGTAACTGCGTCTAGGTCTGCAGTTTCCATTTTGGCTCCTATTGCAACCAGTGTAGTTAGTGGTTGAGCAGAAAGCTACACTGGAGCAGACCCGGAGTTTCCAGCCGGAGCCCTCCAAATTTGGAGCTGCCCTGACAAGTTGCTAAACCTCTCCGTTCTCTCTCTCTCTCTGTTCTCTTGCTTGTACAGTGGGAATAATAATAGTACCAATATTAGAGGGTTATTATCAGGATTAGAGAAATTAATATGTATATAGTTTCCGGAACATGAAGCAAGTACTATATAAATATTGTCTACACCATTAAAATATGGCTATACTATCTACAGGTTACAGATACAGAAATAGGTACAGACAGAAACGTATGTTTATTCACTCCCATTATCATCCTGTGTATCTTCGGTCTTCTTGTTACTTGCTAATAGGGAGTATTATGACTCACTGATTCCTTTTGCCCATGACATCTGATTTACCCTTCTTCCTTTATTCAAGGAGCACTCAACATTGTACATGATCTCTATATGCATCTCTAGCTCGGGGTATATAGTCAGGGAAACCAGCACATCTGATTGTCAGCGCAGAGGGACAAGAGTGCAGCGCATCTAAGTGCTCACCTCTGCTGCAAAGCGGACTCTGAGAGACTCCCGTTGGCGAGGAAACCAAGGTGGCCAGTGCCGACTCCATCTGCCAAAGCACTGGCTGTGGACTCTCTGTGAAAGAGTTAAGCATGTTTCTCTGTCAAATGTTCCGTTCTCATTAATTAAAGTAGAGCAAATTCAATATTTTTTTATTCAGCAGATTAACCAAAAAGCCACGGTGTTTGCCATTTATATCCATCCTGTAAACGGCGCATGCATTAAACATTTCCATCTGGAGCCCTGATGATTGTTTTTCTCCCATCTCGTGCTTGATAAGCTGCTACTGATTAGACAGGGAATTCTGAAGCTGTTGAAAGAACAGATTTTCTAAAGCTCCATCACCTTGCTGTTCTTTACTCCTCAACAGATCTTGCTTGGCGTCTGCAGGTACCATTTTGGCGGCCATCCAGGTAGAAGCTATGGGTCCCTTGGTCACGATGGCTTAACACAGGCAATCTTATTCTGTGTCTCCCTGATTTCTCTTTTTATGATAAAAAAGCTCTATTATCTGGCCTAATTTATAACGTATTTTCTTTCTTTTTTACTTGTGTCGTTTGATTGGGTGCTAAACCTTAATTTACTCCATGCTGTGTCTGTAATAAAGCATAACTGGCGTATTTGGATCAATAATATTTCTAAGTGTTGTTCTAAAGACTTCATGTGTTCTGACTCATTTAGCCCTTACGAAGTGTGCTGGGTGCTGTAATTACCTCCACTGACTAGGTGAGAATTGGAGAGCCCAGGGAGGTTGAGTGACACCCTCCAGGTCGGACAGCTGGGGAGCCGCCGAGCTCAGCGTGAACGCGCACACTCTCATTCTACGGCCCTGGCTTCCAGCCCCCACACCTTGGGCCTTAAAGAGCTGGGTCACTTTTTTTTTTATTTGGTTTCTTTTTTTTTAACTGTTATTCTATTACAGTTGTCCCAATCCCCCGTGCCCCCCCTCCCGCCTTGTGCTCCTCTGCCCATCCTACCCTCCACTCCCACAGTCAATTCCCACCCTGTTGTCCATGTCCACAGGTCATTCATTCTTGCTCTTTAACTATCCCTTCCCCTTCTTTCCACCATTATCCCCTTTCTTCCTCACCCCTGGTCACTGTCAGTCTGTTCCATGTTTCCATGACTGTGGTTCTGTTTTGTTCGTTAGTTTATTTTGTTCATTAGGTTCCTCTTATAGGTGAGATCATATGGTATTTGTCTTTCACCGCCTGGCTTATTTCACTGAGCATGATGCTCTCCAGTTCCACCCATGCTGTTGCAAAAGGCAGGAGCTGAGTCTTTATCGCTTGAATAGTAGGAAGTGCCTTTGAGATGTAGCTCCAGTTGAAAACTTATGTTCAAAAGAGCCACAGCCTACTCCCCCTTCTTAATGCACACACTGACTCTTTGGATTGCCTGATAGGAGTCGTTTAGTGGACAAAAAACGTGCTATAGGGTGTGGGACATTCTTAATAAAAACAACAGCAACATCGAACACAACAATAATTGCTGTATAGCTTCTATATTTTGAAAATCACCATGTCTATTCTCTCACAGACCATTTCTGTGAGCCTGGATCACTGCCTTCTTCAAGCTGAAGCTCAGAAAGGTGATATTTGTTGCAAAAGGCCACCACGTTAGCGACGAGTAGAATGAGAATTCAGATTCTAGTCCATCTTTTCGTAGCTGTATCCTTTACGTGCTCTTAACTGGTTATTTAGAACACGTGGCCTCAACCAAAAGGTCTGATAGAGATGAGATTAACCCAGCTGGAAGTCAGATACCTGCCTTCACCAGAAGGTGACTGATACTATAACCGGCTATCTCCCTAACCTCTTGGGTGGTGTGAACTTCATCCATTGCATTTGTGCAGATGCCCAAAAACCATCCTGTTCCTATGCCTGGAGGCAATTAGGCATAAGAGAATGAGTGTTTCAAAGTAGTCGGTCCCTTGTAGAAATATTGGAGTGAGTATGTAAGTTCATGTTGACCTTAAACAAAGGGACAGCCACATAGTTCTCCACCAAAATGGGTTTGTTAGGAAACAACAAAGAATTGCAGTTTGGAACACATGCTCCGAAGGCGAACCCTGTGCAAGACCAGAGGAAAAAAGGAGAGGAATGTGCTTTTCTGGGCTTGGGAGAGGCTGTTCTACATGAAGAGCCCACTGGAGGACATTAAAAGTTTAACTCAGCTGTTTGCGTGCTTGTAAAATCTAGTTTATTTTTTCTCAAAGTTAAGAAAACATTTTCATTTTAAATAAATTACATAATGTCCACATAGTGTCTTTGAATTAAAAAGAATAAATAATTTGCTTTAAAAAGTGCACTGAAAATAATGCATCTTTAATGACTTTGTTACCCATCTCCTAGTAGAGTCATCCTTGTCTGTATCCATTTTGTTTGGGATGGAAAGCATTACTATAGGTGATGTCTGTCTTAAAAATCATACACTTCCTTCCCTGGCTGGTGTAGCTTAGTGGGTTGGAGCATCGTCCTGTAACCAAAAGGTTGTGGGTTCAATTCCTGGTCAGGGTACCTACCCAGGTTGCAGGTTCCATCCCTGGTCTGGACACGTACAATCCCGGTTCAAGTGCAAATGAAGGCAACCAATCAATGTTATGTTTCTCTATCTCCCTTCCTCTCTTTCTAAAGCAATAAAAAAAAAAAATGTCCTCAGGTGGGGATAAAAAAAATCAAAGCAAAACAAAACACACACGTACTGTTTATAAGAGCTAGACACACAAAGACTGTGTCTATATGTGTAAGAGTTTTCCTGTATGTCATCTAGCCAGTCCTTCACAGCTGATGTTTATTTTTAAATTTTCTTTGTGTCTAATCATTTTATGCGTGTTGCTTTGCATTGTGTCATTCCAAAACTCGTTTACAAGTCGCTCTCTGATCCGGCGATCAGGGATCTAAATGATTAATAGCCACAAGCAAACCGTTTGCGCCCACCACCCAAATGCCATAGGTGTTTCTGTGGAAATTATGTAGCTGCTACGTATACATAGAAGGTCTGTAAGTCAAGCAGTCATCATGTCTCCCAAACAAATGTGCCCCTGAACCCTGGGGCCCCAGGAAGCACAACCTAAAATGGTGAAAAGGCCAACGAGGCATGTCACCAAAGGCAGTTTTCCAGAAAAATTCATTATAATGTTCTCAGCTTTAATGCTAATCAATGGCATAAACTTAAAAAAATTAATAGGGATGTTATCAAAGGAGCATTTTAATGGGAATATAATGAAAATACTGAAGCACATTGTTTAAATAGGAGAAAAAGGGGATATCTCTCGGCTTAATGAGTTTTGAAAGACTAGAGGTTTGAAGAATAAGTATGAGTTTAAAGAAAAAAAACGGTAAGAAACAAAGGAGAAAATAGATACAGAGAAGCAACAGAGTGAAACTGATAAGAGAAAATAATAGAGCAATTTAATATTTTTGTCCTTGGTAATAGAATAACATATTTTGACTACGCTCTCTTCGGTATGCCCACAGAAAATAATTAATCTCGGACTCTCTCGTTTATCTAACTCTACCAAACAATTTCTGTCTGGGAAATAACTGTTTTCATCTTTAGTAGGAGAAGAATTCATTGTCAAAGCAGGTGCAGGCCAAACCTCAGTGAAATATATTACAGGGCTTTAACTCGTGAGAGGCGGGGCACATTTTGCCTCCGTTCCCCTTTCATCCTGGGAACAGCTTTATTCCTGCCCCTGTCGTGATTGAGGATGATGCTGTCCTCGCTGAGAGGGATGGTGTTCAGTGTGTTCTCACTGTCACCGGCGTGTCTGTTCCCGTCCTCGTGGTGGGACTGGAAAGTCTCAAGGCACTCCTCTTCCGTTCATGTCATTCTTTCATCCCATGTCGTCTGGGGCCAATGTCCTCTGGGGTCCTTCGAGTACTGTCCCCATGAAAATCTTCAACACGTTAATAAGCCCCATGAGATATTAGTCTTAATGTGTCTTATTTGATCAGGCCCTTCGCAGTGTATCTATCTGTCAGCATGGTGACGAGGTGAATGGGGAAGGTGGGTGGCCAGTCACTGAATTGAGAGGACACTGAACAGAATCATCCATGTCCCTCGTTTGGGTTGTTTTTGTTTTTTTAACCCATGGCCAGCCCTGCACAGACATGTGTCAGTGCTACGAGACTAACTTGCGTGCATGAGTGTGTGTGTGTGGAGGACGAGTAGTGAACTTTTGCAGACTATGACACTTTCTATTTTACTTTTAAAGGACTGCTGTATAAAAGGGATATCACCAAAATAGCATTTTATTTTCATTGTTGGAGAAACCATTTAAACGCAAAGCTTAGGAGATATTCACGGTGGCTCCTTGTGCTCTATTTAGCAGCAAAACCATCAAAGGGACATGGTCTTCTTTTCACTCTAGGGCAGCAAGTTATTAGAGCGGAGTTTGAACTGTGCCCCAAAGTCCTTGTTTGAGTTCATGAACCTGCTTCTCCCTACGGCTGACTATCAGTTCCCTGGTTCATGTTCCAAAACTTAGTCTAAATCTCAAGAGGGAAAGATTGGTCATATTATCAAACAGTTCTCCAAAATTTTGGAAAAAATCAGCTTCACTGAGATGTTGGAAAGTGAAGAAAAGCGTCGAGAAACAGTGAAACTGTAGCAGGAAGCAAGGATATTTCTCGGATAACTCTTGCAGCTCCTCTGCGGTGACTTTCAAAATCAGGATTTTTAAAATTATAAAACTAGGAATTGCAACAGAGGAACACATTTCCTTTTTTGCTTTTTTTGTGTGGTTTTGGTTTAATTTATTTGAGGCGACATTGGTTTATATAGGATTATATAGGGTTCAAGTGTGTGTTTCTATGACGCCTTGCACTGTGCCTACCACCGAAGGTTAAATCATCTTCTGTCACCATCAAACACATTTCTTCAAGTTGTAAAATTTTATTTCCATCGTATTTTTTTTGTTTGTTTGTTTTTAGCTTTTTATTTTTATTTATTAATTTTTAATTACTTTATTGTTGTTCGATTACACTTGTCTGCATTTTCTCCCCAACCCTCCCTCTTACTCCAGCAAAACCCACCTCCCTCCCTTGCTTCCACCCTCCCCCTTGGTTTTCTCCATGTGTCCTCTATAGTAGTTTCTGAAAACCCTTCTCCACACTGTCCTTCCCTACTCCCCTCTGGCTATTAGATAATCCTGAATCACCAATCCAAAAGAATCTATGCACCCCTATGTTCATAGCAGCACAATTTACAATAGCCAAGTGCTGGAAGCAACCTAGGTGCCCATCAGTTAATGAATGGATCAAAAAACTGTGGTACATTTACACAATGGAATTCTATGCAGCAGAAAGAAAGAAGGAGCTCCTACCCTTTGCGACAGCATGGAAGGAATTGGAGAGTATCATGCTAAGCGAAATAAGCCAGGCAGTGAAAGACAAATACCATATGATCTCACCTTTAACAGGAAGCTAATCAACAATCCATCGTATTTTTTTAAATAAAGAGTGCTTTCTAAATTTTGAAGCCATATTATTCACAAGGTAAATCCGGTGACAAAATACGTAGTCGCTCTTACGAGCAAAAGTAGGCTCTAAGCTGTTACTGGAACGAGTACGTGAAGGTTTGGTTAATGAGTCTGGAGAGGCTGTGTCAGGTCCAGAAGCTGCCTTCTGTTTTGAAAAGCAAGGCAGCTTCTCCTGGAAGGTTGTCCTGGCCCAAGTTGTCCACCCGAGATGTGTTTGCTGGGTTCCTACCAGGGCGGCCACACCATGCAAGCTGTCGCCCCCGCAGGCAGAGCTGCTCGGCTCCCCACTGACCTACAGCTTTATTCCAACTTCTCCGCTCCCCTGGGTCGCCCACCCCTTTGGCATCGGGTACCGTCACCACTTGCCTGGGGGTTTAGAGAGTGATCACGGTCCCTCCCTACTTACTCTGTCGTCCCCACCAACAATCCCAGGGCTTTGCAGCTTGCACACTCTGCTCGTCGCTGTCTGTAAGGGCTCTCTTTGCAGGCCTGCCCTCCCGTGTGTGTGCAGAACCTCTGTAAGTAGCACCCAGCGCCACTGACCACAGAGCCACTGGGGAAACCGTTGTGTCTGGCTTTGCTCACGTATGTTTTGAACTTTGCACCTTCTTTTCAATTTGAACGATGTAGCTATTTTTAACCACATTATTAAAATTTAGCCATTGTGACATGGTTTTCAACTTACATTCTTCAAAATCTCATTAAATTTAGTCATAAAATACAAAAATCGGAAGCTGGTCTGTGTTACCCGTCTAGACGTTGGGCTGGGGAGACCTAAATATGCTAATTTTTAAATATATACTAGGTAGGTAATATTAAATACATTTAACCAGGTGTGATGATAGTGAATTCCTACGTTCAATAAATAATAGTTGCTTCGTGGACAGCAAATTTACGAGCTATAACGAAACTATGACTTATCCTATGCTGCTGTGAACGGAACCACGGGCGAGACTTGAGGTCAAGTGTCAGTCTGAAAACCTTGATCTGCAGTCGTTCAGACAGGCCGCTGACCTGTCCCCCGAACGCTGGGCTTCTCGGGTACAGGGAGAGGGCTGTGCTGGAGAGCCTCCCAAAGGCAAGTCGCCCTGAAATGTTACTTACTGCCCTGAAGGGGAGAAACGTAGTGAGATCAGTTCCTTATTCTTCCCATTTCACTTGACTTCTCCCTATTTTGCAGCCTTCCTCACTTGTGAGCAAAATAAGCTATATCAGTGAAGGTAGCTGAAGTATAGAGCAGAAAGTTGGGTGGGCCCGAGAGTCACCAAGCAGGGCACCTTGATCCCCCCTCCATCTGTGAAGGCTGTTAGAAAAACGTGACCCTGCTCTGTGTCCAGGCCTGAGTCGGGTGAGACGATTCATTGTTGCAAGTCAGCTAAACAAAAACGTAACATATGATCATGAAAGCTAATGTTTATGAACAGCTTACAATGTACCAGATACGGCCTAAGGGCTTGGCATGGTTACCTCCTTCAGTCTTCACAGTGCTCACAGTGCCCTCTGGGAGCAGCACCTTCACCTTTCAAGGTCACAGAAAACGAGGTTGAGGAGAAGCTTTGTGACTTACTGAAGGTCATGTCGCTAGCAGGCAGGACAGAGCACCTGCAGTCTTAGCTGAATCTCTGTCTTCACTAGGTCTCCATGTCACTTCCAATGACACCACATCCCTCCCTTCCAGGTCCTCCGGGTTTAGTAAAGAAGACAGCAACGAACAAAATATACGTATCACCGTTCTTTGACATTGTAACAGAAGTTGGGCAGCTGGGCTAGACTAAATACTAGCAGAAATGAGAGGGAAGCATGATACGCAGTAGCCAACTGTGAGCAGATTTGTATACCTGTGCAAGGTCCCTTGTTCATTTTGACCGGCCCCCTGGGTCATTGTAGCCATGAAGGTTTTCTGATTTACGCAGATATGTAATTGTGTTCCCATGTTCTAGAATTAAAATAATTCAATCGTATGAATCATGTGTCCATTTAAACATTGTCAAGGCACTAAGAATATAAATTAATTATTAATATATTGGTATAGATCATTTTGTTAGATTATACTTATAGAAGCCTCTGTATCACAGGTGGCAAACACAAGGCCCGTGGCCCAAACCCGGCCCTTCACCTTATTTTATTTGGCCCAGCACCTTGTTTCTACCCAGCAGCAGCACCGAGCTCCTTGCCCCTGGTTAAGGAGTAGTTACACTTATACAGTCCTAAAATTACATTCAGCCCTTTGAAGGCAATCTCAAGGCTGATGTGGCCCCTGACGAAAATGAGTTTGACACCCCTGCTCTATATAATAAATGATCATCATTTGCTTTCTTTTCAAGACCTAACAGTGTATGTTATTTCGAATGTAGCTTTTTACTCCAATTTGCAAAGTTTGGCGCTCTGTAAATGCATCAACTTTAACTGTTCAAAGTAGCCACCTATGAAAATGTTTCAATGTCTGTGGATTTTATGTTGTAAAATTGCCTCTGGTACTATCCAGTTGATAATGAGCTAAATTATATCAGGAAACGTGAATATGCCTTAAAATTTAGTATTCTGCCAATCTAAAGCTGATTTAAAATCCAAAATTACATAAGTGTAGAGTTCTTTGGAAGCTTGACCAAGTCACCCAGAAGAAGAGATGCTTGATTTTGGAGCTCGAGGAAACCCGACATTACCTCCTCCTTCCTCCGCTTACAGGCCTGAGAGTGAATTGACTCCCCGAGGGCGGCCGGCCCGGGTGGGGCTGAGCCCCTGCGTCCAGGGCCAGCGCTCTCCCACAGCCTAATGGACAGTCGGAATCTGTTGGTTCAGCTGCATGCCTCTTGGGTCAGGGCAAAGCTGGCATTGCTTTGATTTCCGAGTAAATTTCCTGCCTCAGCCTGCCCTTTATCTCCCTGGGATGGAGTCATGTGCTTTGCTTCGAGGTCTACATCAAGAGAAACTCAGCCATTGATATTTTAAGGACTTAACTGCCCTGCTATAAATAGCACTTGTAACGGCTTTATATCTGGCATGCCTTGAGAAGTGCATAAATTGTTAGGATTGACCTAAACTGTAAAAAATGTCAAATGCAGAAAGTTGAAAATAGGATGTGTAGGCACCGCATCAAAATGTGGCCTCTTTCCAAATTCAGTTTCTTTTTTAATAGCCCTACCCCTCCCCAAACCTCGGACTTCCATAAAATTGATGGGAATTTGTAACGTTTGCCTGCTCTTATATTTTCTGAATTCAAAATGATCTTCTTTTTGAAGCTGCAAAATTCTTCAATTTCACCTCTAGGTTTCAGGTATTTCCCGTAGCTTGACTCATATTCAAAAGAAAATTTGAGATCTCATCAATAGAAACCCTTGAATTATGTTAGGAAGAGAAATTGAAAGTCAGTGTTATACAGACCGATATCTAAAATTCTTAAAATAGGAGAAATCAGCTTCAAGTTTTTGTATAGCCTTGAAATAATTTAGGGTCGAGAAGCTGGGCCAGTTAATTTTCCCATTCTGATAGACTCAATAAAATCCGTATTTATATGACACAAATTTCAAGAGGATTATTTACTTTCCGATCAGAAAAAATAGGCAATGATCAAATGTCTAAAAACAAAAAAAAGAAAGAAAATTCCGTCCCTTACTTCAGAATGTGAACGATGATGTGATTCAGATTCTGCATTTTCCCTAGGAATCTTCGAGATTCTGCACAATGTACAGGAGGAAAACCTTCCTTCTGCCCCTTGGTCCTTAGCTGGGCCTACGAACTAAACTGACATATGACACGGGTGAAAAGCGCACAAATTATACTTCAATATTTTTCTCTGTACATGGGAGTTTTCACAAGAAAAATGAAGACCCAAAGAGCCCATGAAGCCCAAAAGCATTTTAAACAAAGAATGATACATTATAAGGATGTGGTCAGAAAAGGGGCTCAGGCAAGGGCCGATGAATCGAGACAGTGATTAGGAAACATTTGCGGGGAACTAACTGAGGAAAAGGGTGATTTGGGCATATTTGTTTGTTCAAGTCCCAGCTCCCACTGCGGCCCCAGTCGTGGTGGTAATAACGTTGCCGTTCTCTTCCTTGGTGGAGGGAGGAAGGAGGGCATCTTTGCCATGGCAAATGGCATGGCCTCCTTTGAGAGAGAAGGAGGAGGCCAGAGAGCCCTTCCTGACTCTGCAGTTTCCCAGATGCCTTCATCTCAAAGTAATCCGTATGCCGAGGAGGCGTATTTTGGGGTGGTGTGCCCTGAACCCCTCAGCGTTAATGCGCTGCTAACATCGGATTGACTGAGGGCTTAGTGAGTGAAGTATCAGGATGAGATACGTAAACCCCAGAATTCAGTTGCAGCGAGCCCAGCAGGGATGAGGAATGTGCCTTTGTCACCCCTCCGCGTAGGTCCCATGTCCTGAAACTCCTGCCCAAGCAGCGTGAGTGTGGCATCCCACTTGCCTCTGAAGGGACTTGCAGTCGGTCGATCGTTTTCCTCAGGAGAATTTAAGTATTTCCTGATCCTACTGTCCCTTCCATGCATGTGGTAGTTGGAAGTGGTTCTTTATTTCTCTTTTGAAAGAAACAAATGCCGTGGAAATAGAGTCAGTTCTCATTGTTCACAGCGGTTACGTTCTGTAAAGTTGCCATGAACACTGAATTAGTGAATGCTGAACCCGTGCCCCTGGGGAAATACCGGGTTGGGTTCCTGCGAACCTTGGGTCACGTCGGCACTTTATGTATGGCCTTGCTTGGTGTGCGTTTCTGCTTACCAACACCCTCTTTAGTCCACACTGTTGACTCATTAACGTGGACGTCACAGTCAACAGCGCTGTGTGTAACTCATGCCTGAGCAAAGCCTACCTGACACGTGCATTTTCTCCGCAAGGCACATAACAGCTTTCTTGTGCTTGGGGACGCGAAGAAGCACTTCGGCACAGTGCTTTCGAGAGAGGCCTTTCAAACAGCAAAATCATCTATAAAAAGCTCCCGAAATGCAAAAAAAAAAAAAAAAAAAAATGTAGCACTCAATATGAATGGACCCTATTTTACAGTGTAAGAGCTGAAACAAGAGGGCGGAACGCCGCCTTGTTCCAACTTAGCTAGGAACGTGAGCTCAGGTGTCTCATATTTGGGGTACAATTGTAGTCAGTGGGCAATTTGTCAGATACAAAGTCTGCTAGTAATGAAGAGTCAGCCGTACCTGTTAATTGGTAGTACTTTTTAAAATATATATACTTCCTTTTTAGAAAATCTTCTTATATCCAAAATCTCAGTGAGTGAAGCTAAGACTTATGATATTGTCCTTCCTTCCTTCCTTCCTTCCTTCCTTCCTTCCTTCCTTCCATGTTTAGTATAGATTTTTGGTAGCATAGAGTGATAGATGTACCTTTGGATCATAAGACACCATTAACGTTTCTTTGTTTTTGTTTTTGTTTTTTTTTTTTAAACATTCACTCTCTATTCATTTAGCACTACCTAACTTGCTTTCTAGAGAATCTGGCTTTTGAGAAATAGACTTCCTTGCTGATACTTACTGAAGTAATTTACGGGCAAATTATGTGATGGAAAATAAATTTAATTTTTCAGACATTATGTTCCATTTAGTTTTATAGTTGACACTATTCAAGTTTAAACACACACGTGACTAAATAAAACATACCTGCGGGGCACTAGATAGTCACCTTTACTTAATGCAAAATGCAAAGTCGGCTGCTCGGCACTTAAAAATAGGGAGACGTCATTCAAACGCTGGATTCGTGACCCATCTTAAATATTGAATGTCTAATCACTGGGGCGTACACCTGAAACAAATAGAATATTTTATGTCAACTCTAACTGGAAAATTAAAATGATAAAAATATTAAATGTCTGAATAACACCAGCTTTGCTGCGTAGCTTCAGCTTGTGGCAGGTGGGGAAAGACTGCCTCCCTTTACCAAAACGGCATCCCAGACACTTCCGTGGTTTCTCCGCTGTCAAGACCAAGCTTCTAAGCCAGTCATTTAGTGTCTTCCCCTATTGATTTTTTGTTTTGTTTTGTTTTTAATATATTTTATCGATTATGCTATTACAGTTGTCTCGTTTCCCCCCTTCATTCCCCTCCACCCTGCACACCCCCTCCCACCCACATTCCCCCCCCTTTAGTTCATGTCCATGTGTCATAAGTTCTTTAACTTCTACATTTCCCACACTATTCTTGCCCTCCCCTGTCTATTTTCTACCCACCGTCTATGCCCTATTGATTTGTAAATCGAGGATAACATTGTCTGTTACCCATGCCTTTATCCAAAGGAGAAAGTGAAAGGTAGAGGGATGGCTAGCTCTCTGCACGAGTGGGGGGACCGTTGCTCATGGATGGAAACAGGTTCCTTCAGCCGCTCCCCAGCAACTCAGTGTCGTGTGGTAACGGATGACACACCCAGGTTCACAGTGAATGAGATTCCTTCCAATGCCCAAGTCACCAGTCACCGAGGTGTGGACGGGGCCACAGAGTATCACCTAGTGTTTTACCGGACGGGAGCCCACCGCTCCACAGAGACCAGAGAGTACATCGTGTCACGGTCTGCGTGTATTCTGAGCTGCGTGAATCGTAGTTTATGGTCGAGGGAGGAGATTGACCCAAAGGTGTGTGCAATCAAAGGAGAGGTATGTGCAAGAGAAGCTGTCACAGACGGCATCCTGTGCACAAATTCAAAACCTACTGAGTGTGTGTCTTGATCACTCACAAGTAAGAGCAAATCATTTGCACCACCTCATTTGGCTTCAGGAAAATAAGATAAATAAACGGACAGTCTTTACCAGTCACCTAGGGCATGTGGCTCTTTGTTCAGGAAACTTCATAGAAGTTGTTGGGGGCATTGTATCCTGTTTGGATAAATACTGATTAGACATTTTTATTGTTATTTTTTAAGGTATGAATTTGAATGAGACAGAACATTAAAATACAGCACACCTAAAGAATTGAAAAACTTCTGAGATTCTGCCTAAAAATTAAGCTGGTGCAAATAAATGAGTTCACATATTTAGCATGTTTCAAAGCAGAATTTTTGACGTGTCGGTCTTGTTTTTAGGGTAGTTTTCAATTTCCTTAAAAGCCTTGACTATTTTCTAGTATAGGACTTGTCATGATGTTGGAAGAAACTATGAATGTAACTATTCATCTGAAATTCTACCATCTCTCTAAAAACCTTAACTACTTTGAAATTCTGGGCGGCAAAGATGCCTCATCAGAGATGTCTTTTGTCTACATTTGCCTTCATTTAGGACCCAGTTACCTTCCGAATTCTGGCGCGGTGTAACCTCTGTCTGCACTGTTGGGCGGTCAGCCCCTCTGAGCCGTGGCCTGTGCCCTCTCTGCCCCTGCCCACGCTCCCACACCAGCACAGGCGATATCTTTCCAACATGCACATCTGAACACGTGCTTTCGCTTTAGGACCTTGTTTCTCCCCTACACTCACGTCTTCCACGTGGGGCCGTGGCCCGTCCATCGTCCCATCCCATGCCCTCCCATGACCCAGCCGCCTTGTCTGTTATAGCCACACAGAACGGCTCAGCTCTTTAACACATTTCAGTGTGCTCTGTTTGGATTTATCTTAATCTTGATTTGCTTACACGGGAGAGCTCACCTATTCTTTCTTAAAACTCACCCCTTCCCCTCAGTAGCCCCATGTTCTTGGAACGATGCTACGGAGGAGGGAGGGGATGGAGGATGCCTGCTGATGCCGGACACGGGATGATGGTCTCTAGATGCACCATCAAGGAGCTTTTTGCAGCCTTATGGAATGACCCTTGCCAAATATTCTATTTTTTTCTTGCTTGGCCAACACTTTAACGTATCCCTTCTTTTCTAAAATAAACCGTAGTTAAGGGAACTTTCTGTAGAGGGTGTTTTGGAATGTAGTGTATGTGAAATGTAGTAAGTCAACAGGTCTGTTTTATATTGATAGAAAATG
The DNA here is from genome assembly GCA_039655065.1 of Glossophaga mutica. NCBI lineage: Eukaryota > Metazoa > Chordata > Mammalia > Chiroptera > Phyllostomidae > Glossophaga > Glossophaga mutica. The sequence goes on along the minus strand of CM077313.1, from coordinate 5,511,521 downwards.
TAAGGTTATAGTAGGGTCAGCATGTCATGATACCACTGCCACCGAAAAAATAGTCTGCTCCCAAAAGGAAGGGGCGCGTCATACCATGAGGAGGAGTGTGATGGGAGGACCCCACCGAGGGGGCAGCCGCTGTCTGGAAGCAGAAGGAGTGGGGTGGGGGAAGCACCTGCGCTGTGGCTTCTACAGGACCTAAGGGGAGAGGCCGTGTAGGCAGGGTTAGGACTGGCCAGGCTGAGCTATTCCAGTAGGCTCTGGGGCTCAGGGAGTGTCCCCAGCGGTCTGGTACCCGACCCTGCAGTGCTTGGGTCAGGTGGACTGTGGCCTGGGTGTGAGAGCCTGAGACGGGTAGCTGGGTTGGGGCTGGTTTGTGTCTGGGGACTGTGCTCGCAGGGACTGGCTCACCCTGGGAGGCACAGCCCCTCCTGGGTCAGCAAAGCCCAGAGCACAGAGGATAAGAGACATGTTCACGCAGAGGCGAACGTGGCAGCGACCGGGAAGAGCCAGGTGGCCCGAAGCACCCGACAAGCCTGTGTGTCCGCCATCCCCTCTTCTAATACAGACAGTCCATCTTTTCCTCGGGGTGGTGTAAATTACCATGGAAACGGTGCCTGGAAAACAAGTTCCCGAATCGAATGGCCATGTTTTAACCTATGCGGTGTTCAAATTCAGCCCCAACATTTAAACAGGGTTTTGCGTGGAACTAGTCACACATACTGTTTTTTCAAGTGCATAGGATAGATTACTTATATTCTTACTTTATAGAAATACCTTGGTGCTTGAAGGTCAATAAAACATACTAACCAGCTATAAATACAGGTTTCCTATTTATAAATATCTCGTTACCCAAAACTCACACCACCATTGTACATTTTGAAACATAACCAAATGAAGTGACATTCTCCTCTCTCTCCTTCTTTCTTTTATATATATATATATGTGTGTAGGAGACCATTCTGTGTGGCGTGGGCCCAGCTCCCACTCAGAGATGCACAGGACTCATGCCCACGGATAGGTTGTCTTGTGGGAAATCAGGTTTGCAATGTGTCTAGGCCGCTTTGGGTCTTGCTTTTGCTTTAAACTCCCTCACCCTGAATTGCCGCAAACATTTACTGCAAAGTAACTTCCTAAAATCCATGCTAAACCTTCCAAGGACCAGTGTAACCAGTTCAACCACTTTTGCCTTTTCATTTGCAAATATCCCTCTTCTGTGATGTGATCACCAGCATCCTCTCCTTTGTTGTCTATAAAAGGTAACCCCCTAAAGCAAACCTGTGCATAGTAAATGAGGACCATCCTGTCATATGCCCAGGAAAGAAAGAAAGACCTGTCGTGGCAGAGGCCGAGGCTTTTGCTCCCCTAGAAAGAAAAGCCATGCTGTCCCTTTTCCTCCGCCGGACTTGGTAGTCCATGTGAATGTCTCATTTCATCCATAATGACGCAGACACTGCAGGCCAGTGTCTGCATCGTATATGTGTGTGTATATATACACATATACGTACCTACATGTATATGTGCATATATAATACATGGATTATTTCATAAATTAGATAATTAAATGCATGAAATCTAGAAGGATATGCACCAACTTTTTACTCATTAACATTGGTGACCTCTTGTGTTTGGGAATCACATTCCATATTTCTATTACTGTATTGTTTTATTTCTTGTCAACAAGCATGCATTATATGTGTAGTAAAAAAATTGCAAAGTTATGCGATATGAAGGAAGTTACCATTCCTTCAAATGGTAAAAACTTCTCCAAAATACCTTATCTAAATTCAGAAAGTGGACTAAGTAACAATGAAATGTCTTTTTTTACATAGACTTCCTGCTACGATGGTCTGATGAACCGGCATGTTGCCAGCTCCCCAAGATATTGTTAGAAACAGAACGGTGGAAACACTTGATTTCGCACTCACTTTTTGACTAGCTGTTATTGCGCAGATTGCTTGAACAGTTCAACCACACACACTTACTCACCGCACGGAAAACCTAATTCTAGGGAGTGATAAGCAGTCAGGGTAAGGAGAGGGAGGAGACCCGTCCCAAAATAACCGTAGATTATTAGATGTCAAATAGAAGTTCAACCTATTTTTGTAGGACATAGAACTAAATTCTGGATGTTACCATACCCCAGACTCTCTTAGAAGTGCATGGTGTGTGTTAATGTACACATTTACATCATAGATTGTTGCTAGGAATTTTGTAATATCAAGGCCAACTCCGAGATCACATCCACACGCTGATATTGTGCAAGCGTTTAAACCATTCAGAAAAGAACACCTTTGATTTAATACTGTGAGAGAATTGGCTTGCAAAGCATTTTGTCTGTTTGTCCACTGACCACTGACCATTTGTATGGTGAGGCCTGGTATGTTTCAGTAGCATTCCTTCATGTTTTTGTTAATATCTTAGGACTTTCTAAAGAAATACATTATTCCCATCCTTCCTATCCCTTTTTTTCTTTACTCTGCATGTAAGGGAGAAAGACATCAACATTTGCCTAAGTCACTGTGTGTACCTGAAATTGAATGCAGATTTTGATTTAGGAGAGGATACAGTGCGGGTAAATTCTTCCTTCTCTCTACGCACAGCAAACATTTGCTTCCTGAGGGGTGAATGGGAAATACGTCGTGTCGGTTAATATATACTGATGGTGTGTAAAACAGTGGTGTGTCTTATTCATCTGTCACTGAGATGCAGTTGACCGCGATTTACTTTCCAGAGTTCAGAACTTATTCCTCCCCTGTGACTTGTCATGTAGGTACTTTTTAAGACAAAAAAAATGATAACTAATAGCTACCAACAACTGGATTATAAATTCAACCTGGTATCTGATCATTAGATTTCACGTTTTCTCTCTTTTATTTCTCATCAAAGATGATAAGGATACTTCACTTGGAATTCAGCTGTGACAATATAGTTGATTAAGCTAAAGTCTAATTGGCTTTGCAGTGTTAGCAGAAACCAAAATCTAATGGCTGATTTTCCCCCATAGTAAAATAAACCTTCACAAACCGCAGTCTTAGAGAATAGAATTCTGTTGATTAAGAAAGTCTTTTTATGGACAGTAAGGAACTGACTATTAGAATTATAACTTCGAAGTTTTAATTTTCTCTTAGAACTTTTAGAACGTAAGAATTCTCTAACCTATTTTTTAAACCACAAATATTTGAGGTAACAGAATAAATATTTTAAAGGATTTAAAATTTGTCAATGATTTGAAGGAAGAACTTAGATTCAGATTTAGTTTCTTTTCTTCATTTCATTTTTTAAAATTTTTATTGAATTTATCGGGCGATGTTGGCTACTACAATTATGTAGGTTTCCGGTGCACAATTCTATATTACGTCACCTGTGCACTGCACTGTGTGGTCACCACCCCAAGTCAGGTCTCCTTCCATCACCGTTTACCCCCCCTTTGCTGTCCTCTACCTGTTCCCCACCCACCTTCCCCTGTGGTCATCACTGTGCCGTTTTCTGTGTCTATAAAATCTGTGGGGTTTTGCCTGGCTGGTGTAGCTGAGTGGATTGAGCAGTGGCTTGCAAACCAAAGGGCCACTGGTTCGATTCCCAGGCAGGGCACATGCCTGGGTTGCAGGCCAGGTCCCCAGTAGGGGATGCACAAGAGGCAACCACATATTGATGTTTCTCTCCGTCTCTTTCTCCCTCCCTTCCCCTCTGTCTAAAAATAAATAAATAAAATCTTTTTAAAAAATCTGTGAGTTTTCTTTTGCTTAATCCTTTCACATATTTCTCCAAGCACCCCCGATACCCCTCCCCTCTGACAGCTGTCATTCTCCTCTCTGTATCATGTCCAAGTAATGTATAAGATGAGCGTCATGCTGTAGAATTAGATAAGAGCAAAAATCCTAATGGCAAGCAATACACACACACACACAAAATTAGCGTGCATACAGTGCCTCTGGTGGTTCTGGACCACAACAGCAGCTGCCTTGGGGCGATGTGGGGTGGTGCTCTCTGGTTGTGGGGGCATCGAAGTGTTCCCTGGGTGCCTGGAGCAGAGCAGGAGCAGAGCGCTCGGACATGGAATGAGGAAATATTTCCCCGACAGGCCTCAGACTTGCTATCGCTTTTCTACTGTGTCCTGAGTACAACGTGGCCCCAAACTGAGGGGCAGTCTTGTAATTCTAAAGTATGTAGAGCTCTAGTTTCACTGGGTTCTCTGATTTCAGATTAAAAGCCAAGTAAATGGATTAAAAAAGACTTTTAATGAGAAAGATCTAATAGTGGGAACTAAGTTTTTGGGGGGTTTTTGCACTCAAACTTGATCCTTGGGTTGGAACCGCGCTAACCAGTGGGGCAGAATACATTAGATAATCTCATGTCCACTCCTGTGTGAATGATGTGGCAGTTCTAAAGCAAACCCTACCCTCACCTTTTTTTGAGGGTGGTGACAAAATTGTTTATACTTCTAAAAAGTTTATATACTTGTGTCTCCAGTGAAATTTCCTGAAATCAAATTAGCACTTTTATTGTCACAGGATAGCCTAGATATTTGTTCTCTTAACTCATTTATGGCTAAAGGAATCGGTGTGGTCAGAAAGATGAATTGCCCGGTTCTCCACTCTACAGGCAAGGAACCGGCATGAAATTTCAGACAGACAGGAGGCCAAGAGCAAATGTTAAGAAATGTCTTCAAGTTCAATTAGCTATAAGCTTGAGTACCACCATAAAGGGCACTCAAAATATAGTGGGATATAAAAACTATTAGAATGTCAGCAGACTATCAAACCCCGAATTTCAAGTGCTCTCATTCTTCTGTCAAAGAAAGGCTAATTTGTGAGTAAAATTTATATTTAAAAATTATAATAATTAGCCTCATTGAAAGAGGAAGACATTTAAGTCTCATGCCACAAGGAATAAAATTTTTACTTATTTCAAATAAACTCTAGATTCCCAAGGTAAAATGTGAAGTGTGTAAATCATGGAGGACCTTTATGTTATTAACCATAATTACAACTGAAGTAAGATTTTATATCAAGAGCGGTTTCTGTGATCATTCTTTATGACATCTTCCCATCAAATTCAGTTCAGGATACAAGATCAACCAAAAGAAGAAAAAGAACAAGAACCTGGGACTCCAGATTTCTCAAGGAAAAAAACAAAACAAAACAAAACAGTTCTTTCTTATTTTTTTTTCTGTTCAGGCCCTGGTTGGAAATAGATGCACTTCACACTGGATGATAACATACCAGAACTGAACTATAATGTTATTTTGTTCTTATTTTAGGGGCTGATGTTATCAACTTTGATGGCCACGTTGTGTTGCCGTATAGATTCAGAAACAAGAAGATGAAAACACTGAAAGATGTCATTGCCTTGAAATTTAAAACCACGGAGAGCGAAGGGGTGATCTTGCACGGAGAGGGCCAGCAAGGGGACTACATCACTCTGGAGCTGAGAAAAGCCAAGCTGGTCTTCAGTTTGAACCTAGGTGCGTTCCGACTTCTGGCATCCTTCTCCCCATTTAGTAACATTGCCATTAATGAAATGCTAATGCTGTTTAACCCTAAAAATGCAAATTACTAAAACAGCTCACATTGTTATCCATTCACTTTTAACCCTTAGTAGTTGGTATGTATTGACACTTCGATATACGCATTCATTCAAACAGTATTGATGGAGTGCCTGCATTGTGCAGGGTCCATACTAGCATCTGGGGTACAGTGGTGAAAAGCAGGAGGATGCTGAGCTCACACAGTTCATCACCTGGTGCAGGAGGCAGACAGTGGATTATCTGGTATCATGTTCAAACAACGAAATCAAAAGAAATGACAAGTACAGTTGCTGACCTTTGAACAACAGGGGAGATAGGGGCCCCAAACCCTCCCTTCCGAGGTTGAAATTCCATGCCCCTTTTGATTCTCCGGTGCACTCTTTGCATCCATGGATTCAACTCACCATGGATCGAAAAGAGTATTTCCCATCTGAGGTTGGGAATCCGAGGCTGGGAGTGTGCAAAGTCCATGCGTGCAAAGAGCTGACTGCAGTTATCAAATAAAACCCGTGTGTAAGTGAACCCACGGTGTTCACGCTTGGGTTGTTTGATGTTCAGCCGTAACCTGAGCTCAATTCAGTGGGCCAGTACAACACTGGGGTCACCATGAGAACGTGGACTGAGAAAAGTCCTCTATGAGAAGATGTTCAAGCTGAGGTCCATGATGAAAACTAGGCAGGCGCATGTCGAGGAGAGGAGCATTGCACAGGACAGCAGCGAAGCAGGTGTGCACATGTGGAGTAAGTGGGAGCCGAGACAGAATCCAAAAGTTAGGGGTTGTTCGAACCCTGTAGGACCCTGTCGAGCACAGGACAGGGGTTAGATAGTACTTTTTAAAGAATGGGAACCTACTGAGACCTCTACAAGAGAAGGTGCCTCCAGCAACCTGAGAGTTGAAGATGAATTCCTCCAGGCACAAGATGAGCCGGCACTGGGTTGCAGATGGCGGAGATGCAGGGGCGTGGAGAGGATTTTAGTGGCACTTCGGCATGACTTGTAATGAATTGGGTATTTAGCAAGAGGGAAGAGCATGAATAAAAGATAATTCCTAGGGTATGGCTTAGGCTCCACTGGGCATCAGTGCCATCTTCAGAAATACAGGAAGCCCTATTTTACCTGTCGAGTGTCTTCTAACAGAAGATGGTTAGTTCCTTCTGGTAGAGCTCCATGTGGACAGGGTGCATCTTGGTTGCTGATGAATCGTCAAAGTTGAGATGAGTGGCATGCATGAGACCGTGAGGGGAGGGTGCTAAGTGGACACTGAGAAGTGGATGGTGAATAGGAGGAAATAAGGTACACAGGTGGTCACTGTGTTGAGTTCACCTAAAATGTAACCTAAGAAGACAGAAAAGGGAGTGGCCATTTGGCAACATAGAGGCTCCTGGGGATTTACTCTCGGACTAATATGTATGTAACATGAAAAAAAAAAAAGGTAGGAAATACACCTCACTCTTCACTGATGGAAATAAGTGACAATGTTTTACATGTTAATTCTTTATAATATTCTCTAATCTTAATATTGAACATGTATTCATGGGTTACCTGGGAGGAAATTAGCTCTAAATAATTTTTGAAAGTAGATCCCATAAAAGTTAAGAAATAATATGCCAATGAGGTATCATGGAACTGTACACTTGAAATCTATATAATTATTTTATTAACCCAATAAATTTAATGGAAAAAATTTGAAGTTATAATGGAGGAATGAGGGAGAGAAACTCAGAAAACAAAAATGTAAGTCATTGTTAAAAATACACACACATAGCAATTGGATTATATCTTCAAAAGTTTATTTTTTCAAACCTTTCTCCTTTTTCTAAGAAAACTGAAGCGTACAGAGCCACTGTGCTTTCAGAAAAGTGAGACATTCCATTACTCTTCTGAGACAAGTCACTGATCATATGACCTCGCCAAAAAAAAAAAAAAAAGTACCATTTCTCAGGAAAGCATTTTACGTATAGACCTTTACTGGCTGACTGGAGTTTATGACAGCTACGGACACTCAGTCCCTCATCCACTGTCACTCCTTCATGCCGTTACCCAGACATCACACACATCTGACTGCTGCTTCATCTTCCAATCTGAATACTTCATAGAATGGAAAGTTAGCCTTTCACTTCGATTTCTTCCTTCTTTTCTTTTCCCTCCCTCCTCCACATTCACACACAGTCATCACATTCTATTTCACCTCCAGAAGGAAGAAAATTTGACCTAGGAAACCATAAAAAGCATCCAGGATAGGCATCGTGAGCATCTTAAATGTGAGAAAAAGGAAATAATTTAATTTCTCAGTCAGTCCTGTGTTTCTGTTATTTCTATTATGCTATTTATTCTGAAACAATATTATATTTTTATAGCATTTAGTTTTGCCTGACCATAAAAAGCAGTCTTTCATTAGACAAAATAGAAAATGGTATAAAATCTATAAACAGCTTCCAGAGATGATCTTAGTAAACATTTTGGATTCTCACAGCCTTTCAGTCTTATTTATAGCCTTATTACAATGGAGATGTTATTTCAAAACTAGATTAATGCCATAGATATTTTTCCAAAAAAGCTTTATTCTCAGATTCTTCCAAAGTAATCACTTACTAGTGATTGACTGCTCCCTATAGAGCTATTTTAAATCTCAACCAAAATAATAATATTTCATTTGAAATTTATCCATTACCATTTAGCAACTGGCCCAGCTCATTTTCATAATTTGAACAGTTTTGGTCAAGTGCAGAAGAAACGGCCAGTGTGTAACGCGCACGCCCCAAAAAGCAAAGTGAACTCACCTTGCTCCACTAGGCTGTGCGTACCAATGGCGGATGTTGTTTTTCTTTGTTACTCAAACAAAAGTTATTGGGATGACATTGGTTAACACAATTGTATAGGTTTCAGGTACATGATTCTGCAATCCATCGTCAGTGTATTGTGTGTTCATCACCCCAAGGCAGGTCTCCTCCCAGCACCACTTATCCCCACTGCTCCTCCTCTATCCCCCCCCCTACTTCCCTTTCCTCTTATAATCACCATGCTGTTGCCTGTGTCTTAATCCCTTCTCACCAAGCCCCCAAAACCCTCCCCGCTGACAGCTGTCAGTCTGTTCTCAGTATCCATGAGTCTGTCTCCACTTTGTCTATTGTGTTCATTAGAATCCCACCTGTACGTGAGATCGTATGGTACTCATCTTTTTCTGACTGGCTTACTTCACTTAGCATACTGCCCTCCATATTTTTGCAGGTTTTTATTGTAGATATAACTAGTGTAAATTTTCCATGCCATTAAATATTACATTGTGCTTAAGATTATGGCATTTGGAGACAGGGGAAACTGGAAAGTTGGCATGATGTATTTTCAATGAACAACATCAACCTCAATAATGAAAGACTGTTAACAGGTACCATTTTACGAACGTTCGCTATGTGCCAGAAAGAGTGCTAAGTACTTTGCACGTACTCAGTAGTGTAATCCCCATGGCAGCCTTATAAAGCAACTACCATTTTTCCTTTTCTACATCTGAAGAAACAGAGGCCTAGAGAAGTTGTCAACTTGCCAAAATTATAGAGCATCAGAATCCAGGCTCTCTGGTGCCTGGGCTCACAGGACACTGCCTTTAAAAGGAAGCGGGGCCCTGGCAGGTAGCTTAGTTGTTTGGAGCATCGTCCCAATACACCAAGGTTGTGGGTTCGATCCTTAGTCACGACACATACAGGGAGCACCCAGTGAATGCATGAGTAAGTGGAACAACAAATCTGTTTCTCTCTTGCAAATCAATCAGTCAATCAATAAATTTTACAAACCTAATACTTTTTAGAAGCTCATTATTTTTAAGGGTAGAGACCTCTTCATCTTTACTAGCTTTTATGTACGTTGAGCATGAAACCGTTTTGAAGAAAAGTCCCGCGCTGGTTTTCCTGCAGCGCCTTCAGCAGACAAGGCATCAACCAACCCCTAGTGTCGTAATGAAAGGTCTGCTCCCGCCCAGAGCCGCGGCCTCAGCGCCCTGTTTCTCTTCCACCCTGCGACCCAGGAAGCAACCAGCTCGGCCCCATCTACGGCCACACGTCCGTGACCACGGGGAGCCTGCTGGACGACCACCACTGGCACTCGGTGGTCATCGAGCGCCAGGGCCGGAGCATCGACCTCACCCTGGACAGGAGCGTGCAGCACTTCCGCACCAACGGGGAGTTCGACTACCTGGACCTGGACTACGAGGTGAGCCGAGGGCGCGGGGCGGGGGGGCGGCGGGGCGCGGGTGGGGACGGGAGCGCCTCCGGGGCTGCCTCGGCGGCGTCCACGTCCACCTGTGCTGGTGTTGGGTGGCTGAGAATTGGGTGACCCCTGCCCCGTTTCCATCTTACTCTCCACAGAAAAATTAACTGGCAACTTCAAAACCTAATTTATGAATACATGTCATTTTATTCACTTCTAAAATTATGATGATAAATACTTGAAATATTTTTAAAATATTAGCACCAAAGTAAGAATGTGAAGAGAAGGGGCCATCGATCACGTTTTCAGGATCATTTAACAAGTCCTGAGTAAATTTAAGTTATGATCTTTCCCTTGGTCATTAATTAGAATATAAATTACCTGTTTTACTTGATAACATACAGTATTATATACAAAGGGTTGCCTAATATTTATTACAAAATATTAAATAAGGAACCATGAGTTCTGATTTATATTAGACCATTTATAAATTGGGCTCTTAGTAGTTCTTTTGACAAGTTCTATTTTCTCAGATATAATTGTCACTAAAGAAATTAAAATTTAGGCTAATTTAAAGAAATTGTACATAAAAAAAGAAAAGGATATTTTCCCCTTCCAAATGATCAAAGATTTAAAAAAATCAATGATGTTGGTCCAATAAAAATGATACCTTCTCATAATATACTGACAGGCATATCGGGTTTTTAAATAAATTACTTGGAGAGCAATTCAACATTAACTGTCCATTCAAAAGTTTTAATCATATATAGGAATGAGTTCTGTAAGAACACGTTTATCACAGTGTAATGAATACTAAGATAAAAGGGATAATGCTAAATGAACAAGCAGAGCATAACAATAAAATAAACAGGATGAAATATTAATCAGCCAGAGGTTTCCAAACTGCCTTAATTCATGGGACCCTCGGTGTCTTACTAATTTCCCACAACTGCCCTAGACCCCTCTGTAGCAGTTAGAACCAAACAATTTAACAACGTTTATGCCCTAAGAACTTGGTAGCCATCTGAAAAAAATGCACATGCAGTAAGAGAACAAACTATGGTTTTCCTTTACTCTTAAAATAATAATTATGCCCTGACACAATAATATATGATAATATACATTATTATTATTATAATTATATCCTAATGGGATGTGTGCATCTGTGCTGGACCACTTCTCAGGCTTCGGAATCAGAGTTGACGCCACCATCCTCGTTTTTTGTCCCACTGTTACTCTCACGGGTCACTGTTGTTATCTGAGCGATGACCCAAATCCCAGCTTTACCAGGGCTGGGCATCAGCAGAACAATGAAGCAGGATGCTGGGACAGCGGACCACCTCCAGCCACTGTCTGACACAGTTTGTCCAAGAGATACCAAGTATTGCTGTTTCTTTTTAAAATGCGAAGCATGTTGAGTGTCCCTGACGAGTTCTCTGCGTCTCCACAGGATGCTTTGGTGCCAGTTTTAAAATTGCTGATATATACATATACATATATATGTATATTATCTATCTATCTATATTAATTTGTTCAAGTGTGGAATATAGTCCTCATAAAACAGTAAGTGAAAAAGTCAGGATTTACAACTCTGTTTTCGTCTATATTTAAGTAGTTTCCAAATTTCCTACACTATGAGCATATTACATATATTTCTAAATAAGAATTCAGAAGAGAAAATGCTATATAAACCCTGATTACAGACTTTATTACTATTAAAATAAGTTAAACATATTCAGGAAATAATTGCCTCTCCAAAAAAAAAAAAACTTTTTAGAGCAAAAATTATTGTTAAAAGGAAAATAATGTAAAAATACCAGATAATTTTATCTTCTCTAAATTTGTACAATTCCTGGCTGATGTGACTTATCTCCCACTTTTTAAGAGAACCTAAACATGAGTAATTCATCCCCCACTAATAAACTGTGAAGTACTATAGAAGAGATGAGAAATCCTAGAACATTAGCAATAATAAACCCAACTCCAGTTTAAAAAAAAAGAATTAAAAATTCGGAGTCACATCAACATTGGCGGTCACAGCCCCGTTTGAGTCAGTGATGGAATCTGTGCGTCTTCACACACACGCACGGTGCTTTCCAGACAGGGCCGGTGGTTTTGCGGGTACTTTGAAGCCATCCACATACAGGACTGGGTCTGAGATCCTCATCGGTGGACTAAAGTGCCTGGGCTGTGTCTGTTAGAGATGCTAGGAAGACACTGACATTTACTACGACAGAATCGGCACAGACTCACCTTGGTTCTCTTTGGAGAGCTGTTGCTTGCTGTCCTGTTCGATGGCGCAGTTACTGTCAGGAGCTACAGCCAAAGCGGTTGGCCTACCTTTATGTTTTTACACGCCTATCTCAATGCACAGGGGTTCTCTTTGCTTATTTGTTTGAAGAAGATGAAGTAGAGTCCATCTCAGTGTGCTTGCACATGTCTCCCTGACTCATCCGCACAGTAACTAGACCCAAGCCTCGCAAGGAGCTTCTAATGAATAACAGAAACACTTCTGTCACTTAGAAAATTTCAAGGGTTTAAGAGCTCTATGCCAGGAGCTGGGGCTAAGGAGCACATATTTGTATTATACCACACCACTCTACAGAATTTCTGGCATAGAGACGTAATAACTATAAACAACCTCAGGAGCATGCGTGATAGGAACGTGTGGAGATGAGCTCTGAGCTTTGCGTTCTGTTTTATGTTATTTATTTCATTTAAAGCTTATGTCATTTAATCTGTAGCAATGGCTGGGCTTAACAGTCATGCTCATGGGCCAGTATAAGCAGGGACCAGCAGGTGACTTAAGTGTCACCCCTCACCATTCCCAGAGATAGGCATCATGGGAGAAACAGTAGAAATCATGGAGATGTAGCTCCATGTGGGAATTTTTTTTTTTTTTTTTTTTTTTTTTTTTTTGCTGGCAACTGTGCTTAAGAGTTCACCTCCCTCACCTCTCCGTGGCCCCGTTCCACTGCAGAGAAAGCCAGTCACCATTTGCAGTCAAGCCGCCAGCTGCAAGGGGATCTGAGAAGGGTGCAGGACACACCTGCCAGTCTTCCTCCTTCCTCCTCTCAGCCAGTGGCCCCAGAGGGCAGGACAGGACACTGGCATGTGGCCTGGCTTCTTGCTCTCTGTCAGCTAAATCCCAGGGTACACACCACGTGGGGCGTTAGGACCTTGCCTTTGTACCCATAATACATCTCTTCTTGGGAAGGAGCTGGTGGCTCCCCCTTGTCCACTCAAGTACCTGCCTAGGAGTTTGGGGAGAATCCATTGCTTAGGCCTCTTCACATACAGTGTATCAGTTACAATTCAGTTTGTTCTCTTTCATGTAAAAGGAGCCCCTAGGCAGGTAGCCCTGGGCTCACATGGTGGCGTCCTGGCCATCAGGGCCCCGCCCGCTGTTCTCTCGATGCCCCTCCATCCCCACTGCAAATACCTGTGACTTAGCTCCTCCTGCCCAGGTTGCATGCCAGCCAGTGGGAAGGAGAGAGGGCAAAGGAAGGTCGTTTCAATTCCAGCCCTTGGAGCCACACCCAGCCCTTCCACTTAAACCCCCAAGACCGAAACTTGCTTCAAAGAGGTTGGTAAATGCCATACATTGGCCAGGGAGCAGTGTGTAGATCTGAAAACTAATTTTTTCCCTAAAGAAGGTGGGGAGGAAGGATGCTTAGAGATACCTCGTTGTCTGACAGGCTTTATAAACCCCTGGTAGTTTACAAGATGGTGAATGCAGTTCGTTTTCAAAGTCCTGGCTATCATTGAATGGCAGTGTCCATGATAAGTCAGTCATTTGAGTCTTATGACTATCTGATGTTTAAGAATTACAGCTGTTTTTACTATCAGGATAATTACAGTATTGGAAAATATTTTGTGGTCCAGTCACTTTATTTTACTGGTGAGAATACATAAGGGGAAAGGAGTGATTAGTTACATTGACACACAATTAGTTGCATTAGGAATTGGGATTCGAACCCACATCTCTTAGAGGTGAACAATCTGGTAAACTGAGGCGGTGATTCCTCACCAGGGCACCTCCCACGAGACAGGCCGCGTGCTACCGGCTGCTGAAAGCAGAGACAGGGAGGAGTGTCTGAGTCACCCTCCCAAAGGAACAGGAAGACCCCTAGGCAAACTGAGCACACAGCAAGGGAGTGAAACAAGCACGTTGAATTGGATTCAGTTACATAATTCAAAATGTGGTCCTGCTCATCATTAGGGATAGAAGATTTTATTACTTTCAACTGCGGCAGAAACTGATAAAATAAGTCATGGATAGGAAACTCAGCACTCCATTTAAGTATCAGTAATTCTTATCTGTGGTTTAGGCATACCTATGTCTCCCTAATAAGTTCGGCTCAGTGCCACTTGAAAATGTTTCTTCAATCATTCTGTTCTTTTGGTTATTCTCTATTTTTTCCTTTTGTGGTTTTCTAATTTTTAAATATAGTCTCAGTTTTCCCCTTTTCTTCCTGCATATAAACTTCCTGGTAAATGATACACAACTAACCATTATTTTTTTTATTTTATTAAGTGATGTATTTTTTTATATTGTCTCATGAACCATCATTATTTTCTGCTTTTTCCCCCCTAAATCGAATTAGGCATATAAAATGCCAGGATGCTAAATAATAGAACACGATCATTTAATGGCTTTCCAGAACAAAAAGGTCTTTGCTTGATGTATCAGATATGTAGTCTTGACATTTAAAACTGCCTTAACTAGTACTTTCATTTTCAAAGCTTTCTAAGAAAAATTCATAATGGTAGCATTGAATGATAATGGTAAACACACATAACATCTAGATTATAGATCTTGATATTACAGCTCTGATTAGTAGAACCACATACTACTTTTTCATTATTAACAGTAAATGTCATAATTGGCAATGCATGAAGAAGTATAATTTTGTATTATATAAACATGGTATTATGATACTGTAATTTGATGAAAGAGGTATTAAAAAGTACTCTTTTTCCAAGCAACAGTAGCTAGAGAGTCACAGGAAGAGATATTAGCCTTATTCCTTAGAATTTAGAAGACCTATAATATCTTTAAACCTGTACTTCTCAAGTTCCAGCCACCAACTTTTAAGATGTTCCTAATCAATATAGTAATGAGACTAAATGAACTATTGTCTGTGTTCACCGTAAGTCTAATGAATTTTTTACTTTAATGGTCATTAGACTATAGTAAGTCTATGTCAGGAAAATACAATATTCCTTGCTTTTGGCTGCATTTTTATCAACTTCTATACTAGTGCTGATGATCTCCTGATGACTAGAAGCGTTTATTGATAGTATGTCTTTGAAGGATAAACATAAAAATTATTTTTAATACTATTTTATCAAATATGTTTGCCATGCGAAATGTTTTGAAACACTCTCAGGAAAATTTATAAATTGCCTTTTGGGTAGCAGAAACGCAAGGGATTGTTGCAGTTTTCTTGTTCAACTTATAATCTAATTGCCAGAATTAATGATACAATTATTCAGTTCAATAACAACACAAATTTATAGGCAGCGGATTTTGGAGACAGAAAAACACGTGTATACAGGGTCCTGCAGAAGTAAGGCCTGCTCGAGTGTGGTTGGTAGGGTCATGATATGGGTGTGATAATGTATAGTTTTAATGTGAACATTTCCCCTAAAATGCCATAGGATGTGCTTGAGTGTGATATTGTTATGTTACAGAACTGCGTGCTTATGATTTTGTAACCAAAGATTTCGTAATAAAAAAGGGGCGTTATTTGTGTTGGCCCTTGTATATTGGTTGATGTAAAGATAATGGGCCTTGCCTATGTTAATAGTTTTGTCTAATTTATTGTGAATTATGTTTTTTTACAGTTGAATACAGCGTGATTGTGGGTATGTTCTCTTCTCACAGATAACCTTTGGGGGCATCCCTTTCTCTGGGAAGCCGAGCTCCAACAGTCGAAAGAATTTCAAAGGCTGCATGGAGAGCATTAACTACAATGGCATCAACATAACTGATCTCGCGAGAAGGAAGAAGCTGGAGCCCTCCAACGTGGTAAGATCTTTGACCCCCAACACGCTGGCTCCCAGGAAAAGGACAGAACACTCATGTCCTATGGACTTTTGTACAACGACATCCCAGCATTTTTCCTCCCACTGGGACAGGGCCCACCAGTGTGAAACTGGCTGTAGAGAGAGGTACTGGATGTACTGGTACTGGACACGCTCTGAGAATCGACCCCAGTGCTTAGGTTGAATTGGCCGGAACTAGATGGTGAGTTACATTCAGAAGGGGCTCAGCATTTTAACCTGAGTGTCCTGGATCCTTCTTTTGGAAGGACAGACATCCTTCTGTAAGGGAGGTGTGCTAAACTTCAGTTGTCACCGTCCTGACTCCAAATGTCTCATCACACATGGCCCCCCATGTCTTGTTTATGGTGGGATTCACTATTTGGAAAGTGTTAAAACTAGGAGCTTTATTATAGTCGCTTCCATGTTTCCAGAGATAATTCATGCAAGTATATAAATAAATGTACTTCTAGTCATGATTCTAAACATATCAAATACAATACGATTAAATAAGGACCGGCCACCACAGGGTAGGGAGCACTGTGACCTAGCAGCCTGCTGTGGTATCCTGGCTCTGGTGCAAGTAGCTTCCAGGTTTACCTGTTTCAGGGAGGAGACCAAAAATTGAAGGACACTCTGGCATACCTGCCTCCCTGTGACATTGCTGAGGATTATTAAAAAATACCAACTTGGATGGAACTGGAGAGCATCATGCTAAGGGAAATAAGCCAGGCAGTGAAAGACAAATACCATATGATCTCACTTTTAACAGGAACCTAATCAACAAAACGAACAAGCAAGCATAATATAACCAAAGACACTGAAATTGAGAACAGGCTGACAGTGACCAGAGGGGAGAGGGGAGGGAATTTCAGGGGAAAAGGGGTTTAGACCAACAAGTATAAAGAACACATGGACAGAAACTATGGGGGTTGGAAATGGGAGGGAGGTGGGGAGGGCTGGAGTGGTGGGCTGGGGTGGGAGTAAAAGACAGACAACTGTACAAGATCAACGATTAAAATAAAAATTTTTTAAAAATACCAACTTAAAAGTCTAGTCTAGGTTAAGTGGCTCGGGTGGCTGGAGCATTGTCCCGTACACCAAAAGGTTACAGGTTTGATTCCCACTCAGGGCACATACCTAGGTTGCGGGTTTGATCCTAGATCAGGGCATGTATGAGAGGCAAACAATGGGTGTTTCTCTCTCTCTCTCTTCCCCCCCCTCTCTCTCTCAAATCAATAAACATATCCTTGGTGATGGTTTAAAGGAAAAATCCACTATGTCTGTTCTCTGAGCAGCAGCCACGTCACCCCAGAATGTTCTCTGGGCGAGCCTGGCACTCCAGAGACCCAGACACCTGACAGCTCCTGGCAGCAGGCGCTGTGTGTGAAGGATCTCGGATGATCTCCTCACCCCACATTTGAGCCTGGGGTCTAACCCCCTGGTGACTAAACAGAGTTTCCATAAACATTAATTTATTGTGGTTTAAGCATAGTTCGTGAAAATTTAAATGGGAGTTTGAATTGAATAACAAAATAATCTGAAATAATCACAGTTAGGCTGATGCTGAATAGTTAATATTTATAAATAGGTATGTGTATAAAACCCAAGATTATTTGCCCCATGATATCAGCTTATTAAATAGCAACCACATGACCATAGTCCCCACTGAGACGAGAGTGAGACCAGAGTAGTATGTCAACAAACATTTGAGTAAGACACCCAGAGGAAGGCAGTGGCGTCTGCTCCCTGGAAGGTGCGTCGTTAGGAGGGGGAGGCGAGCAGCCTCTCTTGACTATCTTCAGAAAGCCCAGTGGTCCACAGTCCAGCTCTCAGAGATGCACAGCCTGTCCCCTGTGATGGTCAGCCCATCACAGCAGGCTGCCAATCCGTCAGTTTCATGATGGAGTGGGCTTGTTATCTCCCTCAACTGGATGGCCGGATTCTGCAGCCTCTTAGGTATACACCCCAAGTAGATTCATGCCACAGTGTGCCCCTGCTCACTTCACGTCACTCTGCTGCGCGTGAGAGCTTGGGACAGGCGGAGCCCTGCTTTGAAGTCTGTAGAGCCGTAGCTCTGTCTGCTGCCCGACCTGCACGCTTATTTCATTCTGCGTGTTCCTCAAAGAAGGCCCTTGTGTTTTACAGGGAAACCTGAGCTTCTCGTGCGTGGAGCCCTCCACGGTGCCCGTCTTTTTCAATGCCACCAGCTATCTGGAGGTGCCCGGGCGGCTCCACCAGGACCTCTTTGCGGTCAGCTTCCAGTTCCGGACTTGGAACCCCAATGGCCTCCTGCTTTTCAGCCACTTCGCAGATAATTTGGGCAACGTGGAGATCGACCTCACCGAGAGCAAAGTCGGGGTCCACATCAACGTCACACAGACCAAGATGAGCCAGATAGATATTTCCTCAGGTCAGTGACATGGCTTTGACACCTGCGCCAGAAATGGCTAAGGCGATTTCCGTGCCGTTGCGTTTGTCTCGTTCTGCTTGGTTGGCGTTACTCGCTGGTGGTTACAGCTGGATCCAGGCTTTTGAGGTTCTTTCTTGGCTGTCCTGCGTGCTGATGAAATGAGGGAAGCTTGGAACTTATTTAGAGGGTGAGAGGGGGGCGAGGAGAAAAGTTGGTTGAGACTGTCTCAGAGCAACAATGTCTTCTGTTTCGTCTAAATTCAATACAGACATCGGTATTCCTTTCAGTGCACATTTTACATTTAGAAAGAAAGAATGTTTATTTTATTAACATAGTAGTATCTGGTGTCTTTTGACTTCATGGGCATTCAAATATCTTTTGCTATTAGTAATGGGGTGATAGTAATTTAATTATAACTTCAAAGGTCTATTGAACTGCATGAATCAAAACTTCAAAGTGATTTTGCTAAATGTATGCAAATTGCCAGCAAAAAAAGCAAACAAAGATGAGGACAAGATGTATGTATCAACTGAGTAGGGTGATTTTTAAACTTGACACCATAGCAGTATGATAAAATGAGGCTTAGGGACCGTTATCTGAACAAACTTAGCAACCTCGGAATATTCTTTGAGTAATGTGGTACAAAGAAAGTTGAACTGCAAAGTGAGATGTTCTAAAAGAAAAATTCAACGTGATATGGGACTGATAAGCAGGAAAAGTTTCACACAATTTCTCTAGATGCCCCTTGCTGTCCCTTTGTTTACTGTATGGAGGACTCCTTAGAAGACAGAGAGAAAACTAGTATTTGTGAGCGCCTCGTGTAGATGTACAAACACGGAGAGGAAGGTCACGACCAAGTGCTCAGCGGTGTGACCTCCGGCCGAGCCTAAACATTCCCGGTTCGTTCCCTGGTGACACCACCTGTGTTCCCCTACCCCGGCCCCTCACCCGCCACATTGTCTGTGTTCTTGTCACTTCCCCTCCGTGGTGGCAGCTCTCGGAGGGTGGTGGCCGTGCCTGGTCTGTCCCTGGCATGTGGCACAGCACCGACAACAGAGAACGTGTTATTGGGAGGGTCTCTCTGGACGGGTGTCTGCCACCAGAATATCTCGTGCTGACGGACACGTGTCCTTTCTGTAAACAGGGTTTGCGTTTCCATACGGCATGGCTGTGCGGGCTGTTGCTGGAAAAACCCCAAGGAAGACATAGGAACTGTTCTCAAAGAGGCCTTCCTGAAATCAAAGCTGTTGTGAACTATCTAGCTATTTCCTTTTTCTGTTTGTGCTTTGTTGGTTTTGCTTTCTCCCTGAATGTTCAGAGTCAAGATGATTGATCAGCTGTATTTTATCACGACTTCCCAGTACAAATTTGCTTGGGGAGATTTAGAGCAAATAGAAAATATCTGGAGAGATCGGAATAACACGTACAACAAAGGCACGCATAAATATTTACCGCAGTTGGAAAACTCACCACGTGCTGTTATGATTAATGATTCTTTTCCCGTGATTAAACACAATAAAAACAGGCACCGAGGCCTCCATCCTGCCGTGCTCTTAACAAACCCAACTTCCTGGAACCGTGGTGAGGGAAAGAACAGGTTCCGAAACCCAGTGATCAGTAAACACTAATTGAATTTGGTCTAATCTGGGATTCCAAGGTACTCTCCTCTAATTTAAACTGTGTTTATTCAAAAATAAAGAATGAAGAAACCCAGTACTTACCGACTAATCTACCTTAGTAGATTTGTTTCACACAGTTTCTCTAGTACAATAAAATTGGATTCCTGGAATCTGTGTCAATTTAGCCAAGAATCCGTGCAAATTAAGGGAAACTGATATCAAATATATTTCTGTAGTCTCATTTATTATAATGAACATACCTTAGTGTTTCAAATATTTCCTGTTTTTTTTTTTCTCTTATACATGTCATGGAAACTAAGATCTCATCAGATACCCTTCTCAAGTTTGAGAAATTTTAGTAGGTAAATAGATACATAAACTTTGTGAAAAGGTATATCCTGCATTTATTCAAAATTAAAGGAAAGGGAAGAACAAAGGAATCCAGTGTGACAACTACATTCGCCCTACAAATACACAGAGTCCATAGAAGGGAATTTTCATCTGTGTTTCAATTCACTGTACCAAGTTCAATTAAATATAAAAGCAACTTAGTCTAAGTAGCCACGATGAGAAAATAATTAATTTAGAAAAAGAAG
This sequence comes from Glossophaga mutica, assembly GCA_039655065.1. Lineage (NCBI taxonomy): Eukaryota > Metazoa > Chordata > Mammalia > Chiroptera > Phyllostomidae > Glossophaga > Glossophaga mutica. The sequence goes on along the minus strand of CM077313.1, from coordinate 5,491,124 downwards.
TTTGCTTTAGTGTGCTCTAATAATTGGGATGTTTTCTCTTCTTTTTCCCATTAAAAAATTGCCGCTTTCCACTAAATGATTCCTTGACCTAAAAACAAGTTGTGACCCACAGTTTGGAAAATACTGACCTACAGATTTGCCTTCTCCATTGGAGTAGGAATTTTTTTTAAGTTCTAGCTCCCTGGGGGCATTTATTTCATCACTTTATGTTGGAAAACCAAGTCTTTCAGGAACAAATTATAGTAGTCGTAAGAAAGCATTACATGTCTATTACTATCTGATGTATAGCAAAAAAAAAAAAAAAAAGTCCTACCTACCTACCACTTGATATAAGATTTTTCTTGTAAAATGCCTCAATTTGATGCCACTAACTCACAAATAGATGTGTGGAATACTAATGTAAAGTTGTGGTCTGCCCATATTAATAAGGTCATAAAACGTGGTTCAGCATTTATTTAGTGGAAGGAAAGTTAGTTCTATTAATGACCTTTCTCACCTATTGAAAAAGAAATCAATTTCCATCCATGTAAACACAGCCTTTCAGCGAAATCAGTCCGCGTCTCCTAAATCAACCCTTGGCGAGGCTGAAGTACTCGCACCTCCTTGCTTTGTTTATGCAGGCACTGCTTCAATGTTACAATGACTTTTCAGCATCCGCCCTGCATTGGAAACCTGCATTCAGCAAACACCATCTTTGTTTGGATTTCTACCTCCAAAGAGACTCTCTTTGTGGTCTTGTTTTATTTTTGCTTTGTGAGCCTCTGAGTTCCATTCGGGCATGTTAAGGGAAGGTGCCTTATTCGTCTGGGACTGCCGTAGTAAAATACCAAACCGGAGAGACATGTATTTCCCATAATTCAGGAGGCTGAGAGACCAAGTTCATGGCAGGAGGATGGTCAAATTCTGGTGACGGCTGCTTTCCAGGTTGTAAACCGGGGGCTGGTGCCTGTGCCCTTACCTGGTGGAAGGGTTCTAGGGACCTCTGTGGTGTCTCTTTTGTACCATTGATGGGAGCCCCACCCCCATGGCCTGATCGCTCCCGAGGCCCCCCTCCGAGTACCACCCACAGGCCCTTAGGATAGCTGTGCAGAGGACCCTTGGACAACGTGGACTTTTTTCCCCAATAAATAATGTAAATGCGTTTTCTCTTCCTTCTGATTTTTTAAAATAACAGTTTCTTTAGCTTACTTTTTTGCAAGAAGAGAGCATATAATACATATAATAGACCAAATGTGTGTGACTCACATGTTTGTGTTATCAGTAGGGTTTCTAGTCAACAGTAGGCTCTTAGTAGTTATGTTTGGGGGGGGGGATAAAAGTTATGTGCGCTGCATTTTTTATTGCGTTGGGGGGATTGGTGCCTGGAACCCCTATATTGTTCAAGGGCCAAATGTGTAGGAATTTGGGGACACAGACATTCAGACCATAGCACAAGGAGGAGACTTTTTCCTTTGTTTTTTTTGACCCAGTTCGGTCTCAGTAAATGCATTTTTCCTGAGACCGCTCACGGTGCTGTCTTTCCTAAACAATTAGAACGTCTCTTGTCTTGGTTGTATGAACATTTGAAAATGTAGTTAGTTAGCACGTTGGTATTTTAAAGAATGGCTTCATTCCAATTTTAAAAGTTCAGTGGTAGTGTGCTTCATGAGGCTACTTTTTCATGGCATAAGGAAAGAAAAGTCTAGCTTGTAATACTACTTTTTATGTTTTAGTTGTTTGTTGAGAAGTCGTTTGGAATCTTTAAGATGTTTCATTCCTGAAACGGGTTAAAAATTAATCAATTCGAGTATGGATTACCTTGTTCCACAACACCGAGTCAATCGCTAGAAATTAGTATCGTCTCTGAAGTTAAGAATAATAGTTAAGAGAAAACATTAAGTTTAATCACAGCTAATTCTGCTCTAATAGCTTGCTTTTCAGACAGGTTTTTTTTTGTTGTTTTTGTTTTTTTGTTTTGTTTTGTTTTTTTAGGATAGGTAGAGAGAGAGACAAGTAGATAGAAGAATTCATATATAAAGGCATTTTGCCTTGAAACTATTGCTAGCTATCAAAGAACAGCAGATTTTATGTTCTCTCTTCATGATAAGGTAATGAATACAAATCCCCTTATTTCCAAATAATCTTCATGTACATCTAAAAAAGTAGCCAACATTAATTTTAAATTTCCTCATTCCTGGATGGACTTGTAGATATATACAACGTTCAAGAAACACTTGGAAATGTATCGTTTGAAGGTGCAGAAGACAGACCGTGGGTCCAGATGCTTAGAGGAAGGTGCAGGGTGACAAAGGTTGGTTCTCAGAGCCCTGTGCTCATTTTCATTAGGAGTCAAGATTGTTCTGGAAGAACGTATCTCCTCTTACTTATATCTGTATGTAAGCGTATGTAGATAGAAGTATAAATAGCCATGGACATTTCTACAGCACAGTGTGCTGATTTTATTCTCTCAGGGTCACAAATAGACTGGCTGCGAGAGCCGCATGGTGCCAAACCCACAGCATTTGAGTGTGTGGAGTATTGCTCCTGGGCAGCTTCACCCAGCTGACTTGTCATTATATTTCAGTTCCTGAAGTGGTTACATTGTCATCATGCGAGCCGAGTGGAAATGCACCTTTAATTATACTTCAGCGCATGCTGGTGCGTTTTCACACCAATAGAAGCATTATGTTCCAACATGAAAGAGGAAAGAGGCTAGGGGTAAGCTTTGTGATATTAGATATTGACTTACTCTTTCCGAAGAAAAGGGGACATTTTAATTTATAATCACACTCCAGGATACTGTATCCACTCTAGTTTCTACAAGGTTTCTGGGTCTTTTTAACTATCCTATGGCTTTTTCAGGGTAGATAAATAAAATACAGTTCTGTGTGTGTGTGTATAAAACTGTGTATATAATAATTTTTAAAAATGGCAAGTAGAAGCTAAAATTTAGTAAACATAGGTACATAAAATGGAAATAAACACTCCCATTGAGAACATCTCGTTTTATTTTGAAGATTTTTATTTATTTACTTTTAGAGAGAGGGGAAGGGAGGGAGAAAGAGAGGGAGAGAAACATCAGTGTGTGGTTGCCTCTTGCGCGCCCCACACCAGGGACCTGGCCTACAACCCAGGCGTGTGCCCTGACTGGGAATTGAACTTGTGGCCCTTTGGTTCACAGGGCAGCATTCAATCCACTGAGCCAGGGTATATCTCATGTTTTAAAAACTTCAGTTTACTATACAGGTAAATGAGTCAAAAAGGGAAAAAAAATCCAACATCACTACTGCAAACTAACTATGAAACTGACTGACTAACAAAGAACATAGCTCAGGAACCCAGCACTTAACCTTTGGATGTAGCTGAAGCTACCTCTCGAACAAGAGAAGGGGGAGGGCACAGGAGCGGCTCTGCCCAGAGGGCCATTGTTCCCTGTAAGTTAAAGGGCTGACCTAGCGGGTAGCACCCCAAGAGAAGTAAGCCAGGCAGAGAAAGAGAGTTGCCATGTGATCTCACTTACATGTGGAATCTAAGGAACGGCACAAACGAACAGAACAGAAACAGACTTGTAGAGTAGAGAACGGACTGGCAATTGTCCGAGGGCAGCAGGCTTGGGGGACGGGTGAAAGGGATGAAGGGATTAAGAAGTACGAATCGGCAGTTAGAGTATTCACGGGGACGTAAACTACAGTGTAGGGAATACAGTTCATAACGCTGCAATAACTATGCGTGGGGCCGCTGGGGCACTGGAAACACCCGAGGGGACCACTTTGTAGAGTGTATGATCGTCCAACCACTATGCTCTGCACCTGAAGCTAATACCGGATAATATGGAGTGCCAACTGTAATTGAGAAAAAAAATTAAAAAAATAAAAATGTTTAAAGGGCAGTCATTTTTCTCACTGATGGGTGAGTAACTGGTAAATTTAAGCAATGTAGGTTGATGTAGTAGAGAGATAAGTCAACCGCATTGGCTGGGGTTCTCCAGGGAGACGCACCTAATAGGACATATACGTAGAAAGAAGGAAATTGATTATTAGAAGGAAGGGGCTCACACACTCGTGGATGGAGGCTGAGAGTCCCAGGATCTGCAGCTGGCGAGTGAGCCCCCCGGAGGGCCTGCAGTGCCGTTTCCCTGCAAGTCCCCGGGCCCGAGAGCCGGGAGGGCGGGTGGTGCAGGGCCCACTCCGAAAGCCACGTGCCTGAGAGCGAGGAGCTGCTATTTCAGGTCGTATCCGAAGGGAGAAGATTGGTGTCCAGGCCTCAGCGACAGGCATGGAGAGGGAACCCTCCCTGGCTCTGCCCTTCAGCTCTGTGCTGGCCTTCAGGCTGGATGAGCCCCACCCACATCGGGGACATTGATCTGCTTCATTCCATACACTGAGTGAAATGTGAATGGCGTCCAGAAACAGCCCCTCACACGCACCTAGAATAATGGTCAACCAAACATCTGGGCACCCTTTGACGCAGTCAGGTTGACACATAAAATTGACCATCTCCTTCATTTCAGATGTGGGTTTTTTTGTTTTGATTTTTTTTTTTTTTTTGCCATTGAATATATAATTTTGTTTTAAATAGTTAACCCACTAAATATAGTGTCATCATAGGGCAGTCAGAGAGTGGTTACCATTATGATCAGAAAGAAATCAGAGTCATTGATTGGAAACTCCTCCCAAACCCCCACTCCTTGCCTCTCCTCTTAGGAGAATTGTCCCAGGGTAATGAACTTGACCAGGAATTCTGCTGGAGCAACAGGACAATGGAGTATCATCCCCCTTTTTTCTTTGATGCTTTTTCAGCAATGTGAGCGATCCCATGTGTGATGGATCTAGGCAGGTTGGGTCATCCGTTGCTTCCTTGTGATTCGTGGTGCCGATGAGCCTTCTTGGGCGAGGGATCCACAGATTCTGGTAGAACTCCCCAGGAACCTCTGAAATTAGCTCAAGATCAACTCAAAGAATGCCGACTCCGGTGCCCTCTGGGAGGTTCGCCACACCTGTGTCTCCGTGTCTGTCCCTTCTTCATAAAAGCTCTTAACACGAACATTTTGGAGAGCCACTCAGTACTGCTCAGACAGTGTTAACCTTTGGCAACATGGTGTCAGAAAGTAACTGTGCCTGTGGACCCATCTTTTATCATTACTCAACGTTACGATTTGTTTTATTCAGACACATGACCCTCGAGACCCTGCTAACCCCAGCATAGCCCCTGACTGTGGACTCCTGCAGTTATTCCCGGGCCCTCTTTCTCCTCTGCAGCCTCTGTATTTGCCCTCTTACTCCCCGAGGCCTCGTTTTTACCAGTGAAGTTCCGCCTGCATCTGCGCTGCAGTTCTTATTAGCATGCGATTAGCATGTGAAGTTTCCTGAAGGATGCTGCGAACCCGCCAGTCTTTCTTCCAGTGCTTCCGGTCTTGCTCCCAGTCCTTCTGGGATCCTTGCAGAGGTGGGAACCCTGGTGCTGAACCTCCATGCAGAGGCTGGGATTGTGCTGCCCCTGGACATGCCACCCCGGTGCCGGGCCCCTGCACGGATTCCGGAGCATGGCTCACTTGGGTCCCCAGCCTTCTTCTGCCCGCCTCATTCCAGCTCTCTGCCCCTTGATGTCCAACTCTGAGCTTGCTGACCAGAGTCTAGGCTCCAGCCTCTTCCCGTACTTTGGGCACAAGTGCTCACCATCTCCCAACTTGAAACGCCTCTGGGGTCCATCCTTGCGCAGCTCTGCTCTCCCTCCCAACCTCACTCTGTGTTCTGTGTCAGCGATGCCTGCTGCTTCTCGGCGTGCAGATACAGCCCAGTGAACTGGGCAGAGGGGCAGAAGGAGAGTGACTGATACAAGCAGGGAAGCAGCAGCGTGCACGCAACTCCCCAGGCGTTTGTTTGGACTGGGCATCGGTGGTCCGCTGGCCCCGTGGCCAGGATTCCAGCAGAGAGAGGAGCCTGCGGGTTTAACGTCCTACATCATGACGGGGCAGATGTCAGAAAACTGCCTGGCTAGGAAAGGCAGGCCCCCTGGAGCCCAGCAGCGGATACCAGCCTGCTCCTGGGCTGTGCTGACGCATCTGTGAGCCCCGCTGTCCCCTGAGGAGCTGGAAGGCGTCAGACGTAGGGCCGGCCGGATGTTTCCCAGTCCAGAGAGAGTGAGGACGGCTGCGATGGTAACAAATGGCTGTTAAATGCTTCCGCCGTGGCGGCCACTGTGCTCCATCCTTCACATTAATTGTCTTGCGTGGGGCTGCAATGACCTTGTGCGTTAGGCATAAAGCCTTCCTTCTCACTCATTTATATCAATGCTGAAACCATTCTTCTAGTGACCCAAGTTCAAAACCTTGAGAAAGTCAAATTTTGTTCTTTATCTGTGCCCAGCACTTGGGCAGATTTAGCAAGTACCACCAGTTCTTATAATGTACCTCATCCATCCATCCTTTCCTTAACCTAGTTCAAAAAAAAAAATCATCACTTGAAAAGATAATCAAGGCCATCTTCCTTGCACAAAGGAACGTTTCTTTCCCATCATCGTCCTGTTATTATGATATACTAGTTATGCACATAGGCGCTGGAGCCAGCTTGCCCACCGGCTAACGCTGACTGAGGGCTTTCTGCATTCCAGTCCCTGTTTAAATGAAGCTGATGTCCACAAATGCATGAAGTCATTTAATTCAATAACTCCCCAGGACAAAGACCATTACGATCTGCACGGTGCAGATGAAGAAACAGAGGCAGAGAGGCAGTATAACTCATCCAGAGTTTTCCAGCTATGAAAGAGCAGAGTTTGAGAAGGGATTCAGTCCCCACGGCCTCTCTGCTCTGTCGCCCGTCACGTTCATTCAGCACAGTGGCTTCCATTCACAGGGACCGGGCATTGTTGAGAACGTCACATCGGAAACACTTGTGGAATGCAGCGCCCCACACCAGTGATGTTGTCCTGGTTCATTGGAGCCTTCGAATAATCTCCCAGTTCTACCTTTGCAGCACACACTATACACGAGTGTGCATAGAACGAGCCCAGCCAGGGTGGTTGGACTCCAGTGATGTCCCACTCTCTGCCAAGAATCTCAATACCTCCCTCTCCCCCCCCCCCGTGCTGTCCTGGTACTCTGCCTGCTACCCCTGCTCGTCCTGCACGGCCTGGTTCCAGTGTCATTCAATATCAGTGTAGGACCGTTTCCTTCCTCAAATCCCAGGGGCAGAGCTACCCTCCTTTAATACCCATATCTTGGATAGTAATGCTTTTTCTTCGTTGCCTATTGCCTTGGAAAGTCCTGCGTTATCACGCCTCACTCCTCTCGGCACTCCTAAAGCTCACCACGACACTTGGCAGAGTGCAGTGATCAATGTTGTCATCAATGTTTCCATCGTTTTTCTTGCCGGTCTGCACGGGTACATTTGCAGAGCACCCTCCTCTTCTCTCCACTCTCCGCGCCTCTCACAAGTCCACAAATTGCCTCCTGGTTAGAATTCCAAAATGACTGTTTCCGTTGTGTCATATTCCAATGGAAAATTCTTCCATGAAGACCCAACATTTTAAGAGTAAATTCCATGAGGCCTCCCCTAAAAGCCTGAACACTTACCCCATGGTGATCTCAGATTCGATTCGTCTAAAATTTAAAATCACCCTTGTTGTTTTTACTTGTCTGACCTTGTCGTGTGTCGTTCAGATGTTTGCCTCCACTAGAGGAGACTGCTTCATCTCCCGAAGCCTTTTGAGGACCATAATCCTGTGTTACTTCTGCCTGTCTACCTTGGAGTCTAGTGCCATGTGGCGTGTTTCCAAATATCCACTTGATTGATTTTTTTAATGAACTGATACCAAGATGTTCTGAACTGTAACTTTATAATTCTGTTGTCTTCATCAGTTTATATGAACTGAATTCATTGTGAAGTGAGAGTAGCAAGTATCTCGGAGGAAATAATTGCTTAACGGTGGGAGGCTAATATGTGTGAAATTGATCAAGACCTGAATTTTGATGTGATAGTTTTATAGCAAGAAGAGTTGTGCTTTAAGGTACCGAAGCCTAGAGCTGTCCTGGGTGAACTATTGTATGAATAAAACCAAAGCACATAGGCATTAGCCGAAACTGTCTTCTCGGGAGCAGGGCATGAAGTAAAACCTTGACATTAGTCATATCCCCTTTTTATTTATTTTTTCACAAAGAATACAAAAAAAAAAAGAAATGTGCATTATTAAAATTAAATTAGCTTTAATTCTCTTCTTGGGCTTGGGAAGGCCTTCGACTGGATAACTCCAGGAAAAAAAATAAGGGAATCAGTTTTTTTTCTCCCTTCTACTGAAGGTCCCTGATCCGCAGTCAGTTCTGTACATACTGAAACACAGCCCTCCCATTGGCTGAAGGAGCTTCCTCTCACTTGCTCTGTCAAGGGACATAGTCTTGGATGATCGACTCACGTTGCCTCTGACTTCTTCTATCTATCTGGTAGATCCGAGCAGGAACCCTTTCTCTGTTAATGTGGCTAAACATGCAATCATGCACTTCAGAGTCACTTCATAGGGGGAACTGAATATGGACATGAAGAAATACATGCCCCTCCATCACCCTCTACCACATCCCCAGCTCAGGTGCTCATCTGTCTCAGCTTCCCCCGAGACCACGCAGCACGCACACGCTGAACGCCCAGCACCCTCACGCGGCCACGATGGGAAGACAAGAGCTAATAGCCTCTATTCTGTAGTGCTCTACAGGGAAATGTGAACTCGGGGTCAGGCATGTAGCTCTGTTGGCAGGTGAGTCTCTTACCAAAGAACTATGAATGCTATTTCATGCAAGATAATCAGTACAGCAGGCACATGTAGCAAATGGTTTGTCCATAAAAAGCTTGATGAGGGAAATAAAACCCTTGATAGTCTCTATAAGAAATATTTCCCTACGGAAACTGAAAGAAAAGAAAAGGGTGCTCTATATCTTTACATATTGTTGGATTGCCTGGAGCAGTTCTGTAATAGTCAGTACAGTTTATTGCATAGTACAGCCAATGGGCATCACTAGGGGAATAAAAAAAAAACAAAAAAACTAAAGAACATGAGCTCCATTACTGTAAATGAGTGAACCTCCAGTAATGGATGCAGCTGACAGTTCTGTGAATGTGTAGGGTTGTGTAGGGGTGTATGCCTACTTCTAAAAAAGCCTTCAATATTTAATGATGCAAAAACCTTCACATTTAATAATTCTGTCTCTGAGTACCGCAGGGTCTCCATTTGCCAGGTTTGAATGATGTAGAATGGAAAAGATTTAATCAGTAAGATGATGTGACATTAAGCAAGGAAGAATTATAGTTCATCCTGAACTTTTGTGAAGTGCTTAGTTTTTTCCTACTTCCTTCTCTAAACATTTGAGCATTTACTGTAAAGGAACAAAGCAATGTGAGGGAATGACTCCATGAAATAAGCCGTGTGCATGCGTCTGCAGAAGCCAAGCAGGGCCACCAAGCACGGGACCTGTCGACCGTCACTCCTTTGTGGGTCTCCAGGAGCGAACTCAGCGGCATGGGATGAGCACAAGGAGGCACAGCAGTTCCTAGCTCTTCTGACACTCTTTTCCCCTCTTAATAAAGCCACGATTATTAATATAGGGAACTGGGGAGAAGACATCGTGAGGGACAGATTCTCTAAAGCACTGGCTCTTACCTGGGGGTTAGTTGGACCCCTGAGGGAAATTGGCTACCATCTGGACAACTACTGGTGTGACTGTCATGACTTGGGGAGGGCTTGTACGTGCTGCTGGGGTATCTAGTGGGGGGCGGGAAAAGATGCTGCTCGGTGCCCCACAAAGTACCGGAGAACCCCCAACCCAGGCCACACAAGGACGTGTGTGGCCCGCAGTGTCACCAGTGTCCAAGCTGAGAGCCCTGACCTGCACACTATTCTTGGTTACACTGCGAACATGGAGCGCCCGGCGGGGAGGCCCCCGGGCTCCCTCTGTCCTGTGCGGACTTTCTGCTTTCCCCTGTACCCGATGACGTGCTTGCAGAGCCTGAGTCTCGAGGCTCTTGCAGGGCCACTTAGCATTTCTCTTGCCTTTATCAATTTTCCCCAGGCTGTTAGAGGTTTCCTCCCCTCCTTTTCCTTCCCCAGCACGCATCTGCTTTGGAAAAGCCCAGGCTCCTCCCATTTACTTCAAATCACTTTCTTTGTGAAGTTTTTGCCCTTCAACGCAGTGGAGAGGCACAGTTGCTTTATCTCTAGCCAGAACTAATTGTGCAGTGAAATAATCCTCCCGGTAAACACTCTTCTTTACCATCCTATACCATGTTTTATTTTTTCTTTTTCATACAAACAGCAAACTCTGTTTTTCTAAATATTTGAACTCTGTAGTTCCTTGCATCACTGTAACTTGTTCCTGCCATTTTTACTGGCAAATGGTACAAACATGAATTAAGTGTCTTTGCGTGAGCTTAGCTTTAGGCAGCTGATAATTATCTAGAGGATAAAAATAATTGGTTGTCCATATTAGATTCAAGAGTTACAAAAATGTAGTTCACAATATTTATGGTAAGAGAGAATTTTGGAGTGGAAAAGAACCCTAACCGCCCTCCATTTGTTTCTTAAATGGGTTCTGTAGCGGTGTAAGTTGAGGGGGCGAAAAGACGTAAGTGAGGCATGATGCGGCGAAGGAGGGTGTGAGCCCTGGGCGCTTGCTCCCGCTGCAGTTGGGCTGCTTCTGAGTAGAGTGGCCATCTCCTCGGAGGAGTCCGCTTACTGGTTTCCTCTGCTTACTCCTGCCTGTGTGTTCCTTCTTGCTCTTTTCAGCTCGCCAAGGAGCCTCTTCTCATTGCACAGCGATGCGCCCCTGGCGCACCAGTCCTTTCTGCAGAGGGGGCCGACCTTCCCACACTGCCCTTCACCATGCCGGGCTCCAGCCTCTGCAGAACATTCACGCAGCACTGTTCAGAATCACAACACAGAGCTTTCGTGGAGAGAGGAAAAGTCACAGTGCTCCGTACTGCCCCTCTCATCTACGTAATTGTCGTGTGAGCTGCAGGTTGCAAACACATTTGCATGCAGGCATAGACACCATTGCACACACTGTCACACGTGCACACAGGCTGTTCTCTCCTGGAACACTCATGGTCACATGTTGGGTACCTGCTATGTGCTAAGTACTGAGGTTATACACACAGTGCCCTCATGGAACCAATGATCTTATGAGGGAGGGGAGATATTAAATAAATGCATACAATACCTGTAGCTGATAATAAAAACTATCAAAGAAGGCCCTGGCTGGTGTAGCTCAGTGGATTGAGCGCGGGCCTGCGAACCGAAGGATCGCGGTTCGATTCCCAGTCAGGGCACATGCCTGGGTTGCCAGGCCAGTTCCCGGCAGGGGACATACAAGAGGCAACCGCACATTGATGTTTCCCTCCCTCTCTCCTTCCCTTCCCCTCTAAAGATAAATAAATAAAATCTAAAAGGAAAAAAAAGTACTTAAAAAAATCTTTAAAAAAAAAACTATCAAAGAAATAAGTGAAAGTACTGAGTGGCAATGAGTAAACAGTGGTAAATTTAGACTTCAACATAAATGATATAAAAGGGCCACATTAGGATAGGAAACACCTAAAGTACAAAGACCTACAGCCTGAAAGTCCTTGACTATTAAGGGATTGTAAATAAAGGGCGGTGGGCAAGAAGGGAAGACGTGTGTTTGCAGAGGTAGGTCGAAGCCAGACCGTGAGAGAAGTCATAGGCTACAGTAATAAGGTGGGACTGAAATTCACTGAAGGATTTCTTCTCCGGTGGTGCCACGTGCTGATTATTAAAAGAGGGCTCTGGCTGCTGTATGGATCCCACGCAGATGGATAGGATGACATGACAGATTACAGAATGGGATTATAGACAACAGTGGGGAAAAGGAGACGAGTTAGAATCTTGCGTAATCCAGGTGTCAGGTAGGGCTAGTTTTAACTAAGATGGCAGTAATGGAGATGGAGAGAGGTTACAGGATCTGAGAAATATTTAAAAGGTATTGAACCATCACACGCCGGCAATAGATTCTATGTGAAGTGTGAAACAAAGTTAGCAATCAAGACTGAATTGCAGGTTCCTGACTTGGTTAGCTAGACATACAATGTCTAACTATATGTCAGTCCCTTTGGCTAGTGTGGAAATGAATGGGAAGAAGAGTCTAGAGAGAGTCCTGTTCTTTTTTGGACCTGTTACAGTTTATATGCCTTCTAGATAGTTGCATGGACAAGTGAAGATGTCAGAGATATGAGTCTGGAGCTCAGAGATGTCAGGGCTGGAGTTACAGACTTGGGCATCGTCAGCATTAGGATGGTATTGGACTAAATTACTTTGGTGAATAAGAAGGGATAGACAGAGGAAAGACCAGAGTCCCAACCCAAGCCTACAGGTAGTTCATCTTTTCGGAATTTGGGAAGAGGTGGAAAAGCCCACAGGAAGACAGAGAAGGAATGGACAATTAGGTAAGAAAAGAATCTAAGTATGATATCCCAGAATCTCAGGAGGGAAGTTGCTCAAAAACAATAGTTTACTGTTAAAACACACACATACACACAAAATACACCTAAGTGGTGAACAATATAAAAATGAATACTTAGAACTTGCCTAAGTGCACAGTAGACTTGAATATGGTATGAGAATTCTGCCCTTGCCTTTCCTGCCTCCTGATTTTGGGAAGGACTCAAACAGAACCAACACCATCTCTACCAGGGAGAGTCAACCCAGGCTAGTGCTGTTTGAAAGAGGAAAACATTATTTTCTACTGAGGATTGTGGGTGTTGACTTCCCATCCAGGCCCTGTTTATCCTGCCCTTCTCCCCTTTAAGGACAGGTCAATACGTTTACTCAAAAAAGGTGAAAGTTTAAAAATAGATGAATAATCACAGAGACTGCATCATAAGGAAAATGGAGTAGTTCGAAAATATTCGAAGTGGCCATTGAAGGAGATCAGGGGAGAAGGCTAAACCCCGAAAGGAGCCCCGAGTATTACAAAAGAAACAGAACACCAACCAAGGCAATGTCATTTTGTGAAAAACAGCTACAGACAAACACAATCAACCTGTAAGGGTCATTCTGTGACAAACATTAGGTGTTTGATAGGTATGTGCCTCACGTAATTGTCACAACAAATTCTGAAATGGGTAATTAACCTTTCAGAAGGAGAAAGCCAAAACCAATAAAGGTTATACCAATCATCTAATTTCTAAAGTAGCAGAGTTGGTGCTTGAAATACATTTGGCTCTTTTCCTAAACTCTCAAACTTTCTAGTGCCTTGTGCTAATAAAAAATAATGAAGAAGTGACAGATGTTCCAGAAGCAAGGGAAAATGTTGAGATACCAGGCAAATCAAAGGATGTAGAAGAGGAATTGGTGTAAGGAAAATGGTGACTAGCAGCATAGTTCCAATTTTGTAAGGTTAGGCAGTAAGAAAAAAATGTGAGAAATAAGCAGATGAAAGGAAAATTAAGTTAACATGTATCTCTCATCAAGCTGTTGAATAATAACAAAAAGCCAACTCTAACTAAATATGTGCTTTTCAAGTAATCCTTTGAAGTAACTTCAGTTATAGATGATAATGCAAATATTTGCATCTAGTCAGTGTATTTCAGACAAAAGTCTATTTTAGTGGCCAAAGTTTAGTACTTCCATCCTTTACTTTCACCTGCATAAACATAATTGTTTTGTTTCTTTGCCAATAATTTTCTGGAAAGCATTTTCTAACGGGTAAAAAATGCACACATAAAACATAGCTCTCATTGTGAATGTATTTGGCAGCCTGTTTTGCTTGCAAATCCAAAAGAGGATGCTTCCTCCAGGGACTTATTTACGTGGTACTCCAATATGCTTGCAGCAAGGGTGCTACCAGGGCCCTGAGCTGGGAAGAGCAGCCAGGTCTCCCTTTGGCTTCCATGTACTCATTTAGAAATGGGCCTGTCTTTGGGAAGCCTCCCTGGTTAATTTTGAATTTTGGCTGTGCTTAGTTGCATCCAAAGTTCTTTTCCTTGACGCAGCAGCGAAAAAGCTGAACTTTGCCAATGGGAGATGGTGGGAAACATCACAGCGTAGGCCATCAAATGTGCACCCGTTCATGCTCGGATTTAACGCTCAAGGTGATGCTGAAGTGGCCCGTGTGCAGCAAAAACAGTGTGTGGCAGAGGTGTGGGGTCACGTGTACAGGACATTAACTCTCTGTCAGGAAACTAGATATTCATCTAGTCTCATTCAGACAGTTTCATAATCAGAGAGGCACACCCATTGCTTCTATTCTGCACCTTCCGTTTGTCTAAAGAACTAAGCTGGGTTGAGCCGTCGCTGGAGGAGCAGTGTGTTGTGTGGTTAAGAATGTGGATTCTGGAACCTCAATGCCTGGGTCCTAAGTCTGCCACAGTGCAGCTTCCATCAGCTGCTTAATCTCTCTGTGTCATAGGCTCTTCATTTGTGAAGCAGTGTGATGAAGATAATATAGCCCTGGCCGGGTAGCTCAGTCGGTTAGAGCCTCGTCCTGATACGCCAAGGTTGCAGGTTCGATATCCAGTCAGGGCACGTACAAGGAAGAAACGGTGAATGCATTAATAAGTAGAACAACAAATTAATGTTTCCCTGTCTCTTTCCTCCCTTTCACTCTCTCTGAAATCGATAAATTAAAAAATGTTTTAAGTGAAAATAATGATAGCATCCAACTCTTAAGCTAGCCATGAAAATTAAATGCAAAGTGGTTTGAAGGTTCTCTGGCTCATAGACTTGAGGCTGTGGTATTGTTTTATATTATTGTTACTGATTTTGGTTGTATGGAAACACAGAGAATGCAATCAGTATCTCCAATAATTTGTAATATAATTGAAGAGATAAAAAGTAAATAGATGCACTCTTGACTTATACAACTTTGAGAACAATATGAGATTTAATTAATGGTAAAATAACACTGGTTTATAATGCTTGATTTTTAGATACTGGAAGTATTGTGCTCGAATGATAAGTATAGCCATATAAAATTAAAATCAAGATAGTGTAAAGATCAGACTGGGCCACTGTCTTATTAAACAAACCAGGAAAGTGAGGCTCGAATGTAAGAGATCAGCCCAGGGCTGCCCAGCTGTGTCACAACATGATCCAGAGCAGAGAGCGCCTTTTGACCTCTATTCCTGGGCTTTTTCCACTGCGCTGGTTTTGCGAACTGAGAACAGGAGATCCCATCAGATTAATGGGGCTCAGGAAAGGGCACACAAAATATGTAGGATTCATAGGATCCTGGAGCACTTTTAAAATCCCTGTTGGGTGAGGGAAGAGTTTCAGTCCGTGAGAGCATGTACCAGACAGGGAGACTGCTGTCCCCTCCATAGGACAGTAGGAAGCCACCTGAGGGAAGCAGAGACTTGCCCGGGAGCATTGAGAGTTACCAGAGATTTTACATTCATTTAACAGCTATTGAATATTTACTGACAGCCAAGTGTCCTGTGTTCTACACACCTGATAGAAACCAAGGAACAAAACAAAGATCTCTGACTTTGGAGCTTCCACGGTGGTTGAAGGCAGCAAATAGCAGTTGTAATATATAAATGGAATGTGCAGAAAGTGCACAGTATGTTGGGAGACAGCTGAACATGTTATGGCAGAGGAGGAGGCAGAGGGACAGGGAGTGCAGTGCGGCGGGCACAGAGGAGCATGGGCCCCGCAGTCAAGGGGGTCAAGGGTCTTTGAGCAGGTGAGCGAGCGGTCCGAGTGGACATCCTGGGGAAGGGCATTCAGGCAGGAAGCAAAGTGAAAGCAACGGATCCAAGATGGGAGTATGCCTAGAACGTGTGAGGCGATGAGGTCCGTGTTCCCAGAGAAAAGAGTGAATGATGGAAGAATGGTGCAGGGGGACAGGTAAGGTCCCAGCACGTGTCAGACCTGCCGTCCCCTCAGACACTTCCGAGCAGAGTGGAAAGCACTGAAGAGTCATCATCTCCTTCGCATTTTAAATGCTCATTCTGGCAGCCGTGTTAACATGCAGAATTTAGAGTCCAGGTACAGGAACAGAGAAAGCTGTTCAAAGTCCAGGTGAGGCCAGACTGTGTGGCAGCGAAGTGTTGAAGTGTGGAGACGCAGTTGGATTCTGGTTACAATGCGAAGTTGATTACCTGGCAGACCGGATATGTTGTGTGGGAGAAGGAGAAGAGCGAGGATAACTCTCCAAGGAAGTGCGGTGTTGGGAACGAAGGGGAGGAGGTGTTTCCAGGAGAGGGTGGTAGTCACCCAGCTGATGCTGGGATGTCAGACAAGCGGGATGGAGAACCAGCCGTGAAACAGGTAACAGCGACAGTGACCTTGATACTACGGAGCTGTGAGCAGTGGTTTTGACTGAGAAGGAAGACAAGTCGGAGCAGAGGACTTGGAGAGTGGGAGTCTACCCATGTCATGCGAGGAATTTGACATAAAGGAAAGGAGTAGCTGGAGAAGAAATTTGCAGGGATAATATTTTTCCAATTCAAAAGAAAGTTTACTTGGCGATGAAGTGACCCATGAGGTTGTGCAAAGTTGTGGACCAATTTCAATCTTTTCTAGATGGGGTTAAAATAAACCTGTTCAGTAGAAGTATTGATTTTTCACCTAGAATTCAAAAATAAAAAAAACATTTCAAATGGATTTATGTTGGTCTCTTGTAACCAGCATAAGCAATGGTCTGTGCTTGTCATATTGATAATAGGTATTGATTTGAAAATAATTTCTCACTGTTAATTATCCCTGCCTTGTGGTGGCCAAGAAAATAGAACCTATTCCGTCCTCTGACCAGCACTTCTGGTAAATGAGGCAAAGTGCACACCACCCACCAGAAGAGAATGTTTTCAACTGCCTTCAAAGCAGATATTGAACTAAAACCAGCGACTTCGACAGCCGCCCTTGTTTCCAGGAAGTTTTCGAACTGTTCCTTACGGGATCTCTTCGATGTTGTCCATCTCTCTGCGGTGTGGTTTCTGATGCACGCGGACAATGTCCTAGATCCATCATGTGTTGCTGTATCAGTCGGAGTCCAGTCAGGGAACAGAGGCCCTCCAGTTATTTCAGCGGAGGGAGTTCAGTAGAGAGAAATGGCCGCATGAACCAGGTCAAAGAGGAGGCCGAGGTAACCCAGGTGCGGTCATTGCTGAAGGAACCCAGCAGAGAAATTGCGTTACTAGAACACAGACATGTTAAGGAGGCCCAAATCTGGTGAGCTGGACCCCAGACCTGTACACAGGTAATAGGTATATTGACAGGCATTTACCTAATAGAATGTGCTATTCACAATTAATATCGTATGCATTTGTATGAATAACCATTGTAAATAATACTTGAGACAATAATACCGTGCACTATGATGTCATATGATATGAATTATGTACTATACAGACTCTCATGCATGTGCTTATAGTAGAGTGCGTTCTGTGAGCTGTATGTGTGATAACACCCAGTGTGTACTATGTAAACTAATCATGTAGCGTAGTAGGACATATATTAGTGGGGAAAGGGAAATGAGGAAGGAATGTTCCCAACTTGCTTTGGCACATTAAGAGCTTGGAAGAGGGACCCTAAGGCCCTGGGAACAGACCTCTGAGCGCAGGTGCCTGCCCACATGTGCCAGCACATCTCAGAGTCTGGGCACATCTGGAAACGCTGGCCGGATGCTGCTGGGCAAGCACAGGTACACGGGGTGAAGGGCCATTTTCGTGGCAATACTGACAAGAACAGCAAACTGAAGGGTAAGAGACCATCTTCCTCTGGTCCTCAGATTGAGAGTCTAGCACAGGGCCAGCAGGTGGAGGAGAAGCGCAGGTCTCCAGTCCCGTAGCCTGGACCAGAGAGAGCAAGGTAGGGGGGCCGGGTGGGAGCTGCGACAGCAGCTTGCTGGCCGACACAACGGTGCTGTGAGTGCAGCGGCTTCACGCTTTGTAGAAGCCGCGCTGCGCTTCGTTGCCGCTTTGGATGTTGAACACACCGCTGAACCCAAACAGGTGTCTGTGATCATGTGTGTGGGTTCAGCCCCTGCATGCGAGGGGAATGTTCCGAGTGACCCGAGAGATGAAGGCCGAGTTCTGGCTCGAATTTCGGCGGGCCTCACAGCGCTCTGCTGGACAGCCCAGAACCATCCGCCGTGCGGAGCCGCATCTGCCCTTCTCCGAGGAGCCTGCCCGCTTCCTGCTGCTCTGCGGGCCCCGTGCGCTCCTTGAGTGCGGATAGCCGGGCGCTACATGGTTTCATTTTTAATATGTATTTATTTTTATTTTTTAATTTATTGAATTTATTAGGGTGACATTGGTTAATAAACAGGTTTCAGGAGTGCAGATTTATAATCTGTCATCTCTATATTGTACTGTGTGGTCACCACCCCAAGTGATGTCTCCTTCCATCACATTTGTCCCCCCTTGTCCCTCTCCTATGTCCTCCCACCCCCCTTTCCCGCTGGTGATCACCACACTGTTGTCTGTGTCTGTGAGTTCTTTTCTTTGCTTAATCCCTTCACCTTTTTCACTAAGTCCCCCGACTCCCTTGTTATTTTACAGTATATTTAATTTCGCATGAAATCAGTAGTAGTGAAAACAATTTAAATGTTTTTCATGTCCTAGAGAAATCATAAAAACACTGCAACTAAATGACAACTTAATAATGTGACGTTTTATTTGCAAAGCTCTCATTTCTGTGTGCTCATCTTGACACTGTCTCCTTTTTTTTCACTTTCCCCGGTGATTTCTCATCTTTAGCTTTAAAATGGAAAAGTGATTAAACATGTCAAAACAAATAACTCTGCATTTTGGTTTTTCAAGGAAATTAAAATTTCACGGGCTTTTGAAAAGAGTCATATGGAAACATTCAGTCGTAACCAAATCAGCTTCTAATGGAACAAGGTACTACTGAGCTTAATAGTTGTTTTGTGTTTTTATAAATCCATTTGGAACGACAGCTGAAAAAAATTAAGTTCAGCTTATCCCTACTAACGCTGCTTATGACAGTGTTTCTTCAGAGGGTTTATTTCTGCACTGTGGATTCCATGCACAGCAGACCCAGGCGCCGCGTGTATTTGCAAAAAGAAGGGACTTTGCACACCGCTTAGTTAAGTCACGTCTTATGCTGCCAACCTGAGATGCAGCAGAAGTAACCTACTCATCAGTCATGAACAAGAAGGGACATAAAGTGGGGATTTAATGTAAGCATTCGGACATCGTAACATAAAATGTGGGTGTCCATGTCTCCAGGTGATTTTCCTTCCATATTACAAGGCGCTAACAATGCCTGAATCTATAGCAAAAGCTGAATGATGGAGTTCTCTATCATTCTCTCTTCCTGTGCGTGCTGGAGTGAATTGTGTCCTTGTTGAGTGGCTGCTGGAGGCTTTGCACTGAGCAATGAGCTCAGAAAACACAGAGAGGAGTGAAACAGGCTCCCTAAGTTGAAAGAGTTTATGTTCTAAGGAAGGAAACGGACGGCTAGCAAAAAATTACAATGAGTATAATAAATAAATAAAGCCTATGTGTTGTTTGCATATGAATAGTGGTATACCTTGCTTTTGAGTTGGGGCACTCACTGGAGACTTGGCAGAGGAAATGACATTGGTCTGAGAAATAAAGGGAAGGTCAGGGTTCTCGGGCAAGGGCGTGCGTTGTTCTGAGCAAAGGGAAGAGCATTCACAAGGCATGAGATTGCACAATGTCTTCAAGGAACTTCCGGGGTGTCTGGAACACATGCACAATGCTGAAAAGGAGCAGAGTTTTCTTAAATTTTGTTCGAATCAGGAAGTCTGGCATGGCCTTTTAGGGAACCTCTCTCGTACTCTGTGGGCGGCTATTAGAAATATGTAAATAAAAGAATCCTATCATCCAGTTTGCAGGTCAGAAGTATGCTGTTTATGGGAATGTTTAACTTTGCTGTTGGCAATTTTTAAAAGATGTATTAGTGATTAAAACATCTACACATGAGTTTAGGGTTAGAATAAAGTAAAGATAAAGAAAGTGAGCGTGTGGAAAGTCAGACAGATCTGTATATCCATGGTGCTCAAACTTTAATTGCCTGAAGACCTTTAAGAACAACCTATTTTAAGTCATCTAATGAACCACACTCATTCTTCAATGTTGACTGTTTCACTCTTCATATTACTGTCTTAAAGGACAGTAAAGTCTACTCATATTTTAGTTACAACCATACATTCTAAAGGCCAGGGCCAGTGCGTGATACGATTGACAACAGCATAAAAATCAAACCGTAGTTGACTGTACATCCCATGAGTGGTGCCGTGGACCTCAAGAGTGTGTGAGGGACTCATGTTGGCATTGTACACGCACAAATCATAGGTCTTTATTTAATACGAATCAACTATTTTCAGTGCGGAAGCTGCAACACAGAAATGGCACAAGCTATGCCAGGGTTTTAGGTACTTGGCTTTAAGCAACTGAGAGCATGTGATTTGTAAGACTCTAGAAACATCAAAGGTTTGCTTGGATGAGTTTGACTCTACTTCAAGCTATCCAGCCATGAACTGATATGACGGACAAATTGGTTTATCAATATCACAAGCAATTACAAGCTAAGATGGCTGTTTTCTTAAATATCACCATCAAACTGGGAAGTATTTTCAGGGTAATATCAATTGATGAAAAAATATTCAATATACAGACCCTTCATATAAGTTATATTCATGGATATGCATCAATTATTACATCCATGCCATTTCTCGCATTTATATTCCTGTTTTTAAGAACTGAACTGGTTTGTTAAATTATGAGAATATGCAATAAAATGCCCCTGGCTCAGAGGAGAGGAAGGTTGGTGGGAGTTTATAATTGCAGAGGTTTTATCCAAGTAACAAACCATTTTGATTAATGCTTCTGTCCCTGTCAAGATTGTATTACAGCTATGTTTTAATTACTACCGATGCCTACCTTTGTTAACTAAGATATATTCACTGAACACCAGCAACTTTCATTGCACACAGTGTGCCTACCATAGGAAATTTAGAGATTTAAAGTTCTGAAGGAGTTCAGAATTTAATAAACAAGATATAAAATTATAATATGATGCATTAAGTACTATAATGTAAGTACATGGTTAAAAGAGGCAGCTAAATCTTAAGGAGTGGGCTGAAGATTTAAGATATATATATATATATATATATATCATACACACACACACACACACACACACACACACACACACCTTTTTATATATTTTGTAGATCTTTACAAGATCTACCTATCTACCTACCTACCTACCTACCTGTCTAATGCTGAACCAAAATCATGGGTAAGCATACAGCAGTGGGAGGGAGGACAGGTAAGGGCGTTAGTGGAGAGTGAATGCTCAGAAGCCCAGGGGAAGAAGGAAGCATTGAATCTGGTGGGTGAGTAGAGGGAGGGTGTGGTGTACCTGGGACAATGTTGTAAAGGTGGCCTGTCTTTTAAGCACATGCGCATACAAAAATGTGTATCGTTATGCTCGTGTAGCGTATCTGTCTGTGTATGTATAAGGGTATGTGTGACTGTTTCCACCATAGATTTGGGGCTGAGTGTCGTGCCTGTCCCAGAGAGGGAACCCAGCAACCACCTGTTGGGTAGTCTGGCGATTTTCCCAGCCTTTTCAACTCTCAGCGAGGCTTTTCTGAACGTCTGGGCACCAGTTCTCTTGGTGCCAGTGTGGTTTAAAAGAAAACAGCTGACGCATCCTTTCCTGTTTTCTATCACGGTGAACACTGACTGCTTCTTGACCAGAGGGTCTGCTGACCCTCGCCCATCCCCGGTTTGAGGAGGTTCTTTCTGCCTCGCACACACTTGCCATCTTGTCCTGGGAACCTGTCCATCCATCCGCCAGGTCCCCTTTTCATACATTTGTGTGGATCTCACCCCAGCAGACCCATGCAAGGTGTTTCAACGAGTCCTTCTTCCCTTTTTATACCAGTAGAAACTCTAATGCCGCTTCCCCTTTATTACAAGTGATCTTCTTTGACCTCTCTCACTCCCAGAGGGAGAGGAGGAGGGCCAGGAGGGTTTGGGTTACATGCATGAGAACACTTCAGCAGGGACTTGGGTTCGCCCCGTAGCTGTGGCCAGAGCGTGTGCTACGAGTGGGATCTTTTGCCCTTAAACAAATCAGCAGCAAAAAAACATACCCAGTGTCTTGTCTCCTTAAAGCAGAAACCATTGTTGGCAGTTCCTTGCCTGCCTTGCTGCACACCCCCAAACATTGTCCCCCTCTCTCAGTAGTAAAGGGTTACAAATGTTCTCCTCTGCACATGTGAAAACACTTCCAGCTAGTCTACAGAATGACCCATCTGTGTTCTCGTGTAGCTTGATGTTCAGGTGAATCCGTGTACACTGTTTAATTTAAGCTTTAGATTATCTGTAGAGCTCATTTAGCAAAAGAAAAGTTTGTCTTTTAACCGTTATTGTGAATAATGTTACCCAATACAAGATAAAAAGAGAAAAAGAAATCACTTTCTTTTCATAAGTTAATAGTTATTCTTGCTTCTTCTCTGTTAAGAATGAGTCCATCCATCGTCAATGGCCAGAGGAATCTGGCCTCTCTGTGTGCTGCGCATGGGGGTAGACAGGAGTCAACTCAGCAAATGAAAACGTCTTCTATGAATGTGATTATGATGGGCATCTTTGGCTATAAGAATACTCTCACAAAATACTCACTGTCCACTTGACTTTTCTCTGTCTCCACTCATCAGTCGGCGGGTGGCATGACATGTCAAGCTTGGGAGCTGATGTAATAGTTAATAAGCTCCTTTAAATCTTTACTCACTTGTAGCGCAAACATCTGATTTTGGCTCATGTATATCAGCTGAGCTAAGCAGCGTGAGAACATGTGATTTCCAGGGAAGGAAGAGCCACCCACTGTCTCACCGAAGCGTGTGCGTTAATGATGTTTCTCTGCAGCCCTGTTGCATGAACTCAGAGCCTTCCTGTTCTCGTTCCCACGCTGACACATCAGCCGGGCTGGGCGCAGGTCCGCTCCCGGTGCTTCTCACCTGGGCCTGGCGGGTCTCCAGGGTCTGCCTCCAGTCTGGTGAGGGGAGACTCACGGTACCCTGAGCCAAATCTTGACACCGTGCTCATTACTGACCAATGGAAATAGGTGGCACGTGTTTTTAGTGTGCTGTTTTATTGTTTTCATGAATTTACAATATTTATAAACACTCTGACAGGTTTTATTAGTTACTTAACCATTTTCTCTTATGGTTGGGGAGAACTAATACCTGGAAATAAAGAAGTTTCCATAAGGTATTTATTCCATAAAGCACTTTATTATTCTGGCACACAGTTATTGAGGCTTCCTGTTGCCATGAGATTTTTTTTATATGGCTATTTCATTATCCCAATTAAAATGTATCTTATGACATTAGGGCAGGGTCCTCTCTGATGTGTAAAAAGAGTGCTTCAAACTTAGGTGAAGCAACTTCCCTCCATGAATAATTCCAATATCAATGTTCAGTTGAGTAAGGGTTTTATCAGAACACACGTTCAGAGTGGGTCATACAAACCACACTGAACAAAATGCAGTCGTTACCTATGCTGTGGTAGAGAAATGACTTTGGTGTTAGAAAAACTGCCCTTTATGCCCCTCCAGAAATAATTTCGTCATCATTTGCTAACAAAATGTAGTCTGTGTACGTGCGGCCTTAATGATAGAAACAGACATCCAACATGGGAGATGTCCGCGCCTGTGGGCTTTCTGAATCGGGCGTCCTGCCTGGCAGAACGGAGGAAGGGACTCACAGGCACAGACACACACACACACACACACACCCCCTACCGTTTTTTATTCTTTAACAAAATCGTTTTAGCTTTTCCAAGTCCGACGTTCTGTTTACAAGGTTGAATTTACAAAAGTAATATGCTTTCTGAAACTCAAGATAACGTGAACTACAAGGGGAGAATGAAAATCCGTTCTACCAGAGATCCCTGCACGACCAGACAGACACGTATTGACTTTTTCGGTAGCAGGCATTTACGTGACAGGCGTTTATGCCCGAACTGTTCCACAGATGACGCGAAGATTTTGTTCTCGGGTTCCTGGCATGCTCAGGTTGCAAAAGTAAAAGTGCAATTGCAAGAAAGCTTGTTAGTTTTCAGATTTTAGTACGTTTAGGAAACACAAGGGGACTGTCTGTAACGATTTCTTACATTTTCAAAGCTAGCTGTGATAGCTGTCATTATTTCATAGGACTGAGTTTACAAAGCAGGCCCAATAGAGGATGCCTGTAGACTTGCATCTGGCCAGCTGGCTCCAGCTAAATGGAGACTTGTTTTATGGTGGGTAAGTCTCAAGTAGTTAGGTGCTGGGCCATACATGGCTAAAGAAGCCTTGTAAAAACCCATGGATGGAACTGGAGAGCATTATGCTGAGTGAAATAAGCCAGACAGTGAGGGACAAATACCATATGATCTCACCTTTAACTGGAACCTAATCAACAAAAGAAAAAAAAGCAAACAAAATATAACCAGAGACATTGAAATTAAGACTAATTTTAACGATAGCCAGAGGGGAGAGGGGAAGGAACAGTGGAGAGAAAGGTTTTCAGGAACTACTACAAAGGACGCATGGACAAAACCAAGGGGGAGGGTGGAAGCAAGGGAGGGAGGTGGGTTTGGGTGGGGGGGGAATAGTGGGGGGGAATGCAGACAATTGTAATGGAACAACAATAAAGTAATTTTAAAAAAACCATGGTTCCTATTGAAATGTGTTTTTATCTTATTTTTAAACCCTACTCACTAAAATAGTAATTTTATTCTTTACTGTGAGGTACAGTTGAATATAATGAAGAATAATATTTAAATAAACATCACACTTCGGTTTAATGGATTTTTAGACTTGGAAGAAAATGCAGAGCTCTATAGCCATCACTCTTTGTTTTAAATATGAGAAAATTGCCAAGTCCAGAAAGGTTACAAGGTCAGTTTTCCTCAGTTTGCACTTGACTCTCTCACACTTGTAGATTCCAACTTCAATTTTGCTCTTCGGAGTGAGGGGTCACCATCAACTTTTGGCTACAATCGGTCCTTTCATAGTTCTTACTCTGCTCAGCGCTCCAGTCTGGCTCCCTTCCGCTTTGGGGATTTTAAATGCAACCTAATACCTGATAAGAAAATTTGGTATTCTCAGAGTAATTTTGCTTCCTAGCCATAAGACAGCAATTCCTTATACTTCTCATCTTATAACTCGAGGCTCTGGACATGGAAAAAGGAAATCTCCCTGGACGACATATGGACTTAGCCGCTCCAAGGCAACTGATGGAGCTGGAGTGCCAACAGCGATGTTTTGGAAAAACTCCACAGGAGGCTATGACGTGGACCCGGCTTATAAAACAAACAAACAACAACAACGAAAATGCCGATCAAGTAGAACATCACTGTTTTATAAGTAAAGGAATTAGGATTGCACAGCAAAATGGTTTGCCCAGGTCTTAAACAATTTTAATAGGAATTTCAATACTACATCTCGAATTTTCCCACCACTCTAAGGCTGTTTTTTTCCTTCTTCTTTTTGGTCCTGATCATCACTGGCTACAATTTGATGAATCGTAAGGAACCTGACATTCCCTTTCCTCAAGCATTTTCATCCGTATGTCTTTGTCTTTTATGTTACTGGGTGATAGCATTAATTTTTGTTTTCCCCCATATCTAGTATGCTGTTATACTCAAGAATCTCCATGTTCGTTACCAGGCTTCCCAGAAAAATGTATAATAATATGCTACCTCTGGTGTTAAATGGTGAACTTTGGATGATGAAGTTGATTTTATCATTTGCGGTCACTGTTTAGTTTCTTGATTACATGGTATGATTATAACACTGACTTCAAACCCCTCAACGTATATGTATAACTAGATGTAGAGATATATTTCAACATCATCTTATGAATGTCAAATGTATACATTAAAAATGGTAGGAGTTATTTTGACATTATTTTAACAGCTTTGTATATCATGGATTTTGAAACAGAAGAAGTTGCTATGGAAAATACAGCAAATCTAGATTGACTCCCTAAATTGGCTTTTGTATATCAATACTTATAAATAAGATAAAGGTTATATTGATTTAATTTCATTTTTAAAACGTCTGAGCACTTTTATGCATTTCTCAAAGTGAGCAAAATTCACTTGAAGATTTGAAAGATTTTAATATTTTTATTTTGAGAGTTCCCTTTTGAACCTTTTTCATTGCAAAAATATTAGAAAACTTTTGTATGTTCTATATCTAAAGCTAAGTCTTAGAAATTAGCATATTTTATTTTTCATGATTATTCATGAGAAATTAATTTAAATGCAGTTGTCATCTTCCAACAGATTATTACAAACCAAATGCAGTACATTGTAAGCTAGTAATTCAGTTCGTTTCTTTTCCTTGGGTCATCTATAAATGTGAGTCCAGTGAGGGACAAGCAGAATTACAGTCAACATTCTATATCACATGTGAGTATAGGTAATGATGGTAGATCATACTGACAATAGGGAAAATCAGCGCCTTTGGAAGATACAGTGTATCAGTCTCGGATTCAACAATGCAAGTCATGTAAATCAAGTGGGATTCTTTCACTCTTTCAAATAACTCTGCAAAGTATGCACTATGTAATGATCATGGAAAACTAGTCGAAGACAAATATAGGTGTTACTCTTCTGTATGTATGTATTATAGAAATTTAGGTTCCAGGAATTATTTTTCCTGTTCATCTCTACAACTCCATTAAAACCGTTTTGGCTCAAGAAAACTGACTGACTTGGAGCGGTTACATTTTTATTATTGAACTGCTTGTCTTTGCCTAAATATTAAGTTCCAGCTTCAAAAGAAAGAACGCTTAAGGGAGAATGATGAGCAAAGTTGCCTGCAAAGGAAATCAGGGCCGAGCAGTTACATCATTATGTTTCAACCACACAAATGAAGCAAAAGTGAAGCTCTATGTGATAGCACAAACTCTGCTGAGTTACCAAAAGGTTCAGGGGTAAATTTGCTCACTCCTAGCTGGTATCTTTAATTTAAAGGTACAGCATTTTTAAAAACTTAAATCCTGGGGTCAGCTCAGTTTGGTTATAAATACCATGAAAAATCCACTTAATGACTTTATTCTGCCTCCCCCACCCTGTATGTGGTGTGTCAGGTGTCATCTTACGTATTGAACAAGCCAGATGAGGAGTGTCTTCGCCCTCTGGGCTCTGTGCAGAAGTGCCGTAGACTGGGTGGCTTACAAACTGCGGAAACTCATTTCTCACTGTTCTGGAGGCTGGAGGTCTGAGAGCAGGTGCCGACGTGGTCTAATTCTTACGAAGAAACTGTGCTGGCTTGCAGACTGCCACCTTCTCCGTGTATTTTCATGTGCTGGCGAGCAGAGGGAGGACTCTTATAAGGGCACTGTTTCCATTTTTCTGTGAGTTCTACCCCTATGACTCATTTAATCCCAAGTACTTCCCAAAGCCCCCTAGTGTTTCAGTATATGCACTGGGGGAAATGCAAACCATTCAGCCCATAGCAAGGAGTTCAGAGCTTGGAATCATGGTCCCGCTGACTACCCAGCTTCTGATGAAGATAGTGTCAGGAAACTGAGTCGATAGTTGTTTATTCTATTTGCTAGTTACCTATAAATTGAGTGTTTCATCATGATCATGAAACCTAATCGTAAAATATATTCCTTGGAAAAAAAGGGGAAGCCTGCAATTAAATAACTCAAAATGCTGTTCATTTAATACACATCTACTGAGTGTCTAGAATTTTTCAAAACATTACACTAGACACTGTTGGAGATACAGGGGTGATTAACATGATGCTTCTGCTCTCTCTGGATATGATTCTGACTAATAGTGGTTCATTTTAATTTCCACTTTTATTACCTTTCTTAATGATGCTATTCTCCATTGATGATTTTGAACATAAGCAGATTTTCCCAATGACTGTCTAATGTGTACCAATAACAGCTTTATTCTTTGTTCTATCTGTGTGAAGAGACAAAGGTTTAGTCTTCCTTGACATTTATAGCATCGCATGTACCTGCACTTCATAAAAGGTTACCTAAATCAAATGTATTCCAAATAGGCAATATTTAACATTAAAAATGTCAAAGGGAGCGGGTAAGATCCTCTATAGGGCAACATGGAATTGATCGACTGAATAATAACTAGGGAATGATGAATTACACATTCCCTTTAAATTTCAACCATTTGCTAACAAGTAAGTTGATTCTAATGCTCACTCTGTTGCGACCGCAGCCGAAAGGTCTGTAGACACCTCAGCTTCATAATGCCCCAAACTGAACTCCGCTCCTTCCTTGAGAACAGCTCCTCTTTCCCTTCCTTCATTTTTGTCTTCCTCCCTAGTCCTTCCATCTTACTCGGGCAGTGTGTCCCCATCCATCCTCCCCTCAGACGAGAAATCCATCATCCTTGATTTCCCCTTTTTTCATTGCCCATTCAGCCAATTACCAAGTGCAGGTCCTCCTGATTTTCTCTCTTGAAATGTTCTATAACCCAATAATTTCCTCTGCCTTTTCTGTGATAACCCCTGTTCTGGCTATCACGTGTGTTATTTACATGATCATAGTTTATTCCCACCTATAAAAGACTTCTAGCCTTTATTCATGCTCCGGTAATGCTTTCGTAATTCTTTCAGACAACTGACAATGTAATCTATTTAACCCGCAAAGCCGACCGGGTCATACCCTGCTCGATGCTTTGAAATATGCCAGCCCCCAGCAGTCTGGACTTCTGGACGTACACTGGGTTTCTTGCCAACCTGCCAGAGCCCTTTGGTGCATCACCTACTTCCAGTCTTCTCCGACTGACTCATTCTTTCAGGGTTGAGGTGGCCCCTCCTGTTTCTGCCGCACTTAGCCTAGAGTTTTAATATCATGTGTTTATATTGCTGCTTTGTGTGTAATTTGATGGTAAGTCTATGAAGTGTTTAATGCCTGTTTGATGAATGATGAGTGAGCCTTGAATGCATTTAAGAAATTTAAAATTTACAGTAGAGTAAGTGAGGATAATAATGCTGCTTGGATTAGTTTACCTCATGAACAATTCTTTAAGACCTTTTAGAAGCTGGAGAGCCAATGATTTGAAACTATATTGAGATCCCTAAGGGAACACTTATAAGTGAGTTAGTATTAGATTTTTATCCTTAGCTGCCATGTAATAGTATTTAATATAATCTTCTTGATGACTGTCATTGACATGAAATTTTCAGATTGCTGCTTTTACGAATGAGTTGTAGGATTTAGTAAACCTGAGACTTACTGGGGGATATTTTTTATGTAAATAAAGTGCATCTGTCTCTCTGTCTTAACCAGATGCCATTTTAGCCATTTCTGTCTCTGGCTCTTCCCATTTGCCAGTAAAATATCTATGAAGTACCTGAGAAAAAACGTTGAAGATCATAATGAGACATTGAATTAGAATTGTCTTAGAATCTCTTGCATGGAGGGAATTTCATTGCCGATTAGCTTTTTAAAAACAAATGGGGACAATCCATGATGTTTCTGCCAGTAACAGGCTCAGCACGAGCACCTGAAAGGAGAAGAAAGAGAGTTTGAATGTCTTCTGCAGCCCCCTGGTTCAGAGATGCTCAGTGAGTTGCAATGTGGGTAATATAGTCAATGATGATGAAATAACTGGATATGGGGCCAGGTGGGTACTTGGAGCAGCAGGGTGGGGGGCAGGGGGGAATACTCTATAGAGTGCTTGGCTTTCCTGCCACTTTGCTATACATTTGGAGCTGGTGCAGAATGGTATTAAATGCAAACTGAGATGGAAAAATAAAGAAATGCTTAGCGCGTACCAACCATAAAACTAGACAGTCATTGGCTTGGTGGATGCTGACTTTTCCTAGTAGCCAGAGCGGTGTCTCCAACCCCCCAGTAGTACCTGCTTCCAATTTCCATTCCGAGATAATACAGATACCTGGGAGGAAATGGGGGTGGGGATGTGACATGTGACACTGCCTCCTGGGAAGTGAGGGGCCTCCAGACATGGGGCTGTTGACCCCGGTGGGAGCGGGTGGGGTTCGGAGGACTGGTAAACCCCAGCAGTGACCATGTCCATTCCTTAGGCCATGAGTGCAGGGGGAGAAGATGTGTTTTAGATACAGTTCAGTTACCAGTAAGTTACATGGGATCGTGTAACTCACTCTCTAATTCAAGACATTACTGGTATCACAGAGAACTCATTATGCCAAAAGTGAGGGCAAGCCCTCTGCACCCCTCCCTCAGAAGTGTGTCCTCAAAAATGTCTTATCAGCACAAAAAAAAAACAATAAATGGCAGTGTATCCTGCCAATAACCTCATTCATTGTATTAATGACATCGTATTACAGTCATTCTGACTTAGATGCTTTAACTTTTAACTTTTTCCCAACAAAAGTAAGTTATTTGTTATTCTTTCCAGATTCCCTTAAATGTATAACTGCCTTATCCCATGGCCACCAACACTATCCAAGCCCTTACACCCTCTTAACGGAAGGAGCGAGTCAGCTTCCAGAATGCGACCTCTGACCCAGATGGCTGTGTCTTTCAAGCCATTCTAAATGGCCTCATTCATGGTCATAAAGCCCAGCTCTTGCATGTCGCTCCTGCTTTTGCTTTCCAGTACATCTCCATTGCAGACACTGAACAGCCCGAATTGCACACCTGATCTGTATTTTGTTTTGATTCTTCTGTTCAGTGGAAATGGGACCACGACTTACAACGTGGCCCCATAAAATCCAGTGAGAGCAGCATCCACATAAATAAAACACAGACCATTGGTGATGTCTCCACTCGCTCCATAACGCTTGTCAGAGTGAGTTTTAGACTCTGGATCACTTTTGACAGTATAAAGAGTCTCTGGATTGCCAGTCAGTCATCATTGAGATTCAAAAAAGAAAGAAAACATTTTGATTTATGATGGAAATAAAAATAGACAAATACTGCGTACACTGTACCCTTTGGACTACTCCTCGTAATACCGGAAGCATTCTAATGAGTATAAATGTAACACAGGTCATGCCAAAGAAGCAGTAATAATGAAAGTCGTCAGAGTTTCCTCAGATTCAAGTTGGAAGAGTAGTCACATCAACAGCATTGCCAGTTCCATCACAATAAGGAAACATCCCAGAGACAGTTTAATGGCGTAAATTCCCTCCGTAGAGAATTGGACGGACAAGAACACGTGTTGAACCAGTCTTCAGTGGAAAGAAGCCACATTGCTGGGTGGCTCTGCGAGGTGTGGAGAGATTAACTGCTGAACTTCCTTAGCTCCATACAGAGAAGTTAAATATTCTAGGATCTACTTGTCTTAAAGCATCCAGGATTCAGCCTTCTGAGAGCGAAGAGTTTGGTCGGTTCCACCTGATGGACACATGTGGCCCTGCTGTGGTCCCTTCCTGCCCAAATCCACCCATCCTTCAAATTATACCCTCATCCTCTCCCTAGACCATTCTGACCTGAGGTACTTCCTCCATTAGATGCCATTGCTCAGCTTCTGTTTTAAACTATCTGTCCATGTCTTATACATGTTTTCACATATCTATCCATTGATCCCCCTTTCAATGCACAGCTTGTATCCCTTCCTCCACCACAGAAGATGTGAAATGTGACTTCGGAGGTGGAGGAAATCGCAAGTGTGCCTGGAGCTGGCGCTGAGCAGCTGTACCCAGGGCACGAGCTACACCCATCACATCGCAGGCGTGAATTCGGAGGGGAGGGTGCAGGAACAGTGCCCTTCATGTGGGCTGAACTCCTTGAGCATCCTTGCGTGGAATAGCAAGGAATGTTTTGACTTCCTTAGTACCTGTGTTCATTACATTTCTCAGCAGATCAGACCGTATGAGTCTCTACAGTCAGGACTAATAAAACGAGCTCTCTAACAGTCTATAGGCAGTGTCAATATTGTTTTGCAAACCTCTGGCCAACTTTCCCAGCCTCCTTTCATGAGTGAATCAGGGCGATGTGAACGCCTGGACCAATGACAGATCCAATGTATCCTAGTGTCAGAGGTTACTTGGAGCGGACAGAGAGCCTTTAGGCACCTCCTCCTGACGGAAGTCTACAGTCTTTTTATATCGCTGCTCTGAGCATTTAGCAGAAGTTCCACACTCATACTGATTGCTAAATCTAATAGGAGCCTCTTACTCTGCGGGTATGATTCCATTTAATAAGAACCTTTCCCAAGACACTCAGCTGGGGTCGGATAGCCTACCCTAGGTCAACTTCAGGACATAATTGAGTCAGAAGTGAAGATCTGTTCACCTCACTTGGAAATGGAATCATTTCACAACATAGAAGGATGATTAAATTAGCACCTCAGCGACGCCTATCCTAAGTGTCATTGTAATTATTGTAATTAGTCATCAAACTTTTATTGAGCACTTACGATAGATCAGAATTGTGCTAGATTGATGCTCAGCAACGACTTCTTAAATAAAATTCTTAAAAATAAAAAATTCGTGGTAGGCACAGCATTTGCCTGCCTTCTCCCCTTCTAGACTTGCCATTGCACCAGTGGTACGAAGTGGACGTCACAGATCATAATATCTAGTTTATGATAAATGAGCGACATACCGATCGTCATACACGCATGCTCATCTATAAACTTGCCTTGGAATTACATTCTTTTCTATTTTCGCCTCAATCCAATCTCTGATGTCATTGAACTCCTTAGAGACCATACCTTCTTCAATCCCAACGAGAGCAACAAGCACTTTACAATCCTTCTGGCTCCTCGGATAACTTGGGAATATACACTCTTCTTAAACTTTAAGAAAATGTTCTCCTACCCTCACTGAAAATATGTTTGTACTTAATCTCATCGTTTTTCTCTTCGATCCCAAATGGGTGGAGTGCTAGGTGCAGCTGCTGTTGGCTGCCAGGGTGAGTTGATTTCCAGGCTTGGTGTGTCTGCAGCATTGGAAGGGGAGGAAAGCCCAGGTTCGGTATGAGGGTAGGCTAACGCGTGTAGCTCTTTCTTCAGCTTACCCGTTGCCTTTATACCATAACAAACCAAAAGTGCCTTATGTCTAGATTGTGCTATTCTGATCACCTATTGATTATAAAGCTTTGCATGTAAGGAATACCTGATTTTTTCATACTTTTCAGTGCCCTCTGTGTTAGACAGAATGATCCCCCCACCCCGAAGGTGTCCGCACCTGATCCCTGGAACCTGTGAAAGCGTTACCTCCCATGGGTCCTGGGACACAGTCAGTGTAAGCTGCTGCTTCCCAGCCCCAGCCTCACCTGGGGGGAGATGATACGCAGGCTGATCACACAGAAGTGACCGAGCACATTGCTAAGACTGAAAATGGGCGAGCTCCGCTTTATAAGTCATTATAAAAGACGAGAACTACCATAACGTTTCTCCCTCCAGGAAGCTTCCTCTGGAGACAGAGTGAAAGGGTTTGGATCGGGTGAGGCCGGTGGCACAGCGATGGCAGACCAGAGACGAGAAACATGCACGTGTGAAGTGCGTGTGGTAGAGTGAAGGGGGGGGACAGAGAGCGTTGTGGTGAGCACAGCGCATCCGTCTGGACCGTGCAGGGGTGGCTCGGCACGTACTCAGATCAGGAGGAATCACGTAGGCGTATTCTTTCACTGGAAGCAAATTGTCGTGCCTTCAACTTTTTAAAGCAAAAAGTTTTAAAACTTCTACCATGTTTAGAAAATGTAAATTTCTAGGCATCTTTACATACAGAACAATAGAGGTTTCAGGAAATTAAAGGAAGTAGTTGCAAACTTTCAAAAGCCATAATTGTTATTTCCTGAGGAAGAGAATTTAATAACATTGAGAAGTGCTTCTAAAAAGAAAGGTGAGCTTTTTTTAAGCAGGTTAAGCACAAAGGAATTTGAATGATACTCAGTTTATTTATTTCCTTAAGAGCACAGCAGAGCGTACAGTGTCATATTATATAGTTGTACACCTGAAATTTATATAATGTTATTAACCAGTGTGACCCCAATAAATTTAATTAAAAGAACCTCATTAGAATGTTCTTTTTACTGAGTTGTCAGAATATCAAGAAGGCTTTTATATTCTGTCCTTTTAGAAAATGTTATAAAATGTTCTGAGGCTCATTTTTATAGAAGGGCTTAAAGTTACAAGTCAAGTGCAGCTCTCCTTGTCCTTCCTGAAGCTGAATATGCTCACGCATCACTTCCACATTAAATAGGAGAAATAAGAACAAAAGCAAAGCACTCTGGCTCAGCACAGCCGTTACCTCCAATTAGCTGGCATTGCACAGCTGTGATAGTGCTGCCAATTAACTAATAAGGAGCAAAAAAATCAATATTAACCTTCTCTTTTTTCTTGGTAAATACTTTTTAGAGTCCTTGTGTTAATTTGTCATTTCCAAATTACCATTTTCCTAAATTTCATTAGAGATGCTAGAGTAATTATATTACCGATAAAAGGTATATTCATGCAGCATATTATTTGCAAAAAGAAAAATAATGTCTTCATCAACCATACACCAAGTACATAACTTTCATTTTTTTAACCTTGTTAGTAGTCAATTTGTAGTCCTTTGCCAATGTTAAAGTTTCCATAATTAGTTTCTGTTGTTTAGTAAACTTTATGATTGCCTTAGATGAAAATCTAAGTGTCTGTTTTGGGGTATCTTTTATGTGGCTCTAGCATAGGATTGTTTGTTAATCTTGAACCTATTTTTCTGGGATGGCATCTTTGCCTGCTCTATTCCTCAACTTTGTTATTTGTGGAATAAAATAGGCCACTTCCGTTGTGCAGTGTTCTAATCCGTTTTTCCTGGACCTTCGTACTTCATTTTCTATGTAACAGGGTGGAAATAATTTTAGTGTTCGTGAAAGTGATATGTATTCAGTACCCATGAATGGAAATTTAGGTTAAACATAGTCATGCTTACTCTTAGGAATATTTGTGTTACTCAGTGAGTAACTATGACTACTAAATCACCCAAGGGGATTTAAAAATAAATGTGATAGAATTGGCAGAGTCAAGAGAGCAGAGAAGGTAAATCCTGAACTCATCGCTTCTCACGACCGTGTCAAAAGGTGAAGCGTAAGGTGGAACGGCCATCACTGCGAGCCACCTGTGGACTGCCGGAACAGAATTCCTGAAACTGAGGATGTAAAGAGGAAGGCACACTGAGACAGATACGAGCAAGGGCAGACATTCCGCTGGGTCAGGTCCCTTGCCCGCAGCGTCACAGTTAATAAACTGGGTGAATATCTGAGCTATCAGGATTCCCTCTGAATCCTCAGTTGCCGGAATTCTGTCTCAGTGAAGGGGTCTGAGACCTATACCAGCCTTGCTGCCTTGAGGCTCCAATGCCAGGAAGAGGAGTCCTCATGACTCCTGGCTTTGAGCAAGCAGGGACAAGACGTGGCCCACAGTGGAGCCCCTCTCAAGAGGCTGTAGACCCAAAGCACCTCTCATCCAGCCTCGCCCCGCACCAGAGCCCCACCCAAGCAGCTGCACAACAAACACACCTGATGGCCTGGTCGGCTTCAGCCAACTGCAGAACCGACACTAGTGAATCCTGCCCGTCTGTGCAATCATTCATCTGCTGTTGCTGCAGCCAGTCCTCGAAGCCCTTTGGCTTGAGGCTCAAACCCACCTGCCAGTGTGCTTGCAGCAATTGCCACAGGAGGGCACACACAGCCAACACAGGGGGCACGCAGCTGCGGTGACCAGGGGACACTACCACTAGGCCTCACGGGCCACCTTCTGCATAAGGCCACTCTTTCAAGACTGGGGCATGCAGCAGATCTCCCTAAACTACATAGAAACAGAAACAAGTGGCAGCCATACATAGGAAACAGAGATTTATTCCAAATGAAAGAACAGGACAACACTCCAGGAAACAAGAACGAGACAGATACAAGCAAGCACCCACATGGAGGATTCAGAACGATGATTATACAGATGTTCGGTGAACTTAAGAAAGACTAGATTAACTCAGAATGCCAACAGAGGGACAGAAAATATAAAAAAGAACCAATCCGAACTTAAGAATACTATAACTAAAATGAAAAAAGTAGAAAGAAATCCATAGCAGATTAGATGATACAGAAGAATGAATCAGTAAGCAGAAGACAAGGTAGTGGAGATCACCCAATCATAACAGCAAACAGCAAGCAAAATAATTAAATGAGGATAGTATAAGGGACCTCTGGGGCCACATCAAGTGTACCAATATTTCCATGATAGGGTTTCAGAAGGAGGAGGGAGAGAAAGGGATAGAAAACCTATATGAATCAATAATGACTAAAAACTTGCCTACCCCAATGAAGGAAACAAATACCCAAGTTGGAAAGCACAGAGGGGCCCAAATAAGATGGACCCAAACAGGGCCACACCGAGATACATCAAAAGTAAAAGAGAATCTTAGAAGTATCAAGAGAAAGGAGCTGATTGCATACAAAGGAGTTCCACCAGACTATCAACTGATTTTCCAACAGTAACTTTGCAGGCCAGAAGGGAATGGCCTGATACATTCAAAGTGATGTGAGGTAAATCTGTAACCAGGAATACTCTAACCAAGGAGGCTATCATTCAGAATTGAAAGAGAGATACAGAGTTCACCGGACAAGCACAAGCTGAAGGAGTTTATTACCACTAAACCAGCACTATAAAATACTTTTTAAAGGACTTCTTTTTTCCTAGAGATTTTTTATTATTGTTCAAGTAGACTTGTGTCCATTTTTCCCTCCATCACTTTCCCCCACTGCACCTACCCCCACCTGTCACCCTCAATCCCTCCGCCCTTTGGCTTTGTCCATGGCTCCTTTATACATATTTCCTTTTTTCCTTTACATATATATTTCTTGATGACCCTTCCCCTCCTTTCTCCTGTTATCCCCCTCCCCTCTGGTTACTATCTTTAAGTGGAAAAGAAAAGACCAAAACTGAAAATAGGAAAATATAGGGTAGGAAAAATCTCATTGATAAGGGCAAACAGTAAAAGTAGTGGATCAACCAAGTATCAAATGGGTAGAAAAGTTTAAAAAGAAAAGCATTATCATTATGTGTAAACACAGTAATAAATTAAAGGATACACCCTAGCTGGTGTGGCTTAGTGGATTGAGTCCCAACCTGTGAACCAACGGGTTACCAGTTCTATTTCCAGTCAGAGCACATGCCTGGGTTGCAGGCCAGGTCCCCAGTAGGGGGCACACGAGAGGCAACCACACATTGATGTTTCTCTCCCTCTTTCTCCCTCCCTTCCTCTCTGTCTAAAAATAAACAATTAAAATCTTTAAAAAAAAAGGATGCACACACAAAAATGTAAAATATTGTGTGATGGCAAAACCATAAACGTGGGGTGAATAAAAACTATAGTACTTTATTTAAACTTAAATGACTATCAACTTAAAATAGACTACTATAAACATAGCTTGGGACGGAATAATTTCATGGTAACCAAACCAAAAACGTATAGTAGATATACAAAAAATAAAAAGAAAAATCCAAGCAAACTACTATAGAAGTCATCAATGTACAAGAAAGGAAAGCAAAAGAAGAAAGGAACAGAGAACCAGACAACAATTAAAAAATGGCAATAGCTACATACCTGTCAATAATTGCCCTAAAGGAAAATAGCCTTAGTGCTCCAATCAAAAGAAAGTGGCTGAAGGGATAAAAAGCAAGACCGGTACATATGCTGCCTACAAGAGACTTGCCTCAGATTGAAAGACACACACAAACTGAAAGTGAGTGGATAAAAAAAAAAGATATTTTATGCAAATAGAAACAAACAAGAGCTAGTATAGCCATGGTTATGTCAGACAGACCAGATTTTAAAACAGAAGCTGTAACAAGTCCCAAAGGAGGGTAGAAAATGATAAAGGGATCAATACAGGAGTATGTAACTTATCAACATGTGTACACCCAACACAGAAGCCCCTAAATCCACCAAGCAAGTATTAACATATATAGAGAGAGATTGGCAGTAACCGAATGATGATAGTAGGGAACTTGAACACCCTGCTCACAGCAGTAGATGAATCATTCAGATAGAAAATCAACAAGGAAATAGTGGCCTTAAACAACACGTGACCCCAGATAGACTTAGGAGGTATTTAATGACAGTCCCCGAACAGCATAATGCACATTCTTTTTGATTGCACATGGAACATTTTCCAGGATGGACCTGTGTTAGGTCACAAAACAAGCCTCCATATATTTAACAGGATTGAAATCCTATCAAGTCGTGATCACAAAGATATGAACTTAGAAATCAATAGCAAGAAGAAAACAGAAAGAAAAACACTTTGGGGGTAAAGAACATGCTGTGAAACCATCAATGGATTAATGAGGAAGTCACGGAGGAAACCAAAGATATTTTCAGACAAATGAAAATGGGAACACAATGACCCATAATCTCTAGGACACAGCAAAAGCAGTTTAAGAGGGACATTCATAGTGATACAGCCCACCTCAAGAAACAAGAAAAATCTCAAATAAAAAACCAGCTAACCTTACACCTAAAAGGAACTAGAAAAAGAACAAAACTCAGAGAAAATAGATGGAAGGAAATAATAAAGATCCCAGCAGAACTAAATGAAAGAGACAAAAAATAGAAAAGATCAGTGAAATTAAATAGTTCTTTGAAAAGAGAAACACAATCCATTAACCTTTAGCCAGACTCATCAAGAATAAAAGAGAGGGTTCAACTAAATAAGAAACGGAGAGGCGAAGTGACAACTGACACCATAGAAATACAAAAGAGTGTAAGGAAATACTACAAGCAAGTACATGCCAATAAATTGGACAACCTGGAAGAAATGGACAAATTCCTAGAAACATAAAGTCTCCCAAGACTGAGTTAGGAAGAAGCAGAAAAATCTCAACAGACCAATTACAAGTAATGAACTTGAATCAGTAGTCAAAAAACTCTGAACAAGCAAAAGCCCTAGACCAGAGGGATACATAGGTGAATTCCAGTACACATTCAAAGAACTAATATCTATTCTTCTACAACTATCTCAAAAAATTAAGAAGGGAAAGCACTCAAACTCAATGTCAGAAGCAACCATTAGACACGACAAAAAGTAAAATGATAGGCCAACATCTCTGAGGAACATACATTTAAAAAAAAAAACCTCAATAAAATATTACTGAACCAAGTTCAGCAATACATTAAAAAGGTCATGTACCATGATCAGGGGGTATTTACTCCAGGTTTACAAGGTTGATTCAATATCCACAACTCAATCAACATGATACACCGTGTAAGCAAAATAAAGAATGAAAATTATATAGTCATCTCAGTAGAAGCCCAGAAAGTATTTGACAAAATTCAACATCCATTTACAATAAAAAAGGACCATCAAAGTGGAACTAGAGGGAACATTCCTCAACATAATAAAAGCTATATATGGAAAACCCACAGCAAAATTATATTCAACAGTGAAGAGAAAAAAGCTTTTTTTTCTAAAATCATGAACAATACAGATTCTCATTCTTACTACTTTTATTCAACACAGGATTGCAAGTCTTAGCTAGTGTACTCAGACAGGGAAATAAAAGGTTTCCAAATTTGGAGGAAAAACTAAAATTGTCACTATTCGCAGATGGCATGATGCTGTAGATAGAAATTCCTAAATATACCATGAAAAAGACTATTAGAACTGATAAATGAGTTCACCGAAGTTGTAGGATATAAAATTAATATTTAGAAATAGATTGTGATTTTGTACACTAATTATAAACCATTAGAGAAATTAAGAAAACAATCCCATTTATAATTATACCAGAAAGAATAAAATACCTAGAAATAAATTTAACCAAGAAAGTAAAAGACTTATACTGTGAAAAGTATACAGTATTGATCAAAGACATTGAAAAAGACATAAATAAGAGGAAGGATACACAGTTTTTGTGGATTGGAACAATTATTATTATTAAAATGTCCATATTAACCAAAGCAACCTACAGATTCAGTGCAATGCCTATCAAATTTCCAATGGCATTTTTTACCTAAGTAGAACAAGTAATTCTAAAATTTATATGAAACCGCAAAAGGCCACAAATAACTAAAGCAGCCTTGAGAAAGGAAAACAAAGTTGGAGGTATCATACTACCTTTTTTCAAACTATACTACAAAGCTATAATAATCAAAACAGCCTGATATTGGCATAAAAACAAATAGATTAATGAAACAACATAGAGAGGCTAGAAATAAACCCACACTTATTCAGTCAATTAATCTATGACAGAGGAGGCAAGGATATACCATGGGGTAAATACCATCTCTTAAATAATTGGTATTGGGAAAACTAAACAGATACATGCAAAAAAAAAAAAAAAGAAAAGAAAAGAAATCAGACCACATTGTTACACCATTTACAAAAATAAAATAAAAATAAATGAGAGACCTAAAGATCTGAAACTCCCAGATGTAAACATAGACAGGCAATGAACTTTTTGACATTTGTCTTAGCAATATTTTTTGGATATTTCTCCTAGGACAAAGACAACAAAAACAAAAATAAACAAATGGGACTTCATCAGCCTTGTCATTTGTGACAGTATGGATGAACCTAGATGGTATTATGCCAAATGAAATACCTAAGAGAAGGACAAATATGACATAATTTCCTTCATATGTAGAATATAAAAGCAAAGTAAAAAAAAAAAAGCAAACTTATACAGAATGCAGGCTGATGGTTGCCAGATAGGAGGATGGATAAAAGGGGAAAGGCATTAGTGAGTACAAACTGCCAGTAATAAAATTAGTCACGGAGATATAATGTACAGCCTAGGGAATGGAGTCAATAATGTCATAATAACTATGTATTTTGCCAGATGGTTATTACACTGGTGGTGATTACTTTGTAAGGTTTATAAATGTCTAATCAATATGTTGTACACTGAAACTAACAGACTATTGTATGTCAACTATAAAAAGTAAAGTAGAAGCCATAAATGCTTTATCTTAATTTTGTTTCATCACTGGAATTTTTTTGAAAAGACACAAGAATTTGTGTTAATGTGTTATTTATGCATAGTTACTCTAAGTAGCTAGAACTTTAGAACAAACGTGAATCAAGTTCAAACTCTTAACAGTGGTTAAAGACTGTTAATATGTAGAACCCCCCCAAAAAAGAAAAACATTTAACATTATGTTGAAAGGAATTCTTAAAATGCATTTTTTATTTTATGTCAAGATTCCACCTTGGATATTCTAATTAAAGTCACCAATAATGTCTTGAAAACCTAAGCAGAAACAGGCATTGGCTAGCAGCTAAAAAAAAAAAAAAGAGAGAGAGATTAATCCTAAAAGAGGAATATCTTCAAGCAGCCCACAGTGGATAAAACCTAATTAAGGTTTATAATTAGAAAGTTAAATTATGCAGCAAATCTCAGACTTGGAAGGGCCCTTTATACCAAGAAGTCCAACCACTCCATGATACCGATGCTCAACCTTGACTTTGTTTTCATCGGCTGTCTATCTCTACGTGCCAGAACTGTTCATTGGCATATCCAGCCAATTTGTTAAGTAAGACTATTGTATTTGAGACATGTTCAGTAAGATGTTAAACTGCTATCTATTAAAGAGGGCTACAAGAACACTCTTCCTCTCCCCCCAATTTTCTTGACCTGAATGAAGCTTGACATAGGATGATCACTAGCACGGGCTTTGGTGACACTTGCGCATCGTATAAAATCCCTTCTCTGCCACATGCCAACTCGGTGGATAGGCTCCGTGGTCCCTGACCTGAGTTGTAACGTGGGGATGATAAGCTCTGCCTCAGAGAATTGTTCCTGTCTCTCACGGTGGCTGGAATGTGGTACTTGCCCAATAAAGAAGTAGCTACACTATTAATTTTTATCTCCCTATCAAGCCAAAGAGAAAGTCAGTATCTGACAGTAATTATCAGTGATGTGTTGATCTGCTATACTTTGAGAGAATTTGTGGGCTTTTTCTAAAACTGTAAACTTCCAGTCCATCGCAGGAATGTCATCTATTGCAAGAACCTAAAGTAAGGATATTTATCCATTTGATAATTAAAGGATGAAATAGTGACTAAACTTCCAGAATGAGCATTGATGAGCCTGAGTTCCTGAAGAATGGGCTTGGGGATTCCTTCTGCCTTTAGAGCTCCTACATTCTTCATCTCAGAGACAGATGGGAGCTGCTCAGAGATGCATAAGACTTGCCTCACTTCCCCTTGGTCACTGCAAGGCAGGGGCAAGTGTGTCTCTCGGGATGCTGGATCTCTCCCAAGGCTGCCCTTATTCTGGGTTTTCCAGCCCCTGAGCCCTTTCCTACTTTAACTATCTGGCTATGAACTTTCTCTTGCTTGAAACCAAAGTGTCTTATCTGATGCAGAATGGAAAGTCTCCAAATGGAGAGTCAAGGCCCTTCTGACCTATTTGTGGACAAATCGTAGTGAAAGCCTCTTTAAGGCAGAAGCCAGGGAAATAATAAAGTGACCGAAGCAGGCTGAAGTCAGCCTGCTACCCCAAAGGGGAATACGTGGGGACTTCAGGCACAGTCCCCTTTTGGGAGTTCATGAGGAGACTGTCCCCCAGTGGGTTTCATGAGGTACAACAGCAGCTACAGAGATACAACAGCAGCTACAGAGAACAGAGGTGTATCCTGTTGCTGTGGACCAATTCACTGATCCTTCCCCTTGTGATCTTACTCTTAGATCTTATTAAGTTTGGTCTGTCACTCGGGCTTGGGTGCCCAGATGCATGAAAGGCAGTCAGATTTCAGAACTTGGCTTCCTAAGTTCAGTGACACACCCCCTGCCGTTTTTCTTAAATAATATTCAAGAAAAGTGGACATTTACAGAATTATGCTTTAATCCTGGTGCATCAGTTAGGTTTTTCTGTACCTAATACAAACAATTTATAACTATTTTGGTACTTAAGACAAAGAATAGAAGCTTTGTTACAAAGAGGAAGTGGAGGAAAAGGCTGATACTGAAAATATTTCCACAGAGAGTTTTGACCAAGGATTCTCTTACCAAAACAGTGAAAAATTGCTTGACCTTCCGTAGACTGTTTTCTCATTTTTTTAAAAAAAGGAGATGATGTCTATATTACAGTGTTTAATAATAAGAACTAAGTACAAAATATCTAAATTTCAGTTAAGCATCCAGTGCATTGTAAATAGAATATGTCTTAAACAACAAATGGATAAAAGAGGAAATTAAAGGGGAAATAAAAATTATCTTGAGACAAACCAAAATAGAAACATAACATACCAAAAATTATGGGATGCAGCAAAAGCAGTTCTAAGAGGGAAGTTCATAGCAATACACAGCCAAGTTCAGAAACAAGAAATATCTCAAGCAACTAACTCTCCATCTTAAGGAACTTGAACAAGAAGAACAAATAAAGACCAAAGGTGCAAGAAAGAAGGAAATGATAGTAAAATTGCCGCAGAAATAGGCCACATAAATAGAAGACTAGCACACAAATAACGCTATACTTGGCAGTGAGGTTGAAAACTTTTCCTTTAAGATCAGGAACAAGACAAGGGTTCCCACTCTTGCCATTTCTATTTAACATAGCACTGGAAGTCCTAGCCAGAGCGGTCAGAAAAGAAGACATCAGAATTAGGAATGAAGAAGTAAAATTGTCTCCATTTGCAAATATGATTTATATATAAAAACTCCTAAAGACTCCACCTCAAATCTGTGACATGTAATCAATACATTCAATAAAGTTGCAGCATACAAAATTACATTAAAAATCAGTATTGTTTTTATGCACTAACAGTGAATTACTGAAAAAGAAATAAATAAAATGATCCCATTTATTAAAGCATTAAAAACAATAAACCACTAAGGAATAAATTTAACAAAGGAAGTAAAAGGTCAAACTTCAAAAGACTGATGAAAGAAAGGAAAGAAAGAAAAGAAAAGAAAAAAGAAAAGAAAAGAAAGAGAAATGGAATGGGACCCTGTGTTCATGGATTGGAAGAACTAATATTGTTAAAATGTCCATACTACCCAAGGCCCGCATTTATTATATTAGTAGAAAAAACACTCCTAAGATTTACATGGAACCACAAAGAACACCAAATAACCAAGGTAATCCTGAGAAAGAAGAACAAATAGACAAGCATCACTTCCCAATTTTACACTGTATTATAAAACTATTATAATCAAAACTCTTTGGTACTGGCATAAAACAGCCAAAAAAAAAAAAAAAAAAAAAAAAAAAAAAAAAAGGCAATGGAGCAGGATCAAGAGCCGAGAAAGAAATCCATGCGTATAAAGTCAACTTATATTAGACAAGGGAGTCAAGAATATTCAATGGAGAAAAGACAGTCTTTTAAATAAGCTATGCTGAGAAAACTGAATATTCACACATTAACAGAATAAAACTAGACCCCTATTTGCACCACTCACAAAGATTAACTCAAATATATTAAAG
Source organism: Glossophaga mutica (assembly GCA_039655065.1). Lineage (NCBI taxonomy): Eukaryota > Metazoa > Chordata > Mammalia > Chiroptera > Phyllostomidae > Glossophaga > Glossophaga mutica. Next base: position 5,446,839 of record CM077313.1, on the reverse strand, counting down.
ATTTAAATGTAAGAGCTGAAACCTTTAGACTCCCAAAAGAAAAATAGGAATAAAAGCCCCTTGACATGGATCTCCTCAGTAATTTTTTTGGTATGACACCTAAAGAACAAGCAACACAATAAAAAAATAAGGGGAAAGACAAACACCATATGATCTCACCTGTAAGTGGAATCTAATCAACAAAGCAAACAAGCCAGCCAAACAGAACATGGAAATAAAGGACAAACTAATGGTGACCAGAGGGGAAGTGGGAGGGGGATGAAGGGGAAAAGGGGGAAGGGTCAAGTCAAAGAACATGTGTAAAGGACCCATGGACAAGGACAATGGGGGTGGGATGGAAAGTAGAAAGTAGGGCAGGGGAGAGTAATGGGGGGTAAATGGGGACAACTGTAATTGAACAGTTTAAAAAATTGAAAAATTAAATCAGATGACATCAAATTTAAAGACTCTGCCCAGTAAAAGAAAGAATTAACAAAACTAAAAGACAATATATGAGCTGGTAAAAAATGTTTGGAAACCGTATATCTCGTAAGGGGTCAGTAGTCAAAATTGTGTACTAGAAACAAAAAGAATGTTTCATCGTGACCATTCATTTTTGTTCAAGAAAGAAAACGCAGAATTAGTCTTCCTAGTTATATCGTGATATAAAACAAGTTAAAGGAGTTATTACTTCTATGACTTATTGCATTTAAGGGGTCCACATAAATTCTTGGGAAGCTGGAAGATGGAACATGGAATATAATAACTGGTTTTCTTGATGGGCTCATGGAGCAAAATAGAAAATGACAGCAAGGACATCCATATCCCACTGTGTTCCTTTAGGTATACTATGAAATGGGAGGAAGTTTCTTGGCGAACAGAGTATCGCAGAAAGTATCGCAACTTTCTGATTATGAGAATGGCCCTGTGAGAAATTGTCATCAGTTGTTCTTTGGGTCATTATCACGTATCATCTGCTTATAATTTCCATAGCAGCGAACACTGAATGTGATGTTACCCTCATAGCCGTGTGGGCTTGAGGGCGGGAGATATCGATAAGTATTCTGGTCATGACAATTCCTAAAGAAAAAATAAATTATAATCGATGCGCATAAATCACCACGAGTGATGATGCACCCACCCCCTTGTAAGTCAGTCCGCAGCCTTCGGTTGGCTGGCAACCTGGAGAAGTTACGAAACACTAAGCTGTGTCACCGTTAGCCAGATTAAGTCCACTGTAACCATATACCTACATGAAGCGCTTCATGAAGGAGATATGAAAAATGTGAACTGAACTGGCCTCAGAAAAATGATTGGGAGATAATACTTAGGCTGAGTATTATCACGTTCCTGGTGTAAGCCCATTATGGTTTCTAAAGGACTCACATCAAATAAGAAAAAAAAATCAGGAACTGAATCTGGAAGATTGAAAGATCGACATATCAGATATAATGTTCCAAAGGAGGGAAAAGGGAAAAGGAAGGAAGAAGAGATCGAGAATCACTCCGTATGTTCTAGAAGTAGAGGGAGTGGGTGGGAGGGGCCAGCAGAGGGGAGGAGCCCCAGAGCATCTTCTCTCCTTGGTTTCTGAGGATGGGAAACCAGTCCCGAGAAGACGAATGTGCACCCAGAGGCAGCACAGCCAGAAAGGCAGGGGCCCCCAAATTCTAATACGGTATATTTTCAGGATAGCCCAAATTAAATGTGATTCAGGGAGGAAGCGAAAGACCAGTTTCCATAACATTTGCATGAAAATTAAAGTTAAATACCACCTTCATTCGTATACAAAACTGAGACCAAATTCTGAAGCTCAAAATAAATGATCCTGGGAAGGGTCAAAGGGCATGGGCTCCGCTTGACCTCTGCTCAGAGGGACAGGAATGGAGGCCGTGGACCATGTTTCTGGGGGCCCGTGGTGGGACCCACAATTTCGGTGCAAGGGGGGGCAGTCCTGCCCTAGGCCTCTGGAAACTCCGCCTAACTATCTGGTACCCTGGAGGTCTGTCTGGTGTCCTTCACAGGAGACACTTCCCTATAAGACAGGGAAAAATACTGTTTCTGGAGGGGAACTCAACAACCCAGTGAAGTCTAGGTTTCCTGTTTCTTCTTTATTTCATTGCAGGTTTTGCCTTAATATTTCTAGCCAGCTTTTTCAAAAGATCCCCAAGTCTCCAAGCCCTTCAGGAATTCAAAAGGTGCCAGAGGCTGCCCCCTTCTCAAGCCCATCCGAACAGCCCTGCTGCAGAGGCGGAAAAGTGCAGACAGGACACCAAGCACAGGGGCAGTTCAGAAAAGCAAAACAATTTTTACAGGCGAGACCCTGTGCTGGGGAAAATGTGTCCCGGCATTTTGGGAGGGTGGGTCGTTTGTGGTCTACATGTGTTGATAAGATTCAGAAACAAGCAGCAAATGACCCACAGTTTCTGAAGGGCTGTTTCCTTTTAGGCAGGAAATAAGTGTTTCATTGGAAGAAAATAATGCCTGCTTCTACCTCAGTGACAGTCTCGGAACTGCCCAAAGAACAAAAGGATCCATATGGCGGTTTCCCTTCCAGCTTCCCCCAGTGCCTCCTGATGTTCCCCTCTCCCCTCCTGCAAAATCCCAGCTCGGCTTTCTGTTCCAGGCTCCCTTCCTCTGGGCTCCCGGGAAGAGATGGCCCTTGTCTTTCTCAAGATGACTCCTTCTCTTTGTCTCTTATCCCTTGTCCCAGAAATCTTGCTCAGAGATTGGTTCATCACCTTCTTTCCCCTCCAAGTCTCACCTCTCTTCCTTCCGTAGCCCAGCCCGGCGGTTCACAGCGTGGTCCCCTGACCGGCTGCATCAGCGTCCCCCGAGAACTTGTTACCAGCGTCAGTTCCCCGGGCTCACTCCCAGCCTGCTGCATCAGAAACTCAGGGTGGGAGCCCAGTGACCTGTGTTTCGACCAGCCCCCGAGGTGGGTCTGGAGCAGGCTGGCGCTGGAGAACCACAGGTCGGGGTAGTCCTTCTTCTGAGAATCACAGTGCACACAGCCTGGGCTTCCCGTGCCCTTAGCTGTCAGGTTTCTCGGAGCACTTGTCTCTCTCCTTTCTCATATCCTATTTGCTTTTCCACCTGCTGGTCACAATCAGTGTCACTTTGCATTTCAGGGAATTACATGTTTGGGTTGATTTTAGTGCTGCTGAATGATTATAGGGCTAACAAGCTGAGAATAGAGGAGTGATTTGTGGATTGCTAGGTTCTTCTCTGCAGCTCTGTTTGACTGAAGTGGACCCATCCCACTGGTCTTACTGGGGACTAGAGAAGGATTATTTAGTAAACAAGGCCAGTGTTGTCTCAGTCTTCCAATCGTGTCATCAGATGTCTTGGAAAAGGAGTGACAAGCGATGGTAGCTTGACAGCCTGGGTTGAGAGAACGTGGCTCCTTCATCGACAATAATAAAATTATTGTTCCGATGATGACGATGGTGACGTGACGATGGTGACGACTTACAATATACGAGGACAGTTGGGTGTGTTTTCTCTTTAACACCTTGCAAAAACCTGGTGAGGTATATTTAATTCCAATTTTTTTTTAAACAAAGGAATCCAAGTGTACAGCTCTTAAGGACCCTGTCCCAGGTAACACAGCTGAAAGTGGGCCAAGCGTTGCATTTCAGACCAAGGTCTGTCTAAGCCTGTGGAGCAAGCTCTAATCATGTCTGCAGGCAAGAGCTGTTGGGGAGATTCATCTATTTGTACATTCATTAGTTCATTTAAAAAATACTTGGCAAGCCCCTGCTTTCGGAGGGCACCAGGGCTGGCTCCAGGCACAGAGAGAAGAAAGACACGGTCCACAGGGAATTGCATTCTAGTGGAAAGACAGGTGACCACCTTTTCTGTCCATTTCGGTACGTGCCATGCTTTAGAGTCACCCAGGGAGCTGAGGGATCCTGGGGACCACAGGGCATGTGACTGGCACAATGCAGTGTGAGTTTTGACAGAGGAGCAGGAGTTAGCCAGGAAGCAAATCACAGGAAGGGGACATGGAGAAGGACATTCCAGGCAAAAGGAATAGCATGTGTGAAGGAGAAGGGGCCAGATAAGGCGCGGTGTACTTGAAGAGCGCCCAGAGAAAGGGGTGGAGGCAAGACCACAGGACCTTCACACCCTGCTAAGGAGCTGGCATCTGTCTAGAAGGCAGGGGCAGCCCGGGAGTACGTTTCAGCAAAAGAGTGAGATTTGGAAAGATCATGCTGCTAACGGTGTGGAGAATGGATTTAACGAGTGGGAGCGATGAGTGCCCGGTGCCGCCCTGTGCACTGCTGTTTTAGGAAGAGCTGGAGTCTGCATTGTCAGTGGGAAGGAAGGAATCGTATCAGCCCAGAAGGGTATTGCAGGGTTGTCGGGGTGCTAACGCCCAGCGCGGAAGAACGTGGCTGTCCTTGGAAGTAGGGTCTTTAATGAGGTAGTTAAGGTACATGAGGTCATGCGGGTGGGCCCTAATCGGATGCCACTGGAGTTTTTCCTTTGAAGACAAAGGAGAGAGAAGACAGCCCTGTACCACCCACGATGAGACCCCTCAGGAGCCACCAACCCGCCAAAGGAAACTGTTATCTCAGACTTCCCACCTCAAGAATTGTGAGAAAATAAACTCCTGTTGTTGAAGCCACCCAGCCTGTGGGACTTTGTTATGGTGACCCAGGTGAGCTTTTATATCGCTCACATTTCACATGACAGCCACCGAATCCCCTGAGAACAGCTCTGCTGCAGGCAGTTCTGTAGGCGACACGGGGCTGGTCCAGCAAGCATGTGTCACATCTGCCGAAAACGAAGTGGTAGCTCAGCTCGTATTTTCTTCTTCTACTTGCGTGAGGGAAAATAAAAGAACAACAACAGAGGCTTCCCCCTGCACCACAGACCTGTCGGGAGGATGAATTAGTACGCCAGAGAGCACTGCCCCCCTAAGGACGAAGGGACGCCGTGTTAAACACAAGGCAACCTTCAATCGAAGTCTCCTGGTAGAATGGATCATGCAAGTCTGTGCCTCTGCCAGAATGCAAAGGAACGAAACCCGCTTAAGCACCTGGCAGTCATTCATGCCCACCTGAGGATCGGTCATCTGGAACCTGCCATCCCTACAGCTCCCAGCAAAGGCGACTTCCGCCGTCACTTTCTCGCAGATTCACAAATTACAGGAGGGAGCAAGCGTGCAAAACCCACTACCAAACGGCACGGGGAATGTGCAGCTGGAAGTAGGCAGGACGGTGCTGCTCTGAGGCTGCGGGCTTCGCAGAGGATAAGGCTGCTCAGGGCTCTTCTCACGGTTTGTTGTTGGAGGGGACTCCTCACGGTCAATGTCACCACCGTACAGAGACAGCGAAGAAACAGCCAGGGAGCGTGCAGCGCACCCTCATCTAAACTGCTACTGGGAAACCAGTGGAAGGATTGTTCATGGAACACTTAGGGTATCCAATGGTACCCCGCAGGGAGTAGGAGGGGGTTTTGCAGCGCACAGGTGTTCTGCCCATTCGCCTGACATTGAAACCGCGCTACGGACTGTGAGAACAGTTACTTTAGTATCACCACCCCTGTTTCTAAAGGCGATTATTAAAATGGGTGTTGTTTCTAAATTCTTCTCTCAGTCACTTTGGTTTCTTTTCTTTAAAATGGTAAAAAAAAAAAAAAAAAGGCTTGAGGTCCAAACTTTCCATTCTTTGAAGACTTTTAAAAATGGTTTTTATTATTTTAAAAGACTTAAGCAAAAGCTACCTCAGAAACTGGTAAATAGCCTTTTATGCCTAAATATTTGAAAAAATTATTCTTTTAAAATACCTTTATAAAGTTCCTCACGACTACTGAAAGACACATGGGAAAGTTTATTTTTAAGACCTACACATGAAATCTATTTATGATCTAGTTTACATTTAATATATTACACTGTTTTAAAGTCTGTTCCTAAAATGGAATATAGAAAATAATTTAACATCGCCTAAAAAATGTGTAAGTAAAACACGGCCTAGCCAAAAAAAGAAAAGAAAAAAAGCCAGTGTACTAGGTTTCTGTATCCATTGTTTACGTTTGTTTTTGTTTTTTGGAGACAAAGATGTACTGCAGTTTGGAGATTTCACCATTCCTGCCATTCTCTTGTTTAATAAACGAACGTTAAGTTTGTGGTCCAGTTGCTGACTCAGACGCTATTCAGTAGTACCCTGGAGTGTGCGTATCTGTGCGGGAGTGTCTGAGGAATGATGAGCCTCAGACCCTGAGTCATCCTTACTCACCAGGGAAAGGCTCCGTTAGCTTCATCCAACCGCCTTGTTGTAACAAGAAACCCCAGGAATACAGGTTTGGAAGATCGAAGTGTGAGATGAAGAACAAATGAGTCGTACTGGCGAACCAGAATGGAGCCAGAATTCAAGCAGAAGGATCAATGGTCTGGAATGTTGCCCCCTCGCTAACTGATCAAGGTGTTCAGCAGGCCACAAGATAAGGTCAAATACAAGTTTCCCTCACAGCCTAAGTGCTGTTCATCTCTATACCAAAGAGTATTAAGATTCCATGACATGCAGTCCCAATAAAATAAATGCCACTCAAATGTAGCCATTAAGAAATGTAAAACTTTCATTTTCAGGTGAGACACTATGAAAGCTAACGTAGTATACTATTTCAAACTCATTTAGTGATTATTCAAGCACATAACTATCTCCTGCTGATTTTTAAATGGATCATTTTGTACATTATGTACTTCTTCTTCAATTAGGGCCATTTCTAAAGTTTTTATTGAATAGAGTATGTTTTCAAGATCGTGTTTGTTTGTTTTTTTCCACTGCTAGCTAAATAACTTCCTTGGAGATTGTGGGCGAGTACTCAGATTCTTCAGAGAAATGACTGTGTCTGTTACAATTTGTCCAGCATGCTTCCTTGAGGGAAGTGAAGAATCTGTTGAGATCTAGGAAAGACTCACTACTTTTGAGAAGTTAGAACATAGTTCCAAATTCTCCTTCTTAGAAAACATTTGTTTCATTGTCTCAGAAAACATGGGATTGGTTACAGTCAGTTGCCTCATTTTAATTTGCAGGACTGGGTTTGTGTGAGAACTAATGTAAACAAGTGCCCGCAGGGAGGGCTGGTGCGTGTGAAGAGTGAGTTACTCACCCTCAAGCACACTCAGGAGATCAGCGCTGAAAAGATTGTGGGGTGACAGCTCCCCGGGCCCCGGGCCCTCTGTGAAGCAGATGGCGTTGGTTTCGGGGACCACCTTCGTGTCTCCCTCCAGAGCCCTTTCCCACAACTTCTTGTGCCGCTTTTTCTTCCCCTCCCGCATCTGTGCACTCTTTGGCCACCTGCTTCTCCTGGTGCGCTCCCTCCCCTCAGTCGCACCAGCTCCCAGGAAGAAAGTAGAAAACAGGGTTCAAATGAAACTGGGACTTGATGTCAGGGTCAGGAACCTAGCGCAGCTGGGACTGTGCCCCGCTCACACGCTCACAAGGCAGCCCGCCACCCACCGCCCCGTGGGTGCTGGCCGAAGACCTGCCTTTCCAGTCTAAGACAGAGGACTGTTTGTCACCAGCAGCAGCAGCCCCGGCCAGAGGAGCAGCTACCCTGAGCCCTAACTCCCACAGGGAGGTGCCCCGAGGGCCAGGGGATGACACACCCCACAGAGGGGCACATGCCAGTTGAGGAAGCCCAAGCTCAGGAAACCGCAGTCTTTTATGAAGGGCAGCAAACCTGGCCAACCTCTGCCCAGAGGGGCGTAATCTTGGCGACTGGGACAGCCAACACACGTGCCCTCTGCCTAGGCAGACGCCACAACCTGTCCTCCGAGCCGTTTCCTGGAAACCCCAGTCCAGAGGGCGGTCAGGGCTCTGCCCCCAGGATGGGAAGCCACGCAACAGACCCGCAGAGAAGATCTCCCCGCAGGTACATCCTCTGTGCGCGTGCAAGGGTGTGCGGGGGGACCTAGGGGCGTGCGGTTAAAACGGACGTTCAGTAAAGCACGCCCAGTAACCTAGTGCCACATCAGCAGGGCGAAGAAACAGATTTAAAAATCTGGTTTTTGTAAATAAATAAAATATAAGGCTCTTGAATGGCTGAGAGATGTTCCGTTACATGATGGAAGTATTGCCAGCTGAGGGTTACGCTGCTGCTTTGATAGTTACGTATTTTAGGAAAGTGAGATGGATTTCAAAGGGCGAAAACGCCGCGTCCAGCCCGGTTTTCCAACGGCACGTTTACGTTCAATAGGGATAAAACCAACCCTAACCTCCATTCTGTGGTCAGCCTGCGTGGGGCCCCTTTGGGCGGGGCAGCCTTTCTTCTTCCCGAACGGCGTCTTTGGGCTCCTTCAGGGACCTTCGGTCTTCAGCACAGACGTTTTCAGGACAGGGGCCCCCTTCACCCTGGGAGGGGGTGAGGTTTCCAGACCCCCCAGGGGATGCCTGAAACTGCAGATCGTACCAAACTGTATATAGTATATAGTACCGTGTATATACTATGTTTATTTTTATTTTTTTTATTTTTTATTGTTGTTCAAGTACAGTTGTCACCATTCCCGCACCACCACCACTACCCTCTGCCCCACCCATCCTCACCTCCCACCTTTGAATCCACCCCCTTCGGCTTTGTCCATGGGTCCTTTATACATATTCCTTGATGACCCTTCCTTTTCTTTCCCCCGTTATCCCCCTTCCTTCTCCCCTCTGGTTACTGTCAGTTTGTTTTTTATTTCCATGTCTCTGGTTATATTTTGATTGCTCATTTGTTCTGTGGATTAGGTTCCACTTATAGGTGAGATCATATGGTATTTGTCTGTCACCACCTGGCTTATTTCGCTTAGCATAACGCTCTCCAGATCCATCCACACTGTCATGAAGGGTAGGAGCTCCTTCTTTCTTTCTTCTGTGTGGCATTCCATTGTGTAAATGTACCATAGTTTTTGATCCACTCATTTACCAATAGGCACTTAGGTTGCTTCTAGCACTTGGCTATTGTGAATTGTGCTTCTATGAACATTGGGGTGCATAGGTTCTTTTGAATTGGTATTTCAAGATTCTTAGGGTATAGTCCCAGTAGTGGAATTGCTGGGTCAAAAGCTAGTTCCATTTTTAATTTTTTGAGGAAATTCCATACCGTTTTCCAGAGTGGCTGCACCAGTCTGCATTCCCACCAACAGTGCACTAGGGTTCCCTTTTCTCCACAACCTTGCCAGCATTTATTATTTGTTGATTTATGTATGATGGCTGTTCTGACTGGTGTAAAGTGGTATCTCATTGTGGTTTTAATTTGCATCTCTCTGATGGCTAGTGATGCTGAGCATCCTTTCATGTGTCTCTGGGCCCTCTGTAAGTCCTCCTTGGAGAAGTATCTATTCAGGTCCTTTGTCCATTTTTTAATTGAATTGTTTATCTTCCTGGAGTGGAGTCATGTGAGTTCTTTATATATTTTGGAGCTCAAACCCTTGTCCAAGATATTATTAGCAAATATATTTTCCCATACAGTTGGTTCCCTTTTCATTTTGCTGATGTTTTCTTTAGCTGTGCAGAAGCTCCTTATTTTGATGAAGTCCCATTTGTTTCTTCTTTCCTTTATGCCCCTCGCTCTAGGGGACATGTCAGTCAAAATACTGCTGTGTGGAATATCTGAGATTTTCCTGCCTATGTTCTCTAGGACTTTTATGGTATCACGACTGATATGTACATAAACTTTATGGCTTCTCTTCGGTATAGCCAAATTGCCAGCCTCACTACTCTTGCAATTTGGGGATACTATTAAGTAAAATAAGGGTGACTTGGACACAAGCCCTGTCATGAAGCAGCAGACAGTGAGAAAGCCCAGTGGTTGCTATGTGACCTACGCATGGGTAGCATATGCAATACGGAGATGCAGAGAAAGGGACCGCCCACATCCCAGGAGGGAAGGAGCTGGGTGTGCGAGATGTCATCATGCCACTCAGAACAGTGTGAACTGTAAAGCTTATGAATTGTTTATTTCTGGAATTGTCCATCAAATATTTCTGGACTGGGGCTGACTGAAAGTAACTGTAACCACAGAAAACAAAACAGTAGACAAGGGGAGACTACAGTGCGTATGTCAAATCACTAGGTGCATGTGTACGAGCTTTTATACTAAGCTCTACCATAATTGTTATCAGCTAGAATGAAAAGCCACAAAGGATCGTTCAGCAGAACATGATGAAGCAGACGTGGGAATCAATGACAAAGGAAGGAGACGGGAGACGTATTGATAAGACTTTCTTTTCCTGAAGGATATAGAAGGTGGCTTAAAAATTTAAAAGTGGTGTCATAGAGGTATATGATATAAGGCTCTTAACTTTCCATGAAATAATCTTGTTTAATTGAGGTGCAATAACCATTTCTAAAAGATTTTTGAAGCCAAAGTGATTCTGCAGTTAATCTGGGAGGCCAGCAGTCAAGATGATCAAGATTATTCTGAAAGAAAAAAAAATGAGAAACCATCTTACACCGATATACATTAAATCCTACTTAAAGGTACCATAAATCTAACAGTGGGGATTTGAGACAAAAGTAGAAAATTATCCCTGGAACAGTTAGAATCCAAAATATGTTTATGTCAATGTTGCACTTAAATCAAATGGAACGAAATTAATTATTCAACATACCATCCTGGAAAATGTCTTTTATTATGAAGGGGAAGCTCAATTTAGATACTTCTTTCCATTTTCCAAAATATATACCAAATAGATTAACAGTGTATTTATGAAGAAACTAGGCGATAAACCTGTCTTAATAAATATTTGTTGAGTCTCAGCATGAGGAAGTTTATTATTTATGGAACAAATAGGAGTTATAAGAGGAACAATTGATGAACATACATTTTTTAAAAATTGATTTCATATCTTGTAAAGATTTTTAAAATGCCACAAATGAGCGTTTCTCAATTTGGAGTTATGCCCCTAGTATCGATGACTTATATCTATGATTTTATAGGTAATATATCATCGTGGTTCATTTATTGTAACAAATGTGTCATACCGATGTAAGATGTTACTAACAGGAACTAAAACTATTCTGAAATAAAACTTTATTGAAAAAATGGAAAACCTTAAAAGTAGGCAATTCAAAAACAACCTTACAAGTAACGCAGAAGAAAACATTGTTAAATTCTCCAGGATGAAACAAACGCACAGATACATTGCATTGCTGTGGCAAAATAAACTAGCAGAGACATTGCAACAGCTACAGTTCACACCTGCACCGATGCAGACAAGACTAGGTTCGTATGCTGTGAAGCCAGCACGCATTTTCCAGAACCTCTTCGGCAACAGACACACCCAGTCGTTTTTGGAATGTATCCCATGGACATCTCATGCGACCAAAATGAAACGTAGGTTACTTTATGACTCCTTCGGTCATGAGTTGATTCTGTCAGAAGACCAGACACCCCTCTCGGAGTTTTAAACAGAATGAAGTGCAATACAGAGACTCGGAGATTTACAAAATCCTTAGAACATCTCGGGGGAACAAAGGTGAGACAAATTCTTGCAGAATCAGGGAGCCACGGAACTGCCACTGGTGACAAAGCCTGCTTCAAGCTGGTAGGTTGATACCTGCCCACTGGGGGCACCGCAGGAATTCGACTTCTCTCCGTCTTGTAATTCTGCTCGAATGCCTCATTGGCAGCATCGAACGTGGAGACCCATCCGGGATTCTGGGAAACGTTTCCCAGAATTCCAGCCCTTGAAGGAAGTGGGGAATGTAGATGCAGGGCTGGTGGTACTGGATTGTAGACAGGCTTTCTGGTAGGTGAGAAAATAGAAGTCAGCCAGCGAAATGCAGGTAGTGTCCGTAGGATGGGGTTCAGAGCAGCCATTAAATACGTTCTGCAGTGCCTGAGAAGTGACATGAGAAAATGCTCACGGTATTGGTGAAATGAAGAAACGCTACTTATAAGGTACTAGTGTAGCTCTACATTATTACAACAGAGCCCAATCCCGTACCGTGTCAACTTTGCAGTGAAACTAAGCTTTTCTAAATGCAAAATGAGGTATTGCAGACAATGTGTTTAAAATCCCATTTCGAACAGTGAGCCTCTGAAGGGAAAGGTGAGGCTCAGTGAAGGTAATAGGCAGGAAACCTGGAGAATATGCAGGTTCCGTACGATTTTTAGCTTACTGCCACATGAGGAATCAACACCCTAAATAGTGCATTGTCTGACCGTACTCTCCTGTATTCTAGTTACAGTTACCTTTTAAATAAATGCTATAGTCTGAAAAGCAATGAGAATTTTAATGGCTAGATGTTTCAATAACCAGGTGACGATGGCAGAGATCACATTAACTTAATATCCAAAAAGTCACAGCTGTGTTTCACAGGGTCCATGATAACAGAGGCATGGACTTGGTTTTTCTCTGAACATAGTGGTTTCGTTCAAGTCTGTCCTTCAAAAAATGCAGTCTGTCATCTGGTCCATTATCAAGACGGATGCCACAGGCTATTGTGAGAACCGACCTTGGACAAGCAATTGGTATTTAAAAAAAATATTTAGGCATATTACACTCCCTTGCAGAGCAATTGCTTATGTAGTTGTCTCAGAAAGTATTTTATTGGAGTGGAGTTGTTTGCCCTGGGGGCACGCTCACCCTGGGTGTCCCCAGGAGGAATTTTTCTAGGTCACTCTATCCCTGTGAGTGTCACTCTGTTACATTCTGTCGTCTGCCAGTTCTACACTGTATATGATTTTTTTAAGTGGCCATTATCTTGTTCCAATTTCCCATTCAGACAGAATTCCAGTCTACAGTTTCGTACTGGCTTTTGTTCACAATTCCATTGTTATCCCTCTTTTCTCTGACTGGAGCTTCACTAAGAGCATTTAAAGGACAGGGAAGCATTTTTAATCAATTCAGGGAAGAGTAGAAAAATCTCTAGGTAAAGATGTATCATCTAGGAGAGAAGTCCTTATAGAAATGGCTGGGAACTGGTTTATTTACATTGCCTTGTGATTATCTGAAAGACCTGGATGAAGGAAGAGTGAATCAATACATTAAAAGGGCAAAACTGGAACAGCCTTGTGACTCAACGATTCTACCTCTGGAAATATATCCGAGGAGACCCGAAACACTAATTTGAAAGAATGTATGTACATCCATGTTCATTGCAGTGTTATTTACAGTTGCCAAGATCTGGAAGCAGCCCAAGTGCCCCTCAGCAGATGAATGGGAAAAAAAAGCTGTGGTACATTTACATGATGGAATAGCGCTCGAGCATAAAAAGAAAAAAGATAGAATTCTTATCTTTTTCAACAGCATGGATGGAGCTGGAGAATATTAGGCCAAGTGAAATGAGCCAGTCAGAGAAAGACAAGTACTGTATGAATTGACTCATATGTGGAACCTAATGAACAAAATAAACTAACACAGAAAATGGAAACAGACGCATAGATACAGAGAACAGACTGACAGCTGTCAGAGGGGAGGGGTGTTGGGGGCCTGGGTGAAAAGGTGAAAGGATTAAGCAAAAAGCAAACAAACAGAAAAACGAACCTCATACACACAGACAACAGTAGGGTGTTTACTAGAGGGCAGGGGGCCGGGGGAGGCAGAAGAGGGTCAAGGGGGAATAAACGGTCAAGGAGGGGGACTTGACTTTGGGTGGTGAACACACAATACAGTAGGCAGAGGATGTGTTACAGAAAAGTACACCTGAAACCTACGTCATTTTATTAACCAGGTACTCCCATAAATTCAATGAAAATTTAAAAAATACAGTATCTGCATCTTCTTGGGTAGGTACATAATAAATGCTTTGATAATAAAAAAATAAGTAAAGAGGCCATATGCTTTCTGGGCTTGGGCTTAAAAATCACAAATCTGGCCATTTTATAATAATGATAAATAAGCACACACACATATTTAATATACATATGCAAATGCTATGTGAGCAATTATGGAAAATATAATGAGTGTAATTCTATGAAAGAGGAAACATAACCGCATTATAAAAATATGAAGATTTGAAAAATAATGAACAACCCCCTGCTAATGAACAGTTTAAATTAGACACATTAAGGAAAATAAACTACTTTAATCTATCAAGCCCATTATATTAAAATAAACTTCACTTAATGGATTAATCTCACAAGAAATTGCATAATACTATCCAAAGGATGGTGATGTAATTACCAACTTGATAATTTGGCCCTCACCTCCCTGTCCCTATACAAATAGATACAGAATTCAATTCTTGAGAGATGTGCTAAATTCTTCCAGAAAGGGAGTTTGGGAGGTAAATACCAGAGCTATTAGTTTTTTCACACTTCATTAAAAACAAATACAAATAATTAAAACACTGTGTATAATTTAAGTTGAACCGTTCTTACATAGGAAAAAAAATGTGACGAGTGGCACTAAAATAAATCCTCGATTTCCTGGTGTGTTTTAGGTGGAGTATCTCTGGCATCAGGACGTCCAGTGAATAACCTCTCTCTAACTTCATATCCCAAGGAAAACATGTCAGTTTTTTTCTTTTTTTCAGAGGAGTCAGCAATACCTTTTACCACAAATATTCTTTTTTGCCCAGAATTAAATAACACTTGGCTATTTCGAATACTCTCATTGCAAAGAAAACAAACCAAAACAAAAAACTAAGTTGGAACAGTTTGCATTTACATCATTCCTATGAATTGTCAGGCGTGTAAGTGGTTCACCAGTCTGTGTTCTGCAGCTGGAAACCCAGCCCCCCACCCCACAGGGAGGTGACGAAGAGCGCAGACCCGGGGGCGGGGTGTGGTCCCGCTTCTGCCGGTCCGTGAGGGTATAACCCTGAGCCTGTCACTCAACCTCTCTGCCTTGGTTTCCTTCTCTATGAAGTGTGGGTAACAGTGGTCCTAACGAATAGTGTTAGCCTGACAGTTGAGTGTGCTCGTAAAGATTCGTAAGTGCATTGAGCCATGCCTGGCATATCAACACTAAGTGAGTGGTTACAGCGAAGAACAGTGTGTCTCTCTGTGTACAAACCTGGCAGCTGCTCTGTGACGGAAAGAAGAAAAGCAGGTTGTGTCAGGTTGGCAGACACCTGCTTTGGCATGCCATTTTTAGTATGGTTTCACATTTTAAACAGGTGAAAAAATCAAAACAATATTGCGTGGCATGTGAAAATTATAGGAAGTTTGATGCCGGGGTCTGCAAACCATGTTGTATTGGAAACCCGCAGGGCAGAGCTGAGTGTGACCAGAAAGTCTGAGCTGCATGCAGGCACCCTTTCCAGAGAAGGGCTGCTGATCCGCAGGGGACATTTTAATAAAAATGTTGCCCTTTCTCCCATTCTTGCATATAAGACTAGAATAATTCAATAACTTGTAGTTTTCCCGAGAGATCAAGTATCGTGCAATATTATTAAGGGATGTTGAGTTTCATTTTATTTTTATAAATGACACCTTTAAAATTCCCAGAAAGTATAGAATGGGTGAAGTTTGAATTAGTATTTGAATTTACATAATGTTGTTAACAGTATGTGTGTTTCTCCCCCCCACAAAAAAAAAAATATGTGTGTGTGTGTTTCTATGTAAAATTATTTAATTACTCCTCTTCATTTTTAATACCAAAGCTTTTTTGTTTGTTTTTTTGTTTTTTTTTTTTTTGAGTGACTAGGTCTCATTTTCTGATCCCTCTTGCTAAGCCTTGCAATGATTTTTTAAATGTGGAGACAACTCTATCTTATACATCTTTAAAAAAAAGAAAAAATCTCCCTCTGTGGGCTGGTAGGTAGCAGGCACAGGGCGGGCCATTTGATGTGGCTTCCTTGAGATTTACTGACGTGAATTCAATGACTGGGAGTTAAGTAAAACATCTCCAACAACGCACCCTCGGCAATCTCAGCAGTGTTAACTGTGTCCTAAGGCCTTGCAGAGAGGAGTCACAGTTTAAAAGTTCCAACGTAACTGCAGAAGTGAACCGGGTGCCGTATCGCTCCCCACAGAGCACAGCTGTCCGTTTCCAACTCAGTTTTCAGAGGGCAGCAGGCCCGTGGAGAGAACTCTGCACGTGTGCTCTGTGGTAACCGAAGTGGAAGTGGTTTTTTTTGGGGGGGTCTCCCTTTGATTTGCAGTCCTACTTATTTTTGACATGGTTAATTTTTTGTTTTGCTGAACTATTATCTCAGTAACTCAAAAATGTTCTAGGAATGAACATCCTGCCTGGTGAAAGGGACTGTTCCACCTTGGTGTAGAGGTCAATGTTACCCACCCAGACATTAGCACTCTGTTTGTCATTACATTTAAAGAAACCTTTGCAGTCTGGCCTTCTCTCTCAGTACAGAGAAAAATTAGCAGGTGATGCCGGAGCGACCCATTTCCCGTGGTGCATTGCATCGTTGTGCTCATTCAGACATCATCTAAAAACTTTTCCAGCACATGCTAATTTGGCTTTAAATGTACGCCCGGCCCGAAAGTGAAACAGTATAGGGGATTGCTTTCCTTGGTTCATATCTGTATCTCCTTAGTATTCCGGTGTTGGTGACTGTAATTCTTTTGCTCCAAAGAATTCCTTAAGAGAAAAAGAAATTAAGGACTCATTCATTCATGTTTTATACAACAGAGTGGGCACGCAGGTATTCAAACAGGGATTTGAATCCTAACATCAACACTTAGCCTGCGAGGATTTGGGGACAAGTTAATTTCCGGAGCCTCCCTGACCTTGTGAGATAAGGTATTACTGTCCCTTCTTTGCTGCATTCTTGCTAACATTAGAAATAATGGATGTAACACAACTGCCACGGTAAGCCTTCTCTCGTTGATGGGTATTGTTGTTTATTATGCCATACTCTGGTCAAAGTCTTTGCTGACCAAGTGAAAATCTCCTACTTCTTGCTCTGAGAGACCAGGTGCTTCTTCCTAACAGGTCTCCAATAAAATTTGCGAAGTGATTTGTTAGGGAAGTTGGTTCAATAACCATCATCTACATTGGGGCTTCAGCCTACACTTGGGACTTTCGTTCTAGCTTTGGACCATGGCTTGGAAATGAAGTGTGCCCACGTGGCCCTGAACTCTCCCAGGGTTTAGAGGAGACCAGTGAGGAGAACTGGGAGCCAAGAAAAACAGCAGAAAAAAAACTTCCTTCTCTCGCTCACGGTCACTTGAACTCAGCACATTTTTATCAGGCATTATGAAGGTCCTGGAGAGCTTTAGAGAAAATAGTCTTGTACCCTCTTGCCTTCCTTCATAACCCTATTTTGCCACATAGCTTTATAAGTCACCTCTCTCAGAGATGTTCGGAGGATTACTCTCTTCTCTTACTACAGGACAGGAAATTAGCCTTCTGTCCTTCTGCTCGCCTGTTCCTTCATGCCATTTCATTATATTTTACACAGAATTGATTCAAGGTTTACACATTAACTTAACAAATATTGAGTGACCACAATTCTTGCATCTGTTGAATATGCAACAGAAAACCATAACTAGCAAAAATTCCTGCCTTCATTGAGCTTCTATCCTGGTGGGACAGTGTAGACGATGAACTGAACCGATACCCTGCTGTGTCTGTTTAAAGGGGGTAAGTGCTGTGAAGAGAAACAAAATGCAAGAGAAGGGAACAGAAAGTTCTCGGAGGTGGAGCTGCAGTTTTTAATAATGCTGGGGAGCAGCTTTGGTGAGATGACAGGGGTCAAGTCAGGACAATATGAAGGAAGGAAGCAATCCAGGCAGGAGGAGCTCCAAGTGCAAAGGCCCGAGGTAGGATGGTGCCCTGCGTGGTCTCGGAAGAGGGAGGGGAGTCACAGTAGTTGGATCACAGGAGGTGAAACCAGTGATCAGGGCCAGCGTGGAGGCAGATGGGGAACATCCAGACTCAGGTAGGCTACTGAAAATATGGCGGCCTTTACTCTGAGTGGTATGGGGAGCCTTTGAGGGTTTTGTAATTTTAAAAGGCTCACGGGAACTGCTGTGTTGGAAATAAGATATAGGGAAGCAAGGCGAGAGCAAGCAGACCAGTTAGGAAACTATTACCAATGTCAGGGTTAAGTCTTTGGCAGGGCCAGAGGGAAGGGACTGGATGCTGAACAGGACACAGTAACGGATGGTGGGGGAGAGAGAAAGGGTCATGGATGACACAGAGCTTTTTGATGAAAGAGTTTGAAAGTTGAGTTGCGATGCATTGAGATGGCAAAAATTGAAAACAGAGCAGGTTTTGGATCAGTTTCAGGAGGTCAGTGGTAAGTATCCTGAGTTTCGGATGCCTTAGATGTCCCAGGAGATCTGTTGAATATACAAGTCTGGAGTTCAGAGGAGCCCCCTGGGCTGGGGTTATAACCCTTGGAGAATCCTCAGGGTGCAGACGATATTTAAAGTTGTGAGACTGGACTGGACGAGGTTGCTAAGGGAATGCAGGCAGAAAGGAAAAGAGAAGAGGTCCAGAAACTGATGTTCCTTTCTGCTCTGATGTGAAGGGCTTGGTGATAAGGAGGAAGAAGGAAGCAGGTGATGAAGGACTGGTGAGGGGTCAGCGTTCTGGATGCTTCCTGATGAAATTATTTCAAGGAACTGGGGCGGAGTTGGGGACCAACAAGGTCAAAGACCGCTGACGGGTCGTGTAAAATAAGGACTGAATGTGACCACTACATTTCGCAGTAAGAGCAGGTCCCAGGTGACCAGGGTAAGAGATGTCTTGGTGTGCCTGTTTGGGGTCATTTCCAGTAAGAAGGAGAGAGAAATAAGTGGACTCAGAAAGCACAGCAATTCATGATTATTATTTCAACTGAGTTTTGCCAAAAAAGGGAACAGAGAAATGGGGTAATAGTTGGACAGGGAAACTGGGTTAAGACCCCTTTTTTTTTTGGTGGAAATTTGTTTTTGTAATAATGGCAATCCATCGGCAGAAAGCAAAATAATTGATAATTCAGGTTGAAGGGATGAAACTGCTGGAGAAATTTCCAGGTCAGGTGGGGGGAGCTGGGGCTCAGTACAGGAGAAGCCAGCCCTAGAGGGAGGCGCAGCCGGTCCTAGTAGCTGAGGGGAAGGAGGGCGGAGTGTGGGGGAATGAGGATGTCTAAGGCCCCCTAGTGCTTCTAGGAGCATTCACATTTAGATACGAGGGACTATTTAGCTAAATATGCCTGTAATCATACAACTTTAGTAAATTTAAAAGGAAGAATTTCCAACAGGATATGGAAGTAAATTTTTCTGTTGAGATAGAAAAGGGGACTAATTAAGCCTCTTAAATCCTACTATGCAAATATAACCCTGGGAAACACGCTACTCTGATTGAATGTAGCCCATTTAGGGAGCACAAAATTCATCTTTTTCCTCGTGTCTGCCAGATCCAAAGCATCTCCAGTTTGCGAGTGAGCCCCTTGATTTGTGAACTAGGATTTAGAGGTGTGCTCAAACACAAAGCCCAGCATGATTTAAATGCTCTTAGAAAAATTGCCACTGAAATTGAATTCATTTCAGTCAAACTTTTAACTCAACTGTTTGAAAACTCTTTGGGTTTGAATCAATGAAAGCGTGTTCAAATTTGACAGTTGAGCAGATGGGTGGTTCATTTGGAAACCCATTGCTACCATTTTACAAGTCCCGATAAAATCTCTGGCTGACCTAGAGAAAAAGTTCACGCATGCCGAAACAGAACCTCTAGGCTCTACGTTACGAAGTTTCCATTGGTATCCATGAATACCAGTGCAAACACAGTAACAGGTTCCTGAAGAACTTGGTGGAAAAGGCCATTCATGCTTTATCATGTTGGGTTACGGCATTACAGTTGTGGACAGTGTTTTACTCAGGCTACGCAGAAATTTCTGCATAGCAATCAATACTTTCCCACTCACGCTGCATTTGAAATATGTTCTTGTTTACGTAGACAAAGGCATCCCATTAAATTTGCGAAGGTAGATTATTTTTATCATCTGCTAATGTAAATGAGTGCAAGTTAGAACCAAAACCTCAATGAAATAAAGTGAAAATAAGTGCTATTCAGACGTGAAAGAAAATAATGGACCAACTAATCCTTGGCTCTATTAATGCTTAAGGTGCTGTGCTTTCCAAACCTCTTCCTAAATAGCAAACATGAGCCCTCCTAGACTGGTGGCGGGGGCTTAGTAATGCTTCCAGGCACAGGTTACTAAGCTTTATGTTAAAATATAGTTACTAATATGTTGTTTGCAAATAATTTTTTCTAGTATTGGCATGTAATTACGTAAATGACACTGTTTCCTTCCGCATTCACCAAATGGCACAAGAGCATACCTTCGAAGAAATCCGATGCTTCCCACCTTCTCCCTCACCGAGTTTCCATTTCATTCAAGACGTGCGAGGACTTAATCTTCATCTCGTTATTTCTCTGAAGGATGCAGGTCCATGTTACCTCCATTGCAACGTGCTCTCTCAATGGCAAGCAGACCGCTCTGATTCAATTTTCTGTTACTAAGAGTTCAGGGTTTAAAAAAGTAGTTTGATTATTTCTATACTTATGGGCAAATCAGATAGTCTGTGTTGTGATGCTCTCGGTGGCTGGCCAGTTGACCCTGCAGATTGACTCTGACCAAAGACCATGAACCAAGTTCAAGGAAGATTCATATATTCCTTCAGGAAAATTACTCATTATATTTTCAGAGATCTTTTCATCATAAAATCAGGGTAGTATCTTTATACACAAGAAAGCTGAAGTAAGATGGAAGAACACAATAACCCAGGGTCCACCCTAGAGAAAAACCTATGCCGGCCTGTTTGGTGGATGAACAAACATTCCATCTTGCCTCCAGGAAGCGTCCTGTGTCTGTGACGGACAAACTTGACTGCAGACAGATCCTCCTCCCCTGGCACAGCTGCCGCTGCCCCTGACCCCGCTGCCCACCCAGGCCGGCGATATGTGTTCTCTTCCAGTCAATGTCACCTCGACTTGCTGTTTTAATGCCACCACTTATTTAAACCTTACAGGATGCCAAGAGATGTGATGAACAGAGAAAAACTTGTTTCAGGAGAACGTACTTGACTGATTGGTAAAGACTGATAGTGAACAATGATCAAAATTTCATTCAGATTGTTGTGGTGGCACAACTGTAAAATATTGGCCAAACGCAGCATAAAAACAGAAATGTAGAGAGCAACCTCATGATTACCTATGTATTTCACTCCAAAACATTATTATACACATAATTACATATGCATATGTATGTTATTTTTTAAAAATTATTCAGAGATCTAATTAGTAGGCCCCATTTTTCTTTAAAAAAAGTGTCCTGGTGAATTAATGAAAATTTACATTTAAAGTTTAAAAAATGTAATTTATGTGTAATTATTAATGTTTTCTTTAATCAACTGTTTTGATTAAATGACATCAGTCCTGATCACATTTACTACCTTTACGAAATAGTAATTAGTTACTATATTTAATTAGATTTTGGTATATTTATGTTTCTTTATGATTTGTAATAGAAACATCCTGTTTTAAAATACTTCTGTTTTCTATGAAATGCTTTGTTTTACAAAATCTGTAGGGATTGCTGCATAGTACATTTCTCTCTTGGAAATGCAAAAACACAAATTAGCATGACAAACACTATCAGATCTCCACAGTAAACAATAAGATTCAATGGGAAATCTAATTAATGCTTTACTTTAAAATAATTTCAAGTTTACAGAAAAGCTATAAATACAGAAACCAAGTCTTTCTTTCCTGAATCCTTTGAAAGTAAATTGACAACCTGATGTCCCACCATTTCCAAATACTTCAGTGTCTGCTTCTCACAAACAAGGACATTCTTCTCTGTGAGGACAAGACAACCATCAACATTTAAAAAAATTAACATTAGTTTATTTCTTGTAATCCTCAAATCCCATTGGATTATCACCAATTGTCCCAGGAACACCCTTTAAAGTAAAAGCTTTCAAGTACACAAGTTCCTTCAATTAAAGTTTGGTGATTTTTCATGGCATGGTTCAATTTATAGGTCTTTGGTAGAAACATCACTGAAGAGAAGTTCTGTCAGTTTGGTGACGTACGATTTCAAATCGTTTCATTATTTTAATCATTTGATGAAGGTGGTATCTAGCAGGCTTCTCCACTCTGAAAAGATTGTTCCTTTGTCATTAATAAGGGTTTTGTTCTATGTTTTTATTTGCTAAATCTGGCAAGCCTAATTTCATTTCTAATTATCGACACAGCTTTATAAAGCAGAAAAGACTTGTTTCAAAACTGAGTTCTCACATGTTTACTTTTGGTTCTTCTTAAGCAAAACTTCCAACCCTCCTCTTTTGATTTGAATTTCCTTGGTTTTCTGGCCTTCGGACCGCTTCCTGAATGATCTTCTTCAGTGACTCCGCCTCCTCGTTAAAGGCATCTGCCTCATGGATTTCTGTGCAGCGCCCTGGTTCTTTTTTTTTCTTGCTTCAACATTTTTACTTTTACCATTTATTCTTGTGAAGAGATGATTCCACTCTACCTGCCTCCAAAAGACAAACTAACAACTCCCCCCACAATCACGTGTAGGTTGCTCTCCTTGATGAACTCATTCATTTTTGAAGCTGTCATTTCTATCTTAACAATCTTTTAATTAACGTAATTGTCCTGCAATGAAAAGAGCGTAATACCTCTGCGTGAGGTTCTGGATGCTTCGCTTTTGACTGGCTGACCTTCTAACTATCAGTTTTATGGTCTTTAAAAATGGAGTAATAATTCTTATCTAACACGCTCACTGAGAGAATTAAATGTGATAACATCTCACGGCAGCTGATCCATCGGGTAGTACATTTTAGGCATTAAATAGATGGTAGTCTTTTCTCATATAGTTATGTTCTAATGTTTAAAAAAATTCACAATTAAAAGATCCTAAGGAAAGGGACTGTGCATATTATTAGTATATGCTCTTAAATGTGATATGCAGTGGACATTTGAAAAAGTCATTATTTATTTACCTAGTTTTACCAAGAAATAACTTTCCTAGATAGCCAAGCATTACCCATCTAAAAGCAGATTTTTAAAAAAATCAACTTTGATGCATTCTCACTGAAATTTTTTTGAGAGTACATTCCTCTTTCTCGTTGAGCAGCACATGTTGCCGAATCTGCATCAGGCTGTCAAGGGGCGGGGTCGCACGCCACGCTCACCTGCCCCTGTGCAGATGACCCTTCTTCCGGTTGCATCCTGCTTTCTTCCACGTTCCTGTGGCGTCTAGGTGACCGGGACCTGCAACCACGCCTCCCCACCCCCAGCTCCATTCCCAGTTCTCCCGCTGGACTTCCTCACTTTCTAACTTGATGCTTATCATGGATGAGTGGCGGTTTCAGGTCACCCAATTTGAATGACACTGGGGACAGCAGGTGAACACGCAAGGCGCTGGCCTCTGCATCAACTTGATTCAATTGGTTTGGTGATCTGGGAGCCTTAGGGCTTATTTCCTGTTTTGTAGCAATGTCCCTGGTGGTTGCTTTCCAAGGATAAATTTGTAGGTGAAGATATTATGAGAAACCCACTGACTAGCCTATAAATCAGTGCCAAAATGTGTGGTACGTTATCCACTTAGCATATCATTTTATAAAATACCAGGTTGTCAGCGCCGAAAGGGCCACCTCACAAACAAAGGTTTTTATAAACTTAACAGTGTGAGTACTAGTCAGCACCAAAACTAAAGTAATAATTTCTAATAACGGTTATGTCCCTGAAAGAAACTATCGATAGGTCCTGCTGACAAAATCAACTAGAGACTAGAATAGACAGAAATACTTTTTTTAAAATGTCTTTGTTTTTAATAGCGTTTCCTATTAAACATTATTTACGTGAGTATTTGGAACATTGATGTGTATCCTAATAATGTCAAAGGGACATTAAAAATTCTGTACTGTACTATTAAGTACAGTTCCCGTGCCTTGTATTACATCCTCATGACTTACTTATTTTGTAGCTGGGGGCATGTGCCCTGCTAAGTAGCTTCAGCCACATTGAAAGCAGACAGGAAGAAAGAGCAAGAATTTAGAGACGGTTGTGAGAGAGCCGTGTTAGTATAAAAGGGAGCAAGTGGTGTGGCGAACGGAGTCATGACTAAGCATATGGATGTTACTTTGAAAATAATTCTGGCTTTGATGCTCCACCTGTTCCTTGTGGGAATGAAAAAATTCTTCGTATTGAAGAATCGGAGGGAAACGCTCACACACACAATTTCCAAATACCAGAGACTGAGGGAAAATTCTGCCCATCTGAATTAGTTGAAAATACAAAGACAACTCTATGAATGAAGATTTTGTACAGGTTAAGAAAGCTATTTAAGCATTACATGCTCAGGAAACCCATTTTCTAGAATTTTCTGGGGACTCTTTGGGTCAATTGGTTAAAAAGCAGTTAGACAAGAGATAGGCTTTCACAAAGAAATAGCATCTTCCACGCCTAATGACGTACCATTTAATCACGTGGGTAATTGGGTTTTATTCTCTTAAGTTAAAAAATTAGCAGAGATTTTAATCAAATGTTTCATATTTCTGTTCTGCTCACCCCATAAGAGGCCCAAGTTATCAGAGTTCTAATGTTACGGAGAAATGAAACGATCCAGACACAGGGAGTTCACGAAGCACGACTCTTTATTACACGCGTGGTCCCAGAGGAGGCAGTCTCCAAATTCTGGGCCCCAATCTCAGGGAAAACTGTTCTTTTAAGCATCTTACATCTTGGCTTCCGCGGCAGATGGGGTCTTAAATTTTAACTCCTTTTCCCCCTTTCTCTGATTTATTTCTTTAATCAGGGGGGCTCAGAATAGGACTTGTATCCTACCAGATTTCCTTTTACATCAATGGGACTGCTATATCAATAGGACTTGTATCCTGTTATATTTTTTCCTATCAGTAGGACTCGTATCCTGCTATATTTCTTTTCTATATCACTATCAGTGCTTTCAGTTCTTCTCCGGGAGAAATTCAAACCACAGCTCTCTTAGTAAGGCCACACACACCTCGTCTTGGGTGAAATGGCCACCGTCCCCTCCGTGGGCATCCTCCACATGCTGATGGCTTTGAGTGCCCCGACAACAGCCTCTGGATTATAAAGAAACGGTCGTTAGGGTGGCTCCTCCAATGACACAAGGGTGCCCTGGGGTAAAGGAAGACAGAGGAGGGAACGAGGTTCCAAGCACTTACCTTCACGCCCTCCCTCACCCGCTGCAGACTGAGAACCTGCCCTGCTTAGCTCTGTGGCACCGGGGAGATGCAGCGGGAAGGACCCTGCATGTCGGGAGCCACAGCCCACAGCGCAGGGCCAAGCATGCATCTCTGTCTGCTCCTGTCTTCCTTCCCCTGGAGCAATTTGCTAAAGCTCACATAGCAAAGTGTGTCTAGACCTTTCCCGAAGAGAGTCTGGAAGAATGCTCTACCAGTTGTTTCTTCCAGTTGAAATTGATACAGCCCAGACACAAAAGCGTGTGACACAAAAGTGCCACATGGCGGAGACTCAGAAGTGGTTCCTGAGGACGAGGCCCTCGTTCCCACAGGGTCCCTCCCTGGCATCCTCTCCCACCACATCCTGTAAGCCCTTGTCTACTCAGCACCCCTGCACTCCAGTCTGACCCTCCCCGACCTCGCATGTTCAGATTATCGGCCTCTCCTAGTCCCCCCCTCCCGCCCCCACTCCCAGGGAGAGGGGGCCCTTTGGCATTTGGAGAAGGAGAGAAGAGTGTGTCTGGCCTGAAGGTGGCGATCAAAAAGGAGTTTCTCCTTGTGGTAGCTGATCGCACTGTGGCCTCTGAGGGGCACCTTGCATCATCGTCTGGAGCTGGTTAGAAATGCGGATTCTTGTTCAGGTGACAGAACTGGACACTTGCAGTGGTACAGCCCAGTGGTCCGAGTGTTAACAAACCCCTCAGGTGAGTCTGGTGCAGGCTCAGGGTTGACACTGGCCATCTTACGCTGTCTTTGGACCTCTATCCAACCTCGGGTTTCTAGGAAAGGGAGTCGGCAAAGAATGTTGCCTAAGAAAAAGTCGTACAAGAGTTTATTTGAGCCGAACTGTCAATAGTTGCCGGGACTCGAAATCTCAACAAATGGAGAGAATCCTCCGGAGAATGGCAGCTTTGCATCTTTTTTTATACATTAGGTTCCAAGGAGACAGACATGGGATGAGTACATGAAACCCAGTGGTGGTAGATTAGGGAGGTGGGAGAAGCAAAGCAGCGAAACCCCCAGGATTGGATAAAAAGCAAGAGAGGCACGTGCTTGTCTTACACGGGTGGGCACAGGACCCTTAATGCTTACAGCGCACGGAAATGGTATTTGGGCCATCGGGGAACACTGTCATCGCCTGCTCTGGTGTCGTGGTTGTACCTGTGAGTGGTCTGGAGTAGAAAATCACTCTGACATTTCACAGGCATGTTGTCTTAGATGCACAAGAACAGCAAACAATTTCAGAGGTAAAGATTGCCCTTGGTCAAGGAAGCCACAGGCCTAGGATGGGACCGTCCACCGTGACCCGCTTTTAGTTAGGAACTTTTACCTTCAGACCATCTGTGTGGTTACACTTGGTGTTGTAACGCCCACCATGCGGGCATCCCATGAACGTGTCGGATTTAGTCTGTGGCCCCTTTCCTGTCCACAAAAGTAAGAGAGAGGGAGGAGGAGAAAGAAGGAAGGAAGGAAGGAGAGTAGGAGGAAGATTCAAGTCAGGTTTCCTGCTACTTTTACCTTTGTCTGGGGCCTGTGGGGGAAGGGGATAGGAAATAAATAAACCTGCTGAAAATAGAAATAAAATAAAAACCTTTTTGCCCTTAGAAAGGATAAGGAAGGTTAATTCAAGACACTTACAATTCAGTTTCCGGTTCTCTGTGTGTAGCCATCGTTGCCACTGAGAGGGCGCTGACATTTTCACTTAAAGAAGTTAGCCTCGCTGGTCCCCCTCATCCCTTCCAGTGCTAATTCAGCAGATCCAGGAGTGTTTAGGATCAATAAAAACAGCAGGGAGGAAGAATCATTAGGCGTGTAGGAAGGACTGCTTTATTACGTTGGGAACTAGGCATACCTATTGAAAAGCAACTTCTCAGAAAAAATGATTATGAGTTCACATCACAATTTTATTTCAAACATGCTGCTTAATGAGAAGGTACCGTGTAAGCCAAACTCAGGACTGCGCCCTACTGGTCCAACTCTTCTTTTGGGAAAAAGAGGTGATAAAATAAAAAAGTCTGGTTATCAATATCAGCTCATCACAAAATGGATTAAAGATGTAGGCAAGTTCCAAAATTGAAGCTAAGTGGGTAACCCTACGTTCCGAGAATAGAACCTGAAATAGCATGAACATCTCTTAGAAAACTGCTCAGGAGTTTGATCAGGAATTTTCGTTGTTTTTCAGGAGGGGCTGTGAATGACCCCTTACAAAGAGGGTTCTGTCTCACAACAGATTTGGGGCTTTTCCCCTTCACTTTCTACTCTCCTCTCCTCTAAGTTTCTTTTTTGCTTTTGTTCACTTTTAGTGAGTAACTTAAACTTCCTGAATCTCAACTGCTTCATCGATAAAGTGGGGAAATTAATTTCTTATCCAAATGAAAGAATAAGCCTAGAAAAAAAATGATCACTTTAGAGTCCTCCAGGATCTAAGACGGACTCATTGAAATGATGCATTCAAGGGGAAGAGTGGAATGCGGGGTCGCCTTCTGTCTTGGGTTCAGATATGCACTGTAATACCACAGCCAAGGCAGAGTTATTCGTTCTATGTCATTAATCAATCAAACACTAGCATGGGTCCCACTATGTAGTACACATTCATAAAGATTAATTCAATCCACACGATTACCCTGTGGTGTAGGTACAATTACTCTGCCCATTTTGCAGATGATACAGTTGAGACATTGAAGGTTAAACAGCCTGGGTGTGCTTGTTGGGAAGTGTGAGAGACTGGATCTGAGCTCAGGCAGGCTGCCTCCAGAGACTCTGTTCGATACACTGTTCACGTATTGGTATCCTCCCGCTCTGCTTGAGTCCCCATCAATCTGAGTGGGCCTTGTCGGAAATCAAAGGATGTCAGAAAGTGTAAAGAAGTTGCACCTTAAACAGTGGGAGGTAATTAAAGCGAGGTCATTTCCACGTATTGTATTGGAGTGCCTACTGCCTGCTCTGTGCTGTCCATTTATGTTGTAGTCATCCGTCCCTGGATTAAACCTCTACCCCGATCTGAGCACAGACACTGCCAGTCACCCCTGTCATCCCAGAAGTTGATACGAGAGTGACGCAGAAGCACCATGGCCATGCACATGTTGCTGATCATCTAGCAGGTTCTTTACATTTTCCTCAAGGAAAATCTGTAACATCACAGGATGGAAGGCATCGAAGAAACGTCCTGCCTGGATCATCTCAGAGCCTCTGCCCTGCCTAGAGGCTCAGGAAACCCCTCTCTCGGGAAGGACGAGAATCAAAGCCTGCATGCAGGGGGCCAGAAAGCAGAGACCAAGGTGAAAAAGGAATAATGATCAGATGTAATAGTGCCACCAACCAAACTGTGTCTTCAGGTCCCAGAGCTCCAAAGCCAGAGCTCCGCTCTTCAAGATAGAGCTGAAGTACAAAGCACCTCACCTGTGGGCAGGTGGACTCCACGTGATTCTGCTCAGCTCAGGTCCACGACTCGGAGCAACCCAGGCTTCAGGCTGGATGGCTGGCCCCGGACCCCGTACACTTGGGAGTATCATTTCCTCAGTGCCGCTGTGTGGCGGGCACAGTGCTGACACAGCCCACGAGCCAGGCTTAACTGTCCACCGCGGAGGTATTATTCCCGTTTTAACAACGGGGGCCCATAGTTTAAGTACTCGCTCCAGCCACACAGAAAGGAGGGAAAAGGGGATTCATTCTTCGAGCTCTCTGGCTCCGATCTAGTTGTGGGTTTCTGCTCTCTTATGTATCCCTGAAATCTTGGTCTCTGACTTTGGAGTAGTTTACTGCTTTCCCATAATTGCCAGTGTTGTGTTCTGATGTAAGTGTGTGTGTGTCTGTGTGTCTGTGTGTCTGTGTGTCTGTGTGCACCCTCCTCTGTAGCCGTCCTGTGAGAGTGAGAGAGATGGGTCAGGTTGCAGGGTGGAGCTTGACCCCATGTGACTCAGCAGAAAGTTCCTACCTTTTGGAGCAGCCTCCAGTCGCCGGAGGGCTGCTGCTGTTGGCCCTTTCCTCTGATAAAAGGTTCCATAAGCTTCGCTGTAATGCAGCGTACAATAGAGCGTTCACAACACCCCAGAAGAACAAAACTAGCTCTGATGCCTCCCAAGCACTGCAGCAGGGGAGAGGATAAACGCATAGCGAAGTACAGGTGTGACAATGAATTCTGCTCTAAAACTTACACTCCAATAATGAATTTGAACCACATTGTAGTTTAGAACTATAGTTTTTTTTTTATTCCCTTAAGAACCTTAAGTAATTTTTCTGGTTTTTCCATTCATTCTCTCTGTAAAAGAAGGCAATAGAGAAATGCTTTAAAACTTAAAAGTACATTATGTTTAATATTACAACCATATGATTTTTCCTGTTTCTGATTATAGAGAGAAATAAACATTTGGTTCACTTGAATAACTTTATAGTTTACAAGGCTTGGTTATATTGCCGAATATATTTAAGTTTATTCAAAATATACAGCCTGATATTTTAGATTCTGAGGTTCTGACTATGGGCAACAGTTGAGGAAATTTTTTTTTCTACTCTCATTGGAAGCACTGAATTGAGACGCTGTAATCTTCTCTAGAACTATCTTCTATTTCATGTTCCGGCAAAGACTTAATTGTTCTTTGAAGAATTTCTAACTCTAAAAATGATGGCAATTTATATTCCAAAGAAACATAATTATCTTGCTCAGAAAAGGGAAGAAACATAGAATTGCCTTTATTTTTAAATTATAGTCACAATCATATATTGGCAGCATATGAGAACAATGTAGACAAAATTATGATGGAAAAAAGCCAGCAACAAAGAGGAAGCATGCATAGGTAATGACCCTCTGCCGTTTAAAGGAAATTCTATTTATTTTTATGTTTATTTATGTAGGCCTATTAAAGGTGCAGAGCAGCAAACTCAACTTCACTTTTTCTTGGTTGTCTTTTTCAGCACCTATATTTGCTTTCCATGTTCAATACCATATGTCGTATGCTTTGGGTACAATATGTTTTTAACATAAAGGTTAATGTCTTTAATTTTGTACTCATTCTAGAATTTTAAAACTCTTGAGGTAAAGTGTTCATGATGCGTCAAAAATAGGGAATACCAGTATGGTGATTACCGGAGGGAAGCGGGGGGGAGGGGAGGTAGGAGAGAGTGAGGGGGATAAACGGTGAGGGAAGGAGACTTGACTTGGGGTGGGGACCACACAGTACAATACACAGATGATGTGTTACGGAGTTGTGTGCCTGAAACCTATACAATTTTATTAACCAACGTCATCCCCAATAAATTCAGTTAACATTTTTTAAAAAATAAATAATAACCGCATGATACATTTTATAAAGCCAGTTTTCATTTCATTTGCATATACAAATGATGAGGAAGATCTCTGTACATAGTTTACGGTGAAAAGGATATGTATGTGTGTGACACGGTGATTTTAAAAACAAGACCATACAGGTGTGGGCAAACCTGCAGTAGGCTTACAGCTGGATGTGAAACAGAGTTTCTTCTCGTAGTATAATTTCTTCTTGAGTTATATATTGTTTCCATATGAACAGCTGCAAACCCACTTTGGCCCACCCTGTATATTTAGCCTTTAAAATTCGTATCTGTTATTTATACACAGATCCTATGTTGGAGTAGGACAAAGCGGGAGATGTTCACTCGCTACTAGCGAGGCGAGCATCACACCCTGTCCCCCAAAGACCCTGCAGTAGCAGGCCCCAGGGTGGGGAGGGCAGAGAGGCTCTGTACCCTAAAGGGAAAAAACGATGAGACCTACCGATCATCAGCACGGAAGGTGGCTCTTGTTGTCTTCAGATTGTAAAACTCAACAGGGCCATTCAAAGGAGTGTGGATCACTGTGTGTGACGGGGGACCTGCCTCCGTCCAGGGGTGTTCACCATTCTCATTCCCTCCGCCAGGTGAGCACAGGTCACTGAGCACACACCTGGCGTGAGAATGGGTCAGGGCTGATACACGCGGTAGCAGTGGACAGGATGTTACAAGGCACTGGAGTCAGAGTGACAACCTGGACTAAGTCGTGGGGATGAGAATAAAGAGGAAGGGTGGTAGGAATAGATTTCCAAGGGACAGTGGGTGTGAAGACTGTCCGCATAAAACTGCAGGAGGAGGGGGAAGTATTCTAAGTGAGTCCTGAGCCTGAGACGCAAGGAGTAACATTTGAAAGTGCATTTGCAGCCATGGGGAAGTCTCCCTTCCTATCCGAGGAAGTGGGGTTGGGAAGGGAAGGGAATGGGACCACTGAAGGGCTTGAGGTGTCCGAGGCAGAGCCGAATGAGAACGTAAGGTGGTGGGAGACAGGAGACCAAACTGAAGATGAAGATTCGCATCTCGCACATTAGGCCCTAAGACTGATCAACTTTGAGTGGGAACGCTAAGAAAAAAATGCCAGGACTGTTTCTTAGAGAACTGCGCATCCCTAAGAAACAGGAGAACAGAAACCAGGCATGACAACAGAATTAGGATTAGAGGGGCTCCGGGAATTAAAAAAAGGAACATGAGGCCCAAGGAAGAGAGAACTGGATGAATGATGGGGCACTGGGAAGTATCAAAAACTCCTGGGTATCGAAAGAATGACTTTTAAAAAGCTTTATTTTGAACAACAACAACAAAAAATAATTCTCGGCTTTTGAGAAAATAGTTTCAGTGGAGTAACTTAGATGAACAGGAAATAAATGACTAGTCACAGAAGTCCAGCCGTACAGTGGCCACCAGGCAGTCTTTCAGGGTCCAATTAAACACTGAGATTTAGGAGGTGGTCCTAAGGGCCATAGGGCCACATTTCATGCCAACTTACGCAGAAGTCTGTTGTACCGGAAGTGAGCTTGCCAGACAGGGTGATGTCAGGTGGCCCTGCACCATTGAGCAGCGCCACTCAAACAGCAGGAGGCGGGCCTTCGGTCTCCCAGGTAACAACCCAGGTGCGAAGAGATTCACAGTAGCAGGCGCAGGAGCCCCCTGTCTTGGAAGTCGCCTTCTCCCAGGAGACATTGCGTCTGGTAAAAAGTCCGTAGGCCTGAAACACAGCCGGCTGCAATAGCCACCACCCTCATTAGGGACCAAAACTATGGGGTCGCCATTGGGCTTCCATGACATCGTGGTGTTTTTCCAGTGTGATGCAATTTATTTTTTAAAAAGGGAAGAAATGCTAGGGGACTGGGTAGGAGGGCAATGATGAGCATGAGAAAAGTTAAGGATGGTATATAAATAGGATGATAACAAAAACAGAAGTGAAATGAGTCAGCTTGGAATCCAGACTGAAGAATCACTTTGAGTTCAGAGGAATATAACATGTTACAACGGACTCCCAGTCTCCAGGCTTCTTTCTTTGTTCTAAGGGTTAGGACGAGTCAATGCCAGGGTGAAATACAGAACACCTAGAGGTGAGCATGCTGCAGTTTTCATATTGTCTAGCCTAGTATGACTTCTCTCAATTACATTTTTTGGAGAAAGTTAGATGCCATAAAATCCTAGGTTATGCAGGCTTCTCTCCCTAAAGATGAAAACAATTTTGAGAACGTTTGGTTGCGTATACCTTCTACTATCCTCCCCACTTCTCCCCACTCAGGGAAAAGAAAAAGAGGGTTAGACTCATTACCGACTCGAACCTAGTGGAGAAAGTCAGCTAGTGTTGTGGTTTAGAAAGTAATATGGATGGCCGGACAAAAAATGTTTTTCCAAGGAAACTGTGGGGAGGATCAAGACCAGAATCTTAGTAAACCTTGGAGAAGAGGGAGGTCATGAGCCATATCTACAGAACAGTGTAGAGAGTAGAGTTTCCTAGTATGAAATGTTACTTGAAGTTTCTAGCAGATTCAAGAAGGTATTCCCCAATATTTATGGAAGAGGATTAAGAGATATTCTCTAGGACAGTTAATGCAGGGATTTAATAAGCAAACACTACCTGAATGTCTTTCTGTTTCAAGATACATTTCATGTAAAAGTCCCTGGTATGATGCAGTTTGGAAGTCTATTAAGCCCGAGTTAGGAAATCAAAAACACTTAACGTTATGATGAAAAACCAAAAGAAAAATTCTTTTAGCTTCCACATCATCATCAGTAGTTTGAATTGAATCCAAACCTGTGGATTAAAACTGAAGAAGGAAGAGTCTGAATATGTTCTAGAGAGAATAAGATGACAAATGGAAATCGAACGTGCAGTATTCATGCTTTATTTAAATTACCATTGTTATTCTATTTTAGAGAATGTGAAAACTAATAGTCAGGGGTAACAAAGAATCTGGCTAACCCTAATTTTTCTTCACGCTTTTGGAGGGAACTTGGCATTTTGGGAAACCACCTTGCAGTACGCCCACCTTTCACCGCCTCTGGCAGGCCCTGCTGCGCAGTGAGTCTGTTATCAGTGTCCGCCCTAGTGTTATGCTTATGATGTCCAAGTAATTTACTTTTGAATTACGTAACTACTCGTGCCCCGGTAACTTCTCAGTGGTCTGTTCTTTTGGTTCCGCATTAGAGTTGCCTGGGAAGGTTCAATACCCAATGCCCAGGCAGCAGGCTCAGCCCCAGGCCTCAGCCTGCATCCAGGGACCATTTCCTTATTAACAGAAGTGCTCGGCTCTGTGCAGAAAAATCACCAGCGAGCTTCTGAAACCTTCTCTCTCCACCCCCAGAGATTCTGATTCCAGAAGTCTAAGACTGTTCCTGGGGTTGTGCATTTCCAAAGAGCTCTGTGGGTGTGTTGGAGAGTCAGGGCGGGCACCAACACTTGGAAGCTCTAGAGAAGAAATCTCTGTACTGGCTTTTGTCAGCTGCTAAGGGCACAGGGAAAAACTCCTGTATCACCCTCAACAATTTTACCTATGGAGCCTTTTAATCTGTAGGTCAAAGAAGCGACCTTTTAGCACAAATGATTTTCAAGTGGTGTTTTAAAATCATTTTCTTTGGGGAGAAAATAAAAGTTTAACCCATAAATATTTAGTGATGAACAAGTCATTAATAGAAGCTAATATGACAATATGTGGGGTATGTTGAGAGTCAATTGCATTAAATCTTCAAGTTTGAGAATTTTTGTGACTTAAAATTTTGCCATACTGGGCAATGAAATGTTTGGTAAATCACTACATAGGGAAGCATCTGTTCAAATAAAAATGATTGGTTATTTGCTAGCAAAGCAAGAGATAATTTGAGAGTCATGATTAACCATAAACTAGGCAAAAGTCAAGATAATAATACTTAACCGTATTATAACCGTGTATAATAATAAAATTTCTTATACGTATCCTCGTGAAAGAAAACTTTTTTTTAATGCTTCATATGAGAAAGGCACTGTGTTAGGAACCAAACAAAAGGCAAAGAAAGAAGAATCATCTTTTATTATAAAATGTAGACCGCTCTTAAGGACAGTAATCCATAAAGGCCGTGTAAGATGTAAGCCAAGTTCAGAGAAGGGTAGTGAACATGAAAGTGGAAGAGGAATCTGCTGAAGGATCTGACAAGGCAGCTTGAAATCTGTCAAAAAACGGCAGCGGCTTCCCTTGGAATGCAGGTTGGGGAATGGCTGGACGTCGACCTCCAGCGTTTAAAAGGAATTAGATGCACGATAATGTTACAGGCTGAGTTTGCCTCTCCAGAACTCATGTGACGACGTCCTAACCCCTGACACCTTGGAACGTGACCGCACTTGGAAGTAGCGTCTGTAAAGGGGTGGTTAACTTAAAATGGGGATGTCAGGGAGGGCCCTAGGTGTCTGTACCCTCATCTCTCCTGATAAGGCTACCAGTCGCGGTTCCTACCAGTCCAGTAGGACTGGCGTCCTTATGGGGAGGGACGAGGAAGCAGACACACCCAGAAGGGAAACTGTGTGACGTCACTGCGGCAGGGTGGCCCTCTGCCAGCCAAGGAGACCGTCCCCAGAAGATCTAAACCTGCCGACACCTTATCTCCAACTTTTAGCCTCCGGAATTGTGAGAAAATCAATTTATGTATATGTATATGTATATGTGTGTATTTGTATACATAATATATATGTATTTATATATAATGTATATATTTTTAAGCCTAAAGTATTTTGTAATGACAGCCCTAGCAACCTAATATAGGCAGTAACTTTCTGTAAACAGTGTCCACACTAGGAAATGAACTGGCCGTTGCTACAGAAGTGAGTTCAAAACATAAAAAGTAGCTTCTAACTACAGGGTTACTGAAGAAGTGGTATTTGAAATTTAAAAACTACCTGTTTGTAACTCCTGATGTAAGTGAGCATCCGTCCTCCTTGCAGGAAAACATAAACTTCACTACGGGAACATATCAATATTCCACTGTAATTCATCTGCTATGTCCCTTCAGACCAGATCAAAGATTTGCCTGCGATATTTTGACTTATGCATAATTAAGTAGTGTTAGAGTAAGGTTTGGGTAATTTTTTCAGTATCTTTTGATCTCTTTCACTCTGAGGATGCTGTACCCAGAAGGGGTGAATTAGGGTAAGGGCCCCGTGCTGTTTGCACTCGAGAAATTACTACATGGAGTTCTATTCGGCTTGAGTCGAACACATGTGGATACTTTGCTATTTAAATATGACCTTGTGTCTCATTCCTCCATCACCGTGAAAAATTAAAAATCAGTTTCACTCTTTGGGAAATTGCTTCTGAGTGAAATGAAAAACGATTTGCAAAGTCAGACCCGCAGGGGAGGGGGAGGAGGTATGTTTTGGAGGCTGTGGAGATGGTGGCTGGCAAAGGGAAGGCACCCCTCCAAGGGGATTGCTTGGCAGGATCCCAGCGGTCAGGGGCCCCTGGATTCCACCCCAGGAAGCTCCGTGGCCGTAGGCAAAGACTTTGTTTTATCTGATTGACATTTATATGACAGGGACATATGGGAGGAACCCAGTCTATTTCCAAAAGGTCAGGCAAGGTTCTGGGAGATCGGCGCAGAGGAAGTCGGATGTAGAAAATGATCACACAGAAGAAGATGAACCTCGTGTGGAGCCTGCCCCGGCTTTCGCTTTCATACTGTCTGTCATATGAGTCTCCCGGGAGACCGCTGTCTCCCAAAAACGGTTCCCCAGAGAAGTGTGGGATTTTAGTTAGGTATTTATTTAGTGTAGGAGGTATTTTTTAGCAACTGTTGATATGCAAATCTGTAGTGTAAATGCGGGTTTCGGGGCCAGTCTGCTCTGGGAATGGGGAGACGATAGGAGAACAAAGTTTGGGGCTCCCGGCTGAAGGTGGGGAGCCTGAGCAGGAGCTCTGAGTTGCAGGGGAGCAGGGGAGACTCTGGGTTCCTCAGAGCCTGTGCCCGTCAGCGCAGGTGAGACCTTCCGCCTCACACCCGGGAGACCCTGAAGCCTTGGAACTCTCAGGACCTTAGGAAGCCTGGAGGCAAGATTCAGTCCCCAAGCTCACCCTGTGAGGATGCTCCCCATGCAGACTGGAGAAGCGAGGCAGAAGAACCTCAGTGGGAACCCCAGGAGAGCAGGGACTGTGCCGGCGCCCCTCAGCACCTCCGCTGACACAGAGCTCAAGACACCTGCAGACCCAGAAACATAAAGAAAAGCTGCATTTTCCAGACAGAGGCCTCCAGTACTGGATGGGGAGAGGGCTGTTGATTTGTTGAGCATTCTGCAAAGCGCAGTGGAGAAACTCTTGAGGAGACGAGCCCCAGTTTGTAGAAAGGGCACCATTTCCTAGGCACCCGAGGCCAAGCTGGTCCTTCCAGTGGCACAGGGAGCTCACCACACGAGGGCCCTCGGGTCCGAGGCAGGAGAGAGTTGCGATGCAGCCCCTGCCAAGCAGGGTGGTGAACGCCCACAGGAAGGGCCCCTGCTGTGTGATGTTCAGAGATGCGTTACAAACTGACCACGCCATGAGGTCATAGGCTACCTCTTTTTAATTTTCAATTTTGCAAAAAGCTGTGGAGGCAGCCCTGCTGTGGTCAGGTCCCTCCGTGGTGTGTCATCCTCAGGGACCCGGGCAGGAGCGGGGACACGGAGGCCTTGGGCCGGTGACTGGCTCGCTGCCTGCTGCAGGAGCCCTGGGTGAAGAGCACAGTCCTGTCCAGATCATTCCACAGTCTCTGGGAAATCCTGCCGTACCCCTTGCACTCTCATAAAAACGATTTGAAAACCCTCTCTATTATTACAGTGAATAAAATGGGATTTTGAGCTTATTGTTGGATTTAATCATTATTTTTATGGCAGAACTCGGGGTGTGTGGCAGCAGTTATACCAGTGTGTTTTTTAATCTTTTATTAAGTCATTTATCATGAGCAGAATTCAGCTTCTAACCTTAGTTCTTTATTTAAGTTTCTCACTTATCTGGGTTTCTTTTCTTTTCTTTTTACGTGTTGTGTATTCCCATTTTATGTCTCTAAAGGTTACAGAATAGCTATTTCATTTTCTCCAGCCAAAGCTATTTAGCACTCTGGGATAGTGTGACGGTTAAATGGCAAAAAGAAGAGATGATTTGAAATTAAAGCTACTTAGCAGTGAGGATTAGCCGGGGCCCAGAAGCCGCCCGGGCGCCTCCTGTCTACACGAGCTTCATTTTTCAGCAGAGGGTTTTCTGTGGCCCCTGACTTTCCTGCTCAGCTCACTTTCAGGCTCCTGATAACCCAGGCAAGAGCAGAAGAGATGGAGGATAAGCACAAAAAAGTTTTAGGATGAATGGGAGCCTTATGATAATGCATCTAGAATGCCTTTCACATCGTAAAACCTATTCTTCCTGTAAAAATCACACTTATTTATTGTGTGCGTATACACTGATTGCATGTCCATGGAATACTTCAAAAATCTCAACAACTAATGTTTTAGATGTTTTATTTTTTTAATGTTTTTAAAGATTTTATTTATTTATTTTTTTTAGAGGGGAAGAGAGGGAGAGAAATAGGGAGAGAAACATCAGTGTGTGGTTGCCTCTTGCAAGCCCCCTAATGGGGAACCTGGCCTGCATCCCAGTCATGTGACCCGACTGGGAATCGAACCTGCGACCCTTTGGTTCGCAGACCAGTGCTCAGTCCACTGAGCCCCACCAGCCTGGGTAACAACTAATTTTTTAACAGCATGGAAATTCAAAAGACAGCAATAAAAGTAGAAATTTAAGATTCGAGGTCAGTGGGGGAGGACTGAGACTATTATAGGGTTATTTTATTCATTTAACTCTGACGGGGCTTTCTTCCCCTAGAATCTTTGTTTCCTTTCTTGTTCACTGTGCACAGTTTGCTTCTCCTTGCAGATCTACTTCAAGATTTATCCCCTCTCTAAAACCTGTCCTGACCTCGCCAGCCGGGGTTATTATGATGTCCTGTACAGTACCGATGCTGTCACTCAGCTCCAGGCTTAGCGGGAGCAGTCTGCTTCATTATACACCCAGCGCTTGGCGTTCTGTTTGTATGAACAGATGAGCGAATGAACGAGAGTTCCCAGCACTTTCCAATGATTTCTCATAGTTCTCTGCTAAATTTTACATTTGCTGAATAAGTTGTAGATGATAAAAAATCTTGCAGTTAGGGGTTTCCGCTCTCATTTCTGTAGTCCCCAGTCTTCCCTTCTAACCACTCAAGTCAGCCAAATCAAGGAGAGCGCAGTTTGTCCCAGGAAAACCGCACATCGGCTCCATGATCTCTCTGCTCTTCACAGAGCGGTATGAGGGTGTGGGGAGAGGCACTGGGGTGCAGCCCCATACACACCCCTGTTTCACGCTCCCCTCCTTGCTGCAGCCTCCTTCGCTTTCTGAGAGTGATACACATAGAAGCATTACAGTCCACACTTTTGGGAAAGGGTTGCTTCCCCGCCCCTTTCTTCCCTAATATAAAAAAATGATCAAAGGAAGAAAGCTTTTATGTTCTCTGCCAAGGTGGATCCAGGCTTAGTGGGACCTGAGCTTCATAAAACTTGGAGATGGGGAAACTCTTCACAACAGCAACAACAACAACAACAACAACAAGGAATACAAAATTAGCTACAAACTGGAGCTCTTTATTTATTTTTAAAGATTTTATTCATTTATTTTTAGAGAGGGGAAGGGAGGGAGAAAGAGAGGGAGAGAAACATCAGTGCGTGGTTGCTTCTCGTGCGCCCCCTACTGAAGACCGGGTCTGCAACTCAGGCACGGGGAATCAAACCTGCGACCTTTTGGTTCACAGGCCAACACTCAATCCACTGAGCCACAGCAGCCAGGGCTGAAATTCCTTATTTAGAATGAGGAAAATCTCACAATAGATTATTGGAGCCTTCAAGGCTCCCATTCCTTATTTTCTGATATCATTAGGTGCTTTATGAGAAATCTTGGTACTGAAATGCTTGGGGCTATGACCTGGCTTTCCCTCCCTAGAGGGAAACTCCCAGCAAGTTGAAGCTTGAATTTGATTAGCCTCACAGTCAAGTCCCCTCTGCTATTTAAAAGGTTTGGGATCTAAATATCCCATGTGTATATATATGGACTTAAGGATCTTCTAAACTGTACTTTTTTCCCATTCCTCCTTTTTACATGTCTATGATAACTCAGTTGGAATATGTCTTGTTCTGGCTTAAAAAGTTTCAAAGAACAGAGACTCTTTCAAGCTGGTTCAATAGAGGGGAAAGCTCAGGTCCGGAACCAGCAACTCCCCCACCCGTTCGACACAGTCATTCTGAGTGAGAGCTCCGGCCAGGCCCTGTGCGGAGAGAGAGCGGCACCGCTCCTCGCGGAGAAGGAGCTAGCCAACAGTGACCCAGCACGCAAACACGCAGGCCCAGACGTGCTCAGTGCAGGGACAGAAACCACACTCGGAGCCTGTACCACGGAGACACGGAACCTGGGGCCGCAGCTTTGCTTACGTGGTTGCGTGCTCTGTAGATTTTGTATTTGGTGCTGCTGGGGGTGACAAGAGGGGTCAAGACCATCAAGAAAGAGGAGGTGGTATGGAGCATGGATAGGAGTTTACTAGTTGCAAATGGTGCAGATCTCACCTTTAACAGGAAGCTAATCAACAAAACAAACAAACAAGCAAAATAGAACCGAAGACACTGAAATTGAGAACAGGCTGACAGTGACCAGAGGGGGAGGGGAGGGAATTTCAGGGGAAAAGGGGAAGGGTTTAGAGCAACAAGTATAAAATACACATGGACAAAAATTGGGGCGGGGGTGGAAATGGGAGGGCTGGGGTGGCGGGCTGAGATGGGAGTAAAAGAAAACTATACAAGAACAATAATTAAATTTAAAAAAATATGCCTTGAAAACAAACAAAAAAAATGGTGGGAATGAGGGATATCACTGGGTTTCAGGCCATGAGGGTTGGAAGGGAGGA
This sequence comes from Glossophaga mutica, assembly GCA_039655065.1. Lineage (NCBI taxonomy): Eukaryota > Metazoa > Chordata > Mammalia > Chiroptera > Phyllostomidae > Glossophaga > Glossophaga mutica. The sequence goes on along the minus strand of CM077313.1, from coordinate 5,406,561 downwards.
ACGCAAAGGACCCATGTAGCCCCGAGCTCGAACCGGAGGCTGGTTCAGCCTTCGAGGCAGCTTTAGGGAAAGCAGAGTCTTGTGCTGTCCTGTTCATTAGCGCTGGCCCTGCGTGTCTCTGGGGCTCGTGAAGTGTGGCGGGTCCCCACGGATGTGAGCCACTGGTGCCAACGACTGAGTGTGCATTGATACGCAAAGACTTCACGTGACGTGAAAGATGGCAGGACATCTCATGAGTAGCTGTTCTACTATGATTGCATGTTAAGGGAGGATTGCTCTTTCCTACCTCTTGAAGACAAACACCGAATTTAATCCCTGCCCTCCAGGACTCACGGGCGAGGGATCAATATATGTCAGTAAATATGCTGAATTAGAATTCAGCACTGAAATAAGAGTAACGTGAGATACCATGGCCCAGGGCAGTTGGGGGAGATTTCAGGGAAGAAGTAGCATTTGGAAGGGGGGCAGGTGTCAGAGAGGCTGAGTGGGAGTTTGTTAGGAGAAGGGCTGTAAGATGCTAGGAGGAGAGAACAATACATTCAAATTAAGGGGCTACAAACAAGCAGGACCCGCTCCGGGAATGGCGTGTGCAGTCTGGCCGCGAGCTGGGGGCTGGGCAGAAGCAGAAAAGAGTAACGCTGCGTTCCCGTGTCGGACCAGAACAGGATGTGAACATCGGCGTGCCCCAGAAAGACATTCGGGCGTTCTGCTATGGAATGGGAGAGAATTCTGGAGGTTGCTTGAATTTCTGTAATGAAATCAATAATCTCCATGAAGCTAAATGGAGGGAAAAAAAAACACTCTTCTTCCTGCTGTTTCTCAAATGAATGATATTTAAAGGAACATTGACTTTCTTAACAGCTAAGACAAGGATCTATCCAACTTAACAAGGTGTTAGCACGATCTAGACAAGTTGCTCTCTCACGACGCTACTTAAATTTCTATTTTAGAAACTGAAGTTCTACGCTGATAATGTTACCCTGAAGGTAATGAGCTGGCAAAGGTCTTCTACCAATCCATAGGACCCGACTTGTGAAAACTCAAGCTATAAATAGCAGTTCCACTTCAGCCGTTGCCGGGGGCAGCCTACGAGGAGGAAGGAGCCATGGAGCAGAAATAATCTGCAGATCCCACGTGGAGGGACTCCAGAGCCAAGTAAATATACCAGTAAACATACAAAGAAATGATGCAGCTTTAAAAGATAGTCCCACGGTTCCTACACCATACTGACTCAAATGAGCAGAAGTGCTCCCTTTGGGTGTCTTCCCTCTCCTCTGTGGGACTGGAGAAGCTAGAGGAGAAGATGACTTTCAGTTGAAGAAGACTTCTAACAGATGTGGAAATGTAAGCTTGTATTTATGGGCTTCTAGGCACCAGTATCATTTGGCTTTCTGGACTACATAAGGAATAATCACTTTTCTCAGGCTTTGTAAAGACGGGTCTTGTTATTAAGAGCCCTTGAAATAAAGACCTCTTAAAGAGTGCACCTTGGAAAAAGCCATAAATATCCATGATCACGACAATGCTTTAGTCAGGATAAGGAGATGCCGAAAGCAAGACGTCTTATTAACTGGAAATAAGTGTCTTCGGGAAAGCACACAGGGGAGCATGAGTTTGTCACTGCGCCTGTCTGGCCTTATCACCTTCCAAAAGAGACTGCACCCCGAATTCGCACTGCAGCGTAGCCAGAGATGGCCAGGTATCTCCCTCATGAACCTGCACTCCTTCTCCATGGAGACAGATCGGACGGGATTGAACCCCTAAGGCCCCTATTTCTGCCTGGCAAGCAGGTGCACCACGGCGAAGAGGTTGAGGAAGGCACCACATTTTTTTCCTATTAAATGATATCCCTGGAGTTAAGCATTTATCAGTCTGGGCTGCGATCAACAGGAGCCTTACGGACAAATGACTTTGCACAAACGATTCTGCGTAGGAAGTTATCCTACACAAAAGGTCCCTGGGACCTGACTAGATTCAAAGAGATGGATTATCAGAGGCACGAGGGCTGAGCGATGCAGGCGTAGAACTATATACTCCACACATCCGAGCCGTGGCATTCCTGGGGGCAGCCTGTGTTACGATAACAGGGGTCCTTTGTCTGAAATGGGGGCTCCTGGCCTGAACCCTGAGAGGCTCTGAGATCCTCCGTCTGTTGGGAGGGAGGCCTGTGGGTAGTAACGTACAGCCAGGACTGAGACCAACAGCTTAAACAGTGTCACCCTATGACAGGAGCCACCAAGACAAGTATAAACTTCCCAGGAGCCACATTTAATAAAAGGGTAAGAAAAGTGACTTAATGCTGACATATTTCATTTAACCCGATATATCCAAAATATTACTAACTTTTCCCGTGCCCTATCCTCCCACTTTTTCAAGCTTCACTGTTACGATGTGATCCAAATGCATTCATCATCTGGGTGGCTTGTCTTTTCACAGGCCTCCGTTTCTTTATGTCCGTTAAGCGAGGTGCTGCGGGTCTGGAAGGGTAGCGCGCACACTGATATGCGTGTTCGAGGCCTGGGAGAGAGGCCTTCTCTGGAACCTCCTCTTCAGCTGGCCAGCGCCTTCCCTGCCGCTCAGGCCCTGGCTGACTTTGAACGAAGGAACAGCACAGCCTAGAGTTTCAAATGTCCCCAGAGTTGACGTTGGAGTCCCGTGTTCTGCTTTCTGGCCCTGAAGAACGGACACAGGGACCATTGAAACTGAAAGGCAAGACGGATGCCCTCTGAATGTCACCTCACTGCCTAACATTTGCAGTCTAGGTTGAGTGGTGCGTGGTTTTCTTTGTAGTGTTTCATTTGTATTACTGTTATTGATCGAAAATGAGTATGGTGGTAGAATGCTTTGATTTTGAAGCTGCAAGTCATATACAAATAGATCTGTATTCCAAGATGACATTTCTAAGCCCAATTTAGAGTAACAAAATGTTTGTAAGTTGAATTAAATGGCTCTTTTTTATCCCTGACACCATGTAAATTGACTGAAGGGAAGCAACCATTGTCTGAGCTACATTACAGATAGCACGGCTTGCAAACGCAAGCAAACGAAACAGCAAAATCGGTGCCGAATTTGGAACTTATGTTGGAGAATAATGGCCTTAAATACAGACGCAGATTCTCTCTGTATCTTCATTAGATTGAAGCGCCGTTTTTCTACTGTAGCAACATACCATTTCATTAAAATATAAGTGTGCTTGGGAGTTCATGAGCTCCTCTTGTGTTTGGGGAACAGCTATGGCAAGATTAATGACTCTTAGGGTTTTTTTTTTTTTTTGTACTGATGCACTTTTATATATGCATCTGTATTTATGAGAACATATTATTTCAGATACTGAGTTCAGTTGGCAATGGAAAAAAGGAAGCCGTGACTGGAGCTCTGAGGCCGTGGATAAGAAGAGAATGTGGAATGCAGTTCGGCCCCGTGGGCTCCCGGGAGGAGCCCTTCTCTCCTGCGGATGAGTCACCCTGTCAGTAGTGACAATAATGCTGTTAGAAGTGAAAACTCCGCTGTGCTCGCAGTGTTTAAGTGACAGTGCCACGGTGCCGTCAGGGATACAGCGCAAGAGCTGTTACCATTCACCTCATGATTCCTGTGGTTCGATCATCTATCTTCATAAAACACCAATGACAGCTAGTGTTCTGTTCTTCCTGTGAGTGGGATATGATGCGCCCACGATACGTTTGGGGTGTTCACCAACAATGGCTCTGTGTCTGTAATCAAGTGCATGCATACGTAGCTGAGATGTAGGTAGGGACATTTAAGACTGTCTCAAAGTCAGAGTGAATTGTCCTTTTGTACAGTCCTAGCAGAAGAGTTCAGCTATAGTAATAATGAGCTAAAGGTAAATGTTTGAGGAATTCAGAAAAGGAGCAAAAATTAGGTAGGGATGGGGAGCCCTGGCTAGTGTGACTCGGTGGATTGAGCGCCAGCCTGCAAACCAGAGGGGTTGCCGGTTCGATTCCCAGTCAGGATGCGTTCCTGGGTTGTGGGCCAGGCCCCTAGTTGCAGGCACAAGAGGCAACCACACATCGATGTTTCCCTCCCTCTTTCTCCCTCCCTCTCCCTTTCTCTCAAAATAAATAAACAAAATCTTAAAAAAAAAAAAAAAAAAAAAAAAAAACTTGGGGACGGAAAAGAAAAGAGCCACAACAGCACGGGGCTAAGGATAAAAGTAGATACATTTAATTTTTCATAAAAATTACAGAATGAAGTACCAAAACGAGGGTAAAATTTTCTAATTCAATCCTATTGGAACTTCCGAGTTATTTCCTTCTGATTTTTGGTTGTTGAGTGGAGATCATTCAGGTTTCTAAGGTAGCATTGTATGTATATTTATCTTAAAAATTTGCACATGCACAATGTAAACATCTTTATCTGCAGGGATGTTGTAAATAAGGAAGTCTCCATGTTTTACTCTTATTTCAGTCCATAGCTGCTAGATTAACCTCGAGAAATCTCTAATCATTCCACTTCTTTACTCTATAAACTCCTTCTGAGGTTCAAACTTCTTAGAAAGTCAGAGCCCTTCATGAGCTACTTCAACCAGTTCCTCTTGTCTTATCTCCTGCGTGCAAAATGCTCTTACTGAGGGACAGGCAATCCATCTGTTCATTCCACAAACACACAGTGAGTGTTTACAGTCTGGGGACTCAAAGATAAAAAGCCGTGATTTAAGTACCTTCAGCTGCGTGTTCAAGGAGCTCAGGAAGGGGCAGAAGTCAGGTCAACTCGATGGCCTCCTAAACTGCCATTCCTTTATTTTTGATACTCCCTTCGAGTGGCCTTACCATCCATTTCTGTACCTGGAAACCTTCCCATGAATCCTTGCCTAATCCCTTCAAAAGAAGGTAAGCCATTCATTCCATAGTTCAGTGTCATTTTTTTTTTAAATGTTTGTACTAGGCAACATCTACTTACTTTAATACTTCTCAACATATACCTTCTAACAATCAGTATCTCTGAAGTCAAGGACAATTTTCCCAATACTTCCTATGCCCCGTGATTACCAGAATTTGAAACTTCAAAACAATCACATACCTGTCGAGTAAGTGAAATCATTCAAATTTAATTGAAGACAGAATCACTCTTATTTTCTCGTTAATCATTCCCCTCAGTCCAGATGTAGAAGGAAAAAGCTACCATTTCTGTCATTCCTGACTACAGTGAGTACAAAATCAAATGACTCAACTGAAATTAAAAAAAAAAAACTTTCCAAAGTTTAATAGCACATTTTGTACAATTTTATATTGAATGAAATGTTCCCCTTTTTTAGGGAAAATAAAACATTCCTATTGAAAATTAATAAAGGCATGATTATTTTCTCCATAATATATCTATACCATTTTGTTAATCATTAAACTCTATTAATTCATTCTTTAAAATGACTTCAATCTCTCTTGTCATAAAATGTTAAATAGTAAAACTTGAACACTTGCTTTTTAAAAAAGGACTATAAAATTATAAATAAGTACCCTGTCTGCTTGGTTGGGAGCATCATCCCATGGACCAAAAGGTTGTGGGTTTGATTCCCAGGCAGGGCACATGCCCAGGTTGGGGGTTCAATTCCCAGTTGGTGCACATTCAAGAACACAACCAGCTGATATTTCTTTCTCACATCAATGTTCTCTGCTCTCTCTCTCCCTGCCTTCCTCTGTAAAAGTAATAGAAAAAAAATGTCCTCATTGAGAATTTTAAAAAGTTATAAATAACTGAATTTTGTAATTTTTCCTCTATAAGATTGTATAAATTTTTACTCCTACTAAAATGGAACTTACCTTTTTTACTATGCAACTGAATAAATACAAATTAGCTTTACTCCTGAATATGGATCATTATACATAGCTTCCTAGATACATCCAAAAATACATACTTGAAATAAGAAGTATAATGAAGATGATTAAATAACTAACTCCAAATTTAATCACTTTGAACATTATCTTTATAATATTATGCCAAATATGTTAGTGATACTTATCTAAATTTCAACATGTTATAATCTACATAAATTTATTAGTGATAGCTATACTTGAATTTCAGATAATGCATTAAAAACTTCTGCCTAGGATGAATGTTAAAAATATGATTCTTTCAGTTAAAAATTATCTTCTCAGAGGAAAAAATAAAATAATATGATTTAAGTTCTTCAGCAGGCTGAGTGTGAATCTTCCATTCATTCCTGAAACACTGACTTAAATCAGAAATGATAAACCTTGCTGAGAAAGAATGTCCTTCTTATACTAGATACTCCGTGACTATGTGATGAAATTAGGCAACAGATCCTCACAGTTTTATTGTCGGTACCCCTTACGTCTATGCCAATAAGACAGATTAATCGTACAGAATGCATTTTCATCCAGCACCAAACTTCCATGGGAGACTGATTCCGCCTTCTTCAGATCTCATTCTGTGACATACTGGAGCTAAATTATAGTTTTGATGATTGAGGGCTTAATTAAAGAAGAAGAATTCTCCTAGTTTGCCTCCTCGTATCGCTGCATAGCCCACTCCCAGCAGGCTGATCTCAAACCACACACCAGGCGGTTACAGTTCTGATCAGCTCCCTGGGTTTCTCAGCGTGGGTCTGCCTTGGAATCCGCCCGTTGGAATGCTAAATGCTCTCTCTTGTGAGTGAAATCACTTAGGACGCCTTTCTTGGTAGGGATGATCGTAAGCTTTGTTAATCAGAGTGGAAAATGGGAATGTGTACAGGGCACCGGAAAGAGCTCTCTCATCAAAAGTGGAGACACAGCCCAAGGAAAAGATTTGTTCTCAAAACCTGCCTGTGTAGCAGAATGAACCAGTTCAGCTTCGCTTAAAAGAAGAGGGATCCTACAGTGAATTCAAGTGGACTCTTTCCCCTTATTTAGGATCGCAGTAATGTTTTATTGTTTCCCAATGAATGGAGCTAATTGTAAACTATTTCCTGTGTCACCGTGAGTTTCGTTTGAGCCGAAAGCCCTCTGTTAAAACCAACAAGAAAATTAATAGTGAAAAGAGGGGCCTGGTGTCTAATTCCTGTTTGCTTTTGAGACCTGGGTGGGAACAAATAAAATAAACAACCAAGGAGCCGTGGAGGAAAACAATAACAGAAAGCCTTTTTCTGTCTTCGCACAGTGCAGAGCCAACACGCAAGGTCACGCAGCCTCCAGCAACCAACCTCACATTCTGGCATCTGTTACCAGGACCACCGCAATCACCGTTTGAAGTCTGCTCCCAAAAATGCAAAGGGCCTGCTGAAATGCCAGCATTTTCATTTTGTTTTGATGACTTTCTCGAAGAATAGCAATGTTCAGCTTAGATTTTTTTTGTGTGTAGTGCCCTTTGAGAAAGAACATTTTCTCTTTAAAAGCCACGCAAAGCTCAACTCAAGTAGTTTCATTGTTCTCCCTCTCTCAGGAAGCTAATAAAAAAGACTAATGCATTACTTAATGAAGCTATTCATTGCTTAATAAAAATAAGGATTAGTAACAATAACTGTTATACTCCCATTAACCTTATTTTCCAGCTCGAACATAAAAGTTGCTTAGATGTATTATATTTCTTCCATAGTTTGCTTGAAAAAAAAATAGAGCTACTGGGGAATTTAAATTTCATTTAAAAAGTAAGTTTTTTTCATTGTTATTTTAGAAATTTGAGTTAAAGACCAGTGTTAAACCCAGCTACTAAAATCTCAAGTTTTGGAAAGTGCCAGGACCAACGTGCGGCGGTTCTGGAAGTGGGAGAAAATCTGTGATTCAGTCTGCCAGCCTCGGTCTTACTCCCAGGTTTGCGACCTACTGTGAGATGTTTGCAGGTCCACTTTGTGACTTCCGGTTTCCTCATTTGTTCCTTTTCAAAACGGGAAGTAGCTCAGGCTACCTACAGCCAGAACTACTAGTGATTTGTGTATAACGGTCACATGTACATTTCATCCACGTTCACAGCAAAGGCTGATAAAAACCGATACGATCAATCTCTGGTGCGAGATTTTTACAACAAATCATAAGCATCTGTGGTAGGCAGTTCCCAACACCACTCCCCTAGATGCAGATGAAGTCACCAAAGTTAGTAAAGTGTCTTTACTGAAAGCTTGTTTGAAAGATTATTCTTCTTTAAAGACATTAAATGTATTAAGAATCTATGCGTGACCCTGGCTGGTGTGGCTCAGTGGATTGAGCACTGGCCTGTGAACCAAGAGGTCACCAGTTCGATCCCTAGTCAGGGTCTGGGTTGCGGGCCAGGTCCCCAGTTGTGGACACGCAGGAGGCAATCAGTCAGTGTTTCTCTTGCTCTCTCCCCTCTCTCTAAAAATAAATAAATATAATCTTTTCAAAAAAGAATCTGTGCTCTGTAAGGTCAGGAACTTTGATTTTGATGCAGCCAAGGATCTAGGGCAGGGGTGTCAAACCCATTTGCACCGGGGGCCACATCAGTCTTGTGGTTGTCCTTCAAAGGGCCAAAATAATTTTAGGACTGTGTAAATGTAACTACTCCTTAACTGATAAGGAGTCGCAATTACATTTGGCCCTTTGAAGGCAACCGCGAGGTGGATGAGGCCCCCGGTGAAAATGAGTTTGACACCCCTGATCTAGGGCATCGCATGGCACATAGTATTAAATCAATGAATGAAAGAACTCACTGAATATATCCTCTTTTACTATATTCATGGGATGATTTAGTTCATGACTGTATTCCTCGTGAATATGTTCTTCATGAATATATTCATTCAGAGACGAAACCTGTGACCCTTAGCTTTAGATAAATTGAAGAATCCATAAAATGCTAATATATTTACATTTATTGAATATATGTAAGAGAAGAATGTATTCATATTCATAGAATATATTCAGGAAGAATATTCCTTTACACAATTACCTGAAAAGTGGTACATCTGATGCATTTGGTGAATCAGTTGATTCTTGGGAGAATTACTTTCTATCGACCCAGTTTCAGAGGATGGGTTTTTGGTGCATTGACACACAGCCCCTTTCCTTGACTCTGGTAAGTGAGATCACGAACAGGTGGGCTACTGGCAGTTGGGGTTCACTACCCTATCAGCCTGTGGACTCAGGTGGCCCCCCATGAAGTCTCTGTTGAAGGATCGATGGGATCCCCTTCTTCAAAAGGAGAGAGCTTACAGGTCAAGGTCAACTTCAGACCAAGGTCAACTTCAGACCAAGAGCCAGTAACTCAGCTCATGATAGCTTACGGTTTCACCTTCTCTCCTTGTTACTCAGAGAATGTGGCTTTCCCTTGGGAATGTGTTAGTGTGTGAGTATGTGGGATACTTAGGAAGACAACTAGACACAGAGGAGGGGGTGTGGACTTCAGCTCTTAGTGTATGCGCTGTATTTATGTTGTAAAATATGGACACAGGGTGCACAGTAGTGGTGCATCATCTTATATAAATACAGAGCATACAAACGTGTGTTTAAAGAGTGTAATCTATATAAATCAGTAACCAGCCACTTGAATTTCCTTTCTCAAGTAATACAAGTCCTTGCAAAGTTATAACCCCAGCCACCCAAGGGCTTGGCCTGCCATCGAGAATCCCTGGCATTGTAATCCACTGCTTCCAGTGAAATTATTCTCTCTCAGGTAGCTCAGAGCGCAGCAAGATGGAGAACCTTCCAACGAAATGAGCAGTGAGCCTGTGAGGTGTGAACATTGGAACATTTAAGCCACTTGGTTATACCTTTGTATCTGAGAGATACAGACATGGTGAGCTCAAGAAAATGGGGAAGAAAGCTTAAGAGAGTATTTAAAATGAAGGCACGATGGTAGACTCTATAACCTTTAGAGGGAAAGCAAAAGAAAGGAAAGTCAATATTTTCATGTCAGAGGGGTTTGGGGGGAGGTCACGGGTTTAGGGTTTTTTGCTCTATGAATTTAAATAGTTTGCATTCCCTGTATCTGTGAGACACGAAACGGTTGTAATTGTGGTTGGTAAGTTAATCAAGGAAAGGACAGCTCTACGTTTAGAATGAAATTAGGCATAATTTTAAAAGTGACATCACCTTTTAAAGCCCTTAAGAGTATCCTGAAGTCCCCTCGGAATTTTTATGATGTCCCTCTCTACCTTAACATAGTCCTCCAATAGTATCTTTTATTTTCTTATATATGACACTTCATGTTAAATTAATGGAATTGATAGCTGTCACTTTTTTTGACATTACGATTGCTTTAATGTTCTGTAGCTGTGTGCATACTGAGTAAGCTTTTGGTGACTTTAGTACGCATCTGTCTCATGGCCTGAAATATATCAGTAACTTCAATATTTTCTACATCATTAAGGTATTTCAGTGAGGTTACCTATTACTTAGTCTTATCTTGATTTATTAACTTTTAGGGGTATATAGGCATGGCTCCTTTTATTGGCTCTTTGGTTTATTGTGCCACACAGATGTTACACGTTTGAGAAATCGAAGGCAAAACCCTCCATCAGCAAAAATGTTAGAGCTTGCTTTATTGCAATGCTCGCTTTACTGAGATGGTCTAGAACCAAATCTAAAATATCTCCGATGTGTCCTGCATGCCGTGCACGCATCGTGAAGGTACAGCTCTCTGAGTTTTTTGAAACACTGAATATGCCTACTTAACTAGGACCAAGATGAAGAGAAAAAAAACTACCAACCCTCCAGATTGCTTCTGAATTCAGTAACTGCTGCTTATTAGAGGGTTGTTCACCTAGCAATCAACACCTGACAATGTTTGATGGATAACTACTAACAAAATGTAATTGTGCTGTATGATAAGAAACCAAGGCATCTGCAGCTCTTAGGAGCGTTTTCTTTAGACAGGACATGACCTGCCAATAAGAAAACAGTCATTGTTCATCTGTATCACAGAATCTCAGGGCTAGGAGGTGTCCGATCTAACACAGGTTCCCTCAGATGATTCCCTCTGTGGAGCACAGCTGGGTGGCCTCTTCCTCCTAACCCTGGGTTAGTATTCCAGAGCATGTCTGCCTTTAGGTGCACACGCTCTCGCCCTAACCCTTACCTCTGCCTTCGCTTGCCCTTTTAGGCCTTGGAGTGCTTCTGTGGCACTGGCTTTGCCTCTCCGGGCCATCTGCCCTCATATGCTCCCAGGTTTCTCTGAGGCCCCCTTGGCTCCCATCTCCTGTCCCCTAAGTTCAGCCTTTCAATGACTCCCTCTGTTGTTGGTAAGAGTCTTCTCTTTGCATCTCAGACGAAGTCTGTTCTGACTCCTTTGGGCAGAGTCACCCATCAGGGCAAGGGCAGGTTTCTAGAGCCGAATAATCAGCTCCAGCAATGGAGGTATTTTTTGTTATTAATGTGCTCTACGTGACTTTATCAAATGGAGAACTTTGCCACTGGTTTTCTGGTCTTCTCTACAGCACACGAATGTTTTTCTGTCTTATTTTAAGTGTCTAAAACTGTGGGGAACCTCGTCATCAGCTGGTATGGATCACTTATTTTAGTAGTAAGAATTTCTGGGCCAGAGAGGCCAAGTCAGTGTCTCAGGTGATGTTAGTACCTGTGCTATCCAGAGTCTGACACTGCCATGTATCATGCAGTGAGTCACATTCCCAGGCACATGAATACACCAACACACGCACAGCGTATGTATATTACACTGGTCCGTGAAACCGTGCTGAAAAGTAAATCAGTGGTTGTTAAAATGTATACCATTATAAAATAATTAATTTTTAAGCTATTAGTTTTATTTTTAATCTTGTCTAGTATGTATCACATTCAGGTTAAAATCCACAAAAAGAGATGAGTAGAATAAATGTGATAAATACACACACACACACACACACACACACACATATATGCAACTTTAGTCATACAAATATTATTTTAATGTGCTCACCCATAGCATTTTTCCTCTCCCATTTTGCCACCAAAAACGAGGGACACTATCAAAAGGCGGTTGACAGTCAAAATGGATTGCTGTTGAACTGAAGAGTGCAGGAGAAGTAGTTCATAAATGTATGGAGATGCGCCCTTCACGGTTCAGTGCCCGCAGTGGGAGCGAACCGCTGAGCTGAAGCAACCGAAGCCGCCTCTCCTGCTAGGAGTCGAGTGTGGGAAAAGTAGTGCGGAGTTGGCAGAGAAGGAGCTGCTTGTGAAGGGCGGAGCCTGACTTCTTTACCTGTGTCTGTGGCCTCCGGACATTACTCAGGCCCTGCTTCGAGTGGAGGACAAAAAGTATTCAGTGTCAAGTACAAAAACAGAGCTCTGTTCAAGGGGAGTGATTCAGAATTGTCTGAAAGGAGGAACTACGGTTCCATTATGCGTTTTAGGATGTAGTTTAAAAATGGTGATTTATACTCAAATCATAAAGGATTGTACCTCAGCATAGTATTTTAATGCCCTTCTTCCACGCCAGGACTCGGGTCACGATCATTGTCTGAACTCATGAATTCCGAGCCCCCGAGCGCCTAGAAAATCTCTCCAACCTAACAACTGCACTCTCGTCATAGTTAACCAGGATGCATAGGTGTAAACGCCTCTGTTTAATCAAACCCACTTAAATTCACAGTCCTCTACGGTGAATATGAAACTGCTGCTTTCAAAAATATTTCAAAGAAAAGGGAGAATTTCATGATGTGTACTGTTTTAAAGAAAGCCAGCCTTAAATTCTGACAGTTACTCATTTTAAGCTTTTAATTTGTTATCAAAATTTAGAAAAATGAGAAAATGGATTCAGGAATTAACCTAAAGTAAATTGCTGTCATCTTCATTTACGGTATTCCTGTTATTCTTTCTCTACGCTATTTTTTAATACTACTTCTTTAATACTGAGGGGACAGAATTGAAAAATAGGCATCAACCAATATTGACACGTAGCTGTCTTTTCTCCTTATCGTGCTTTGGGGACAACGAAGGGACAGCGTGCTCTGTAGTCACACTAGCATTCACTTCTCGAGCAGCCATGAAGACGGGCGATCGGCAGGTTGAATCAGAGTTCGGAAAACAAGCGGATGCCCGCACTCGGGATCATGGCTTGCCAAAGGTCTCCAGTTGGGTCCAAAAATCATCTCATCTACATTCTGCCTTCTCTGTGTGCTTTTTGTTTTTTTTTCCCCCCTTGTGGCCTACAACTCCAGTTTATGAGATATAGGGAAGTGTCTCATGGAAATTATAAAAATGCATGTTAAAATATTTAAATTTCATTAGATGATACATGAGGCAAACTTCTTGAGATCAGGAATCACCTTACTTATTTTTATACGCTCTGCAGAGTTTTTCACAGAGGTGTGCCCTTGGAAAAAGAGCAACTGATGCAAATGTCCTTGCCATTTGAACAGTGTTGGATTCCTATAAAGAAGAGCAATTTTGTGCCTTTAGAGAAAACTGTAAGATATTGGGTTACAAATACATTTCAGCAAGTAGGTGAATTCACCAGTAGTGAATCAACAAACGAGGGTGAACTGTACGTGAAATGCACAGATCTTAAAAATGCAATTCAGTGGATTTCGATAAACATGTACTCATGCATCCAACCTCCAGTCAAGATAAAGAACATTTTCATGACCTCGGAAAGTTTCCTTGTGCCAAGTCACAGTCTATTCCGACTTGCACCCTCCTCCCACAGGCAACCACTGTCCCGATTTCTATCACAATAGATTAGTTCCACCTGTTCTAAAATCTCACGTAAAAGGATCCATTCAGTGTGTTGTATTCTGGGCCTACGTTCTTTTATGCAAAACAGTGGTGTTTGTGGCACTAGTTCATATTTTTGATTACTTAATGACACTCTCTTGTTTGAATATACCCTGAATGGATATACAATTATTTCCAGATAAGATCGGGCACATTCAGGGTGGTATTGGCCATGGACGAAAAAACAGAAACAACAAAACACCTTATTTTTCTCTATTGGATCGCCTTAGTGTCTTTGTCAAAAAAGAATGGACCGCATGCATGTGGATCTATTTCTAATCCCTTGGTGGATTGTTATAGCTTTAGAGCCAATATTGAAATCATGTCATACGTCTTCTGGTTTTTTTCTTTTAATTATTTTGAGTATTTAAAGTTTTTAAAAATATTTCCTTATACATTGTAAAAATCTTGTATTTATTTTCCTACAAAGACCAATATGGGGATTTTGACTAGGACTGCATGGCGTATATATAATCTTCCTTTATTTAGCTCTTCATTGCCTCGGCAATATTTGGAGGTTTCAGTGTGGAACTTGAAAAGTTCCCCAAATGACTCTAATGTGCAGACAGCATTATAAAATCTATCAACCTAAGCTCTGTCTGTCTCGGATTCTGGGTGCCTAAAAGGAAAGAATACAACCCATCCCTAAGATTCTACACACACAGTAAGCGAAGGGGCCTTTCTAGCGGCTCATGAAAAAAGCCGTCCAGTGTGCTCTCCCCACTGTGTTCGTCTCCTGAAAGGTTCCATCCTGGTAGCTCTTCCAGAAAAGACACGTACCACGGTGACATCTGTCTGTACCTCTTCAGAAACACAGCTGGCAAATTTTTCCGTGTAAAAAAATAGAAGTGTTTCATGCCTGCCCGAGAACCTCATTCTGTGTTCTGTCTGGTTGTGTTTGGTCGTATATAGAAGGTGATTCGGATTGGCTCGTGGAAGTGAGCAAGATTAAATTGGATCAATTTCCTAACAATAGGGGACTTCCACTGACAAAGAAGGAATAGTGCGTGGCATATTTATATAGAGATGCCTACTTCTGTGTACAGCCATACGTACCACCCTGAATGTGCCCGATCTCATCTGAGATGCCTGCTTCCTCTTCCTTTTTATTCCACAAATAGATAACTGATAACTTAAGAGATATATTATTACCTTATCAGAAAAGAGCGTAACTGCCTAAAGATGGATTCATATTGTAGGAAATTTTTCTCTCAGGATTGAATGTTGAGCAAAAGACTGAAAACTCTAGTCACTATGATTTTATTTGAAGCAATATTCCAACAGATGTTACATCGTTACATCTTCGTTTGCTCCTATATTTTAAATACTTTCTTTTTTCCAATATGCATTAAAACAGTCTTTTCTTCTTGTCTCTAATAAGAGCAACATCTGTTTCTTCTAGTTCAATCAAAGCAGCCACCTCAGGAGTCTCACTTAAAAAATAATGCCATCAGAAAGACAGCCTAGATGGAACATGCTTCATTAACATTTTACATTTGCATACAAAACACGCTTTCCCAACAATTATAAGTTAGGAAGATGTTAGAGAAAATATTGTAAAACAACGTAGTTATCTAATGAAAAAAATTAAAACCAGAAGCTGGAATATGGTTTCAAAGACAGTGATTTTAGGTTAAAAATTGTCTGTAAAAATGAATATTTTTTGTATTTTGTATAATTGAAAAGTTTTCATCATTAGGATTTAAGGAAAAATTGGAGGTATCTGTTATAAAGTAACATCAAATGATTTTTCAGTTTAAAATTAAATCAAAACTGTTGCAGTAGTGTATGTTTTTTAAAAGGAAAATGCTTTGGAAAATACATACTCTGGTTTATTTTGGTCTCCTCAAAGTTAGTCACCATGAGAAAAAAGCATTACTTGAAATTGGGTTTCATTTTTGAAACTATTACACGGACATTCAAAAACCACATCTATTCAATAATCTAGTTTTAAGCAACGCATTTTGCTCAAAAGTGCTTTAAAACTTCTTGACCCTGATATTTTTAACATTTCACAATTTATTTTTTTCTTTTTTTAATATTATATATTTTTACTTTTTTTTTCTTTTAAATTTTATTTATTTATCTTTAGAGGGGAAGGGAAGGAGAGAGGGAGAGAAACATCAATGTGCGGTTGCCTCTTGTATGCCCTGGCTGGTGTGGCTCAGTGGATTGAGCGCGGGCCTGCGAACCGAAGGATCGCGGTTCGATTCCCAGTCAGGGCACATGCCTGGGTTATTTTTTTTTCTTTTTTAATTGAATTGATTGGGGCGCCCTTGGTTAATACAATTATATAGGTTTCGGGTGCACAATTCTATAACACATCACCTGCACACTGTATTGTGTTCACCACCCCAAGTCAGGTCTCCTTCCATCACCATTTGCCGCCCCCCCACCCCCCCACCCCCGTTTCCCTCTGGTAACCACCATGTTATTTTCTGTGTCTATGAAGTTTTTTGTTTCATTTTGGTTTGGGTTTTTTTTTCCCCCTTAATCCCCTCACCTTTTTCACCCAGTCCCCCGACCTGCCCCCAGCAACTGTCGGTCTGTTCTCTATCAGTGTGTCTCTGTTTCGTTTGTTAGTTTATCTTGTTCATTAGATTCCACATATGAGTGAAGTCCTGTGGCACTCGGTTTTCTCCGATGGGCTTATTTCACTTGGCATAATGTTCTCCATGTTCATCTATACTGTCACATAGGGCACGACTGACAAGAGATATAGTATTTTGAGCTACCTCCCCAAATATTCAAATTCCTCACCACTGCTGTTACACTCTTGGATGTGATTTGTTCATGAAGAAAACCAATTTTAATCATTTCACAACAGCTGATGCTTCTAGAACCCAAGCACAACCACTCAAGTGGATGTGTGGAGAGCCAGGCTCCCTTACAGAGTAATAAACAAGAGCTAATATTCACTGAGCGCTAACTGTCTGCCAGGCACTGTTTGAATGATGAGGTACAATACCCTGAGTCCTCATGAGAACCCCGTGGAGCAGACACTTCCTTCTATCACTCCTGTTCCACAAAGAAGGGAACGGAGGCTTAAAGAGGTTCATTGGCTGAAGGCCCAGCCATTACAGTGAGCAGAAATGAGATTTGTCCCCGGATGTCTGACCTCGGAGTCCATGCTCTTGACCGTCGCTCCATTCCGTCCCTCGGAGGGTGG
This sequence comes from Glossophaga mutica, assembly GCA_039655065.1. Lineage (NCBI taxonomy): Eukaryota > Metazoa > Chordata > Mammalia > Chiroptera > Phyllostomidae > Glossophaga > Glossophaga mutica. The sequence continues at coordinate 5,389,779 of CM077313.1, read as the reverse complement.
CTCTGTAGGTCAGACACCCCTCCTTTAATCTTGCTCAGTCTCTTAGAGGAGCATGTTTCACATGTATGTGGAGAGACTATCACCCCAAAGACACGGCAACCCCTCCCATTTTCCCAGCGAGGCAATTAAGAGTACCTTGTGACTAACTTGCACATTTAACTTTTAGTGCTATAGGTGAAAATGTCTGTAATATGTAGTTAATTACTAATGTGCTTTTAAAATTATACACATAAATACTTTAGCAAGTTTATGTTCCACTCTCACCTCGGGGAGATGAGTTTGTTCTAATTTCTTTACATGTGGCTTTAACATCAATGTCCCCGTCATAACCTTGTAACACATCCGGCACATTTTTTCAGAACAAATTATCTTCACCTCTGAGTTGTTTGAATACAGGAGTTCTTTCCCATCTGTCATGCTGTCCCTGGACGCATTTTTCTAAGCCTCTAGTGCCCGTTAACATAACATGAGGACACGTTATTTTCCAGTGGTCAAATGTGGCTATTCATAATGTCCACAGGGCTAAGACTTACTACACTGCTGTCTTGTTGAGAAGGCTATAACAAATACACCAATGTTTGTAGTTGGGAGGTTAGTGACCCCCAAAGAAAAAGTCCTCAATGTAAGTCTCAGTTTCCTATTCTGTAAAATGCGATGAATCACAGCACCTTTATTTTTTTGATCTAATGATACAGATATACTGCTTCCTAATTGCCAGACTCCATTCCAGGGCTATTGCAAACCCTATTTTTTCTATTCTTCTAAAGACAGCTGTGAAGTGGGTACCGTGACTTGCATCGTAGGGAAGAGAAGCCTCAGGCATGGGGAGGTCGAGTAAGTTGCCCAGGTCGGCAAGGACAGGTGCAAACTCCTGGGGCAGCCGTCTGATCCACAGCCTCGCTTCCCGTCTTTGGGCCACCTCGCCGCTCACTGCTGAGAAGAGGCAGGACAGTGATGCATGCAATGTGTGTAGACGATGCCAGGCGTGTGTGAGGTGTGCGGGAACTTTGAGGCATATGAGACATGGGTCTCTTTTTTAAGTTCAAGAATCTGCATTTTTTTTTAATCAGGCTGATCCTGATCCACTGTCCAGTCATCGAGAACCCTCCGTGTCACAGGTGTGGGTCCCTGGTGGGTGTCTCCCTTCCCCGGTACATGCGCTGGCCATAGAATAGCAAGTGGAGGAATAACACCTCTTTAACAGCAAATGAGAAGTGCTGTTTTAGTCCTACCTAGTGATGTGCTCTTCGTGATCTATGGTCTTTGTTATCCCTAGTAAAACTTAGGGTGATGGTACATTTTTCCTGAATAAATGTATTGGTATTTGTTGTAAGTTTATCTCTTATATCAATGAGCTGATCGGCTGTGGTAATCTGACTGAATTCCACGTGGTAATGAGTTCCCAGGGCCCTTAGATGACATTAATGTTTCATTTCGTATGAAATAAAAATTATTAAAGAATATTGTTAATTTGAAAAATGCTTTAAAGAAGCCATTCCTTTTAGCTTCTCTGAAGCAAAACTAATTCTGTTTCTTCCTAATGGCAGATGATCTAGGAAGGGATAAAAGGAAAGCGCATTAGGGAGTCGGTCTGCAGGGGAGGTCATGTATTTTTACTGTAGTCGGCGCTGCCTACACAGTTGTTCTGGTCTCCCTCACACTGGAGACAGTGGACGCAGGGGTGCAATATGCTGAAACTTTGGCACCCTCTTTTCTCTCACTATAAATTTTGACAGCCGAGCTCTGAACAATAGGGAAAACTGCTGTTTGAATGTCAAAAGGTGTAGCTGAGGGTCTTAGCTCTGCAAACTAACACCAGGACAGCATGTTCAAGAGCGCCGATCCACTCACTGTAAAGTGAAAGGAGTGGGCAGAGTTCCCTTTGCTCAGAGCCGTACAACTCAAAGAGATGATTTTAATACACACTCCTGACCTCACGCTAATGTGCCTTGAGGAAAATGCTAGAATGTGCTTCTCAAACCCGTAATATGAAATTTCCATTTGAATCAGAATTTTAAGAAAACAAATCAACGTAAGAAAGTAGTGAAAGACCTGTGGTATGTGGGATGTTCCGGCACAATGGCGCAAATGCTGGAACTTGGTGGCACCTCTGTGTATTTACGACCCTGGTGCTACGTGAGTCAGGGACATCCCCGGAAGTGGAGCTCCTGTGCAGTGGTGGTGGCAGATGGTTGTGTGTGTGTGTGTGTGTGTGTGCGCGCGCGCGCACGTGCGCGCATGGTGTAAGAGAACTCTGACCATGGAAGCACAGAGGTGATATCACATGTTTTGTTAATGTTTGTTTTTTGTGAGAATTCAGCCTCGGGAACCAGGTATAGCTGAGTTCCAGTTCTAAGTTCTGCTATTTATCAGCCACAGAGGCTTACATTTTATTAGATTGTTTTCTCACCTACTTATTAGGGAAAGAAGTTGTATGTGTACTTATTGTCTGTGTATTATAAGTGAGTCAAATGCAAGTAGAGTCCTCAGCAGAGTGACTACTGTATAGAGCTTACTTAGAACAGTGTATCTGTAAATACTCACATATACAGAGATCATGAAATTAGACTCTTCTCCAGAGAGAACCTTCAGGGTATTATTTTTTTATACCATACGGATGAAGAAAAATTCGAAGAAGCAGCAAGTTTTCTTTTGAGCAGTAAGATCATTCTTGCCCCGCTGAAGAGTGAACTTCTTTTATTTGGGGGCCATTCCTATCATAGACTGTTGAGGCTTGCTTCTTGATGATTAATGATAGAAGTTCAAAATAATAATTGGAACTAAAATGAGTAGAAATCGCAGTTCCAGCTCCGATGTAGCAGTGGTCTCTATCAAAAAGGCCGCTTATCTGAGGTCCAATGTCTCTAGTAATTAAGTTCCTTAAAGAAAATAGAGTAACCCTTTTATTTTAATCTGATTGGAAGAATAAACATTTGTCCAAGAACAATTAAGCTGATGGTCTTTATTCATAAATTACTTTTGTGAAGAAGAGATTTTCACAGGGATTTTTAGTAAGGCTTTCTGGTCTACCACTTAGAGCAAGACGTTGTCAGCTGAGGGACTTGATCTGGGCATGTGATTATTAAGATTAAATTTTGGGAATGAACATTTGTAACATTCATGTCCCTGGGATGCTCGCCCCCAAATGAATTTCAAAGCAGAGTTCCTCACATTGTGGAGGCAAAAGAAAAAGTCGAAAGCATGTACTTTTCTGGTCAATCCCAGTTTTCCCTTTAAAGGAAAATGCTATCAAAAGATGTGGTCTTCTGCACATGAGTTCCGTTGCGGAGCCCAAAGCAAACCTGTGTGAGAAGGAAGGAGTTCAGGAAACACAGCCACTTGTCAGACAGCTAACTGATTTCAATTTCAAATAAGGTTTGCATTTACATAGTAATTTCAGTGCCAAAATGTATATTTTTCTATATACTTATATGTACTATGTATTTCATATTTTGGGAATCATTCACTATTAATTACTTTAGGGCAGGGATTTTCTGTTTTGCTCCATTGACATAAAATATACTCAAATATGTAATACTAAATCAAAATTTCAAAATCCTGAGATGAATATCTGAGAGGCGATTATTTGTAATGACATTTACTAGTATAATATCAGCAAACACTACCTGTATATGACTTTCTTCTAAGCTCCAACAGGCCTTCATTTTTTCTTAAAGTGGTGTTTCTGCTTAATGGTCTAAAACAGCCACTAGCTTGCAGTCTTTCTGTGAAGGGCCACACAGGAAGTGTTAAGAGTTTAGGGGTTGCTGGTGAAACGGTTTCCGAAACCACTATTTGCTCTGCCTCTGACATTGTTAGCACATGGTCCGGCCTGTATTCCAATAAAACTTCACGTGGACACTAAAATCTGAAGGTTACATATACTTTTCGCCTGTAATTTAATATTCCTCTTTTTATTTGCTTTTAGTTGTGTAGAAACGTGAGAACCACTTTTAGGTCCCAGGCCGTGGGAAAGCAGCCGGCCCCAGGCGGCGTTCGGCCTCTAAGCTTCCGTTTGCAAGACCCCTGAAGGGAGGCTGGGAGCCAGCCCCAGCATCAGGCTGATGTGCTCTCCTTCCACCTCTGGGACCTTCACTTGCTCCACTTCTTTCTGTTGGGAAGCTGAAGTGTATCTTCAAGTAACTTCTACCTGTGGGTTCTCGAGTATTCTCTCTGGAGCCAACTGGAACAAAATCTCTTCCTTGGACGTAGCAGAGAACTGTGGAAGACCGGAGAAAGCCGCTGGGACCTTCAGAGACTTCTCTGTCTTTTAGGGCTTTTTAAACTCTTCCCAGAAGTTTATGTTCAGTGGCTATTTTCTATATGTGACTTAATTTTCTAATTATTCCTCATAAAATGAACACACATGAAACAGAAACTTTGTACTCGGTGTAATAGAGAGCTTGGGAGAATTTTTGTTTCCCAAGATCTTTGTACTGGGCAACAGTGAAAGGTGATGGTTAGGGGTGGGAGTCGTTGATTTATATTTTTATTTTTTAAATATGATCTACGTCATTATAAAAATACCTTATTGATGAATGATCATATAACCCTGACATTGTTTCCCATGCTTCCTCATAGTGGTCAGCACCAATAACTATACATACTGACACAACTGCTTTTTAAAACTTAATTTCTATAAACTATACTTTCCAAATGTGTTTATTGAAAAAATTTAACAATACAAAAACATTTATAAAAAAGAGAAGGGCATTAGACAAAAGTCATAAATCCATTTTCTTATATTAGAGTGTAGTAAAGCTAACCAAAAAATAAGGTGTTAAATTAAAATAGTTCATCAGTATCTTCCAAACAACTTTATTCACTTCATTCATTTTCCCGAGTACCCAATGGCACATTAATCTTTTCTCCTTAGATTGGGTTATAATTATTTCTTATTGGGTTCAATAGAGACTAAAACCACTTATGATGTTAAAGAAACATGAGAGAGCAATAGTCAGTAGCACGTAATTTTCCTTGGTGAAAATAATTTTTACTTATAAAGTTCTGACTTTGTCAATATTAAACGTGGTCTTAAACTGAACCATTGTAAGGAAGCAAATTCACTTTTATTTTGCATTTCACAGGCTCTGGCTTGAATGATGGACAGTGGCATGAGGTTCGTTTCCTAGCCAAGGAAAACTTTGCTATTCTCACCATCGATGGAGATGAGGCCTCAGCAGTTCGAACTAATAGTCCTCTCCAAGTCAAAACTGGCGAGAAGTACTTCTTTGGAGGTAAGACCACCATTTTTTATCTCAGTTAAGCAATACATTGCTAACCACAGAGTTTCAATCAAGTTTCATTATGAAGTATTTATATTTGATTTCATGGATGCAGTAGATCTCGGGAAGAAAACAGTCATAATCCATTGAGTCCAAAAAGCATGGCAGATTCGTTTCTACATGATAAAGGTATCACGGTGATTGCGGGGGCCCCTGTCCTGGGCGCCAGATGTGGGGGAGCTCTGCCCACAGAGCCCCATCCATCTGTCATGGATGAAAATAAAAACTACCAAGACATGATCTGCTTGGGGAGGAAAGGTGGTCACACTCTCAGAGAAGAATGACCCAGAGCCCCCTCCTCACTAGGCTTTTATTGGGTTCCAATACACAGGAATACAGGTTTAACATGTCAAAGAAATCTGAGGGCTTAATCTGAGTCAGTGTTTGTCAGGAAAGGGGGTTGCAAAACTTTGGGAGACATACCCATTTCTTCCTGGGACCCTTATCATTGAAATGAGAGCACTCTTAGCAAAGCAGGTTTCACAGGACTTTAGGAATTCTTTCTTATGCCCGATCACCCAGGGAGCCGTCCTGGCTGGCACAGGGCTGCACCACTTGCCCTCATAGTTTCAGGCTTTAAGCCGATTAGGAAGCAGGAGACATCTCCCAAACGGAAATGAGGACTCGGCCTATGTCAGAATAGCCAGGGGGCGAGGGTCCATCACATCTTCTTTGCTGCAGCCCCCCGAGTCCTTCCATGAGGCCTCCCAAGTGGTCACATCTGGCTTAGGTTGCCCCTCCCATGAGGAGTCTTACCCGTCATTGACTGCCAACCAAGCATTGGGGCCAGAGATGGATGAGGCAGAAGCAGTGCTCCTACCAGGGAGATAAGCTTTTGTCTCCTTAGTAGTTCATGTCCTTGTGACAGAACAGACCCAGATGAAGTGGGTCCCTAGGCTCTTACACAGCCCACCATGGGGTGAGGGTTACAACTCCTAAAACCAGGCTGAATGGTCCGCAACAAGTGATATCACTGTATTCTTCTAGTTCAGTTCAAAATTTCAAGTGTAAAGCATGAGGCTCTGAATCTTCTCATTCTCCTAAGAGTCCTTGGATTATATTAGGTTGGTCAAAGAGCATTATGTGTCCTGTTATACACAGCTTGTTGGAAGTGAGTCACTGAGTCCAGCCCGCCCCCAGGAGGGGGATGGCACAAGGAGATAAGGGTTGTTGGGACCATCTTGGAGACTACCTACATATATCTTGATTATTAAGTAATGAAAAGATGAACAAAAAGGAAGATTCTCTTAATGATAAATTTTACTGAAGATACAAGAGTATTGTAGCATAAACCTAGCATAGCTTCTATATTAAAGAATGCATCCTGGCAGAAAATGATTTTTTTATCAATGAAATATGGAGACATCTTTAAAGTGCTAGGTTTGTTGTTTAGATCAATATATCTCTCATTAGGTTGTTGCCTGTCTCATTTTAAATCATATAATGTGAAATTGAAACAAATACCCTGCATTAGAAAAGATTTTGGTTTAAACTTTTATACACATGTTTGCCTCTGGAAATATAGCTATGTATATATTAATATTCACATGTATATTTGCTCATATTAAAAAGCTTACATATCACTATATTTATACATTCTCCTATTATTAGAATAAGTCTACTTGACAGCATTTATCTTATATGGGTGTCTTATTCCCTACTGTATCCCCCAAGGTCCTGGAAAAATTCCTACAATAATAGTAGATAATGAATAAATATTTATGAATGAAATAATAAATTCTGAAAAGTGGGGAAGGCAAGCATTTTGTTCCCTTTTCTCTAAATGAAGACATGGAAGCCCTCGGAGCTCTCTTGACTTGGCCGCTGAGCTTGTAGCCAGAACCCGACCTCAAGCCCTCTGACCCCCCTACCCAGGCGTTTCTCCCTCTGCGCCCTGTTATGATGTTGAGAGGCAACTCGGAGACGAAAGTCCTGACCTAGACCTCTGCTTCTGTATTCATCCACGGTATTTCTCAGAAGTTAAACTAACCTGAGTTTAAAAAGGCTCTTAATGAATATTTGATGAGCGGATGAAAATCAGACGTGATGTCTTATTGACGTGAGAACAAGCCCAGCCCAATAGACCAACAGGTTTTCCTTCAAAGACATGTTTAATATGATGGGCCTTTGGCCAACAGCTTTTGTTGTCGTCCTAGGCGATGGGTCACAATGGTCAGTTAGAGAGCTATTGATAATTCCTACCCATCCAAACGGCAGGGGAGTATCTTTGGCCATGGATAAGCTAGCTGAACATCTAAGGTCTGTTTTGATCTATTTCCAGATAGATGAGTAAGCAAACACCCATAACCACAATTTACAGCATAGAGTTTATAAGAGATGAGGGCTTTATAGATTGCTATTTACTTTACAGATCTGGGTTTTCAAACCCAGCAGTCAAGACCATATTTCCTTCCTCTTGGGCTGCTGATCTGCCATTGAGAAAAGCTGTCAGCAGTCTCCATGAGTCCATGGTTATGTGAGATCGGTCCAGAAAGTAGCCAGCCACGTACTATGAAAACTAGAGACATTTACTGAAGAAGATACAAGATACTTTGCACGTGATACCTCAGTCCCCTTCAAAGTAGGCACCTTGGGACCGCACACAGTTCTCCTAATCACCATCAGCTGCCCCATTGTATTTTCCTGAATCTCACTGGTGGTCTGAAATCTCTTCCCTTTCAAAGGTGATTTTAGTTTTGGGAAAAGCCAGAAGTTACAGGGCACCAATTCTACATCTGGGCTGTAGGGGGGACTGAGTCACCTGGGCGATTTGATGTTTCACCAAAAAACTCTGCCCAAGATGTGATGCATGAGCAAGCATGTTGTTGTGATGAAGCTGCCAATCACCAGTTGCCCATAGCTGTTGCCTTCTGAATCATCTGAATAGTTTCCACAGAGGACTGTTCAAGCTTAGCACAAAAATTGGATGCAGATTCATTGCTCTACCACTCAGTCATTTTGAATGTGATGGCCACATAATACACATGCTCACTCAACAGCATCTATTGCCCCCACTGACTAGTACAGCGAAGTTGTCATTGTTCACGAATGCTCATTCCAGCCCACTTTCCTTGGCTGCCATGTTACATCGACATTGTGCAAACTGATCTCATTATATTAAAATGGCTGGACTTTTTCCAGACAGACCTTGTATGTAGTTAATGCTCCATGTGGAAATTATGTTTGAGAAAGATCAAAGGGAAGTTTCCTTAAAAGTAGTTCTACCTCTTGCCAGGCTAGTAGCGCTCAGGTGATACATGACTTTGAACAAGCTCTTACACCTAATAAATGAGAAGCCTGTTTCTTGCAACTGTCTTCCCCGCCTGCATCTGTTTCAGCTTTACTCTTACCGGAAGGTGATAAAAGACATCTCGGACCACAGCTTTTCTTCCTTCTCGGGCCATCTCTTAGCCGCTATGGCTTGTAACAACTGCACTTTCATTTAGGGCACTACCTTTTGTTTACCTTTTAAAGCTCATAAATTGGGGGTTCTCCATCAATTCAGATTGCCAAAATCATCAGAGAACACCTTCCATTTCAAACTGGTTTTACTTTTATCTCAGCCTGCAGGCTGGCTAGTTCTAGACTGAGTTCATTACTCTCTTGAATACCTTGCTGCACACAGCAAGAAGGAGCCAGCACGCATCAGCATCTGAGCATTGCCTAATGTCAGAAGTCTCAACTGGCACCTGGTTTGCCTTCCAAGGAATAGCAGGCGAGAGGATGACCACCTAGCTTTGCTACAAACAACAAAGGCCCCAGCTTCCCACGCCTATAATATCCCAGGCTTCAGGGCTTGGTACCTAGCACAGGCAACTCCAGAAATTTTGTAGGTTCCGCCATACATAGCATCCTGTTTTTAAATATAGTACCAAAACAGGTGTTCGTTTGAGTTAGGTTCAGCTCTGAGTGACAAAGACAGCGATGGAAAAGGGGGAAGTCAGGCTCTGAAGGTGTCCAGGGGCTCCATGGAAAGCCAGGCTTCTTCCATCATCCAGCTTGACCATCCTCAGTGTTTAGTCTTCACTAACCTTGCGATCCCGAGTGGCAGTTTAAGCCCTGGATATTATGTCTGAATTCCAGGCAGAAGCAGGGAGAAAAGAATGGTGGGCGGTGCTCCGCTTCTTTGAAGGCCACTCAACCGAGTCTCCTGTTGTGTAGGAAACACCTCATCGGATCCAGCTCACAGGGTCCCAAGGGAGACAGGGTGACCAAGTGCCCAGCTAAATGTCCAAATCCGTGCAGGAAGGGGGAAATAAATACTGGAGTTTAATTAGAAATCTGTGTAACAACTCCTCTATTTAATATTAAACAGTTGATTTTGATTATAGTCTGTGCACCCAATTTTACTTAATAAAGTGGCATCCAATATTATTATTTGCTCCTTGGGCAACTTTTGAAAACCTGTGTATGGTTGCTTAATCTAAGGATATTGGATTTGGGAAATACATTTAAGTGGATTTATTTCCTTTCCAAGTTTTCAATTATCCCTCATCCTAGCCTGAAGCTTTTTACAACAAATAATGTAGAGTAGCAAAATTAAATAGTTTTTTAAAAGCCATAGAATATTCTCTAATCATGCATTTACATCTCTCTGCCATTCCCAATTTTATTTCTGTTCCCCACAAAAAGCCTAATTCAGTCCATCTCTTGGTCTTAAATTAAAGGAGAATTATTATCTAACCATTCCTCAAAATACTAAAAGTTACTGGAATTCAGGTTGGTTGTTATTCAAAAGCTTTTCTCTTTCGCTCCAAAGGTAAACGGTGGTACCTTTCATAGTTCATGTGTGTGCTGGAGCTCCATGGAAAAGGAGAAATGTGATGGTGATTGTTTGATCTGGAGAAATGGAAATGAGGAAGCTAGAACAACTACCTTTGCATATAGGAAACGGTCTGTAGCTTAAAAAGAAGGGAGCCATCTAAGATGTGCAACTGAGTACGTGATCCACACAACCTTGTCTTTCCACCTCTTGCTGTGGCACTGACCTGTAACTTGTGAAGCCGTGCGCTCTTTCCCTAGACGTTAACTTTGGAACTTACAGCTGTCCTCTAGAACTGAGGCTGCAGGTTGGGCAGCGAGTCCCTAGTGGGGACTTGAGTGCCAAGCCCATAGGGTTCTTGGAAACACGAGCCAGTCAGGAGGTTTCACTGGAAAAGCAGGTTTTATTGAGCAAAGAGGATAAGAAAAAGGCACACAGAGTGGGAGGCGTCCGACCACCTCTTAGAGGTTGACCTTGTGTCTGTTTGTAATGTCTGTGGAAATCACTGGTGTGGGAAGAACACTGGGATTCACTTGAACCCTTACAAGGCGTATTTCGTGTTCTGTGTCCCTTCCATGATATAGGTAAATGTAAGGTAGGGTGAGGAGCCATTAATCCATCTTTGTAGGAATCTTCTTTGTTCCGGAGGCTCCTTGTGGTCTGCTGACATCTCTGGTCCATCGAGCGCCATGCCAGGTGGCACATAGCTGGCCCTTGACTGAACTCGGTGTGATTGTAGTTAATTTGTATAGTTTGCATGCCCTGCTCCTGTATTAAAACACCTAGTTTTTCCTTTAAAAACAGCTCTAATCTCTCCTTTTAAATTTTTTGATAAATACTTCTAAAACATATTTTTACATTTTAATATATATTTCTTTGGACAGGTGCATTTTCTAATTTATCTTTTTTTTTTCAAAGAAACAAGTGTTTTAAGAGCAGGAGGAATAACTTCCATGTTTTTTTAATCACTGTTTTTCATTATTTTAATGCATTTGAATTTTTTCCCATCACCATTAATTCCCTCTATACCCTCTTTCACCTCCACAATCACCACAGTTGTCCTTGCTCCTGAGTTCTTTCTCTCTCTTTTCTTTCTTTGATTCAATCTCTCCACCCCTCAGCCCTGCCCCGGAACTGTCAGCCTGCTCTCTGTCTACGATTCTGTCTGTATTTTGTCTGTTAGTTCAGTCTGTTCATTAGATTCCGTATATGAGTGAAATATCACTGTTTTTCAACTTCTAATATAATAGGTGCTTAATGCATGCTGCATGAACCAAAGAATGTAAGAAAATCAGTGAATGAATAATGAATGAATAGACTGATGTGTCTAAGAATCTCAATAGAAATAATTCCTCATTTTCCATTTGTTGCTCAGACAAGCAACAGCTACCTGTAGGAACCCTGAAACCCCAAAGCTGACTTGAAGGATTTCACCATGTTTTTCACTTTAAAAGCATACATGCTCTAATGATAATATTCATGAGATTTTCACTGTGTTCCAGCAACACTCTGAACATTTTACTTAACTTTTTAATCCTCAAGATGGTCCTATCAGGTCACAATTAACGCAGGTAGAAATTAAGCCTTAAATTATGTGATTTGCCTAAGAACCCTCCACTCTAAAGAGTCAGTGAGGATTTGAGTCCTAGTTTGTCTGATTCGAGGCACTCACCCCTAACCAACATAAATACATTGTTCACTAGATGCTTGCATTTCGTGGGCATCTTCTTAATTACTTTCCAGGTAAAATTGTAATTACTGCTTTAAATGCTCCACAAGATATTCTTACATTAACACTTAAATGAAATCCATCAGATCAGAATAAATAGGCTGAAAAGTCAGATGAGCTCTGTCTTAGCAACCCCTCAGGAAAACCTGCTCCTCCCTTCACTTTGCAGCAGTCCCAGCTCTGCGAGGAAGAATGTGCGTGACATCGCCCCCTACTGACTGTTCTCGTGTCCTGTACAGGAATGAGATTTAAGGAGGTATAGATAAGTACTTGAAAATCTGTTCTGTGATTAGTGGGAGTTTAGGAAAAAAATCTCTTCTCTCCAGAGTCCTTTCCGTAGGGCCTCTGCGAGAACACCCGAAATTCGCTGCTCACACACTCTTTGTGGCGAAGGAATTCGAAGCACTTGCGAAGATGCAAGTGCTCTTCTGAAAGGTTGATACGTTAAGCCATTATCAGCCAGCAACACCTTAGCAGGAATTAGTTGATCAGAAAGCAAAGATCTTGAGAGAATTAACTGTTGGGAAAACATCAGAGGGTCTAGTAGGCCTAAGTAAGCTGGAGCTTATGAAAAATATCTAGAGGCAATTTTTAGAAAAAAAATTTAAAGTCTGTTAGGACCAAAAAAAAAAAAAAAAAGGATGGTAAGTCAGGATGAGGATGCAGTCTCTTCTTAACAAACAGTACGAGAGGAGCGAGGTGGGGCTTCTTCACGCGCGTGTTTCCCCAGCGGTCCTCCCCAGGACACCTGGGCTTCAACCTGGAAAAGGAGCGTGAGTGTCGGAGACGGGGCGCTGGAGCCTATGTCAGTAAAATCGGTGAAGAAAAAAGAAGCTTCTGGTTTCCTGTAGGAAGAGCTCTTAGCAAAGGATGTATGTAGATCAGGGATATAAATGTGAACTCCCTGCTAAAAACAAAATCCTGCCGTTTGTGCATTCAGCGACGTATGCCTCGGGGAGCTGTGTCTAGCCCGATTTCTTCTGTCTCCAAACCACCCAGGGTCAGTGAAGGCAGCCACCTGTTCCCAGTCCGCAGCGGAGACGGGTGGTCTCTCAGACACAGGTGTGAACTGGCAGGGACCGCCGCCGTTCGGTCCTGTGCAGAGCGGGACAGGGCAGATTCCTCTGCCAAAAATACGAAGATGGATTGTTAAACGGATGATTTATCAGCCCCTAGTAATTAATGAAGCAATCAGGAATCGCACTACGGATAGATCGCCTCGGGGCATTTTCTTTGTTGCTGTTCGATTTTTGATGGAAGCCATAGGCTGGAAGATCAAGGCGTTTTCATTGACAAGCGGTCCTCACTGGGGAGAGGCTCCTGCCCTCGGGCGTCCGCTCACGGCGTGGAAAGTGCTGAAGTTCAGCCAGGCTGCAGGAGCGCACGCCATTCCTCCCCTGTCTGGAAGCAGAAGTGGCTGAGCACTCGACAGATCTCACAACTTCGACCTGCCTTAATATAAAGCCTTTGGCAAAATCTGGAGTTGAACATAAAAGCCATAATTAAATCCACTAGCTTTTCCTCTAATATGCCGTTTCTACCTCAAGTTCAATAGACATAGACCAAGAGAAAAGGAAGGTGCTGTCTTTATAAAGTTTTATGATTGTGACCTCTCTGCACCTCACTTGGAGCCTGGGAGGAAAAATAAAACAGAATTAGGAAGGGGCTGAGAAAACGCCGTAGGCCCTCTGATGACTTGTGTCTGGTGGCTCCTGGCCAGGGGGTTGTGCACCCCCCCACCCCCCACACGGAGGTAAATGCGCCCTATCTTCTACCACCACCATGGGAGGCAGAGTGATCCGAGGTGAAGGCAAGCGAACTGGAGGAATTACAAAGGGCTTCCTCTTTATGAAGTTGTGGTAGCAGTTGTGTTCGAAGCTTCTTGACCTTAGGGAAGCCTGCTCCACATTGTAAGCGGCTGGCTGGTGCATCCGTGACATAGGCTGTGACTGCCCCAGCGTCCTGCTCCCCCAGCCTGGAGGGCGAGGTGCAGCCCTTGATACCCGAGGGGAGACGAGGAGGAGGGCCGAGGGCAGGCCCCTCCTGTCCACTGTGGACCGTAGTCTGGACGTGTGGGTCTTAGGATCATCGATCAGTTGTCTTCAGTCACTAGCTCGGGTCAGTTGATAGCTCTCGGCTGATGCCTAACATTTTTTTTTCCTGCCTCTTACTTAGGGACATTTGTTCTATAGAAAGAGTGAGGTCTTTAAGCAGCAACTCTAAAGAATTACTGTCATCCTTTTCCTGGGAAACACTTTTTTTAAAAAAATCAAAGAATCTAATAATAACATCAAAGCGAGTTGATCGGATTCGAAGATGACACAGACCTGGGAGGGGGAGCGGAGAGCACAGTGGGGTGGTTCAGGATTCAAAGGGAAACTTAAGAGTGTCAGGAGAGGGGAGCCCAGGTGCACTGTGGGTGGGAATGCAGACTGGCGCAGCCGCTACGGGAAGCAGTATGGAGACCCCTCAAAAACTTAAAAATGAATCTGCCGCTTGACCCAGCAACCCCACTTATGCAAACATATCCAAAGGAACCCCAAACACTAATTCAAAACAACATACACACCCCCATGTTCATTGCAGCGTTATTTACAATCGCCAAGATACGGAAGTGGCCCAAGTGTCCATCAGTAGATGAGGGGGTAAAACATCTATGGGACTTTTACACAATGGAGTTCTACTCAGCCATGAGAACAGAAGAAAATTTTACCCTTTGGGACAGTATGGATGGACCTGGAGAATGTTTTGCTAAGTGAAATAAGCCAGTCAGAGTTAGACAGATACCATATGTGGAATCTGATGAACAAACCGAACTAACAAGGAAAATGAGGACAGACTCATGGATGGAGAGCAGGCTGACAGCGGAGGGGGGGGGGCGGGGGAGGAAGAAGGGATTGAGCAAAAAAGGAAAAGGACTCATGGGCATGGACAACAATGTGGGGATATCGGGGGCTGAATGGTAATGGAAAAAACCCAATACAGATGAAATACATTAAAAGAACGATGCGGTACATATACACAGTAGAATACTACTCAGCCACAAGAAAAGACGAAATACTGCCATTTGTGCCAGCATGGGTGGACCTTGAGAATATTACGCTAAGTGAAATAAGTCAGCGAAAGCTAAGAACCATGTGATTTTACTCCTACGTAGGGTGTAAAACCGAAACTCATGGACGCAGACAGCAACGTGGGGGCTGCCAGAGGGAAGGGGGTGGAGAGGTGAGGGGTGCAGGGGGCCGGACACGTGGCGGCAGAAGGGGGTTTGACTTTGGGTGGTGGGCACACAGTACCGTACACAGACCTAGTATCACAGAAAGGCACGGTTGAAACCTGTATGACCCTATCGACCAGTACCACCCCGATGAATTCCATGAAAACCAAGAACAATTTTAAAAATAAATAAATAAACCCAAATAATGAAAAGGAAGAAAAAAGAGTCAGTGTTCAGGCTTGCATTTTACCGCTGTCTAGCGGCCTCAGTTTCCCTGTGAATAAGAGCGGTGAGGCTCTGTGAGTTAGGCCAGCGGCACACACACCTGGGGCCAAGGCATCCTTAGAGCCCAGATTACTGGCCTGACCCTTTATTCGGTTTATCAGAGTCGTCCACGTACTGAGTAGTGGCACCTGAAATAAGACAGGGACTGTGATCGTGGGAAGGTGATAAAGCACAGATTGAAAGGGTGTTGGAGCACAGTATGTTTTGATAGCTACATGAATGGGAGGACCTGGTGACGAATTTAGGGTGGCGCTGATGAGGATGACCGTGGTGACTGGCTTGGACCGCTGCTGAGACTGCACATATCAGCCACGTCTGAAGAAAGAGAGGTGTTTAATTTTGGAAGTAAAGGTGACATTTTACATGTATCTAATAGCGGGCTTCTTTCAGACATTCCTGCAGAAACACCTCATCTGTCCTTGACCACATACGTCGAACTCCAGAAGAGGTCGTCGGGGAGTCCCCAGCTCAGCACTAGTGCTGGAGACCGTGGTCCAAATTGTGACAGTCGGGGAAGGGTGGCAAGAAGGAGGAAATGAGCCCCGAAGTCCAAGTAGGGAGGGACACCGGCTTTACGGGGTGGACAGAAGAGAATCTCAAGTGAAACGTATAAAGTGGTAGGTCAAGTAGTGGACAAAGACCCACGGGGCACTCACGGCGCAGAAGCTACCAGACTAGGGCTGAGGATCAGGAATGTGT
This sequence comes from Glossophaga mutica, assembly GCA_039655065.1. Lineage (NCBI taxonomy): Eukaryota > Metazoa > Chordata > Mammalia > Chiroptera > Phyllostomidae > Glossophaga > Glossophaga mutica. Next base: position 5,373,802 of record CM077313.1, on the reverse strand, counting down.
AGAAAGCGGCAAGGGAGGCTCGAAGACCCTTCAAGACCAATAGGAACGTTGTCTTTCTGGCCCCTGGCCAGCTCCTGCCTCCCTCCTCCTCTGTCTCAGCTCCCAGAAGCACTGACCACCTCTCAGGGGCTTTTCCAAGAGCATCCTCACTTAGAAGAGACCTCACCAGCAGCCTCAGGAACCCAGAAAGTTCCCCTGCAACCATCTGCCTGTGTTCTCATCAGAGTGGTGTGCCTTGGGGAAGCTGTTGCCAGATCCCTGCTCCTGACTGAGGTTTGCCTCAATGCGGCTTGGCAAGAGGTAGCGTGGAAGAAGAGAAAGATGCTGTTTGCATCAAGCTGGTGTGTCTGCAGCGTGATAAGGCTGTGGAAAAACAATGTTCAGATCATCTTAGACTGCATTAATTGAAGCGTGAGCAACAATAGCTGTATTTTCTTCCACACGGGTTGAACGATATCTATTGTGTGTTCTATCTTGGGTGACAGATTTTAAGAAAATTAATTCATTTGAATGTATTAAGGAGAGGACAAAGCAGAAAATGTTCTGCAAATTGCCTTTTTTTGTATGTGATGAAAATATCCATCATGGCAACCAAGTGGACAGAGTTTCAGGAAGGAGAGCTCCCTCCACTTCTTCCCCTTCTTTAAGAGTGTGGGCTGGTCCAGAGGCCACTCAGCAGTCGCCTGCCTGAGCCCCGGGGTCCCCACTGCCAATCAGCAATCAGAACTTTCAGCAGGGCCTCCTGGGCGGAAAAGAGGCGGCAGCCTAGGGAAAGAGAAAAATAAGTCCAGTGCAGTGACGATCCGTGTGGGGTTTTACTTACTTATTTTCTGATAGAACTTGCACAAACACATTTCCATGGATGTGAAGATTTGGGGAATGTGGGCTTCAAAGCACACAGGTGATTACAAGAGGGAAGGGGGGCAGGTGGACATAGGAAAGAGTGAAGGGGTGAGAAACGGCGATGAAAGGAGACTTGATTTTGTACGGTGAACGCATAAGACAATGTACAGATGACGTATTATAGAATTGTACACCTGAAACCTGTATAGTTGTATTAACCAACGTCACCCCACTGAAATCAACAAAAGCATTTTAAAAAGCATGCAGCTTGGCTTACAATGTGCATTTGGGGTACATTACCCCTAATGTGTGAAGGTACAAGTGGCAAATTTTCCCTCATCTATTTGACCAGCTTACTCACCGTAATCACCCGTTCTCCAAAAAAATCTAACTGACTGAATGAAGTTCTTGCCACTGATGGGGATTTGTATGTGTGGAAACCAAGGCAGCTTCCTTATCCAGGCTAAGTTTGGTGAGAGAGATGCATGTTGGGTAGCATTTCCTGCACAGGTATACCCCCTTACTGCTACTTAATAACAGATAAGGTCTCCTCAGTGCTCGTGACAGCAAATACTCATTTTATCTCACTTTATTGTCAGTAATCCTGTGAGGCACCACGTACCAGGGTCCCTATTCTGCTGATGAGGACATTGAAGCTTTGAGTATTTCAGAACTGGCCAGTGGTGGGGCAGGAACTCATACTACCGTGCACTTAATAGGTACTCAGTTTATGTTAGCAGAGTTTAATTAGCTCAAGCAGCAGCATGTATTTTACTGAATCGGCTTGTGAAGATATGCACTAAATCTTGCTCTGAGGTAGGATATTTGAGAAAATATCCTACAATATAAGGAAAGACTCATGCTGAGTGAATGCTTCTCATAGAATAACCTAGAGATCTCTTATTGTATCACGATGCTATTGGCACTGGTAAAAATTGATTTGATTTCTATTTTTCTTATGTTTGCTACAAATGAAGGGAATAGCCTTAGGAAAGTGGTTTGCCTGGCATTTGATCTTTATAAGGGAATTACACATAATTAACTTATTTCATTTTTAGTAAGTTACTAATTAGGCGATTTGTTGAGATTCCAAAGGATTAGTCTTTTGGCTTCCAGCATGGAAGTAAAAAAACAATCTACTATCTTAGAGAAAACAAAATCATCAGGAGTTCTTGAGCCCCCAAAGAAAATAAATGATTGAACAAAAAAAATGTCAATAAGAGATTTTAATCTGAGAATTTAAAGCGAAACAGAAACTGATGAAATCTTATGATCAAAGCAATCAACTTAAAATAGAAGTAAATCATTTATTCAGCTTAGGGTAACATTTTTCTTTGTAATACTTATGTTTTTCCTTAGAAATCAAACCCGTCATCTTCATTGTGTCATATTTTCGATTTCACAGCATGAATTGCCTTACTGCTGTATTATCAAATTAAGCTTTATTGTTCCCAACATGGAACTTAACATTTAGTATCTAAAGGTCATCTCGCAAACGTGAGATGGAAAAAATAAGACTTAGCGGCTGTCTCCCGTCACACCAGTCAGAAAGGAAGGGCGTGACGAATGAGCAGCGCGAGGTTGCAGCAGGGGGGAGGAGAGAGACGGACCCCAGGATTCCTGCCTCGCGGGGAGGCCCACGGGGTCCTGGGCTGTCGTCCTCACATCTCCAGCTGCACTGAGAACCGGTGAGAACACTGAAATGTTGAGATTTAGGACTGGATAAGTGTGTTTGATACGACCCTTGATTTCAGGAGGCAGGTATGCTAGCCCTTGAACTTCAGGTGGTCATAGTAGGTACTATAATGATTTTGTTTTGGATATTAACTACAAGTAAAATAGAGAACGAACACCCCCTTGGGTGATGGCCACATTTCCCAGTCTTAGAGCTTTGGGCGCTTAATTTCCTTTTTGCTGGTTGCTTCCTGTCCCGGCAGCAGCGCACCTACCACCAGCTGCACCCAAAGGGAGTTGACTGAAGCACACCTGCGTGAAGGGAAGCTGTTAGAAACTACCTTGAACACAAAAACACTGATTCAATAGTCTGCATCCTTATGAAGTGTTAGGATTCTTAAGTTTTGCGTTAATTCACTGATGTCTCTTACTCCCTCTAAAAAATAATCAAGATAAATTTTTTTAACCATCACCTACTGATGAACATCATCGGTTAATACCTTCCTGCAGAATTTAAAGGTAGAAGGGAATTTACAGCCTCTAGGAAACAGTCCCCTGACTGGTAAGAAAATAAAGTCTTCGGAAGAAGGAATCTCTCGGAATCATAGAACTAGTAAGCGGCAGAGCTGGGATCCGAACCCAGGCCAGTAAATGTGTAGCTTTGTCCTCCACCGTTCATCTCTGAGTCTCTGCTCCGTCAGTGCCAGGGCCCAGCCATGGTTGTGTCCAGGTTTAAGTGCAGACTCAGAATGTGCTGCTCTGGTTAACGGGCCCCCACAATTCTCCAGAACTCGACAGAGAAGGACACAGCATTCTATGGAACAGGCCGTGGAAGTTTTCACGTAATTCAACAGTGAATTCGGCAAACGTTACAATTCAATGTTACATCTAAATATACTGCGTCTTTTACCTTCGAGAAAATATGCCCCCCACCCCGGAAGTCCCAGCCATTACTCACCTACTGGGTGTGTGGTATGTGCGGGGCTCAGAGAGATGGCCACCGTTGCATGTTATTGTCCCATCATTCCTGGTTGACAAGATGCTCTCTGGTGAGGAGTCTCGTGAACCCATCTCTAAAGCAAGGTAGGAAGCTCCCAGGCAAGTTTGGAATTTCCCAGCATGTTGCAGGGGCCAGTCCTCACATGGCCCCTGGTCCCTGTGGGACCTCTTGGGCAGGGGGCATTCTCTGCTTGAAATTTTCAGTCTAAATATTTTATGTCCCCACAGTAAAAAAAAAAAAAAAAAAAAAAAAAGATCAAATAAAACGAGGGTGATTGTCTTAGTCCCTTTTCAAGAGCACAGGCAGTTCTTGCTGATATTTTTTAAACCAGCTACAGGACCATGGGGGACGGTGCTCTTTAGTCCATTGTTCGCCAAATGCCCTGCAGATTGCCAGTCAGTCAAAGGGAGGTGGTTCCCACACGCAGCCCGCCGTTAGAGCCCAAGTAGCGTATGATTAAAGCCTGTTAGATCAGCGTACTTCCTTTCAGAGTTTTAATAGTAGGTTTGTAAATCTAATTTAAACTGGAAACGTTATAGCGAATAACCGAAGCAGCCCAATGGAGACTTGTTCCATAGTAATCAGCATTTTAAATCAGCCTTTGAGGTGAAAGGAAAAAAAAACTCCGTGAAAGTCTATTTTCGTTACATAAGGGTGAAAATAATGAAAACTCTGTTTTCCTTGAATAAATACTCTTCTGCGTTGCGTTAGCATTTGCTAGTTTGTACGTAGGTGTAGAGGAAGTGTGGAAGGATGCCTGCTGAGGGCTGATGGGGGTCTCTGGAGAGGACTGCGAAGGCAAAGGGGCATGCTCAGGTAAGCCTGTCCTGCTCCTTTAAGATTGGATTTATTTATTTTTAGAGCAAGGGGAAGGGAGGGAGAAAGAGAGGGGAGAAACATCAGTGTGGTTGCCTCTCATGCGCCCCCTACCGGGAACCTGGCCTGCAGCCCAGGCCTGTGCCCTGGCTGGGAATTGAACCGGCAGCTCTCTGATTTGCAGGCCTGCATTCAGTCCACTGAGCCAGGGCTGCCTGTCAGGCTTCTTTATGGTTTGAATTCTGTTTCATGGGCTTCTTGTTCAAAGAAGAATGAATAAAATCGTCTTAATAAGGTGCTTTAAGTAGCAAATGTATTTTCAATGGCTTCCCCTCCAAGAAACACAAAATGCTTCATATACATAGTTCTACTGTCATTGAAGTGTTTACCTTGACAAATTATGAATTTATATGTAGTGTCAATAATTATTGTCATTAAAATAAGATAATCTGTGTATACAGGAAGGTAGCTGGATTTATCAGAGCAAGAGAACTTTTTTTCAAAATTTAGTAATCATCATTTAATTGGCTTATATATAAGTTTCAAATATATTTTTTTAAATGGTAAATCCAATGAATGGGGCTTGATTTGCAAATGTCACTCATGTCATAGAATTTTTTTAGGTTAGTTTTAAAAACTCAAATGCTGGGCAGTGAATATTGGGAAAGGCATGTTATATCCAGAATCCAGCACTGTTGTTTATACTAATAAACGATATGCTGGGCTGATAAGCAATATCAGTATATCATTTCTTCAGGGTAGTTTTCCAGAAAAACCAGTTGCTACCTTGCTTTACCTTTATTTTGACCTTTTGATTTCTTAGCTCTTGCGCAGTTGGGAAGGGAATGCACCCGGTCAGGTCCGTTTATTTTATCCATGCCAAGGCAGGGCAGTGATGAGGGTGTGTGGGCGTGTGTGCTTTGGGGGTCTTCTGACACCCAGGCCCCTAAGCAGGGTGTTAATTCACTGACAGGCAAAGACAAGCCTTGTGTCACTCTCTTACCGGGTAACTCCACATGAGACTAATGAGTAAAACTGAAAAGACATTTCATTAATTCCTACTTTAGAATATTAATTTGTATTAATGATATGATTATACCCTATCAAAGGCATCTCCTGTCCTTATTTTGATTAATCCACCTGGGAAGCCAGATTAGCACTCCAACGGTTTTGCAGTAGGCATCGTGAATCCTGTTGAGGAATAATTTCCAGCTGTGCCATGGTGAAGTTTGAAAAGATGCTTGTATTTCTGTGCATCCTTAAAATGAATCTCTCCATTCAAAGAGATCCGGCACTCGGGCCACAGAGGTCATGGGAAGTAGCAGGGCCCTCATCTGAACGCAGGGCAGCTTACTCTCAAAGCTTTTACTCCTGTCCTCGAATAAGAAAACTTTGCCCCCACACACAGGGAGCATCTTTGAGTCTGGGATTCCCAGGGCCAGCCCGTCTTCTGACCACGATACTGGACACATTCTACTGAGGTTTCCCTCCGATTTCCTTCTGTGTTTCCCTTTCTCTGACATCGCTTTGCCTGGCCTGTGTTTATGCCCCAGGTAAAGTGGCTGTCCAGTAATAACATTTACCCGAATGCACAGAACCCAGCTCTGCATGCCCCACGATGTTTGAATCCCGTACCTGTCCAAGAGCAGCTTCCATTACCTCTACGTTTAGGGGTGTCAGCTCACTGGTACCCCCAGTACAGCAAGCCTGTCTCCTCCAATGTATGCCAAAAGATACAATATTTGGGAACAGAAGTATGTCATTTATGTAAAAAGTCACACTTCTAAGTCACACACACACACACACACACACACACACCCCAACCCCGATTGTGGGGGGTTAGTGTGGAGATGCTTTCTCTGTGCTTTTAGTCTCCCTGTTCCCTAGGAATACCCCTCAACCCCATGAGCCCACGGGTTTGGCCGTCAGTCACCCAGGCTTGACGACCGCTACCGCCTCGCTGACTGAGCACTTCACCTGGGCGCACAGGCACCGTCCCCTCTGCTCCATAATAGCTTTTGCACTTTCCGAGGTTGGAGCTTCATATCAACCTCCCCCTAGAGATTCCTCTTCAGGCCAGCTCATGTGTCTCTAAAACACCGTGCAACTTGTCATCATAACAAACCACGGTGATTGCTTATTTCCCTTAACGTTGTTAAAATTTGGATAAAGTTTAAACTCCTATCATTCCACACTAACATGCCCTCTGCATTACTGAGAGTCCAGCGAAACCAAAACAATCACTCCTCCCTGCTGTTTTGCATGTACTCTGTCTGGGACAGCCTCCTGCTCACCTCCAACGCTCAATTTAAATGCACCCCTTCCACAAGACCCTGCTCCTGTCCCACTCCCCTGAGCCTTCACTGTTAGATGTGCCTTCCTTTATGTCTGCTTACGACTTTGTTTACAGTTCTGTTACTGCATGTGTTGTCCTGTGTTGTACAATTCTAGACAGACTGTAGACATGCCTGTCTCCTCCAGTGCAATGTATGTATTGCTCTACTCTCTGGGAAGAATATCTGTTCCGTAGCAGTCATGTAAAAACTGTTCATGGGAGGAAGGAAAGGAGGGAGGGAGAAAGGAACTGTCTGAGAAATTAGATGAATTTCTCCTGAGCTTTTTTTTTTAAATAGCCGTACTTACGGCTGAAGTTGACACAGCACCGTGAGTGTTCAAGAGCATGAGATTTTAGAATCAGAAGATCATGATCTCTCGTGTCCCTTTAATGATGACATTACATTGCATTCGGGCTGCTGCTTGTCCTTTTCAAGGTAATATCACATACATTTCACATACATCTGACTTGGCAACCACCAGCCAGTGTCATGTCAGCAATGCTTCCAGGCTCCCGTTCGGATTTGGTCTTTTAAAGAAGACTGGGTCCCCAGATGTGGTTATACGTGAAACGTTTATTTACTGGGCGCACCACCTCAGTGAGGCCCCTAGAAATTTCAGCTGTGCTCACCCAAGGGCAAAATGAGGTTTTGGGTTTCCACCCCGTGGCCTATTAAAATATAAATAACTTATTTACCTGAGAGCCATAGAAACAAAGGGAGACTCTGAACTGCAAGCTACCGCAGAACAGTAATGAAAGGCGCTGTTAAAACTGTCAGTGGATGTTGACCTTCTGAAATGAAAGAATAACAAGGAAAAGGGAAAACAAGAAAACTAAGACCTCTCCCAAAGTTGAGAAGCATCCGGTGAAGGAAGAGGTCCCTCCCCTGCGTCCCTGCTGTGTTCCTGCCTCTCACGTACGTTAATAACATACATTGTGTCTTCCATTCCAATCTGTCAGGGCCCATGCATCTTGGATTGGTCCCTTGGTTATCAATGCCAAACGGTGTACAGAGAATAGGCAGTCGATACAAGCTTGTTGAACTGCATTGAGCTCACACAAGGATACAGTGATGCCAACTGGAAGCCCACATACTGTTTTCTAAACCTTAAGCAGTTCAACAAAGAGGGGGGAAAAAGGTAAGACAGGTTCCTTCCCTGCATGAGCAACAGTAAAATATAGCTTTCTTGGGTTTTCCAGTAGTAAATAGAGTTATCCTAGCCATAATCTTAGTTTGGTGCTAAATACATTATTCATGATGTGTAATTATGATGAGTCACTTGCTTTCTACAGGAGATGGGATGATGTTAGCAGTGAGACCAAAATTGGCCATTTTCCCCCCATAAAGCTCTGTGTCTTCTTCCCCAGACAGTAAGGTATGTCTTTGCAAGGAGAATGTGTGGATAAAAGATGCATCGCCTGCTATCTCAGAGCCTCATTTTAATATTTAATTTTACCTTAGGCACGTCTCAGTACACTTGAGAAAGCCTTTATTTACTTTTATTCCTTAGCATTAATTTTGTTGCTCTGAAATACACCAAGTGCTTCATTTGCGGTGTTAAATTAGTTCTAATATTGTGAGTCTAATGTTTTACTTTTTTTGAAGGAGATTGTATTCCAGAATGCACTCAGTGCTGGACGATAATAACACTAATTGTGAACCTTGTTCTCACACTTTCCCCGCCCCCCCAGCAAAAGCTGACGGGTAGGTGGCAGGGCACTTCATTCCCAGGCAGCAGGCCACTGCTGTCCTTGCTGTCCTCGTGTGGGTGCTTGTCTCTGTGTGACCTCAGGGGCATGGAAGAGGGCCTCAAGGCAGCAGACCACCACCAACCCTACCCCCTGCCCCCAGCAAACCCGGCTACCAACCAGAGCAGATCTAGTGAGCAGGACCAGTCGTAAGGAGATAAAAGGAAGAGTGGTAATAATTATTAATTGCCTATTTCCTGCCAGGCATAATGTCAGGCATGTTACACGATCTCTCATTTGCTCTGCAAATCAACAGGGTTGTTCGTACTTGACAGGTAGTCCAGCGAGGCGAAGGGAGGTTAGATGACTTTCAAAGGCATCATCGTGAGTGTCAGAGCGGAGCCTGAGTTCAGGACTTTCTGATTAAAAACCCCACAGTGAGATTCTTGTAGGCACGTTAGCGTTATACCCATGATTGTGGACTCTATGAACCTGGGTTTGTTAATCTGCACAGAACGCGCTGTAGACTTGAGTTACTTCTTTAAAGTATCATGATAGCATGTCTCTGCTATTCTATTCTTCTTAGCATTGCTGCAAATTGGGGGGAAAGATCTCTTTTACTTAAGCCTGTAGATAGGATCCAGATATTCCACATCACATCCGAGTCTTCTGCTGATCGCTCAGCGAGGATTACCGTATTTTGCTGTGTATAATGCACACCCATATTCTTGTGCGTATTATACACGAGATTATTATGCCCATATATGTACTTATTGTCCCCGTGTACAGTGCGAATCTTTATTTTTCCCCCAATAACTTGGGCAAAATGTGTGCATTATACATGGCAAAATATGGTCTTGTAGTTAAAGGAATCTAATATATCCAGCTCAGAATCTCTTGTCTTTAGATTTTCCCTGTTGTTTATTACTTTGTAACTATAATTAAATTTGCTCATTTTCTAAAGACCCAGTTAATATCATATTAAACGTTAGTCAGGAGAAATATATATCTTTCTCCAGTTTTACATGTTTGTTTTTATGTACAGTACTTGGCATATGTATAACATAAGGAAAGACTGTGGGTTATGTGCCAATATTTATAATAAACCCAGAAACTTCCCAGTGGCATATATGTAAATCAAGAGCCAGCATATTTACATTTAATTGTAAAACTGACGGGTAACAATGAAAAGTGGTATATTCTGAGTGAGTGGCATGTTAAGTCCATACAGTTTTGTCATTTTTACTTTTATTTATAGTCATTGAAAGCAAAATAATTTGTCTGAATCTGTTTCAATAAGATAGTTTTATATGCATTTTGTGTGATAGCTTACATGAATTCCCTTTGTAGTTAATTGGCTGAAATTGGAATTCTTTAGGCACACATTTGGTGTTTTGAAAAAATGTCCCTCTATCTATATTTTGCTTCCTTGTTTGGATCAAATGTATGTAGGTGTTCCCCCCCTTTTTGTTTAGAACTTATGAAATAAATGTTATGTATTAAATTAAATGCTGTGCACAGGTAACAGTTTTCAGTCAAGTCCAGGACTTTATTTTGTTGGGTTAAAATGCCTGGCTAACATATGTTTAGTAAAGATAAGGTGCCTATTTAAAAAACAATGTTCAAAATGTAAAGACAATATACACTTTCTACCTTTTTTCTCATCTTTCTTCAGTAAAGTAACTGCAGATGAACTGTATTTGAATTATCCATCACATTTTGGAATAATGTTTAAATTTAGCACTGAATTTTCACATTTAAATATCAGGGAAAATAAAGGAGCTTTACATAGTAATTCTATAAAGAGAAATTAAGATAAGGCCTGGGAAGAGAAGGAAGATTTCAGCACTCAGCGTCTTATCCGAATTTTTGTCCAGTCTGATTTAGTTAGGCTCAAGATTACTTAATTAATAACCAATAAAAATGAATGTATTAATTATATACCCATTAATTTCAGAAACCTTGGAAGGAATATTTTTGTAATAGTCACAAAACCATCATATTTCTGCAGATGAGGACTAAATATGGCATTGTAAATCAAGTCCCAGATTTCTTTTGTCCCTGTTCCATAGTGGAGAATTTCCAAGCTTCAAAGTTTATTCATTCCTGTTTCCAGCCCTTTTCTTTCTGGTCATGCCCATCACTCACTGTCTTTCGGATAAATTAGAATAAATGCAAAGGATGACCAAAAAAACAGGCATTGTCTTCTGGGGGGTGGGCCCCTTACAGTACGGGCTTCTCCTGCTAGGTGAGTGTTCTAGGAACCGGTTCATCTGTATCAGTGCACCAGCTGGGGTTGTTGTGAGAGGCTGCATTTGGCTTCAGTGAATTTTTTTGGAGACTCTTTCAGCATGTTTGCCCATTGCTTAATGGGTGACTCCCAAGCACACCCGCCCACACCGTGCTGAGTGCTCAGCAGTTTTCGACCAAAACTGGCATGAGCCCTGTGCCCCACCTTCCCTACTCACCCCATTTCACCTCACCTGACTTTTTTCATTTCCCTGGGTGAGAAAAGTCCTCAAAGAGAAATGATTTGCTGATGTGGAAGAGGTGAAATAGAAAACAGCATAAGCACTTTTTAAAAGGCATCAAAATTGACAAGTTCAAAAACTGTTCCGAGCAGTGGGAAAAACATCTCAATGGGTGCATTGGAGGAAATGGAGAGTATTTTGAAGGTGACTCAAGTTTAAACATGTAAGAATAAATACACACTTTTTTATAAATAAATTCCAGGGTTTTGGGGGTCCCCCTCTATAGAAAAATGAGCTGTGTGAATGTAGGGAAGAGAAAATTAAGGAGTATTAATATATAAAATTTATTCCATCGTGTTAATCTCAGCTCAAAAGCCCCAGAGACTACCACAGCTTACCCAGTAAATTTTAAAAATCCTAGACTGACCTGCTGAAGCTCTGCCTATAGTCTATCCCAAATTTTCCTTTTAGATGTTATTTCCCCTTTGCTCCATTGGAGTCACGTTGATTTTATCACTTTTTCTCAAACATGTTACTCTTCTTCCTGTCTGATACTTGGTTGGGTTCACTGATATCCTCCTAGAAATCATTCATTAATCCATTCACTGTTTTATTCAACCATTTATCATACTTTTATGAATAAAAAACATTCTGGGCACTGAGAGTATAAAAATGAAGAAGATAATTCATCACATGGAAGAAGCTTGTACTATAATGGAAGAGATATAATAGTAGTATTTAGAGTACTGCTTAAAAATTAGTAATAAACTATGCTTTCTCCAAGTATGCAAAACTTATCTAACCTTTACATCCTGAACCATCACCTCTTACGGTGTCCACCATATCTATTTTAGCTCATAATGCTTTCCCCCTTCTATGAACTACATCAAAATATATTGCCTATGTTACTTATTTTATAAAGATGTCATGATTTCTAGAATTTATCTCAATAAAATATGTACTTATATTCTTCTTAATTACCATTATTATTGACAAAAGCAATTTAAAATTCCAAAAAAATTATAAAAATTGCAGGCAGAATTAAGCATAGTGCTTATACATAAGTTGGTGCATAATAAACACTTTAGCCAAGAATAAGTAAATGAAAGAAGAAAAGAAAACGTGGACAGGAAAGAAAATAAAGTGAACACATTTAAATATATAGAGAGAGTTATATATAACTCTCAGTATATATATGTATATACTGACTGGTATGGCTCAGTGGACAGAGCACTGGCCTGCATACCAGAGGTTCCCCAGTTCAATTCCCAGTCAGGGCACATGCCTGGGTTGCAGGCCAGGTCCCCAGTAGGGGGTGCACGAGAGGCAACTACACACTGATGTTTCTCTCCCTCTCTTTCTCCCTCCCTTCCCTCTCTCTAGAAAATAAATAAATAAAATAAAAAATAAATACATATGCAATAAAACACATATAAGGAGGTCGTATTTCAGTACCACACAGTGCATCCAATATGTCATCATGGATTATTGTTTTCATGACTTGGTGTGATTACACTGATGAATCATTACATCTTCATAGTGGTACAAGGTAGTCTGGAGGAAGTACTCACAACTCGCTTAGGAGTGAACAGTCTGTAGCCATATCAAAAACTACCTGAGTTTGTAACCCCATGAAGGAATGTTAGGAACTTTCAAGAGGCAAGATGCTAGGGTCAAAAACCAAACCTGTTCTGGTTTTGGATGGTGATAGTCAACAAATAGCTGGCCTTTCTGTTCCATACAATAGATCTGTGTGCGCCAATCATGGAGATCCTTTTCCTCTTGCTGGTGAGTGGATGAGGAAGGTGTTTGTGAGCCACATTGCTCAATGGACTTGTTTGGAGACTTGAAAGAGAGGGAGGGTAGACACCCAAAGCACTGGGATTCTGTGCGATATGATTGGTCACCGAGATCACCATTCCTCCGAGCTTTTGTTGTGTGAGATAAAGGTGATGCACACTGTTAGTGTGGAATCCAGTCTGAGTCAGCGTTCCGTTGATAGTATCCAAAGGACTCCTAACTACATAATATAAGGACCATTGAAAATAATCAGTAATAGCCAAACAATAGAAAGATGCTCATCAGCAATTTAAACATGAAGCTACCTGAATTCCTTGAAAAACAAAAGTAAATAAAGCTGCTTGTAAGATTTTTCAGCTGTAAAAATGTGCTTTTAATGAGTTAAAAATATTTGTTCTTTGCACACGATTTTTTAATCCTAATGATAATGACATGCATGCCTCCTGTTTTGTAGGGTGCTTTTCATCAACATTATGACATTTGGGTCTCCCAATAACCCTGTGATGTTGACAGAACAAATAGGATAATATTGTGATTTAAATGAGGTCACTGCTAATCCTAAAAATGTAAATTATTCCTAAAATCAAAAAAGCTGGTAGAGCTCAGATATCCTGTTTTTCTTTAAATTTTTTATTTGCTGTTCTGCCAAACTTTTGACTGGGACTCAGAGTTGATGGGGTGACTTTACTGGTTTTAAACCCACCTGCAGACACGTGCACCACCCCAAGCCTTTGGTGAACGTGAGGTCAGAAGAGCATTAGTAACTTACGTTCCATCACAAGTCGACATCAATAGAGGTGTATGGTTGGGAGGCAGGACGGAGCTAGTGGGTGAAAGGGTCGGTTTTCTCCTGGTCCCTCCCTGCTGGCTCCAGCATTTCCTGCTCAGGCGGCTGCCTGGGATTCCAATCACCACAGGGAGGGTTGGGGGGGGGGATATCTCGTGTGCCTGAGCTCCTAGAATTTTAAAAATGTGTTTATATCAACGTAATTAGCAAGTGAATACGTTATGTTTTTCATGTGAAAAATGGTGATTTGCATGTATAGGGTCTTTTGCCTTAATTAGGGTGTTAGAAAAGAGAATGTGAGAGGTTCTGTAGAAATGAATGATGTAAAATTTCAATATATTTTAATGCACTGACAGTCAGTGTATTTCTCAAGGCTTGAATAAAACAAGCAAATATGATTTTGAGTAGAATTCTTAAATATGTTTTCTAATTAGTCCTCTCTGATGTGAAAATAACGCAGAATTTAGAAGTTCACATGCAATAGAGCACATTGATTCACAAAGTGAAGTGGCTCATTGGTGTTATGTTAATTTAAATTTTCCTATTCCTAGTGCCATGTAATTTCCTTCAAAGTGGATCATGGATCTTGATAAGTACACATTTATACACTTTATAGTACCCATTTGCCACAAATAATGAAAGATGCTTTAATAACATTGAGCAGTATTAAACTCTTAGTTTAATGAGGCAAAATTCTATGTATCAAAATGAAATTTATACACATCAAAATATTGCTGTCTGCTTCTTTATCTCGTGTGTGTGTGTGTGTGTGTGTGTGTGTGTGATTTAGTCTGTTTTTCCCGACACTTGTGAAATCACAACGTTTTCCCACAACTGAACTTGTGTTCCTTCTCTTTAATTCTGCCTTACAGCATCATATTGTTGGTAAAAAGTATATGTTCAGCCCTGGCTGGTGTAGCTCAGTGGATTGAGCGCGGGCCTGCGAACCAGAGGATCGAGGTTCGATTCCCAGTCAGGGCACATGCCTGGGTTGCAGGCCAGTTCCCGGCAGGGGACACATGAGAGGCAACCGTACATTGATATTTCTCTCTCTCTCCTTCTCTCCTACCCTTCCCCTCTAAAAGATAAATAAATAATAAATTAAAAAAAAAAAGTATATGTTCAGTAGACAGTACACTTCAGGCATCAAACTTGGACTAAGCACCATTTTTATTGTAACATTAAAATCCAGACTTCTACAATCCTGCATTGAAAACAGAAAATATTTTTTCCCTAATGTTTCCTTAATTTCAATGTGCCTGGACCAAATTATTTTCTGACACCACAAAAATATATTTGATTTCATAAATTAAGATTTGATAAATACTAATAAGTCCTTTTTATTTTAGAAAACCCTCCACAAATATGGTAACTCTTAATTGGCTTTTCTTGCTAAGATAAACGGATTTTTTTCTCATAAACGGGAATGAAAATTTTTATCAATCATACACTCAAGCCAATGCGTTTGAGCAATCTGTCTTCGGAGTCAGTGATGATCTGTTACTTTGGCTCTGCACCAAAAACTCTCTCTTCTCTGCAGTGTTTTCTTGCGTATTTGGTTGGGTCCAAGTTATTGTGATTATTTTTAAGGTCTAAAATACTCTCATAATTAATTGGAACTGCTCTATCTTATTTCTTTATGTTTAGGAAGCTAGAGTAGTGATGTGGAAAATAAATGATTTATTTCCATAATATGTGGAAAAAACATTTACATTTATTAGTCTTACATATATTATTATTGTTCCTACATATAATAAACATGCACCACAGCTTCTGTAAACTATGGACTAAGTATTATTGCTTTTTTATATAATCAGCTCTTAAAATAATCCCAAAATAGTAAACAATTTATGAAAAAAAAAAAGAGAAGAAAGAAGAAAAGGAGGGAAAAATCACCAGGTAAGCAATGTGGGAATCACACATAACATCTGCAGCTGTTATAAAGCTCAGATGACTATAAATTATTTAAGCAACGTATAATATCTATCTGTATTCATTATATAGACATGCTGTTTTTTATTTCTGTAATTAAGTTATCTTTCCAGAGAACAGTGTTAAATATGTATTTATTATAGACTAAAGTTCTAATTAATAAGGTGTAAGTTGCCAAGCAAGCCTACCTTACTTTATCAGTTTCTAAACCAATGCCTTCCCCTCCCCCCTTTATAAATCAATTATCCAGTAATTTACATTGACGCAGTAGACCTCCCAGAAGCACCTCGGAGTGTTCCATCACAAAGAATTATTAAATCGAAAGCTTCAAAGCTAAATCTTCAGTGGTAGCTAAAAAGCAGATAAGGACCGTATAAATCTGATTCCCAAGACAAGGAGTTCTATAAATTAAGGGCAAATAGGCAAGCGATTAGGCAACATGTGATTTAAGGGAAAAGTGTTTCAATGGTCATGAATAAATTTCTTTTAAAGACATTGTATTCTGTTCACTAAATAAAAATATGCCAAATCTTGAATGATTAATAATGGACTTTTACTTCGAATCAATCAGCTAATAACAAAATGAATCACTAGCATCAACAAAGTCATCTGGTCTACCTGTTGCTTCAGATTGGTTATTATGTTGGGTCTTCAGCTTCCTCAACTCTCAGAAATGTGATGACTGGCATGACCCAAGAAAATGAAGACATTTGAAATATGGGGCATGGTGATAATGTTGGTTTTATGCAAAGGCAAATATGCAATTACTGTGCCTTGCAATGACTGTAATATTATAATATAATGGAAGTGGAAATAATTTATAATAATACTGTGCTTTGGGTCAAGTATACTTCAGCGCTTTTGAGATACGGCTTAGGACCTCACTTCCCTTAGGACTAATAATGTACATTTCACCTAAGTCATAATTATAATTTACTGCCCTTCCCAAGATAGTTTTCTCTGCCTCTAAATCTAACTACAGTTGGTGTTTAAATGGCATATTAAATAAATATTGTTTCTGTTTTATCCACCTTCAAGTCATAGGTCTTTGCTTTAAGAAAATTTTAAACTAGCTCTACCATTTTTAGAAGTGCAAGGACTTCATGAACTGTACTCAGGAGTAAATAACTAATTGGTGTCATACATTATGGTTTTGACGCAAGTAGTTTCGTGGATTTAGTGCCGTTTCCTTTCTTTAAAATATGAGACCTGTGTCCGGGGTAGAATTCGCGTGGTTAATTTATGCTGCTTACTGTATTGCCTGTTCGTGAATTATCCTATTTCAAGGGCAGAAGTATGTTTTCTTACATGGAAAAAGCATCATATAAATGGGGCCATGGGTGAATAAATGTTCCGATCATTACCCATTAGCGTGCTGAATAATAGTGATGCCTACAGCCGTCCCTTTGGCACAGCTTCCTACAATAGGTGGAAACATGGGTCTGGTTTTTCAAGCCCAACCTTTGGTGCTTTTCAGTTGCCCTCCCTAGCAAGTAGTTCCCCATTTATATTTGCATATTATAAACCACAGTTCTGTTGCAGCGCTTAGAATTTTGTTCTTTACATCTAGTCTAGTGTTCGGGAAGTCTCTTCTCACTCAGCACCCTTGAAGCTTTAGGAGATAACAGACAGCACCCCAGCCTAATCAAGTGCCTATATTCATAGACTAGCAAGAAATCACCGTTTAATCAAGAAACTTTGCCCTGCGTCGTGTGCACAGGAGTTATTGATGAACACTTCTTCATGAAGGAGAACATAACTTCATAGCTTGAATTGGTATTTTAATGAAACGGAAGTTACCTTTGTTGGATTGCCCTCGTTCAAAGCTAGTGAAGCTCCCCCCTGCTTTTGAAGTCTGTGCCCTAAGCAAAGTGTTATTGCACACTGGGGCAAGCTACGGTTGTGCGTCCTGAGAGTTCTTATCCGTGCTTGCCTAACATCACTTGAAATTACATCTCTGTCTTCCATTCAGATTCTGACCTCCATCGTTCTGATTGTGACAGAATCATCAAACTCTGCGCTTTTCAGTGACTACAGTGGCTACTATTCTCTCATGTTGTTTTCTTGGATTAGCTACATGACCCCTCCCCCAAATCCTGCGAGGCAGGCAGTGTTGTTAATCCTTGTGTCTTCCCCCACTGTTCCCCTGGACCCCTGTGGGAGAGCTGGTCAGTGTGCTTGCATTCTGATGACATACCTCATTCCCGGTCATGAGACTTTTCTTCCCTCTTCTTGACACCTCTGTCTCCTGCGTCCTTCTGAGCCTGGATGGGTCCTGAAAAACCCTGGGACCAGCGAAGAGCCAGGTCCCTTGCCCTAACACACGGGTCTTCCTTGTCATTTTAGAGCACTTCCCTCACTCCCTGGCGGCTCCTTCTCCCGCCCACGGGAAGTCTCCGCTGTGACAGGCCCCTCAGGGAACAGAGCCTGTTGATCCCAGAACCAGCAGCCATCCGCACTGAGATGAACAATGTTTAACCATTTCTTTCTCCTTTCTCCTTCCCACTTAGTTATTCAAGATGATGGTTTTATCTTCAGCTCCTTAGTTCGAATATGTTGACTAAACAAAGCAAGGAAGCTTTCCTGTCCCGAGTTGCCCTTGACTTTCCCTGCACAAGGCGTATTGTATGGGCGCATCTGACTTCCACTTAGTGCGCACTTGGCACTGACTGTCCAGCTGACATGGTTTTGTTGTCCTTGTCGGCTTTTTAGAACTGCGTACTGTTAAGAGCTTGCTGAATTTCAGGATTTTTTCCCAGTCAAAACAGTGGGAAATGAGTTAATAAGGCTTCTACTTTCATCTTAAAGACCCCTGAGAGATATTTAACAGTTGCCTGTTGAGTCAGTGTGACTGCGCATGGAAAACATAAAGGAGGTTTACAGCCGGGGTTGCGTCCGCATCTGTCCCAACGTGACGCACAATAACGCATCAGCACTTAGCACGTCAGTGGCCATTTCTCCGAGGAGGCTCTGGTGTGATTGACGGCACAAAGCAGGCACTGCAGGCCTTCTCGGGCCGTGGTTGTTTAACACTCAGGAAGGAAAGGCATGGGAAGATAACTGGACAAGTAACATTTTCCCCAAAATAAAATCTCAGCTTTCAAGGAAGTACCTTTTTGCTCATTTTCTAATAAATAGGTCTTTTCCCATAAAATTATGTGTTCGTGAAAACTTCAAACACACTTGTAAAACCAACTGATTTTTTTTTTTGAGACAAACCTCAGGTTTTGGCATCACTGCTATTTTCCTCTCATCTGTAAAGACACTCGTGCCCATCACGGTGGACAAAGGTATCTATCAAAGATAGATAGATAGATAGATAGATAGATAGATAGATAGATAGATAGATAGATAGATAGAATGTATATATTTTGAGACGTATGTATCTGTGTGTGTGTTTGTATATATACGTAGGGTCTGGCAGAGGTAACGCCTGTGTGAATGCAGTTGGTAGGGTAATAACATGGTTGTGATCATTTAATTTGGACATTTCACCTATAATGTCACATGTTTGAGTGTGCTTGAGTATGATATTGTTATGTTACAGAATTACATGCTTATGATTTCATAATAAGATTTTGTAAACAAAGGGGAGCATTATTTGTGCCAGACCTGTTTTTTTGGTGTGTTTTTTTAATACGATATACCAGTGATCATACCACCTTTTGGTTCCTCCTGTGGAGCAAAGCCGCATTATACTCACTGGATAAACAATGTTTGAAAATGCTGTACTTTCTGTTCGTGTGTGATTTGTGGCATGTGTTTTAATGAATGTAAAGGGTGAATGGCGAATGTCAGTGCTAGCTGATGGAGGACTTGGACCTCAGTACGCAGAGCAGTGACTATGAAAAGCCTTTTACTCCCAACAAAAGGACAAGCAGACTTTATCTATCGAAATGAAAGTTTCTCCTCGAATAAGTTTGAAAGTTGTGAGTTATTCTAATAGTGTTGCATGTCCTCAAAAACAAAGCCAGGTCCTTTGGGAATTACCTGGAGCCCTCACTTCTGAAAACCCGTGTGTGTATTCCCTACACGTGGATGTTCAGAACGGACTCTTTTGTCAAAGCTTGTCGACTCTCGAACTCATAACTGGCCTGCAGAATACGGTGTCTGGGCGCCACAATGGAGCATTCCAAAGAGGGTTGAAGGCCATTTGGCACATCTTGCTCAGGAGAAATTTTCTTACATCTGACTCAGTCACCTTGTTTGTTTAATTACTTAATCTCTAGAATTTGTACATTAGTTACCCCTGACCAAGGTCAATATCCAACAGATTTTCTTCTACATCTCACACTGATGTCTAATATGCTCTTCGGAAACACCCCAAACACAGCTCGTAGTATTGCCGAACGATACTGTTCTATTCCAGTCTTCTGCATCTCCATAAATGACAATACTCTTCTTCCAATTGCTCGGACCAAAAACCTTGGAGTTATTCTGGACTCTTCTCTTTCTCTTCAACTTCAGTGCATCAGCAAATCCTGTTGCCTGTCTCTCTTAAAACTGTGTACAAAATCTGCGGCTCCACTATTCTGAGCCACCACAGCGCCACACGGGTGACTGCGTTAATCTTCTAAACGGTCTCCCCACATCCTCCTCTCTTCCCTCCAGTCTGCTCTCAACACAGAACCAGATTCATACTTCCGAAATGCAAGCCAGACCACCTCGACCTCTCCTCACAACTTCCTCTTCTTACCGTTTTACTGCTGACGAAGCCGTGGTCCCCGAAACAGCCTTCCCAGCCCGATGCAGTGGGTCCTTTGAACCCCTCGGGCTCACCCCCGGACCACTTCCTCCTCATTGGCGCTGCTTCATCTGCACTCCCCGTCCAGCATGCTAGGAACCGTGTTACCCCAGGATCCTTGAGCGTGCTGTTTCCTCTGCCTGGGACGCTGTTCTGCTCGTCCGCATGGCTGCCTGTCTCCCCTTCCTCAAGGCTTTGACTGTCACCTTCCTGATGAGACCCTCCTCGTGTCGATTTCAAGTGGAAACCCCTCTTGCCAGCCGCTCCCCTACTCCCTACCCCTCCTTCCCTATTTAATTACCTTTTATGCAAAACTCTTACCTCTCCTAATATAATAGTATTCTTTATTTGTTTGCTTTTTGACTATCTCCTGCACTCAAGTAAAACCTCTTCAAGTTCAGGGATTTGGGTTTACGTTGTTTAATTTTACATTCTTGGATGCTACGTGAGTACTGGCCCGTGGGAATAGCTATGTATTTATTAAAGAATATGGTTCTCTCTGAAACTTATAGCCATAAAATATTAAGATGTACCACTACTAATATTCAAAACACCACATTCATGCATAGCTTAGAACCTTTGACTTAGTATACTTATGCATATTTACATATTCGGTTAGCATCTTCATAGACAAGTGTATGTAACTTTTTAATTTGATCCTGTGTCCTCATTCTCATGGTTCAACAGTGATACATAATCCATATCTTGACACTAAATTAGTAATTGAATTATTTTTATTAGATTTTAATGCCTTAATGGCTGCTAAGGTTGAACATGTGGGCTTAATTTATGGTGTTTCCCTTCTCAGATTTCTTTTCTGACATATGTTTGTCATGTAATTTTTAAAGTCTTCTCCAGCAGTGTGTTGCCTGTGACAGTCTCCATCTTTAAAGATCTGCGATGTTTTCCAGTATTCTTTAAGCATCTTCAACTGAGGCTGTTGGGCTATTTCCTTCCGTCACTGCTAATTCTGTTGCCCAGAATACCTCTACATAATGTAGTCATGGAGCCTTTCTATTCCCCATATATCTTCAATTTACCAGATTCCCTCTGTCCGGGAGAGTTCTTTATTATGGGAAGAATGTAGATATCAAATTGTAGTTCTTCTGTTGTCTATATGAGTACTAGGTGCTTTTGAATATTTACCTATTGTGTTTAAAACCAGAAACACCAATGGATTCTCAGCTGTCCCCCAAGATTGAATCAGCAGACATAAGATTACGGCTGAGTCAACAAAATTCTATGGAACAAAAAAAAAGATGGGAACAAAAGGGGCCAGAGAAGATAAGTTGTTTCCCGGACATTACTAGAGGGGTTGAATTCATCAGTAGGAAGGCTTTCCAGCTGAGGGTCAGAGAGCCCAAAACAAGGTGCAAAGGTTATATTATGCAAAGTGAGGAAGGGTGAGGGAGCTCACAGTGATAGAGGCTGAGATCATGGAGAGTCAGTAAAGGTCAAAGTGCTGGTACTTATAGCGGAAAAAATAAGTAAGCAAAACAAAATCTTGGCACCAAAGAAAGATGAAGCAAAGACCCTGGATTCTAAGGACTAGAGCTCCCCAGTGAGAATCAATTTAGAAAGTAATTGTGAAATCTTTTCTTATTTAAGATGCAGGATCTTTTCGAGCTTTTGATATTTTCTCCTTTATCACGAAAAGTGCATTAATCTAATGGAGTCCATGATTTTCTGACAATTTTGAATTTCAAAGGCTCTTGCTGTATGAATACCAATGACTTCATGTTGCATTGGTCTACCCTGCTTTGTGCGCATTTTCTGCATGCTCATTAGTGTTCCATTCTTTGATTTGCCCATTTTGTTCTTGCTCACCCAGGGATTTCAAGGAACGCAGTCTATACCCTCCATAATTTAACTCTTAAATCATATTGCATTAGATGACAAGTGTGTTATCTACTCATTAATAAAAATTTAGCCTAAATTTATTTCACCATCAGTGGATAGTTACCTCTTCTGGCTTTATGTCACTGGGTTATAACAACCACAGAGTTTACTGGGTCAGACAGTCACCTTTCATGTCATGATGGTTCCAGATTCTGGAGTCAAAAATGCAGTTGGGAGCAACAGGGGTATCTCCTAGGCACCTGGCGTCACAATCATTATTTTATTGATTTACTTTTGGTTTCTTTTCATTGTTGTAGTTGCTGTTTTAATTTTTATTGAATTCTGGGGGGATATTGGTTAATAAAATTATGTAAATTTCAGGTGTACAAGTCCATCATACGTCATCTCTGTATCGTATTGTGTGGTCACCACCCCAAGTCTCCTTCCATCGCCATTTATCCCCCTTTCACCCTCTTCTACCACCTGACACCCCCTACCTTCCCTTTCCCCCTGGTAATCACCTTACCATTGTCTGTGTCTTTGAGGGTTTTTTTTTTAATATTAGAAGAAAACAGTGGCAGTAAAATCTCAGACATTTCTTGTAGCAAAATTTATTCCAATATATCTCCTCAGGCAAGGGAAACAAAAGAAAAAAATAAACAAATGGAAGTATATCAAACTAAAAAAACTTTTTTACACAGCAAAGGAAATTAAT
Organism: Glossophaga mutica; assembly: GCA_039655065.1. Classification (NCBI taxonomy): domain Eukaryota; kingdom Metazoa; phylum Chordata; class Mammalia; order Chiroptera; family Phyllostomidae; genus Glossophaga; species Glossophaga mutica. The sequence goes on along the minus strand of CM077313.1, from coordinate 5,351,157 downwards.
TATCAACAAAATTGAAAGACAGCCCACTGAATGAGAGGTCTTATTTGCCAATGATACATCTGGTAAGAAGTTAATATCCAAAATTTATAAAGAACATATGCTGGATCAGAATAGAGAGCCCAGAAATAAACCGACACCTTTATAGTCGATGAACGTTCGACAGAGGAAGCAAGCGCATACAATAGGCTAAAAATAGGGTCTTCAATAAAGGTGTTGGGAAAACTGGACAGTTACGTAAGGAAAAATGAAACTGGACCACCCTCTTATACCACACACAAGAATAAATTCAAAATGGATCAAAGGCTTAAATGTTAGATCCCAAAACATAAAAATTCTAGAAGAAAACATGGGCAGCAAAAAAATCGCACGTTGCTCATAGCAATTTTTTATCGGCTGTATCTCCCCAGGAAAGGGAAACAAATGAAAAAAATAAACAAATGGGATTACATCGAACTAGGAAGTTTTGCACAGCAAAGGAAATCATCAACAAAACAAAAAGACAACCCACAAAATGGGAGAACATATTTGCCAATACATCCAATAAGGATTTATAAAGTACTTACAAAATTTATAAAGTACTTACAAAACTCAATACCAAAAAAAAAAACAAAACAAAACAAAAAAAACAACCCCACAATTAAAAGTGGGCAAAGGAACTGAATACATGCTTCTCCAAAGAGGACATACAGAGGGCCTATAAACATATGAGAAGATGTCCAATGTCACTAATCCTCAGAAAGATGCAACTAAAAACCACAATGAGATACCATCTCACACCTGCCAGAGTGGCTGTCACCAATAAATCAACAATCAACAAATGCTGGCGAGGATGTGGAGATAGGGAACCCTTTTGTATTGTTGGTGGGAATGCAGACTGGTGCAGCCACTGTGGAAAGCAGTATGGAGATACCTCAAAAAAATTAAAAATTTTGACCCAGCAATCCTACTTCTGGGAATGTATCTGAAGGAACACTAATTTGAAAGAACACAAGCATCCCTGTGTTTATTGCAGTACTGTTTGTAATCACCAAGATACGGAAGCAGCCCAAGTGTCCATGAATAGATGAGCAGATAAAAAAAAAATGGGACATTTACACAACAGAATACTACTCGTCTTGTAAAAAAGAAGGTTTTAACCTTTGCAATAACATAGATGGACCTGCAGGACATTATACTAAGTGCAATGAGCTAGTCAGAGGAAGACAAATACCATATGATTTCACTCATGTGGAATCTAATGAACAAACTGAACTAACAAGGAAAATGGGGACAGACTCATTGACAGAGAACAGGCCGACAGCTAGTGGGGGGTGGGGTTGGGGGTGGAGGGATTGAGCAAAAAGGAAGAAGGAATCGTGGACATGGACAACAGTATGCTGGTTGTGGGGGGAGAGGAGTATAAGGGGACTAAGTGGTAATGGGAAAAATACAATAAAGATTAAGTCTTTAAAAACATATACAACTCAACACCAAAACACAATCCGATTAAAAAATGGACAGAGTACCTGAATAAACACTTCTTCAAAGGGGACATGCAGATGACCGGTAGACATTTGATAAGATGCTCAGTGACCTGTCAGACTGGCTATCATCAATAAATCAGCAATCATCATTTTAGACATTGTTAACCAAGTTCATGCCTTAAGGTTCCTGGATCTAAATCTCCATGAGGACTCACATATGACCCAAAATTCTTCATACACGGTATTTACCGTTTGTTCTTTCTCCTTTGCTCAGAACCTGGGTATTTCTCTCTAAAGTCCCCTGAGGGTAGGGAATAAGGGTTAAATTTTAGTTTGCCTTTACCCTGGGTATACAAATTTTGGAAGATCCTAGCTTCATGTGCAGATGTTTTGATACCGCGCATTTGTTGGGCTTGGGTCCTTGACTTCTCCCCGAATCTGCAAAGGTTGCCAGAGTGAAGTCTGGATTCCTGGGGATCAGCCAATTGTCTGCACTTCGAGAGCAGTTTCAATGCTCAGAACATTGTTTCCTGTCTGTGTGTCTTTCAGCCAAGTTCTCTCATGTATACCGGGTGAGGCAAAATTAGGTTTACCATTGTTGGCATAGAAAACAATACAACAATTAATAAATAATCACACAAGATAAATTCTGTTTCACATGCTCACTATATATATATTTTCAAGTCATATTAGTTGTTTTAATTTTTAATCAGCTGCATAGTTGGTCTGAATAATCTACTTGACATTAATAAAAATGAACATTCTATAATATTTTTCTTTAACTCTTAAGTGTGTCTTTCTTATATTTGGTTTGGATTCTTGTACGAGTAACATAGGCATTACATTTTTCTCTCTCATTCTCCCCCAGTCACAATTTTAAGTGTCCAAGTTTCAATGTTAGTGAAATGAATTAAGAGGGAATTGTTTTTTCTTTGTTTTTTCCCCTCCCTTGTTCATTGTTGGTGTAAAACTGAAATGAACAATTGGTAAAATTCACCTCTATTTTCTATCATATGGAGCTTCCTTGTGAGAAGACTTTTAATCACTGATTCAATTAGTGGAATAGTTATTCCAGCATTCTGTTCTTGGTAGAGATGGTATCACAATCTGTAGTTTTGTTCATTCAGTTTGCAAAGTTTTTTTTTTTATTGTTTTTTTAATCCTCACCCCAGTACATATTTTTTATTGCTTTGAAAGAGAGAGGGAGGGGGAGAGAGAAACACTGATTGGTTGCCTTCTCATGTACACTTTGACCTGGGATCAAACCTGCAACTTGGGTGTGTGCCCTGACTGGGAATCGAACCTGCAACCTTTTGGTCTACCAGCCTACACTCCAACTAACTGAGCCACACCAGCCAGGGCAAGTTTGCAGAGTTTTGTCATGAAGTTGTTCATAGCATGCTTTTTGTCTTTTTTAATGTTGGATCAATCTAAAATTTGGCCCCCGGTGGAGCTTTCTCCACTTTTATCGTCATTACTCTTAACAGACACTCCTCTATGTGGTTTAATCTTTTCAAAGAGTAGGTTCTTAGACCCTCTAATTCTTCTCATCTTTTTTTTCTATGTCATTAGAGTCTACTCATTTTTTCTACCTTTGTTTTTGCTTTTTCTTTCTTTTGTCATTTCTTAAGATATATCTCAACTGACATATTCTTTACTTTTAATGTAACTATTTAAAGCTATCGATTTTATTTAGAGGTCTTCTTTTGCAGCATCCATAAGTTTCATTATATAGTATTTTTATTTTTGTTTAGTAATGTTCAAGATATTTTAATATGCATTATGATTTTGTTAGCTTGTGATTTTAATCAGTTTTTTAATTGTATTTTTAAAATTTTATATACACACAGGGATTTTATTAGTGATTTCTCTATGATGGTGTTACAGCTAGAAATAGTAAATTCTCTGACATGTATTGAGATATTTGTATTACGCTTATTATATTGTCAATTTTCATCAATGTTCTATGTTTTCCAGAGAAGACAATGTAGTCTCTAATTGTTGAACACAGAATTATTTATGTATTTTTAGATCTTAGAACTTTGGGGTATCAAGTTTATTAAACAAGATAATTTCTTAAAATTTATGACTAAAGAACCATGGCAAACCCTTTCCACGTGAATGGTTCAGTCAATCTTCCACAAACACCAATTTTCACCTTTTAATGTATCATAAAAATAAAATGATTTTTAGTTCACTGAGGAGAAGGCTGTGTTCGTAGGCAAATGTAGCCACCTACTACCTCAGGGAATTCCCAGTTCTAAGCTGCCCCACTGCATTGGCAGAAAACCAAGAACTATTTGAATAAAAATGAGCGTGTGGCTGCCATGGTGTCCTTTGCCCGCGGCCTTGCTCTACGGCCGCAGCAGGGGAGAGAAATGGGAAAAGCTGCGTCGCCAGATGGCCATGGGACCTGGAATGCCTAGAAACAGGAGTTCTAATTGATTCTGTAAAAAAGAACTTTTCAAATCGCTGTAAGGCTAGTCCCAGCTTGATCCAGTGCATAATTAAAGGACATCAGAATGTTAAGTAAGCTGAACGCAGAAAGCCAGGTCCCTCTGTGCTCTCCTATAGCCCATCCACACCACAGTAAAAAGCAGGATGCATGCAGGGAATGGAGGGATTTACCTGCTCTCGTTCCAGCTCTTCGAAGAATGGAGGCACCTACATCATCCCATTGCAGAATAGCTGTGCCAGTCACAATGCTTTTGGCTTCAGGTTCTAGAATGAATACCTGAGAAACACTGGCTGAAACAATAATAAATTTCAAGTGATCAGTATTCCTCCATCTAATGAGAAGCCTGGAGGGAAGAGGTTCTAGATTCAGCTAAAGTTGTCGTCCCCTGGTGCTAGGAACTTTATTTTTCACTGTGTCACCCTTAATGGGCCGGCCTCTGTGGACAGGTCATTCCTGACGACATGATTATTCTAACACAACTGTCCAGAAAGGCAAATAGGAGCCTCGTTCTGCCCCCAACATCAGCGATGCTCACTCACACACACATACACCATTAGTGAGAAATATGCATCCAAAACTGCCTACCAGATTTTACTGCAGCTCTTACTCATCATAATTCAGGCACGTGCCCCTAGCTGCACAGGAGTCGGGACACGTGCGTATGACACGTGTTCAGCATCTGCTGTGGGAAGCTGGCCTGCTTCTCTTGATGTGGAAGAAAACTGAGGACGTTTCTTGAGTAAAGAAAAATCAGAAGGATATTTTGAGGAATCTCAAGTTTTGCTTTTTCTGTCTTTAATGAAATAATTTGGAAACTTTTTTTTAGCTCTTAGATAGTACCTTAGTACCTGTTTTGAAAGTAGGGGAGTCTAATATTTTGAGACACTTCAATAAGAGAAGCCACAGTCTTCGGACTTTACGGAAGCGCTGAGTAAACTAAACACTTGCACCTTCCTGTGCGGCCCTGCTCGGCTACCCCACTGGCCGCCTGGTCAGAGCTGGAAAGATCACCAGCTTGAGGCTGGGAGCAGCTTCAATGAGCCCTGAGCCTCGGGCAGACCACCTGACCCCTTGAGTACTGGGGTCTTCCTGAAGTCAGAGCGTGTGTGTCCACGCAAAGGTGTTTCTGAACTGAGCTTTTAGCTGTGGCTTCAGCCACTTCTGAGGTCTCTTTCAGCTGTAGGAGAGTTAGGTCTTTTCTCACATTGAGGAAACACCTCACTAAAACAGAGCTGACATCTCTCAACACACGGAATTTAATTTACAGCCATGAAATTACACAGTACATCCTGTACTGTGTACAGGATGCCCAAAGGAACAGGTCGCAGTTCCTTCCTGCAGGGGGCTCACTGTAGCAATGCAGTTATTGAAATGCACGTCAACAGGTGCATCAACACACAAAGCTCCCGGAGGGCACGGGAGGAGGCAGAGGAGGGAAGCTTCACTGCGCTTGGGTAACAGGCCACACCTGGCTGGGTGGGGACCATCTGGATTACATATCGGAGGGAAAAAAGGTGGGAGACTTTTAATGCTTTATAATCATATTTCTTAGTTTGAAAAAATGGGGCTATGATTGAATTAGTTTATTCCTTCTCTGTCTCCTTTTATGATTCCATTTCCATCTTCTGATTGGATATCTTCTAAGCATCCCCACTCCCTTCTACTGAGCATGTCCAAACCCAGACTCCTCATCCCTCATCCCCGAACTTGACCTTTTCATTCGTTACTGGTTGTAACTTAAAGTCATTACCTGGGCACATTGCTTAATAAAGGCAGTTTATGATTTTTTTTTTGTTTCAACCTTATTTGGCCTGATTAAAAAATAGTATATATGCTAAAAATGATCATTAATAAGTGGGTACATCATAGGAAATAGAATAGCTAAAGAACATATCTCTTTTGTGGTGGAATTTAATGACTGCAGATTTATGAGGATGATATTGTGAGTAGAGGTCCCATTTAATTTCCTAAAAAATTGCAATTCACCTTTCTAAGTTGGGTATTTATGTACTGCTATTGACTTTTCTTCAGTTCTATAGATAATACACAGTCTGGTGAATGATAAAAAATTATTACATTTGCTTTAATTCTTTGCCTTTGCTTTGACTCTGCAGGAAGAGACCTTTAATTTTTATATGCTTTGAAATTCATGAAAATTGACACTTTTGCCCAATAACTTATTTTTCCACTTTCGATGCCTTTCCTCTTGACTGAATATAGTTTTTTGTGGTGTTGTGGAGGCTGCAGATTGCAGAGTTCTCCTGCATTCATATCAGTGACTGTGGACTTGAAGAGCATGCTTGCTAAAATTCGAGACCAGTTTTATTCTCACAGATATTTTCACCTGTAACTCTTAGACATTCTTATAGCAAATCAATAACATGCAGTTAGTAAATACTACATTAACAAAACACTTTCAGTGCAAAATGTTTGATCATGGCACGGTTAAATTAATTATTTTCACCACATTCATTACTTCACTATTAAGTCCGTGTTGTTCATTTGACATGAGAAATGTAGAAGCTGGCCCTGGCTGGTGGTTCAGTTGGTTGGAGTGTCGTCCCCTATACCAGAAGGTTGCAGGTTTGATCCCCAGTCAGGGTGCACAACCCCCTCTGTCTCTCTGTCTCTGCCTCTCCCTCCCTTCCTTTCTCTCTAAAAGCAATAAACATATCCTCAGGTGAGGATTAAAAATAAAGAAATGTGGAAGTCGTTTGTTCTCTCCCTGGCAGCCTCGCCCACTCATGTGAGTGTACATGTGGGCATAAGAGTGTGCACTTTATGTTTTTTAATACAGCATGTTAGCATCCTGTTAGTACATGTCTGTGTGTGCATTTCAACACCCATGGAGGAAATGGATGATGATGTATCACACTGTTTAGAAATGAGCAATGTTCTGTAACCACTGTCTCTAAATCCTCCTGCCCCAGCCGAGCTGTAGGGTGTGGCAGCTTTGAGAGAGAGGAAGGAGCCCTGCCCCAGCCTTCCCCACCAAACAGCCCCCCAAGGGCAGGAACCCTTGGTTTGTCCCCCTGACTGCAGGGAGCCAGCCGCACGGACTCTGGGTCGCTGGTGCAGCTTCAGTCACACCTTCACAGGTTAACAAACATTCCCCTCACTCACTGATGCACTCCCACATGCGAGAGCAAACTCCAGTTCGGGGTCCTGACAGAATGCTTTACCCTGGTCTCGGGTAATTGTCACGGAAGTATGCCGAACACGGCCTTGCGAGACCTTTTTAAGGACAGACAGCAGCCACCCTGGACGTATTCACATGTCCCTTTTGGCCATTTCATTGGGAAACATTTCCTCTAACTTTTGTCTGGCTCCTACCAGAGTTTTCCTCGCTTGAAGGCATTGCACCAGGAGGTCGTGAAGACCCGGGGCCGGTTCCCCCGCGCCCACCAGAAGTGCAGAGAAGTAGGCCGGTCCTCTGAAAGTCACTAAGTAACGTGGCCGTCCTCAGTACTCAGACCTATCGTTTCTACCTCACCACATGTGCTCCGGCTCTCCACCTTGGCTTTGAATCGTGGGATGGGGGAGGCATGTCCTCCCTCGAAGGAGGTTAATGGGAAGGAAGCTTTAGCCAAGTGTGTGAATTTTTTTTCAGTGGCGTTGAGTTAGGGAGCTGGCCGTGTGCATCTTCACAATGCCAGTGGCATCAGAGTCCTTGAGAGGGCCAGCCTGCCTTATGCGCCTCTGCGTGGGCGATGGCCAAGCCTGTGGGCATCCCCTCCTCCACTCCTTGGCAAAGCTCCCTCTCCACAGGCCCTGCTGGACTGAGCCACAGCCTCCACCTCCTCTGTGCTGCCTCCTAGAGGTGTCCCACCTGTTGGCAGCTCTGGGCCACACTGGAAGAAGAAGAGTTGTCTTGGGCCGCACATTAAATACATTGTGACACGTAATGACAAAAAAACCTCATCATGTTTCAAGACAACTTATGATTTTGTGTTGGGCTGCACTCACAGCCATCCTGGGCTGTATGTGGCCCGTGGGCTGCAGGTTGGACACCCCTTCTTTGCTGACAAGCCCTAATTGGTTCACATCCTTCCTTACACGCACTAACACGGTTGCTCACCATAGTCCAGGCTAACTGAGCAGAGAGGCCCGACTGGGAAAAGAGGAAGGATGCCTGACTGTTCTGAATTGCGAGCAGGTCCTCCACCCAGGATGCCGGTTTTACAGCATTCACAGCAGCCAGTCTTAGAGCTGCTGATGTGTCCTGTGATTTGCTTATTACCAAAATATATCTGTCTTAATAGATATTATTTTTACCAAGAAAAGTGATTGCACTATTAATTTTTAAAGCCTACCATTTTTCTGCCAATTCGAAGAAGATGCAAAAAGAACTATAAACCTAAATATTTTTAAGTAATATTTTTGTATTTTTTACGGCCAATGTAGGAGAAGTTTCTTTCACTGGCTCATTATTTTGCCAGGTTAAGCCCAAAGGAAAGAGGATGTGTCTTCTTACAATATTTAATTATTAGAGCATTGAAATATTATTTGAGAGTAATTATTACTTTATAATGGAGACTTCTGGAGCTGACAGATGTATCAGTCTGGCGAGCTATTTCTGGGTGCAGGAAGTAAACAGAAGATACTAAGTCCAGAAACTTTCCTGGAATTTATTTGTCTTTATATGAAGTGTAGACAATGGCATTGAATAGGATAATGATACTTACGATTCACTGAGATCCAGCAGGGAGCATTTTAGTTTATTGTACCGAAGCCCAGGTTTATTTTTAATTGTTTTTTTTTTCTTTTGCATGGTAAAGAATTGTATTCTCACAGAAAAAGATGCACATCGACGACAGATAAACATTGTAGAAGTTATAAACGGCACATGCTTTGCTTATGCTTTCAGAACAATGGCCAGGGATCGCTACATTCATCAGAAGAAAGCAAACATAATCTGCAAATCCATTTGTTTCATGTGTCTTTCCAGCAGATGGTAGAGTTTAGTCTAAATAATAGAAAACTATACTAACAATAAAACTCATTTTACAGAGACAAATCTCAAATATTCCATTAGGTCTGCACTGAGCTTGGAAACTGTAACCCTTCAAACCGTAATTCAGATGTTATCATATTCTACCCCTTACTCAAACAAGAGTGGGCTTTATTATTTTTTCCCTCCAAAAAATACAATTAGGGAAGTGAACAACTGCTAACTTTATAGGCTCTGAGGAGGGAATTTGGACTTTAGGAGGTCAATTAAACAGCGAAATGTCTACTTGGCTATGCATAATGTGGTTTTCCCACTGTTAACTCTAAAAAAACAATTCATTTACAGGTCTCCCTGGATACTTTCAACAACAAATTAATGCACTTCAAACTTTGCTCACTAAGGCATTCATTTGAAATCCAAGTTTGTTTTTCTGTCAATTTGAAGCGTGGCCTGTGAAGCACTAACCTGTATGTGGTCATGTCATGGGCAGGACCTGTGTCCCCCCACATGGGACAGCAGAGTGCCCTGAGGAGGCATTCTCAGGTGGGGCTCGTTGACCCTCAGCTTTAGCAAGTGGTCAGTGAGAGGGAGGTGGCCCGTACATTTCACCCCCATGTCTTTTTTCGAGACTGTTCACTTCCTTTGGAGGAGCATCTAGAGTCTCTGGCTAGATTCTGGAAATTGAGGGGGGGTGGAGAAGGGAACCCAGGATGCCAGTGTCTCATTTACAGGAGCACTGGAATCTTCCTAGTTTCCTTCTCGCAGTTTCAAGCGCACCATCGCCCTCGAATGGGCCAACTCCAGCTCAGATTCGCAGTTTCAGCTGCTCAGAGTGCGACCCTCGCAGTCTCCCAGGGGGTGGGAGGGCCATCGCCTGCCCTTGCTTGCTTCCATAACACGGTGTCCACCTCCGGACCTGGAGCCTCCCTGGGGTCTGGCCATGCGACCTGTCTGTCTCACTTCTCGTAGGTATTTCTCTCCAAAGGTGCTTAAGTGGCTCTTCTCTTGCTGTATCTCTGTTCTCATTCCTCATCTGCTCCCTCGTCTTTGAGAACTTGGTTGACACCTCCCAGCCATCGTGGGACTCCTGTTTCTTTGGCATTGCCAGGTTCGAACTTGTTTATCCATCTTGTTGTTTGGGTGAATTTTCAGGGACAGAGGAAGTAGGACTGTGGTCAGTTTACCAAGTTCCCCTGAGCCATGAGTCCTTACATGTTTTTGATTCATTGATGATTAGGAGAGATTGATGAATGCTCCTGCCGTCTTCCACAGAAATGTACCGACATGTGACAACCTCTGTAAAACTAGGGTTCAGGATAGCCTGTGTGGTTGGGGAGAAATACGATAACATGCTGTTTTCCTACATAGTTTAGGAATTGTGTCTGTTAAGTTTCCTCTTCCAAAGGCATACAGTTACATTTGTTTGTAAATAAATAATTTTCCCAAAGACATTTATTTGTCCAACGTGCCTGTTTCAGAGGCTCACTCTGTATCGCGTTTGTAACTCGGTCCTAAGCATGCAGCAGGTAGTCCAGTGCCCGGGGGAGATGACATTTGGTTGGAGAGTCATGGGAAAGAAGGACAGCTCCATGTGAGAGGGGGCTGTGCCCTCATGCACAGGGGAGGGACCTCGAATCTGGAGTTGGGCACAATTGTTAGGGAGATTTTCTTGAGGAAGAGGTGCTTGCAGCTTTTGAGAATTTATTTTGTCTATCTGAAGGCTGTGTTACAAGGTGCTAACATATTTAGGGTGTTTATAACTTTCTAACAAATTTTTACCTTCGTCGTTAATATACTATCCTACCTACTGGTAATTCCTCTAGTGTCTTTCCTTCCCTTGTTTTCGGTGTTATCTTGAAATGTATTTTGTCAGTGCATCCTCCTCAGTGACACTGTCACTGTGTGCCAGACTGTATGTTTAATAATTTACGTGTATTCAGTGCTTTCCCCAAATGATACTATGAGAGAGACACTCTTTTCTCTACTTTAGAGATGCAGAAATACTGTGAGGCTCAATTTGTAACTAATTTGATGAAACATACAATTAGTAAACTGGGTAGAATAAGCAGCATCCAACTCCGACCCGCTCACTTTGGAGCCGATACCTCTCCACATGCGATACTAATGTCAGTGTAATAACTTACATCGGTATTTTTTGCCTCTATCACCGAGGTTGCTATGTTAATCTCATCATAGCCTCATGAGTTTTTTTAACAGTTCTCATGTTTTAGATGTGCTTTTAAACACATGTGGTGAGTACGTGTGTAGATACAGTATATTGCTAGATTTTAAAAACAAATTCAGTGGTGTGATCTGTCTTTTCAGGGTTCCTTAAATCTATTTTAACTGTTGCTACACTTGAATACATTGCTGCCATGTTTGTTTGCTTGGGCCCTGCTCTTTCCGTCTGCCTTTCATTCCTCCTTTCCTTCTTCCTTTTACTTGATCGAACATGTTTAAAAGCATGGCCTCTCTACCATTACATGTTTTATATATAAATACAAATATATAAATATATTTCTGTGTAAATTTTATATAAATTATTCATACATTAATTATTTATAAATATATATAAAAACATATTTTCTATTTTCGGTATTATTCTTACACTTTTCCATGAGTATTTATAAAAGTCAAACCCACAGACTGAGTAACTTAAGCAAAAGAAATTTACTTTCTCGCAGTTCTGGAGACCAGAAGTCCAAGGTCAAGGTGCCAGGGTTTGGATTCTGGCGAGACCTCTCTTTCTGGCTGGTAGATGGCTGCCTTGTGGCCACACCCTCCCAGGGTCTTCCTTCTGTGTATGTGGGGGGAGATCCCGGGCCGCCGCCTCCTCCTAATACAAACGCATCAGTCACGTGGGATCAGGGCCCACTGTTGCGACCTCATTTAACCTTCGTCACCTCTCTGAAGGCTGAGACTTGAACCCTTGGTATGACGTAACTCCTGTTATCCCCTACCATCCTGTGTCTCACTTTTGTTCTGCATTTTTGTTCTATCTCTTTTTCAACTTCAGTATTACAATTTTATATTTGTGCAATCAGTGTATTTTAAAATTTTCCCATATTTGCCAATTTTTTTTTTCCCTTACTCCGCCTTCCTGTATTTCTCCTCTTGCTGGACTCAGCTTTTCTCTGACTCACACCCTTCAGTTTCGATGGTTTTTAATGGGGTCTCTTGCTGGTAACTTGGTTCAGTGTTTATTTGTCTGAAAGTGTATAAATTTCTTCTTCTTTCTTCTTTGATAATTTCGCTCGATATACAATTCTGGATTGGAATTTTCTCTCAGTGCTTTGAATGTGTTATTCCACTGCATTCTACCACTTCCTCCCCACCCCCGCCCTTATTAATGGGTTTCCTGCCTTCCCGAGCCTTATTCCCTAGGAGCACTGTCTTCTCTCCTGCTCCCGTTAGGCTCCTCGGTGATGTGCTCTTACACTCTTCTACGTCTTTTAATAGACTGATTTTTTTTTTAAATTTTGCTTGGGATTCATGAATTTTCCTCCCTGAATCAGAATTTTAATCAGTTCTGGAAAACTCTCAACATTGTATCTTTAAAGTGCTTCTCCACCAGTCTCTCTTTTTGCCCCTTCTGAAATTTTCGTCCTCCACATTTAAAAATTTATGTTTAATTTTTTAAATCACTTTTTATAACTAGAGTGCATTCTGGGTATCCAATCTGTCTCTCAAGTCACTTATGCATTCTCTAGCTTTGCCTCATCTGCTTAATGCAACTGGTGAGTTTTTAAATTCAGGAATATATTTTCAATCCCGGAGAACTGATTTGGTTATTTATCAAAACTGGCGGTTCTTTTTAATGCCATCTCACTTCTTTCTTATGTGCTTCATTTCACTTTTTAATTGGTTTAAATATTTTTTTTCATTTGACAATATTCACAATCAATAAAACTTATTTGAAATTCATGGGGGCCAAATTTCTTTGTGTGATGTCTTTGCTCAATCTTGTTTACTAAGCTTGGTTTCTCATGTTTTATATTTTGGGACTGCGTGTTTAAATTTCTTGGGTTTTTGTCTTCAGGAATCCTGTGATTCCAGAGTCAATACAGAGAGGATTTATACTTCCTTCAAAAGATGGCAGCTTAGAACCACCTTTTCTATTTTAAGTTCTTGTGTTGGGGTTTACCTCCTATTATCAATATAAATCTGAGACCTGTGATTTTGTTGAGCAAGGCTATGGCTTATGAACTCTCAGAAAGTAATTTACTTTTCTTTTTCCTTCTGTAGGCCAGGAAAAGTGAGACAAATTCCCTTGTCATCTCTTTGCTGACTAGTGAATTTTTCTCCAGTATCTGCTTCAAGTGAGATTTCCCCATTCTAGTCTTTATGTGGTGTTGTGGGGGTGTGAATGTGGGAGTGGGGGTGTCCTGTTCCTAGGGTTCCTAGGTTTTGACCTGGAAAAGTTTCAGTCTTGTCACATGGCCCTATTCTAGAAAATGGAATTCTCTAGAGATTGTTACTTCCACCTTTTCCTTACAATTCTATAACAACATATTAGTGAGAGGTAAATACTGTTAAATAAATGATCTCATTGCAGAGAATTTACATCATGATAAAAAATTGAGATATAAATTTTTTACAAATGTTTTCCTGGGCAACAAGTCTTTTTTAAATAACTCACCATAGATAGTGTCAGCTGTTCCGGGAAAAGTTATCATCATAGGAGAGTATTGGCTGAGTGAAATCTGAAGCATTCTCCAAGTATTTTGCTTTCCAACTGTAACATCATAGTTCAGTAATGAACACGGAAACATTCTTACAACATTAAAACAGCATCATCTTTGTACCTAGTGCAGAATATCGAAATGTCTCCAGAGGTCCCATTAAGGGTAATCAACATCATTAACAACAACCACAAAAATTATAACAAGAAGAAGAGGAGGAGGAAGAAGGATGAGTCATGGGCTCCTATTTGGGGCCAAGCTCCCTGTAGCATCAAAGCCAAAAAAAGACATGAAAATGCAGTCAGGTGACAAAAGCAATAGCTCATCCTACAGATGAGCATTTCGTGCCTTCTCAGTGTTAAAGCAGCTCCCAGTGCAAATCCTCTCAGTCTGGCGTTATGTGGATTTAACATTAATTTTCAGAATACCAAATACAGTCATATTTAGAAGCATTCCTAAGGCGAATAGAAATGGGGTTTGATTTCCCAGTGTTTTGGATTATCCATCTCTTCTTAACGCAGATAATTATGACTCAAGTTTATATTCATATTTTTCATTTTTCATATAAAAATACTAATTTAAAAAAAAGCCAAGCCTCACCCCCTCAAAGTGTTCAAAGATATGTAGGCTTTCAAAATGGAAATTTTGATAAGGATGATAAGACACTACTTTCTGATTTTCTTTAGAAAAAAAGCAAGTCTTTCAAATATCAAAGTCATTTTAAATGTGAGAAATTAGCTAGTTATTTAATCAAAAGTGCAATAGGTTCCTAATGATAATGCTAGAGTCACTATTAATATTATTAAGTACCTACTGAGTGCTCGTCATTGTGTTCAGTGTTTCTTATCACAGTATTTTGTTTAATATTCACAAAAACACAGGACTTGGGGATTATTAATCCTGTCTTTAAAATGAAGAAATTGAAGTTCATGCCCGGGAGGGGCGTAGGGTTACCAGGAGAGTGTTGGTTTAAGATACAAAGTTGCAGTTATGTCAGAGGAATGAGTCTGACGATCCGGTGCACACCACGGCGAACTGGGCTTCGTCACCCTGTGTTGTGCAGCGGAAAGTTGCCCACAGGGATTTCAGGTCCTCTCACCACACGCGAAAAATGGCAACTCTGCACAGAGATGACTGCGTTAATTAGCTTGACTGTCATCACCATTTCACTATGGATACCTTTATCAAAACATCATGCTGTGCACCTTAAATGTGTACAATTTTAATTAATACGTAATGCATGTTTAAGCCAGATTGGTGACCTAGTCAAGCCCAATACTACATTTCTAACAAATTGCAGGGCCAGGATTCTAAGCAATTCTATTCTACAGCCCACACTCCTTACCACTAAGATGCATTTTACAAAACGCTGTATTATCCCATAGTAGTTAGAAAACAGCCTATACCTCTAAAGGAGAATCAGGAAGACAGTATCATTTTACTTCAGCGATGTATGAATGTGTTTCTTTTATGTGTTAATTATATTAGCAGCCTATGGTTATAAGGAACTAATGTTATCAAATATAAAAGCTGTTTCTTTTGTATTTTGCACTCTAAGTATAAATATACGACTAAGTTTTTAAAAGACCACTTAACAATTTTAAAAAATACATAAAAGAATCAAATGATTCAGTTTGTACTTCTGTTCTTTTTATGGTGGCTGCTCAGCAACTGGCTTTTTCCATCATATTATATAATTTGATTTGCAAATTGCTCACTATCCCAATTTGTCAAGATACCCAGTCTGCTTCTAATTTCCTTTATTTTCTATGTTCTTATCATTTTCTTCATAATTATTACATGACACTCATAAAAATGTCTACTATCTTTAAATGTAAGATGATTTTGGTGTAAATGCATTTTATATATTTTATGAGTCTTGTATGAGAATAGGAGTGAAGACCTACATATAATTTTATTTGAAAACATTTGATCCTGCTGTGGCATAAAGTTTTGTCAAGTATCAGTATTTTTTACAATATATTAAAGTTTATATATTTTAAATAGTCTAAAATATATACATTTTCCATTATTCTGATTACCTAAGTGGCTCAACAAATTATACTACATTAATTTTAATTAAGTACAATCAAACTAATAAAGATTCTTTTAAAAAATAAATAAATATTCCCTTTGCTAAATGTATAACACCGCATTTTTAAATCACTCCAAACACAGGGTCCAGCAAAAGGAATGCCTGCTTGAGTGTGGCTGGTAGGACAGAAATATGGGGGTAATAATTTATAGCTTTAATTTAAACATTTCACCTGAAATGGCATGTGGCGTGCTTGAGTGCGCTACTGTTGTGTTACAGAATTTCATGCTTATGATTTTGTAATGAGATTTTTACGTACTAACAAAGGGGCATTATTTGTGCTGGACCCTGCACAGTTTGCATTTTGGAAACCAGAACATTAGAGGGAAAGAAGGAACTTAGAAACTTTTTTAAATCTTCTTAATTTATTTTATTGAATAAATGAGACTCTCGATCTGACTGGAACATGACCAGAGTAGCAGTTTTGGCCGAGGTCACTCAGGCTTCCTGCTGGGGGTGGACGGGGAGTGGGTGGTGGGGAGTGTGAGCTTTGGTCTCTGGCGGCGGGGCCAGACTGCGGGGGCGGTTTATAAATAAGGTGATTGTGCACGTCAGGGAGTGTGGGTGGGGGTGCCGGGGGAGGCTTGTTGTTGTCTAATGGGTGCAGGTTTTTAGATGAAGGGTCGAAGTGAAGGCGCTCTGAGTGACTGCT
Organism: Glossophaga mutica; assembly: GCA_039655065.1. Taxonomy (NCBI): domain Eukaryota; kingdom Metazoa; phylum Chordata; class Mammalia; order Chiroptera; family Phyllostomidae; genus Glossophaga; species Glossophaga mutica. Next base: position 5,334,856 of record CM077313.1, on the reverse strand, counting down.
AACATAGGGACTGTGCCAGAGTATCAGCTGGAATCCAGATCAGTGTATCTTGAGTTTTGAACACTTGTGAGACGTTGCAATGGAGAAGGGGCTTCTGGGTACATCGGCTCTGAGCTCGGAGGAAAAGTCTCTCTGGAGACTCACGTGGTTGCTCACTGAAGCAGTGGGTTTGGATAGAGCCATTTTTATGGAGAGACGACCAAGAAAACAGACACGAGTTGGGACAAACTTTGATGAAATCTACCTTTATATACCAGGTACAAGACAGGTTATCTATCAATAAAGGAGGTTCAGATGAAATTGCTAGAAAAGTATAAAGAAAACCCTGGCCAATGTAACACACTGTTAGCCAAGGAAGGAAATCTTCAAGAAATATGTAAACTCTTCTAATACTGGCATTTTATTTACTCGTCCGGGTAGGCAATAACATTTTTAACACCTCTATTCATCTTCTGAGACACATTCCTAATGAGATTTTAGCATTCTTGGTGACAAAATAATGTTTTGGGCCTTTACTAAATACAAAAAGGTTTAAAATAATTTAATGCATTGAAAATAATAGAAAGGAACATAATGATAATTTCTAGATCTCTTGTATATATTATGGCCATAGTTTTCTAGGCACTTTTTTATAGGTATATTTAATGAATTCTTCACAACCTCCTTCGATAGAGTACTATAACTTTTTTTGTTTTATAAATAAAGAAACAAGGAATAGAACATTTAATTAATTTACTCAAGGTCAAAACCCGATGGTGTCAAGCCCTGGCTGGGTGGCTCAGTGGGTTGAAGCGTCGTCCCATACACCGGAAGGTTGTGGGTTTGATCCCCAGTCGGGTCACATACCCAGATCGCGGGCGTGGCCTGTGTGAGGGGCAGCCGATTGATGTTTCTCTCTCACACTTTCACATCAGTGTTTCTCTCTCTCTTTCTCTTCCCCCCACTTCCTATCTCTCTAAAAGCAATAAATATACTTTTGAAAAAATTGTGATGGAGTCCAAATTCCCAGGCTCCTATCTTATACTCACCCAGTGTAAAGAGTAATGAACATAAATGTAGTAATATCAATAACACACTACATTTGAAAAAGCCAACAGATTATATTAAATAATTTACATGAATTCGCTCTTAAAACTTACCTCCAGAGAGGTTGCTTTCGTCAGTATACCACTGTTTGAGAGTGGGGGTCCTAGAATCGCTGTGCCCCTCTGCCTGCCCATCTCTTGTGTCTACTTCCAACCCTGCAGCTCCTGATCCACAGCCCCTTCGACAGTGTGCCTGCATTTCCCCTTGATCTAAGTGGTAGACCCAAACAAACCCTAGGTTTTTATATAATTGGGATTCCGTTGTCTTTCACACTGATAAGCATCCCTTCCTTCATATCATTCCTTCTTGATTTGTCTTCTGCCTCTCTCTCAGTTTTCTTTTTCTCGACCAGTTTATTTTCCTGGTCCTGCCTCTGGTGTGTAGGTGGTCTTGGGTTTCTAGCTTTGGGTTTCTTTGCTTAGTGCACTGGTCACTTTCTTCATGCAGTTTCTTCTGCCTCCATAGCGTGATTGCTCACCAATCTTTCCCCAATTCTGATCTCTTTCCTGAAGCCCAGACGTTAATATTAACCTGCAGATTGAATATTATACAGTGTCTTGGATGTCTCACAGGCACTGCTTGTCAGAATCACTCAGCCCCCCTTTCTCTTGCTCCTTTACATCCCACTTCACAATGACCCAACACCCCTCCACAGGTAGAGACAAAAGCACTCGTCTTGTTGCTCAGCAACAAATCTGAGATTCATTCTTGTCTCTGTCTCTGGGCAGTACTCATATCCAGCGGGTTAGCCAATCCTCTCGTATGGTCCTGTGAAACATCTTTCATCTGTCTCCTCTGCATTGTCAGCTTTATTGACATGTTCTAGATGAGAATCTGGAGCTTCTCCAGTGGCTCCTTTGTAAGACAATCCCTACTTCAAGTTTTCCTGCCACCAGCCTGTTCTTCTCCCCACCAGAGAGATAATAACATAACAGGCAGTGATATCTCCTTTCTCAAAATCCTTCATTGCCTCTTTGTCATTCAACAGCAGTTGGTGGGCCCCTGCTGAGATACAGCGGAGTCAGTGTCTCAAGAAGTTTACATTCTTATAAAAAGGGGAAAAAGCTATAAACAAACATGCAATTCATCAGGTGGTGATAAGTGTTATGAAGAAAAATGAATTGGGTGAGCAGGACAGAGAGCTGAGACCAGGGACCGTTATTTAACTGGTGGACAGAGCAGGCTTCTTAGATACGGCCGCTGAAACAAAGAGAAGATGCAGGATGCAACTTCACCGCATTCCAGGGCAAAACTCCAACACATTAATTCAGTAGATCAGTTTCCTAACAAATATAGAGGGGCCATAAAGTCTGAAAACTGATATATATTACGTCATAAAGGATAGCTTCAATCTGTTAAAAAATAATGTTTTCAAACTTTATATCTTGAATATCTCATATAATTTCATTATTTTAAGATATTAAGGTGGTAAAAATTTATGGTGAGTGTGTATATATGTATATATGTATATAATCTATATATAAATGTTATATATAATTTGTATATATAAATTTTATATTTATAATTTATATATAAAATTCATAGACAAGCAAGACAATGTGACTGATGTCCTGAAAATAATAGTCCAAAAGAAGAGAAAAACACACTCAGAAACACATAAACACACATAAGTAAATAAATAAACAAATCCAGATAGGTATAAAGTGTGACAAATTCCATAACAAGAAAGGAAGCTAATCAACAAAACAAACAAACAAGCATCATATAACCAAGGACATGGAAATTGAGAACAGGCTGAAAGTCACCAGAGGGGAGAGGGGAGGGAATTTCAGGGGAAAAGGGGAAGGATTTACAGGAACAGGTATGAAGGACACATGGACAAAAACTATGGGAGGGTGGAAATGGGAGGGAGGTAGGGAGGGCTGGGGTTAGGTGGGCTGGGGTGGGAGGAAAAGACAGAAAACTGTACAAGATCAACAATTAAAATAAAAATTAAAAAAAAAAAGAAATGAGTAACTGAAGAACAAGGAAGATTGACAGAATACTTTTTAATAGAGTGGCCTTGGAAGGCCCCACTTGAAAGGTGACATTTGAGCTGACCGGCATCACAAGGATAAGTCAACCACAAAAACTGCAAGGGAGAAGAAAATCCCAGGTGGAAAGGGCACGGTTTTCCTGAGGCACAGGCGAGAGAATAGAGTGGCCAAAACTTAATTTGCAGGGATAGACATCTTAAGCGTTTAATTAGGGAACTAGCAAAGTAGGCCCACAAAAGTATGACAGACCTATTTCTAACTGAGAAATTTACTAGAAGCATAAAGTATATATTGAGGAAAATTATTCAATTTTTGTACAATCGTACTTATTGAATGGTTGAATTAGCATTGTTTTAATTTTAAATCTCAGGCAGGGTTCTGAGTGGTTGTATGTGTCCTAATAGTTTCAGGTTTTAGGAACCGTCTCATCCTAAATCTAAGAGTGATCAGAACTGAATTGGGAATGAAATGCCAGACTCAGAATGTTTAGTCTTTTATTTATTTAGTTAGTTTTTATTGTAATTGTTGTTCAAGTACAGTTTTCTGCCTTTTACTCTCATCCCAGCCCACCCCTGCCCCAGGAATGTTCAGTCTTTTAAAACCACAAAAGTCATCCAGGTTTGATAACACGGAATATAAATATATGCAGATCAAGTTGCCACTGAGGAGCCTAGATGAAGGGTAGCGACGTCCCTTGGTTACCTGAAAATCCTCACTGCGATTAGGGAGCCCAACCTCATGGGAAATCCGTGGGCATCGGATGCAGAGGGCAGTGGGATGAACAAAAAGTGGGGCATGAGAACGTGGAGACAGGACAGGTTCATTTTATTGGTTGAATAATTTCATGCCAAATGGCAGAATTTTTAGCATGAAGCACTATTCATATCAAATGGAGCCGCAATTTTTTAAATTGTTTCATCTTCAAACTTTACTTTTTTATTTTTATTTTTTATTTCAAACAACTCTAAATTTGAAAAAAAAATTGCAAGGGAAATAGAAAAGCCAGCAGTATGACTTCCACCCAGAGACGTCATTCAAGTTGCGTCTGTTATCCTGTGATGTCCTGGGGTCACATGTCACACCCAGTGTCCCCACCTCTCCAGCCTCTAAAAGTTGGAACCAGATCATCAGCTGATTCTTGACTTTCACAACCGGATCCTTCCTCACATCCTCCCAGTTTGGGTCTGTCTGATGTTTCCTCGTGGTTGGGCCTAGGCTATTTATGTATTTGGGGCAGAAGAACCACCAGGGGATGTTGAATTCTTCTCGCTGCATCTTGTTGGGGGCCCACAGCATCAGTCGGTCCCTTTACTGATGGTGATAACCTTGATCTCTTCATGACAAAGATGTCTGCCAGGTTTCGCTGCTGTAAAATGACTGGTTTCCCGTTTGAAATTCATACTATGTTTTTAGGGAGACACTTGGAGACTTTGTCCTCACCCAACTTTCACCCATGTGTTTCAGCATCAATTGGTGTAGGCCTTTCCTGAATTAGTTACTATTGCAACAGTTGCTAAACGGCGACTTGCTAATTCCAGCATACCTTTTTGCTTATTAGCTAGCATTGCACTGTAGGAAGAGATTTCTATTCTCCCCATTCAGTTATTCATTTTTACGCACATAGACTCATGGATTCCTATTTTATTCAGTGAGGTCTGATCTAAAAATTAATTTACCTCTTTTTCTCTCTCTCCTTTCCCTCCTTCCCTTCTTCCTTCTTTCTTTCCTCCCTCCCTCCCTTCCTTCCTTCCATTCATCATTCCTTCCTTCTTTCCTTTTCTTCCTTCGCTCCTCCCTCCCCTCTCTTCCTCTCTCTCCCTCCTGCCTTTCTTCCTTCTTTTATTTATTCTTTTGATACTCAAACTATATCTTTGATGCTCCAGTTATTTATTTTACATTCAAATTGTCCGGATTTGAGCTGTAGAAGGCTACTTCAGGCTGGCTCTTAAGTCATTCTCACATGACCGCATCATTCTTTGAACACTTTTTTACTTTCTGGTTCCGCAAAGTGGCCCAGGCTCCTATGGTACTCTTCCTGACCCAGCTCTGGTATCAGCCATTTCTCCAAGGAGTCCTGGTTTTATACAGGAGAGAGACTGAGACCTGAACTACAGGGATACTCAGTGCTTCTGGGTGACTCTCCTCCTGGGCTGTCTGCACAGCATGGTGGAAACTGTCTGTGTATTGAGCACCCACACAATTCCAGCTAGATGTATTTCTTCATCTATCGAAATGCACTAAAAACCATCGGTGCGCACTGGCAAAAGGAAGATGATATATGGATTTTATCATCCTTGCAGCATTCCACCAGCCTCGCAATGACCTCTCAAGCTTTCCAACCTTACACTGACTATAGACAGAGCTAAGTCTGGTACTCACATGGTTTTAGACATGTCAGGTTTCCAACCTGTTGTCCATTTCTTGCTCCCTCTGTCTCATCAGGTTAACATTATAACTTACAACAACTTACATGGGCATTTCAACACCCAAAGAAATACCAGCATGCTTTCCACTGGTGTATTTCTGAATTAAAATTTTAAAACCTTGAAATTGCATGTATTTCTTTTGTCAGCAAGAATAATAAAATACCGAGTGGACTTCAAATCAGGTATGAAGGTTTTATATCCTAAGTCTTGAAACAGAAATCTCAAAGATGCCAGTCAGGCGACATAATTATAATGACCCTGTAAAGGGGGAAGCAGGTTTCCCTGTTACTGATAGTGAAGTGCAATTAAGGCAGACAAGGTTACCACTCACTGTGGGCCTTCCAACACATTGTCAGATCCTTCAGCCCGGCAACAATGGCCCATGTATGAATGCTACATTTTTTTATTCCAAATTTGTAGATATAATATATTTAAAGCTCTAAGCCAAAAAAAAAAACAAAAGTTTACCTCTTTATATACTCTTTCTACTAAGTTGGCAAATTTTTATTAAATTTGCCTTTCTATCAATTTTATATCTCTTGGTTTCTGACTCTCAAAATCTCACCTGCAGCCCTCACTGGTGTGGCTCAGCGGGTTAGACATCATCCCACAAACTGAAAGGTTGCCGGTTCAATTCCCGGTCAGGGTATACATGCCTGGGTTGTGTGGGTCAGATCCCCGGTTACGGGCATGCAGGAGGCAACCGATCGATGTTATTGTCTCTCACATCAATGTTTCTCTCCCTCTCCTTCTCCCTCCCTTCCCCTCCTTCTAAAAATAATTCAATAAAGTCTTTGTAAAAACAAAGCTCAGCTGCAAATTTGTATCTCCAAATACTCCTGATACTAATCTATTAAATAGGTTAATTTCTGAGCTTTAGAACAGTCACTGAAAGTATCATGGATACCAATACACTGGTATTATTAGTGACATATTTATACTTACAGGGAACAAATACAGAAAATAAATAATGTTTCTACTCTATCAGTGTTATTTGGGTTCACTCCATTAAACAGGTTTTCTTTTTCTTTTTTTAACACTGGGTTTCTGCTGACATGGCAAGGGCAAAATGCCCCAAAGATTATTAGAATCCCTATTGGATAGCTCAGAGGATCTGTAACAGACACCACGTGCAGCCTAGAGAGTTTCTCGTCGGACTAAACGTTTCTTTGAGGCACCCCGAACACATTTTGGAGGTGTTAACGTGGATTTTACAGTCACACCTCATCGTCTTCTTCCGATCACGTCGCACTGGTCCTCGGCCTTTGCCTGGAAGCGCTTTCCAAATCTTCACCTCATTCGCCATCTGAAGAGACTGCAACTGGGAAAACATTTATCTTCGAATCCAGCGAGTCCTGGCTTCTTTATATTTAACAGTTTTTCTTCAGTTTTTCTCTCTTCTTTTGTTTTCTCCTTTTACTATAAACAGAAAGATGTCAGAATTCTCTGTCTGGAAATGCCCTTAGCTAGATTACAATTTTCTCGAGTGTAGCTTCTTCCTTCCTGAAGCATCACAGCGCTCCTACATTTCCACTGTAGAGTGTGTGCGTGGTTTGGACTTCTCTCATTGCCAATGACAGTCTTTCCTCACCTTGTCCTTCGAGCCATTCCTGACAACCTCCTCCAGAGCCACCAGGCTCCCACTAACGTCCCTTCAAGGCCCCTCTAACGTACTAGGACATCCCAGCCCCTAAGTCAATGCCACGATTTTAGATTTCTGTTACAATCCTCTCTCAGTACCAGACTCATTACTAGTTATTTATTATTACATGACAAATCACTCCAAAACGTCATGGCTTAAAACCATGATTTATCTTCTTCTATGGGCCTCTCCCAAAAGACCGCTCGGGCACGGGGCTGGCTTCTCAGGGTTAGCAGTCTCAGAGACCAGGATGGCAACCAGCCTTGGAAGTCACACGCAGCCGCCACCTCCGCAGTTCCCCGCTGACCACAGAGGTTGGCCCTAACTCAGTGTGGAAGGACTCTCCGAAAGAGAGTGAATTAATGGAGTCCCTCTTGGAAATGTTAAAGATGAAGCAAGGACAGGGGAAAAAAACTAAAATTTTTAATAGCTATGTAGTAGTTTGTCCTATAATTATTTTCTAGAATGTATCCTATGGAGAAATAAGAAAGGATTTGACAGTTCAAACTCCAGAATTGATTAGGGCCAAATAGAACATGGTTATGGGTGACTAAGGAAGTCTTCTTTTATGAACTTAATTATCCCCAATCCAATCAGCAGTGATCTGTGTGTTTTGCAGCTGCTTTGCTTCAAAAAAGGCCTTTTTCTCACAAATAGATCTACTCAGTTTGGAATATTTCAAAGCTAGTGTGGATATTTACAGAGTCCCAAATATTCAAAAAACAGAACCAAATTGTTGTCAAGAATAGTCATTAAAGTTACAGCTGTATGTTTTCTCTCTGCTAAGTTTAGGCATTAACTCTTTTCAATATTATCTTGATTAAACAGATTTAAAATCATATGTATGCACACAGCTAGTCTAAATAGATGACTTCTCTAAGATCAGCAAATTCCAAAGGGACTAAGTCAATGCAAATGAAAAACATGCGACTTAGAAAAAATATATAGATGAGCTATACGTTTGACACTGAAATAAAGCCTTATTTTTAAGTCAAGGAATTAATTTAAGTATAATTCTATTTTTACATAATATTGTTGAAGGAAAAGGATATACTACACTTCTGTGATTAACCCTTAACGAGAGTTCAAATGATAATTATTAGACTTTAAATATTATAAACCATTAATAAAGGGAGGAAGTTTCTCTTGTCCTAAATTCCTATTACTAGTCAAATTGGATTAAGATATTTTAAAAAATCACTTAGTGGTGAGTTTTTTAAAAGTTTTTATTGAAAATTTACTTGATGAATGGCACATATTAATCTCAATCCATTCTGTATAAATTACACATACTCTTCGATTGAAATAAATGTGTGAATAACTTCAGCTTTTTAAGCAAATTAGTGCAGTTTAGTTTGCTCTGGTAGGTCAGCTTGCTGTAAAAGGGGAACTATATGAAAAGGAGATGGTTTGGGGGACTTCCTGGAGATGCTTAATGGGATGGAGCAATATTATTCCCTGTGGCCTCCACATTTCCTATGCATAATAATTTCCTATGCATTTTTCTCCTGAAAAGACATAATGGTAATGGATTAGTGGTGCTATTTTAAAGTTATTTTGAAATAAAATTTTTAAAATATATTTTATTGATTATGCTATTACAGTTGTCCCATTTCCCCCCTTCATTTCCCTCTACCCTGTACCCCCCTCCCACCCACATTCCCCCCTTTAGTTCATGTCCATGTGTCATGCTTATCAGTTCTTTAGCTTCTACATTTCCCACACTATTCTTGCCCTCCCCCTGTCTATTTTCTACCCACTGTCTATGCTACTTATTATCTGTACCTTTTTCCCCCCTCTCTCCTCCTCCCACGCCCCTGTTGCTAACCCTCCATATGATCTCCATTTCTGTGTTTCTGTTCCTGTTCTACTTGTTTGCTTTTGTTTTAGGTGTGGTTGTTAATAGCTGTGACTTTGCTGTCTTTTGCTGTACATGTTTTTTATCTTCTTTTTCTTAGATAAGTCCCTTTAACATTTCATATAATAATGGCTTGGCAATGGTGAACTCCTGTAACTTGACCTTATCTGAGAAGCACTTTATCTGCCCTTCCATTATAAATGATAGCTTTGCTGAATAGAGCAATCTTGGATGTAGGTCCTTGCCTTTCAAGACTTCAAATACTTCTTTCCAGCCCCTTCTTGCCTGGAAGGTCTCTTTTGAGAAATCAGCTGACAGTCTGATGGGAACTCCTTTGTAGGTGACTGTCCCCTTATCCCTTGCTGCTTCTAGCATTCTCTCCTTCATTTTAATCTTGGCTAATGTAATTACGATGTGCCTTGGTGTGTTCCTCCTTGGGTCCAACTTCTTTGGGACTCTCTGAGCTTCCTGGACTTCCTGGAAGTCTATTTCCTTTGCCAGATTGGGGAAGTTCTCCTTTATTATTTGTTCAAATAAGTTCTCCTTTATTATTTGTTGCTCTTCCTCTTCTCCTTCTGGTACCCCTATAATTTGGATATTGGAATGTTTAAAGATGTCCTGGTGGAGGTTCCTAAGCCTCTCCTCATTTTTTTGAATTCTTGTTTCCTCTTTCTTTTCTGATTGGATATTTCTTTCTTTCTTCTGGTCCACTCTATTGATTTGAGTCCCAGTTTCCTTCCCATCACTATTGGTTCCCTGTACATTTTCCTTTATTTCATTTAGCATAGCCTTCATTTTTTCATCTAATTTGTGACCAAATGCAACCAATTCTGTGAGCATCCTGATCACCAGTGCTTTGAACTGTGCATCTGATAGGTTGGCTATCTCTTCATCGCTTAGTTGTATTTGCTCTGGAGCTTTGATCTGTTCTTTCATTTGGGCCAGTGTTTTTTGTCTTGACACACCTGTTACATATGAGGGGCGGAACCTAGGTGTTCACCAAGGCAAGGCAACCCAGTCACTGCTTATGACACTATTTGTGTGGGGGCAGGGGGCCGAGAGGGAACAATGGCATTTGCTCTGCTCTCTGCTGGATTTCAGTCCCTTCCGCTGCTTCCCACAAGCAGACTGGGCCCTTCCAGTGCTGATTCCTGGGTGAGTGGGCTTGTGTACATCCTGGGACCCTGTGGGTCTCCCCAGCAAACTCTCCTGTGAGGCTGGGAGTCTCTCCCAGCCCCTCAACCCTTACTCAGATTCACCTGGTGTATCTGAGTACAAATATGGGACCACCAGGTCCGCCAGCCACCTTGTGTGCCATGCCCCTCCACAATCTACCGCCTCACTGGGGCCACCAGCTGCCACTTTGCTGTGACCCCTCTCCACCCGGCTGCCTAACTCCGCCCCTCCTACCAGTCTGGGTGAATGTGTCTGCTTTAACTCCTTGGTTGTCAGACTTCCATACAATTCAATTTTTCCGTCAGTTCTGGTTGCTTTTTGTTTCTAAATTGTTGTTGTCCTTATTTTGGTTGTGCAAGGAGGCACAGTGTGTCTACCTATGCCTCCATCTTGGCCGGCAGTCCTCTGAAATAAAAATTTTAATGTTGGATTTCAAATCTTGTATATATGTGTGCTATTCCCTAATAGAACCAGTTGTATTTACTCTGTTTTTTTTTTTTTTGGTCTCGTTTTTATTCTCTTTTAATTGTAGTTTCATTTATTATCATTTATGCTCTCTATACCATATTAGGTACCATATAGATGGTAGATATTCAGAGCAGGGTGGCTGACCCTCTTGTACCTAAGTTTATCTCTTCATAACATTCGTTAGGATTTTATAAATTGAGAAATCATTTGGAATGCAAAAATCTCCTTGGATTAAGTTAGACCCTCATCCATAAAATATGATTCATCTTACTTGATAATAATAACTTTAGCTTGTTGACATCTAAGTAATAGGGCATTAAGAAAACAGGTACAACTTTAAAAGTATGAAAGGAAGGCAGCTGGATAGTTGAGAAAGGTCTACATTTTATGTTCCGGTCTCCGTAGACAGGGTCAGGTGCGGAAGCACAGCCGTGGGCTGCTCCCAGCAGAGGGAAGAGACCCGTGACAGAGCGAGAAAGAAGATGTCAAGGAGGACACATCAGGCATGCTAGACCCCAGAGACAAAGACTCGTCTGGGGTCAGCCCTTACGTCTCTCCCTGAAGTCCTAGCTCCTGCTCACGTGACTTCCTTCCTCTGCATTGCCTACCACGCCAGCAAGGAGCCACAAAGCAGGAGCGGACCGTGCCAGGGGCGTGGTCAGGGCGCCTCCCAAGGTAACGCGGTGAAGCGTGCTGTGCGCAGGGCTTAACATCCCCATTTCTGCTCTCCCACAGGTTTTCCGAACCAGATGAGTAACTCAAGTCACTCTGTCCTTCAGCCTTCATTCCAAGGGTGCATGCAGCTCATTCACGTGGACGACCAACTTGTAAATTTATACGAGGTGGCACAGAGGAGGCCGGGAAGCTTCGCGAACGTCAGCATCGACATGTGCGCCATCATAGACAGGTAAATGGCCTTTTCATCCTCCTTCAGATGGTCCAGACTTTCCAAGTTCATGTTGTGAGGCACCACCCTCCGAGAGGTTAGACAGGAGGAGCCGTCTGCCATGTCTGTGGTCCTATATGTGTGATACTAGCAACGACGCTTGTATCAGGATGTGAATGTACATGATGGAATGATCTGTGCTGCCCCATTAGTCCAGCTGTTTTCAACCTGTTTCATCTCAGGGCGCACATAAACTGATCACTGAAATTCTGCAGCGCACCAAAAGATATATTGTTGGCCGACCTGATGAAAAATTAGGTAAAATTTTGATTCATTCACCCCAGACGACTTGTTGTTGTGTTGGCTGTTGTCATTTTTTTACTTGACAGTCTGAGGGAAGAGAGGTCAGGGCCCCTGATGAAATAGTCAGGAATTGCATGTTTTAAAAATTCTCGCGGCTCAGCAGTGGAAAATCACTGCCTTGGTCCATCAGCCTCCCTCAGTGAGTGTGAGCTTCATGCAGGTGGCTTTGCAAGCAACAGCTGAGTTGTGAGAGAACTCAGTTTATTTTTAGTTTTGCCTCCTGGCCCACAAGCAGAGGTGTCCCTTCTCTCCTTGTTTTGGTCACAACTCATCCTTACCATATTGTCCCTCCTAAAGTCCCCTCCTAATTAAAAGGAAACATTAAAAAATACTGGTGGGCAGTATCGATCGGTACTTACTGAAGAAGAATATTTAATGTAATTGAGTCTGCTAACATGTACATGTGCTAACGTATGGCCAACTCCAATCGTTATCTGTTTTTGCAAATCTCGAGAGGTGCTTTTTATAAGAACTGAGTTGACTGACTTCTGGCACAGTGGAAAAACACAACTTTTATATGAAGTATTGTAACAACAGCACACACTCTATGGTGTCAGACTTCTAAAAATGCCTTTCATTCCAACAAGGAAGTGTTTCGTTTTTAGATGTTTTGCTCGTAAACAAACTACAGCTAACCACGAGTTGAATTTAACTTGGTGAATTTAAGGGATTTTAAAAAAACCAATGTGAAATGTTTTATGAGAGGGCGATCTTATCCTGAAAAATAATTTCATTAATTTTATATTTTGAAAGATGAAAGTTCCGTAAGTCTCAATATGCCTCCATCAAAATATACACTGTAAATGTCTCTAATAATGTTACTTCATTTACAAGGAAAGCCTTGGAGAAGTCATTCAAAAATATATAATTAATCTGAAAAGCATGTAAAGTTATCTGTAATGAAACAAGTCTGTTCCATATAATCTCAAGAAAATAGTATTCGTACGTGTGGTAAGTTATAGTTTATGACAGCTATAGAGTATAAATTTTAAAGCCTTAATATGTTTGTAATAAAACTTGGCATCTAATAGTGCTTATTTCGATTACATATTTGTAAATACTCATCCTGATGGCCTAAACAGTTTATATTTAAACAGAACAATGAACAATTTTAATAGAAATATATTCCTAATTTTTGAACCATCAGTAATGTAATAGCTGTTATTTCTGCCTGATGCAAATGGTAGGAATAACCAGAAAAACTGAGAGATCAAAGTTTTACAATTGTATGTTCTGACATTCGATGTTTATCTATAAATTTTAATAATTATTTTCCATAAAGGAAGATTTTCCTCCTTAGTGCTGGTTATACAGCATATGGAGCTATTTTAGTACCTTGTCCATTTTCCATGCCAGTAGCTTTAATAATACAATAATTTCTGTCAGTAATAACCAAGTCATTTCATTCAGCTTTTGTAAACAGGCCGGATTTTATGGCAACGTTGCGGTTTCTCTCCAAACAGCGTGTTTCCTGGGTCTTATATTTAAATTGCTTGCTACTAAAAATGTACAGCAGAGATATTGAAATTTTAATGTCTTAGTCCCATGGAAAGAGCAGGAGCTAAATTGGCCCCTAAAGAATGAGCGAGGTTTTGGTAAATGAAGATGGTGCAATGTAGCCTCTGGTGAGGATGTAGCTCAGGAGTGCAAACTTCAGTTTCGGGCAGCTACAGGAATATAATTTTTTTTTAAACCGAAAGGGCCAGTCCCATTGTTGCCAAGTGTCCTGTAGCTGACAGAGCAAGGAGTTTCTTTCCCATCCTCCCGGACGGTAACCTGGAAGAGTAGCTTTGGGAAAGCAGCCACCTCTGACCCCTCTCCACGAGTTCCCTAAAGCTGCTCTGCGACCCATCGTCCGCTCGTCTCGTTTTCTGGAGGCAGTGACCTCTGTGCGCTCACTGCCTACGTGTGGAAGAGCAGATTCCTTTATTTACCTGAACTGGCCCCGGAGCAAAGTCTTCCCCGGTGAAGGGCTGTGTTTTTGCGAATAGGACACAAGACTACGTTCGCCCTACTCAGACTATCGATATCACTGATGATTTCATCTGGGTCTGTCCAGGTGAGGGGACCAGTGGGGTTAGCCTGTCCTCGTAGAGTGGTGACCCATTCGGTCACACTTTAATGGCACATCCCTAACCCGTGTCGTTTGATTCTCACCCTCCCCCCCTTAGTAACTACAGTTTTGCAACCGCCCACTCTCGGCCGTTTTATTTCGTTTTATTTTCAAACTGCCTCGGTTCTCCCTCAGTAAGCCTGCATTGGCTCTTCCTTACTTTTCTCCTTTCACATTTCAGCTCAGTGATTTGAAAGGTATTCTTTTCAGGGGGGGAGGAGATAAATGAGAACATGGGGTAAAAAAAAGTAGAGATGCTACCACAGACATGATTTTTATAAAATGTTTGGAGATACTGAGAGCAGCTGCAACGATCTGATGAGTAGAACTTGGGGAACCAGTTTGGGGAAGATGGTGCCAAAGGTGTTTTTCTCTATGTCATTCTGGAATACCCTGTGATTTCAACTTATTTTTTTTTCTGTGTGCGGAGTGACATGTGGCGTGTTTGTTTCACTGGTTTCTTTTCTGAACACAGCGTTGGATCAAGGAAAGAGCAGGCGTGCCAAGCTATAGAAGTATTCATTCGGCAGTGTTCTCCGAGTATATGCACGGGGCAGGCACTGTTCTGGGCTCTTAGTGTATAAATCATTGAACAAAATAGACAAAGATGCTTGTACTTTCAAAGCCCATGTTCTGGAGGAAGGCAGGGAATATGCTATAAATCAGCAAATAGTAGAGTAAGTTAGGAGAAATATGTGCTGTGGGCAAAGGAAATAGAGCAAGTGACGGAGGACTGGCATTCCGGGACACTGAGGGAATGGGATGCAGTTTAAATAGGTTTAACCTCACGGAAAAGGTCATAATAGCTCAAGACAGGACAGAGGTAACGGAACTGGCCAACTTGGGGAAAGAGCATTATGGGAAAAGGGGATGTCAGGGCCACAAGGCTGCCTGGCAGGACTGGGCTCGGCAAGGGGCCCGGGTGGCGAGTCTGGAGGATGAGGAGCAGAGTCGCAGGAGAGGAGGCCAGAGCGGTCACCAAGGCCAGGTCCTGGGGACCCGTAGTCATTGCAAGGCCGTGGCTTTTACTCTGATGGAACCAGGTGTCACTGCGGGTGTCTTGAGCAGAGCTGGGGTACACGCTCTAGCGTGAGTTTCACAGAGGCAGCGGGGGGCAGTGGGAGGATGAAGGGGAGCCTGTCCCCGAAATCCAAGTGAGAGGTTGTGGTGGCCTGGGGCCAGGGCGCCGGCACAGCAGGTGTGAGACATGTGGTTGGTTCTGAATGGACACGTATTAGATTTGGGGCAAGAGGGGAGAGAGGACACGATTTGGTGAAAGCGACTGGATGGAAGGAGTTACTGTCTCCTCCGATGGGCGGGCGAGTGGTAGAGATTGGTCGGGGTTGAGGGGGAAAGTTATGAATTCAGTGGTGGGCATGAGGTGACATGTCTATTGGATGTTTCCGTGGAAATGCCAAGAAGGCAACCGGATGTAAGTACATAACAAGCAGACATCAGCCGATGACGCACCCAGACGTGCGTCTGACAAAACTGCCGCGCTCACCTGTGCAGGGCCTGGGCGTCTGCAGCTGCATTTCCTGAGCGGCCACAGAACTGAGGGGGGCGAGCAGGGGAGGGGGCAGGAAGCCTCTGGCTTCCCCCTCAGTGGTCCCCTGCCCTGAAAACAGGAAGGGGCAGCAGTTAACCATCTCTCCTTGTCTCATTACCATCTTTCATCGGCTCTTAGCACCCACCCGTTGCTGCCTCCTTGTGGCAAGCATCTTGAGATGGCCCGGAGAGCTCCTGTTCTCAGCCCCCTTCTCTCTGACCTCTTTCCAGGTGCCAAAAACCTGAGCCAAACCCCTGCAGAAACGCGCATACAACTACAGTGAGGTTATTCACTTCCTCCTGCAGAGGAACCACGATAGAACCACCAGGGGGCTCTTCAAAGGGAGTGGGGGTGGTGGGGGAGGGAAGAGAGGGCAGGAGGAAGAGGGCGAGAGTAAGAGGAGGGGATTGGGGAGCTGGACAGAGTCCCAGGAGAGCCCTGGCAGGGGCTGGTTAGCATCTGCAACCTGGGAGCCCGGCTGCAGGAGACGGTGCCACAAGGGGACCCACGTGGAGTTCCTCTCGGGTTTGGTGGCCTGGGGTTCTTACCCAGGACGCGTATGGGGTGAGGAAGCTGCTGTTAAAGTTTGATTTTGAGTTTAAGTAGGTGTTGTTCTTGCCTCGTTTGGAAAAAGGGTATCTGTTTTGTGAATAGTAGTAAAGTCTGTTTTGCTGGCTATGACTTCTGTATCCATCCTAAGACCACCCGCCTAGCCCAGCTGCCAGAGAGGTCTCTTTCCCTTGCCACGGACAGAAGTAGCTGCGGGTTGCAGCCCTGGCTACTGAGATAAGCAGATGTCAGCTGCGGTGTTCTTGAGAAAGCTTGTATTGTCCTGATGCAGCTGCCACCCCCTCTCCTCCCTGCCCTTGATCCAGTGCCGACGCCACGCCTGGGGTCCTACGGTCAGAAAACCCAAGCTGAGCCCATCAGCTGGTGAGCTCCTTCACTCGTTTTTATGCGGAAAAAACTAATCTGTGTTTATGCAAGTCACCGGGTCAGGTTTCACTTTTCTTGGAGCCAAAAACATGTTTGGGTTTTTTTTTTAACATTTTATTTATTTATTTTTAGGCAGAGGGGAAGGGAGGGAGAAAGAGAGGGAAGGAAACATCAGTGTGTGGTTGCCTCTCACATGCCCCCTACTGGGGACCTGGCCTGCAACCCAGGCACATGCCCTGACTGGGAATCGAACTGGTGACCCTTTGGTTCATAGGCCAGCACTCAATCCACTGAGCCACACCAGTCAGGGCTGGGTTTTTTTTTCCCTATCTTCCATTTCTAAAACTAACCGATCCTATCTTTTTACCTTTGAAAGGAAAGAAGAGACATTTATCTGAGGGTCTAGTAAGCTGCACACCACGCCCCCCAGAGACTGGCGCTTTGGCACTATGTGGCTATTAGAGGCCAGAGAGAATTCATGTTTTTAGAATCAGCATCTGGTGGGAAAACTGGTAAAAGTTCATTAGAATTAGAATCTTAACTTTCCTGTCCCCGCCCTTGTAAAATTACTGAGAAACAGAGACAGTAAACATTCTGAATGCACCGGGGAGTGGAAGAGGAGAAAGAGTAAATGGCTCAGCCTAACCACCACCTACAAAATTACCCCTGGAGAGGCTGTGAATAGCCGGGATCCCATTTCTGAATTAGTAATTAAGTCTTCCTTATATTTTTAGATAGCATGCATAATCACAGTCCCCAGTTTTATTTTTTTATTCAGGGCTTTCTTTTCAAGAATATCTACCCCTTTTGTTTTATTTCTTTTCCTTTCCTTGAAAGAAAAGAATAAGCACATGATTTCTTTATGATAGTCTTTAAGTGTGGGTTGGATAGATACAGTGTGTGAAGTTTCAAAACTCAGCTGACTGTTGGAAAGCTGAACGACAAATAAGTAGATTAATACTGTCAGTTTGGAAGGAGGTCAGGAGTTTTTGTAAAAGCAGTTAAAAATTTATCATCTTAACTTGAATGAAGAAAACATGCAACATTATTTATTTTCTAAAATTGATCTTCATTGGCTCATAAGCTCCCACCTCCAATCCATAGCAGAAAGAAAATAAATATTTGAACACATATATTTATTTGGGTACCCTAATCACTTTGTGCGTGTGTGTGTGTGTTCAATCAGTGTGAGATTCAAGCCTAGTCAAAGGTCAGACTCCCTTTGGGGGCGGTTGTCCCCCTTGGTGGGTATCTTCTTTGACCCACCGGCATGGCCCTTGCGTCAGGGGCAGCCAACTTACGTAACACCCTGCAGTCAGCAGCGTGGGGTCTGCTCCACATGCTCAGGTTCCTCGTGGGCTCCCCTGAAGGTCCACAGCCTGCTTGCTCTCCAGAGGTCAGCCTCTGTCCCAACTGCTCTGGTCTTGGGGTGTGGCTTGGCTGCTGCTGGGCTCAGGTTTGGGGATCGGTGTAAGATGGTGATTTGTCCAATTTGCCTGGGACTGCTCTGACCTTAGTACTGAGAACCCCGTGCCTGGACAAGCGTGTCCGTCTGGGTAAACCGGGCGCTTGGTCACTCAGGGTCTGTGTACTCTCCACCCTGGTTCTCTCCTCCCCTGTCCCGGGTGTGCCAGAAAGCAGTGTGGGCGTTCTCACAGATCCCACAGGCACAGGCAGGGAGTTATCCCTAGGCCTCCTGCACGCTGCATGCAAGTGCAAATTAGTGATGGCATGCTTGAGCGGGCGGGGTGTGGGGGCGAGCTGTCTCAGGCCCTCTGTAAATCAGATCTCCAAAGGCAGGGCGCAGGGCACAAGCTACCTACCACTGCAAGGGTTTCTCAGTCTCTATGGAGACGCATTCAGTCAACAGATACTTACTAAAGATCACACCGAACGGTGAACACTCCTTCTTGGGACCTGAATGCTGATGCGGCAGAGGCGGGGCGGGGTGGAGGTCACTGATCAGAATACGCTGTTGTCCTAACACCTTCGGGGCCTCTTTTGTGCTGTCCAAGACTCTTTCAAACCAAACCTCCTTGGTGTTAGACGACCTTGCCAGAAGGGAGTCCACACGTCCACGCACGTGTTCTGGTCCAGAGTCCAGAGGTGAACCTTCCCCGCCCGCCGCACTCCCTGTGGAAATGTCATTGGTCTGCTGAGTTCACAGACACAGCACAAGACCAAAAAAAAAAAAAAAAAAAAAAAAAAAAAAAAGATGAAAAATAAACAAAGCCAAAACTTTGACTTGAAGTATCTAAACATGAGCTCTGCCGTAGGACAAGGAAGGCCTGTGTCACAAGCATGGGTCCTTCTGCAGCGACACTGCGAGCCCACGTCCAATGCCCCTCCTGTGCCTGGGCACCGGCCCTGTGTCCCAGGCAGGATTACAGCCGCCGGCCCTGGTGACTGCTTCCATGTCGGCACTTCCCACTCTTTTCAATAATTTCTTTAATTTTTTTTTTATTTTAATGGCTGTCTCTTCTATTAGCTGGTAGGGATGTAAGGTCCTTGAGGAGCTAACTGCAGACGGCCACCCTGTGGGACAGAACCTTTTCATGCCTTTGCAGGCTGAGCACGCCTTTCTGGTTCCTTCTGAAGAACGATTCCTGTTGCCAAGGAGGCAAAGTGTGCCCTCCCCTCTTTTCCACTGGGAAACATTGTGTGTTTTACCATTAGGTTCCACGGCAATCATGCAAAATGGGTAAAGGAGGCAAAGCGTTTCTCGGATGAACGTGGCGTTGTTCAGACCTGCGTGCCTGCCATGTTCTAACACCGTTAGGACTCTGGTCCCATCAGACTCCGAAGCCGGAACTCATTCCCGGAGAGCTGGAACCAAGCAGGAGTTTTCCAGGCATGAGGCTGGATTTCCTTTTGCAGGAAGAACACGTTTCAGGAACACCCTGAGAATAAAAGTTTTTCAGGGTCCTAAGACCAGATCACCAGCTCGAAATAAACACCCAGAAAAAAAGAATAGTTACATGGTCCAGTTTGGATTTTTTACGTCGGTTCGCATTGTGAATCTTCATTGTGAATGTATTCATTTTGTCTCTTAACCTGGCCTCAGTTTGTTCCTGCCTTGGAGCCCATTTATTTTACGTTGTAAATGGCTGTGTTCTTTCTTTCCCTCTTTGGGCTACATCGAATAATTAGTAGACTTCTGGAAAGCCCCATTTTCTCTTGATAAATCTGACTCATTCCTTATTTTAAATGCATGGCTCTTCCGTGAACTTCCATGGCAACCTCAGGCTCCCCTTTGATCTTGACCTCCATTGCCAGACATTTAGTTTCTTTCAGAAGCGGCCCCAAGGGGACTTCCCTGTTTACACCTGAACAGGGAAGTCTTAGTCCTGATGTAGCGCAAAAACACACGCTCTGTGACCCCACAGCATCACACACCCAGGTGAGCCCATGTTCAAGTCAGTTGTCTCTCTGAAGTGATTTCCAAGTGATTTTATTTTTAAGTGCAAATAATGGACTAGCGTGACAAAACTTACTTTGAAAAGGAAAACATGGTAGCGATATGCCAAAGGAGATAACTCTCCCAAGAGAGAAAGGAAAAGAAAAAAGTTAAATTAACCATTTTCGGATTCAACAGCAGCCCTCATCTTTGAGGCATTGCGTGTATCAGGACCAAAGAAAACGGTGTTTGCGTTTGGTGTGGCACAGTGCCGCGCTTCGGCGTTTAAACCCCACGGGTTTAAACCCGTGCATAAAAGTCATGTCAGAAGACAGTTATGCATTTGAAGATGAGTAGAAAGGAAAACGATAAGTAGCTTTAACACGTAGTTAGGTCAACTACCGAGAGATTTAAATGAGTCATTAAGCTTTATTTCTTGCTTTTGATATTAGATCACCTGAAAAAGAAAAAGAAAAGCAAATAATTAAAGAACCTATTTAAACTAATGTCTTAACAAACACTTTCTTCTTAAAACGATTGCTTTTGTCAGTGACTTAGCTATATTGCAGAATTGTCACTGAGTTCATTTAAATGCAACTGGCTTTGCAGGGTAATAGAGGCTCACCATTCCCTTTGCGAAAGGGAGGGAGTGGTGCCCATGGCCTGATGGAAGAAGGGTTGGAGCAACAGGTCACCATCTTTCGTCCAGTGTCCTCCCCACCTGCTGTATGGAAATCAGCCGTTCGTTCCCAAACAAGCTTAGGCAAGTCATCATTGCTATTGTAATGGCATGGTCAAATTAAATACGACATATGTTTTCAAATGCGTAGAGACAGAAAGAGTTTCCATTAAAGTAAATTAAAAGCTCTTAGCCAAGGGCCCGGAGACAAAACCACTGATGCAGGTATGGACAAGGCAACCGAAAAGCCTGCAGAGATCCCTCAGTGACTTCAGTTTTCACTGCACTTTGAGAAACCAAAGCTAGAATTTGAGGGCAATGCGTTATGGAAATGGGTCATCCGAAAGGCCGATGGATTGGAGTTGCAGAGTTTCTTTTTCAAAAATTTTAATAATTTATACTTGTTCCTGTAGATCCTTCCCCTTTTCCCCTGAAATTCGGACACATGGACAAAAACTATGGGGGGGGGGTGGAAATGGGAGGGAGGTGGGGAGGGCTGGGGTGGCGGGTTCGGGTGAGAATAAAAGACAGAAAACTGTACAAGGTCAACAATGAAAATAAAAATTTAAAAAAATTTTTAATAATTTTATTGGATATATTAGGATGACGCTGACTAATAAAATGATATAGGTTTCAAGTGTACAGTCCTGGAATACATCCTCTGTGCGGTGTACTGAGTGTTCCATGCACAATGCACTATAGAGACTGGGTCATCCAAAGTCAAGTCTCCTTCTGTCATCCTTTATCCGCCTCCTTCCCCCCGCCGTGGTCATCCTCTTGTACCTCCCCCACCCCACTTTCTCTCTTATAGTCACCAGACTGTTGTCTGTAGAGTTTCAGTCAGGGGCCCAGAACAATTCTCTCTGTCTAGGGAGGCATTGACTCTACATGATGTAGAGTTTGAAGTTAAATTAAAATGGTGAAGGTGTGTCCACCTTTAATGTTTTTGTTTTCATTAAATTCAACATATCTAAGACTTCTGCTGTTCTGCAGTATAGAAAAAAGACAGTAGAATTCACTTTTTACTTTTGCTTTCTGCATTCCAAATAATGGAGGGAGAGGGAGGGAGGGATGGAAGGATGGAAGGACTATTAAATTGCATTACTCTCTGGTTTATGGGTAGGGGGCATTACCTACTTTTGTTAAAACAGAAAACAGGATAAAAATTAAAGGAGGGTGTCTATGTAGTGTAGCAGTTTAAAAATGAAATTTTTTTGCCTCGGTCAAGTGGTTCAGTTCGTTGGAGCATCAGCCCAAACACCAGAAGGTGGCCGGTTTGATCCCTGGTCGGGTCATGTACAGGAGGCGACCAATCAATGTCTGTCTCTGTCTCTCCCTCCTCCTTCCTCTTTCTCTAAAATCAGTGAATATATCCTCGGCTGAGGACTGAAAAAAAATGAAATGTCCTTTGAAAAATTTTCTTTACTATTTAAATGGTCTATGACCCGACCAAAAGGGAGGAGGAGTCATAGCCTTCTCTATGCCGGAAACATAAAAACAGTTTTATTAAGACTTGGGATTAGTCAGCATTTTTAATTTTATTTGTTAATTGAATAGAAGTATTTCCTCCTCCTCTGGTTGTATGTCTGCTACCTAGAGTTTAGTTTCAAGAGGGCAAACAAGTTTAGGTTTTTAGATAGCATTGTCTAAAAGTCTGTCTAAAAGTCTGTCCAAAAGTAACAACCCATTGCCGTGTTAGAGATAAATTCGTCTTCATTGTCTGTGTCTATGAATTCACTGAGGAATGTATTAGCATCTGCATCTCATTTGTTCACCAATTCCCACGTCCATCAAAAAGAATGCTACATGAGCGAGCGACGCATACCGGTTGGAGGGGTGGGAGGTGTGTGTGTGTGTGCTTGTTTGGGATGCTGTGGAACGTGGGTCTGTAATAATTTCCAACAAACAGATTGCAGTATCTGAAAAGGCTATCTTACTCAGCAAATAGATCGATTTAAGTAGACCATTTTCTAGCGGTGTGAGAATGGTAGACCTTCTAAGTTCCATGCATTTGTTGGTAGGATTACCTTAGCTTGCCTTCGAGAAGGGGTGCCTGTGAAGCCTCGTGGTCTCTGATCCGTTGGCATAGTTCCCGAAAGGCTTCCTCCGCATGAAATTATTTTCATGGACACGCTTCCGTGAAGGGGCCCCTCTGGGCAAAGGACTATGGTATCAAGGTGAATGCCTCTTTTTCTTAAACTTCAGGCATTTGAAGTTTAATGAAGAAACAAAAGCCTTTAAAATCTTAAAGAGAGGGACGTTTCCGAAGTTAGAAATGCCATCTGCAGAAAGGCAGGTTTCATTGACGTGGTTATTGTGATTCCTTAAGTCTGAGAAGGTCAAAGCAAAGGGGCTGCCTACACATTGAGAAAACCACAAGATGCAGAATAGGGTCTCCTCAAGGGGACGTACTAACTTCGCAAGCAGTGTAAAAGCTGTGTGAGGAAGCGTGTGTTTTTCCATCATTGCAGATCATGGTTTCTATAGAAAATCAATGAACGGGAAGTCACGGTGGGAAGCAGTGGCTGGTGGAGGCTTCATGGACGGAGGCTGAGCTTTAGAGGAAGTGCCGTCTTAGATGACAAGGAAGGAAAGGAGGAATGTACAGGCAGAAGCAAAGACGTGAGGAGACGTGTGGAGGCACAGATGACCGTGGTGCATTTCTGAAACATTCAAGTGACTGAACTGGAGCAGAAAGCTAGGTAGGCGGTCACAAAGGGGTTGAAAGGGTATATCGCTTCTTCGTTCATTGATCTCTTCACTCCACAACCATTCGTTGATACCAGGTGCCAAGGATAGTGTTAACCTTTGTGAATAAGACATGACCTTATGCACCCTACATCCTTATTAACTAATAAAAGAGGCAGACATTTAAAAAATGTAGTTATTGAGAAAACTGCAAAACGCCAAACTTGAAGCAGCGGTGATGCCGCCTGGAGCCCAGGTGTGGGTGTATGGGGCACACAGGAGCTGCTCACGGGCACGTGAAGGGCAGGTGTTCCCGGTACGAGGAAAGCACGTACAGAAGGACACAGCGTGAGCGACATGGGGGCTTTCCGGAAACTCGCGTGGCCATAACGTGGGGTCTTCCAGAGATTGGCAGCTCTTAGTGTGACGCCAGCATGTTAAGGAGAAACAGTTCAAAAAGGGCCTTGTGCAAAGATGACAGTGAATCCCTGGGGCATGAAGGGATCACTGCCGGACTGGCAGGGAAGTCACGTTTCGCATTGCCAACAGATGCTCTGGTGGTCCGAGCAGAGGTGGCCTGAGAGCCGGAGCGAGGGCAGTAGGAACAGGGCCGGGGAAGGAGGCCAGTCCCTTGTGCTCCGAGGCTGAACTAGCGGGAGCTCGTTAGATGTGGACATCAGGAAGATACTGGCTGGAAAGTGAAACTGGTTTCAGAGAGAGAAAGGCTTTCATAGGTTAAGTATTATCCTCGCTAGTCCCTGAACAATGTCTTAACTGAATATCTGTGTAGTAATGAGTACATCAGTTAGAGTAAGATTTTACTGGGATCCAGTGAAAACTAGCAGTGGCAATTATGTACAGGGTGGAGGAGGTAAAAGAGAGGAAGTGAAAATAGGGGACTCAGAGCTGTCAGAAGCGCAGGTAATGAATGACAAATGGATGACTCAGTGGAACGAAGAGGGCACAGGAGAGGTAAAGACCTGTTCTGTCCAAGGCACAGGCTCCAGTCGGATGCGGCTTTTGAACACTTCGACACCAACCCAGGCGTGCTGGAGTGTAAGTGCACACCGGGTTGTGAATACTTAGTACCCATGAAGGAATACGAAATATCTCATTCACAATTTTTCTGTTTATTTGACTTTGTATGGCTCACTCGGTATTTGCATCGGGCAGTCCTGGTCTAGAATCTCTAGAGAGTTCTAGCTGGACACTGTGCAATGGAAAAAGGACTCTCCATTTAGAGGACTGTGTTAATCTTGTCCAAAAGTAAGTTAAAGATCCATGTGGCTTCTGATGAGACTCAGTACGTCATCGTTCTTTATGGTTGTTTTCTTACCCAGACAGCGGGGACCCCCAGAAGGCCTGGGGGAGTGGGCACCCTCCTGAAACACACAGTCCCTTTTGATTAGACGTTTCCTTAAGCCCTAAATCTGCTTGCACTACCATCTCCAGAGAATCTCTTTGCAGACTCAGGAGCCAGATGTGTGGGTTTTCTCCTGAATATTAATTCCCTCTTCATTAAAAATAAAATAAAAAGTATTCAGTGAAAATAGACTTGAGGCCTCAGCCAAGGAGACAATATTTGAGCTGAGCGCAAGTTAGAACTTCTTGTTTCAAAGGTGAGCTTCTTCCACAAAACTGTCTGTCAGGCATACTAACGTGTACAAGCCAACATTCCTGAAGTAAAAGGTTAGGTCTCAGTTAGAAGTTGCTTTTCGCTGCTAGGATCAAAGGTCTGATTCGAGTTTGTTAGGCAGATCGGAAATTTCTTATTTGACGTGTGAGAGGTCTGAGAGGGACAATCCAAAGCTCACATGGTAACTCCAGAAAGCAGTCGGAGATCCGGACGGTCACATTTTGCTCCAGTTTCCTTAGCTCTTGCTCTCCATTCTCCTCACCACAAAACGGCTGCTGGAACTCCAGGCATTTCGTCAGCCTTTCATAAAAAAATGTAGGAGGGCCCACCCCTCCTTTTAACAAGTCTTCCCAGAAGTCTCTTGCAACACATTCACATGGCCAAGTTAAGTTATGACTACAGCAAGTTGCAAGATACTCCAGAATTACAGTCTCTTATTTTAGGTGGTAATATACCTGCTAAAACTTGGTGGTTTGTTCCTGAGGTGGAAGAAAAACATTTGTAATGGGATAAATAGATAAATAGCAGTTGATAGTCTGGTTGATAACTCAAAAAAAAATAAAAAAACAAAACATTTAAAAATTATGCTTCCTGAAAATAATTTGATGCATTTATAAAATTTATTCAAGTTATATATTTTATATTTTTCCTCCAACCATTCAAAAATAAATACATTTATCAAGTCTTTTGCCTTTAGTCTCAGGCAATAGATATTTTGCTCTTCAGGAGTAAACAAGATGTAGCCTCCTTCTTCAAGGATTTTATAACAGAATTGCAGAGGTGCGCGTATACTCCAGTTCTTACGTTGATTGTTGAAACTTCTCCTACTTGAAATTCATTGGTTACCTCTTTTTTTTAAGATTTATCACTGTAAGATTCTATTCTATTTTATTTTCTTAATTTTTTATTTTAATTGTTGATCTTGTACAGTTTTCTGTCTTTTACCCCCACCCCAGCCCTCCCCACCTCCCTCCCATTTCCACCCCCCACAGTTTTTGTCCATGAGTCCTTTATACTTGTTCCTGTAACCCCTTCCCCTTTTCCCCTGAAATTCCCTCCCCTCTCCCCTCTTCTTATCGCCCTTAGGAAAAAGACACAGATTCTTGCATTGTATAGAAGGCTCTTCTGGTCTGGCCCTTGCCTCCCTGTGGAGTTCCACTTATTCCATTCCCCCCACCCCTGCCACCAGCCACACTGCCTTCACTCAGTGCCCAGGGTGCCAGCTCAGTGGCCCTCGCTTGCCATCTGCCCTGGGTCTGGAGTTGCTGTACCCATCCCCCCACTTCTCACCTGTCCCTGTCCTTCTTTCTTATGCTCCAGATCAAATCAGAGGTAACTCACTCAAAGAAACCATCCCAGACCTTCGAAGACTAGGTCAGGTTCTTTTAAACTTCTTGCTAATCACACGTGCAAGACTGTGATTACACCTCTTATCTCCTCTTCCGCACCCGAAGTCTTTGTTAGACTTGGAAACAGAACTGAATTTGCTCCCCCTTCTGGCGGGCATGCCTACCTGTGCCTGAGGTGAGATAGGCTCTGAGTCCGTAGTGTTTGGTGGAATGAATGAATCCATGAATACAGTAACAGCACACACAGGCACAAAGGCTATGCAAGTACAAAGAAGGAAAAGAATAATTGCAAACGGAGCCATTCAGCAATGCTTTATGGAAGAAATGGGATTCAAATGGGTCCTTTGAAGACAGAAGAGTTAGTATCAGGTGGTAAGAGACCAAGTTATCTTGGGAAAGAGTACAATTTAAACTGAGGCCTGTGACATGGTTGAAAGAGAGAGTTGCCACAAATTCTCAGAATACCCCCCCAAAAAAAAAACATTCTAAGAAGGTGTGCTTCAGTCCTTAGTCCAGAGGAGCCGTTAGCTTCTGGATTGCGTGTATGTGCTTGTTTTCAACTGTGTGCCATCCAGCGGAATGGAGTCCCTGGATGGTAACCCTTGGAAGGAAAGCCCGCTTCAGTTCACTCCTTGAAGCCCTTCTGCCTCTTCCTTCCCTGCCCATCCTTTCGGGGTCACTGGTCAGAAGACCCTAGAAGTGGGTACATCAGAAAAGGGTTTAGTGAAAATACTTTTTAAATAATGCTTTAGAGATACGGAATGTTCAGAATTCTTCTCCTTAACCAATGAGTGGAGTAGAATGGGAAAATGATTGGTTTCCATTGGGAAGTTTACTTTAAAATGCTCTCTTCGTGGAGAAACCGGATTTCACAGTTCAGAGTATGCAGGAGGGATGTTGGAGGAACACGTTCAAGGTGAAAAGGGGTTCATTCAAATACAACAGCTGCCCAAGGGAGTGGCCTCTCGCCAACTCCTGGAAGGGCAGCGAGGGTGCTGGAGCACAGCAGATGCGGATGTGAATAAAAAATAAACCCAGAATTATTTACGAGGTAAATAAATCTATGCGCTGAGCGGGGTGCTTTCCATAAAAGGGAGGCACGACAGAGCTGTTGGTTCTCGATACAGATGCAGCATGACCAGGTGAACATGGGTGGAGAGAGAAGAGTACGAGGGAAAAAAGATACTATTTTTTTGGAGAGCGAATGTTTTAGTCCTGTGCTTCTTGGTCTTTTATGTGTATATGAATCACTGGGGATCTTGTTAAAAGATAGACTCGATTCAGTGGGTCTGTAACGAGGACAGAGTTTCTGCACTTCTAACAAGCTCTGAGATGCTGCTGCTGCTGCTGCTCCTTGGGCCTTGCCGTGAGCGATGGCCCAGGCCAGTGGGAGATGCAGCTGGGCGGTGAGAAGGAAGGCCGGTGATGGGGCCTCGGAGGGGCCGGGGCTTGTCATGAAAGAAGGAAGCCCATTTCCTTTCTCTTTTCTGGGGTAAATGAAGCACATGATGTAGAACTGATATCTTACAACATAGCCTGGCACTGTGCTTGGAACACGGAAGCAACTAATTACCATTTTCTAAGCATCTGTGCCTCGCCCGAATCACCTGGTCTCTTTAGAGTGACACGCTGTGGATGGCCATTAGAGAGGAAGACAGAAAACTGCTGGTCAGTAAGCCACTGTCTGTAAAACGCAATATCTAACTGTGTGGTTTCTAGATACTCATTGGCTGACTCATGCCTAGATTCTCTATCAGCAGCTATGTCTTCATTTGGTCCATTTGTTGTAAGAAACTGTGCAAGTCAAGGCTTTTGATTATGTGAGAAAAAAAAAGAGTTTGGTGAATTTAAGAAGAAATGGCATTTTGTAGCGCAGAATTGATGAAAGGTTGAGCCCAAGGTGGGCAAAGAAGCATCAAGGTCGGTCACCTCTAAGCAGAACGCGATGTTCCAGTGCCCCCTCAGTCTCCCAGAATGGTGTCTGTGGCCCTGCCTCTCCTCGCGCATCCTCCGGACTTCGTATCCTGCGGGAGCGTCCAGCTGGCTGTGCAGACGTGCCTGGTGGGACCCTCACTCTTGTTCTCAGTAGAAGGTGCTGCCCCGCCTCCCAGCCATCTTCGAGTTGCCTCCTGAGAGAAACGTCTTCTGCAGAGACCAACTCAAACTAATCCAAGCACAGGCAACTTGTTATAAAGCTACGTGTGAGAGTGGGTTCGGGAGAAAT
Organism: Glossophaga mutica; assembly: GCA_039655065.1. NCBI lineage: Eukaryota > Metazoa > Chordata > Mammalia > Chiroptera > Phyllostomidae > Glossophaga > Glossophaga mutica. The sequence goes on along the minus strand of CM077313.1, from coordinate 5,306,383 downwards.
GTATAGAAATTCAAAAGTAGGTGCCATCGCAGTAGTATGACCACGTGATTTGTCAGAAAACTGGACTGCTTTTGAGAATGAAAGGAATGTGAACTGGTTCTACCCTGGACAAGCTGAGATGCAGTCACCTTATATAAGCGACTTGGAGCATGCTGAGACGAGAACTAGAGAGGCTTCTGGATTTAAGATAGTTTTAAAGACACAAGTTCATGGCCCTTTACCCAGACACGTTGCATTAACATACCTGAGCTTTCATGGGCTCACCCTTCCCCTCCTCCCCCATCCTGGGTTGCTCTGCCTACAGTTTTTGTGTTCTCATAAATCGTGGGAGAGGCATCCATTGCTTGTTTTCTCAGCAACCCATTTCCTGTGGGCAGTCCCCCTTCTATCACTTTTCAACAAGCTCTGGTTTCTGTCTGGGTTCAGAGAAGGTACTCTGTCTCCAGGTGCGACCCGTGGTTGCTGAGAGCATCCTGGGGATTCGCCAGTGATGGAGGCCAGCCATCCCGGGAAACCATCTGGGATCATGAGTGGGCCGCCCTGGGCTTAGGACACAGTCGGGAAGCTTTGAAAAGATCAAAATTAGCCAGATCTTGGTGACTCCATTGAGCCCCCTGGCACGCCTACCCCCAACTTCATACTTTGCAGTTATTTAAACCAATCAATTTCCTTTTTGTGTGCAAGTAGACTCAGTTCTCTTTTCTGATATTTACAACTGATACCATCCCCGCTCATGCAACCTTGGTGTTCACCGTGCCCTGTATTTTGCCCTGTAACTTCCTCTGTTATGACCTTCAGTTAACTGTCATCGCTAGCTGGCCAAGGGCTTTTATATTCCTTACTACAAATTCTAACAAGGAAATCTGTTGGCTCACATGATTTTGTTCATCAGGCTCTAGTCATAGATGCTGCAAATAAATAAATGGTTGGCTCCCCTAAGTCATAGGCGCTGAGCAAGAGGCTCTTGTCCCCTCTCTGAAGAGCTGCCTAGGAGTACCACCCAGAAGGACAGGTACTGGGGCATCTGTATATAAGGTACAGCTTTATACTCCATAATGATTTTATCCTTGCTTTTTTACCGCGTCACCTGAATCACCGACAGGTTTCCCAGAGATGCGGTAGGAATGTTGGCGGGGGTGTGAACAGCACCAGGTGCTCGCCTAGGAGGCAGACCAGGCCTTGGGTCAGCAGCCTCAGAACTCGAGTTCTGGCTAAGAAAGAATTCAGAGACAAGGCTCCAACTGTAAGAGAAAGTTTATTCAGAAAGTTGCAGAGGCAAAAGGAGTGGTAGAAGAAATGGGCTCAGGAAACAAATCAGAGGCCAAAAAGGGCCCTTAGCTTAGGAGAGAGGAAGGTGAAGGCAACTCCTTGGGGGAAGAAAAGGGAGGCGGGGAAGGAGTGGGCACGTTCCCAGGAGGGAGAGCCACTCTGGGTTCGCGGTCTTGGGGGTGTTTACCTGGAGGTCTCAGGGGAGGATCCCAGTAGAATATTCATCAGCTTTCCAGGTGTGTCCTTTCGGGGTCACGGTCTCCACTGAGTGGTCCGTGCCAGAGCAGGGGATCATTAGTCACTGAGGCTGGTCCTGACGTCCCCCACAATGTCCCCAGTCTGTTTTTGCTGCTCTTCTGGGCCCGGGCCTAGATATCGTCTCTAGGGGTTGATGCCGGAGGGAGTGGTCGGACAGGGGCCCACATGGGGGTCTCTTGAGGCTACTCTTTTGCCCCTTGTTCCTCCTCTAAAGGGGTCTTCCACGTGACTAGCAACATGCCAGGGGAGGAAAAGTCAGAGGAGGGTCCAAACCGCATGACCAGGGACTACTGGGGGAGGAAAGGTCACCCAAAGGGCCAGTTTTGCCTTTGTTTTCCAGTTTTGCCCATCGATGAGCACCCAGAGCTTTCTACCCTGGGGGACCCTCTTTACCTGGCCCATTGTCCTGCTCTGCTCAGGTCCAGCTGCTTGCCCTGTGAATACAAAGACATACTATAACTCAGTCGTTTTTTTACCTTTTAGAAAACACCTACAAAGAAAAAGTTGAATTTTGAAAAACTTCCTTATTTTTCTAATTTTATTTTTTTATTAATGTCATCATGGGAACCCATATCTGGTGGCAGTGAGTTTAAATGGATCAAAATTATTGCTTCTTAAAAGCAACATCGAAATTTTGTAAAATAGGATGTATGCTAATTAAAGTTAAGGAACTCTGAGCAAGAAGAAAGATAAGCTTTTGTTTAAGTCATGCAAAAGCATATTAAATATTCAAGATTAATTAAAATCTAGGGGAAGATTTTTAAAGGGTGCCATTTAAAGTTTCCATAAAAGTTAATGCATTCATTATGAAATCAAACCAGTTTGATGAATAAGGGCAGCCAATTAGTAACATACTGAATGGAGAGTTAATTCATGTTACTTTAGGAAGTTCTTTTGTTCTGTAAAAGTCACTTATAATGGCATAATAATTGCCGATATCCACAGTTTCACAAAGTGGAAGGCACAATTCATTGGGATTTATTTATGTACTAAAACTAATAATATTCCTCCCAAACCACATCCTGAGGAGTTCTCCAATGAAGATTTCATTGAAGAGAAATTAGAAAATTTGGTTTCTTTTGGTCAAAGGAAAAGAAAATGCATCATTTACTGCTGGGCAAGATATTCCTGATGTCTGCATGCTTGATGAAAGAACGATCCATTTATATTAGTAGTACTGAGAAAATTCTGGTTCTCACTTGCAAAACTGACCCATATTCTCCATTTCAGAACATATGACCTCAGTTATCCCTGTTCTTACATCGACACAGATATACCATGAGCTGATAAAGTCAGAGGTTTTTGAGCATTTCTGCCTGTGTCCATCTGACAGTGTGTTGTTTTGGGGCATCACCAGGTGGAGAAATGTTTTCCTCACACTCTAACATAAAATTTCAAACGCATTCCCCATCGCAGCGATAGTGTAAAAGTTGGGAGAGGTGACTGATAATTAAGATGAGGTCTTGGGGGCAGGCCTGGGGAACAAGTTCACTTGCAGCATGCTTGTATACCAAAAGGGAAAAGGTAGTCGGAATGTCAACCAAGTGACTGGCAACTGGGCTTTATCCACGGCATCCGTTGACAATCAGTAAGACATTCAAAGGGCAAAAGTCCCTTCCTCCAGAGAAGAAAGTGAGGTAAATTAGCCAACTTTCACCTTCCTTACAAATTAGGAAAGTAACAGCTTTAGGCAATGCCTCCTCACCATCGGAGCACGGAGCCTAAAGACATCCTTCCTCCTTGCTTCCCTGCCAACTGGGTCTGATAGAGAATCAAAGTTCAGCTAAACTCGCCGGTAAAAGTCTTCCTTATTAAATGGATCGGGAATACTGTGATTCAAAGCTTGTATCCTGGAAATAAAACATAGTTTTATTTGCCGATGAAAGAGACGTTTCCCTCCACACCTGTATTCCAAAACCATTTCCAGCGGCTCTCAAACGTCGACTCTGTAAGCACCCTACGAAAGGAGACCTGAGCAAGTGAACAAGCAGACCCAGAGCAAGAGCTGATTTCCCAGGTAGGAGAATCCCCGCCCTCCTGGCTGCACGCTCCCGCCTGCCTGTCCGGTCGTCTTCGCCTGCGGGCAGCTTCCCGGTGGCTTACCTTCTCATGGATTAGAAAACCTGAGTGAGGCGCTACAGGAGGCCCCTGCCTGTCCCCTAGCAAAGCCCCCACCACTGCTCTGGGAAGCCTGTCCAGCTCGTGGGCCCCCTACGTTCTGTGACAGAGACTCTGACTAGTGGCCAGGGACAAGGGGAGAAAGTTTTTTCTTGATGTTTTGTTTGGAATGTTAAAAAGAGACAAAAACAAAACAGCAGGCAAACCCCTCAGATCTATATCATCACACACTGTCTGGCAGGATGACTTGTATTTAATGATTTTATTTATAAACGTCCTCTTTCCAGTTAAGACTGAAAACTGGGGCCAAGGGAAGAAAGAAGGCAGACATTAATATATTTCCTGTGCCTGAGCTTGAAATTTCGCTTAAAGTTTCTTGGAAGCTTATTCGTTGGAACTATGGGATCAGCCAACATACCCGGCTGGAGTTACCCTGTCAGCTTGTCCACTAGCACATTTGCGGGGATGGGCTTAGTACATTACTAATACCGCTGCGTCAGATTCAAAGGGGAATCTTGGCCTGAGCTCAGACGTGAGCCTGTGGGATGGATCCAGAGTCAGAGCCCTAGAAGACTCGGTGTGGTCCAGCTGAAGTTCTGTTCCAGTACTGTTTGCTCACTCTTGCGTCTGCTTTGCAGCTTGCCCTGTCGGCTAGAAAACTGACTAGGGCCAGTGTTTTCCCCATCCAGTCATCTCATCAAATGAACCTTAGAAACAGGGGTTCTACCAGGTACAAAAAGGCGCAAGTGAACCTTTACAAATAATCTCAATGTTAACTATTGAGACCAGAACAAAAAACCTGTAAGTGGTTAATGGCATAAGTTCGCTTAAAAGTATGAGTTGTACCATTTATCCAGTGGATGTTACTAGACATGAAAGCAATAACCCGCACTTACTATTTAAGATGCATAAGAAGAGAACTATCTGTCAAATGTTATTTATATTGAGGTGGTGTCAAAAAAATTCTCCAGCAAGGCCAAGCCATTCTAAAATATTAAGTATCATTTTTTTTGTATTTTTTGGAGTTCTGAAATAACCAAAGTACATATGGAATCCACAGTTTGTGACATTAAAATGAATTCTTTTCATGAAGTGTTGAGGTAACGTCAAGAGGAATGAAACAAAAAAGCAAAATGAAGTCAGAAATAGGCTGTGTTCAGCATTGCTCCCTAAACTTTCCCAGAGACTTAATTAACTTACTCTTTTGTTCATTCAGCAATATTTATGGAGGGCCAGAAGAGATGCTGTAGTATTTATTCATTAGTACCCAGCTCGGGGTGTTCGCATGGCCCCCAGCTTTAGTGAGGTGTGACTGGAGAATAAATACGTGGTATTAGTATGCGACTTGATGATTTGACACATGCATACCTTGTGAAAGAATCCCTACAGTCTAGCTAATGAACATACCCAGAACCTCACATACCTCTTTTTGTTTACGATCTACTTTCTTGGCAAATTGCAAGTATGCTGTACAGAATCAGAGACGGCAATTCCCATGCTGTGCACTCAGTCTTCGGAACTTATTTATCTTACAATTTATTTATCTTATGACTTTGACCAACCTTTTCCCATTTCCCCCACCCCCCAGTCCCTGGCATCCAATGTTCTACTCTCTGTGTCTACGAGTTTGACACTTTTTAAATAAGTGGTCCTAAGTGATACCATGTAGTACTTGTCTTTCTGTCTGGCTTATTTTGCTGAGCATAATGCCCACCAGGTTGTCACAAATGGAAGGATTTCCTCTTTTATTTAAGGCTGAGTCATATTTCATTGTTGGTGTGTATATACGAGTTCTGTCCAGAAGGTACCCAGCCATGTAATATGAAACAGAGACATTTATTAAAGAAGATACAAGATACAAGAAATGTTGTTCATAAGATAATGATTCCTCAGTCCCCTTCAAAGTAGGCACCATGAGACCTCACACAGTTCTCCCAATCACCATCAGCTGCCCCATTGTGTTTTCCTGAATCTCACTGACAGTCTGAAATATCTTCCCTTTCAAAGGTGATTTTAGTTTTGGGAAAAGTCAGAAGTCTCAGGGTGTCAAATCTGGGCTGTAGTGGGGCAGAGTCACCTGGGTGATTTGATGTTTCACCAAAAAACCCTGCATGAGACATGATGCGTGAGCAGGCGCATTCTCGTGATTAAGCTGCCAGTCACCAATTGCCCCTAGCTGTTGGCCTCTGAATCATCAAAATAGTTTCTGTGGAAGAATATTCAAGCTTAATGCAAAATTTGATGCAGATTCATTGTTCTACTTGTTCAGTGATTTTGAATGTGATAGCCACACAGTACACGTGCTCGCTCAATAGCATCTCCCACCCGCCCTGACTAGCACAGAGAAGTCATCATGGCTCACACATGCGCATTCCAGTCCACTTTCCTTGGCTGCCAGGTCACATCAATGTCATGCAAACGATTCTGGTTCTGTTAACCATGGCTGGACTTTTCCTGGACAGACGTACGTTCTGTTCATCCGTTGGTGGACACTGAGGTTGTCTCCACATCTTCACCACTGTGAATAGTGCTGCACTGAAGGATGCCCGTGTTTATAATTCATTCTGTCACTTTATACCACAGGTCACCATTGGCAGCAGGGGCGTGGGCATGAATGTTGAAAGTTATCCCCTTAAAAAAAAGTCATTTAAAGAGACACACTTGAGAATAATTATGAAATATTAATATCATCTTAATTTTCTAAGTAGATTTTACATTGCTTAAGATTGACATTAGGAAACACTTGTTTTTAATTTGACTGTGCTCTAATGAATAATATATTATGAACAGTTTCCAAGAGCAACCAAGAATTCTACCTGCAAAACTGAGTTGCAGACGAGAACTCAGAGGTGAATGCGCTGAAATTGTGTCAATCTTTATAATCTCGTCCTCTGAGAATGCAAAATGCATGACGAAGAAGGAGGTTAGGGGGTGTTTTCTCGGTTCATCTGCAGCAGAGGATGAGGAGAAAGTTATCACGGAGGGCGACTGCGATGCAGGCTGCGCCAGGAGAGCCTGTCCTTGGAGCTCAGGGGTCCCTTAGGGGGAACACAGGTAGATCTCTCCTCAAAGAGCTTGGTTTTGATCTGTACAAATTACATATTATCACTGTTTTTATCACTGAATTAAGCTATTGCTGGCTGGTTGTTAATTTAGCAGCTAACAAATGAGTAGGTGTTTCTGAAAAGCAGTGTTTAGTATCATTTAAAGTATTATTGTAAAAGTTTATTTCCACTGGGATGCTTTTCTAATATCCATCTTTGTAGTAATAACTCATCCATGTACATACAAAAATGTCAAAATCAGAGCATAGGAAATACTGCTATGATATAATTTGATAGAGAAATATTAATAGATGGTACACATGGCAGTTTCTATATGAAGAAGTTATGTGGGAGGGTTACCAGCATTTTTATTCATTCAAAATATAGTTACAGCACCCACCCTTCTGTTAAAAATATTTAAATATAAATTATAGTCTATCCACATCATATCAATTACACAATTAAAATCTGTGGATATCTGATATGTTTTATGCATACGTACATAACAAAATATATGTATAAACTGATACAAATAAATACTGATATATATCACTGGTTATATATAATTATGTATACTACTGATTATATATACATATACTAATTGTATATATTATATGTGATTATTATATATCTCTATATCTACGTATAGTATATAGATATATAATAGCTATAACCAGTAGTATTCCAATACTTCAGAGCAATTTTCTTCCCTGCTAGCATCCTGAATTTATCATCATTCCATATTAAAGCAAAGAAGCACATAACTCATTTCCGAGGTGTTTGGACCGTGACAGATGCAATCTCTTTAACTAAGACATTATACAGACTGAAGGGATGGTTCAGCAGGATCACTAGCACCGACTCTGTCTGAGCAGAAAATAGTCGCAGACCGTTAACCTTGACTGTACTGGAGGGTGGAATACCTCCTTCTCATGCAGGATCACCGGGGCACAGAAATGGGCGCGGTGACGTCAGAGTTACCTCCCCTGCGTTGGAAGTAAATATAGTTTCTCAAAACACGTTAAATACTTGGATATATTTTTTATATACTCCCACACACAAAAACTTGTTTCACTCTTGCTTTTTAGTCTGTCAGTTTTTATAAATGACTCTGTGGTATGCGAGTCTAAAAGAGAATACCGGTGATTTCAGCCCCTTTGTTGGAAATCATTTGTGGGTGAGAACCAGCTGAGGCACTTTCCTGGCCCAGTCATGGGATGCAGACAGACGCTCGGATGGAACAGGGGTCGGCTGCCTTCAAAGGCGAGGTGCTAACAGGCTCCGTGTGTCCTGTCTGACAATCCACTTTTCGACAAATGGCATCTCCTAACTGCACGACCCAAGATGCACACCAAAAGGCATGCTCTGACCACCCTTAAGGTCCTTTTCCCAATTCCCTAATTTAGTTTTTTTGTGAAATGCCTGTGGGTGTTACGAAAGCGATGGAATTTAATTTACAGGAGCGTCTTATTAAGCTAGCCCAGCGAGGCTGAGGCTCATTGCAAAGATCATGTCACTTTTATGCCCAAAGAAAAATCTGATCAAAATGCTTGACAGAGTGACCATCCCCTTCATAATCTTGATAATTATAGAAAGAACACATACTACTCACATTTTTGAAGTGATTCCAAAGCCATTTTCCCCCATTGTGTATATATTTGATAAACGAGCAATTCCCTAAAGCTCCCTCCCTCCACGGCCCCAGCAGTGAAGCTAATTATATCACCGCCTACCTTTCTTACTCTGGGTATTCAAAGACCTCCCGGCCATTGCCTGTTCTTCGCAGGTTTTAATGCCTGGATCACTGCCACATGCTCCAGTAACTCTCCTTCTATATTCTTCAGAGCTTTCAAGATGTGTAGGCCATTCTTTCAATAACATCTCTCTTAATTGTTGGACCTACTCTGTCTTCTCCACTGATAGGATCTTCCAACATGCTCTGGCCACTCCCCTGCAAGGTCATGCCCTGGACATCAGCACTATCATTAACGACAACCACTCGATAACTTTGCTGCTCATCCTCTCCAGTTCCCTAAACCAAACACAACAGAAAGGCACTTTTCCTACACTTCCTTCACTCATGCCGTTATCTCCCTTCCACTCGGTCTCAGTGTCATGTTCTAGCATCTTAATCACGCCCTTGAAACGATCTTCAGTTTCTTTGCTGCCCCCTCCTCCCATTATACTTGTTCAGAAAAATCCCAGTGCTGGTTAAGCGCTGTTCTCCATGTGCTGCTTCTCTTCCCCAAGGGAGCAGAGTGTGGCTGGGAAAACAGTACTCTCAAGGCCCTGTGTTCCATGTCTATGCCCCTGCTCACAAACCTCTATCTCTAGCTCCATCCTCGTTATAGAGCCCAAGGCCCTTAACCCAACTGCCTACTCACAGTCATCACAGTCCACAGCATCTCAAACTCTTCGAGTTCAAAGCCAAACTATTCATCAAAAACAAATCTTCCTCCCTCCGTGTTCTCCACCTGAGTAAATGCCAGCTCTTTTTACCTATTTACTCTGGCCAAAAAAAAAAATAATAATAATAATTAACTTCCTTTTTGACTTTCCCTCCCACCTCTCACATCCAAAATTCAACTTATCAGAAAAGGCTCTACCCTCAATATACCCCGAATCCAATTGTCTCTTACCATCTCCACCAGCTCTTCTCCTGGGCCACTCATTGCATTTATTGCCACATTAACTTCTCAGCTGACCAGCACAGCAGCCAGGGTGATACATTTACATGAGATAGTTTCTTCTCATTTATTGTCAAAGCCAAAAGCTCTGTAAGTGGAGTTTTTATTTATAAATTATTGCCTTTGTGTACAGATGATGAAAATAATTCATGTATTCCTACATTGTTTAAAAAAAAACTTTGTAATCCTTTTTTTAAAAAAACTTCTTATGTACTTATTTTTAGAGAGGAGGGAATGGAGAGAGAAAGAGAGGGAAACATCCATGTATGAGAGAAACATTGATTGGGTTGCCTCTTGCATATGCCTAACCAGGGACCAGGCCCCCAACCGGGGCATGTACCCCAACCAGGAATCGAACCAATGACCTATTGCTTTGTGCAGTGATGCCCAACCAACTGAGCCGCACTGGTCAGGCCTGTAATTCTTTGTATTAGTCCCACACCATGACTGTTACCTTTAAATAGACACTGTCTAGGATTGGGATCAGGCAGCAATGTACTAAGAGTAGAGAGGATTTAAGTTGTGTTTGCAATATTATTATAGTTATGTATCCACAATTTCTTCTGTTATGGTATAGAAAGAGAGCTGTTTCATGCTATAGCTAGTTGAAATATTTTTAAGGAAAATTCCTATGGCAAAGCTTCGGATACCTCTTACCTTCGACAGCACCCATCCTAACTCAGCTCTCCTGAAAAAGTCCAGAACCCAGAGACAAAGTGGTTCATTCACATCCCTGATCTGAACAACCAGCTCCAACCAGGGGTCACCTGTCTGCTCTCTATCCCACTCTCAGAACTACCGCCGTGGAATTTAACACAGAGATCCTGCCTACCTCCTGAATCCTTCTCCGGCAGAAATCCTTCTGTTTGCACCGGCCGACTCACATGTATCTGTGGACCACTTGTTCCATAAGCCCAAGGCAGAATAACTGGCAAATGAAATTAACCCCCTTGATATTAATTGCATGTTTGAATTTCTCAGGGTTGTTGATGGAGGGGATGTTTTCTCATTGATTTGGTCATTTCTCTTACACCTCCACACTTCCTACCGGTCTCCTTGTGGTGAAGTGGTTTCTTCTGTCTGTCCTTGGTTATAAGGCTTCTCTCCAGCTAGTGTTCCTTTGGCTATTTGGGATGATTTCTCTATGATTTAGTTGTAATTCCAGTTTGGAGGAGGTTTGTACCGATTCTGCTTACTCCTCTGCCATCTTGGATCTCTCGAGTTGGTCATTTCTTACTTGATTTTCTTCTAGTCCTCAGAGGTTTAACATGGCATTTCCAATGACTCTTACAATGAATGGTCCATTTAATCCAACATTAAGCATGATCTTATAGCTCAAAAACTCCAGTGTTGACCTCAAGTGTTCATGAATAAACTCCTGTTATTGTGGAATTGTTATGCATATAGTTATGCACCTTTTTCTATTACTTTAAGATTAGGGATGAGTCATTCCAAAGGGGTAGTTTTATCCTGAGCCCCTGTGCCCGTAGACCAGGATTCTGTCTGTATCATTCAGTCAGGGGGTTGGGTATGAAAAATGTGTACACAGGAGTGCCTGGTTTGCTTTTAAGTCAGTCAAATGTGCTTTAAAAAAGGAAAAGAAGAAAAAGGCCCAAATAATTAGAAAGCTCACATGTAAATATTTATTATTCCCTATAATCCTTTACAGAGTTGCTCTAGCCTTACTATAATTCTCATATTAAAAACTGAAGCCCAAGACATCTGAGTGCCCTGTTGGGTGGTGGTGGCAGTCGGGGGGGGGGGGGCGGGCGGGGGGCGGGTGTATGTCCATGGATATAAACAAGCATTTGTCATTGAATGTAATCATCATAAAGTTCCTCAACATGACTTCCTGGGCCATGGATCCCAGAGACTATACTTGAAGCTTGAAATCAGACTCAGTTAAAAAGGTTAGCTACCCCTGGCCACTGGCCTCTACTCCAGTAGAGGTTTCTACTCCAGAACATCTCATTTGTTCTGAGTGTGCACCCTGCTGCCTAGTTCCACCAACCAGCATCTCCTTGGTCCTCCATGTCACCGTGAGAGCAGAAGAGGTTCAGAATGATGGTGTCTCCAAAGGCGTAACACTTACACCTAAGGCCCTATGACTTCTGCAGTTCACAGAACATCTGCCTCCCTCATGAGTCCATCATGCTGTAGAGGTCTGGGAACGAGCATCTTCAGTGTCTGTCCCAGGAAAGTCCTCGTGGTGGACTTTTATTAGATAAATGAACGTTTTTTGTTGAGTGAATGAGTGGGCACACCATCCCATTCTCATCCTCTAAATACCAGTGATCTTAAGTCGTCACAAGTAGATCTTGTGTCAGGCAGTTTGTGATAACTGGCCAAGAAAATCTCAGCGGAGACAGAAACCACCTGTAACTGGGAGTGTCTGGAAAGGTTTTCTGGAAAACGGCTTCTTTCAAGGGACGAAGGTAAACTAAGCAAATATACACAACCCGAAGTCCGTCCGAATAAACACAGGCCAAGGTGACGGAGCGGGAAGAACATAGCACATGTTTGAGAAAGTTAGACAATAGTTTGGCTAAAATACAGGAAGAAAAAACACCAGGCCCTCTAACGGACAGTTGGACGCTTGAGTGCTAAGTCAGACAGCAGGCATTTTACTGGGTAGGTCACCCGCAGGAAAAACAGCAGAGAGGTTCTGAAGTACACCGTAATCCCATTGAAAACACAGGGACTTGAACGGCAGCCAGAAGAAAGTACATGAAAAGAATAACTCACGGAAAATAGACGTCTTTCCCGGATGCTCTTCCTGGTCACAGATATGGGCACATGCACTCTCTGCCCGAAATCCATTTTCCTAAGTCGCTCCAGGCCACCAGCTTTTACCTTTCCTGGGATGCAGGAAGAGGGCAATGTTCGCGCTCCATCAAAAGGGAGACACGGCCCAATTGTTCTGTTCAGGAAGTCTTTCCGTTTCTATAGGCCAGCTTAAATGTATAGTTCTCAGAAGAGAATGCTAAAAGAGGGGACATAAAGTGGGCAAAATTGGCATATCTTAAAATTTCAGGTCGCAGTTGAATAAAAAGTCCTTAGTAAAATTCATTTTCAAACAGAAATATTTACACCACAAAGAATACTACAAACATCAAAGTAAATCATTTAACTGGCTCACATTAAAAGAAATACTCAAGAGTAACAATTCAGCTTCATTTATCATTTGACAAGTGGTGAAGCTAAAGAAATCACAAAGAGTCTACCTCAAGTTTATTTTTGCATGAGGACTTTCTGGAATGTTCTAGCCCACAGTGTACCCTCAGGACCTTACTCAACACCTGAGCCTTTTAACCTATTCAATATTGTGGAACAACTTTACTCTCATTAACTAAAGTTAATTATAAAGCTGTTCTACATCGCTGCTGGGTATTTTATTTTTTCAACAAGACAGCATAAAGCAAGAGTCCTATCTTACGTTTTCCCTGAATCTCACATTTCTCATTTAATGCATAAAGTTGCAATATATTTATCATTACATAAATTGCATGGAATTGAATTTGTCACCCACTTCTACTCCAGAATGGAGGACTCAATTTATAGTAGACAATTCTTTCTTTTGTGTGTGAGGGAGGGCTTATTACAGGTTATCTGGCATATGAAATTCATTAGTTTCAGCTGTACAACATAGCGATTCAACATTTATGTATCTTATGATGTGCTCACCACACCAAGTTTCATCTGTCATCAAGCAAACTTATCACGGTGCTATTGACTACTTCCTCTTCCTCACCCACCCCCACCCCTCTGGCAAGCCATCCATTTGTTCTTTGTTTCTATCTGCTTTTGTTTATTTTGATTTTTTAGATTCCACATATAAGTAAAATTATATGGTATTTGTCTTCTCTGACCTTTCTTTTGGAGCTGATTGTTATTTATTTCTGTTCAGTTTATATTATAATTCTGTACAAACTACCACTCTTTCTAGAGTCCATTTATCAGTTGAATTCTTTGCCATTTGGTCTGCCATTATTCACTTATAACATAGATTTATACGTTAGCCCTGGCTGGTATGGCTCAGTTAGTTGGAGCTTTGTTCTATAAACCAAAAGGTCGCAGGTTTGATTCCAGGTCAGGGCACCTCCCTAGGTTATAGGATCCATTCCCCATTGGGGTGTGTGCAGAGGCAACTAATCGATGTTTCTCATGTCAATGTTCCTCCCCACCTTCTCTCCCTACCCCTCTTTCTAAAATCAATAAGCATGTCCGTGGGTGAAGATAATTTAAAAAAAGACTTACACTTTAATAAGAAAAGGGATAAAAGGAAGAATTCTTCCATTGTTTTATTTCTTATGTTCTCTCTCAAAGAACTTTTTTAAAGTTGTGTTGACCTTGTTATATAGTTAGAGGTGAAAGTCAGGAATAGATACTTGGAATCAGAAAGCTGATTTTATTATTCTTGTGTTTCCAACACATATTTTCCCAATTGTACTTTGAGCCTCGTACAGTTATTTTGTCAGTAAGCATTTTGATGAATGCATTTTTTATTTATTTTATTGAGAAAACTATTCTACCTTCAACGAGGTCACAGTCTGGGAAAGAAGAGGTCCAATAATTACCCAGTTAATTGGCTTGATTATAAACTGGAGGCTTCCAGTTAGCAGAATTTCTGTTTAACTGGATATTCTAATGAACTCAGGATGAACCCATCTGCTCAGTGAGGCTTCTTAGGACAGAGAAGCTTGTATTCTAAAGGATTATTCTTGGAGATACATGTACGGGCACATAGAAACATGAGTTGATAGTTCAAGGTATACTTTTGGAGAAGCACCATTTTGCCCACACAAGATAGCAGGCCACTGGGGAGATAGCCACAAGGAAAATGAAAAGGAGAGCTCATCGACTAAGCTAGCCCTGGACCCTGTGGTTCTCCGCGTGACATAAGCGCACCCTGGAACAGCCTCCTTCCGTGTAAGGGCCCAGGGCACGGTGTCCACCGGACACAAAGCAGGCAGCGTGTTTCTGATGAAGGGAACAGTGTGGGCAGCGGATGGCGGGACGTGCAGGGCGCTTCCTGTGACCGGCTTCCGGCATTCCTCACTAGGTTGGCTTGAATAACTGAAAAATAATGCCTTAGTCTGTATAGGCTGAACCGCAAAATATCGTACACCGGGTAGCTTATAAACAACAAACACGTATTTCTCACGGTTCTGGAGCCCGGGAGCACAAGACCGGAGTGCTGGCAAAGTTGGTGTCTGGTGAGAGCCCACTTCTGAGAGAGCCATCTTTCCTCCGTCATCTCCCATGGCCAGGGGGGCTTCCCTGGGCCTCTTCTATAGGGGGACTCATTCCATTCATGAGGGTGGCAATCTCGTGGTCTAGTAACTTCCAAAGGCCTTACCTCCTCATAGCATCACTTGGGGGCTCGGGATTTCAGCGTAAGAATGAGTGGGAGGGCCCAAACTTTCAGATCAGAGCAGATGGTAACATTGGCCATTCTTGATCTATTTTATTGGGGGAACAAGTATTTACTTCTACCCAATAGCCTCAAACCTGTGCCAATCCCATGTAAACCAACCAATAAAGATACTTACTGATTCTTCCCTCCGGTTACAGTAGAACTGACTTCCCTCAGCAACAAGGCCAAACTGTGTCTTTCTTCCATCCTATTCCCTTTACCTTCAGAGAAACTTGACCCTAGAAACCGTTCCTTTTCTCCAGTGTAGATTGCACTACGAGCTTCTAACCGAAGAATCCCTGCCATAACCTTTAAACATACTCCGATCTGCCCTCTGTCGGTCTTGACCCATACACGTGTCTCCCCAACCTCTGCTCCCTGTTAAAATCAAGTCTCACGCCAGAGGCGTCCCCACAGCCTCTCGGCCCCGTGATCCTGGCCACTCCAACCCGGCGTTCGCCTCCAGCACTCAGCCAGGACCGGCCCTCCTCAAAGGTCACTAACGACCTGTGTCTCTTCATAAATGGACTCTTCTTCTGCCCTGCTCTTGCTTCTCCTCTCAGAAGCATTGGACACTATAAATCAGTTTTTCCTCCTTGAAACAAACTCTTACATTGGTGTCCGTGACATCACACTCTTCTTATTGTTCTCTTCTTTCTTTGGATTCTGCCTGTTCTTGTTCATTTCCCCCATGGGCTCATTCTTCTCTGTCTAGTCATGACGTGAGGGTCCCAGAAGACTCGCTCACCATCCCTGTTCTCCTTTCACTCTTGTTTCTTCCAGCGGGCAGGCTCATTCAGACCCGTGGATTCAATTTCCATGCACTCTGAAAACTCCCAAATTGAAGTTTTCAGTCCAGGACTGATTTTTGATATATCGGGCTTTCCTGAACAGCGTCTCATTAATGTAACACTTGGAAGACTGGACACATTTGCTGTCCCTTAGGCCCTGAAATCCGGCCCACCCCATAGCTTTCTACCTAGGACATACACAAATGCCCGTCCTTTAGGTTAAGAGGCCATGGAAAGTACTTCCCACTGTTTTTAAAACACTTGAGCGCTTTAGAGTTTCTCGACTTCTGCACTGCTGACATTTTGGACCGGGTAACTCTTCGTTGGAGGGGTCACTCCTGTGCATTGTAGGCTGCTCCCCAGCGTCCCTGGCCTGTACCCACTAGACGCCATTAGTCCGCCTCCCAGTTGGAACAACCGAAGCATGGCCGGGTGCCGCCAGTGTCTCCTGGGAGGCAAAACCAGCCCCGAGTGAGAGCCGCTGTTTTCCCAGCAAGATGAGATAGCAAGCTTCCTTTATTAAAAAACAAGTCATTCTGAAGTTTTTATGGTGTCACTGGAACTGAAGACCTAAGGCAGAAAAATAATATGGTATCTAGTAAGTGAATTAGCACTCCCGGTCTATGCCTGAAATGGGTAATATTATTTATAAGTCATGAACTATCGACGTTCCCCACATTGGTTACATGCTATGAATTTCATGCATTATCTAAAATGCTCCTCACAAAACTTGTTTACGTGAAGATTCTCCTATCACCTCACACCTGTCAGAACGGCTGTTACGAAAAGACAAACCATAACAAGTGCTAGAAAGGATGGGCGAGAAGGGAACCCTTGGGCGCTGTGGGCGGGGCTGCACATTCCTGGGGCCGCTGTGGAAAACAGCATAGAGGTCCTCCAAGAAAATTAAAATCAGAACGACCATATGATCCAGCAGTTCTACTTCTGGGTATGTTTCTGAAGAAAGTGAAATCACCACCTTACAGAGACATCTGCGTCCCCCTTACCATAGCGTTATTTGCAGTAGCTTAGCAAACACCCTGAGTGTCCACTGACAGGTAAATGAATAAAAAATATGGTACATGCGCACGATGGAACATTTTTCAGCCGCGAAAAGGAGGAAGTCCTGCCTTTTGCCACAGCACAGGTGGACATGAGGCCATTGTGCTAAGCGAACTAAGTCAGACAGAGGGAGACGAATACTGGGTGATCGCACTCACCCGTGGAACCTAGGAAAGAGCAAACTCATAGAAACACAGAACACACCGATGGTGGCAGAAGAGGTGGTCGTGGTTGGGGGAAATGGGTTCACGTGGTCAAACTGTAAAGACTTCAGCTGTAAGGTTAATCACAACTAATTAACATTCTGGGGGTATGATGTGTAACATGGTGACTCTCGTTAACAATACTGTATTGTACATCTGAAAGTTGCTAAGAGTAGATCATAAAAATTCTCAACACAAGAAAAATTGTAACTATGTGAGGTGAGGGATGTTGACTAAAACTCTCGTGGTAATAGTTTTATATCTAAAACAATATATTCCTGTGTCAAATCATTGTGTCATGCACCTTAAACTCATACAACATTATATGTCAATTGTATCTTAATAAAACTGGGGCAGGGGAGCCTTGCCCGGTGAGAAACAAGAAACTGTGTTTGAGCCTTGCCGATAACCCCGGGCTCCTTCGTCATACCATTTCTCTGCTCTCCTCCTCCGTCTCTGAGGCACAGCCGAACTGCTTCTTGAAGTCACAAGTACGTTCCCCGTCACCCAGAGTCCTCCTGCCTGGCCAGCCCCACTCCTTTCCCTTAGCCCCTTCCACGCTTCAGAACTAGCTCAGACATCACCTTCCCAAAGGTCTTCCCTGCACCCCTAAAGTCACCTCTGCTCTCTCGCGCTCTCTCCGAATGGCCTTCCTTCTCCTGCGCTTGCCCAAGTTTACCAGTGAACATGCATTTGTATGATTATTTGAATATTTATCACACCCAATAAACTTTCAGCAAGTAGTAAAGGAATGAACTCAGAAATATGGACCCCTTACGGCAACATGCATGACTGAAGTTGAAGAAAGGAAAGAAGGAAGGGAGGGAGAGGGGAGGGAGGGAGGGAGGGAGGAAGGGCACCCCGCACATGAGCTGCTACCTGGTCGCCAGCACTGCGCTTCAAACAATCCTTCTTAGACTGGGATTCGCCTCTGTCATGGCACTTCCTGTGCATCTTAATTTGCAAATCTTCCATCATTAGCCTCTAAAGTACTACTTTTCGGAGTTGTTAAGTTGTATGCATGAATATTGTCCACATTTAAGTTAAAGAAAACTATGTTTAGGTGGTAAATGCATTAGTTAATCATTTGAAAGTTTACTTTATCCCACCAAATTTCATCATTTTTTAAACCGGAAATTCTACCTGCAGCCGATTGGAGTTGGAATGTAATTGTAGTTTGCTTGGTCGGAGTGTGTTTACCTTTGTCTCTTCAGAGGGAATGGCTGTGACCCTGGGACATTCGGTGAAAAGAATGAAGCCTTGGGTTTGCCTGGTGAATAAGTAAGAAAGAGTCCTTTGGGGCAAAAGTATTAGGACCAAATTTGATGCTTGTTCTGGAAAGACAAGTTGACAGCATCATACAGGAGTACAAGGATACCTCTGAAATTTTCAACCTGTTTTAAGATTTTCATATTTTTACATCAATTGGAATTTCTTATCGCCTGCTTTCTCCTCCGTGTCCTACAAACTACAACAAAAAAAGATGTGCCTCTGGGAGCTTTCGAACTGCCTGTGGGTAGTCAGTGGCTCTGTTAACACCTAGAACTCTGTTTGAATGCGAACCCAGAGTTGAAATAACACAATCTAAAAAAGCACGTTGTTTTCTTTGACATGTTTCACATTTTACGGCCTACGGAGGAACAGTGGCAAAATCTGAATGTGTTCAAATGTTTCAAGACCAGGAAATTAGTATCTATTTAAATAGCAACGCTTTGGTGTAATTGTAAATAACATATGCACTTTAGAGTGTTGGAAAAGTTTTTACGTGATCTCTAATACATTATCAGTCCACCAAAGTGGTGAAAAGTTCACAGCAAACAAATGAAGGAGAGAGACTGGAACTTACTGGAGGTCACAGACTCTGAAAGGTCAGTCTGAAAGCACTGAGAGCAGAAAGTGGAAAAATATGTTCTTGATGACAATTCAACTGGCACGTCCAAGGTCATGCCCTCTATTTGTCAGTAGTAGACTGTGATATGTCCGTTGCTGAGCTTACTACCTTAGAAAGCATCTTCTCTTCCAATAATAATTATGTTTATATGTTAATTGAAAGTAGCTATATGAAAGTATACACCTGCACATGACTAGTGGGAAAAATAATCCTGTTTTATTTTTCCTGGCAGTTATAATGCAGAATATTTTTTGGAACTATTTAAAATTTAATTTTTAAAGAAATGTTTCAGTTATAATTGACATTCAATAGTATGTTACCCTTGTTTTTCACACTATAAGATGCACCTCCCTCCACTCAAATTTGGGAGGAATAATGGTTGTTAATGCTGCTGTCGAGTTCTATTTACATTTACATTGGTGAAATATTATGTTATTTATGTTATTAAATATTTCACCACATTTTTTGCTTCAAAATTTTTTTCCTATTTTCCTTCTCTAAATCCTAGGTGCATCTTATGGTCCAAAAAATATGGTAATTTCAGGTAATGGAGCACATTTTGAGGAGTTCTTCTAAGGTTATTTCAAAGTCACATGGAAGTGTTGCCCACCAAGATATTTAGATACTGTGTACCTATCTTAACTGAGTGTTTGAATTCTCTCTTCCGATTGCTACAAGGAGAAATAGATGGAATTGTCCAGTGCTGTTCCAAGGAAAGAAGAAATCGAGAATAATAGTATATTCAAGGTTCATAGTATCTCCTACCCACCTGCAGTTGTATATGTTCTCTAACATACATTCAAAAATAAAGGTCCTGCGTGCTGTGCGTGTAATTGATGTTTCCGTGTTATTGAGAGGAGCTTGACAAGGACGAGGGGGACAGCTGGTTTTGATCATTTAGAAGAGAGGAACATGAAGTAGTTTTTGTCATTCTTTTTAAGAATTGTGTGGCTTCGGTTGCACAAGGGGCACCTGCTACTTCGGGATGTCACAGCATTTCAGGTAATTGAGGCACAGTCTGCTCCGTTAAGAAACCCAAACCCCAGGGTTCTGGACGGCTGCCCAGATCCTTCTTCTCCCTCTTTAGAGAGTAGCAGTGACTTGAAAGCGTCGGCTTCTCTTTTCATGCTCACACCACACGTGATCGTGCGCACTATTTGTAGTTCGGTAGTCGGTGAATTCTTGCCGATTTCCTCAGTGGCTTCACGTTCTCACTCTGTGGTGACAGGAGCAGGAGAATCAGAGATGATCTTAGTGATTCATTCAACAGATAGTTCTGAAGAAAGCATTTTGTGCAAGCCTGCTCTGGGTAACAAAATGCCAACATTTTGAAATGCAAGTTTCTGGATCTCTAAGATCAAAATCTACCCAGAAAAGACATAGGTCCTATACGATTTGCCACCGTAAATGGAAAGAACCCACTCAGGCTGGAAATCTAAAAATCCCAGCAGACTATTTGTAGGGTCATAACTGCACCAGAGCCGCAGCAGCAGCAGAAGCATCCCTGCCTAGATTTGTCCGTGACTGTGAGTCTCAGAGCAAGCAATCAGAATCACTTGGTGATTGTGGGGGTGGGGGCCCTCGCTGGAACTGATTGCTGAGCCCCCTCCCCAGAACTTCCAATCAAGGAGCTCTGGAGAGGGACCAGAGAATATGCATTCCTAACGAACAGCCGAGTGTACCAGGGTCCACCCTTTCAGGACCACTGCCTTAGACAGTCGGATCTGAGGCCAAGAATCTGTGGCCTCCGTCCAGCAAGGAGCAGATAGCGCTTTCATTTTAAGGATAATTGTGACTTAGCGAGACTGTAATTCAAGACCTGACCGTGGAAGCTGGTTTTGTAGATTTTGCCTTATTTCAGCTGATGTTCTCGTATCCGAGGTCGACAGGCTGCAAGCCCGGAAGCTGCGGTAGCGTCGTGGTGGACCGTGTTGGGTCAGGGCCTGCACTCCTTAGGTGATCAAACTCCAGCTGTGCCATTAATTAACTGTGCAGCCTGGGGGAAAGTGTTCACACGCTTGGGACCATGGTTTCCTCATCTGCAGAGCGAGAATCATAATGGTGCCGACCCTGGGGGTCACGGTTAGGTGTTTTGAAATAATCCATGTCCTGCATTTGGAATGGAGCCTTGAAAACTTTAAATGCTTAGTAAATCTTAGCTTTCTTTCCCCTTCTCCTTAAAATTTTTTTTATTTTTACATTATTTTTTTCAATAGCTGGTTCTTCCAGGGTTTTAAAAGATTCATACCTTACCACCCAACTTATCAATTTATAGTTAAAACATACGCAAACGCTAAAGAAGTCACAGTGCCTTCTCGGCATCGTTCTCCAGAGGAGCCCATTCTGGGCAGCCGAAATAAGATGAGAAGCTAGCTGCAAGCAGAATCTAGAGGTTTTATTTCATTGCTCAGTCAAGTTGCTGGGCAATTTATTCTTCACGAAAGAAACGTTCTCATACCCTGATAGATTTAATAGCCTCATTGGCCAGTCAGGGAGCCTTGTCCTTGGAGAAACATTCACAAGGAGGGTTTTTTTGTTTGTTTTTGTTTTAATCTTTTTGGCTTTTAAGGATATTTAAAACAAAACTGATCTAGTAATCTTTAATGTGATTTTTTAAATTTAATGTTATTTTAGAGGCATGAAGAACACTGTTAATGATTATGCAACCTGAGAAAATCAGGCTAATTTACAAAGGAAAAGCAAACTAAAAAACAAACAAAAAACACCCCCCCCCAAAAAAAAATAGAAAAACAAAAAGCAGACAAGTCTGGCAGGTGTAAGATAAAGTCAGAATGCGCACCGGCCCAGCAAACGCTGCCCTGGACCGAGTGAGGCCGGCGGCAGGGACTTCGTTCACGGCCGTTGTAGTGGGTGAGAGAGGCCGAAGGTCAGTCTGCATTCACCTCCACTGAACTGCAGGGCACTAGAGTTTTCCAGGGTCGGGGCGTGGGAGTCTCCGGGTCATGGGTGTGTGCCATTTGGCCTTACCCAAAGGGTAAAAGGTAAACCTTCTCCTGTGTTTGTGACGGGAGGCAGTTTTATAACTTGGAATAAGGCTCCCTGAGGCTGGGCGGCTTCCCCCACAAGCACCGGAGACTGGGGGAGAGGGGTGTTCTCTTCCCCAGTGGTTACAGGTCAAAGGGAGGACTCGGGTCCTTAACATCTCAATGAGGCAGGCAAAGCATCTGCAAAGGACAGCTTTTCTCACGTAGATGCTGAGGAAACTGGAGTCAGGAGCCTAAGAGTCTGTCTGAAGCGGACACTTCCTTTTACCCAATTTGAATCACTGAAGCAACTGTGGCCTGAATGCGCTTGGAAAGAAGCCAATGAGAGAGAGAGAGACCGAGAGAGACCAAGAGACCCCGTGTGCCTGGTGGATGAGAACATCCAATTGTTTTTTATTTTCTTTTTTAGCTTTAATGAAGTATAATTGAAACAACATGCATTACACATACTTCAGATGTAGAACCTGATCAATTTTAACCTATGAACACACCTGCAAAAACAATACCACTTCAGTGTATTGAACGTGCCCGTCACCTCCCAGGATTTCCCTGGACAACATCCACTCTTCCTTATGAGTATGATGAGGAGGCGGAGTGGAGGGAAGGGGATCCCCTGTGTAACACAGCCCACGCTGCCCGACTGAGATACTGGGCCGGAACGAGGTAGCGCGTAGAGGGAACCGAGGGAGATAGAGCTTTCATTCTGTCTACAGCTCTGAAGTTAAGCCCACATGTTCAACAGCATCTCAGCTACTTTATTCAAGGTCTATTTCTCCCAAGCATGTGACAGCTGTCCTTGTCATCGTGGTACCCGTTGTCCATCACGCTAGCCGAGTGGGCCTCTGGCCATGCCTTCTCTCCAGTCCTGATCTGGTCTGGGTGGCTCACCTTGGTGGCATTCGTAAGCTCGTCTGGAACTGCAGCAATACCTGTGACTCACTGTCTTGTGTCACTTCCTACCCACACCCCCCCCCCCACCAAGAGGGCTGGCAACTGTGCCCGCTGTGGGTGGAGAGGGGCAGGACCCTATTGTATTATCCAGCCTGGAATTCCTCGATGTAACACCGCCATTACTCCAAAGCCTGCCCTGTGCAAAGTCCTATGACCACGTGAGGCATTTCTAAACCATATTTTAGGTTGAGTTACTATGATTCAGAGGACTTCCAGTTGCTCCTATCAGTGTTTAGATGGGTAAACTGAGGCTGAGAGAAGAAATATTGCTATGTGAAATGAAACCAGCAGGC
The DNA here is from genome assembly GCA_039655065.1 of Glossophaga mutica. NCBI lineage: Eukaryota > Metazoa > Chordata > Mammalia > Chiroptera > Phyllostomidae > Glossophaga > Glossophaga mutica. The sequence continues at coordinate 5,283,395 of CM077313.1, read as the reverse complement.
TAGGAAGGGGGTAAAGTTCTAGAAATATGCTCCTAGAGCTGTGAATGACCACTCTTAAGGACATGTAAACGACTTTAGGTGGGTATAACACAGGAAGGCAGCAACCTAGGGTCCAAGTGTCCCCCTTCCCCAGACGGTGTAACTGCAAATGAGTTCATCAGCTTGGTGACCCTTGGCTTCTTCATCTACCAAGGGCTTGGCCAGATAGGGTGATTTACAAGGTTCCGCAGAGTTCTGGCTTTCCGATTCCTGCTGGGGTGGGGTGAGAAGTTCAATGGTGTGCACTTGATGTTCTGTTTAAACGATGACAGGCTGTGGGTGTGGGAACATCCGGCCTCTGGGGGTGTGGTCTCCCTCCACTGTGTGAGGAGTCCCATGTCCGACACTGCATGTCTCACTGGTCCTCTAACTTCAGCGTACACGCTGGCAAGCAGACTCCCCTTTGCAGTCCCTGCAAACTGTTGGTGGTGTAGTACTTCGTGTGACAGAAGAAAATTTAAGAGCAACAGCTCCACATTTTCAACATAAGAAATGTGACATTTTATACAGCTCGAAAAAAGAGTTCTAAGGATCAATGGCAAGAATTTTGTTTTTTTAAAATGTGCCATTTTGTAGAATTGCTTTGCTCATACACTCCGTGCTACAACTTGTACCAACTTCATGACACAAGAAAATAGATCATGGAGAATGATACATTTCCTCCATGGAAAACATATCAGTCCAGATATTAAATACTAAATATATTCAAAATTAACCACATAGTATAATGAGAGGTATTTTGCTGGACAAAAATGAAACTATTCATATTTCAAAACCGATTAAATCCATAGGAAAGGTTTTGGAAATGGGACTTGGGTCATCCTGATGGCACTAATCAGCGTGAGCGTCAGAAGTCGTGACTCTGCTACCTTTAAACGTGCAGGATTCGGATTTATTCAGTGGCTGTGCGCAGCATTCGACATCGCACCCCCTCCGCACCCTTCCCCCTAGTGATGAATCCTGGTGAGAGGTGGCCGTTTGACCCCGGAGGGCCAGAGCGCCCAAGCCTTGGTGCTCGTGGTCCGGCACACGTCCTGTGTCTGCCTTAACTCTGTGCTCAGAATTTCACGTACTGTCCGTTCAGTCATCAGGAGACGGGTTCCGGTGCGGACCTGGACCGTTGCTCTTCCCATTGGAAAGGTGGAACCGACTGCTGTTGCCTGGGTGGGAAAGTTCCGGAATGTTTCAGTCTGGAGAGGAGGGGGACGTGGTGTCATGCAGTTATACTCCGAGTGCCACCTCCCAGCTCTGGTTGGCCGAGACCCTTTCCTGAAAGGCCATCTGTCTCAGTCTTGGTCTGTTAACCTTATGGACCAAGTGACTTCTAATTCTTTTTGCTTGGGATGATATCATTGACTTTTTCTTTATTTCCATACCTCTTCTCAAATGCTAGCTCCCCCCAGACATGCCTGCCTCACAGCATTTTTGTACTGCTGCTTTTTGCCAGCAGACGTGTATTTCAAATTAATAATCAGCTGTTTCCTAGACTGAAAACAAAGCCATTGGAACCCATCTCGCATAGATTACAGATCATTATTTTTGCTCCAATACAACATCTGTGTTTTGTGGGCTTCTCTTGCTTGCCAATGCCAGAAAAAGAACAAGTGTTGAATTTTCAAGTTCCTTCCTGCCACCCCTAACCTGTGTTTTTTTTGGTGGTGGCAGCAGTGGTAGTGATGGAGTGTGTGTGTGTGTGTGTGTGTAGTAAATCACTAAACACAAATTTTCAAGTCACAAATATTGTAAATTTGAATAGGTCCAGAGACACCCAGCTCACGTGATTCCAATAGGAGATACCACAGGTTCATTAGCATTTTAGTTCTGAAATAAGACATTTGACAAATGGCAAATACGTGTGTTTGGTGCAACCAAATTTAAATTTCAGAAGGTCATATGCTGCCTTTGTCTCTACATTGTAGGCTAATGCTTCCATTCAGAGGCAAAGATGAAGACAGCTAATGTAACACACACTAAGAAACAACTTTCATCACAACTTACCCATACATTGCTGTCCATGGCTAGCTTGATATTTAGCTGGAAAAAATGTTTCCACTTCCCCTGCTACTCCAGCCCATATTTAGTTTCTACAGCTTCGAGGACCTCGGACCTCCATTTCTCTGGGCACAGTGACACCAGGGAATGTCTTACATTTCCAGGCTTCAAGGTTTACCATTACTTTGTGAGGTCCTTCCCAGCTCTTTTGGATTCTATCACTCCAGACCTTAGAGAAGTAGGTAAACGCGCATCCGGACAAGCTTGTCGTGTTATGTTCTCTTGAACATACAGTGTCACATGCACCAAGCCTAACACTTGGAGGAATGCAGTCTACACACCCTGTGCGAATAAGCATAGCAGTAACTTTTTGGTGGGGCGGCCGGCGTGGCTCTACTCCAAGATCAGCTTCCCCGAGAAGGACAGGTCTGCTGGCTCTGTTTGTAGGCCCCTCACTCTGGATCGTTGTCGTCTTTATTCTTCCTTGGATCTCCGTCTGCATCCACCAGTCGCATTTTCTATTCCCAGTGAAAAGTCGTTCTGTAGTTTGGGTTCGTTCCCATCAGTCAGAGTAGAAGACACCCACAGGCAAGGGCTTGGCTCTCCTCCTTGAAGGTCCCTGGGGCATCATTATTTATGCTTTGGTAGCAGGTCTCACCTTCTTGTACCGGGCAGAACTGCTGGGTCGGGTGCTGGTTAGGAAAACACAGCGGTCATTAACCTTATCGCTTTCCCAACTGAGGAAGTTCGGGCCACCACGGGCCGAGGCCAGCGGCCGTGTGTGGGTGTGAAAGACCAGAACATCGGAGGCCCTCGCAGGATGAAGCAGGTCCCCAGGGTCTCGGCACGAGTTTAAAGTAATTTCCTATAAACAATTGCCCTCAAAAGTGGAAGTCAGTAAAATGATCTTATAAAAGGGCCAGAGAATGCCAAATCTTATCATATATTCAGGTTTTGCATAAGGAGGATTTTGCTTGCTTTTTTAGAACCATCTTGACTTGTTTATTTCTTTCAGGCTGATTTTATTTTTGCTGGAATCATCCACCTTAGTTGCCAAGAGTAAAGTCAAAACCACTACATTTTATTTGTTAGGTTATTAAAATTACATTATAGTTCTCTCTGCATGGGTAGCCTTACATAGATGATTTAACAGTAAATGGTTCTCAAAAAACTCCATCCCAATGAGAGTTCCTGAGCAAGAACCAAAGGTGAGGGACCGAGAGGATGCTGGAGAGAAGAGCAGGCCTGGGAAGTGCGTCCAACAACAGGGTGCCCTAGCGGGACACGTCACCGCCCCGTCCCCTCACCTAACAGGAGGGATGGGTGACCTCCTGCTTCACAGATGCTGAGCGACTATGGTGGAAGGTGGGGCTGTTTCTGTCCACCTTCTTTTTTGCTTTGTCTTGTAGTGTTCACTTAAAAACTAAAACTAAAACTAGCAGGACTGTGGAGGCAGAGACCCGAGGGTACTTCCCAAACTGCCTCTCCAGGGAGAATTAGCTTGGATAGGGTACCACCTCGTAGATGTGGTCTCAGAATCGTGGGTCCAGAAACTCTACCTGCATGTTACATTTACGGTGGTTAGGCATATCAGAATAGCCTCCTGCCTCAGTTTCCATATTGGTAGGAACGGATAAAAATCGTATTTGACTCGAATGTAAAAATCGTTGGGACATTACTCAACACCGATCTAGCCACAAACGTGAGTTGTCATTCCTAGTTTTATTTGAATTCCCAGCAGGCGTGTGCTAACTTATTATTTATTTATTATTATGTTTAAGGGAGTGAGGATTATTCTCCTTTCAAAATATTTTGTTCAGGACATCAAAAAAAATAATTGGCAAGCTGCATTAATTTTGAGGTGCTTCTTTTATGAGGAAAGAAAAAGTGGAAGAAAAGATCTGAGTGGTTTAGTAGATATTTTATTGGGGCTCCAAAGATCTGGCAAACTACCCCCCACCCACCCCAGTGTACCACAGAGAGTCCTTCAGTCTGTCTGTCCGTCTGTCTCTCCCTCTGTGAGAGAGTCCTGCCACGTAAGAGTGTCCCTGAAAACGGTTCTTGTGTATTTTGCTGTCATGTTTGGGACGTATCTGGAGCCTTGAATGCCAGCGTTTAATTGGCCCGGGCCATCAGTGATGGAATCAGCAATAGACGGATGTGCAAGCAGGGGGAGACCACAGAGCCACATCCAGGTCTGTACAGCCGTGACTGTGGGAAACTCGAACCAACCGCTTATCTTCCCCACCGGAAGACAATGAGAGAAGATGACTTTCTCCCAAGAGTACCTGAATATTACCTCAAGAGACTGTCGAAATTATTGAATCAGACTGAGCTTTAACGTTTAGTTTAGGTAAATTCTTATCACACGCGCCAGCTAGTGGGGACTCTTGGTGAGGAGTCACATCAACTATGGGCAAATGTTAAAATGTTCTGTGGCATGAGGACATTAATTGCAATGTAAGATGCATCTTGCGTCTTCGACAAGAGAAAAAATAGTACGTGTGGATGAAAGGACTTTTCGGCAACTGATTAGAGGGTGGTGTGATTAGACAGGAAGGACCACAAGGAGGTGGCGCGGCTCAGGCTGAGCAGGAGGGCGGGGGACAGACCTCGCAGAGCCGTGAAGGGGAGGGGAGGGGTCATGCCAAGACGTCCCACTTCATGCTAAGTGCAACAGGAAATCACGAAAAGAAATGTAAGCCAGGAAGCAGTATAGCCATGTTTTTATTTTTTTAAAAAATCGCTATGGTTCCTAGATGCAGAACACATTTAAGGATAGATGTAGCTGTGGACCCAATAAGGGACACTTGTCACTTTGACCATGAAGGAGCCAGTAGGTACAGACAAGTGGGTAGATTTCAGGAGACTTTTGGAGAATTATGGGTAAATAGTTGTATGTGCTCTCTTTTGTACACGTATTCTTCTGCCTGTGCATGGAACAATTTACACTGTCTTAGTCAATTTAGCACTGTAATGAGATACCAAAGATTGGGTGCTTTATAAACAACGGAAATGTATTTCTCATCGTTCTGGAGGCTGGGAAGTCCACCATCAAGGCAGTAGCAGATCTGGCAGCTGCCTTTTCTTGGTAAAGTCAATGCTGCAAAGGGCAAGCTGGCTCTCTGGGGTCTCTTACTGGGCACGAATCCCATTGCTGAGGGCTCCATGCTCAGGACACAATCCCCACCCAAAGGCCTCGCCTCCTGATGCCGTCGCCTTTGGGGCCAGGGCGTCAACATGGCATAATTGGGAGGGGACACGAACATTCAGTCCGTAACATGAACACCTGGGTGTGTGCATAGCATATGTATGTGTTTATGGACAAACTTAGGAAAAAATAATGTAGAAGAAATACATCAAAATGTCTAGAGTGAACATATTCAAGCTGGAAGGATTTGGGACAGTTTTTGTTTCCTTCTTTACATTTTTTCTTGTCCTAATATACGTTTACTGCACAATATATGTTATATATTGTATGTGTATATTCATTGCAAAGTATATATTTAAATAACAGTAATATGTTAATGAAATATTGTAGAAATTAAGTTATAAATAGGGGTAGTATCAAGAGAATCATAACTAATTCATTACAAAACCTGTTTTCTACTACTTCAATATGATATAATGCTTTTAACAAAAATATTTTTAAAGGTGAAATATTTTTAATCTCTGAAATTTGTTGTGGACTCTCTCAATTCATTCATGAATTATGCATAGCTCTTTAAAAATAGGAAGGTAGCAATTAATAATGGGGTTGATTTCATTAAATTCCCTTTGCCATTAAATGGTACCAGGATTCAATACTGCAACTATTTCAAAATTAAATTAATGTCAGTGACCTGCAAATGAAGTGTGAGATGCAGTATTTCTATTTTCTTACCCTCCCTGTTTCTGAAGATGCAACTTATCTTCTTTTTATTTTTGTGGGTTTTGTTTTTAAAATATAAAGTTTAAGAGAAATGATCTCCAGATTGCTAGAGTACAATCAATTAAGAGTTTCAAATAAAATGTAAAATTTTATCTAGAGAAATTGTCTTTTTAAATTTAACAGTTTTTTTTTTTTAAGATAGGCTGACTGCAGAAGAATCTAGGGCATTCTTACTGAAAGGTTGGTGCTGCGTGAACCCTAACTAATCTTCAGTGAAAACAAATCAGTTCCATTTGGGTGCTCCCCATTGCTCCATATCAGGTCATCAGTCCTTATCAGAAATACAAAACAATGTATAACAGTCAGTTGACCAAAATGCTATTGCCTGGTCTTCTCTGAAATAAGGTTCTATGATGATAAATATAAAATGTTCTAATGACAGTGGAAATAGGTTTACATCATAGGTCATATGATATCACATTTAGATACACAAATAATAAAACAGGAGGGACAGGGAGAGGTGTCATAAAATAACATTCTAGGATACTGCCTAAAAATTTATATTTACAAAAATGCGTAAGTAATAAAATAGTTAAATTACTTTTTAAAGATTAATGTAGGGTTTAGCGCTCTCTGTAGCTATGTAATTGGCCTTGTTTCTACTATATTGGGTAACTTCTCCTATGGGATTTTTTATGTTAATCTCCTCTTTTGTCCCTTGTACGATTTGATGTATACTGAACCAAGATGATACACTTTTTTTTTTACTTTTTAATTTTGTATTTATTATTTTTAGACAGAAAGCTACAGAAACAAAGAGACAGAGAGACATCCATTTGTTGTTCCACATATTTTATGCCTTCATTGGTTGAGTTTTGCATGGGCCCTGACCAGGGATCAAGCCCGCAACTTTGGAGTATTAGGACGGTGCTCTAACCACCTGAGCTACCCAGCCAGGCCTACGATGATGCACTTCTTTGAATAGCAAAGGACCCTGAGCCTCTTTTTGCAAATCACGCGAGATCATGAAAGTACTCACATTTTACAATGTTGCAGGAAGTTAGTGAACCAAATTACTTCTTTAAAAAGGAGTTTTTCGCCCTGGCTGGTGTAGCTCAGTGGATTGAGCGTGGGCCTGCGAACCGAAGGATCGCGGTTCGATTCCCAATCAGGGCACATGCCTGGGTTGCCAGGCCAGTTCCCAGCAGGGGACATACGAGAGGCAACCGCACATTGATGTTTCTCTCCCTCTCTCCTTCCCTTCCCCTCTGAAGATAAATAAATAAAATCTAAAAGAAAAAAAATTTTTTAAAAAAAGGAGTTTTTCTTTGGGTTTAACATAGCAGAGAATCCTAAGGGGCAGACAAGGCAAGTTATTTCATGCGTGAAATACTCACACAGCTATTGAGACGGTGACGTACCAAATGTGCCTCTGCCCTCTCTGACTCTCCGCCTTACCTGCAAGAGGAGATCTTAGCACAAGGTAGGAGCTGCAGTAGATGTGTGCCGTCCACCTGCAACGAGCGTATTCCCCTAAGGAGAAATGGGAACGTAAAATGGAGAAACCCGACGGGGGACAACCTCACGCTTTCCTGGACCCCCGAGGATGCCTGGGAGAGATGCTCTCGGCCCCTGCGGGCTGCCCGCACCCAGCCTGTCTTCTTTCTCATTGCCCATCACGACGATCCTGGCAGGACAGAGCTGCTTTAGGTCTTAGAGTTTCCTCTTCACCCCAACACTCTTTCTTCCTGGGAAGGTCCTTATGGTTAACGCTCTAAACCGGGACACCTTCCCCATGTCCCACACCCTTGGGAGAATCGGAACCGTTGTCTTGAGGTTTCCCTAGGTGCTGTGCTGCGTCCTGGGAGAATGAAGCGCAGAGTTACGACGCTAGGGCACCATTATTTATTCTCTTGTATCTGTGGCTTTGCTCATCGGTGTACCCTCTCTCCCCTCAGGGTGCAATCTTCTTCAGGCAGGAAATAGCCTTACTCATTTTCTATTCCTAGAATCTTACACAGGGCTTCGTTCACAGAGAGCACTGAATAATTATATAAATTGCCACTTTTAATTCCCACAATTAGTCATGTGAATTAGGCACTATATTCCTCATTTTACAAAAGAATAATCCTAGATGCAAATACCAAGGTGACCTGTCCGATATCATTAGTGTAAGTGAGTCTGAAAATAATTCTGTGATTCTCATTGACAGAATCAACAATCAAGAGAATAATTCTGAGATTTAACTTTTGAAAAGCTCTTCAATGTGTTTTAAAATGAGAGGTGAAAATGAAACTAAATTATTGTTTTAATTATAATTTTTTTGAGAAATGTATTCTTTCTACATATATAGTAGGAAAGTGAAAATCTATGGTAATTCATGAAATAGGAACCTAAGACACATTGTCTCTTGTTTACTTAAGAGAACTCACTTATAACACTGGAGGAAAATAAATTTTAAACCGTTCTATAACTCAGAGCATTTCTACACTTGAATCAGAGTTATATAATTTTACATCAACAGAGAATTTGTTCCTTTGTTCTTTTATGTAACCATTCAGTATTTGTTTCCAGCTTGCATATGCAAAGCACTGACTTTTTGTCTAATCTTACCTTAGCTTTACACTTGTTAAAATATTGTCCCATACTATACATTTCTAATGCAAACATGGAATTAATTTTCTTTGGTGATTTTCGGGGATATTTTTCTGTAGCAGGATTTCGAGTTTAAGTGAAGTATGTGTTCAGCCAGGGCTACGCATCCCTCTCGTCCTATGAATTACCGTCAGTTATGCCAAACCCCCTCTTCAGTGGAACCAGAGAGCATTTGTGATTGTCACGCTTTTGTTTTAGAAGTATAACATGGGACATATACTCAACATATAGTTTTATATTTGAGCAAAATCACAAATATATGAATGTTGCCAAGACCATTGGTTCCCCAGCAGGACTACAGTTCCCGAATGTTTGCTCCCTATCCTCAGGAGCAAAACAAAACTTAATGTAAGGATTTAGCCTGAGCAGGACCGGTGCCGCTTCGCTGGGCCGCACTGGACGATTTAGAAACCAAACACCAGAACGGCTCAAGGAAGGCTTCTCCCAGTGAACCTTCTAGAAGCCTCAGCCTGTCCTTTCTGACCTGAGGGAAGAGAACCAGGTTTTCCCGAAAAGTCCTTCAGCAGCAATATCTGAAGGGTTAGAGCTCGAGGTAAAGCTGCCAGCGCTGCAAACTTGAAGAAGACATCCCGCTGACCTTTAATAACATTGGCCGGCCAGTGCTCAGTGTGGAGAGTCTGTAGTTTAAAAATCCCATTTGAGGAAACGATCCCCCATTTGACAGGATCACTGCCTGTTAATCGTCTTTTTGGAGTGCAAGAGTTGACCAAACTCCGTGCAGAAACTGGCCTTTTGTATGGTTCTGACGACCGTGAGAAACACTTCTCCGTGGGGGTAGGTCTGCATGCCTGCTCTCAGCCTTGACTCTCTGATTGCCCGTTTCATTAACACTCAGCGCTCCTCATCTTCTAAACGTAGTGGGAAGGTTATATCACAGAAGTAGACTTGGCTCCCCAGAGCTTCTAGTCCCCATGTTTTCATTTTGGTCCCTTCATCTCCTCCATGTTTGATCAATTAAATAGCCTCGAAGCTGGGAATCAGTGATATACAACAGTGGTTTCAATACCTGTGTATGTACTGGTGGAACAAAAGTAATCACTGTAAGCTTTCGGGTATTGCAACTCTCCTGTAATAGGGAATAATCAAAGACTTTTAAAAATTAAGTAATTTGCTCAAATTGCACAGACAATAATCAGTAGTGGCAAAAGGCACCATTTTCAGGTCACTGAGTTTCAAGAACTCATGTCGTTTATAGTCTCCAAGACATACACCTACGTTTCTGGCCACATTATCTCCGTTTAAATTAATTTAAGTAAACAACTCCAAATAACACCACTGGTGAGAATAAAATCTTGATTTAAACTATTTCAGAGCACAGAAGTAGAAGAAAACTTTCTAATGATTTTCATGAAGTAATTTCAATAACTTCAAGTCTGACAAAGATTTTACCAAAGCAAAACAAAAGCAAAAACATGCACACACACACACAAAAACTCAGACCATTCTCACTATGAGTATCAATGCAAAAGTCGTAAAGTATGCTAAACAGCAATCAACAGCACATTGTCGTTAATAGAATGCCTTGAACAAGTGGGGACTGTCTCAGAAAGGCAAGATGATTCAATATTAGGAAGTCTAATGCTGTGAGTCATCATGCGGATAGAGCCCAAGGGAAAAAAAAATAGGATCACTTCTATGGAGATTGAAAAGGAATTGGACAAAATTTAATGCCAGTTTAAAAAAAATAAAAGACCTCTGTTAAATAGGAATTGGTAAATAATTTCTTGAACGTGACTTTATGTGAGCAGCTCCATCTCCAGCTGCATCTCCAAAACCATCATGTAGCCCACATCTCTGAGAAAGAACAGCGCCGGGGCATCCCCACTAGAACAAGATGCTGCTGCCTACTGCGTTCACTGCGACTTGGCACACTGGAGCCACACAGCAAAGCAAGCAGTTAGAGGCATACAAAAAGAGAGGGACGGAACTGCCCCCGTTTAGAGACGCTATGACTATCTGAAAAACTGAGAAAAATCAATAACTGCTTGATACAAAGAGGTAATTCGATAAGCTAGCAGGGCGTAACTCTAACATACAGAAATCAATAACCTATGTATAACTAAACAAAACCACGGTTGAAGATACGTTGGGAGGGAATAGAACACTGCTTACCTCCATTGCCCGTAGCGGTGGTCTCCAAGGATTTGTTTCTCCAGTCGAGATGTTTGGGCAAGTGCGGCGTGTGCAGGGAGCAAAGGGAGGATTGTGTGTGTGAGTAGAAGGGCAAGGGGGGTGAGAAGGAGAAACCCAGTGCAGAACCTCGAGTGGGGAAGAGTGGGGCTGATTCCGAGGCAGACTGACTGGGCTGAAGGACACGCGCTACTTTGGGAAAGCTGCTTCACTCTTGCTCGGTTTTGCTTTGCAGTTGGGCGTAGACTTTGAAATTGATCGTTTTGAAAAGTGGGCTTTTGAGGTAGCTAGGTCACATTCACCCCATCCAAGTAGAACCAGTGTATGAAGATTCTGTGTTTGGCGCTTTATTTTTTTCAGTTTTACTCCCCATGTGAGTTTCACCTAAGAGAAAATTGGTTGTTTGGGGGCTTTCATTGGTACCAACCATAAAATCCTACCTGCTGTATCTGTCAGTGCAATTGGGTGTACACGGGGCTGCGGAGCTGAATTTTGACCTCAATGCCATGTCCACTTAGGGCCAGTCAAGCAGAAATGTGGGGTTTTCTGCTATGTCATTGCTTGGCTACCTACTTTGACTTATTACTTTGGACGGCAATTTTCGTGGGCTATTTTGGGGGTGTATGGGTGGATTTCTCTTATGGTGGTACATCCTGAGTTACTCTCAGTCGGAAAAAAACAAGACTGAATTCCAGGTGCGCACAGAAGGGAAGTGCAAAAGGTTTCACTTGCTTTGCAGTATATACGTATTCGGTGTAAACCTGTCACTCGCCTTGGAAAGGAAATGGTTATAAGTGAAATCTGCTTTCATTCGGGACAAAAACAATCAACGGTGGAAAAAATAAATTAAATGCTCAGTGCTAAAGTCAAGTTTAGGCTTGAGTAATTAGGTTTGGGAATACATTTCTGCTACTGAGGGATAAGCCCCTAAAAACCCACCGTTATTAATTATCTGAAACACAAAGAAAGACTCAACTATTTTGACATAAAAGATAATGCTATAATAACTCTGAATTAAAGTAAGATCAAGAAACTCTAACCAGAAGCAAATTATAGCCTATCAATTTTTCTATAGGCAATCAGACCACTTTCAAGTAAGATAATAAATCTGGTGAAATGAGCTGTTTGTAATTAAAATTAAGCATGCCAAATTGTTTCATGGCCATTTATAAAGTCAAGTGCCTGTTAATAAAACAGTTAGATTTTCATTGTTGTTTTTTCCATTTTAGATGAATTATCTTCTGGAAAGTGGTCTAGCTTTGGGGGATTCTGAAATTTATGTATTCTGGGTTTGGAAAAAACTGTAAATGTCTTCATCATTTTCACCTCTTCACCTTCTCCTGCGAAATGTTTAGCGAGCATTCGCACTGGCTCCAAGTCTATGAATTGAACAATCATCATTCGTGAATGGCATGTTTTTTGACTTTATATGTGTTTTTCTGTTTCTAGAGAACTAAAGAATAGTAATGAGCTCATAGTAACAGCTTCGTGATGTTGTTATAAATCACTCTCACGTAGGACGTGGTTACCGTACAGCTCTGCCATCGCATGCCTGTGGGGTCTTGACTTCCGAACAGTAGAATTAGAGGGGGAATATCTAACCATGAAAGCAGCAGGCAAGCACGTATGGAGTTGACTGACAGAACAGCTGCCCAACATTTAATGCCATTATTAGTCACCTATAGAAATAATTCAAATAACCCTTGCCTCTCCCAGTTTTGCTGTGAAAGTTTCAGCAATGACAGATCCCTGACATGCACAGTCGACCTGTTAAAAAGCCTTCCTTCCTGTCCTTGCCCGTGCTGTTCTCGCGTCCAGGTGTGCCTTCTTCAATTCTGAGCTTTTGCCCACCTGCGAGCAGTTCAAGCCTCCAGTGCCAACGCCTTCCGTGGCGGGTAGCCACCCCACCCCCGCCACGGCATCCTCTGCGTGAGCGCCCTGCATCTTCCCAGAGCATCCTGCCCATGCCTCCAGATAGGACGGACAATGGCGTCTTGATTTCTCCTTTTTCCTCGGGATCCCCAGGGCTCCATACGCTGCATGGAACGTTACAGGTGCTCAGGACGTGTTCTTTCCATTCATAAAGAAGAGAGAAAAGTATCGCCTGCTTCTCCTAGTTACTCCTTCCGTGATCCTTACAGACAGCGTCTCTGGAAAGCATTTCATTTTCCATCCCCTGATAATGTTAATCAATGTACCTATACTGCCAATTTTATTTTTTTGGTTACAATGTAAAGTCTCCCACAGAGCCCTAAAGATAACAGCACATTCAATCCCATACAAAGACAAAGAGGACGGTCTTTAGCAGTTTATTTTACAACAAAATCCAATTGATAAGAGAGTGAATGTTCTACACTATGCTACCCGAGGTTTCTATGAATGAGTTGAAGTTCATGAGTGAGAGTGAATTTGAATCAACTTATTTCTATACTCGTGCTTAGCCAAGTATTAACAGAAATAATGATCATAGCGGGTCATCAACCAGAGACTGTCTTCTGGGAAGCACGTCAAAAGGAGTCACATTAGTGAACGTACTTATTTTGAAAGTGTAAGGACACAGTGTTAAACGGGCTACCTTCACTACACACGATAGGAGACTATGACGAATTCATGCGCAACCTGTCCCCCACTGTTTATTGACATTTCTGACATTGGATTTGTGCTCTGGCATCCTCTGCCTTTTTGTAATAAACCAAACAAAAATTAAGGATATTATTAATCTGAGAGTTTTATCTCTGGCAGTAACAAGCATTGAGACCTTTAGAAACCCTTAGTGTGTTTGGCCATAATTACAGGCATCTCTGAAGGACGTGGTAAGAACTGACTTTTTTTTTTTTTAATGGTTTGCATCCTCTAAGTTCTTTGATTCCTTTTGTGCTGGGGCATCTGTGACAGATGAGGAGAAGCTTCAGGTGCCGTTCTCGTCCATGGACCAGCATTTGCTGTTCATGGGCCTGCTCTGTCTCCGGTGCTGACCCAGGTCTTACCGAGATAACTGACCTAACGAAATGTAGAATCGACCTGAGGTGCAGTAAGTCATTAGGAGATCAAACAAAAGCACGTGTCACAGGTCTCAGTCCAGGATCCTCGGGCCTCCGCCCGGGGAACCGCAGGCTTTCCCGCAAACGTTTTCCAACCCTCTGCCTCCCTCAGCATAACCCTCGTTTCCTGAGTCCTCTGAGAGCCAAAATCCACAGCCTTTGCACAAACACTATCCGTCACAAACTGCCTCTGATAGGGAGCTTTCCCACCAGCTTAACTCACGACAAACACTGCCTTCCAAAGGGACGAGCAGGTTTCCTGAAAAAAAATAACAAGTTAAACAGCGAAGATAATAGCAAAGCCGTAGCAAGCATTTCAAGTGCTTAGCACATTGTTTGTTTTGAATCAGCTATAAAAAAAAGTCAGAAAGATTCATTTTCCTTTCTTCATTGTACAAATATTAAAAATGTACATAAATACAATATGTCTATTTCAACCCAGTGCAAAAGAAAAAAAATTTTTCACAATGTCAGACATGGGAGAGAGTGTGTTCAGACAAAAGGCCTTCAAATTGCTTAAAGACAATGAATACGTGTTTTGTTTATTTGACCGTTAATGGGGAAGTAAGAACTATTTATCTGTATGTTATATGTTTCCCAAAGGTCTCTAGTTTGCAACTATTATTCTCCATGGTAACTCAGGACAATTATGTGGTATTTTAATGCACTAGACAGATGCCTAGGGCCAAGTCCCAACTATGCCACAAACACGCCCTCCGACCCCGGGTCTGCTGAGCTTCCCAGAATTTCCGGTTCTCAGTTCCTTCATCTGTAAAATAAACAGATTAAACAAAGAGCTCTATCATTCTTTCTAGTTGTAAATTTACCCTATTCTAGTTTAGTGGTTTGAATGTTCTGTTAAGCCAGAAGTAAACAGATAGGAATTTTACAAGTAAAAATAAAAATAATTAAAAAACCAGTGGCACACACACCCCTGTATTATGAAAATTTCATGTTGTCATAATCTTCATAGGCTGTTAAGGTTGGAACAAAAATGAAAATATTCAACAGAACTAGAGGAAGCGGGAGTAGCATCATTCGTCTGAGAGGACATAAACAATCTGCGTGGCAAAGAGACCTAATCACAATAATTCTCTCGTCCAGGCTATTTTTTTTTTTTTTTTGAGGTTCTGTGCTGTCTACAGCTCTCTCAAATGACAGCGATGGCAGTTGTCCCTCTTGAAGATTGTATATGCCAAACAGTTTGTTCTTGCAGGGGTGTTTGCATTCACGTTTAGACTGCTGACTTTTAAAAGATGGAAAACATACTTCCATGGTACACGTATCGCTGAACTCACACGTAAAACAGTGCATCCATCACCAGTGTTTGAACAGACTTGAACCCTTGTAGCTGTTCCGTTGTAAAAGTTACCAGGTCCTCTGGTCTGACAGGGTCACTTCTAGTTTGCAAAGTTTTGGACCAAATAAATGCATGTCCTGGGAAAACCCAGGCACTCTGTGTTCCAAAGTCGGGGCTGGGGGCGGGGGTGGGGGTGGTGGGGGTGGCGGCAGCTTCATTAACGAATAATGTAGCTGTAGAATCTCTTCTTAGTTCTTCACTGGTTCCCGTTTTCATTATTTTGGGGGAAGAGGGGCAACCCTGATTGAATCTTTTGAATAAAAGGTCAACACCGAATAGACATTTTTAAAAAAAATTAACCCTCTCTACTCTGTGTGTGTGCGTGTGTGCATGTGTAGCTTATGGGAAAATGTTGCCTTGTTGACAACTAGAAGATGAAGATCTATGAACTCTCCATGTCTGCCTTAGGGAAGTATCTTTTCTTTAAGAGAAAATGTTCCGTGTGGGCCATCAGAAGCCATTGGTGTCTCCCTACTTTCTGGACTACAAATATGCATGATACTTTTTAAACCGGATCACATTGGAAACGGGACATTTGGAATGTTCTTATCATTAGTGAACATCTGAGGGATCGGAACACAGAGCTGCCTTCACCAAGGAGCTGTTTTCAGTTTGCTTTCAGGACCATAGGAAGTGGGGAACGAGCGCAAAGAGATACGGCGCTTAACCGTGTGATGTGATTGGCACAATTTTTGTGCACATTTTTCCAACTTGCTAAACTGACATTAGTTATTTAAAAAAAAAATAGTAACTTAAGCCTTTGGAAGCACAAGCTATAAAAAAATTTAACTTGTTTTCATGGTCATTTTATTCATAGTATCTCCTCCTTTAAAGTTTTTAATCTTCCTAATCTAATAAAAAATACAACTTTGCAGTATTCTGTAAAAGTTACTCATACTATTACTGTCTTTAACAAAAGAAACCTATAAACGTATGGGGTTTCACTGTTGTGTTAACTATTATTTTATTATTCTTTTGGTACTTTCTGTATATTGATTAATTTGTGAGTACACTGTCTGTGCTTGATTAGTGGGTTTCTTCAGGTCTGGCCTTGCCATTCTGATAATTATATCAATATCTAAAGGCCTCACTAATTTTTCAGATTACAGGGCTGACGTTAGATGTGTGTTTTCTTCATCTGTAAATGAAATAGCATTCTGGTAGGTGTAGAAATTATGTAAAGCCCTGAGTCCAACCATTGGACTTACTGTATCATGCTGTTACATCTAGATGGTAGATTTGAGAAAAATGAAATAGATAATCTAAAGCTTAAAATGCAGCCGCGTGAGACATTCTCTGCTTATACGCTCTCATGTTCTCGAAAAATGGCTCCGAAAGCCATTTCCAACTATTCCAACTGATTGACATTCCCGTGTTCCGAATTCCTTCAGTGATTGCTTATTGGGCACCTGCTCAATGGCAGACGGAACTATAGACGGCAGACAGAGGGTGGGAACCAGACACGGAAGGTGCAGTCTGATGGAGAAGCCGTCTGCACCTCGGAGGCTCCGTGTGAATGAAGGCCTTCCTTCTACTGTGAGAGGAGAAGGGGGCCATAGAGTTGGAGGAACAGTGCACAACAGGTTAGTGACTTCGTTAGGAAGCCTGGCTCTTCCCTGTTAGTCCCTTGGAGATGGGGATCGTCTCCCTTTCAAAATCACACGACCGCAGTGAAGGAGAGAAGATACCTGAGCAAATCGGGGCGATGATGGAAAGCAAGGCAGGGGACAGGGCTGTTGGGTCGGCTCCCACCGCTTGCTGCTGCAAGCCTCGTGCTCCAGCCACACTCAGCGGCTCATCACCCACAACAGCACGTTACCCGCTCACCCTGGTGCGGGCCCTCCTCGTCCCTCCGTGGGCAAAGGCGTTCTTCCTTCCCTCCGGGCTCACCTAAATCTATGCGTCCGTCCGAAGATTCACTTGTCCCTAAAACCCCAGGCTACTCACGCAGTTGTGATGTATGCTCTTATTTCCGCATCAGTATTTTTAGTATGAGGCATACAGAGAGACCCGACCTCTAATTACATGTTCATGAATAAACATAAGTTTACGGAGACTTCACTTCCTTTCTCCTTTGTTTCTCCAGATCTGATGTAGGGTGCCTTGACCAGAGCAGGTGGCCGGTTAGAATGTGCTGTTACTCTCGCATGTTGGAGACAGGGGGACCTGGGGACAGAGAAGGAGCTCACAGGTTCCTCCCTGCCTGGGCGCCTGTGATTCCTTAAAAGCCGTTTTATTCGTAAAACGATGGGGAATGCATTGTATAATTATAACCTCAAGTAAATTAACAAAATAAGATAAACCGAGCTCACGCTTGTTATAATACAAATGATTTTCATGATGTTTCTATTGTAAAGTGAAAATTAATGATTGATATGGTTCGTGTAGAAATGTATAGTTATATAGATGTGGACCAAAGATGCATGATTATTTTTAATGGAAAACTGGGGCATAATGTGAGAGGTATAGTCTATAGTCTCTCTGTATTTAAATATTTCCATAAAGAAATGCCTGTTGAAGGAACTCCATCAATACACCATTAGCTTTTCTGGCTGTGTAACTATAAAATTAAGTTATACAGTAATGAAATACTAAATTACTTGCTGGAATTATGATTACTCCTCAATATAATTTCAGTTTGACCAGAAGCCATAGAAGGTAGTGATATACACTACATAGAGAGTGTGCCTCCAACTAAAATTGAAATTTAATTAGCATGCAAATAAAAGTACTAAAATATTGTTGAGGTCAATATCGCAGGTAACGCAGAAGAAAACTTCACCACAGTTGTGGAACAGCTCTGAGGGTCAAGAGTATGAAGAACAGCATTTAAGAAATTGAGCTTTCTAAATGAATTGCTTGTCTTCAGCTATAATTGAGAACAGGCCAACAGTGACCAGAGGGGAGAGGGGAGGGAATTTCAGGGGAAAAGGGGAAGGGTTTAGAGCAACAAGTATAAAAGACACATGGACAATAACAAGGTGGGGTGGAAATGGGAGGGAGGTGGGGAGGGCTGGGGTGGGAGTAAAAGACAGAAAACTGTACTTGAACAACAATTAAAATAAAAATTTTAAAAAATTGCAAGGCAAGACTCAGGGAGACATCATCAATTCAGGAGGTCGCTTACACTGGGATGGTAATTTATAAAGCACTTTAAAGAATCTCCAATAGTTCACAAAACAGCCCATAAGTACCCTCAAGGTGCCCTTTCTGAAGTTGGGAGTGGGCACCCTGAATTCCAGGTTGCAGCGTGTGGCACCCCACCAGCAGATGTGGGTGCACCCACAGGCCTCTGTCCATCCAAGTCCTGAGCAGGTGGGTGCTCTCAGCTGACTCCGAGGCTGAGGCTGAGGAGCTTGATTTTAGGGTGAAGTGAAACTACCTGTACATTCAGGGGTCACTGTCTCAACTACAGGAGGTCTATAGTCAGGTGCTGCAATGTTACACCCACTAAATACAATGAGGGGAGGATTGTATTGTCCACTCAGAGCAAGTCACATGGACATGGGAGGAGGACCTACGAAAAAAGTAGGGTCGGGAGAAATGGCAAAGTAGGTCAGAGCTGCCCTTGCCACATGCCGGCTGCCCTCTGCGCCGCTGCTGCTTCTCCGGGCGACCCCCTTCTCCGAGAGCCCACCGCCAAGAACGGGCAGGTGGCAGCACCTTGTCCATCCCACCTCGGCCCTCTCACCAGGCACGTGGGCCTCGCCGGGCGCTTCTTAGACACACAGAACCTCAGACTCCATCCCAGACCCAAAAATCAGAATCTTCGTTTTAATGAGATTTTCAAGTGGTTCCTATGCACGTAAAATTGTGAGAAGGACGGCATTTTCGGACCACTCGCTCAGGAGATTCGTCGCAGCAAGCAGTTCTGATGATTCCGCTGTTTGTTATTCGGTATCGTGCCAGCGTGGTTCTGAGGCTGTGGTACTGGCAGGTTGTGGTTTTTCCATTGGGTTCTACGGAACCAAAGGTAGCTTTAAAGACAACGGTAAATTTCCTCTGAATTGTATTTAAACCCATTTTTAACTCACTGTAGGGGAAAAATAAATAAAGCACCTTCCGACTGCTTTGAGGACTACTAGTAACATTCAGTTGCGCTGTCAGACTGACATTATTTAGATTCCAAACAGAAGCTCTGCCACCGGGCCCTCCTTGATTAGGGAGCATCCACAGAGGACGGACAGATCCGAACGCCAGTCTTCTCAGGGCTCTGCAGTTGAAATCAAGTCTGGAAATGAAAGATACTTGGGGCAAAATAAACCTGCAGCCGTCATGCGGAACCCTGGGTAGAACTGCTGCATCCATCCATCCATCCCAGCAGCCACCACACGGTCCAAGAGCGAGTCTCTGTCACGTAACTGTTATAGAGTAGAACTTTCAAAGTAGAGCTCTTGTTGGTTTTGTGTATTGAGATGCAAATACACTTAATTTTTTTAAAGGGTGTTCTGAATCTGAAGCGTTTGGGGCAGTCTCAGCACAGCAGGACAGACGGTTCCCACCGACTGAGTGCCTGATACCAGGACAAAGTGGGCGCCGAGATGATTTGATGCGTCACTTGCTCCCAGGCCTTTGCTCACAGCCTGATGGCACCTGCCGCCTCCCCCGGGTGTTCCTGACCCCGGTCGAGAAGTTCTCAAGTAGCAGCAGTGGAGAGGCATTTGGATTCCTCGTTTATAAGAAGCAAAGTTTCAAGCTAGGACACGGCTGGAACCAAAGATGCGTTTCCTGGGACTGACTGAAATAATGAGTTTACTCACTCATCAGTCTGGATTTAAGACCAAAATCGTCTATAAAAATAACCCGTGTTGCTTAGAATAAAAGAGATGTTTCCTCTGAACTTACTTTAGTTGCTTGGCGTAACTTTCTAGCATTGAAGGCATCCGTTTCTTCAGTCATCCCATCCGTAGAGGTTCACTGAGAGCGGGGTAGGCACCTTGTCATGCGAAAAATCATCAGAGAAAAACTCCTAACTGCAACGCGTCTCCATTGAGAAGAGACATGGACTCAAGCAGATCATCAGGAACAATGTGACAATGTTGTCTTGGAGATACACAGAGATGGCTGCGTGGCGGTGCAGCCGAAGACGGAAATCGTCAGGAAGTGGGAAGCTGGGTGAATCTGTATTTTGTTCGGCTTGGTAACTGGTCCTAACATTGTTTTTTAATATTCTGTTAAAATATTAGGGTTCGAAACCACATTTGATGGTTCAACCTGACTTGGAGGTAAAACATTTCTCACCATTAAAAATTAAAATGCCAGTCATCAGCATATGGATCCTGTTGGATTAAGAACGAGAAATGATAAAAATAAAACATTAAAAATGAAATATTAAAATCTCATTTAACCAACAGATCACTTTTAAAGAACTCCTCAATGATGAATTTTAGAAGTGTTTAGTTAATCTTGCTTGGTAGGTATATGCTAACTTACTGTGTAAGTACACAGTAATCTTTTTTTTTTTTTTCATTGAGACACATAGATTTTCTGCTTTGTACGTAGAGTGCGTTTAGGTTCCGACCTGGGTTTCCTTTGCATCTCACTGCACTTCTATGCTACTTCCAACCAGTTAACCGATACAGTGAGCTGATGTAAATTACTTTCACTGTTAGGCTGAGCTCATAGTAACTGACAACAATTTAGGAAGTAAATATGCTACACAGAGGCATAGATGTCCAGTGTTCCAAAGCTAAGCATCAAGGATGTGTCACAGATTTATATAATTTTGAAGTGTCTGTCCCACTGCCCCCTCCCATGAGCTGGGCAATCAGGACTTCTGGAGGCAAGGACCTTCAGCTGAGCCCGCGCCTCAGCACCCGCAGAGGGTAGCAGCTATGGGAATGGGCCCAAACAAGTCGAGACCGCCCGCCACTCGCATTTATACCTCCTTGTCATTGCTTTTTCGCTTGTGCGGCTGGGACAGTTTTCGACATTTTACTCCTAACTACTGTAGTATCCAGATTTCTGTAACATTTCACGTGTCTTTGATGAGCGTGAAGATCTGCGTGGATTGCAGGACCTTCCATCGCCCCCTGGGTGGTAGGGCCCCTGAAGGGGGACCGCTTCTGCAGTCTGAGGACACCATGCCCAGCACCCCCACCGAGTGCCTCTTACGGGTGCGGTGTGGAAGGAGTGACATCAGCATAGGGCTGGTACAAAATGTGCCTTTGTCCCCTTTAAGTTACACCCTAGGACATCCATAGTTCAACAAAGGATCCTTTCCTTGCATGGCATGCTGGGATGCCTGAGAGGTCCGTGCATCTGTATGTCTGAAGGTCGGTGGATTTGCCCTCATGGAGGTGGCAGAACCAGGGGAGCAGAGGTGGTCCCCCTGGCAGTGGTGCCCACGATCCAGGCGACGCCAGCTGTGATGTTGTCACCAAAGACCCGTCTGGCAGAAGGGCTTCAGGGTGGAAAGTAGGTGCTCCCAATTGGATCCCTGTGAGAGAGGCAAAAACTGGTGATATAGCGCCACCTGCTGGAAAGAAAAGATAGGCCTCTAATTGCCAGTATACTGAACTGTTAACTCAAAGTGGGCACAGCTTGACCTTGAGGAGAAAGCCGTTTGCTGCTGCCTCAAATGCACCAGCAGAGGTGCATCGAGTCAAACAGGATGAAAACACCACAGCAATATGGTGTCACGAAAGCGAAATGACAATTCTCCAAGAACCCCACACCAAGTCACGGAAGATCAGGATCTAACTGATGAAGAATTCAAAACAGCTGATACGAAGGAATGCAACAAGGTACAAGAAACCTCAAAAAGGCAATTCAGGGAGCCGAAGAACAAAATTAATGAACGGAAGGGGCGCTGTACTGAAGAGACTGAAATTCTGAAGGAGCGCTACACAGAGCTTCTGGAATGAAAGACTTCAATGAGCGAGATGATGAATAGGCTAGAAAGTGTTCGTAATAGTGCTGATCAGCTGGAGGAGAACAAGCGATTGAGAAGACGGCGATCTGGAAATGGTATCGAAGAAGAGGAGAGAGAATTAAGATGTTTAAAAATTAAAGAAAACCTACGAAAGTTCTTAGACTCCGTTAGGAGAGCCAAAGTAAGAGTTAATAATGGTTATACCACAAGGAGAAGAGGAGGGGGCAGAAGGGTGATTTAACAAAGTAATAGTTGTGAACGTCCCAAACCTGGGGGAAGACCTAGGCATGCAAGTCCATGAAGCTATTAGATTGCTTCGCGATCTCAGTGCCCAGAGATCTTCTCCAAGATACATTATAATGGAGCTGTCAAAAGTTAATGACAAAGAAAGAATCTTTAAGGCATTGAAGGAAGAAAAGGAAGTACTCTACAAAGGAATCCCCATTGGATCATAAGCAAATTTCTACACAAAAGCTCTGCAGGGGAGGCTTGAGTGGAATGACGTATTCAAGGTATTGAAAGATAAGCATCTCCAGCCGAGAATACTCTACCCAGCAAAGTTACCCTTCCGAAAATAAAGGAGAAGCAGAGGTTTGTCCGTACAAAAAAAAGCTGAATGAATTCACAACCACTAGACCTTCGTTACAGGAAATGTTACAAGGAGTTCTCCTTGAAATAAAAGGACAGAAGTGCAAAACGGTTCAAGTAAGGTGATAAAAAGACAGAACTAGAAAATTGTAACTGTATTTTAACATAGGGCATTAAATCATCAAATATAGCATGAAGGTTAAAATGCATTAAAAACTATTATAGTGACTAAAATGTGGTAATGAACTTGCAGCAAAAAGGGATCCCTTGTGACAACAATAGTATGAAAATGAGGAGGAAAATGATGGAGCCTGAATATGCGAGTGAAAATAAGTTGCTATCACCAGCAAAAAGGACTATGTTTATCTATGAAATATTTTATACAGATCTCATGGTAACTGCAAAACAAAGACCTAGAATAAAGACACAAAACCTATAAAAAGGGGGGAAACTGACCACATCACCATAGAAAATCACCGACTTCAAAAGGTAGACAGAAACACAAGGAAAAATAAGTGATGGAGCTACAAAGCAACCAGAAAACGAGAGATAATGGCAATCGTAAGTCCTCATGGATCAATAAGTGCCCTGAATGGAAGTGGATTGAACTCACCAATCAAAGGCACAGAGTAGCTACATGAATTCAAAAACAAGGTCCAACCAAAGTCTGCCTTCAAGAGGTGCATTTCAGTTCCAAAGACAAGCAGGGGCTCAGAGTGAAGGGGTAGAAGAGAACCAAGCAAAGAGAACCAAGAAGAGTCCAAGCAAATGGTGACCAAAAGTAAGGAGGTATAGTCATACTTCTATCACACACACAGACTTCAAGTCAAAGACAGTAACAAGAGACAAAGAAGGCTGATGTATGATAAAGAAGAAATCAATGTATCAAAAAGATATAATGATTATAAATACATATGCTCCAAACAGATGAGCACTAAAATATATTAATACTGTCATATTTTAATAGAGAAACAGAAAACAGTACGACCACAGTAAGGAACGTCAGTACCCCCTATGAGCAATGGTTAGAACATCCCTATAGAAAATAAACAAGGAGACGGGGGATGTGAACCAACTATCGAAGAAAGAACTAAGCACACACGGATAGAGTACTCCTTCCAACAGCAGCAGGACCCACGTTCTTCGCAAGGGCACCTGGGATGTTCTTCAGGAGAGATTATATAATAAGCCATAAAACTAATCTTAACAATTCTCTCAGGCCACACTGGCAAAAATTACAAATCAGCAATAAGAGGAAAGTGAGTAGATCTTCAAATATATGGAAACCCAACCACACACTTGTAATAACCAGTGGTTCCAAGAAGAGATCAAAAGGGAAACCAAAAGTTACCTTGAAACAAGTGACTATGAAAGTACAACATTTCAGAGTTTGGGGGATGCAGCAAAAGCAGCTCTAAGGGGAAAGGTCATAGCAATAAGCACATAGATTAAGACATTAGGAAACTCTTTAATGAACAGCCTGTCCTTACAGCTCAGGAAACAAGAAAAAGGAAAAAAATGAGACCAAACTTACTAGAAGGAAGGAAATAATAAAAATCAGAGCAGAAATCAATGAAAGAGAGACCAGAAAAACTAGAGACAGGATGAATAAATCTAAAAGCTGGTTCTTGAAAAAGATCAACAAAATTGACAAATCTTTAGCTAGACTAAGAAAAAAGAGAGAAGACTTAAATAAAATTGGGAGCAAAAGAAAAGACCTTACACAGAAATACAGAGAGCTGGCACAAGTCAACACAAAAGAACAGCAACAACATCAACAAAACAATCCAATTAAAAAATGGACAAAGGACCTAAATAGACACTTCTCCAAAGAGGACATACAGATGGCCAATAGACATGTGAAAAGATGCCCCATGTCACTCATCATCAGAGAAATGCAAATTAAAACCACAATGAGATATCACCTCACACCTGTCAGAATGGCTGTCATCAATGCATCAACAAACAATAAATGCTGGCGAGGATGTGGAGAAAGGGAACCTTAGTGCACTGTTGGTGGGAATGCAGACTGGTGTAGCCGCTGTGGAAAGCAGTATGGAGTTTCCTCAAAAAATTAAAAATGAAACTGCTTCATAACCCAGGGTTCCCACTTCTGGGGTTATACACAAAGAAACCCTAAACAATCATTCAAAAGAATATATGTGCACCCTTGTGTTCATCTCAGTGTTATTTACAATAGCCAAAATTTGGAAGCAAGCAGCCCACGTGCCCATCAGTAGATGAGTGGATTAAAAAAAAAAAGCTGGGATACATTTACACAACGTAATAATACTCAGCTGTAAAAAAAGAAGAAGAAGAAGAAAATCTTACTTTGCAACAGCATGGGTGGACCTGGAGAGTATTATGCTAAATGAAATAACTGAGTCAGAGAAAGACAAGTACCATATGATTTCACTTCTTTGTGGAATCTGATGAACAGAATAAACAAACAAACTCACGGACACTGAGAACAGACTGATAGCTGTCAGAAGGGAGGGGGCTGGAGGATTGGGTGAAAAAGAGGGAGGGGGAGAGAGAGAGAGAAGGAGAGAATGATAAGAGTCTACTATGAACAATTTTATGCTAAACAACGCATCCGTCCACACTGGCGGAAGGGGCGGAGACACAGAACAAGCTGGTCCCACATCCATGTGTGGCGGATAAAAATTCAGGAGGGACATCTAGGGAGTGAGGAGTCCCAGCCCAGGGTTCCAGTGTCAGTAAAATAAGTCCCCACAACTTCTGGCTGCAGAAACTGGAAGATTTTTGCAACCAATCTCAACCAGAAATTGAGTTGGTGTTAGAAACTTCTGGAGCCCCAAGCACTTCCTCTGAAAGAACCCACACACGGACTCGCCTACTCGGACTCACTCCCTCTGGGCTCCAGCACTAGGGTGGCAGCTTGAAAGGCACCAGTGACATACAGGGCGGGACTGAAGTGTCTGGCATCACGCAAGGCATCGTGACCCATGGACATGAACGGTGGTGTGGGGATTGCCTGAGGGAGTGGGGGGTGCTCCGTGGGGCAGGGCAAAGGGGAAAAAATCCGGACAACTGTCACAGCATAATCAATAAAATATAATTTTTCAAAAAGTATCCGTTTGTGGGGAAGTTGGGTAGAGGAATGGATGGGCGATATTAGGAGATAAGAACAGAAGGAAGGCAAGAGTTTGTGCTGTTGAAACAGGAGTATTCCTCAAAAAAAAAAAAAAAAGCCAACCTCACTATTGCTGGAGTACAGGCGAGTACACAGCCTGAAGGCTGTGGCACAGATAGTCAGAGCTCCCATTCATTCGCTGACCCCCTATTTACTGCCTGGAAATTATCCAGTTTATGAACATTATCCCTAACCCTGAACACTGCCTGTGAGATAGGTCGGATTTCTCTGTTTCTCACACGAGAAAACTGTGGTTCAGAAAGTTTAAATGACATCGTCACAACGGCCCAGCTGGTAAATAGAAAGACCAAGATTTGAACTCGAAATCTGCACGTTCCCCCTATGTTCTGCTTGCTGCCTTTTGAAGTTAGTGGCTTCTGTTGGACAGCCGGGCATAGGGGAAAGGGTAAGGAAGACTTAGAAATCTTTTCTTATTAGGCTGGTATATTCTCATTGCTGTCGCCATGGCATCATTTCAAAACCTCCAGTTGCTGTGGAAAGCTCAGGGTTACTCCTCTCTGACTTGGTATTGGCCTTGATGAAGAAGAGGACAGGAACCAAGATGGCTAATCTTTCATCTCTCCCCAGGAGGAGATTTCACTGGTGGCTTTTGTTTTGGTGCAAAAGGAGAATGAAATGAATCTCCCTGTGAGATGCAAATGAGCCTCTCAACTGTTTCGTTAATTTCTACTGTTTACTCAAAAGTGGGAGACACCAGGCCTGCGATACATCATCTTTTGTGCGCCTGGCGCCTTCCATCACGAATCCTATTAATCTGCTCAAACTAACAAGGATTAATTGTCTTGGTAAGGCAACCTGGCATTGAAGTGATGTATTGCTCAGACAGCTTGGAGTCTGGCCACTCATAAATCTCGTGTTTCGTTGGTTTATTTGTGTTTGTCTCTTTCTCTGACAGATGTGTGCCCAATCACTGTGAGCATGGTGGGAAGTGCTCCCAAACATGGGACAGCTTCAAATGCACCTGTGATGAGACGGGATACAGTGGGGCCACCTGCCACAACTGTGAGTGCCAGTTCATCTCCCTTTGAACTTGGAATTGCATGCCATTCCCAGGTCTCCAGCTGTGCTTGAAAACGCAGCAACCCGCCTAAATCCACGTACTGAATCGCTTGATTCGGAAGAACACGGAATCGGGGCGGTTTCTCCAGGACAGCATTCCAGTTGTCGAAATCTATTCTTTCATGCCCAGGGACTCAAAATGAAGGGGCGGGGGGTGGTTCCCGTCCTTCGGTGAACGTGTCCTTGAAACTGGAATGCTGATCTTGGGGGTGACTCAATGTGTCTGAAGTGCATCTGTCTGGGCAGGTTGGGAAATGGTGTGAGTGTGACATCTCTCACCGGGTCCCCATTTATCAGGCCACCAGAGAGGCCGGCCGAGTGGCATCTGAACAACTGGCTTCTGGGAAATAGTCTTGTTCTCTCTCACAACTATTGGGCTGCCTTTTTTTTTTTTTTTTTTTTTTTTGGTCAGAAAAAGATGAGCTAGAGAGTGATGTCCACCCAAGTAGTATATCTGAAATACACACAGGAAGACCAATTTTTTAATATTAAAAATGAAAATTAACAGGTAAGGATGACTAGGACAGCACAGAAGGGCCATGTGTTTTATTGTGATAAGCCTGACCTGAAAAGGTCAGTCAAACTTAATGTTTGTTGATTGACAAAATTGTTGACTCAAAGGACATTTTTAAAGGAATATTAAGTCTATAATTGTAATGTTAACTTTCCAAAAATGCAACGCTGTTTACAAAGCACTTTTGAAAACAGATCTGCCATAAAACATGCAGCCGGGAACAAGCTCATCTGTGCTCTGCGTGTGTGCGAGCGGGGAGCAAGGGGAGAGAAAGAGTCTCCCTCTGTCTTTTGTCAATATTCCGAAAACCTGGAAATCTAACATCCAAACCCTCTAATTATGCAGACTGCCTTCTCTTCACTTTTAAGAAATGAAGACAAGCAAACACTATCAGAATAGAGTTCTGGGGACAGTAAAAATGCAACGTACTTCTCTGAGTCTTTTCTATCCTTATTTGTCGTCATGTTCAATCAGAAATTGTGGTCGGAAATATTGGGAGACCTTCACTAAGAAAAAATATTTGTGATTTATTTCATTGCACTTACATATATTTTTCGGAAGATATTTTAAAACATGAGACAAAAAGGACTAAGAAAATAACAATAACAGAAAGATAGACAGAAAAATAAAAATGGATAAACAGTAATTCATCAACTATAAGGTATATATATATGAATGCAAGAAAGTATTTTAATGAATAAAGAACAACACTGACATTGAAATTAATTAGAATAAAGGAGTTATAACTAAAATTGCCTTTCCAATCACATCAAATGTTAACTTTCAGTGTATAATACTCATTATATGGTAAGTTTGAATTAGGTAACTTGCATAAAACTAAGTACTTTTACTTCACCAGCATAATTTACATAGTATCATGCTATAAATACCACCTCTAACTGCAAGGGATTTTGTTTCTGAATATGGAAATTCTGAGGACAAGCAGCAGAAATCGGTGGTCGCTATAAGGGTTTCCTATCTCAGTGACCACTTTGATATTGAATTAAAAAGCAAATAACTATTTTCATAGCTGCTGAACTCCACAGCAAAAAAATTTTTTTTTAAATATTCAACATTCTAAAACAATTTAAATATATTACTGGTTGAACAGTTGCGTGGCTTTTTAAAATAGTAATCGCTCCAAGTATTAGGAACATCCTGAGTGCGTTTAGGTTGGTCTCTAGTTCAAGCTCTAAGAGCAAAAGGGAGATGATCCCCTCCTTGCTGTTTAGTCCCACCTACTCCTTGCTCCCTGTCTGTGTCCATAACAGCATCCTCTTCCGTTCTGACAATGAGACCCCGAGCCCTTGCCGTCCTCTCTGAAGGAGGCCAGAATCGTGAGCGTCCAGTGTGCGCCTCAATAGAGCTTAGAAGACCATAACGCACAATTCAAGAAAGGGTCAATCGGACACTATTTTGTTGTGAAAAAAAAACATGTAGCTTATTGAAGGATAAGTGCTTCCTAAGAAACTGAAAGATTTGTTGTATCTCTTAGCTACTTCCCCGGATTAGTTAAAAATTGGGAGTGTCTGGCCCAGCTCATAACAATGTAAAAATACATAATCTACGCCCTTCAAGTTGGATGGAGAATGAACAATTGTGCATTTTTTCTTGGTCGGTGGCTGCATTCTCAGCAAGAGCGTGGAAGTGGAAAGACCCTGCTTTGTGCCCGCTGTGAGATAATCACGCTGGTGCCCTTCCTGCACGTCGCTGACTTCCTTTGGAACGTCCTTCCTCCCTCTGCGGACTGCGTACATGCTGCTAAGGTCTCTCGCAGTTCTAAGAGCCAGTGAGCCTTACTTCTAGTTGCTTATGCTGCCTTCTGGGGTTTCGAACTTTGTTAGCAGTATTAAATAGTTTACCCCATTTCCTGCCGGAGACTAAGCATGCCTTTAAGTTGGCTTAGCCAGGCGGTCAAAGACAAATACCACATGATCTCACCTTTA
This sequence comes from Glossophaga mutica, assembly GCA_039655065.1. Taxonomy (NCBI): domain Eukaryota; kingdom Metazoa; phylum Chordata; class Mammalia; order Chiroptera; family Phyllostomidae; genus Glossophaga; species Glossophaga mutica. The sequence goes on along the minus strand of CM077313.1, from coordinate 5,254,127 downwards.
ACAGGAACCTAACCAACAAAACAAGCAAAATATAACCAAAGACCCTGAAATTGAGATCAGGCTGACAGTCACCAGAGGGGAGAGGGGAGGGAATTTCAGGGGAAAAGGGGAAGGGTTTAGAGCAACAAGTATAAAGGACACACAGACAAAAACTATGGGGGGTGGAAATGGGAGGGAGGTGGGGAGGGCTGGGATGGGAGTAACAGACAGAAAACTGTACAAGAACAACAATTAAAATAAATTTTAAAAAAAGAAAAGAAAAGAAGTTGGCAAGGTAAAGAATGGCTAAGTCAAGTCTGAAATTGAATATAACTAAATATTTATCAGAGCTTCAAACATGACAATGAAGCCACTACTTCAGCACATTCTCCGCACTGGTCCAGGCTCGGTCAGGATGAGACAGCTGCTTCTCCGTGACCTGTGACCATCCAGGCTAGAGGTTGTCACCCAGGGTGCAACCTGGAAGCTCCTTCTAGATAGGTCACACTGCCTGAGTTTGAACTTGGCTACATCACTTACTTTTTGTACTTGTGACCTTGGGTCCTTAAACTCTTTGAGCTTCAGCTGCCTCCTGGTGAGACAGGTATAGTAACAGCATCCTCATCAACCCATGGAGAGATTAAATGAGATAATTTATGGAGACTCAGCAGTAAACTTAGCATATGTCAGTCTCAATAAATTTTTGTCATTTCATTCCTTTCAGGATAATCATCCCTTCACTCTGAACTTCTACACTGATAATTGTCCATATCACACCATTTGTCATCTAATTTTGAGGTGCCAGTCATTGTTGGCTGTCATCTCCATGGCAGATTTGGGCTAGAAGTGAGTGATTGATGCCCATAGTTTTGTTCGTTCCCAGAAAAGTTGAAGAGAATTAAAAGTGATCTGTGTGAGTCCTAGACCTCTATCCAATTGTATATTTGTTCATTTATGCATGAAGAGTTCATTTTCAAATACAGTCTACGTAGGGCTCAGGGGAACTGAGTATTTACAAACTCATCGGGATGCCATCCTTCCGGTGAGGAAATCCCCTGGGAAAAGCCAAACGTCCCTGGGGATGGTTAGCTACCAGGAAAGGAAAAGCTGGCTGTCCTGGTCCAAAAGCCAAAGAAGCTAGTTTGCAAGGTAAATACATTACATTGTTGCAGTTTAATGCTTTTAAATTTTTCTTAGGCAGACATTCTGTTCCCAGTGAATTTCTAAAACTGACTAGGGATGTCTCAGAATATAAAATCACCGCTGGAGCGCGATCACAATGAGTAGTTTATTTGTTTGGTTACGCTGGCTCGTCCCGACCTCACTCTGCCGACGGTGAAAGAACACGTCCTTCTGGTGAGCAGGCCTCCCCTGGCAAAGCGGGTCATTGTCTTTCGCTGCTGCTGAGACCCTGCAGCTGGTCTCCCAGCCTCCTTCCCAGCGCTTTCAAGGCCCGTTAGGACCTGCTACCATCTCATTTTTTTTCACGTGTTCCTTGCACTTCATACTTACGGTTCTAATTTGCATAAATTTAAAAAAAAAAAACTCTCCCTTATTGCAAGGCATGCTGGATATTTCTTCTCATGCTGCTGGGGTCTACCTGTGACCTTCTTTGTCCTTCCATATAGTATTAACCCCTTACATGGAACTGCCCTAAATGCCTCCAGAATGTCCTCCACAATACCCAGACTTTGGGCTATTTTCACAAGGGCAGGAGGATATTTGATGGATCCAAGCAATGTTTAGGGCAGAACTTCAGAAGAATTTTTCAATGCCAGGTCTTCATTCCAAGAAGAAAAATTTCCCAAGCGTCTTGTTCCTAACAGAGAGACTCTGACCTCGCCCAGCTACGCAGACAGGCCTCTTCCGAGTGGCAGCAAGAGTGACTCAGCGACCTACACAGATCTCTTTCCATCGTTAAATCACGTGATTTCCGAATTCTGAAACACTGAAAAGGCGCAGGTCCTCGTGTTGCCACACAAACGTAAAACCAACATTTTTCTAGCAATGTTAGAGGGCAAGTTGCCATTTAAGAGGAAACTATTCTACATGTGGTGGCCTGGACCTATCACTCTGGCTCCGTAAATGTGTAAACCGTAAATGGCCCAGCATCTTACTTATTACCGTGCATAGGAAACGTGAGTGGGCATCAGTAGCCCACACCGTGGGCACTGACAATGGATGATCCATTGTCCTCATGAGTAATTTGATTCAGAGCATAATTTTGACCAGAAACGCATCCTACCTGTTTGCTGCCGCACCAACCCAGGGCACCAACACCTGGATTTATTGCCACGTGGGCATGCGGGGCCTCTATCCATTTGGAGCTGCCACAGACTTGGGCATCGATGAAGATAACTCGGCCTTTGCGTACTGCTGCCCGCCCCTTCCCCCACCCTGCCCCGCCGAAATGTGGTCATTGAATAGAATCCTGTCCTCAGGGAACTGGACTCCATTGTTCAGCTGTAAATTCAGCAGGCTTCTAAGGCCCCACTTGGCATGGCTGTGTCTTTAACCTGGCCTTCTCATATGTATTTCCTCCTTTTCTCCCTGCTCCCCCAGTCCTGGTGGCCTCCTTTCAGGGGTTCAGAGGTGCCCTGTGCCCTTGTACTGCTCCCACTCCCTGCCCCGGCCATCACCCCAGGACTCTTGCACATGCCCCCTCGCTGCTTCACCTGCTGTGTTCCTACTCATCCCTCAGTTCGCCTCTCCACAATGCTGTGATGAGGTCAAATCCCCTTTACTATAAAATAGATTTCTTCCTCTTCTCACTAGAGACGGCTGTGGCTTTGCGTTTATTGTGGGTGATGCTTTAATCACATGACCTCGTCCTCCATGGACTCTCCTATCTGAGAGGAGGCAGGGCCAGCCGTGTCCACTGCAGTGTCCCCCGAGCCCCCAGCCTCTCGTGTGTGGTCAGTGAGTATGCGCAGAACGAGAGGCAGAGAATGTACAGCATCAGCAACATTCTAAAAATCCATGTCATATATACAAGGCGTTAGAGACGGTGGAGTTATGAAGAAAGAGTGAAGCTAAAGAATAAAGAAGAAAACAAAAAAAGGGGGTGGTAGAGAATCAAAGGTGGATTAATGGAACGCAGAGAGGGTAGTGATAGTAACAGCGAAACAGCCACAAGAGGCATAACATTGTGAGACATCACTGGGGGGGATTCGGGCTATGGGCAAGCAAACCCACGCATTTCAAGTAATCTTTGAGGAAAGCACTATGCTGTGCTAAGACACCATTCACTAAAATAACTTGTGGGAATAAATAATAACAGCGGCAAAGTAGATTGCAACCAAAAATTACATCTTAGAAAATAGAGTATGGTCAACTACTGTGCTGGCCGATGGCATGAGCTATTCTAAAACAGATATTATATATATATATATTTATATATATATATATAATATAGGTTTAAGGATTGACTATCTAGTGAATGATTAAAAAAAGGTTGACTTTAAACTTGATGCAAAATTTGAATACAGTGGACATAATCCTTGGGTTTATCATGTAATATCATGTGTGTTCTTGCTACAGGGAAATTACAGAGAGGAAAAAGAACACAGGGTTTGAAATAAGATGCTCTGAGGTCGAATCCTCACATCCTCAGACTGTACGGCCAACCTTATTTCTCTAACAGCTGAGCTTTCCTGCTTGTGAAAGAATGACTCTGCCCCACACTCTACATCTTCTGTTAATCCTCAAACCCTCCCCGCACACTAGCACGGATTTCACTTACACCTGTAGAGAGGGAAGTCAGCTCTTCCAGTGCATGGTACAAGCCAGTGGCGGCAAGAAAGGAGAAGTATTGGATGTACCCCTCCTCCTCCCCACCTTCCCCCCCGCACCCCGCCCCATCCCTGTGTTATATTGGCTTTGCGTCTTGGACAATCGCTTCACCTCTGAACTTAAGTTTCGTCTGGGACATTCCATGAAATATCATCTCTTCAAGTGCTTTGCAAATTTGAAAACATCCTATGTCTGTTTGTAACTTTTATTGTATCATTCAGTTAACTTTGGTCTGATTATAAGTAGCTTAAGGATACTGAACACTGAAATAGTTGACGCTTGTGGAAAAGATCAGAGGGTGCCTCCATTCTGAAGCCAATGCTCACTGAAAAGATGAAAGGCTTTATTAGCAAATATAATGGCCACTCGGGCTGATGGGTGCACAAGGTGAGGCTGAGCTCTCGAGTCTAGACGTGGAATGAAGTAGCCAGACTGCTTCCTTGTATCAAGTGCACAATTACTAAATCCTTTTAGGTCTGCCCCCTTCTCATCCTGCCATTCCATTCACACGCCGAGACCCACTTCAGATGCTCAGCATGTCCTTGTCATCAGAGAGCGGCTAGGAGACAGTGAGTGTTTATATTCCTACCATGACTTACTTACATTGTATCCATTTGGCAATATTCCGCAGACGGGATGAGAGCTGGGTGGTGGGTAGAGAAAGGAAGAGTCAGGGACAGTAGGGGGTAGTGCTAGATAGCTCCCTCCAAAGATATCATTTCATTAACAGTCCTTATAATCTTCCTTCCTTTTTATATCTCTGCTTCATCAGGATCGTGAACCGAGGGTAAATTGTGACACATGCTTACCTTCCATAGCCTAGGTTTAATACGTTCCATGCTCACAAAATATTGATAAATGTAATTACATTGAAAAATGACTTAATGTCTTGTCACGAATTCTTTGTAACTCTAAGCGATTGTTCCATCTTTTCAGATTCTGTTGTGAGGTTACTTGTTTATTTCTGGGGTTTTCTACGGATCAGATGGGCAGGGGGAAACCGGAGAGAGGAGGATGCAGCCCCGGTGGGGTGGGGAGCGCAGTTTGCGATGGAATGTGTACGGCTCGGATCATCGGAAGCCTCGCTCGGCTGCCCTTCCGTTCTCCGGATGTTGTCCAGAGGGAAGCCGCTTCCTCACCAGAGCGCAGGCATTTGGGGAGAGGGGCAAATGACAAGGGGTGTCCCTTTCTGAAGTCGCACTTATTTACGGAAAGGAACGATAATCCCGGCAGGTCCTTACTCACACGGTTGCCTGGCAGACACAGGTAAACCAACAGGGGAGGCCAGGGGAAGGCGCTTCCTGGGGGGAAATGTTGGGAGGGACTCGGAGGCTGTTCCACCTGCCGGCTACAAGCAAAGGTGTCTCAGGGGGTTATGGTGGTGCAGGTTGTCTGGAGAAACACGGCCGAGGACCTTTCCCTTTCCCAGGCAGCCCAGGTCTCAGATCAGCCCCTGCTCTCACCCTTGCCTTGGAAAGATGGCTCAGATCGCACATAGAAAGGGGTCAATTTCCGTTTTCCAGAGACTCTTTCAATAGTTTCAAAAATAGAGAGTCCGGCACAAGTAACGCCCCTCTTTATAACAAAATCTTTTATCGCAAAACCGTAAGCATGGAATTCCGTTTCATAACAATGTCACACTCAAGCCCACCATATGACATTTTAGGTGAAATGTTCACATTAAAACTATAAATTATTGCACCCGTATTATCACCCTACCAACCACACTCAAGCAGGCGTTACCTCTGCGGAACCCTGTGTATCCTTCTCTTTGAATAAAGAGCCTTTTCACCAAGTGGATTTGCAAGGGCTTGTTAACCAGCAGCCTGCTGTGGCGATGGGCTGAGATCCAGTGAACTTCTCAGAGGCTCTGAAATTCCAGTGCCGGGTCTTCAGGGAGTTGGCCTTATTCATTAAACTCCTCTGTAGCTTGACCCTCCGAGACTGTCTCATCCCAGGAGCGAAGAGAAAAAGGAATAGAAAATACTCATTGCTTCACCGTCCCCCCCGCACCTTCTTAGGGGAAAGAGACATGGAGGAGGTCTGTTCAGGTGGAAGATACAGAAGAAAACTTCAGAGACATTTGCTTCTACGCAAAAAAAAACAAGAACGGAGAATTCAAGTTAAAAACAGTATGTGTTTCTCCTTTGATCCTTTCAGTGTCTCCCAAATCAGGCTTCCTCACTTGCTTATACACTGACATGCCTCCTATGGTCCTGTTGCATGTCTTTACAAACTTGGAGTTTACAAATGCCAATTCACTGAGGGCTCCGATTCATTCGGTAGCGGCCTATGTCTATTTTGGATGCAGCGCCCTGTGTGGACCCGGAAACACCCCAGTGAGGGCCCCCCTTCCTTACGAAGTGGACAGACGAGGCGGATAGAGAAGGAAGCGGGAGAGCCAGGACGCACGACCGTGTTAGTAGAAAGCAACGATGTTTCTGTGCCAAAGCCATACGAGGGCCAGTGTGGGAAACGTGAGCGAGGGAGCAGCGGGAACGAAGATGGCTGAGAAGGGCTCACGGACGACCCGAAAACCGGAGCTAAGAGCTGTGTTCGCCTGGTGGTTCAGACGGGGACTCACAGGAAGCACGGTGGCAGGCGGGCCCCCAGAGGTCAAAGGGCAGAGATGAGCCGAGACGGCTGGGTTTGCGCCAGAGGGCGGATGCCACCAAAAGTGAACGTTCCCCATGGGACAGGCAGCAGTCCCCAGGGAGGTGTGGCTGGTCATTCACGTTTTGGGTGTTCTCACCGCTGACTGCGTTACATTTTAGGGAAACATTTTATTCGAAAATCTTTTAAGCTAGTCAAGTATAAGTGAAATGCTAAAAAGGACTGTGGGTTTGACTGCCCTGGCTTCATCACAGAGGCCGGCACATGCAGAATTGCGGTCATCACTCATTAGCAGGCATCAGAACGTCCCAGTGATACTCTTTGCCGCTATCGAAGCCCATTGAGACAACAGTTCAACATGTGTGGCTTGCAATGTAGTGTGACCAACTTTTCCATGCTGGCTGGGTAAGGCCAAGTGAGGCCATCCGGTTAGACTGGATAAAGACACACCTTACCCCTGAGACGTTGGCCGTGGGCAGAGAAGCTTCCCATCCACCCACCCACCCATCCGTCCACGCACCCACCCATCCGTCCACCCATCCAGCGGTGGCATTCAGACCTGCAGAGAACCCCAGGTCTGCTTGCTACCACATGGCCGTCTGTCGCTGAGGAGCCCCCTCAGAGAACATTCAAGTGTCCAATGTAAAAGCATGTTGCTACTCAGAAGGAAATACTACCTTGTTAAGCCTCCCTGATGGTTTCAGTGACGCAGATAGAGACTTTCTGAGATAATCAGACCTGCGTTGCGTGAGACCAGGTTGCTGTTTCTGTGAGTTCCCAAACTACCTGAGGCTCGGTGAATGGAACAAGCTTGGTTAATTCCCTGTCCAAAAAGATTCTCCCCCGTACCGTATAATTCTTTAGATCAAGCTGGCGTAGGCTATGTGAGAGAGGAGAGGCCATCTTGCACTTCCACAGGGGGGCGATGCTCCGCAATGGAGACTGTCTGGCCCCCTTGCCGTTCTGGGAGAGGAGTCCGGGACCTGAACATTAGGTGCTCTTGTGGAAGGCGTGTGGGAACCGCAGGCTGCGTTACTTGCTTCCTAGTTAGTAGTGGGAGCATCTACTATGTTGTGACTGTGGCACCTTCTGGGGACTCAGGGATGGGCAACGGAAGTGCAGAGATTGTGGAAGGAATCCCCCTTCTGTTCTCACCGAGGCTGCATCCGCCACTTAGGATGTACTTCCCACTAATACCAGGTAAAATGTGGCATCGTCCCTGTCTCACAAAGTTTGCTTTGCCTCAGTGCCTTTGCCTCAGCTCCCCCGCAGAAAGGCCGTTCTCACTGAGCTCCATTTCTACAGCCTGAACTAGTTTTGGGGGCTGGCACATATTTGAGGGGGAAAAAAAAACAAAAAAACAAGGATACAGAATGATTTCTAGGTCAGAAATAATATGGAAGACGAATTTATGGGGCAGCATTTGAATTGCTTTTAGTAATCATGGAGGAAAGTTTATTAGGAGAAAACATTTCCCCACACCCTTTATACATATGGATTTGACAGTATGGAAGACGGTACACATGGTAAAAGCATATTAGTTGAAAGACCTAGTAATTTATTTACTATACGAAAAATTCTAAGGGACGTGGAATTAGGATTTTAGTTTGCATTCAGAATGACACTTGTTTTTCCCACTTGTCATCCCCCTGCTAACTGTGTACCACCTACCTTCACATGAGACAAATGAGTATCATTATCTCACCTGATAAATGAGAATTCGGATCCTGACTTCTCCTGCCTGGGGTTCGTAGCCCTGGCGTGGGTTCACTTGGACACTTGATTAACATCCGTTTCACGTGGCAATCACAGAAACACACTGAAAATGCACAAGCTGTAATTTTTGTGCTGGGATCATTGAGATTCCAACAGGCTCTCTATTGATTAGCTTAAGAAAACTGTTTCCATCATGCTTTTTAAGTGAGGATGCCCAGTGGAAAGTTGTTGAATCTCAGGGAACTTTTTGGTTTTCAAAAGTGCAACAAATACACCTTTGATGGTTGGGGAGATGGGCTTCCTGTGCATAAACTTAAAAAAAGGAATAAATATATGAAGTTTGAGGGAGGAAGAAGAATTTAGTAGATATTTGGAAATAGTTACTGATGTAATAGCATCTTAGGATTAGAGACTATGCCTAAAAAAAGTAAAGTGCAGCCCCAACGTGCTGCCTCCTCACAGTCTTCATACCAGGAGGTCTGCAACTGCCCCAATTTTCTGGATTTTGTCCCAATTCCCTCCCCCAGGATGTAGCTCCCTGCTCTCAGAGAGGGAAGGCTTTGGGCAGGTGAGAGGCAACGGAGGGGACCTACTAGAACAGGTGGGAAGAGAAGGAAGAGTATTGTACCCTCCGGACTGCGTGGCTAATTACACTAGGCTTTCTAGCTCCCTTGCTTCCTATAGCGTGACCTGTGGAAGGAGCGAGGGCTTGGTGCCTATTTCAAGCGGCCCTACAGACCATGTAAATGCAGTTTCGAGGAAACAGAAAGGTATTTACTTTTAAAGTTAGCTTGCCTGCGATTTCAACACATAGTTAAGGCTGCAATGCATTCTCAAATGAAGTCAAAAGAGTAGCGTTTATTTTCCTAGACAGAACCACAGCAAGGTTTTAAAACAGCAAAAACAAATGGCAGAAAGCAGGGGTCACAGGCATAATGCTTCTTTGGGAGTAGTTTTTGGATAAGAGCGAGGACCTGAATTAACGGCTCTCCAGTCCATCACTGGCTTGCCCTGTTTCCTCCTCTATGAAGGAAGGCATCCCATTCTTAAGAAATGATATCATAAAACAGTTACCAAAACTCATCAAACACGAAAACGCAGACATTCTTACCCTAAATGTGCTGGTGCAAAAGTAGACCAGACAGGTTTCTTGCACATCACCAACACTCTCTTGTACTAGGGAGATCTCAAATAGAAATCAAATCGAACACAGCACGCTTACCGCAGCCTACTTCACATGAGCCTTTATCTAGGGCATCAGCGATCGCTTTACACTGGGACAGACTGAGGGCTGACCGTGCGTTCATTAGGACACTGTCTGTGGCTTTGCCGTCTCTGCAAACAAGTGCCCAGCTCATGGCTCAGCACTTGGTAAGCATTAAATGCATTTTGAGCAACCAACCTAGACTTGTGTCTACACGTGTGTGCACGCACACACAAACACAACTAGTCTACCTCTCAAACAACCGCACACACAGACACAGCTCCCCGGGCCTGAACACACCAAGCCCTCCATCTGCATGATGGAGGAACTCGCTGTGGGGTACAGCATCTTAAAATAAAGTCCCTTTTGTTTCTCTGTCAGAGAATCCCTTTCATTTGACAATGTCCCTGATAATTGGTCCATAATAATATTTCCATGCCAGATTAGGTTTCATTAAAAATGGCATGAAAAGGAAACTTCCAGATGAACAGAACTGAGTCCCACTTAAATCTTTTAGTGAACCAAAGGGAAAAGATTTTAATTTACTCACAAGCAGAAAGCTGTCAGGGAACAATGGAAGGAGAGGTATTTTCTGTCCTTTTTTTAATAAATGACTTCAAGAGACAGGATGCTATGTGTATCAGTTTCCTAGGGTCACCTTAGCAAGTGACCACAAAGTTGATGGCTTAAAGTGACAGAAATTGATTGTCTCGCTGTTCTGGAGGCCAGAAGTCTAAAATCAAGGTGTCGGCAGGGTCATGCTCCCGTTGAAGCCCCCCGAGGAGAATCCCCCACCGCGTTTTCCTTGTCTCTGGTGGTGGCCAGCCACTTGGGGAGTTTCCTGGCCTTCGGAGTCTTAACCCTCCAGTCTCTGTCTCCGCCTTCCTGGGGTTTCTTCCCAGTGAGTGCCTGTGAGTCTGAATCTCCCTCTCATTTCTCATTCCTCACACGCAGACACTAGTCACTGGATTGAGGGCCCACAGTGTGACTCATCCTAGCGAGTTCTATCTGCAAAGACCCTGTTTCTAAAGCCAGTCTCACTCTGAGTTTTTAGTGGGCATGTGTTTGCAGGGCACCGTTTACCCCACCGCCCTGCGCACAGTCAGTCCATCCTCAAACGGTTCCATCCATCCTTACCTATAGTTCCTCACTTCCCTTCCTGCTTTCCTACCACCTCACTTTAGTCATGTCATCCCCCAATCCATCCCAGAATGCTCTTCCCCCCACTTTTGCTTACACCATCCCCCAATCCATCCCAGAATGCTCCTCTCCCCAGTTATACCACGTTTGAACGTAACACTCTGAGGGTCTGGTTCACAGTGTCTTCCTATTCAGTGAAATTTCCTCTCATCACTCAGGCTTAAAGTGATTAATCTTTTTGCCTTATTTCCATTGCAATTATTACCTGTATGATTTCTCCAGGTTTTTATATACTTATTTTTTCCCAAATGTTTGTTCATAGTCTTTTCCCCTTAATGTGAATTGTGTAGGCATAGGTTAACTATTCCTGTTTTGTTTTTTGTTTTTTGGTTTTTTGTTTTTTTTTTTTTTTTACAAAACCTAGTAGTCAGTATGTATTGTTTAAATTTGTAATTTTGAACTTGCACTGTGAGTAGAAAGAACATGAAAATCATCAGGGAAGGAAGTACGTTAAGTAGCGAACTTTACATTTCAATCTCGTGGAACCGTCACAGTTGCCTCTCAGGAAGATATTATTATTCTGTTTTAGAGATTTAAAAACCAGTGTTCGGAGCCCATGGCAGAGTCGGGCTTCTAAGCCATCCCCCATCGACTTGGTGAGATATGTATTTCACTGCGCTGAAATTTCTAGGATGCTGAGACTGTTTGCAGGCATGGTCTTGAGAGGTTGGCTTCAGATGGGAAGACCTAGTAGAAAAGCCACGCCCCGCAGTTCCTCGCACTGGCCTCCCATGACGTCACGGATCCAGCGCAGCAGCTGTGGGCGTGAGTCAGGGAGCCCCAGAGAAACGGGGCGCTCACCCAAGGGCTTCAGCCTGCCGTCACTACCATCACCCCATTTCACAGAGGCGATATAAAATCATCACAAAACATCTTGGAGCCCCAAAGACAGACTGTACTTAAATTATTTTACAATGTGTAGTTTGTGTGTGTGATATGTTTACATTATTATAAGTGTGTGTGCCTATGGCGCGCACGCATATGTCATAGGAAGACTAGGACCTTACGAATCAGAACAGCCCGTTGTCAAGGTGTTTGTGGTTAGAGGAACTCGGTCCGTTGCCCCCCTGGCTGTTTTGGGTCTGATTAAACATGCATTCGTGCAGAGACACACGCAATGACGCAACTTCTGCAAGTGATCAGACGCTGACTTCTTACAGGCGACCTATTTTGACGCGATTGCTCCTTCACGAAATACCACTGCGAGGTGCGTTCCCATGCATCCCTTCCTCGCCTCGGTCAGCGGAAGAGCTGCGCTGCTCGCCGTGGGCGCCATGCTCAGAAACCACCTCTCAGCACGCTCCTGACATTATGAATGGCCCCGATGTACAGACCCAGAATAAAACAGAATTAAAATCCAAAGTTAATTTCAAGCTCCATTAGAAATTAAAGGTGTTGGGAAAGAAATCAATATTTGCTCGGTGCAAAATGACTAGATTCAAAGCAATTAATTCTATTATTTTGTAACTTTTGAGAACTACAGAGGACCTTCAAACTTTGCAATGTTGCAATGCTCACACGTATACGCAATATGGGAGTAAAAATAATGAGAATGGTTTCCAGAAGCAACATGCACAAATCTGTGTTATTGCTGCATAGTCACACCGTGTAGGACACACACTACAACACGTGTCTTAAAAGAGAGCTAATCCTGCAAAATTTGGGGCTTTTTCCAGCAGTTATCAACGCTTGTTGTAAATCTAGGAGGATATAAGGGACAGAAACAACCCCCACAGCAAAGAGATTTATTTAAATGGCATAAATGTATCCATGTTTTCAGTTTTACTCTGTCTTTTCCAGCTCTTTTTTTTTAAACATAACACTGTAGATCACCAAGCAAAGGACCATAAAATACTGGACTCCCAACTAGTATAGGCGTTTTGCAACCTGTGGAGTTGCAGGCCATAAAAGACATAAAATGCTCAGTGAAACGTTTTTCATGTTAGAACCACTGCCACTTTCTCCCTTGTTCTGCCTTCCGGGGAGAGTCGGCCTTAACAAGTGGAACTTCTGTAGGTCCAGACAGGTCAGGGTCCAGTGGGCCGGATCAGACATCGTAACGAGGCCCTCGTTCCTTCCCTGTTGTCCCGAAGAAGCTTCCTGAGGACTTGCTTGAGCATCACTTACTCCGCAGACCAGGGGGGGAACAGTTATAAAAGGCAATGTGGAACTAAACCAGCTCTTTGCTAAGAAACTGTCTTGAGCCTTCTGGTCAAAGCATCCTCTCTTTGTAATAAAAATAGTCCATGTGACAGGGGCCTAATAGCAACAGAAGAAGACACAGTCAGGCATTGGGATCATTCCAAGACTCTTCAGCAAGAGAGAACAGAGCAGAAGCCTCATGCTCTTCAGATTTCTAAATATTGGCACATCCTTCCAGTGGTTAACATTCAACTCCTTGACCTTTCAAAAATGGCATTAGATTCTAGGACCCCATCCTAAGACTTTCTGATCCACCCAGTCTGTAACAGGCTCAGGAAATCAGCACTTTGATGCGTTTACTAGAAGATTCTAAAGCAGATGACACATACCAATTTGTGTAGACGATGCTTCCCTTTTCTCCATCCCGTCAGAAGACGAAGCCTCCCTGGGGTTCTATTTATTCTCTTTCCTTCCCTGGATAGACTTCAAGTTCTCCTGACTCGGAGAGGCAAAACTCATCCGTTAGTGTCTTTTTTAAAGAGTGAATTCACTGTCTTTTACCTCAGCCTTGCAGTATCATTTTGGTTATTAGCCACATTGACTCTCCATCACCTTGTGACCAAGAACGGCCATCACCTCAGCTTTATCAGGATGCAGGGCATGGTCAGGAAGCAGACCATGCAGAATACACTGTCAGGGGGACTTCAGGAAGAAAGGGAGTCTCTTGGGGTCTTCCCACCCCAGCCACAGGGATGGTGCACAGGTGAGAAATAGGACAGCTTAGGTTTTGTAACATCCCTTCCAGATTCTTTGTTTCTAACACTGGACATGGGTTTGAGATTACTACACATAGTGTCAGGGAAAATAAACATAAATGTTCCCAAAGGGTAAAATTACAACTGACGCCAACACACAGAGAGAAAAATTTCCCAAACTTTGTACAGTTTTCAAGTGACATCCATACATTTTGAATTACTGATTCATCATTCCCAAGTAATATAATCATCATGCATTTTACAAAAGATGCAGCAGATTAACCTAGGATACATATTAATGTCTATAAGTTTTGTTGTATTGCAGCATTTACTTTCTAACATGGTTAAATTTCCTAAGTGTTCCTGTATCATAATCAGGACTCAAAAATGAATTAACAACGAGAACAGCCTTTCCCATGGTTGTGAATCCAGAGAGCTCCAGCTGCGCATCATCCTGACGACTCAGGTCTTCCGCGGTTCTCACCCCTCCGGATGCCGTTTTCCTGCCGGTGACGGGAGGTGGGCTGTTTAGTCCATCACGAGCTCCAACCTGGTGCTTCTTGGAGCTCTTCCTAACCCTTCCTCCTTTTGTTCCGATCCTCATACACTATTTAAAACTGAAGCCAGGCCCACGGACTCCGAGTCTCGACTTCACTATTTAATTCTAGGCTTCTTTAAGAAAGGGGTTCATTCTTCCTCCAGCTGGTTTCTTTTGTAATGAAAAAGCTAATTATCCTTTAAAGCAACAATTTTTCCCTTGCTTTTTGTAATAAAACGAGGAGGTAATTTAGTAAGTTTCTAATAGTAAGTTAATGAGTTTCATCCAAGAGCTAGTATTGTGTACTGCATATTTTTGTGTACATAATGTTTCTAAACTAAGCCCAGTTGATTTTTTTTTTATTTTATCAGCAAGAAAGAAAGGCTAAAAACAGACTCATAGCTCCTCAATGTGTTTAATAGGAGAATTTAACAGCACCCAAACATAGTCACTGTGCCCACGGAACGCTCTTTGCCACACAATAACCAACTGTCCCAGACATATTTCCTGCACCTGTCTTTTACCTTAGCCTTGCGGTATCATTTCAGTTATTAGCCACATTGACTCTCCATCACCTTGTGACCAAGAACGTCCATCACCTCAGCTTTATCAGAATGCAGGGCATGGTCAGGAAGCAGACCACGCAGAATACACTGTCAGGGGGACTTCGGAAAGAAAGGGAGTCTCTTGGGGTCTTCCCACCCCAGCCATAGGGATGGTGGACAGGTGAGAAATAGGAGAGCTTAGGTTTTGTAACATCCCTTCCAGATTCTTTGTTTCTAATACTGAACATGGGTTTGAGATTACTACACATAGTGTCAGGAAACATAAAACCTGGCAGGTCTCAGGAAACCTTGTGTTCCCGATGTTCCTGGTGGTCCGTGGGCAACACCTGACCTATATCCTTCAGCCACGCAGGAACAAAGCAGAACGCCTCTAGGTAGGTGGTGTGTGTAGTGGAAGGTGCACGTGGCCGTGGAAACCTAAATGAAAGTGTGCTTTTCTTTCATCACAACTCAGGAGCCTCGTGATTCAATCCATCACCTTGTCAAACAACACAGTAGACTTACTATCTCGGGGAGTCTCGATAAGAAAGATACAAACTGGTGAAACGTATGAGGGAAGAAATAATATGAGTGACATGCGTGAAAGCCTCCTAAGAGCCGAGCAAGTGGCATTGTTCCCTCTCTGACCCCTCCCCCACATACAGTGTCACAACTCAGCAACATGGATTGCCCCACCCTGATGAATACCTAAGGCTCCGACCCTTACAACATAACAGGCATGCTGAGAAAAAAAGTATGGCCCAAATGAAAGAACAGGTCAAAGCTCCAAAAATAGAACTAAGTGATAAGATAGCCAACCTATCAGATGCACAGTTCAAAACACTGGTAATCAGGATGCTCACAGAAATGGCTGAGTATGGTTGCAAAAATAGAGGAAAAAGTGAAGGCTATGCAAAGTGAAATAAAGAAAAATATACAGGGAACCAACAGTGAAAGGAAGGAAACTGGGACTCAAATGAATGATTTGGAATAGAAGGAAGAAATAAACATTCAACCAGAACAGAATGAAGAAACAAGAATTCAAAAAAATGAGGAGAGGCTTAGGAACTTCTGGGACAACTTTAAACCTTCCAACATCCAAATCATAGGGGTGCCAGAAGGAGAAGAGGGAAGGCAAGAAATTGAAAACTCACAGCGAAGGAGAACTTCCCCAATCTGGCAAAGGAAATAGACTTCCAGGAAGTCCAGGAAGCTCAGAGAGTCCCAAAGAAGTTATACCCAAGGAAGCACACACCAAGGCACATTATAGTTACATTACCCAAGATTAAAGATAAGAAGAGAATCTTAAAAGCAGCAAGAGAAAAGGAGACATTACCTACAAAGGAGTGCCCATCAGACTGTCAGCTGATTTCTCAAAAGAAATCTTGCAGGCAAGAAGGGGCTGGAAAGAAGTATTCAAAGTCATGAAAGGCAGGGACCTATATCCAAGATTTCTCTACCCAGCAAAGCTGTCATTTAGGATGGAAGGGCAGATAAAGTGCTCCCCAGATAAGGTCAAGTTAATGCTGTTCATCATCACCCAGCCCTTATTATATGAAATGTTAAAGGACCTTATCTAAGAAAAAGAAGATGTTCAAAAATACAAACAGTAAAACGACAACGAACTCACAACTATCAACAACTGAACCTAAAAAATACAAAAAATAAAAAAAAAAGCTAAGCAAATAGAACAGGAAGAGAATCACGGAAATGGAGATCACATGGAGGGTTATCAGCAGGGAAGGAGCAGGGCAGGGAATGGGGGAAAAGTACAGGAAATAAGAAGCATAAATGGTAGGTACAAAATTCACAGGATTAGGTAAAGAACAGGATATGCAGAAGCTGAAGAACTTACATGTATGACCCCTGGACATGAACTAAGGAAGGGAATGCTGGAGGGGAGCAGGGGATGAAGGGTATAGGGGGATAAAGGGGAGAGAAAAGTGGGACAACTGTAATAGCATCATCAATAAAATATATTTTAAAAATAGAATGCTGTAGTAGACATTAAGAGCAATACAAGGCAAATAGATTTCTGTATTTAGTCATTGAGGTAGATTGCATTTTTAGATGAGCGAAGGTACAGTATGATAGGTACATAGACAGGTACAAATGTGTGGATTTTTGCATAGACTTTATTTTGAATGTTGTATTTCCATAGAATATATGTTCATATATTTTATATATACAAAGATTTTTTAAAGTAGATTATAATTTATTATATCTAAAAAAATCTAAAACATGACCTTTAAAACAATCTACCTTGTTTACAGGGCAGAATAAAAGTGGGTTTACAGTGTGAGTACATGAAACAGTTTATTTTTGTATTATTATTTATTAATTATTGTGTTATTTTTCACACAAACCACTGTAAACCTACCTTTGCCGCACCCTGTATTCCACTATGTATATCTACCATATGTATATAATTTCCAGCCTTCTAATACTTTATATACACATGTAACATGTGTATAATGATGTAAAGCTGGAAAGCTATTTCAATCAGGAAAAAGCCACAAACTAAACCTAGTCACATGCCACAGAGAATGCAGTTTAATGGAGTATTTAGAATAGATGAGGTTAATTAGGTGAGGGTTCTCAGAAAGGTGGAATTTACACCAAAAGGAATCGGTGCATGATATCGATACAAAGAAGAGGACCCTGTATTATGGTAAGCTCTCCTGCACAGGAAGCACAGAGAAGAGAAGGAACACACCCTTTTGGTTGCCAAGGTGAAAGCCGTCTTCGATGCCCGTGCCTGCTCACACCCCACACCAGCCCACCAGCTGATTCTGCTCTCACCACCTCCCTCACAGACGCTCTGGGCCAAACCCCTGTTTAACCGGCCATGCGGTTCCCATGCCTCATACAATTGCAACGCAGGTTGCGTTAGCTCAGTGACTTTGACCCCTTTGGTTCATTATTCTATCCCCAGCATTTAAAATAGTGCCAGACACAGTAGTAGGTCCCCAGCCAATATTTGCTGGATTAAAGAAACATATTTGTTTGTGTTGGGAACAATAAGAAAGCTAGTTTGAAGGGCAGTGGGTGAAATTTGACCTACAAGAGGCTCGTTCAATAGATGTCCCATTGAAATGCGTTGAGGGCCTCTACTGAGATTGTACTTCACAGGATGATGCACTGATAATTAAATGAGAAGTAGAAATCAAAGTAATTTTTAAGTATAGATCCTAAAATAAGCAGCTCTTACAGTAGCGACAGAGGCTTTACAAAACCTAGATGAATTAATGAAAGATCAGAACTTTTTGAGATGTTATGAGAAAACTTGTCAAGACCCTTATGATGTAATTGTGAAAAAGCACAAATATTTCCAGGGGTTGATAAACATTATCTACTGCTAATTACGCACTTTGTACTTTAAAAAAAAAAAACTGCTCATGCGAAGGAGAAAAAAGTAGACCAAACTAATCATAGCCTCACAGTGATTCACTGTGTACAGTTTACAAATTAATTAGCTTTCTCTTAATCTTTTCAGTTAAAAAGGTGTTAAAACATTCATCTATTGCTACCTTCAGTGTTAAAATGCTAGTTAATTGGGAAACATTATGAGGGGCTCATGTTAAAATTCCACGTACAGGAGTCAGGGAAACAGAGCGTGTTGACATCTGATTTGCACACCAGGCTTTCCTAACCCTGCTTGGGCTGGAGCAGTACTGCTGAAGTGCACAAGCACTTTCTGATGTGTGTGGGCAGAAGTTTCTCCATGTGACTTACACGTGCAGGTGTGTACCAATACACATACATGCACTTCTGTGTACGTATTTTAATAGTGTTAGCTTTAGTCATAAAATCATAAAAGAGTGAAGAACAATGCATGCAAGTTTATTTATGATTTTCAGACTCAAAGTCTTCAGTTCGAGTGGTTTCTTCTTTCCAGTTCTTTATCCATCAGAGAGCTGCCGTCAGATCACAGACATCTATTATTCAGATGATCTCGAGAGGCAGGGAATTTGGTTAAGACTTGGAATCCAGCCTGCTGAGATTGTCAAGGAGAAAGCTGTGACGTAGAATCGGAAGGCATTCACAGGGTTGTTCTGAGTCAGAGGCAGCCTTGACTGTAGGGAGTAGGGTCCCCCCGAGGGGAGGAAAAACCCTCCACCTCCTAAATCCTCGCCAAGGTGGTGGGAGAATGCCACAGGTGTTGCCGAGTTCTCGGGGCAGAAAGGAGGTGAAAACAGACTCCACACACAAATGTTAGGACAAGTGACAGGCGTGAGAGATGAAGTTCAGACAGGGCACAACGGGTCCATTAACTGATGTCAAGGAAATTATTTCTAAAAGTACGTAATAAGTCTGTAGCACTAAACTGGGAAAACGGTGTGGAAAGCAAGTGCCCCTCCACTAGAGAAAGCTGTTCTATGGAGGAAACGACAAGCTACGTTTCCTTGGCACACACGGGAGTGAGAGGGCGGAGTGGAGGAAGGGTCGCTCTCTCAGCGCATTTGACGTGGCTGTCTCTTTGTTAAAATGTTTGATTCATGTCCCAGAAACTTAGGTTTTAAGTCCTTAAGAGGATTTAGCAGTAAGAATAAATGCAATTAGCACTTCCCCCCCCCAAAATCATCTTCATGTCTAAACAAATATATTGTCTCTTTAGAAAAATTTTTTTAAGATGAGCTATGTAATGGGGAACAGTTAGAAAGAATTAAAATGTGAAGAGACTCCGTTGCATCACTATCCGGAAATAACCACTGTTAATTTGTTTTGACACATCTTTTTTCCCCCTGTATGTGTGAGTGTACGTATGTGAATTTGTTGAAAGCAAATTTCATTTTTGGTAGATACTATTTAAATTAAGCACACAAAATGGAAAGACATTTTTAAATATCTATTCTGTAGCTGCAGTATATCATAACTGTAGAAGAAATGAAAATATGTCGAAGGTGAATGAAATGAAATTTGTTAGATAAATAGAATCAATCAAATTAACTGGAGTTTCATATGATGGCCAATTGGAGAAACGAAAGAATATCAGAGACAAAAAAGGAAGGAAGGAAGGGAAAGGAAAGGAAAGGAAAGGAAAGGAAAGGAAAGGAAAGGAAAGGAAGGGAAGGGAAGAAAGAAAAAAGAAAAGAAAAGAAAAAAGAAGAAAGAAAGGGGGCAGTGTGAGAGATTCGAGAGAGGAAAAATGAACGAGAGAAGATGGGAGGCCAGACTGAGCAGAGGATACGGACAGAAGGAAGCATTCGGGTGGTGACACCTCTCCCTGGCCACCTCCAGGCTTTGGCGGCCCTGCCTGGCACCCCTCGAAAGCCACCTTTGGCTTCTGTGGCTCAGCATGCATGCGCATACACACACACGCAAACATAGCAAGAACACCCCTGTGAAGAGGACAGGGCTTTTCGAGACCTTCCCTTGGGTCTTCTGTGGACAGAGTTGTGTGAGGCACTGTCTCGAGCACTTCCAGAAATTTCATCCATGCTGAAAATGGAGGCCAGCCCTGTTTTCCAATGATGAGACCTTTCACCGTCAACCTCCCTGTAAACTAACAAACACATAAAACGGGAATTAGTATTCTTTTTTCTATGGGTAAATTTCTATTGAGCCTTTTACTTTGCAAAAGATGAGGTGAAGGGAAAATGAGTCCTCCTGAATGAGTGTTTTACTCAAGCGGCAGTGGAATAGTTTCAACTTCAGGGATTGATAATGGGTTACGTTTCTTAAAAGTTTGGGGAGAAAGTAAACAAGTTCCAACGTAGCTCCTTGAATTTTCCAGTCGAGTCTTCCCTTGCAATAGTAACTGGCCCTCATTCATTACATCAGTTTCTGTAAGGCCATTGCTTTAGATCCGAAGCATTGCCATTTCAATCAGTGTCCACTAATTCCACTTCTGAAACGAGTTTTGCATTTGGCGGAATTTTGGCTCAGGGCGTCCTTTCCATCCACGAGCCCACTCTGGTTGGATCTCCCGTCACGCCTCTTCTCCTTTACTCACAGTCACGAGCGCTGCGTCCCATCCTCTGACGACGCTGCCTGTTCCAGCCTCCAAAGGTAGAGACTTGGCGCTTTTCTTCTCCTTGGAG
Source organism: Glossophaga mutica (assembly GCA_039655065.1). Classification (NCBI taxonomy): domain Eukaryota; kingdom Metazoa; phylum Chordata; class Mammalia; order Chiroptera; family Phyllostomidae; genus Glossophaga; species Glossophaga mutica. The sequence continues at coordinate 5,233,599 of CM077313.1, read as the reverse complement.
CTCCTTTGAATATTGGCATCAAAAACAGTTCCGTCCTGCAGTGCTTCTGTATACCAGCAGGGGACAGCATCCCCCTTCGTGGCGAAGTTAGTTTCATTCCCCCCCTTTTTAAGAACAGATACTGGTGGGCCCTCCTCCAGACTCTCTTGAGACTTGGTTCCCTTGGGTTTATCTTCATTCAGCTTCACAGTTTTCACCTGCTCAGACACTGGTACTTCCGGTACCCCCGAAACGCTTACTTTCAGACAGGCGGTGATAGGCTGTAACCAAATGGCCCTGGTTGGCTGTCTTGGCCACATCTTTAATATTTCCTCATAACTTATGTTCTGCAAGAAACGAATGGGAACCGTGGCCTTGTGAAAACCCGACTATGTCCTTCTCGGGGAGCTGCTCGCTGCACGGTGAGTCCCCAGTCGAGGCCCGCTGTGGGGCCCTGCCCCCATCCCCCCCACCCCCTGCCTCTGCTCGGCTCCGCCTCGTTTTCTGTTGCTGGTGGAGCGCGTTGCCGCGTTGCCTCAAGCTTCGTGACTCGAAACAACACACATTTGTCATTTTACAGTCTGGGGGGTAGAAGTCTGAAATGAGTCTCACTGGGTTCAAATCCAGGTGTGAGCAGGCCTGCTCCATCTGGAGCCTCTAAGGAGGAGTCCTTCCCCTTGTCTGCTGCAGGGTCCTGGCGCCCGGCTGTCTTCCTGGGATGGTGGCCCCTGCCTCCATCATCAAAGCCAGCACCGGGTTTTCACACAACCCGTCACTCCGACACTGACTGCCCTGCCTTCCCCCCTTCATTTATAAGAACCCCTGTGTTGCCCTGCCTGGTGTGGCTCAGTGGATTGAGTGCCGGCCTGCAAACTAGAGGGCCACCAGTTCGATTCCCAGTCAGGGCACATGCCTGGGTTGCAGGCCAGTTCCACAGCAGGGGGCGCATGAGAGGCAACCGCACATTGATGTTACTCTCCCTCTCTTTCTCTCTCCCTTACCCTCTCTCTAAAAATAAAGAAATAAAATGTCTAAAAAAAAAAAAAGAAAGAAAGAAAAGAACCCCTGTGTTCACACTGGGTCCATCCAGACAATCCAAGGTGACCTCCCACCTCAAGATCCTTCATTAAACCATATCTGCAAAATCCCTTTCACCGAGTAAGGTCACATATTTCTACCATAAATGTAAAATGGTATTCTGTGATTATTCTAAAGAGGAATACACTTAAAAAATCAAGTATCCCCCCACCATGTTACACAAGCAGAAGTAAAAAGGCATTACAGCCCACCCAAGAATCATGAAGCTTTTAGGAGGTCGCTTAGGTCATAATTTTCCCGCCGAAGGGAGCCTTTCTTCCATGTCTAAAGATTTCTCATATTATTTTAGCACTTGGAGTCTTCTTTGTAATCTCAAATACGTTCACTTGTTTTTATTCTTAATTCCCTTCTCATTTGATTCCTTTCCCCTTTGCTTTTCCAAGAATCCAGTGACTGTATTGTAGGACAAAGTATTGGGGGGTTGGGAAGCCAGAGTGTGGAGATTCAGTTTTCTCGTGAACTCAAACACTCAGCAGTCAGAAAGGAGGTTGAAGACGCATTCAGAATGTTAATAAAGCCCGTAGTATTTCAGGTCAAGGATTCCAAAGAGATAGACATTCTATAGGAACAAGTTGTTGCCTTATAGCTTCCTGTACAACATCAAATCAAAGAGAGCAAAAGATGGCCCTCCTTCATGTTATTTTTCCCAGCAGGATGATTTTATCGGCCACTTCACGCCATTGATTGAAAAAAGATAGAAGCGAACTATGTGCGCCACCTCCCAGGTCTCCTCCTTCGCATCACCCGTCTGTCCTTTGTCCGTTTGGTGAACAACTTGCAAAGGTGGTTTCCTCCAAGTTGCCAGGCCACAGGTGTTCACATTTAACTACCAAGGAAGGATAACACCAGAACGAGGTGGAGGGGACTTCATCTGATACAGTCTTTTCATGCATCCCTAAGAGAAAGGGGGGAAGGCTTACTGCGTCCCAAAACTTGCCAAGCGCATTGGACCCTGAGATTCCTAATCTTCCTATAAAAGTAAAACGGGAGTTCCGAAAAATTCTAATTCCCGGAACTATTCATTTCTTCCCCTACTAATTTGTCACGTTCAATGTTTCCTTCCCGTGCCTGGGTCTCTACTTCAGTTCCTGTAGAAACATATATGCTATGTGAAAAATAAAACACAAGGACAAACCCACCCTCCGAACATTCTGTGTCCTGCGTGTTGCTCCCACGGCTGCCAGAGATGCCGTCAAAGGGGTTGACAAGAGTGGCTGCCGGCCCGGCCCCTGGCCGCGCTCCTGTCAGGCTGCCCCCGACAGAGCGGGAGGAGGCTGAGTGTGGGCCCGCAGGGGCATAGCTTTGAGATGGCTGTATTTTCTAGGTCAAAGGAACAAAGAGCACATGCTGACCAGGGCATTCTAAATGGCAAGTGGGGTGTGTGTGTGTGTGTGCGTGCACAACAGATAGAAAAATAAAAACAGATAGAGGTGGGTATATATAGAGAGAGAGAAAATGCAAGCCTACTCTCAAAGCCCGTGAAACATATTCTAAGTTGAGACAATACTGCATGTGAAAATATCACGAGGCACCTTGGTGGAAGTGAAACTGGTCAGGTGTGTCTGGAGCATGTGCAAGGCTGGCAGGGGGCTCGGGTGGGTGGGCAGGCAGGAGCTGGTGATAAAAATTGGGGCATCGTAAACTTCAGTCTTTGAACTTGATCATAGAAGGCCTTACTCTAATAGGGCTGCACTTCTTAAGGCAGGGGGAGATTATGTTAATGAATTCTGCATGGGGTGGGGTGGGGAGGACATTCTCGATGAACAAGATGCTTCACTAAACGTATGTTAAACTACATCAACTTCAATCCCCTTAATATTCTAATACATGCCTTCTTTCCCTAGGTAATTTTACAACAGAAACCTATTTTGGGGGGAGCCGGGGATTGCAGGGGTTCAAGGGACATGCTTCGGCAAAGGTTGAAAAGCATTTGAGAGGAGCCAGGTCCTTGACGTGGTTTGAATCCTGTTCATGGTGTGACTTTAGGCAAATAACTCCATTTCTTTAGGCTTCCTTTTTTCTCTTGCAAGCTAAGGAGGTAGAGAAAATTGGTCTCTGTGATCCCTTCTACCCCTAATGTTCTAGTAGTCTATGGAAAATATCCTATAATCAGCCTGTCTGGAATATAGATATCAAGCTTGAGGTAACATTTCAATGAGAATTAAATCGGTGACAAGTGGCATATTTAAGAAAAATATGTAATCAACTTGAATACTCTCATAATGGCTTAGTGCACATTGCTTGAAGGAATGATTTTTAACAAGGTCAGGATTTTAAAGGCCAGTGTTCATTTTTGCCTCAACCATAAGTAAGAACTAGAATGTGGCGTATATAGGCCAGAACGTTCTAAGTTGTATTTTAGGATGTGCTTGCCAAATCAATTGGACTTTTAAATGAAAGCGAGAACCTCTTGGAGTTCAGGCAGAGTCGATAAAACTAGCGTAACTGGTGAAGAGGGGAAAATCATGTGCTTATATTAATATTTTTCCACCAGCATGCCAATGAGGTAAGAAAGAGAATGAGGATATCTTCAAATAGCTTGTGTTTTTTTTAACTTCTGTTTGTATTTATTCCCTTAAAAGGTAAACCATAAGTTAAGTTTTTCCCATCATTCATACTCCATCAGCTCTTGAACCAATGGAACACTCTACCCTTCCGAGTTGCACGAATCACTCAAGACAGGTCTTGGTTTTCACGTTTTATAGCCTGGGAAACCAAGGTTCAGACATTGCAGAGATCATACCCCAGGCTCTAAAAAGTAAAATACTGCAAAATTGGAAATGCCATGTAAGTCTTCTCAGCCTAGTGTCCATTTGTAGAGAGTACACCTTTTCTAAAATATAAGCACATACAGAAGCGTTTCTCACAAAGGAATGTATAAAAGTCCCCCAAAGAATGCAAGCTCTCAGCGAGTTTTTAAAATACGTTCTCAACGTCTTGTCAAAGACTACAGTCAGTGCACACCGCTAGCCTCGGAGGCCGAGTCACACAGCAGGAGTGGTTGCGATGGCCCACAATTTCCTTATTTGGTGTCGGGAGAGACCAGGTACACAGGGACCGAGCGCCCGATGTTCGTCATTAAGTATCTAGTCCCCGCCCCCACGAAGCCCTTTTCATGAGAGGAAATGACTTTTGTTACGACTTTGGTTCTCCCAAAAGCAGGTCCCGAATCCGGGACTGGGCTGCAGGCAGTTCACGTGGGTGGTCACCCTGGGAGGCCCCAGTCGGGGAGCGGAGGACCCCAGACAAAGCTGGGGGAAAGTCACGAAAGGCACGTCCGTACATGAGTGACAGGTGACTGCAGTCTCTGGTCGGGCTCGGCGCCCTGGAGAGCCTTGGAGAAACCTTCTGGTCCCTAGCGGCGCGGGGGCGTTCGCTCCCTGACTCTGCCCCCCACCAGCTCAGGCTGGACTGGGCGAATGCGCACTTTCGCACACTTCCTCGTCGCCCTTCCTGGCTGAGCAGGGGCGCTTTGGGCCCAGAAGGTCTTTGGAGACCGGCAGGTGCCCGAGGTGGGAAGCTGTCCTTGGACCTGAAGTAGCCTCAGGTGCCGCGGAACTCAGAGGTGTGTTGAAGGGACAGAGGACAGAAGAGCTGGGTTTCCCCATTTACAGGCCTCGCGGCCGTAGGAAAAGCTGTGTTCTTCGGATGGGCGTGGCAGGGACCTGACCTTCTCTGCGAAGGCCACTGGGGCCTTCCGAGGGCGCAGGTGTGGACCCTGCACAGCAGAGTGCGGAGGGGCCCAAGAATCAGGGACGCCAGAGGCTCTCGTGCCCTCTCTTCCCGCTTTCCTCGTGTGCCAGCGTCTCGCTCCCGCGCTCTCCTTCACACTCACATAGTTACTCTCACACTCACATTCACTCACACAGATTCACTCACACGCATCTTCATGCACATTCACTCATACGTGCATATTCAGTCTCACACACATTCACCCACCCGTGTTCACTCACAAACATGTTCACTCACTCATATTTGCTCTCTCACACACGTACAGATGGACCAGCGTTTTCTATTTTCTTGTCTTCTAGCATGTTACTGGTCCAATCGGGGAAGAGTGACTCGTGTCTTTTACTAGCAATCCTGTATTCCCAGTGCAGGGGCCCAAAGGACCTGTGTGAACAGGAGTAGCCAGATTATGTAAACCCCACAGGAATTCGGGGGGTGGGGGGGGGCGAGGAGAGCTGGAGAGTTTGCTTCTATGCAAATCCCTACAATAACAACCAAGTCGGGGGGGTGAGCAGGATTATCTCCTGTGCTTCTTGAACGACACTCATTGGATGAGCCCCAAACAGCCTGTGTAATGCAGTTGCCATCTGGGAGCTGCTAGATAGTCAAGAGGGCAGAGCCAGGTCACAGCTCCGAAGCTGCTTTTTAGGACAGGAAGGGGAGTACCGTGTCAGAAATTTAGGCTGATCTTAGAGTGGAAAAGAACTGTGTCTACTTGAGAATCAAACAGTGCAGGAAAGGGTGTGGAGAGCCGCACCTTCCGCGTGGTGCTGCTGAGATTTGCTGGTCTCTGCATTTAATGGCACCGTGTCGTGAAAGGTGATCCTGGAGAACCTGGATTGTTTTTATCTACGTGGTTCTCAGCAAAACGGTGAGCTTTGTCTCTCCCGGTGCAAATAAAAATTAGCGAATCTCTTGGACTCATGTTTCCGTAGGTTCTGCTGATCCGTTTTGGCTTTCCAAAGTGAACCCAGCATATTGACACAGGATGCTCCCTCCCGCCTTCCCTCCCTCCCTCCCTTCCTCTCATTGTTCCTTCGGGATTTTTGGTGGTTTCTTTTCTATTTTTTTAAATATATTTTATTGATTATGCTATTACAGTTGCCCCATTTCTCCCCCATCATTCCCTTCCACCCTGCACACCCCCTCCCACCCACATTCCCCCCCTTTAGTTCATGTCCATGTGTCATAAGTTCTTTAGCGTCTACATTTCCCACACTATTCTTGCCCTCCTCCTATGTTCGTTTGTTTATTCGTCCACATTACCATATTCCAGGCTCTGTGCCACACATACCAGGTAAACAGTTGACACCAGACACAAGGTCTCTGCCTTTTGAGATATGGTCACAAAGATACAACATAACATCTTGGCTTTTTCAGAAAACCAACGCTAGTCCCTGAGCCCAGTAACATTGTTTACTAAGTCCAGCCGTTCTGGTGATATTGCCAACTTCTTCCAAAACAAAGACCAGGAGTCAAGGCTTAATAAGAACAGAAGCAAAGCATTATTTGTCTATTTTTCATGTGTTAGGGCTGCAGGTTTCCATAAAATAAAAATCCGATGCCTAGGCAATTTTATTATTACTAATTTCAAGGAGGACACAATTTTACCTGCTTTCTACAGAGCATGAAATGGTGTGCTCTGGATAAAAAGGTTTTTTTTTCCTGACTATTTCCATAATGCTCCATTATGTTGCTGAACACAGGAAAATGATTCCATTCATTAGGAAATCGTAGGCCTCACCCAGTGGTGCTGAGTTCTCTGTCTGATTGGAGTTTAGCTGTCTCCCTTCCAATCATCGTTAACCTACTTACTCAAGCCAGGTCCAGAATGGTATCCAGAACAGCCGGTGTATTGCTCCTGGCGATGGGGATGGTGGTGGTGACAATGACAGAACGTCACTTTTGTAGTAAGCACTGGAATTCCTAAAGCAGTTTCTCACGAACTACCTCGTTTGTTTCTCCTAAGAACTCCGGGAGACAAAAAGTTGTCATTCTTATCTTACTGGTGAGGATACTGTGGACACCAGAGTTTAAGAGGTGTGTCCGCCTCCACGTAGGCAAAAAGGGCAAAGCCACAGCGAGAGTCTAGTTTGTTTAGGGCTTTGGCTTATTCTTATCTTTTAAAAAAAATGAATGAAAAGTCACCATAAAGATTTTCGTTCTCATTGGAAGCTCCAGACAACCATGTTGTTGCATCTCTGTGCTTAAAATTCCGAAAAGTTACTGAAAGCTGTGAAAAAAAATGCATGACCCGATTATTTTTACATCAGCGCCCTCCTTTCTTTTTTAAACTTTTTGTTGAATTTATTGGGGGTGACATTGATTGATAAAATTGTATAGGTGAAAAAGGCGAAAAGAACTCATAGACACAGACAACGGAGTGGTGATAACCAGAGGGAAAGGGAGGTCGAGGGACAGAGAAGAAAGTAAAGGGGTGATAAATCGTGCTCTCCATTCTGGTTTTTTTAAAAGATTTTATTTATTTACTTTTAGACAGAGGGGAAAGGAAGGAGAAAGAGAGGGAGAGAAACATCCATGTGTGGTTGCCTCTTGAGCGCCCCCTACTGGGGACCTGGCCTGCAACCCAAGCATGTGCCCTGACTGGGAATCGAACTGGAGACCCTTTGGTTTGCAGGCTGGTACTCAATCCACTGAGCCACACCAGCCAGGGCAGTGCCATGCTTTCTAAGGGTTTAAGGGAAGAACTGAAGCCCTCAGAGCAAATTCTTCCCACAACTGACTTCTGTGAACTCAGTGACAATGAGAGGGATGAGCTAAAGGAGCAAAGGCTCACTGTACACATTTTAGGGGTGCAGAAAGGAGATAAACATATAATATTTATAAAATCAAATTCAGTGTTTTAAAGTCTGCTAACAAGTCCAAAAGGAGATAACAAAAAAGGAGGTAACATTTATAAGCTTCATGCTTAAAGGAATAAGCTTTCATTATTATTATTATTTTTAAACCACATGCTCTTTACCCCATTCCCTCAGCGACACCAGGTGAGGGAGGCAGCACTAAATGGGTCACTAGTTCGAGTCACAGTCACAGTCAGACTGGTCAGCTGTACTGGTAGCAATCGTTGGCAGGCACTGTGGACACAGTTATGCAATACACATATTAATACTAGTGTAACATACTATAGTTACTATGTGACAGTATACGATACATCGTATGTTATGTATAACAGATATTATAGCGTAACTATATAGTTAGAACTAGCATTATACCCTTCCCCTTCTACCATCACTTACAGGTGAAGAACTGGAGGTTGAGAGAACAGCTCAGGCAACATGTTAGCCAGCTATTTGGTGGTTTAAGAGAGCAGCATTGCCCTTAACTTTGCAGCTTTTAGCATTATGCAGTTTTCATCAATGTGGAGCGCAACCTGAATTTTAGGCACCCATCCTTAACCCAGGTGATTTTGACCCCCCGGGGAACATTTTGACAACATCTGGAGACATTTGTGATTGTCCCATTCAGGGAGGGGGGGCTGCTGCTGGCATCTCGTGGGTGGGGCCATCGATGCTGCTGGATGTCTGAGTGGGCGCAGAGAGGCCCACGGCACAGAATTACCTGGCTCCAAATGTCAGCACTGCTGAGGATGTGAATCGCTGGAGGAGACCTAGAGGACTGAAAAATCACAGAAAGTTTTTTTTTTTTTTTTTACACTGGTTGGCGTGGTACCATTTAGAATTATATTTTTTAAGAAGGTGCAACTCCATCTCATCTGGCCCAAGCCCCCCTCAGGGCACACAGTACCCTGTCAGAGAACAAAGACAGGACCTCCTCCTATTCTGAATGCTGACAGGGTGCTCGGGCTGGTGGTTATGTAATTTGACTGGCACCTCTGACAGTTCCCCAGAAAACGCTCAACCCTGAGCCTTTTGCAGATGGGCAAAACCAGTGGATTTCATGAAAATTAAACCGTTATTCCCAAGATGAGCCTTTTAAAGTTTAAAGTGCAGACCTTTTGCATCCAGGTGGAAAAAGATGAGGAAGGAGAATCCCCAAGGGTGGTGGTGATACACCCGGACAGTCCTGGCCACGGGGACACGCATTGGTGATGAGAGTCTCGCCCCGTTGCCCTGTCATCCTGGTCCTGAAATCTAAGTGCCTCCTTGGGATGCTTTCTGCTGCTTTTCTCTTCCTAGCTCTGAGGGCAATTTCCAAGATTCCAGGCACATGACGATGACTGCAGATACCCCATGAGCCACATAAACTCGAGTGGCGCAGGCAAGCCGTGGGCAGAAGTCTCAGTGGGCCCAGCCAGCCTGGTCCCTTCTATGCCCCCCGGGCCCAGCCCACCTCTGACCCAACAACTGGCACTCAGCACACACCCAGGGGGTGGTTAAATGCTGAGCTACAGCTCAGTGAGCAGCTGATGCCGGCAGGTGGCCAGCATCTGTGTAAGTATCAGCTAGTTAAGAGGAGGATGAAAAGTCACAGCAGAAAAATGTTTGGAGCTGCAAAATATAGTCAGACGTGAGCTTCACCGCAGAGAGAGTGGCACAGACCTTCTGCACGCGCCTGCCGCCTTTGGGTGTTTCTTTTCTGTCCTGTGAAATGAGGAGCCGGACAGCATAGTCAGGGAGACTCAGGCATGCTCCAGTTACTATATTCCACCATTTCTAAAGAGAAGAGGAAATCGGAAGTTCCTCAAATCCTAGATAACCGCCATGAAATTACTGTTCCGTTTCTTTGGTGTTCTTGCTTGTGAATCAAGGGTTCATACATCCCCCAAAGTTCTCAGTGAATGGGTCGTAATCGAGCTACTGATTTCAGAATATTGTAATGTCTTTTGTTCCTTTGCGTCTCTGTGCCCCCCCCTTTCTCCCCAGCTGGCCCAAAGCATCCTTCTTGGGGGGGGGGGAGGCGGTGTGGGAGGAGAAGAGGGCCGACGGGGTCACAGCAACACAGACAGTAAGCGTCATTTAATAATCTTCACCGTCTGTCAGCAAAAGCAGGCTTTCTCAGTCTCCAGCAATATAGTGCACAAGGCTCAAGGACAGGCCTTGCCAAAAACATGTTTTTCTCAATTCCTCTCCCTTCCCATGTACTCTGTCAGCCGACAGCCCGGGCAGCCTTTGATCGTAGCAGTTCAAACAAGGGGAGGTCCAGGCAGACGGGAAGAGGGGGTCCACCCGTGCTGGTCAAGGCAGGGGAGGAGACAGCTGCTGAAAATCTGAGCTCTTGGATGATCCAGTCAGGCCGGAATTGGGCTCGCTAAGGTGACTTTTTTTAGTCGTTTGTTTTTTGGTATATTTTTCCCATTGCCGCTGTTCCACTGTGTACCTTCTTCCACCTCCCCATGAGCCTTCCCCTCTGAGTCACCACACTGTTGTCCACGTCCGTGAGTTCCTTTTCTCGTTTGCTAGATCTCCCCACCCCGTCACTCTCCCCCTCCCCACCGTAGCTGTCAGCCTGCTCTCCATCTGTGAGTCTGTCTCTGTGGTGCTTGTTAGTTCAGTGTGTTCATCAGATTCCACGGATGAGTGAGATCGTATGGTGTTTGTCTTTCTCTGACCGGCTTATTTCACTCAGCATAATGTTCTCCTGATCCATCCATGCTGTCAAAGAAGGGTAAAATTTTTTCTTTTTTATGGCTGAGTAGTATTCCGTTGTGTAAATGACCCCTGGTTGTTTTATCCGCTCATCTACTGATGGACACTTGGGCTGCTTCCGTATCTTGGTGATTGTAAATAACGCTGCAGTGAATGTAGGGGTGCTTATGTTCTTCTGAATTCACAGTATGGGGGGACCTCAAAAAATACATCTGCCTTTTGACCCAGAGATCCTACTTCTGGGAATTTATCTGAAGATCAAGTGGGATTTTTTTTCCTTTTTTTTTTTTTTTTTACTGTGGTTCAATTACAGTTGTCCCCACGCCCCCCCCCCCATTACTCTCCCCTGCCCTACCCACCCCCCACCTTCCACTTTTAATCCTCCATGAAAAGCTAAACATTTTTGCAGAAACATATGCACCTCTTCCAGTGTGTTTTCAGTTTGCCAGGGTCCAGAGATCCTAGTTTACAGTCTTGCATTGCCTCAGGGTTCATGTCCGATGTGCAACTGGTGGACAGGAAAGACTATTTTTAACATTTATTCCTTTTCCTCGTGGCACCTGACACTGCATGTAGCCCATGCTAAATGCTAGCCAAAGATTTCTGGAATACATTTTCCTGTTTCTTTCATGATTTCTTCTGATCTCAATTTCAAGAATTTCATTCACAGACCATTGGAAATCTCCCAGGAAAGTGAGTTAATGATGCTTTTTGGACCCTAATTTTCTGGACATGAGCACCTAAGACCTTACAACAGACAACTCCTCAAAACGATGAAAGTCAGATTTAAGACAAAAGAGAGAAAAATCAGAATTAGGGGAATCTAAAGGTCAAGCAGTGGTTTAAGAAAGCTGAATAAAGAAAGCGTGGTTGTTGACCAATAAAAATTTCCTCATTGCGGGCAATTTTTGAAGGACACATCTTTTTCAGACCATTCACAGCTGCCTCCTACAGTGATAGTAGCCATGTAAGTCAGTAAAAGAGAAACTGCCTCCCTATGTTTGAAATTTTTGTAGAAAAACCTATATTTTGACATTTTCAAAGGAAAAGAAGGTAAAAAAAAATCACTGATCCCCAGCTGAAAGGCCTGATATTATCTTTATGCCAGCTTCCGCCTGGCTGCTGTAACTCATTTCCTATTTAGTTTCATCAGCTAAAGGCTTTACAGTTAACAGAGGGAATGTTCTTCTCCTTCTCTGAATGTTCCCTGTGCACGTCCGTCTTCCTTTTCAATCGGTGATTTGATAACAGACTCTAATAAAGAAGATCGTTCATGGATTTATTTTCACTCTTCTGGGTGGTAATCTTCCCAAACAACCTCCACCCTCCAGCAGTCTGCCTGAGATTGGGTCTTAAAAGCCCCTAGCAGTTAGCACTTAGGAACATACCTCGGCAGCATGTTTTTGCTTTGCGGGTAGCTGGGAAGCCATGGCCTATAATGAACCCCCTTCATCTTTGTGCCCCACTGCCTGAAATTCACTGGTGGTGAACCAGAGTACTTTGCCTTCAAATATATGACGAAGCTGCCAATCACCAGTTGCCCATAGCTGCAGCCTTCTGAATCATCTGCATAGTCTCCACAGAGGAATGTTTAAGCTTCGTGCAAAATCTGATGCAGATCCATTGCTCTACGTATTCATTTTGAACGTGATGGCCACACAGCGCACATGCTCACTCAGTGGCATCTACCACCCCCAGTGACTAGTACAGTGAAGTCGTCATTGTTCACACATGTGCATTCCAGTCCACTCTCCTTGGCTGCCAGGTTACACTGATGTTGCACAAATTGTTCTCATTATATTAACAATGGCTGGACTTTTTCCGGACAGACTGTGTGTGTGTGTGTGTGTGTGTGTGTGTGCGCGCGCGTATCCATGTATCCATGTGTACATGTATACACACATACACCAAAAAAAGTAAGCTAAGTTCCCATTCATCTTTAGTACACTACATATCTTTTTTGTTTCCATAGTAATGGTCCTGGGGAAGGTCATAACTAACATTATAATAGTTAGTAATTGTTGTGTACTGTTCTGGCCCCGGAGTTCAGGATTAAAAACAACACTGCCCATTCCCTAGCACCCTGCTGAGAAGTCACAGGGATACTCTCAGAATGTTACTAGATGACCAGACGAACTGAGATTCTGGAATGCTGACCTATGGTGTGTTTTTCTCCTGTCATTATAAATCTTTACGTTTGGACAGACCGGGGAAGAAAATCAAATGTCCGAAGAGCCTTAAAAGCCAACAACAGTTGCTTTATGATTCCAGTGCTATGACAATATCAACTTCCAGCTGAAATCAAGAAGAGATTAAGGTCAAGCCAAAGCCCCTCCTTCCTTCCTTCCTTCCTTCCTTCCTTCCTTCCTTCCTTCCTTCCTTCCTTCTTTTCTGCATTGACCACAGCATTGACCATGTCTTAGGGAATAGCCATAAACCATGGAATTACAGAGTCTGGGAGCTGAAAGTGGTCCTGGGGGTTGTCCATTCCTTCCTTCTTATTGCAGATACGAGGATCCTGATTTCTACTAAGAGGGTCCTGTTTAAAAGCCATGCTGAGACCTTATATCTGGTCTTCCCAACTCCACTGTTAGTGCTCTCATGTCCAGTGCTCATATTCTATCCAGAGGGAGTTTTTAATCCAATTTAGTCATCTTCTCTTGCTCTTGAAACTCCTCTCATTACTCCCAATACGCCCCATTACTCTCAGGCTGAGTCAAAGTCTTAAAGTTAAAGCAACCGTTCTTTGCAAATGGGTCCCTGATTGATTCTAGTCTCAATTCCTCCTATTGGCTGGTCTTGAACGATGGACTCCAGTCACTCTGAATGCCCAGCAACACCCTCCTCCCAGCAAGCATCACTCTCTGGCCCCTGAGCCTTCGCACACCCTGGTCCTTTGTTTATACAGCCCTTTCTCTGCCTTCCCTGGTTGTCTCCACCTTATCCTTCAGAAGCCAAAAATACCTCCCAAAGGAAGACAACATTAACCTAGAGGTCAGATTTGTTTTATTTCATTTTTCTAATATCACCCAGTCTACCTGTACTGCTTCCCAACTGATAACACATTAAGAGTAATTTCATTTCTGTGTGGACAAGAAGTGCAGTTAGAATTTTCACAATAGCAGCAAGGCATCCTAAGCAATAATTCAATAAGGACTCGTGGTTGATAAAAAAGGGAAACCAACAAGTCGATGAAACCAAGTTTTCTGGGATCATTTGGTGAGGGTACCGTGTTGTTACCGCGTCATACCGTGATTGATGTCAGTAATTATGAAAGCTGAGTCAGCAAGAAATAGCAATTATATTCAATGCAGTGTTTAAGGGAGCAGAAAACTTCATGTGCAATGGCTTTTAGAATGATTTTCACTGAAAATGTTTAAAATAAAATGAGCTTTAGTGCTTAAGGGGAGGAAAATAGTTCATCGGTTCCTTTGTGCTGGGCTTTGTAAGACATAGAGGTCATGTATAACAGATGCGAGACCCAAGAACTGGTCTCTAACTGACACAAAATAAATGAATGACTCAGGAAGATGTATGACATATTTGACTCCCAGGGCTGGAGTAATGTAGTAGCAAAGATCAGAGGTCCTGGGTTCAAATTCAATCCTGGCTTCTGCTTTCACACTATGCAGCCTATGTAGTTATTTTGATCTCTCTGAGCCTCAGTTTCCTTACTTGTGAAATGAGAAGAATAATACATACCTCACAGAATGACTATGAAAATCAGATGGTACATTGCATGCCAGACACTCAGCGAAGAATGTGGCACATAGTGAGAGCTCAAGTAGCTGCTGCTGTTGTTATAATTATTATAATTATTTACAATGAGAGAGCTAGACCAGATGATGCCAAGGTCTTCCCAAGCTCTGAAATCCTATAGTTCTACGAACGGTGTATTTCCAAATAATGTCAGGTCAATGAGGTTTCACTGTATGTACATTGGGCAAGAAATCAATACGGCCACTTTCCAACTGTGCGCAGGAAGCTATGCTGAGCAGAGCACGAATTACTCACCACTTTGGTTACACTCGATATATCTCTATTTGATCTTAGACTGCATAGCACTTTTTGAAAGAATATTTTTATCTTTCTCATAGGGCGCTTCATGATTAAAATGAGTGTGGCCTTTCAGTGTTTGCCAAGGGAAAAGAAATGAAACGGTGCCAGATGCTGTGTGTGTGGTATCTCACCTAACCACTAGGTGTATGGACGAAACCATCCAGCAGCTGATGGGGTAGCAGACGCAGAAAGCAGGCTGATCCCGTTCCGGCCCAGGGAACGGACGTGCCTGTCGTGGAGAGCCAGCATCTTACCATCTCCTCACAGAGCTTTTCAGAATTTCAGGGAACTTGGATCTCTGCACGCGCCTCCAAATCCTGCGAGTGAAAAATGGCCACCGGGGGATTTTCCAACAGACATCTTAATTTTGAAATCGGCCTTACCAAGAAGTGACATCTAATTAGAATTCCCGGCACAATGGCTACAGCCCAGCACTAGAATAGTCTAATGAGCTAAACTTCCATTTATCATTTGAAAGTGTTCCCCCACCTAACACACACATCACTGAAAGTAAATAGATACCCTTTTTATTTTTTCTCTTGTTTAATGAAGAATTTGTTCAGTGGGACATTCGATCTCCTCAAAAGTCAGCAGCACCCCGAAAAGCAGGTGGGACAGCAGGACTTGGTGCTGGCTGGCAGAAGACACGGCACCTGTAAAGGCAGAGCACCTGTTGGAGTCCAGGTGTCCATTTCCTGACCAGCTGTGTGACTGGGCTAAGTGCAAAACCTTTCCGAGCCTCCGTGTTTCTCATCTGTGAGCTGGGAACAATCAGAGGGAGTTCATTCTGAAGTTGATAAGAGGGAAGCTTCCGAGCCCCTCACTTGGGCAGGGTGTGTCCATGTGGTCACGTGTTCACATTAAATGTACAAAGATAAGACATCTCACCTACAAGGAGCCAACACTGTCACCTCTCCTCACCGCGACTTTCCCCAGCACGTGTTGGGATGGTCCGGAACAGCCTGAGAATTCGTGGCGTCTGCGTGAGGGAAGTCGAATCGAGGATACGGAAAACTTGAGGGCAGCGGCTCTGTGTGGTCCGCGTCGTGTCCGTACACGTTTGAGTTGCCGCTGGTGTCCTGATCCAGGAACCTCCTCCAAGCCTGCTCCCCCTGCCCATTCTCAGGCCAACGCTTTCACTTGATTTAGTTTCCTTTCTTAAATTAAGCCTCTAAAATGTGTCACCCTCAGGCTCCAGAAAGCCTGGACCTGCCTCGGAGGGTACCAGTGTTACGAAGGTGAATGTGGAAGGTCTTTCAAGGCACTCTTGAAAGTGAGAGTGCAGGTGGAGAAGAAGGTCCCCCAGGTTGGATTGTGAGTAGGACTAGAGGGCAGCGTACACATGTTCTTGTCTTGTTTTGTCTTGTTTTGTTTTCTCTGTCTCTCTCATCACCCAAGATAAAGGAGATCAGTGTAGATGAGCACACAGAGAAGATGGAGCCAAGGGAAACAAAGAGAGAAGGAAAATCAAGACAATAATTACCTCAAATTATCAGCGGACTGGCATGGAGTAACACAGCACTGGGAGGAGCAGTAAGGAGGGTCCTTCTCTCCTCCTCCTGGAAACTTCTCTTCATCTCCTTGAAAATTCGACAGAAAGTCAAGTCACAAATGAAGCCTTTCCAGACTGTCCTAAACCACCTAAACCAATCTCTTATCTAAAGTCTCCCAGTTCTTTGAGCCGTGGCGGGATGGCTCAGTTGGTTGGAGCATTGTCCTACACACCAAAAGGTTGTAGGTTCGATCCCCAGTCAGGGCACATACCTAGGTTATGGGTTTGACCCCCAGTTAGGGTGCGTACAGGAGGCAACCAGTTAACGTTTCTCTCTCGCATTGATATTTCTCTCTCTCTCTCTCTCTCTCTCTGTCTCTCTCTGTCTCTCTCTTTCTGTTTCTGTAAAAATCAATGAAAATTAAAAAAATAAAATAAAGTCTCCCAGCACTTTGTTTATATCTCTTTTGCAATACTTAGCAAATGATCCACTATCTCTCAACAACATGTCTGCCTCCTATATTAGATAACAAATTCTGTTCATACTTTTGTATTTTTAGTACAGAGCATAGCACTAGGTCTATTGTCACCTTAGTAGATATCAATCCATACATCAATCAATCAATCTGCACTAGGAAAGAAAAAGGACTGCTTGGCGCAGAATTTGAGAGGGGAGATAGGTGCTATCCCATCTTGAGCCAAGTTCTTATTCTCATTACTGAGACACAGTGCAAATGAGAGTGAGGGGCGAGAAACAGGACCAGCGACTGAGGACACGGACAAAGAGAAAACTTCTGCAGGACCTGGGTCATGCGGAGGGTTGCCGAGCTCCACTGCAGAGACCCATGAAGATGAGGGAGCATGCATTTGTGGTACCCCACGTGGGTTTACAGGGTTCTTTTCCTGCCTCCTCGTCTTCTACAAGTTGAAAGAAATAATGGAAAAAATGCAAGCAGAGCTTGGCCAGATAGAGCCTTGAAATACAAGATAATGTGACGTTCTGTGGGGTCATGGTCAAAGAATACCGAGGTGGGCATTAACCTCCTGAAGGGGTAGGGCAGGCATGATAATAGGAAGACACGGAACTGCAGTTTTGTGACTGTCCTTGCAAAAGTGTGGATTATTGTTTCCTGTAAGGTAGAAACTTGGAGCCGATGTAAAGACTGGAAGGACTTGGCAGGGACCAAATGGAACGGGGATGGAGAAGAGACAGAGTAGAAATGAAATAATAACAACAATTTTTTTGAAGGACTGACGTGTCACATAAAGCTAAAAAATCAAAACTTTGTTTTTCTTCCCAATTACCCATTTCCCTTGAAACTTGAGCAGGCAAAAGAACCCATTAGAGGATGATAATAAATAGTATCTTTTTCTTTATTGACTTTTAGAGAGAGAGGAAGAGAGAGAGTGAGACCGATTGGTTGTTCCACTTGTTTATGCATTCATTGTATGTGCTCTGACCAGAGATCGAACCCATGACCTTGGTGTACCAGGACGAAGCTCTAACCAACTGAGCTACCTGGCCAGGGCAATACATAACACCTTATACAGAAGTTACCTTCATGGGAAGAGCATGACATAATATTAACATGCAGAATATCCGTGTGGAAGCCCACACTCCAGCACCATCATTCGCTGTGCACCAATAATGAGAAAATCATTCCTAGGGGAAGTAATGTGGTCAGGGCACCTATTCAAGCTTAAAAACATTATCCGAAGAAACCAGAAACGTATGAGGTTAATATTCAAGTGTGAACAAGGACTGGGTCATTGTGAAGCTCACACGTGTACTAATTAAAAGTAATTGCACCGTCCTAGAATAGGCGCTCTCCCGGGGCGGGTCTCGAGGCCACCCCTGCCTCCTGGACTTCCAGCTCTGCCGTCCTCAGTGTCACCCTGATAATGAGATTCTGAGGGAGCTCATTTCTCCAGCTAAATGCATGAGAGCCTGACTGAGATCAGAAAGTCCATTTCATCGCTTCACGTGAGAAATACAGGGGTGGGCAAAAGTAGGTTAACAGTAATAAACAATACAGTAATTAATAAATAAATAACGCAAGAAGAAACTCTGTGTTTTGTGTCCTCACAACTGCAAACCTCCTTTTGCCCTCGCCTGGATCTCTTTCCAGTGGAGAAACTTATTTTTAAAGATGGATTGTAGATGGATGAAAAACAGAAGGTGGCACGCTGACTGAGAAGGGGGGGGGTAAGAAGGGCCCCAGACACCATCCTGTTTAAAGCACCATCAGTCCAAACGTGCTCCAGGCCCCTTTCCAGGGCCAAGCACTCCCATCTCGCTTTTTCTGGCGTATCCACATTTGCCATTAGATGGCTTCTTTGCTAATTCGAGGGCAGAGCTGCAGTAAAGCAGTCTCCCTTTTTAGCATCTTGTCACCTGGTTCCCACAGCAAGCCTGCGTGAGCGTGTAGTCACTTTCAATGTAAGAGACCAGGAAAGTGAGGGCATCCATCAGCTATCAACACCTAAATGTCACTTTACAGCATTTGTTCACAAATGAGCTATAAAGTGACTGTGTGCTTCTTTCTAATTCTGTATCAAATTATTAGGAGTGAATTTATCCCTCTCTGCACAAGCAGGAAAAGACTACTTAGGATGTTCCCAAAATAACTTCATGTACGACGAGTTCATTTTTGAGTTGTAACGAACTCTCTACTGTGTACCAGCCTTGGCCACTCCCGGAGACCCGTGTGCTGAGGAAGGCAGGACCAGGAGGGATGAAGGACTCAGGGATGCATGCCGCATGCGCAGTGGCCTCTCTCAGGGCATGAGGTGTGCTGGTGGGCAGGGAGAGCGGTCCTCAGCTCCCCAGCAGCAGCGAGCTCCAGAGAGCGAGTGCTGAGTGCTGTGCAGAGCCCCCGGCATAAGGCTCTGTACCCCATGGGCCAAAAGTAGCTATTTTATCAGGAAGATATTTCTCTCTCAAAATTAAAATGGGGGAATGGGATGGGGAGGCCTCCTCCACATCACCCATAAAAAGTTGAAAAAGCTCAGAGGCAGGCGGAAGGAGAGCTTGACCCCATTAGTTGGCAGCTGGAAGCGTCTTTACGGGGTTCCCTGGGCGGCTGTTACAAAGCAAGACAAAGGGGGTGACAACAGAAATATATCGCCTCACAGTTTTGAGGCTAGAAGTCAGAAATCAAGGTATCTGCAGGGTTGGTATTTTCTGAGGGCTGTGAGGGGGAAAAATCTCCAACGTGTAATTGAAAATAATTTTTTCAACTATTAATCAAAAATACAAATAAAAGAATATGACAAGGTCTCTTTTTTGCTAGTCAAATAAGAAACTATCTTTCTGTTTTGTTTTCAGAGTCTAGCCAGTGAATTCTCTGGTGAGTTCACTGCTGGTGAAGTTTCATCAACAAACAAAAGTATTGGTTTCAGATTCTCAGGAATCTAAAATTGACTGTCAGAGTGCAGACCTTATTTCATGGTGGCAGAGAGTGAGGGACTACGGAGTCCCTGACAACCACTAATAAAATGTGGCCCTTCACCCTGGCTGGTGTAGCTCAGTGGATTGAGTGCGGGCCTCTGAACCAAAGGATTGAGGTTCGATTCCCAGTCAGGGTACATGCCTGGGTTGCGGGCCAGTTCCCGGCAGGGGACGCACAAGAGGCAACCACACACTGATGTTCCTCTCCCTCTCTCCTCCCCTCCCCTTCTAAAGATAAATAAATAAAATCTTTTAAAAAATGAGTCCTTTAAGCCCTGGCTGGTGTAGCTCAGTGGATTGAGCGCGGGCCTGCGAACCAGAGGATCGAGGTTCGATTCCCAGTCAGGGCACATGCCTGGGTTGCAGGCCAGTTCCCGGCAGGGGACACACGAGAGGCAACCATACATTGATATTTCTCTCTCTCTCCTTCTCTCCTACCCTTCCCCTCTAAAAGATAAATAAATAATAAATTTAAAAAAAAATAAAAACTAATTTCATAATTTTAAAAAAAATGAGTCCTTTAAAAAAAGATTCTTTATTAAAAAAATGTGGCCCTTCAGTGGCCAGTGCTCTGCTAGTTCAGTGACCTGACATACCCTTGAAGGAGGCTAGAAAAAAGGAAGAAGAGGGACCTGGCATTCAAATAGACCAAGATATGCAAACTCCCCAAATTTGTGACTACAGGCAGGGAAATAAGTTACTTTTTTATTATTTGCTACTTTTTCAAAATTCATCCAAAGACTTTAAATTCTTTTTCTAATCAGAAATAACCCTATTAAAAGGAAGGCATGAATCTTACACATTGCAAAAATAAAAATAAAAATAAAAAACAAAAAACAAGAATACTTCCTCACTTGAAGTTAGCAATCTCTCAGTTTTTTGATATATTTTATTGATTATGCTATTACAGCTGTCCCATTTTTTTCTCCCCTTTACTCCCCTCTGCCCTGCACACCCCCTCCCACCCACATTCCCCTCCTTTAGTTCATGCCCCTGGGTCATACGTGTAAGTTCTTTGGCTTCTACATTTCCTATACTATTCTTAACCTCCCCCTGTCTGTTTTCTACCCACCATCTATGCTACTTTTTCTCTGTACCTTTTCCCCCTCTCTCCTCCTCCCACTCCCCTGTTGCTAACACTCCATGCGATCTCCATTTCTGTGGTTCTGTTTCTGTTCTAGTTGTTTAGTCTGTTTTTGTTTTAGGTGTGGTTGTTAATAACTGTGAGTTTGCTGTGATTTTATTGTTCATATTTTTTATCTTCTTTTTCCTAGATAAATCCCTTTAACATTTCATATAATAAGGGCTTGGTGATGATGAACTCCTTTAACTTGACCTTATCTGGGAAACACTTTATCTGCCCTTCCATTCTAAATGAAAGCTTTGCTGGATAGAGTCATCTTGGATGTAGGTCCTTGCCTTTCAAGACTTCAAATATTTCTTTACAGCCCCTTCTTGCCTGTAAGGTCTCTTTTGAGAAATCAGCTGACAGTCTGATGGGAACTCCTTTGTAGGTGACTGTCCCCTTATCCCTTGCTGCTTCTAGAATTCTCTCCTTCATTTTAATCTTGGCTAATGTAATTACGATGTGCCTTGGTGTGTTCCTCCTTGAGTCCAACTTCTTTGGGACTCTCTGAGCTTCCTGGACTTAATGAAAGTCTATTTCCTTTGCCAGATTGGGGAAGTTCTCCTTCATTATTTGTTCAAATAAGTTTTCAATCTCTTGCTCTTCTTCTTCGCCTTCTGGCACCCCTATAATTCAGATGTTGGAACATTTAAAGATGTCCCGGAGGTTCCTAAGCCTCTCCTCATTTTTTTAAATTCTTGTGTCTTCATTCTGTTCTGGTTGAATGTTTCTTTCTTCCTTGTGGTCCACACCATTGATTTGAGTCCTGGTTTCCTTCCCATCACTGTTGGTTCCCTGTAAATTTTCCTTTATTTCACTTAGCGTAGCCTTCATGTTTTCATCTAATTTGTAACTATATTCAACCAATTCTGTGAGCATCCTGATTACCAGTGTTTTGAACTGTGCATCTGATAGGTTGGTTATCTCTTTATCGCTTAGTTGTATTTTTTCTGGAGCTTTGATCTCTTCTTTCCTTTGGGCCATTGTTTTTATCTTGACGTGCCTGTAACTAGTGAGGGGTGGAGCCTTAGGTGTTCACCCAGATGGGGCAGCCCATGTTGCTGTGTTGTGGCGCTGTTTGTGGGGCGGGGTCCAAGAGGGAACAATGGTGCTTGCTCTGCTCTCTGACAGTTTTCAGTCCCTTCCCCCGCTACCCACGAGCAAAGTAGGCCCTTCTGGTGCTGATTCTCGGCTGGGTGGGCTTGTGTACGTTCTAGGACCCTGTGGTTCTCTCCAACGAGCTCTCATGTGAGGCTGGGAGTTTCTCCCACTGCTGCCTCAACCCCTGCAGGTATTTTCAATCAGAAGTTTGAGGCTTTATTTCCCCACACTGGAGCCCTGGGTTGTAGGTCTGTCTCACTCCCCAGTTGTTCCTCCTGGTTTATCTACACGCAAATGTGGGACCACCCACTCCACCAGCTACTGCCTTGGTGTGCGTCCTCTCTGTCCAGCTCCCCATCTACACCCCTCCTATCGGTCTGGATGAGTGCTTCTTCTTTAACGCCTTGGTTGTCGGACTTCCATACAGTTTGATATTCTGTTAGTTCTGGTTGTTTTTTTTTTTAATTGTTGCTGTCCTTCTTTTGGTTGTGTGAGGAGGCACAGTGTGTCTACCTATGCCTCCATCTTGGCCAGAAATCCTCTATCAGTTTTTATTCTGTCTATTCCTTTCATGGTTCAAACTCCTATAATAGCATGGTCTCCACCCCATCCCACCAACTTGATCCCTTCCTCAGACTCTGGTTTCTGCAAACACCACTGCCCTGAACTATTTAAAAGGTGACCCACATCTGCTCACTAAATGTATTGCCATTTTCCTACCCTGCAGCAAATTCAGACTCAGGAGTGTTCTCCTTCTTGGAACTACCTCCTCCTGTATATTCTGCCTCTCCTCCATCTGTCCCTTAACTGGTATTCTCCTTTCCCAACACATCAGGCCCATTGCACATCTTTGCTCTTAAACTCTTGCTCTTCTCTGTCTGGGCATTGACTGTCATCCAGGGCCCCGGGCTATGTCTGCAGGTGAGCACAGGCAGCCCAGGACCTTGGTGTCCTGGGTCCAAGCTGGTAGGGTACAAGAGGCACGAGTTGTCTAGTGTTCTACGGATGGACTGTTCATGTTCAATACAAAAGTTCAACTTTGTTTTTTCCACCTTTGTTATTCTGCTTACTGCTTCTCTTGTTAATCAACAGCATTGGGAGTACATTGGGTGTTTAATAAAATGTGTTCTTAAATAGGGCAGTTATTTCATATATTATTGCTGTACAGTTGTGATAGGCAGAATAATGCCTCCACCGCATTCCAAAGTATGCCCGTATCCTAACCCATGAAACCCACAACTGTGTCACCTTACGTGGCAAAGGGACTTTATGATCACGTTAAAGACAGTCAAATGATATTATCCTGGATGATCCGGATGGACCTAATGTAACCATAAAGCTACTTAAAATAGAAAAGTGACAATGAAAGCAGAGAATCTGAGTGCGGGAGTGTGGCAAAGACTCCATTCATCTCTGGTGGCTTCAAAGATGGAGAAACAGGACTGTGAGCCCAGGAAGGCAGGGACCTTCTGCAAGCTGGCACAAGCAAGAACTTGCATTCTCCCCTAGAGGTTTCCGAAGGAGCGGAGCCCCGCCTCCAGCTTGGATTTAGCCCCCTGAAACCCACGTCAAGCTTCTGGCTCCCCGAACTGTTAAGATAATGAATGTGTTATGTTTTAATCCACCAAGTGTTTGCTAATTTATTACAATAGCCATACGAAGCTAATACAGGAGTCCTCGTCATTTTCCACTCCCTCTAACATGTCATTACACAGCCAGCCTTCATTGTTTAATGAAAATGAGTGAGAATTTAGGATTTATCACTTCCTGGATTTTTACCTGCTCTGCAATTCAATCTGATGTGTTCAACTCTAATATTTCTGAATATCTGAGATCTAGTTCACACGATGAGACCCTTTATTTGGGCCTAGGAGTTACAACAGAGAAAAACTACTTTTCCAATACAGGTTTCTCACACTCGGAGCATTGCTACAAAACCTTGGTAGGTCAAAATGGCATAAAGCCCTGAAGCAATTACTTTTGGGCACTAACAGATGCACAACATGAATGGAGATAAAGCACAGATGCTCACAGACACAGTCCAAAGCCTGGGGCTCGATGCTGAGGTGCTGAGCATAGTTCCCAGGGAGGGAGTCTGAGGGGGCCACTCTCGCTCCTTGGGGTGCCCCTGCCCCTGCAGGCTCACTGCAAAACAAACTAAGTGCTGTTTTCTCTTTCGGCCTTTTTCAGGATGTCCTTCAGTTAGCAGAAACAGGCATTCGTGTAAGGTCAGGGTCGGTTGCAAAAGCAAAGATGCAGTCGCATAAAGCAAACTTTTGAAAAGCAGGAACAACTGTAAACCAGTGGACTTAAGAAGTCCATGTATTTTGCCACCAGCCCAGTGTCCTCGCTGCTCTTTGGCAATCCACTAGCTGAAACTCAGCTGACGGTGGTTCAGACCCTTCTCTTTCTTCTCTGGCCCCTGGCGCTCTGTCGTCTCTGGTTTGATGTGCAAAATTCTGCAGCCCAGCTAGGACTCCTCAGAGTTACCTGGCAGAGGCGTGCCCGGTGAATGCTGTGGTCAGCTCGTTCTCCGCATTAACATCTCAGTGTGCTCAGTGCTTCTTAGTTACACAGTGTGTGATTTCATTTCATCTTTATGATAACTTGGCAAGGGAGGTATTATCTTTGCCTTCAATTCACAGTTGAGAAAACCAAGTTCAGGGAAGTTTCCAAGTAGTAAATGACAGAAAAAGAGATCTGAACGAAAATCTCTTAAGTCCTTATTCACTTGTAAAACTAATGTCCTTTTTTTGGCATTCCAGCTGTCCTTGCCATTTTACCTCAGTGCCATTTCCCAAATACATATTTTACAACAGTGTTTTTTTAAAGATTTTATTTATCTTTAGAAGGGAAGGGAAGGAGAAAGGGAAAGAAATATCAATGTATGGCTGCCTCTCAAGCATTCCCCACTGGGACCTGGCCCACAACCCAGGCATGTGCCCTGACTGGGAACTGAACCGTGATCCTTTGGTTGGCAGGCCCGCGCCTAATCCGCTGAGCCACACCAGCCAGGGCTGCAACAGTGTTTTTAATGATAATGCAACTTGTGCACATTATAAACTCATGTGAAAAAATGCAGAAAAGAATGACAGGGTTTAAATCATCCATAATCTTACTACTCAAACATAATCACTTACTGTTTCAGTGTATTCCTTTCTAAATATTTTTCTGCAAACTCCTCCAAGTATATTTCTTTTGATACTTCATTTGCATTTTGAGTTTTGTATCCCATTCCATTGTTATTTTGAGTGAAGTGAGGTGACATTCTAGCCTTATTTTATTTACAATTGTACTGCACTGTCCTTTGGTGACTTACTTTTTCTATTTGTATTTAAATATAAATAAAGAATTAGTCCACTCTTCCAGAGTTAGCTTTTTTTCCCAGGATTAGAGCTGCGCTTCTCAAAATGCACTCAGACCAGCGGGGCTGGCAGTCACTGGGGGAACTGTCAGAGCTGCAGGCCCTCTGCTGAGCCAGGAGCTCCTGGCAGAGGCGGGAACCCTGTCTTCACCGACACGCCAGGTGCTTTCACACGTGACAAAGTTGGGCTGCAATGCCTTGGTGAGGCAACAGCAGCCAGTAGGCCTGTCCTAGGTTGAAGGCAAGCAGAATAATTGTCACCGCTTGAAGAAAACGAGAAGTGTTTCTTTTTGTCCCTCACCACGTGCCGTCCGCATCTGCTCTTAGTTACCCGGGTTAGGTGTGTAGCCCTCTTTAAAAATGCTTACATGCTTCCTCAGAAATGCAGTAGTGACCTACATGACACTTCCTACCACCCAGTCGTGCCTTCCTATAGGGTGGAGCAAAGGTAGGTTGACAGTCGTGAGTACGTAAAACCCAGAGTTTATTCTTGTATGACTGTTGATTAATTAGACACTATTTTCCATACAAACAACTGTGACCCTTTTGTCCTACCTTGTCTGCACAGGCTTCTCCTGCTTAGCCAACTAATAAGCAAGGATTTGTCAAAGTCAGACCAGGATGAGGAGTAGGTACGTTAAGTTCAGTTCTGGGAGCTTTTCTTAAACTTCTACCATGTTAGATTATATGGAGTAGAAAAGAAAAATACATTTTCTAGGCCCACCCTTCAAGAAAATTCACAGTCTTCTAGGAAATAAAGCTTTTGTATATGAAATTCAATTAATAATTAATCAAGCCCTAAATTGATTATAATGAAGTATTTCAGTGTCTGCGATGAGCAATGAATGGCCTGAACTGTACAGAAAGACAGACGTATTGACTATGGGATAGGGGTGGGGGGGTCTCCTTAAGAATGGAGGAATGTGAGTAGGACCTACATAATAATTATTACACTGGTCATAAAAACTCCACTTATTAAATATTTACCATGGCCAGACATAATTTTAAGCAATTGACATCGATTACTTCCTCCAATCTCAAGACACTGTTCAATATACCTACAATACCCATTCTCCAGACAAGGCCAAATAAAGTTAGGGAACTTTGCCAATGTTATGTAACTAGCACTTTGCAGAGTCCGAATTCCAAACTAAGTCTGTTTGACCTCAGAGCCCTGTCTCTTAGCACTTCTGCCTCAGTAGTTAACGCTGATTGCAGAGGTTGCTTGGTGGAGAACGAGGCTTGTAGTACATCGCAGACGAAGGAAGCCCTAGAAGAGGTGAGCAATCTCCTGTGTCCAGTGTTCCTGACCAGAGTGCAGGGTCGCCCTCGGCACGGTGCTAAAACCAGGGAAGATTGATTGGCTTATGGAGAGCCTTATGGGCAGAGAGCGTGATCTGGTATATAACATTGTAGATTCTGAAGAACCATTACACATTCCTTGAACTTTATGGAAGTAATGTTTTAAGGCTAGAATAACACTGGATAAATAAAGCATCATTTGGTGGGGAGTGAAGAGACAGTTGGGTATGACCACGGATTGATAAAGTGATTGTGGTAAACCAGATACCAGATGATAAAGAAAATGACCGGGGCATTGGCAGGGGACAAAGAGAATGACTAATTATTAAATAGGACTGAAGAAAGGCAAAAGTTTTAATGGCAGTTTGGCCAAAGAGACTTTAGAATTTGAACCTGATCTTGCAGATGAATTTGAGCTATGCAAAGACATCATAATAAGCTGGAGAGGGGTAGTGAAGACAAATAATTGATTTGTTATTTTCAGAGATGGTGGGTTTAGGGCATTCGGAACTCCCTTTCTTCCTGTCTACACTCGTCTGGTCTCCGTGTCCTGTTGCTCTTAGAAACACATGGACCAGGTGCATCTACTTTATTCTTTCTTATATTCTCGTATAGAGCCTGTAATCTTTCGACTGGCCTATGGCACTAACCCCTGAAATGCTCTTGTCTCCTGAATCACTTCCCTAGAATCTATTGTTTTGCTGCAAGGAGTTTTCTTTCTAAATCCTACCTCTAACTCTTCCTCTTCTGGCTCCAAGTTTTAAAGTACTTTTTCACTGCCTTTCACTTGGTGTGGTATTCAAAATTTCAGTAACCATAATTTATTATGCAAACAGATAATTGGGAGATCGAAAGTGGACGTATTCATCATTACGTGAGATGAAAGGTGTATGGGTTCTGCTTAACTTTCTAGCCACATCCTCTTCCAATGGCACTTTATAATTGAGCAGCACCCATAGAATGAGAGAGCAACCCCATCTCCAAAAGCTCTGCCTCCGTGTTGTTCACTGCTGTATCTGTGGTGCCTAATCCACTGCCTGACGCATCCTGGGTGCTCAATAACTATTCGCAGAAGGAAAGAAGGAAGGGAAGCAAGAAGGACTAAGTAAATCAAAAATGTCAGGATCGTTTGAGTCTAGTGTGTTGCTATCAAAATGAAATGGACTTTTCATTTTCATTGGAGGTCTAAGGTCTTTGCAGAGAGGAAATCCTGGAAGCCAAAGGGAGGCCTGGCGGGGGCGGGGGAGGAGGTAGGTGGCAAAGGCAGTCCCTGAATTGGATCTCCCACTTCATAACTGAAAAATATTTAAGTTTTCACAAGAAAGGCAACATGTAAATAAATGTCCATCTTATACTTCTGAAAACAGGTGCAGTTTCCTAGGAGAGAAAAAGTGTCAAGGGTGTGGGAACAAAGAGGAAAACAATGGGAAAGAACCTGTAATTCAATTATTGATACCAGCTTTCTACACAAACAAAGCTAGCTATAATTAAAGCACCTGTAACAAAGTGCGGCAGGGACATTTCTTTCCTTTTTTCCTGAAATAAAGGAAGAATAGAAATCCCGTGAAATTAGACACCTATGCAAAAAAGTGTGTGTGTGTGTGAGAGAGAGAGAGAGACAGAGAGAGAGAGAGAGAGAGAGAGAAATCTCTTAGTTGATAGCCAAGCAAAGTAGACAACACTTACCTTGTAAAAATAACATCCCTCACAGTCAGAAGATGATATCTGTAATTATTGATTAAATATTTTCTCAATGATCATGAACCCCAATGCAACAGACATTACATTCATTTAACAATTTATTGACTTTTCAGACTTTTCCCTAACCGTGAAGCCAAAACTTACTATGTTCATTTGTTAGGTAAGAAATGCTCATGGAGTACAAACAAAATCATGCGTTTAAACATGGAGGAAAAGGGTGCTCAGTCTAGCGAGAGGACACCGTCCCCAGGGGTGGTTTCCAGGGTTTGGTGCATTCCTGGAGCACTTGCATGGGGAGCCACTTGTTCTGTGTGGTGCTCATGTTGGACATTCCCTTCCAGCCATCTACGAGCCGTCCTGCGAGGCGTACAAACACCTGGGCCAGACGTCGAACTACTACTGGATAGACCCTGACGGCAGCGGACCGCTGGGGCCCCTGAAGGTGTACTGCAACATGACAGGTAACACGGCGGTGCGGACGTCTTGGGGACATCACTTTTCTGCGTGTTGAGAATAGGTGCTACCACCAAAGCTCGTTTTTTCTGCGCTGTAATTTCATTACAACCCACCATACAGTACATAGGGCTGGATTTGTTAGGTAAAGGGTGAAACATATTTCTAAAGCAATAATACCTTCAGACAGTGTGTTTTTTTAAAACATCTCCCTTCTGACTATAACGATGAAAGATTAGCATTTTTAAAAAATCTGGGGTGGGAGAAACCCCCAAAAGGGAAACAGCAAGGTCGAGCTGCCCGAGAAGCAGCCTCTGCAGGCACCCAGGCTGGGGAAGCTCAGCGTGGATGCTCAGCCCCCACGCTGCCGGTGTCAGAGGAAGCTCACAGAGCGTTCCAGACCCCACCCCCGGCCCCCGATTCCCTGTGGTTATAGAGGAAGCCCTGCTGGGTGCTGACATCCCATTCTGGCAAAGGCACAGCTTCCCAGCAGCTTTCACAAAATTTACCTGAGGTTTCCTGCTCGGAAAGAGAACCTAGCGTTTCTCCCGATCCATATTAAGTTCCAGGGCTGTGCAACGAGAGTGTGGGTTCCAGCGCACTCCCAGAGCAGAGTCTGAGACGTGCAGCTCGCTAAGAGCGTATTTCTGTCCGACGCCGGGTCTGCCCTCCAAAACCCCGGAGAAGAGGGCGAGGCGTGCACTGCTCACCGGCTGCAGCCAGGGTCAGCGTTCGATGTGGACGTCTGCAGAAGGTGGTGATAAGGGTAGTGGTCACGTGTGCTGCTGGCGGTGAGGGCCCCACGGACCATTTGCCCCGGGACCAGGCATGCCGGGAGGTCTTTACTCAGACTACCTGGGTTTGTATCCTGGCTCCGTCACTCACCAGATGTATAATCTTGGTCGCCTCCTTACCTTTATGAAACTCAATATGCCTCAGTATGTTTGCCTGTAAAATGGATTAACAATAATATCTAGCTCAAATCATTAGTACATGATAGAAATAAGATATTTACATAGGGTTTTTAGCATATTATCCGACACACAGTAAACTTTCAGTAAAGGTTGCCGGCAGTAGGCTATTTTTTTTTTTTGGTGAGTTAAATGCCTTTCTTATGTCACTCAGGCATGATTCAAATTCGAATATGTTTGAGGCCAGTGGTCTGCAAGCCTGGATGTGCTTTAGAATCATGTATGGAGCCTTTCCCCCCCTCTTTTCCTTACAATCTTATTGGCTCCAACTCAGAGGCTTTGACTCGCCAGGTGGGCAGTGGACCTAGGATTGTGCAGCTAGGACTGAGAACCCCAAACAGGCAAGTGGACCCCGGTGGAGAACTTTTGGCAACACCAGGACAGATGGGCCAATGACGAGGACGTGAGCGTAGGAAGGAAGGCGTGCAGAGAAAATGGGGAAATGGCAGCTGCTGTCCCCAAAATTTCCTCCCACGGCAGGAACCTTCAGCGTGCCCCAGAGAGGGAATTCCTGGACCAGAAAGCATGATCTATGAGTTACTAGTTGGACTTGTCCATGGACTGGGGACTTGCTTGTTCACCTTCATTGCAATCTTACTTGAACTAAAGTATATAACCTGTGAGAACTGGATTCAGTCTATAAGAAGTTTGATCTTAATCTCTGTGTGTGTGTGTATGTGTCTCTCTCTCTCTTCCTCTCGTTCTTACTCCCTCCCCCCCATGTTTATGTAATCGAGAAATATATTTCAATAATATATGAAAATGCATATGTATATCAATTGAAGTCAACTGTTAACCTCAGAGCAAATCAAGCACCCTGACCATGCTTGGACAGTTATGAATTTACTCTAGTTATCTGCCCATACGCATTTCAAAAAAGAACTGGAAAACCAAAGCAAACCACAACGAATACATTTTATATGTGAGGAACACATAGAATGAAGGGCTATTTGCTTTCTGGAGAGATTACCGTTCCGTGAGTTGAAGCCTTCACTCAGAAACACGGGTCTCCTGGTCATCCATCCCTCCCTTAAAGAGCGTGGCTGTAGTTCGCTCCAGCTCCCTCGACGCAGCCTGAGCGGTGGAGGAGACAGGACAGCCCTCTGCGGTGAGAATACTTTTCTTCTGTCTCTCAAGTGGTTATGGGCATCAGTGTGTCCGGGCCCCTTGTAAGGCACAGCTTGGCCTTTTGCCATCTATCAGCCCTTCCTTCGTCTGGAGAGAATGTGAACTTGACACCATTAGGAGAACATGGCGCCACAAGGCTTGGCTCGGGCTGTGCCATTTCCGAGAGATGCACGTTGAAGAAGAGCGGGGGTGGCAGTATATTAGGTGGCCGGTGAAGACTCTCGCGTCCCTCAACGTCATGAGAAACCACACGTGCACCTCACTTTGCAGCATGCCTGTGAAAGGATACAGAGCTGCCCTGCCCCTCAGGGGCCCAGATGTGTGATTGCATGTGTGTCACTGTTGACTGTGTCTCGCATATTTCCAAAGTGGCAGCAAGACACCCTCTCTGGGGAAGGAGCGATGTGTTGGCGGGGGTCAGTCTCTCTTTCCTCCTTCTTACAAGGATGGGGCAGGATGCAGGAAAGTTTGGCACTTGTGCAGACAGATGTAGTGAACATTGGAAGGAAAGGGACCTCCCTGGCAGCTAACACCTGATGTAAATTTGGATCGGGACTAAAGAGAATGGACTATTTATGCGCACCTCTAGGCTCCTTTGTCTAGGATGTCTTTCATTTGTGCATTCACTGTGCAGCAGGCGCTGTGCTGTGCGAGAACCAGTGCAGGTAGGAAGCGCCTTCAGGGTGCTCTCAACTCATAAGAAACACAGCGTTCACAAGTAAACCAATAAGGAAGTTTCTTAGAAATAAAAACAAGGGGATGGCGAGGAGTGATTCATTTTGGATAGAGGGTTTTAGGAAAGACCTCTCTGAGGCAGCCACCCACCATTTAGCCAAAATGTAAAGTATAAAAAGAGACAAAACCCCTAAAAAGAAGAGGAAAAGCAATGAGCCCCAAGGCATCAAAGAGGTTGTTTCTTTACGAGGAAATACTCCCCACGTGACTGAAAATGAAGTGGGGGCGTAGGCAGGGGCCAGAGCAGCCCAGGCAGCGAGGGTGGTTGTCGGAAAAAACTTTGGGTTTTAGGGTTCCATTAATTTTTTTCAATGTAGTAGGTGCGAGTCTACACAGAGGTTTTAAGCAAGAGAGTGGAAAGGTCTTGATCAGAAGCCCCACTGGGGGTCCCGGGGCTGCCCGAGTGACACTGCTGAGACCAGCTGGGAAGCTACGTCAAAGTCCGGGGAAGAGATACGCTGCCTTGGACGAGGGCCGTGATGGCTTAAATGATGAGAAAAAGATGGATTTCAGATCCAGTTCAAAGACAGTATCGTCAGTGTCAGTGATGGATTCAACACGCATGGTTAAAGACAGTTATCAAGAGTAACTCCTGGATTTATGGATTGAATGACTAGGTGAATTATGGCGTCATTGGGGAGATGTGGAAAATTAAGGGAAGAACAGGTTTAGAGGAATTTCAAGAATTCGGCTTTGACCTAGTTAATTATGAGATGCCATATGCCATCCAAATTGAGATGCAAATTTTGCAGTTGGATAAGCCCCCAAAAGGATGTTTGGATTAGAAATATAAACGTGCTAATTGTTCGCATATAAATCGATGAGAAATGATAGCATCACCGAGGGGATGATGGAAACGAGGGAGAGGCATCTCAGGGACCAGCTCACAGGAACCAAATAGAGAGCAGGTTTCCAGCGATGAACTGGTCCGTCGGTCGGTCGGTGTGCCGGGGAACGTGACTGAGAGCAAGGGGAAGAATGGGTCATCCGTGTGAATGATCAAGGGGCCGCTTGGGTCCTGGAGCAGGATGACCAGACTCGGAGGAAGCGACTGACTGAATCCACGCAAATGTATCTAATGGGCAGCAAGGATGGCCAGTCCCAGCCAGTGGGATGCAGGGCACAGGCCGCTGCCAGAAGGGATGAGCCACCCAGAGCACCTACACAGACAACTTACAAGCAACTTCGGGAACCCCGGAATGGGCGGTTAGCCTCAGCTCAGGGACCCATAGCATCTGCCGCAAACCAGCTGACCCGAGAGTTGAGTCTTGAAGAGCAAGCAAGCGGCTCTTACACGGCCCACAAATGGGGAGAAGGGAACTTACAAAACGCTTTGCGTGGGAGGCAAAGCGGTCGACACCTGGTCCTGAGGGAAAAGCAAGCGAAGGATGATATTGTCAAAATCAAGTGTGGCTTTATTTTACAACTGTGAGTAAGATTCTCCAAAGAAGACCAGTCCTAAAGGAGGGAGGCAAGTTAGAAAACGCCTCTGTTGTAATCCAGGAGTGGAAGCTGGGTGTGGGGGGGGGCCATCGAGGAAGGGGGGATTGGCTTAATGGAGCCGCAGGAAGCTGAGTGGGCTCAGCTGTGGCTGGGGAGTTAGGAGCTGGCGTGGTGGCCGGCTTTCCGCTGCGGACAACCCCAGGACATGGGGCAGACTAGCAGGGGTACATTAGGAATGGCAGCCTCTCTATTGCCCTCGGTGGCAGGAATTCCACCTTGGAGAGCTGTGCAGTGGGCAGTTCTGCACAAACTCCCCGTAAGACTTGGAGCACATCAATTAATCTCTCCGTCTCAGTTTCCTCGTCAGTAAAATGTAGGCATTGGAATGAGTGGATCTTTACACTGCTTTCCTTCCAACAAATAAAAGGAAAAAATCTATTTTTACCATGTACACGAAAGATAAATATTGCTACTTCCAGTCAAATAATTTAGAGATGACATCCTCCTGCCCCAAAGAAGTTTGAATATACTCATTTCTTGACCAAGTTTGACACAAACTGGCAGTCTTTATTTCTTTTCATAAGGCTGTTCCTCTACTGTGCAATCCTTCTTTCGACTCTCCGCGGTTCAGAGCTGCAGCTCTCGGAATTCAGGGGCGTCTCTGAGTGACAGAGCATTTCAAGGGCTGGAGAGCTGACATCGAGGAGAGAGTGTATCCATCAAATCCGTTAGAGAAGGATGCATCATTCTGAGCAAGTCAAAGCCTGCCTGCCTTTTCCCATCTTCGGGACACATTAGAAAGTGTGGTCGTTGTTATTCTCCGCTTCCTTTCCCATGTTTATCATCTCCCTGAAAATGTGATGTTACAAATAGAGTTTTAATGAACGTCTCCCAGGATGTATTTCTAATGTTTACCTCTTTCCCGTGTACATTTTTCTAACAGTACAGCTTCTTTTTTTTTTTTTTTCCTATTTCCTGAAGATGGTTACAGACATCTTCCCCTGGAAACCTTGAACCTTTATATTTAAGGCTTCGTTTAGTTCTTTCTGCTCCATGATTAATAACAGCAGTATTTTAAAGCGAGCTGCCGCCATTGCCCTTTGACTTATCCTTTGCTTATCCCTAAATCAAAACGATGTTTTTCTTAATACCCTATCCTCTAATTCCTATTCTTCATAACTCTCCTTGCATTCGTATTTCATTCTTTTCATTTAAGTAAGCATCTGTGCTGTGGCAGGTGAAGTTTAAAGTCCAAATGAGAACGACCTCCCGCACACTCTCTAATGGTTTGTCATTTTAGCAAAACACCATTCGGGGTGTTCACATAATTTGTGCTTTAGAAACCCCCAGGATTTAGCTGATCACCGTCTACTGTCCTCCATAATGGTTAAAGCTCTTGGTACCTTTTTAATCTAGTATTTAGAGAGAGCGCGTTACTCAAGTTTCTCGGCACTTGCATTCGGTAATATCAATGTATTTATTACTGTGCTTTTCAAAAGTTTCAGTGGCGCAGTGCCGGTAGGCAGAAGGGGTTGCTTGGGTTCCACCAGAGAGTATCATGGAACTGCCCACCCCAGTCCTACCACTATTAACCCGTTAACCCAACTCCCAGCAGAACTAAGCAGTTCCTCCCCTATCCTACTCGATTTCTTAGCAGCTTACAGTAACACCGATGTGCCGGGACCCCTGTCCCTGGTGCCAAATGTGGGGGGGCTCCGCCCGCAGAGCCCCATCCCTCCATCACGGATGAAAGTAAAAACTACCAAGACATCTTCTGCTTGGGGAGGAAAGGGGTCAAACTCTCAGAGGAGAATGACGCAGAGCCCCCTCCTCACTAGGCTTTTATTGGGTTCCAATACACCAGAATACAAATTTAACATGTCAAAGAAATCTGAGGGCTTAATCCGAGCCAGTGTTTGTCAGGAAGGGGGGTTGCCAGACTTTGGGAGACATGCTCATTTCCTCCTGGGACACTTGTCACCTCAGGAAGAGCACTCTTAGCAAAGCAGGTTTCACAGGACTTTAGGAATTCTTTCTTATGCCAATCACCCAGGGAGCCGTCCTGGCCAGCACAGGGCTGCACCGCTCACCCCCACAGTTTCAGACTTTAAGGCAATTAGGAAGCAGGAGACATCTCCCAGACGGAAATGAGGACTCGGGCTATGTCAGAATAGCCGGGGGGCGAGAGTCCATCACATCCTCTTTGCTGCACCCCCTCCCGAGTCCTTCCATGAGGCCTCCCAAGTGGTCGCGTCTGGCTTAGGTTGCCCCTCCCATGAGGAGTCTTACCCGTCATTGACTGCCAGCCAAGCAATGGGGCCAGAGATGGATGAGGCAGAAGCAGCACTCCTGCCAGGGAGATAAGCTTTGTCTCCTTAGTAGCTCATGTCCTTGTGATAGAACAGACCCAGATGAAGTGGGTCCCTTGGGCTCTTACACAGCCCACCATGGGGTGAGGGTTACAACTCCTGAAACCAGGCTGAACGGTCCGCAACACCAATGCCTTGCTCATGGGTCTGTGGGTCAGGAGTCCCAACGTAGCTGCGTGGCCATGCAGGGTCTCCCAGGCTGAAATGAAGGGGTCGGCAGGGCTGGGAGGCATCCGAGGCTCAGGATCCTCTTCCGTGGTCATTCGGGTTGGGAGGGAATCCAGATCCTAGTGATTTTAGGGCTGCAGGCCCCACTTTCCCTCTGGCTGTTAGCTGTGGATTGTGGCTGTTTCCTCGAGGCTGTCCCCAGGTCCCAGCCATGAGTCCCTCACACGCATGGCAGTAAGAGGGCCTCTGTTCCCGCTACCAGGGGCATCCAACCCCCGTCCCATGGACCGCATGCAGCCCAGGATGCCTGTGAATGCGGCCCAACACCAAACTGTAAATTTACTTAAAACATTCTGAGATTTTTCTGTGACTACATGTTGCAGTGTACTTAATGCGCAGCCAAAGACAACTCTTCTTCTCCCAGTGTGGCCCAGAGATGCCAAAAGGCTGGACACCCCTGGGAGAGGGGCTCACCTGATCAGGTCATGCCCCACCAGCATAATCACCTGTTTAATTAACCTAAGTCAGAATCCAGGATCTCGTCCTCTTTGCCACGTAGAGTAACCCAACCGCTGGAGCGCTGCCCCATCCACAGTCAAGGGGGGGCGCCAGGGGGTGTGCGCCAGGTGGCAGAATCCAGGGGCCGCCTTTCCATGCTGCTTACCGCACAGGCCTGTGTACCTCTGTGGGGTGCCCCTTATCCCACCTACATCTATTCTCACCTTTTAATAACAGTGCCACACTCAGCGTGTAAACTGCTAGGCTTTCTTATTCTTTGTCTTCCATTTTTAAAAATATTGTTTAATTTAGGAAACATTAAAACTAGAGATAGGCAAAAATAAAAATTGCTTACCAGCGGAAATAAGAATGGCATGTTAGGAAAAGTGTGATAAAGATGTTGTATTTTACACTTGCGGCTATATGTATTATGGAGGGCTAACTAAATGCCCAGCACTATTCCATGAGGATTATACACATTAACTCCTCCAGTGATTCACAATGACACCGGAAGGAAGGTTCTATTACTCTTGTTCCCCTTCTTTTGGATGAGGAAACCAAAGCTCAGAGAAACTGGTCCTAGTTCACACTACTGGTAAGTTATGGCGATGGACTTCTTGGGCTTCATAGTTACTGCCTGTGTGTACATGCATGTGCATGCATACGTGTGTGTGCACATGTGTGTGAGTGTGCGTAGTCATATATACATGCAAAGAGTGCGTGTCCTTTTAAATCCTGTAGTAGGACTTATACTGTGATTTCTAAAATGAGCATCTCTTCTTCACATCTTCTTCCTATCATCGTGGAAACTTCTGTGCACGGCCCAAATTTATCACGTGTGGTCTGGACAGCATTTTCGCTATAAACTATTTACTCGTTAATTGTCCAACTAATGCCTTGGGGTTTTTAATCAGAGAACACATGTTAAATGAAATCAGTGTGTAAACCATTAGGCAATTATTATTAATTTGAGGATTTAATTGAACTACAAGTGTTTTCTCTAATATAATTTTCTGAGAGCTTTGTAGGATGACTCGTACATTTTCTGCGTCCATCATCCCTTAAGGTGTGCACCTGACTTTTAGGGTAATCTAAATTCCAGCCACAACATCTAGTTACTTCTCTAATGTAAAAATTTTTTTAATTTTCTATTTATTGATTTGAGACAGAGAGAGAGGGAGAAAAAGAGAGAGAGAAACATCAATTTGTCGTTCCACTTATGTATGCATTGGTTGATTCTTGTATGGGCCCTAACAGGGGATTGAACTGAAACCCTGGGATATCAGGATGACACTCCAACCAACTGAGCTACCCAGCCAGGGCTCCAAGGTATAATCTTAAACTGAATCTGACAAGATTTGTTTTGAGAATATAACATGATTGAAAGGAATCGTATTGGGTATCATCTGTAATATTTAATGAGATTATCCAAAAAGCTTTATTCTTCTCTGTTTGGAAAGGAAATTCACTAGAAAATGGGACAACTATAATAGCATAATCTATAAAATATATTTAAAAAATTAAATAGAAAAAAAAAAAGAAAACACACAGCTCTTCCGTTGCCTGTCAGGGTTATTAACATGCGCAAGTGGGGCGCAAGTCAGGCAGGACTCCACTTCTGACCCCTTCCAGTTCCTCCGGGTCTCGAACCGTTTCCCTGATGTGTTCGTGGCCTGCAGGATAAGGCCTCAAAACACTCGTTCTGTCCGTTTGTTCCCG
This sequence comes from Glossophaga mutica, assembly GCA_039655065.1. NCBI lineage: Eukaryota > Metazoa > Chordata > Mammalia > Chiroptera > Phyllostomidae > Glossophaga > Glossophaga mutica. Next base: position 5,196,146 of record CM077313.1, on the reverse strand, counting down.
GCAGTCGTTTTGTTTTGTTTTTCCATCCAAGGCATTCTCTCTCATCTTCCTGTCTCCTAACCTGTCTCCACCCCGTCTGCCGTCCACCTCCTGGAGAACGGCTCCCCTCTGGGACTTGGCCGGCCCACCTCCTTTCCCTCGACCTCTCGCTGCGCGCTGTCTCTGCTCTCAGCCTTTGTCATCTCGCAGCGATTTCAGCCCCTCACCATCCCTGTCAGCCTGTGAATTCGATTCTGCTCATACAGCTTCCGTGGAAAATCTAGGCGCCAACTCACTGGCCAAACACAGCCCAAAAAGGGCTCTTCTCCGAAATTCCCCACTCACCCCACTCCCTTCTGGCTTCACCCTCGGGTGCCACAGACGGCGGCCACCAGCCAGGCTTTCTTCCAGATTTACTCACTGCACGTCAGTCGTGGTGACAGGCACTGATTCACAGAAGTTGTCAAGTGGTGTTCAACCTTTAAATCAAGGAAAGGAGGAGGAGCCCTGGTTGGTGTGGGTCAGTTGGTTCAAGTGTTGCCTCGTGGACTCACAGGTTGCAGGTTCGATCCCTGGTCAGGGCACATATCTAGGTTGCAGGTTCAAACCCCAGCAGAGTGTGTGAGAGAGGCCACTGATCAATATTTCTATATCATATCAATGGGGTTTTTATTTCTCTCTCTCCCTTCTTCTCTCTCAAAAAAGCAATGAAAAAAATGTCCTCAGGTGAGGATGAAAAAAAGAAAAAGAAAAGAAGGAACTGTGAGAGGTTGGGTGTGGCCACAGTGTGGGACTGTGGGACAGGGTCCAGGCAGGGTGTGCGGGGGATGCCAGGTGACGTCCGAGTGAAGCAGCTGGAGCCCGCCCTCCGACAGGCCCCTCCGCATGCCCTCGGGAGCCTCCGGCGTGCTCCCCCCGTACAGATGCACCCGCCTCCGAATATTTGTGCTCACCTGCCTAAACAGGACTTTAGACACGCTGCCTTCTGTGTGCTTTAAAAGCACTGAAATTGCCACGTGATCTCCCTGCTCCGAAGCTGAGCGAGGCATGCTTGTCTTTGTGTGCTTTCCCCTGACCTTTGGGGTCTGAACCTGCCTGTCACGCAGGAGGAAGAGAAAACATTCTAGAAAGTCTAGTTAAGATCGAAACCAGAAAGCTCAGGAATAATCTCACACTTCTTCACCAAGAATTCTCTTCTGGCAAAACGTGAAGCCAGGAGGCCTGTGTTTCTGTCCCCCCAGACCCACCGTGGTTCAGTTTTGCGGGTCGCCTTCCATGCTTTCTGAGTAAACCGACTTCTGTGTCACAAGGGCCCTGGCACTTTTGTTGGGAGAATCTCATCAGGCAACTAATCTCTCCTTGTGCCTCGTGACTTGGTCTAATCGATGCGGCCGAGAAAGTTTAATAGTAAACTGTGCCAGTAGCACATGCGGCCTAAACTGGCAAATATTGGAGTCGTATTTCCTGCGACTGGCTTTCACTCAAAGCCCTGATGCTCCTCAGAGCCCTGCAGTCATGGCTGCCACGTGACAGCGTGTGTCTCGCTTCTGAAGAGTGACCAAATAACTTTGGAATAAGATATATCCAAGAGGAAGTTGGCACACGTCTCTTTTTGCGTTTACACACAGAGGGCTTTATTGGAGCCAACTTCGCTTCATATAATTATTCATCTTATATCCTGTTTTTACTCATATTTTTGAGCCTAAAACATCAGCATTGAAAAGCAAGACTAGCCAAGAACGTTATATCATCATCATCATCATCATCATCATGCTATCATTACTATTATTATTCTTCATTTGCTTTTATATATCTAACTTTTATTTTATTGTTACCAGAATCCCAGTGTTTTTCCTTGAGTCCACCTTCCTGTGCCCACTGGAAAAAAAGAATGCAGGAGTTGGCCATATAGAAAGATACAAAAAATACTTTAAAATTGAATTGGCCCATACGGAGGCAAGGAGCTTACACTCTACAAAACCGCCGACTCCCTGATGGCATATAGGTTACAAGTTTTATGGGGCAAAATCACAAGACACCGTGGGTTGGGAGTTCAGGGTCGTGCCGGGAGCCAATTGGTCAGAGGTGAGGTCAGTGTAATAAATCATTTGTTTGGGTCCTGGTTAGGTCGACCTTTGGGTGTAAACTAGCTAATGCACATGCAGTTACATCAAACTGCCCTTGAGGATGTTTCCCAAAAGTCAACTGCAAACTACAAAACATGCGGAGTAACCATCCAGGCTGCCTAACGCATATCTGTAAAGGTCCCTCTGTCGATGAAAGTCAGTAAATTGGGGAAATGTTTGCAAAAGACGGTTCCTTGGACACCATTAGTACACCCGTTAGTTGTTGTCAAACACCACAGTGAGTTGCCACCAACATGGAGCAGTGATCTCCAACGATGTCCCCAGGGGTATCGATCATGCTCCCGGGCTGCTGTTGGTGGCCGTCAACTGCAAGTGCAGGCCAGCTCGGACCACTGTCCCCTTTGCATTCGGGTCTGCTCCTTTCCTCTCCTTCATGTCCTCGTTTGCACAGCCTCCCCCGGAGCCCTCCCTCGGACCGGAGAAGAAGACCTCGTCTGCCTCGCGCATGTCAGTGCCGTAGGTTACCCACCCCCCATGGTATTTCCATTTCAAAAAGAATAACGAGAGGATTCAAACTCCGAAGAAGATATTTTCTACCAGAGCACATTCAAAGACTCTACATCCATAGCCCAGCTCTGCCTGTGTCTACAGAAAACAAGAGACCAGGCGATTCTTAAAGGCTCTCCCTCGCGAAGTGTTTGCTTGTTTATTTGAGAGCTGGCCAGGACCGTTTCTATTCACTGACCACTCCGTCTTCCCTTTGCTTCATCATCTACCTTATGTAAGTCTTTTTCCCTCTCCCTCTCTACCCCATTCCACATACAAAGGCTAGAGGAAGGTGAGATCAGAGGGAAAATACTGAGTTAGCTGCACATAGAAACAACGTCTAAAGGAACACACAGTGCAGTAAGTGGAACACGCCCGCAACAAGAATCATCTGTTAGCGTTCTATTCCCGTCACCCTACCCCCCTCCAGGCTCTCTTCCCTTTGAAAAACCTCGATTCTGCTTATTACAGGGTTCGAATTCCCCACCTACAATAGTCATTTTTCATATCTTGAAATCATAATCTCTCTTCCTATTTGAAGGTAAAATACTTTGACTTCCATATAACATCTGAATATTTCCTCCATTGTGGCAACACGTTGTGAGGGCCTGTGTACAGTTGGGGGAGGTGAGAACCTGGTGACCCCATGGTGAGGGCCTGTGTACAGTTGGGGGAGGCGAGAACCTGGTGAACCCGTGGTGAGGGCCTGTGTACGGTTGGGGGAGGCAAGAACCTGGTTACCCCGTGGTGAGGGCCTGTGTACGGTTGGGGGAGGCGAGAACCTGGTTACCCCGTGGTGAGGGCCTGTGTACGGTTGGGGGAGGTGAGAACCTGGTTACCCCGTGGTGAGGGCCTGTGTACGGTTGGGGGAGGTGAGAACCTGGTTACCCCGTGGTGAGGGCCTGTGTACGGTTGGGGGAGGTGAGAACCTGGTTACCCCGTGGTGAGGGCCTGTGTACGGTTGGGGGAGGCGAGAACCTGGTTACCCCATGGTGAGGGCCTGTGTACGGTTGGGGGAGGCGAGAACCTGGTTACCCCATGGTGAGGGCCTGTGTACGGTTGGGGGAGGCGAGAACCTGGTTACCCCATGGTGAGGGCCTGTGTACGGTTGGGGGAGGCGAGAACCTGGTTACCCCATGGTGAGGGCCTGTGTACGGTTGGGGGAGGCGAGAACCTGGTGACCCCGTGGTGAGGGCCTGTGTATGGTTGGGGGAGGCGAGCACCCCACTTGCTCAGAGCCGCCATCGATGCTGTGCATCTGTGTCATAATGTTGCTCCTCTGTGCGGCGTAGTTTTGCTTGTCAGTGAGCGCAACCTTGTTAAGATACTTTTGGTTAGTGGTGGAATATAAAAGGGACTCGTGTTAGCTACTTAAAGGAGGAGATGAGAAAGAAGTTGGATTTGGAGAGTTATTGTTAAAACCAGGGACATTTCTTTCGCCCATTTCCAGCCCTGGGCAAAACCCTTATGACAACATTTGGATGGGCCATCGTGACCTTCTTGAGCATCTGACTCTGTCACAGATGTCACCCAAATGAACTCTTGGGGCCAGTTCGGTTTCTCTTTAGCTCTGCAGACATGGTCTTATTGCTTGCTCTCCATTCCATGTTGGTGAATAGAAGAAAGAACTTAAAACAATGTCGAAAAGTGCTCGCCGTGTGAAGGCTTTCTTTGTCAGTATTCCCGTGTCGTGATGTTTTAACAGGCAGTCTATTAAAACTGTTCCTAGATGATCAAAACTGTGCACGAAAATCTCCACTTTTCTTTATGCAATTGCAAAAGAAACCACTCATTCGTATCACAAAATTAAAGTACTGTTTTCAACACAAATGTAACTCTTCCATCCTTTGCCTTTGTTGAGCTTGGAAAACTCACGAAGTCAGTGACCTTTAAATCAAATTCGAGTCTTGTTTCTTAGTTTCTTGCTGCAGTCATTTAATATTACTGAATATACTTAATAAATAGGCAGGAAAAAGCAATTCTGAAATATTCTCGCAAATTAGGTTCTTTTAACATAATCTTTAAGTCAGCCTTTGGACTCCCCAGTTACTTGAGCAGGTCCTTAGCTGACACGCTTCCAAATCTCTAATTCTGGACATTATCTTTTGTTTTTTTAATTTGATGAACTCTATGATATGATTGCCAGCAACTTTAATGGTAGAGATGATACAGTGAAGCTCTGTAAGACTTCAGACGGAGTGCAAGTCGATTTCTCCGTCGTATAAAACATCAGTGTTTATTATTCTGTTATCCCCTGGATACAGTTTTTAGAATCTTATTTTATTTGTTTGTTTAAAGATTTTATTTATTTATTTTTTAGAGAGAGGGGAATGGAGAGAGGAGAGGGGAAGAGACATCAGTATGCGGTTGCCTCTCATGCACCCCTTTTTGGGGACCTGGCCTGCAACCCAGGTATGCGCCCTGACTGGGAATCGAACCAGCGACCCTTTGGTTTGCAGGCCAGTGCTCAGTCCACTGAGCCACACCAGCCAGGGCTAGAATTTTAATGTTTACCTAAGTATATACAATTGTTTGTTTCCTCACTTCACTAATACCTTTTAGTGTGTATTTTGTTCCCAGCACAAGGGAAACAATAGCAAACATATTAGACATAATATCTATTTGTGTGGAACTTACAGTATTATAAATATATAAAAGTATTTTAAATAATCTAGCATAGTGGTACATCAGTGGCCAAGTCATTTTTATAAGAGACATTGAATTATTTAAATAAGAAGTTACAAAGTTATTCCGTGCTATTTATAATAATTTCTGGCAGATAAGTTATTTATTACCTAAGTCAGAATTTCCCAGACTTTAGTGATTTACATGTGGTCTTCACAGGTTTTTCAAAGCCCACAGACCACAGAGTTAATTATTTAATATTTTTCTTTCAATCAACTCATTCTTTATTTTCATCCAAAGCAATAATATCCATAAATTTTTTCCTACTGTGCTGTTAAAATTATTGTGGACATGTAACATAAATAATATGACATTTCTCCAGGTGTCAGTGGTACACAGGCTTGGGAAGTCCTGCTTTCACTAAACCCTGGTACCTAATTTAATACTTCACTTTCGTGATTCGTGAGACTGAAAACTCGCATGGCCTTGGACCATGAAATGTAACTAGCGCACTTTGTCAAACTCTAATACCTTTCAGGAACATGTATGATAAAGACACATGAACAAAACCCAAGGCGGGTAGGATCGAGGAGGAGGATGTGGGGGTGGCTGGGCGGGGGCTTGTGGGGGCAAAGTGGAGACAACTGTACTTGAACAACAATTCAAAAATGTGAAAAAATAAAATAAAATTTCCAGTGCCCCCCAAATAAATAAACAAATAAACGAAACAAATTTAAGGAAGCTTCTGCACCAAGGCTTTATTTGAAAACACAGATGGTACAGTTTGGTAGTAAAAGGTGAACCGGGACCCTCACCTGTCCTTTTGCTGACAGGTTCCACGTGCTAACCCAAGGGCCTTGGTCTCCCCACATCTGACCTCTGTGAACATCCTCCTCCCCTTCTTCTGTCCTCCCAACCACACTCCGATTCAAAGTTTAATGGGAAATTCCCCTGATCTGCATCTTTGCCCTCAAAGAATACAAGCTGTCCTAGGACCTTTAAAGCGACCCTTGCTCCCACCCTGCTACTTCTGTCTGTCTGTCCGTACCCCCCCCCCCGCCCCCGCCACCGTGTGGCCGTTCTGCTGCAGCCTTTACCAAACCCATGGTCCTGAGTGCTGGGGAAGGCTCATTACCCTTTCACAGAACTTTGAGCTGAAGAGAATCTTACTCACCCAGTCATACCCCATTTTACAGCTGAGAAAACTGAGGCTTATGTTTTGATAGTCCCAACTTAAATGCTGACATTTAAGTTGTGTTAGGCATGATTATAGCATGAACCCCAACGCTGATACTTAGAACACTTCCTAAAAACACTTTATATGCCCTGGCTGGTGTGGCTCAGTGGATTGACTCCGGCCTGCAAATTGATGGGTCGCTGGTTTGATTCCCAGTCAGGGCACATGCCTGGGTTGTGGACCAGGTTCCCAGTTGGAGACATGTAAGAGGCAACACACACTGATGTTTCTCTCCCTCTTTTTCTCCCTCCCTTCCCCTCTCTAAAAATAAATAAATAATGTTTAACAAAAACACTTTATATTACTACCTCTTTTACAATCATGATTCTCCAAAGTGATTTTGCTTCTGTTATTTATAGTATTTATTCACCCAACATCTCAGTCATTTGTCACCCCCTTGAACACATAAACAACAACGACAATGAAGTGCTACTATTTAACAAGCATGCTATGCATTATGGGCACACCCTCCTGGGAGGTAGGGAGTATTACTGTCCCCTGGTAGGCATGAGACAACTGCGACATAGGTAGGTAACTGGCCTACACGCAGGAATTAAGTAGGAGAGTGGAAACCAGGTTTGTGTGACTTCGGAGGCCACCGTCGCTGTCACTTTATTCTTGATGCCATGCCAGAGGTATAAGACACTGCACAGATGTGTAAGGACACATCATATCTTTAACAGGCACCCAGTCTATTTCAAAGACAGAAGTAAAGATAAAATTCACCAGAGAGAAATCTGAATAACTCGTGGCAATTGTCAATATTCAAAGCTCCCTTGATAGGAGAAAAGCTTGTGATCATTGATAGACATTCGACACATGCCGTGGAGGCAGTTCCTGTCAAAACACTCCCCGTTGTCACTTTGGGCAGTTGCGGAGCCAGGAAATGTTGGTAGCATGGTGATAAGAGCCTGGGGGAGTCCTTTGTCCCACGGGAAATGAGGCCAGTGCGGAGTCCCTGGTGAACCAAGAGGAAAACCCCAGGAGCAGGTCCAGCAGCTCTGAGTGAGTAGGTAGGAGTTCCCTGGAGTGAACATCCCATTTCCCATCTAAATCTGGTGAATCACTGGCTCCAATTTGATAGCAAGTCGGCAGTAAGATGCTCAGCTTAGTTATCTCGAGTGGGAAAATAACAAGGGCGTTTCTAGTGGGACGGCACTGTAAGTCTTCCTTATATATAAAAACTTCCGCGCTCCTGGAGCTCCTTAAATAGCTATTCCTGATTCCTTCCGGCAAATATAATAATGAAGCGCTGCTCTTTAGACATATGGGTTAGGGAATGGGATGTGGAAATATGTATTTTTTCCTCTGTGATATAAAAGACAAACTAAGAAATTGGAAGAGAAAAATAGTTTCATAGCTTATCAAGAACTTATTGCAGACATTTACTAAAATTCTTTGCTCGTAGACAGAGTACTTTCACAGGAGGTTTATAATCCCTTCTAGTTCCAACACGTGTGAGTACGTGTGATGGACAGCCAATGGTAACAATCAGAGGCGCGGTAAGTGAGCTTTGCAGCTCCTCATCCGGAGCAGGCTTACACGGCATTTGTAGATTGCATGCTCTTATTGCAAGGGACTTTGAGAGATTATGGTAAGTTTGTTATCAATCACAGCGTATGGGCTCACTTTGCTAGAATGCAATCTATGTTCCAACAAATCTCAGTCTGACCACGTTTGCCAGTTTTGTGCTGTAGACACTCGGCACGAAGTTATAAGGGACATGGACAGGTTGGTTGAGGCCCCAAACCCTGGGCATTTCAGATTGAACCCATACTGGTGTCTGGAAGTATGGAATCAGGTGATACATATGCAAATATTTTTATATGATAATACGTAGTTATTAAACTATAGCACCTTTGGAAAGTACAAAACAAATGTCGCCAAGCATCTGGTCTCTGTAGAACACTCTGGGGAGTATAGGAATGAATAATTCATTCTCGCTAGGGATTTGGGAGTGAAGGAAACCTCTGTGGTAATGATGGTTTATATGTGATACCTATCACAACAGAACAGAAAAAAACAAAATGGCTTAGAATCTTCCTCGTTTCCAGCTTCTTTTAGTAATAAGTTCTTTGCACACGTTTCCTTATAGTATACAAGGCAGTCTGGTTGCACGATTTCAGAACTAAACCCTTCTCCTCCCCTAACTCTGCCACACAAATGTAACGATAGACGAAGCTACTAGTATAGATCCAGCTCAACGATTTTCACCCTTTTTCATCTCATGGCAAATGTAAACTAATTACTAAAATTTGGGGCACACCAAAAATATATTTTCTGCCAGTCTGACAAAAAATAGGTATAATTTTGATTTGTTCACACCAGACGGCTATTGTTGGGTTGGCTGTTCTCATTTTTTTTTATATTTGACAGTCTCAGGGAAAAGGGGTCAGGGCCCCGGACTACATAGTCAGGTACCGTATGTTTTAAACATCTGCGCAGCACACCCATGGGCTGGGGCACCCCAGCTGAAGATCGCTGAGCTGGACTTCTCCCTGCGAGGCAAGTTCCGCACCCATTTGACTGCTGGCTCAATTCCTCATAGCATCCTTAATCACTGTTCTATTTTCTCTTTCTTTCAAAATTTTAGTCCACCGGCAGAAACATACATTTGTGCATTCCTGCAAACTCTAGCAGGCAGACGCCCTAGAAGTCTAATAAGCTGATATCCATTGTATTGGTAACATTGTTATTCTCTAGACACCTTCATGATAAGAGGTGGTGAAACCCTAGGAGAACAACCCTTCACCCCAACTCAGTAGATTGGCGGATAAAATAAAGAGATAATGTTTAATTTAGAATTAGAAATAATTATCCAGAAACCCTGATACTCAAAATTCATGTAACTATTGCTTCCTCTCCCTACCAGCAGTCCTGCATCATCGGATGATTTGGGGGTTTGGGATCGGTACAGAAGGAATTTCATAGACCACGTGAACTGATGGGATCAGGCTAAGCCTGTTGGTTGCATTATTTGACTACTTTAGCCTATTGACTAAACTTGTATCTCCACTGAATAGCCTCTTGAGAATCATCAACTGCTTCTACAACTCATTCATTTTTTCCAAGCTTCCAAGGTTGAACAAGTACCATCCTGGTCATTTCCTTCTTTCCATCCAAATGGAGTCAAACATTAAAGTTCATTCCTCCGGACCTGCCATCAACCCATCCGTTAAGGTCAGCTGCCCTTTCCCGGCTCTGATTCGGGTGTCAGTTTCAAGTTCCCCTTGTTGAGAGGAATTTTATTCCTCACATATTTACATTTTAGGGTCCTCTTTGTTGACCCCCGTAAGTATGCACAACATAGTCTCCAAGGGGAGACGCCCTACCAGGCAGCATTCTGAAATGTGAACAGTTACGTTTATTGTCAAAGTCTCCAGGACAGCAATATTGGTTGGTTCTCAGACGCACATCTTTTGCACTGTTTTAACTTCCCTGAAATCAGCGCGCATCTCACTGTTGGTGGTTTTGCACCATCTCTGCGGGCCTGGCAGCGGAGCCTGGGTGTGGCCGGAGCACCTGAACGTGCAGGTTAGGTCCCAGTGGCTTGGGAGAAAATCCTGGAGATGATAGAGGAGCTCTCTGTAAGAACATCTCTGTCACCAGCACTTTTGTAGACACAGAGGACCACTCTGCAGGGACATCAGTGATTTCGGTTGCAAATGTTTCGGGGGAGTTGGACTGTGAATGTGAAGAAATTTGTGGGATGCCATAAGCAATTCATTTCACTGTGTTCAAGTAGGCGCCGAAGTCATATCATTAAATAAAATTAAAAGAGCCCTTTTAAGAGGTTTTATTGTTTCCTTTTTTAATGGTACATAAAATAGTCCTGGATCTTATAATCCATGACCTCCTAAATTATGAAATATGATAATGTATTTTTTAAGTGATAGTTCATCTGCGTACATATATTGGCTCTTTCGGAAATGGCTGCGAGGTAAAGTCAACTTCTTTTTCGAGACGGACGAATCTTCATTTATTTACCCGCCTGTGAAGGAGGATGGTAGGAGGTCATCACTCCTGGTCCGAAGATGTAGTGGGTAAATTTAAGTGATATTTTCAAATTCTGTCCAGTAGTAAATGAAAAAAATAAAGCTTTTTATTCATCATGTGTGATAAACAGCCATCTTATTACCATATAGTCAAACCCGTTATATAGTTTATATTTTTTTTAAAAAGCTGGTAGAGAAATTTCCATTTTGTAAATAAGATAGGGGAATGAAAATGGCATGTGTGAATCTATAGATGGAATTTGCTAGAAGAGCAGGTTGGCGACACCACGGCTGTTTGCAGGGGGGATTCGGGCTTCTTGCCTCCTGCTCTGCTTCGTCAGATGCTCTGGGGAAGAAAAGACTCGTGTTGAGAGGTCGCATCTCAGTGCTCACTGGGCTTCTCTGCTCCGGCCTCTGTGGGGCACCCTGCAAACCACCCCCCACCCCGCCCTCCGAGGCCCCTCGCAGCCCCTAGGCTCATGGCACAAGGCTGCTCCTCTGATGGCCTGTGGCCTTCTTGCGGAGAGGTTGACTGACTTATGCATAGGGGCGGCCCTCCCAGGAAGCTCAGGGACCCTTTCTGGCGCATGTGGGCCAGCGGGCCCCCAGCAGTATTTGTGGGTGCGGCCCCCGGGCCTTCTGCCTGCACTTCCTGTGGCACAGAAACGCTTGCATGAAGCCCCTCTCCTGTGGTCTGATTCCATGGCATATTCTCAACGGTCACTTCCAAGTCCAAAGTCACTTCCAAGTCAGAAGCAGCTGTATTTACAAGCTTGGGTGGATTGGCTTACCCAATCAAAGACGGGAATTAAATTGTATTATTTTAAATGTACGTCATTATGTATTGAATTATTTTATATGGTTCTCTAATTATTTAAAGCAACCTAGAAAAATATTATTACAATGAATAAGGAATGACATAACTTTGGTGAGCAACTATATATACACACACATAAAGTTGTATGTATAATTTACATTCTATATAATATAAATTTATAAAAATATAAGATATATAATACATAATATATTACATAATATATATTAAAAGTATATATAAATATATAACTAGGTATATGGAATAGATCATTTTTAATATAATTGCATATGTAAAATTTTGCATATATAGAAAAGTGTGCATATATATAAAATCACTCACCAGAGTTATATATAAATAAAGTAATTCATAAAATATAACAATTTATAGACATTACATTTTATATATTATTGATACAAATATAAAAATCTGGCATCACTGCTAATTTGAGATCCAACTATGAAGCTTATAATCTACCCTTAAGAAGTTTAGGTGTGAACTAATTGACCGATTTGGTTTTCGTTATTGTCTAAGGAATTCTTTTCGTGTTTTCCTGCTCGAAAGGAATATCTAGGGAGAAGGCAGGAGAAGGGGAGAGACGGGGCCGGGTGAGGACCGAGGCAGAAAGGTCACGGAGGTTCCCAGCACCCCGTGTGGGCACCGGCTGTGATCCGGCGGTGCGGTTGTCCCCCACCCAGGGACAGCACTCAGGGCTGGCATCAGACGCAGACATGCTCCGCTCACCTCTGCATCTGCGGAGAACGGGGCGCCTTTTCTCATTCACACAGCAGCCCCCTCATGGGCCAAGTGGTAGAAATACACTCTTCCCTCCCAGGCAGCAGAGAGTCTGAAATTACACCCATAGAAAGGCAAACTGCTGTGTTAATCATTACCTTTTCTAGGCACTCTCTTTTCGCATCCAACAGCATTTCAGAGTGGCGTAGTTTAATTGGTACCTTTTGGAGTCATTAGAACCGGCATCACAGGAATTTACTCAGAGGAATCCCAAGGACAGTAGTGAGAAAAATGGAGAGGGGCTGAAAGCAGGTTTACCTTCCTTGGACCACCTGAGCATCCCAATAGCTGGATCCTGGCCACATCTCATTAACCATATGCTTTCTATTTGATTTAAAGCCCGAAGCGCTGGCCCTTGAGAATTAGCACCATGATTGAAACATCCCGAGAATCTTCTCAATTCAGAAATGATACAAGGACAAGACTCATGTCGAAAGCTCATAAGACACTTGTCAAGAGAAATTTGATGCCTGCACTTCCGCCAGCATCCAATTGGCAAGTCCTTCTCTGTCCATTTCCTGTCAGCTGCATACCACAGGCAATCGATGGAGACAAGGGAATTTCAGTCCTGCCTTCTGCCGGGCTGCTTAGGCCTATATTTTCGCTCATTTAAAATGTGTCCGCTTCATTTTTTAGCTCGATGTGACTGGGACTTTGTATAACCCTAAATATTACCCAGACTTGCCTCTAACATAGGCTGGGGCTGAAAGCCAGGCATATCGAGCTGGAAGTGTTCTGTTGAGGAATCATCCATCTGAGGCCACAGCAAAGATTTACTGAGACTTGGCAAGATCCCGCCAGTCCATTCTTCACCGCCCGCCTTGCTCCCGAAGATAAGACGTCCTTTTAAAGACAGAGAAGATGCGTGCTGCTGTTTCCCTTGGAACCTCATGGTGGAGAACTCAGTATATTTGAACACCCCCCATAGCATTTGCCTATAATTATTTCACATTTATTTTTGTTTGTTTGTTTGTTTTTTTCTTTCATACCAGAATTAGAGGAGAAAATCGCATTATGGGAAAATAAAGCTATCAGGAGCAAGAGGTCTTGAAATATATTTCTCTGTTTTCTGAATAACTGCAAGGCTATGGGCAAATCAATGTGCCTTCTTGGGCCTCTGGTTGTTTTTTGTTTGCTTGTTTGTTTGTTTTTATTAAATAAGACAATTGCACTAGACCGAATGTAAGCACACATCCAACCATCAATGTGCCATGTGGAAAATGAGTTACTCAGAGTTATTTCTAAATCAAAACATGAGGCTATTTTGTAAACTGTAGGATTACTTTGTTGGAGTCTCAGACTTTCTTTATTTAAGAGAAGCAAGAAGATGGAGGCACCAGATATGTTTAGAGCCTCCTTAGTCTAAGAAAGTCAATGGCCTGGTTCAAAGGAAAAGGGGGATATTCTACAAGGACCCCACTGTACTGACAAAGGACTCGAGCTATTGCCAGGCCCTGGGTTTGGATTTAGACATCGAAGCACTCAGCAGAGACTTGATGCTGTTTCCAAAACCCAAGTCCAAGTGTCCAGTGGAGACAATCAACTTGATCCAACTTGGCTCAGCTTTCTCTTCCCAGCATACTCAGCTATGACCTGGTCTCAAGGGTCATCTCAGACAAACACCTCGAATGACCCTTTATGAGGGGACAGTTCTGAAACAAGAAGCCACGGTGTGGGCCGATGTACTGAACGCTATCAACAGAAGTGCCTGCCTGTCACCCCTTGCAGCTATAGGACCCCGAACATTGGAGTAGTTAAATGTGTAAGGTGAAATCTTGCCCTTGGTTTTCATTCCTGGCTACCCAAGAAAATCAGTGGGTGAACTACTTTCTTCTCTGTGTCGATACAACGACTAGAACCTTGGTAATTGAATGTGCCACCGTGTTCTCACATCACTGCCCCAGGCTGTGATGGAGGGACAGCTGGGACAGTCTGGGGCCAGAACAGAGACCCTCTCGGCCTCTAACTGACATGTATGGGAACTATGGTAGGGCATCAATAATTCAGACCCTGGTGACAAAGCCTGGCACACCGAGGGCTTGTAGACAGGGGCCTCATCACTTATTCATGCTGGAGACGTGTTTACTTATTCACGGAGAGGCTGCGAGAAGGATGCAGCGACAAGCACGGGGGAAGAGCGCCGCCCCGAACGACCAGGGCACATGCTGATTACTTCATGGACAGGGGACTGGGCTCTGGAAGCCCCGCGGGACGGCTGGACACCAGCACCTAGCGTTTCCGATGATCCACTTACTCCTGTTTAACATCTGCTGGTACCGTGAATTGAGAACAACTCTTACTACTACTTCATTTTATAAAACCACAGACACTTAGAACTGAGTGGCTCCTGAGAAATGATCAAGAATGTACTCTTTATTTTATTTGAGAAAGAAAGCTCTGGAGAACTGAAGCAAATTCCTTAAAGAAAAAAAAAATCACACAGCTGGTTTGTAAAAGTCCTAAGACTGGAACTTAAATTTGGTGGAATTCCCTCCCCCTCGCCCCACCAACTGGGCCGAAATCGATTAATCATAATGCCTGGTTTGTGTGACACTCTCATTATTCATCACTAAGTAAACATTTAATAATAATAATGTAGTAAGGACCTGTGGACCCATCATCCCCAAACACAGCTGGGCCTCTGGCAATAACGTCCCAAACTTAGGGTTCTCTGCATCCGCAAAGAGGCAACTGTCAGCCTGCAGCCTGCATCCTGTGTTTCCTCGATGTCCTTTCTGTCCCTTCCCAACATGTAGATGTAGTCCCTAAAAAGCACGTATCTGTCATTTCATAAGGCTTCTAAAAAGCGCATCATGCTGTGATTAACTTTGTGGTACTTGCTGAGGTTCAGCCACGTGGCTGTTATGCGTCTCCCGTTAGAAGCCGGCGGGTCGTCTGTGAGTTCTCCCGCTGTGTGAACCGTGCTGCTATGGGTATTCCTGTGAATGTTGCTTGTTCTCAAGACACAAGGCTTTCCAAAGGGCATGCATTTGGCAGGAATCGCGAGGTAA
This sequence comes from Glossophaga mutica, assembly GCA_039655065.1. NCBI lineage: Eukaryota > Metazoa > Chordata > Mammalia > Chiroptera > Phyllostomidae > Glossophaga > Glossophaga mutica. The sequence continues at coordinate 5,181,057 of CM077313.1, read as the reverse complement.
GAGACCGTACAAAAATGTTCGGCTCTGCAAAAGCAGTGATAAATCGTGTCCGGAAGTGGTGGCGCCGACGTGCATTCCGTGATCGCCGTGGGAGATCCTGGCGAAGGGGGTTTATCAGAGGTCAGAAGGCGTTTTCTCTCGGGGCTGCACAGTAAGTAGTTCAGGGTTCGAAGGCGATTCTCCCCTCCGCTGCTGTGGCAGGAGCAGCTGCAGGCGGCCCGTCTGGGAAGGAGCATGCGTCCCAACAGCACTTGGTGTTACGGGCATTGAAACTGGGATCTGGTAAATTTGTCCCATTACAAAATGCTGTGCTTCCTCTGTTGTTTGTTTGTTTGTTTTTTAATTTTAATCATTTAAAAATGTAACCAAACATTGTTAGTTTGTGGGTCGCACAAAAGCAGAAGGCGGGCTGTGGACGTTTTCTGTTCTTCTCCCTTCCTACCTTATTTTCTTCTTTCTTTTTTCTTTCATTTATTAAGAAATGTGTCGATAACTTCCTATATGTCACGCACCGTGCACACAGCGAGGATTCTGTCGGTAAATGGAGGGCGCACTGAGCGAACGGTGATAGGGATTATAAGGACAAGTCTCAGGGGCAGTGGATGTGGAGACAGGAGGGGATGCTTCAGACGATGGTCAGGAAAGGCCTCTCTGACAGAACGACATTTGAGCCAGCTCTTACTTGGATTTTATTTTTCAACTCCAGCTGGCATTCAATATTACATTGTAGTATTTTCAGGTCCACAGCATAGTGGTTAGACAATTATGTAATCGACAAAGTGACCCCCTCCCAATACTTTTAGTGCCCGTCTGACACCGTACATAGTTATTACAATGTTATTGGTACTGTTCCTTCCGCTGGACGTTACATCCCTGTGACTGTCTTGTAACCACCAGTCTGTACCTCTCCATTCCTTCTCCTTGTTCACCCAGCCTCTGAACCCCCCTTCTGTCGAACAACCCTCCGTCTGTTCTCCGTATCCATGCCTCTGTTTCTGTTTCATTGTTTTTTGTTCCTTAGATTCCACATATAAGTGAAATCATTTGATGTTTGTCTTTGTCTGACTTATTTCTCTAGCATAATGCCCTCCAGGTCCATCCATGTTGCCACAAAAGGTAAGACTGCGTTCTTTTTTCTGGCCGAGTAACATCCCGTTGTACCACTTCTTTCTCCAGCTGTCTGTTGATGGACACTCGGGTTGCTACCATGTCTTGCCTACTGTAAATAACGCTGCAGTGGACGTAGGGGTGCTTATATCTTTTCAAATTAGTGTTCTGGATTTTTTTCAGATACGTACCCAGAAGTGGAATTGCTGGGTCTTAAGGTACTTGTATTTGTAATTTTTCCATAGCGGCTGCACCCATTTGCATTCCCACCAACAGCGCACGAGGGTTCCCCTTTCTCCACATCCTCGCCAGCACTTGTTGTTTGTTCATTTATTGATGACAGCCATTCCAACAGCTGTGAGGTGACGCCTTGTTGTGATTTTAGTTTGCGTTCCCCTGATGGTCAGTGACACCGAGGGTCCTTGCATCTGTCTGTGTGCCCTCTGGAAAAGTGTGTGTTCAAATCCTCTGCCCATTTTTTAATTGGATTGTTTTCCTTTCTTTTCTTTCTTCTTCTTCTTCTTTTTCTTCTTCTTTTTTTTTTTTTTTTGGTGTTGGGTAGTATGAGTTCTTTATAGATTTGGGATATTAAACACCAGGTTATCGTTGGCATTGAGCTCTTACATTTAAATGAGGCATCAAGATGGACAGATGTCTGAGGGAAACTATTCCCGTGAGAGAGAACGGCAACTCTGCACACCGCCTCTGAACCTCGCTGTGCACATGCCTAATGCCACGCTGGGCATTTCTTCCCCAAATGCCTCAGACTCCTCCGACTCCATTTGCCAGTCTGCATTAGTCATCTATGACCACCTTGGATTCCCCAGCTTGGGGACAGGTGTCTCTATCAACCCATCATCCCCGTCAAAACCTTTTGAGTTTGCTTCCCTTTCTTACCTGGATCCAAAGCATCTATTTAGTCCACAGGTACTTTTATTTTTATTTCCTTAGCATCTGTATACATTTGCTAGGGCCGCCATAACAAAATACTGCATACTGAGTGACTTAAACAACAGAAATTAATTTTTCTCACAGTTCTCAGGCTGAGAGTTCAAGATCAAGGTGTTGGCGCGGCTGGGTTCTTCTGGGGCCTCTGTCCCTGGCTGGCTTGCAGAAGGCTGCCTTCTGGCTGTGCCCTTACATGGTCTGTTCTCTCTGTGTGAGCATCCCTGCAGCCTCTCCCCCTTCTTATGGAGATGCCAGGCAAGATTGGATGCGGTCCACCCCAGCGACCTCATTCTAACTTAATCACCTCTTCAAAGGTGCTGTCCTCAGATGCAGTCACAATCTGAGATGCCGGTGACTCAGAGCTTCCACACAGAGATTTTGAAGGGACACCACTCGGCCCATTACAGTATCTTTTAATTTAATCCCCCTTTTGTCCAGATTTTAATGCCATTTTCTTACTTGAGTTTCCTCTCTTTTCATCTATATTTATTAGCCTTCTGATTCTGGTTCCCACTGTTATGATCAGTTCTCCCCAAAGCTAGCAGAATAATCATGCAAAAATGAAAAACTGGATCATGTTTTATTCTGCTTGAGTCTTCCACTGGTTCCCCGATCGTCTTCAGGATAATGCCCACTGGCAAATCGTCTGCTGGCGGAACTACACCCGTCCGCGTATCCAGTCCCCTCTCCCACCAGGTAAATTCTCCCCCCACCCACCCCCCACCCGCCTCTCTGTTGCAGCGATAGTAAACGACTTGGATAGCAAACAACTAGCCCGTTTAGGGCTTCTGCAAATTCTCTTTGCCTGAAACACCACCTCTGTTCTAATCCAGTCTCTTTACATGGTTAATTAACATATTGCACCAAGCACAGCTCATTAGCATCTTCTGTGAAAGACATTAGCAGATTGCCGTTTTCAACATTGTCTAAGTTAGCTGTTCCTCCTGCGTGCTGTCACAGATCATAGTGTCCGTTCACAAAGTGATACAGTCTAATTATTTCCACCTGGGGCTGGGAGGCGGCCTGGGAGCAGACACTGTGTCTTGATTTATTCTTGTATCTTTAGTGTAGCCACGTGCCTGCTCCTCTTAGGTACTTAGTAAATATTTGATATGGAAGCGAATGAAGGAATAAATGGATCGATAAAAAGTTAGCTAGAAGGAACATTTTTGTATATCACTTCAATCCCCCACTGCCAATGTTTTAAAAGTTATCAGTTATAGTTAAAAATAAACCGTTAGGTTTTACTAAGCCAAAAATGGCTATAAAATGGTATACATGGTACAATTATGACAGTATATACATACATATATATAGCAAAAGACACTGAAAATGATAAGTGATATTTTAAAGTGCTTGTTATTTTGTATATAGGCAATGAATCTGTGTATAATTTATTTCCTTTTTCTACATTTCTGCAGTTTTCAAATAGCCTTAGTTCTCTGAAATGTCCTATAACTCTATGCTTTTTCTCAGCATTCTGAAATTGTTCTCTCCTTTACATTCCACTGTGTAGAAAATAAACAGCAGTATCTACAACATATTATCATGCCGCAAATTTGTGTTTTCACGGGAACCCAAATCAACCAAGGGACCAGGCTCAGAGGGCGAATTTCTCTGACCCAAAGTGAGATCCTCGCTGAGCCTTTTCTAACTTCCCCAGCTCTGGGCCCTGAGGACAAACGAAGTCTAATCTTTGATCAGGGGTTACTTCAAAGGTAAAATTATTTATTGTTGCCAGTGAAACTCTCCCAAATGGCTGCACTCTGCTGCTACAACGGAGGCAAGGGCCGTCCCCACGGGTCACCGACTGCAGAGGTGCAGGAAGCAAGGCAAAGACTGGGAGAGAAGGAGGTTAAGCCTCACTCAAAACCTTATTTCCATTAAAACCACATCATGCAAAGTATCATCCCCTAAATGTTTTTTTTTTCTATAGAATATTGGTTTTGCTCTAACAAAACCAGTATTGCCCTTTAGGCAGACTTACAGAATTGCTTCCACTTGGGAGAAATGCAGAAAGGAACAGACAGTCTAACTTTCGGGGAAGGAGAAAATAACAATGGCGTGGTTTCCGAAAGTTTCCCCTCTGACTTCTTTCATATACTGATTATCTCTGCGCTGGATGATAGAGCTGCAGAGTTTCGGGGATGGAGAAAATCCTACTGACTCCCTAGCATGTGTGGCCTCATTTATAGTTGAGGAAACGAAAGCCCAGAAAAACCAAGAAACATGGGAAATATATTCATTCTCCTTCCTTTGGGAGGCCTTGCAAATGAACCTCGTGTCCACAGGTTCAGCACGCGGAAAGACCTGGCTCGCATACTCCCGAGTGTGATCTTGGGTAAATTATTGGGCCTTTCCAAACTTGCACTTTCTTAGCTGTAAAAGACTAATTTTAAAGGACTTCCCGTGTGAAGCCTTGTTAGAATTCAGTGAGAAACTGGCTAGTGGAATACCTGGGCTCATTGATAACACTGATATTAGTTATTGTTAACGTCATTTATTTCCCACATTGTCCCACTGTTTGAGATAGGGCATTCTGGAAGATCGAAATGTGAGGGTTTATGAAGATGACATCTTGGTCACTTTTGCCTGAAACTATTTGTCAGGTGCCCAGCCTTAATGTCCCTGTTTCTGAGGACTTTTAAAAACTGACAAAGGCAGGAAGGCCTGAAATAACAATTGTTGACACTTGGTGCTTGGCTGGGACTGGCTTTCTCCTAAGTGGTTTCCACCTACTTTTGCATTTATTCCTCAAAGCAATTTCACTCGGTGGGCAGGTTCTGTGATAATCCTTGTTTTAACAAGGAGGAGCCAGACACAGGGGGAGTGATTTAGACGTGTTAGGGTGTCACTTGATTGCCACCTCCCACGTCACTCATCTAACTCCAGCAACCGCAAGTCAAAAGGGTTGGCCACCCCTTGATGTCTTGATTCTGACCTTTGGCTTCTGGAGGTGACCGTAGCTTTCCTGGAGGAACGAGAGGGAGCCAGCAGGTTTTCTGGCTGTCATATCACACATCTTGCCACACCCCCCAGGGTGCAGGGTTTTGGGGTGAGCAGCTTGGATACCTAGTAATAAATGAACCCAGAGCAATCAGTGGGTTCCTTTATTTAAAAAGCCAGGGCACTTTTTAATTTTCTTATTGTTATTATATTACAGTTCACCCAATTTTCCCCCCTTTGCCCTCCTCTTCCTAGCCCAACCCCCATTCCCACAATCAATCCCCACACCATGGTCCATGTCCCTGGGTCATTCATACACGTTCTTTGATTAGTACTTTCCCCGTCTTCCCACCACATTCCCCACCCTGCTCCCCTCTGGCTGATGTCACTCTGTTCCTTGTTTCCATGCCCCTGGTTCCACTCTGCTCCTTAGTCTATTTTGTTCATTAGGTCCCTTGTATAAGTGAGATTATGTAGTATTTGTCTTTCACCACCTGGCTTATTCACTTAGCATAATGCTCTCCAGTTCCATCCATGCTGTCACTAAGGGTAGGACTTCCTTCTTTCTCTCTGCTGCGTAGTATTCCATTGTGTAAATGTACCAGTTTTTTGATCCACTCATTTACTGATGGGCACTTAGGCTGTTTCTAGTACCTGGAAATAAATCGTGCTGTTATGAACACAGGGGTTCATAAGTTCTTTTGAATTGGTGTTTTAGGATTCTTAGGGTGTAATCCCAGCAGTGGAATCACTGGGTCAAAAGGCAGTTCCATTTTTAGTTTTCTAAGGAAATTTCATACTGTTCTCCACAGCGGCTGCCCCAGTCTGCATTCCCACCAACAGTGCACTAGGGTTCCCTTTTCTCCATGTCCCCGCCAGCACCTGTTGTTTGTTGGTTTATTAATGATAGCCATTCTCACAGGAGAGAGGTGATATCTCATGGTGGCAGATACATCTCCTAGGGCAAGTGACATAAAGGAAAGAATAAACAAGTGGGACTACATCAAACTAAAAAGCTTCTGCACGGCTAAAGAAACCATCATCAAAATGAAAAGGGAACCGACTGTATGGGAAAACATATTTGCCAATGATACACCGGACAAAGGTTTCATCTCCAAAATATGTAAAGAACTCGTATGACTCAACACCAGGAAGACAAAAAATCCAATTAAAATAGACCTGTATAGATACTTCTCTAAGGAGGACATACAGAGGGTCCATAGACATATGAAAAGATGCTCAGTATCACTAGCCTGATAATTTGCATTGGAAAGATGCAAATTAAAACCACAACGAAAGGACAATTTTCAGTACAGTACAGAAGGTTCGCTTGGATTCGGGTATCTCAGATAATACCTCAGCGGTATTTTTAAGATTTTTATATTTGAAAACAACTTTATACTCCCAAAAGAAGACGAAGTAACTAAATTTGAGAAAGCAAGTGATCCCGCACAGGAAATTCCAAGTGTTTGTCAAACAGTTTATACTTAGGTCACCATTATTTCCTCGTGCAGGACACTGGAACAGACCCCAGACATGGGCGTGTGAAGTCCTCTCTGTCCCCTTCCCCTGCTCTCGTGAGTGGACCAGTTCTTTGGAATCGAGGACTGTCATCTCTCAGTTTCCCTTCCTTATCTCCACTTTTGCACTTGTCACTTTTGTTGGAGTCAGCCAACTTGTTCCGTGATGAGCCATGCAGTGAGTGCATTAGGTTTTGCGGGTCACACGGACTGTCACAGCTGTTCGACTGCCCCTGCGGTGCAGTGGCAGCCAGAGACGTGAGTTGATGACCCAGCATGGCTGCGTTCCAAACTGCATGCACGTAGACTTCGTCACGTTTCCGTGCGCCGTGACGTGGTCTTCTTCCGTCGATTTTCTCCACCCCTTGCAACTGCAAACAGCACTCGCACCTGGGAGACTGAACGGAGGGGGCCAGGGCTTCCCGCCGGCCAAGCCCTGCCGCTGCTCCCTGGTTGGTCTGTCTGCCTTCACTGCTCCTTTCCAGGCATCGAGCGCATCCTGCGGACTGTAAGACAGTCCACGTGTGTTTCTCGCTTCACTTTTTCTTCCTTTCCCTTCGCCTCCTTCCCCTTTCTTTACCCATCCTTCTCTCCACACTCTCTTTCTCTGGTTGCTACATTCCCACAATAAATACCCACGGCCTCTAAATGACATTTGATAATCATATATTATTTATTTCAATCATCTTTACTTTCTAAAAATTGAGGGGTAGTGCTCTAGGTCACAAAAATATTCATGTGATTGTTATTCCCTAATTTAACATAGAAAATCGTCTTTGAAATCCCTATGCAAAATGAATATGCATTGTAATAATCCCTTGATTATTATTATGCTTTGTCTCTTTTGCTGGGTGATGAGCTTGCGAACACATCCAACATCAGAGAACAGCATGCAAAGCCCTGGGCACAACCCCCCAGCTCCGCCGTGTTTCCATGCGTAGCTGGAATCTCGTTTCATTTGTGAGCTCTCGGGAATTACATGTGCACCCCAGGGAATTTGGGGGAAGCAAGTTCCAGATATGGTCGGTGGGTATTTTAGCACCTATCTCTTAAAGATTATGATTCTTTTTCAAAAAGCCTGTCGATCATCACATTCTTAAGTCTGAAAAGCAGGTCATTGTAATTCCCTTGTAGCTGTAACTCTCCAGCGCTAACGGTCCCCAAATGTTTCCTAACTGTGTTAAGTACAGTCTGTTTGCATCAGGGTCTGACAAAAGGCCACGCGCTGATTTGGCGATCTGTTTCTTCAGTCTCTTTGATCTTACACTTTCAGGATCTCTCTGTCCCCCGCCTCCCCCGCTTTGCAGTTTATTTGTGGGAGGATGGAAGAGACACAGGCCCTTTGCCTGTTGCATTTCCCATGGTCTTCTGACTGCCAAGTTCACAGTGGCCTAGAGCTTTGATCAGACCCACGGTGGAATCGCTCGCCCAGTCACAGTTCACAGCTGGTGGGGTGCCCTTCCATCAGGAGACCCGCAGGGTCTAGTTGGCTTAATTGTGTGACGTCAGCAGCCATCAGCCACCATTAATTCAGACTTTCGTGGTCGCAGAATCCTGCTATTCTCATGTTTCCCCCGAACACTTGGAATACTTCTGTAGAGGAAAACTTTTCCTTTTCAACTTGTTGGTCATCCTGAGTTTTTATAGGAACGGTGGGATACATGTTGGAGGATTGTCTTTCATTTACAAGTTTTTGAAAAAAGTTTGTTTCCTAGCACCCTAGGAAGGGGACCGATAGAGCCTGATGTTTGGCTGGTTTTGCGGGCTGTAAGCCTTTTTATCTGTCAATTCCACTGTCCCATCTTTGGCCAGTGCGAGTACCTTCCAGGTGGCTTTTAAATCTTTTTGACACGACCTCGCTACTCACAGTCCTTTCTTACTTCGAGGTGAAACAGGATGTTCCAGGCTAACTTTTCGCCCCAGCTCTGGAGCCTGACACTTCTCTTGTCTCCTCCCGTGCTTCTCCTGGCTTCACCTGGGGTAGCAGGCACAGGCTGTCCGCCTCTCAGGAAGCCCCGCTCTTCTGCCGGGTGGAGCGGGGCTCTCTGGGGAGTCAGCACAGAGAAAACCATGGCACCAACCCATCCAGCAGCGCCGATACTCCTGCGGTCAGAGGCCAGCAGGTCACTTTTCTCTATGTGTTCGGCTTGAGGCTGCGTGATGTTGCAGAAGTCGGTGCAGGCAGGTTCTGAGAAGCGGCCTCAGCCGTGGCCCAGCCAAGGCCTTCACCAGCATGCCCTCTGGGCTTCTAATCCACTCGCTACATGAGGTGCAGCAGATGGTGGGTTTGTCCGTATGGTGTTCGAGTCATGCTTCTTAAGCAAATGTTAGTGAATCGATGAATATCTTCGGCTTTCAGAAAGTGCTCTCTACAGAGAGCATTTGGTCTGACACCGCATTTTTACTTGAAGAAGCTAAGGCCTTGAGATTTCAAGGGATTTGTCCCACTTCATAGTGAAAATTAGTGGAAGAGTTAGGACCCAAATCACCTGGCCTTGACCGAATTGTTTTCCTACCTTACCCACTGCCTCTAAACTAAATTAGGTAACTGTCTATGAATTATTTTGATCATTGTTCATTTCAGTAATCTTTTGGTTTAGACTCCCTTCCTCCTTTCCTTCCTCCCTTTCCTCCTTCCTTTCTCTGTCTCTCCCCCTTGTCTCTTTCTTTCTGATGTAAATAATAGTAGTATTTAAGTGACTGTCATTCCTTTAATAGTGAATAGCAAGCCAAACGAAAGTCCAGTGAAACCCCCAGGCCTGGGGCCCTGCTGGACAAAAGTCAAACTGCGCACTAAGGACACACAGTAATCCCTACGTCCGGTCTAAGTCTTGGATGATTTCTTTTCAACAAGTTGAAAATTATTTTTTTAAGATTTTATTTATTTTTAGAGGCATGGGAAGGGAGGGAGAGAAAGATTGACATGTGAGCTATACATCGGCTGGTTGCCTCTCACATGCCCCCAACCAGGGACCTGGCCCACAACCCAGGCATGTGCCCTGACTGGGAATTGAACCAGTGACCCTTTGGTTAGCAGGCCAGCACTCAGTCTACTGAGCCACACCAGCTGGGGTGAAAATTACTTTTTTAATAATAACAGAATGGATACTGTCTCATATGACCTAATGGAGGGTGGTAGCCCTGCAGGCCACAGAAGTAATCACTGTTTATGAATGAGTCCCTTGGTGTTGCCAACATGCTAAAATGGCCAAAAACAAAGGCTTTAGTAGTCCGCTTATTGTCTTCCTGTGAAATACTGACAACTGAATTCGTTTTTTTGAGTACTTCCCCCAGACACTGGGCCTTTTTAGTTTTCACAGCAGAGATTCCTTAGCTGAGCACTTGGGAAAAATGATGCTACACCTTATCTCTGCCTTAAACTCTGCGTGTCTTTGGGTTTCCAGTGACCAGATGGCCCAAAGCAGGTCACCTTTCCTTATTTTATTTTTGACTATCGCCTGTCAAAGGACAAAAGTGAAAGAACTCAGCCACAAGCGTGACACCCCCTGTTCAAGGGACAACTGTCCGTGGAGTGGCGGAGTGTAGCGCCTCACAAGCAGCAGAGAGGTCTTTCTGAGGGATTTGGGGCAAGAGCGGGTTTTCTAGTGCATTCGAAGCAACAGCGGGAAACTGGGCAGGGCTGGCCGGGAGGGATGGCAGGGGTTCCCTCGTGGGGCCAGCTGGTCCCAATGTCTAGGGAGAGGTCAGGGAGCTGAAGCCCAGTGAGGGGGACTGCGGTTGGCCAGCTTTCCTGGAGAGCTGCTTCCTCAAGGCTCAGGCCAGTTCCAGTTTAGATTTGAGACACAGGGCGGGGTCGCTGAGGTGGCTCCCAATTTGTGGGTTCCAATGTACAAATTAACTTTATCATGCCTAACAATGCCTCATTAGTCCAGCAACTATACATTGAGCACTTAAGTACCTGCACCAGGTGCACTGTTGGACAGTAAGAGTTAAGCAACGATGAGGCTACCCACGTGCCTGCCCTCCAGGACGTAGCCAAGTGGCGGCCACCACAAATATGTCACAAACACGATGTGAGAGAAAGGCACCCCCAGTGAGTGGTAAACATGGATTGTCGGGGAAGCGGAGAGAGGTGCGTGGGTATCTAATCTGAATTTGGCGTGGTATTGGGGGTGGGGAGGGGACGATGTTTTCCGGCAGAGGGCTGAGGAACTGGGACCTGAGGGACCAAGACCTGGCACGGGAGGGAGTGTCCCTGATGCAGGGGACGCACGTGCTGGGGGCAGAGATGCTGTAGTGTTTCAGGAAGCCTCGAGGAATCCTTCTCAAAAAGGGAAGTCACCTCCTGCATTTGTGCTTCTGTTGAAATTAAAGTGAGAACGGTCTTAGTCCCTTTGAGTCTGTTTACTCTGATGTCTTCAGTCCTTTTGAATATGTTTACTCTGATGTCCCAAAAAGTGATTTCTGGCTAATTTTCCTCCGGAAGGAAATTAATCTTTCGGACTGCCTCGCTGATGGTCTCACCCTGGGGGCTGCTTCAGAGAGTGGACACAATGGGCAAAATTAAGTACTCAGAGGAGCTGATTATTTGGGGGTTTTCTGCCAAGGTGATAAGTGTTATCTGTAGCATCCAAAAAATATTTTTTTCTAATTAAGCCTGGTGCAGGGGTTGGAAGGAGGGAGGAAGGACCACTCACTCACACCACTGCCCTCAGCGGATCGCTAGGACGCAGGGACCTCCCCAGGTGTCCAGGGGCAGGTGGTCATGTGAGCCGGGGGCAACATGAAAGGAAGGGCCATCTTCTAAGATTCTGTCCTGTGAACAGCGAATCAAACCGCCATTTCCAACTGTATGTTTTCTGCGACATCAAAGCTCTTTGGATAGAAACTTCAGAGAGAGTATAATTTCTCAGGTCAGCCTGTTACAACTGGGGTTAAAACTAACTGCTAAGAGAAAATGAAAGTTCCCAAGAAAGAAAGAAAGAAAGAAAGAAAGAGGAAGGAAGGAAGGAAGGACGGACAATGCTAGACCATTGTAAAGTGTTACATGTGTTGAAGAATTTGGTGTGGGTAATGGAAGGGTTTATGAGTCTATACTAAATCCCACAACTGGGGTTATTCCAACAGTTGTCTAAATATTAGCACTTAACTTTTTCAAGTTGCACTATAACTTATTTTGGGGTGACTTCTTCTCACTGGCTCTTCGGTGGCATTAAACATCTGTTACCTGTCTTTGTGTGCCCAGGGCCTAAAACAGTGTGGGGGGTACTGCAGGTTGTTCATGAACGAAAGTTCATGCACCCGTGTTGTCCTTACCACGTAAGGATGTGTGCGTACCCCCCCCACACACACACACACACAGACACACACAGTAATGCCTGCCTTCCTGCTCAACCCGGAAGGAAAATGGTGGCTCTGAGAAGCTCATTGCACCTCAGACATAGTTTTATGTGGCTCTTTTCAACATCCTTGCACTTTAACATCTTGTAAACATTGCAAGTACCGAACCAGCATTCTATAATTTCAGATGTCACTCTGACTGTTTCACCTGTAAAGATTTTTTAAGCATTTATTTTTTGAGGTTTTATATTCGAGAGCTATCTGGTGGGACCTATCCCCCCTAAACTCCGTTACAAATGGGCACTCTATGGGAATCATCAATGATGGTAGCAATAGAGTTTTTTGGCAACTAAAGAAAGAAGAGGCTAAGATATGTTATTAGCACAATATTTATTGATTGTCTGCAGACTGCTAGGCACTATTCTAAGAGTTTGAGATGCATCAGTAATCAAAATTTATTTTTAAAAAATCCTCTGACATCTGGAGTTTACAGTCTATGAGAAAAGTGGTAGGGGAGGCAGACCGTACAAACGAACCATGACAAATCAGCAAATGACATACTATGTTAAAAGGCCATATATGCCACACGGAAAAGGAGAGCAAGGAAGGGGCGGAGTGGGTTGTCAATCTGAATAGGATGGATGGGGCGGGCCCCAGGGAGGATAGGCCATTTGACCGAGACGCAGTGGAAGAGGGAGGCACCCTGGAGACACCTGGGGAGTGCCTTCCACAGAGAGGAAAACGCCCTGAAGCGTGGGTACCCTAAAACGTGGGTACCCTAAAGCATGGGTACCTGGCACAGTCCAGCCGCAGATGGGAGGTCAGTGTGGTGGCATAGAAGCATCTTTCTAAAACCAAGTATGTGCAATATGTTTGAAAGTATTTTTAGCTAATAAGAAGTGTTATCTTTAAAGGGTTTCAGAAATGGTCAGTCGTTGATCCAAGGCGACATTTGCTTAGTCTCCATAATTGAATGCAGATAAAAATCTAATTACTGTTACAAGCAGCAATAATCAAAGAGTAGCTTTTACTTGTAACACAGGACAGAAAACTTCTTACTGCCATAGAGATGAACTCCTGACTATCAAAGACACACAGATTCCATCTCTATCCAGTGAGAGGGGAAAAAGGAAAGGGAAGATTAGCCTAAGTATGGATATAAATGCAGTCCCTAACTCCAGCTAGACTGTAAAAGATTTTTAACATCCCTACCGCGATACATAAAACATTAACAAATATCATTCTTTCCAGAAAATAGCTCATGTCTTCCTAGGAAAAAAAAAAGACCCATAAGCTCCAAGTTGTTCCTTAGGTGGGTGAGAACCAGCACTGTTATTTATACTTGTTCACAGCGCTGGGTTCGTCATCCATCTCTGGGATAGAATTGGGAGCGTAAAGATAATCGGCGTTTTCCGCCACCAGCAGAACATCGTCTGTACTTTCAGCTCATTTGCTGGGTGCTCCCTGCGGAGGTTCCATCTGCGCTACACCTTATCTCCCTACGTGTGATTGAAGCCTCTGCTTCTACCTGAGCAGCGTTCCTAGCTGGCATTCGGAAATGGCGCAGACTACCACAGCCTACCCTGGCAGCGTGGCCTAATAGGAGCGTCTAGGCTACAGAGATGCTTGTAATACTCACACAGTGTCTATTTGGGGAGGGAAAAAGGGGGACATCAAATTTCTAATAATTTAAATGATGTCAGTAGGATCATAATTATAGAAGGAATTGTCTAAGCAAAATAATGTATACAGTTTACGGTCATGAAACTTATCTGTCTTGGAACACTGATGAAATTTTCAAATAGATCCTCTTACCAATGACTGAAAAAGAAACTGTTATAACCTAACATTATGCTGGGCCTTTCTATTTAGAAGTTTTATCAACAATTTTGTAGAAATTAATGCTTCAAATAACTAGGAGTGGTAACTGCTTAAGAAATTATTTTCTGACTTATTCAGTAAAGTGTACATTGCTCATGTAACAGTTCCTAGATGACTATGTTTGTAAATCAGAGCATCACATAAGGTTTGCCTGAAATAAGGTAGCTCTAATTCGTTTGTTTCCATGTGAAGTATGTCTAGTTGGTCTACAACCCAGATTAAGAAATAAGACATCAAATGTAAAATTAAAGCCTATTGTAGAACCCTAACCCTATTCCCCTGGGCTGCCTCCTGATCTTAAAGGAAAAACTTTCAGCTTCTCACAGTGGAGTATGATGTCAGCTCTGGGCTTGTCATATATGGCCTTACATAAATATTTTTAAAACTATGACTTCATCCTTTCTCTCCAAATATTTTCAACACCCACACATGTAAGCACATGCAAGACTTTTCAGCCCATGTCCTAATATTTCAGCTCTACAGTCTTATAACTTCATTATTCCAGACCCTTAGTTTCTAGTCCCTCCAGCTCCCATCTGCTGAATCCTTTTTTTCTCCAAGGCATTTGCTCTGACCTATAAGAAGAACGAAATTGCTCTTATCACCCTCTCTTTCTTATGGCTCATCCCTTTCTAACCTTCCTGATTCTTTGAAACTACCCTGTCCAGTGGGTCGCTTCATGGCTTTCTACACCTGTGTTTTATGGACTTTCAACATGAGCTCACAGTGCCCTGGGCATCTCTCTGTTTAATGCATCTTTGTAACTGGAAATTTCAAGCTTAATGTTTTCTCACGACCACTGGACTCCAAGCTTGTGGAGGACAGGAACTTAGGTTTCCTTCATCCATGTGTCCCCAGAAGTTAAGACACCAGGAACTCAATAGATGGTTTATAAATGTGTGCATTATTGGGATTCAAATGTTTCACTTGGGAACATGAATTCCATTAAATGCTGGGCTTCTTCCCATTGATATGTGCTCCTATAAGGCTGCTGATGTTTAAGTTTAAAAAAAAAAAAAAACAGTTCTTATTATGCTATAGTATTTCATTGGAGATCCTTGCTCCTACCTTCCTCCCAACTGATACTTAATTGTTGGTTGATTAACTCAGGGCAACAGCCATGAAGACGTCTACACCCAAGGAAAGCTACAGACAGTTATTGGAATGCAGAGTGTAGGAGAAGTTAAGGATATACCACACTGAAGTCACTGGTTTAATTCAGCAGGCCAGGGTTTACGTGCAATGTGGACAGCCTTAGGTGAAGCCTGTATTATAGTTCAAGTCCCGCGGCTTTGGTCTAAGAGTGAGAGACCCAGAGTCACCCCCAAAGAGTAGCTATAACTGGCCCTGGGGCTGCTAAGGAGTTTGTATGTTGGTGATGCCCATCTGGTGAGTTTTAATACAGCATTTTAAATTCAGGTAGTTTATAATATAATATTCTTCTCTCTTTAAAGATTATTTCAGATTTAACATGACTAAAGGTATAAAGAGCTCTGCGATTGAGAAGCTGGGCATCAGCACTGCAGTGATATTGTTTGAAAAGCAAAAGCACTAAAATGCACGTGCAGACGTATAGGACACAAAATGTTCCCGCTGGGCTCGGCACCGATTGGCCTTTTGTTAAAATATGAGGTCTGTCCGGAAAAAGTCCAGCCATGGTTAATAGAACAAGAATGGTTTGTGTAACATCGATGTAACCTGGCAGCCAAGGAGAATGGACTGGAATGCACATGTGTGAACAATGATGACTTCACCGTACTAGTCAGTGGGGGCGGTAGATACCACTGAATGAGCATGTGGACTGTGTGGCGTGGCTGTTACATTCAAAATGACTGAGCGAGTAGAACAATGAATCTGCATCAAATTCTGCATTAAGCTTGAACATTCCACCACAGAACTATTTCGACTATTCAGAAGGCCACAGCGATGGCAACTGGTGATTGGCAGCTTCATCACAACAATGCACCCACTCATATATCATGTCTCATGCAGAGTTTTTGGCAAAACATCAAATCACCCAGGTGACTTAGCCCCCAGATTTGGTGCCCTGTGACTTCTGGCTTTTCTCAAAACTAAAATCACCTTTGAAAGGGAAGAGATTTCAGACCATCAATGAGATTCAGGAAAATACCATGGGGCAGCTGATGACGACTGGGAGAACCGTGTGAGGTCCCAAGGTGCCACCTTTGAAGGGGACTGAGGCATCACTGTCCTGTGTACAATGTTTCTTGTATCTTGTATTTTCTTCAATAAATGTCTCTATTTTTCATAGTACCTGGCTGGATACTTCCTGGACAGGCCTCGTACACTGTACAGAGACCTGCTCTATGCTGTAAACTTCAGGTTGCTTATGAATAACATGAAAAAGAGCCAAAGAACAGCATATACATGATTAGAAACTGGTAATATCCTGGGAGGAGTTATTCTTTGCTTTTTTCCCCCTGGTCATTTTCCAACCATGCAAGGACTTGAGCTCTTGTGAAGTGAGTTCGTTGAAAGTGACAGACAGGATAAGGACACGGAGTCACTGGTAGAGGTAGCAGAGGGCCTTTCTGATGTACTTCTTGTCAACATAACGAAACTGGGTAATCTAGAAGACCCCATTACTGCCCAGGAGAGGGGCGCATGCGCAGCATGTTCCATCTGTGTCCCAGGATTTGAAGCACATTAAGTCAGCTGTGTTTACAACAATATACAATGCGACAGTTTTTAAACATGTGGTTGTACAAGACAGATTCCAAGCTCTCCGTAACTGCAAAGGGCATTTTCACAACACTCTAATCCGAAGAGAAGGTTCGAAATCTGCTTTGTCAATTGCTTCTTTACGAAAATGGAATAGTGGCAGAAACTTTGAATTTGGCATGCACGGTAGTTTCTGTTTGCATTACACACATCTAATAGTGCATATTATATAAGCATGCAGTGAATATGGAAATAAGATTCTTAATTTTTCCACTACGATACTAGACAAGAAAAATCTACACAACATAACCACCTTCTTTCTTCTAGACGATGGATATTTGCAAAATTGTTAACATCCATTTGTTACCTAAGATGCAATGGCTCCAAAGGAATCATTTCTATGTGTAATATGCAGGCATTAAAAAATAATTTGCAAGATGCATCAGTAGTAATTGTTTATTACTAGTAATTGTTTATTAGTAGTAATCGGAGTTTACGTGTTACTTTTTATAATGCCCCGACACATGAAAAATGTTTTAAATGTTTGTGAAGATACGTGTGTATTTTTTCAAGCTTTTAGAATGTAGAATTTTATTTATGCAAAGAATAGTATGTCAGATAAGAAGGTAAGGCTCCAAACCTCCCAGCGCCCACAACTCCCCATGCGACTCGATGCCACCGCCCACCCATCCTCATTACATCTCCCACCTGGACACCTGCCGCCTTTCCTGCCTCACTCCCTGGCTGCCTCCTATGCCCGAATGATACCACGAATGTTCCAGAGTTGGAGTAGTCACATCTGCATTCCCTCTATCTGGAATCCTTTTCCCCAGTCCCTTGGCTTGCGGGATAACGACCTTATTTACTTAAATTTGACATTTCTTCTGTGTTTAAAAATGCAGGCCCCATACACATGGTCTAATCTTCCTTTCCCTGATTTAGTTTTTCTCCTTACCATTATCACTTGCTAAATACACACACACACACACATACATACATACATATGTACACACATATACAGAACTTTAATTTTTCGCTTATTATGTTTTGTGCCCCTAGAATGTAAGAATGCAAGCTGCAAAGTTTATGAATGCTTTTTCTCTCTGGGTCCCCTAGTGCCAAGGTGCCCGTCTGGCATGGAGTAGGCACTCAGTAGGGAATGGATGAGTAGGCTGTGAGACAAACACAGGAATCCTTGAACAGCAAGGGTTTGAACTGTGCGGGTTCATTTATACCTGGAGTTTTCTCAACAAACACTAGAACTGTATTTTCTCTTATGTATGATTTGTAATAACACTTGCTCTTCTCTAGCTTACTTTATTGATAAGACTACTGTATAGAATGCATATAACATATACAATCTGTGTTCATCAAATGTTTTGTGTTGCCAGTGAGACTTCTGGTCCATAGTAGGCCATTAGTAGTTAAGTTTGGGGGGGGGCATGTCAGAAGTTAGACACGGATTTGTGACTGTGCAGGGGTTGACACCCCTTACCGCGCCCCCCCCCCCCGTGCTGCCCACGGGCCAGCTCTGTCAAGGGGTGGGTGCTGAAGTGTGTGTGGTGAGGTAACGGAAGCAGAGCTGGGGGCCAAGAAGTCACT
The DNA here is from genome assembly GCA_039655065.1 of Glossophaga mutica. Lineage (NCBI taxonomy): Eukaryota > Metazoa > Chordata > Mammalia > Chiroptera > Phyllostomidae > Glossophaga > Glossophaga mutica. The sequence goes on along the minus strand of CM077313.1, from coordinate 5,163,070 downwards.
AAGACCAAAATATTAGAAACTCATCAATGTTAACAAATCAGTTAATGTCTTTGCAGTCCTTGAGAGAGAATGTAAATGGATGACCGTTTTGCTTTATTCGCTCAATTACTGTTTCCCTTTATGAACATTATTTTGTATGTATTAAAAAAGGGGCTTATCATCCTTTAAAGAAGGGTCAGATTAGAATGCTGTTCCATCATGAGTTAAACAGAGAGTTTTGAAATAGTGCTCCAGAGCAAGGTTACTGGTAAGGATTTTTTTTAAAAAAAGGAAGTAGAATTTGAGACTTGGAGGGCTGGCTCTATGCCCAAGGCTGATTGTAACAGAAAAGAGATACAATTAACCTCATTTAACGAGTGGGTCTTTCATTAGGTGATGGTAAATCTGCAGGCCTGAATACGAATGACCATCAGTTTGTTTTCTAAATCGACTCAGAAAGTGACAGAATTCCGAGAGGGTATCACAGCTTCTTTGCGGTAGCAGAGGAGCCAAAGGAAGGCCGTTCCGATCAGACCAGAGGTGAAACTGGAAACGTCATCATCCTATAGAAAAGATGTTAGCACGGGGGGGCAGGGGGGGCACCGTGACAGAATCGGTTATAACTGGTTCTCACTGGACAGGGTGAGAGAGGCCGGCGGTCGCAGATAAAGGCTAGGGTTGCTCAGCGGAGTCTACGAGGAGGCTTGTGGAGAATCTGTCGGGAGCGTCATAGCGGAGGCAGACTTGAACCAAAGCCATTTTAAGAAGTTCCTATATCAAGTATTTGCATTCTGTGTATCTTTTGTTAGTTCATTCTATTCTACTAATATTTTTAAAGGTCTCATACATACTAATCACTGTACGTACTACTCTAAGCACTGTACATACAGCATTGAAAACAATCCCTGCTTTCTTTCTTTCCAATGTGGGGAGACAGACATGAAACCCTAATTAAGCTATGCACTAAGTCAGCGGTCAGTGCTATCCAGAGAAACAGCAGGATGGGGAGATGGAGAGCAGCTGGTGTGTGGGAGCAAAGGAAAGGTTGACGGATGGGAGCAAAGATGAGAAGAAGCAATGGTCTTGAGGATGTCCAGGAAGGGAAGAAGGACTGCCCTAGGCAGAGGAAAGACCAAGTGCTACGGCCCCAGGAGGGGCCTGCCTGACACGCTCGAGGAAGGAGTGCACGGAGGTCAGTGTGGCTGCAACCGAAGGAGGCAGGAGGAGTTTAGCAGGGCGACAGGGAGGTGCCACAAGGAGGGGTCGGAGCGTGGAGGGCCTTCAGCTATTGTAACCCCTAGACTTTTACTCTGAGCAAAACCAGGTGCCCCCAGAGGGCTTTAAGCAAAGTATCAGAATCATGGCCGCAGAGCGATGCTTCCAGTTCAGACGTGTACGAGATTTTCCTTTAGCCACGTCAGTCTTACACCTGCCTCCCTGTGCACCCACTGACATTTCCAGGGCCCAGCACACCGAGATAATTGCTCTTGGGCCTTATCTCACCCATGCGGAGCATTTCCACGACCGAGAACGCAGTGTCTCTTTTCGCCGGAAAGGTCAGGTGGAAATGACCGCTGGTGGACGGGATGAGGACGCATACCCTGATTAGAGCAAACGGACGCACAGAGGTCCAGAGGCTGAGAGAGCAGAGTGAGCTTCGGAAGGAGAAAATGCAGTTCGACCGCAGGAGCGATGGGTCCCAGTGTCCGGAGCAACCGGAGCACAGCGGGGGACCCACTTCCAACGCCAATGACGTTACAGCATCAAACACACACTCAGGCTGCACGTTTGTTTACCTTGCTAGGACGTAGCATGTGTTTGTTTTTCATAAAAGAAGATTCCTTTTCTCTTTGTCTCTGTGAGCAGAACTTAGGTGTGAGACAAGAGATGGGGTCACTTTAAGAATCACTACCCTTAACTCTCTCCTACATCCATGCAGGGAAAAACACCCGTGAATGTGTGGCCCAATTATCCTCTGGCTTCCAGGGAAGCATTTGCATACTAACGGCCGCTCATTGCGGCTTTTTTTCTCCCCACAGAGGACAAAGTGTGGACCATCGTGTCGCACGACCTGCAGATGCAGACCGCGGTGCCCGGCCACGGCCCCGAAAAGCACTCGGTGACGCAGCTGGCGTACAGCGCCTCCATGGACCAGATCAGCGCCATCACCAGCAGCGCCGAGTACTGCGAGCAGTACCTCTCCTACTTCTGCAAGATGTCCAGGCTGTTGAACACCCCGGGTAGGTGAGGCCGCCGCGTGCCTTTTCGGTGCTGTCTCCGCCGGTGCTTGGAACGGCCAAACTGTCCAGGAGGCGTGGCTCGTTAGCATGGAGTCCGGTCTGGAGAGCTCAGGCGGCTGTGAGAAGGCTCGGTAGAATTATTGGCTTGTTTTCTGGGGAGGCAGCTAAGGAAGGATGATTTTGTTTAATTTCCATGGTTTTAAACTTACAGATTTTCAATTTTACACACAGATATATGTATGTGTGTGAGTGGAGCTGCTTTGGGTAAAAGTTTATGAGACTTCTTGGGAGCTTTCAAGCCATTCCGTCTGGGATCTCAGAGCCTTTAGGGTAAATGTGAGAGCACAGACGGGCTTGCTGCGGGTGTGCAGCACGCGGGGTGGCCATGGCGCTGGGGGCCCTTTGTTGTCTGTGGTGGTTGAACAGTGCCTGTGCGTCTCAAGAAACCTGCTTTTACCCTTGCTTCAGTGTGTGTGTGTGTGTGTGTGTGTGCGCGCACGCACATGTTGAGGGTACAGCAAAGAGATATTCTGGAAATTGCTTTACCACAAGAGCCATCTGCTCTGGGCTTCGTGGCAGTGAATTCCCCGTGTTGACAGAAAACTCAGTGTCCCAGTCCATGGTGCGGCAGGGAATAGAGGATGCGCTTGGAGTCAGAGAAAGAGTCTCTCCGCCTCCCCGCTCCCCAGCGGTGGGACTTCAGGGGAGATCCTCAAACTCACACCTCAGTGTTCAGCATCTTTTCAGTCAACTAGGAACCAGAATGCCTCTTTCAGGTTGATTACGAGAATTTAAACAGGTGATACATTAAGTGCTTATTGCAGGGCTCAGCACACAGAAGGACTTAATAAATAGCACATAGTATATTGATTATTTTTTTAACATTAAGCAACTTTGGAAGTGGCATTATGTCAGAGATCGGTGGACTGTGTGATGGTCAAAATCACGTTGTATTGGAGCCGGCGTTGTAGCTTACAGAGAAGAGTTATAAGCAACACAGCTTATGATATAATAAAGACTTGAGCATTGTTTGTGTACAAAGCCTTGTGCTAAAATTACAGACGCTTGTAACCTATGGGCTGCGAGAAAGTAAACTCTGTAAACTATGAAAATGATCAGTTCAGGCAATTAGAGATGCTGCTATTTGGAGAAAGAGGCAATTGCGGCTGGGAGGTGGACGTGATGCTTCATTAAAGAGGCAGAAAGCCTTGAGGTGGGAGGGAGAGGGGAAGCAGAAGTTTGGAAGGCAGAACACAAGGGTCCTTCAGGCCACGGCGGGACACCATTCAGCGGAAGCGGCGTTCGTGTCGAAGTGCAGTAGCAAACAGGCGACAGAGCAAAATCGGAGGACGGTGGATGCTCTGCTGTAGAGCTGGGGCATCCTCCTGAAGGCCCAGGCTTCTTGGGCTTTAACGGGTGTTAGAATAACCCGGGGAGATGAATGAAACAACCCGCTGGATCCCATGTGCGAGTTTCTCCAGTTCCGTAGATTGGAGCTGCGACATGTGGATTGGCATTTGTCCTGCGTGCTAGGGAATGAACTGTGTGCCCCCAGGTTCATACATCGAGGCCCTAACTCCCAACATGACTGTATTAGTGATAGGGCTTTTAGGAGATACGTAAACATGAGGTCATGAGTCCGTGTTCCTAGTCGGATTGGATCGGTGGCCTTATAGAAAGGGGACGAGCGAGTTTTCTCTCTGTCCGCCATGTGCGGACGCAGTGAGAAGGCCAGGAAGAGAGCTCTCATTAGAAACCAGACTAGCCAGCACCTTGATCTTGGACTTCCAGCCCCCAGATCTGTTAGAAAATGAACAACTGTTGTTTAAGCCAGAGCCTCAGGTGTTTTGTTTCGGCAGCACCAGCAGACTAATACACTGAGTTCCCAAGTGATGCTGAAGTTGCTGGCGTAGCGACAACTTTTTGCGGAGCACAGCTGTGGACAATGGAAAGCCTTTCAGGTCCCTACACCCCAACTGTCTTTCTAGTCACCTTCACTTACCCAAGCCCTTTTGACTGGTTCCTGTTTCCGACGCTCAGAAAAGTCAACCAGGGACTATAAAAATCCAGGGCCCCTGGCAGAATGAGTGAATCTCATCAGCCTGTCTGCACTCAGTTTCGTGAGTGAGGGCTCTTGACTGAGGTTCATTCCAAGATTTCTGTCAATTTGTCTCCAACTCGAGGGAGAGGAGGAAGATAAGGGGAAATTGCTGACCAGAAAGATAGCTCGATACCATCTGCTTTATTTTCTCCCATTCTCCCATTAAACTCCAAAGTCCGCCTTCACTTTTTCAGTTTTGGTCTGGTGGTAAAAAAGCGCAGTGCAACTTTCAGCCGGGTTTAACGTCCAGTCAGGCACCTGGAGAATGAGGTTGGAGGTAAGAAGAGCAATTTGCTTTTAGTGCTTTGATGTGGAAGTTCATTCCTCTCTTCCCTCATCGAGATCCTGTCACTGTCCCCAGCCACCACGCGGCTCGTACACTCGCACCTCCTTTTCAAAACCTTCCAAACCTGGGAGACCCAAACCTCAGAAGAGCAGGGGAAATTTCGTTTTAAACAATGCTTCATGTACATTTCTAATAGTAAGCTAAACACAACTTAAGCTTCGAGACATACACCTATTCAGGGAAAGAACCACTATATTGAAATTAAGAGTGAATTGTTCATCTGCATGGTAAACACTATTTGCTTTGTGGTCCCAGACATTCAGATACGTGTCTCTAGATGGTTGTAGATTACTGTTATTCTTAATCAGTTTACCTTGACAATCAGTTTATCATACGCTTCTTGCCTTTCTGGACACCCGATATGTATCAGATTTTCACTCACACGGCGTCGGTACCTAATAGATATTTAGTGATTGGAATGAAATGACAACTATATAGTTTTAAGTAGGACCTCATCAAACCTTCAGGCAGTCACTTTTACACAAGTGTGGATGCTGCGTGAGAGTTTTTAGGGGGCTTGTCAAATGCTTCTTGCCAGAACTCTGACGAGAGAACTTAGTCGGGGCCCTGGAAAGTCTGCTTTCAACAAACATCCCTGGGCAATTCTCTGAACACGTCGACAAACATCGTCTCTCATTTCTGGCCTGAAGGTTTCTCCTGTTTAGATTATTGGGCGTCAGTCCTCCACATGGGGGAAGATTAAAGGGAATGTTAGAATTTGTCTGACCAATTGACATAAAACAGCTTGCGTAATCACCTGTTCCTTCAGCTAACGTAAATTGACATAGTAGTATTTTTTAAATCTTTGTCATAGAGCAATCTCTAAATAATGTCAGGTGAATTTCAGCCTGCCCTTCTGGGTCATTTTTCACACTCCACATTTTCCTGTTCCAGGCTAACTGATCTGTAGAACAGCTGAGGCGGGGAAAAAGGCTGGTTGGCATAGTGGACTTTCCTGTGTTACTATATTCTGTCTATGTCCAAGTAAGAAAGAACACAATTTAATTTAAAAAAAAAATTATTTGCTGGTTCAGGAAGCTGATGTTGTAATTGGTTCCCCCCTCCCCCGATTTTTGGTAACATTGAATTTTAAATATCCATTTACTCATTCTTAACTAAGACTGAATTATATTGGAACTTCTGTAGCAGTACTTGCGACATCTGTTTGAATACAAAGTATATTCATTATAGTCATGGCAATTAAAACAAATATCAAATGAGTTTGTAATAGCTGTGCACTTAAAATGTTATTCTTTTTTTTTTTTAAGAGTCTTACCCAAAGACTTCATTTGGGACTCTGTAGTTTCTAATGATACTTACGATAAAGAGTTGATTCTATACGCATATGGACCTCATTTTTATTTTGATAGATATTTGGTTGTACCGTATCATTAACTAACAAATGTAGAATTACTCATTATTGGTTTCTGACAATTTTTACCAAGGATAGTAATATATGACTTATAATGTTATCTCTTCTTTTTATTACTACAAAATTTAAAAATGGAATCTATTTTTAAGGTAATGATTTTTGCCATTCTTTATGGTCATCTCTATCCTTGCATGTGGTTATTAATTCAGTTTTCTTTAATCAACTTTATAAACTACATAGAAACAAATCAAAGTTATTTTAGTTCATAGAAGAACCTGTTTGGAATGAGGCATACCAATTTGGGAACGAAGAGATTATTTCTACCCAGAGAAACCATTAATGGCTATCTAAACCCCCCAAAGTGTAGCATGTTATAATTATATCCCCAGAACTGCACCTGTAATAATATCTGAACTGATGAAAGGCAAGAATCATTAAATAATAAAATCTACTTCTGAAATAAATACCCAAGAATTTCAATTTGATAAATTAGACACTGAGAAAAAGTTTCATTAGACCACACTTGGGTGAAGTCATAGTGCTAACCCTAATGCTTTTAGATGGCCAAAATATTTCTCTATATCTCAGCAAGACCTACAGCCTGCTCTTAAAATGCTTCTGTGTTTATCTTCAGAGGCACTGTAGTCATGTATTTATTTTACAAATCATTACTGCTTAAGAATTTTCTGCTGAAGTACTTGTTCCCTACCTACATAAAGATTTATTTAATTGTGGTGGCGTAAAGTTTGTATTTTCCATTTTCTGATGATTCTTACCGTTGTTTTCATTGTTTTTCAGTGTTTCATTTCTTTTAATTTCTCATTGTAGTCTAGTTCTCATAAGTCATAGTTTTATTGCTTCTTTTGTTGAAAGAAGCAATATAAATTATCCATTCTTTGAGGTAGTTTACTATTAGATTTTTGTATCTATTGAAAAAGAGTTATGTTCACAATTTTTGCCTGTAAAGTAAGCTGTGTAAAATTCAATATACTTTCATGATACTAAACTTTGATTTAGAGGCATCCAAAAGACAAGAAAACATGACTCTGGCATTATAATTTATAACCCATTTTTAGAAAAAAAATTTCTAAACTTCAGTAAAGTGAATTTTCCAAGTTTGTGCTATGCATTATAAGAAACCATGGTATTTAACTTTGGAAATAGCATAGATAAAAACACAGCCTGAATGCAACTAAAGATTAGCATTTTCAGTAAATGAGATTTATTGTAACTAGTATACAAACCCAAAGATTAATCATTTATCCAATTAATTATTGTGTTAAATAATTGTAGTAAAATTGGAGGATACAGTTAAATGAAACAAGCAAGGAAGACAGTAAGAGCTAAAAGGTAAAATTAGAAAATTAAATCTAGTATTACCTCACACCTAGACAGCTAGAATTTCCATAGAAGACACTGTCATTAGAAGGGCCAGAGTGGTCACAGGGAGAACAGTTAAAGGCTCTTTTACATTACGGGTAGGAGGTGACGAAAGAATGAATAGGAATAATGCATGAGATATTCAATCAACCTGTAAATATTTATTGTTTCTTGTGTATCAGAAATTGTGATGGATAAGCTGAGATATGAAGGATTTATATGAGTTAACCAAAAAGAAAAAAGGAGTTGGGGAGATTCTAGGTGAGAAATGCCAGCATGCGCGGTGATTCTAGGATGGAGGTCAGGGAACACAACACTTGGAAGGAAGTGGAGAGGTCGAAATGGCTGGAACAGAGACTGCGAGGGAGACCGGGAGTGGAAAGGACGTGGAGGAGATCAACCCAGGGTCTCTAAGGGAGGTCAAGGATTTCGTTTCCCCTCAGGGGGAGGGCAGAGGAATGACTGCGTGGTGGGGGGAGGGGGGATTCTGGCTGTCGATATGGAGAATCGGTTGGAGGAAAGAAAGAGCTGGTGTGAAGAGACCATCGACACAATGTCCGTCTCAGTCCCGATGAGACTGGATGGCTGGAAGGCTCACCGGGAGGACGGATCGCTGCTTTTGAGTTCAGGTAGCGGAACCAACAGGATTCGTGAGGGTCCGTGTGTGGAGTAACTTGAGGGAAGGGGGAAATGCAATCTTCCCATGCGCCCAGGAGTAAAGATCGAGGGGACGGACGGCTGTGCACAGTGGCAATGCCTCCCTAAGAGGACGCAGAGCGTTCACGGGAGGAGCAAGGCAAGAGCGCAGAAGGAAAGAAAACGTGAATACGAAGAAGCAGTTGAAGGAGCCCTGGCCGGTGTGGCTCAGTTGGCCGTACGTATGTCGACCTGTACACGTCGTCCAAAGGTTCAGTCCCTGGTCAGGGCACACACCGTGGTTGCGGGTTGGATACCAGTCGGAGCGTGTATGGGAGGCAACTGATCGATGTTTCTCTCTCTGCTTCCCCTTTCTCTCTCTCAAAAAAAAAATTTATATATATACACACACATGTATATTTTAAGTGATTGAAGGAGAGAATATAGCCAACTAAAGGAACTTAAAGCAGTGATCAGAGCAATAGTTAGAGAATCAAATTAGGAAAGTCTTACAATGGGTAAGGTAAAGGAAATAAGTGTTTAGCAATAAGCAAACAAGTAAAAATTAAAAAATTAAAAAAAAAAAAAAAAGAAACAAAAAAGAAAACCAAGATGCCGTCAGTGGTGAGAAAGCGCAGACAGGAAGCCAGTGCCTGGCTTTGGCCTTGGGAGGGCACTGGTGGGGTCTGGTGGGCGGAGCCACTGAGGAACCAATGGGAAACGGAAACAATACATGAAGGTTTTCAAACAGTTGGATGCTAACAGGGGGCTAGATACAGAATGCTGGGCGACTGTCGGAAGGCAGAGCCTAAGCAAGGGTTTGGGATTTTTAAGCTTTGGAAGTGGAGGTCGCAGTGGAGAGGATGAGGTTAAAAATATAAGACAACTGGAATAGAAAAGGCCTCAGGAGGGAAAAGAGTATGGAATTTGCCTTGGTGGGCGGGGGGTGGGGGGGGGACAAGCCTTGGTCTTCTGAGAAGGGAGATAAAGGGCACAGACTTTCATTAAATTCTATTGACCAATACCATTCTTGACATTTTATCTCATTTAACTCTCAAAGTTATGCAAAGTAGATTTTATTATCTCCATTTCGCGAGATAGAGCTCAGAGAGGGGAATCAATTCCCTGAAGGTCACTATGGCTGGAAGTGGGAAAGCTGGGTTCAAGTGCACGCCTTTGTTTGAGGAGCCTTTCTAGGAAACCACGCACGCGGGTCAGCAGAGGGAGGCCCTGCTAACCCCGTGCCTAAAGGGTCAGTGCCCACCCATCTCTTCAACCACCGCGAAGAACATTTTCCCTCCGGTCATCCCTTTTTTTTTTCCTGTTTGTTCTTAGCCAAGTGACCTTTGGCCAAGTCTGATGAATAAATTAAGCTACAGGAAAAATGTGTTGAGGATAGCTTGACTTCTAAAGCAGCACTGCGTTTCATACTGCCAACTTTTCGAGCGTTTGGGGAGGCTTTGGAAAAGGTTGACTTTCTGTAAATTCGGTGGGGACTACTTTTATTTCTGCCATTTTATTTTGGGAATGCCGGTGTGTGTGGCTTAGTGCTCGTAATGACCAAAATAGGAAGGAATGGAAGTACCGAAAGGGTCCTATACCACGGCGGCATTTGGAATTTATCTCCTCCTGTACTTAAATCAGAAATTTAAAAACAATTTTTTCATTGTTGTTCAAGTACAGTTGTCTCCATTCTCCCCCCACCACTCCCCCATGCCCCACCCATCCCCACCCCCCACCCTCAATCCTACCGGCCTTTGGCTTTGTCCATGTGTCCTTTATACATGTTCCTTGATGACCCTTCCCCCCATTAACCCCCCTCCTCCCCTCTGTCAGTTTGTTCTTAATGTCAGTGTCTCTGGCTATATTTTATTCTTTGTTTTGTTGATTAAGTTCCACTTATAGGTGAGATCATACGAGAAATATTTTTATGTATGTATCTTTAAAATTAGCCACTTTAACGACAGCCTAAAGTGAGGATATACTTAATTGATTAGATTTTGTAAATTGTGTTTAAAAATACCTCTCCTACACAGGATACTTAAGAAAAAAAATCAATGTTTTACTATAAAAATCCATTGGAAATACCTAGAATATTATTAACTGGTATTCAACAAACATTTAGTGAGTACAGAATACTTTTCTATATGCCTTGAGAATACAAAAAAAGGCAAAGATTACTTTTCACATAGTATTTGCCTTTAAAAATAGGCTGAAACTTTTTAATAATGAGAAGTCACTTTGTATATAACCTTTATAAAAACTAAAGTAATTTTACTGGTACATCTTGGGTAAAAGATGGAATACATTTAGAATTCATAGTGATTTCTAAAAATTTTGGTATGCGTATTTCACCTGGGGCCTCCCTCCTCCCCTCTTTGCAAAGGTTACATCTGGAGGGAAGATCGGGAGTCTGGGGGAGCTTAGGAATGGGAGCAGGTAGGGGTTTGGAGTTCTGTTGGCTAATATATCAGCCCGGGTTCGGCCAGAGGAACAGAACCAGTGAAAGATACATCTTGAGAGATTTACTGCATAGGATCAGTCCGTGCCGTTGTAAGGTGTGGCTAAGCAAGCTCGAAATCGGGGTCCACTGTCGGGCAGGGCAGGCTGGCACCCACAGAACGCAGCCCACAGCAAATGTCTTCAAGAATACTCAACTTCACCCTGGAGGCCTTTCCACTGATTGAACCCGGCCCGTCCAGATCATCCCGCACGATCGCTCTGACTGAGCAGTCAGTTGTGAAAGGCCTTGCAGGACATCCGTGGGACACCCGCATAGCATCACCTGCATCGCGTTCGGCTGACCAACTGGGTGCCTTGCCGAACTGACACATAAAACTGCCCATCAGAGCCAGCGACGGTTATTTTTCAAACGAACAACTGAGCAAGTCTAGAGCAGCCACGCCACGTTCCCTCCATGGTTCCACACGTGCCTCTTCCTGTCGGCGCGGACAGGTGAGCTGGACCTGCTACAGGTGTCGAGGGCTCTTTCCTTCTCGTTTCCCTTCCTTTCTGGTGTCGCATTGCCCAGTAAAATGTCATTTCGTGTGGTTGTAGCAATGGCAATTTGAATGAATTGAGAAGATCAACTTTAGTCGGGAAAATAAGTCTAAGATACAGATTTTTCTTTTCTCTGTTGTTTAAAAAAAAAATGCAGATACTTTTATTCCCCATTGTAACCAAGAGGACCTGTATCCACCAGACTCAGTCATTACTGGCTCAGAGCGCTGTCTAAAGGGAACCATCCGCATTGACCCAAACAAGAACACCCTTATCCATAACCTTAGGGAAGCTGCAGAAAAAATAGTTCTGTCACCCATCACCATTATTTTACAGGGTTATTTTTTTATTCTTACAATTTTATCAAATCCCATCACCGTGCAAAGCAAAGGTCAAGTTAAAGAAGCTCACAGAAGTCAAGTTGAAAGGACTCGTTTTTATAGAATTGCATACAAATGAAATAACACATACATTTTATTTCAAGGCCTGTATGTTTTCCAAGATGTCATTTTCCCACCGGTGAATGATAGAACGTCTCTAAAATGCTAAGTCACCAGTGGCCCCTGGAGTCTGTTACCTTGTTGCGTTTGCTTATGACTCACCAAAACCAGCCACTGGGTGGTTTGCGTGCCAGCGGGTAATTTTGTGAAGTGTTAGCGGGTGAGGAATGCCATAGGCACGTCGACCTTTGTCCCATATCCTAAACTCTCTGAAAGAAAACGATGGCTTTTGTTCCCTTGGTATTGGACCTGGAATTCAGGCTAAATACACCGTCTTCTGTACAGCTAGAAATAATACTTACAAAATCATTATCTTCCAATTAGCTTATGATATTAGCTTATGAAATCGAAGGGGAATGGCATTAATTAATATTGAGTTCCTACTATGGGCATTTACATATATTGTCTCATTCAGTCCACTCTCAAAACTTTGTAAGTTATACATCACTATTTCCAATTTTTAACTAAAGAAACTTAACTGCAGAAGGGTTAACTAATGCACAAAAGGAAAAAAAACAACAGTAAATTTTATGTTGAGAGTCTAAAGATTAAAAACTAGGTGTATAGGCCTCTAGAACTCAGGCATTTTTGAAATATTTCATTTATTTACTTTTAGACAGAGGGGAAGGGAGGAAGAGAAGCATCGGTGTGTGGTTGCCTCTTGCACGCCCCCTAATGAGGACCTGGCCCACAACCCAAGCATGTGCCCTGACTGGGAATTGAACCAGCAACCCGTCATTTCGCAGGCCAGCACTCAGTCCCCTGAGGCACACCAGCCAGGGCAGAACTCATGCATTTTTGACCAAATGCTTAAAAAGGGAGGAAGAAAGGGAGGGAGGGAAGGAGAGAAAGAGAGAAAATGGGGTCACCTAATAAGCTAATCAGTTGGCAGATTTTTCTTTTCTTTTTCATTCTTCTAGACTGCAGAATTACTGTGTGCTTCCAGCATAATTACAAATGAAGGCTGAAGCATTTTGGTTAAGCAACAGGTTTTTGTTTGTTTTTTTTATAAAAGCTTCATTTTGAAATCTTACCTGCCCCTCCTCAGCATTCCCAGTTGGGCCCTAACAAGTTTATTAAAAACTGCGGTTCAGTTGACAGTATTTTTGGAACCATATCGAAAAACATTTGATGTGAAAAAAATAAAAAACAGGCCTTTTTTTTTTCTGTAGAGCACTTGACTTACCCATTTTTTAATACCAAGGTATTTCAAATAGAGCAGGTGCATTGTATATTGATGAAATAGGAAAGTGTTGCAAAAGGTTATCCGATTCTTTGCAGACATCAGATACGAAACAAAATGTTGATGTTTTCTTTTTCAAAAATCTTTTCTAAGCCTAATACAGGCAACCTGCCCAGTGTCGCCTTCTTTACCGTGTCCATCTGCCGGGGACAGTTTGTTCCGAGATCCTGTTAGAGGGAGGAGGGCCGCCCGTGGGCAGCAGTGCCCCAGGCGCGCGCGCGCAACACCGACACCTTGATACCTGTGGGGATTTATTCTCTTGGAAGACAGCATCATTTTCTGTCCAAAGAATGAAGTAACTCTCAAGTGGGAAGCAGAGACGACAAGGAGAAGTGGCTCCACGCTGGGTCCCAGGAGGGAGGGGACCAGGCGTGGTGCAGGGAGGGGGGAGGGGCAGGGAGGGGGGAGGGGCTGGCAGGAGGCAGAGGCGGTCAGGAACCTGGGAAGATAGAGCTCACGCAGCGGTACTGGTACTGTCCAGCCAGACCGTTGATTCCATTTAGTTTCTCATAATTTTTATAAAAATCCTATTAACCTCCTTAGCCCAAATATTTAAGTCAGTTCACCTTTCTTCTTAGAAGGCAGTCATGTAAAAGTTCTCAAAGCCAAAAAAAAATTGTTTTTATTTTGTTTCATTTCAAAACAGCACAATGGTAAGGCAATCAAAGCAACAGAATTAGGAGGACCGGCGTTCTGGGATGCTCACCTCTACTAAATAAAGTTTAATACGTCCTCCTGGAGAGACCGGGTTCTCAGCTCCAGTAACCACAGTGAGGAGTTTGCCTAGAGAGAACTGGTAGGAATAACCTACAAGGTTTTGATGTAAAACTGGGAAGTGTTACTGGGGTAATGTCACGCACAGCAGAGAGATACACATTTGTGTTCTTCTCAAATGAGTAGTCATCGCACAGAACCTCATACTTGCACAAAGGACGTGACTTTCGGAATCACCAGATATGTATTATTCAAACTAATAAAAGGCAACAAAAGGTACATTAATATGGTAGCTAATTGAAAATTAATATTTGGCTTTGGGGTGGTTTTTAAAAATTATTTAGATATGAGTGTAACCAATATCTCAAAATGCACTGTAAACATGATAATGAAGATAGAAGATATTTAATGGAAATAACTTGTTTGCCTCCTTCTACCCGTAGGCAATTTCTTCTTCTCTCTTCCGTTCTTGGAATAAATATTCTTCATACTAAGCAAAACACTGACCATACATTTCACCCACTGGGGTATGTGCCATGCATATGGTCCTGTGATAATACAGTGTATCCATATGTTCTAAATACGTACATACCAAATACCCAAACACACACGCACCTCCATGAATCCAAAAACCACCCACCCCAGCAGATTCCTCCATTGACAATGTTCCTGAAATGAGAAACTGGCTAGTTCTGATGGGTTTCCATATTCTGTGGCCCAGACTCCTGGAAAGGAATGCTATGCAGAGCTTATTTGAAATGCAAACAAATTAAATTACTTCCCTGAAATACGTGTTTGCTCTTAAATTTGAAAACCGCATTTGTGGGGAAAATAATCAGGCTGCAGACAACTAAGAGCTGACTGTAATTTACTAAACTGTTAACTACAAGTGTATTCGAGATTAAAAGTGACAAAGGCAGGAAAAATTAAAACTAAATGTAACTTGATACCGTACAGCCGAAACCAGAGTATTTTATCAAGAAGAGTGAGGAAGGGTTGCCTTTGTTCAAATATGGCAGATGAAGATTTAAAGCAGCATAGACTAAATATGAATAAAAAACCCATCTAGGATAAAACAGTCTAGAAATATATAAGCATTTTTTTTTTCAAAATTGGATTCTTTTACTACCACTCAATATTGCTTTTATACTATTGGGTTGGCCAAAAAGTCTGTTCAGGTTTTTTTTTTGTTTTGGTAAAATAAAAGACACATTTCTCATTTTCACCAATAACTTTATTGATTTGGATATTTCGAGTATGTTGGCCATCTCTCTTGGGTATAACATTGATTGTTCTCAATTAATGATCACTGTCAACTCCAACTGGTCTGCCCGACCATGGAGCATCATCCAGCAAGAAATCTCCAGCACTAAACTTTGCAAACCACTTTGGACACATTCGATCAGTCACAGCACCTTCTCCATGCACTGCACAAATCTTCTCTTGAATTTCAGTTGTGTTTTTAGCTTTCTTGAAGTAATAAAGCAAAGTATGCCAAAAATATTGTGTGTTTTCTTCCATCTTCAATATTAAAATGACTGCACAAAAATTCACCAATTTTGATAAGTTTTTTAAAAACTATGTTGATATGACAGCTGTCACCATACAGTCTAACAAAACTGTTTCGAATGAAGTTAAAGACAACTAAGCGTTGCAGAGTGTCAGTGTCGTAGTCAATGAGGTTTATCTGAGGCACAGTTATTGCTAATTAAAGTTAAAGACACCTAAGCATTAGGAGAGCCATCAGACGGAGGAAACTACATGAGTTTTTTGGCCAACCCCATATTTTGAGCATCACCTCCCCGTAGGGACAGGGCAATGCAAGTGAAATGTATACAACATGCGCAGGCTTGGCTTAGATAAATAAAAAACAACCAATGTTCCGAGGAGGACAAATATAATTGGGGTCGTATACGTAGGAGAAAGGTCTAGAAAGATGAGTCCTCGAGAAAATAAAAATGTTGAACTGCCTTGGAAATCCCATTTTTAATGAGAAAACAGAAAAACAAAGAAATCGGGCTGCACTTCTATGAGAAAGGATTTAGTACAGATTTTTTCCTAAAGCAACCTCTTCGGATAGGGAAGATGAAATGCCTCGAAGGTTCAGAACAGAAAAGAAACTTACTTAGCTTGTTGAATCCAGTGCTGGTGGCTGAGCTTACCTCCCATGGAGAGGTCTTGAAGGCTGTCCCTCAAGGTAACTGACGTTTCTTTAATGAGGTTTCTGCAATTCACAGTCACATTCTTTTGATAGAACTTGATCTCTCAGCACACTCTCGTTTGATCTCAAATATAAGCAGAGTCTGCGAGATGGAGATCTGTAACCCAAATGCCGCTGTGTTAAAATGAGCAGAGCGATTGCTGAAGGAATAGGGTGGTCTGGCTGGCACATTTTCACACGGGCAAGGGAGGCAGGGAGCCAGGATGCCAGCGTATCAGTTTGTAATGAAAGAATGTTCACTCTGGAGGGACTGGAGACTTTGGGTCTCCACTCTGCCGACTCTCTCTGTAGGGTTACCGTACAGGGAGCCCAATTAGCATTAGATGTCAGCTTCCAGAGCATGGAATCAGAACACAGGAGCTGGTGGGGATTTGAGAGTTAGGGAACAGGCCCTTAGGACTGCGGAGCCCCCTTCGTTAGGATGCGATGGGACACAGTTCATCTTGCTCCCACTCCCCCGGCCTCCGCGTTGAACTCTCTCCAGCTTCCTTCTGACCCTGACGTGGTTTACGTAGCCCTGTTAATACCGTCAGTCAGTCAGACTGCAGCGCAGCCTTGCCTTCCGGCCTGGGACTCATTCTTTGTGGGCTTTTTGTGCCAAACCTTTGGGTAAGTGTTGATATTTTAGTTTAACTTGTAGAGGACAATCGTATTTTTTTAATGTCTTCAGCGAAGTTCCCAGGCCCCCGACACTGACAACCTGAGACAACAGAAATGATTACTCAGAGTTCTTTCCAACCCTACATTTTGGTGGGGAAAATGTTTTTAGCGCTCTATTATTGCACACAGATAACTGGATTTCCTTTCCAAAGAACAGGAAAGACAAAGAGAATGGAGACCTTGTAGACGGAGTAGATCAGACCTACACATAACTAGATCTTTAATGTTATTTTCTCCAGTTCTGAGAGGCGGTGGTGGGGGATGATCGATGTTTCCATTCATTTCCATGAAACCTGAATTTTGGCTCCTCCTGGGCATCGAATGGAATAGGCAGATGTAATGCTTTACTTCATAGCAGCTTTTAGAGACATTTTCATCATTTTCTTTGTATTAGAGCTTCCAGTTTGGAATTGACTGTGAAAAGGAAGAAATATTTGCTCAGCAAAAAAGAGAGAGAGAGAGAGAGAGTTTTATGACACGTGAAACCATTTACTTCTTGATAAGTACTACCAAGGTGAAAAAACAGTGGAGTAAACAAACCTTGTTATCTCTCCATGTTATTGTTAGAAATACTAAATGCAAGCTATGTGTGTTTTGTATGGGACACCACTGGAAAGCTATCATACAATATAAAAAAAAAAACACAGAAGAAATACAAATGACTGAGTATAATACAATTAATCTATAGCCAGATATATTACATTGAAGATTGACAGCAGATTTACCCCCGGGAAGGAAAAGGAGAGAACAGAATGGGTTTAATTGTAAAGAACTCCAGAAACCTACCAAGATGTTGCCTAATGAGGTGATGTAATACAAAGCCTCGCTGGATGCCACATTTGCATAATGCCTTTTTTCCCTAAGAGATGGCTTTGAAAGAATAACAAAGACACTGAAATGAGGTGGAAAACAAAATAACAAAACACAAATATTGTCTCAGCGTTTGCCAATAATAAAAATAGCTTCCTTCCCTCCGATCCATTCGTTCTCCTGAGAGCCCACCTGGATGTTTTCAGAATGTAAAATGATACTTAAATTAATTAATACATTGGGGTTTAGATTTCTGGATGACCGTGCCTCTCATACAGATAACCTTCAGGACTCTTTCCGACTCATGCACAGCAGGGCTCCTGTGAGTGGTGCCCAGTTGCTCAGGACCCGATGGACTCCCATAAGCAGCTCTAACCCATGCACAGACTGGTGTGGGAAATAAGCCAGCCCTTACGGAGTTGTTCAAGGAGGTCTGTCTCTGGGCATTTATCCCCTTCATTTTGCACTTTCAATCCCATTTTGAGGGAGAACTTTCTTTTCTTGTGGGCAGGGACCTGGTTTCTGCCCAACTCCGCTTATCCAAAGAAGAAAAAGTTTGGCGCTCTGATCGTTGGATGACTCTGCCGTGCCGAGGTCCACATCTCTCTCTCTCTCCTGTTGCCACTCTCTCCCCGATTCCACGTGAGACCTGGTGCTCTTTGTCTTGCGTTAAAGTCCTTTCTGCAGAGATGGGAAAGACTCTTCTGCCAGATGTGTTCCATGTGATGCTTAATTAAATTTTAGTATAAAAAGGTTTTAGTTCCTGCACCACCTTGTACCTAGAGTTTTGCATTTAAAAGTCCTCGTATTTAATGGTGAAGTTCCTCGTTTATTCCTTCATTTCTTTCATTCATTCTCTGAACCAGTGTTTATTGACCGTCTACGCTGTTTAAGGCACTAGATTCATTTCTGTTGGCGGTTAAAAATGAACAAGGTCTGTCAAGGCAGTGATCTGTTGTTCAGGGTGTCTTTAGCAGCTTCTGCCTCGAGAGCACAGGAAGGTGGACAGACAAGCGAGCCTCTGAAGTCACCTGATCGTGCATGACATTGGCCCTAAAAAATACAGCTTGTTGAGGTCTCTGTTGAGGAAGGTGTGAGGCTTACGGAACCATGTACTCGTCCCTGTCAGCACCTCCTGTCCCCCGCACTTCCCAGCAGACATGCACAGTAAGACGTAAGTCCTGGTCCCCAGGCTCCTGTCTTCAGGGTGCTGCCGTCCTGGCTGCAGTTGTGATAACCCTATCCTAAACCTGTGTCCTGACGACATGTGTGTCTATGCCAGGCCCCTGTTCCGTCCCGGTCCCCGCCCTCCTCCCCCAGCCATCCACACGTATCATCCACTGGTTAAGGCGGCTCCACTCTTCCATCGTTCCGGTGTCTTCTCTGCCTTTGTCTCAAGAACCCGGATGTTTTTGTTGTGTATTTGATGTCATTTTGCCTTCTGTACCTCCTCTTTTCTAACATTCTTGCATTTCACCTTTAAGCCCTCTGTTTTTATTTCCGGAAACAGTTTTGGCCTGAGGAGTGTTTAAGCCAGTTCAGTAAAGGTCAGCCCCCCTCTCCGCCCTGCGGTCCTCACTGGGGCCCACGGATGCACGGAGAACTCCAGTGGTGGAGGTTAGTGGGGTGTGTGCTGCCACTGGGCTTTGCGGAAAAGTCTTCTGCTGTGACCTTTCAAATTCATCTCTTTTCTCTGGTGACGGCTGCTTGCTATGAGCCCCCTCTCAGCTCCAGCCTGTGTCCTGACATAACACTGCCCTAATAAAAGGTTGGACTTACATCCCCGTCACCAAAGCCATTTGTCCCTCCACACATCCGTGTCACTAATGTAAGTACCAAAACCCTCTCCTGATGTCCCTCAGCCTGACCCTCTCAGGAGACATACCTGCATCTTGGCGCTCTCATAAGCTGGCAAGAAATGCCAGCTCTTTCCTAGAAAATCCAACGCCAGTTTCCAACTTATCTCTTCAGAATACCCAGTGTGTCAATTACAATAAATGCACAGAGCCCCCAAATCTGATTTCTTGAACGTAAGTGCAGTATCAGCCACTTTGCCCAATAAATACTCCCTGCTCCTCAAAGATCCTCTGTCTTTTACAAACGACACTCCTGGTTCCGTATCAACATCCTAGCCTCGAGGACAACATCCCAGCCTTGTCAGGAGTCATTGAGCCCTGTGATGGGATGGCAGACTCCCTACACCTGCTCCCAAATTGAGGGGTTGATTAACAGTGCATGCACTTCTTGGCAATAGTTAGAGGAGGAAATAAAATTAAGGTGCAGGGGTGAGGCAGGAAATTCAGATAAAATGACTTGGGAAATGTAGCTAAGCAAGATATAATTACCTAACTCATAATTAGCCCAGAACATCAGGCCTGCCATCCCCAAAGGCTTCTTTTCTTTGCAATGAGATAAGTGATATCATCAAGAAACAGATGGGACTTGTACAAGTGCCCGTGAGTAACAGATACTTCTTACCTCAAGAATCGCCTGCTCGGAATTTGGTTGTAGGATTTCCTACTAATGCTAACTCGTTCGCTTAATAGTTCATTGCTTCTCTGGCTTCCATTGCTTTGGGCCAGTGCAATTATTTGATTCTGTGTTGTTGTAGAACCTTTCAGTAACATCCCCAGAAGCCTCTTAGCCTCTCTCTCCCGATCACCTGAAACTATGTAGCAAATCAACACAACCGAGGAAAGCCAGCAAATTGGATCCCCTTGAATATGACTGCAACAGGTTTAGGCATGGTTTTATTTTATTCTTGAAAAAGTCCGTGATGTATTTGAGTTTGTAGAAAAGAGAAGGTTATTCAGGTCTCGAGTTTTGCCCTGTTGAGAACTCCTGCTTCAAAGGCACTTTGCAAGTGGACTTTAAGGAGCCTTGCTATTACAGTGCTGTTTAGAGGGGGGAAAAAGAAAAAAGCTCAGCTAAATGAAGTCCCCTTGGTTCAGGAACTGTGTTGTGGAGCGGGGGCGGCCTAATACCAGAAGGGTTTCTGGCTTCTGTTTATATAATGGCCACGGCGAGATGTGGCGGGAGGTCTAGTTCCCGCTTTCCCTTGAACTATAATTTGTAGGCATCTTAGGATGTGAAAAGCAACCTCCCCGAGAATGTGCTGCCTGTGGGAAATGGGTTTCAACTGTGTTTCCCTCACGGAGTGGTACCCTGGAATTATTAGGTTGTGTGCTCTTCGCTGTTATAACCACAAAAGCAGTTTAGCTTTTTAAAACCCTTTATTTCTAAATACGGATGTGTTTACTTGCCCATTCATCCATCCTGCTCATTAATTCTTTGTACCAATATTTGCTGCACATTGACTCCATGTAAGTCGCTTTGCTAAATTCTGTGGAGAACAACAATAAAGGCCAGTTTTCTGTGCACTAAAATCTGTTTAATCTCTAAGAGACATTAACAGTATTAAACTAATACAAATTTTCCATTTTATTTAGAAGGTAGGAGTGCATAGTATATATTCATATATAATTTATAGAAATATAATTTTAGAAGTAGTAAGCAAGATTTCCCATAATTACTTCTTTAATGGGAACAAGTAATATGCCTTAATGTTTATAAATGACTTGGAAGATATCTGTTTGTAAACCAATCAAGCAGGGTAATTATTTATTTTTGGACTGCAAGGAGAAAAAGATGAGAAGGAAGCTTAAGTGTTAGATGAGGGCCGCCTAGCCTTTCCTGTGGTTTAACATACCCAGTCTGTGGAAATTGGTTATGGAAGCCCTAGAAAATGAATACACCATCTTTCATTTCAGGGATCGACATACTCTCTTCAAAAAACAAGAATAAGAGTCATCATCTGACTTCAAAGGATACGATCTTAGTGTCCAGTTACTAGGATGCTACCAGGGGAAGCGGCTACTTGGACAGTACTATGTACAAATCATACCATCTGTTGTTAAATTTCCTTATCATATACAAAGAAGGAAAGTAATATTTACATGATAGTAACTTTTCACTAGGTAACTTGATGTTCGTTAACCTGTTTCATTGCTCAAAGAACGGTAGGAGGTTAATATTGGTGGTCGTATTATACATGGATAAGAAAATGGGGTTCTGGTGGGTTTGAACATCTTCCTGGTGCCCCCAGATACTAACCGGCAGAGCCAACGTGCAAATCCACATTCAGACCCTCAGACCCACGCTTGTGGGTGCCACACTGGCAATCTCCCCAAGTCACCGTGTTCGAAGGCACACTTAAGATGTTTGCTAGTTGAGGAAAGAGTAAAGTGTTAGTTGTCACTTAGCTTTAATGTGTCAAGTGGTGATGCTGGCCACGTAAAAGCAGATTTTCTTTTCTATCTGTGATGACATCCCCAAAATTAACGTTTTCACTTTTTTCCTCCCTGAGAAACGGAGCCAGCAATTAACTTGAACATGAAGGCAATGTGCCTGTCCGAGCTTCCCATGCTCACAGGGGCGTGACAAGGTCACGACTAATGGATTAAATTGTTCAGCTCACCTTCCGGAACTGGGATGATCAGTTCCACAAAAAATCAGTTCACCAGGAGCTCATTTTTAATCGTGAAAAGATATAGGTTTGGTATACTTATCATTTCATGTACATATTGAATATAAAGAAAAACTTCAGTAAGAATATTATGCAGTTGTTTGTCAGATTCTCTGAGAACAAAAATCACCTGTTTATTAAGTCCATAGCAGTAGGACTTAATGGTTTTACACAAGTTCCTTACCCTATCATATGTTAATGCTTATGTCAAAGATTCCCTGAAATCAATGCATAATTGGTTTCCTTTTGATGTAACACAAATGTAGCTCCAATTTTATTTCTCTGGAAAAAAACCTTTACATATTTGGGGAATGTTGTTTTAAGGTATAACAGTGTTAGAATTCTAATTGGACAAAATTTCTTCATCCATCTTACTCATTTTCTTTGTATAGCGATTTTTTCCAACACATTCTAATTTTTACAATTGTCACATAGTGGTACAAATTTTAAATTGAGTCAATTTTATTTTTCATTTTACAATTTTCAATGGCCACCCTCACTGTTCGCTCCAAGTACCTCATTATTTTCTTAGTGCCTTTTCTTTTCAAAATAAACTGTCTGCTAGATTTTAGGAGGTTTTATTTCATCTTACAAGTATTTCCATTTCCATGATTGTCATTATAAACCCCTATTTATTTTTAAGTGAGTATCACCAAGTAAGAACATTGCATCTCTTTTAAATGCATTTCTGGCCAAGGAATAAATACTAAGTGATTGGAGGTCATCTGCCAACATGAAAAAGAAAATGCTCTGTTGGGACGCTGGTCTGCAGTAGTAGGGATAGGATAGACAGGGGGTTTTGTTTAAAAAAAAAATACTTGTCTTTTTTCGGGGAGGGCAGGAAGCAGGGTCTCTGGCTAACAGGAAGAGAAAGGTATTTCCTTTCACCCCAGAATAGCACCTCATCACCACTGGGTCTGCACACTCCTACGTGATGTAAGAAAAGCCTGTCTCAGTCTGTCTTGCTATCCTTACATCCTTTCGGTGTCTCCGCCACAATTGTTAGACGTATCCTTGGAATCCATTGCGGTCTTGTTTCCTTCCAAACAAGCTGTGCCTTAGCTGGACCACGGAACGGAGCCTCTGACATGTTACCCTTGTCCTCTCTACTGGGGTGGGGGGGGGCGGGGGGCGGGCAGCGCCCACTCTTTCATTACCAGGAAATAGCTTTGGATCTGTGCTATTAATAGGATGGCTCCCCGTCAGGCTGAGAATGAAAACCAGCATTTTTTTTATCTTGACTTTCCAGGGTCTGTCGGGCTCTGGCTCCTGCCCATATCTCTGGCCTCATCTGTTGCTCTTTGCGTTGCTTGCGTAGCTCGGGGCCATGAAACAGAGGCTCCCATCTGGCTCTGTGGGGCCCTAACCCCAGAGCTCTTAGTACACTGCAGGTCCCTCACCTCTCTCTCATGTAGCGCCCACACTGGGTGGCTCACAAGTCACACCCCAGCCCCTGTCCCCGGCCTTTTTTTTTTTTTTTTTTTTTTTTTTTTTTTGTTCAAGTGTCATAGCTGTCAAGGTATGTGTAAAAGTCATAGGCGTAACGCTTCATTCCTTTCCCAACGTAAACACACCCAGGTAGCCAGGACCCAGACCAGGACATAAAGCACACTGCGCCCCTGTGGACCCCTGGCAACCCCTCCAGACCCCGCTTCCCCAGCACAACGCCATCCCGGCTTCCGTAGCCACGGATGCGCTTTGCTGTTTGTGAATGTTGTGTAAGTATACGATACGTGCATGTTGTGGGGCTCACTTCCTTCGCCCACTCTTAAATTTGGAAGGCGCGTCTGTGTTGAAGGCAGTGTAGTTCATTCTCTTTGCTGTGCATGTGAGTGGACCAGAGCTGGGGCTCGGTTTCACCGCAGATGGACATGCGGGTCGCTTCCATTCAGAGGTGACCCAGGTAGTACGGCCACGAACACCTTGGGCTTGTCTTCTGGTGCATATATACATAAATCGATAGATACAGATCTGATAGAGATATATAGATCTGATACAGATATAGATTAGATATGGATTAGATATAGATCTGATACAGATATAGATTAGATATAATGTAGCTGTGGATATAGACCTTATAAAGATGCAGATACAGATATTCTGTAGATTGGGTGTTATATAGATTAGATGTAGATATGGATCTGATACAGATATTCTATGGATTAGATATGATATGGATTAGCTGTAGATATAGATCAGATATAGATATTCTATAAATTGATTATTATATAGATCAGATATAGATATGATATAGATTAGCTATACATATATAGATATAGATACACACACTGGGAGAGAGATACCTATATTCTAGATTTTGACAGAGTGCTGCAGGATTTTCTAAGTAATTTCTGCCAGCGAAATATGAGTGTTCCCCTTTCTTTGTATCCTTGCCTGTATTTATAAGTGCATCTGTATCATTTTAGCCTTTCTCCTGGGGGTGTAGTGGTACCAGCCAGCCCTTTCTGAAATCATTATTTTTTTCTTAAAATCACTAACTTACATGAACTGTAGGAAAAAAGGAATAAAACTCAGATAAACAAAGGAAAGACATTAAGTTCAGCAAAGCAAACAGAGCTGAGACATTAACGATCACCTGCAGTTCACCACCCAGAGATGACTACTAATAACATCCCCAGGGTTACTCTGTTAGACTTTTTTCTGGGTTTATGCTTTATCCTACAGAAAATACAGTTACACTTAACTTCGTGTTACTTAATTTGACAAAATGCGGAGAACAGCTTTCAATACAAATAAATACATTTCTGCAGCATGAATTTTAAGGGCTTAGTGATGTTCTATCATAGACCTTTCTCACAATGGTAAAGGTAACATCCCCTGACCCTATCTTTGCATAGGCCCCTCATTTATTAATTTTTCTGAAATAAAATCCTGACGTGGAATTGCTGTGTCGAAGGCAACGTCCTTTGTCCAGGCTCCTGCAGGATATGGGCCAATAACATCGCACTCCAACCGGCCACCCGCTGTCAGCCCCTTCGGGCTTTGCCCGTGCTAGGTGTGAGAATTCTTACGTAGGTCAGCGTGACATCATTTTATCAATGGGCTCTTCTGTTAGGGAAGCAATTCAGCTGGCACCCAGCTTCCCAGCTTGTCCACTTGGAGTGTCCCTGGGGCCCGGGCACACTCCATCGTGTCATGGGCTGTTTATTGGCATCCCTGTCGACCCATCTGGGACCCGTCTATCGGTCCTATTCATTCTTCTTTCGCACCAATCCCGCAAGACTTCCTTGGAGCCACAAACTAGACTGCGCTGTCCCCTCTGAGCGTATCCCTTTTTCTAACACCCAGCATCCGTCCAGGAAGCAGCAGGGCCAGTAGGGAAGCTCGGACCCTGTTCACTGTCCTCCAGAGGTCTGGGCGTGGTGATGCTCCCCGGAGCCCGTCTTTCAGAGATGGCGTTAATGTTTCCTTATCCCCTTTTCCCCGCTTGGGGGTGCTTCTGTAACAACCAGCTTCTCCCCAAAGCGAAGGTGGTAATCTGCAAAACACATGAGATGGCGTGTTACCGAATATTGAAAGATAGGAAACAGTCCTCTGTGATTATGAAGTTTCTGGGGTTTTCCTCCTTTGAGTTCTTGGGTTCGTGGGGCTCAAACCCCTCCTCACTCCTGAACACACAGCAACAGCCATAAAGAAGAAGCTTGTGGCCCTCGTCCCAGTATACAAGGTATATGACTGCCCCTTGATGTCCTCCTGTCATCTGGAGCAAATGTCTCAGCCTCGGGACAGTGACCAAAGGGAAGCCAAGAGGAGGTGGGCGCAGAGCCTGGGCCTGACCTCCTGAACGAGGCTGTAGCGCTTCGACCAACTACTGGGAAACTAGTCTGTCAGCTGTCACCACAGACTCACGAGCTTCATTCTTCAAATTGCATCTCATGAAAAGCGAGTGTCCAGTGATGTTTACCTGAGAGGAAACCACTACGTGGATTTACCTTACTCCTTCTAATAAGCATGTTCAGTTCCTAAAAGTAGGATGCAATATAGAACGTTTCCCAAATTGTTTTCAGAGAGCAGCTAATACGACCGTGTGGACCACTAGTGCTCGCTGTGATGTGGTGAGCAGAACTCAAGTGCTCCTCTCTCAAGGCCAGTGCTCTCCCCGCAGTGACTGGACTGAGTCCCTGCTGAAGGGAAGGACAGGCCAACCCCAGTGGGATGGCCCCGAAGTAAACAGAACAGCGCCAGCTGGTGCCGGGAGGTGGGCTTCACCGGTTTACAGACTGCCCGTCAACCTTCCTCTCATTGACTTTGCAGGTTTTACAAAAGGGGTCTCTGTTGCCACCAGTGAAGGGAAGTCCTCTGGGATTCCGTGTCTCCCTTTAACAGAGAATTCTTTGGAGGATCAGATATCAGCCTGAGGCCAATGCATGCTGGTTTCCACACCCAAGGGATGTTTGTCTTTGAAGATGTACTTTTTAAAATGTCAGAGTTAAATCATGGAAGGGAATCTGGAGCTTTCAGCTGGACTCAATTCTGAGACAAGGCAACATGAACTGAAATTATGTCTCAAATCTGATGTCTCCGCCATAGGAGAATTTGCGTTACAGTCCAACCCTGTTCCCGATACCTCAAAGTTAATAGGAATTACCAGAAATGATCTACTAGTCAAGTATAAATAACACACAGAACCCTGTTAAACTTTCAAAATTTGAATTATCTAAATAGGATGGCCAGTGGCCACAGGAAATGGTATGTGTATGATTCAATATTGGAGGCTTGTGTATAAAACTCTGGCCTTACTTACCACTTCCAGTCTTCCCCTTTTTGCCCCCCTTTTTAAGGTGGGTATGTGGCAAAGCAAAGCCATAGCAGGCAGTAACTTTTCAGAGGTTCATGGAATTCGAAAAGTGTTCCTTAATAAAATTTGGACTTTTCAGCAAACACTTTTGGAGAGATTTAAAGGCAGTGAGTGACTTCGAGAAGGTTACCCATGGAGCTGACTTTTGGTGTTTTTTTAATATGTATTTTCCTGATAAAATATAGGTATGGAACATCTCACATTTCTAGACACACTTTAGACTTCAGAACATCACCCCCATTAGCTCTGGTAGATCTGCGGCGAACCCCGCTGTTATGCAAGGCACCACCTGGCTTAAAATTCACAAGACCATTCTTATCTGCATTGATTTTTTAAAAATTATGTTTGATCCTTTACAATGTTGCTGCCTCTGTTTCAGAAAATCCCATAGCTTTGGTGTGAATGCCGCTGGATTCAAAGCTGCCCGAAGCCAAGTTTGATCCTGAGTCCACGAAATCAAAAGTATTTCCATTTCAGCGTGCGTTCTGCATTTGGCCTTATAATGATGGACAGGAGCAGTCACTGGAGGCAGCATTGTATTTTTCCTGATGAGTCATGTTTATGAAATTGTAGTAGGAAGAAGATTCCCATTCCAGACTCGAATCAATGGATTTCGTTCTACTGCACATTTGCCAATAGCCAGCAGTGTGTTACCCTACACAGTGAGCAGCACAAGTCTTTGCAATTTCTTTGATTCTGTGAATTCCACAGGAGGTAAGGGTAGCACAGCCAAATGACTGCTCCGCTGCGCTGGTGTAGTTCTGCTGTTGAGACCGTCGTTCTAGAAGGAAAGAGGCCAAGTCGGAGGGCAGGAGCTAATTGAAGGTAATTACCATGTGACTATCACTCAGGTTCCAGTTGCTGTACAGCATCTTATTTAATCCTGGCAACATGCTTATTCCCATTTTTCAGCCCAGGGGAAACAGTGAGGATCTACAAAGAGGAGCAATTATCCATGGAGAGGGCAAATCAGCAGTTTGGATTACGTTGGAATGAATCTAACGTGCACCCTTCTTTCCTATGGCATGCCGCCTCCTAGCTGTACAAGGAAAAATAATCTCATTGATCCCCTACCCCTTTGAGAAACTACTGGAGCACCTTCCTCCTTCCCGCGGCTGCCTGGGTGACATAGGTCCTGGTGAATCTGCATTAAAAAGCAAAGTAGAGACAGACTCCTAGACAGAGAGCAGGCTGACAGCTTAGGAAGGGGGGTGGGTTATGGGTGCAGGGACTGAGCCAAGAAGGAAAAAGAACTCGTGGACATGGACAACAGGGTGGTGATTGCAGCGGGTAGGAGAGTATAAGGGGAATGGAAAAAATGATAATGGAAAAAATACAGAAAAAAAGAATAAAGACGTAATTAGTTAATTAGTTAATTAATTAAATGCCTGCTGCTGGTGATGGCAGCAGCCCTAGGGAGGCACGAACGTGGTCCCAGGGCAAGTGGGAAGCACGACCAAGACTGGAAATGAGGTCATCAACTTCCAGGCGCAGACCAGGTGAAATGAGGCTATGAGTTCCATTCATACTATGAGTTTAAATGAATCATTGAAAACAAACAAACAAAAAAAAACAGAGGAAGTTGAAGAGATGGGAATCAAAGGAGACCTGCATTTCTTTACAACTGCCAAGTGAAAAAATAAGTCTCAATACATGTTAAGTGCTATAAAAATCAATGGAAGCTTTTAAAATATCCAAGCCTGATGAAATAAAATAATATACATGCCAAAATATATCTGAGCATTGTTCGGTGTAAGCCATGTGTCGTTAATAGCTGGCTGCTGGGGAGAAGCTTAATAAATAAGAGATATAATGTAGCTGTGACTATTTACTGTTATTATTTTTTAATTCTGAAGGAAATTTCAAACAGGGGCGCACACAAGCGGGGAGGAAGTGAATAATGCATCTGAATAATTGGACTAGCAGGAGATGCTAAGCCTCACTCCCATTGTGGGCAAATAATACGGACAAAGAGATTTTGGCGGAAAGATGGAGATGCTATCTAAATGGAGAAAAATTGTTTGTTGAAAACACATCCACTAACATCTGAATACTAAATGAAAGACTTTATAGTTTCATCTCTCCTTAGAGACTTTTCGTTGTTGTTGCTATCGTTGTGTTGTTCAGGAGAGAACCACAGTTTAAGATTTACAAACCACTTCATTTGCAAACTGCTATTACAGTAGTTTCTGCCTGTGAAAATGTTTAAAGCTGCAGGCAAGGAAAAGACATTGTATTTGAGTTTTTCCATATAAAGTCTAGTTTTATTGTACAGAAAATGAGAAGTGTAACGACACAGTATTATTTATAGTTATTCATGGAAGTAGTATTTCAGTGTGCTTTGCTGAGCTTTTGAGATATTAGGTAGCAGAATCTCTGAGAAAACATATTTTACATAGTCATTTAAATGCAATAGTGTTCAAGTAATTATCTTCGTCATAAGATCTAGAGAAATTTACATTGGTAGTTGGAGCTTGTACATAAAATTCACTCCTTATCACAATATAAAATACAGGTCGTCACTTTTTTCTCCTCAAATAAGATAAGGTTAGATTTTCCCAAATAGATTTGACATTCTCCAATTGATAGTTGAAGAAGTCCTTATAGCATTCAATTTGGTCTTTGAAGATTTTTCTTGATCTTAGTGTGTCTTATTAAAATCAGGCACAATCAGCTGTTTTTTCTTCTTTTCTCCCAGGTATTTATCTTAGATCTTATGCCTTAAGAAATCATACCTAAATTCCTGGGTATACTAATTACATAGGGCCACCACAATTACCACAGATGTGGTGGCTTCAAACAACAGAAGTTTATCAGCTCAGTTCTGGAGGCCTGAAGTTCAGAATGAAGGCGTCAGCAGGACGAGCTTCCTACAAAAGCTCTTGGAGCGCATCCTCCCTGCCTTCCAGCTTCCAATGGTGCCACGTGTTCTCCTTGGCTTGTGGCCGCATCCCTCGGTCTCTGGCTCCGTCTTCACGTGGCCTTCGCCTCTGTGTCTCTGTGTGTCTCCGATCTCTTCTCTCCTACAAGAACATCAGTCAGTGGATTTACAGCCCATCCTAAATCCAGGATAGTTTTATTCTGAGAACCTTTAAGTTACTTACACCTGCAGAGATCCTACCTCCAAAGAAGGAATCAGGGGTGAGGACTTGGACAGTGAGGACTTGGACACAGAATCCATAGCAAGGGATTAAGAGCAGATTTTAATATTAGGCAAAATGGGGTTAGAAGCTTGGGTCAGCCACTTGCGCGGAGAAAGTGGCATGGTCATGATTCCTCGGAGCTTTGGTTTCCTCCTCTGTAAAACACAGATGATTATATCTGCTTCCCCCGGGTTGTGGGAAATACTTGCTACTGCGTTGTAAGATGATGTGTATAAAGCAGTTAGCTCCCTGCCTTGCTCATAAATAGTAGTTGCCGTTGTGTTGAATGATACTGTATTTCCAGTGAGTTATTCTATTCATTGGCTTCAGTTTCCATCGAGTTCCTCTTTTCTCTTCCTAACAGCAGCGATTACAAAAGAGAAAGTTACACGAATCATGTCTGTATTGAAACTCTGAAATATGATGACTATGTCTGCTCCAACAGAAGGATGTGTCCTCAGGGAACTGTTGTGAGGATTAAATGGAGATAATGTTTGGGAAGTGCTTAGCATTAGTGTTCAGCGTTAGCCACAATTATCTGCAATTTCCTAATACCTGCTATGTTTACAGCAACCATGGCGACACACTTGTCTTTTTAAACCTCATCATCCTTTAGGGCATGTAATACAATTAATAAATGCATATATGCAATTTTGTGCCTATCCAAATAAGCCATATGTATTCCGAACATCGATAACTAGTCATAGTTTTACTCACGCACTGATCGTCCCTAACTTGCCTTGAATCCTGTTATATTTTTTACACGTACCTTTCCAGGATTGCTGCAGGAGTCTAAAGTTCGGCTCACAAAACTCAACCCTCCACCTGGCCAGGTGACTCAGTGGGTTGGAGCACCATCCCATACACCAAAAGGCTGCAGATTCGATCCCCAGTTGGGACACTTACGAGAGGCAACTGATTGATGTTTCTCACATCAATATCTTCCCCCACTTCATCTTGGTCTAAGATCAATAAACATATCCTTGGGTGAAGATTAAAAAAAAAAAAACTTCAGCCCCTGCAACAGTCCTTATTGCCTTCCAGCCGTCTTATACCTACCTACGCCTTGCACCCAACTGTGGTCTCAGCTAGCTCCGAAAACGGTCCGAAGATGTGGCTTCTCCAGAAAATCTTGTTGGATTGCTCTCCCACATACTAATTACAGTTGGATTATTTTACTGATCATTGAACATTCTTCTTCCCTAATGGCTGTCTTCTTTATTATCCTAAGTTTTGTGGCATCACTCAGAAGATGTTGGATATATCTGAGTTGATTGTTGCTATATTAATAATGTCTTTAAAATCCTCAGCTTTGTTCATGGTGCCATGAGAGGCTACAGAGAATGACGGCTTCTACCTTGCAGATGAAGGCTCTGCCCCCTTTATTCAGGGCGGGATCCAACCAGATGGGGGGCTGAGGACCTGGGGAAGCACACCCTATGGGCAGTGTGGCTAACACTGCTCTCCCTTCCTTCTCCTCTACACGTTAGCACTGGCATTTTCATCTTAATGGCTTCCGAACCATAAAAGCATATTTAGGTAAACGTGCTAATTAGATCTTTGTAAACAACTGGATGCTGTTTTGGTTTGTGAAATTTAAAGAGCAATTAAAAGCACATATATTCTGCTACTGATGAGTGAGAGTGTGGGAGAGAGAAGGAGTCAGTCCTCAAAGTGTAAGTGAACCCTAGGGAAGGGCTAAGTTAGAGACGGACTTAATGATCTCACAGGGAGACTCAAACAAGTTTGAAACTTTTCTGCAGAAAATCATGAGGCCAAGTGATGCTACACCTTGAGCTCGCCGTAATTAAATAGAAACGTTTGAAAATTACATTTCAAACCTCTTTCCAGCCAGTGTACCTACTTTAGAGGAATTTTCAGAAGAACTGCATGGTACGTCTCTTTTTAATGAGCGCGTGTCATTCCCTCTCTGGCGACTTCCCCGTTTCTATCAGTTTCTCCGCCAAGAGCAGGGTGATGTATGAGAGGGATAACTTGAGCTGATAGCCTACAGCGTGATCCATTATCGGAGAGATTTAGGGAAGGAGCGCTCTGAAAAACGTAATTAAGGAAACAAATGTTTTCAGAAATATAATAAAGATTTTTTATGGTTTCGGTTCAGGAACATCCATTTCTATAATACCAAACACGGAGGCAATGGTCTGCCAGCCATCTCAATAACACTTGTGTTTTGATTTGTCTTGGCTTGGCTTTCCCCACAGAGAAACTATTAAACAAATCGTAAACAGAGAGTAAAGGGGAGGAAAGTGCCTAACGGTGGCTTAGAAGGCCCTTCCTAGAAGCCATTAATTGAGAAACAGATTAAAGAACTAGATTAAAAGTGGACTCAGAGAAAATGGGCAGTGTTTTCCGCAAACGTGGCTGTGTTGTAAAGACGTGTTTCTCTTCCCACCGATTGTCTGAAGCTCTGGCCTCCTGACCGCTTGGGCCCCTCCCTCTTGGTCTGGGCTGACCACTTAAGGTAGACCCCATTCTGGGAACTGAAGAATTCAATTTTTTTTTCAACAAATGCCTTTGCACCTTGCTTTGGGACGATATTATGTCCTTAACATTTACCTTGGTTAATTTGAGAAGTCTACTTTCCAAGCCAGGATCACGATTTGAAGATACAGAACTCATTAAAACTGAACCCAGGACTGCAAAAAGAATCTGAGTTAAATCAACCAAGGTGAAAGTTTAAAAGATGCTCTTAGCTGTGCTAATTCCAGTTGGTGAGCTCCGCTTGTCCTAGTTTTGTTTTTGTTTTCTTTAATTCTTCTGGGTTCCGATTCTAAAAGGCATGTACTCTTTCCTGGCGAAAGCCATGGACTGTACCCTGTGCCCTCACTCAAATCCCCGCCTCAGTCCCTTTATGCAGTCATCGGCCACTAGCACGGAGATTGAGCTAGGTCTGTGCAGATCGCAGCGAGAAACCTGTGTGGCGAGTTCAGGGGACCGTGTGCAGTGTGCTTGTAAGGGCAGGGTGAACGTGAGACACGCCCATCCTTGAGGCTTGGAGCCTGCGCAACTCCACCTATCCCAGGTAATTCCCTAAAAGTGGGCCGGCTCTTCGCACATTTGCATCCTAACTAGTGTTTCTGCAGAGCATGGCTGTAATACTGCGGGGTAGCTTCTGTTGTGGGGTGTTTTTACTCAAGCACATCAGGGAGTATCAGGAGTGACATTTGAAATACTCAACCACCAGAATGTCACGGGCACTGACCGTCGAGAATGGACACTGGCCAAGTGCTTAAGTGACACCTTGGGACCCCTACTTGGGGGGAGAGCCCTGTAGAGTTGGTATAGTGCATGTCGGGACTGGATTCCGACGTCTTCAGCAGTAGCAGTCTACCGATTTTCCCAAAGTATTTCTATGTTTTAACAACTGTGAGGACCACACCAGGGCATGTTCAGCTAACCATCAGCCATAGGCATGCAAACCAAAGAGGACATCTAAAGAAGTCCCTCCAAGAAAGTAGAGTCATTCCAATGTCACTGCCATTACCTTCTCTCTCTCTCTCTCCCATTACATATGTAACATATATAATATATAACATGTACCAAATATATAACAACATAAAAGCACATTAGAAGTATTCTTGCACCCAGTTAAAGATTTTGTTTTAATCAAAGGAGCATCCTCAGAAGGCTAGAATACAATTAACACTGTACATATAAAATTTTTGTTATTACATATCTTATACACTAGATCATTATAGGCATATATGTGTAGAGAGAGAAATGACACAGGCATGTCATACTAGGATATCATATTATATCCTTGTTTCGAATTGCTTTTGAAGGCCACCTTTCCCACACAGCCGAAGACCAATGTCAGGTTTTCATAGTCATATGTCACATGCAGGAAAGGGTGGGTTTCATGCGTCTGCGATGGAAGACTAAAGGACATGTTCCTTTTTGTCATCAGCCATTTACATTTCTGTCATTTGGTGTGTCCGTGGAAATAGATTGGCTTCGGAAGCTCACAGTAAGCACCGTGAAATGGCAGAGACTTGAGAAGCCTTTCTGAACTCTCTGGAGGGCGTAGAGCCCACGGGTGTGACTGAGCAATGTCGTGTTTTGGTGCCCACGTAAATGTCCTTCTTCGGGGCCGGTCCACAAGAGTTCAGTGGGCTGCGTGCGTGCTTTGGGGAGGAGGGCCCAAAGTATGAACCCGAAGAACCCAAAGGCATGCAAGAACTTCTTGATGTCTGGTATCTCCGATTCCAGATGAGGCTCAGGCCGGGAGAAGGTACCCCTCTCTTCCCAGACGGCCCCCAGTCCACTCTCCCAGGGCAGTAACACCCAGTTACTGAGTGTAACACCCAGTCTCTGATATGTGGGTGTAACCCAATCAGTGTTCTGAGTTGATACGACTTTCTTCGTGAACATCATCACCTGATGATCTGAAGAAAACTATTTTCTCAACAGAAAGGCATTCTTCCATCTGTTTCTGGGGGAAGAAATGTAGGATCCTACAGAGAGGCTCTGAAAGACGGTAACGGAAAGAGGCTGTCGGAGAAAAGCAGAAAATAGTGAAATAATTTACTGGAAGCAAAGTTTATTTTGAAGGAATAAAGATTTAGTGTAATATAGGTCAAGATGTTGTAATTGGGGAAAGACCTGTAATTGGCGTAAGGAAATGGAATTTCTTTAATCTTTCAGCCATTACACTAATACATAATGTCCTAAAAAAAAATGTATATCAAAGCAATGTAATAAAGGATTAGTGTGATGAATTTTAAGAGATTAGGCTCCAGTTAATTTCCATATGCATTTAAGATTAATAAACTGCTAATTAGGATATGCAAATAATGGTTTCTGAAGCCTTAGAAATATTTTCCAGCACCTTACCCATAAATCTCCTTCAGTAATTATTGTGTTATGTAATTGGGGAATAACAGATGGATGAGCCAATCTAATTATGTGAAATTTACATGTGTACAGTATTTTATAATGAAGTACATGAAACTAATGTTAAAACAGGGAAAAGTAGTTGCGCCATTCGTTACAGTTATTAATGGCAAATTTAACTTCATTTGAAAGTACTCCGTGCTGTACAAATGGTAAGCCACACCAAGTAATAGTCTGCAATACACCCCGGGTGTGTACCTGCAGGATGGCATTCCTTCCGTCAGCCGCTTTAACAGGTATCGGGACTCTTAGGCTTACCTCCCATTCACATGAGATCCACGCGCATATTTCAGTGTTATTGCTGATCATTCAGAGACCAACATGGCGATTAATTGCTTCATTATGCAAAGTGAGGAAAGGTATTCCTATTTCTTAAATGACCAGGTATAAATACAGATTCCTGTTTCGTGACAAGCCCCACATGAATGATAGCCTGTTGGAATTATTCTTCTGCCCAGTTAAGGCTGGTTGGTTGGTTTTTAACAGCGTAAGCACCCCCAATAATGCTGGGGGACAAAAAAACAACTTTAAAACTGACGTCGTTAAAACACCTCTAAAGGGTTTGCACACAAGCACACCCATAATGAAGGAATTGGAATGGATTCTAATGGTCATAGTTTTTACTTCATTGGCAGAATCTCAAATGGAATAAGAATTAGAACCCAATTGAAAATTAATTCAACTGAGTGGCCAGAACAGATGAAGCATTTTGGACATTCTCTTTCATTTAATACCTAACGTACAGTGACACATTTGAGCAACAGAAATTACCTTTACACAGTTCATCTATATTCTGTGAAAGATAAATGTAATTAATCTCCATTTAAACTGGTAAAATTATGAAACTTAGAGACATGCAGACTGTGATTTGTAATTAATTAGGGAAAAAATGGAAACTGAAGGCTTTGCAATCCAGTCCTGTGCTCTTTAAATAGGGTTTGTTGCCTGAACTATGGATGTAAATAAAATCCAACAAAGAAATGCCTCAGAGTAGTTGTAGGGCATTTATAGCACCCTGGATGGAAATATACTATCACCAGGTCTGCCATGTTGGACTGTTTTCCCACCTTCTCTACTTCTATCAACATTTTATTAAATTTGGTTTAGTTTTCTTTTCCTGCAGGTCCAGACACACTGGTATGCACAGTGACAGTTCCTGTGTTGCCACTCTCTCTTCCCAGGGTTCTCAGAGCAGCCCAGACAAATGAGTGACTGGGGAAGCGTGGAGGGTGCTTGAGTAACACACCAGGCGTCTGCACACTGACCGAAAATGTACACACTCAGCCTTTGCTGAGTGTCCAGTCAGCACCAAATCCACTGCTGCCCTGCCCGCGCCCCGCACGGAACAGTGAAGGGACTTCTTCCTCTTCTTCCTTCTTTCCCGCAACTGCCCAAATCCATGACACGTGCCAGGCGCTCCGTGTCCATGAATGGCTAGCTATTGTTATTTCAACAGAGTGAGATGCACCCTCTAAAGGCACACATGAATTAAGAGTGTATTTTTTTTCATTCTTTGACAGTGTCCCTGGGGAGAGATGACCCCCCAAAAAAAAGATTGTGAAGATTTGAAATTCTTGAGGGAAAATAAAAACTTTAAAACGGGCTTTCGTTGTGGATATTATATGTTATATGATACTTTTAGTCCAACTGAGAGAAAAGCAGTGGTGGGGTCATCCTATTTCCACTCCTAGCACTTTCAGGAAAAAGGGGCAGATAAAATTTTTCAGCAAATCAGGCTGCTTTCTAAAAGACCAACCAAATTGGCCGTGTCAGGGTAAAGTGTTGCAGGAGTTGCTATGAAGCCCTAATGCACCCGCGGTCGGCATGTATGTTTCCAGCGGGGTGACATTTTTAACCTTCGTCCCTGCACCGGCTGGGAGACCGGCAGCATGCTTCCCTACCCTGGATCTGAAATACGTGGGAAAACAGACTTTCTTCTCTTAAACGTTCCGAAGTTCCCAAAAGGAACTCAACCGTCTTCCAAATGCTGCTTTCAAAGAGAAACACTGTTCGGAGTTTCAGATCCCTAAGGAAGTCAATGAAGCCATGCAGTAAATCTTCAGAATTAGCCAACTAGCAAAAAAGACATATATGACATGGATGTATCTGTTTATTTTTCAACAGCATCCTGAAGCACTTCCCAGTTTTTGAGTGGGCATAACATAGTAGGCTGCTGTTAGCTCAAAGTAGGCTCTTTCTTACTTTCGCAGGTCCTAATAGAACGACCCCTGCTGGCCCCGCATCTCCTGAATTACCCTCTACGCTACTACATACATTTAGGAAAGTTGTAATGTTAACTACTTCACGTTCTGTTCTTAGTTTTAGGAAATTGGTAATAGAACTACGACAGATAACCCAGCATTCTGTTACCTTCCGTGTGCGACCATTTATGACAACTGTGTGGGATGGGAGTTTTCCATAGTTCTGAAAAAAAGAAAAAAATATAGATTCACTGGCTCTTAATGGGAGCTCCTGGAAGAATTTACAACGTCACAAGTTAAATCTCAAAGCCACGCTTCTGAATGGGCACATGTTAATTCACCTTGATGCTCATTAAGGATTCTGGGTTTTTATCAGTGGGCAGATTATTTCATTTTCATGTAACATTTCAAAACAATCAGAAGTATGAACCGGATGGAAGACGTTTATTTTATGTTGTTGACATGTGGAGATCTAAAATATCATTTTTTCACATCCTATTTCACCTGTCACTGCTGTCTCAAAAATCTATTTCCTCTTGCATAAAACTGCAGTGTTTAAAACCATAAAAGCAAACACAGCAGTGAAGAAAATTTCCCCGGAGTCTGTTTGCCATATGCTTCAAACAGAACTGTTTGAATACCCCAAAACTAGCATTCCCAAATTTGACGGTAGCAACTGCGCTTGTGTTTGGTTTTGTTTCACCACCTGCACAAGGGAAACTGATCTGAGGAACAGCCTTCAGATTCTGATGGCTCGATGGAAAATCGTTTTTATGCTGCAGAGTGATGATTCTTTGTGCCATGCAGGAGAATCAGAACGGACTTGACTTCCTTCGCAAATATAATCCCGAAGGTTGGAGCTACTTAGAAGCATGTTCTCATTCTGTGACTTTCCCGGCGCTCACTCATTCACAATCATAAGTCGAACATGTTTCGGGTCCAAACAACAGTCGTCTCCGCTTCCTTCTTCCAGGCTCTCCACACTGAGTGTTCATTAAGTGCTTCCTCCATGGCAGGCCGTTCTCTGCATATCAGA
The DNA here is from genome assembly GCA_039655065.1 of Glossophaga mutica. NCBI lineage: Eukaryota > Metazoa > Chordata > Mammalia > Chiroptera > Phyllostomidae > Glossophaga > Glossophaga mutica. Next base: position 5,125,230 of record CM077313.1, on the reverse strand, counting down.
TGCAGCAATGGACAAAGCAGAGGAAAATCCTCGCCTTATGAGGCCACAGGGGAGACAAGCAAATGAGCAGATGGGGAAGCAAACAAATATACGTGCACATACATGCACGCACAAGTTACATAGCATGGCAGGTGGCAATGTTGCTATGGAGAAAAGCAAAGTAGGAACGAGGAAGTGAGCTCAGGCTTAGGTTCGGAGTGTTGAAATGTTAATAAATATCTGAAGGTGATGGAAATACAAACTACAAAGCTATCTGGTGCAAGGTTGCTCCTGAGGGTAGATATGGAAGCAACCCAAGTGCCCATCTGTAGACTATTGGGTGAAGAAAATGCGATATCATGAAATATTACTCAGTCTTAAAAAAAGAGTGAAATCTTACCATCCGTGACAGTGTGGATGGACCCAGAGGGTATTACATTCAGTGACATAAGAAGGCAAATCCTGATCTCACTTATATGTGGAATCTAAAACAGGGCATAAACTAATAAACCAAACAGAAATAGACTCATAGATACAGCAAACAGACTAAGGATCCCCAGAGAGTGTTTGTGAGTAGGGGGTGGGGTTGGGGACCAGGTGGAAAGGTGAAGGGGAAATCAAGATGTAAAAGTGGGTAGTTACAGACACGCATGGGGATGTACAGTACAGCATAGGAAATATAGGTGATGCATAGGAAATATAGGTTTAATAACTAGGCATGGTGCCAGGTGGGTACTGGATTTCATAAGTTATAGAAATGTCTACCCACTGTGCTGCACACCTCAAAATGATATAATATTAAACGTCAACTAGAATTGAAAAAAAATGTTCGAAAGGCCTGACACTGGAATGCAGCTGGGAAGAGCCCAGTGGGCAAGCAAGCAAAGTCAAGTTACCAGGAGGGGTGCAGGCAGGCTTCCTGGGCCTCGTGTGTAACTGTGCGTTCATTGGCTTCATTTTGTGTGAGGGGGAATGCCTTTGGTAGCATTCGAACAGATTGATGAAATACTCTACTTTTTTTTTTTAATTTTTATTTTAATTGTTGATCTTGTACAGTTTTCTGTCTTTATTCTCACCCGAACCCACCACCCTAGAAATACTCTACTTTTAAAAAATCTTATTAAAAAAGTGATAAATGAAAAATAACATTTTTAGCTGCTGTACATAGACCAAAGAAGCAGCAGGGGTATCCATTCCGAGAATATTGAATAATCCAGGAAGAGCTGATGGCGTCTTGGACCTGGATGATAACAACAGAGGTGGTAAAAACTGGTCAGACTCTGGGTACATGCTGGAGTCTGAGCCAATTGGCTTTTTGTATGATTTCGATAGGAAATGTGAGAGAGAAGATCAGTCCGGAATAACTTCAGTGTCTCTGACCTGAGCAAGTGTGGAGTTGTTATCTCTTTACTGTGATACAGAAAAATGTAGGAAAAAAGGTTTGGGGGAGAATAGCAGAAGTTTTGTTTCGAGTGCATTAAATTTGAGATTAAAAACAAATACCCAGCTGGGAATGTTGACCAGACACCTGAATACCTACCTCTGGATTTCTGACAGGCAGTCCAGACTAGAGACGGACACCTGAGTGTTGTTAGTGTGTCTAAAACAAGTCTCCAAGGGAGATGAGGAGCTAGAGGAAGGAAGACGTGTGAAGACCTCGCCCTGGGCTCTCCCCCATTCACAGTGCGTGTGGATAAGAAAGACCGGAAAAGAAGGCTGCGGCCCATGAAGCAGGGGGAAAGCAGGAAAGCACGTTGCTCTGGAAGGAGGCTGCGTGTTCTGGTTGAAGTTGCACGATGACGTTGTGGATGCTGGGTGTCAGGAAGACAACAGGAGGAGAGGAATTGGATGCAGTGAAGGTTTGCTCGACAGGAAAGCAGGGGAAAGGAATAGCAGTTCAGTAAAAAAAAAAAAAAAATGGTATTTTTAAAGTTTGGTGAAATACCATACTTTGCTGGAATGAATCAGTAAAGAGAAAAACAAATAGTGATGTATGTATGAGAAACAAAGAAGAATTTCTGGAGAAATGATGTCGACTGTGCAAGAAATTGTGGCATGCGGCGCACAGGGAGGTGGACTGGTCCCCTGACACAGAATCCAGGAGAGGTGAGCCGGAGGGGTGGAGAGGAGGCGGAGTCTTGGGGCGCACTTACAGGTCAGTTAGTGGGCGTTGTGATGAAAGCTCCGGATTCTTCGTCCCGATCCCTCTTGTTTCCTCAGTGAAATGAGAAGCTAAGAGGAGAATGCGTGGAAGCTTGAGAATGCATTATCTGCTTGATACATGTTTTTAGCAGCAGAGGTTGCGGGCCAGAGATAAAGAAGAGAGACTAGTAATTCAAGCATAAAATATCCATAGCGTGTTTTTTAAAAAGCTAAAACAAAAAAGAGCGGGGAGCATCAACCCCCCTAAAAATATATAAAGAGTATTCTTATAGGTAGGAGAACTCGGGCTAACTTCCTACTGCAATCCCAGTTCATCTCTCCCTCATGCTGGCCACCAGTGCAAACTCCCCCCACGCCCCGCCCCACCCCCCAGCTCTCCACCCCCACCACCTCCACAGCTTTGTCCTGAGCGAGCACGCTGAGTTTCCAGCACCCTAACTGATCACTACTAGCATGTGACTTTCTCCACCTCTGTCTGCCTGGCAGAAGCTTCTCTTTTTAACATTATTTTCTCCCCGAAGAGGACAAAAGCAGAGAGCAAGGTGAAAATGTTAGCCTAGGACCAGCAGGGTGAGGACTCCAGCCTGGCACCAGGTTGGACTCGAATCATCAGGAAGTGAGGGAGATCTCCTGAGCGACTGGGACTGCACTCCGTTGCAGACAGGAAGGCACCAGAAACAGGATGCCCTGCCTCAAGAATTCTGGGAGTGCCTCCAGGTTCTAGTAGTGGCTTCAGCCCACTTGCTGCAGAATGAGTCAGCCAGCGTAGCAAAATGAATGCCCGCTCCTGAATTCTCCACTCTAAACATACCCGTATTCGGAGATTTCCATGATTTTCTTAAACAACAAAGTACTGTCAAATGGCCAAACAGTGCACAGTGCTGGGGATGAAATGGTTAGCCCTGTGTTTAACCAAATTTTCCATCACGAGCTGCATAATTCTGATTTTCTGGATCTTATTCCACCTTTGGGGGAAAACAAGAATTTGCATAAAACATAATGCCATTCCTTAAGTGTTGCTGAATATTTATACTTTATTCTTTACAAAATGGAGTAGTAGAAGCACAATTGCTTTGATCTACATCTAATATAATTAAGAAAAGGAGGTTAATGTCTTTTTTATTTCTCACATTTTTCTCTTCACACATTAGTTCTGTTTCTTTGTGCTTCTCTGTAGTGATCCATTGTAATCCTCATTTGTCATTTTATTATCATAGTGATCAAACCGTTTAACCAAATCTTCTTTATGCTGAACGTTTTACTGTGTGCTCTGAACGATGACAAAAGAAATTAAAAACACAACTTTGGTGCTGAAAGTGTGAAAATCTGGAGGGAGGTCGTATGGATTAGGACTTCGTAAAAACCCTGTGTTTGCAGGATGCCCACAATTAAAGGTGAGTGACATGTTTGAGGAAAGTGAGTTTTCCTGGAGGAGCCAGGATTTGAATAAAGATACTCAAATAAGTAGTTTGATATCCATGGGAAGAATGGAAACCACACTTCAAACTGGAGAAGGGAGCACGGGGAAAGGCTGGACTTGATCCCGGGGACTCACTCCGCTGTTATCCCAGCCGTGGTGGTCCCTGAAACCAGGAGGTGCTCAGACAGTGCTGGTGAGGGGCGCAGCTGCCCACGCCTTCCGGTCTCTGCGAGGCAGAGGCACGCAGCTCTGGGAACCAACGTGTCAGCGCCAGTGAGCGCAGAGCAGCTCGCCAAACTCGTCTCTGGCCTCCCTTCCTCTCCATCTTCCTCACTGTCTCCAGAGGATGCTTCAGAGAATCTGGAATGAGTCCATTTCTGATAATAAAGAGAAGCGTAGTGGCTGGATCATGAGGCAGTCCTAGTTTTAAAGTATTGAGGAACCTCACACTTCTTTATCTTAGCGGCTGCTCTCTTTTGCATTCCCACCTGTAGTGTGCAAGGGCTCCAATTTCTCCACATTCTTGCCAACACTTACCTCTTTCTTTGGATACCAGCCACCCTAACAGGAATGAGAAGGTATTTGCGCTCCTGTGTTCATTGCAGCATTATCCAGAATATGCAAGATATGGAAACAGCCTAAATGGTGCAAGAGCAGATCAAGAAAACGTGGTATATACATGCAACGGAATGTTAGCCTTAAAAAAGAAGTAGATCCTGCCTACGCATCCGCGTGGATGAACCTCGAGGACGTCCTGCTGAGTGGAAGCAGCCAGGTACAGAAAGGCCACCCCTGCATGATCCCTCTTCTGTGGGTACCTGAAGTAGTCAAACTCACAGACGCAGGGGGTCGAAGGGCAAGTCAGTGATGCGACGTCACCACACATCACCAGGGATGCTAGTCAGTGGGATTAGAAAAGAGTAATATATGATGCAAAATTGAAACCCTAAGGGGAAAAAGCATCATTAACAACAAATGTAACCAATCTTTCCAAGCAGGAAACAGAACGCAGACGTTACAAGCAAAAGACTGACCTATTGAGACCAAGGAAGAGCCTGTTAATTTTGACTACATATAAACACTAAAATATATAAAAGGAAAAGAGCTAATGCTTGTAACTTACATATTTTGCCTTGTATAATATGCACCCATGTTTTTGCCCCAAACTTTCAGGAAAAAAGTCTTGCATTTTCATGTTTTAATTCACTTATTCATTCATTTATATTTGGAAACAAAACCGATTATCATATTCCAGGGTATCATTTTCACATAGATATTGTGATTGCTTTCTAGAGTTACACTCTTAACACATAAGCATAAGTAAAAGAATTAAAAACACTTATATAGACATAGAATTAGTACTACCCATGTATAATGTGCATCCTTATTTTTCCTCAAAAATTTGGATAGAAAAGTATGCATTGTACATGGCAAACTACAGTGAATTTTAAAAACTGTAAACGAGAGGAAGAAACAAATAAATGGAGGGTGACTCCTTGGGCCTTAAGAAAGCCCACAGGGGTCAAAGCTTGTGCCTTCTCCCCACTAATTCCATTTTTCAAAATAAACTTTTTCTTAGAATAGATTTCATAAATCTCTTAGAATAGATTTCGTAAACTACAAAGATAGATTTCCCTGTTATATTTTAGAATTATTTTTGTTAAGGTAAAATTCTCATAGCATAGGGCCCATTTTGTCGTGAACATTCATTCAGTGGCATTTAGGACATCGATAATGTGGCCCCACAACCAACTCTGTCTGTTGTCATTGCAAAACATTTGTGTCGCCCCAGAAGGAATCCCAACCCCATTACGCAGTTAACCCCACCCCCATCCCCCCAGCAACTACCAACCTGCACTGTCCCCACGGGACTCACCGACTGACCCTGAATACTTGGTGCGCAGAGAGTCATACAATAGACGACTCTTTGCGTCTGGCTTCTTTCATTCAGCATAATGTCTCTGAGGTGCCACCCACTAATTCATAATGGCTTTTCCAGTTCTGACACAAGCAAACTGGAGGATGCTATTTTCATGCTTTATTCACAGACTTTCCTTGCTCTTCATCCGGCGTGGCTGGTGGTCTGCATCACCTCTAGTCCTGAGGGTGGGGGCTGAAGGATTTTCCTGCACAGGCTTGTCCCTTTCAATGCCCTGCTGGTATCAAATAAGTAAATGTAGACGTCTTGAATAGGCAGTAATACCAGTAAAAACGTGATGGCAAAGTCTACCATGGATTACAGTGATTTAGAAAACTACCAAGGAATGGCTTCGAGTTACTGCCATTTAGTGGCTACGACCCAGGGCCACCGCTGCCTGTCTGAGCGATGGCAGCCTTGGGTCATCTGTACCGCGTGCTAAGGATTCCCATCAAGGTTCACAGCCTGTCACATTCACAGTCACGACTCTTTTATTGAGTCACCTGAATTCTCTACCCGTGCACTTCAGATTCATCCCCCGGAATTGCTTTCACCGTTCCCCACTTTTATTCTCGGAGGGCAGGAAATTTAAAAGCCACAAAACGTGTGCCTAAGAGATGAAAGAACGGGCCGTGGTCTTAGTGCTGAGCTGAAGAGGCCTCCGCAGGAAAGGGAGAAAGCAGGAACGGGAGGTGACTGAAACCTGGAGGCTGATGAGGGGTGCTCACGGGGGACCCCACGACTCCCAGAGTTCTGTGCTGCAGGAAGCTCCAGCCCCGGAGTCAGGAGGAGGAGGAGCAGGGTGAGACCCGTGTGGAGTGTTAAACCATTTCTTAGGTTTTCTCATTGCAATTACTCACCCACGGGGTCTCCTCCTGGTCCTGGCGCGGGCTGCTGACAGGCTGATTCCAGAGACCAAGGCACCTCCAGGGCCTGCGTGTCTTGAGTCTGGAGCTCAGAGGACACAAGGCGTTTAGTCCAGCCCATTCCTTTCAGAAGCCTCAGGAGGGAAAATCATTTCATTTTTTTAAATATACCTCCGCATGGCTGTGAGGTTCCCCTTGTACCTTCTGTGGCTCCCCTCAGTCGCGCACCAACCCCCCAGAGGCGCACTCTGTTAGGGGGGTCTCCGAGTGTCAGCCTCGGTCCCCTAGCACGGAGGTATTTCAGATGTTGGACCAGGGCAGCTGAGGATTTTTCTTTCTTTGCCTTCATGCCAAGATGACCCTTGTGTAAAGTATAAACCGGGTTTGTTTGCAAGGAAAGTGCACTCTCGTGTTGCGTGTTTCTGGGTGAAAAAAATTTGGTCAAAATTCATTAATGATAACTGGGGCGGAGTGGGCTTGTTCTGCTGAGTGACGCTCATGGATCATGTGACTTGGCGAGTGTGGGAATGCAGCCCAAAAAAGCCAGACAGATAAGTGAGCAGCTAAGAGGTACGTCAATTTTTTAGCAATTCACTGGGTAACTCTTAAATTCCATATCCAAAGAGCACAAATGAGATCAGGTTGGAAATTTGTCTTCTAAGAGTTTGGGGTTTCTTTTTTATTCTTATTAATCTATACTGAACTCAGTTTCCTATTTGAGACTACTGTAATTCGTTTAACAGAATCAGATTTTATACCAATCCTACCTTTTATAATAATTGTGGAAGTATGGAATGTTCGTGAACAGGAATTATAAGATCTCACCTGCGTAGTTGGTATATTCAGCTCAATACCAAACATTTCATTCTGGTCACAAGGCCCAACTTTTCTCAAACCTCACTAATATCTAAAATCATTTGGCACTGAAGTTCAAATACATACTCAGAGCCTGGAGGTTGCGGTGTTGTTTTCCTTACTGCGTCTGCACATCTGAATCAAAACTGACACCATAATAAATATTTTTCATTTCTGCATGGGTCTGAATTGTTCTTCTTTTCGTCACATTCTCCCCAGAACTAACAGATATGAGAGCAGTTTGGAAACTCGGATACTGTGTGAAGAGCTGGGTCCAGGGCATCGAACACCTGGGTTTTCAGTCCAGCGTGCTCTACCTGCGTGGACGTGAGCTTGTTACTGCTCCTATCGATGCCCTGTTTTCTCATCTGGACCAAAAAAAAAAATCTTTTCTGAAGTAGGGCAGCAGTCCGTGAGTAGGAAACTATCACATCACCTTGGGAAATGGTTTTTTTTCTTTTTTTCAAAATAAGTGCACTTGTCCACCCCTTCCTGCTTCCTCCCAGGACTGTTGTGACTGAGTGGACTCTGGGTGGCTCATTTCCAGTTAAATTCCCTTGGGGAAGGTGACAGCCTCCCCTGACCCAGCTCTGCAAGCCACGCCTGCGTTCACCGTCGCGGCCCCGTTGCAGCGCTGACAGCATTGGCAGCATCGTCTTCAACAGTTCTGCCAGCGTTTGCATCACTTCTAGTGAGGAGAGTCTGGGTCCCGTGGAACTTCCTGGTAAGAAACGAGTGAGCACTTCCCATCTATGATGACGGCAAACCAGTTCCCGAACCAACCATCTTGATGTGTCCTGTGAGGTCCAGTCCCCCATATATTCATTCCAACAAGAACCCAGAGTATTTGGTAGTACGGTGGTGCTCATTCGACTTCTCCCCTGGTGGGACGTGGGACTGAAGGGGGGTGTGGTAACGACTGCACTCATGGGCAAGCCCCCTTCCCAGAGCCCAGAGGGCTAGCAGGTGAGACCAGCCTGAGAGCGGAGTGACCGGAGCAGACTGTCTCAGGCTCCCAGAGAGGGCGTTAACTGTGGTCTGAGAGGAGGCGCCTCATCTCTCTTGTAGTTGCCTTCGAGTCGGTAGCCGGGGCCGGCTTCATGGACATCTGACATCTGCTGTCACACACAGACCTCGCCCCAGAAAGTCCCCACGCTCGTTTTAATACTCCGCTGCCCCGGTCTTGAAAGTCTTCCTTTTTGAACGAGGGGCCTGCATCTTCACTTTGCACTGGGCCCTGCAAATTACGTAGTCAGTCCTGCTTGCGGCGGAGAGCCACGCCCTCCCCACCGTTTTCTGTGGTTCCTCTCTCTTTCCTTTGAAGCTGACTCCTGGGGTAGATGGATCGGTTGTGGACAAGAAGCATCCCCTTTCCCAGCCACCCTCCACCCCGCAGCCGCGCATCCCCTTCAGCTCCGATGACAGGCCCCATCGGGTCACTGCCGTTCTGTCCTGGAGAGTGGCCCTTCTTCCCAATTGTCCCTGCGTCAACCTCATTATCAACCATCTACTCTGCCGAGGGAGGAAGATTGGCTTTCCGAGTGCCCACATCACAGTAATTACAACCCTTCGAAAACTGACAGCCAAGGCAAGGGACATCCACACCAGCCTGCAGTCCTGCTCTCCCCAGCAGACGTGGCTTTCAGAGGGAAGCCCTCGCTACTCCGGTTGTATCAGGAGAACGGCGAAAGCAAGGAGCCTCCAGAATTGCACTTCCTCTTTAAGCTTTTAGGACACAACTCTAGGGCCCTGGGCTTTGGCCGAAATGCACTTTCAGCAAAGAGCAGTTGGGGACTACAGATCAATAAAACTCCAGAAATGATTACATGTAGAACACATGTGTTCTGACTCTCTAAATATCCAAATTATAAACGTATACGCGTATGTCATCTTTTTCTTGTTCAAAGGAGTTCATTATTGATTCTCGCTTTTGGGTTGGAGTAACGAGATGAGGCCCACCCTAAGAATTCAGTATAATCCGCTGTGCAGTGTGACCGGTGAGGGGGCCCTGCAGTCCCGCTTATGGAAAGTGAGTTCTACTTGGAGACCCGTCTTTGGCTACAGTAGTTCCTGTGCTTTCTAAGTGAAAAGCAATCGAGGGAAGTGGCTGTGCGGCGGGGAGGGTGTTAGTATTCCAAGTAGGTTTTGCGAAATGCTTTGCACTGCCTGTAAATTTAGATCTGAGCTCCCGAGCGGCTGATGCAGAGAAGAGAAGCAGATCAGCTACGTGGATAACAGTGTCGGGAGACAGCGGCGTGTCCCCCGTGCAGGTCTCCTGCAGCCACTCCTGCTGCCCCGAGCTGCTTCTCCCATCCGGCACCACAGAAAGGGAATCGCAGACCCAGCCTCCAGGGCCTCGGGGGCAGACTCGAGATGCGGTGCTCAGAGCCCACTTCACTCGCTGTCACCTGGTGCCTCCAGCTGTTGTCACCTCCTTCCTGCTCTTCTCTGGGTGGCCTCGGGCAGTGACAGCGGATAGCAGGGCGAGTACCGGGGCCCAGCCCTCTTGAGCCCCTGCAGGATTCCTGCCTCGGGTTGTCTTTGCTCCAGAGCTGCCCCTGAGCTGCCGATGAGCACCGACACCTGGTCGGGTCTGCCCGCGCTCTGCGGGCTGCCCATGCCCAACCCAGCCCCTGACTCTCGCCCTTCACCGGGGGGCTCCCGACACAGCGTGTTCAGTCTTAGCTCCCTCTCAGCATCTGTTTCCCAAGCACTCCCACCCGGCTCTACATCCTTTTGGTAAATGCAAAGAGGAAGTTTAAGCATTCTTCTTTCTGTCACGATGAGGATGTGCAAAGTCTGAGCCAATTTCATGGGAGCGACGTGAGGAGTGCCACCGCATTACCATGGAGACATGGCACTCAGCTTGCACGCATTCTGGAAGAAACTTTCTCACCGTTCTCTGTTTACACTGTTCCTCTGAGCACTGGGCTCCCTCGTAGAGTCCCTGGGAAATAGACGATGTCCAGAGACAAGCCCCACCAGGTACTTAGAATAGCTCTTTGACTTGAAGTCTCGTTGCCACCTTAAATTGGACATCTTTCTCCGTTCATCTTCAGTACCTATGTATTCTTTCTTGTTTTATTATCTTTACGAATCGTTGAAAAGATCAAAAAGCCCAGTGGGCTTTCGAATCAAAATCTGTCACTCATTTTTTTCCCTCTAACCCCGTAAGTCCAGCTAATCACTGAGTTCTGTTCCTGTGTTCTCTGAAATGTCTTACTGTCTTCTGATCACACTGTCCCTGGCTGATCTCTCCTTTTGCCTGACTCCATGACAGGTGAGCTCGTAGTACACCAACCTTATTTTTTTTTCTGTGCTTTCTTTTCACTGAATTATGACAATGTATCTATTGCTCCTGCCTGTTCAAGTTCTTATAAAGCACATTTGCAACCCTTCGTTGGTATGATGGTGCTGGTGGAACCAGATCTCCTCTGAATATCCGCGCTGGCCATCGAACTGCTCCCTGGCTAGCATTTGCGATGTATTTTAAGCTCTTTGGCTTAACCCACAGATCCCATCTAACCGATGTGCTGCCTCTTCCCATCACCACCCCCGAGACCCAACTCCACGAACTAGAATTGCAGGCAGTGGTCAGTAGGAGGCTTCCTGCTGACCGTGGCATCTCTCCCCTTGCTTTCTGCTTAAAGAAAGCAGAAGGCTTTCCCTCCTACCGTCCTCCCAAGCTCAGCGGAAGCCTCGCTTCCTGTGTGAACGCTTCCCCAACCCCTGGTTTGACTCTTTCCTCTTCTGTATTTCCGCCGTACCTCCGTCGTACTTTATCACGGCATGGGCCGCACTATTGTTCCCTCAAGGTTGCTCCACCCCAAATATGTTAAACGCCTTGAGAGCTGTGATCCTATATGACTGGACTCCATATTGAAATGAGTCCGAAAATGTTGAGTGCACGCGGTTCGTTTTCCACCCCGATGTCTTCGGGCTCTTGCCCTCCAGGGCCTGACATTAGCTGTCAGAGCAGACGGCTGGTAGGCTAGGCCTTACGAGTGCTGAGAAGTGGGCTTCTCTGTGCCCGCGGACATGCTTTGTTCTCGGGGGCTCCGTTTCTGCGATGGAAATTAACTCCGTGCTTCTCTGGAGTGATGTTCAGATTAGTGTTAAACCATTTGTGAAGGCCGCCAGGACACCCAGATGAAGGGCATTCGATATGAGCCTCCTTGTCGCTTGAAGCTGTTGGTAGGGTTCAACTGTTTGCTCCTCAGCAAGACATTTGACATTCCCTTCGTACAGCACACTCCAGGATTAATTAGCAGACTTCCGGAAGGCGTGCGGCCACATCTACTTTGACATCCATGCGCTTTGAATGTCAATCTTGACATCTTTGTTTTGAATAACTATGAGGTATTCAAACGATAACCTAACATACAATTAAGACTCCCTAGTCTCTGTAAGGACTCTGAGTGGAATTTCACAGCGATAGATAATGAACATATTCTCCAGGGCCTTACACCAAGTTTGAAAAGAAACCCAAGTCCTTGAGCTTTCCTCACTTAGCTACAATGACATCTTTCTAAATACGACGACTAGCAAAAACCACAGAAGAGAAAGCTGAGGCATGCAAGAGCACAGCCTCAGAATCGGACCCTCCCGTGCTCACATCAGAGCCTCCGGGAGGGATGGACGCTCTTTCCTCCGTGACTTTACAGGAGAGTCACATGCATTTGAATTCGGGGGCCGAGCTGGTCTGGAGGAGCTTCAAATGTTCGTGACTCATGAGAGCAGGAATGACTTGAGCATGTGGCACTCCAGACAGCTCCAGTCCCTACAGTCCTAAAAGAAAACAGCCACCGGAACAACCGTTTCTATATGTGATGTCTCGTGCCCAGTAACAAAATATAGACTATATTCAGTAACAAATTATAGACTATTATATGCAATAGACTGCTACAGGCAGCTGTGCTTCCCTCTGGGTAAACATCCAAGGATTCCGTTTTTAACACAGGATGTCTGTTACTAAGACAGTGAGCTAAGAAGTCAATGCAACCAGGGCATCTAGGTCTGCCATGTAAATAGCATGCTGACTCCCGTTCCCTGTCGAGCCAGGACACCGCTTCTCTCCTTCTCCTAGAGGGGACACGGCTTCCAGAATAATCATCTGGAAATCCTGCTTTTTATGATAACTCCCATTCAAGCACTTGCTATATGATAACTCCTATTCGAGAACTTACTATATGGCCTGGCTGGCATGGCTCAGTGGATTGAGCACCAGCCTGTGAACCAAAGGGTCACTGGTTTGATTCCCAGTCAGGGCACAGGCCTGGCTTGCGGGCCAGGTCCCCAGGAGGGGGCATGTGAGAGGCAATTGATGCTTCTCTCCTCTTTCTTCCTTCTTTCCCTCTCTTCTCTAAAATTAAATAAATAAAAATCTTTTTTTTAAAAAAAGAACTTACTATATAATCATTCCCATGTAAGAACTTACTGTGATTGTGTTATGAAACGATATTAATCCTATGAGGGGGTATATGTAAAATTCAAGACCCTCTGTGATCGGGCTCCTTCATCTCCATCAGATGAGTTTCTCCCGACTCTCAGCCCCCGCTGCCCTCCAATGAGGTAAGACTCCCCGTTCCTGCCCGGTCTCTGCTATTCAACCCCTTCCAACAAAAATGTCTGCTCAGTTCTCCGTGCCCGAGCAGGTGCTGCCCGTCCTATTCGTGTTTGACATCGAAGCCCCATGGGAGCCTAATCTTGCCTCTTCCCACGTTGTTCAGTGGTCTCTTTAAATCCAATGTATGTCTTTCCCTGAACCTCGTAATTCAGTAACAAATTATGGACTATTATATGCAGTTTACTTATTTAGGTGCCTTAGTCTCATAGCTCACTTTGTACCTGAAGGCACACAGTGGCAAGAGCTGTGTCCTTCGCATTTAGGCTACAATTATTTTTTTCTGTTTTTTTTTTTAATTTAATTGAGGTGAAATTTGCATAAGGTGAGATTCGCCCACTTTCATGTACACTTGTACAAGTTTTAGCAAATATGTGAAGTTGTGTAAACACCGCTGCGGTCGAGCAATGGAATGATTCCGTTGCACCAAGTATTATTTGCAGTCAGCCCCACTCCCTGGACCATCATGGTCCAGTCTGATGACCACGGATCTGTAGTTTTGCCCATGTGGAGTCACACAGCATGTGGACCTTATGTCTAGATTCTTTTACTTCGAGTTAGTGCATTTGCAATTTATTTCTGTTGTGAGTGAGGCCGTAGGACATGCCTTACGACTTCTCAGCAGTCCTCGTTGTATGGACATACTCGGTATGTTTATACATTTACCAGTTGGAGAACATTTGGGCCATTGCCAAGGTGGGGCAATAAAGCCCCTCTAAACATTGTCATACAGATGTTGGTTTGAACATTGTTTTCATTTCACTTGGATAAATACCTAGCAGCGGGTTTGAATGGAAAACGAGTGTTTACCTTCCTAAGAAACTTCTAAACTAGTTTCCGTAGTGGCCAAAGCATTTGGCCTTTGCACCAGCAACGGATGAGTTCCAGTTGCTCAAGCATCTCAGTCCTTCCAGGTGTGTGTAGTGATGGCGCATTGTGGTTTTAATGAGCATTTCTTAATGACCGATGCCACTGCTTTTTCATGTGCTCGTTTAGGTTCTGTGTTCTTTTGGCTATAGCACAGCACTAACAAAGTGCTGTGAATATGTTAAATGCTGAATTCGTGTGCCAGTTGTTCCCTTTTACTGGCTGTTACCATTTATTGAGCATCTGTTGTGTGCTATGTGTCGTACTCAGGGCTTTGCATGTGACATTTAATACTCATATTCACCCTTTGAGGGTGGGGGTATCACTGCCCTCATTGATCATGAAAGGGGCAAATATTATCATCGACCTGTCCATGGTCAGTTTCTTCTCGTTACCCTAAGAGATCTCGCATTTGCTTATTTTGTTTCTGGAGGTTGTTTTACACTACTGCTCACGCATTTCACTTTCTGGACCACAGAAAGGCCATTGTAGAAAGGCCATGGAATGCCTGCCTCCAATACTTTTCGCGTGCAGATGGGGCCAAGCACTACACAGCACATGGACCAGGCCCCAGCTTGTAGGGTCATTTGAGTGAGCGCACAGCACACAGGCAACTGGTAAAACTCCGGCTGTTTTTAGAAATGGAAATGCTCTTAAGAGATCGCTAGCATCCTAATTACTTTGTAATGCAAGGCGTAATGATGTTCAAAACTATGCCTTCTGCACGATGTTCACCGGCTCTATAACATTGCTTCTGGTTTTCATATAAGACAGTAAGTTTCTGGTTTTCGTGTAAGAATCAGAGCACTAGTACTTAAAAAGAAAGGCTCTTCCAAAACAAAATACATTTCAGTCTTCAGAGTTAAATAATAGATGCGGCAAGTTCAAAAAGCAGGATTCGAGATCATTTTCTGTGAGGCCTGTTCTGCTGGCCCTTCATGCATCTGAGTGGCGTTACCCCACTCTACGGCCATGAGAACTAAGGACAAGAGTGACGAGAGCTGTTCACAGAAGTCACCCACCACTGTTGGTTCCGGTACAGGGTAATTACTAAAGGAAATCACCCAGCCACTTACACAAGTGAATGCAAAGGACTGGTTGCACAGCAGAACTTCTGGAGCTTAATGTAACAGCACTGTAATGTAATTACACACGTATATGCTTGTAAACACACATAAGTTTCCAATCAGCAATAATAACATTCTGGATATATTTCAGGAGCTTTAGTATCACAATTGCACTGAAGCATACATATTTTTAATAACTTTCCCTAAAGGATTTTTAAAGAGGTAGCTATGGGAAAATTCCTTAACCTGGAGCTTCTCCTAGATGGGAAATGAGGAACAATGGGAATAAAGAGATGCTAATATTTTGAGGTTGTCTCAAAAGAAAACTTCTACTAAAAGATATTTAAATAGGTTATTATTTTATATTTGCAAATAAAATGTGTATTCTTGCCCTGGCCAGTGTTGGCTCAGGTGGTTGGAGCATCGGCCCATAAGCGAAAGGTTGCAGGTTGGATTCCCAGTCAGGGCACATGCCTAGGTTGCAGGTTCGGTCCCCAGTCCAGGTGCATGCAATCTCTGGTCCAGGCACAGATGGGAGGCAACCTATGGACGCTTCTCTCTTACGTTACTGTCTCTCTCTCTCTCCCTCCCCCTCTCCCTAAAAGCAATGGAAAAATGTCCTCAAGTGAGAATAAAAAGATAAATAAATAAAAAGTGTGTTCTTGCTCCCATCCTTCAACTTTCTGCTGTGCGCAGGAATTGCAGCGACCCGGCTGACTGCAGAGGTCCTGGGTGCCCAGGTTCCCGCTGAGACTCTCAGCTGCAGCTGGAGGGCAGTGCGGGGAAGCAGGTCTTCCCTGTTCACATTCCTCGCAACTACGGAGCCCGCTTTCCTCTGGTAGACATGGCTCCCAGAAATAGCGATGGCTTTAGCAGATCAACAGTAAAGCCTGCCACTCGATGCATTCCATTTATCCTAGCCCAGCTGGTATTTTTATTCATTATAATTGCACATGACAATTTGGCAGGCACTGGGCGAACCTGCGAGCCACCACACCCAGACCTCTTGCTGTGGTGATGAACCTGATAATCACAACAGCGACAGCAACGACTGAATTGAAATGTCTTACCCTGAGTGACATTTTATTTTGCCTGACGCTGTCACTGAAAATCGTGAAGTATCTCACAGGGTGTGTGAGAGTGGAGCCCAACTTTGGAACTAAGTCTAAGCTGTTTCATTCCTGACTAACATGGAAAACCAGGCTGAAAACTTAAGTGTGTTTTCATTTCCCAGTGTTCCTCCTGCAGCTACCCCTACCATAGCTTGGGCCGCTCTGTGTTCGAACTTCCATTATTACCGCCTCTGAGAGTGAAGCTCCGTCTCCAGGTTTCCCTCCCCAGACAGGGTTTTATTTTCTAATGTCCTTGGTACCTCTGTGTAATCGGAAATGCCTGTCTTCTCTATTCCCATCATCCACATTGAAATTAGTGTGTCCCTACCTTCTCACCCACCTACCTGGTGCATTTTCATTCAGGGGGACATCCCTGTTTTCATTGCGTCCGTCACCAAGGCTTAACTCACATTCTCTTTTTCCTTCATTTTTTCCCTTACACTCAGTATCTATTCCAGCTCTTCCCTGAGACTCATGCATTTTATGAATTCCAAATTTCCAAATAGCAAACAGCATGTATGTTCCTTCCAGTCTAAACTGGCCTGATGCTAATGATCCTTGATTGCATTCTAAGGATAAAAATGAAAGAGAGAAAAGCCTTTATGAGATATATATACACACACTATATAAACATGTTGACTAGACATTGTATCTGAGGGAGAGACATTGTTCTAAAAATAACTTCTCCAAAGCCAACAGCAGACCCTGAGGAAGGTTAATGTAATGCGCACAGCATTTCAATTTCCTTTCTTCCTGTTGTGCTGAGGATCACCAAACAAGCTAATCACCCTGGAATGTGGGATCCTGTTAAACAAAAGGAGGACGTTCTGATTCCTGGGTGCACCGTGTTGCAAAGCCCCTCCCTCCCTGAGTATAATGCTGGGCTTCAGGCTGCTGCTGCCTCTTCCCCCTCTCCCCCCCCCCCCTCGCCACCCCTATCCCGCAGGATGCTGAGTCCTGGCTCGCAGCAGCCTGAGGGCCGGTGGCCTGCTTGGTGACTTGGTGATAATGGCAAATCTCCGCAGTTGGAAAATCTGCTGAATGTACGAATTAGCACATCCACAAGTACTTACTCCGGGCTTTCTCTCCATGCTCAGCGCTCTCTTAGAATCTGCCTGGTGAACACGATAAATCTAAGACGTAGTTTCCTAACTTAAACCCTTGACCAGAACCCCAGGGGCCTTGCAGGGCAGTCATACCTAATCTCTCACTGGGCTGGCACCCGGATCAGATGCTTTGGGGTTTGGGCTTTGTTTTCAATTTTGTTTTTGTTGTGTCTGTTTTTTTTTTTTTATTTTGTTGAGTTTTTTACGTATATATTTCCACGTGAATAGTCAGCTGATAGCATTTTTTATTTGTTTCCTTTGTTTTCGGTTTTGGACTCAGTTGACAAAAGCAAAATACATGTGTTTAGGGTGTATAGTTTTCAATCAATTTTTTAACCCTGTTAACTTTCAAGTGAGAAAAAGAAATCACGGAGGTGTGTGGATCTAAGCAGAGCCAACTGCAGGAAAATGAGGAGCGCACTGGTGTCTGCCTTCTGAGAGCAGCCCTCTGCCCGAGGGCATCCCGAGGCCTCCAGGCCAACCTCGGTCCCCATGGAAACGAGGCTTGTAAGAGCATTACTCTCTTCTGTTTCATGGACGTTTACCTTACCTGGCGCCATGTCTTCAGGGAAGTTTTAATACCTAAAAATGTATCAATTTCTGTTTGACTGCGTGCCCTCCTTGTTTCTTTGCCCCAGTAGATCCTGGGGGAAGATTTCTGTAAGAAATCAAGCATGAAACTCAGATGCTCATGAAAGTTGAGGCTCCATAGTGTCCTGGGAAAAATGGCTGCATTTTAAGAGGGGCGGTGATTCTAACTGCTGCAGTTGACATATTTCTGTGATTTCCGAGGGGTCACCCAATTCTGGAGCGCTGGTTTATAAACTCCTGGGCAACTGTCTACTGGAGCTTCAAGTTAGCACCGAACTTTGGAAAATATACCAGACAGCCTAGCCCTGAATGGGACACACCCTTCCAGTCTGCACAGCGGCTCAGTTGCAGACCAAAGGAGAATGAAAGGGCAGGAGGGTGGCTGTTTTCCTAGATCTTCTGCCAAGTCCAGTGGTCGGTTGGCTCCCTGTCTTGCTGGACTCGGTGCCAGTTTTCCAACCTCGGCATGCCTCCCTCCTCATAGCCGGGGCTGAAGAGACGCAGGCCAGTCCCTTCTCCCCGACTCCAGATTTCCCGCAGAACAAACCTCCGATTTCGTCGGTCAGTCAACGCATTCCAGTTTCGGAGATAATGATTACTCTTACATTAATTACATCTTAAATGCCCCGAAATATGCTGGTGCAGCAGGACTTAAAATATCATCAGCAAAACATCGCATGTATCGTTGTGGAGGGTGGTCGGCATGTGAGATGCATGTGGCTGATGAGTCCTTGAGAAGCACGTGGATTCTTGAACACCCCTCCCCTTTTTTTAAAGTACACTGTTTCTGGAATTGGACCACGGTGGCAAGGCCAACAAGTACAAGGGCAAGGGGCCATTTTCTTCCTTGGTTGTGTGTGTAGTGTTTTGTCTGTTTTAATAACCTGCCTTCCCGATTTAGAAGCCTTCTGGGGCAGGTTGCGTGAGGCTGTGATGGGGAATTTTACACCTTGGTGAACTTGACTGGGCCACAGTGTGCCCAGATGACACATTCCTTCTGGGTGTGTCTGTGCGTATGTTTCAGATGAGATGAGTGTTTGCATCTATAAAGCAGACTCACCTCCCCCAGTGTGTGGGGGGAATTGGGGGGGGGGTGGGGGAGCACAACATCCAACCCATCAAGGGCCTGAAATCAGGGAGGATTTGTCTCCTTCCCACCTGTCTGATGAGTTGGGGCATAGGTCTTTATATAAATGTATATGACCTCTCTATATATCCTGTTGGAGAACCCTGACTCATACAAGGACCTAGTCCAACTCTCTGCCCTTTAGTACTCCATCCCCCTAAGGATACAGTTATGAGCTTCCTCAAATAGTGTTATCACTTAAACCATTGACATCTGCAGACGCTCGTAGCATTATTTATAAATACTCAGCACGCCCTGCTTCTGACTCCTCCTCATTCCGTTCAGTCACCACACCTGCTACTGTGTAGCTGCATCGCAGGTCAGTGCATCTCCTCAGTGTCCTCAGCAGGCCTCAGTTTCCTCAAATGTCAAAACCAAGGTGAGCTCCAAGCACCGTAACACCCCTCACAATCCCGAAGTTGGGCTGTTCTGTGATCACCACTGTGGATATTCTGCTTTCTTTGTTCTAACTCCCATCACACGGACTGACTGATGTTGATTTTTTAAGACTTTTTTTAAAGATTTTATTTATTTTTAGAGAGAAGGGAAGGGAGGGAGAAAGAGAGACAGAAACATCAATGTGGGGTTGCCTCTCACACGGCCCCCACTGGGGTCCTGGCCCGCAACCCAGGCCTGAGCCCTGACTGGGAATCGAACTGGTGACCCTTTGGTTCGCAGCCCCACTCAATCCACTGAGATACACCAGCAGGTGATGTTGATTTTTATCTCAAAGAATAAGATTGGTAGCTCTGGAGAGACTTTCCAGATTATCAGCTCCAACTCCTTCACTTTGCAGATAAGGAAATTTTTAGGGTTTGAGAGAGGAAATTAATTGCCCCAACCTCCCAGAGTCCGCAAGCGCTGACCCGAGATGTCAACTCTCTCACTGTACAGTTCCCCCTCCTCTATGCCATGCACGTTTTTTTCTTGCATTTTTATTTGAACCGCGATGACATGTTCAAGTAAATCTGATCAATGAGCTGCAACTCCTAGGCACAGATATTTCAGGATGTTAAAGCCTGAGAGCAGGCAAGGGGAGCCGAAAACCAGCATGAGCGATAGTGCCCGGGCAGACACGTTAGCGCTGATCCGCGGTACCGGGGACAGCAATGAAACAAGGGCAAGCCGACGAAAGAGATGCTGAGGTTTGGGATGCGGGGGGCTTCACCCGTAGAACCCCCCGTTCGTCACGGATGAAAATAAAAACTACCAAGACATCTTGTGCTTGGGGAGGAAAGGGGTCAAACTCTCAGAGGAGAATGACCCAGAGCGCCTTCCTCACTAGGCTTTTATTGGGCTCAAATACATGGGAATACAAGTATGTCAGGCGACAAGGATCAAACAATGGTTAACATTTCAAAGCAATCTGAGGGCTTAATCTGAGCCAGTGTTTGTCAGGAAAGGGGGTTGCCAGACTTTGGGAGACATACTCATTTCCTCCTGGGACACTTATCACCTAAGGAAGAGCACTCTTAGCAAAGCAGGTTTCACAGGACTTTAGGAATTCTTTCTTATGCCAATCACCCAAGGAGCCGTTCTGGCCAGGACAGGGCTGCACCGCTCACCCCCACAGTTTCAGGCTTTAAGCCGATTAGGAAGCAGGAGACATCTCCCAGATGGAAATGAGGACTCGGGCTATGTCAGAATAGCCGGGGGGCGAGGGTCCATCACATCCTCTTTGCTGCAACCCCCCGAGTCCTTCCATGAGGCCTCCCAAGTGGTTGCGTCTGGCTTAGGTTGCCCCTCCCATGAGGAGTCTTACCCGTCATTGACTGCCAACCAAGCTATAGGGCCAAAGAGGCAGAAGCAGCACTCCTGCCAGGGAGATAAGCTTTATCTCCTTAATAGGTCACATCCTTGTGACAGAACAGACCCAGATGAAGTGGGTCCCTTGGGCTCTTACACAGCCCACCATGGGGTGAGGGTTACAACTCCTGAAACCAGGCTGAACGGTCCGCAACATCGGGACAAGGCAGACATTCAATAAAAATGGAAATAAGACTGGGAGAAGTAACGCTATGCCTTTGTTGTTGACTTTCGGTGCCACTAACTTCAGCTTTATTGGGACATCCTTAAAGAAAGGGGTGTGATCTCTTTGTGGACTGGAAGACCCCGGAATGACAGACTTTATATTTTTCTTTGGAGCTGTAGTTTCAAAACTCTACTTAGAATATTCATGAAAAAAGAACCATCTACATCTGTCGCTGTTGCCAATAGCAACCATCTTTCCCGCATTGCCAGCTTTTTTGTGTCACAGAAGCATTTGTGTGTCTTTCATTTTACGTCCCTCAGCCTCTAAAACTCAGTTCTTTTCTTCCTGGCTTGTCAAGTGTTTCCACAAATTCCAGGGTCGCTTCTTGAGTTCTCCTCCCTGTCTGTGTGGTGCATTTTTTGTCATTTCATCTCCTGCTCGCCCTGTCCCTTCACAGCCATCCTGATGCGTTTCAAGACTTTTAAAAGCATATCTGGTAGGAAATAACAGGGCTGTAACATTTTCCATATATACCATAGTCCTACAAACCCAGGAATTTGTTTAAAAGAAGGCCTGCAACCAAAACTCCACCTGCAATTAAATGCTAAATTGCATCCATGGTATGTTTTAAAAATGCCTGTAGGCACCAGTTCAAAGACTGAATATCCCGATGCGGTGTTTATAAAGTCACCCTAGCACTAGGAATAGTACAGCCTTTCCCCAAGGCTTCTCTAGAGTCTTGTAGGACACAGAAGAACCCTGAGCATGAATCAAATGGATAGAATGTCAGAGGATGATCTAGTAAGTTCAGGTAGGTGGCACAGTAATGAGAAGAAAAAGTCCTCAAGCCTCATAGTTGCAGAGTCTGTTTTTCAGTCTCATACCCTGGTTCTGCCTCCTCGGCATTCCATTGCAAAGCCCAGCCTCTCTAAGTGACAGCTAGACTCAGTCCCTGCTGAGGTGTTGACCTCGGTTAGCTGCTCTCTCCAGAGAGCTTGGTCCTTGGAAGTCACCACAGGAAACCCCTCTGATCCGTGAGATAGACATGCATATCAGAACATGATTTAATCCCTAGTCCATCGGGATAAATACTGTGAATGTAATTTCTACTTCTCACATCCTCGTACTTCAGAAGCTAAAATTCAAAAGTATAGTCTTCATTGACCTTTTAAGGCAAATGCAACTTCAAAACGGTTACTGCAGGGAGAAAGGCAGAATAAACAGAAAACCGTCAGACAAGATGGCACCATGGTGAAGATGTTGGAAGGGTTGAATGTCAGAGGCAAACGCCATTAGAGCACTCAGAAGTAAAGACTAAGTGCTTTTTCCAGTAACCACTTTAGCCTCGCACCACAAACACAAGCAGTGCGTGCAATCCAGGCTAATTGTATCAAAGAATTACCATTCCAGTTTATCTTTCTTCTTCTCCGATAAGCAGGTGAGAAACAGATGGACGTGGCTTTGGGTTGCAGTCCCTACAGAGACTGGTGCTTTGAACTCTCTCCCCCACCCAGCAAGGAGAGAACATCCACTATTCCTTGTTTTCCGCTCGGTAGCAAAAATCTGGAGCTGAGCCTACTACAAAGCATTCAGGTTTTGAAGAGTCATTATCTTTTCCATGGTTCAAAAAAAAGGATCATTTTGCATCTTTAAACTCATTATTTAGCATGATTTTCACACAAAGATATATAGTGACGGCAATAAATTCAAAACCGAAAGAACCACTAAAATCTAATCATTTATTTGCAAGAATTAACACTACTTTCCTTGAAAGAATCAAAGGTAGAAAGCATAGGCGTGTTAAATGCGGTCTTTGCAATAATCCTGTCCTCTTAGGTCTTCAGAAATTGTTTATGATCAAAGCAACTTCCGGCCTTTTCATGTTCAAGTCTGTCTCGAGCAGGGAGCGAAGGAGAACACTGGTAAGAAGCTCAGCGGGGGGTAAGGGGCCTTTTCTGTCTGTCCTCTCTGGAGCCCCACTGCTTCTGTGGCTCTGGCTCGGAAAACTGACGGAGAAAGACAGCTCGTTCCCCACCAGAATGTCATACGTGAATAGTCTCCATTGCCTTCAAGGTAGAAGTCACCCAGCTGGAGCACATAATTTGAGTATTGGATTGGTTTTTTTTAATCTTCACCTGAGGACATTTTTTCACTGCTTTTTTAGAGAGAGGAAGTGTGGGTTGGGGAGCGGAGAGAAACATCAGTGTGAGAGAAAAACACTGATTGGTTGGTCCCCATAGGCTCCCCAACCAGGGATCAGACCCGCAACCCAGGCACATGCCCTGACCAGGAATCAAACCCACAGCCTTTGGGTGTAGGTGACGACTCTTCAACCAACTGAGCCACACCAGCCAGAGAAGGATTGTTTTTCAGGCAAAAATCACGGGCTTCCAATGGACCAGTAGCTTGAAGTCATAGACCCCACATAGGACTAGATATGAGCATCCCTATGTTCCCATCCTCTTTCTGCCAGAAGCCAATTTTAAGGACTTGAGAAAAGCGTGCCCCTCCTCCAGGTCTCTTTTCCCTTCTCTGTCAAATGGGGAACTCAGAGGATGTGGCTTTAAGTCTTTTCCAATTTGTGAGTGATGGAAAGAAAAAAAAACCTACCGTACCTTGTTCCTAATTGATGAAAGCTCACCGTAGTGTTCATCGCCAGGGACAGTTTTCTCTGAAGGAGAAGACGAGGGGAGGTGGGTACTGTTCTGAGTGCCTCCCCAGCCGCCTTGTCCAACTGGTCAGAGCACAATGACGTTCATGGGAACTGGGCCTCTCAAGTCTGTCGTCCTGACCTCTAGAGCACCGGGCGCTTTGTAGGTGTGAGTGGCAAAGGTGAGTCACTGGTCTGTATTTGGACTGAACAACTCGAAGAACTGTACTCCCAGCCAGGCACTAGGAGACTTGACTTGCAGATACAAGCAGAGACCAGGCCCTGTGTCCTCTAGGATTAACCCCGCTCTGGCTGAGTTTATTCCAGCCATTAATCTCCTAATCTAATCAGTTGGATGATTTTTATCTGATTATTCCAATTCATCACATTTAATTAGGTCACTATTTCTGCCTTCCATTCACGGGGAGGAGAAAGCATTGGCTGAGAAATGCGTGTGGTAGGACTAGGCCAAGCGCTCACACGGTAGATCTTATTTCATTTAACAGCATTCTCAGAAGCAGCGAGATGGGAATTATGACGCATATTTTACAGGTGAGGAAGCAGACCACAGAGTTTAAGTAAATCGCCAAGATTCTCAGCACGAAACAGCAGCCCAGCTGGACTGGGAACGAGACTGTCCGTCTCCAAAGCCATGTTCTTCCCACCGCGCTGGCCTTTCCTTCCCCTACCAACTAATTCAGCATTATTTCTGAGCTCGCATAATGGGGGTCGGGGATCGGGCTTGGCCCCAGCGTGCAGGAGGACCGTCTGCAATGACTTTTTCTCAGAGTGGTGACAGATGACACTGGTCCGGTGGGAAGAGCCTCCCACCACCACCCCTGTGGTCAGTGGCACACATATTGTCATGGGATCTGCTGTAGCTCGTGGTGACACTGCGGGACCCCTGCCCTGTGCGAGCTTCAGGCTGGTTCAGAGGCACCGTCCTTGCCTTTGTCTCGTCAGGGCCGTATTCCACTCAGTCCAGTGGGCGAACTTCAATCCATGCCTTTTCGGGTGATAATGGCTAATGCTTTTTTAAATATATATATGTGTTTAATATATATATATATATATATGTAAAATATATATATGTAGCCAATTCTTTCTGTTCTTTCTTTTTTTATATGTTACTTTTTTTAATTTTTATTTTAATTGTTGATCTTGTACAGTTTTCTGTCTTTTATTCTCACCCGAACCCACCACCCCAGCCCTTCCCTCCTCCCTCCCATTTCCACCCCCCCATAGTTTTTGTCCATGTGTCCTTTATACTTGTTCCTGTAATTCCTGTTCTTTCTAAAAAGATGCGTTATTTGAATTTTTGCCCTTAACGGCTTTGGACAGTGATAACGGTAAATGCAGAGCTAATCGGGGGTGCCCAACCTGTGAGCCGCAGGCCGCATGCAGCCCAGGGTGACTGTGAATGCGCCCAACGCAAAATCGTAAACTTACTTAAAACATCATGAGGGTTTTTGTGTGATTACGTGCTGCAATGTACACAGTTGCTCTTCTTCCAGTGTTGTGCAGAGATACCAAAAGGTGGGACACCCCCGAGAGTGAGTCTTAATTTTTTTCTCAGCTGAAGGCCGATATGAAAGTGGCCAGGTAGTGGTCACGAACTGAGCTAGCAAGGAAACGTGACTTGTAAATCATTTTGGAAAAAGAAGGTCTGTTGCCTGAATTTTTCAAGTTTTGAAAGAAGGAACTGTGATTCATTTCCTCCTTTTGGTTACAACCGTAGATAGGCACACATCACTTAGTTCCCATAAATCCGTAACTATTACAGGGGGGATCCGAGCGGCCCCAACGTGACTCTCTAACACACCTCTCAGGCTTCTTCCGGCACGAAACTAGCGAGGCTGGTGACACAGCTGTGCTCATGCTTCCGGGCAGCCCCTTTATTGCTCGATTAATAAGGGCAAAGGGAGGGAGGGTGGGGACCTCAGTGGCAATGTAGGTTCTAATGCCTAATCAATTTCCTTCTGCAAGTTTTATTACGTTGAGGCTTCTGGAGAAGGAAATTGATTGGACTTATTCACCTGGGAACTTTTAAAAAAATAAAGTGGGCTCTTTTAGTTTTCTGTTACAACCTACTTTATGGGCCTAGAGCTAAGGAAAAATGAATGATCCTGCTCTCATCAGTTACTTTATTCTGGTTTTTGTGCCAGGAATTTAGAGAGTTGAATGGGAGGGGACAGGTTAAAGAGAAAAATAGTACCAAAAAGAACAGATCAAACTTAACATAAACCGAGATGAGAGAAAGTAGGAAAATATTTTTAAGAGAGATGATTTAATCTCACCTCAAGTATGTAGATCTTTAGTGAGCACCTACTGTGTGTCTAGCCTTCAACTAGATGCTGCAAATTCAAAGAGGGTGAATAAATCATCATGACCTCTGGTGGCCAGGGCTTCCCCACTCAAGTAAGACAAAAAACATCCATGGATATATTGAAAGACAGAGACGTAGACAGTTGTCAAATGACTGGGTGCATCCGTGACACGGGTGGACAGGGAATGATGACCGTTTAAGTGGCTCCTCAGTCTGGGGCCAGGATAAGTCGTCTTCCAAAGAAGCTACAATGTGAAGTGAGTCTTACAGTGAGTGGTCCATAGAGTTAGGGGGGAAAGGTGCTTGCTTTGAGAAAAAAAACTAGTAGAGGGTGTGAAAGAAGAAAGGAAACAGAGAAAAGCTGTATGAGTCAGAAGGATTTGGAATGGCTAGAGCATGCTGGACAAGACAAGGACTCTCAGCAGCGAGGTGAGGAGCGAACCCCGGGACCCCACAGGTGCGGTGTAAGGGGAGGGAGCTCAGACTCGGGGGACAGAAAACCAAGGGCTGTGTTTAAGGAAAGGATGATATGATCAGACTTGTGCTTGGGTAAATGATTCTAGAGTGATTATGAAGCATAATTTTTTAAAATTTTTACTTATTTATTGAGAGAGGGGATGGGAGGAAGAGAGGGAGAGAAACGTTGATGTGAGAGAAACATGGATCGGGTGCCTCTCCTATGTGCCCAGACTGGAGATCCCAAGCGAGGACCCTGACCAGGGACTGAACACACAACCCAGACGTGTGCCCTCACGGGAAACCAAACCAGTGACATTTTGCTTTGAGGGACAACCCCTGACCAACTGAGCCACACTGCTCAGGGCTGGAGCATGAATTTTACTAGGAAAATACAAGAGACCAGAGAGGATACCAGGATTTATCTTTTTCACCATAAATGAAATGCCTCTGCCAAACTCATTTTGAGATGACCTCCGTTGCTTTAAGTGGATGGTGAATGGAGAACATAGGAACAATGTATATTTCCAACCATTAACATCTGTCGCTATGAAGATGAACTTGGACTTGAGTTAGCATACTGGAACATACTTTTCCTATTTAGGCCACTGAATTAGCGGGTCTTGTCATTCATGATTCCACGTGCTCATGGAATCTCTTCGGAGGGTGCTAGTTCAGTGGCTGTCTTTAGGGTCTGAGCATTTCCAGAAAATGGCTGTTTCGGATGTTCGCTGAGCAACGAGGCACGTCAAGAAGGACAGATGAAATCCATTCACGGCCAGGGGCCAGCCTGTTATCCTTCAGGCCAGGCACTTCATCACTGAATCTTGGTGTGTTTTTGTAAAAAGTCGAGCAGTAGACCTGTCCCACTGACTTTTCAGGGCTGTGAGGAACTGTAAGGGGAAACCACATGCTTCTACAGATCCAGGTGTTTGTGTTGTCAGTGTGAGTGTGTGTGAGTGTGTGTGCTGTGACTGTCGGGGCTCTTCTTTATCATTTTTCCCCTCCTCGGGGCAGCCAACCCCCTTACATTCTCATCTCCTGCAAGGATCACATTTCTCATTTCCTTCATCAGATGCTCAGTGTAAAAATATGGTACAAGTTACGAACATACTGAGTAAAAATAGTGAACGTCTCTTGGTAGGAATTACAAACCTTGTCTCATCCGCATCAACCATGAAATGAAAGCAGAAATTTTAGTGTTTCTGAAGAAAAGGTGGGTCTAATGGTTTGGGCCAGGGTCCTGTAGGTGTGCATAGCACCAAGATTGTTCATTACGTCCTTCAGGTCTTAGTATTCCTCTCACTCACTTTTTGTCTGGAGACAGTTTTTACATTCCTGTCTAGCTTGGGATTCTGACAGCAGGTAGGCAGTCGTGACGTCATGCTCCCCACACTTCCTGATGCTGGTTTGGGGCCCCACGGTGGAGAGCCGGGCCAGGGAAGCTCAGGTGCCCTGGACTCTTTCCTGGGTTGGTGGGCGGAGCTTCCCTACTCAGGAGGAGCAGGCCTTTGGGTCCCAGCGCCCCGCAGCCTTCTCCCTTCCTCTCCCTGCTGGGCCAGTTCCATCCAGTTGCCCTGGCCTTTGTCCCCCAAGGTCATTGCTCTGCTTTTGGTCCCATCTTCACTCAGTGCACCCTTCTGAAACCTCAGTCACTCCCTCTTCCCTTTTGAGCTTGTCTATATATACACATAGAGATAGAAGAAAAAGGTTTGCGTATTTAATTCAGCGTTTCTAGGTGTGAAGCGAGCTGGGGGGATTGTGTTAGCTCGATCCTCCACGGCGCCCAGGGCTGGCCATCTTCACGCTGCTCAAGGGCCTGCTCGCCACCCACCCCCCACCCCCGCTCCCAGCAGGTACCAGGGATGCTGTGCCCACGTCTCTGCAGAGCTGCCCTGCTGCAGGGCACGGAGCTGGGGAAGGCTGGGATTTCTCCCTCTGCCAGGCATCTACAGAAGGTTGGCTCCCAGTTCACTGTCCTCCCACAGCCCACCCACAGGTCAGAGAAACAGGCAAATCACGTTACGCCCCCCACCCCCACCGCCCCGTGTGAGAGACTGCTTTTCAGGTTAAAGAGGCTCTGATTCCATTCTGGTCATGCAGAAGGGTTTTCAGAATTACCAGAAGACTCTGATGTATGCAACAATTTTTTTTTAATTTAGACTTTTAAAAGTTTTTGTTAAATGTCAACCTCAAAAATGATTTTTTTAATATTGTCATTTGGAATGGGCCCGAAAATAGCACAAATGAAAAACGTTTAAGTGGAAGAAAATGCTTACACAGAAGTGCCCCGCCCCCATAACACCCTGTTCCCACCCCTGCCCCACAGGCCCAATGGGGCTCGCTGCTGGGAACAGTTAAACAGGCTTCTAAGAGACCTGGAAGAGGTCATACAAAATGAATTCTCTGAGCTTTTCTGTGTGAAGAATAAATTGCTAAACTGATAAGGATAAGCTTCAGGCAATCCAAGATCGGTTTTATTATTTTTAAATTTTTTTCTCCAGCTTTATTAAGATACAATTGACGTGTAACATTGTGGAAGTCTGTATACAAGGTGATGATTTCATACACACACACATATATGTATATTGTAAAATGTTTACCACAATGTTAGTTAAGACATCCTTCACCTCGCCTAATTACCGTTTTGCTGGTGGTGGTATGGTGAGAATATCAAAGCTCCGTGTTAAGGTAACGTTTATGTATGCAATACAGTATTGCCAATTATAGTCACGCTGCTGTGCAATTAGATCCCCCAGCTTTTGTGCTCTAACGGGAAGTTTGCACCTTGGCCTAACATCTCTGCATTTCCTCTACCCCTCAGCCTTTGACAGCCACCTGCTGTGTGGCTGAGAGTCACTGACCTTAGGTTCTACATCTAAGTAGGATCGTACAGTGTTGGTCTTTCTCAGTCTGTGTTAATTCACTGAGCATGCGCCCTCAACGTCCATGCATGCTGTTGCAAATGGCAGAGCGTCCTTCTGTCTCACGGCTGAGTAGCAGTACGTTGCATGAGTGTCTGTGTGTGTGTAGCACCTCTGTGTAATCTCACATCTTCAGCCCTTCATTCCTTGATGGACACTTAGGTTGTTTGCATATCTCAGCCAGCGTGAATGATGCCGCAGGGAACACGGGACTGCAGACGTCTCTTCGAGATAGTGACGTCATCACCTCTGGATAAACGCCCAGGAGTGAGATTGCTGGATCACGTGGTCATTCTAGCTTGAGTTTTTTGAGAAACCGCCGTACTGTTTCCCATAGGGACTTTACCAAGACAGGTTTTATGAATACCAAGAAACTCATAGTTCATTGTTCGTGTAGGCAACTGAAGTATATGAATTTAAGGGAAAATATCACAAAAAGTTCAAATTATTTTTGGAAGTCGTGAAATGTCAACCATATTATTCAATAATGAAGCTCTTTGCTTTATTAAATAAGGTTCTCCAAAACCTGGGATGAGATTTACGTGCAAGAGATTCATTAAGGGGGTAAAGGTAAGGGAACGAGGAAGCAGACGGAAGGGGTGGAAGTCAGGCGAAGGGAAGATCTTGAGCAAAAGTCCTCTCAGTCAATGGGTAGCCCTCGGCCAACCCTACCTGGACCTCTGAAGTATGAGTCAGACTCATCCCAGCCAGAGACAAGGGAGCTTGGCTGTTACTCTCCCATACCCAGCAGTCAGAGATTTCCGGGGGGGCTGTGGGGAAGATGGCAGCCCCCAGGCCCTCTGACTGTTGGACGCTCCAGTAGGCAGGGCCAATCCGCCAAGGGGTAGCACGGGTGATGGTCACTGAGAACGGTCACCATTGCTATAGACAGAATGTGTGTATCTGCACCAAATTCAAGTGTTGAAGCCTAATCTCCAAAGTGTATTAGGAGATGGGGCCTTTGGGAGGGGCCTTTGGTTGGAGCCCTCATGAACAAGATTAGTGCCCTTTAGATTATGTGAAGAATTCGTAAACAAACACACACATATAGCAAGAGGCTCTAAGGAGATCCTTCACCCTTTCCAAAGCCACGTGAGAACACAGAGATAGTGGCCATCAGTGAACCAGGAGGTAGGCTCTTACCAGGCACTGAATCATGATCTTGGGTGTCCAGCATCCAGGATTGAGGAATAAATTTCTGTTGTTTCTGGCACAGTAGCCAAAACTGACTAAGACGCATGAATTCAGACTGCCAGGCCTGGTCAGAAGGAATGCAAAAGGACCCATGTCAGTACGGCATTGATCATGGTGTTGATTGTCTGGTACAGTGAGTCTCAAGCTATCCTTCATGTCCAGACTGGAAATCTAGGTGACATTTAGACACAGGCTTCACGTGCCTGCCTGACCACAAAGGCCAATACCATCAGGAACATAATGGCAAATAAAATAGATTCTGCATGAAACCATTTGCAACTCCGTCATAGTTTAATCTGTGACTCCCTTTTGCTTATGTGACGTGTTGAAAGAATCTTTTTTTTTATTTTTAGAGAGAGGAAGGGAAGGAGAAAGAGAGGGAGATATCAGTGTATGGTTGCCTCTCATGCACCCCCTACTGAGGACCTAGCCCACAACCCAGGCATGTGCCCTGACTGGGAATCGAACCAGCGACCCTTTGGTTCACAGGCCCATGCTCAATCCACTGAGCTATACTAGCCAGGACAAGTGTCGAAAGAATCTTTAACCGAGAGTTATCTTCTCTCCTGACATGAAGAACAAGTAATTTTCTATAAGAGAGAAATAAACTTGCTACATCTGGTAAAACAAGACTTGAACCAGAAATTAACATACAATCTTTTTATCATGAAGTTCTTAACCTATGGTTTATACATGCTTCTGTATCAAGTGGTATACCATCGCTTTAAAGTGAAATTATAGAGGTAGTGTAATAACAAAGGAAAGTGTAACAATCAGGTGTTTGGCTCTTTTCAAGTCACAGGCAGTATAACAGCCAAGTTGCACCCAAAAATCAGCCGGGTTCTTAGAACTAATTAATGTTGATCTAAATTAACCTCTCCATCCTTCTGTGCTCATCCCAGCACTTTGTTTAAATCTCTCTGTAATACATATCCCATTCTCTTTCATACTACTACCTGGAAAACAGAACAGTGAGTTTCATCTTTCGATTATCACTGATCACGGTACCAGCTCATAGTAGGTGTTTGAAAACATTCAAGTGAGAACATTAGCCTATAGTTGCCCGTCATTGAGACATCTTGTCATTCACTGTAGTAGCCAAGTACATTGGCTCTTCGAATAGTGACTCACCGTGGAGCCTCCCAGCTGCTTGTTAATTCTGGACTTCCTCCCACTCGCTCATCGGGAGGCTGTCAGCGGTGTTTCGACGGGACATGGGACGCATCAGCCCATGAGTTCTTTGCGTGTGTACAAAGGAGACATCGCTTTCTTTCCTCTTCTCGCTGATGTTCTTCTCTTTAACATAACTGCCAATTCCCGGAATGTAATCCCATTTTGTAACCCGACTTTGAATAGTACTTTGCTCAAGTTGAGTAGGATTGTGGGTATTGACATGAATACAGAAGCCAAGACTTTCATGGAACTTTTCTTCCCACTACTTCTGAAAATAAATTTTACACTAGTCCTTGGCTGTGACTTTGCTCCTTCTTAGCAAGAGAGAGAGTATATTTATATAAAACAAATGTATAGCTTTTTCAAAGATAGAGCGAGCGAAAGAAAAGGGCTGTCTAATAGGCTTTAATACACTAGGGAATTTCATGGATTTATTTCAGAGCAAATCATCCCGGATCGGGTCCCAGGACAGCCGGAAGCCTTGAGAAGCTGAAAATTGGGAGGAAAACAGGGACAGTGCACGTCCCTACCAGAAGTGCATTTTCACCACACACCAAAAGTCTGGGCCGCCTGTCAGATGTTTCCCCAATAAAATTTCTCATCAGATATACTAAAAGATGGCCAACTTAATGTGCTCACGACCTCACAGATTTTTAAACACAGGTGAAGGTCAAAGCCAACAGTACTGCCAGTCACTGTGGTGTGAGAGACACATAAGGACCTGCTAGCCCCAAACAGCTTTTCCATGACCTGGCCATGCCGTGACTTCCACTCTGATAGTTACTCTCTTGGAAAACAGAAACAAAAACACAAAAAGCCTCCATTGGAAATCTCCTTCCAAAAAGTGGGTATCAGCTGGCAGAGGGAAATTGGTAGAAACTAGTTCGTTGGAGCAGCCGAGTTGAACAGAGGGCCCCAAGTCAATGAGTTACAGAAGAACTCAAATTTGATCAGGTGGTCGGTCATAAAAATCTGGAGCTGATGGGAAGGGATTAGGCAAAGCTGTGTGATTAGAGGCTCCCAAACCATTTTTTCCCTCCCAGATTCAAGCCTTCTCTTCTTGTCAATGGTAACGGCGTTCTCCCAGGCACCAAAGTCAAGAACCAAGGGTCATGGGGATCCCGTTCCCTTACCTCTTGTATGCACAGTCCCTGAGCCCTGGGCTTTCTCCTCTGCTTTCTTCCTGCTGCTCTGACTCAGGCTTCCTTTTTCTTCCCTTCAGCCCTGTGCCATGTTCTCCTTCCCGTGTCCCCAAGGTGCTTTTCAGTGCTGACCGTTTCTTCCATCCTGGCTTTGTCCGCATCCCCGCCTCCTCCCCAAGCCCCGTGGTATCTTCCCCATCTCATCTCCTGCCTTGCCACAGAGGTGGCTGCTACCAACTAGGACCATGGAGTGTGAAAGAGCTGCTGGCTTGACTGCCCAGCTCTGCCTCTTACTTTGGAAGACTTAGGAAATTTGGCCACCTCTCTCTCTCTTCTTTTGTCAAAGGCGATGGATGGTATTAGTGCCCAATTCGAAAAATTATTGTGAATACTAATCAGATAATGTGTGTCAGGAGCTTAGTGCGGAGCCTGTTGGAGAGTAAGGATTGTCACTTAACACAGCAGCAACGTAGTGATCAGGGTTTGGTGTCGCTGGGGCCAGAGGATGTTGCAGGAACTTGCAATGGGAATGGGAAATTTTCAGGTAAATGAGCAGCATTCACTAGAACAGATGGGATACCTGCCATCTGCCCCTTTCACAGACTAGAAACAATTTTAAAGTTAAGATAAGCAGAATTCCTTGCTCTCCTTATTAAATGCCTACTTTTCAATGGGCTTAACCAGACACTATCTCGCTTGGTATGAGAAACGCAACCTAAATGCCTAGGAACAAAGGCATTATGCTACTTCATCTACCAGAGGCTCATTTCTAAACAATATGCGGTGCTCTCCTTCTTGCTGTGCTAGACTGAGCTAATTGTTGAGGATGTCAGAGGACAAGACATGTTCAGTTCCTTCCCTGAGAAAACGTGCTCTCTAATGAGAAAATCAGGAAAACGAAAGCTCGGTAGCGGTGTACTCTGATAACGGCACAGCTCGCTGACGCTCCTAGATGAACCTCGTCCTTTATGAGTTCACATGACAACATTTCTGAAAGGAAGAGAAGAACATGATGCTGGTACTGTCATTCAGAGATCCTGGCCTGCTAATCAGGATGTTTGGGTCCTGATCTCCCGCAGTGAAATTGTGGTTTAAGCAAATCAATTGCTGAAGTCACTCTGCCTCTCTGTGAGGAAACCAGATGAAGCCTCGTGATGCTGGCGGAGTTGCGCCGAGACCTCAAGGAGCTCCACAGGGGGAAGGCCCTGTGACTCCCATCACTGGCTTCCAGTGAGATGGATAGAACCAGATATGTTTTTACCATTTCAGAGAAGCGATCTTCATCCCTAGTTCAATTATGTAGACGATTTCAAAGAATGTTGGTGTTAAAATGCAAGCCCCACTATGAATTCATCAATTAGATAGGATTTTGAATATGTCACAAAAGAAAATGTCAACCCACAAGCCATGGTCACCCATCAACAAACCCCCAATCAAGAACATCTTAAAGAGAAGACTGAGTTAATTCTCCTTTGTTGAAATTCCATGGCGTGTGTTGCTTTCTTCCAATTACAAGATGTCTGAACATTAAAATGTAGTCATTTCCATTTAGGCCTTAATTTCAAACAACGAGAGTGTATTTCTTGGTAACTAATGGAGAAACATTGACTATGATGACATCAAAGCTACTTGATAAAAAGCAAAAGGAAGCTTTTCCTCTGACACCCTACCACCAGTCACACTGCTGCACAGTTAGAGGACGCCTTTGGTGTAAGGCATGTCAAGGAGATGTAAGGAAGAAAATAAAGAGTCTTCATCAGCACAGCCATTCTTTTCACTGACCTGGAATTATTAAAATCATTTTCCTTCTTCATATGTATCTTTTTTTACAGTTTTCAAGTGCAGGAATCTTTAAAATCGATAGCTATAGAGAAGAATGCTATCATATTCGCAAAACTTCTTGTTCAGTGGGGGATAATACTTATAAATTGTTTCATACAAAGAAAATCACAATAAAGAAATCATCCCTATTCTCTGGGGATAGAGAGTAGAAGCCCACAGGGCCAAATGGGCAAGTTTGTATTACAAATAATGGTGATGAGGTACGTTATCTTACCTTCCCCATGCCCTTTCTATGAGAAAATAACTCCTTGCTAATCTGTAGTCATAACAATGTTTAAAACTTGCACCTAGAACAGAAGGCAATCTGAATTTTTAAGAAAAATTCTCTGGTTCCCACTCTCTGCTCTGTTGCAGGAGAGATACCAAATTTACCAACTATTCAGCTGATGCTGGACTTGAACACAGAACAGTCAAGCACCAAAACTGAAGTATTTTATTTCCAGTTCCTCTTAGGTTACAGGCCATCCATAGATGATGCGGACACCGGCTAGCAGTGTCCATGTCATTATGGATGAAATAAAAACATACACACGGATTACCGAGTCCAGTGGAGGAAAAAGGACGACAGCGTGACTTTTCTCTTAAGGGGAACAAAAGCTGCGGCCTCCGCCATGACAGGCCTTTATTCTGTATCTCCTCACATTACAAGATGGTCCTCAGTCACTATCCCTCCTCCCCCCCCACCTTACAACAAAAAGAGCCAATGCCCCTCATCACATCACAGAAGAAGGATATTAGCAAATGAAAAGGCAAAAGTGGTTGAGCTGGTTACACTGGTCCCTGCAAGGTTTAGCATGGATTTTAGGAAGTCACAGTAAAAGCAAGGCTCAAAGCAGCCTCAGTACCCACGAGAGAACCTATCTGGGGGCATGGGTCCTGTGCATCTCCGAGTGGGTGCTGGGCCCACCCCACGCAGAAGGGTCTGCCACACACAGATACTTCCTGAAGGAATGAATGCATCATACAAATGGAGCACAGAAGGGCAAGCTAATCTCACCCTTCTGCTGGGACAAGGAGGAGGCACTCACCGGGTGTAAGAAATGAAGCCTTACCTGCCCACCACCATCTCCCTTCTTCCTGTAGCGTAACACACAGCTCCGTCCTGTCCCTCCACCCTCTCCTGGTTTCCTCCTGTCACAAGTGCACAGTGCTCCATGTTCTGTGGAAAAGAACCCACAATGTAGCATCCAGATGTTTCTGAACCCACACTAATTTATTCTCTTCCCATTAGTGAAGGCTTGGGCTTTGAGGCTCACTGATACATATTCATTCTATTATATATCTATTATATATGTACTTTTTTTGCTAGTTCACCAGGTAAATATGTTAACTTTTTTCCAGTTCATCTCAACTTCAAGCCCAAATCCCAGCTGAATCATCCTCAGTAGAGCTGAGAAATAGTCTTTGTATGTTCTACAACAGAGAATCACTTTTGGCTTTTAGGTGTGACTACCCTGTTTCTTTGCAGCTGAAAGGATTAAGACAGCTTCCCATGGATTCCACCCGCAGTCATTCCCCCACCAACCGCTTCTTGTCTGTGCCAGCAACGCAAAATCTTCCTCAATCGTCCTGCGGTGACTTCGCGCCTTGATTAGCACTTCCTTCCGGGAATCACCCTACTTCTCATCAGGTCCTCCTTGCTGCTCAGCTGGGGTCGTCTTCCTGACACCCTGACCGGTCCTGTCCTTTCACTCTTAGTTACATCAGGCTGACAACTCTTCTCTCTCCTTTCTCTTCCTTCGCTCCTTTCTAGACTTGAAACCACAAGTCTTCTCAAGATTCCAAGTTTCGTCAACTCTGCCCCACAAAGGCCCCAAAGTTCTCTTGCAAAACTGAAGCTGCGTACAAGTTTATTATTTTGTGATTGACAGTTTAATTATTCTGTCCCTTTCCTAATCTGTCTGCAGACAACTGGAAATCTTCAGTGGCTTTAAGAGATTTCCTAGGGAGCAGTCAGTTCCGGGATGGCCCCCCCTGCCCGTTCTGAGATAAAGTGCTCCTTGCACTCTGCCGCCCTAGACTGGCCAAGAACACCCAACTGGAGCTGAAGCGGATGCCAGTCACACAGCAGGCACCCTGCTGAGTCCTTTCCATTCAAGAGCAGTAATCCCACTGAATAATTTGCATGATAGAAAAGAACATTCTCATTAATTTTGCAGATTGAATCAAGGCACCTGGGAAGGCTGGAAGTATAAATGTGAATGACCTTAGTAGCAAGCCAAGAAAAAGCTCGTCAGTGTGTTGAATTCATTGATGTTTAATAGAGACATGTTGTACAGTACAACATTTTTAAAAAGGAAGTCACTGCAAGGTGAAAGGTCACGTGAGAAACTTAACTGAACATGCGTTCAAATTTTGATCTTTTTCTGAACATGTGCATTAATAAGAGATGAGGTAAGAGTGCTGCATAGGAGAGTTAAAGGTAATTCGGAAATGCCACTCTTTGGTTGGATCCTTTATTAGTACTCTTCGTAATTAGTAGCAGAATTACACTCAAACTTGCTGAAAGAGAAAGGTAATTTAGGAGCTCCCATACCTGAGAAGTTTCTGGACCAGAGTAGCTGGTCCACCACCTTCAGGCATAGGTGGATCAAGGATGCCCAGATACCATCAGCAACACATTTCTTTTCATCTCTCAGCCCGTACTTATTTCTTAGCTTCCAGCTGCTCTCACATGGCAAGCTTGTTACAGGCGCACACCCTTGGAACTCAGAGTACATGCCCCAGAGCTGCTCTCCACCCAAAGGCCTCTGGTAAGCCCCCCTTGGGTTGCCTGCCTCTCCCTGGACCAACCCTGCGTCTCAGAGATAGGACATTCTGTGGCATGCCAGACAGTCTAGTCTGATTACAAGTTTCACAGAACTGTTTGAAGTAGGAGAGTGAGGCTTCCCAAAAGGGAGAGGTGTTGGACAGCCTGGCACAGACAGGAGGGAACAAGGAAAACCTTTCTTGCAGTCCATCGTTAGGGACCTGGAGTCCAGGTACCGGCCAGGAAGGACTTTGGAATAGACATGAGTCACCTAGATGGTTTGTAGGACTGACGGGGGGTGAGGTTGAAGTAAGGACTTTTAGGTTCTGTGTAGGTGTCAATGATAAGACAAAGGTGAGTTTTGAAATAGGTTTCTGTCTTTGCATAAAAATGCAGCTGACTGTAGAATATTTGGGGGGGGAGAACCATAAAGAAGAAAATAAATGTATCTTCTAATAACCACTATTAACATGTTGGCCATATTTCCCTCGAATTTTATGCATAGAGTACATGTTTGCTAATCAGAATTATTCAGTACTTACACTGACTTTTTGTTTAAAACATTAAGAACATTTGGCGCACGACTAATGTAACCTACAAAGATGACTAAGCTCGTCTCATGAATATGCCATACTCTATAATCAATGTTCATTTTTCATGTGTAAGTTTTCCATTTTTCACTTTCACAGGTGATATTATGATAACCTTTTGATGATAAACATTTTGAGGCCACATAGCTTGTCAGTTTCCTGACATTGAACCCTTGTGCTGAAACAGTGACTAGGAACATACAAAAATTCTCGGTGTATGTTGTGGCATTTCCGCGCAGAATAATACTGTTTTTGTCAGCTTAGTAGTGAGGTGATCCTTACTACTGCCCAAAGCTGGTGACTTTTCAGGAGTGAGATCACACAATGTATGAAGCAAGCATGCTTATTTGTTTCCCTGTTAGCAATGGTGTTAGACTTCAGTTCTTGAGTTCAGAGCCAAGGGCTCCAGTGCAATAGGAAGTTTACTTAGTCGTTTAGCAAGAAAGTCACAGAGGCAAAAGAAGCGAGCCATCTGGGCTGTGTGGACTCAGGAAACAAGTGGCAAAAGAAGGTTCCGTGGACCTTAGGAGAAAGGAAGCAAAGGGTACGCACCCGAGGAAAGAAGCGGGGGAAAGATGCGAGCATGCTCTAGGGAGAAAGAGAGCGTGCACTGGGTCCTCTGTCTTCAGGGTTTTTATCTGTTTGCTAAAGGCAAGAATTTTCAGGGAGGTCTCGGGGGAGGATCTCAGTAGACTATGCATCAGCTTGCCAGGTGTGTCCTTTCAGGGCTCTGGGCTCTCCTGATTGGTGATCTCTAGGGCAGGGGCACAGTCCTTGCAGCTGTTCCTGATGCAGCCATGGTGTCCGCTCCTCTGGTTTTGCTGCTTTTCTGCGCCTGGAGCTGAAACACAGCTGAGGTCTAGAGGTTCTCTGTAGCTTGACCAGAGAACTCTGTCTCTGTGGTCAACAGACCTGAGGCTTTGTTCCTAAGATTGTTGGATGTGGGTCAGAACGTCATTGTCCTGATCGTGCGGAGTACCATCAAGTCCGACCAGTGTACTTGAGGTCGTGGCCGTGCAAGGGAGAAGGAGGCAGCTGAATCCTGCCGCTGGATGGGGCCCCTCTGAGTCAGCCACCTGCCTCTGTTTCCCCATCTACATGCCAAGAACTTTCCTAGCTTCCTACTATCCTGCCATATCCCCACAGTGCCTACTTTAAAGTCACTTAGGAAACAATGTTTAAATTTTAAAGAATAAGCTTATAATCCCAGCAAATGCATGTTTTTAATTCTGAGTTGTGTTAATGAAGTAAATCTCCGCGCATTTTGACGTTGACAGCACTTGTTCAGGATGGCAGGCAGGGGCTGTTCTATAAAGCTGTAGTATTCGACCTGGCAGTATATATCAAAATTGAAGGTGTGTACCTTTTATGCTGGAAATTCTATATTTGCAAATATGTCCAAGGAGGTAAATGATCAAATACACAGACATACTTGATGATCATCACTAAGGTTTTAATAACATTGAAAATATTGACTCTGTCTAAGTACCCATCAGTATTTGTTTAGAATAAATCCTGGGTATTTATTCAGTGAATACAAAGCAGCTATTACAAAGTAGTATGTTGACTCCAAATTGCCTGCATGAAGATCTTATTTCATCCCAACAGGAACAAATACCAACTCTGCGGCCTTTGGGCAATGCCTTATTGGTGACTCATAGCTGTGCAATTTCTTTTGAGCCTCAAAAGTTAGATTTTACATAAAAGGGGCTACTATTAGGTAAAAGGTCCTATTTTTTACAATTTTAATAATTTTTACTAAGTGGAAAAGTGTGCATTAAAGTTTTCACATGAACACATTATTAAATAGCATGGGTGAGAGTAACACGTGTATATACATGTATGTGTGTGTATGCACAGAGATCCAAAATGACATGAACCAAAACATGCAATGTGGTTGGAGAGCAATGGATGATTTGTACTTTCTTCTTTGTATTTTTTCAGTTGCTTGAATTTTCTGTATGGGTCATAAATAGTTAATGATATAATGTACTTTTTTTTAAAAAAGTCATTCTCTAAGAACCTCTTTACCAAGTTCTGTTCATTGTAGGTGACCTGCCCGAAGCCACGTAGCTGGAAAGTCACAGGACAACAGACAGCCTCCTGATCCCTAGTACACAGCTCAGGTGACTGCCATCAGCTCCAGGGATCAAGGGGAAAAGGAACCATCTGAGATTAGGCTAAAACCCACAGAGCAGGGGTGTCAAACTCATTTTCATGGGGGTGGGGGGGGCACATCAGCCTTGTGGTTGTCTTCAAGGGGCTGAATGTAATTTTAGGACTATATAAATGTAACTACTCCTGAACTGTTAAGGAGTTGAAATTACATTCGGCCCTTTGAAGGCAACCGTGAGGCTGATTTGGCCCCTGATGAAAATGAGTTCGACACCCCTGACTTAGAAGATACTGGGCTGTAAAGACAAAAGCTAGAAGTTCCACCAGGATTACCTATGTGACCTTGAGCAAGACTCTTTGACATGGTGGAAACTGTGAGTTACTAGTTTTAACCAAATCTCAAAATACTAGTGTTGAATTAAATATTTGGGTTGGGCTGGAGGAGTGAGGTAGCTCATTCTGCACTTAAAATGTGAAAAAAAATGTAATTTAGAAAAAACTAAAATTATATAGAACCTACGATCTTGAACATTTGTTCCTGCCCAAAGGTAAATAGATTTTGTAAAGTTTCAGGTGAATGTGTGGTTAGGTATTTACCGTAGGTTACTGGGAATTTATTGCCACAAGTAGTATTGGGTTTGACTCGTGAGAGATAATCATGGTCCCTTGCACCATCAAGGCTGGAATAAAAACAGAAGGTGTGTGAACACAAGCTGTACATACGTATGTCTTGGGCTCTGTAATGGGTAAATTCGACTCCTTAATAAATCAGAATGAGGAAGTCAAAACCATGTAGTACAGCCTCAGATAATCAAAGGCCGAAACTCAGATATTTCTGTAGTTTGTTTTCCTTTTCTTGTTTTACTTTGAAAATACTATGAGAAATGCCTCTTCTTAAGTGCGTGTGTGGGATTATCTGGGTTACATCATTTAATCTTGACCCTTGACCGCGTGGACGGCGCTCTTCCCATTTACTCACGGGAGAAAACCCAGGCCAGAGAGGCAAGTGCACGCCCAAGAGCTGGGAGTTGAAAGTGGGAGACCTGGGTCTGTCCACCTGCTATTCCGATGAGCTATTGCCCCCAGCTCCTGACACACTGACCTATTGCTACTTAATGAAGATGGCGGCGGCCCAGGAGAAAATGGGAAATGACTCGTCTTCCTTAACCAGTCTGCTGAACACCAGAAGATGTTCTTTAGAAGATGTTGCTTTGACCCAGATTGGATTTCCTTTTACCCTTTTTATCTCTAACTTCCTGTTCTGAATATTGGGAAGCAACACATTAACAAAGGCTATTTTCATAATGGATAGTAATTTGTTCTGCAAAAGAAATCCTGTTTGGGAGTAAATTTTTTTTGGATAGGTAATTTCGAAGGTGTTTCCCTTGAACCGTTCTTTTTCTCTGCAGATTATAGAGGATGCGCAGGGACAGATGAAACACTCCTGCTCGAGGTTATGATGACAAACAGGCTGAATTGTGGCAGGTGGCGTTTGGGCTCTTTCCTATTTCTTGCATGAAAATGGAACCATCAGCTGGGCGCCGGGTCAGCAGGGCATGCCCCTGTGTGCGGTGTGGGCGGGAAGGGCCTTCCCACTGTTGCCCTAGGCAGACGGACATTCATCTGGAAACGCTGCAGAATGTGGGGAGGGGGGATGAGCTCCAAGTGTCCATCTGGGCTTTGAAAAGTAGGTGTTTGAAGCTGTGGCAGGCTGCTTTGTAATTAAATCAGTCACCGAGGTCAGCTTTCTCGGCGATTCCAATTCCAGATGTGATCATAGCGTAATGAACCATGCCCCTAGAACTGTTACATTTCCCGCGATCAAAGTTCTCTGCCAGGATTTTCCTCCCAATTTAAAGAGTTGAAATACCACATTATTCTGAATAGTGCTTTGCTCTACTGGTGTTTTCGTGTCTTGGAAAGCAGCTGGAGGGCATGGTACAGAATACAGATAAAGGAAAACCTCCCACCTGTCTTTATGAAAACAATCCACTGTACTCGCTGCTGTCCGGCCTCGATTCACATGGACCAGTGTCTTTTTGTGGCCACTGAGAGAGATGTAGTGTTTCCTGACGAAAGGTGATCATACTTTCTGCTCGGTGATAAATCAATCTTGAAGGGTCAGAATGCACTTGTTGTCTACATACAGAATCCATTTCGTGCAAAGGTGTATTATTACCCTTCTGTGATTTGGACCTCGTCTTTAATTTATTTCTATTTGCACCTGAGTTTAAAAGCTGATTACCTATCAGAGAGAGATGCTGGCGTAATCAAGTTAGACAAGGGCAGGCTCCTTGGAGTCTTTCTTGGGTGGCTTTTGTAATTGACTGAAACTAATTCTGAGACTGTGCTTATCCCCAGGAACAGTCTAATTCCCGTGCAGCCATATTGGTCTGTGCGAAATACCGTATTTTGCCATGTATAATGGGCACTTTTTGCTCAAATTTTTGAAGGAAAAATAAGGATGCACCTTATACATGGGTAGTACCTGAAATACCTTGCATCTGTTCTTGCGTTTTGTAATTATTTCTTACATAAAATTTCTTGTACCATAATATATTTAAAAACAAATGCTAAAATTCCTTTATAGCACAAAAAACAAGTTATCTAAATATAAATAAATTAAAGATTGGGTTAAAAATTAAAACGAAAGTTTTTTTTTCCCTGAAAGTTTGGGCCAAAAGCATGGGTGCTCGTTATACACGGCAAAATACGGTACTCCCCCTCTGGGACCCTCAGACAGCATTCACCTTGACTCTGAAGCAATGACTGAACAACTGTGGAGACAGTCCCCCACGTTACAGGTGACAGGCAGACTGTATCACCTACCCATTTGGCTCTGGTAGGTGCCATTAGAATAAATGAACAACGAGAGTAATTAGAACTGGCAATGTCAAGTTAATCACCATGTCTTTGCACTTAGGACACTGACGTTTTTAAACATTAGGAAAATCAGATGTTTTTTAAGAGAGGAAAGAAGTTGAAAAGCATTGGAAGTAATTTATGAACATCCTCTCCATGACCTTCATTCAGGACTTTGCAAGAGAGTTGAGGATCTCAAAATTCTTTGGACAGAGTTTCGAGACTCGACAATCTGAACTTTGTATGATAAAAAGTTACCCCACGTTCAGTCTGAACTGAGGGGTGAATCAGGAGTCAAAACAGAAATGGCCTCATCTGCTCGATAGTTAGAACTTTGAGGGAAACGGAAAAGTCAAATGTAAGGTGGATTTGTAAATACAAGTAAGACTTGGAAAAGGACAGGTGACAGAGGTGTGGACACTTGGTTCCCTCACTTTTTAACCACATGTATCTGCAGCTGTGTCCACTGAGAAGGCCTAGACGCGCTGGCCACTTGGCCGCAGTGAGCATCACCAAAGCCCACACAATACAGAGGCTAAAGATGTCACTTCAAAGGGACCTCAAAGTCAATTTAAAGAAGCTCCCGCAGGCAAAAGGTGATACAAATTGAACATCCAACAGCTTAATGGCTGCAACAGGTCCAGACAAATTATGTATAGGGGATCATTTATATGCACAATGCTCATAAGAAGACAG
This sequence comes from Glossophaga mutica, assembly GCA_039655065.1. Taxonomy (NCBI): domain Eukaryota; kingdom Metazoa; phylum Chordata; class Mammalia; order Chiroptera; family Phyllostomidae; genus Glossophaga; species Glossophaga mutica. The sequence goes on along the minus strand of CM077313.1, from coordinate 5,081,846 downwards.
AAGAAAAGGAAAGGGGGCAAAGGATTGAGAAACAAGACAAAATGTACCGGCCCTGTTGGCAGTTGGCAGGGCCCCTCTCCTGTCTTACCCTTGACAGTTGGGAGGAAACAGGCATTGGTCCCGCCCTCCAGTGGGGACCGCACTGCAGACGAAGCAACAGGCCTCAGGAATTGACTGGCACCTTCGAAGCAGGACGGATGATAGGAATCGAAAGCATCATCTCGCAACCCCCGGTGAAGTCATCAATTTAGGACATCAATGTGTGGCGAACCGTTAGTGCAGTTCGGATGGGGTGTTGGGAATGTTAGGGTGTTGGGATCAGGCTGAAGCCCCTGAACCCCACTCCTGTAGCTTAGTCTCACCAAAGTCGGCCCCTCAGCCTTCACACTGCCCCTGAGGTGATGCAATAGGATGTACAGAGTTTCTGAAGGACAGCCAAAGGGGGAAAAATCAAATGTAATCAAACCTTCACTTAAAGTCTGGTGTACCGGAAATGCGGGTGAAAGAGGACCAAGCTAAGCCCCAAGAAGCAATCAGTTAAGTGCAAAACATCAGACTAAGCAGGATCGTTTTTATGGTTCTTACAACAAGTCAGTGGAAGAAAAAAAGGAAAAATAAGATAAGGGTGGGTGCTGTTTCTGCTTTAAAGAGAGATGAGATGCAATGACAGTCTGGTGTGTGGGTCCTGATATAAGCCAGCAAACTGTAAACGTACATTGTTGGCAGGGGAAACTGGAGTATGGACTGGGCATTAGACAGTGGTAAGGAATTAATTTTACTGATTTTAGTAGGAGCAATAATGTAGTGCATTGCATCTCATCACATAAGAAAAAAATTGGCTCTGGCTGGTGTGGCTCAGTAGATTGAGTGCCGAGCTGGGAACTGAAAAGTCACCATTTCAATTCCCAGCCATGGTACATGCCTGGGTGGCCGGCCAGGTCCCAAGCTGGGGGCATGCAAGAGGCAACCAATCCATGTATCTTTTCTACATCAATGTTTCTCCCCGCCTCTTTCTCCCTCCCTTCCCCTCTCTCTAAAAATAAATAAATATCTTAAAAAAGAAAAAAGTTCATGAATACTGAAGTATTTATGGATGAATGACTTGATATTTGGATTTTGATGGAGAATATTGTAGCCAAGAAAAAATAGGAAAGGGACGTGGAGAAAAGATGGGAATAAATAAAACAAAAAGGCAAAATGATGGTTGTTGAGGCTTCATGATGAATCCACGTGGACTATATTTTCTACTTTGGGGATGCTTACGAATTATCATCATGAACACTTAAAAATAAAGTCAAAACATTGTTTAGGCATGAAAGACAAGAGAAGGTAATGAGTTAACTTCAATTGCAGTTTTTATCAGTTTCTGTGTTCCTGAAAACCTTTCTACAACCTAGAGGACTGGGAACGTTGGATGTCTACCTTGCAGTAGATAGAATGAAAACAGAGGCGCACCCAGGAGTTGTGACCGCAGACAGGAAATTAACTCTGAGAGCCTGGATGGCGGCAGCTTGAATCGATCTGAGTCGTGAGAACTGTCAGGCAGATTTTTGTTTAGTGACTTTGGAAACAATGATCTTCCTAAGCTTTCTCTCTAGGGGGGCAGTCAGACGTGAGATAGATTTGAAGAACAAAATACAAAAAAAAAAAAAAAAAAGGACGTATTTCTTGGCGATCCATTACATTTCAGATGTTCTTGTTTGTGTTTTGTTTTTGCTTTTAAAGGGTCACCTGTGTTCACTGAATGACAAACAGTAGCATTACAGTTAAAGTTGGGGTCCAGTCCTCGGCGTGAGGTGACCTGCGTCCTGTGCTTCGGAGGGCCCCACATCTGGCTCAGGGCTCTGCTTTTCCACTTGAAATTCCTCATGAGTTTTGAACAAGGAGCTTCACATTTTCGGTTTGCACCGGGCCCTGGAAATGGTGCAGCCATTCCTGGTTAAAGTGTGTTCCATCTAAAGTGTCTCCGTTGGGAGAGATTTAGTGGGCTTACATTTATGAGTCGTTCTCCTGAAGGAGACCCCTTAGTCACTTCAGAGTCACTTCCAGCGCCTTTGTATTCTTAGCTTCCCAACTCCTTTGAGGACGGCTAAGTAAACAGAGCCCCTGGCGCTGTGTGATTACTGGGGACACTATTAACTTCATGAAAATGACACTCAAAAGCAAAATCCAATTTCAAAACCTGATTGCTATCTCGATCAATAATTTTGTTTTGAAACACAATTTTCACGAGTGCAGGTGAGCTTCCCGATAGTTCTAAGACATTGAGCTTAATAAAAGGTAAACCTGTCTAAATATATGCAATTCTTCTGGAAATCTCTGTGCTGCAAACAAAATACATTTTCTGGCTATGGCTTTATTTCTTCCTGTAATAAAAGAATATTTTCACTAAGGAAGTGACAAGCAAGACTTCAAGGCTATTACTTGGTATGAAGGTGGTTCAATAACGATGTGATAGCCCACTAGTAGCAATATATTAATGATCCAAATTGTGTAGAAATCTTTCCTGAAGTCACCCAGAGAGTCACTGGTCACCGTGCACCCCATAGTCCTGCATGCTGAAGATGAGGGTGGGTGATGTTTTGTCACAGAATCAAAGTCAATCGCAGTCTAAGAACACGAAGAAAGGAGCTCAGGCACGTGACTGGATCACCATTAACAACAGATTTAAAAAGTAACCCGGAAGGGCAACTTTTAAGAACTATTGTTTTCAATAATTCGTAATTCTACCATTGAAGACATGCTTCTGGAAGGGAATACTTTTTTAAAGAAGTTAGTATTGTAAGTGTAGGCACCAACAATGAAATTATGCCTCAAATCATGGCTTCTCAAGCTGATAAAACATGTATTTGTCTGTCTGTCTTTCTCTGTCTCTCTTTCCCTCTGTTTCTCCTACCCCACTCCATCTCCCTCACCCTCTCTTCCTCTCCAAATAATATTGTGAAGGCTAGTACGGATACATTTATTTCTCTTTTTATGGACGTATATGGACATCTCTTACTTGGACACATAGTTTTGTTGTTTCTAAATATTTACTGTTTCAAATACTGCTCTATTATATACCTTAAAGATTGTTCCATGTTTGTCCTCTGGTGCGTATAGGGTATATTCCTACAGGTGCGCTGCTGGGTTTATAAGGTGACGCACCTGCTATTTGGACACATGCACCTGAAGGTTGTGCCAGCGGTGGTTTGGGATGGTCAGCTGTCTCGAACCGTTACCAAGGCTGCATGTATTCATATTTTGCAAATGCCCATCTGATGGGCAAAAAAAAAGTTTTTAAAAATTGTTATGGCTTTATTAAGGACCACTTTGAGACCTTAAAGGTGTACAACATGATGAGGTGGTGTGCCTTGTGTCAGGATTCCTCCCTTCGAGTTCATTACCATGTTCCATCACCGCACACGTTCGCCTTTTTCATTGTTCTTCGTGAGGACAGTGCAGTCCTGCTCTCTTTCCAAGTTTAAATTCGACCATCCAGTGTTGTCAGCTGGAGTCACCGTGTTGCACATTAGACCCTCAGGGCCTGGTCACCTTGCAGCTGGAAGTGTAGACCCTTTGACCCACCTGCCCCTGCTCCCCTCACCCCCGGCAGCCGCGTCTTCACTCTCCATTGCTGGGAGTTCAACGTTATTTTTTAAGATCCCACACATAAGTGATACCACGCAGTGTTTGTCTCTCTCCCTTAGCACACGCCCCTGAAGGTTAATCCGTGTTGTCACAAACGATGGGTTTTCTTCTTTTTTAAAGCCGAATCATACTTCACTGTGTACGTGTGTGTGTGTGTGTGTGTGTGTATCCATGGCATTTTATTGACCCTTCCTTCCATCATTGGTGGGCATTTAGGCGGTTTCCGTACCTTGGCTGTTGTGTGCGATGCTGCCGTGGACAGGGGGTGCAGGTATCGCTTCTAGATAATAATTTTGTTTCCTTTGGGATTGCTGGATCATGTGACAGTTCTATTTTTAAAATTTTTATAGAATGTATTGGGGCTACACTGGTTAATCAGATTATAGAGTTTTCAGGTGTACGACTCTATGACACATCCTCTGTATATTGTATTGTGTGTTCATCACCCGAAGTCAAGTCTCCTTGCCTCACCGTTTATTCCCTCTTTACCCCCTTCCACCTCCTCCCATCCCCTTTCCCTCTGGAAATCACCACACTGCTGTCGGTGTGTATGAGGGTGTTTGTTTGTTTGTTTGTTTTGCTTAATCCCTTCACCTTCTTTCTTCCAGCCCCCCAACTCCCTCCCCTCTGACAGCTGTCAGTCTATTCTCTATCAATGAGTCTGTTTTTATTTTTTTGATTAGTTTATTTTGTTCATTAGATTCCACATGTAAGTGAAATCACATGGTACTTGTCTTTCTCTGTCTGGCTTATGTCACTTAACATAATGCTTTCCAGGTCCATCCACGCTGTCGCAAAGGGTAACATTCCCTTTCTTTTTCATGGCCAAGTAGTATTCCACTGTGCAAATGTACCACCGCTGTTGTAACCCCTCGTCTACTGCTTGATCATAGGACAGTTCTATCTCTACTTTCTTGAGAAACCTCCACACTGTCCTCCACAGTGACAGCACCAGTTCCCACTCCCACCAACAGTGGCTAAGCCGTGTCGTAACTCTAAATGAAATAGGAAGAAATTGTTTTCACTCGTTACATTTTTGGGGGTATTGGTTCTGTTCTAGGCACTGTCTTTTTTTGTTCTTCTGAAGAGCCTCCTTCACTCAATTACCACCACCACACACCTGTTGGTTATAGTTCTCTCCCGTTTTGCTGATAATGAAGCTGAGCTTGAAAGAGGTCGAGAAGGCATTTGCGACGAAGCCAAAATGAAAACCCACACCTTACTCCAAGGGCCAGCCCTCGACGCTGGTCTGGGCTCCCAATGAATGGCCTTGCAAGGCCAAACGTAATAAGTGTCCTTATTGTGGTCAGAGGGGCTGTGGAAGGGAGACGTCTCCCCCAGGGGCAGCAACGTTAGGAGAGAAGCGAGCTCCTGTGTCTGTGAAGAGGGTGCCAGCCGGCCTGCCCTGTGGAGTCAGCAGGGTGCTCTCCAGCCAGCAGGCTCTGGTGTCGCCAGGTCCCTGTTCCCTCCCGGCCCGAGAACTATTATATTTAGTGGTTCCAGGCGGCCACGGCGTTCTTTCCAGCGGTGTGCTGCAGGCCTGTCGGTGAGCCTCACAGGGCACCAGCTCCGCCGAAGAACCAGATGGAAACAGGCATCGAATTCTAGATCCAAGTGTCTCTGGCATCATCTTTAGTGAATTCATCGGATTAAGCCAGAGGACTTTAAAGTCCCAGGATGCTCAAATGGGTCTGTCTGTTAGCTGTGAAGGGAGGGAGTGTTTATGTAAATAGTCAGCTGGTTGGGACGGGGACGTAAGTTATTAAGCTTCTTGATTGGATAACGTCAGCATCTACTTAGCTACTAGCTCAGCATCTACTTAGCTACTAGCTTGGCGTCATCCGTCACTCTCTCTTTGGCTTTGATATTCGCAAATGGATGTAAGAAAGGGGACATTAGAGTCCTACCTCCCACCTGCTGCCAGGTGCCAGGGACTTGTTATCACAGCACCTGCTGTGGGAGGTTCGCTGCCAACCCTCATCCAAATGTGTCTCTTCCAGTTCTGAGTCATCGCTTGCCTGATGCTGCCGGACAGACGGCTTTATTTTTCTTTCCTTTCCCTTACGTCAACGCCCCCCCCCCCACTCCATTTGAAAAAGTACTTATTTCTGAATAAGCCACTTCCTCAAGTTTTCCGGGGAAACAAATGTCCAGGTAGGAGGACACCTGCCCTCGGAGGCTGTGTCGAGTCGCAGACACGGGCGGCTTGCTGCGGTCCCACCTGCACCTTCGTGGTCTGTCCTGAGAAGGTTCATCTGAAGTCGTTCAGATGTTACTCGCACCTTAGTTTCGGCCTGCCTCAGCATTCACAGAACACGGATGGGCACAAAACACGAATACATCGTTGCTCTTGTTCTTCCTTTCAATGTTTGCAGTTCGAATTTCCACTCTCATTATGTTTCTCTGCATTGGCTCTTGTGTTCCCAGATATGCTTCTCAATAGCCTTAAAACTCTGGACAAAAATCAGAGCAAGGGCTGAGTTCAGTCACATGAATATTGGAAACACTCAAAAACCAACGTGTTAGCAAAAGCTTTTGTAAGAAAGAGAGCAAGTCGCACAGATGCAGTAGGGTCGTTCATTGTCTTAGAGCTGCCTAGTTTTGGAGGGCACACTTAACACTTTATAAGGAAGTTCCGTATTTTTAATGTGCCTCTGGAAAAAACAGATTAGCACAGACTAATTAGGAATGAGGAAAATGGTCATTAAAGAAAATAGAAAGTTTATATACAAATTTCTCATAGTCTCAGTATGCAACAAAGTGAAACTGAAAAATGAATCAAACATAGACCAGGAGTGAAGTTCTTCACACGATTTCAGGAACGCTTAGTTTTTAAGGTTCACCAATCTGATTACAAAATGTGTTAAAAAGGCAAAATACGCTTGTGATGAGGACATTTAATTCTCCTGACATCAGCTGAAAGTCTGTGTCTCGGAAAATTGGGGCCTCTGATAACTGTTTTGCTTATCTCACTGAAAAGTTATCTCTTAGAAGATTATTGATAATGTCCCCTTCACTTCTTTAGTTCCAAGAAGCCCACAGGCGCCCACTTGCCAGGCGACGAGAGGCCATCTCTCCTGATTTCTCTCCCCGAGCCCTGGCTGAGGTTCTGATGCAAGAACTTGAAGGGAGAGCCCAGGGCCAGTGCACTTGGAAGTTGGGGTGGGGAGAGGAGATGTAGCAAGGGTCTGAACTTGGTTTGCAGTAGGTTAATTAAATATTTCACTTCTATTATCATTTGCCTTAGGCTACTCTGAAGGAATGCTTTTTTTTTTTTACCCCTTTATATTTCTTTTCAGTAAAAGAAATTCTTCTTAGTTTCCAAAGAACCCACTTACCAAGGTAATAAGGTATTTTCATTACCTTATTCATTAAGTTTCCAGATAACTTTTCATAAAGCCTTGAAGGAAAAGTAAATAAAAAAATTTCACTTACATCCACTTCTTCTTCCCAAGGACAGCCCAGGCTGTCTTCCTACACAGAAGCCTTCCTGTTAGTAGGGTGCGCCTTTGCTCCGAATTAGCTCTCGTTGTTGTTACGAACAGATAGGAAATTATTTTTGGAAAATAAATTATGTTCACTATAAATAGAATAATCCACTTACAGTCCCTGTAGTATCTGAAGCCTGTTTATCTAGAGCAGTCAAAGTATTCTGAATCCCTCAAGACAGTTCCTCTGAGTGCAGCATTTTTTGTTTGTTTGTTTGTTTGTAATATGGGAGAGAACTTCGACGTTACGAATAAACTGGAATCTCGGTCCATCGCACTCTGAAATGAGCGCCTGCAGCGCACCTCTGTGGAGGAAATGTCGCGTGTGCTTTCTACCAAACCCGTCTGTTGTCCACAGCGGTGCCCATGGTCCACTTAAATTCATTCCCAGACCTGAGGTAACACGATGAGCCAGACTGTCAACTTGGGCTAGAACTCACAGAGATCCGACCAAGCACCAAACTTGGCTAATAATTCGCAGGACACAGGTGAGACAAAGACAAGTCACGGAAGCCTCCCAGACTGCCACTCAGCTCCCCAGGTCTTTTTGTGACACATTAGGACCTGGCCTGGTCCAGGTTCGATGCTAGAGATCTCTAAGTGATGCACGCAGTTCTGATACTCGGATAATCATGTCGCTGACCTAACCCTCTCTGATGGGCCATCTGCCACAAATCCAGAAGTTCCTCATTTGTCTGCTCTGAAGAACCTCAGCAGACTGGATATAGCCTACTAGAAGCATTTCACAGAAACACTCTCATTATCTCTCTGCCTGTAAATACCACTAGGAGGTCTGATTAGCATGTTTACAAGGAGTTTTTACAAGGTCATTTTTTTTCTCCTTCTCTCTTTCCTCTTCTTGGGCGTCCCCAGGGCAGACAAGATGGGTTACAAACAAGCTACAAATCCTTTCCTTCCCCAGACCCATCTCTATAGCAGACGCTCTTACTATATTGTAAGCCCCAAGGTGTATGCTGCTTTCCATATGACAATGTATCATTTGTAACTCCCACAGCATACACAGAAACCTGCAGTTTCTCTCTCTGACACTTTGTGTCACTGTTCACAATGATAAAACTGGGGCTTCATGAGAGAAAAGAAAAATCTAGAGGAACTTCCGAAAAGTTTTCCCCAGGCTTTGCAACTGATCCCTCTCACCATCCAAGGGATTGAAGATGTTTTTTCATTTAAAGTTCAGCCTCGGGATTATTGCTGGGTCTTCTGCTAACTCCAGCATCTCTTCTCTGTGGTAAATCTTCAACATTCTCACATCCTCGGCCATGCATAGTTTGAGAAGACACATTATTCAAGCACAGGAGATCACTGGAAACAGATTACATACATTTAGGGAAATTATACATTGGTACCACAGTCACGGAATCTTGTTTTGAACATATTAACACGTTGTATTGGGCTGGTTTTCACAGCTTTACCTGTTTACTGTTAAGCCAGCCAGGGGATGGTCCCAGCCCTCTGGTCCTCAGGGTGGCAAAATCCTTTTATCCTGCAAACCTCTTGGCTGCAATCAAGCCAGGCGACCTGGCTAGTTCTGGTCCACGTACTCACTAATTCAGCAAACCGCTTGGCCCCCTGCTCCATGGAGAGTATCACTCTAGGTGCAGGCCATCCTGGTGCTTGCCATCCAGGTTCCGGCCTCTTTCAGATGATCTCTGAGAATTCAAGGGCACAAATTCAACTAAAACAATTAAAAGCTGTGATAAGCCAAAGGATCTTTGAATTGGACTTTTTACAGCAGTTATGTTTTTATGAGGTTATTCAACAGAGATAATTACCCCCCCCAAAAAAAAAACACGCATTTTGGATGCTGTCTGTGGGCATTATGCTATATGGCTGAGATGAACTCTCTGCTAGACTCAGGAATGCCTGGAACCATCCAGTATCATTGAATGTCAATAAAGTTCAAGGTGCTCTGAAAATGCTAATGTAAGGATGTTAAGGCTTTGATTATAAAATTACCTGAATGATAGAAAATGACAAATATCTCCTAAAACACATACTGAAAACTTTCTGAATTCATACTGAAACCAATTTGATAGTTTTCCCTTGTCTAACTTAATCTTTAGACAGTAGGTTCAAGTTGAAGACTTTGTATTCGAGGCATAGGCTGCCAGTATTATTTTGTTACACCTCTCACCTTTCTCTTTCCTGCCCTCCTCTTCCCAACCACAGACACGTGAGTCTCCTGTCCTGGGAGCCTGAGTTAGATGTAAAAAAAGTCATTCAGACTGTTTTGAATATGAGTATATTGAAGCTTCAGAAGTTTTCCTTCAGAACAGAAAAGGGATAAAGGACATGTTTGTCTTCTAAGTCCCTAAATTGCCTCTCTCTAGCTGGCCACCTTTCTAAGTACTTGCATTCCTCACCCCACCATTGGGTTTCTAAGCACCAGCCCTGTAGAAGATCCAGGTGAGGTGATCAGGAAATTATTGACATAGCTCCTGTACCCAGGAGGGCATAACCCTGCCAGGGAGATGTAACCAATCATAGCATCACAAACCGGTATCTTACCAGACATTGGGTTCTGAAATCAGAGAAGGCAAAAAATGGTGTATATTCAAAATTACACCTTTTTTATTTCACCCACAGAATACAGAATCTACGGTCATACTCACAGGACCGATTAGAAACAATCTCATGAGGCCAACAAGCTAGGTTTTCCCTCGGCACCGGACCTCACAGCAGATTCTTCCACTGAGCACCAATGAAGTGCCTGCCTCGTGTTTACAGGTGATGATGGATGAAAAGTACGTGCTGTCAGACTCAGTCTTGGTGCTGCATTACGCTTACACTCTGAGAGACGTAGAGAACTATGAAAAAATACAGCAAATGCAGATCTGGGACTTAGGGTACCAACACGCCTAGTGGATGCTAGCAGAATTGCCTGCTTTACTTTCTCTCTCCCTCTCCCTCTCCCTCTCCCTCTCCCTCTCCCTCTCCCTCTCCCTCTCCCTCTCCCTCTCCCTCTCCCTCTCCCTCTCCCTCTCTCTCTCTCTCTCTCTCTCTCTGTCTCTCTCTGTCTCTCTCATCTCCCACACCATCCCCACACATGCACACCAATCTGGTGAACAGGAAGAACAGAAGCAAAGCTTCCGAAAACATAGATTGTGGCACAGCAGTAGAGCAAAGGGTATGTGCAACTTTAGTGGGTATAGTGAGAGTAGAATGGCATGCCTTGGGGTATGCTATTGTAGAAGACCAGGAGTATTAGGCATAAGAATTTGGGCTATATTTAGCAAGTAATATAAAGCCACAAGATTTTTTAAAATTTGTATTTATTTTTTTATTCTCACCCGAGGACCTAAACATTGCTTTTGAGAGAGACAGACAGACAGACAGACAGACATCAACCGTTTGCCTTCTTGTACGCACCCCGACTGGGGATTGAACCTGCAACCTGGGTATGTGTCCTGACTGGGAATAGAACCCATGGCCTTCCCGGGGGCATCAGAACCAGTCGGACACTCACATCTAGTCCCTGCGAAGGAAATCTTAACTGGAGACAGAGCATGATGTGCCACATCAGAGGTAGCATTTTTATGGCTGCATCTTCAATACCTAGAATAGTTCCAGGAAATAGTATACATTCAATAAATAATTGCTGAATGAACAGTACTTGATTTACTTGAGGTGATGGTGGCTATAGAGCTATTTCAGCGCTGTGGGGGCAGGTGGGTGGATGCGAGGATGCATGGATGGAGAGCACACAGGAGAAAGGTCACCTTTGGCTTTCTAGCTAGGATGTCTCTTGAACTTTTCCGCTCTGAACAAACACTTCCACTGCAGATCTATTGTGTTCCCAGGTGGTTACGTGTAGACACAAGGTCAGAGCCTGGGCAACTTCAAGCATCCCAGCAGTATTTTTGAAGTGCTATCAAGAGGGGAGGAGCTGCACCCAGGCAGGCAGTGCTGAAGAAAAAGACCTGAGAAGAAATGAGCACACCAAGCGTTTCATTGCCATCCATCAGCTTGCTCACCGGCGGGGCGGGGCATCTTCCTGCATAACCTTGGCCGGGAGATGCTGGGCAGGCTGCTGTGGCTGAAAGCTGTGGTGTTGGTTGAAACGAGAAGGAGGGGAGCAGGCCGTATTCCGTTCATTTTTCTCTCTTTTCTGAGACCGAGGAGGCAGCAGGGATCGGGAGAGCCTGACACCAGCCATGCTTTCTGATGGTAGACCAGAGAGGCAGCTCTAGGGAGACAGGGGATAGAACCGCCTTCCTGTCTGGGGAGGCACCGGTGTCAGGAACCTCAGAGGGAAGCCTCACGTTGCTCCAGAGACATTGCGTGTGTGGCAAGTGCTGCGGAGTGGAAAGGGGGATCGGGAAGGCACCTGCTAAAAGGGCCAGCCAGCTCTTCTCACTTCCCTGGTTTCCTGGGGCGTGACCATTGGGGCAGCTGAACACTTCACACATCGCTCTCCCTGTGCGGCCCAGAGCAGCCGTGGGGGAGGCTGAGTCTAGTTCGGGGGAATATTCTTACTTCTAGGTCTGCGAGCACTGGCTTCAAAATCAACCACAGAGGGTGTCGGCAAATAGACATTTGTCATCCCTGCTCCCTGTCCTGCCACTCTGTCCCTTCAGGGCCGTGCTGTTCCAGCTTCTGGGGTCAGTCCAGTGCTTAGTCCAAAGGGAAGGACCCCAGCTGTCTTCCTGAATTATTTTCTTTTCTTTTTTTATTTTACCAGTTATGTTTATTTTTTAAAAATTAGAAACCTTGGCCAGGTAGTTCAGTTGGTTAGAGAATCATCCCAATACACATGCCAAGGTTGCAGGTTCAATCCCCAGTCAGGGCACATACAGGAAGCAACCCATGAATACATAAATGAGTGGAACAATAAATCTCAATCTCTCTTAATAATAAAAATTAGAAAATACAGATAACTAAAAGAAAACTAAACCACAGTCCTATTACCTATACATAATCACTGTCGATATTTCCATCTTCACTTTTAAATTCTATTTATGTATTCCTAGAGCTGTAGTTTTATTGGCTTAATTGACAAAATCACATGTATTTAAGATATACAACTTGATGATCCGATATATGTATGCATTGTGAAATAATCACCACAGTCCAGCTAACCATGTCGATCACCTCATAGGGGTACCATTCCCCACCCCGCCCCCCTCTCTCTCTGGGACCTGTTTTCTTTTCATGACCTTTGTGACCTTATCTCATCCTTTGACTCCTTCAGAAAGTCTGTCCTTAGCTTTCTCCCTTGTTCAGGATGTCCTGCCTCATTTATTCCAGAAGCAGAACGCTGTCTTGCCGTAGGTCACGTTCATGAGCACCTGAGCCTCGCCCTGCACTGTTGCTCCCAGCCGCCCGAGCCTGGGACACCTCAGGGCTCCTGCATCCCCGGGGACTGGCTCTTCCCAGCCATCCAGCCCCTTTTGTCTCGTTATCCCGTTGCTCCCGCTGAAAGTCCTTGGCACTCGTGTCTAATTTTGCTCCCACATCTTACAGGTGAGAGCACACCCCAAGCACCTGCACAATGACTCTGTCAGGCATGTCTGATGCTTCCTGCTCTTCCTTCTCCATCTTCACCTGGACTCCAGATTGGCAGGGAGAAAGGTGTGAGAGGGCTCCCTCTTATTTCTGCGCGAAAGGCCAAGGGCACCTGAATCAGGAAACTTGTGTTGACCCTAGGTGGGCACACAGAAATGTCTACGCAAATTCCAAAGGTTGAGTGTAGGAAAATATCAGTGGATCGATATAATATTGGTTTTCCTTTCTAATATGCCATAAAAACTTGAGAAAGGTCACTAGTTCCATTGATATTGTAGCTTCTGGGAGCTAAACTGCTAGTTTTACTGAACAGAGCCCACGAGTAAATCAGAACACCTGGGTGATTTGCTTTATGACTCATTCTTAATTAAAAATATTCGAGGTCGCCCCATGTCAGCTCAGCGCTGACTGAAAAGTCGAGAGTTTCAGTCAGAGCAGATGTGCTTTGGCTGCTTGGAGCGAACCACGATATAAGGCATCAGAAATGATGAACACCCACGTAAGGCCAGATTTTGTGGCTTTTTCTAACAACTCCTTCCTAACTACTTCATAATTTTGTTGAAGCTGGCCCAGTTTAATTACGCTTGTAAAATGTACCCTGTTTGAACACTAGCGAGTTAGATGCTGTGGTTTTATATCATGTAGGGGAAGTTTTCTACGTATTCGATCACGCCAGCCCTCTGGCGACAGCACTGTTCGTCCTGTGCTCTCGCTCTGAGTTTCCACGAAATAAAGCACTTGGCGGCTATTGCATGTAGCCATCCCCAACAATTTGGAAGCGCTGTTCATTTGCATAGAGCCTGCCAAGCTCAGCAGGTTCCGTGGGAAAGAGCCTCACGTGGCATTTGCTCCGTACTCACATGATGGGTGACTGAACAAGTAAAAATAAAGGGTCACGTTAATTAATTCTAGGGCAAGAAAACACATTCTGGCGGATAGGGTCAAGTGTTTGTGTCTTTATCATCAAATAATTTCAGAACATACAATAGAATTATGAAGCCTACTATGAGAAATTTTAAAGTCAAGTTTAAAGAAAGTGAAAAATAAAATTAAGAAAAGGCATCTGGAAATGTGTTCACCATCATCAACCAGCAGGGTACTGTTTACTAAAACCATAATGATATATTACTACGCACCAAGAATAACTTAAATTAAGCGTATGAACCACATCAGGTATTCACAGGGATGGGACTCTTACAAGATGGTGTTTGAAATGTGAAATGTTATGAACACTTTGGAAAGAGTTTTCAACTTCTTATAAAGTGAAACGTAATTAATATATAAGCCTTCAATTCTACTTTTATATATTTACCCAAGGTAAATGAAGACATATGTCTACATAGTATCCTTCTTAATTAAAAGTACTCCCAAATTAGAAATAATTCAAACGTTCAATCGAAAGCAACAGGTAAATGGGTAATCAAATTAAGACATACCCATGCAATGGAATACTACTCAGCAAAAAAAAAAGGGGGGACAGTACATGCAACATGGATGGATCGTGAGTGAAAGAAGCCAAACTCAAAAGAGTTGATATAAACAATTTCATATTTATGCAACTTTAGAGCAGGAAAATCTAGTCTATAGTGACAGGAAGGAGTTGAGGGGTCCTCTGGGGCCAGGAGTAGACAGGGACTCAATCACAAAGGAGCAGGGATCTTTGGAGGTGATGGCAATGCGTCCACCTTGACTGGGTTGGTTACAGAGGTCTGCGCATTTGTCAAAACCCATTGAACTACATACTGAACATGAGTTCATTTCAGTCTGTGTAAAGGACACTTCCATAAAGTTGAACACGATCAAGAAATTGAAAAATTGGTTTATTTTAATAATTACAGAAACATGTTTAATATTTTATTAATTGCCAGTAACGTGGTTAGCTCAAGGAATCAGTTCTTCACAAAACATGTTATGCACTTTTTAAAAAATTGCCAGTGATACTGTTCCTTCATACGTATTGAATAATGATTATAGATAAAGTAGGAAAGAGGTTATAGGTTTGCAAAATGTTGCCCACATTCTGCTGCATTAACGATGTATGTAATGTTTTGGATGATAGGAGCCCTAAGGCAAAGATTCCTTCAAGGTCAAAATTATCACTTGGTAGAAAGTTGAGCTTCCAAATTTCAACTCAGCAAGTTACTTTGTATTAAGCTGGTTTTGTTATATTATCTCAGATATAAAGCTGAATGTTATTTCTTCATCACCTTAAAAAAATTACAGAGTAGTTCTAGGCACGTAATATGGACTTAATACATAAAGACTGATTAAGTTATCAGATGAGTGGGATTATAGGAAAATACTTTTGTTTTCTATGATTTTTCTGAACTTCTATCACAAAAATGTGTATTTATCTTATATTCCCCCCCTACACAGCAGAGAGAAAGAAGGAGCTTACACCCTTTGTGACAGTGTGGATGGAACTGGAGAGCATTATGCTGAGTAAAATAAGTCAGGTGGCGAGGTACAAGTACCATATAATCTCACCTTTGACAGGAACATAATCAACAAAAGAAAAAAAGCAAACAAAATATAACCAGAGACATTGAAATTAACAATAATCTAACAATAGCCAGAGGGGAGCGGGGAAGGGACAGTGGGGAGAAGGGTTTTCAGGAACTACTATAAAGGACATGTGGACAAAACCAAGGGGGAAGGTGGAAGCAAGGGAAGGAGGTAGGTTTGGAGGGGTGGGGAGAAAATGCAGACAACTGTAATTGAACAACAATAAAATAATTTAAAAAAATAAAATAACATTTTTTCAAAGATGATTAATTTGAGACTATTTTGTAATAGGCCAAAAACAAGCAGCTGATGTCTGATTGGATTGCTAATGGCCCGGGTGTCACAGAAAATGACTGAATCTCTAGGAAACTCATCTTTAATGGCATAATGATACCTTTTAAAGGTGCAATTACTACTATAAAACCAGAATCAGTGGCTTATTGCAGTTATTTTCTCAAAAATATCATGAACCCGACACAATAATAAGTTTAGAAAGCCAGATACTCTTAGAATAAGCAAGCAGTTGTTGTCGCTAAGTTATGATACAGGTCATGGTTGGAAAAGACAGGTTAAATTCCATTCCAAAGACAGTATTTTCTTTTCTTTCTGATATAATGGGAGAAACAAGGGACTTTGTATTATTTTTAAAAGTTGAAATGCAATTATTCACAGAAAAAAAACACTTTGATTTTTCTTAAACTTTTTAAATGAGTACTTTTAGAAGTGAAAATGAACTTGTACTAGCAAAAAGAAATAATTAGCATATGTGGTAGAAATTTTTTATTTGATTCTAATAGATTTCATAACTAGCATCAATTAATGCTAATTGGTAAATAATATAGTAGAATCAAATAATGTATTATCAGAAGAAAGAGGAATAAATATTCTAACAATTTTTCAAGAGTTCTGTCCAAAGATTATTTTTAAAGAATTCTCTCGTTTTGAACAATACATAAGAAAAGAGTTCTAAAAATTATCTGAGACCTACCTAAACACCAGCAGTATCAAGAATAATAACTTACTTGAAAGAACCCAGTGCAAATATCATTTTCATTCTGTTTATTTTTGAATAGCATGCATACTCCATATGAACTGCAATGTTTGATTAGGCAAAGAAAAAGCCAATATTTGAAAAGGCGTTATTCACAATGGAACTAAAACAGATATGGGGTAAAGTTTGGATGGGGTAACGTGGTAAGGAGGGACATTCTTAGCTGCTGAAAGGATGGACAAGTGAGAGCACACCTTTGGATTTAAAGGCAAAGTTCCTGGTAATGATCACTATTCATTTTTCTAAATTCAGAGGCCAAATATGGAGTTTTCAACACCGTAGGATATCCATAAAGAAGATTGTTTGGCTTGTATTAACATTTTTGCTTGCATATCCTGGAGTGGAAAGATTTAAGAAATGCTTAGATATTTTGTATGTTAGTTTATTTTGTTCATTAGATTCCTCTTATAGGCGAGATCATATGGTATTTTGTCTTTCACTGCCTGGCTTATTTCTCTTAGCATAATACTCTCCAGTTTCATCCATGCTGTCAAAAGGGGTAGGAGTTCCTTCTTTCTTCTTGCTAGTAGTATTGCATTGTGTAAATGTACCACAGCTCTTTGATCGACTCATTTACTGATGGGCACTTAGGCTGTTTCCTGCACTTGGCTATTGTAAATAGCTCTGCTATGAACATAAGGCTGCATAAGTTCTTTTGAATTGGTGATTCAGAATTCTTAGGGTATATCCCCAGCAGCATAATCACTGGGTCAAAAGGCAGTTCCATTTTTAGTTTTTAAAGGAAATTCCATATGTTTTCCACAGTGGCTGTACCAGTCTGCATTCCCACCTACAGTGCACTAGGGTTCCCTTACCGCCACATCCTTGCCAGCACTTGTTTGTTGATTTATTAATGATGGCCATTCTGACTGGTGTGAGGTGATATCTCAGTGTGGTTTTTAATTTCTATTTCTCTGATGGCTAGTGATGTTGAGCATCTTTTCATATGCCTATGGGCTCTCTGTGTGTCCTCCTTGGATAAGTGTCTATTCAGATCCTTTGTCCATTTTTTAATTGGATTGTTTGTCTTCCTTGTGTGGAGTCATGTGAGTTCTTTATATATTTTGGAGCTCAAATCTTTGTCTAAGGTATCATGGACAAATATGGTCTCCTATACAGTTGGTTCCCTTTTCATTTTGCTGATGTTTTCTTTAGCTGAGCAGAAGCTTTTTAGTTTGATGTAGTCCCATTTGTTTATTTTTCCCTTTACTTCCCTTCTCCTAGAGGATATATCGGCAAAAATATTGCTATGTGGGATAACAGAAATTTTCCTGTCTGTGTTTTCCTCCAGGACTTTTATGGTGTCACAACTTATATTTAATTTTTTTATCCATTTTGAGTTTATTCTGGTGTATGGTGTAAGTTGGTAGTCTAGTGTCATTTTTTTCCGTGTACCCATCCAGTTCTCCCAATACCATTTATTAAAGGGGCTGTTTTTATTCCATTTTATGCTCCTGCCTGCTTTGTCAATTATTAATTGACCATAGAGACTTGAGCTTATTTCTGGGTTCTCTATTCTGTTCCAGTGATCTATGTGTCTGTTCTTATGCCAGTACCAGACTCTTTTGATTATAGTGGTCTTGTAGTATAGTTCAATATTGGGTATTGTGATCCCTCCTACTTTGTTCTCCTTTCTCAAAACTGCTGAGACTATTCAGTGTCTTTTTTAGTTCCATATAAATTTTTAAAATATTTGTTCTAGATCTGTGAAATATGCCATTGGTATTTTAATAGGAATTGCATCAAATTTATAGATTGCTTTGGGTAGTATGGCCATTTTAATGATGTTAATTCTTATAAGCCATGAACACAGTGTGTGCTTCCATTTATTTGTATCTTCCTTAATTTCTTTCTTCAGTGTTCTATAGTATTCCAAGTATAGGTCTTTTACCTCCTTGGTTAAGTTTATTCCTGGGTACTTTATTTTTCTTGTTGCTATAGTAAGTGGGATTATTTCCTTGTTTCTCTTTCTGCTATTTCATTTTGGTGTACAAAAATCCCGTTGATTTCTGAATATTGACTTTGTATCCCACTATTTTGCCACACTCACTTATTAGATCAAGTTTTTTGATGGAGACTATAAGGTTTTCTATGTACACTACCATGTCATCTTCAAATAATGACAGTTTTACTTCCTCCTTTCCAATTTGGATGTCTTTTATTTCTTTTTCTTGTTTGATTGCTATGGCTAGAACTTTAAGTACTATGTTGAATAAGAGTGGTGAAAGTGGGCACCCTTATCTTATTCTTGATCTTAAAGGGAAAGGTTTTAGGTTTTGCCTATTAGGTATAATTTTAGTTGTTTCCTCTATCCAGAACACACAACCCTCTGTGCATTGTCCTTGTGGTGAACTTCCTCAAGCCATGAGTCAATGTTAGCCATGTTGTGAAGTTTTCTCTGCCCTGTCCAAGGGGAGGTAAACATTGTTTCCTCTATACCCTTTCACATAGCATGTATGTAACTACATTTGCCTATATGTATAAATAAGCAGCAAATAACTCAAACTCCAGGACTGTAGTGACAGACCTGTTCATTTTTAATTCCTTCAGAACCTAACCCATTTCCTGGCTTAAGTTAAGTTCTTAATAAAAGTTTGAATGTTTGAATGAATGAATGAATAATGAAAGGAAGTAAGCCAGAAAGGAAGATAGAAAGGAAGGAAATGGGTTGGAATGGGTTGCACCCCACTTTATTCACATGGAAAGAACTTATTTAAGAAAAGAGAGAGGAAGGAAGAGAGGGACGAAGAGGAAATTGGATTGTGTCTTTGATGTCATGAAATTCTGAAGGAATGGGGGACGGAGGTAGAATACTCATCTTTGTTTCTCTCTGAGGGTTATAACTTTGGAAAACCAAGCAGAATATTTGGGGAATAACAGTGGGGCCCCCACATGGAATGAAGTTACCAGAGTGTTGGGCTCCTATAACACAACTCAGAGCCCCTGGGGAAGATGAAGACAAGTGACATCAGTGGGACACGTGCTACATAGGTGACCATGGCTTTGTATTGACATGTGAGGAGCGGAGGAAAATGGAATGGATTAGAACTGCCAACCACAATGTTACGCAAGAAACAGCAGCCATGTGGAAAGAAAAACAATAGTGGAAGTAAGACTCTATTGTTTCGAGAAGTAGCTGGAAAAATAATTTAGAAATATATCTTGGGACTCAGATGTAGACATAAACATGTAGAGAGCATGAGAAATAAAGATATTTTAAAACCTATATATTGTTGCAGGAAAACTTTTGAAGCAATGATCATAGAAGTAAAAGAGGCAATTACAATCTTTGTAATGTATTAAATCATTATTCTTTATAAATGATTTTCAAAGACTTGAATGTATATTAGCTGTGTAAAACATTTGAAAGATGGAAAAAACTATATTTCAGGGTGGCCTTTTAAATAGGTGCATGTATATATATATATATACACAACAGATACACGTACTGACACATACTGTAACATTCTAATATCGCACTTGAGATGCGATGTTTCTCATCCTGCTCTCCTACTTAACATTATGGCAATCACTTCTTTGTGCCAGTAAATATTCTTTGGAAAGATATGTTTTGCTATAAATCAAATATTTTGTCATATAAATAGACCACAACCTATTAAATATTCCTGTCTTTGGGGGCAGTTAGAATTTTTCCAACTTTCATTTTTAGAAATAAATTGCTTATATCCATATGAATAAATCTGTGAATTCTTCCCGTAGAATGTATTCAGAGAAGTGGAGTTACTGGGGGAAAGGTGTAGGAAATGTTTAACATTTTAATGTTTTCTGATTATAAGAGTAGCGTACGTGTATTAATAGAGAATTTGGAAAATATAAAAAGTTGCAAAGCAAAAATACAAACTTTCGGTCCTGCCATTTGTCACCTCCAATGCATATTTTCATTCTGCAAACCGTTTTTCGTTTCTCTGGAAGCCCTGTGGCTCTTCTTCGTCCCCGTCCTCCCTCCCTCCACTCCGTCCTGCTCTCCCGCTTTATGGCTCTCTGCTTCCCCTCCCCACGGGCTTGCCCCGCTGCCCGCTGATACCTGCGCTGTTTCAGAAGTATTCCTTTAGGTCCGTGCCCTCTTTCTGTTGTTCTGCAGCCTGTTTTCCTTTGGGCAGAGAGGGATAAGGACATAGAAGCTCCGAGCATGTCCCGGAACACACTGTGCAGTTTGAATGCCCGCTCTGCCATTTCTGAGCGCCGCCTTCTTGGCCATGTTCGTTACAATCTCTCTGGGATGTGTTTCCCAAACTACAAATGAGAGATGATAATTGTAACTACGTTCTAGGGTGGGTGAGCAGATTAAATGTGCTAAGGCCTGTCCGTCATTCAGTCAACACTCAAGAAATGATGACTTAATGTTTGGCTCTGTATTGGCTTTTCTCTACTTTTTCTTAACAAAGAGGAAATCTTTAAGGACGTATTGATCGTCAGCATGTGTGTGTGAGAGACATTGCATATCACTGTCCTTTTGGGTGTGAGTCAGATCCTTGTTGAGGTGAAGTCAATGGGCCTAATTTTCAGCTCAGCTCCCAGCCACCTCCCATGGCTCTGCTGCCCCCCAAGGAGCTCAGCTGCTGCCCTCCTTCTGCGGCTGGGGCACAGGATGGTCACAGGTGGTCTCTGACGTCCACAGTCTGTGGTATATGCTCTGCCAACATGGCTTCTGCCAACTTCCTGCCTGGTGGTTTTGATAAACAAGGGCTCCACAGAAACTGAAAATGTCATTATGGAATTAAAATATGCATTTAAAATGATAAAGAGCAGGGCCGGCCCTGTTTATATGTTTACTTTGTAGCTGTCTATAGTTTCCAAATTTTTTTTTAGTTTCTGTCTCAGAACAGATTTAGAAAGACAGGTAATATAAGCAGCAAACAGAAAATGGAATTTTAAAAGAAAACAGTATAAAAAAAATATCAAGTAATCCTGCCTAATATAATGGATGTGTTTAGTACTCCAGAGGAAACATTATAAAACTTAATGAGAGACTTAGCTCTAAATGAATGCAGAGATGTAACGTGTTCATGGATTGGAAGACTGAGTATTTTAATGACGTTACTCCTGCCAAGTTGATCTATAGAGTTAATGAAACAGCAGTAGGAATTCCAACAGGCTTTTCTTTGGTGAAAAATAGATAAGCTAATTCAAAAGTGTATATGGAAAAGCAAAGGGCCAAGAGCAGCCAAAATATTCTGAAAGCAGAAAGTAAAGGACTTTCTCTATCATCTATAAGAAAAAGTCATATGGAGAATGTAATCTTGGGACAAGAATAAAGTAATAAGTCAATGGAAAAGAATAGAGAACCCCAAATTCGACATACGCATTTATGGATGCAAGATTTACGATGAGGTAGTGAGAGAAAGAGAGTAGCTACGGTAAAAAAGTACTGTGTTTTTTACTGAATGAGACTGGGGTCATTAGGTATCTATATTAAAAACTGAAATCATACTTCCACAGCACGTCATATGTAAAAAGCAATTTAGTTGATCATAGAACTAAATGTAAAAGATGAAACTATAAATCTTTCAGAAGATAACATAGAAAATATCTTCATAACCTCTAATAGAATGTAGTTTTAGACCCAAAAGAAGCACAAATCATGACAAAAAAATTAAGAAATTCTGTGCAAAAAGATGCCATAACCAGAGTGGGAAAAAGTCACAGAAATAAAAGATAATAAGTAACATGTAGCTGACAAAGAACTCTCATCCAGTAGGAGCTGAATGCACACCTTTTGGTTGATTCGGAGATGACGTTTCTAAAGTAGGGAGGCCATAGTTAAAAGAACAGAGTCCCTTTCTATTTTTTTAGGCCACTGAGTCTGCTTTGTCTCTAACTGGCATCCACACTGAGGACACATGGACATAGTACTACTAGAAATTTCATTTACATTCTGACATTTTACATCTACAAGGTGGAGCAAAAGCAGGCTTACCATTGTGAGTACATGGAACACAGAGTTTATTCTTGTGTTATTATTTATGAATTATTATTTCCCGTATGAGCAACTGTAAACCTACTTTTCCCCTGCCTGTGTATATACGGTAACATTTCTCCTTTCCAGTGTTGTCATTAGTTTTCACTTTCTTTTGTGTCTTCATAGGTATTTTAGGGAGAATTTGAAGTTGTCTTGCCTAAACTGCAGGCCAGATGCCATCTTCACCCATGTTTAACCCACCTAAGATCTTGTATAATCTTTTTTTTTATTCATTATTTTTTTTTAATTTTTATTATTTATTTATCTTTCAGAGGAGAAGGGTAGGAGAGAAGGAGAGGGAGAGAAATATCAATGTACGGTTGCCTCTCGTGTGTCCCCTGCCGGGAACTGGCCTGCAACCCAGGCATGTGCCCTGACTGGGAATTGAACCGCGATCCTCTGGTTCGCAGGCCCACGCTCAATCCACTGAGCTACACCAGCCAGGGCATTGTATAATCTTTACTGTATGATTCCTTAGTATTGGCATAGATTTATGAGTTAGATATACAGGGTCTGGCAGAAGTAAGGCTTGCTTGAGTGTGGTTGGTGGGGTATGGGAATGTCTCTCACAAGATGGAGAGCAATTGGAACATTTCACCTAAAATGTCATATGGCATGCTAGAGTGTGATAATGTTACATCACAGAATTACATGCTCACGGTTTACTCATGAAAGATTTTGTCATTAAAAAGGGGTGTTATTTGTGCCAGACCCCTGTATTTTATTGTCTTTCAGTATTTTCTCAGATTATATCAAGAGTTTTTCCTGTTGAAATACACTCTTATATAACATTCTCACTGGGTAATTATGGATTGTTCAGGCTGTAATCTAATTAATCTGTATTTCTCCCATCATGAGGAATTTTAGGTTACTTTCACTTTTTCATAATGACAAAAAATTCAGTGAGAGACCTCTGAGCTGGAATTTGCAAACCATAACATTACATTTTTTAGATAAATTCTCAGGAGTGAGAGAAACTAGGTCAATGTGTACACGTCATTTTATGGTTTTAACATGTACTGCAGCAGTCTTATTGTTGCTAATAATGTCTGAGAGGGCCAATGACCTTGGAATTTTAGAGCCAGAAGAGAAGCAGGACCTCATGATTAGGACTGGGGTTTAATGGTAGAGGACTCTAGCCTAGATGTCCCTAGAGACATGACTTTTTCTAAGAACAAAGCAAGGTTTTCCTTTTGTCTGCTCTGTCTCGATTCATGGAGTTGCACAGCGTCGGGTATCTGAACCGACTCCTGCCCTAGTCTAATTGCTCATAGCTGATGCCGCTAGTGAACCTGGTGGCTTTGCTTCAAGGCCTCCCTGACAGCAGCCTAACCTGTCCTAACCTCATTTACTCTGCGCAGCTGCATCAGCTTCTGTTCCCTGGGCAGTCGGCTCTGCTCCTACCTCAGGCCTTTGGACACTTGCTGTTCCTTCTGCTCACAATATTTTCCTCTCCGATATCCACATGGCCGCTCCTCTTGCTTCCTCTGCCACCTAAAGTTTCAACTGTCCCATCCCAATGTTTATTGCATTTTTCGGACTTCATTAAGATGCACCTAGGTTTTAGAGTAGGAAAAAAATTTTTTTGAAGCAAAAAATGTGGTAAAATATTTCATAACATAAATAACATAATATTTCACCAGTGTAAATGTAAACAGAACTCAACAGCAGCATTAACAACCATTATTCCTCCCAAATTTGGGAGGGTGCGTCTTATAGTCTGGAAAATACGATAATACCTCTCTTTCCTGCTTTACTTTGGTGCCTTAACTTTTAATAATATCTAGAATATTCCGTATTTTATTATTTTTCACTGCCTGCCTCCCCAGGAGAGTGGAAACTCTGGGTGGAAGTGAGTTTATGTCATTTTTCTGTTTATTAATACTTTCCTAAACTTAGAACAGTGTCTAATGGATAGCAGGAAGCCAATTACAAACTTAATTATGGACAAATAAGAAATTCCATGGAAAAGAATAATAACTTGCTCTTTGGGTTCAATATGTTATATAAAATGGGACAGGCATGACTGAGCATGGTTTAAGTTTTCAAAAACAAAACCTGTGAGGATTAAAACAATAGAATTTTATGATGGAAAGTGTCAGGAACTGAATGTTTGTATTCCTCAAAATTCATATGTTGAAGCCCCAGTCCCCAGGGTGATTGATTGAGGTGTAAGGCCTTTGTAAAGGTAATCAAGATTGAATGCGGTCAGAAGAGTGGGCCCTGATCCCATTAGATTAGAGTCCTCCTAAGACAACAATGGAGAGAGCTCCTCTTCCTTTCTCACCACCTCTTGAGAGAAGACGCAGCAAGAAGGTGGCAGTCTGCAAGCCAGGAAAAAAGCCCTTGCTGGGAACCAAGTCCCCTGGCACCTTGATCCTGAACTTCCCAGCCTCTGGACCGTGAGAAATCAATGTTCAAGCCATCAGTTTGGAGGGTTTTGTTCTGGCAACCCAAGTAGCCTCAGATAGAAACATACCTTCAAAATCATAGGCGCTGATTTCCTTTCTTGACAGCTACTTGAAGCCAAAGAAGTTAAATGACTTTCCGAAGGTTAGAGCATCGGTGTATAACAATGAACTCCTGTCTCAGTTGCAGCTCAGTGCTTCCTCCATGGCTGCGCTGATTCTCTCGCCTCTCCGTGTAATACGTGGTCGGTATAAGGCAGGGCTCCTCAAACCTCATTCCCATGGAACCCTGTTCTTCCAGAAGCTGGGCCAGGAGTTTTGCCATTTCAAGTTAATGATGGTGATCTTTTCACCGTATCTTAAAGGGGTGAGCAGGTATTTAGTTTATTTTTTTTCCCCACAATTTGATTTGGTCAGTAAATTATTCTTACCCCTGTGAAAAGATCAGGAAGGGAGACAAATACTAGTGGAGCAACACTGCACCGTAGTCCTCTAAGAGTAATTCCATCCTTGGGAGATGTGGAGGGCTACGTACGTTTGCTGTGGGCATCCTTTCTGCCAGTACAATTGATCCGGGTGGAAAAGATGGAATGGATGCTACTCAGAATTTCACTGTATTCCGCAAAGAGCCCCGTGACTTCTCAGAGCCTTGGTTCCTGGACAGGTTTGAAAGGCATTGATATCACAGCAGGACACAGTGGTTCCCAAAGCTATTATGAGCCTAGGAGGGATCAAGAGAAGAGAAGCATTTGAATCAAAGGGATCTCAGCCCTCTGGACGTGGCTCTATCACAGCACATCCACGGTATTGTGTCCGTTACCCGAGCCTGGGTCCCATAGCTAAGGTGTTATCGACTAGCATCCAGAGGCAACGTTAGATGAATGGTTACTTTGGGAAGTGAAAACCTAGGGGAACATGAATCTGTTTTCAATGCTTTGAAGCACTGAAATAAAGGCGAGGGAGTAGATTTATTTGGTCTCATTCCACGTGCAAATCCAAGCTCTGTGCGCAGACGTGGTGAGGAAGTAGGGCTTTGACTCAAAAAAGGAACAATTAGAGTTGTTATTCCTGGAAGATGTTTCCCAGTAAACGTATTAAAATGTACTGAAAAGTACTGGAAATGTCGAAGTCATCACCCCAGAGTATGCAGAAGGAATTATGTATGGGAAGTGATTTAAGACAGATGACCCCCAAAGGTCATTCCAACATGAAGGTTCTGCCCTTCTGTTATTGCAGAACCATGGACCACTCTGTATTATAATGAGGATGGCACAGTCACCTGCAAACAGCTGGCTTCTTTCTCGTCACGGGAAGAGGAAAGGAGCAGAAAGCAGAAAGGTCTCGAGTGAACAAAATGACCAGGGAGAAAAAAAGGAAAGGAGACTTCAGATGTTTCACAGTTTGTTAAGGCCTGTGCTGCTTCTCGACAAGGAACTCCGCGTTGAGATAAAGGGCGTTCCTGGTGGCTGCGTGTGGGTTAATAATACTCTCTTCCAGAGTCAGCTGCGGCGGTCTTTGAGACCCTCAGCTTTCACTTGACTGCTGAGATGTTCAAGAATGCTATGAGATGGGAAAGAAAAACACCGGATGGCATTGCAAATTATTGCTTATTGAAATAAACATGGCTACCTTAAACCGAAGAGAGAATGACATAGGGTACAAAAAGCTTGAACAATGTATGATAAGATAGAACAGACTTATCATTAATCACTGCTTTTTCCTTTTAATATGACCACTTACGCAGTGGGGTTTTCACCTTTTTTCCTTGTTTCCCTCTCTTAAAATCAAGATTCTTTCGTATTTGTTTAATGAATCTTCTTCATGATAGTTTGTGTCTGATCTAACTGTTGAGTTTTCTTTTTTTTTATAGATGCTTATATTCTTTTCTCTTTTTTAAAAAATACTTTATTCTCTTTTTCTGTTTGAAAGGTCAGTCCTTGATAAAATACATGTCCTTTAAAAAAAAAAAAGACAGACATTCTGACTTTTATATTTGATTCCTTCACATTTTAAACTTGTATTAAGAGTAATTCTATATTGTTAAGGATTACTTTATAATGACTATGCATGAATTGGCATATGTTAGAATATAATACATCAGACCCAAATACAAATTTGCTTTCTGTATTTTGGGGAGTTTGTGGAGGAGGAAAAGGAAAAAAACATACCTTCTTTAGGTCTAAAACTCATCGTATTTAGAACACGTAAACCTTCCTTTATCTCTTTAAGGACAGCATAAATTTTTACAAATTGGAATGGGAGTGTCTAACGTAGAGAGAAAATAAGGTCATCTTGCCCTTCATCTGGAAGTGAAAGATGCTCATGTCAAGAATAATTTAGGATGGCAGATGTTTAAAGGTTTGCCATTCGAAACTCCCAAAGAGGCCCCCTCCTCAATGGCGTCTGCAAGAAACAGCCCTGCGCACAGTGAGCCCAGGGACTCACTTCCCATCACCTCTGCCTCTAGACCACCCTCCTCACGTCCCCTGCCTGGGCCCAGCCTCTGCCCTCACCCCCTCCAGCTCCCGTCAGTGAATTCCATCAGTTTTCCGAGGTCTTTGGAACTGACAGGAAGCAAACTGATCACCTACTCCACACCAAGGCATTAATCATTCATAGCAGCCTAATGTTTTCCCTCACTGTTTAATATTTGCCTTGTGAGGGCTTTTATGACTTAAAGTGAAGTGGCGGTGGGAATGAAGACATATCGCAGATGCAGGTAAATATGTGCATATAACCAGTCTTTTTCTCACAGCAATAATGTACGTTGACATTTTATTTACCTCCGATGGTTTTCCGCTAGTGCATGCCTTTGTGTTCAGAGTTTTAAGTAATACATTTTCATCCTGATGTATCTTTCAAATTTCTGTGGATCTGATCCCAACTCTACCATGGAGCTTATTTATACCTACGCGTGTATCTTTTTCTGCCTACCTGAACCCTCTGGTTTGTTCTTCCTTTGTTCCAATTTACTCTTTCCGAGACCTTCTGCCATTTGATGGGATGAGATATTTTAAAGGAATTTGAAGATAATAGGAACTGCAGAAATACTGTCACCTGCATCCTGCTTCAGCATAAAGTCCTCGTTCCATCCCCAAACTTACCTGCATATTTAGTTTTCAGAATTATATTCTCACCTTTTGATTACTATGCCACTGAAAATGTTTGTTCATCCCTTTATCCAGTGCTTTCGAAACACGGACAGGTGGTACTATGCCGTTCATGCTATTTTTCTGCTGTTAGCCACAATTTGAAAGAGAAGATAGATTTGCTGAAGAAATAAATGTTTATACACAATTTTCTTTATTGTCCTCATGCTAGGTATTCTTCATGGACCTGAGACACTCAGAGAATGTTACCGAAACAGAAGACATTCACAAGAATAGCTTTAAAAAGACCAGTAGGAGAATTACCACAATTATTCCCTTCCTGTTAGGAAATCAGCATGCAACCATTTTTGTCCTTGTAAATAACGCAAACGTTTTAAAGAGGTTGCAGCCTCCAAATACTAGCGCATTAAAAATTCAGTGGAAAAAGTAAGCTTATAGCTGCTGTCGTTTTCCAGGGTCATCTTGTGCCCTGCTGGGACTGGTACTAGTTTGGTGCCACTAGGCTCACCCTCCTGGGCCCGTTCGTGGAGCATCTATGGGCGTAGAAGGGCTGAAGGAAGGAGTGGAGAGTGAAAGCAAATGGGAGTAAATATAAGATTTTGATGAAAATTACGAAATACTGTGTGAGCATCACACATGATTGAGAGCAGTGGTAAGTTTCATATTGGCCATCTGTTTATAAATGTGGGCATATAAATAAAGGAGAAACCGAGAGTAGGAGAAAAATGTTTCTCTCCATGAGTAGAAGGGTGAAGACACATAGTAATCCCTTAAATGTTGGTGGTGTGTGGTTTATACTATGATTAGTGTAACTTTGTTATTTCAAGGCTTGTCTTTGAGAGCAGTCCCCAAGTGCAGAAAGACAGGCACTCAGATAATTGGTAATGACTGAATAAAGCCATGTCTTCTGACTCCAAGGCCTGTGTTTGACTTTCTGCCGCATCCTTGAAAATGCAGACTCAGAGATGGTGTGTGTAACAGACTGTAAGGAACGTGCTGGCAGAATGGGGAATGTTTTAGCAGAGTAAAAGATTTTGAGAAGTCCACGAGACTGTTTTAAAACTTACTGTCTCCTCGCAACAGAGCTAAAGTTCCCCGCAAAAGGCACTTTTTTCCAACTGGTTTTCCTACATGGGAATTTTTAAGTACTTTTTTTTTTTTCCTTTTAGGTTTTATTTATTTATCTTTAGAGGGGAAGGGAAGGAGAGAGGGAGAGAAACACCAATGTGCGGTTGCCTCTTGTATGTCCCCTGCTGGGAACTGGCCTGCAACCCAGGCATGTGCCCTGACTGGGAATCGAACCGCGATCCTTCGGTTCGCAGGCCCGCGCTCTACATGGGAATTTTTAAAGGTGAACAGGAAAGTATCACACTTTGCGTTGGAGAAATTTTAGGACTCCTTAAAACATAATCTATTTCCCTTGCATATCTCCCCGTAATGCCGCGTGAGACTACACAGAGTGAGCTTCGGTGTAGTTATTTTTCCTATTTCCTTAGGTGACAAAGTCATTTTCCACATACCTTGCATAATTCCTGCAGACGATTTTCGAGAGGTCTTTTGGCATGTGCAATTATTTATCATCAAATATTTCTAAACGGAAGTGCTAAGAGACATGACAGACCAGAGACAGCTAATCCCGAGGCCGCTCTGAATGACGGACTCGGAGACAACACGGACATTTCCAAAGGAGCCAAGCGCCAGCCTGCAGAATTGCCTTTCCTCACTAGATGTGGGTCCTCGCTGTTCAAAAACGAACATGGAAATCATGGGCAAGGTATCTTAGTAGAATTGCAACAGCTGCCTCACTATATACAATGAACATATGCCTCGTTTTTAAAAAGCTACAGAAACTACTTGAAGATTAACATGTTTAGAAAAAGGCGTTTTAATACTATAAGAATATTTCTGAAGTCAGTGTTTACACCTGTGCCAATCCACATTTAGCCACTGCAAATCCAAATACAATTTACTTTGGAAATGAAGTTTCTTACCTGCTGGTACTTAAGAGTAATTGCTGGTTTTAGTTTAAATTATTGCATGCCATCCAGGGCCAAAAATGAATGCAGGTATGAATGAGTGAGTGAGTGAATGAATGAATGTATGAATGAATGGGAGAGTGAGTGAGTGAATGAATGAATATACTTCCATTGCCGATGTCTGTAGTGAATGCTTCAGTCTGTTCGCCTCAGCTGTCTTCGAGACCCCTGTCCCAGCGCTTGGTGGGTGCCTGTGGGATGCTTTGCTGTGCACTTCCTCTCGAAAACAAATAGGCTTCCTATGTCTAATACACGGACTAAAAGCGTAAGAGATGGGATCCACGAAACAATAGGGCTTTGGGGTGTGTATCCCAGGACTTGGGTTTTTATTTTTTGCTTTTGAGTGTGAAGAGGGAATACTATTTAATGAGCATCTTTAATTTTTTGGATTCTATAAAAGAAGGTATTTTTTTCTTTTACTTGAAAATGAAGAAACAGAGACCCAGAGAAGTCACTCAGTCTCACTTTCTGAGGGCAAACTCTGTCCCCATTGCTCCTTTAGTGGTTATGAGTCATGCAGGACAGCAAGGACCCCTCAGCCTCAGTGACTAAGCTGATGACTCAGCTCTTTCTTTCACCAAGATATCGAGGTGAAAGGAATGAAAAAATTATATTTCTGCATTTCCATATGATAGTGCTAATATTTTCTTTCTCTGGATAATTTTTAATGCCAGAGGAGACTTTTGGGCTGTCTTCATAACAGCTGGAAATTACTTTCCTTGATGAAATCGAATTATTATTACTAGTAGACTATTGTTGAAAGAAAACTGGACGCTAAATAGAAGATCTGTCACTTTTGCTTGTGATGAAACGAACAAGTCACTTATCTTCCCTGGGGCTCAGCTTGTTCATCCTGAAGAGGGAGAGATTGGACCGGCAGCACCTCCAGAGGCGGCAGACAGGGCCCGGGTCCAGCGGGAAGATGCTGGGGCAGGTGAAGCTTTGGTGACAGTGAAGTCGTTTGTCTCTGCACTGCCTGGTGAAGGCAGCGCCCTGAAGATGGCCCTTCTGGCATCTCCAGTCCCACACCTAACGAAGGGCTTTGAAGAGGAGCTACCAGAAAAATGGGTCCTTCCGTACATTGCTCAGAATCAGGCCAGATTTGAGATTAAATCACAAGGGGAAGAGGACCCTCAGAATTATCACCGTCGACACGGCCTTGGATGTACCGCATAGAATCCTCTACCCAACTTTGGGTGACTGTGAATTCCAGTCTCTACCTGGGCCCAGGACGGTGATTTTGTACCAGTATGTGTCCACTGGAAGCGTGTAGACGTTCGCTTTACCAGAGGAATGAATTTGAAATGAAAATACATTTTAATAGAAAATTAGAAAATAAATAAGATGAAGAGTTTGGGTTCAGTGAGCTCTGATGTCTTTTCTGGGTTTGCCAGATCAACAATATGCAAATGCAAAGCATTGTTGAATATGCATCAACAAAATGCAAATGTCTAGCCCAACATTTGGAAAGTTACCCCTGCAGCCAAAGCATTGTGTTGATATTCTGTCTGTTTACATCCCTTTTTCTCTGAATCCTGCCCGCTGCCCCACCCACCGACCCACTTTAATCTCTCTCTCTGTCCTCCCTCCTCCCAGGCACCTCCTACCTGGACGTATAGTAACTACGGTGGTGCTAACCATGTCTGGTTTTCACTTAAACAATTCTTAGGGTGTATCCAAGAAAATAATATATAATGTTATAAATTAATGCTGAAATCTAAATTATATTCATGTTGTTTTAAAGATTTTATTTACTTATTTTTAGAGAGAGGGGAAGAGAAGGAGAAAGAGAGGGAGAGAAACATCAATGTGTGGTTGCCTCTACACCCACCCCCATCCCTGCCCTAGACTTTGCCCACAACCCAAGCAGGTGCCCTGACTGGGAATTGAACCGGCAACCCTTTGGTTCGCAGGCCAGCGTTCAATCCACTGAGCCACACCAGCCGGGGCTATAGTATATTTTTAAGGCAAGCTGGGCTTGTGGGATCATGTCATTCGAAGCAGCGCCTTTATTTGAATATTCAAGCTGTGTGCAATGCCAGCTGCACTCACTGCCACCTCACGTTTTCCAAATAAATACACGAAGCAAGCAGTTGTCAAAGAACTTCGTTTTCAGGCGGACAGTCCCTTGGCTTTACTCGACAGGAAATGCGTAATGTGTATTAATACTGAATTCTAAATTATGTCCACATTATGCGTATTTTTAGACAAGTAGGAACTTGCAGGATCATGTAATTAGTAAGTTCATGGCATTGTATTTTCACTCCTTTTTCTTCACAGCAATAGGTTTCGCAGAAAGTTTGGTTGCTGCTGTTGTTTTAGTATGATTTGATTTGTTTTTGAATTTGCAGGGATATTTAAAGCTTTGATTTAAAAATATTTTTCAGAAAAATTTAAACAATTGGCTGTTCCCTGAATCTCTGAGTGGTTTGGTTCCCTCCAAATGAAATGCATATGGAGGTCAAAATCCTTTCTGGGGCTTACGTTAGTGTGCTGCGTTGCTCGAACAGCAGAGATTCATTCTCTCACAAATCTGGAGGCTAGAGCCCCAAATCAAGCTGTTGGCAGAGTTTGTTCCTCCTGAGGCTGTCGGACAGTCTCCTCATGCCTCTCACCCAGCTTCCGGGGGCACCCACCCCGGCAGTCCTGGGCTTGGGGACACGTCACCCTGATGTCCGCCTTCACGGTCACCAGGCATTCTCCCCATATGAATGTTCGCTCCTATGTTCAAATTCCCTCGTTTTGTACGGACACCAGGCACTGGATTAGAGCCCAAACCAATGCCTTAACTTATTACCTCTACCACGAACCTGTTTCCAAATGAGGTCACCTTCTCAGGTGTCAGGGGTTAGGATTCCAATATATGAATTTGGGGGAAGCACAATTCGACCTATCACAGTGATCACTTCTCACAATAAAACCAAACAGAAAGGAAAAGTTAAAGGTTCAAAGGAATGTCGTAGCCATAAATCTCTATAAACCATGGTCTGAAGTTATGACCTCTGAGGATTTTAGGGGGAGAAGATGACCTCTGACTTTTCATATGGAGCAAGTAATTTGGTATTACTGTTGTGTTATTCAAGCCCTCTGTCTTCTTCAGGAAGCTTGAACTAGTTCCTCGTCCTTTCCCCCACCGTGTACGTCTTTCCTGTACTCACTGATGTAGCGGGTGTGTGTCGAACACCTGCAGTGCTGGGCGTGGTTCCAGGCACTACCCGTGTTGTCAGGAGTGAAAAGGACTCTGGTCCTGTGCAGCTTATAGCCTAGGGGACAGAGAGGTATTCATCACATAATAGTATTCAATGTAAACCTCCATCCGGATAGGGCTATCAAATAAAGTAGGGCTCGTACGGTGAGGTCCACTTAAGCTCATGGGGTTGCTTTGCAGGGCCCGTTAACGAAGCCCACCCTGGAGAGCTGATGCCCCAGCTGGGGTCAGGAGGCTGCGCGGGTGTTAACCTGGTGGAGAGGGAAGGGGGCCTTCCAGGCAGAAGGCACAGCAGGTCCAGCGGCCCAGAGGCAGAAGAGAATGGTGCATTCGAGAACCCGCACCCATAAGAACAAAAAGAAAATGCGTGGCTGGAATGCCAAGACCTAGAGTGAGCCAAGTGGGCAGTGAGTGGAGAGAGGGTCTTTATTTCCAGAGGGTGGGAAGTCGTGGAAGTGTTTCCAGGAGACATGT
Organism: Glossophaga mutica; assembly: GCA_039655065.1. Taxonomy (NCBI): domain Eukaryota; kingdom Metazoa; phylum Chordata; class Mammalia; order Chiroptera; family Phyllostomidae; genus Glossophaga; species Glossophaga mutica. The sequence goes on along the minus strand of CM077313.1, from coordinate 5,048,430 downwards.
GGCAGAGTCAGATCTGTTCTTCAAAAAGATCGCTCCAGCAGCAGCAGTGTTGAGACCCAGCCCCGGCCTGGCCGGAGACTGGCGGACGGTTGCAGCGGTCCGGCTGAGAGATGGCGGTGGCCCATGCTCTGGTGGCGGTGGCAGGCACTGATAGGACCCCTCACCTTCAGCAGGTGTGCGGTGGGTCAGACGGACAGATTCTGTGACTGAGTGGGTGTGGGGGTTAAGGAGGAGCAAACAATCAGCAATGAGTTTCTTGTTTACAAAAGCGGGAGTGAAAACGCTGAATGAGGACCAGCTTCAGGAGGGAAAACCATGATTTGGGGTTTGGAAATGTTGAGTTCCGTGTGGCTTTGAGACGCCTCGATGCAGATAGCAAGCAGGCAACTGTACGCTTCCATCTGAGGCTCAGAAGCAGGTCGTGGTGCCGTGTCCATGTTCTGGGGTCATGTGTGTACAGTTCACGGAACTCTGGATGTCGGTGAGCTGTCCTAGGGAGAGGAAATTGAGTGATCAGAGTTCCTAAAGTCATCTTGGAGACACTCCTCCATTTAATTCCTGGACGAGAGATGGTGTTTCAACAGGCAGAGCAGCCAAAGGAAAGAAACTCAAGCCTCTGGAGCAAGTGAAGCCGGGCGGGAGACAACGCTGGCTCAGGAGGGAAGGAGCCGAGTGCTGCTGAGAGTCCGAGGAGATGAGGAACAGCAGTAACCTCAGACATGGGGTAACACGGTGCCCCCCAACTCAGAAACCAGGAGGTGGTGACAGAGCTGAAGGTGCTTGCAATGACAGTGAGCTGTGGCGAGGATGGAAGGATGTCAGTTGGGTTAACCAGCTCAAGTGCACAGGACACAATGGTTGAAAACAAGGAGAAAAATCAGTAGAAGCCACGTTCTTAGGTGAGTGGTCTGCATTCTCAGGAAGGATGGGTACCCACCAGACCCAGGGACCTGAATCCGTGAGGAGTGGTGGTGCGGGGAGGCCAGGTCAGGGTGACAGCAAGGAGACGGCAGGGAGGGTAATATGCCAGATGGCACCGAGCGTCCTACGAGGAGGCCAGGAGGAAGGAAGTGGCAATGCCAAGTCAGGCCTCAGTCCCACCAACACGCCCAGGTCACCAGCACCAGGGAGAGAAGCAGCCAGCCCAGGAGGAGGCTGCGGGGGGTTGGGGGGTGGGGCAGGCCACTGCCCAGGGAGTGGGGTCAGGGCACAGAGCCGGAGGAAGACCTGGGGAAAGAGGTTTTAGAGGGGGTTATGATTTCAGAAGGCGCAGCAGGAGGATTTCAGGGGTCTGTGGATTCAGGGAGGGAAGAGCAGACCAGGTAGCGAGGACCATGGTTTAGCAGAGAACAGAGGCTCGAGGGTGGAGGCTTTCATGAAAGTGGTGACCCACTTTCATGGTGGGGAGCCTGTAGACAGGAGCTCCGGCACTGCACGTGGCTGGAGAATGCGACACCCTCACAGCGGTGAGAGAGGTCTCAGGAGCTGAATGGCAACTCACGGTGACCTGGCTGGTTCGGGCTCAGCCAGGGGTAGGTCACAGGAAGTGTCCGTAGGAGCAACTGAATTTTCAGACTATTTCGTTGATAAGATTCTGTACATTAAAAATAAAACGGGGGTGGTCACATGGTCAAGCTCAGATGTTAATTCTGTACAAAGAAATTCCAAAATAGTCCCTTCACACCCAAGCATTCAAACAATTAATTAATGACTTGAATTATGTATTATTTTAGCTATTTTTGTATCATGTATGTATAGCCTGGAGCTGTACTTTAAGGAGATGCTAAAATATTTACCTATTTGAAGTAGTTACCAGAAATGGGGCTGGGAGTGAGATGATAATTTTTGAAGGTGTTTGGAAAACAGGCTTGCAGATTTTCACCCCCACACACAAAACTCTGCAGAGAAGGCTACTTATTAACTTCCCATTAGTAGGACTTTTTTCATTGTATAATAAGCAATTAGCCAACCACATTAGGCAATAATGAGAACTAGTAATCACTTTTTTTTATTAGAGACATTAGAGTGGACTCATTTTAAAACAGCATTTAATGCATATGTTGTAATGAATATGCAAAAGGTATGAGTCACTTAAGCAAGGATTGTAATTCTCGGTACTCCTCCAACCAAAAATGACGGACTCGGGATGGGCTGAAATGCCAGGTAACTCTTCCCAACTGGTGGAAGTCCATGCTTCCTGTAATTCCTGAAGGACTGAGTGTATGTTACCAGGCGGATGGGTTCTGGGTGGTGTGAGGTTGTCTCCTGGACAGAATCCATTTCGTTGTCCTTATACTTGGCATGCCGCCAGGACTGGCAACAGAAATTATTGTCTCTCTGGTTGTGTGTGGTATCTTGGGTTGCTTGGTTTGTTGTGTATTTCAGAAACCCACAACTAACTCTTATTTCAGACATTTACTTGCCTGCGTAGATGGCTGTTAACTATGCAATTTGATGAAAACTCCACTGTCCTGGTCAGTTTTTGCATTCTTCTGAAGATTTTAAAGGAAAAAGGCAACTTTCGTAGGAAATAAAGCGTCTGCCTTCACCTTCTGTGAAGTTAGATAATTGTAACATGGCCCTTGCAGCCTGTGAGAGCAGAGTCTGGGGGTTGGCCCTTGCCACTTATTTCCCAGGTAAGATGACAAAGGCTGAGAGAGGCTAAGAGCATTGACGGAGTCCCTACCCCCGCCCCAGCCAGGCTTCTCGATGCCTGTGCTCTAGGCTGTTAAGAACCAGATATGAAGATCTTTACTGGGAATTGCATCGTGAATGATCTCGTCCTTTCCGGGGCTTTTGATACCATTTATATGCTAATTGCTTCCAGAAGTCTCTCTCTCTGGCACCACTCTTTTCCCTGAGCTGGATTCTCATGAGTCCTCCAATAGGATGTATTTTAAAGGTAGAAAGGAGGTCCTGCTGTTTCCATCTTTACGATCCATCCCAAAGGTGCTTCTCACCCTTCTCACTGTATCCCCAACATGGTTGCCTCTTCCTTCCACCAGTGCAGTCCCCGCTGGGCGGGTCCTTCTGTGTCCTAGCTGGCCTTTCCTCCAATGGGTAGCACAGCAGGACATGTTGTATTCTAAAATCTCTCCCCTGTTCCTACTTCTCTAGTGGCTTTCTATTGCCCTTAGCATGGGACTCCAGCTCCTCGTGTGATCCACCAGCCCCTGGGCAATCCAGTCTCGTCCACCTCGCTGCCTGTGGCTCACTCTGCTTGGACATTTCGTCAGTTGCACGTGTGAATCCTCTTAGAGCAGGGGACTCAAACTCATTTCCATCGGGGGCCCCATCAGCCTCGCAGTTGTCTTCAAAGGGCCGAATGTAATTTTAGGACTGTATAAATGTAACTACCGCCCTGGCTGGTGTAGCTCAGTGGATTGAGCGTGGGCTGCGAACCAAAGGGCCGAGGTTCGATTCCCAGTCAGGGCACATGCCTGGGTTGCAGGCCAGGTCCCCAGTGGGGGGCACATCAGAGGCAACTACACATTGATGTTTCTCTCCCTCTCTTTCTCCTTCCCTTCTCCTCTCTCTAAAAATAAAGAAATGAAATATTTTTTAAAAATGTAACTACTGCTTAACAGTTCATCGAGAGCTGACACAACCACCGGGTAGAAATAAGGTGCCAGGCCAGATAAAACAAGGTGGAGGGCCAGAATCAGCCCGCGGGCCTTGTGTTTGCCACCTGTGTCCCAGAGTGCCCAAGCCCTTACCTCTGCCTGGAGAGCCGTTGCCCCAAATCCTCAGGTACCGCCTCTCCTCATCGTTCAATTTCCTGCTTAAATGCCACCTGCTTGGAGAAGCCTTCCCCAAACAGCCTATGTCAAAGAGCTCACGGTCTGCCCTGGAACCCGCTACCACCCCTGATCTCTCTCCTTCATTCCACAAATCACTGTGAGATTATATTCTTTTTTAATTAAATTTATTGGGGTGACAGTGGTTAATACGGGCATACAGGTGTCAAGTGTACAATTCTGTGGTGTATCATTTGTATATTGCATTGTGTGTCCACCACCCAAAGTCAAGTCTTCTGTCACCATGTATTTGACCCCTTTGACCCTTCACAGTCCCCCCCAACCCCCTTCTCTCTGGTAACCACTGCGCTGTTGTCTGTGTCTGTGGATTTTTGTCTGTTTGTTTGTCATGTGTATTTGTGTGTTGCTTTCAGTTTTATATCCCACATGTGAGTGAAGTCGTATGGGTCTTAATTTTTTATGACTTATTTCACTTAGCATGATACACTCAAGATCCATCTGTGTTGTCACAAACAGCAGCATTTCAACTGTTCCTGTGGATGAGCAGTAGTATTCCATTGTATATATGTATCACGCCCTCTTTATCCAATCAACTAGCGAAGAACACTTTGGTTGTTTTCATGTCTTGGCTACTGTGAATTTGTTTTATTTTCTGTCTTCACCACCATGGGCAGGAAGAGCTCGGCTTTGCTCACTAGTGTATCCCTTTTAGCTGCATATAAGAGTGGAGTTCAATAAATAACCATTGAATAAAGATAATAATATACTTCTTCCACCGTGCTTTGATTTTTAAGGTCCAAGCACTATGGGTTGATTCAAGTCCCTGATATAAGGAAGTCTGATTTATTGTGTTACCTCCTACTTTCTCTACTCCCCTGTACCCCTCAAACCACACGTCATATTATTTCCATATTGTTATAATTGATGTCATTTATATCCTGTCCTATAACTTGAATATCACAGTTATGTCGAGACAGTTCTACATTTGCACAGATTCAATGTTACCCACTCTTTCTTTTACCACAGCTGCCTTTCCATCTGTTGGCTTGTGGAAGTTTATTTATTGCTGTGTTTTTAAAGAAATGCTCATGAGAGTTAAATTCTCAGAGGTCTTGTTTGTTAGGAAATATGTCCTGTTACCTATGCAGCAGTTTTTTTTCTGAGTATGACAATTGCTGCATCAAACCTTCTTTCCCTGAGGAATTTTTAGACTGCCCCCTGGTACCATTCATTACAACTCAGAGAATGCAGGCTGCCTGATTTCCTTTCTTTTGCTATTATTGTTCTATAAATTCACTACCACATTCTCATTTTTTATTAATTTCTACCAGAATTCACTGCTGGTTTATACTTTCTCTAGACATAGTTTTCTCTTTTAAAGATGCTTTTTTATTTTATCATTAATTTTTAAAGATGTCATCTATAAACATTAGTTGTATTTTTGCTTCATTATTATTTTTCTCTTACTAATAGTAATCCACATATCTGTTCTTTTTATTGTGTCCATTTTTCTCAAATAAGGCCTAGATGCCTCTGATTATATTTTCAGTTAAGCCTACTTTTCTTTGCGCTGATTTTTTTATGTGACCTTCATATCTGTGATGATGATTTTATTTTTTTCGTTCCATTTCTTTGTCAAGATCTGTCAACTCAATTTATAGCTACTTCTACTGTGTAACCATTTTTTTATCTTTTTTTCCCCTCATTTTCTTCCTTTTTTAAAAAAAGATTTTATTTATTTATTTTTAGAGAAGGGAAGGGAGGGAGAAAGAGAGGGAGAGAAACATCAGTGTGTGGTTGCCTCTCATGTGCCCCCTACTGGGGACCTGGCCCACAACCCAGGCATGTGCCCTGACTGGGAACCAAATTGGCAACCCTTTGGTTCACAGGCTGGCACTCAATCCACTGAGCCACACCAGCCAGGGCCTTCCTTTTTTTATTGTTGTTCAAGCACAGTTGTCTCCATTTTCCCGCCACTATTCCCCCCTGCCCCACCCTTCCCCACCTCCCACATTCAGTCCTACCCCGCTTTGGTTTTGTCCATGTGACCTTTATACAGGTTCCTTGATGATCCTCCCCCCGCCCCCGTTATCTTCTCCCCCCTCCCCTCTGGTTACTGTTAGTGTGTTCTTTATTTCCATGTCTCTGGTTATATTTTGCTTGCTTGTTTCGTTGATTAGGTTCCACTTGTAGGTGTAACCACGTCTTAATGAAGAAATACTTCTGTCTCTTTACCCCTTCTCTGGGCTCTTGTCACATAGAGGGACACAATCAGACCTTCCACCTGCTCCACAGTGCTTCTTATCTGACCTGTGTTCTCTCCCTCCTTCTGCTCACTGCACTTTTTCATCTTTAACACAGGCAGCATCTCTGCATAATGTCTTCTGTTCTTCCTTTTTGTGCTTACTCATCGCTGGATAGGGGAGCTCTTCCTGTTCCAGCCCTTTGCACAAGGAGAGTGTGGGGAAGGGCCAGGGTTGTAACTCGGGACAACACGCAGCAATTCTTCCCAATGTCCCCAGGTGACTGCCCCAGGCAACGGCTCTGCAGACCAGGTTCTTGTGCAGTGCTGGAGCGTGGCACAAGGAGGTTATTCGAGGAACACGTGTCACGTGCAAGTTCTCTGCTCAGCCACATGGACAGTCCAGCTGCAGAAAATGGGACGTGGCCATTCTTTCCTCACTCAGCGTTCTCCTCCCTACCACAGGCACAAGGAGCCTTGGTCCCCCGACCACGGGCCTAGGCCTTATTGTTCCAAGCTCAGATTTTTGTTTTTCCCACTTAGGATACCATCTAATTAGAAGGACTTTTGCTCTACCAGTTGATGGATAATTGGGTTCCCTTTACTTTTGGCTATTATTAATAATGCTGCTATGAACAGTTGTATGCAAGTATTCCCATGGATATACATTGTATTTTCCACGTTGCGGGGTGTATACCAAGGAGTTGAATTGCTAGGCCATGTTGTCATTCTACATTTAACCTCTTGAGGAATTCCACAGTGTTTCCCAAAGTGACTATAAAATTTTACACCGCCACCAACATTATCTGAAGGTTCCAATTTCTTCACATCCCTGTCAACACTTACTAATGTCCTTTTTCATTATTATTATGGTCTTCCTAGTGGGTGTGAAGTTGGCATTTGTAGTTTAGATTTTCATTTCCCTGATGACTAGTGATATTGGACATCTCTTTGTGTGCTTATTGTCCATTTATACATCCTACCCAGAAAAATTCCCATTCTTTATGTATCCTAACTGCAAATCTGTTACCAGATATAGGTCTGTGGTTTTGTTATCTCGTGATGTATTTTTCTGCTTTTGGTATGAGACTAATACTAGCCTCATAGAATTAGCGAGGAAATATTTCCTGCTCCTTTTCATGGAAGATTTGCTAACAAATTGTTATTAATTATGTTTAGGTGTTTTGTAGAATTTACCGGTGAACCCATCTGGACTTAGACATTTCTTTGTGGGTAGTTTTTAAGACTCCCTGGCTGGGTGGCTGAGTTGGGTGGAGCATGTGCTGTCCCATACACTAAGAGGCTGTGGGTTCAATTCTTTGTCAGGGCACATACCCAGCCAGTAGATTTGATCCCCAGTTGGGGTGCGTACGGGAGGCAACCACTTGATGTTTCTCTCGCACATCAGTGTTTCTCTCTATTTCTCCCTCTCTGTCTTTCTCCCTTCCTCTCTAAAATTAATAAACATCCTTGAATGGGGATTAAAAATAATTTTTAGTCCTTATTTATTATAGGCTATTAAGGCCTATTTGTTTTTGAGTCAGTTTTGGTAGTTTGTGTCTTTCTAAGCATTTGTCCATTGCATCTTAGTTAATTTGTTGGCATACAGTTGTTTGCAGTATTCCCTTATAATCCTTTTTATTTCCGTAGGTTAGTAGTAATGCCCACACTTCACTCCTGATTTTAGTATTTTGAGTATTTTTCCCCCTTGGGTCTGACTAGTTCAAGGTTTGTCAATTTTGTTGCTCTTTTCAAAGAACAAACTTTTGGGTTCACTGGTTATCTCTATTTTCTTCCTATTCCCTATTCTGTTTACCTCCACTGTAATCTTTATTATTTCCTTCCTTATTTTTTCTTGGGGCTTAGTTTGCTCTTTTCTCAGTATCTTAAGGTGCTATTTACCTGATATATCTTTTTCATTCTGTTACTTTTACCGACTTGTGGTTTTTCATCTAAAGTGGATCTTCTGTAGATAGCATACAGTTGGGTGTTGCTTTTCGTTGTTGTAGTTCAGTCTGACAGTCTCAGACTTTTGAGTTGTGTAATCCATTCGCATTCAACATTATCATCAATATAGTTTGGTTTATGTCTGCCATTTTATCTTTGTTTTCTATATGTCTCATGTCTTTTATGGTTTTGTATTTTTCTTTACTGTTTTTACAGCCTTAAGCAAATATTTTTAGTGGGGTTTTTTTTTTAATTTCTCTTTTTTCTTTATTGGCTGTGGTTGGTCTATCGGGCAGGGAGAAGCAGAGATCTTTACTCTCTCATTTTAAACCAGAAGTTCTCCATGCTGGGTCTTCATGCAGCAAATATTTCATGATACTTGCTACAGCCCTGGTAGATATGTATGAGTTTTATCACAAATGCTTCTCTCCTGAGTGTCTTTTCAGCTTGCTTCTGTGCCTGAGTCAGGGAGTACTAGTAAAGAAGTCTGGGCTCTTGTCACAATTCTGATTAACCAGTCTTGTGATCATGGGATATTCAGTAGCCTCTCGTGTAGTGATTTTCTTCAATGTAAAATGTAAAGTCACTACCTCTCATGATTTTTTAAATGTAAAATCCAAATGGATTTTATTTTATTTATCATTCCTTTTGATACCAATATGCTAAAATTCTATGAACACAGTGATTTTTACGGCCTCAAATGCATAAGCATATGCACCGGACGGTCTCATCTACGATGAAGATTTGGGGAAACAGGATTCAACTGGCCTCATACCATAGGAAGGTAATTATTTGGCCCACGCCACCGGCCAGTGCCCCACACACCATCTCCCTGTGTGTTAGCGCCTGTGATTCAGAGACAAAAAGAAATACAGACTCTGAAGTTTGAAATTCTTAATCTCTTTATTATAAGGTTGAAGGCTTTTTGAGAATTGTTTGTAGCATTGGGAAATGAAGGTAGGAAACAACGTCTATTCTTCATGGCCCAGATACTTCTTCTGTCACCTCAATAAATTTATGTGAGAAGGGTGATATGATTATACGGATAACCTAGTCCAAGATGCCTCATTAGAAAAGAGCTTCGCGTCAGTCCTATACCTGCGTCCAGTGATGTCGTAAACGTACCGTGTTAGTAAATCCATTATCCGCTGACTGTCGGCAGCATGCTCGCCTCCCAGGGAAGGCTCCTGTGCTATTATATAATAAGAAAACATGGTCCCTGCTCTAATAGGTTAAAAGGAAAGGTAGACTAAACACCAAGAGGCACTTTTAATTGTTGACAGTTGAAGGCAGCCTCAGCACAGATAATTCCAAAGGCGTTTCTATTTGACTTGGAATTTTAATAAGATTTTTGACAGATCTATTTCCCTAATTAGAGTTTATCTGGGGATAGTAGTAAGATAAGCCTATTCTCTAAGCACTTACCAACAGACTGGTAGAAGCCAGGGCTGCAAAGCATAGTGATTACAGCAGGAGGCTGGTCCGGGGTGAAACAACGTTCTGTGAATGATCCATAACAAGGAAAACCCTGATGTAGATCACCCACAATCAAATATCCATAAAACCACAGATGGCAAAGAAAGCAGGCGAGCTTCTCCGTAGCAGCACAGCTGGGCGAGGGCGCACAAAGGCGCTGACGGGGCTTCGTGGGGTGCCCGGAGCCAAGATGATCCGTCCGTGAATGCTCCTTGCTGATGCCCTCCTGCGGCACAGTTCATTAACAACTTCAAAAATGTTCCTGGTCCAGCTGTTTCATGGAACGACGTAGACTTTTATGACCTCTGTTTTTGAGTCTCATTCATTATTTTACTACCATTAATGAAGAGTAGATCTTAGACTATTGCATGTTCTAATTAGTCAATGATCGAAATCATGGAGAGAGTTTGAGCAATTTAATGGACTAAAGAATCCAGAACTATCTTGAAATTCGTGTTTCCGGGCTTATCTGCTTTCTGAGTGTCGGTCCCTCTCAGCCAGCGATCACTGCCTCCCACCCTGAGGCCCTCTTGTTACTTGCTACTCAGTCACAAATCCCACCCCCCGGTTCACAGTTCTGGTTGGAAGAGTGCAAGGCTCCCCTGACGGCCTCTCCATAATTCCTTTTGTAAGAAGGTATCCCAGGGAGATACCTGTACTTAGTCCTAATCACGTATTATGTCCTTTAGTCCTTCCCTGAGCAGTTTCTCAATTTACCTTCCTGTCCTATGAAGAGCTGTTCAGTTGAATACTTTGCATTGCACATTCTCTTAGTAGCACCCAAATGCGTTCTTATGGCTCAGCAATGAAGAAGGCGTTTGACAGCAGGGGATACTTGGTTTAACACATTACTCGGTCAGGCCATGGATGTGGAGGGGTAACCTTTCCATTTTAAGCCACTTGGTAACAACCATCCTGACAACATCCCCTAAAATATATTCCGTATAATATTATTTACATGGGATTTTATTTTTTTATTAATCGTTGTGCTTTTTCCATTACCCTTTAGTCATGTAATTACATGGAATTTTAATAAATACTTTGTCAAAGTAAGTTTAGGAAACATTGCATATAATAAAATTAGCAGGATGTGTTATTTTAGGAGTTATCAGTGGTCTGGATAGGCCAATGTGCCTTACAAATCTCCAAAAGGAATATGAGATAATGTAATTCCCCATATTTTTAATCATGGAGCAAGCAGGATAGGGTTCTGGAAAATACCCTTTGGCTGCTGTCCTAACACAAATTTATTAAAGTGAAGAGACGGGTGTTTGAATATACAGATCCCCGAGTGACAAGAAGATTATTTTTTCTCTTGTCTTACCTACTGACAACGTAAGTCACTTCTCTTCAGGGAAAAGTAAATGAAGGGATGGAAAGAATGGTAGCTACTTACTTCCTAATATTTGCTTCCCAGGATGTGTGGGCAGAATTTCTTATTTAATGGGTAGAAAATCTAAAATAAAAGGCAAGGGTTTCCTTATTTGTGAAGAACACAGCGGGGGGAGGGGGGGAACCCTAGTATTAGGTCACTCAACAATCTTGTAGGTCATCATTTGCTAATTCCTGATTTTGATCACGCAGCAGCTGAGCTGGGGACTGGGTGGGCACTGTGAAGAAGATGTGGCTCCAGCCCTACAGGGGTTCCATGCCCTTGGCCTCCACTACAATATATAGCAAGTGAATATAGTACCTAAGAGAAATACTCACGTGGTTTAGCTACAAAGTACAATAGAAAAAAGAAAGCAAGAGGTATTTGTCCTGCTGAGTGAGTCCAAGAAGATATTACCGGATAAGTGAAACTAGCTTGGGATTTGGGGAGCTGCGTAGGTTGTTATCAGACAAGAGGAAAAGAATTTCAGGAAAAGGGAAGGTCCCGGGTCAAGGCGCAGGTGCCTGGGACCGCAGGCTGTGTTCAGGAAGCCATGGGGGAACCTCTGTGGTTTGGAGATGGTACCCACAGTAGGCGGGCCACTGAGGCAGATGATCAGCTGAGAAGGGAGGTTGGGGTCAGGTTATTGTGAATTTTATCCGTTCGGCATTACTGGGGAGCCAGAGGACTGTCTTCCTCTCTCCACCCAGATCTTCACGGTGAAATCTTTCCGTGGAAGGAACACAGATGCGGTACGATGTATGCAGTAAGGGAAAAATAATTCACAGGCCTTCTCCAGGGGCACTGGAGGGCAGGTGCAAAAGAAATGGAATACATAAATTCTTGACACAACAAATATATAGCATGTGCCAAAATTAAATTAGATTAAAAAAATAAAACACAGGGTCCATCCAGCACAAATAACACCCGTTTTATCACAAAATATTTTATTACAAAATCATAAGCACATAATTCTGTAACATCACAATGTCATACTCAAGCACACCATGTGACATTTTTGGTCAAATGTTTAAATTAAAACTATAAATTATTACATCCACATCATTAACCTATCACCCACACTCAGGCAGGCGTTACTTCTGCCGCACCCAGTATGAGACAGTGAGGCATGAATGCTGTTGCTTGCGGCAATTGTTAAGCTCTGTGTTTGGAGCCAAAACCACCTAATTTTGACAAGCCTCCCCAGTGTCTCTGCCAATCATGCTGTCACCAAATATTGACTGTTTGCTATGTGCTAGGTAACAATCGTAATTGCTGAGGGAGGATATGATTTGGGGAACCCTCCATTTGTGTCCAAGTTGGCCCAATAATGTGGCCCATCAGGATAAGGAACTTCATCATCGACAAGAACTCTGGTGCAAGTATGAAATGAGATTCCCACCCACCCCACCTTTTTTGGACTGTACGCTGTGAAGCATAAATTTAGAACTGTAAAGTCAAGGCACCTTACAAAGAGAGTCACAACAACACATTTTAAGCAAAGGCAGCACCACCAGAGAAGAAGGAAAAAAAAATAGGTGTAGCTCCCCGTAGAGACTCCGCTGAAGGCCATGCCTCGTGTGGCTGTCTTGGGGCTCCCTCGCTTGTTACACGATGGTCCTCTGTGCCCGAGAGCCACACCTCACTGATCAGGTTCCACAGCACACAGGCGAAACCGTGTTGCTTCAGCACTTTGGAGGGCAAGAAATCGCTATGGCCTGCAGCAGCCGAAAAAGCAGATCTTTTAAAAGCTCTGGACCCAGCCTGGACCTTCAGACCAAACACTGGAGAACAAAACGGTATAAACAGAGTCTGGGACGTATGCTCTGTTTAAGGTCATCTTCGAAGAAGAGTTTCCGATCGGAAAAACTAAGGTTTGAATAAAGAGTTTTCAAACACACAGGATATTCTGTATTATTATTATATTATATCTCATTAATGTATATTACTATACAATTGTATCTCATAAGGATATAATGTATTTGCATGTTAAATAGGTGGTACAGCCTTTGGCAACCTTAGTGAACTTTATCAACCCGTTCCCTTCAAATGTATAAATTACTATTAACGTCTCATAAACCATTATTCACTTCACATAGGAGAAATTAACTATCATGGAAGCAGCAGCAATAGTAACAGTAGGAGTAATAATAATAAGTAGCATAAATAATTGAGAACCTAATAAAAAGGGAGAGGAAGCAACACCAGTGCAATACTGATGAACAGAGGGAAACCTGAGGTTGTGCGGATTAAACTGTTGCAATGGCTTTAGAAAGAAAGTGCCCTAAATCTCATTTCTTTAGTTATTCGAGATAAAGATGCTGGATCAGATTAGAAACGTTTTACTGAGAATTCAAAAGAAGAAAACACCTTACGTGTGGAATTCAGTTCTCCCTTTCTTTAGCAAAGAATAGCCAGGGGGAAAAAAAAAAATCCGTGTGCAAAGAAATGTGAGCTCTCACCCTGCAGTCAGTCCAGTGTTTTCCAGCCCAGAGCAGATTCTGGTTTTCGGGCACAAGTCGCCTGTTAGCAGAACCCTGTGCTTTATCATTAACAGAAAAGCAGCCTGCATTCTTGGGTGCTGAAGGGGCTGGGCACCCTGGGCGGCTCTGCCCTAGGACATGCTGGTAGCCGATCCCGGATTAGCACAGACCGGGCCCTGGGTAACAGGTTAGAAGCTGCGACCTCTGCCCTGAGCCGAGGTCCCTCTGTGTTCTTCAGGAGAGTCCACTTTGTCGTCTCTGACAGTCCCGGAGCTGGATGTTTGCTGACCTTGGAGAGAGTAATATCATTCGACTCTCAAAAGGCAGGAATGACATGAATCGGACGACAGGCCTGGCTTCCTCCATGGCGGCCGGAGGGTCTCCCCCTGGCTCTGGGAGGAACCGGTCCCTGTCGGTCCACCTCCCTGAGCTGCTGCATCTCGGCCCGTTTTGAGACTGTCGGCTGGGGGCCAGTGATGCCCATTTGGAGAAGCGGATGTTTAATGGGAATGCTTGTGAGCAGGAGCAGCTAGGAGACTGGGGGACGGCGCCCCATCTTGCAGAGACCCTGCAATAATGCCCAGCGACGTGGCACTGAGCTCTCCCCACAGCAGCAAAAGGAATCAGATTCTTTCCCGTTTCCTGGACTTCATTTCTTTGACCCGTGTCCGTGTCGGTCTCGTTAAGTCTAAGAGAGGGTGTGAATTCAGGTTCTTCTGTGGCTCCTGGCGGCCTTCCCTGTGTTCTTAACAATCCTGTAAGACAGCCATTGCCAACCTTTTCCCTCACATGGCACACACGTACTAATGACCAAACTTCTGTGGCGCACCAAATACGCATTTTTTGCCAGTCTGACAAAAAAAAAAAAAAATAGGTATAATATCGATTCGTTCACACCAGACAGCTACTGTTGCCTTGGCTGTCGTCACTTTTTTATCTGGCCGCCTAAGACAGGGCTGTCCAGCCTGCCGGCCGCCCGCAGCCCAACACGAAACCATAAATTTACTTAAAACATTACTTAGTGTTATTACTGAGATATGTACATTTTCTATATCAGCGATCAAAAACCTGGGGCCTGCTTGGCGATTTTAAAAGATTATTGTAAGAGGCCGCTGCATAATCAGGGTTATTATGTAAGGACTTTTTTGCTTATCTGTGTTGGCGGAGCTCACGAAAATTACGCACGGACCTATATTTTTGCTCATCAGTTTTCGTTAGCGTTTGTGTATTGAATGTGGGGCCCAAGATAGCTCCTCTTCTTCTAGTGTGGCCCAGAGGCGCCAAAAGGTTAGACAGCCCTGGTCTAAGGAACAAGAGGTCAGCGGCCCTGAGTAAATCGTCAGCTATTGCAATTTTTACAAACGCCTGCGGCACGCAGGTTGAAAATCACTGGTCTGAGACAATAGAAGGCAACAGGGTCATTTGCTCATGGCAAACTTTCTGAATTGCTGAGCCTTCTTCCCACCCAGTTTCAGATGACTTCTGATCTAATCCAGTTCCACATCAGGCGTTGAGAGCTTTACAAATACCAGAAACCCATAGTTGGAAGTCTGCCAAACCTATAAAAGCATCCACTAATATTTTTCAGGGAGTTTTAAAAATAGAGTAGCCTGTTTCCATCAGCGGATAACTTAATTAACCAATTCTCTGAGAGAGGCTTTCCCTAGTTTGGAAAACAATCCGTGATAATTAATGCTGGCATCCATACTTGACCAGGCGCCCCGCTGAGAAGTGTAGAATCTCCCTGGAAATTTTATTCCTCTCCTGGTCCTCCTTTGGGTCAGTAAAAGATTACTTCCATAACTCAAAACCTGATCAGATTACTCTCCTCCGAAAACCTTCCAAAGACTTCACATTTGCATCTGGGATAAAATTTGGAGGCCCTTGGCTTGCCCTTCAAGGCACTCCCCCGTCTTATCTCCTCCAGCTCACCACCTCCCACTACCTGCTCTGCTCACAGCTGCCTTATCTGTGTTCTTCAAAACCTACATTGATGGGTGTCTCGACTATCGAACCTAGTTATTCTCTGCAGCAGTAAGGAAATCCAAGACCTGCAGTTTGCTCTTGGTCAAACCTCCTTTTGTTCCTGGGTTCAGGCCTTCTAACGGCTCCCCCTCAATCATAATGATAACCAATTCAACACCATCCTTGGTTAATTGGCCGCAACTTGAGAGAATGCATTTTAAGTCCCCAGTGTGCTCTTAGAGCATTTTATCATTCTGTCCATCCATCCATCCATCCATCAAGTACTGTGTTCCAGAAAAGTTTTTATCCTACTACTCATTCATATTTTAAAGTGATTATAATTCTTTAGTAAGCATCTATTGCATACTAAAGATAAAAGTTGTTCTCTGTGCATAGGTAATTGAGTTTAGTCTTACTTAAACTCAATATACTAAGAAACAGAGTAGAATGTGATGAAAGAATATATTCAAGTTTTTAAGAAACATAACTGAGGGGCCCCTAACACATCCTGATTGGTAGTGTGGGAGTCAGAATGGTTTCTGTAAGAGTTGATCCATGCTAAGCGATAAACCATGAATAAGAGATACCGTGTTGGTTTCCAGAAGAACCTATCACGCTCTCATTGACACACGCTTAGCACTCCGTCAGTCACCAGGGAGTGCTCAGAAATGTTTGGGATTCATTCCGCAGTGAGTCATTCACTTGTTCTTTGTTTCAAAAAGTAAAGAAGGGGCATAAATAAATTTGGGGTGGACCTGTCTGGGACCTTGGCCCTAAATACCTTGGGGTGTCTCAGTTCTCCTCCACGTGGCCTCCCCTTCCGTGTGATGTCCCATGGTCCTGGGTCTCTCCACACGGCCCTCCTTACAGCCCATCAGCTGACATCCATTACAGTGCAAGCAAGAGCTGCCAGGACTCAGGACATCCGGGCCCCCAAAGGACACAGCATCACTTCTGCAGGGTCGTCCTGGTCAAAGACAGACCCAGGCCAGGCCAGATCAGGGGAGAAGACACTGAATCCATCTCTCCTGCACACAGCGGGGAAATTGCCGCTGGCCGTCCTTGGGGACTCTCTACTGCATTCATTCCCTCCTCCTCATGTCGCCTGACTTTCTCCATCCTCCCAAACACTGCGATGTGTACATTTGAACTTATTCAATGTATCTGAGGGGAATTGTTTGTTGTTAATGAGCCTTGCCTGTATCCAGCCCCTAACCTCACTGCATGATCCTCCCTGCATCCTGGAATTAATCTCTATGCTTCCAATATTCTTTGTTTGGTGGTGTAATTTATGGCCACATAACAATGCTGCCAGAACACAGCTTCTTTGTTAACGGAATTAGGACTCTAACGTGTAATTCTTTCTCATCCTTCAAGACCTGGTTAAATCCAACTTCTTCCATAAAGTCTTTATTGATCATCCTGAAGAAAATGGGATTTCTCTCTTTCTAACACTCATAGCAATCTATTTCTGGAACGTAGTCTGGTTTCAATTATGGTTACATAGGGGCCTGCCTTATCTCTCTAATAACAGAGAGAACTCAAGGCAGGTAGTAGGATCTACTCCTTTTTGAATTCTCAAAGCACTGAGGTGAGTCCATTACAGAGAGTGGGGTGTGTTTTTATTGAGTTGGCAGGGCTCAGGCTAGGATGGCCAGGCTTCTGGGGGAAGTTCCAGTCGAGGGGTGGGGGTAAGGCAGACAAAACATAATTCAGCACTTAGTTAGAAAGTCTGTACTTCGGGGATCCTGCCACCCCCTACTCACAGCATGACCAGGCAGTCACCTCTCTGGGGTGAGCCTGAATGAGGTACAGTGTGATCAGGAAGCTCTCCAGGACTGGCTTGATATGCTTGTTTCAGTTTAAGCTGTTTTCTCCCCTATTTCAGGAAATATTAGCACCTTCTTGAGAATCGCTTTCCACCTCTGGCACTCAGCGTACCCATTTGTAAGCCACAAAGGCTACTATTTATAGAGAATCTGTGTTAGCCAGGCACGGTGCTGATGCTCACGATGACACTCCTAGGTGCATTTTCTCTTATTTCCTTCTTTCAAAGGGGACCAGAGTGGAAGGAAGTTAAATGACTTGCCCAACTTTGCTGGGCAGAACTGGATTTAAACTCTTATCTGCTATGAGTTCCAGGTAACCCCCTATCAAGGACATGGCTGATAAGCTCTAAATTCCTCATAGCTCTTACCAGGCTTCTTACAATCTGCTGTTTCTATTCTCCTTCTCCTGGAGCAGCTCCCTGGTCCCACTTTTCTTCTTCTTTATCGCATTTAGAACTTCGGCTCAAGTTTCCCTTCGCAATTATTGGCTCCTCGGCTGGCAATTTTCTTTCTGCTCCGTGTCGTGTTCTGGTTCGTTATGCCAGAGTTTGTGTGGAGATTGAGACACAGCGTGGTTTTGCTAATGAGGAAATCCATGCTGCAGAGACAGGCTTGCTTTTTCTCAGTTCTTTAGAAAGGGTTGACCATGTCTAAGAGCCTTCCTGTGGAGATGAGAATACCCAGCACCAGCCTCTGCCTTGTGATTCTGAGTCAGCTCGGGTCACATTTCGATTTCTGAGTCAAAGTCTCCATCCCCACAGTGGGGAGCTTTACTGGGAACTGCCTTGTTTGGGGTGGCCATTCCTGAATATGGCAGAACAGACAATTCATCCAAAGCTGTTTTGTGGTTTTACTCAATGTGTGCTTAAAAGCAACGAATGTGGATGTTGGAAAATAATTTTCTTTTCTAACAGGCAAGGCCAAGCATTTCTCAACCTAATTCTTGGGTTCTTCTTCCTAAACAGCATTTAGTTTTAATTTCTAGGAAACCTTCAACTGGACTTTAATGTATCTTCCAGCACACTGGAAAAATGTTATCTTGTGAGATCACAGAACCATGGGTGGGCAGAGTAGAGGGTATGGACTTGTACGAACAGCTTGTGCAATCTTAGGAAATCTACTTTCTTTCTTAGTTTTAGTTCCTGTGCCAAAAAGAAAAAGCTATAGTTGCACGTACCTCTTAAGTTCTATGTCGAGGACAAAATTAGATAGTACGTCAAAGAGCTCACCACATAAATAGTAGGGTTTGTTTTGTTTTGTTTTTTCTATTGTGGAAATATTCTTTCAGTTACAATGTGCCCCTGACAACCTCTTGTATGTGGATTTAATATGGACAGGAAAATCTAACATTTCATTTTTATTTTCTTGACATTCAAAAAAGCAGTCTTCACCCTTTGTGTGAATTTCAGATAAGGGAAAAAATAGTATCTTAACTAAGAGCCTATATTGAAAACACGTATCTGCATAAATGTTGGGAATTATTTTGTAGTGATGTGAATATAATCTGATGACATATGAATGATGTCTTGTCTTCCCGACATGAATAAACATTAGGGACCATGCCCTCTTCCTGACCCTGTTATCTTTTTATAACTGTAGAATAAGTGACTGAAAGAGATCACTAAAATCAAAAGTTGTTTCCAATATTATCTTGACTGTTAGGATTTCAAATGCAGTTTTATCTCATTGCAAAGTTAAAATATCCAAATTTGTTTCTCACTCATTTGACAGTGCTAAATGACTGGTTGACTACTCTACCTAAATCAGTCCCTAATGAAGAGTGACAGTAGTTTCCATCTGTTAAAGAGAAGCAAGGACCAGCCCTGTAGCTACAACCACGAAGGCTGAATGAAGGTGTACCTGCATTGGCAGTCTTGTCTGAGAGGTGCTCAGTTCCATTGTGCAGGTTCAGAATCGATCCATAAAGTTTTGAGAAAGAAGGCGTGATCTCTTCATCGGTCTTATTCTCCAGTGATCAGTCTACTGTGGACTAAAGTCTTCTTAAAGAGGAGCAGCTTCACAGTGTCATTTCCTCCTGGCCTTTCTGGTCACCCCCACCTCAGCAGTTCCTGAAAAGAGAGCACTTCGATGATGCCTGGCCTAGAAGACCATCTAAAAAACAAGTGCGACCCGGGGCAGAAGTTCTGTACTAATAATGAATAAATAATCAGCACCATATTCTGGAACTAAATAAATAATAAAGATCCAGGAGTCCAGGAGGTGACATTTGTCAGAGACTTGGAAGAGGGGTGGGAACCCACCATGTGACAACCGAGGGCGAGCCGGAGCAGGGTCTCAGGGCTGGTCTGTCCACGCTGTTCCGGGAACTGTAAGGAGGTCGGGGTGCCAGCCGCACCCTTCCCACCTTATTCTTTAGGGACATGTATTTTCCCAAAACATACGAAGTATTTGGTTTGCCAAAGTAACGTCTATCATGAAATGATCATTAACTTTGATATCGGCACTCTTCTGCTCTCTTAGGGAGAAGCACAGTTCCCCTGAAAATGTAACAGTGAGAAAATAAAAAAAGCCGGTCAGCCCGGGAGCTGCCCCTTCCTGAGTCCCAGTCACAGAGAGAGCTCAGTCCGCTTTCAGCAGCTGCCCCGGCCTCAGCCTGGCTGTCCCACGTCCTGCCTCTTGGGCGTTCCCAGCCTCCAAGGCCCTAATGTTTCCTCTCTCTGCACTAGCTGGTTCTCAGAGAGGGGCTGATAAGCCATTAGCTCGTAGGGATGAATCGAACAATACATTCGTCCTTAAAAGAAGGAGTGTCCAATAGAATTTCAGGTGGCTGTGGGGAATGGGGGAGATCTTATATTGAAATTAGTTCTCTGTCTCACAGAGCAAGGGAACAGCCCTTTCTCGTGATGGATCAAAGTGCCCTGCTGGTCTAGATCGACAATATTAAGATATGCCATGTATGAGAGATGTACACACACATGCAAACAAACATCCCACACAACCACACACATAAGTGCATCCGTGCATACAAATTATGTACATTAAGGAACATGCACGTACTACATGTTAGGGAGCTTAGAATATAATACAATAAATTAAATTACATTACAGTCACCCGGCCCCTGCAGAGCAAGAAGAATTTAATTAAATCACAGAGTTTGAGGGAACATCAGATGATGGAAAAAAAAATTAGACGTCTCACCATACTGATTTGACAAAGCAAGTTTGGATGAGAAACAGACTCATGTCTTATGCTGTGTCATAATGCATCAGGATGTGTCAGTTTGAGATTTCACAATAATAAATAATTTCATTAAAAAGTACCTTTATAAAATGCTGGTGTCTCCAGGGGAAGGCAGAAGCATCACTACTTCCTAAACCAGGTAATCGATACTGTCCCTTAGCACGTCAATGGGATGGTGTATGCCTGGAACCTCTAATATCATGAAAGCCTTTTTCAGGCAAAAGAAAATGGGCATGAGTCTTTAAACTTGCATGCATGTGTATATGGTAGAGAGAAAACAAATAGAAGCAGAAGGCAGCTAGAATTTTTAAATGTCGTCGTTAATAGCTTCACAGTTGTATTGAGAACATCCAACAGGGTTACCTTCTGGGGCAGAAACCCAGATCGTTCCTACTGTTCTTGAAAAAGAAAGATGGAAAAGGGAACAAAAGACCTCTTAGCAAAAGAAGTGCTCTCTCGAAACACATGCTTCACTCCCAAATTCACCGTTCCACTCTCCAACGTCAGTTGTGTAAATGAGCAGCCCTGGCAGATAATTCATTGACCTGATCAGATGAAAATATTTGTATTCTGCACATGCACCCATGGAGGGAAATATCACTTCAGTTAGAGCAGTTAAGAAGTCTGAAGTCATTTTCCCAGCTAGCATTTAGCCATTCCGTTGAGATTGAAGGCATCTGGTACAATAACAGTTCTTATTAATTCCCTGCTCTTCATTTTAACGAATATTATAAGTCCTTTGTGATGTAAATTGTTTGGGCAAAATATGACGGTGCCTTATAACTAAAAAGTCGACACACAAGAAAGACAAAGTATTCATGAACAATAACTAACATTTACTGTTTGGCACTTTTAAAATGTTCTCTGTGAGATAATTTTTATTTCTGATTCATTTTTCTTTTAGCCTTTCCCAAAAGGGATTTAAATTAATTGCTTTTTCCAATGTGACTTTGATATTTCAGTTCCCCAAATCTTCCAAGGAAGATGCAGCTAAAGTGTCATTCTGGTTCTTTTATTTTCCTGGAGATGCTGATATTAAATATGGGTGTCACACTGGAAAATTCCACCAGAAGAAAAAGTTAAACAAGGCATAAAATTTACATTAGTAACATCCCATTAGTCCATCATCGAGAAGGCTTTTGTTACATGATTGTCATCATTTATGAAATTATTTTGGTGTCTTTTGTGGTCAATTTTGCCTGTAGGGATGAACCTTGTTCTGCATTTATCTCCTTCAGAATGTTGTAGCTGCATTTGGCATTTGTCCTTCAATATTCTCCTTTTTTGCAAAAGGATGAATTTAGCTTAGTTTAATCATAGTCATTCCTGATTACTCTCTCTGTAGAAAACAATTTGAAAGGCACATGATTTAATTAAAGAAAGTATTTGCATTGCCCTTTAAAACCTTTGTTTCATATTACTTATTGATTGTAAAACCAATTAGCTTTGCATGTAAAAATTTTATTGTTTTTTAGCATCCACCACCCTGCATGCCATTGGAAAGTCATCACTGGCCGAAATGCGTGTAGTTCCTAACTTTCAAACAAGAGGTATTCTGAAAGATCACTGCCAAATCAATGATTAAATTTGAAAAAAAAAATTTAATAAAATAATCCTAAAGGATGATTGGGATTTCTAGGTAAGATCTAAAGCAAAAATATTTATAACACTTTTGTTGATGTATTTAGTAATAATAATATACTTAAGAAAATAATGACAGGATATCATAGCCCTACATGGTGTGTTAAACCAAGGTCAAGAAGAGGGCACTGAGGTAGGAGGGGGAGCAGTGAGAGCGGTTCTTCATCAGAATTGTGATAATTGAGATATTCCACAGCCGGGGATCACAGGTCATTCATTAATCAGGGAGGGGAATGTGCCTCTGTGAACTGATGCTGGAGACCCACTATCAGAACTGATTTTGCTTCCTATTGCTACTGTACAAATGACCCTGATTTTAGTAGCTTTAACACAACCCAGATTTATTGTCTCACAGTTCTGTCGATCAGAAGTATGAGGTGGCACCAGCGGTTTCTCTGTTCTGGGTCTTAGGAGGCTGACATCAAGGTGTTAACCAGATGGAGTCCTGCCCAGAGGCTGTGGGAAGAATCCTTCCCAGGCTTCTTTGAGTGGTTTGCAGGATCCAACACCTGGTGGTTGCAGGACTGAGGTTCCTGTCCCCTTCCTGGACATCATTGGGGCTGCCCTTACCTGGTAGAGGCCTTTCTTGGTTCCTGCCCTGCATCTCAGAGCAGTTGGCCTGGAGTCTTCCTCAAGCTTGGAATCTGATTTTTCCTTCTAGTCAGTGACTGATCTCTCCTTTTAAGGGCCCATGTGATTCAATCGAGCCTACCCAAACAACCCATGGATAATTTATGTTAAGGTCTATAACTGTCATCGCATCTGCAAAATCCCTTTTGCCAGCTAAAGTAACATCCACACAGGTTCCTGTGGTCAGGGTGTAGGCCTATTTTAAGGGCCATTCTTCAGCCTACCCCACACACACATGATGTCATTTGAGCCGTTCTCCCAGAATCGAATCCATGGGTAGGTTGTATGCCCCAAAGCACACGTGGAAAACATAGCTTCCAGGGCTCAGGGAGTAGCCGGCATCACAGAATAGCAGGAAGCCCACTGGCCTCACAGGTCAGAATTAATGAGTACTCTCCTCAACAGTTCATAACCCCGCCTCACAGGGAAACCCTCGGGTATCTTCTCTTGTGCTTACATACTCTCAGGCTCCAGCTACCACCTTGATACACTACGTTGTGGCTTGTACTTAATTTCTAGTGAAAAAGTTAAATGGATTTCAAGTAAAAACAATGATCTGTTTCACTAACATCACCCAATGCATTGGCATAAGGAATTGTGCTTTAGATTACTTTAACAGAATTTCTTCCCAAAACATGAAAGCATCCGTCACCTTTTATCTTGCTTTCCCTTGAAGTAGGGTGGGTCTTTGGTAACCCTAGAGCTCCAGTAAGTCATTGGCAGTCCCTCCTTGTAGAGATGCCAACACACAGGTGTCCTGGGGTGGTAGGGGTAGAGGGACATTCCGATAGGATGGTCATGGGGACATTCCTGTTAGGAAATCGGTGTTTTAAGTTGATCATTCCATTTCTTAAAAATGTATAATTTAATATAATGTGAAATTGATAGAATGCATAAGTCTTACAGAAAATAGGAGTAAACAAATGCATTTGAGATTGAAACTATCCCAGAAACACTGCAAAGGAAATTTAGGTCTTGATCTAGAACTTCAAAAATATTGGTGATGATTAGTATATAGTTTAGTTTATGCTTACAAATGCTTTTTCAACAACCCTTTGGAATTATTAGGGCAGAAAATTATTTCCCTGAAAATTGACAAAGAAAAGTAAAGAGAAATGTGTTTTTCCTGTCTTTGCAAGAATTGTTTTTCCCAGTAATCAAAATGGTCAACTGACGGGGAAGAGCTTTTCTTTACAGAAATGTTAGTTAGCAAGGATAGCAGAAATGGTTGGTTGCGTTAGAAATCCACTAATCTGCCGTGTCGATCAAGTAACTGATTCAGGCAGTGGTCCTCAGCAATTGGACTCATTAGTGTAAATATTGAGGAAGAACGAGACAACAGAGGGACCAGGTTTTTCATTGTGACCGGAAGTGAGAAATCAGGATATTTTCCCCACCCTCCTGATGCAATGTAACAAACATAAAGCACACTGCACCCTGTATGAAGTTGTTTTGTCAGAAAGTTAGACCTCGATCTAATGGAGCCTCAATCAATATCTCCAGCCAAAAGGGAAGCGGCGGGGGGGGGGGGTGGGTGGGTGGAGAAATACTTCAATGACAACAATGAAACAAACATAAGAGTGAGGGGCATTTTATAGGACAAGTGACAGTTTCTGCCAAAAGTGAGTGGCATGGAGAAAAAGGGAGGAGGATGAGGGAGGAATTGCTATTGATTTACAAAGAGAGGGAGGGAGACTTGGGAGACTGAACAAACATAATATTTGGATTCTCTTTAGATCTTATTTTTTTAATATATCAACTATGAAAAGACATTTTTGAGTCAATTAAAAAATTTTAATGTGGACTGAACATGATACAAAGACATTATCATTAATATTAGGTGAGATATTATCACTTATTTCGTAAGAAAATATATTTTTAGAAATGGCTACTAAAGTGTTAAGACATGACACAACACGTTGATGAGATTTACTTTAAAAATCTTCAGCAAAGAAAAAAAATAAATCCAATGTGGCAAAAACTTGATAATTATGGAACCTAAGTGATGGATGTATGGGGATTCTTTCTACCATCTCCCTTTACCATACATCTCGTAGTTATAAAATTTTTCAATTACAATTTTTAAAAATCATGTCCACTTAGTTGTGTACGTATTTTAACAAAGAGCAGTTGTATCACTGGGCTGTTGTTCTGTAGTGGGCATCCTTATTTTATTAAGTATCACCCTCTTAAATACTGTTTTGTTGTTTTTTGGGGTTTTGGGGTTGGTTTGTTTGGGGTTTTTTTTTTTTTTTTTTTTTTTTTTGCAGTATTAGTCTAATTTCCTCGAGGCTCTGTAGCTGAGGGCCTATGTTAACTGATAAGGCTCTTTCTTCTTTGAAATATCCATTAATAGACAGCCCTCAATCAGAAACACCTTAATTCTGCTAATATAATTTGTATGCAGCTCTACCCTCTTCCAAGATTTGCAGAAACTAATCGTGTACTAACAAGGGAAGAAGAACAGTAATTGATCACATTTGCTGGCCTTAGAGAGAAGGGCAGTGATCAGTCTTGGAAGACTGCCTGAACGAACGCCAAGTGATGGATGCTATGCTTGCTATACCTTCCCTATAGCAAGAAAGACCCAGTCTGTTGGCCCACGCAGATGGCAGCCTTTTTTGGAAGTGTTAGGCAGAGCCACCAGAGGGAGATGCTTTGTCCACTCGAGTAAAAACTGCAGTTCTACCTTATCCCTGCCTTTCTCCCCTCCAAATTTAACAATGCTAATTTTAAGTTGGTTTCTATTTTTTCCCAATGGTTAATTATAATCCTTTCCCTTCATTAAGTTTAATTTTTCCAGTTTAAAAAAAACTATTAATAAAATGGTTTAAAGGCTAAGTGAAAATAAATCTCACTTTCTTAGGAGACTCTGTCACTTTCTTCCTTATACTCATAATTCCTATTTTCAGAGAAAGGGAAGGAAGAGAAGGCAGCTTATATTGAAATAATATCCTTCAAGGTACATTCCATAAATGGGTAAGTCAAGCAGCCCTCCTCTTGGTTTTTGTAGCATTCTTGAGACACTGAGTTCAGTCGGTTGGTGTTTCTTGTGTTTCTCATTCTGTTATACAGAGCACTTTTATTTATAGGAAGTTTAAGCTTTGGATGAAGCTCTGGTTAATTCAGTTTCTGGATACAAGAAGGGGTACTTCAACTTAAAGTTCACCCTGGTATTTCAATCACAGAGGTGAGAAAAGCAAGGGAAGGCACAGACCTCATTAGTGATGTAATGGGAAAAGAATCCGGTCTCAGATCAATGGTGCTGGTTCCTAAAGTTCTGGGGCGCGCCTTACCAGCACCAGAAAAGAGGTTAGGATGGGAAATGCAGGACTTTGTCCGGCTTCCTAATGGAGCCATTTTCCCCCCAACTCCCGGCAACCCCGCTTTATCATCTTTCTTTCCCCAGCCCCAGCCAGATCACCAATTTTCTACCCCAGGCCTTGATCCTCATTATTTAAATCAGTTCCCTTTCATTTACATTTTAGGTATGTTCCTATTAGTTTATACTTTAAAATATTTTATTTTTATTGGAGTATAACTTTCACATAGTAAGATACAGGCTTGGAACATGCCGTTGAATGTTTTGGCAAATGCATGCACCTGTGTTCTGCACCCCTGTATCATGATGATGGAATTTTCCATCAACCTAGAAAGCTCTTCCATCCCCCTTCCTAGGCTATCATGCCTTGCCACCCAAAGGAAACCCCTGAACTAACGTCTGTCAACCTAGATTAGGTTCACCTGTTTCAGAACTTCACCTAAATAGAGTAATACACAATATACTCTTTGACGTCTGCCTTTTTGCTTCATCATCATATTTTTGAGCTTTGCCTATGTTGCTGAATAGTATTCCATTGAATAAATGTACTCAGATTATTCATTTATTTCCCAGTTCATAGGCATTTGAGATGCTAATTTTTTACTATTATGAATAAAGTTGCTATGGACATTCTTATATAAGTCTTTTGGTAGCCCAATTTTTTAAAATCCCAGCTAGCAGTGGAATTGCTGTGCCATAAGGAAAGAATGTGTTTACGTTTATAAGAAACTGCTAAACAGTTTTCCAAAGAAGGTGTAGCCATCTACATATTCACCCAACAGGGGAAGGCCCCCCCAACCCCCACTCCCAACCCCGCATCCTAGGTTTTGCTTTCAGTTACCTGCAGTTAATCACGGTTCAAAAATATTACATGGAAAATAAATAATTCTTAAGCTTTAACCATGGGCTGTTTGGGTAGGAGTAGCTGTGATGAAGTCTCGCGAGACCCTCTCCGTCTTCCCGCGGATGTGAATCAGCCCGTGGTCACGTGGCCTCCACGCTCTTGACGCGGCCACTGGCTCGGTGGGTGCGCGGTCGCCATGTTGGTGGTTGTGTGTGGCTGTGTCGCAGAACTGGTGCTCAGGTCACCCTTACTTTACTTACTAATGTCCCCCACGAGCAAGAGCAGCGATGCGGGCAGCTCGGCTATGCCGAAGAGAAGCCATGAAGTGCTACCTTGAAGTAAAAGGTGAAAGCTGCGAGGTTGCTAACATCTGCGGAGCTTCTAATCGTAAAATTGTAAAGAAGGAAAAAGAAATTCATGCCAGCTTCGCCGGCGCAACTCCTCCTGCAGAAGTGACAGCCACAGCGCATGGTGCGTGCTCAGCTAAGATGGAGGAAGCGTTGCTGTTGTGGGTGGAAGACGTGAACGGCAAACCTGTTCCAACTGACCGCAGCGTGTTGCACGAGAAAGCAAGCGGTCCCCGGAGAGGAGTGGCCCCAGGCCGTCTAGTGTGAGCAAGGGACGGTTACACCGATTTGGGAAATGGCTTGGACTGAAAATTTTTTTAAAAATGACTGGAGGGTCTGTGTCTGCCAATGAAAAAGCTGCTGCCACATTTCCAGCACCGTTGAAGTCCATGGAAAAGAAAGGCAGGTCTTCGGTTGTGATGAAATTGGGCTTTTCTGCAAGAAGGTGCGCAGTAGAACCTACGTGTATAAAAATACAAAGGAGGCGCCAGGCATGAGGCAGGGAAGGACAGAGCAACTTGGGGACTCACGTGTCGGCGCCTCGAGGCACCCAGTACAGCCCGGCGTCGTGTGCAGAGCGGAGAACTTGAAATTCTCTGCCTGTTTTCTAGCAACGTAATCGGAAAGCGTCGGGGCAGCTATCTGCTTAAGGAATGGTTCCCCCAGGGCCTCCCAAGAAGGGTGAGTACAGACAGTAAGACAATTTGAGAGAGACCCCGTTCACATGGCTTTTATTACAATATATTGTTACAACTGCTCTATTTTATTATTAGTTATTGTTATTAATCTCTTACTGTGCCTAGTTTATCAAGTTAAGCTTTATTATAGGATGCATGTATAGGAAAAACATAATATATGTAGGGTTCGGAACAATCTGCAGCCTCAGGCATCCACTTGGGGTCTTGGAACGTATCCCCCAGCGGATGGGGGTGGGAGGACTACCGTAGTTCCAGTTGCTCCACCGTTACCTGAGTTTGGTGTGGCCAGCATTTTAAATTTTAGTGTTACTCCTTCTAGGGGGTATGCAGTGGTATGTCATTGTGGCTTTCATTTGTTTTCGCTTACTGACTAACGGTTCTGAGAGGTTTTTGTTCTTGCACAAAACGGTGTAACATACCCAGTGGCTATTGCGTATCTTTCTTTGTTCAACGTTCCAGTCACTTGTCTGTTCTTGGTGATTCCTTATTATTGAGTTATCTAAGTACCTTACTTTGGATCTAAATCCTGATACATAGATATAATTTCTGCTAGTCTGTGCCTGCCTCTTTATTTACTTAGTGATGCATTTTGCTGAAAGATAACGTCTGTGAGTTTTTAGTTCTGATGAAGTCCAGTTGAACAGTTTCTTCTTATTTTGCGATCCCTGCTTTCTCTGTACTAGCTAAAAAATCTTTGCCTGCCCAAGAACACAACAATATGCTCCTATATTTACTGACTCGTTGCAAATTAATTTTTGTATAAGGTGTGAGCTGGAGTTCAAAATTTATTTTTTTCTATAATTATTTAGTTTTTCAGAAATAGTTGTGGAAAAACTGAAAATTACATTTCTCTCCCCATTGAATCCTTTGCACCTTTGCTGACAATCAGTGACCACGTGGCTGTGTTTTATTTCTGCACTGTGCATCCCACCGATCTGTTTGTCTATTCACATGGCAGTGTCGTGCTTTAATTACTAAGCTTTATGTTTATAGTAAGCTCTTCAAGTACTAATTTGGAAACATTTCCAAAATACACTGTTGAATGGAAGAGTTTGCAGATCAGTGTATATAGCTCTTAGGAAAATAAGAGAAATCATATATGTGTTTTACTGCGCGTTAAAAACTCTGGAAGAGAACAAAAGATACTAATGACTCTACCGAGAGTGGTTGCCTGTGGCAGGTAGGGGTGCAGGGTGGTTGGGAAGATCCGGGGCAGGGGTGTGAAGACAAATTCTCATTATATTTTCAAACAATGTGTGTATCAGCTACTCAAAAATTTAATTGATTTTTAAAGAAACTAAATAGTACGGGAAATATATTAACTTCTCAGAATCAATACAATTTTAAAGTGAAAATTCATTGCAATATTTTCACGTCCAGTTATATTTATTCAGACCTTGAATTTTGTTAATATCCGATTTATTTATTCAGCAAATATTTATTGAGTGCGTATTATGTGTCAAGCATGTTTTAAGCACTAGGAATGTAGGAGTGAACAAAATTGACATGTTCCTTATGTTCATGGCACGTACATTCTAGAGGAGAGAAAAGGATAAATGGTAAACAAAAGAGGTGTTTTGCTGAATCTGATTAAGTACTGTGAACGAAATGAAAACAAGAGGGAGAGGCAGGCAGGCAGGCAGGCAGGCAGGAGTGAGATGTGGGCTCCGGAGAGGACTTTGAGAGGAAATAGCTCGTGAGCCGAGGCCCAGTCGCCAAGAATGATGCACAGGTGTGAAGAATCGCGGCGGCGGGTAGGGGCCACTTCTCAGGCAGAGTGAGCTGCCCAGGCCTTGAGGGTGAGCGTGGCTGCGGAGAAACAGGAGGCGGGCTGACGGGGCGCCAGGGCAGAGAGAATGAGGCACGGGGAGACCGTGGAGGCAGGCAGGGGCCCAGTGAAGCAGAACTTCATGGAACATGATGAGGAATTGGGATTTTATTCTACGTGCAGTGGAAAGTTATTGAAGGCTGTTAGAAAGTGAAGGCGTGAAAGGATCTGATCCATGTTAAAAACAAAACACTTTGACCTTGTTGGGGGAAGAGTAGATTAACAGGCGTTGGCAGTGAGGAAGGAAGAAAATCAAGAATTACATCATGTCAACCAAGAAAGAAAAGGGTTTGAAAAGTAAGAAAGCCCCTACCTGTTCCAACCGAGGACAGAATGCTGTCCACTGGACTTACTGACATGGAAGTCCTCTACGTCTGACATGACCCATTCTGTGGCATGGCAGGCCCAGAAGACAGGCCAGAACATGCTGGAACGTGAATGGATTCTCTGTATGTCGTGTCTCTGTCCTCATCGCAGAGAGAGAGAGAGAGAGAGAAAGGATGAATGAGAGAAAAGTAGAGAAGAGAATGAAAATTTAGATAGTCCTTTCGAGTGCTCTATAAAGGCAATAAAAACGCAGAAACCCAGAAGGGCACATCTGTGCGTTGATTCAGCACCTTTGGTACATACTAAAATCCTTACAAGGAAAACCACTTTATAACAAGGTGCCCTTAGTGTTTTAGTGACTAAATCCCCATGAATATATCCAAAAAGAGTGTATTTTATATCATCTTATCCTGTTGGAAGTAATAGTACTAGAAACTTCACTGAAATTTTTAATCCACCTTCTAGGTATATTTTAGGAAGTTGTATATTTTCCCTATTTCTCAAACCTGTCCAATTATTATTCCAAAGTGTCCGTATATAAAGCCATCTCCACCTCCCTGTTCACCCTGCTCAACCCATGTCAGCAGTATTAACAGCCCCGGAGCGATTAAGCTGCATCACTAACACCTGAGGAATCGTGTCCTGGTCATGGACACCCCTCATCAAGTGGGCACCAAAAGGGTGGTCCGCAGTTTGATGCTGATCTTGTCAAAGGGGGTATAGACTGTCACTGAGACACATTTTCAGTCGGCTACGTGGCTGTCATATAGAGTGGGAGGGTTTTACTGGGGGGCTTATTACTTATAAAAATGATGTGTAAATTTAAGTATTTTACCACTCATATATGCTCTCCATCACCTCTTAAAGAGATGAAATTGGATACAGAGAGTGTATATATATTTTAAAGATTTTATTTATTTTTAGAGAGAGGGGAAGGGAGAAAGGGAGAGAAACATCAATGTGTGGTTGCCTCTTGTGCACCCCCAGCTTGGGACCTGGCCCGCAACCCAGGCATGTGCTGGGACTGGGAATCTAACCGGCAACCCTTTGGTTCTCAGGCTGGTGCTCAGTCCACTGAGCCACACCAACCAGGGCCAGAAAGTATATTTTAGTGGAAGGGCATGTTGTCTTCTCCAGTAGATTCTGGATGTAAAGCTTTTTTCACAATAATCCAGAGCTTTCCAAACTGTGTATTTGGCTCCCTCTGTTCACACCCTCTGCTGAGGCCCTTGTGTGTTTAACTATAATGGAAAATAGTAGGTCCTTTTCCCCTCAGTTTTATACATTCCACTTTCTTTTCTCTTCTATGGTGAATTCATGGGTGTCCCCCCAGTTTTCTGCCTCTGAGGGAGCCTTCAGTTCTCACCCCTTTCTTCTGCAGCCTGGATTGCAAGAAACGCCATTGTAATCAGCAAGCTGTCCTGCTGCTAAAAGCCATTAGTGCCAGTGTTTTTAATGACCCACCTGTGTGAATGTGGTGATTTAAGAGGCAGAGTTATTCCTCGTCTCTCCCTAGGGCCTAGTTCTTAAACGAGTTTCCTATGCTGTTTACTCCTCTAACATAAAGAGTATTAACCACTACCCACCACACTTCATATATCAGCGCCTCGAGTTGAGTAATGGGGAGCTTAAAACATAACGCCACATTCCAGGTATGAAGCCACCCGCCCTGAAGAAGCGAGGCACCCCTCATTTTAGCCGAAGGAAGTTGAGTAACACCACCATTGGCTCTGAAGTTATGTTGTTTTCCTCTGGGCACTAGAGGGTGAGAGAGGCGTAGTTAGATTTCTTTTAGGAACTAAACACATTAGAAGGAACCTACAAAATCAATACCAATTACTTGCAAGCAAGGGCTGAAAAGTCATTGAAGCTATAGAGTGCACACGTAGGTGACCGGCTTAAAACAAAGAGCATGTGGCCTGGCTAAAAGCTCTTGTGATGTAGAGGCGAAGTAGCAAAGTTCTTTTCCACTTTTTTGTGTGTGTGTGACAATTTGGTATTAATTCATCATACCCAACAATTGTTACACATAAAAAGAAAAAATAAAGCGGCAGATAACTCACCGTAAGCAGAATATTTTCCTGGCTTCCAGGCATGACTGAGGTTTGAGTTGTCTTTCTAGCGAGCATCAAGGCGTTGGAAAGGCGTGTGGGGAAGGCTTATCTGTGTACACCAGCAACCCTTCCCATTCAGCGTCCAGGCTTCTGCCTGCCAGTATTATGTGTTTACGCCTCAAGATTGTATTTAGCAGAAATTCACTTTGAGCAGCCTGGTGCAGCCTTTAGAGGTTTAACTGTGTAGTCGCTCTTTCATTCGAAAGACTGAAATGATGCCTTTCAAATTCCTGGATTTCTTAAATCATCTGAGATTGAACAGAGAACAGAATTTCTTCCTTTCTCAATATCTTCCAATGCCTCAGAGAGGGGGACACATGTCTGTTAAGACGTGGACCCAGAAACCTCACCCCCTGGCAGGTCGCAGTGGAGAAGTCCTGAGGACCCCCTAAGTCTCTCCAGCTTTGCCCGTTCAAGTCCATGACCAATTAATGTGTGAGTATGTGTATGGGGGTGGAGTGACATTCCGTAGAATTCCTCATAGGTTACAGCCCTACTTACCACACAAAAGAGACAATACGGAGTTAATGCCCATTATTCAGTCTCATGTCAGAAGGAGAGAGTCTGGGGACGCCTCTGTCACCAACAGAAACACCACAGAAGGCACCCTCTGGGTCCCTTTGGACAGCTATTTTCCTGGACTTCTGGTTTGCTGTCTCTGAGCCTAGAATGGTTGCTGTCTCTGAGCCTAGAATTACCACCTTAACACTTGGAAGATTGGTCTGAAAACATTTTATAACCCCCAAAGTCCCTTCTCACTAGCTTCTTTAAAAAAAATTGCAGAACTTCTCATTAATATTTGGGGGAAAAGGGAAGTGAATATTTGGCCACACAATGCCTGAAAATGAAGGCTCTCGGTACTGCTCGGGGGACCACAAACAAAGGTGTGTGTTCCCCGTGACAGCCATCCAGCACTTTGCGTAAAGGGGAAGACCAAGAAGGGGGTTTTGCTGAAGGTGAGCTCAGGAAGTTTCAGAATTAGCTGATGGGAAGTAAAGCAGTCTTACAGAATGTACAAAACACCGGTAAATTCACTTGCCACGGGTAGTACTAAAAGCGAAATGCTGCTTGAAAAGTCTAATATTTTCTGAATATAATGTTCTCCAATTTTTTATGGTTTTAAAAAGTATTAATATTGGGATTCGGTAGTTATATTTGCTTTTATCCTTTGAGACAAAAATGATTCCCATTTTCATTTCACACTTGCAGCTGTTGAAAGCAAACTGGAAAGGGCAGGCGGTGTGCATGCACCCTCAGCTCCGTGGCCTGTGCAGTGTGTGTGTGTGTGTGTGTGTGTGTGTGTGTGTGTAGACTCGGCGGTGCCTTCACTGGGTGTTCCAGGGGTGTCAGGGCGGGGGTTAACGGAGTATCGACCTGACGACTTGTTGAGACAGGTCCTTCTCTTCATTCGGTTGGTGTGTTTCATATTACAGTTGCCTCTAACACTGCACTTCACAACTCCAATTAGTACAGTTGGGTAGGAGTTTACAATAAAGCTACAAACAGCATTGTTGTGAAAGTGTGTCTTGAGAGGAGACACTAGGATTATCGTTCCTTGGGAAGAAAACTCTGAAGTGTGATAATCATCTTCGATAAAATTTAAAGTAAAATCATAAAGGGATATGAGACTTCTGTTGGGACATAGAAAGCAGTAGAAATTGTGCACCTACTGTGTGCAGACACAGGCATGGTATCTTTCACAAGGTGTTTATAATCAGCTCAAAGGAGAAACTGCATGCAAAAATACGCAAAACAGCAAGAGGACAGCTGTGGGCTATGGACAAGGGGCAGAGGTAAGGGGGGCTCTGAGAGCCTGCAGGGGGCAGAGAGCTCAGTGGACTGGAGAGGCCAAGAAGGACTTTCTGCAAGGATCATAAGGAGGGAGGCGTTGCAGGTGGGATGTGACCTAAGAGGAAAGGCAGATGTAGCGTGGTACCGTGAAACGGCCCACTTGGACTTCAGTTCTTGGTTTGTGCAGAAGAACCACGTGGGCAGACTTTGAGCAACACTTCGCCCCAGGGTAAGGGGGCGTAGACATTCCACATGAGCCAGGCAGTGCAGGCCATGGGCGGCTGACAAGCTGGGGTGTGTCGTGCGGAGTCCCACAGAGAAAGACGTGGCAGCCGTGTGCTGGGCGGGTTTAGGGAAAGACCAAGGCCAGGAAAACTAAGGAAAAGTTTCAACAGGAAAAGAAAGGAATTAATTGGACTTTTTGCCTGAGATTTCTAATACAAATAGTGCAAAAGGAAATTACAAGATCGAGTACAACAAAGATTTAAAATGTGTAAGTGATGATGCTATAATCCTATAACTTACTCAGTTGTTAGGAATCCGAAATTCTGATTCTGTAATTGGAACACTTCTAGAATTCTGCATCCTATTTGACATTAGTTTAACTTAAAGTTTCCTGTAAGTTTCAAACCAGTTAATTTGATTTTTATCAAGGAGACTGTCTTAATTTATAGTTTAATATTGGGCAGAAATGGAAACTAAGAAATGATAGCCTATATTCTATATTTGATCCATAAATATTTCAAATCCAAATTTAATGACTCTAATCATTTTGTGTTTGTACTCCAAGGTTTTCTTCTCATAGTTTATCAACAATATCCATGAGACATCAAATCCAAATCACTGACCAGTGTCTTCTTCATCTGACGGAAACCTCTGGGGTAAATGGAAATTGCTTGGAATTTTTTCTAAAGCAAAAAACAAAAACAAAAAAAAAAACAGAAATATGTTTATGGTGCTCACAGGCAAATGTGGATAGAATGTCCCATTGCAGTAAAATTTAATGAATCCATTTCGTTCTTCCTATCATCACTTAGTCTTTCCAAGAAATAAGAAAGAATATCATTAAATGGACATGTGCTTAAAGTAAAAACTGAATAAGTTTTAGGGGCTAAAGTATTTGTGAGTAATAGCTTCAGTTATTGATGAGGTTATCGACGAAACATATTCTGGTGCTAAATGCTTGCTGTGTTTACCCTTCCTTGGTGGGGAAGTGGGTGGGGCCAGGCTTCTGAATCCACTGAATCATATTAAGCCCCCTTAGCCTTGTGGCTCTGACAGTCTGCTTATCCCCTAGGGGAAGCACTTACTAAGTGGTTGTGTAAATTGTACATAATAAATGTAGCATGCTTAGCATAGAGCCTGACGCATAGTAGGTGCTCAATAAATATTTCTTGAATAAATGAATATTTTTGCTATAAATAGAATAGGCCACTGGATATACTAAAAAGAATAGGCTGTAAAACTTCTCAAGTGCTAACCTGTGTGTATTTAGTGGAGGAAAGAGAGATTTGTAAAATGATTAAATATGTTATTTACATTTGGGATGTTTTTTCTCTCCCCAAGCTTTGACTTGTGAGTTTGGAGATCTTAGATCCACAGGAAAAACAAATATATAGTTTCCGTATTGTTGGCTATGTCCTCAGAGACCCTAAGGAAGTGAAAGAAAGGATGAGAGGAAATTGCTGACCAGCTGTCCTCCAGTGCAAGGCCAGTAAGCAAAGGCCCTCTGGGGTTGAACCCATCATTTATTTAATTGAAGATAAAGCATATTTGTGTTGCTGGAGAGTGAAGGGGGTAGGAAAGATTTCCTTAAAGAAAGTACCCATCCTACTATTCTTATGGGTTCTGATACGAGCTATGCTTTCCAGACAGCTTATCCTACAGGGGAAAGAGAAGAGTTTTCTTTGACATAGTTCATTCATGAACAAGGAAGCAAAATTGAAAGAGAAGGGAGAGATGGATGAATGTACCACACCTATTTCAGTATGTCACGTGAAGATGTGCTTTGTAGCGACACACGCTGTTCCAGAGCTTGGCTCCCTGTGACTCATTCCCTGCAGGGCCAGGACACTGATGACCACGGTTAACACAGGTTTCACAGGGCAGACAAAACCGCGGTCAAGTCCAGGTGCTCTTGTGTCCTAGCTGAGTGGGCTTAGACGTTCATTTACTTATCTCTAAACTTCAGTTTCCTCATTTGTAAAATGAGCCTCGTAGAGGTGATGTCAGGAATCGTCGGTTACTGTATTCTTCCATGTTCGTTCTCTCTCTCTCTCTCTCTCTCTCTCTCTCTCTCTCTCTCTCTCTCTCTCTCACACACACACACACACACACATTGCCAGTATAATTGGGATGCTTCTTGAAATCAGTCCTGTGTCCATTTGGGTGGGGAGGTGGCACATAAAATGATGGGCATCATACAATAAATGGGAACTTAATTTGATGAAATGCATGAAGGTAATAAAGGCAAAGTGCTCATCACAACATCTGGGAAGTAAGAAGCAAACAGCAAATGGTTTAGGGGTGATGTTTATGCTGCTGTTGCTACGTGGTGTCGCACACACGGGAAAAGCATCCCTTTCCTCGTAAATGCCCACGGATGCTCCGTCTCACATTAATGCCATCCAAAATGCACTTTGTGAAAGAGTAATTGAAGTCTTAAATGTCCTAGTTTCTCTAATCATCTAAAATAAAGCATCACAGCTTTTTTTCCTAATGTAAAAAAAGAATCAAGCCAGTCCATGAGTCCTGAGCAGATATGACAGACTCAGCACTGTGCTAGGCACTGGTTTTTATTATTTTTCTAGCAGGACTTTCATATGATTTACTTTCACCACCAATGACATTACCATATGGCAAGTTCCCCATTTCCTCTAAAATAATATACTGAGGCCTTACTGTGTCCAAGTGACCGAACTCTGTAGGCTGAATTTTTCTCGAGGTTTCTTACATCAGAACATAATGGAGATTGTTTTTCAGGTGGCCCTGTACCAACTGGATATGAAATTGGACCAGCTGGAGGCAAGAACAGATGGGGTGGAGCAGCAGATGGAAAGACCCTGTTTAGGATATGCACAATCACTCCGGCAAAATCAATCATGCCACAGGAGTTAGTTTCAGTTTGGTTAAAAAATGAACTGAAGTAGACAACTGAGTTTCTGGGAAATTAACATGGGCTCACTCTTCAGAAATAGTCCTGATTAAGTGTCAATAAGACAGATGAGCTAATGATGCTGAATTAGGAGTCTCAAAATGTCATGTTTGTCAATGATAATAGTTCTGGTGCTGGCTTAGTGCCAGGCACTTGCTGCACATACCACATTTCTCTCTCTCAAAAACCCCACGAGACAGGCGTTTTCCCACTTTGCGAATGCTGAGAGTGAAGCACTGAGTAAACTGATCAAGGTCACGTGACCCCAGGTTACAGAGCCAGCCTCGGAACTTGTCCGTTTGACTCATAAGCCCGCTCAAGTCATAACAGCAACTCTGCTGCCCTGCCTTCCAGTGTTAAAGGATGTGATACAAGAAGAATTAGAAGAGCAAACGGCCAGTTCACGGAAGCCGAAGGTCGAAGGTCCGTTCCTCAGTAACAATGAGAGCAGGCTGTGACGTCAGAACGAGGCCTGGGGCGCTGGGCCTGAAGCGCGGTGGGAAGGAAGTGCACAGCAGCCACGGCAGCCACATGGCCCCAGGGAGGCAGAGGTCCACAGAGGCTGTGTGTGAGGCTGGGGATCACGTGGGCGCCCCTCCCCCCCGAGTCTCACATCCGCCTTCCCCTGGAAATTCTCCCAGAATCCTGGAGTCACACGGATTCAGAAGGAGATCTTTACAGGAACCTCGGGCAGAAAGACCCCCAGGCACCCGTTCTAGTCCAAGCACACCCCTGAGGGCACTCAGCACGGGTGTGGACCCGAGGTGGGGGTGACGCGGCATACCCACGGTCTTCAGAACTGGAGGTGGGTCGTAAGGAAGAGATAGTCGTTTCAGCGCAGATACGTGCCCTGCTCTAACTAGGAGCACGGTTGGGAAGCAGAAGGGAATCCGCCGCGTTCACGGGTCGCCTGCTGTGTGCCAGGCACTGGGAGGACTGCATAATCACTCGCAGGAAAGCAAAGACAAGGCGGAGCCCGAGATGGGCCCCTCTCTGCCGAGCGCCACACTCGAGGCGTCATTTCCTCCTGCCTCGTGCTCTCGCGTGGCAGCGAGTTCCTGACGACTGTGAGGCCGTGTTTGCTGCTCAGGCACGTGTTCCAGAAGCAGGTACTGGTGATGAACAAGCGAATGAGCAGAACATAAGCCCATGTCCTGAGAAAAATAGCAGAAATGGCAAATATATCTCCCCAAGGAAGTACATTTCTTTCTCCAATTTATTTCCATTACCACAGCCTTGCTACCCCTATGAAGATGTCACAGAAATCTTTGTGCCTTCGGGAAGTGGAGGAGTTCTTATTAAGTGCGGCAGTGAGCGAGCTCTTCAGATGCGCCTGTGCCCAGTAGTACGAGAACAGTAACTGTCTGTTGGGTACAAACGTGAATTAAAGCTGCGGGTGCTATGTATTGTAGATATCAAGTTAATAATTATCAGTAATGAACTGCTTTAAGACGATGGGACTATAAATGCACAAGGCATAAGTTTAAGGAAAAGCGATACATCAACAAGCTACTGTAGGCTTGTATTTTGTTACACGAAAAACAATTACATGCCGTGAACTGTACCTTAAAATTATATATGTACCGAAGAAATCAAACTCCAAATAGAATTTTATGAATCTTGTGGCACATAACTTTCCATACTGTGATGTTTCTGAAATTGGGAGGTATTAGAGTCGGTGGCGTGTGGCAGGCCCCGTCAGCCAGGTGGCAGGTGCAGGGCAGTAAGCATTCCTGTGAGCATCAAAACCTGCAGAACGCCTGCCAGCATTTGCAAGGAACGTCCAGAGATGATACAGGAGTGCGCGTGTTATCCCTAGGAACTAGCGGTGGTCGACGCAAACGGCACCAGTTGTCTGGGGGCAGGTGGATGAGGCGGTGCACGAGCTGTGTCTACCAGCGTTGCAGAAGTGAGAGGGAGGAAGGGGGTCCAGCTGCGTGTCACTGCCAAGTGGCTGAGGAGCCCGGCACCAGCGTGCTCGGTTTCCGCGTCTATTTGCTTAAAAATGCAGCATCGACTGGTATTTTCATGGCGTAAAGATTTGTGATTTAAAACTTGCTATATATTTAAAACAAAAAGAATATTAATGACTCTGAGTCAAAACATGATTCAAAGAGCCAGACTGAGCATAAAGTTTCAGAAGTATCTTAACCTATTTCTTCTGCTTGTATTTTCTTTTTTCCATCTATGCGCTAAATGATTTTAAAAGTCTGCATAGGATCAAGTCAAAATGAATTCTTCAGTATGTCTAAAATTTATTTTTTATAAGTCTGTTTTTAAAAATCTTCAGTAAGTATCAATAAGGTCTTTCAATAAGGATAAAATTTTTGAGTGATGAGATGCATCGAGTTAGCTTTTTCGGTAGTGATTTTCTTAGCCTCTTCATAACACCAGTGCAGCTGCCGCACCAGAGATCCGGTGAGGTGCAGGGCATCGAAGGGTGCCAGGGCAGCAGGGGACGGTCCGCGAACTCAGCGCCGTGGGCCTGGGGGTCAGGGGGCTGGGGTTCCTGGCTCGACTCGACAATTAAGTGGCCGAGTGATCTCGAGCCAGCCCTTCGTCTCTCTGGACCTCATCTGTGGCGGGAGGGGTGTGCTTGGTGATTTCTGGGCACTGCGGGAGGATCGGCATTAGGAGACAGCCAAGGCAGCCGGGAAAAGAGAGCCTACCTGAGCTGTTCCGAGGCGGAGAGGCCTTGATGGGGGGAGTCGACGTTTACAAAAGTGATGGAAACACCGGATGACTGAGGGCAAGGAAGACCACTGCCATCTCTTACCTTCTCCGCTGGTGGCCAAGGAATTAGACTCGGCGTCTCCCCCTCCCCTAGGTCAGGAATTGCAGGAAATTTCCGCCAGTGGTCACAGCTGCCTGCAGCAGCCGTAAGAGAACTTCCCGAGGCTACAGCCAAACCTTGGAGGTCACAAGACCCACACATCCACAGACCCCTGCTCACACATGGCCTTCTCTGCCAGTCTTCGAATCTCACCCAGGGCTTCCCGCTGGTGCAGTCCAGAAGGGAACTCTGTAGGCAGGGGCGTCCTCACACCGCCAGTGCTTGTGCTGTGGGGAGGGGCCACCGACAAACACCTGGCGCACCTGCTGGGGTCAGGAGGTAGGGGTCCCCGGCTCGGGCCTGGGATGCACCTGCAGGTCAGCTGGGGAGGAGGGGCCGTGTGAAGGTCGTCGCGAAGCCACGGACAAGAAGGTCCACATCTGAAAGACGCCTCAAAGGAAAAATGGAAAGATCGGATATGGATTACTTTTTCCTTTCAACTAGCAGCTCGATGTAATCTGTAAATCAAATCCCTTTAGCTCTTCTACTGACTGAAATGTTTTCTCCCCAGCTTCCCCGTCGCTGGGAACAATACTCCCGCCCCTCCTAGTGCGGGAGCCACGCTCGGCTGGCAGCAGCTCTGCGCGTCAGCCTTTGCGTTGGACGTGTTACGGTGTTTGGGAGCCCGGCTAGGCTTTTCCATAACTGCTTTAAGAGTGATTTCCATTTAGAGCTAGGTGGAACGAATTCCTGCTGCTGGCTAAATCTTTTTCTTTTTCTATGAAGAGAATCTCAGAAAAAGAACTATTGCTCTTTTGTGCTCTCCTGTGATGCGTTTTGTGTTCGGGTCTATGAGGAAAGCCATTTAAAAATACAGTGAGTGTTGTAAAAATATCCCCCTAATTCTACCAGAATTCAGCTTTTTAATAGTTGTCTGTCTTCTCCCTGCGTGTCTCTTTTTCAATTATTCCTTTCCTTTTGGTACCCTGCCAGAGTAATGTTTCTGGGTCTTTCATAGATGCTCACAGTGCCTGAAAGGCCTCTGTCTCCCACCTTGAGGTCCTCGTTAAACCCCAGCAGTTGGACAGCCTCCTGAACTCAAACCCCAGATACAAGCAGAGAGAATCACTTTCCCCAGAAAGCCTAACATGACCAGTCGTTGAATTGTAACTACTTTTTATGATAGATAAACAAAATAGGCATCACTCATGTCCTCATGTCCTACGCTGGGTTTGCATCTGTGTGTTGTTCCCCACCCCCACCCCACCTTGGCTAGTAGCAGTGCTGTTTATATCGGTGGTATTTTAGTGTTGTTGAGTTACGGCTCTCTTCAACTCTGCGGGGGGGGGGGGGGGGGGGGCGCTTGTTTTCATTATCGTTCAGCTGAATCTGAAACCTCCCTCTCTCTCTGCTCACACCTCCTCCTCACCAACTTAGGTTTCTTTAATTGTAAGTCTCAAACTATCTGTACCTGGGGAGGGATTCTTTGACAAGGATATGACCTGCCCCAGATACCATACGGTCTCGTTCCCCAGGGAGACTGTGCCCTCTGAGAACAGTTGTCCCTATGCAAGCAAGGGTTTGGTGAACCATTGGCTAGAACTGATCCCCTGGGGCTTGCGAGTAGGAATCCAGCTACAGAGGTCAAGGAGGACCCTGCCACCCTCCTCATTGACCCAGAGGAGAAGGCACAGTTATTTTAAAGCAGGAGGACTAGGTGCCAAAAACTCAGCATGCATGAGAAAATCACGAGCAGAGCTATGAATCCCGAAGTTATAGATCCACCAGAGAAATGTTTGGAGGCGTCATACATGCAGAGGCCAAGTATAACTTCTCATTTTAAGGCTGAGGAATTCATTTTAGTAATGACTTCATTTTCCTCTGAGTTTGTACAGAGAGGAAAGTCCTTCTCTGACCCAAAGGCACTTTGTAAGTAAGTCACCACAGCTTAAAGGGACTTACACCTGGTTCAGCCACGTCACTGTTCCGATGACTTTCACGGAGAGGCCAGTTTGCCCTCATTACCTTTATTCCTTTGTGCACGCAATAAACGTTTGCCGGGCACCTCATAGATTTCAACTGCTGCGTTCCAAAGTGCTCTTACATCTGTACGGGAGAGCGTCCCTGCGGTATGAGCCGTGGCCTGGACCCACAGGGCAGTACTTGAAGACCGAAGAGGTGAATCAGAATGAGACCAGGAGGCCACGCAGGAATGCTTCCCGAGGCAGTAACTCTTCAGCTGAGTCTTCAGTGAAGAGTAACAAAAGGTGGGGAAAGACAGAAATGTTGGTCCAGAGTAGGGTTTCTCTTCCTTGGCGTTTTGGACAGGGTAATTCTTTGCTTTGAGGGGCCGTGCTCTGGTTTTAGGATGCTATCATCATCCCTGGCCTGTGACATTGTGACAACCTGATATTGCCAAATGCCCCCCGGAGTGCAGCATCCCCTCCCCCTCCGGAGTTGAGAGCAGCTGGCCTGGGGCACAGGACGGAGCCCATCCATGGTGGGGGGTGTCTGATGCGCATTTCCAAACAGCTCCTGCGAAAGGTGCTTTGAGGGTTAGTGGGAGGAGATTGAGGGAGACGGTAAGACATGGTTCTTACACAGAGTTGTCGTGTATGTTAAGCCAAGGAGTTTGGAACTTCATCCTGAAAGCTCTTACGAGGAATTGAAGGATTTTAAGTTGGGGAGGAATGTGGGTTCCTTTGTGTTTGAGAAAAAACATTCTGGTCACGGTGCAGAGGATGGATGGAGCAGAGATCGGGTGGATGAAGGAAGGCAAGAGTCCAGGAGAGAAGCGGCGTCCAGGTGGGAAGGACCGGAAGGCGGAAGAGCTCCCCAGGTCCGCTCCCCGGGAGTCGGTCCGGGGTGGCGCCTGGACTCTCAGCTGGGATGGTCCGAAGGCAGTGTCACAAAGGTTCTCCTCTGGTAGCTGGAAATTAGGCCCCATGACTTCATGAGAGAAATTATCAGAGGCTTGAACTCCAAGAAGTTACTTGTAAAATTTTTCAAGTATAAACTCAGTGAACTCAAGGTATAACGAATAAAAATAGCACTACCTAAGGCTTCAAATTCAATTAGGCCTTCAGCAAAGATTCCTCCAGCACGCTGTCAAAAACATACATACTAGTTTAAAAGTAATCAATATAAAAGAAAATCATAGTACTTTTCACACGCCCCCTTCCCCTCAAGCAGTGTTTTAAGACAAGTGAGGCAAAGAGGCAAATTGAGGAATTGGAGCCATTTTTCTTGCCTGATTGTCCAGAAAATTGTCTCATTTCTTTGCTGTACTATCTGACTCTGTATAATGATAACAGAAAAAAAAATTGTGTGTTTTGGGTGTTTTTAAATAGCTGGATCTTTGGGCGTACCAAGAGAGAGAACCAACAACAGGCCATTCGGCAGAGCCTCTGTGTCCATTCACCCGCTTGTCAGTGTGCACACAGGGCATGTCCTTGGTGTTAGAACTGCCCGGACGCAACGTCACAGGCACCTCCTGCGAGGGAGCAGAGCAGCCTGGGGCCCCGGACACGCAGAGACTTGCCCGCCGGCCGCCACCGCTGCACACTGCTCGAGGAGGTAGCGTCGCAGGTCAGAGCAGGACAGCGTTCCTGGGCGGTGCTGTGCCTGTTCCTGGCTCTCCAACCCACGGAGCCCAGGAGGTTCCGGTCCCGCTGGGGATCTCAGTGGGTGACCCTAGAAAATGTGGGCCGAGTCATGGCAGTTGCTTTAGCTAAACACCATCATGAGACTGAGGAAGGTTCACTAAACGTATGTCTTGTTTTTAACCGCATCCCATCATTCAGGTTTTGACGAGGCGATTGTTTGAGCCAGTGCCAAGGGGGTAATTCCAGTGAAAGCAAGAATGTTCCGGGTCCTATGAAATTTTGAAGATTACAACAAAAGTATCTATGCATGAGTAAATATGAGATGGAAATGGGATTTTTACATGTTGATAAATTATGTATTTTTAAGTATAATAGATGGCTTCAGCGACAACATAAAAAATTGAACTCCTTACTAATCCATGTAATGTGTACTCTTAAAAACCATCAACCTTAAAATCACTAAAACATCAACCATTTAACAAAAGGAATTACCTTAAACCATGAACCAAGCTTATTCAGAAATTGAATCTATAGTACGCAGCTCGCATTGGTCACATTACCAGCAGCTCTTTATTATTCCTAAAAAGAAACACGTACTTACCACTGCACATGGGTCACAGCCGTGCTTGATATTTTACATGCATGTGGCTCATTTGCTCTTCAGAAACTCAAGATACAGGGAAGTGACCACTCCCATTTTAAAGATAAGGGAATTAACATCCAGGCAAAATCGTGTCCTAAAGGTTACGCAGCTGGTAAGGGGTGACCCAGCACTTAGGGGAGAGCGGTTCCCCTACATCCTGTGGGTGACGAAACAGACATAAGCAATTGGTCACATAGATTTTGGGCAAAACTGTGGTGAAGACAGCTTGTTCCATGTACGTAAGACAGGACACCCGGTGCTGCTCCGATGGAAGTGGGCGGTCTCAGCGATGACACGGAAGACTTCATTTATTTCTGCATGTCCGCATTAATGATAGCCTGACTTTTAATTTAATACCTGCCATAGCTAGAGTCAGCTCTGAGAACAAAGAGGATGCTTTTAGCAATTTAAAAGTAGCTTTTATATTTACACTTAAATATTTCAGTTCCATTTTAAATATCTTTTTCTGCTGAAGATTGGGGCCGATCTGGATTCTCAAAGGCACTTGGACTTCAAACTCTATTTAATGATAGGAAAACATAACTGAGTATTTAATTTTCAGAAATGGTTCCAAATTATGGAAACAGTATTTAGGTACCAGAAAACAGAAATTCATAGAATTTAAAGATTCACACATGAAACACTAAACCTTAAATGAATAACTGTCTTGTTGCCAGTTTGGAAGGAATTTTCATTTTGTTTATATCTCAAAAATAATACAATTAGAATCAAAAGAGCTTTCAGCATCTCCGTATTAAAGATTGTGAATCACATCAATCACGTGAGGCTCCAGCTGAACCCTTAGAAAAGTATATTAAATCAGAATGATAATTATTGGATAAAATTTCTCTTTGAAGCGCAGTAAGTGTGATTGATTTAATATGTCATTGAGATTCTACTGGGAGAAATGGCATAAAACAGTAACATTCCGCTTCCACTTTTTAGCTTCCGTTTCTGTGAAGTGACCGTTAACGCTGTATAGTCAGGTGATCATGA
This sequence comes from Glossophaga mutica, assembly GCA_039655065.1. NCBI lineage: Eukaryota > Metazoa > Chordata > Mammalia > Chiroptera > Phyllostomidae > Glossophaga > Glossophaga mutica. The sequence continues at coordinate 5,003,443 of CM077313.1, read as the reverse complement.
CGGTCCGCACAGATGAGAAACGTCTCAAAGCCAGCGTTGCATTTTGTCAAGGCCATGACCATGCGCGTCGGCAGACATAGCCGTGAGTGCTGGTGCTCTGAAGGACTGCGTGATGTGGGTTTTCAGCGTCAGCGTTGGGGGGGGAACACATTCATCGTCCCTGAGGGAACACTCAGGAGCTGAGACTTTTAAGGGCCATAACCCGTGTCACCCCAACTGATCTTTGCTGAGCAGGAATCCAGACTGTGTTTCTGACTGTACCCTTCCACGAGCATCTTGTCCTTAAGAAAATACCCTGCACAGCAGCAGTCAGTGTAGGGCCAGCGGATTCGGGGTGAATTTAGTACTTGTTTTGGCACGCACCCTCAGGACACCTAGTTGTACAACGCACATCCAAGAAACCCTGCTGCTCCTGCCCGTCGGATCAGTGTGGGCAGTTCCTGAGCAGACTCTCCGGTCCCTTGCACACTTCAACTCTGCACCCCGACCCCACCCTCCTTCCCCACTAATGTCCGACTCATCACCCTGAAGGCCCAGGAAAGGTGAGTGATCACTTTTACGTGAGTCCCTTTTAGCTCCAGGCATGTGTTTCGTGTTGGAATAGACATGGGGATAAAACAGACAAACAAAACGGAGGAGTCAGCCGCGACTTTCAGAGTCCAGCCGACAGCCTGCAGTAACGATGGTGGGGTATCGTCGAGGAAGGTGGGTTTCTGGAAGGAGGCAACACTTCGAGACCCTGTAAAAGTAACCCTTACTTGAGCGCAGTCTCCTCCTCTGCAAATTCTGATCATGGAGGAGATGTGAGTGAAACGCTTTCTGTACCACTTCAGGTGTGTTGGAAAGTTAGGGCTCAGGGGTCTGGGAGTGAGGAGGCAGAACGCAGGGCAGCACTTCTCTGGATCCTCGGTGCCGACTCTCACCCAGACTTCAGACGTGCTGACTGGAAACTAACTGGGCCGCTCCCACGGGGAGGTTAAGCAGCCTCTCTGCGGCTTCCTTATGCTTCACTTTTTTTTTCCTGAGACTTTGTTATTCGTTGATTTCACGCTTGTTCATGATTGTTCACTGAAGCTCTTTTAGGATGGCTGCTTTAAGACCTTTTCCAGCTAACTCTGTCATCTCCGTGCTGTCTTCTGTTGGTTTTCCCTTCTTCATTCAGTGATTTCTGACCGAAGCGTAGCGATCTTGGGTGCTGCGCTATGAGATTGATGGACCCAAACAGCAAGGGCGTCCGTCTGCTCGGAGCACGGCACAGCGGAATGCTGAATCCCAGGACCTGCAGCGGAGCACTTAGTCCCTTTACCGTGGGACACCACTCGAGGAGGACGGGGAGCTGCCCCTTAAAGCCCGAACTCCCCAAAGGCTCACAGTCGGGGGTTTTAAAGCAAACAGTCATGAGTGATCATGAATAACGGATTCAGGGTCATGGGCTGTGTTGATTGGTCGGTTCCTGAGCAATAGCTATAGCTATTTTCTTGGCCAAATCCTGTCTCGGGTCTTGGTGACTGCGGCCAGGTGGTCTTCCCTGCTTACAGAGTTCTTCCAGACATCTTGGGATCGTGAGTCAGTGACGTTACGGCAAGAGCAGAATAAAGCAGCTGCACGTCCTGTGCGGAACAGGCAGCGTTCTCCTGTTAGCTTAAGGAAAGTACGTGTTGACGCTCTTTGCTGAAACTTGCCTAAACTTGCCTAAACTTGCCTTACCAGCAGGCCTCCAGGCCCCAGCGCGTGACTGCATTCCATGCAGCTACGACTCTCAAGGGAGCCAGCGTGACAGTAACTTGGAAAGTCAAATTCTGGCACACCTGTTGTGGTGTGATTTGCTCTCGGTTTCACTGTGGATCTGCTGCTGTCAACCTCTCA